>OY288270.1:84074229-86599229 GCA_958450335.1 Hibiscus tridactylites
TCCAAATCGAATAAACTTCGATTTGCGGTTCTCAATAAAGTACCAAGTTCCAAAAGATTTCCAAATCCCATAGATCAAGGGATTGTTTGGCCATTTATGGAAAACTTTGGATGAGACAGCTGGAGAAAGACTGTTATGGAAAGATAGTTGAAGGACGAAAATGCCCTCATCCCTAATCTCCAGCTTGAGCACGCCGCCTTGCATGGTTTCTCCACCGAACGGCACAACCGGCGACAATCACAACCCAAACAAACATAATACAACTTTGGGAGCGAGATACCCTTACTTAGGCAAGATAAGGCAAGAGCCAGCACCCGTCTTGCACCCAAACATGCGGAGTCAATGGAAACAAACCGAAAGGAGGGGCCAAAAACTTCCCTGATTTTGGTAAAACCAGGCACAGTGTCGGCGGTCACTAAGAACAACATGAGGCGAGACCAGACCGTTGGACAAACGAAAGAAAACAAAAGAGGTGGAAGAGCAGGCACTAGGGAGCTAGAAGAAACCAGACGACGGACTGGGAGGTTGTCTCCGGCGGAGGGACCTGCTAAGTCCAAGGAAAAGGGGCAAAAACAAATGTGACAACACCAGCCCAGACGGATAGCAGCCGCGAGACAGTCCGGTTGAAAACCCCAGAGAATCTTCAAGGCTAAACATGAGCGAAAGGGAAAGCGTAAGACGCTCGCTCCGGCGCCGGAAGGCCCAGGTCATAAACCACGAAGCCTCCACGAGCCTCACAGCCTCAAAACTCAAAGATCTAAACCAGCCACGACCTAAAATCACCGGGAAACCACCACCCAGGGAAAGCGAGCCCTAAACCGACATCGTCGAACAAATACCAACGAGATGACCCCGAACCGAGATCCTTCCAATCACCTATCAGCCAGGAAGCAAACCGGCCCAGACAAAGCCAATGGATGAGTCGGGAGAGAAGCTTTGGTCTTGGCGCGTTTCCTTGCAGGGGAACTTTCTTACCACAATAAAAAAACTAAGATTAATTATCAGATACTACCAAGTACAACGCTACCGTGCTTTTATACTCTACGACCTCTCATTTCTTTTCTAATTTGGAATTAATGACCTACTTCTCTCTAAGAGGTGAGACTAACACCTATTATGTTAGAATAAGAGAATGTCCTCAAAGGAAACGACTACAAGCATTCGATTAGATTATGCACCGAATTACAAAGTATTTGCTGTAAATGTTGGCCACACTCTATAACATTTTACAGATTCGAATCCCCTCCTTATATCGGTACACGATCACTGCATCCAATATATCGGTGAATCGGGAAATGTCGTCCGATGATAGTGGAGTTTCGAGTGTGTATTGCAAAAACCGGACGAAGCTATTATCTATTTGGCCACGTGAACTTATCTATGTTCTAGAGCACTTCGAATCGATACGGGAGGGTCTTGGAAGGCACCTCTGGATATAAGATCATGATCAAAGAATAACACAATAACAGTTATATCATCATGAAAATGACGTCGGACTTTCTTGTCGATCTTCCGAAGATCCGAATATCTCATTTCTCGTTTTTTCGCTGCTTCTTGTAGGGCAGCCTTGATCAGCCTTTTAGCACTCCCCTGCATTTGTAAAGGTTGATAAGAAAAGTCTGCTAAATGCATCGTTCAACTGACTCGGTAAAAGCGTGGAATTTGAAAAAAGACGAACTTGTAACTGAAGATGGACAATGGCTGATTGCAGAAACACAGCAAATTCTCACACGTTAAAGGGGAGCTAACAGGTACACCAAGGATCAAGGGAAAGCGAAAAACGGATTGGTTAAAATATGATCAGAAAACCGACATTCTAAATCGGGACCAACCATAGTGCTCAAGTGCCTAACAGCAAATAGCATGAATGCACAATGCTTTTATGGAAGACATTATGCCAATCTTACCGCGCGTGGATGACTATGGACAATGGCCACAGCTTTTTCGTTGCTCAAGTGTTCCCATAGACCGTCGGATGCAAATATAAGGAAAGAATCATTCGGATGGAGAGCGTGGGAAACAATAGTTGGATTGGCACTTAATATTGGCATGTTCATTGGTTCAGGAAGTCTGAATTTTGCGTTAATCGGTTCCCTGTTATACCGAGCATGTTTCATATAAACATCGCCTATCGATCTAGAAACCTGCATCGCATACAATCGAGAAATTGAAGACAAGTCCGATGATTAATGAACAGTGGATATAAATTCTAATAAATCACGACAGTTGACAGCCCAAGAATGCCTTAATATGCTGAATTTTGAAAGATAAGAAGCAAGTGTTTATATATAACCTGAATAATGCCCTTCACTCTCCAAACTCCGTGCTTGAGAACAACAATTTGCGGATCATTCGGATGTAATTCCTTAAGCTCGTATCTAATAGCCTCGATATTTGCATTGTGTTCTGTTGACAATTGCAATGCAGCCATTTCTCCTGTGTTGCCAACTTTCTTGCCCAGCACAACACGAGAATCACCCAGATTCGCAATAAAAAGTGTCTGCTGATATATTACTCCTACCAGAGAGCATGTCCCAACAGTTGCCATATTGGGGCGAGTACTCCATAGCTCCGACACCAGGGCCGTAAACCCTTCTTCCGTTTGTCGGAAAGCTCTTTGGATGGTCTCAGGAGTCACAACTCCCTCCGATTCAGCTGTTATTGCTGCATAAACACGAAGATTAAGAATACCACCATAAGAATAACTCCTTTACAAGAAGAAACACCAAACAGATAACCCGACTAAGAAACCAAGGCGTAACAAAGGGATCTTTTTTGGCGCTAAAGTCAACTTGCAGCGGACAACAACACAATGCCGCACTAAAATCCGACTATCTTGAAAACTCGAAACTACGACACTCTACCGATGGCTAGTTATCTTCAAGATCATATATATATATATATATATATATATATCATTCATACATGGGTCTAAATGCATCCAAAGATCCTCGGAATACATGGAAAAACTTCGAAAAATTAAACAAAACCTTCTATATGCACCCATATCCGATAATCACACCCAGAGAAAGTATTATACAGTTCAAGTCTACTAAATCCAAACATAAGTATCAACACATTTGAAAGCAAAAAACCCTGAAAATTAGCATATCAAAAATTGAACATTTTTTCTGTCTATGGAGTCAGGGGCAAGCTTTAGACCCATTGATTAAGCGACTAACCTCGAAAATGGCTGAACAAGTGATCGCAAACGTAACGCGCCGCCTCGGGTCCTCCGTGTCCGTCATAGACCCCGACGAAGGTGCCGAATTGGCCCGACTCGATCTGGCTCTGGTCCTCAAGCACCTGGTTTGCTTGGATCACGGCCATGGAAAATTCCCCGGACCCATATTTCCCTATATCACGAAACCAAAGCAACCCGTCTTTACCTTCCCATGAGCCACCACTACTTCCGCCACCGCCACCGCCACCGTCAAGAACGCCGTTTGTTTCGTGATTTTCTACTTCATTCCCAAACGGGCTCCAGCAAACCGAGAACAGATTCATTTATCCCTGGAGCATCAGACATCTCTCATCAACCCCCCCCCCCCTTCAAAATTCTACATCCGCCGTATAATCCCCATTTTTTCACAATATAATTTGACCCGAGCTTAAAAAAACAAACCCAAAATTCTCAAGTCCCTAAAACAGATGAATCAAAAAATGGTATGATGATTGATTCTAACTTAAATTTAAAAACACATGAAATGGAAAACCCCAAAAGATCTCGTAAGTTACAAGGAGGTGAAAGGTGGGTGTTTGACGGCGGAGGTGTCGGTGGACTTGGGTGGTTTTTTTCTCTCTTTGAAGAGATGGGGTTCTTTGTTTTTATTGAGAGAAGAGAATATACAAATTTACATAGAGAAAATTCCAGTTTTCTTGTTTATGCATATTATATTTGGAGGGTTGTTTTTGTTTGTTCTTTGAAAGAACCTAACATTTCCGCTTTGGTGATTTCTCAAAGTACTTTAATTTATATGTTTTTATATAATCAAATGGTTTGAACTTTAATCTGGTGATGAATTATTAGTAATTAAAGATCACACAGAGGAAAATTTGAACCTTGGACCTCTTCTATTTCTTAAAATGAAGGGGAAGAACAAAGCTTGGTTATTAAGTTAAAAAGTTTCTCTTAATTCTTATCTGATTCGAGTTTGAATAGTTTGTTATGCACAATATATATTAGAGTTATCTTTACCAGTAGTCCCTTTTGTTTAGGGTGTGTTTTATTTTGGTCACCAAAATTCAAAAACGTGTATTCTGGTCCCTAACGTTACAAAACGTTTATATTTTAGTCACCCAACCGTTAGTCTCCGTTACTTGGCTAACGGGTGGCTGACATGGCTCGTTAAAAAACAAAAAAATCCACGTGTGAAACAGGCACTTAAAAAAAATCCTTCTTTATTCCTCAAACTTTCAAGTTCATGGATTCTGCACTTAAATATGCAGCTTCCATGGCTTCTGGTGTAACTTGGAAATTGTTTGAGCTATCACAATGGATCGGGACAATTTTCACACCGGTTCTCCACCTCAGATCTCTGTCGAATCTGAACAAAAACACAGAAAATTTTCCAAATCAGCACAGGTTCTTCACAAATAAATGGAGCTCGGAAGTCGGAACATGGAATTGTTATAAATTTATAATCTGAACATGTTCTTACCCTGGATAGTATGGAGTTGGAACCAGCAAAGCATCACCAGGATCTGCTAAAATGAATGTTAAAAGCTCATTAGTCGCGGTTGCACCGGCAGTTAACACGATTCTATCAGGGTCGAATTTCGCTCTTCCTCCTCTAATCTGCTACATGAAATTCGCCATAGCCTGTCGGAACGATTTTAATCCATAGTAGTCTTGGAACAAAGCATTTTCTCTGAAACCAGGAGCTCCTTTGCCCCAGCTAAATGCTTCAGAATGCTCTTCCAAGTATTTCTCCAACAAATCAAATGAAACATGTACGAAGAACATGTAAGAATAAGAACACGAATACACGATCACACATGCAATTTGTTTTGCTCAGCCAAGTGACGACACTTACTTGATTCTCAGCCAGCCCCATCTGTATAACTCCCGATGGGTTACTCGATTCATTGTAAGGGTTTTCATCATAAGCTTTCCAGCCAGCAAAATAAGGAGAGTCTTCCCCCATGAGTTTCAGAAACTGCAACCTTTGACAGTCCAACACTGGGTTTCTCAATCTCAATAGCCATTTCCTAACCCTTTTTTTGTACAAAAGAAGGAAAGAATTAATAGAAGATAGCTTATTGGAGATTGATGATTGATGAATGAAAACCTTTGTCAATGTCTTGCATTTATATATAGGATCCAAACACAAGTTATCTGGTTTCTTTCAGAATATACAAAAGTAAAAAAATATCAATGATTGATTGTATAGTGTAAGCAAAATCAAAGGTAGTGCTGGATACCTTTGTCATTTAACTCGATTGTTGAACCGGTTTGAGGCTGCTGGTAGTGCTGGATACCTGAAAATGAGTCCATCGTAGTGGAGTAAGAGCAGCCATCTGTGTAGAAATTGGACTGTGTTTGGGAAGAAGAGAAAGAAAGATGAGAAGGGGAAGGGGAGGAAACACTGTTAATTCTTTCCTTCTTCCATTTCCTCAACAACTCCACGCCTCCTGTCAATGCTGCGTTTGACAACATGGTCCTTGGAGGTGTGTGCTTTCCTTAAGGAGCAAAAATTACTACGACGTGAACTTTTTGGATCAGAAGAAGCCCCTGATCCCCAAATATTTAACAAACGAAAAAGAAGAAATGACATCCACAGCAGAAACCTAGCAGGTAAAAAAATCCACGGAAATATGCATGCCATCAAGTCTGTCCAATGCCAAGCATGATTGATAGCAAAACTTGTTTTGGAGGTTCTTGGCCCATAAGATGATGGCGATGCAGGGTATGTTTCATCAAGATCGTTTTCTTCGGAAGAATAGTCTATACTTGAAGTATCAGAGTCCACAGGAAGCTCATGGATTAACTGGTTGAATGAGGAAACACCGCTATTCTCAACAAGAAAAGTCAAAACATCAACCACTAATCAGTATCAGAATTACTTAATATAAACACGTGGGTTTTTTTTGTTTTTTAACGAGCCATGTCAGCCACCCGTTAGCCAAGTAACGGAGACTAACGGTTGGGTGACTAAAATATAAACGTTTTGTAACGTTAGGGACCAGAATACACGTTTTTGAATTTTGGTGACCAAAATAAAACACACCCTAAACAAAAGGGACCACTGGTGAAGATTACCCTATATATTATTATAATATTAAAATTAAATACTATTTTATAATCGTATTAAACAATTTAAAAAAATCATCACACGAAAACCTTTCACTTCTTAATGACTTTTTTTCTATTTATCGAATAAAATCTTAGAGGTGGCAATTAGGTCGTTTGGATCGAGTTGATTTTTAGTTTAAGTTTATTTTGAATTTAGTTCGTGTTTATGTTATTTCGGGTCGAGTCGATATATGAAGATAGTCTTTTAAAGATGAAAAAAATGGTATTAAACCATTACAAAAAGTGGTTGTTAATTATTCATATAATACAAAAAGAGAATAACACATATATATTTAAACAAATTAAATTCGGGTTGTTTTTGGTTCAAGTTGATTTTCAGTTCGGGTTGATTTCCAGTTTAACTAAAATTTGAGTCGTTTTTGGATCGGTTCAGTTTGTTTGGGTTCAGTTCAAGTTTAGATCATCATGTTTGAGTCCCTATCGAGCCTCAGATCAGGGTACGAATCTTTGGTCTCGAGTTAAGTTTGTTAGATTTATAGAATCCGGTGAAATATACTATAATTAATAAATTTTATTTTCAATAGAAATTTTTGTTCTCGATTTTTTAAATTATTTTAACACTTATTTTTTTTAATGGCATACTTAATCTTAACCTTTTGATAATGCACACACAACTTATAAAAAAAGCGATTTGAACTCGTGTCTCTTAAAATAAATATCATTCACTTTTTGGTTCCTTAAAATTTTTACTTTTATTTTGTCGAATTAAACTATTGATGAAAAAAAACACAGGTTAAGTTGATGCCAATTAATATTTTTTTATCATTTTTACATTTTTAATATTCTTTAAAAATTTTACTTTTTATAATTTGAACATATTTATTTAGTATGTTTTTTTTTTCTATTTTTAAACATTTTATCAGTTCAAACACTTTTCTTATTTTTAAATTTTTATTTTTTCTCAAAATAATAAAATAGTTGACGTGAAGAAAAAAATTGATATTAACTTAACATGTGTGCTATTGTTCGTTAGTTCAATTGAACAAAAATTTATAAGTGTAAATCCAAGAAAAAAAAACAAAAGTTTAAAAATAGACATAACTTTTTAAATGTTCAAAGATGAAAATGTCATTATAACTTACTTTTCAATATTTGGATTTAAAAACAATTTCTATCAAAAAAGAATTAAAAATAAATATTTAAATAACAACTAATGACATTTGATTATTTTAAAAACTCCAGGTAAACCACATAATTATCATATACATTCACCAAGTTCGTTTAGAGATTTTAACTTAAAACCTATTAAACTTATGATGAGATTTAAACCTAAAATTGTATCCGCCTCTCACTTATCATTAAACTAAAATCTAATTATTTTTTTTCTATTCAAAAAAATCTAATAAATTATTATTATTAAACATTAATTCCGGATTAATTCATTGCTAATTCAAAATAGGTATAATGTTAAAAATGCCCCAACATTTGACTGGATAATCATTTTAGCCCACATTTTTTTCTAAAGCAATTTCACCTTCAATGTTTTATTTTATGTTAAAATAGGCCCTTTGCGGGTATAAATTGTTAGTCAATTGATGATATATGACTTGAAATTACGTGACAAACCTACATGGCAGTGCACGCCGCAATAGCAATGTCATATAGACAAATATGCTGACTTTACAAAATAACACATGAATCAAGAAATAATTTTAAAATTTATATAAAATATAAAATATTTTTTCTTTTGACTTGTTATTCTGTCAAGTCATTTTAAGTTGTTTATCGTCAGTTGACTAACAATTTTCATCTGTAGAGGAGCTATTTTGACTCAAAATAAAACGCAGATGGTTAAATTGCTTCAAAGAAAAGAATATGGGCCAAAATGACTACTCAGTCAAACCTTAGGGGCATTTTTTGGCATTATGCCTTCAAAATATTGTTATCCACATCTCGACCTTTATAAACAAAATTTGTTAAGTCGAACAAATAACATGAAAATGATCGAAAGTTTAAAGATCATGTTGTGATCGTAATTTAAAATTTTCGTTCTCATGATGATTGAATTTAGTTCAATTGACATGTGCTGATACAATACAAGGAAATAAGAGATTAAATATGTTTAAGTAGTTAATATCATCTTATTTATAAGTAATTATGAATCTAAATAATATAAAAAAATCATTGTCAAATACTTATATTTTTGTCATTCCAAAATCTAAAAATTCTCTCATTGTTTTCAACAAATACATATATGCGGGACAATTTAAAAATTATCATTTTGAATTGATATTTTTATTAACGAATTCTCAATTTTACTTACGAAATTAAAATGTTTCATTATCAATATAACATATTATAGTTAATAATATATGTTCAAATGATCGTTTTAGACCGTAAACTTTAAAAATCATAAAATGATCAATAATATTTTTTAAATTGTTATATAATGGTCACTGCAGCATTATAATAATAAAGTTCGGTTGTATTTTAAAAAAACAATTTCAAATTCGAATCTACCTAAATGACACTTTCGTACATTACAAATTAGGAGAGGGAAGATATAACTGGGCCTTGAATCCAAACTTTGAGCTGCCAACAATAGAGCTTTTAGCCTTTTTATCAAACGAACAGTCATTCACTTAGAGAGAATACATATTAGGGGCGGATCCAATAATTTAAGTTTGGTAATTCATTAATTTACCTTGTTTAAAGGTTTAAGGTTTTGAATTTCTTCAGGCAAATCAATTTGACTATAACGGACTAAATAAGCATAAAAATACATTTTATTAAAGAAATCTCTACTTGAAAAAAAATAAAAAAGTAATAACAAAATTAATAAAAGTAACAAGAAAACTGAATTGATAAAGGGATGAGTTCCGGTGAGGGTCCGTTTTTGTGTCTTTGTACGGGATCTGCTCCGATAAAGGTCTGGTTGTCTTCCGACCGTCGAGTGATGAGTGTAGATCGGTCGGCCTGTGGCCTTAGGATCCCGAGTCGCCTTAGTGGTCAGGTTTGGAATGATGAGGGTAAGTTTGGTTCGAATGGCCGGTGTTATTCACTTGCTTCACTCTTTTTCGTTTTGCAGGGTCAGGTTCAAGGTTGGGTCTTTATGGATTGGAATAGTAAGGAGGATTTTGATGGTGTTTTCAGAGGGTTTTATGGTTTTGAGTTTGGTTTGAGGTTATCGGAAATTGTGGTCTCCGGCGATGGGTTGGAAGCACGTTTCCTAGAGGTTTTTGAAGGTGGTTCTGATGGCGGAGGTTCAAGGTTGTTGGTTCCAGGCTTGGATTGTGGTGAGGTTGAAGTTTTTTGGATTTTCTGGGCGATTATGTTTTTCTGGGAATTTTTTGAAGCAGAGGTGTTCGATGAAAGTTATTTTCAAAGGAAAAAGATGATGTTGGCTACGTTCATGAGGCTGTCGAGTCAAGGGGGACAAGCCCAGACTATGAGGCAATCATTGGCGCCAATAGCATGGGAATGTCGACTTCAGAGCACGTGGAACGAGGCCCCCTATGCGTGCAGAGGGAATGTCAGGCGACATATTAGACTAGGGTCAGGCTTGGGTCTCACTAGTCTAAACTCTAACGGGTCTCTTATTATCCGAATTTTTGATATGCCTTGATAGTTTTTCATTTGAATTTTTGAAACGCCTCGTTTCATTAATAGAAGGAATTTCTTTCTTTACCCCGGGTTCTAAGCCGGTAATATATTCGATGTTGGGGATATTTTGGATTTTTAAATCCGAGCTTCTCTGGAGAAGAAAACGCATCATTTTATTATTAAAGGGAATACTCGGTTTTACCCTTTTTCCTACTGGTTCAACAGTTCGGTTATGAGGGTTGGTCAGTCTTTTCGTAGTATCCCTATCTCTAATCGGAGAAGGGTTTTGAATTGTTTTCATTTCCCTTGCCTAAAGAAGTTTCAGAGTAGAGCGGCGATTCAAATCTTCCTCTGGTATTGTGAGGGTTTTGCAGAGTTTGAGTTTTCTGTTTCAGAGAGAATGAGTACCATGAAAGAAGAAGTAGCGAAGATGCTGGATGAGTTAAAATTCACCGATGAAGAAATGCAAGATTTAGAGGGAGCTGAAATGATCCTTGATAAGGAAGTCCCAGGGTCAGAGAAATGGTTGGTGGGCAAGCTCGTTTCTCCTAGAATAGTTGATGGCCCTATGTTAATTTGTGTTTTTATGGCGGTCTGGAGGGAACAACCCCTGGTGGATGCTATAGAGCTTGGGCCAAACATGTTTTTGTTCAAGTTTGGCAGAATGGAAGGAAGAGACTTCGTTTTTGATCGGGTCCTGTGGACTTTCAATGGAGAGCTATTGGCACTGAAGGCCTTCGATGGTAAACTCAACCCCTCAGAGTATTATTTATGCCCCTTACCAATCTGAATTAAAGTTTATGATTTACCACTTGCGAGAATAGATGTTGAAATTGGGAAAACAATTGGTAGGAAATTTGGGGAATGTTTAACTGCTGATTTTAAGAAAGGAGGAGGCAGATTGGGTGAATACATGAGAATTAGAGCAGTGATGGACTCTTCGAAGCCCTTAAGGAAATGTGTGATAGTGGGGAAGTTGAGTGATGGATCCCCTCGAGTGTGTATGGCTAAGTATGAATGTCTACTTAGATTTTGCTATTGGTGTGGTATTATTGGACATGAACTTGACTTATGCCCTACAACCCCTAAGAATGTGAGAAAAGACCAATTACAGTTTGGAGACTGGTTGAGAGTGAAGTTCAAACCAAAGAGTGCCTCCCTTGGAGCACCAAAACCTGGGTTGGTTCATTTTAACTCTATGGACAGTGGAGCTGGAAAACTTAAAAAGGTTGTGGAAGTTGTGGAGGATAATACAATTACTATAGGAAATGTTGCTGCAAGAGGGAGGAATATGATGATATTTGCAACAAAAAAATAGGAGCTCAAAGCGTGTGCTCCAAGGAAAGTTCGAAGTAAATAATCATGTTGGGACAAAAAAGACAAAGTCAATGTCTGCTGCTGTGTCAAACACTGAGGAGTTGGGTGTTGAAGCACTGTCCCCTCTCAAAACTCCAGATCAATGGTGGAGGCTGATGTTCAGCCCCGCCGAGAAAAATGAAAACCTTAATTTGGAACTGTCAAGGGCTTGAGAACCCTGAGACGGTTCAAAGTTTGGGGCATCTTATTGCTTTGAAAGGTCACAGTCTGATTTTCTTGTGTGAAACAAGGTTGAATAAAGTGAAAGCTGAAGGAGTAAGAAGAAGGGTTGGCATGTTTGGAAATTTTGTTGTTGAGAGGAGTTCAAAGTGTCCTGGGTTGATGATGTTATGGAGTGAAGAGGTGAAAGTGGATCTACTATCTTATTCAAAGTCCCACATAGATGGTGAGGTGGCTAAGGGGGGAGAAAGATTTAGATTTACTGGATTTTATGGTACCTGTTACAGAACAAGGAAAAGAGATGATTGGAATTTGCTGGATATTCTCAGAACAAAGTCAGATCTGCCTTGGTTATTAGGGGAGATTTGAATGATATTCTGGATTGGACTGAAAAGAAAGAAGGAAGGAGGAAGCCTAGCATAGAAATAGAAGAATTTAAAGAAGCATTGAGTAGAAATGGTTTATGGGATATCAGGCCAAATGAAGGATGGTTCACCTGGCATGGTGGAACAAATGTGAACAAAATGGTGAAAGAGAGGCTTGACAGATTCACTGCAAGTATTTCTTGGCTGAAAAGATGTAGGCTTTGTAATGTTATTTCTGAGTTTTCTCCCTTCTCAGATCATCATTATGTTCTTCTGGATACTGAACCACAACTTGAGTTTTTTAATAGAGCTAATGATCACTTCAGGTTTGAAAATTGTTGGGCAGAAGAGGATTATTGTAAAGAAATTGTTAGTAAAATATGGGGCTCACCTGACCTTTCTACTCTTTTAAAACTTGGCAACATTGGAAAGGAGCTCAATGGATGACAGAAACATAAAAGGAGAATTGTAGCAAAGAGAAAGAAAGTTCTACTAGAGAGGATTGAAAGATGTATGAATGAGGAAATCAATGAGTTGAATGTGAAAGATCTTATGGCTGCAAAAAAAGAACTTAAAACCATCTTGGACAGGGAAGCAATTTACTGGAAGCAAAGGTCGAGAGTATTTTTGCTGAAAGAGGGAGATAGGAATATTGGTTTTTTTTTCATGCAAGGGCCAAGGGGAGGAAGAAGAAAAATTGGATTAAAGGTTTGGTGGACAGTGAAGGTACTTTACAATGTGGTGAGGATAAAATCTTTGAGATAGCAAGAAAGTTTTTTGGGAAACTATTTCAATCCAATGAAGGCTCTACCTCAAATCTGATCCTGGAGAATGTGGAGAGGTGTATTACACCAGCCATGAACACCAGCTTATGCTCTGGATTCACCATTAAGAAAGTCAAAAGAGCTTTTCTTTCTATCCACCCTTCCAAAGCCCCAGGTATAGATGGTTTTCTTTCATCCCTTTTTAAGAAGTTTTAGAATATTCTTGGTACTAATTTTATAAACATTTGCCTTGATTTATTGAATGGTAAATTAGATTTCTGTAAGGTTAATAAAACAGTAATTGTCCTTATCCCAAAAATAGATGAACCCGCCCTTATAAAACAATTCAGGCGTATAAGCATATGCACTGTTATTTATAAAACAATTTCTAAGGTGATTGTTAATAGACTTAAATATGTCATGCATGTGTGTATTGCTGAAAATCAATCTACTTTTGCGGAGAATAGATTAATATCTGATAATGGGATGGTTGCACATGAATTATTGCATTAGTTGAAGAGTTCTAAAAGTGGGGCTAATAAAGGGGTTGCTATTAAGTTAGACATGGAGAAGGCCTATGATAGGGTTGAGTGGTATTTTTTGAGGGATGTCATGTTGAAACTGGGTTTTGATCAGTCTTTGGTGAACTTAATTATGAGATGTGTTTGTTCTGTCAGTTTTCAATTGAGAATTAATGGAAAATTTTCTGCAGCTTTTACACCAAGTAGAGGGCTTAGGCAGGGGACCCTCTTTCCCCATACTTGTTTCTTTTATGTGCTCAGAGCCTTTCAGCAACTTTGCTTAAAGAACAAAAGGAGGGAATGATTAGGGGGCTTAGAGCTAGTGTTCATGGTCCTAGAGTCAACCACCTTTTATATGCTGATGATTCATTTCTTTTCATAAGAAACTCACCTAATGAAGCTGCTAGAGTTATGAAAGTTCTAAATTTGTATGAGGAGTCTTCTGGCAAAAAAGTTAACCTTGATAAGTCCTATGTCTATTTCAGTAATGGCATGAGTGTTCCCCATAAATTTGCTCTTCAAAATATTCTTGGCATGAGAGAGGAGGAAGAGATGGGCATCTACCTTGGTTTACCTTTAGTGGTGGGGAAAAATAAAACTGATTCTTTAAGTTTTCTTTTTCAAAAAGTAGGCAAGAGGATGAGGGGGTGGAATAAGAACTATCTATCTTTTGGTGGGAGGGAAGTCCTTCTTAAATCAACAGCTCAGGCTTTGCCTTCTTATGCTATGAGTTGTTTTTTACTCCCTGATTGTGTTCTTGATCCTATTATTTCATCAATGAGATCTTTCTGGTGGTCGGGTAAGGTAGGTTAAAGGGGCTGGACTCATTTAGCTTGGAAAGACCTTTGTAAGCCAAAAAAATATGGTGGGCTTGGTTTAAAGGATCTTAGATTTTTCAACTTAGCTTTCCTTGCTAAACAGGTCTGGAGATTGATTGTTATGAAAGACTCCTTATGCTATAGATTGCTTTCCGCTAAGTATTTTCCCAATGGTGATATTCTGTCTACAAAGGCTCATGACAAACCTTCCTATATTTGAAAAGGTATTTTTAAAGCCAAGGAACTTTTTAAAGATCAATTTCATGTCAGAATTGGGATTAACAGCCATGCTTCTATGTTGAAAGGAAGATGGGGAGGTGATACTGTGGTTGAGTTACAGGGATCTTATGTTGATAGTAATATAAATTGTTTGACCTGTGGTGAATTAATGATTTCTGATCTGCCTAGATGGAATGATGTCCTGGTTAGAAATGTTTTTTCAGTTGTTGATGCAGATACCATTCTAAAAATGCCCTATTGCCCCTGTGGAAGGTGATGCTGTGAGGTGGGATCATCACTCTTCAAGAGTGTTTTCTGTCAAGTCTGGCTATGACTGGTTACTGGGAAATAGCCAAGTTGAGAGAGCCCTTTCTCTTATCTGGAAATCACTTCAAAAAATGAAGACCTTGCCAAAGTTCAAAATATTTATATGGAGGCTGTGTTTTAATGCTATACATGTTGATGAAAAATTAAGAGCTGTAAAAATTAGCCCTGGTTTATGTCCTCTTTGCAATGTTGCTCTAGAATATGCCTTGCATGCTTGTAGAGACTGTCCATGCATTGGAGAACTGTTTGATCTTTCTGCTTTGTCTAATTTGATCCCTTCTATTTCTGTGGATTCTGTTAGAACTTGGATGGAACTTTGTCTAAAAAATTTGGATTATGCCCAATTTATTTTTCTTTGTGTTTTGCTGTGGAATGCCTGGAATAGAAAAAACTCAAAGTTACACAAAAGAGTTTTAATCCCTACTAGAGTTATTATTGACTATGTGCAAATTCTTATTTCAGATTTTCAGGAAGCAGAAAATGGCCCTTTTAGCAATGTACATGTGTGCAATAGACTGAGTAGATGGATCTGCCCCCTGTTGGCTTTATCAAGATAAATGTGGATGGTGCATATTTGATCGAATATGGAAAAGCATCAGTTGGTATTATTGCAAGGAATCACTATGGTTTGATGATAGATGGTGCTGCTTTTATTCTTGAGGGCATATTCACTGCAGAACTTGTCGAAGCAAGGGCTATGGTGGAAGGTCTAAAAATGGCTGCTTCAAATGGATGAGATCGAACACAGATTGAAGGAGATTCGATTGGAGTGATCAACAAGCTGTTGTCCTTGGAACCTGACCTCTCTTTGGCCTCTTTCACCCTGGCAGAAGGCAAACACATTCTTCATGATCATTCGGGCCTCATGGTGCAACATTCAAGCCGAGATACTAATAGAGCTGCTCACTCTTTAGCTCACTGGATCTTTAATTGTAATAAACCTTTTAGATTTGATTTTGATGTTCCTACTCGTATTGAGACATTGGTTATTGACGATATCATTTTTGGCTCTTGATTTAATATATGTTTGGTTGTTTTCCTCAAAAAAAAAAATAGAGAAATTCATGACCAACCATTTTTTCTTGTCAAATATAACGTTTAAAGAGATAAGTGTGATATCGTGAAAGTTCTTCCGAGTTTCAAAGACAAAAGTTATCTGAAGTTCAAGCATTTGAGGATTGACCTAAATGTAATTTTTGTAGCAGTAATTTTTTTAAGTATGAAGGGTGACCCAAACGTATAATTACCCATAATTGAGTGACTGAAATGTAACATTACCCATATTTAAGTGACTCAAATGTAACTTTTAAAAATTGAATGACCCAAATATAACATTACCCATAATTGAGTGACCTTCGTTATAGTTTGCCCCAAAAATTAATGGTAGGTCACGTGATCCACCTGGTACCTATATACATCCGCTCCTAATCCATATTTAAACTTCAAAGATGACATTGTTAAGAAAGAAAGCCGGAAATTTTGAACACAAACTAAAAAAAAAAGGTATACATGATAAAGTTGGATAGACGACCCGGAAACACACGGGTCTCATTGGCTCAGACAATTTGCCCACAATATTTTAGGAAACCAATCTTTCATTTCATAGAGTTATTTTGTCTATCTCGTCGGAACATTCTGAGTCAATTTTGATTAGATTATCATTTTTGTAAGAGTTTAAAGATTTGAAGCAAACATCTCTTTTTACGTAATGAATCATTTTCACCGAGATTTCGTTTAAAGTCGATTTAACATCAACCGAGATTAAAAAGTAAAGAGACTCGTTTTTTTTTTCTTTTAGATTGTTGACATTTAGGGTCACGTATAATTGTTCAAATATAAGTCATATATTAAGAAACTTATTTTTATGTTTTTTTAAGTAAAATGTATATTCGCACGAACCAACTTTCAGAACACTAACAGCTGCGGTAGTGTGATTGAGCATGCATTGTTAAATGATTGAGAATATATTCAGAACAAATACCACTGTAATCACCTTAATTTTTTTTAAAAAAGTAAAATGTATTTTTATATTAATACTAGTGTAAAAATCGGTTTCATTATTTGAACTTCAGGTCTTTTTTGCTTCTTCCTTGGCAGTTTAGAACAAAGTTTTTGTGACCTTCATAATTCACGTGACTGTCAGCAACATGTGTTTTATACGAAATGTAAACATGTAATTTTTTCCCCAATTCTCTCTATCTATAATTTCAGGATTTGAGTTTTGAACATCATTTAGATGATCTAACATCTCACACCGTTAATGTCATATAATACTTGATTCAAACTAATCGACTAATAAATCATATAATAATAGTTGTACAAAAAAATCTATTTATCGAACAATTTTTTTATATAAAATTTTCTAAACAAAATGTGCTGAAATTCTCGACGGAATCGCAAATACTTACGATATCTTTACTATTCTCAATTATTGATTTACAAACTCTTTTTCGAAAGAAAAAGGTCATATAATTAAGTATGAGTCTAACGTGTGACATGTCTAGGGTGCAGTTAGAAGACGGCAAATTTTAAAATTTGTCCACGAACTGAAAATGTTAGAATTCTTTTTTTTTTTTGATTAATAGGAAGGAGTAACACCACATGCCTCGTTAAAAACCCCCCTAAACTTAAATGGGGAAAAGAGTACATGTGATGTTACGAACATAGCATTACCAAGAAACCAAAACAAACAAAGCGAAACTAGTTCGACAAGTTCATGTCATCAAGTAACACATCCACAACCTCCTGGGGAGGGCAAAAATGTTAGAATTCTTGATAACACTTTCGGTTGTTTTTTTTTGTTTTTTTTTTCAAGTATCGATACTTTATCCCAAACTGAAAACTTATAAAAAAACCTAACTATCAAATACTTACAAAATAAGTATCGATACTTGAAAAAAAACTAAAAAACAACAAAAATTGTTATAAAAAATCTAACATTTTCAGTTCATGAAGAAGTTTCGAAACTTGCCGTATTTTAACCGCACTCCACACCTACACATTAATTAAGGTTAGCTTTGAATAGTATAAAGAGAAATAGTTACTAATACACGAGTTGAGCTTTTAAGGTAACAAAATAAAAAAGGTAAATAGTAAATATCAACTAGGACCTTGTCTCTGAGCTCATAGGCTTACTATATTAATGTAAGTCCTAAAAGTGTTATTTTTTTTTAGCTAAATAATCAAAGCAACTTGTTGGGTTTTTGATGCAGTTCAAGGCATGGCTGAACTTAGGGTAAACTTTCAAGTGGATGCTATTTAGGGCAAACTTTCATGCACCTAAAAACACCAATTATTGGTGCTATAGAGTAAATCTGTTCAAGAGTCGGATTTGCAAATACGGACTGATCAGATTCGGTTTGAAAGATTATTTAATTTTCAATGGTAAATACTTGTATTTCTCAAACTATGACCCTCATTCTAGTTGGTCCCTAAACTTTTAAATGTTTTAATTTCATCCTCAAACTATACCAAAACTTTTGAATATTCTAGTTTCATCCCCCAAATTATGACCCCGTTCTAAACTGATCTACAAACTTTTGAGCATTTCAATTCCATCCTCACATTATCGTTTATGATACATCATATTATTACATAATAGACAATGTTTACATGAGTGTTAATAATTTTTTAATGGTTTTATTGCATTTAATATGATTAGCATATACTGATAATTTGAAGATTTTTGGGGAACGAAGTTGGAATATTCAAAAGTTTGTAGATCAATTTAGCACGAGTCATAGTTTGGGGTGAAATTAAAATATTCAAAAGTCTATGAACCAATTTAGAATGAGAGTCATGGTTTAAGAATGAAATTAAAATGTTACCAATCTAAAATAAGATTATGGACGTTGAAATTCAAACTTTAACGTCGTTTACGAATTGATAAAACATGTCTGTGGTGTGCAAAATAAACCGTAACTGTTAACTGGTATAACCGTTAAATTTTACCGATTAATTAGCCTATCATTAAAGCTTAAATGGTTATGGTTAATCAACCGTTAAAAATGATGGTTAATGGTTAACCGTTTGGTTAACGGTTATGAAATTATTTTGATATAAAATGAAGTTTGTGATTAGAAATTCTTTATTTTAATATATATTTTTGAAATTTTTAATACAATATTTATCAGAGAGATAATTTTATTAATCTCAAAAGAATTAGTGGAATATTTAAAAAAATTATAATAAGTTACAAATTAACTTGTAACCGAATCGTTAAGTAGCGGTTAACCGCTATAACGATTAACCATTTAAAAAATTAATGATCAAAGTATAGTTAACCATCCGTTTATGTTAAATAATATGATTAACCTACTATTAACGCCTTAAATCATTAGTAACATTATATAAAAATTATATACACGGTTAATCCTAAATCATTAGTAACAATATATAAATATTATATACACGGTTAGTCCATCAAATATAAACTCTTCGTATTAAAACGCTTAGTAAGGCAAAGCCATCTATTGAAAACCCTAGAAATTGTATACCATCCCTAGAAAATAATTAGGCAAAATAATCTAAGCTCTTAGTTTTTTCCAGAACTTTTTCAATTTACCAATAAAGCCACTGGCCGGAGTTTCACAAACGTTAATCTTTTCCGGCAAGCCCGTCAACGAAGCTCCGACACCATTAAAGGCTTTATAAAGCTGTGGGTAAAGTTCATGAATGGCGTCCCTGAATTTCCTCGAAACCTTGATCTTCTTCGTCAAACAAACCGGCGCGGCAGCTCCGACGCCGTCGCCATTAAAGAACCCGATGCGAACTCGACCCTCTAGATATTCAACACAAGCTCTTAAGATAACGCTCGCATTGTCGCGGAAATGCTCGGCGATCAATCCCTCGAAGTTCTTCGCCGGATTCCGCAACAGAAACAGCATCGTTTTGCAGGATAAAACGAAAACATCGGCGTTGTAAGATTCCCAGGACCACGTCGGTTTAATCCCGGGCTCGTTGAAGTAAGGCTTTTCGTTGAGCACCAGTCCTTGAAGCGAGAGCAAAACCTGGAGAATCGTCGATTTTGGGCTCCACCGCTCGGTTCCGTTGCCGGCCCAAGTGTTTATCAAGCTCAAACAAACGTACCCGGTGGCGTACAAATTAGGGTTCAACCTCAATCCGAAAGACCGATAGTACACTTTGGGCGGACTGTTGGGGTAATCGGGAGGGAACTTGATATCGAAGAAGAAAACCCCGTTGTGGTACGGAGTATTCCGAGCGCCGATAACGGCGGCGCGTAAGAGATCGATCCTCCCTTCGTAAACCCGAACGAAGATCGATTCTGGGAGATTCTTTTCCAGGATTTCCCACTCTTTCATGATCCTCTTCACGGTGCTCTTGTCGTTGTTGACGCTTCCATTGCTGCTGTTCTTCTTTTGCTTCGACTTGGATCGAGCGTGGTAGTGGTGGTCGGAGAAATCCGTAACGCAGTCGAATTGCTTGAACTTATCAACACGAACTCGCTCATTCCCTGCAGTTTCCATGGATCAAAAACAAAACATATAAACAACAACATGAATATATATATATATATATATATATATATATATTACCTGAAGCCATTAGTTTAAC
Organism: Hibiscus tridactylites; assembly: GCA_958450335.1. Classification (NCBI taxonomy): domain Eukaryota; kingdom Viridiplantae; phylum Streptophyta; class Magnoliopsida; order Malvales; family Malvaceae; genus Hibiscus; species Hibiscus tridactylites. The sequence goes on from OY288270.1 coordinate 84,094,213, forward strand.
GATGGGTAAAGAAACTCAGATGGCTGCGGCACAGAGACTGCAGAGAGAGCATATAAACTCTAATAGGAGAAATTCTAATAGGAGTGAGATTTTATATAATTTCCATATATTTATTGTTTATATTGTTATCAGTCATTATCTATACTTCTACCCTAAGTTTTAGGGTTACGAGTTAATTAAATAAATATTATTTTTCGTTTTATTATATGAAGCCCTAATGTCAATAAAAATTAGCAAAATATCATTAATGCTTATTTTTTTAATAGAATCGACTAGAACTTAATTAATTACAGTTCGTACAAAGTTGTATTATGCTACTAACTTTCTTAACTATTTTAATAGTTAATATTGTTTTAATAAAATTTCTTTTTTGGAATGGGATTCGACATATGATCGATTAAATAATACAAAATATCAAAATTTTAGTTTAGCTCAGTGGTTAGGCATTGGATTTTCATGAAAAGGGTTGGGGTTTTGAATCTCCTCCCTAGCATTCACATGCTTGTTTTAAAAAATTTGGTTTTATTTGACTAATAAGCTTGTGTCACTGTATTGGTCAAATAAAATAATTAAAAAATACACATATGATCTTGAGAAGAAGAGAGAAAACGGTGTGAAAAATAAAAAATAAAAAAATCTACGTCAGTATTACTATTAAAAGATTAGGGTAAATAGTTTCATGACAAAAAATAAGAAAGATGCAATAGTCCAATGATTAATTGTGTAATTTACCCTATTTTTTTATCCCTTTTGTCCATAAACTTGTATTTTTTTTTTCAAATTGATCCAACTGATGAAAAAATAGCATATATGTACAGTTATAGTAAGTTATTTTTTCCATTACAATGTTGGCATTACTTTTTTTTTCATTTTATGTAAAAAATTCAAAAATAATATTTAAAAATATTTCTAATGTTTTTTTAACATAGTAATTATAATTAAAATGGAAAAAAAATTGTCACGAGCTTAACAAGTCTAATACTTTTTTCAATCAATTGGTTCAATTTGACAAAAAATTAAAAGGTTGAGGACCAAAAGAGACTAAAAACAAAGTTAAAGGCTTAAAAAGACTATTTTTAGGTTCAAGGGACTAAAAGAGACTAAAAATTAAGTCAACAAATGACTATAGTCATTTTAAAAGTTTGATATTTTAAGTCTAATACTTTTGATCATTTTGTATATTAAATAAAATATTATTGTAGGACTTAAACACATGAACAATAACTTTAATATACATAACTTTTATCACTCATGAGTCATGACCCAACCTATAGTCATTTGTTGACTTAATTTTTCCAAATGTTATTTTCACATAAAATATTTTTATTTTTAAATATATATTTTTAATGCGTATGTTTGGTGTGACTTAACTCTGTAACATTAACCCAGTCCATGATTCATGAAGTAGGCAAAATTTTAAATTATTTTTTTACAATGTAACTATTTGCAAAAAATTTATTAACTTTAAAATATTATTTTTTAGATACGAAGTGAGCGATAAAATTCTAGTCATATTAATTTGTCAGCATGAGTAAAATTCATGTATTTCAAACAAGAATTAATATTTGTTACACTGCTTGACGAAATACTTTTTATTTAATCATCAGTATTTAATTTAATACAATCACATATATATATATATATATATTTTAACGATATGCCGGCTGAAACTTATTAAAAATCAAAATAGAAAAATAATTCAAGAGAAATGAAATTGTAGCAAAAAATAAAAACGCAATAAATTTAAATTGAAAAAAAATAGAAAACGAAACATCATACCAGCAAAACACTTTCAGTGGGCTGCAAAACAATGATAAAGATGAATCACCAGAGAAATAGAAGCAGAGAGGAAGACTTATTGTCTTCATCTAGGTGGACGCTTCAGGATTGTAGTAGGAGTGGTGAGCAAAACCAACAATCTTGGAGGTTGCTTGGTAAAACATATTTGACTGTATCGGCAAACGAACTACAAAAAAGATCAAACTACTGAAGACCATCGACAATCCGTAAATCAAAGCCGAATGTCGTGAAAAATGTATCCACGAACGTAAATCTACCACAACGGTAGACGATAATGTGTCACAATGCAGATAAAAACGAAATAACACCGAAATATAAAAAAAAAACAAAAGCTTAATATAAAAAATAAGAAAAAAGAACTTTCAGCAGTGATGACTAGCGCTAAAACTAACGCCACAGCCGATGAATCAAGAACTAAAGAAAAATGAAGTTGGATTATGAAGCGGGCTAGGGTTTTTGAGAGAATCATAGTAAGTGATCACATAATCCCAAAACATATTTTGCCATTAAATTGTTAAACAACACATTATGCAGATCGAATTTTAAACAAGAAAGTTGTATATGTATTTGATTTCACTAAAAACAACACATGGCATTAAGCTGGTCTTATAAATTCAAAAAGTTCCAGTTAACATTAGTTAATCTTCGGGATCAAGCTTGACAGCAGGAGAATACACTAATTGCCGGATGCTCATCGGAGACATGAACTTCGAGCCGCCGTCCATCAAGTGCCTCGCTGCAATCAAGTTGCTGGTTTCCGACATATGGAACGCGTCCCAGAACACATACTTGGTTTGATCCGGACAAATTTTCGAGAACGGAAAACAGGGGAACAAACCTCCATGAGCTCCGGCGGCAGTGTGACAGCATGCACTGTTTGCATTTTTCAAACCCTATGGAAAGCAAATTCAATCATATAACAAAAATAGAGGGATTAACTTCATAATTTTCACAAAGTAGAGACCTAATAATAAATAGAAAAATATATCTTGTACACTGGTTATGAAATTTTTTTGTTTCTACAAGTGCCTTAATTTTAGGGTTTAGAAAATTAATTTAAGAATTATAAATTCAGGTTTAAAGGTTTAAATTGTAGGGATTGTGACAAGAATTTAGAGTTTTGAGTTAGAATTTAGGTTTTAGGATAATATGTTAGAGATTTAGGTTTTAACCTATAAACCCTAAATTCTAACTCTAAACTCTAAATTCAAACTACAGTCCATAAATTCTAAGCACGTAAATACAAGCCCTTAAACTAGATCTATAAACCCTAAAATTATAACACTTGTAAAAACAAAAAATTTATACTGCTAGTGCATGATATAAATACCCATAATAAATATTGATAAAATCGGACTCTAATAACAAGTATCGTAAAAAGTTGAACTTTGAACGGATGGCCTTTCTATCCAAGCACAAGAACGACACTGAGTGGAGGGATAAAATTCACAATTATACCAAAGATCTGTGATCGTGGAAGATGTCTTTGAACATTGCATGGATATCTGCATAGACAAAGGTTGAACCGGCCTAAGCAACCTCTTCAATCCTTTGTTGTATGCAATCACCGTTCCGTTAAACAACTCCGTTAAACGTAGAAATGCAACCTTTAGCATTTGGGTACTTATCTCTCTCGAGATGGATGCACCCAAACCTTGGGATATTTGTCACTATAATCCTTCTTGCTCCCAAATAATAAAGTCTCTGCATAATTTAAAAAAGAACTAAATATATAAGTCTCGAAACATATGTCTTGTTAATAACTCGAAAGTATTGTCTTCTTTGAGTGTTGTAAAAAAAAATCGACATACTGCCTGTGGATCTTATGAGATATTAAACCTACAAGCTCAAGTGGTACCATCCTTATATCTATCGATTTGCTATTCAACGTAGGGATGGTTATGGGTCGGGCCGGGCCGAATTTTTGGCCAATCGAATTTGACGCGAGAATTCAAATACTCAACCCAACCTCGACATGATCCGATGTTTGATGATGCTTTACCTTATTCGAACTTGACTTGAATTTTAGGATTAAAATATGACTTCGACCCGACCTGATCCAACACAAATAAAATTATTATTTCTATTTTTATCTAGAAAAATAGAGAGATGATTGAAATTATGTCGAGAGATAAAGATTTATAATAATTATCCCATGTTTATTCGATAAAATAAAAAAATAATTGAAAAATATAGAAATAAGGCATTATAGCAATTTTCTCTAAATATTTAGGATAGAATTATAGTTTCTGGACCACAACAAGTTTTCATTGGTTACAAATAATTTTGCAGGGACAAGAGATTTGGGTCGCTAGCATCAAAATAACACATTTTAAATCTCATTTGGGACATGACTAAAATTCCAAACATATAAGAAAAAACTTTCGTACTCAGATCGTATAAAGTTTAGTTTATATGTAGGGATGGGCACGGCACTCGGGTTTGGGTCGGGTTGGATTTTTGTGTAGGGTGAGGTCGGGTCGGGTTCGAGTTTTAGGGTGAAAAAATTTGACCCGACCCGACCCGGGACTAATAGTATAATTTTTCCCTAAATTTTTTAAGGATATTTGTAATAATACCCCCTCTTTATATATATATTTTTATAATTAAGTCTTTACAATTAATTTTTTTATTTACATTTTAGTCCTTAAATTTATTGTTTTTTATAATTATGCCTCTTAAAATTGTTTTTTACAATTAGGTCCCTAAAATTATTTTTTTTTCTATAGGTCGGGTTGGAGTTGGGTTTAGAATATTTATTTTCGGGTAAGGTTGGGTTTTTAAAGAATTACATCAGGTCGGGTCGGGGTCGGTTTTAAGATAATTAGTTTCGGGTTGAGTTCGGGTGGGCCAAAAACCCGACCCAGCCCGTGCCCATCCCTATTTATATATGCCTTTTAGTTTTATGGGTTAGAATTTAAAGTTTAGAGGTTTGAGTTTTAGGGTTTAAAATTTAGTGTTTAAAATTTAGCGTATATGGTTAAGAATTTAGGATTTAAATTTTTATAGTGTAAATATAAAAGCTTGTATAAAATTAGTTTTGCACAATCTGTATATAAAAATTTTACCCTATTTTTAATATGTCTAATTATATTTGGTGTCATTCATCTCGATGACGTCAACTAAGTTTAGAAAGTTCACAAAAACTAAAGTATAAAATAAAAATTGTTAAATTTTAGATTATTTTTATGGATAAAATTCGTCTGCCCCTTTTCGGTGCCTCTACATATGCCACAACACTAAAAAACACTATAAAATTAAAATCTAAGCCCTAATCCTAAATTCTAAATCCTAAACTCTAAACCCTATACCCTAAAAATATACCCTACCCTAAATTCCCTAAACCCTAGCCACAACCCCTAACCTAAAACCCTAAATCATAAACCCTAAAGTTAATTTTGAGTGTGGGGGCATATGTAGGGGCACCGAAAAGGGGTAGAGGAATTTCATCCTTATTTTTATAGTGTAACTTTTTACGAGAAGATTTAATTTTAAAAATATTATTTTTCACATCCAAAATGAGTGATTATGAATGATCATTTTATCTGAATCAGACGGGTTTTGTCCGAACCGACCAATCGTGTTTTTTAAAAGTAAATTACAAGTTTAGGTTAAGTTTTTTTAGGATGAGATCGGGTCAGGGTCGGGTTTAAGAAATATTTAGGTATAATTGCTATAATGCCCATCTATTTATATAATTTTCAAATTATCATCCTATTTGTCTAATAAAATAGAATAATTATTATAATGTCATCTCTCTGTTTGTATTTTTCAATTATCTTCCTATTTTATCGAATAAAAAAGATATAGTGTAATTTTTATTTATGTCGAATCATGTTGAGTTCGTATTTTTACTCAAAAAATTTGATTGGATTCGAGTCAGGTCGAATTTGAGTAAAGGTGTTAAATTTTTAAGTCGGGCACGTGTCAGCTAAAAACCCGACCCATAACTATCCTAAGTGTGATAAAATTCTAGTTTTATTAATATATCATTATGAGTAAAACAATATATGGAGTATATATTAAACAATAAATATTATTTGTTAGACTACTAGTGGAATATTTTAATCGCACAAATATTGTTTAAATACAACCATATATATAAGTTTCACTAAAAAGAACACATGACATTAAGTTGATCTTATAAATTTAAAAAAATTCCAGTTAACGTTACTTAATCTTCGGGATCAAGCTCGACAGCAGGAGAATACACTAATTGCCGGATGTTCATCGGCGACATGAACTTCAAGCCGCCGTCCATCAAGTGCCTCGCTACGATCAAGCTGCTGGTTTCCGACAGATGGAAGGCATCCCAGAACACATACTTGGTTCGATCCGGACAAATTTTCGAGAACAGAAAACAGGGGAACAAACCTCCATGAGCTCCGGCAGTGTGACAACATGCACTGTTTGCATTATCAAATCCTATGAAAAAACAAATTCAATCATATAACAAAATTAGAGGGATTAACTTCATAATTTTCACAAAGTAGACCCCTAATATTAAATGGAATTTTTTTTGTTTCTACAAGTGCTCTAATTTTAAGGTTTAAAAACTTAGTTTAAGATTTATGGATTTAGGTTTAAAGGTTTAAATTTTAGGGATTGTGGCTAGAATTTAGAGTTTAGGGTTAGAATTTAAGGTTTAGAGGTTAGAGTTTAGGTTTTAGGGTAATATGTTAGATATATTTAGATTTTTACCTATAAACCCTAAATTCTAACTATAAACTCTAAATTCAAACTACAATCCTTAAATTCTAAGCACATAAATACAAGCCCATAATCTAGATCTATAAACCTTAAAATTATGACACTTGTGGAAACAAAAAGTTTACACCGCCAGTGCATGATATAATTACCCATAATAAATATTGATAAAATTAGACTTTAATAACAAGTATCGGAAAAAATTGAACTCTGGACAGTTAACATTTATGTCTAGGCACAAAGACAACACTGAGTGGAGGGATGAAATTCACAATTATATCATAAGATCTGTGACCGTGAAGGATGTCTTTGAACATTGCATGGATATCTGCATAGGCAAAGGTTGAACCGGTGAAATTCTTTGTAAGATCCCTAAGCAACCTCTTCAATCCATTGTTGTATAAATTCACAGCTCCGTTAAACGTAGCAATGCAACATTTAATATTTAAGTACTTGTCTCTCTTGAAAGGGATGAACCCAAATCTTAGGATATTTGTCACTATAATCTTTCTTGCTCTCAAATAATAAAATATCTGCATAATTTTAAAAAGAACTAAATATGTAAGTTTCGAAATATATATCGTGCTGATAACTCGAAAGTATTGTCCTTTTTGAGTTTCGTTGAAAAATTGTCATATTGTCCATGAATCTTATGAGAGATTAAACCTACAAGCTTAAGTGATATCATTCTTATATCTACAGATCTTGACCTGAACTAACCCAACACAAATAAAAAAATATTTTTTTTCATATTTATGCAGAAAAATAAGGAGATGATTGAAATTATGTAGAGAGATGGGGATTTATAATCATTATCTCATGTTTGTTCGATAAAATAAAAAAATTAAAAAATATAGAGATAGGGGCATTATAGCAATTTTCTCTGAATATTTAGGATAAAATTATACTAATATATTAAGCTGGATATTTTTCACTCTAAATTCGAATTCAATCTGACCCAAACCTGGATTAAGAAAACGATTCTATAAAGTTGGATCAAATTGTAACTCATGAGTTTAAATGCCTGAATTAAATGGTCATCCCTAATTTAACACCATGAATTCTTCAACGGCTCCAAAAAAAATGTCTCTAAACTCTTTTTAGAGCCAGAAGACAAAACTTTGAGGATTGGGACGAATATAGTTTTTTTATTTAAAAAAAGTTTAAAAAAATTTTAGGGACTATAATAGAAATATTACCAATTGAATCAAGATCTTAACTCTAAGTTGGGATTCGAATCGCGACCTCATAATGTGTAAATACGATCGTGAAGACCATATATTCTGTCAGGAAACAATGTGTTGTCCGAAAAAGAAATCATTCGAACCACTAACAACTATGAACAACACCTAATGTTTCAGCATCCTCGTAGACCCGCACCGGCCGATTGTCGACACAGTCATCGCCCTGATTTTCTCAAAGTTACTGATCTGTTTATCTAAGCTAATACGACCACCCTATAATAAAAGAACATTGTCATCGAGATCGATTTAATATATTAATTTTATATGGTCGGAGCTGTTTTCTTAGAAGAAAATGTTACCCAGATCAACCAGTGTGGTTTACCTCACTCGAAAAATCGATAGCTTTACCTCACAGATATAGTTACAAGTATCTTTATAAGTTCGATTTAGACATATCAATCGAGCTAGTTGAATTAGTTTTGGTCTTTTGGATATGGCTATAAGTATCTCTATATATTAGATTTAGACCTATCAATTGGGCTAGTCAAATTGATTTGGGCTAAGTTAATTTGGGTTCAAAAATTTTCAGATTATTTTAGGTTTAGATAAAATCTGGGATTTGAATTTGCTAATCGATCTTTTATCGAGTCATATGGAGTTTGATTATTTTTATTTAAATTATTTTTCAATTTAGATTGAGCTAAAGATGAGTAAAACTCGACTTGAATTAACTCAAATTTTATAAACTTAACTTGACACGAAAAAATAATAAAATTTAAATGATAAAATATGACTCGTTAACTCGACTAACTCATTTTTTACCCGACCCAAATTTTAAATAAGTTTAAATGATAAAGTTCAAATACTCTCCCCTATATTGAGAGGGTTATGGTTTTTATGGTCAAATTGGATAATACAAGTTCAAATTTGAGTTGATTAGGTCAAATTTTTTAGTTACAAATATTTTTATTTGGATCATTTTTGGACTAGGTATTCACAGTCACAGGACTCGAATTTTCGAGTCTTATGAAATCAAAATTTTAATTTCAAGACATAGTTTACATTACTTGTTTGACATATAAGGAAAGGAGAAAATAATTGTTTATAATCAAACTTAAAAATCAACTGAAACTTAATTTTAATACAATCATTTTATCACTGCACAATAACCATCGTCAACCGAAATTAATGTTTTAGACATAAAAATGGTGTGTTCCAACATTATGATCTATTTTACGATATTAGTTTCATGTCCGAGAAACGAAACATGACCCAGAATGCATTCATACTAAACGTAATAGAAGAAGAAAAGCTTGCCTATGATATCAGTTATTGTTCTGTCATTAGTGAATCTCCCGGAAGGACAACTCTTGCCAAAAATCTATTTTGTTCAGAAACGATACATTCGTTGATGTAATTGTTGTTTTTGGCGTCAACTATAGAATCTCCGAAAATATTTTTGGAACATGACACAAATTTACTTATTACTATCAAACATGTTTATTGAGCTCGTGATGATTTGTTTAAACATGACTATGATATATTGATAGTAAATTTTGACAAACAAAATATTAATAGAGTCGGTTATTGAAATTAATATGCACCTGTTTTCTTGGTGCAACAGTTGGTAAATAAATCATAGTAATAAAGAGGGAAAATTACATATTTAGCATAGAAGTTTGGTAGTTAACCCTAAGAAGCATTTTACAGCTTATTATTTTGCTTGATAATTACTCATAATAATACAATATGCATTTCTATGCATTGCTTACAATTGCGCCATCTCGTGAGCAATTTGCATGGCTTTGCAACCATACCATAAAACGTTTTGGAATTAGAATCCACCTCCAATTCCTCCACCGGCACCGCCTCCAAAACCACCACCTGCACCGCCTCCAACTCCTCCTCCAGCACCAGCCCCGCCTCCGAAACCACCACCTGCACCACCTCCAACTCCTCCTCCTCCTCCAGCCCCGCCTCCGAAACCTCCACCTCCACCTGCACCACCTCCAACTCCTCCTCCTCCACCAGCACCGCCTCCGAAACCTCCACCTGCACCACCTCCTAAGCCACCACCAAGCCCTCCTCCTGCACCGGCTCCACCTCCTAAACCACCACCACCACCACCACCACCACCAAGTCCTCCTCCAGCTCCACCTCCCCCACCAAGCCCCCCTCCAGCACCACCACCAAGTCCACCCCCAGCTCCACCTCCTAAACCACCTCCACCACCAAGTCCTCCCCCAGCTCCACCTCCTAACCCACCACCACCACCGAGCCCTCCTCCGGCACCGCCACCTAAACCACCACCCAAGTTATCCTTCTCAAACCTCCGGCATTGAGCTATGCCTATAGCAAACACAAAGACCAATGCAAACATTCCAAATCTTTTGGAAACCACATTCCCTTTCCCGGCCATTTTCTTAAATGTAAAAACAGAACACTCCTAACTCTTGATTCCTAATATTGTTGAGCATGGAGATTTATATCGAACAACCTTTTATATATACACACACAAACCCTAAACTCGATATGAATCATAAATGCATGCAGTTGATTAGTTGAAGAATGTACGTTTAACCAATTGCCCAACACTTTGAAAAACAAAACCAAACCCTACAAGCTGGACGGTGGCATTGTATTTAATGCAGCATCGTCTTCTCAACTGCTACTACTTGGTAGCCTATGGCTAGCTAATCGATAATGCACCATCAGAAATCTCCACAGCTGATAAATTTCCACCAACGGGTCCCAATGAACATGTAGATGTACGAAGGTGACAATGCCCAATATTAATTAAGGAAAGACTTGAACGATTTTCGTTTCTCTTGCAGCTTTTCATACTATTTGACTATTTGCCATCAAAATAAGTAGTAGTAAACCCACCCCATGTGATATGTCTTTAATTTTCATTGAATTTCAACATATAAGGTGTTTTTCATCCGACATAACATGACTTCAAAATGGATTTGAGTCTTGCGGATGAAGATAAGATTTGGTTTCAAATTTATTCCGATAAATTAAATATTACACGTATTTTAATTTTTTGGTTTTTTGTATGTAACTATTGGAACGAGTCTAGTGGTTAATTTTTCTTGTTAGTTCATATTGGGGATTGACGACGGTTACATGTTTTAAAGTTGTTTTATAACCGAGCAAACACATTCGGTAGATTGGCCAAACTGCTCATCTTTATTTCTTAGACCATGAGTTTGAATATCAGAGATAAAAAAATATGTTTATCATTTTTTTAAAAACCATTACTTTTAGGATTTATATCCAATATAGTGGCAGTGGAAACTAAAAGTTTCCACAAGCGTCTTAGTTTTAGCGTTTAGAGACTTAGTTTATGGTGTAGGGTTTAGGTGTATGTGTTTAGAATTTAGGGGCAATGGTTAGGATTTAGGGTTTAGAGGTTAGGGTTTGATTTTATTGTAATATGTTGAGAATTTAGTTTTTAACCTATAAACCATAAATTCTATTCACAATCCCTAAATTCAAAACTACATCACTAAACCCTACACCCTAAATTAAGTCCCTAAACCCTAAAATTAAGGCGGTTGTGAAAATTTTTAGTTTCCACCGCCGGTGTGTCAAATAATTATCCTTACTTTTAAGGTTTTTTTTTCAATATTTAAAAGTAAAATATTTGTCACTGAAATTGGGCCTCAAGAAAACAAAAATGGCCGAATGTTTGATTTGAACCCAAATACAAGCCCTAGCAATTGGGCCTTAAAGTTGGGTAAGAGATTTGATTTTGATTTTAATTTCCTCAAATGGCTTAATTATGCCTACAATCCCTTAGTCTTTGAACTTTGAAAATTCTTTGTCCTACTTTTAATTGTCTAAATTAAATCTCCTTTAATTTTAAAACTAAAATCCAACTAATGACATTGTTACTAAACTACCTTTAAATTTGAATGTTAAAATTATCAATACTGCCTTCACTTAATACCAAGATTGAGGTCTTCTCTTAAAAAATAACAAGGTTGAGGTGTATGAATATTGAGATTTCAATTTTAACTCAACATATATAAATATCATGTGTGTTGAAGTCTAGTTTTATGTTGATTTAATTCGCTTCATGTATGGTTCTGTCCAATTATATTTTGATTGTTCACGTAATTATACTTTTAAAAAAAATTGATTTAAAAATTAAGGTAAAGTAGTCATGAAACTATAAAATTTATCGAAATGGTATAAGTTTAACACCAAATTAAAATAGTGTAACAATTTAATTAATTTAATAATTATTTTATAATAGTTTTATAAAATTTAATGACTAGTTTATAATAATTTGATAAGTTAATAATCTATTTATAACTTTTAAAAATGTAGTGACCGAAATAATTATTTTGTCATAGTTTAGTGACTACTTGTAGACTTTACTCTAAAAATTATTGTAGATAGCACATCTGCACATGTTTTAATATAACGAAGTCACAGGGAGATTAAATTAGAAGATTAAATGTCTAATTTTATAAGAGTACAATGAGTTAGTACAGAATTAAACCAACTCAAATCGATTCAAACTTGGAATTGTGTTAGGGTTTTAGCTTTGGAAGCTTTGTTCGTTGTTCAGTGTGGTCTGAGCTCTCCCTTTTCACCTCACAACTAAGCAAAAAAAGCAAACAATGGAAGCCGGAGATGGAGACGTTGACCGAGGCGTTGACTCTAAGGATTTACAGCAACAGAGCAAAGCCTTCGATAAACTCACCGACCGTGTCGAAGATCGCCAGCTCGATTCTTCTCGTGCCCAATCGGTCCTCTTTCTATCCTTATTCATTTCCAATGGAATTCTTATTAATGCTTGATTGCTTTGTTCTTTTATTTTAATTCATGGATTTTGATTTTGGTGTTCGGTAGGCAATGGCATCGATTGCGGCGTCAGCCGAAGCTGAGAAAAATGCTATGAGATTGAGGTTTGATTTCTTTTATATTTTTATTTAATTTCTTAATGGAAGTTGATTCTTGTGTAGCTATTTCCGATTGAATTTCAGTCCAATCTTTTGCCTTTGGTGGGTTGTTTTTGTTATTTCTATTGAATTTTTTAGATTTATTTGCTTGATAAAAGCTCAGTTTTGTTTGGAGTATGTAGGATTTTTTTAATTTACTTTGATGGTGAATCATCGTGTTTCATTACCATATCCAACACTAACAACTGAGGTTTTTTGGTGTATAATCACCAATTTTCAACCCAATTAATCGGGACCGGATAACAGCAAAAATTTATTACGAGGATTATCCTCCGAATCTAATTTACTCCGTTCACATCTTGGAATTCAAACCTCTGATCTTGCGTAGAAAAATCTAACCATGCTTGTATCGAACATATAAATGTATCCGATAGTTATGCCCTGAGTCTGAGTATAACACGTTTTTATTTTGAATTTCTGCTCGATGCCTATTTTGAAGCAAATACTACATTTTTTTGTTCGATTCAGAGAGAAAGAATTAGCAGCTGTTAAGATTAATGCAGCCGATGTTGACATCATTGCCAATGAACTCGAGGTTGGCTTCCATTGTTTCCATTTTATGTCTCTTTAACTTGCATCTGTCAAATATGCCGAAGATTCTAAGACTTGTTTTTATCTTTTTCAACCGGAAAAAGTTGGATAAAAAGGTGGCAGAGAGAACTCTCCGTGAGCACAAAGGTGATGCCGTTGCTGCTATCCGCTCGTTGCTTCACTAGACTAAGTCGGCAACATGGATATTACTTGAATTTTCAACAAAAGTATTTGTAAAGATGGTGATCGAGTCGACTGCTGACTTGAACAGGCAAAGTCATCATCAGTGTAAACTATTCTCAGATTTTACTCAAGTTTTAATGGTAATGGAGTCATAATGCTTCTTTTTTTCTCCTCTAAATGTCTTAGCCCATGTAAAAATCTTAGGATCATGAGAATAATCTAATCTAACTCATATGATACATTCATATACCCTTGTTTAGATTCTGCTTGTCGAATAACGCAACAGTTTGCAAAATGCGGTACAACAAGCATCATCATGATTTTTCACTATACTCAGTACAGGAGAATTCTATTTCTATCAGCTGGCATATATGATATTGGTTATTTGATCATGGAACATACCAGGGAAGCGGCGAGTGCTGTATAGCATTTTGAGACGAGTATACCAGAATTCTTCAATCTGTTCCATCAAGTGCCTTTAACTGAATCAGTGGCTCTGGTTCATGTACTAGCCTGGATTAGCACAGGTTTGGCTACATGACAGAATGAACAGGGGTTAAAATCGATGAAGGTGGGAAGTATCGGGGATCTCAAGAGCAAATAGCCGAGTCAACGATCTTCGAGCCTCTCCATGGTACAGGAAGTTCAAAGATTATTAAGAAATAACATCGTTCTGGTTCTCTGATATATTGGACCTCGCCATTCATGATCTTGTGAAATGCATAAGAGAGTGAAAGCGAATTACTGGACTTTAGCGCTTCAAAATTGGATGAACATGGATCTCTACCCAAGCTTTGTGAGATGGGGCATAACGCACCATATTCAACAGAAAATCAGCCAATACCTGTTGAATTCTTGCATGGTCACCGTATACAATTAGTGTTTTGATCTCGAATTAACTGCAGATTTCTCTCCCTCAGCAGCAGCATTACTTGGCTAACAACAGAATTTACAACGCTCCCAAGATAAAATTCGCCCATTTCAAGCTCCATAGGACTAATTGTTAGACATGAAAATCCTGCTGAACAGGCATGTTATCCAGAGAATTTAGTGTTTGGTTGGGCTCGATGCTCTCTAGATCAACATCTCTTATGATCTTCAACATTTTGCTTCTCGCAAGCAGTACTAGTCTCGAGAAACTGCTTTTGATCTTCGGTCATCTCCGTATCTTCCAAAAGCGAGTTAGTAAAGCGGACACCACTCAAAGGGCTCTTTATTTCTTTCTTTTTTTTTTGATCAAACAAAGGGCTCTTTATTTCGTGGCAAATGTAGGCCAACTCTTTCATCCTAGCAAAACATTTCTTTTCTTGTTGCCTTTGGACTGTCAGTTGTTGTAACTCCGGACTCACAATCTGCAGGAAGCAAAAGGCTCTGACAACCCGGCCTTCCATATTGACCCTTTTGTTTGCTGTCAAGATCACCTGCACGAATTTTCCGTTGCGGTCAAAGAAGGAAAAGGGAACTTATCTCCCTCTTGCCCTCCAATGGCACTGTGTAAAATAATCATGAATTTTGTGGAAGCATCAGGACCCTTGAGGCGACAGCGACTGCCGAAAACCTCACCGACCAACGATTTTCCTACGATTTCAGCTCGAGGCCACCCAGTGAGGTTTTCCATGGCAGTGTTCCACTCCAAGCAGCATGTGTTTTCATCGGAAGCAAAAATCGGTGGGATCAAAGGATTGGGACTATGAACAATGGCCTTGTAGTCAGCCTGTATGTTGATAAATTTGTCCATCACCACCTTTTGACCGGTAACATCCTGACTGGCAAAGCAAACTCCGACAATAACATTGGTATAATCCTTACTAGTACAAGCGTTGACGACGACATATATGGCATTCTTATGACCTTCTAAACCAAAATTCTTCAGTTTTATCTCAACATTTTTTTTCTTCTTCGCCTGCATCAATCAAGGCAACATAAACACACCTTCAAAGCAAACACTAAACTGTTAAGAAAATATCAATCCTTTCTTTAAACCTGTTTTCAGTTTTATTGGTATATTTGCAGGCATATACGATATAAACCGAAACCGATATCAGAATACCGGTAGAAGAATTTGAGGCGGTATGAAATACCTTGCAAAGCACGAGTAAGAAGTGTGTCAACGGTTTCTTGATATTCCTTGTAAACAAGGTCATGAACCAAGGACTTCCCCATGGCTTCCTCGACCGAGAGCCCGGTCAGCTCTGCAATATTTGTGTTCCACCCATTAATGTGGCCTTCAACATCTACGGCAAATATGGGAGCAGATGCAGTCTCTATTAATCTCACCATTTCCCTTGCAACTGAGGCGAGTTCATCCACTCCTTGTAGTTCTACTTCTTCGAGCTGAGCACATACAACAGCTTTAGAATTCCTTGATTCGGCGTCTCTGAATGAGTCACGCATAATAAGTTGCAGAGAGTGAATCCCATCCATTTCAGCATTCTCCCATGGCAAACTCCGACTCTTGACCACTTCCAAAAACGCCTTGAAAGAAGATCTTGGGTGCATTCTGTGTCCTTCGCCCTTGTCTTTTGGATGATGCTTTGCGCCACCCCATTTGATCTCGTTTTCCGCGTTGGACCGGAACCAGAACAGAAAATCTCTTTTAGTGATATAAGCAACAGCCATTCCGCAAACTGCATCCCCAAGTGCAGCGGCCACGGGGTAACCAGCATCAGACAAACTGTCCGTGCTTAAACCAGTTGAGTCTCCATGGAATGCCAACAACCATTCAATGATATCTTTTACATGGGCCTCAGTTGGGGTCACACCTAATGGATAGTATTTACCTTGGTAATAAAGAGCAGCCCCATCACATTTCACAAGATCCATAATGCTGGGACTTTGAGTAACAATCCCGGTCGGAGAGTCCCGAAGAAGCATATCGCACAATAGAGTTTGAGTCCTCAAAATGCGTTTCTCAGACAACTGCGATGCCAATCGCAGTTCCATATTCAACTGAAGTGCAAATGCTTGCATTAGGAACTCACAAGCATATCTAAGAGGAAACGGATTGAACTGAGCAGAAGTATGATGACATACAACCAGACCCCAAAGCCTCGTCGTAGTTCTTCCCCCGACAGCATCCTCCTCGTTTCCATTAATAATAACTGCCAACGCCAACGAAGCAATCGAACCCATGTTAGCCATGTACCGAGCATGGCAGTCGTGGGGAGCACGGAGAGTGGAACCAACCAAGCACAAAGGTTGCATCAACGCATCATCCTGAATCACAGGCACCGGCTTGGCATTGCAGTCAACAATCATCCTAACTCTATTCTGCTTAAACAAAAACCTCGACGCCTGAGGGATATTGGTAGCAGGATAATGTAAACCGATGTAAGGCTCCAAGTCCTCATGTTCGTCCCCATGTTCGTCCTCATGAAACTTATAAACCATTACCCGATCTTACCCTGTAAGATCTCTCACACTCTCCACGAAAGTGTCACACAAAAGCTGAACATCGCCTCCGGGGAGCGATTGTAACCGAGAAATCGCTCGAACAGCTAACTTTTGTGACTGGGCATCCCCTGCAATAGACAAGGCAGGGCCCTCTGTTCGAGCAGGTTCTAAATCACAACATCAATCCTATGCATAATAGCATAAAAGGGTCTCCCGGAACTCTTCGACCGAACCCAAACAGGGTTTAACAACGCGATTTCGCGAGCCGCGAATGCTTTTTCCAACAGGGTTGCACTCGAAGGTGCGAAAAGTGTACGGACATCGGTTCCGGTAGTGAGAACTTCGGTTTTCTCTATAATGGGAACTGATTGAGGATTTATCCCAAGCATCTCGAGTGCGTTTTCGCTGTACGTGATGACACGGAAACTGGGTTCGTCGCAGACCGCAATCATGCACCAAAACGGCTGGATTCAGCCGCCTCTTTGGATTTTCGATAAGTAAGCGGTGATTTGTTGATCTTGGACGGATTGAACTGTGGCTTTAACCGATTGGGAGTAATCAAATGACTTACCCAATTCGCCTGATTGCTCGAAAACTGCATGGAGGCGAGCATCGGCTGTGTACAGTGGCGAATGCAAAGGTTGCCCTGGGTGGGCACGGGCCCACTGTAGATTTTTTAAAGTTCACATATTTGACTTTAATTTTTTTAAATTTTATAATTTAGTCCTTAATTTTTATGATTTGTGCCCACCCTGAAATTTTGAAATTTTTATTATTGTGTCCATCCTCAAAATATTTTTAGCTTGTGCCCACCCTAAAAAATATTTCTGGATCCGCCACTGGCTGTGTACTGAGCTGTAGCTTTGCTAATGTAATCGGCTTGTCGGTGCCCTTCAAGGGGTCTTATGAACTGGCCAGTGCCTGAAGAACAAGCTCTTTGTTGTTGTTGTTTTTGATGCTGGGAATGAACTGATCGGCTGCTTGAAGCCATTACTCTGAGATTTTTAAGCGTCGTTTTTGCTGATATTTTTTGGAGGGAACTATGTTTATAAAGGGTTGGCTCAAGGGAAAAGGTAGTTTCTGACAAACCCACGTGGACAAGGATATTCTGGTCTGAAAGTTGTCTTTCTCCGTGGGATTTGGATTTTTTTCTTCTTTTCTTTCGTTGTTTTTCGATCACAATTTTCATAGTACATTTAATAAAAAACAATTTGGGTTCTATGTAATGGAATGTCACAACTCACGACAAGTTGTTGTCTTAGTTTTCTTTCTCATCCGATTTTTAAAATTTTATTTTAATTAATTTAGACTAAAGTTATACATTTAATTTTGGTGTATAAATTTCTAACAATTTTTTTATAGACAAGACTCCGAACTTCATATATACTTAAAAAATATTAAACTATGTATCACTTGGACAAGCTCATGTTGGTAGCTGTTGTCATAGTTTTATAAAGGTATAATATTAAAAAATATTTTTAATATTTGATTAAATAATCACTTTAGTCCTTGTATTTTTTAAGCACTTTAATCTTTAATGTTTTATTTTAAGTTAAAATAATCATTTTATGGAAGAAAATTGTTAGTCAACTAACAATAAATAATTTAAAATGACTTGACATAATAATACGTTATGAAAAATTTATGTTTTATATATTTTTTATAAAATTATTTTTGATGGATGTGTTATTTTGTTAAGTCATCATCTTTGTCTATATAACATTGTAATCACATCGTGCCCTTCATATAGGTTTGTTACATTATTTTAAGTCATTTATCTTTAGTAGACTAATAGTTTTTATAGATAGATCATTTTGACCTAAAATAGAATGCTGAGAGTCAAAGTACTTCAAAAAAGTAAAAGCTGAAGTAACTATTCAGTCAAATATTAAAAATATTTTTTTGCTAGAAAAATATTTTGATACAAAGTTTGTGTACAAAGCCTGTCAATTTTATGATTTATGTTGGGTTTTGAGGTTTATAAGTTTAGATTACAAGGTTTAAGATTGAAGGTGTATGCTTAGAATTTTGAGTTTATAGTTTATATTTTATGATTTGTGTTAGGACTTAGGATTGTGGATTTAAATTTTAAATTTTATAGTGTAAACATAAAGGTTATATAATTTTTTATATAACTTATATATCAAAATATAATCCTTATACATATATATGCATATATAATATATTTTGTTCGATGGAGGGTTGGTTAGTTTTGATTTTCGAAAATAAAAAGTTTTTAGAAATGGAATTCAACATTGTCTATTAAAAAATGTTGTTTAGAAGAGACCCACTAATTGGTTTACACAAACCTTTCAGTTTTAGGGTTTAAGAGTTTATGTTGTATGATTTGAAAATTGGATAAAATTTTGATATACGGGGTGTGTAAAATTTATTTTACACAAATTTGCATATTTACACTATAAAATCAAATCCTAAATCCCTAACCTTGTTAAGCATACAAATAGTATAAGTAAATGACAGAATGGTGAAGGTGATAATAGGATGAAGATGATTGTTGTATTCATTGATAACACAGTTATTTATACACAAGGATGGACAAAACCCTAATTGTGTGCATGGACACGTGTTACAATTTCATGCAATATCGGCTCCAACAGAATTGGAGTGAGCTGTCATGTATTACAGCTGGTATTCCAGCTGTTTTGGAGAGTCAATTTCATCCTTATCTTCAATATTTCCCCCGCACGATTTTTCTTCTGGTTTCTTTGTGTGAAGCTTGGTTCGAAGTTCTTGAAATTGCTGAGGTGGTAATGCCTTTGTGAGTATATCTGCGACTTGGCATCTGGCAGGTATGTAATTGATTTGTAGCTGTTGAGAGCTGACTTTTTCCCTGACAAAGTGGAGGTCGAGGTCAACGTGCTTGGTCTTTGAATGGAGCACAGGGTTGGCTGCCATGGATATTGTGCTTGTGTTGTCGCACCAGAGGAGTGGTGGATTGCACATTGATACTCCCATTTCATTGAGAACCGATTGTACCCACAAGATTTCAGATGCAGCATCTGTCAGGCTTCTGTACTCAGCCTCTGCAGAGGATCGAGAGATAGCTCGCTGTTTCTTTGAGCACCAGGAAATGAGGTGATTGCCAATCATGACACAATAGCCTGTGGTGGACCGTCTGTCATCCACATCACTACCCCAGTCAGCGTCTGAGAAAGATACGATACGTAGGTTGTCTTTGCTCTGAGGTTGAAACCAGATTCCATGGTTGGGCGTGGAGCTTAGATATCGAAGAATGCGCTTGAGGGCTAGCCAGTGTACTTCAGTAGGGCTCTGCATGAATTGTGCTGCCTTGTTGACTGCAAACGAGAGATCAGGTCTCGTGTGACAAATATATTGAAGAGCTCCAAGAATACTTCTGTAGTGATGAGCTTCTGTGAGAGGAGTTCCATCATGTTTGCTCAATTTGGGATAAGTAGCCATAGGTGTAGAGGTTGGTTTAGAGAGCATGGTGTCTGTTTTAGTAAGAAGCTCACGAATGTACTGTTGTTGGGATAGAAAGAGGCCACCACCAAGTGGCTGTGCTTCAATTCCCAGAAAGTAGTGAAGGTAGCCAAGGTCCTTTAGTGAAAACTTGGTGTGTAGCAACTGAATGATGTGTAGCACTTGGGATTCAACGTTCCCTGTGAGCAACATGTCATCTACATACACTGCTAGATAGATGGTGAGTTGATCTTGTTTGAGAATGAAGAGAGTAGAGTCGGACCGAGATGCAGTAAAGCCAATTGTTCCCAAGAAGGACTTGAGTTGGACGAACCAGTTTCGAGGGGCTTGTCTTAGTCCATAAATAGCCTTCTTAAGTCTGCAGTATAGAGGTTTGCCAGAGGAGCTACACTTTTGAAACCCTGCTGGCTGATGCATATAGACTGCCTCTTGAAGATCCCCTTTAAGGAATGCGTTGTTGACATCCACTTGATGGATTGGCCAGTGGTTTGTTACTGCCACAGAGATGAGAATGTTGACTGTGAAGAATCGTACAACAGGGCTGAAAGTTTCCATGAAATCCAGGCCAGGCGTTTGGGAGTAGCCTTTAGCCACAAGTCTTGCCTTAAGTTTGCTCACTGTGCCATCTGCATTATGTTTGACACGAAAAAGCCATTTACATCCAATGGCCTTCTTGCCAGGAGGTAGCTCAGCCAGATCCCAGGTGTCATTGTCTTGAAGTGCAGTGTATTCCTGATTTACAGCTAGGGTCCAATCAGGGTCAAGGAGGGCTTCTTGGATGGTGGTGGGAACTAATTCAGTGATGTAGGTTTTGGGTTTGAAGGTGCCTACTTTACTACGAGTGATCATAGGGTGGCTAGGTTGGGAAGGTGGTGGTAGAGTGGTGGAAGTGGTTGGAGGTAAGTTAAGTGTTGTGGATGGAGGTGTATGTTCTTGTAAGAGTGCATCAAGTATGGAAGATGAGGTGGGAGTAGGGTTAGGTGTATGGGATGCTTCTGTTGGTTGTGTAGTAGTGGTGGGAGTAGGGTTAGGTGTATGGGATGTATCTGTTGGTTGTATATCAGTAGGGTTTGATGGTGTAGTTGGAGTAGGAGGTGTTTCTGTAGGATTGGTGGTGGGTTGTGTTTGTGAAGAGTTGTTACTTGAGGGTGGAATGGAGGGAAAGGCTCTGGAGTATTTAGGGTTGTTTGGCTTGGATGGCAAGTTAACTGGTGAAGCACAAGGAAAGTGGGACTCATTGAAGGTTGCACTTCGAGTGATATAAATGCGGCCAGTGGAATCAGCACACTGATAGCCTTGATACTTGGGCGAGTATCCAAGGAATAGACATGGCTTGGTCCGGAAGGCTAGCTTGTGAGTATTGTATGGGCGGAGGTTGGGGAAGCATTCACAGCCAAACACTCTGAAGAATGTGTAGTCAGGAGCTTTTCCATTGAGCTTTTGATAAGGGGAAATGTTACCAAGTGTCTTGGAAGGAAGCCTGTTGATAGTAAACACTGAGGTGAGCACGGCATAAGACCAGTATGAAAGAGGCATTGAGGCTTGTGCTAGAAGAGATAGGGCCATGTCCATAATGTGGCGATGCTTCCGTTCTACAACCCCATTTTGTTGGGATGTATGTGGACACGTGATGCGGTGTTGGATGCCAAGTTCAGGTAGCAGGGAGTCGAGAAAAATAAATTCTCCACCCCCATCTGTTTGCACAGCTCGAATGTTGGAACCATATTGAGTTTGTACGAGCTTGTAGAACAATGTAAAGGCAGATGATGCTTCAGACTTAGTTTTCAATAGATAAAGCCAGCAGTTGCGAGAGTGCATATCAACAAATGAAATGTAGTATAAGAAGCCATTGGATTTGACAGAAGCAGATCCCCAAAGATCGATTTCAACTAGATCAAATGGTGATTCATACATGGTTACAGAGTGCTTGAAGGGTAAAGCATGACATTTCCCTAATTGACAAGCATTACAAAAGGTGTTTTATGCCATAACCAGTGACTTGTGTAGAGCTGAATTGATGACCTCTGAGGAAGCATGGCCCAAGCGTCTATGCCAGAGTTGAAAGGAGTTGTTATTGACTGAAGTAGAAAAAGCAGAAATTGAAGATGTAGAGATGCCAGGAGACAAGTTATAGAGACCACCATCCTGTGTCCCTTCCATGAGTATTTCATCTGTGAACTCATCCTTCACACAACAGTAATCAGAGTGAAATTCAACATATACTGAGTTATCCTTGGTAAGTTTCGACACAGACAATAAATTGCGAGTGATTCGAGGCACATGTAAAAGATCATTTAAGTGTAGAGTACGAGATGTAGTAGAGATGCTAGAATGACCAATTTGATTAATAGAGAGGGAGGATCCATCACCTATATGAACTGAGCCCTTACCAAAGTATGGTGCACCACTAGTTAAGGAGGAGGAATTGCTGGCCACATGGTGTGTAGCACCAGAGTCAGGGTGCCAAATTGTAGGGTTGGCCACCAAGGTATGGACTTACATCTCGCCAGTGGTTGTATCAGAAGTGCTGGGAGGTTCAGTGCCTGCAGCCTCAGCAATGTAGGGGTCATAGGAGACTTCCACAGTGTCTTGCTTGTATGAGCAAGCATTGGCTTGTGTATTCGAGGGCGGACGAGTCTGTGGAGAAGAGGAGACCCATTTGAAGGATTGGTCGAAACGATGCCAGCATCGATCCACAAGATGCCCAGGTTTGCCACAAAGTTGGCACTGAATGCGAGGACGATTTCCACGATACCTACCCCTACTGTCATCACGAGTTGTCGGTGGAGGAGAGCCGGAGTAAGGAATCTTGTCACGAGGCATAGAGTAACTTGTATTGTGTATGCCCACAGGTAATCGAAGAGGGTCATAAACTCTTGATTCAGCATCAATAAGCACAGACACTGCAGCATCAACAGTGTAGGGTTCCTTGCTTGCAGAAATGACCGCCACAAATGGGTCATACTCAGAGGGTAACCCATTTAGAATGGTTGCAATATGTTCCACAGTCGAGACTGGGCTGCCACTAGATGCAAGGAGATCACAGATCTCCTTGATTTGCATAGTGTAGGAGCGCATAGTTAGGGAAGCCTTTTTGATGGACCGTAGACGACAGTGGAGGTGCATAATACGAGTGGTGGAGAGCTGAGAATAGAGAGCGGAGATAGTAGACCAGATCGTGGCACAGGATTCAGCACCCACAAGTTGAGGGAGGATGTTTGAGCTGACTGTGGACAGGAGCCAGGAGGCAAGAGAGCTGTCCTGCTTGATGAAACGAAGATAGGCAGGGTTCGGAACACTTTCACCATTCTCTCGTGCAATAAGCTTGGCCGGAGGTGTGACAGTGCCGTCGATATACCCTTCAAGACCTTGACCTCGAATTAGCAGGGTGACCTGTTGCTTCCAGAGTAGGAAGTTGGTGTCGTCGAGCTGGATGCTGATCCTCTTGTTGGAGAAAGAGGAGAAGTCTGATACATCCTCTGTGGTGGGTGGGATAACAATGTCATCAGCAATTTCAGCGTCGGCAGGCATGATGACAGTGAAGGATTGCCAGGAAGAAACCTAGAAAGCTGATACCATGTTAAGCATACAAATAGTATAAGTAAATGACAGAATGGTGAAGGTGATAATAGGATGAAGATGATTGTTGTATTCATTGATAACACAGTTATTTATACACAAGGATGGACAAAACCCTAATTGTGTGCATGGACACGTGTTGCAATTTCATGCAATATCGGCTCCAACAGAATTGGAGTGAGCTGTCATGTATTACAGCTGGTATTCCAGCTGTTTTGGAGAGTCAATTTCATCCTTATCTTCAATAAACCTAACTACTAAAAACTAAACCTTAAACTCTAAATCATGTACTCTAAATTGTAAACATTAACATTAAATTTTAAACCCTAAAACCTAAACCCATAACCCCTAAAACTAAAAGACTTATGTAAACTAAACTTTATACGGGTTGTTTATCAAAGTTTTTTTTGGTGTGTAAAGTTAAAATATAGGCTTTTGAGTTTTATGATTTAGGGTGCTACAGTTAGAAATTTAGATTTTATAATTTATGAAATGTTGTGTAATTTTTTACACAACTTGTCTATTAAAATATAATTTTTTATATGATATATTCTTTGTATTTTTATGATTTACGAATTTGCTTTTTTATATTTTTGTGCTGAAAACTACTGGGTTGTTTGTGGCAAAAGGAATTAGAAAAGTGGCTTATTAAAAGGAATATTATTCAATATAGGTACATATATATATTTGCTTTAAGGATTATAAATTTAGTTTATGATTTAGTGATTTTGGTTCATATGATCATTTAAAACCTAGAGTTTAAGATAAAAAAATTTTAATTTTAATTTTGAAAGAGTAAATATAAAAGTTGTGTATTTTTTATACAATGTACGTATAAAAATGTAATATTGTTAAAAGCATTTTTTTACATTAAGTAGAAATGATTTGATTGATTTAGTATTATAAATGAATCAAGTTTGCAAATAAATTTCGGTTTTATGTTTGTTTGTTTATTTTTTAAATTTATTTGTGTTTGTTGTAAATTTAAAACAAAATCTTATTCATTTATTTATTATGTGTTTACAGAAACTAAGCTACATTGATAATGGGAGGGGCTCTTGCTCCCTTGGAAAATTCTTTTTACCTTTATTTTTTTTACAAAATTTAAATAATTATGAATTTACCTTTTACTTTTTAAATTTTATATTTTATCCCTACTCCAAATCATGTCTTCGTACTCGCGCGTGTTTATATTCATTTGCTTAGTACTCATAAATATATTTAGTTAACATAATTCAAACCAGATTAGACGTACTTAAAAATTATTTGAAATTGAGGTTCGGTTCGATCCAATTCTTAGACACTCTCATCAACAATGAGCCCTGTGCAAGCCAATATATATGGCTATTTTTAAACAATAATCCTTTTTTAATTATTATTTGGGAAAATGACTCCCAAAAAATATTATTTGGCAAAATAACCCCCAAACTTGCCACTTCGGTGGACCTCGCGTTGTGTAGGACGCGAGGTAGGATATCGCGTTCTGCACAAAGCGATTTCCGTCTACGTGGCCTTGTTGTTTGTGTTAACGGTTTTACAATACCTCGCGTTCTGCAGAACGTGAGGTCCACGAGAATTTGAAAGGGCGGCTGAATATATCGCACAGACCTCGCGTTCTGCAGGACGCGAGTTCTGTGCAACAATGGCCTGAAGAACAGGGGAAAACAAATGTGGGTAGGCCTGTTCGAGCCCAATTTCGGGCGTGTAAATCGTATATTTTTAGCGATCATCGAGTTTGGGGTCGAAGTAATGGAAATTCTCTATCGTATGATACCAGCATGGTTAATTTCCGTCCATTATACAATGGTTTAAAATGGATTCGAAAACCCTATGTCCACCCGTTCCGCAGTCGGGTGGATGACGATCACGAGCCGGATACCTCCGTCCATCGTCTGGTGGTCCCTGGTCCCCATCATCCTGACAATCGTGTGCGATATGCGAATCTGTGTTGGGCCCAGGCGGGGAGTAAAACAAGCTACCCATCGACGTACTCTCCACAATGCGAAAGTCATACTGAGATGGCAACTGTGGATAATCGATAAGCTGAAGGTCAGTCGTGGGTGTATGGGGACGATAGGCATCGGAGGAGCCGAACTGGGGTAGAGGGATCGTCTGCTGGAAACTCGATGGACCGCTATAAGTATGAAATGCTTCGCCAGAAGATGATGCCCCTGCAGTGTCATGTCGTGGTCTCCGACCGCGCTGCATCGACTGCCTCTGGCTCTGGGTCGCTCGACGGCTGCCGCGTGGGCGGTTTTGGGGTTGTTGGGGAAGCCCTGCAGCGCGCTCGGCCTGAGTAAGGATATGCAGCATCCCATTGAGCCTATACCACTGGTCGTAATTGAAAGCGACCGAATCAGCCCCTTCCATAATTTGTTGGAGAAACGGTGGGCGTTGGGCAAATCGATTAGCCCAAATCTCTAACCAGAGAGCGTGGTACTCGGACCAGTCAACCTCCGTCTTCCACTAGCGCGTAAGATTGTGGAAGCGGTCCATATTCTACGGAACGACTGGAACATTTTGGAAGTACCCGAACTGTCGGAGAACCCTGTCCGTAGCATGCCACACGCAAATTTCGTAGTTGAGCAGCGACACGACAGAAATCTAGAGATCTCGGTCACGCAGAATATCCGGTGGAGTAATCTGCCGAATCTCCTCTGAATCGTAGGGCCTCCACACGAACTAAAAAGAATGAAAACGTTTGTAACGGTTATATGAAATATTATTGGAAAATAGTATGGAAAAAAATTAAATTAATTTTCGAATTACCTGGTCCTCCGTCAAGCCATCGAAAGCATGCCTGAATTCTTGTTGGGAGTTTGGCAGGCCGATGTGGGTCAGTGTGCCGCTCCACCTATAATTAATGAAAAAAATCGTTAAATAAAATAATTTAAAAATAAAAAATATAGTAGATTACGTAGTACCTCCGTAGAAGCGGAAATAACATAGCGGTGGGCTGTCTAAGCTGTGGTCTCAAAATATGAATCCGAAACCAAACCCAAGCATGTAGGAGTAAACAACATCCTCCCATCGATGCTCTTGAGGCGTCAACGTTTCTGCAGAGCTCTCTGTAAAGAAACGCCGAGACAGCTGATCCCCAAGATTTTCTTCCAGACTCATTTAAATCTATAAGATGACGAAGCCACATCACGTGCATCTCTGTGCGGGATTTGTCTGACATTAATATCCCGCCAATAATGCGCAAGATGTGGCACGAGCACACCGCTGTGAAAATAAAGATTTAATAAAGACGTCCTAATTAAAAGAAATTGCAACTTCATCCTAAATTTAATAAAGGCATCCAAAAGAATTAGTAAAGGCATCCTAATTTGCAAATATATATACGTGAGTTCATCCTAAATATTTAATAAAGGCATCCTAAATATTTAATAAAGGCATCCTAAATATTTAATAAAGACATCCTAATTTTCAAGTAAATATTTGTAATTGGATCCTAAATTTATTAAAAGGATCCTAAATATTTAATAAAAGCATCCTAAAATTTCATAAACCATCGAAATGTTGAAATAAATATTTGCAATTTCATCATAAATTTAATAAAAGCATACCAAATTGCGGAAAATGCTGATGTGGACATGATGCTGGAAACCCACTTCGACTATTCAATTGGGGGGCCCTCGAGCTGTATGCATCATTCTCCGAGTCTAATCCAGTTATCCAAATACCAAGCTGGGGCCGGGCGAATTTCGACTTCGATCCGAATGCCAACGTTGATAGCCCGATCGCAAGTCTACGACGTGATTTTAACCTACTGTGCCAAGATAACGAGTTTGGTGAATCGTCATCTGCTCCTCCAAGGCAGTCGTGCGTAGCTAGTATCAGGTTCGACCTGAACCAACCCCCAAACGATGAATTCGATGCACCAACAAATGCATCATATAATCCATACAATCCTTATAGTTTTGGGGGGGGGGGGAGGGAACGTCGGCTCCTTACGTTGCGCACGACCATGAATCATCATATGGCCGACACTCAATGTATGTCCCTGGCACCGACTACGTTCAACCATCTATGGGGAGACATTCTTCTTTTGGAGGTGAGGGAGCGTCGTCTTCTTACGCTATGCACGACCATGATTCCTCATATGGACGACACTCAACGTATGTCCCTAGCACGGAGTACGTTCAACCATCTATGGAGGGGACATTCTTCTTATGGTGATCTTGATTTTGGTCTTGTAAATGCGGTTCGTGAGCGATCTTGTGAGAGGTCTCCCGCTCATCGACCCCCATTCTCGCCTCCAAGGGTAGTGATCGACGAAGCTCTACTATTCTAGCTCCCGGAGGATGCTTCTAACGAAGAACCGATTAGAGAACCCGGGCCCGACGGAGACGAGCTGGGGCCATTCTATGATGAACCAGAAGACTTGACAGTTCTACCGGAAGACACTACCGTTCCACCACCAGATTTCGACGAACAACCGACTGCCACCAACTTTCCTGTAGACGCAACACCAATTTCTATGTTCCAGCCACCATCCCACTTCACAACGGTTGATATGGATGCAATGGACGTCCCTGATTTTTCGCATAAGGACACAATAGATGGCCGGGTCAACAGTTCTGATGGTGAACTGAGAATTGGTATGACGTTCTTGAAAAAGGAAATTGCGGTGGCGGCAGTTAAGCAGTACAACCTTTGTCATAGTGTTGAGACGGCAGTGGATAAAACCCAATCCAGATACTACAAGGCTTATTGCATCCAAAAAAATCAAGGTTGTAAATGGAAAATTCGTATGTCACAGTTGAAGAGGGCAGACGACCGTTGGACAATAACAAAACTTGAGGGGGCCCATACATGCACCGTTCCTAGCCTCAACCAGGATCACAAGAACCTGGATGCAAAGTACCTCGCGGACATTTTTTCGACACTGGTGAAAACAAATCCCATTGTATCGGTCCCCACATGTCAAGCTGCAGCTCTAGCTGTCACCGGCTACCGTCCTCAATATTCCAAAGCATGCTATGCAAGGAAGCGAGCCAAAGAGAAAATGTATGGCCGATGGGAGGAATCTTATAAAGAGTTGTGCCCGTGGCTTAATCTCCTGCAGAAACACATCCTCAGAATGGTTGTCAAACTTGATACGGTTCAGGCATATGAAAATGATCGTGTCGTCCGAGGTGTATCTCAATTCCACCGGTTATTTTGGACTTTCCCCCAGTGCATCAACGCATTCAAGCACTGCAAACCGATGGTCCAAATTGACGGCACATGGTTATACGGAAGATATACACAGACCCTACTTCTAGCTATAGCACAGGACGGCAATCGCAAATGCGTTCCTGTTGCATTCACAATCGTCCAGAATGAGGATTTGGAGTCTTGGAAGTACTTCCTTCGGAACCTACGAAAATATGTCCTTGATCCTGTAATACGAAGAAGGGATGAAGGGGTATGTGTTATTTCTGACAGAGGCACAGCACTGTTGTGGGCGATACAAAATTTGGGACACATAGCCGCAAACTACCTGCTGCAATACAAGAACCGTGATGAACGTCAAATGGTGCTCGATATGGGTACGTCCTTTATGTCATTTTCATTTACTATATTATTTGTTACTCGCTTTCATTTACGACCTTTTTACATGTGTTTTTCACCCATAACTATTCAATTGTCATCTCGTAGGCAACTCGCACTACAAACAAGAGGTGGCTGACCTGCTCGAGGAACTGAGAGCGAGAAACAAACGTGACGCAGAATACCTTGAAAAAATCCCAAAGGAAAAATGGCTTCGATCGTATGACGAGGGTAAACGTTATGGTCATATGACAACGAACTTGGCTGAGGCAGTGAACTCATCACTGAAGGGAGTGCGGCAGTTGCCTATCACTTCCATTGTCAAAGTGACCTATTATCGTTTGGCTACCCTTTTTGCAACCTTGGGAAGGCAAGCAACTGAGTACATGGCAGGTGGACACAAAGTCCATCCGGATTTCCGCACAAAACTACATACTCAATTGGGCCAATCAAGACAAATGAGTGCAACTCTCTTCTCACGAGAAGGACACATGTTTCGTGTTGCAGAATTTTCCAGGCAGTTGGAAGGCATTCAACACAACGCGTACGTGGTAAATCTGAGGGAAAGAACCTGCGAGTGCGGAATTTTCCAAACATTCAAATACCTGTGCGCACACGTCATTGCTGCTTGCACTAACCAACGGATACAATACATGCATCTAGTTGATCCAGTATACTTACTCGAAACAGTGTTTAAGATTTACGAAAAAGAGTTTCCTCCAATCGGAAATGAGGTTGATCCGAATGTTGTGGACACTGATCCGATCATACGCCCATATCCAGCACTACTACAAGCCAAAGGACGTCCACGTTCTACAAGAATATACTGTGTCGAGGATATGGTCGAACATCGAGAAAAAACTGGACAAAGGAAGCATTGTACTGTATGTAAAAATCCTGGACACACAGCTCCTAAGTGTCCTAATCGCTCAGCCCCTCGTATTAATGAATTATTTGTAATTTGTATATGGGAGTTTGCCCATGACAATCGAATCAATAAAGTCAGTCTACTTCGATTTATACAGTACGCCATCTTATATTTTCAATCATTCAAAAAAATATGTTATGATAGTGTTTTCGAAGCAACTTTAAGTCAGTGTAGAATGGACGAAAATTGACCGTGTCAGTGTTATACGATAGACAATTTCCAGTACTACAACCCCAAACTCGATGTTACCTAAAAATTTAAAATTTCTACGTATGAATTTCTGCTCGAATATGCCTATCGACATTTGTTGAAATGCAACTTCATTCAAAAAAGATGACAGTATAGGGTTTTCGAATCCATTTTAAACCATTGTAGAATGGACAGAAATTAACCATGTTGGTATCATACGATAGACAATTTCTAGTACTACGACCCCAAACTCGATGATCGCTAAAAATATACGATTTACACGCCCGAAATTGGGCTCGAACATGCCTACCCACACTTGCTTTCCCTTGTTCTTCATACCAGTATTGCACAGAACTCGCGTCCTGCAAAACGCGAGGTCTGTGCGATATATTCGGCCACCCATTCAAATTCTCGTGGACCTCGCGTTCTGTACAACGCGAGGTACTGTAAAACCGTTAACACAGACAACAAGGCCACGTAGACTGAAATCGCGTTGTGCAGAACACGATATCAGACCTCGCTTCCTACACAACGCGAGGTTCATCGACGTGGCAAGTTTGGGGGTCATTTTGCCAAATAATATTTTTTGGGAGCCATTTTCCCAAATAATAATTAAAAAAGGATTATCCACCTAAAATTGCCAATATATATTAACCAATTTATTTATTTAGTTATTTTAATTCTTTTATAACTTTTTAAATTTGTATATTTTTAATATGGTCCATGATGAATATCGAATAAGAACTTCTTTTTTCTTTTTGCTACATAAAACTTTTGATGTTTAATAAATTGAAGTATAGTCGCACCACACAAACAATGGCAAGGGCCATGGCCACCTTAAATTGGTGAAATTATGTATAGGACCCTTTAAAAATTATCAATTTATAAGTTAATATGTAGTAAGATTACATTTTGCCCCCAAATATACACTGATGTTTTAGTCCTATAAATTGTGAAGTAATAAATTAATATTGTGGGTATCTGTTCTGAATATACTTTCAATCATTTGGCAATGCATGTTCAATCACCCTGCTGCAGCTGCTGGTGCTCGAACCCGTGACCTCTAGGAACAACAACAGTTCCCTTAACCACTGAAGCAAGTTGGTTCGTGCAACTCTATACTATTTGAACTTAGGGGTGTAGATGAACAGAGGGCTGGATGAATTGTTCGTGAATTGTTCGTTGATGTCCACTTATTAGCTAAATAAACGAGTATGAACAAAAATTTTATGTTAGTTTAATAAACAAACAAACTCGTTTATTGGGTCGTTTATCCGGTTCTCATTTTCCTTTTTTTTTACATTTTAAATATTGGTGAAAGTAGAGACTAAATTGAAAATATGGTGAAATTTGGAGTTCAAACTGTGAAGTTTAAGGAGCTTAAGGACTAGTGATGAAATTTGGAGTTCAAACGTTAAATGTGTAATATCCCAAAAATTAGCTTAGAAGAATTAGAGGTCTAAATTAATGATTAAGAGAATTATTAGATTAAATTCCTTAATTTTCGAATTGAAATTTGGTTCATTATGGACCAAATTGGAAATGTGGATAAATGTACAACAAGGATTCGGTCAATAGGCTTAATGACCAAACCGAATAAGGTGGAAAAGTTGAGGCTTGCATGCTAAAATGAAAATGCATGGATTAACATTGTTTATAAGATGAAATCATAGTGTAATTAAGACTATACATATATGAGTTAGTGAAATTATCAAGGATAATAATTAGGGGAATTAGTTGGGACATGACCCCTTGGTCATATCTCATTTAATTTGTTCCCTTTCTCACCTTCCTTAACCGGCTACCACAACCAAACCACTATTTCATTATGTTCTTTCACACTCAAAACACAAAACATAGAGAGTTGAGAGAAGGTTGAAGGCTCGGTGAGGAAGAAGAAGCTTGCATGTTGGTGTTAGTCCATTAGAAAATTCAAAAAAAAATTATAAGTAAGTAGCCCTTTCTCTATAGTTTCCGAGTATGTAAAAATTCTTGGAATATCAGTGGCCTTAATGTGTTTAGAAAATCATAAACATAATGTTTTAAAGTGTGGTTGCTGGAAATTTTAGAGATTCATATGAATCATAAGAAGTTAAGGGCATGCATGTAAGTTATGGAGCAGATTTGGTAGATTGCACGACATGCATCTTTGAAAAATTATAAGAAATTCTATGATGGGAGTTTGAGTCTGAAATTTTGATATGTTTCACCTTAAGATGTCTAAAATCATGGAAAAATGATAAATCAAGGTCTTAGAGGCTGTGTTAAAATCTGGAAAGGGTAAATGTGTTAACATGCAAAACTGTCCAGCCTTAATTCGAGCTGGACAGTGATCTTTAAAAATTCATAGTGATTAATTTACTAGGCGGTTTGATCTGAAATTTTGATATGATGAAATTGAAAGTGTAATCTGAAATTAGAAAAAAAACGGCACTTGATTTGGAGTTGTATGCAAGGAGAACGAAGGGTGTTAATCTAGGTGGTCAGAAATGAACAAAACTGGAAACAATGTGAAATTAGGATTTAAAAGTTATAAAATTTGGTAAAATTGAATCTTATAAAGCATTATTAAGTCGAGCCTTATATTGAAGGGTATGAAAATTAGTGAAATTGATGATCAATTTGTAAGATTAAAGAGTTAATTAAAAGAATTAGAGTAATTGGAAACTAGTCGAATTGGATTAAAATAATTCAGGGACTGTTTCGAATAAATTGAGAAATTCAGCATTTAATTGCACGAATTGTATTCTGAAATTGTGCTATTTGTTTATATTGAGTGCCTTAGATCTTAGAAGTGAAAGGGTAGAAGAAGAGGCTACTCCGGGATCGACTACGGATCGGGCGAAAGGCGTACGGATTACGAACTAGCTCGGCGAATTGTGAGTGAAACGAATCCTTAGAGTTGGAATTAGAGTTCCAACTATTTCATTCTGATTTTCTTGGTATAATAAGCATGAAATTGACTAATTAATTATTCGATCTAGTAAGGGAAGAAGGAAAATGGGAAATTGATTGATTGCTTGTGTTGTGACATTGATATGTATGAGATTATGTTTGACTTAGTGTTTGTTAGGCTTGATTCTGAAATTGACCAATTGATAATGGTGTTGGTTAATTATGAACTTAACTATGCTGATTATGGTTGTTGTGATAAGCTATGTGTGAATATCATGATTTTGGATTATGAGATGTGAATATGATGACTATCTCATATATGCTTAAACTTGATTTGTTCAATTGAATGTTGAATTATGAAATATGATTCTGACTTATGTGATGTTAACATGAGATTATATGAGAATTGAATTGAAGTATGCGAATTGAGCATGCATAAGTGTTATATGATCGTGTAAGTTGATATGTTCATGAAATCGAAATTATAAGTAATTAATCGAAAGGATTAATTAAGAAATTCTGAAATTCGATTGATTATGTATCTGATTAAATTAAAGACTTAAATGCAAAGCCCTTGGTGTGTACAGTCTGTTTAGGTAGTACGGCTAGCCTAGAGTCTGAGCTCAATAAGAAAATCGGTACGTTAGTGTACTCGATATTGTGGTACGTAAGTGTACCTACTTGTTTAATGTCTGCGAACATTATAATATGTTATATGTGATACGAATTGGTACGTGGTACCTTAACATGGTGAATTTGATTCACAACCTCTGTTATATGTGACTTGCTTACCTATCAAACTATACTATCCAATAGGGGTGTTCAAAATTATCCGATCCGACTGATCCGATCCGATTATCCATTGACCCGATCCGAAAATTCGGATATCCGATCCGATTTTTATTTTCGGATCGGGTATCTGATCCGATTATAGATTTTCTGGATCGGATACGGATCGCAATATTTCAAGTTTCGGATTATCCGAAAACCCGAAAACCCGAAAATCTAATTTATTTTAAATATTAATCTTGTTATATTTAACAATTTGATGCTTGTTATATCCGAAAATTTAAAAAATCGAATTTTTTATATATGTGAATCTTGTTATATTTAGCAATTTGTTGTTTGTTATATTCGAAATTCTGAAATTTTCATAAATACGACCTTCAAATTCGAAAAAATAGTTGAATCAAATTATGTTTTCGGATAATCGGATATCCGAATATCCGATCCGATTATCCGGTATCCGAAAAACCGGATATCCAGTTTTTTCTGGATCGGATACGGATCACTATATTGCCGATCCGAAAACCCGGATATCCGAAAAAACCAGATCGGATCTGATCCGATATCCGACAATGAACACCCCTACTATCCAAGGCATTGCAAATTGATTAATTGACCAATTAAAGAATTGAAATCTGAAATTTGAAGGAAATTAATTATAGAAGCATTCGAATGACATGCTAAATTTGGTGATTTTGTTATGCTTGATATGCTATGAACTTTGATTGTGATAATATGATACTTAGAGGTTAAATTAGGTTTCATGGCTTGTATGTGTAAATAACTTATGAAAAATGTATATTTGGTGGCATGTGTTCGAATGGAAATTTCTTGAATTCATTGCATACATGATCGATTGATTGATATATGTTATGGGTTATGTTGTGGCCTATTTTACTTAGTTCATTCGATTGGAATTTACTTGAATTCTTTGTGTACATGTTCGAATGGATGAGGCTTGATTATTGATAATGTTGTTGTTTATCTTGCTTGGCTCATTCGAATGAATTAATGTGCAAAGTGAAATTAAAATTGTTTGATCACAATGTTAATTGGAAACCGGATAGAATAGGGTTTCCTCACTAAGTACGAAATGTACTTACCACTCGAACCTTCCTGTCTTCCCCTAAATTTCAGGTTCTAACATCGTCAACCTCGACCCGAGACTTTACCGTACTCAGATTAAGTATGATTTTCCCTATCTTTGTCATACTCATGGTGGGTGGCTTAGCGTTTGGCATGTTAGTGCAGTTCGGCTTGTTGGTTATGTTTATGAACTACTATTTCGGTTCCACATAGACTTTTAACATGTTTCCCTATATTTTGTTATGTAAGTAAGGGGGTAAATGTTGGGGTATAGATAGCCCATATATATGTTAGGGCTCGATTCTTTTTGTTGATAGTCACGTTTTGTATAGGCAACCATTAGGTTAGCCGTTTGATACCCCGGTTATTTTGTAAAGGGAAAATAAATACTATGGAATGTATGAACCGTTTATGATGCTTAAGTTATATATAAACATGATGTATGTTTCGGCTATGTATAATTTGGATGTTATGTATGCTATTCGAATGATTAATTTGGAAGATTAGTAATTAGAAAATTGTTTAAGGCAATTGGAAATTGATTACGTATTGTTCAATGAAATGAGAACTTAAAAATGATTTTAATTGAATAGAATAGTATTTGTAACATAGTTGGGTAATTTAATCAAATTGAACTTATATATATGACAACCAATTCGATAAGATATGTATGGTTTATTTAAGTTAGTTGTAATTATTGAACTTAGAAATCTTAGGAATTGGTTCACATGTGTATGTCGATACATGTTGCTAATGGTAAATATAATTAGAATGGATTTTGGATTTTTGGATGTTGGCCGAATGGTATAGGCTAGTCTAAAATGAATATAAGATAGTCTATGATTGAGAATGTTTGTATATGGTATTCGATGTGTATTGTTTGTGTATTAAATAGATATGAATACATGTTGTGTTCGAAAGTGTTATTGAAAAAAAAATGTTACACGAATTTGCAATAAGATAAACCCCTTCCGCTGTGCCTTCTAATACGAATCTGTTTATGTTAATATAACGCTCCTTGCCCCTAATCCGGGTGAGGGGTGTTATAAAATGGACATGTTTGCAAACGATTAATGAACATGTTCATGAAAGAAACAAACACGAACACCTTCAAAAATAACAAACTAACACAAACACGATATTAAATTTTAAATAAACACGAACGGAACATGAAAACTTTCAAAAATAAATAAACTAACATGAACAGAGCCTTGTTCGTTCAAGCTCGATTCACTTCACCTCTATCTAAACTCCTATCAACCTATATATAAGAAGATATTAAACATTTAAGCGTATTCAATCTCACTTACATATTATATCAACTATATATCTACCGAGCTAAATTCAATCGAAAAAATAAATAAATTAACAGCAAATATTGGAATTTTTTTTACTACCATAACTAATTATGGTCGGTCATGTAAAAGACTATTTTTTTTGCTAGAAACATGATAGCTAGATAAGGTTGTGGACCATAATTGATGCAAACTTTAGGAAAAATGTTGTTTCAGATACCTATAATAATTCACAATGCGTACTATTTCTATTTGGGGTAAAGTACATAAATGATCACTAAATTATCTAAAAAATATTAAATGGTCACTAAACTATTTAAAAAATATAAAATGGTCACTAAATTTTTAAAAGTTATATAATAGGCATTAAACTTTAATTTTTGTTACAAAATGGTCATTGAACCGTTAAGTGCATGCCATGGCAGTTATAAAAATTTGTATAACACATTTAATCTTTAATATTTACACATCCAATCAATTTAGACATCAATAATGATGGTTAAATTAGGACAAAATTGATTGAATATATAAATATGAAATATTAAATGTGTTATTATTCAAATTTTCGTAACTGTCACGCCATTCACTTAACGACAGTTAACGACTCAATGACCATTTTATAACAAAAACTAAAGTTTAATGCCCATTATGTAACTTTTAAAAGTTTGGTGACCATTTTATATTTTGGGATAGTTTAGTGACCATTTGTGTACGTTACCCTTCTTATTTTTTCTCTCACACATCACTCTTTTGTTTCGCCGATACAACCTGATCGTATATAAAAAAATATGACAAAAAAATCATCGATAAAGTACGAATGAATTATTATAATGTTGTAAAAAATAGGCAGAAGGTCAAAAATAGCCCCCAACGTTTCACATTTTGGTCATTTTAGCTCTATCCTTTTTTTTTGTGCAGACAACCACCTATTGTTTCATTTTTCGTTCAAATTTCACCCTTGTTGGATGAAAACCGTTAGTCAACTAACCGTTAACGCCTGAGGTTGACGTGGCATGTCTGCAGGTTATGCGGAGATGACATGGCATGTCTGCAGGGCATTTTGCTAATGTGGCGATTGGTTAAAAACATTTTAAAAAATATTTTTTAAATAAATAAATAAATTTTTATTTTTTTAAAATGCCACGTCAGCCAAATGCCCTGTAGGCATGCCACGTCATCCCCATGTCTTACAAACATGCCATGTCAGCCTCAGACGTTGACTGTTGGTTGACTAATGGTTTTCATCCAATAAGAGTGAAATTTAAACGAAAAATTAAACGTTAGGTGGTTATTTGCACAAAAAAAAAGATATGACTAAAATGACCAAAATGTAAAACGTTGGGGGCTATTTTGACCTTTTACCTAAAAAATATATGAGAATAAATTTGTCCGACTAAATTGTTGGTGATTTGTTTCGTTTTTATTTTTTTAATCGTATTAACTATTTAGAGAATTAATAATTTGATTACAAAAGAAACCTATATAGCAAGAAATATATTAAAAACTAGATTTTCTACTTGAAACCAATGACGGTACTCAACATTATTTATTGAGAAGGGTCATTTAAAAATGTTTAAAGCTATAAGGGCAAATAATATAAATTATATATTTTAAGGCATTAAAATACAATTCTATCATTATTTCAACATGAATCTTTCCATTTTTTAAAATTTTAAGATCATGGCTTCCATCAGTCTCTTAAAAGTACTGTCCCTACTTGAAACTAAAGTATAATAGAAGAAGTATAGTCGTATTTCGGTTTGCTCCCTCCAGATTCACTTATAATCCCCATTTTGTCCTCTCAATTATAGTTATTCACTAAATTGGTAGCATTCAAGTCGAAGATCGAAATAATATGAAAATTAAGTACATTTCTCATAGTGAACTTTAAGTAGAACTTACTAATGAATAATTTAACATCACACACAACAAATATATGATCTAAATATACGAATCCAAATCCGAAATCTGTTGTGAATTAATGATTCATATCACTTGGCGTAGAGAACATCTTCGGTAGGTGACGGTACAATGGTCGTTAAAATCGTGTCTAGTAGAAATAATGTTCGAGATATTGAATACTTAAATGTTTACCGATTGAACCGATACTTTTCGAAAGCACTGGGTGCAAATTTACATTTTATGTTTACCGATTGGTTAGTTAATCGTTTTGATAGTGAAGATTTTTAAGACATCGTCAATGAATGTTTATCGATTGGTTAGTTAATCATTTCGACAATGAAGATTTCTAAAACATCGCTAATGAGTCAGGAATAACGGTGAAGATAAAAAAAACTAAACAAAAAAAGGGAAAGGAGAAATGACTTAACCTCTACCAATGCAAATTTATAACTGTTATGAAAATGACAATTTTGCTCGTTTTTTCTACTAGACAGACCTTTTACCCATTTTAAAAATTCAGGGACCAAAATGTAATCCATACGAAGTACAAGGATCTGTTCAGCACTTTCACCTTTAACGTCAAGACTGTTAAGAATCCCAGCCCATTAGAAGAGGCCTTTTAGTAAAGCAGGGTTTATGTTACTTATCCAAGACCATTCCGAGTTCTCTGTCGGTTGAGCTTACGAAACGCTAAAGTACGTTTGACTGTACCTAAACATTTCTCTCCCTTGTTTTGGTACCGCGCCAAAAAAAAAAAAACCCCCAAGAAAACGATAAAGAAAATCACAATTTCTCAAAATTCCCTCCCAAAACAAACGTAACAAAAATCCGTTCTCCGCCGCCGTTGAGTCTCTCTAGCTTCTGTAGAAACTCTGCGATGATGACTCTCTCTAGTGGAGCGTCGATAATGGAAATCGATAACGATGGAAAACGAGACGGCGAAGAAGAAGATCCGTTTCTCGCATTTATCGAGCACGCCAGGTCGGTCATATCTCCTGAAGAAGATGAGGATCCGAGTGGAAATGAAGACGGTTACAACGGAGCCGGATGGGGCTGGATCGCGTCTCGTATCCTCAAAACTTGTATTTCTTACTCGAGTGGTGTTACTGCTGCTATTTTGCTCGCCGATCTCTCTCAGGTACTACGCTTGCTGTGCACGGTTTTGCTGATTTGCTTCGTTATGACGAACTATGGTGTAGATTGATCGATTAGAGTTAGTAGCCTCTATTCTCTTTTGTTTAATTTGATATTTCCGGTCAAATTCATTGATCTATTTCGAGCCATTTGTAGTCATTTTGGATTTTTAATTGATTATCACATTAAAGAAAAAAATCGACATCTTAAAATTTCACTGTTTAATTAGAGTTCATAGACTCAGTTCTCTTTTGTTTACTTTGATATTTCCAGTTAAATTTATCGATCTATTTTGAGCTATTTTTGGTTATTTTAGTTGATTACCACATTAAAGAAAAAAATAATCGGCATTCTTAGAAGTTCGACTTTGCAATCGTGTATTATTTTTCCTACTGTATTATAGTTATATTGATTTAAATTTAGTTTTTTTAATTTTCTATTATTCTGTTGTTTTATTAAATCTTCAACATGTTTGATTGTTTCCAAGGCTTGGGGCGAGCAACAGAGGGCAGGCGGTCCAAAGAAAAGGCCAGAGATCATAAATCAGATGAAAAAGAAACATAGGAGATCAAAGCTTCCTAACACAGTTACAATTGACTCGATATATGAGAAGAATTTCTTGTCTTTAAGTAGTGTTTTGGAAGCTGTGATTGTGAATGCTTATGTCCTTCCAGGTTGCTACACATTTCGAGCTTCATGTTGATTATCCGGATGAGTATTTATGCCTTTGTGTTGTTGTTTTCGCTGCTAATTGATATCATATCCTTTTGTTTTAGGTACGAACATTTACATGCTTACTTTGGGGGATTATTGGAGTTCCAATACCATTGATCTTTATCTTCACCGAAGGTTAGTGTATAAAACTACTAGTTTGGGTATTCATTCTTACCTAAGTACTTTTGTTGGTCCGACTATTTTTCTTGAAATATCCTTCAACACCCCAGTCCAATGCATATCTGGATATGTATAAGGGTATGACTGTTTAAGGACCCTCAAAGTACTGTAAAAAATTAGAAAAATTGAACTTATCTGTGCACATGGCTGTATTGTGCATATATGATATACCTGCATTCAACACTTAAATTGAGTCTGAGTAACATAACCCAAGTACACCTGTTTTCCACTGAAAATTGGAAGTGAGAAACTGCTTCAGAATGATGGAAAGGATATAGCTGTTTACTTTATGCCACCAATAAGTTTCCGATGATAACTCTTTGTAGATACTATGAGTTGGTTGATCCTCCCAATGGGATTTTGAAGAAAGGAAGAGAGGTTTTCCTTACAGGTTGCTATCTTCGAACTGCCAAAGAAGGATCTGGTTCCCCACGGTTATTGCCTACAGAATATCTTGTGATATTATTGGATGAGGTAACTTGCAATGTGTGATCAATGAATTTAAATGAAAATATGTCAAAGCATGCCTGATATTGTAGATATTCCCTTCCTTTCAACATTTCTTTTTCTCCACTTGCAGGAATGTAATCAGTTCTCTTTTGTTTGCTTTGCAGGATCTGGATGATGATGCAATCCTGATAGGTGCACAGTTTTGTTCAGATTCTTTCTCTTCCATTTCTCATGATGGAGTCAAGAATGGTGTTTCGTATTCATTGTATGCTAGGTTGGATATATGATTTCTATCTTCTTTTGTTTTGTATTCAACATATCCCAAATTTAGTGTTGCAATAGTTTTGACTTGATTCAAAGCAATCTGTAACAAATGAAGTATGATTGCATCATACTCATTGTGCTAATATTTCATGATTGGATTTCAAATTAAAACTATTTTTTCTGTGGGATATCCATTTATTTGTCTGCTTCTTGATAGGATTGAATCTATTGGATCACTGGAAACTCAGGAACAATGTGGTGGTTCACAGAGGAAGCAAATCACTCTTGTTGATAATGATGGAGTAAAACTAAGATTTATCTTGTGGAATGAGCAGGTAATCCTAGCCAATCTTTTCAGGTAATTCATGCGCTGGAAACTGCATTTGTGTTTCTTCTCTCTTTTTTATATTTGGCAATGAAGTCTAACACAATTTCTTGCAGTGTTGGGAGCATGCTTGCCCTGGATAGACCATATATTGCTATTTCTGCAGAGAATGCCATTGAAACAAGCGTTGAGTTTTGTCTAGAATATGGAACTGCAACACAATTATACTTGGTGCCTTTTGTTCAACACGATGAACAAGTGAGCTAAAAATTATCATGCGAATGTATTAATCATCATTTGCTATAGAGAGTTAACTTATGTCTCTAACTCAGGTATGCCTATCATCCACGCAAAACCGAATTCAAGGATCAAAGTTGTATGCTGCAGTTGATCCTACACAAGGTCCCAGACTTTCTCAAGTGATCTTGCCCTGTGATTCCCAAGGGTCAATTGACTTCAGTAATTATCCTCTTCAGGTGAGTTCATTTGTAATTCTATTTCATTCTACTTCTGTTTCAGAAACTTCAAAAAGTGGCCTTTTTACTACTCAAATGTTTTTTTCCGCAGCTGCTCACATCATGATAAATGTTGTCATGTACTGATTTTTCTGTTAATTACTCTAATATTATTTTCTCTAAAATTTTCTAAGTTTTGCAGTTAGTTGTTGCCGATCTCCATGATAAGATGACTGGCATCAGCCTTTATGGCGTGGTTGCTGACGTATTTCGAGAAAGGAATACTGCAGGAGTTGTCTTTTTATTAAAATTTGAGGATGTGACTGGATCAATCAGCGCAAAGCTGCATTTTTCTCAATCTTGGTACAGTTAACTTTATGCATTATAGCACCATTATGTTCCCCGCTCTTCATATTTTTCTTGTTAACCGTAAGACATTTCTCAGGTCACTGGGAAGAGTAAGCGTTGGTCACACAGTGTATATATCTGGCTTGGCATGTTCTAAGAATAAACAAAATCAGTAAGCATATATTTAAAATTTTCAATATATCTTAATAGTTTCTATTCAGTGAAATACTAGCTTGAACTTTTTACATTTATGGCTTCTCATTTGCCTGATCTAAGGTTCATGGTGAACTTGTCACTTAAGGTTTTAACTGCATTTTGTGAAAATCTGATGACGTGACTGCTTGTTTTGGTTGACAGCTTTGAACTATCATGGTTTGAGATGGAAGCTGGAGCTTCTTTTATCAACCTCAGTTGCTTACCGGCATTATTAAACTCATCTTGTCTTCACAGGCTATCACGCCTTTCTGATCTCTCCAGCAGGAGCAACTCAATGCATGTACGGATCGAATTTCAAATGCTCCTAAGAATGTTCTACTGTTGTTCCAACTTCCCATTTTTCTTGAAGTATCTGTCTGAAGTTATATTCGGATATGAGTACGAAGATACGACCCTTAAAGACCCTTCAAATAAATGGATTTTTTTTTAAAAATGTTGAACCTTCCTATGTTGGACACAGCTGTATTCGATAATCAAACTGAGTCCAAGTTCCATAGCCCATTGATCTACCTAACTTTTTTCTTTCTATCTTGACAAAATAGAAATTATCCATTTCAATCCTGAGCTGTAATAATTTTTCATTTGCTAATCCCTTTACTTTTCCTGTTTTGAACATATTACAGGTATGTCGGGTATGGCTTGACCAAGTTGATCATTGTCATGTTACAACAAGATTCTCACATGCTCCTTGTGGGCATTTTGTCGAAGAGATGCCCACTGGTGCATTTGAATGCAGTTTCTGTCACTGTAATTGTGATGGTGAAGTTGTCGTGCGTGCTTTCTACCTGAAACTCACCCTTGCCGATGAGAACACTAAAATTTTTGCATGGTGTACCGGTCAAACTGCTACAGAGTTACTGCAAATATCACCTGACGAATTCTACGAGCTATCTGAGGTAAGTACTTCTAGTTTTGGGGATAAAATCATGATTAGCATCAAACTGCTATTTTTTTAAAGTTCATTTAATGGCATAAAGGAATAGGTAGGGCTGTGCAGAAGTAGATTATAACTGAACCATGTTGGTCTGTTAAATCAGGTTGGTTAGTCAGTTATGGCCTAACCTAACTCATTATCCAAGTAACCATACACAGTAACCTACTAATCGCTAAACAAGCTAAGTTGGTTAGGTTATTTTCTTGTTACAAAACTAAGATCTGTTTTGAATAATTTCTCTTTGATGGTCAGTTAAGTTGGTTGTTCAATTTTTTTAACCAAACCGATCTACTGCAGTTCTATATTCAAGACAAGGATTTTACATTCTAGTTCCCGAATTGCTTCATATAGTTTGAAAATATGTAATTTGGTGGATCCTATAAATTCCAGGATGAGCAAGTTATGTATCCTTCTTCACTGGAAAATGAGAGATTCATTGTTGCATTAGTGAATTGCAAGCGGCAAGCAGCGTATGGATCTTGTGACAGTCAAACCCCAGAGGCTGATGCAGTTTCATGGGAGATTACTCGGGCACTCAAGTACGACTAGGGCGTTTTAATCAGGCTTTGATCAATATGGTCAGTAATGTGTGTGTATATGTGTGTGTGTCGGTGTGTGTGTGCAATTTCATGGTAACTTAAATATGGGGATGAGATTTAGGAAGGCTTTGTTCTCATCATTAGTATCGCTAATCTAATAAAATGTTGTACTGTATTTATCTATTCTGCACCGTTTTTTAAGAGTGTAGAGTATAATCTCTAAAAACTCTCTAAACATATTGAAAAGACTTTTAAAAAATCACTTATCTGCGTCAAACATCTATTTGATTCTAATATACCCGAATCCGAATAACATATGCATTTATTATCGTCATGCA
This sequence comes from Hibiscus tridactylites, assembly GCA_958450335.1. Taxonomy (NCBI): domain Eukaryota; kingdom Viridiplantae; phylum Streptophyta; class Magnoliopsida; order Malvales; family Malvaceae; genus Hibiscus; species Hibiscus tridactylites. Next base: position 84,138,544 of record OY288270.1, read on the forward strand.
AGGGCATGTAAGTTATATTGACAGTCTTATAGAGTAAGTTGATCACTGTCATGTTTCGGTTTTGTTCATCATCCTTGTCTTTGTCGGTGTTTTGTTTTCTATAATGCCGTTTTTAGACACAAGTTGTAGGGCAAGAATCGAACATGAGTGTGATTTGATCCATTGGTTTTGTTTGAATCAATAAAAACACTGAAACATTTTTCAATTCAAATAAATAAAACCTTCTGGTATACATTACGTTCATGAATAAATTATTATATACTTTTTATTATAGTCAAAAACAAAATTTATAAGTGTATTAATCATGCTTACATCATTAATTACAAAAGCTCAATATACTTCAAATTGATCCCATGCTAAATTAAAAGCAAACAAATATTTTGATAGATTTCTTTGTTCCTTAATGAACTGATCTGTTGTTGGAACTATGAATCATCCATGAAAAGAGCACCATATCCACTTGATTTGATGAATTTCTTGAACAAAAGAACCAGAATTGCGATGGTAAGTCCGACAGCAGCCCATGTAAACAACCGATCATCGACAGCAGGTCGTTGAACCCTCATCTCTTGCCTTTGCAGTGGTTGGTTACTTGGTCCCCCAGCAGGAATCTCTCTCACGAGCCTCGTGTAAGCATTGCCGGGAGCCACGGGTTGTTCTTCGACAACCCTGTCACCAACTGCTTGATTTGGGTGCTCAGTCCCGACATTTACGGGTTGTTCTTCAACAACATTGTCACCTACTGCTTGATTTGGGTGCTCAATCCCGACATTTACGGGTTGTTCTTCGACAACATTGTCACCTACTGCTTGATTGGGGTGCTCAATCCCAGCATCCAAGGTAGGGGAATCTTGCTGATTGGCCTCAGCTTCTCCTTCCCTTTCAGTAGGGTGTTCTTCTGAGGACTGTGAAGGGCTATGTTGAGGAACATGGGGAGTCTTGCTTAACATATATTCATGTATCTATTGACATGAAAAAGCTTTATCAGCAGAGGAACAAAATCACGGGATGTAATCAGTGATCTAAGCAAAACATACCTCATTGATAAGTTTCTGGCGTTCAAGATTCCCAAATTTAGGTGGTGCATCATGAGACTTGATGGCGAGGGCACGCCGCTCTTCTTTAGTATATTCTAGAGAACCCAAGGCACCATTAGGGCTGGTGGGCATGAATGCAATAAGTGCCACTAGAGCAGTCCGCACTATCAACACCAACAGCCAAATTAGCCAGGCTTTATCCGTATCAGACACCCCATATCCGACTACTCACACACTAAACAAAGTAACATAGCTTAAGACAGATCAAGGACATGCCGGAGTGAATAGATATGAAACAGCACAAATGCTAACATATCAAGTAGCAGTGGAATAAACATTACAACATATGAAAAGTTTGCTTTCTGGATTCAGGATAACAATTTATATTGAAACTCGCACTGTGATTGCGTTAAAGAAAAATGATACTCACCACTCCAAGATGGTTGCCAATGCTCCGGGTGGTGATTCGATATACTCAAGCAAATCTTAGTCTGTGTTTCAAAACGTCCATTTGGCTGAAAATTTGAGCACATAAATGAACTTATTAGAACATCAAATTAGACAATTTACCAACAAAATGACACCCACACACGCTGTTGCTCGGACTCTTCATTTCTCTTGAAGTACGAGTGGTATTTGAGACATCAATACGGAGATATGATCTGCGAGAATCCTCCAAATACATGGAAAAGTCTAACCATACTCGTGACGGATACATATTCAAGTTCGAATCACATAGTGTGTGTGTATATATATATATATATATATATATATATATATATAAGCAAGGGCTTACAGTCAGCAGCATAAATGAAGGTGGCTTAAATGGATACTCAGCAGGCAATTGGATCCTTCCATGATAAATCCCTCCTTCAAATTCAGAATCCCTCGGACCCCTAATTGCGAATTGCCATTCAAATATATTCTCCTGAAGAAGGAAGGAAAAAAAACCCAATTTTTTTCATCACAATCCTCAATAATCTCTTAACATCACAAGAAATCAAACATTTTTCCTAAAATTTTCAAATCAGTGCCTGTTCCATCCGAAAACCCAAACCATCAAACCTGGAAGAATTATAAAAAAAGACCCTAAAACTAAGAGATTTTTTTTACCTCGAGAGGTAGGCTCATGAAATCATCGGAAGGATTGGATTGCATCTCCTTAACCTCTTGTAATATCCTCTTCACCGCCGGATTCTTGAGGTTATACTTGTCTTCAGCCATCTGGATAACCGATCTGAGAAGAAACCAATGGTACAACCGCCGCCGCTAAAACACCGTATATAATTACGTATTTTTTTTTGCTCGAGTGTTTGTATAAAAAAGGATACGAAACTGAAGGGAATGAATGAGAAACGAAGGAGAAGAATAAAATAGTTTCGACTTCGGAATTCAGTGGTTGACTTGACACGTCATTGGCAGTAGATTTGACCACGTGGCGAGTTTTTATTGGTTGGAGGTATAGCCTATGTTGTTACGCTGGTAGTTCGGTTTTTTTAGGGTTAATGGTCGAATAAGTTTGGGCCTATACTCTTTTTCTCCGGATAAGTACTTGAATTATATTTAGGGTCAAATATATATTTGACGTTTTATTTCGTGATTTATTTAAATTTTTTTATCAACGGTTGTTAAAGAAATTTAATTATCTAATCAAAACATGACACATGACTGTTTTTATATTTTTAATTTCTATTTTTTTTAAAATATATATTTTTTAAAAAAACTCAAAGTTTTAATTTCTTTTAATCAAACTCTCAAATCATATCTCCCTCACCGTTCGGTGTCTCTGTAACCCCCTCGTCCCGGTCCGGACGCTTGACCGGTCCGAGTGGGCCACACGGGGAAAACCGAAGCGAAACCCGTTAAGGCTCCTCCTCGGTTAATGACCCAGAAAATTTCTTTTTAATTTAATCTTTACTAAAGGCTCAATCGAATCCTATGTGATCATAACAGCGGAAAGACAAACATTCATACAACAATAACTCGAACAACCTATGCAAAACAGTCCATTTTAAGTGATTAAGCAGGCCGTTTCGAAACACCCTCAAGGTGTATCGAAACGCCTTGACCTGGTCAATGGTTCTAAGCCTACACGAGGAGGCCCTATCGGAACATAGGTTAACCGTTCCGAAACACCCTCCCTGGTCAACTTCTCGTGGTCAACGAGATTTGACCGTTTCGAAACTCCATAGACCCGTTTCGAAACACCTTCATCTCGCCAATTTCTCAAAATTCCAGTAGCGAAAATGTACCGAAACGGCCTCTACGCGTTTCGAAACGCCTGACCAAAAACAAAGGGACCGTATCGAAACAGGGTAGCCCGTTTCGAAACGCCCTCTGTCTGCAGACTGATTTTAGCTGATTTAAGGCACAAGGGTGCCCCTAAACCCCACTAAAACCTCCAACATCACACTAACAACAATCCTAAGGCAAACCAACATATAAGCATGCTTGAACATCATTATAACAAGGCTAAACACTAAGGCACAACATCACAAAGCCATACATCCATACATATCATTAAAGGTGTTAAGCTTCAACATAGCCAACACTTAGACAATCCTAGGTAGCAAAATACTAACATGGTTACAAGCATAACATACATCCCAAAAGCCAATTTAACAAGCACAAACGAGGAGTCTAACATGCTCCTAAACAACATCAACAACAACATAAGTCAAAAGCATCATAACACGATTACATGTCCCATTGCTTGACCATTACATCTTAATTTAAAAGTTCATACTTGATAGCCATACAAGCACCACAAGCACACTTGGAGGCCCCCTTCTTGCTCCTAGCAACCCACGAACTAAGGATCTGCATTGTCGAACAAAGAGAGAGCGTAAGCAATAAGCTTAGTGAGGGTAAGCTCTTTAAAAACAAACCTCGACAATGCAGGGTCCAAGCACGATCTTAGCCAAGGTAAATACATAATTACCAAAGATCCTCAAGAGCCAAAAGTTAAAAATGCATGAACAATATTCAATTACATGCCATGCTCATAAAGCTCTATTTCACAATATATGTAAACACATATAAATATCCAAGTAGAAATCACATTCTACAACACATTGATATACATATCAATCAATATTGGCACCTAGCTATGACCCGAATACGCGGATAAACACGTTGAAACTCACATCCAACAACCACTTTACCTCACAGTGGGATTACACTCATCACCGGTCTCGCGGAGGGGATTCCACTCATCCTCACGCCCCGTCGATGGGATTCCACTCATCATCGACTATATATAAATACAATTTCCGGGCGAACCCGTACTCCTCCTTGGTGACTCAACGCCACCAAGGCCACACGCGAATTTAGACTCATGTGTACACACTAACATCCTAATGATCGATCATTTGTACTCAAGCATACTAGTGCCAACATTTAACTCATTCCACATTATTCGTTTCAACCAATTCCGTGCTTAGCACGTACTCACCATGATCACAATCATGAACCATTCACATGCATGCCATAAGCATCACAAATCATGCCTCATCTCACATGTATAACACATTATACATAAGTTAATCATATCACAAGTCATACGAGTCATAAACACCCAAATACAAGTTCATCCAATGGCTCTAGATCAAGTTTAGGATTAGGCTACCACCCTAATCCTAACTCTAGGCGGGTCTACCAAACCCGACCTAGTCCACATGCTTGAACCAACCATTTAAAAACCACTTTAACCATTTAACCACTCACCTAAGCTTCCAAGCTCCAAGCCAAGCAAGCAACCACCCTCAAGCTTCCGGATTTCCTCCTGAAGCTTCTCTGACGCAAGTTCTCGCTTCTAAACAACCTCAATGCAATTCAAACAATCTCAAAGCAGCTCAAGCATCAAAGTACCAACCCGGAATACAATTCAAACACAATTCGAAATGTTTCAAGCCATGAACACACCCCATATTAAGCAATCTCGGACAGCCCCAAAACCTCATCCAAAATCCATGTTTCCAACACCCTTTACACCCACAAATGATCCCAAATCAACCCCTAACCATAGTACTATCAAAAGCCTATCAATTCCAACCTAAAACAACCCCCAAAACTCACCCAAAACCCTCTAAAAACCCCATTTATACCCAAATTCAGGAATTGCTCAAAATCAAGAAAAATTCATATATGTTGAACCATTTAACTCCTATACTTCATAACTAACCATATTAAATCAAAACATTAAGCTTAACAACATAAAGTTTTTATTTTTAATCAAAATCTTCAAAACTCCATTTTCCAAAACTTTAACGAGAATAGAAACTAATGATACTTCTGAAGAGAGGGAGTTGGGGAGAAGTCAAAAACGGTGTTACCTTTCAAAAACGAGTTGAAACGGAGGAGGAATGAAATGGAATAGTGATTGTGAGAAGAGAGCTCTCCAACCCGTTGGTTTTCTTTGAAGAAGAGAATGAATAGTAAAAAGGGGTGTTTTGTTTTGTTTTAATTTAAAGGCCCAAAGACCATTTTGCCCTTAATGAAATGAGATATTCACAAGAGCATATAATCCATGACTATTTGGGGTTTAATCCCAAAACACGGTCAACACAATTAATTAATTTGAAAACAAAACCCGAAACATTATTTAAATTATAAAACTGAGCCCAAATAATATTAAAATATTATTTTCACCCGACCCCTAAACCTGGGTGTTACAGTCTCCCACAGGTCGGTGGTTCACGACTCACAGTTCAAAGCATAGTGTACCTCAGTACCTCACCGTTCGACACCCACCATCCTCTACCTTCGGTAGGAACCCAACCGACTTCTTTTTGTTGTTGTTGAGTGTTCGTCGACAGTGCAATCGACATCTCATTCATCGATTTTTTACGATGAGATAATAGGGCTTTCGATAAAGAGAGTCCGATGAAGACAAGGGCGGCCGGTTGTGGTTGAATCGGTGGTCAGAGAGGAAGAATTTAGGGATTTAAGAGAAATTAAAGATTGTTGGGTTAATTAATATATTTTATTATTTTATTTTTCAAATTTTAATTTCAAAAAACGATAAACCATGCCACATGTTCGGATTTTATTGGATAACGAAAAAAATAACGTCTGTCACGAAAAACCTTAAATGAGTCACGAAATGAAACGCTAAGCATCTATTTGACCCAAAATATAGTTCAAACATTTATTTAAAATAGTATAATTTGTGCACTTATTTGATTGTTAAATTTTTTTTATCATACACCAGTAGTTCGGTTAAATCAGGTTGTTTTGTGTCGTGTGATTCTCGCGTGGCTTTGGTTATAAAAAGTAGGATAAATTCACCGTATACTACTAAACTTTAAGTTTAATATCAATTATACTCTTAAATTAAAAATTGATACTACTTTAACACTGAACTTTAGTCTATGCTTCAATTATACTACTGGACTGTTAAAATCTCTCCATGTCATCGTATGCGGACTGTTAATATCAATAGTAAACTATTGGATGTTCTATTTTTATTGAAAAATAGCCATTAACAACATGACAGGATGTACACTTCTAAGACAAAATAAAAATTAAATTACGTCAGAATTTAACTCACTTTTAATATAGGGTAAACTATAACGGAAGTCACTCAATTATAGGTAAAGTTACATTTGGGTCACTCAATTATTAAAAGTTACATTTGGGTTACTCAATTATGGGTAAGGTTACATTTGAGTCACCCAATTATTAAAGGTTACATTTAGATCACTCAATTATGGGTAAGGTTACATTTGAGTCACCCTTCATATTTAAAAAAGTATATCAATTCGTGTATTAGATTAATTAATGATTTCAAATGAAGTACTCTAATGCTAACGAGGATATACAAGTGATTTGGAAGAAAAAATGACTAAATTAATGTACTTTTTTTAAATATGAAGGGTGGCCCAAACATAACCTTACCCATAATTGAGTGACCCAAATGTAACCTTTAATAATTGGGTGACCCAAATGTAACCTTACTCATAATTAAGTGACCCAAATGTAACTTTTAATAATTGGGTGACCTAAATGTAACCTTACCCATAATTGAGTGACCTCCGTTGTAGTTTACCCTTTAATATAAAAAAATTGACCATCAACATCAATTGGTTCAATAAGATATCTGATCCGAATTTATCTACAACAAATTAAATACGGATAGTTATAAAAAACTTAAATCGATGTGAAAATCGGATTATAATATAAGATCAATTTTCTAATAAAATCTTTCCTTTTTTTAGAGCCTTGTAATTGTAAAATATGACAACTTGGCCAACATCAGCTTATGATAAAATTTGAGTTTAGTCCAATAATACTGAGAAAAATGGCAATGGAAACAAACAGAGAGGTTCAAAATCCATGTCAATTGATGCGGGCTGCATTGCAATATGTCCCTTTCATGTCTTAAATCTAAGGTTTAATCTCTGATTATTTTATGTTTTTTGTCAGTCTCAAATTGCTTGATATCTTAGATTTTCAGTCTTGTTTTGTTTGGCTGATTTGATTAAATACCTCACCAATGATATCAGCTTTGATTGTGGCATTTGAGAATTTAATTTCTGATTCCATCAAGTAAAAAATCTGGGTATGAATTTGATTTGTTTATGAATTTAATCCAATTGGAATTCATTGAAAATCAGTATATATTGTTCAAATTACTGCAATTTTTGTTAAGAACATACCATTGATCTTACCATGTCCTATGATGTTTTGTCTTTTGGTGACAACATTGGTGTATTCCCAGACACGCTTACTGTTTGTAATAATGTCTGTGAGAGTTTTAATGGAGGTTTCTATGGAGCAGCCATTGATGGATTCTATAGAGATGACTCGCTGCAACAACAGTTGCGGTACCCGCTTGGACCGTTAAACAACCACGGCAGTGGATTCAAACAATTGCATACAGAAAAGAGAGTCGAGGAAGTCGATGATGTAACCGTGTTCGGAAGTGGTGTCGACGAGAGATTGTCGACTGAAGATGTCATGAGAGTTGCAGGACAGTTGTTTATCCAGTCATCACACCAAGGAATGGACGGTCTCTATGTGCTCGATTGTGATTTCAATCTTTCCTTTTCGGGACTTTCCGATGAGGAGAGGAGGGATGTCAAACTTGCTTTGCTCCTTCTTGCTGCTGCGGAGAAAGTAGGGTATCGACAATACGAGCCTGCAAGCAGATTGCTGAAACAATGTGAGTTCAATTCGTCGAAGACCGGAAATCAGGTTCAGCGAGTAGTCTATTATTTCTCCGAAGCACTTCGAGAGAAGATCGAAAGAGAGACGGGAAGGGTCTCATCGAAGCCGGTGTTTAACTTTGTTGAATCGATGATGAGGCCTAATCCTACTATGTTAGCAGTTCATGGGGAATTGCCTTTTCCACAGATTATACAATTTGCTGGGATTCAAGCCATTGTTGAAAATGTTGCAAAGGCAAAGAGGGTTCACATAATTGATCTTTCAATCAAAAGTGGGGTACAATGGACTGTTCTAATGCAAGCTCTCGCGTCTCGACATGAGTGTCCGATCGAGCTCCTTAAAGTAACAGCGGTTGCAACGGATGGGAAATGGTTAATCGAGGGTACCGGTAAGCGGCTGTTAAGCTTTGCTCGAAGCTTGGGATTACCTTTTGCTTTTAAGATTGTTATGGTCTCGGACATGTTGGATCTCAAAGAAGATCTCTTTGAACTTGATGCTAAAGAAACAGTTGCCGTCTATGCCGTGACGATTTTCAGGAGCATGCTTGCGATGCCGAACCGGCTCGAGAATATAATGAGAGTGATTAGACGCATCAACCCTTGTTTGATGGTGGTATCTGAAGTTGAAGCCAACCATAACTCGCCGATCTTTGTGAACCGTTTCATCGAAGCTCTTTTCTTCTGCAGCGCATACTTTGATTGCCTTGCGACTTGCATGAAATGGAACCATGAAAACAGAGATATCATAGAATCAATGTACTTCGGAGAGGGGATTCGGAATACAGTAGCCACCGAAGGCGACGAGAGGAAGTCCCGGAACGTGAAGTTCGATGTTTGGAGAGCATTCTTCATTCGGTACGGAATGGAAGAGGCAGAATTAAGCATGTCATCTCTGTACCAAGCATACCTTGTTCTGAAATCTTTTGCTTGTGGGAGTTTTTGTACACTTGATATGAATGGGAAATGCCTACTTGTTGGATGGAAGGGAACGCCGATGCATTCGGTTTCGGCATGGAAGTTTCTTTAAAACCCGAATTTAATGTCTTAAACATTTCCATTCTCTAGGTTAACTGTTAAAATAGTGAAAGTCTACAAGTACGAGTGATCATCAAATCCATAGCCATCACTGTCCATACGTATAGAATCGAACCGAGGTTTCTCCCATCTAATCAATGTAGAACCTGTAAATAATAAAATTTAAGTAAATAATAAAATGTCTCTTCATTACAAAAAAGTCTGAATTGTTACAAATCCTAAACTAAATTCTAAGACCTTTTATAATCATTTACAACCCATTAACAACTATCTCAGCCCAAACAAACACAAAAGTCCGAGTGTGTTTCTTTTTCCCGCCTAAATCAGTCTACGTGACGAGCTTCTATTGGTCGGTTTCTCATTCGTCACCAGCGAGGAGAGCTGACGTCACCACTTAGCTATAAACACCTGGAAGAGAGAGAAAAAGTCAACAATCATTAATGCAATAATTAGAACATTAATTGAAGAGAAGTTAGAGAGACTTACTAGAAGAGGAAGAGGCGCCCGAAGAAGACGAACCAGTTCGCTGAACGTGGCCGAAAGCTCGACGGAGTTATAGAATCACCAAACCGAGGTAACCTTAACCCCTAAACTCCTCATTTGCTTATTAAACCTAATCAAAATGCAACCAAAGTAAAAAATTCCTAAAAATAGTGTTTAAATCGTCAAAACTTAGATCTCAAAACCTAAATCCTTTCCTAAATCTAAAATCAGATCCACAAGTAAATAATACAACATAAATCTAAATAGAAATTAAAATCAGATCTAAGTTTAATAGGTAGTTTAAGGTTCGAACAGAAAAATAAAATAAATAAAAAAATAATAAGAGAGATTTGAGGAACTTATCTCGCCGTCGCCGTTGTCGTGAGTGCTGCCAGAGTGGAGATCTGAGCGTTAAGACTTCGGTCGGAGTCGAAAATCGTAGTGGTAAGGCTACTGATTTTGGGTAGATAGTTTAGGAAAGGGAGAAGGGGGCCGTGTCTGATGAAACAAGGACTACATCTAGGTTTATGATGAAAAATCGAGAGTTTTGGGTAGATTTAGGGTTCCAGCGACGACGGAGATAGTGGCCGGAATTACAGACGACAGTAAAAAAGTTTAGGATTAGTTGGAGAAGATGATCGAAAAGTTTCGGTCATCGGAGAAAGGTTGAAGAAGGTCGAAGTTTGGTCGGAGGCTGATCAAAAAGTTTTAAAAGGTCAAAGAAAATGACCGGAAAAATTCCTTTTTTTAGGTTGGGTTTGGGCCTGGATCAAACGGGTCAATGGTTTTGGGCTTTGATTAATAGGTTTGGGCTCTTTAATTCCTTTTTCCTTGCAATTTAGTCACTGTTTCTTTTGTAATTAGATCCCTTAATTCTAGAGTAATTCAATTCAATCTATTTTCAATATTAATTGTCTTATTTAATTGTTTAAATTGAATTGTATGCTTGCATGTTTTAATACCATGTAATATATTGTTAAACGATTTAAAATCATATGTTTGAAATATGATTATAGCCTTAGTGTAGTTTACTTAATCATGTAATTAAATAGGAAATATTATTGTAGCAAATAGATGAATATTTGAAATAATATTAGAATATTTAATATTGGTTAGTGTCACAATGAAGAGTGATGTTAACCAATGAATATTTCGATGAAAGTTTCAATGTTTCATTTTAACTTAGAAAATAGAAATGATTTACCATTAGGTCAATTAAAAAATTAAAATAAATTAATGATTAGAGTCACCTTAATTAGAAATATTATTATTTTTGGGCCCATTAAGGATAGTGTCCAATATTATTTTGGACGTTATCTTTTATGTCCAAAAACTAATAATATTCATAGATTTTTAATTGAATTAATTAATGGAGCCTAATTAGGGTTTACTTAAAAGTGACAAGACAATAATTGGTCATGCATTAAGCCTTTTGTGTTGAGATACATTTTGAATATAAATTGAAGTGTCATAATGTAACTGGATGTTTCATAATTATATTCTTCCAAAATGTATTTTCTTACAAAAGGATACCCCATTCGGAATAAAATTCATTTTATAGTTAAAAAAATTAATTGAGTTTATATTAATGTTCGAAATGCCAAAATGCCATTTGTAATTAATGAGGTACCGATAACGGGCGTTTGTAGGGGTGCTAACCCTTCCCTACACGTAACCGACTCCCGAACCCGAACTTTTCAAAAAAGAATCTCTGGTACGTTTTTATGGTGTCTGTTGCGTGTAAAAGAGTCTATCGCAATTGTAGTGCAAGTGTACACGACGCAAGTAGTGAAGTGATACGAAGTATCGGATATCGTCTCCACAGGGATTGGGCTAATGACTTCACCTTAGTTTACTGCACGGAAGTAAAGGAAATAGTTTAGAAAGTTGTCACGAGAATAATAAAGAAAAACGTAAATAAAAGAGTTGGAATATCAAGATAGAGAGAATGGGCTGGTATTGAATTGCTCAGCAGTGCAGGTATTGCAATGCTTAGGAAATCCAGTTCTGTCGTCGCGCCCGTCGCCGACAGCACCTGTCGCGGCGGCTGTCCGTTAGCTGTCGCGGCAGCGAACACACCAACTCCGTACTTCAAGTTTGGCAAGAATCCCAGATCTGCCTTCGCCTATCCCTAGGTCCAAGTCTGTCGATGATCACGTCTTTGATGATACCTCCCGGCGTGAATCGAAGGATAAACACCGATGTGTATGAATTCTTCTTTAGCCACTTAACCTTGCCCTATCCCTAGGCACAAGATAGTTCAACTATAAACTAGAGAACTTGCTCTTATTTCTTTCGTATACTTAACTCTCCCGATGCTAAGTAAATGGATAACCTCACAATGCTCTCCCGATGCTCTTGCAAGATATTAATAACCAAAATAAGAGAACTTGAAGTTTATTTTATTGAACTTGGAAAATCCTAAAACAAAACAACCCTTGCAACTACTTTACAAAACAACCCGTGGCCCTAGGGGGTTTTTTAGAACATAACGACGGCGGGGGGATTTAGGTTATCGGTTATGGGGTATGGAGTATGATCTCTCCTAGGTTAAAATCTATGCCCTTATATAAGCTTTGGGCTCAAGTATTCTAAGTTAACAAGGATTACAACTTTAATTAAAAGTAAGATTCTAATAAAGACTTAATCTCCAAGTATCCTACTTTTCAGCCGCCATCCTTGTGTCTTGGGATTTCCTCTCCTTGAGCTTTGGCTTGACATATCTTTTGATCCGGGGCTTGGAAAATTATTTGGTTTTCACACGACAGACGAGCAAATTTTTCTCTATCTATCGAGGTCCACTTTGCTTTTCCTCTTCTTAAGGCTGCTGTCACCTTGCTGTCACGGCAGATCCATGGCAGCATCATCCTCGTCGTCTGCTTGTCTAGTTTAGCTCTGCTGCTTCTCTGCCCTGCGCTCGCCTTCTTCGTCCACTATGGCAGCAACCTACAAAATCAGCCATCTTTTAGTAGAATCTGTGCCTTTAATATATTTGTGATGTTTTGCTGTAAACTAACCTAAATGCAATGCAATGATGCTTGAATGCAGCAGAAATATGGGTTAAAAAGGGTGTAAATAATAGAACTTTTACACACTCAACACACCCCCAAACTCAAGTTTTTGCTTGCCCTCAAGAAATTAAGACCTAAACGAAAAATGAATATTTTTGTGTTGGCTTTCAAACAGTGAACTGTCCCTTACCCGTCGCTCATTCTCTGTGGCGGCAGCAACCTGTCAGAAAGATTAGGATCTGTCCGGAATCTCCCTATAGTCCTCGTGCAGTGTGTGCATGCTTGTGAACAATTATATGCTAAGACTCTCTTAGTTTCACTAGAATATTATACTTTAGCTTGTTTAGAGTTTTTCTTACGAGACTGATTTCTTTCTTTTCCTTACTAGAGCCAGAATAAGGCACCTCTAGTTAATTTCTTTTTTCTAATTTCTTCTCATTTCTACTAGAGCCAGTATTTCAGGCACCTCTAGTTAACTGTCTAGAGCCGGTGATAGGCACCTCTAGAAGTTTTTTTCTCTGGTTATCTGCCTAGAGCCAGTGTTGGGCACCTTTAGGTTTCCTGAGAGTCTAGTCTCTTTTCTACTCTAAGTGCTAAGTTTTCTATTCTAGTTTGGCTAAGAGAAGTCTAAGCATTATAACAGTCACAATGGTGTTTAAGTTTTCAGAACTATAGAAAGGCTCTAAACTTCTCCTTAAACTGTCTTAAAGATGCTGCCACGACAGAGCTGTCATGACAGGTAAGTTTACTTCACAGTTTTAAGCCAACAGTTTTAGTCTTTTCTGATTTTTTTAAACTTGATTAAATAAAAGACACAACAATAATTTAAAGATGTACTAAGACTCCATTAAAATGGAGGGTTGCCACCCCCAAACTCGAGGGTTGCACTGCCCTCAATGCGAATGACAGATAAAATAAAGGCAGGTACATCACAATATATATATATATAAAGCAGGCAGCAATGAAAAGAAAAGAAGAAACTTAAATTTTAAGCACTGTCTTCACTGCTGCTGCTGACACGGATTTGGCGGCGGCGTCTAGGCTGTGGGGGAGGCTGGGCAGGTTGCTCCACGACCTGGATGTCTGAGCTGCTGCCGCTATCCCAAGTACTGCTGGTGGTGGTGCTGGCCTTGGGCATTAGCTTTCTGTCGGCCACATGTTTCTGCCTCTTGACAGGCGTGAATTCCTTCTCCAGATTCCTCCTAATAGGAGGTTCTGCCTCGCCGTCATCTGAGGCAGGTTGCTTCGTTCCTCGGGCTGGGGTGTCGGCCGGAGGACTGCCAACTGCCGTCGGGGCAGGTGATGGGGTGGAGGCAGCAGAATATGTATGTGGGGAGGCAGGTGGTGTAGGTGTGTGGACAGGGGTGGGGATGTAGAAATAGTGGGCAGGGAAAGTGGGGAAAATAATATCGGGATAATTTAAAGTATTGGTAATGAAATTTACCGTTGAGTTGGCGAAATCCCGGATGAATGTCATCAGCCCCATTTGTCTGTCTTCCACCCTCTGTATGGCGGCAAGGATCTGAGCAGCTGGGTCTGTCGGAGCGGCTGCTGCGGCAGGTTCAACGACAGGTTCAGGAGCAGGTTCCTCGGATGATTCTGTTGGGGAGGCCGCCGGGTTGAAGGAGTTGATAGGTGTTGCGACTATTAGCTCCATGAGGCTGGTAATGTTGTTATCGGTCCAGCCTCGTCCTTGGACCAGTTTATCGGTGGATTCCTCCGGGACAGCAGCGCAGCGACAGAGAGAGGTGATCATGAACGGTAGGCAGAGGCGGGAGGTTGACCGATATGTGCATTCCAAGATGCTTTCCCTCATATAGCGGCCCACGTTGATAGGCCGGTCGTGCATGATCGAATGAATGAGGGCGAGCCGCTGCTGGTTCACCGTCGTGTGATGGGAGGACGACATGATACGCTTTTTGATGAAAGCGTTCCATAGCTTTGCTTCTGGGAGCAGCTGCCCCTTTTTTACAGAGTTGGGGTTCTTCTTGCTCGTAGTCCACTCCGTCCCTTCTTCTGTTACCTCGGCCATGACAGCATCATAGGCGGTAGAGTCGAGGGTGTCCAAAAAGTGTTGATGGGCATCGTCGTTGGGACCAAAATAGAGGCCATACATATGGTTGATACTATCGGCTATGAATGGTACCTCTACCTCTCGGACAATTACGGATGTCGCCGTCCTGCTGTCGATGGCAGCATAGAACTCCCTCACCAACGTGTCATTTAATTCTGTCGGTTGTTCAGCGAACTGCTCCCATAGTTGAGTCCTTATTGCCCTTGCGATGAATGGTCGGAGCCCCATGTTTGGTGCCTTTCGGACGTAAATGAAACCCCTTTCTTCCCATAAGTCCTTGGTGGCGAAGGGCGACTGTGCTGCTGATGAAGAGGCTGAGGCAGCACTGCGGCGGGTCTGTCTGGAAGACATGTTAGTTGCAAGGGTTGTGAAAGTAAAGAAAACAAAGAACAACAAGAGGAGAAAGCAAGTAAGAATAAGCAGAATTGAGGAAAATGAAAATGAAAACGGGGTTTTATAGCGGTCGAGTTGCTGCCCGTTTAATGCTGTAACGGCAGGTGTGAATAACGGGGCGACTGTTGAGATTTGGCGTGTCTGACGCGTTTGACACGCATTTATGCGTCTGTTACGTGTCTGCCACACGCTTCTGCGTCTGCCGTGTCAGTCTGTTGACAACCTATCTTATCCGTGTCTGCGCGGCAGCTGGAACGACAGGCTTCAATAAATGGGCTCTGCTGGGCTGATGGATGGATGGTGGGCTTGGGTCACTTCTATTTTTCTTCTTGACTCCTTTATTTCCTAAAAACAGAAAATAGAAAAAACATTATTCAAATAAAAATAAACCTTATTACCTAATAAATAATAAATAATAATAATAAATAAAAATAAAACTTAGGTTAAATTAGGGATGCCTTGTGGGGCATCTCCTAAGGTAACCACTTCCTGTATTCCTGGGGCTTCAGTCCCCTGATAGTGCTTGAGGCGCTGTCCATTAACTTTAAATTGGTGCCCGTCTTTTAATGATCGGATAATGATGGAACCATGGGGAAAAACTTGTACCACTTGGAACGGGCCAGACCATCTAGATTTTAGCTTCCCTGGGAAGAGTTTCAACCTAGAATTGAACAACAACACAAGCTGCCCTGGGCAGAACTGTCGTGGCAGCAACTTCTTGTCATGCCACTTCTTTGTTTTCTCCTTGTATATTCTTGCATTGTCGTAGGCCATTGTCCGTATTTCTTCGATCTCGTTCAAATCTAATAGCCTTTTCTGTCCTGCCTTGTCCAAGTCCATATTTACTGCCTTGATTGCCCAGTATGCCTTGTGCTCTATCTCGACAGCTAGATGACAGGTTTTCCCATAAATCAATCGGTATGGAGACATGCCCAACGGAGCTTTAAAAGCTGTCCGATATGCCCATAATGCATCATTAAGGAGTAAAGACCAATCTTTCCTAGTTGGCTTAACCATCTTCTCAAGAATGTTCTTAACTTCCCTATTAGATATCTCAGCTTGTCCATTGGTCTGTGGGTGATATGCTGTCGCGATCCTGTGCTTGACACCATATTTCTTCAAGGCGGCAGCAATTACCCTATTATCAAAATGTCTCCCTGAAGATAATCAGAACCTTTTCTGTTTATTGAATTGAAGTGAAAAATTATTGTGTGATTACAAGAGAAGTTTACAACTTATATAGACTAGGACTTTAACATTAATTAGGAGTCCTACTAAGGTTAGACTTCTACTCTATCTTTTAGATACTAGATATATATAATAATTCTAGTAGAATTTAACTCCTACACAACTTATACTATGCGCAATCTTACACTCCCCCTCAAACTGGAGAGTATACATTGTATAATCCTAGTTTGGATAAGAATTTGTCGAAAAGGGCTTTTGGCAGAGGTTTTGTGAGAATGTCTGCCACTTGTTCTTCTGTTGGTATGTACTTCAGTGAAGTTGTTCCTTTAGCTAGTTTTTCTGCAATGAAGTGCCTGTCAATCTCGATGTGCTTAGTCCTGTCGTGTTGAACAGGATTTTTGGCAATTTGAATAGTTGACTAGTTATCACAAAATACTTCAAAATTTTCATATTTTGTCATACCCAATTCTGTGAGTAATTTTACTAGCCAAATTCCCTCACATATTCCCAAGGCTAAAGATCTGAATTCTGCCTCGGCACTGCTTCTAGAGACCACTGTCTGCTTCTTGCTTTTCCAAGTTACCAAGTTACCCCAAACGAAGGAGCAATACCCACTGGTTGACCTCCTATCAGTGAGTTCTCCTGCCCAGCTTGCATCTGTAAAGATCTTAATTGTTCTGTCACGACTCTTTTTGAAAAATAAGCCATGTCCTGGTGTACCTTTAAGATATCTCAGAATCCTCTTAGCTGCTTCCATGTGCTCTTGCCTCGGATCTGTCATATGTTGACTGATAACATTGACAGGGAATGCAATGTCTGGTCTTGTGAGTGATAGATAGATCAATTTACCCACCATCCTTTGGTAAATTCCTTTGTCAGCCTCGGGACCAGGTTTTGACTTATCGAACTTTAACCCTGCATCCATCGATGTATCTGCTGGTTTGCAACCCAGTAGGCCAGATTCTTTAAGAAGATCTAGAACATACTTTCGTTGATTAATTATCAACCCCTTGTTGGTCCTTGCTACCTCCATGCCTAAGAAATATCTCAATTTTCCTAGGTCTTTAATTTCGAATTCCCTGCTCAACAGACTCTTTAGCTTTTCCACTTCTTCTTCATCATCTCCTGTCACTATTATGTCATCCACATAAACAATTAAGATCACCTTTTTATTGGACGAGGTTACCTTAGTGAACAAGGTATGATCTGCCGAGGACTGTTTGAAGCCATTCTTCATTATGACTTTGGTAAACCTTTCAAACCATGCTCTAGGGGATTGTTTGAGTCCATAGAGTGATTTAACAAGCTTACATACCTTTTGAAACTGTTCAGCACCTTTTACTCCAGGGGGAATTTGCATATAAACTTCTTCTTTAAGATTGCCATTCAAGAATGCATTCTTGATATCCAACTGATGTAATTTCCAGTCGCAATTCACTGCCAAGCTTAGAAGAATCCAAACTGAATTCAACTTAGCAACATGAGCAAAGGTTTCTTTAAAATCGATCCCATAGGTTTGAGTAAACCCTTTTGCAACCAATCTCGCCTTGTGTCTTTGTATGCTGCCATCAGAGTTATATTTAATAGCAAATACCCATTTACATCCAACAGGTTTTTTACCTTGGGGAAGATCAGTAATTGTCCATGTTCCATTCTTCTGAAGTGCCTCAACTTCCTCTTCGATAGCCTTTTTCCACTTAGGATTCTGCACTGCTTCTTCATAACTTTTTGGAATCTGTTCTTCATCTAAACATGCTGTAAAGGCTTTGAAAGAGGGCATTAAATTCCCATAAGCAGCATATCTCTGGATAGGGTACTTAGTACACTGTCTTACCCCTTTCCTTTTAGCAATAGGTACATAATCATACTCGAGAAGATGAGAGGGAATATTAACAGATTCATTACCTTCACTTTCTTCACAAGCAGCTAGACTGAAATCCAATTCTTGACGAGTGCCAGATTGCAAAATAGCTTCAGGAATGGTTTTCCTTTTTCAAAAATAAACCTGCATTTGTTTAGGAGGCTCGGAAGGAGATATAGATAAGTGTTTAGATGCAGGAGAAGTAATAGGAGAATGATGTGTATTTGATGAAGAATTAGGTGAAGTATGCTGGTTTTGGGAAGGTGTTTGAGGTTCTAGTGAAGGAGTATAATTAGAAGGAGAAATAATAGAAACCTGTTTAGGAATGGACTGAAAATCATCACCAAGAGTCTCCCCCTAAATTTCAATCTTGGAAAAATAGGGTTCCTGTTCAAAAAAGGTTAGATCCATGGTAACAAAAAATTTCCGAGAGGGGGGATGGTAACATTTGTAGCCCTTCTTTAGTGAAGAATATCCAACTAACACACATTTGACAGACTTGGGATCAAGTTTCGATTTAGTTGGACTCAAGTTCTGAACAAAAACAGTGCAACCAAAGACACACAAAGGAAGATTAGAAGTCATTGGTTTAAACAAAGGAAAGTATGAAAGAAAAACATCCCTAGGTGTTTGAAAGGCTAATACTCGACTAGGCATTCAGTTAACAAGATAGGTAGAGGTTAATAATGCTTCACCCCATAAATACTTAGGGACATTGTGGGAAAACATTAGGGCTCTAGTGACTTCTAAAAGATGTCGATTTTTCCTTTCTGCTATCCCATTATGTTGGGGAGTATTGACACAAGAACTGATATGAACAATGCCCTTTGTTTGAAAGAAATCTCCTAAGGACTTAGTGAAAAATTCTCCCCCATTATCAGATTTGAAGATTTGAATTTTACCTTGAAATTGAGTTTCAACCATACAATAAAATTGCTTAAAGACACTAGCAACTTCAGACTTTTCTTTTAATAGATATGTCCAGGTAAGTCTACTATGGTCATCAATAAAAGTCACAAACCAACTACTCCCATTGATATTCTTCACACGAGAAGGACCCCAAACATCACTGTGTATAAGAGAAAAAGGATGCGAGGGTTTGTAAGTTGAAGGTAAATAAGACTGCCTAGTTTGTTTTGCAAGAGGACAAATATGACATTTGAAAGAAGAATGTTTTTTATTAATAAATAACTGAGGAAACAATTTAGAAAGATAAAAGAAACTGGGGTGGCCTAACCTAAAATGCCATAGCATAACATCATCTTGTCCTAAAGAAGTAAAACAAGCTGCAGAAGATAAAGGTGTAGGAAATATGGTACTGGAGAAGACATATAAGCCATTATGCAATCTAGCACTGCCAATCCTCTTCTTCCTGTTCAGTGCCTGCAAGATACAATTAGAATCTGTAAATTCCAAAGTACAATTGAAATCCTTGGACAATTTACTGACAGATAGCAAGTTACACTTCAGGTTAGGCACAAATAACACATCCTTAACAATTAGGTTCTGAGTAAGAACAACTGAACCCTTTCCTTGAATTGTGTAATAAGAACTATCGGCTATCTTAATAGAGTTTGGAGAAGATAATTGATGAAAATCAAGGAACAAATCCCTGTTACCAGTCATGTGATCAGAAGCACCAGAATCTACAATCCAAGTTGATTTATTTGAAGTAGAAAGAAAAGCAGTAGAGTGAGAATTTTCCTTCATACCTTCAGATTCTATACTGGCCAAATTACCTTCACAATTGCCAGTAAACTTACTAAACATTTGTTGTAACTGAACTATCTATTGCTTATTAAAACCACCAGATGCATGTCTCGAACTCTCAGCTGAGGAGGAACCTGGCGGAGTCTTAGGATTGGTTGGTTTCCAGTCACTGGGTTTCCCATGCAATTTCCAGCAATTCTCCTTTGAATGGCCTTGCTTTTTGCAGTAATTACAAGTTACTCGCCCTTTTTTAATCTTAGGAGAGGAAGAGGATTGTGTAACAAGAGTAGAACTGTCAGGCGCAACAGCTTCAGGGATCATATACATGCGTCGGCTTTCTTCCCTTCTAATTTCTGAGAACACCTCTCGAAGTGTAGGAAGTGGAGTGAGGCTTAAGATGCGAGATTTGATAGGATCAAAGTCTCTATGCAAACCATTTAAAAACTGAAAAATTCTCCTCTGCTCAGTAATTTTCCTGAAGATTCCAGCATCTGTAGGAGTCTCCCATTCATGTGCTTCATACATATCGATTTGCTGCCATAAGTTAGTTAGAGTAGTATAATATTGAGTAACATTCATACCATCTTGTTTTAAGGCAGATGCAGTGCTCTCAATCCCAAATAACTCCGAGTTATTATTTGTGCTGGAGTAAGTGTCTCGGACAGCATCCCAAATGTCATTGGCAGTCTCGTATAGGAGAAATTGTGAACCAACCTCAGGAGCCATGGTGTTTATTAACCATGACATGACTCGACCATCCTCCTGGATCCACTTTTCTAAACCAGCATCAGTAGCAGCAGGTTTGGAGTTCTTCCCATTGACATACCCTAGGCTGCCTCGCCCGATAAGAAAGAGTTTAACAGACTGGGACCATGGAATGTAGTTTGTGCCTGTAAACCTATGGCACATGGTAGACGAACCAGATGGTTCCAAAAAATCTGCCATTGAAGTAGCAGACGACGAGGATGGAGATTGCAGTTCACTCGAACTGGAACTATTGACCATCGGGAAGAAAAAAAAATTCGATAGGATCGAATTAGGCTGATACCGTGAAGATAATCAGAACCTTTTCTGTTTATTGAATTGAAGTGAAAAATTATTGTGTGATTACAAGAGAAGTTTACAACTTATATAGACTAGGACTTTAACATTAATTAGGAGTCCTACTAAGGTTAGACTTCTACTCTATCTTTTAGATACTAGATATATATAATAATTCTAATAGAATTTAACTCCTACACAACTTATACTATGCGTAATCTTACACTCCCTTCATCACTGATGATCGCCTTAGGAATGCCAAATCTAGAAAAAATGTTTTTATGTAAAAACTTTTGGACCGTCTTGGCATCATTCTTTTGAGTGGCGATAGCTTCAACCCACTTGGAGACATAATCCACTGCTAGGAGGATGTATAAATTTCCACATGAAGATGGAAAGGGTCCCATAAAATCAATCCCCCACACGTCGAAGATCTCGACTTCTAGAATGTTCTGCAATGGCATCTCGTTTCTCCTTGAGATGTTACCTGTCTGCTGGCACCTGTCACAGTTCTTGTAGAAGTCCTGTGCATCCTTATACAGTGTCGGCCAGTAGAACCCTGACTGCAGCACCTTGGCAGCAGTTTTATTGCCTCCTAAGTGACCTCCATAGTCCATATTGTGAAGCGTGGCAGTGATGGAGTATGTCTTCTTGCTCTTCTTGTGGTACACATCTCCTTATAACCTGATCTGCACACATTTTGAAAAGAAGAGGTTCGTCCCAATAATAATGCTTAACATCATTTTGGAACCTCTTCCTGGCTTGATAATTAAGATCAAAAGGAAGTATTTCGCTAACTATAAAATTAACGAAATCAGCATACCAGGGAAGTTCAGAAGACTTACCTGCCGCCATAGCTGTCGCGGCAGCGATTGCGGCAGCAAAGAGCTGCTCATCTGGGAAGGTCTCCAGTATGTGTGTTTCATCTATCGGTAGACTCTGTCCCTTCTCCAACCTTGACAAGTGGTCTGCCACTTGATTTTCTGTCCCTTTCTTGTCCTTGATCTCAAGGTCGAACTCTTGCAATAGCAGGATCCACCGTATCAATCTAGGCTTTGCATCCTTCTTTGCGAACAAATACTTAAGGGCAGAATGGTCTGTGTGCACTATTACTTTCGTCCTAAGTATGTAAGAACGAAACTTGTCAATGGAGAACACCACAGCTAACAGCTCATTTTCTGTGGTGGTATAGTTCACTTGGGCGTCATTCAATGTCTTGCTGGCATAATATATGACGTGAAATAGCTTATCTCTGCGCTGCCCGAGTGCTGCCCCGACAGCATAGTCACTAGCATCACACATAATCTCAAATGGCTGTGTCCAGTCTGGTGGCTGTACTATGGGGGCTGTTACTAGTTTTTCCTTCAGAACCTTGAATGCTTCAGTACATTCTTCATTAAAGTCAAAGGGTCGATTCTGCTCCAAAAGATGGCATAGGGGCTTGGTGATTTTTTGAGAAATTTGCAATGAATCTTCTATAAAAACCAGCATGCCCTAAAAAACTCCTAATGCCCTTGACTGTGGTCGGCGGCGACAGCTTCTCAATTACTTCTATCTTAGCCCTGTCGACTTCTATGCCACGGTAGCTAATCTTATGGCCAAGGACTATCCTCTCATCCACCATAAAGTGGAATTTTTCCCAATTCAAAACAAGATTAGCTTTTTCACATCTTTCAAGTACCTTTTGTAGATTGCCGAGGCAGCTCTCAAAATCGTCTCCATAGACGGAAAAATCATCCATAAAAATCTCAAGGAAGTCCTCTACCATGTCAGAGAATATGGCCATCATGCACCTTTGGAAGGTGGCGGGTGCATTACATAATCCAAACGGTATTCTCCTAAAAGCGTATGTTCCGTAGAGGCATGTGAAAGTCGTCTTCTCTTGATCCTCCGGTGCGATAGCAATTTGGTTGTAACCTTAGTAACCATCAAGAAAACAATAGTAAGGTTTACCCGCTAATCTATCAAGCATTTGATCAATAAAAGGTAAAGGAAAGTGGTCCTTTCGGGTAGCTTTGTTAAGCTTCCGATAGTCCATACAAACCCTCCAACCGGTCACAGTCCTGGTTGGGATTAACTCACTGTTCTCATTGGTCACCACGGTCATTCCTCCTTTCTTGGGAACGCATTGCACCGGGCTTACCCATTTGCTGTCAGAGATGGCGTAAATAATACCAACATCTAACCATTTGATTATCTCTTTACGAACCACCTCTTTCATAGCATGGTTTAGCCGCCTTTGGGCATCTATAGTCGGCTTATGATCTTCTTCTAGAAGGATTTTGTGCATGCATAACGCCGGACTAATGCCTTGAATATCAGCGATCGTCCATCCAATTGCCTTTTTGTGCTGCCGTAACATGCCGATCAGCTGCCGTTCCTGTTCCTGCGGCAGCTTAGAAGAGATGATTACGGGCAACGTATCATTCGAACCAAGAAAAGCATATTTAAGTTGCCCTGGCAGAGGCTTTAGTTCTAAGGCAGGTGGTTCGACAGTAGATGGCTTTTGGATTAAATGGTTATCCGAAGTATAATTCAAAGGTTCGAATAACTTACTTGGACGATTGCCTATCTAGTTTACCTCCTCCTGATCTTCAGTATCGGATGTATCGGAGTCAGAGGAGTTGCTGTCGTCGGTGCTGTCGTCTTTGCTGTCGTGACAGGCCTGTAGGTGGCTGCCGCGGTAGTGACCAAATTTAATATCGTGACAGCCCGACCTGATGTAGGGTTGATCAAGGGTAACATCAGTGATAGCCTTGCATTCCTCGTCCACATCAGCATGTTTCATCGCTTGGAGAACATTCAACTTAATCTCTTGATCGTTTACTCGCATGGTGAGTTCTCCTTTCTCCACATCAATCATTGATCTTCCCGTGGCTAAGAAGGGTCGCCCAAGAATGATTGGTGCGTTTTCATCTGCTTCACAATCTAAAACAAGAAAGTCAGCAGGAAAAATAAACTTATCCACTCTTGCCAGAATATCTTTGATTTTTCCTTCAGGATGAACGTAAGAGCGGTCTGCCAGCTGCAGAGTTACTGTCGTGGGCCGCGCCTTTCCAATACCTAATTTCTGAAAAACAAACTTTGGCATTAAATTAACACTAGCACCAAGATCACAAAGTGCCTTACCCACAAAT
Organism: Hibiscus tridactylites; assembly: GCA_958450335.1. NCBI lineage: Eukaryota > Viridiplantae > Streptophyta > Magnoliopsida > Malvales > Malvaceae > Hibiscus > Hibiscus tridactylites. Next base: position 84,162,683 of record OY288270.1, read on the forward strand.
TTATTTCTGATTACGCAAGGTATGCTGAAGCTCCCCGGATCCTTCTTTTTCTGGGGTGGCTGCCGATGAAGAATACTCATGCAACCTTCTGTCATCTTTACCGTTTCAAACTCCCCAAGTTTAGATTTCTTCGACATAACATCCTTGAGAAATTTAGCATAACCGGGCATTTCCCTAACGGCATCTAACAACGGAATATTAATATGAACCGGCTTAAAAATATCATAAATCTTTTTAAGTTGAGATTCTTGCTTAGCTTGCTGTATCCGTTGGGGAAAAGGAGGTGGGGGACGGTAGTCAGCAATACGTCCTTCCCACTACATGCGAATCTGAGGACGGTAATCATCTTTTTTCTCCTCTGTCGCTTCTACTGTCGTGACAGGATCATCGGCAGCAGTCTGTTTATCACCTGTCGGGGCAGCTTCCTCGACAGGTTTATCTAAGGCTGGATCCTTTACTGTTTCAGCTTCCTTTTTCGGCCCTTGTAGTTTCTTCCCACTCCTAGTAGTAATAGCTTTACACTGCTCATGCGTGGGCTGCCTAGCATTTTCAGTATTGCTAGGAAATCCTCCATTCTGCCTTGGCTTAATATGTTGCGACACCTGAGCCATTTGTGTCTCCAGAGATTTCAAAGTAGCTTCATGATTTGTCATCCTCATCTCTGTTTTATCCATGAAGTTCTCCGTCTTCTTGACAAACTGATTCATATTCTCAATCTAAGTACCGGTCTGAGATATAAAGTTGGCCAGAGTCTATTCCAATATACTGCTCGTGGCAGCTGGTGGCTGCTGTTGCTGCTGCGGCGGTAGGTGCGGCGGCAGATTCTGCGGCTGTTGCTGTCGTGTCAGCAATCTAGGACCTCCCTGATTCTGATTATGTGCTTGTGGATTCAGGGCATTATTTGGGTTACTCCAGGAAAATTTGGGATCCTTCCTCCAATTGGGATTATAGTTGTTGGAATTATAATTCGGCTTGTAGTTTCCAACATATTTTCACTCTTCTACTTGTATTGGGCACTCATCCCGACTATGATTTCCCTCACAGATATCACATACTTCCTCAACAGCAAATCCTTGTAAACCATCATCATTCAATAACCTTTTCATTGCTTTAGTAAGGAAGGCTACCTGTGATTTCATCGTGCTGTCGGCTTCATAATCCTTGACAGCAAGTACCCGTTTACCCCCTCTTCTTGTAGTCGGAAACTGCTCCTCATTCTTGGCCAGATTTTTCAAAACTTGCAATGCTTCGTCTGGATCTTTATCCAATAATAGTCCATTTGCTGCTGAATCAATTCGAATGCGAGTTTGTAAGTTAGTAGCATTATAGAACTTTGTAACCTGATTCCAGACGGGGAATCCATGCATTGGGCAGTTCCGTAGAAGAGTAGTAAATCTGTCCCATGCCTCGTGCATTGGCTCATCATCTTCCTGTTGAAAAGTAGCAATTTCGTTACGTAATCGCTCAGATAAATGCGAAGGATTAAAACGAGATAAAAATTCACGAGATAAATCTGCCCAAGTCATAATTGAACCCGACGTAAGTTTATTCCACCAAGTTTTAGCTCTGTCCCTCAAGGAATGGGGAAATAACCGAAGCCTCAGTATCTCTGGATTAACTCCTGGTAGTCTAAACGAACCACAGATCTCCTGGAACGTCTTGAGATGCTCCCTGGCATCTTCTGTCACAGCACCACTAAACTGCCCGGCATTGTTGATCATACTAAACATGACAGGTTTAAGCTCGAAGTTATCAACATCAATATCTAGCAGCGTGGTCTCCAACTCTACATGATCGTTCAACATGTAGTCACGACAGGACCGTCGTCCGGCTGCTGCGGGCGGGTCGCCGACAGGCGATATACCATCACCAGCGGGCGGATTACGGGCCATCTTCTCTAGCTGTTCCTCAAGGTACTCGTTCCTGTCTAAAAGGTGACGAAGTTGTTTCTTGAGATTGAAGGAACGTTCAACTTCCGGATCTAATAGATATTCAAGATCTTCACCTCTTTTAGATCTGCGCATAAACAAGAAAACCTCGTGAAAAGCAAGAGTTGAAAGTACTAACGAAAAAAAATAAAAAGAAAAACAAAAACAAAAACGAAAAGTGCAATAAAGGAAAGGTGTAGTTATGTTGCCAATCCCCGACAACGGCGCCAAAAACTTGTTGCGTGTAAAAGGGTCTATCGCAATTGTAGTGCAAGTGTACACGACGCAAGTAGTAAAGTGATACGAAGTATCGGATATCGTCTCCACAGGGATTGGGCTAATGACTTCACCTTAGTTTACTGCACGAAAGTAAAGGAAATAGTTTAGAAAGTTGTCAAGAGAATAATAAAGAAAAACGTAAATAAAAGAGTTGGAATATCAAGATAGAGAGGATGGGCTGGTATTGAATTGCTCAGCAGTGCAGGTATTGCAATGCTTAGGAAATCCAGTTCTGTCGTCTTGCCCGTCGCCGACAGCACCTGTCGCGGCGGCTGTCTGTTAGCTGTCGCGGCAGCGAACACACCAACTCCGTACTTCAAGTTTGGCAAGAATCCCAGATCTGCCTTGGCCTATCCCTAGGTCCAAGTCTATCGATGATCACGTCTTTGATGATACCTCCCGGCGTGAATCGAAGGATGAACACCGATGTGTATGAGTTCTTCTTTAGCCACTTAACCTTGCCCTATCCCTAGGCACAAGATAGTTCAACTATAAACTAGAGAACTTGCTCTTATTTCTTTCGTATACTTAACTCTCCCGATGCTAAGTAAATGGATAACCTCACAATGCTCTCCCGATGCTCTTGCAAGATATTAATAACCAAAATAAGAGAACTTGAAGTTTATTTTATTGAACTTGGAAAATCCTAAAACAAAACAACCCTTGCAACTACTTTACAAAACAACCCGTGGCCCTATGGGGTTTTTTAGAACATAACGACGTCGGGTAAACGACAGGGGGATTTAGGTTATCGGTTATGGGGTATGGAGTATGATCTCTCCTAGGTTAAAATCTATGCCCTTATATAAGCTTTGGGCTCAAGTATTCTAAGTTAACAAGGATTACAACTTTAATTAAAAGTAAGATTCTAATAAAGACTTAATCTCCAAGTATCCTACTTTTCAGCCGCCATCCTTGTGTCTTGGGATTTCCTCTCCTTGAGCTTTGGCTTGACATATCTTTTGATCCGGGGCTTGGAAAATTATTTGGTTTTCACACGACAGACGAGCAGATTTTTCTCTATCTATCGAGGTCCACTTTGCTTTTCCTCTTCTTAAGGCTGCTGTCACCTTGCTGTCACGGCAGCATCATCCTCGTCGTCTGCTTGTCCAGTTCAGCTCTGCTGCTTCTCTGCCCTGCGCCCGCCTTCTTCGTCCACTATGGCAGCAACCTACAAAATCAGCCATCTTTTAGTAGAATCCGTGCCTTTAATATATTTGTGATGTTTTGCTGTAAACTAACCTAAATGCAATGCAATGATGCTTGAATGCAGCAGAAATATGGGTTAAAAAGGGTGTAAATAATAGAACTTTTACACACTCAACAGTGTCCGGCCTACCAAAGTGGCCGATGGCGACTCCAAAACGATTTTTAAGCAAATGAAAAGGATTTTGATTAAAAATAGAAAATTAATTAATCACAAGATAAAATTGGTCAAAACCTCGATTTTTTTCAAATTTCAAACGCCAGGTTGTTTTTCCAAACATAAAAAGCTTGTTTTCAAAAAACAGCCGCGACAGCTTGGCGACTCCGCTGGGGATTAAATTGAGAGTCAGGCCTAGTAATTAATTACATGTGGCATTTTGGCGTTTCTAACATTAATTTGAATTTAATTTTTCCTGAAAAAACTGTTCGATAGATTTTAGGAAGAATGGGGGTAGTTTTTGTGTATGTTGTATCTGTCATTCATGCATAAACCCTACACCCGGGTTTTCACCCTTAAGTGGGAGTAAGACAATATCCGACGTGATGCTCTCCAGCTCCGAGTTCAAATTTTTGTCTTCTTAAAGTATACTAACATTATGCATCATGGGGTCCACACCCCCATTATAAGGGATCTATACTACCGAATCGATGTCTTATTGTCGCAGTAGACAGTAATGACAGTTTGAGAACCGAGAGTCTAGAACTAAACCCACATTCTGTTTTTAGAAGCCCACCTCGCTAGAGCCAGACATAGGCCTAGGACAGGTACTGTCGGTTTAAATACTTTTCTCTGTTTATTTTGTTGCTTTAAATATTGTGACACTAATTTGATTGCTTATTTTGATATTAATTTCATAGTTTGTCTATTTGTCTTTAATATTAATTCATGATACTAACACAAATTTTTTGTTGTTGTTTGTTTGTTTTTTTTTGTTTTAATTTTTACCATCAATTGCATTTTTTTATTTTGACATCGAATTGGGAGTCAGTCAGTTTAGAAGTATCCAACATGTCTCAAGAATTTAGGGCAAGAGAAGATAATACCGTAGTGTGGACTTGGTCAGAGCAAGTGCAACATAAGAAAGGAGACAGTCTCGGAAAAGGTGAAGTGCCTAAAATGAAAGGGTATGCAAAGTTAAATACCAACCAGAATACATGTCTACCAGAATTTAAAGGTATTTGGGATCAATGGGATAGAGAAATGAAAGAGCAGTTTCGAAAGGAATTTGGTGATATAGCCATGTTGTTAGACATAAAGGTTGACCATGAACTACTAAGAGCTATGACACAATTCTAGAATCCAGCATATAATTGCTTTACTTTCGGACATGTGGACATGACACCGACGCTAGAACAATATGAGGCAATGATTAATTTTCCAAGAATTAAAAGCAATAAGATCTACACTAGGTCCATGTAGGGCGTGTAGGTGTTCCCTTTTTGTGAGAGCGCAAGTGCACACTCCTGCCAAGTTATAGTATATAAGGTGTCGAATCCCGCGAGGATTGGAATAGTTTCTTCGAGTGTGTATCTGCACAAGAAATTTAAATGCACAATTAGTTTCAGGTTTGGTTAAAGGAATAAAACTAAAAACACAATTAATTGAAGTAAGGAAGATCAGAGGGATATAATGGGCTAGGTAATTGCTGCTCAGCAGTGTGTAGACTACATTGCATAGGTTAAGGTTGGATTTTGCTGCCACGATATGCTGCCTCGGCGGGTATGGCGGGCGGCAGCTACGACCTTGTCACGCGGCCGCAGTGGGTCACTACCACTGTAGGAGTGTACTGTCTCGGTAGGTGGAATGGAAAGAAGTCCTGGCGGCAAGTCTGGCAGATACTCCAAGTTTGGTAGGATAGTCGACAATGATCCCTCCTATTTCTAGGTTAGGACGCCTGAGAGCTAACTTGTGGACTAGTGTGGAACCAAGTTAGTCAACTCGGTTGGTAACCCCTTTTAGCCTCTAAAACTTGTGGACTTGTGTGGAACCAAGTTAGTCACGCCTTAGCATGTTGTGACCGTACTTAACCCTTTCGTGAGCCTTGCACTTTTGTGCCCGACAAATGGATTCTCTCAACTGACTGGTGTAGAATAATTAAAAGAATGAAGAGCAATGGATTAAGCAAACTTGTAATATTTTATTGAAAAACAACTCAAAACCTAATACAACTGTTTCTCACAACTACTTTACAAGAAAAAACCTCAACCCTAGGGAGTTTAGAACATAGCTGACTCTCTCTCTATCTCTATCGATCTCTATGCTTGATTTACTAAATACATGAGGTTTATATAGGCAAAGATCTAGTCTAAGTCCTTCTTGGAGTAGAAGTCCTTCTCGGAGTAGAATGTGGACTTCTTTTCCCATTGCCTTGTTCCACAAGTAAGTATAAGCCACCTTGCTTATCGATCTTCAATTAGCTCTATACAACGCTCTAGGCCTCATAAAAATACAAGATTGGGCTCAATGGACTCAGAAAAATGTCCTCTATCAAATGAGACCCATCTTGTCTATGTCAGCGTATTGCCGTCTGGGTGGCATTCTGTAGCGGTAGCGTCTTTGGCGGCAACTGGAACTACTTCAGTACAACTTCTTATGCTCCATGCTTTCCTGTTCTCTCTTCCTCTGATCAGCAACCAACACCTGAAATAGAAAACTAACTAAAACAATACCTTTTCTCTAACAAATATAATATATTCAATAAAAGCGTGGTAAAAGAAGAAATATTGTTATAATGCATGATATGCAGCTAATTATGCCTAACTAAGCTTAAGAATAACAATAATAAGGGCATGAATGTGCATAAAATATAGAACTTCTTGACACTCTACACACCCCCAAACTCGAACTATTACTTGTCCTCAAGCAATGCAACCTAACTAGTAAACCTGCCCTTGTACATAAATAAAAAAGAAAACCTAGTTTTTAACTTGGTTTCATACCTCAAGGCCGTGGCACCTATATTAGTTTAGTGAGAGGGAATAACATGAAATAACTTAGAATTTTAATTCTTGTGCTAGTGCAGTGTGTGCAGGTCTGTGTACATGCTGAATATCTAAGTATACTAAGTAAACAAAGAATGATGTAAAAGTTAAAGAAAAAGGATATAGAGTTGTTGCTTTGGCAGCACAGTTAAACACTTCTTTTTTTCTTTTTCTGATCATGGCTTTTAAGGGCTTCAGCTCATCACAACTACTCTCTAGGTCTGAAGCTAAGATAGGAGCATACTACGAAACTTTGAACCCTTTGAGTAGAGTCATTCCGTGAAGGCTTTCATTCACTATGCTAATTTGTTCGTCACTTCAAAGAATTTCAGATACACAGACTTTGATAGCAGCGAAGTGTCCTTGCTCACGATCCTTCCTAGAGCTTGTTTCGGGCACCTCTAGGGCATTCAACCTTTTCTTTGTTTTGCAGCCGTGGCGACATTGCTTTTTATTTTACTTTGCTACCTTGTGCTGCCGCGGCGGCATACATGCATCCAATATAAGAATTTTTCATTAAGTTTAAGAAGGCAATGTACACTTAGAACTCAAACAATATTCAACACTTAACAGATGTGTAATAAAAGTTTGGCAACTAATTTTTTTTCTAAGGTGTTTTTCATGCTCATTCCCTAGATTAAGTTCAATTTTAAGTGTGGTGCGAAAATAGAATCGGCAAACTATCATAGGCACAAGTTATTTAACCCAAATTTCCATTTTTAGTTAAGTACTAGGCAGGATTTACAATGCAACTATATGCAACTACATGCTTAACAAAATAACATGAGGACTAATCCCCCCAAACTCAAGGCGGGCATTGCCCTCAATGCCTTAGAAAAAATAAAATCTAAATAGAAAAAAATAAAATAAAGCAGGAAAAAATAAAGAAAATAATGGTGCTAGAAGCTGCCCGAGTTGTCTTTTAACTCGGTGGACTTGGAGGAAGATGAGAGGACTAGGCGGCGGGTGGCAGACGATTTGGCGGCGAGGCTCTGCTTCTAGCCGCGAGCTGGCCGGACTATGATGGGTGTGGGTCTCTTTGGTTGCTGCTCCAGCTCGGTCTCTAGCCTTTCATCCTTTGGTTCGGCCGCTATCACGTGCCTCTTTTCTTTTCTTTGTTACCTCGGCTGGCTCTGCATCATCGGAGGAATCAAACACCTCCTCGTCAAGGGAATCGATGACCCGGGCTGTCTCTTTTGCTGTCGTCTCTGCCGCTTGGGCGGCTGTACTTTGTCTACCCCTCATTTTTCTTGACGGCTTGCCTTTTATAGTAGGGGTCTAAATCTAGATAAGTAGTTGTGAGACAGACTAAATAAAAAACAATATAACTGAAAATAAAATATGGTCCTAAGCTTATTAAGATCTATTCCTAAAGAAAAAGGTAAAGATGTGGAAAAACTAAAATTATGTTACAGCGGGTTCGTTTCCGATACTTCTTATAGTCCACCCGCACCCTCCATCGAGTGACTATTCTTATGGGGAAGTCTTTCTTCCTCGTTCCCTTGTAATTCATGCGAATCCTCCACCTTGTTTCTTTGTCTGAAGGCATGGACATGTGATTAGTAAAAATTATAACACTATCAAACCATGCACTTACCTTATCTTTGTCCTGATTTGTTATGGTGGAGGATGGCTTTTGCTGCCAAGGCAGCTGTTCAGGCGGCTAACTGTCGGGGCAGTAGTCTGTCATAATGTGGTTCAGGTCAAGGAAAACTTGGCAGATTGAAGGGCTTCATCATCCATATAACACTGTGTTATTCAGGTCCCTCGAACTTCTCCATTAGTAGAGATTGTGATGGCTTTAGATCTGCCAACATCGACTCCTCTTGATATACATATTCCATAGTTGCCAAGATTTCTGCCGAGGCGGGCAGCGCTGCTGAGGCCTCTATCATGGCGGGTATAGGTACCGAGAATGTTTCTGAGGCGTGCAAGGTTGCTAAGGCTTCGGATGTGACATCATCAATTTCTATGTCGGCCTCACTAGCTGTTTCTGTCGCCTTGCTCTGTTCAAGTTCTGCAATTCATGCTTGGTCAATTTCTTGCATGGGTTCATCATGGGTGGGGTAGTCCCTTGCATCCTCTTCCCTTGGGATATCAGTATCCCTAGGTCTCAATTACCGGTGATCCATGGGTTCCGTGGCAGGGGTTTTATGTTCATCCACGGAATTTATTGGGGTAGAGTTGCTCAAAAGTGCATCCATCCTGGCAAGTTTTGCCTCCATAGAGGTTTACATGTCTTGAGTGAGCGCGAGAAAAGTTTGAAATGTGTCTTCTAAGGAATTTGATTGCTCTTGAGGAGGACTGCATTGCCAGGGCTTGTGTACTGCTGCAACGACAAAACTATCATAGTAAATTTTTTTTGAGGTTGTTGATCGTACCATGAGAAATTCTGTTGCGGTAGTAGATTCTGTAGTCCTTTTTGCTACAGATGCGGCATCTGCTCTTGGTCCCATTTTGGTTCGTCCACGTCTTCTCCGAAAAGTAAGGGGCAATTTTCGAACACATGATTTCCCTCACATAGATTGCAAGAATTGTCAAACATCAGCTCTCAAGTGGTTTCTCTTGATTGCTCTTGAAGCTGACCACCTTGCCCTAGCATGTTTGTTTCTGCGGCAAAATTGTTATGGTAAATTTTTTTTGACAATTTTGATCATACCATGAAAAATTTTGTTGTTGCGGCAGTGACGTTTGCTGTTTTGTTTGCTGCCACGACGACAACTACTGCTACAACATCTGATGTTCATGCTCAAACATCAGCACTCGTATAGTTTTCCTCGATATTGTGATGCCCTTGGACTTGTAGCGTACTTGATTTTTTATATACAAAAGAAAAAAAATTAAAAAACCTGAAATTTAAATGCAATTAAATAAAAAATGTAGAAAACAAAACGAAGTCTCTGTAACCCCCTTAGCCCAGCCTAGACGGTTGACCCGAACTACGAAGATTACACGGGGAAAACCAAAGTCAACCCGAAAGTCAACCTTGATTAACGACCTTTTTTTCCTTTTTAATCTTGTCTAGATGCACATTAACCCTATGTGAGTACTCATGAAACATATAGGTGAAAGGCACACCGATCGAACAACATGAGGTACTCAATTGCACTTATTACAAGTTTAGGGACCAAAATATAATTTATGTAAATTAGAAGGTCATAATTGACTTTTTATGTTACCAATATGAAATTAGTCATATTACATGCTTCCCTGTCAAATTTCACATTAATTGGACATCTCGAACTCATACAATTGCAAAAACAACTTTCGGGACTAAAACGTAAAACTCGCAAACTTCAACAACATTCAAAAATTGGTGTTCAACGGTCACCTGTTCCGAAACACATAGAACCCGTATCGAAACGCAGGGCATCACTCACCTATTTCGATACTGGTTCTGAAACACGGCTCTCCAGTGGCCAAATCGTTTCGAAACAACCTCCAGCCGTTTCGAAACACGAAGGCCATTTTAGGCCCCCGTTTCGAAACGCCAGTGGGTGTTCCGATACAATTTGCCCAGAAGCTGCAGATTTTGCTGGTTTTTCATACATTAAACCACTCAAACCCATCCCAATGACTTCCTAACCATGCCAACAAGTCATCATACATATAAGGTGCATGTTTGCAACTCCTAAACACATTCATAGCATCAAACATGGAAATCCACATATCTATAGGCATGCTTCCTATTATCCAAACCAATCAATCAACCAATCTCCAAAACAAGCATAAAAAGGCTATTTACAAATCCGAAACATCAAAAGCATCATGCCACAACTTAGGGAGTTCAACACGTCTCCCAAAACACATCTTAGGTTCCCATTGCCAAAATACCAAAACTAATAGTGTATGAAAACATCACCATACATGAGCTTGGTTTCCCTTGGACACTCTAGCTTCCTTGTTGCCCTTAAACACTTCAATTATCTGCATTATTGGTTCAAGAGAGAGAGCGTAAGCACAATTGCTTAGTGAGGCATGCTCTAAAGAAAGCAACACAATAATGCATTTTAGAAAACACTTTCAACAAAGCTTATAAACACATGCTCATCTCTTTTCATGCAACCTTGCATACTTTACAAGAATCTCATGCTTCATTATAATCAACACATCATATTGGCTTTCAAGTGATAACTCATAACCATTTTCAACACAAAACACAATCGGATACGCGGATTACAAGCGTTGTCCCAAACGCTTCATACACACTACCGAACAACATAAGGTGGAGTTTATCGGTACAATCACAACCCCTCAACACCCGTGATGGAGTTTAACGGTACAATCACAACCCCTCCACATCACTCATCGGTAGTTGTATAATTCCACTAACGAGTGCAAGGGACACATAACACAAGATCCATACACGGACTTTTAACCACTGTTGTGATCTTACCTCACTCGTTAGGATACTTGGATGGAGTTTACGGTACAATCACAACCCCTCAACATCCAAGGCGACTTTATTCACGGTGCACCCAATCCTATAGCCGGCTAACTATATCCGATTCAAGTACTTTAAAACCATTACATCACTTGCCAGTATACATCATATAACATCAACGATTCACTGTTTTAAAGCATTGAACAAAGCCATTTAACATCATGCATCACTATGCATCAAATCCATATTTACAATATGTAAAACCAAGGATCTCTTACCTTGAGCATCCTTCAACACATGGCTTTTAAAACCAGCATTAACCATGCTAAAACATGCTTTCAAAACAGAATTTAAACATGCAAAAATGTAACCAATGCATAAAGCCACTACATGGCTCATCCGAGGGAGTGTTTCTGAAAACTTACTCTTGAGCTTAGCTAAGTTGTTTAGACTTAAACTAAGCTCCCAAAACCTCCAAATAATCGTTTCAAAGCTGGAAACCCAACTCCACTCACCAATTATGTTTCACTTGCTTGCCGAAACGCCAATCAAGCCTCCGGATCAACTCCAAAGGTGTCCGAAGATGCCTCCCCTGTTTTAAACACATCAAAGCAGAGGATTAATGCATCATCATGCATTAAAATCTTCAGCCATCACACCTAAACTCGCTGCTCTAACCAAAACCAACATTTCGGCTACCAAACATAACCGAAAACACCTCCAAACTCTTCCCAAACTCAACCCAGCCAAGATCCATCACTTCTAACCATTTCTAAACATCAATCAACAACCAAAATAAACCTAAACTCGTCCTTATACCTCCAGCTATAACAGAACACCATAAACACCTCAAAAACCACCATTTTCATAAGCAAAAACTTAGGAAATACAACCTATTAGGGATTGCATTGATAAAACCTCATTTCCACATCATTAGACATCTAAAATACATTTAAGAATCATCTCAAAACATAGCCCAAACAATCACAACGAAATTCTTCAAGATTTCTTCCAAATCTCGAGTTTTAAGCCAAAATCAAGTTTCTAACATTAAAACCATTTATAAAACTTAAATTAATGATTGATAACTTGGGAATTTCAGTAAAGAACTGAGTATTTAGAGGAGAAGAACAATCTTACCCCTAAATGGTGATTTCTCCTTGATTTGAGCCAATTTCCTTGAAAATCCAATGAAGAAATCAAAAGGATTTGATGCAAGATTGATTAGGAAGTAATTGATGATAAAAATCTCATCAATTGAAGTGAAAATCAATGAAAAAGTTGCTGGAGAAAAAGTGTTTGGATGATGGAATTTTGAGAGAAAAAGAAATGAGAGAAAACTAGGAAAAGGTAGTTATGAATTTCCAAAAGGTAGTTTCTCTTCTCTTTTAATTAATTAAAACATTAATTAATTCACGCAAATTAAGGAAAAATCTGGAGAAATTATTTTTGGGTAAATTAGCTCCTTAAAGATTCAAAGTTTCAATCCTTACAAAACAGTCACCACTAAACTTTTCAAAAATCGCATTTTAGTCACTACACTGAAATGTAGTATTTCCAAACCTTATTTTGCTAAATTGACTTTACCACTCTCTTATATATATTAAAAGAGGATTTTTAGATATTTTTAAAGCATCCCGAACTAGGCTTTCCCTAAAACCTCCTTTTATATTCGAACCGAAAATCAGACCAATCCGATTCAGACCCTAAACTTCTAAGCCCAAAATTGGGGTGTTACAGTCTCTATTGCCAATCCCCGACAATGGCGCTAAAAACTTGTAGGGCGTGTAGGTGTTCCCTTTTTGTGAGAGCATAAGTGCAAACTCTTGCCAAGTTATAGTATATAAGATGTTGAATCCCACGAGGACTGGAATAGTTTCTTCGAGTGTGTATCTGCACAAGAAATTTAAATGCACAATTAATTTCAGGTTTGGTTAAAGGAATAAAACTAAAAACACAATTAATTGAAGTAAGGGAGATCAGAATGATAGAATGGGCCAGGTAATTGCTGCTTAGTAGTGTGTAGACTGCATTGCATAGGTTAAGGTTGGATTGCACTGCCACAATATGCTGCCTCGGCGGGTATGGCGGGCAGCAGCTACGACCTTGTCACGCGGCCGCATTGGCTCACTACCACTGTAGGAGTGTACTGTCTCGGCAGGTGTAATGGAAAGAAGTCCTGGTGGCAAGTCTGGCAGATACTCCAAGTTCGGCAGGATAGTCGACAGTGATCCCTCTTATTTCTAGGTTAGGACGCTCGAGAGCTAACTTGTGGACTAGTGTAGAACCAAGTTAGTCAACTCGGTTGGTAATCCCTTTTAGCCGCTGAAACTTGTGGACTAGTGTGGAACCAAGTTAGTCACGCCTCAGCACGTTGTGACCGTACTTAACCCTTTCGCGAGCCTTGCACTTTCGTGCCCGAAAAATGGATTCTCTCAACTGACTGGTGTAGAATAATTGAAAGAATGAAGAGCAATGGATTAAGCAAACTTGGAATATTTTATTGAAAAACAACTCAAAACCTAATACAACCATTTCTCACAACTACTTTACAAGCAAAGACCTCAACCCTAGGGAGTTTAGAACATAGCCGACTCCCTCTCTCTGTCTCTATCGATCTTTATGCTTGATTTGCTAAATACACGAGGTTTATATAGGCAAAGATCTAGTCTAAGTCCTTCTTGGAGTAGAAGTCCTTCTTGGAGTAGAATGTGGACTTCTTTTCCCGTTGCCTTGTTCCACAAGTAAGTATAAGCCACCTTGCTTATCGATCTTCAATTAGCTCTATACACCGCTCCAGGCCTCAGAAAAATGCAAGATTGGGCTCAATGGACTCAGAAAAATATCTTCTATCAAACGAGACCCATCTTTACTATGTTGGTGTATTGCCGTCTAGGCGACATTCTGTGGCGGCGACATTCTGCAGCGGCAACGTCTTTGGCGGCAACATCTTTTGCGGCAACTGGAACTGCTTCAGTACAACTCCTTTTGCTCCCTGCTTTCCTGTCCTCTCTTCCTTTGATCAGCAACCAACATCTGAAATAGAAAACTAACTAAAATAGTACCTTTTCTCTACCAAATATAAGATATTCAATAAAAGCGTGGTAAAAGAAGAAATATTGTTATAATGCATGATATGCAATTAATTATGCCTAACTAAGATTAAGAACAACAATAATAAGGGCAGGAATGTGTATAAAATATAGAACTTCTGGACACTCTACAATCCCTCAATAGCACTGGAAATTCGGGATTCATCAAGAAATTGACGTCATTAATATGAAAGACGAAGGAATGGTGGGAAAAGAAACTGGCCAACAATGACAACACATACCAAAATAAGGACAGACAACGGGTCAACTAGAGAACCCTTAAAGAGTTAGTGCTAGCAAGCAATGATGAACTAGTCAGAATGAGGAGTCTCTTTGCCTTATGTATCTACGGCTTGGTTATATTTCCAAGGACACCTGAGCACATTGATTCGTCGACTATAGGATTGTTTGAGCAATTAGACAAATGAGTCAACTTGGTGCAAGCTATCTTGACATAGACCTATAGATTACTGACTATTTGCAAGAAGATATGAGAAGGGAAATTCTGGGGTTGCGCACAATTGCTGGAGGTATGGTTCAGGGGACATAGGTGGAATGCGCCTTATAGAGAGATTAGATATCTTGGAACCTATTCACCAATAAGGGAACACATAGCTGACTGTGTTTTAGAAAGGAAAACTAAGAAGCATTGGGAAAAATATCTCAGAGATTTGAAAGACACAAAAGTGGTATGGAAGGCTCCATGACTGAACATATGGACAACTTTCCTATACAGATGCGGAAATAGAGATTGGGTCCCTTTGCCAGGAATTTGGTGAGGGAAAGCTTACTGCCCGTTACTAGTATCGAGGCAATTTGGATCAAGACAGTTTGTGTCAGCCACTGCTGGGATGGCCAAATTCGAGTACGCCCATAAGACCAATAATTATAAAGGATTGATACTACAAACCTCAAAAGCATGGGAAACACCGAGAAGAGTTCAACCTTACCCAAGCCTTGAGGTGATGGCAAGATACGATGAATGGAGAGGTTAGAGGGTTAACGACACCACATTCCAAGAAAAGCCATCAGGAGCTGGCACTTCAACACAAGCAATTAGGGAGTCACCCTCAGCCTTGGAAAACCTTAGGCATGATCGAGAACATGACTTAAAAAGGTATGAAAAGGGAATTAATGACCTTAAGGAAGAATTGACTATGACGCAACTGCAAGTAAACATCCATGCGGGAAGAGAGAAGGAATTGATGGAGCAAAACAAAAAGATAAACTGAGATATGAAGGAATTACAAGAGCTACATGATGACTATAAAGCTAAACAAAAAGGAGGTACAAGCAAAGTAATAAAGAGCCTATCAGATAAGTTGGATGCAATGACTAAGGATAGAGATGATGATAAGAAGATGTACGACAGGAAAGCACATGCAAACAAGGAATTGAGCGACAAAGCAAAGAAAAGGCTGGAAGAAGAGCAGGCCAGGAATTTCGACTTAACGAGCCAAGTAGCACAACCGGAAGAACTGATCACCAAATACCATAATGAAGACAAGATCCAAGCAGAGATGGAAAAGGAAAGGTTGCAGAAAAAGGTGACAGAGTTAGAAAATATTGTTCAAGATTTGAAAGAAAAGCTCACTGGCTATGAAGGGGCATTAATGGTGGAAAGCGGTGCATGGAAGGACAAGTATGAGGCAACGCGACGTTAATGTCAGAATGACAAATTAGTGAGCTTCAAGGCGCAAGTAAGAAGTATCACCTCATATGTCCAAATTTTTTCGAGACAAGCCACAAGCCTGCTGGAGCAACCCAATGTTGAAGAAGAGCACGAATAGGCCATTACACGTTTGCTGCACAAGTTAGTCAACCTGGGAATTAGGGCTAGCAACTTTTGTAGAAAATTTATCTTTTCTATGTAATTAAATTTTCAGACGAATGAAGTGTTTCTAAAAAAGACTGCTTCCTAAATTCGATGTCCTTTATTGCATTCATGCACTCATGTATACATTCACCCATTTGAAATTTTATGATAAATAAAGAATTTAATAAAAGAAAGGTTTAATGACAAAACCTACTTTAAGCCGCAACCATGCTGCACTTATATAGAACCCGTTTACGTTCCAAATCTGTAACACCCCAATTTTGGGGCTAGATGTTGCGGATGTGGATTTTGATTTCGATGAGCTAGTGGACATTTTGGGGTTCGACCAGAGAATACCCTCTTCAGGTATTCCTAAAAATTTGGGAATAATTTCTAAAATCATTATTTAACATGTATAAGGGTTTTGTGAAAACAATTTTGGAAAATCAATTCTAAAAGGTTGAGATTTCAGTCTAGTGACCAACTCGCAAGTTTTCAAAAGTTGGTGACCATTTTGTAAAATCATCCGAAAAGGTGGTTCTAGTTTTTAATTAAACCCAAACCTATTTTAATAGGGTTTTAAAATAAAAAGAAAGGCTTTTGATTCAGCCCCACTTTCATTTTCACGTTGATTTCCTAAAGCCAAGCCACCATTGTAGCCTTTTTCAATCCAAAGGATTACCCATCGAGGTTTTGGAGGTAAGACTTGATTTCACATTGCCTTTAATTAAACTTCTTTTTGTTAGTCTTCTATCAAAATTAAATGGTTTACCTCTCTTGTTTTAAAAGTTCAAGGTTTGAAATTAAATGGTTTTTGGAAGATTTTCGTTCAAATGGCTTAGTCTGGGTTTCAGAATGTTTTTAAATGGTGTTTTAGTGTTTAAATGATGCTTAAATGAAGGTAGAATCATAAGGAAACTGAAACTTGAAGTTTGAGTGGAGTTTGGTATGAAAAATCTTGGGGTTAAGCTTGATTTTGGGTTTTTAATGGCATCAGTGAATTTAGCATGTTTAAGTGGCTGATTTTGATGTTTATAGATGAGTTTTTGATGGTTGAAATGATGGGTAATGACTGGGTTTGTGTTTTGGACGTTTAGGAAGTGATTTTGATGATTTTCGGTATTGGGTTGTTGGGTATTTAAGAGTATCTGCTGGATTTCAGTGTTGCTGCGAGTTTGGAAGCTTATTTGAGTATTAATACTCTATTTTAATTTGTTTAGAAACAAGGGATCCTAGTTTGGGAGCAAATCCGGGTGATCGTTAGCTAATTGTGAGTTTCAGCTTTTTAGAACGAGTTTATCAGTGAGTGTGAATGTTTTAAAGCGTTTGGAAATGTTCAAAGATGATTTTGGGAGTTTAGATTGGGTTTGATAAGCCAATCTAAACTCAAGATTAAGTGATTTTACACTTCACCATGTTTTCGATATTGTATGATGTGTTATAAAATTGTGGTAAGACTTGTGATTGATTTGTCTACTGTCTTTCATACCTTTATTGCCTATGATATGTTGTGAGTATGCTTATGTTGTTGTTGTTGTAAGATTGTGAGATTTATGTGTTGGTAAAGGCACGCTTGGTATGGAAATGTTGGTAAGAGTAAGATGTTGTAAGATGGACTTGATAGCCATGTAAGATTTGGTAAGTTTGACCATTGTTAGAATATTGGCATAAGTTAGAATCTTTACCGGATATAGTTGATTGACCAACTAGGATTAATGTGCATATGTAAGACTTGTAAGACAAAATTTGTATGCGTGTAAGACAAATTCGTACGTGTAAGAAAATTCGGCCGTGTCAGACAAATTCGTACGTGTAAGATTAGCTTGGGCGCGATGATGGAGTTTACTCTCATCGGCGTCCTGTAAGAGTTGTAAGAAATCCGTATATCCGAGTATTGTTGTTAATTATGCCAATATGATACTCTTCTCTTTTGTAAAACTTTGTTATATTATGGTAAGATGGAACAAGGTTTGGTAAGGCCTTGTAAGAGTAAGTTGTGCTTTTGTAAGAATGGTTGAATGGTAAGATGATCTTGTTGGTCATTACGTTGTTATGAGATGTTGTATGCACATTTTGGTTTGGTAAAGGTTTTGGTTTTCTAAACTCTAATTGGTTTTAAAACTGCATTGTTTTTGTTTGGTTTTGAGCTCCACTCACTAAGCTTAAATGCTTACGCTATCTTTTCCAACAATGCGGACCGTTAGAGTTCCGGGCAGCAAGCAAGCAAGGGGAGCGAGGCCAATTTCCACTTTGGCTCAAGTATGATTTTCTATGTTTGTAATAATACTACCAGCAATGGGGATGCTATGTTTATGTTTTGAGGATGTATGGTTTGAGGCAAGTTTGTTATGATCCTATGAAGTTGTGTGATGTATGGTTTCGTTGTTTTATTATTTATTTTGAATTTTGACCTCTTAAGCAAATGTGGTTCATCATTTGCTTTGTTCTTGTTTAATCATAATGTCGAAATGATCTTGTTTGATGTTGTTATGTTCTTGTGCCTTGGAAATGCATGTTTTGTTGATCCTTTGCTGTTAGTACGTGGTTGGAATGGTTTCGGTGAGCTTCGGAAATGCCTAAGACTCTTTTTGAATCAAGATGTGCATAGGGGTTCCGAAACGGGCATGAATTTTGCCTAGCTATTTCGAAATGCTCCTTGGTGTTTCGGAATGTTTGCCTATGAAAAATCTGGTTCTAAAACTCTGTTTCGAAACGGGCAGTAGTGTTTCGGAACGCCTGGCAGTTAAGTTAGTTAAAGACATCTCCTAAGTTCTCTTTTCTTGCGTTTTGGTCCCTAGTTGACGTTTCATCAAATGCATGAATATAGATGGTCGTTTCATGCTGCATTTTGGCATATATGTATGAAAATTGACTAATTGCAAGATGGTAACCTTAATTCCATATTAGGTCCCTATCTTATGCTAGAATTGCATTTTGGTCCTTGTATGCTTGTTTGCTAGTTTGGGGTTTGTTTTTTCGTGCTTTTATCCGCTGCGAATGTTCCTCACCTAAGTTTTTATAAGTGCATCTAGAAAAGATAATTTTAAAAGCTTGTTCTTATTTTAGGGTTGCTAATCGAAGAAAATATTTGGGTCTTTCTTCGGTTAGCCCCGTGTGACCACCTTTGGTCGGTCTGGTGGCTAGGCCAGGCTGAGGGGTTACAAGATCCATGGCTATCGAGGATTGAATTGCTAGTCTTGAGAATGAATGAGTAGAAACACAGAACCACTTTGACAAAATTGAACAATCTATCAAAGACTGCTTCACTCAAACTCAAGTGGAGATCATCAACCAGCTGACCACTTTGTTAGGTCTCAAAGAGTCTAGAAAGGCTAAAGCGGCTGAAGAAGCTTCCAATGATGTGAATGATCAAGCTAAAACTACATCCCACATTAGGATGCAGCCTGAGAAACCTCCTACTGCGAAGAAGGTCCACATTAATCTGGCAGGAACGACACCTAGTCACCTGGTGCATATAGGAGCAAACTTTGGAAGTAGTGAAGATGTTCCAGACCTGAATACCCTGAATGAAATAGAAAAGATCCGCTCTGAGATTGAACGAAAGTATGAAGAGCGCTGTAAGGCTCTGGAGGATCGTTTGCTAGAACTACAGAAGGCTAATGAAATGGGACCTGGTGCTGTTGAGATGAGTTTGGTAGCTGACTTGGTGCTTCCTCCTAAGTTCAAGGCCCCAGAATTTGAGAAATATGATGGAACCACTTGTCCAAAGGCTCATCTTACGATGTACTGCAGAAAGATGGCTGCTTAATTGAAAGATGAAAAGTTGTTGATACATTGTTTCCAGGACAGCTTAACTAGCTCAGCTGCTCGCTGGTATACACAATTAAGTCGAGTGAATATTCGTTCCTGGAAGGATCTCTCAGGAGCTTTTGTGGAGCATTATAAACATGTTACATAAATGATTTCGAGTCGGGTGATGTTGCAAGGAATGAAGCAAAGAAGTGATGAAATGTTCCGACAATATGCTCAGAGGTGGAGAGATGTTGCAGCGCAAGTACAACCCCCGTTGATGGAAAGCGAGATTGCCCACAGGTTTGTCCAAACTTTGAGAGGGCCACTCTTTGAAAGGCTTATCAGCAATGCTACCCAAAACTTTGCTAACATTGTGATGACTAGATAATTGATAGAAGCCGCAATAAATAGTGGAAGAATTGAAAGTGGAGAAAGTTCCCGTAAGAATTATAAGAGAAAAAAGAATGAGGTGAATAATGCAAGCACGTATGAGGCTTCGAAAAACGTGACTATTACCTCACCTGGAACTGAAACGGGAAACTCACAGAATTCAAACAAGAGGGACTATCCTAGACCGAGAAATGATAGGATAAATTTCACACCCATTCCGATGTCATATGCTGAACTGTATCCCCAATTGCATGAGGCAGATCTAGCAAGGCCATATCATTTGACGCCTCTAAAGCCTCCTTATCCTCTGTGGTACAAAGCAGATGCCCATTGTGAATTTCATGCTGGGATACCGGGGCATTCGATTGAAACGTGCACGACAATTAAGAAAGTGGTGCAGAATTTGATCAATACCGAGATATTGAAGTTTGTCGAGCCCAGTATTGCAGCTAATCCCCTTCCGAGTCATGGAGGACGTGGGGTAAACATGATAGAGGAATATGACGAGGCAAATAGGAGAAAAACTAATGTATCAAAAATCCAGTCTCCGTTAAGATGGGTGTTTGAGCAGTTATATAATGCCAAGATGATTGAAATTGGCATGAAGGTTGAAATGGAAATACCTGCTAAAGTGTATTGTGAATATCACCAAGAATGTGATCATGAAAACCAACAATGTCAAGAGTTTAGGGAACTGATTCAAAAGATGATGAATAATAAAGAAATTAAATTCTTTGAAAAGACTGGAACAAGGAAAGAGGTTGAGGTATGTGCATCAGAATGTTCTAGGGAAAAGTATGGAGTGCATAAGCCTTTGGTTGCATAAGCCAATGATGAAATCCCAGAAGGAGGGATGTGGTCAATAAAGGCTTTGAATATTACCACGCATTGTAAAGAATATGTGCTGCCTGGAGTCTTAATTGATAATGGATCCGCCCTGAATGTCATGCCAATGGCGACTCTGCAAAGGTTGCCTATTGACGACTCCCACATGAAGGCATATCAGAACACCGTGAGAGCCTTCGATAGAATGATACGAGATGTACTGGGGAGGATAGAAGTACCATTGCTGATAGGGCCGACAATTTACAACGTAGATTTTGTGGTAATGGATATCAAGCCAACCTACATTTTCTTGCTCGGAAGACCCTGGATCCACTCGGCGGGAGCAGTCCCATTATCTCTGCACCATAAGCTCAAGTTTGTCATAGAAGGGAAATTGATTAGTGTTGGAGCGGAAGAGGATATCATTGCCTCTATAACAACTGATGTTCCACATATTCAAACAGATGAGAATGCCTTGGAGTGTTCTTCCAGGGCACTGAAATTTGTGAATGCCACCTTTGTGGCTGAGGGAAAACCATTCCCACGGCCAAGACTGTCAAACTGCACCAAAATGACAGTGCGAGAGACGCTTGGAAGGGGTGCAAAGACATGCAAAGGACTTGGAAAACACCTGCAAGGAAGTTTGAGACCGATGCCCATCCTTATAAAGAAAATCATTTTGGATTGGGGTTCACTCCTAACGTGCAAGATTGACTAAGAGAGTTGAAGAAAAGGAGAGAATAGAGGAAAGCCCGCATGCAGGGAACTGAGAATTCTTCCAGGCTGGTGACATCTTTTGACATGTCCAAAATCTTCAAATCGCGTGGATTTACGAATGTTAAGAAGCAACTGGAGGAAGTTAATCAAGAAACGATAAGACTGTATGAAGAGGAAATCTTTGGCAATGTCGCGACCATCTTTTTAGGGAGATGATCCCGCGCGCATGCAGCGCACGCATTGGCGTGTGGCAGCACGCGTTCTCCCCCCTGTCCCCCCTTTTTCCTTTCATTCGATCCAATTCGTGTATGTCTTCAGCCCTAGATCTAACGGTGCTGATTAAACCTGAAAAAAAAACACAAAATGGGTTAATTTGGGCTCTTTTAGTTATTTTTTGGGCTTCTAATTAATTAAAATGGGTCCTTTTATTTTTAAGAAAATGAGTTTAAAATGAACCCTTATTAAATAGGATGTACCTTAAAATGTTTTATTTTTCTTTTATCCTTCTTTTTTTTAAAAATAAATGGATAAATAAAGTAAATAAATGAGGTGAAAATTTAGTGACAACATGCAACAATCTGGATTGGCTTTTTGTTGGGTGAATTTTTGAAGGTGCTCGACCTGGTGAATTTTTGAGAATGATTCGTCTCGGTGCCCCATGCGAGACATTGAAGAACTGGAGAATTGATGACATTTCCTTTGTAACCAATATTGAAACAGAGTAAATACTGGGACCACCTTATACCTTTGCCCGTGGGTATAAGAGGATTATCTGTAAAGGATCGTTATACAATCATTTTAATAAAGATGCTTTCCATGCTAATTCACAAATGGCAAACGTGTTTTTATTTTTCGCATCCTTTTCAAAATATATTATTTTTTTTCTTTACAAGTCTTCAACTAGCGACTATATGAATGATCCTAAACCTAATCCTGGGGTAGGACTTGGATAGCTAGTAAGTCTAGCGGAAATCAATGAAGTTGAGGATGAAACAGAATGTGAAGTCCCTGAAGAATTACTAAGGTTGGTAGAAAAGGAAGACAAGCAGATCTTGCCTCATAAGAAAGAGTTAGAGATTCTCAATATGGGAACATAAGAGACCAGAAGAGAAGTAAAGATAGAGACGACATTCTCGTCCAGAAAGAAGCAGGAACTAATTGATCTACTGCGCGAGTTCAAAGATATCTTCGCCTGGTCCTATCAAGACATGCCAGAATTGAATACTGACATAGTGGTACACAAATTGTCTATTAGACATGAATGCAAACCGATTCAACAGAAGCTTAGAAGATTGAGATCGGAAATGGTAATAAAGATAAAAGAAGAGGTACATAAACAGATCGATGTTGGTTTTCTTGCGGTATCCTAATATCCAGAGTGGGTGGCCAACATAGTCCCTGTACCAAAGAAAGATGGGAAGGTACGAATGTGTGTCGACTACAGAGACATGGATAGGGCCAGTCCAAAAGATAATTTTCCTTTGCCACACATAAATATTCCGGTTGACAATACGTCAGGGCATTCATGGTTTTCCTTTATGGATGACTTCTCAGGATACAATCAGATAAAGATGAGTCTCAAAGATATGATCAAGACGACCTTCGTAACTTTATGGGGGACATATTGTTGCAAGATAATACCTTTCGGACTAAAGAATGCTGGAGCAACTTACCAACGAGCGATGGTAACTTTATTTCATGACATGATGCATAAAGAAGTTGAAGTGTATATAGACGACATGATCGCCAAGTCCCATACCGAGGAAGAGCACATCCAAAATCTAAGGAAGTTGTTCTTGAGATTGAGAAAATACCAATTAAAGCTTAACCCTAACAAATGCACCTTTGGAGTAACATCTGGAAAACTTCTTGGGTTCGTTGTTAGTAGAAGAGGAATTGAGATAGATCCAGATAAGGTGAAATATATTCAGAACTTGCCACCACCCAGTTCACAAAAAGAAGTTCGTGGATTCCTTGGCAGATTGAACTATGTTTCTCGGTTCATCTCTCAATTGACTGATAAATATGATCCAATCTTCAGGATATTGAAAAAGAATAACCTTGGAGAATGGAATGAAGAGTTCTAAGAGGCATTTGACAAGATCAAGAAGTATTTGACCAATGCTCCCATATTAGTAGCACCAGTTCCCGATAGACCGCTGACCCTTTACTTGATGGTCTACGAGAATTCAATGGGATGTGTGCTGGGGCAACACGATGACACGGGAAAGAAAGAAAGAGCCATTTATTACCTCAGCAAAAAGTTTACTGAATGTGAAGTGCGGTACCCACCCATCCAAAAGTTATGTTGTGCTTTGGTCTAGGTAACCCGTAGGCTCAGACAATACATGTTATACCACACTACATGGCCAATCTCTCGTCTTGATCCATTAAAATTTATGATGGAAATACCAGCTTTGACTGGAAGATTGGCACGTTGACAAATGTTATTATCAGAGTTTGACATTGTGTATGTAAGTCAAAAAGCAATAAAAGGAAGTGTCATAGCAGATTTCTTAGCCAGTCGTGCGATGAAGGATTATGAGCCCCTGAATTTTGATTTCCCAGATGAAGATGTGATGAATGCCTCCACGACAGAAACTGGAATTCCATATAGAGAAACTCGGAAGCTATATTTCGATGGAGCAACTAATGCTCTTGGGCGGGGAATTGGAGCAATATTAATTTTGCCAGATAATGTACATTACTCGTTCACAAGCAGGTTAGAATTTCTTTGTACCAATAATATGGCAGAGTATGAAGCTTGTGTCATGGGCCTGCGAGCTACTATCGAAAGGAAAATAGAAGTCTTGAAAGTATATGGGGATTCAGCGTTGGTGATTTACCAACTTCGTGGAGAATGGGAAACAAAGGATGTAAAACTGATTGAGTACCGAAAATTGATTCTAGAACTAATAAAAGAGTTTGAAGAAATTACCTTTATATACATCTATTGTCACTAAATTTTCACCTTAATTTTTAATATTTTTTTAAAAAAAAAAGTAAAAAAGAAAGAAAAAGAGAAAATAAAAAAATCCTTTTAAAGGCCTACTTTTTAAATAAACGAAGATGCATCTTCAAAAAGCCCATTTTAGTGACCAATTAGGAAGAAAATATAAAAAATCCTTTAAAAAGCCCACTTTTAAGAACAAGGCCCATTTTCTATTTCGAAGCCCATTTCATTTTAATTAAAAAAGAAAAAAAGAAGAAAAGGAAAAAAATTACGGTGTATAATAATTATGGAAAAAAAAGGAAATAAAGTGAGGTGAAAAAATAAATGTGATACAAAAAAGCAGCAAAAAAAGCAGCTAAAAATCAACAAAAAAAGAAAGAAAACAAAAAAAAAATTAAAAAAAGGAACCAAACCCCTATCGCGATTTCACGGTGACCGACCGGTGCCTACAGGCCACGGGCTGACGCCGTTGGTACCGACCGATCCTCCTCGCCGCCGCTGACCCAATGCCACCAACCCCATTTGTTACCGTCGCCTGTGCTCGCTGGAATCTGCAAAAAACGATATAAGAGGTCAAACCCTAGGCTCGAATCAAGGGGAAAATTCAGCTCGAATATTGGATCAAATCGATGAGGATTGAGGGCTTTTACCGAGAATCAAGCCATTGGTCAGATTTAGGCTTCAATTTGGGGATTAAATCCCGATTTGGCTTGAATTTGAAGCTCAAATTCAAGTATAAATACCCTCTTTTACTTGTTCATTACACACAAATTGAATAAAAAACCATTATAAAAACCTTGGGAAAATCCGAAAAAATCTCTGAATTTTTCAAGAGTTTGTTGGAAATTTTTGGAGTAAAAGTTCGAGTTTGGGAGCAATTTTCCGGAGACGGTTTGGAGCATTTCGAGAAGCTCAGATTCGAGTTCTTCCTTCGTCGATTTCTAGGTAAAATTTCTATTTTTTTGTTTATTTTTATGTTTGTTCTTGGATGAATTTTTTTGATGTTTGTGTTTGTGTTGTTTGTGAATTCTTTTTAGGTTGCCTTCTCGAAGTCGGAAAATCGTTCACGATTCTGGTAACATTTTCGTTTTAAAATTCTGTTTAAATTTTAGTTTGATCTTAAAATTTTTTGCATGCTTATAAAATGTTGTTAGGATTATTTTGATCTTTAGAAATGAATAAATAAGTTTTAAAAGGTGTTTAGGTTTAAAATGCATGAATAAATTAAATAAATGTGATTAAATTGAAAAACTTGAAATTAGAGATTTAATTAGGAAAAATAATAATGTGAGGTGTGAAATAATAAAATGGGCTTGATGTTAAAAAATATAAATAGATTTTTATGAAATTTAGTTTTTAATAATAGATGGGCAAGATGATTTTAAAAGAAAAAATAATAAAGATGTTTTTTTAGAAAAAAAAAGGAAAAAATAAGTTTTCGAGAAAAAAGAAAATAAAAAGGTTTTAAATAAAAATTTAAGGTTTAGGATAAAAAGAAATTTTTGAAAATGAAAAAACTTAAAAAGAAGTTCTTTAAGAAAAAAATAAAGTTTATTTTGAAAAGAGGTCGTTTTAAAAGAAAATTTTTAAAAAATAGAAAAAATGAAAAATGAATTTAAAAAAAAAAAATTCTTTGTTTTGAAAAAGAAAACGTAAAGAATGGAAAAAATAAACAATGTAAAAAGGGGTCTTGACTTTAAAAAATAAAAGAAATAAAAAAGAAATGAGTTTTCTAAAAGTAATAATAAAAGGGTAAAAAAACTCAAAAAAGATAAAAGTTGCTTGCTTGTTTTAGAAATAAGTGAAAACTTGGGATTATGGACTAAATCTTAGATAGAGACATGTTTTGTTGAAAAATGTTCTTCACAAAAAAATAAAATAAACTTAAGCTTACTTAAACTTTGAATTAGGAATAAAAGACTCAGACGTTTTTAGGGCTTTTAAATAATCGAACCTAGAATTAAATAAAATGCTCAACACACCTAAATCTTTTTGTTGTTTGCAAAAGTGAAATTAATTTAATGCGGTGTCTTATCAAACGAGAATGACGGGTTAGCGCCAGAAATGTTGGCAGTGATTAAAGTTCATCTCCTGGGCGATAAGGCCGTTAAAATAGACTAATATTCATTAAACAAACAAGTAAAGTTGAACCTTTTTTAACTTGCAAATTCCAGTTATGAAAACGATTTTAAAACCAATTAGGTACCAATTTTGGGCGTCGTGGGGGTGCTAACCCTTCCCCACGCGTAACCGACCCCCGAACTTATTTTCTGATTTTCGAAGACCAAAATCGTTGTTTTTTTAACCAAAATTTTTTTATTAAAATAACCCTATTTTAAAGTGGTCCAATCACACTTTTCAAAAGATTGGTGGCGACTGCGTTGTTTTTTTTAAGTGTTTTCAAAAAAGTTGAAGCCTCCTAAAAAGTAGTTACGACAACATCCCTAGGGAGGATAACCAAATGGTGGATGCCTTAGCTACACTGGCTTCGGTATTCCTAGCAAATAAATCAGAAGACATGGTGCCTATTCGTATGCAGAGTTATGTAACCTTTGCTCATTGTTATAGTATAGAAGAAGAAATTGATCAGCATCCTTGGTATCATGGCATTTTGCATTATCTAAAGTATCAGACTTGCCCACTGGGGCAAATGACAATGAAAAAAGAATTATCACAAGAATGGCTTCAGGATATGTACTCGACGGAGAAATTCTATATAAAAGAGG
This sequence comes from Hibiscus tridactylites, assembly GCA_958450335.1. Taxonomy (NCBI): domain Eukaryota; kingdom Viridiplantae; phylum Streptophyta; class Magnoliopsida; order Malvales; family Malvaceae; genus Hibiscus; species Hibiscus tridactylites. Next base: position 84,189,734 of record OY288270.1, read on the forward strand.
CAGAGATCAGATTCTGCTAAGATGTGTTGATGCCAATGAAGCGAAAAATATCATGGCAGAAGTACATGATGGGATATGTGGTACACATGCAAATAGGCTCTCAATAGCCAGTAAAATTATGAGATATGGCTATTATTGGACAACCATGGAAGGGGATTGCATTGAATATGCCAAGAAGTGTCATAAGTGTCAGATATATGCTGACAAGATTAATTCTCCACCAGTACCTCTTCATACAATGAATTCACCATGGCCCTCTGCCACTTGGAGCATGGATGTCATTGGGCAAATTCATCCTAAAGCTTCAAATGGACATTATTTCATCCTTGTGGCAATAGATTATTTCACCAAATGGGTAGAAGCAGCCTCTTATGCCAACATCACAAGAACCACAATCAATAAGTTCTCGAAGAAGGAAATAATTTGCCGATATGGGTTACTAGAAAGAATCGTCACTGATAATGCCACAAACTTCAACAACAAGGTGATAATGGAAGTGTATGAACAATTCAAGATCATTCACCACAATTCGATAACCTATCGCCCTAAGATGAATGGGACAGTGGAAGCGGCAAACAAGAACATCAAGAAAATCATATCAAAGACAACAGAAACTTACAAAGACTGGCATGAAAAGCTACATTTTGCCTTATTTGCATATCGGAGCTCAATACGGGCTTCAACTGGGGAAACACCTTACTCCCTAGTCTATGGGACAGAGGCGGTACTTCCCATTGAAGTTGAAATTTTGTCACTTCGTGTGTTGTCCGAAGTGAAGCTGGATGACGCGAAATGGCTGCAGGCACGGTTTGACCAGTTAAATCTCATTGAGGAAAAAAGGTTTAGGGCAATTTGTCACAGCCAAATATACCAAAAAATGATAATACGGGCATATGACAAAAATGTGCGCGCGGGAGAATTTTGAGAGGGGGGTCTTGTGTTAAAGAAGGTCCTATAAATACATCGAGATGATCGCGGGAAATGGATGCCTAACTAGGAGGGGCCTTATTGTTTCAAAAAGGCTTTCTCTAGAGGAGCATTAATACTGACTGAAATGGATGGTAAAGAGTTACACAAACCAGTGAACTCGAATTCAGTCAAGAAGTATTATGTCTGAAGAATTTAAAAAGAGATTCAATAAAAAAAAGGGAAATGAAAACCCGAAAGGGCGTTTTCGCAAAAAGTGAAATATCTATGGTGAAATCCTAAAAGAGCGCCTCATATATTAAAAAAAGAAAAGAAATAAAGAAAATAAAATAAAATGGGGGTTCAAGATGAAAACCCGCAAAGGGCGTCTTGAAACCAAAGGAGGATCTGAGTTGAAAACATGTCAAGGCAGCTCAGATGAATGAATTTAGGCATCTGATAATCAGGACCTCTTGGACACCTGGTATTTTGGAAGGGATTTCACATTTGAAAGCATTCCAACAACATTTGAGGACCGTCGGACATGAGTGCAAGCTCAGCCCTACTTCTGGTCGATGGGGTGGTTGTATCCTTCATGCTTTAGATGCCCGGAGATCTGATTTTGTTTCTTGATTTTATTGTTTGCCATGACAATTTCAAGCTCTGTTGTATTTCGATTTATAAGCTTCAATAAAATTCAAGAATTCACTTCCGAGCTTTCTTTTTATTCCAAAGCATCTTAAAATGGTTGATATAATGAAAAAACAGATGATCTCTTGGTATTACTATGTTTTAAAGTGCAGGTGAACCTTGTCACTCTAGGTATTGGAGAAGAGTGTGCAGGATAAGACATTGCGAAATTAAAGATCGACCACAAATGCGACAATAAAGTCTGTCACTCGAAGAACAATGATTTTTATCTATGTACCTATGATGAGATGATCAGAACTACAAGACCAATACATTACAATGCTCATCTGAGTCAACATCTCGGTTAAAGCAATTCCTGAGGACCAAGGATAGAGAAGAATGTTTGCAGCTCTATGATTTATTGGTTACCGACATCTCGTAAAGGCTCTGGGGTTCAGCAAAATTTCACATTGAAAGATTGAGTATTATTGATCAAAGCAATATGTGACTAGTCAAAACAAGATTTCATTTGCCATAACGCCTTTTCCCTGTTGTATATAAAAAATCAACCAAATTCAAGACAAAAAAAAAGAAAAAAAAAAGAAAGAAAAGAAAAGGAAGAATAAAAGAAAAAAGGAGGTAAAAACCTGAAAAAACGCCTTTCGAAAAAAAGAAAAAAAATTAAAGTGAAAACTTGAAAGGGCGCATTAAAATAAAGGGCCAGAAATGCAGAAAGGAGGTTGTATGACCAGTCCTGATGTGGGATGAGAATTAGACAAGAAATATCCAAGAAGGGACCTAAAAAGTAGAGGTTGATTGATAGATCTTAGTAAACCACGGTTCATGCATCATATAAGACATTAGGATCATGTTAACTTGCATATTTCAGTTGTTTTTATAGGGAAAAGGATAAAGAAGGATTCATAATAAGAAGAGTTCAACCAGCGAAAAAGGATTCATAATGAGAAGAGTTCGCTCAGCGAAGAAGGATTCATAATGAGAAGAGTTTGCCCAGCAAAGAAGGATTCATAATGAGAAGAGTTCGCCCCGCGAAGAAGGATTCAAAATGAGAAGAGTCCGCCCAGCGAAGAAGGATTCATAATGAGAAGAGTCCGCCCAACAAAAGACAGAACTCCTAATGAGAAGAGTTCGTCATTTGAATAATGAGGAAGTTCCTAATGAGAAGAGCTTGCTTGTTCGGTGCAGTTACAGAAATGTAGACTAGCAAAAGAACGAGGAATGAATAATTTCATAATAAGAACATATTTAGACCTCACATGGAGCAATACCAGATTATGAAAGATTGAAGAATTTCTTAATAAGAAGAACAACTTCAAGCTTCGATGGACAGATAATTCGGACAAAATTTGTGTCTTTTCAGTCTTTTCCCTATTCATGTTCTACAACAATGAGCAAAGAGGGGCATCTGTAAAACCCATATTTTTTCTGGGTATATATATATATATTAATAAGATATTGAATAAATAAAATTTAAGTAAATAATAAAATCGGCCCATAAACAAAAAAGGTTGCAATTGTCCATTATTAAAAATGTCTCTTCATTACAAAAAAGAGTTTGAATTGTTACAAAGCCCAAACCAAATGCTAAGACCCTTTACAATCATTTACAACCCATTAATAGCTATCTCAGCCTAAACAAACACAAAAGCTCGGGTGTGTTTCTTTTTCTCGCCTAAACCAGTCCACGTGGCGAGCTTCATTGGTTTGTTTTCCATTCGCGCAGATTGTTCCCCAGCTGAGGAGAGCTGACGTCACCACCTGGTCAGCTATAAATACCTGCAAGAGAGAAAAATTCAGCAATCATTAATGCAATAATTAGAACATTAATTGAAGAGAAGTTAGTGAAACTTACCAGAAGAGGTAGGGATACCAGGAGAAGACGAACCAGCTCGCTGAACGTGGCCGAAAGCTCGCCGGAGTTATAGAATCACTAAAGTGAGGTAACCTCAACCTCTAAACTCCTCATTTGCTTATTAAACCTAATCGAAATGCAACCAAAGTAAAAATCCCTAAAAACAATGTTTAAATCGTCAAAAACCTAGATCTCAAAACATAAATCCTTTCCTAAGTCATTTTCCCTAAATCTAAAATCAGATCCACAAACAAATAATACAAGGGTAACCTTCACCAGTGGTCCCTTTCGTTTAGGGTGTGTTCTATTTTGGTCACCAAAATTAAAAAAAAAATTATTCTAGTCACTTACGTTTAGAATCGTTTCTATTTTGGTCCTTTGGCCGTTAGTCTCCGTTACTTAAAAAAATAGTTTCTAATTTAACCCTCAAACTTTCAAAATTTTATTTTTCACCATCTTCCCCCAAAATTATAGTCCTCTATTTCAATTGTTTTCTCGTGATTTTATATTTGTTTGTTTTGATTTATTTTCTATTTCAAGAGTTAGATTTATTTATTATTGTTTTTACATGATCGAGTTTTACTTATTTTGTTTCTTAAGTGAAGAAACTTTGAGCTTTGTTTTATTTTTTAAACGATGTAGGATTATATCAATCAAAAGTTTTTTTTTCCTGAGCAGTGGAACAATTGGAGCCGATAATTATTGTTGTCGCAAGGAAGTTAGTGGAATTCACTATTTTTTTTTTTTTGGAGAAATCAGAATTTAGTAGTGATGATTTGAGCTTACAGGTACGAAAAAAGAAACTGCGTTATTAATATGTTAAATTTGTATAATTTGTACGAAAAGGAAGTAACAAGCACTGATTAATTCATCTGATAGCTCATCTTCTAGTTACAGCTGACATGTGATTGTGGGTGGTCTAGAGTAATTGTCATGTTTGCTGGGTTATTTATGTATAGATTGATTATCTTTATTAGCTATAGTATGGCTTTTAGCGTTGAGAAATCTAAGAAGGCATTGGAACTTTCAACTTTAAAAAGAACCTTGCTTTTTATTAATGTAAATTCAAATGCATAAATTGTTATTTGTATTGACCCACTTAGTAGGAAAAGAATGATTTTCTATTTGTCGTATAACATTGATTCTCTTTCTTCTTAGTAAGAGGGCAAATTTTTGTGTTTGTTGTAAAAAGTGGAGGTTCATTCTTCTTAGCACCGTTTGCTTCTCATTGTAGTTTCTGCAAATTTAAATCTAACATTATTTTTGTCTCGTTTTCTTATGATCGTTGTTTGGTGCTCTTTTTTCTTTTTTGTTTTTGATCTTATGCTTTCTGCTTTTAGTATGGCCAAATATATCTAAGTATTTGATGTTGTATTTATTTATCACTCCAATCTAATTATCACTCATGTAAATTTGGTTAATTTCTCTTGGATTTCTAGAGTAATATGATACAACTTTTGGAGATTATATTGGGTAGTGGAACCGATAAAATAGTTGATTTCTTGCAACCTGCCTCTGTAAATAGCCTTGTAGACTTGTTGCCAACAGTTTCTAGCAATTTGGACGGTATCTTTGATTCTTTCATGCTCTGTTCTTATTTTAGTGGCATGACATTTTATTGATTCTATTCCCTTCAAAAAAAATTAATTTTCTGAGGTTTTAGTTTTATAATTTTTGGGAAGATGGTGAAAAATAAAATTTTGAAAGTTTGAGGTTTAAATTAAAAACTAATTTTTTTAAGTAACGGAGACTAACGGCCAAGGGACCAAAATAGAAACGATTCTAAACGTAAGTGACCAGAATAATCTTTTTTGAATTTTGGTGACCAAAATAGAACACACACTAAACGAAATGGACCACTGGTGAAGATTACCCATAATACAACCTAGATCTAAACAGAAATTAAAATCAGATCTAAGTTTAATAGGTAGTTTAAGGTTCGAACAGAAAAATAAAATAAATAAAAATGATAATAAGAGAGATCTGAGGAACTTATCTCGTCGTTGCCGTTGTCGTGAGTGCTACCGGAGTGGAGATCTGAGCGTTAGGACTTCGGTCGGAGTCGAAAATCGTAGTGGTGAGGCTACTGATTTTGGGTAGATAGTTTAGGGAGAAGGGGGTCGTTTCTGATGAAACATGAACTAGATCTAGGTTTAGGATGAAAAAATTGAGAGTTTTGGGTAGATTTAGGGTTTTGGGGGACGACGTAGATGGTGGCCGAAATTGCAGAAGAAGGCCGAAAAGTTCAGAGTTGGTCGAAAAAGATGATCGAAGAAGTTCCGGTCATCGGAGAAAGGTTGAACAAGGTCAGAGTTTGGTCGGAGGCTGATCGGAAAGTTCAGAAAGGTCGGAGAAGATGATCAGAAGGATCCCGATCATTGGAAAGAGAAAGATGTTGATCCGAGATGATGACCGGAGATCAGTATCATCTCGACGATCAGGAAAACATATCGGAAGGGTTTTGAGTAAAGGTTAAAGATCAAAGTGGGAGTTTTGAAAAAGATTTCAAAGTGTTCTACGAAAAATTAGGTGTTTGATCTTTGGAAAGAGGTTTTGGGAAGGGATTTAGGGTTTGTGAGGATCAAACTTAAGAAAATGGACGAACTGAGGAAGAGCAGAGAGGAAAAATGAGGTTTTGATCGAAATGGTTTGAAGTTTTCAGGGATTTGGTGTTTAGGTTCAGAGAGTTTAGAGAGAGAAGAATAAAGAGAGAGAGAGAAGGGTGCAAATGACCGTTCCAACTCGAAAGCGGCCCATTTATACCGAGTGAGGAACGGTGCCGTTTTGGTGAGCCGGGTCGTGATAGGATCCGCGCGTTTTTGCGCGGGTACGAATACGGGTCTGTGACCCGGACAAGCAAAAATGGTTGGGTTTGGGCCTGGATCAAATGAGTCAATGGTTTTGGGCTTTGGTTTAATGGGTCCGTGCTTCTTTTTTTAGGAATCTAAGTTTGGGCTCTTTAATTCCTTTTTCCTTGCAATCTAGTCACTGTTTTTTTTTGTAATTAGATCCCTTAATTTCAAATTAATTTAGTTTAGTCCATTTTTAATATTAATTGTCTTATTTAATTTTTTCTATTTAATTGTTTAAATTGAATTGTATGCTTGCATGTTTTTAATACCATGTAATATATTGTTAAAAGATTTAAAATCACACGTTTAAAATATGATTAGAGCCTTAGTGTAGTTTACTTAATCATGTAATTAAATAGGAAAGATCATTGTAGCAAATAAATGAATATTTGAAACAATATTAGAATATTCAATATTGGTTAGTGTCACAATGAAGAGGGATGTTAACCAATGAATATTCCGATGAAAATTTCAATGTTTTATTTTAACTTAGAAAATAGAAATGATTTACCATTAGGTCAATTAAAAAATTAAAATAAGATTAATGATTAGAATCGCCTTAATTAGGAATATTATTACTTTTGGGCCCATTAAGGATAGTATCCAATATTATTTTGGACGTTATATTTTATGTCAAAAAATTAATAATATTCATAGATTTTTAGTTGAATTAATTAATAGAGCCTAACTAAGGTTTACTTAAAAGTGACAAGACAATAATTGGTCATGCATTAAACCTTTTGTGTTGAGATACATTTTGAATATAAATTAAAGTGTCCTAATGTAACTGGATATTTCATAATTATATTCATCCAAAATGTATTTTTCTTACAAAAGGATACCCCATTCGGAATAAAATTTATTTTACAGTTAAAATTTAATTGAATTCATATTAATGTTCGAAATGCCAAAATGACACGTGTAATTAATGAGGTACCGATAACGGACGTTTGTATGGGTGCTAACCCTTCCCTACATGTAACCGACTCCCGAACCTGAACTTTTCAAAAAAGAATATCTGGTACATTTTTATGGTGTCTGGCCTACCAAAGTGGCCGGTGGCGACTCCAAAACAATTTTTAAGCAAATGAAAGAGATTTTGATTAAAAATGAAAAATTAAATAATCACAAGATAAAATTAGTTAAAACCCTGATTTATTTCGAATTTCAAACGTTAGGCTGTTTTTTCAAACATAAAAAGTGAATTTTCAAAAAACGGTCGCGACAGTAAGTCCAGGATTCAAATCTTAACATCTACCATCTTTTCGTATATGTATGTATGCGTAAGATCTGTTATAAGGCTGCTGTATTTGATTGTATCAGCATGTATGCCAAAACATGACCAAAAGAATCTGTTTTTTCATCTACAAAACAGATTATGGAAGCTGATAACAGCTTTACAAAGTGAAAGAAGAAACAGAAATCTTTATTAATCTGGAAAAGATTGATTACAAAGCTGAAAGTAAATGAACTATATATACACACAAGCTTAGGAGAAGGTTTGCATAACCCTAACCACTTAACAAACTTCTAACCAACTAACCATACTAACAAATTTACATTTATTCAAGAAGAACTATGTACAACATCCCCCCCACAAGTTGGAGGCTGATGAATATCAAGAAGACCCAACTTGACGAGAAACGAAATGAACAAAGGAGCTGGAAGGGCTTTGGTGAAGATATCAGCAAGTTGGTCATGAGAACGGACATGGAAAAGTCGAAGAAAACCAGTGTTGACCTTCTCCCGTATGAAGTGGTAATCCACTTCAATGTGTTTCGTACGCTCATGGAAAACCTGATTTGTAGCAAGATAGATAGCAGATTGGCTATCACAATACAAATAAGCCTGCGCAGTAGGAACTTGGAAAGAAGAAAGAAGAGCAACCAACCAAATGAGCTCACAAGTAGCAGTGGCAATGGCGCGATATTCAGCCTCGCAAGAAGACCTGCTAACAGTGTGCTGCTTCTTGGATTTCCAGGAGATTAGGGTATTGACAAGATACGTACAAAAGCCAGTTGTTGAACGTCGTGTATCAGGGCAAGAATTATAGTCAGAGTCAACAAAAGCACTCAATTGTAGAGACGATGTGGAAGAAAAGAATAAACCAAGTGCAGGAGACTGTTTGATGTAAGCAAGCAAGTGATAAACAGCTTGAAGATGAGGTTTCCTTGGAGAAGAAACAAACTGGCTAAGCAAATGCACAGCATACGTAATGTCAGGACGAGTATGCGTAAGGTATAACAAACGCCCAATTAACCGTCTGTACATCTAAGGATCATCAATTAAGTCACCTTCATCCTTGGTAAGTTTGTGAGGAGAAAGCATTGGTGTAGCAACAGGTTTGTGGGAAAGAGAACCTGTGTCAGCTAACAGTTGAAGGGCATACTGTCGTTGAGAAAGAGAAATGCATGAATTGTTACGAGCAACCTCAAATCCCAGAAAAAATTTGAGAGAACCAAGATCTTTAAGCTTGAAATGACTGTGAAGAGAAGCTTGGACATCAAGCAACAGAGATTGATCTTTGCCAGCCAAAATTATGTCATCGACATAAACTAAAAGAGCAACCATGTTGTCACCAGTACCTCTTACAAACAAGGAATGCTCAGAAGGAGATTGAACAAATCCTAGCGTAAGAACAATCTGTGAGAAGGCATGAAACCATTGCCTCGATGCCTGCCGGAGACCATAGATAGATTTATGAAGTTTACACACCAAATTATCACCAGAAACTTGTGGAACATATCCAAGAGGAAGCTTCATATAAACCTCTTCATCCAGCATACCGTTAAGAAATGTATTGTTAACGTCGAGCTGATGAAGATGCCAACCATGCACAGCAGCTAGGGTAAGTAAGACCTTGAAGGAAGTAAGCTTTGCAACAGGGGAAAACGTATCAATGAAATCAACACCTTCAGTCTGTGTGAACCCCTTAGCCACGAGTCGTGCTTTACAACGATCAATGGACCCATCAGACTTTCGTTTAACTCGATATACCCACTTGCAATCGATTGCACGCTTATCAGCAGGAAGGGGAACAACAGACCAAGTATGAAGAGAATCCATGGCCTGAAGTTCAGCCTGCATGGCATCACGCCATTCTGGGAATTTGACTGCCTGATGATAAAACACGGGCTCATAACATGAAGAAATATTGGCCACAAAATCAGCATAAGATGAGGAAAGTTTGGAGCTGGAGAGATGATGCTCAATAGGATATAAACATTGCGAGGGAACAACATTATTACAGTGATATATATCAAGATATGAAGGACGAGTAATAGCACGAGTGGATTTACGAGTGACAATGGGCTCAGCAACCTGCTCAACCACAGGCTCAATAATGGACTCAACAACAGGTTCCACAACAGACTCAGCAATGGGCTCAACAACAGGCTCCACAACAGGCTCAACAACAATCTCAGTAGCATGCTCAGCAACATGCTCAGTAGCATGCTCAGCAACAACAGGCTCAGTAGTCTCAGCAACAGTTTCAGCCACAGGCTCAGTGAAAGAACCACCATCTGAAACATGCACAACATTGGGCAAAGATAAACCAGGAAAAGGATCAACCAGGGTATCTAATTGAGTAATCTTATGAAATGGAAATATATCCTCGTGAAAGACAACATTACGAGAAACAACAATGGCACGAGTTTGCAAGACATATACTTTGTAACCCTTCACACCAGGAACATAGCCAAGAAACACTCCAGGCAAAGCACGTTCAGAGAATTTGTCACGCTGAGACTTAAGAGTAGATACAAAGCACAAGCTGCCAAAAACCTTAAGACAAGAATATGAGGGCTTACGAGAATGCAACAACTCATATGGTGACTGATCACCCAAAATTCGAGAAGGCAACCTGTTAATCAAGTATGTAGCTGTCAAAATGCACTCTCCCCAGAATTGAAGAGGAACCCTTGCATGAAAATACAAGGCACGTGCCACAGCCAATAGATGCTGATGTTTCCTTTCAGCCACTGAATTATGCTGAGGAGTTTCAACGCATGAAAACTGATGCACAATACCAAGACTCGAAAACAGGTCCACAAATCTCAATTCTGGTGCATTATCTGAGCGAAAGGTTTTCAATTCATAACCAAGCTGCCTTTTGATCATGGTAACGAAAGAAGGAACAATAGTCAACACATCAGATTTATGCTTCATTAAATATGTCCAGGTGGAACGAGAAAAATCATCAACCAATGTCAAGAAATACCGATGATGATCATGCGTAGGAACTTTGAAAGGGCCCCAAACATCACAATGAACCAATTCAAAAGGAGCAGTAGTACATGTAGATGAAACAGGAAATGGGAGATGCTTCTGTTTTGCCAAAGGACAAATCGAACAAATGCCAACTTTATTAGAAGTAGATGGTAATACATCTTGTAATACATGTAAGGTACGAGAACTAGGATGCCCTAGCCTAGCATGCCAATCTTCATTACAATAAAAGGCAACATTAGAAACTAAAGAAGTGTCTGCAGCAACTTGAAACAAGTACAATCCTTGAACGCAATCACCCCTCCCAATCACATGGCAAAGATCCTAAACCAAACAATGTGTTTTGTAAAACAAGACTGTGAGATCAGAATCTTTCAATAACCTGCTCACTGACAACAAGTTAAAATGAAACTCGGGCACATAAAGAACATCCTTAAGAACAATATGTTCTGAAATCTGAACATCACCAGAAAAAGCAACCTGAACACTAGTCTTGTTAGGAAGCAAAATAGTACCATTGGCAATAGGATTCAAGGTAAGAAACAAATTTTTACAATAACAAACATGCCTAGAAGCCCCTGAGTCTATGATCCATGATCTCGTGGAATCAAATGAGCTCAAACTATTAATGTAAGAAAGAAGCTTGCCTTGCATAGCAAGATTAATGGAGGAGGAGGGAACTGGATTATCTGAATTGGAAGCTGACTGAAGTTGACTTTGTAGCATAGAGATAATCTGATGACATTGCTGAGAAGTCAGAGAATTAGATGCAGACATAGACTGAGAACCACTCGAAGCATCCAAGATAGCATTAGTAGGATTCTTAGACCGCACACTATAGCCAGGAGGATATCCATGCAATTTGTAACAACATTCCTTAGTATGACCCAATAATCCACAATGAGTGCACTGAGGACGGGCCTTGCGAGAATTAGAAACAGCTTTAATCGCAAAAGTAGCATCAGCCACTGGATTGGGCAAAGCAACGAGTCTTTGATTCTCTTCTTGAATCACCAAAGAAAATACTCGTGTTATACTAGGGAAAGGATCAATGAGCAAAATCTGGCCACGAACTGCATCAAATGATTCATTCAAGCCCATTAGAAATTGCATAGTGAGATCTTTCTGTTGATCATCCATGATTTTCCGAATTCCACCACAATTACACTGAAGACAAGTGCAAAAAGGTCGAACAGAAACCAGCTCATCCCAGATAATCTTGAGCTGTGTATAGTAAGTAGTAACTGACATGGAACCCTGAACAAGATCACTCAACTTCTTCTTGAGTTGAAAAATACGAGGGCCATTGTTTTGGGCAAAACGATCCTCCAAATCTTTCCAAATGGCTGCTGCAGTAGAATGATAAAGAAGACTAGCAGCAATGTCTTTGGAAACTGAATTTAAGAACCAAGAATTTACCATATTATTGGCTCTTGTCCAAGAACTGAACAAAGTAGAAGTGGAAGCTGGAGCAGATAGAGAACCATCAACAAAACCAAGCTTATTCTTGGCAGAGAGAGCCATGATCATGGAACGTTTCCAGCTGTTGTAATTGTCACTAACAAGGGGTTGAGTAACCAAAACAGTGCCTGGACTATCAGATTGATGTAGATAGTAGGGGTTGGTGCCATTTTCGAACTGATCACTTGAATTTGGCATGTCGAAAAGAAAGAAACAGAACAAAGAGAACGCAGAAAAGCTTAGAAAAGCAAAACCTCTGATACCATATGGAAGCTGATAATAGCTTTACAAAGTGAAAGAAGAAACAGAAATCTTTATTAATTTGGAAAAGATTGATTACAAAGCTGAAAGTAAATGAACTATATATACACACAAGCTTAGGAGAAGGTTTGCATAACCCTAACCACGTAACAAACTTCTAACTAACTAACCATACTAACAAATTTACATTTATTCAAGAAGAACTATGTACAACACAGATCGCCACCCATTTCTCTAACCAGTGGAAATACTAATGATAAACCGTTATAAGCCCCAAATGGAGCTTCTCAAAATAACCGCCATTGCAGACCAAGATCGAAGAGACAGGTAACAGGCTGTCGTGTTTCGCACAAGCTTTGAACATACCCTTTCATTTCAAAACTGGAAGGTGTTGGAAGGTTCATACTTAGGTGAAGACATTAAAAAAATTGTTCAAGCTGGAAATGATGATAGGATCTTCATGGATATGAAGATCGAAGAATGGAGAAGCGTAAGCATCGGGATGATCCAAACTGAGTTGAGTTCTTTGGCATTTGGTGGCTAAACAGTTTGAATCTGGGAATTCTTGTAGCTCTAATAACTAGTATCTGCTAACTGGAAAGGGACTCCAATTGTATATTTGTCAACTTTGGAAATTACGTGAACAAAGAAAACCAAGTAGGAATTGCAATGTAAAACGCAAAATTTCCAATAAATCCCAAATATAACCTTCTTACTGGTCAAATTGCAATTCTAGTCCTTCTACTATGCTAAAATTTAGAATTTAATTCTTATATTTTAATTTAACATAGTAATTTGTTTCACTTACTTTTTATAATGTTATTAATTAATCCAAATTAATAATTATTCTCGTTAAAGTTTTTTGGGCTGAAAATAGATCAATTCTGATTCAAAACCTAAAAATACAACCCAATTCAATACCATTTAGCTAAAAAAATTAATAGTTTCAACTCTATTAAATCGAATCGAAAATGATTCAAATTAAAAATGACCCAGATCTAAAATAATTTGTATCTTGAAAGACTCAATTTAAATTTTATATAATGCGAAAAGTATAAAACTCCAAATGACCCGATTCGAATTAATCCGGCAAGTCTACTCCAAAATGTTTTAAACTTGTGTTGTGGGTAGGGATGGCAATGGATCGGACTTGGATTAGACTTTATAAAGTCCAAGTCTAATTTAATTAATAATTGGGCCTAAAAAAATTCAAGTTCAATTACATAAATTCAAGTCCGATCCAATAAAATATCTAAAATCCAAATCTAAAAGTTCAAATCCAATTAATTTTTTTCTTTTTTAAAGTAACAACTCAAACAAATATCTTTAAATAAAAAAATAATTTTCATCAAACAAATATATTTAAACTAATAGCACAAAAAATCTCAACAAATATTATAATCTAATATAAAACAAATTAAAGTAACAACTCAAACTTCAACTAAAAAAACTCAACAACAAATAAATTATTCTTACATAAACTAATATTGTCTTACTAATCTACTAATGTAACACCCCCTTCCTAGCCTGGTAGTGAACCGAGTCGGATGACGTTACCGGTGAATAAAATAGTGTTTGGTGCTACAAAAGTCAATCATTAAGAGATATCTTATTAATATTATGGTCATCAAGCGTTACCAAAAATTTAGTCTTAGTCCAATTTAATCAATACGAATAAAGACTAGCCAGTAAGGATCAAATTATAAGCGTTGCAAGTTTTAGGGACTAAAATATAATATCTGTGTTGTATAGACCTTTATTTGAAATTAAACTTACTATAAAAAAATTCGATTTATAAACATCGAACCTATAAATTTTCATGCCATTCTAGGGTCAATTACCCATTCAATTAGGTCATACAATATTTAGTGATCAATTCATAAACAATGCAAAACTATAATCTATGTCTTTTTACCAACTTAACTAACCCTGTATCAAAACGCCTTGAGCCGTTTCGAAATGGGTGCACAAAAATTAGTCTTAATATTGATTCTACCTAATACCGTATCGAAACAGGTAAGTCATGTTCCGATACGAGTTGACCTTCGTTGACTTTGACTATTGACTCGTACCGATACGGGTTAAGCTCGTACCGAAACCAATTTTGACAGTAGCAAATTATATCGAAACGACTCGAAATTGTATCGATACGCTCTGTTTTACCCTATTTTCCAGTAACCTTATTTAAAAGGGTTGTATCGAAACAACATCACTTATTTCGATACGCCTGACCTGTAATGTCAGATTATAACTGGTTTTTAGCTAAATTAACCTACCAGTAGGTGTCCAAATGCAATGAAATTTTACGTGCAACATTTCAATACCATAACCTACCAGCATGTCAAAGTTCGTGACCATTAGAATATGTTTACTATGTTTTTACTATCTTAGGCCATTTAAGCATATATGGTCGTTTTTAAACAAAGTTCAACATGTCATTTAGGGCCCTTTGCACCTACCCAAATTACAGGTATTACACACCTATCAAAGGGTCCATATGTTACTAGTTTGACTACTTTGTCACCATACTAGGAGTTTATAAGGGAGAAAAACATTATTTTAGCTTAATAGTGACTTGTCAAAAATCCCTCTACTACTCTAATCTCCTGTTAATGTTTCATTTAACCTAAAATGCATGAGATAAGATAAACTAGGCATACTTTGTCTAGTGAGGTAGTCACAGTTAACAATAAATACGATGGTATGCAACTCATAACATGCTAGGGTAATGATTACTTTAATAATACCAAAGCCATGTTAATGTTAATGTTAATGCTATAAAGAAATCAATACTATGACAATATCTAAGAAAATATGCTTTACGTATTTTAATAGTGTTTCCTTGGATCGAAATAGGATAGTGGATACGCGAATTCCTACTCCTCGCCAAATCAATAAATGGTCTAGTTTTTCCGCCTCGCCAAATGACCCATATCACAAACATCCGCCCGCTTCGCCACAATAAAGGTCGTAGCCCAAGGACCATAATCCACCCGTACCAATGAGCTCATGATTCTATGGCATGCCAACTGTATCTAATGTCCTTTCGAATCCAAAGTTCAATAGCAACATTAATATGCAATATTTCCAATAATAATATCTATAACACCCCTCACCCTGATTAGGGGCAAGGAGCGTTATATTAACTTAAACAGATTCGTATTAACACAGCGGAAGGGTTTACAAATTCGTGTAATATTTTTTTTTATCACTTATAGCCATTTCGAATACATCATGTATTCTTAACTAATTTATACACAAATAATACACATCGAAATTCATACACAAACATTCTTAATTGTAAACATATCTTATACTCATTTTAGTCTAGCTTATAACATTCGACCAACATACAAAATCTATAATCCATTCTAATGTAATGTATTTACTTCATTTCCAAAGATCAAAATCTATAACTGACTTAAATTAAACCATACATATTTTATCAAATTGGATGACATATACATATAACTCCAATTCGGATAATTTAAGCAACTATGTTACAAAACTATTCTAATCAATTACCACCATTTTTAAGTTCTTTTTCATCCGAATATCACATGGTCAATTCCATTCGATTTGTACGATTTATAATTTCTATTTTTCTCAAATAACCATTCGAATAGCATGCATAACATCAAAAAATCATACTTAGCCGAAACATACATCATGCTTATAATATAATTTAAGCATCATAGTTGGTTCATACAATCCATAGTATTTAGTTTCCCTTTACAAAATAACCGGGGTATAAAACGGCTAACCTAATGGTTGCCTAAACAAAACGTGACTATCGACAAAAAGAATCGAGCCCTAACATATAAACGGGCTAACTATACCCCATATTTACCCCCTTACTTACATAACAAAATGTAGGGAAACATTTTAAGGTCTACATAGATCCGAAATAGTAGTTCATAAACAAGAACAACAAGCCGAATTGCACTAACATGCCAAATGCTAAGCCACCCACCATGAGTATGACAAAGACAGGGAATATCATACTTAATCTGAGTACGGTTTGGTCTCGGGATGAGGTTGACGATGTTAGAACCTGAAATTAGGGGAAGGCAGGAGGGTTCGAGTGGTAAGTACATTTTGTACTTAGTGAGGAAACCCTATTCTAACCGGTTTCCAATTAACTTAGTGATCAAACAACTTTAATTCCACTTTGCACATTAATTCATTCGAATGAGCCAAGCAAATAGGCTACATCATTATCAATAATCAACATCAACCATTCGAACATGTATACAAAGAATTCAAACAAATTCCATTCGAATGAACCAATACAATGAGTCACCATATAACCCATATCAATATCAATCAATTGATCATATATATATCACAAATTCAATAAATCTTCCATTCGAATACATGTCTCAAATATACAATATTCATAAATCAAAATACATACAAGCCATGAAACCTAATTTAACTTCTAAGTATCATATTATCATAAATCAAGTTCATAGCATATCAAGCATAACAAAATCACCAAATTTAGCATGTCATTCGAATGCTTCTAAGATTAATCTCATTAATTTCCTTCAAAATTCAGATTTCGATTAATCAAATTGCAATGCCTTGGATAGTATAGTTTGATAGGTAATCAAGTCTCGTGTGACAGAGGTTGTGAATCAAATTCACCATGTTAAGGTACCACGTACCATATCGTATTACATGTAACGTATTAAAATGTCCGCAGACATTTACAAGTAGGTACACTTACGTACCACAATATCGAGTACACTAACGTACCGATTTTCTTATTGAGCTCAGACTCTAGGCTAGCCGTACTACCTAAACAGACTGTACACACCAAAGGCTTTGCATTTAAATCTTTAATTTAATCAAATGTAATATCAATCAAATTTCGGAAATTCTTAATTAATCCTTTCGATTAATTATTCTTAATTCCAATTTTCTTAACAACATATCAGCACACATGATCACATAGCAATTTACATGCTCAATTCGTATATTTCAAATCAAATCTCATATAATTCCATGTTCATATCACAAAAATCAGATTCACATCTCATGGTTCAACACTCAATTGGACCTATCAAGCTTAAGCATACATGGAATTGTCATCATATAGTCATATCACATAATTAAATGTCATGATATCCACACATAGATAATATCATAACAATCAAAAATCAGCATTGCCAAGTTCATATATAGCAACACAATTAACAATGAACAATTTCAGATTCAAGCATAGCAATCACCAATTTAATTTCAATCACATGAACATCATAATCGCATATCACAAGCACAAAAATCCAAATTCCATTATTCCTTCTTCCCATTACTAAATCGAATAATTAATTAATCAATTTCATGCTTATCTTAATCAAAAATCAGATTAAATAGTTGGAACTCTAATTCCAACTCTAAGGTTCGTTTCACTCACAAATCGCCGAGCTAGTTCGTAATCCGTACGCCTTTCGCCCGATCCGTATTCGATCCCGGAGTAGCTTCTTCTTCTACCCTTTCACTTCTAAGATCTAGAGCACTCAATACAAACAAATAACAAAATTTCAGAATGCAATTCATGCAAATTAAGACTGAATTTCTCAATTTGATCGAAACAGTCCCTAAACTATTTTAATCCAATTCGACAATTTGCTAAATGCTCTAATTCTTTCAATTAACTCTTAAAACCTTCAAATTGACCTTCGATTTTACTAAATTTCATATCCTTAAACATAAAACTCGACTTAATAATACTTATTAGGCTTCAATTTGACCAATTTTACCGATTCCAAATTCTAATTTTCTTACTATTCCAATTTTGTTCATTTCTGACCACTCAACTTGACACCCTTCGTTCTCCCTGTATACAAATCCAAATCAGGTGCCGTTTGTTTCTAATTTTAAATTACATTCCCAATTTCAACATACTAAAAATTCAGATCGAACCGCCTAGTAGATTATTTTCTAAGGATTTTCAAAGTTCACTGTCCAGCTCGAATTAAGGCTGGACAGTTTTGCATGCTTCCAAATCTTACACTTCCAGATTTTTCTACAGTCATCAAAACTCCTTTTTACAATTTTTCTACCATTTTAGACATGTCAAGGTAGAACATATCAAAAATTCAGACTCAAACTCTCATCATAGAATTTCTTATGATTTTCCAAAGTTGCATGTTATAAACTTTATGAATCTGCCAACATACTTGCATGCATGTTCTTATTATTTAATGACTCTTAACTCTTTAAGAATTCATATGGATTTCCAGATTTCCAGCAACTACACTTAAGGTATCATCTTTAATATTTTCTAGACACCTCATATCATTTGATCTATTATAATTTTCACCCTAACCGAAACAAGAAGGGAGTAAGCTACTTACTTATAGTTTTTCCTTGAATTTTCTAATTGATTTTCCCTTCCATGCAAGCTTCTTCTTCCTCACCGAACCTTCAACCTTTTCTCTAGCTTTCTATGTTGTGTTTATGTGTGTGAAAGAAACAAAGTGGGAATAGTGGTTTGGTTGAGGGTGGCCGGCTAAGGAAATGAGAAAGAGAGAGAAGGGAGACAATTTTAATGAGATATGACCAAAGGTCATGTCTCCAACTAACCCTTCTAATTAATCACTTAATAATTTAACTAACTCATACATATAAGGTCTCCAATTACACTATAATTTCAGCTTATAATTAGTATTAATCCATGCATTTTCTTTTTAGCATGCAAACCTTTTATTTTCTTCTTTGTTCGGATTGGTCACTAGACATATTGACCGAAATTCTTATTGTTCATTTGACCTCATTTCAATTTGGTCCTTAATGAACCAATTCCCAATTCGAATGTTTAGGAAATTAGTCTAATAAATCACTTAATTATTTAATTAGACCTCTAATTCTTCTAGGCTAATTTTGGGATGTTACATTTCTCCCCCCCTTAAGAAAAGAATTCGTCCCCGAATTCTTACCTGATTCGAACAATTGAGGGTATTGGTTTCGCATCGTTTCCTCAGGTTCCCATGTTGCCTCTTCCATCTTGTGATTTCTCCACAAGACTTTAACAAGTGCAACATTTTTGTTCCGAAGTCTTTTGATTTCCCTATCCAAAATCTGAACCGGTTCCTCTTCATAGGACAAATCAGGATTCAGTTCTACCTCTTCCGGCTCTAAGATGTGAGAGGGATCGGATCTATACTTTCTGAGCATTGACACATGGAAACATTGTGGATTTTATCGAACTCACTAGGAAGTGCAAGTCGATAAGCCACTGGGCCAATTCTTTCAGTGATTTCGAAAGGTCCAATAAAGCGAGGACTGAGCTTTCCCCTCTTTCCGAATCGAAATAATTTCTTCCATGGAGAGACTTTAAGAAAGACTTTGTCTCCCACATTATGCTGAATATCTCTTCGTTTCAGATCAGCATAGGCTTTCTGTCTATCGAATGCTTGCTTTAGACGAGAATGAATGATTTGGACTTTCTCTTCTGTTTCTCTGAGCAATTGGGGTCCCAAAACTTTATTTTCACCAAGTTCGGACCAACACAGAGGTGTTCTGCATTTTCTGCCATACAATGCTTCAAAAGGAGCCATCTGAATAGACGACTGGTAGCTATTATTGTAGGCAAATTCAACTAAGGGTAGGGATTTCTCCCAATTCTTCCCAAAGTCAATTATGCAAGCTCTAAGCATATCTTCAAGAATCTTAATTACTCGTTCAGACTGACCGTCTGTCTGTGGATGAAAAGCTGTGCTTAGATTCAATTTTGTTCCCATAGCTCTCTGTAATGTTCTCCAAAATCTAGAAGTAAATCTTGGATCACGATCAGAGACAATAGAGATAGGAATTCCATGAAGCCGGATTATTTCCTGAATGTACAGATTGGCCAAGGTCTCTAAACTGTAGTTAATACGAATAGGAATGAAATGTGCCGATTTGGTGAATCGATCAACAATCACCCAGATAGCATCATATTTTCTGGGAGAACAAGGAAGACCAGTCACGAAGTCCATGGTAATTCGTTCCCATTTCCACTGTGGCAGTACAAGTGGTTGAAGTAGTCCGGTGGGAACTCTATGTTCAGCTTTGACTTTCTGACAATTTAGACATCTAGATACGAAATCATTGATAGCCGCTTTCATACCAGACCACCAATACAAAGACTTGAGATCTTTATACATCTTAACCGATCCAGGGTGGACCGAGAAAGAACTCTGGTGTGCTTCTTCCAGAAGATCTCTTTTCAGATTTTCATCATTTGGAATACAGATCCTATCTTTGAAGTAAAGGAGACCGTTTGTGTGAATACGGAATCCTTCACCAGACTTTGTATCCAGTTTGGAAATAATATCCTGAAGTTCTGGATCAGCTTTCTGAAGATTTTCAATCCTTGAGATCAGACTGGATTGAATTTGAAGTTCGGACAGAAATCCTTGCTTCCGATATACTCGAAGATGAGCATTGATAGCAGTTGGAGCTACAAGAATAAATACCACTTTTTAATCAAATTCTTATAATAACATTTTAAAATTTTAAGATTCAGAGATTAAGGACTTTACCCAATGTCGGCTTACGACTCAAGGCGTCAGCAACCACATTGGCTTTTCCTGGATGATAGTCAATGACTAAATCATAGTCTTTCAACAACTCCATCCATCTGCGTTGTCTCAGATTTAGATCTTTTTGAGTTAGGAGATACTTTAGGCTCTTGTGATCAGTGAACAGGTAACACTTTTCACCGTACAAGTAGTGTCTCCAGATTTTGAGAGCAAACACAATCGCAGCAAGTTCGAGATCATGTGTTGGATAGTTCAATTCATGAGATTTCAATTGGCGTGAAGCATAAGCAATCACATTATCACCTTGCATTAGAACACATCCAAGACCCGCATGTGAAGCATCACTGTACACAGTGTAATCTTTGCCCGGTTCTGGTTGGATCAAAACTGGGGCATGAGTCAAGGCTGCTTTAAGTTGGTCAAAGCTTCTCTGTTGCTTGTCAGACCACTCAAATGGTTGATCTTTACGAAGAAGTTTAGTCAAAGGTAAGGCTATAGAGGAAAACCCTTTGACAAACCTCCTGTAATAACCAGCAAGACCAAGGAAACTTCGTATTTCACTGACGTTTCTGGGAGGTCGCCAATCCATGATTGACTGAATTTTCTTCGGATCAACTTTAATTCCTTCTGCAGAAATCACATGACCAAGAAAAGATACTTCCGATAACCAGAACTCGCACTTGGAAAATTTTGCGAATAACTGGCGTTCCCGGAGAGTTTGCAAGACAATGCGGAGATGATCAGCATGTTCTTCTTTATTGCGAGAATAGATCAAAATGTCATCAATGAAGACGACGACAAATTTGTCAAGATAAGGTTTGAACACTCTGTTCATGAGATCCATGAATGCTGCCGGGGCATTCGTCAATCCAAAAGGCATTACCAAAAATTCATAGTGGCCATAACGAGTTCGGAAGGCTGTTTTGGATACATCCTCCTCTTTGACTCTCATTTGATAATACCCAGATCGCAGATCGATCTTTGAGAATACCGAAGCATCCCTAAGTTGATCAAACAGATCTTCTATTCTTGGGAGCGGATATCGGTTCTTGATTGTGATCTTGTTCAATTGACGGTAGTCAATGCAAAGACGCATCGCTCCATCTTTCTTCTTTACGAACAGAACAGGTGCACCCCAGGGAGAAGTGCTGGGTCGAATGAAACCCTTGTCCTGAAGTTCTTGGAGTTGCTTTTGCAATTCTTTCAATTCAAGAGGTGCCATCCGGTATGGAGTGATAGACACCGGATTTGAGCCAGGCTGTACTTCAATCCCGAATTCAACTTCTCTAGTCAGAGGAAGACCAGGTAGTTCCTCGGGAAATACATCAATGAATTCAGAAACAACAGGCATTTCAGACATTCCAAATTCGATTTGATCCCGTAAGACCATGGATGCAAAGATGGAAGTGGGCTTTTTATCAATTAGGAGTATGGATTCTTTTCTTAAACCCTGAAGATACAATCTTTTATTTTGGCAATCTACCCAAGCCTCATGTTTACTTAACCAATCTAACCCCAGAATTAGATCAAATTCACAGGAGGGTAATATGTAGAGATCAATAAGGAATGACAGATTGCTAATATGCAATGAACAATTTCTACATATTAGGTTAATGTTCGAAGTTCCTCCTAAAGGGTTTGAAACTATCAGACTGGTTTTCACATTTTCAGGTTCTAATTTCAACCTTTTTACAACAGATAGACATGTGAATGAATGAGTGGATCCCGAATCTATTAAGGCATAAACAGGATGTGAGTTTAGCTCAACAGTACCTGCAATTACTTCAGGAGACTCTTCATCATCTCTACCACGAATGTGATAAACTCTAGCAGGTGCTCGAGATTCCTGATGAGTGATAGCATTAGAATGAGTACCCTTGCCTTTCTTCTGATAACTCGGCTGGGCTGACTTGGCATTCCTATTCCGATTAGAGGATGTCGGACTAGGAACCACAGTATTACGAGCTGGCATAGGTCCAAGCTTTTGAGGACAGTCTTTGATGTAGTGATCATCACCACCACAAGCATAGCAGAGGTTTGCTTGAAGTCTGCACTGACCTCGATGTGGTTTCTGACAGAACTTGCAAGGAGACATCTTTTCAGAATTTCCTGTACCATTAACAGACATAGTAGGTACTGAGGATCTGATCACTGTAGCTGGTTTAGAAGTGTAATTGCTCCTCGGAGCAGAAGTGAAATTAGAAGACCCTTCTTTCTGAAATTTAGGCTTCTTGAACTGCCATTGAGACTTGTCGTCTCGTTTCTGCTTTTTGTCAGGCTTATTGCCCCCTTTTCGCTTTTCCGCAGCTTTCATTCTAGCTTCGGTTGCAATAGCCCGATTAACAAGATTTTGGAAATCATTGATTCCCAAAGCAGTGAAGATTGGACTTAGTTCATCATTCATGCCTTCAATGAACATTCGGCATTTATCAGCTTCAGTTTTGATGTATTCTGCACCATATTTGCAATACTTGCAAAAGTCTGCAACGTACTGCTCAATAGGACGGTTAGCTTGTTTAAGGTGCAAGAACTTCTTTCTTCTTTCAGCCAAGTACTGTTCACTGATATACTTCTTTTTGAACTCTTCGAGGAAGAATTCCCATGTCACCAGTTCATCCGGAACAGTAAGAGTAGTGGTTTCCCACCAATTCATAGCTTCGTCAGCTAACAGGGCTACAGCACACTCCAATTTGTGGTCATCGGAGCACTGCAATTGTCTAGTTACCACTTTGGTGGTATTTTCAAGCCAGTACTCTGCATCTTCTGGTCTTTCTTCATTAGCACCCGTAAAGGTATAAGCTCGATGCTGAGAAAGCTTATCTATCGGAGCTCTGCTAGGTGCAGGAGGAACAGAAACAGCTGGTTGCTCTTGTTTCAAATTTGTCAGGAGTTGATTGAACATCTCCTTCATGCTGAGGAGACATTCTCTTTGAGCAGACTGAACCATAGGGTTCTCAGGTGGAGGTTGTTCGGTGTTCTGAACATGTTCTTTATCGGGTTGCTCAATGTTCTGAACGGGTTCAGTGACTTGAGCAGGCTTTTTAGTAATTTGCTCGGAAGTTTGAGCAGGCTCTTTGTTTCTCTCCTTTCTCGGAGTTTCAATTCGAGTAGGAGATTTATCACCCAATCTCACACTTTCACCTTCGCTCGAAGATTCGTGCGAGCTCCCATTCTTTGGGTCTTTTGGGTCCGTCATATTCTATCATTTAGTCAAACACAGAAAGTCAGAAGGCTCAATACAAATATCTTGTCATACAATACATGGGTGGCAAACCTAAATGATGCAAATGTATGCAGACTCGATTACAGTTTTTAGGACTTAACCTAAAAAGCTCTGATACCACTTTATATAACACCCCTCACCCTGATTAGGGGCAAGGAGCGTTATATTAACTTAAACAGATTCGTATTAACACAGCGGAAGGGTTTACAAATTCGTGTAATATTTTTTTTTATCACTTATAGCCATTTCGAATACATCATGTATTCTTAACTAATTTATACACAAACAATACACATCGAAATTCATACACAAACATTCTTAATTGTAAACATATCTTATACTCATTTTAGTCTAGCTTATAACATTCGACCAACATACAAAATCTATAATCCATTCTAATGTAATGTATTTACTTCATTTCCAAAGATCAAAATCTATAACTGACTTAAATTAAACCATACATATTTTATCAAATTGGATGACATATACATATAACTCCAATTCGGATAATTTAAGCAACTATGTTACAAAACTATTCTAATCAATTACCACCATTTTTAAGTTCTTTTTCATCCGAATATCACATGGTCAATTCCATTCGATTTGTACGATTTATAATTTCTATTTTTCTCAAATAACCATTCGAATAGCATGCATAACATCAAAAAATCATACTTAGCCGAAACATACATCATGCTTATAATATAATTTAAGCATCATAGTTGGTTCATACAATCCATAGTATTTAGTTTCCCTTTACAAAATAACCGGGGTATAAAACGGCTAACCTAATGGTTGCCTAAACAAAACGTGACTATCGACAAAAAGAATCGAGCCCTAACATATAAACGGGCTAACTATACCCCATATTTACCCCCTTACTTACATAACAAAATGTAGGGAAACATTTTAAGGTCTACATAGATCCGAAATAGTAGTTCATAAACAAGAACAACAAGCCGAATTGCACTAACATGCCAAATGCTAAGCCACCCACCATGAGTATGACAAAGACAGGGAATATCATACTTAATCTGAGTACGGTTTGGTCTCGGGATGAGGTTGACGATGTTAGAACCTGAAATTAGGGGAAGGCAGGAGGGTTCGAGTGGTAAGTACATTTTGTACTTAGTGAGGAAACCCTATTCTAACCGGTTTCCAATTAACTTAGTGATCAAACAACTTTAATTCCACTTTGCACATTAATTCATTCGAATGAGCCAAGCAAATAGGCTACATCATTATCAATAATCAACATCAACCATTCGAACATGTATACAAAGAATTCAAACAAATTCCATTCGAATGAACCAATACAATGAGTCACCATATAACCCATATCAATATCAATCAATTGATCATATATATATCACAAATTCAATAAATCTTCCATTCGAATACATGTCTCAAATATACAATATTCATAAATCAAAATACATACAAGCCATGAAACCTAATTTAACTTCTAAGTATCATATTATCATAAATCAAGTTCATAGCATATCAAGCATAACAAAATCACCAAATTTAGCATGTCATTCGAATGCTTCTAAGATTAATCTCATTAATTTCCTTCAAAATTCAGATTTCGATTAATCAAATTGCAATGCCTTGGATAGTATAGTTTGATAGGTAATCAAGTCTCGTGTGACAGAGGTTGTGAATCAAATTCACCATGTTAAGGTACCACGTACCATATCGTATTACATGTAACGTATTAAAATGTCCGCAGACATTTACAAGTAGGTACACTTACGTACCACAATATCGAGTACACTAACGTACCGATTTTCTTATTGAGCTCAGACTCTAGGCTAGCCGTACTACCTAAACAGACTGTACACACCAAAGGCTTTGCATTTAAATCTTTAATTTAATCAAATGTAATATCAATCAAATTTCGGAAATTCTTAATTAATCCTTTCGATTAATTATTCTTAATTCCAATTTTCTTAACAACATATCAGCACACATGATCACATAGCAATTTACATGCTCAATTCGTATATTTCAAATCAAATCTCATATAATTCCATGTTCATATCACAAAAATCAGATTCACATCTCATGGTTCAACACTCAATTGGACCTATCAAGCTTAAGCATACATGGAATTGTCATCATATAGTCATATCACATAATTAAATGTCATGATATCCACACATAGATAATATCATAACAATCAAAAATCAGCATTGCCAAGTTCATATATAGCAACACAATTAACAATGAACAATTTCAGATTCAAGCATAGCAATCACCAATTTAATTTCAATCACATGAACATCATAATCGCATATCACAAGCACAAAAATCCAAATTCCATTATTCCTTCTTCCCATTACTAAATCGAATAATTAATTAATCAATTTCATGCTTATCTTAATCAAAAATCAGATTAAATAGTTGGAACTCTAATTCCAACTCTAAGGTTCGTTTCACTCACAAATCGCCGAGCTAGTTCGTAATCCGTACGCCTTTCGCCCGATCCGTATTCGATCCCGGAGTAGCTTCTTCTTCTACCCTTTCACTTCTAAGATCTAGAGCACTCAATACAAACAAATAACAAAATTTCAGAATGCAATTCATGCAAATTAAGACTGAATTTCTCAATTTGATCGAAACAGTCCCTAAACTATTTTAATCCAATTCGACAATTTGCTAAATGCTCTAATTCTTTCAATTAACTCTTAAAACCTTCAAATTGACCTTCGATTTTACTAAATTTCATATCCTTAAACATAAAACTCGACTTAATAATACTTATTAGGCTTCAATTTGACCAATTTTACCGATTCCAAATTCTAATTTTCTTACTATTCCAATTTTGTTCATTTCTGACCACTCAACTTGACACCCTTCGTTCTCCCTGTATACAAATCCAAATCAGGTGCCGTTTGTTTCTAATTTTAAATTACATTCCCAATTTCAACATACTAAAAATTCAGATCGAACCGCCTAGTAGATTATTTTCTAAGGATTTTCAAAGTTCACTGTCCAGCTCGAATTAAGGCTGGACAGTTTTGCATGCTTCCAAATCTTACACTTCCAGATTTTTCTACAGTCATCAAAACTCCTTTTTACAATTTTTCTACCATTTTAGACATGTCAAGGTAGAACATATCAAAAATTCAGACTCAAACTCTCATCATAGAATTTCTTATGATTTTCCAAAGTTGCATGTTATAAACTTTATGAATCTGCCAACATACTTGCATGCATGTTCTTATTATTTAATGACTCTTAACTCTTTAAGAATTCATATGGATTTCCAGATTTCCAGCAACTACACTTAAGGTATCATCTTTAATATTTTCTAGACACCTCATATCATTTGATCTATTATAATTTTCACCCTAACCGAAACAAGAAGGGAGTAAGCTACTTACTTATAGTTTTTCCTTGAATTTTCTAATTGATTTTCCCTTCCATGCAAGCTTCTTCTTCCTCACCGAACCTTCAACCTTTTCTCTAACTTTCTATGTTGTGTTTATGTGTGTGAAAGAAGCAAAGTGGGAATAGTGGTTTGGTTGAGAGTGGCCGGCTAAGGAAATGAGAAAGAGAGAGAAGGGAGACAATTTTAATGAGATATGACCAAAGGTCATGTCTCCAACTAACCCTTCTAATTAATCACTTAATAATTTCACTAACTCATACATATAAGGTCTCCAATTACACTATAATTTCAGCTTATAATTAGTATTAATCCATGCATTTTCTTTTTAGCATGCAAACCTTTTATTTTCTTCTTTGTTCGGATTGGTCACTAGACATATTGACCGAAATTCTTATTGTTCATTTGACCTCATTTCAATTTGGTCCTTAATGAACCAATTCCCAATTCGAATGTTTAGGAAATTAGTCTAATAAATCACTTAATTATTTAATTAGACCTCTAATTCTTTTAGGCTAATTTTGGGATGTTACAATATCAATGATCAATGTTTCAATGCCAATATTTCGTTAACAATAACAATACCAATTATTATTTGCAATAGCAATATTTATTGCAATGCCTATAGAAATAACAATGTCGATATTTCAGTGGCAATGTTAATGATTAATGTTTTCAATATCCCAATCAATAATTAATGTCTCAGTATCTATGTCATTGATTAATATTCTATTATCAATATTTATAACTAGTATTTCAATATCAAAAAATTGATGACAATGATAATGCATATATTCAATAACTATAGTAATACCTATTTCAACGTACAGTGTCTAATGATATTAACAATATCTAATGGTCGAGATTTCTACGTTTCAATATTTTAACATTAACAATGACGATATCAATGATTTCATGTTCAATGTTTCAGTGTGATAACTTACTGGTTTTTACCAATAAGCCCTCCAAGGAGGTTCGATACAATAACCCTATGACAATTTGTTAGCTATATAACAATTGATATCAACAAAACTGGAAAAAGTATCTAGTCTTTTTCCGAGACTTCAACTACACTCACCTCGATAACCCGACGTTTCTCGAATAAAACGCCTTTATCATCATCCTTCGAAAATGACGGTTGTCCTTTATCAGCCTTTTGAACTAAGTTAATTAACGGAAATTGATTAGAGTCGATAAAATAATATCGAATTAATACGAAAATATTAATCAAATTTGATACAAAATCTTAGACTAACCAAGGATTTAAGCTTACCCCAACAATAATAAAGATTCGATATCGCTAAACCGCAAAAATTAAACTACGAATCTAACACTGAATTGCATTATTTTTCTTCCTTAATTTTTCCTTATCAATTGCGCTCATCTCCCCCTATTTATATACTAACAAGCCGGTCTCAAAGTCTCTTCTTTCTTCATGCTATACGTAGCGATGTAAAAAGCTGACTCGACTTGAAAACCTGACTGAAATCTGTTCGAGTTAGAACTTGATTTGACTTGAAGATTCGATGACACAAACCCGATCTGTAACCGATTGTTGTTGACTCGAACCCGAGTTGGACATGTTACTGTAATATCTGAACCAGACCTGCATCCGACCGAGAATGACCCAAACCCGAATTGGACATGTTATTGTGGACCCGAAACTCGACCTGTACCCGACTGAAACAAACCCGAACCCGAGGCCGGCCTGACTTATAACCGATATTACCTGACCTGTTAATTGACCTGACTTGTTTTGAACCCGACCTATTGTTGACCTGAACTGATATTGACCTGGCTCGATATTTACCTCACATGTAATTGAGGAAGTCTATAATTTGATGAATTTAAAGTGTTGATAAATGTAAAATATTAAGTGTTGATAAATGTTAACTATTAATTTTTTAAAATCAATTTAAAGTGTTAAATAATCGTTTTATTATATATAATCAATTAAAAATATAAAAAAATTGGATTTAAATATTCATTTCACACTATTAAATTTAAAATTTTGTTAAATAATACAACGCTTAGTAATAATTCAATATGCTTAGACTAACTCATTTAATATAAATTAATTAACATACTTATTCATTTTTAATCACATGTCATGCTTCTATTTTTACACATATGGATGTTTTTAGGTAAAGTACACCCTATAACTTGAATGATTTTATCTTTTTTTTCTTATTAACTTGATCAAATTGTATTATTAATTTGACCAAAATTAATTTATTGAGGAAGATTGAAAACTCTTTATTGATTATTTGATTTGATAAGAACCAAATGTAAGTGAACTTAAAAATAAATAAAACAAAAGTTTAAGTTTATTACAGCTTTGTAAACTTATAAATGTACAAATTGAAATAAATATTAGATAACAAATGTACAATAAATGATTGACGAAGTAAGGAAAATAGGTTTCCGGTCATTCAGAGTACAAAGATGAGCAAGAGCAAGTCGTTTTTGAACAGCCTTGGCTGATGTCCGCATAAAGTACAATAGATGATTCAATATCTGTTTCTGATGCAATCATTAAAGATGTTGTTCGGAACTTTAAACTTAGAACTCAGCTTCGAACAACTCTGAATGTAATCTGGAGACACCATTCACAGTATGGGAACAAATAATGTCAAATTAACATATTACAATCTAAATAAGTGGATAATATAGGAAATGTTGAGTTGAAAATAACAAACAACCACATGCATGTTTCTGTACTTGGGATGAATAATGTCATGATTAAGAAAATAATTAAGATGAAGCTATATCATTGACATCAGATAAGAAATAAGTAAATTGATTAAGCAAATAACTGATAAGAAATAAGTCGCTTCCCTCTGGCTCTACAAACAACTAGAAGTGTTGGCAAACAAATAGATGCAATATGATTAATACTGAAATCTTCCCGAACACAAGAAAAAAGCTAATGTGCAACACAGCATTACCAAAGTAAACCGATAACCGGGTGCAGTGCTCCAGCAAGAACTTCTTTCTTTATGTTTGGAGAGGAATGGACAAGGTTCCCAATCACGCCAACCGGAACATCCCTTAAGGTTTCAGACCTGACTCTTCCAATAACGTTGGCATCTGAATATGATTTAACAGCACCGCACTCCACGATCAAATCTACAATATCCTCTAGAATCGCCAATGAAATAATAACAAAAACCTGTTCATACCACTGAAGATGCGGAATGCTGGTGCGGTTCTAATTTCTTCTCAACCTCAACAAAGCTGGAAATGTTTTTGAATCCAACTTTTATCACCTCAGTGCACCTCTACAGGTTGCCGGAAATGATATTGGATCCACTCTTCTATCTGGCCTCTTGCTTCATTTGACAAAGCACAAGCTGTCGAGCGATTCCGGAAAGCATAAGAAAAGTATTAGGATTCAACAGAAGAGATGAAGCATGATAGAAAGAGAGGCAATACTCTCTGGAGACTTTTATTAATGAACCCGTAATATCTCAAATGAGACCGGGTGAATTTATACATAGCTGGGCGAGTTAGCCTTGAAACGGCATCCTAACAAACTCCTAACCATTCTTGCTGACTCACCACAACTAACACACTTTACATCAGTTTAACAACTAACTACCTTCTACTCATAACATTCACCCTGCTTTCCTTGTCCTGAAGAATCTTCTTGTCGAGAAAAATTTGGAAAATCATCTTGTAGAAACAAACAGCAAAACAACCAAAAAACAATGATAATCGAAAGAAAATATAGAAAATACCTCAGTTACCCAGAGACGTTTCTGATATAGGCACTATAGCAAGTTTGGATCGAAAACTAGAAAACAAAGGTGCTGAAAGTGGTTTTGTCATCACATCAGCCACCTGTTCACAAGCATGAATTTCATTAACCAATAACTTCCCAGCAGCAACCTTTTCTCGGACAAAATAAAGATCAAGTTCCACATGTTTGAACTTGGAATGAAGAACCGGATTAGCAGAAACAGCAACAGCACTAGAGTTATCACACCACAACACTGGTATATCATCCAAATCAATATACAACTCATGAAGAAGAGACTGAAGCCACAAGATTTCAGTGGTTGCACATGCAACAGCACGGTACTCAGCTTCTGCTGTAGAACGAGAAACCACAGGTTGCTTCTTCGACCCCCAAGACACAGGATTTCCAGCAAAAAAATAAGCAAAAACCTGTTGTGGAGCGACGATCATCCATATCAGAGCCCCAATTAGCATCAGAAAAAGCTGTTATATTCATACGAGAGCCAAGAGTAAATCTCAAACCATAGTCAATAGTCCCTCGTAAGTACCGTAAGATACGCTTTACATCTTGAAAATGCGTATCAAGAGGTGCCTGCATAAACTGACAAACACGGTTGACTGCAAAAGCAATTTCAGGCCTAGTAATCACAATGTATTGCAGCGCTCCTACTATACTTCGATAATCTGAAACATTCTCTATAGGAGTGCCATTGATAATGGAAAGATGCAAATTAGTTACCATAGGCGTGGACAACTCCTTAGCACTCTCTAACCCAAACTTCTGTAACAAGTCATACACATATTTTTTTTACTCAAAAATATGCCTCCACTATCATAACGAACATCAATTCCCAAAAAATAGTTCAAGAGACCCATATCCTTCAAAGAAAAGTTTCTGTTTAATTCGTCTATAACAACTTGAATTTCATCATCATCACATCCGGTAATTATTATGTCGTCTACATACACAAGAAGATATATTATCTTATCACCTAACTTCCCTACAAACAGCGACGAGTCTGATTTAGACGCACAAAAACCAACAGATAATAAGTAGGCACACAACTTTTCGAACCAGGCTCTCGGAGCCTGTTTAAGACCATAAATAGCTTTGTGGAGTTTACAGACAAACCTGCGTTTATCACCTTGTTCATAGCCTGGGGGCTGAGTCATGTAGACCTCCTCGGCTAAGTCACCATTTAGAAATGCGTTATTGATGTCAACTTGACGCAGTTTCCAGTGCTTTGCTACTGCCACCGAAAGAATTGTGCAAATTGTGGTCGGTTTGACAACGGGACTAAAAGTCTCGTGAAAATTCGAACCTGCTTGCTGAAGATACCCCTTCGCGACTAAGCGAGCCTTGTATCGAGAGATTGAACCGTCAGCATTCCGTTTGACCTTAAAAATCCATTTACAACTCACTGCATGCTGATCCGGAGGTAGTTCAACAATGGACCAAGTGTTGTTTTTGATCAGAGCGTCAAACTCTGCCTGAGCCTCAGCCCGCCATTGAGGACTCTTCATAGCCTCACGAATAGTCTGTGGTTTAACAATCTCAGATTGAAGAGGAAGAGACACAATTGCATTAAAGAGCTTCGGTTTGTGAATGCCAGCCTTTGCTCTTGTTACCATCGGATGAAGATTTTCCACACCATGAACGGGAACCCCAACAGTAGAGATGGGATCGACAGAGGGTGCAGAGAGTATTTCGACAGGAGAAGACGGAACCTCAGAGTGTAATGGTGCCCTAATTACCTCTGTATCTAACGGAGGAAAATAATCTTCAGGCAAGGTTTCAAGTGTTGGGTCAAAATTATCAGTCTCATGACCCAAGGAAGCAGGAATACCGAGGCCCTCATCATCATTCTGTAGATCCATACTTGGACTGGGCAAACCCATATTTTCACTGGACCCCAAAATAACCGGTGCCAAGCCCACATTGTCACTAGAGCCCGTCGTGGGAGATAGACTTGAACACCCAAAACCAGCTGGGTTGGAAGTTGAAAAATTATTAGAACCATCTTGAACGGATTGGGTAACAGGCCCGTCAGAGTGGACCATACGAGGAGAGGACCGAGGCTCATTCGGAGAAGGCCTGACAGATTGAACTAGAGGAGAAGACACACGCCGCGTATGTGAGGAGAAGCCAGAAGAGTGATCTATAGGAGGGATAAACGGCTGCACTTGTGAAGGCCCATCTGTAGCTTCGTGCGCAGTAGGCTGAGCGGAGCTGGGCGCAGTGGGCTGAGCCGCAAAAACAAGCTCCAGGCCTAATTTGGATCCATTAACAACCCTTGAAGGACCTGTCTGCCTAGGAGATACAACAAAGAATGGTAAACTATTGCCTCCAGAATCAGACACCCCTTGAGACGATGTAGCCTCTATAGAAGCTGAAGATGCCATTCTGGGAAACGTTGTTTCATCGAAGATCACATGTCGAGATAAAATAACCTTCCCATCATCATTGAGGCACTTGTACCCTTTATGTCGAGGACTATATCCTAGAAAAATACATTGAGTAGTCCGGAAATCAAGTTTGTGATGATTGAAAGGTCGTGTTAAGGGAAAACATGCACAACCAAAGGCACACAAGAATCCATAGTCCAGTTTAGCTTTGTACAGCATTTCAAAAGGTGACTTGCCACTTAGAACCGAAGTAGGGAGTCTATTGATTAAAAATACCGACGTAATGAACGCATGACTCCAAAAATCAAGACTCAACCCTGCCTGAGCTAATAAAACCAAACCCATCTCGACAATGTGTCGGTGTTTCCGTTCAGCTTTACCATTTTGTTCAGACGTGCTGGGACAAGTGAGACGATGTTGAACACCATGACGACTTAACCATTCAGATAAGGGTTTATATTCAGTGCCGCCATCAGTTTGCAAGGCCTGAATTTTACAACCAAACTGAACCTCAATCAATTTGTAAAAATTCATAAAACATTGAGCAACATCAGATTTTCGTTTAATCAAATACAACCACGTGAAACGACTATGAACATCAATAAACGATACGTAATATGAAAAACCATCAGATTCAATATGGGCAGGGCCCCAAACATCTGAAACAACCAATTGAAAATTTGAATCATACTCCGTTGTAGACAAATGAAACGGAAGTTTGTGTGCCTTCCCCTTTAAACATGGCACACATACATTCGACAGTTTATCATCACAAGTATGAATATTACAAGATTGTAAAATAGACTTAAGCACAGGTAAAGACGGATGGCCAAGTTGTTGGTGCCACAACTCTAAAGGCAAACGAAGCTTGGAAGTGCTACACGTCAGAGCAGACAATTTATTTGCAGAAGTAGGAAATAAAACTGAATTCGAACCACCAGCATATTTGAGTTCGTAAAGGCCTTCAGAAGTGAGCCTCCCCTGCAGAAGAATTGCTTTGGTTTGTACATCCTTCACAAAACACGTGTAAGAGTGAAACTCAAAAAAGACATTATTGTCGCGAGCAAATTGAGAAACGGACAGCAAATTCTTTTTAATATCTGGAACTAACAACAAATTACACAAGTGTAAGACCCTGTCACGACTTTGTAAAACACCAGAACCCACATGAGAGATATCTACTGCACAACCATTACCCATGTGAAGAGAATCCATACCTGAATAGGTGACATCAGATTGAAGATTCGATCGATCATTTGTGATATGGTGAGTAGCCCCAGAGTCGGGGTACCACACAACGTCCCTAGAGCCAGCAGAACTAGGTGCATTCACACTAGAAAACATCATATGACCAGGAGCAGACGCAATAGAAGGATGAACAAGAGTTTGAAAAGTCGACCCCAAGGAGCTTTGTGGAGTGAACACAGGACCAGGACTGATGGTAGCAATATTAGCACTGACAGGTGCAGATGGATAATAGACCTGCGCAGGAGTAATGGTAGGAGTAGACTGATTATAAGAAACATGAAACCCAGCAGAAGAACCTGAAGAAAGTCCATGAGAATACACTTGAGCTGAGGACTGATTGAACTCAGGTCTGGAACCAGAATTGTAGAAGCCACCTCTGCCATTATTATAATCCGAAGAAGAGCCTTGAAAATTTCGATCAAAGCGATAATAACATTTCTGAACTAGGTAACCATATCGCCCACACAACTGACATTGTGGATGGTTTGATCCAAACCGACCTCGACCTCTACCTCGAAACGAAGCATTCCCACGCTGACCCCTGAAGAACGAATGAGCCTGATTCTGAAACTGATCCTGAGACTGAAATTCTTCAGAAAAATTTTCTTTATCATCAGACACATCAACAATGTTAGTTTTAGAACTAGTGTGTGTAGCAACATTAGCTTGAAGAGAAAAATTATCAGCCAAGAAATCCTTCTGTCGAGCTTCACAATCAAAAAGCATTTCAGACAGGTTTTTAAGAGTAAGAACTTCTCTAGAAGCTACAGCAATCACAGATTCAAACTCAGCAGTCAACCCAGAAAGAATTACACTCACTTGCTCTTGCTCAGTCACAGTACTTCCAGATGCATTTAGAGTATCACAAATCAGTTTTATTTATGCAAGTTAGTCACTAACCGACATGCCTCGCTTCCTCTGAGAGTGAAGGCTGTGACGCAAGGATGAAATTCTATATGTGGACTTAGCAGCATAACGTCTGGATAAAGTGTTCCAAATCGTCAAGGCAGTGGTGAGACCTGTAAGATGTGGGAGCACATCAGCACTGATGGTCGAGAGAAGCCACGAAGCTAAGAGTTTATCCTGTTTCAAATATGCAAGATATATGGGATTGACAACAACCTGTCCAGATGAGTTAGTAACAACCTTTTCAGGGACCTTATGATCCGCAAGAAAGGACATGAGTCCATAGCCTTCAACAATCAGAAGCACTTGATGCTTCCACAAAACATAGCTATTCTCAGTCAGTTTTATCGTGTCAAGTTTTGGTAACTGTTGAATATTATACTCGGTAGAAGAAACCGTAAGAGAAGCATGAATAGAATTGGAGCCCATAGGATCAGACGCTGATGAAGATTCAAGAACCATTGCAAACCTAATCTTCAGAAAAGGAAATACAACTCGCAGAGGCAATCAATCAAACAGATTCCGTGCACACAAAATGCACCACAGAGCTTAATAGAGACAAAATAACAAACAGCTATTGAGCACACCAAACTTAAAGTACACACGAATCAATGACAAGGAAACGCAGATGGCAATCAGAAGAATTCAACATGAAGCAGGAGAGAGCATAATCGTGAGAAAGCTACGATGCCTAAAGGAAGAAGAAAGAACCTAAAGACACAGAATCTTGATCTAAAGATTTGTCCATAAACCACTCATATGTTATCATTCAATCAACACGAAACAGACTTTCTAATGATTTCAAAAATGACAATCTTTCAACCAAATCAGGAAACTGATGTTTAGATTGAGACGAGTAAGTACATAAATCTCACCTAACCTGATCAATTCGCAAAGGAAAAAGACAAGTCAGAGGTTGATTGTTGAGTCACCCACTCAATCCACACTCGTAGCTCTCAGCACGCATAGCAATCAACAGATTGAGAAAGAACGCAGCAGAGAAAACCCAGGAGATTAGCGACTGATACCATATTAGGATTCAACTGAATAGATAAAGCATGATAGAAAGAGAGGCAGTACTCTCTGGAGACTTTTATTAATGAACCCGTAATATCTCAAATGAGACCGGGTGAATTTATACATAGCTGGGTGAGTTAGCCTTGAAACGGCATCCTAACAAACTCCTAACCATTCTTGCTGACTCACCATAACTAACACACTTTACATCAGTTTAACAACTAACTACCTTATACTCATAACAAAAAGGCTATTGGACCAAGGCGAATCAAGCTATACCAACTCTGGCCAAGCGGATAGTTCCTTAGGGGGCTATCCGCAGTCTCCATGAACTCCTCCAGCAACACCTCTTTCACAAGGAAGGTGTGGAAGACGGTGACACTTTCCGAACCTTCCCCTAGGATCACATGGTGCATTCGTGGCGCCGGTGATCCAAGGTTTTCTGGTTTCAAGTTCGTGTTCCCTGGTTGCCCCAAACCAAGTACAAGGCATCGTTGGATGCTGAAGTCTCTTATCTCGCTCTTCATTTTCCGTTGCATGGCCTGGCGTGTTCCCCGTCCTAGTTGACAAGACCCTCGTCAGACGACGGGGGACCCTGCCTCCGGATGGAGCTCTCACTAGGATTTCGGGATCGTGTCTATAGTCCTTTGCCGGGAAAAGCGAGTTGTTTTCTTCCCTTTATGTTATCTTGTCGTGTGTTTAAGATGATACTGCGTGGAGGATTCATCCTAGTCTTTATGTTTTTTGTTGTTGGCCTTAAGCCTTTAGGTTGTGTGGTTTTTGCCAACGTTATCGTTGTTTACGATCGTTGGCTCGATCAGTGGAGGGTTTCGGCACCCCACGCTTGCGGTTGCATGCATTTGCTTGTTGTTTTGTTTGACGTTGCTCGGCTTTGGTAGTTGTATTTCTCTTGCCCATTTTAATGTGTGTGTGCGTGCGCGCGGGCCTGTGTTTGTGTATGCATGTAAAATGTATGTATGTATCAATGTATGAACCCTAAACCTTAAATCCTAATGTATATATATTAATATTAATATATATATGTATATATATTAATATGTATATATATAACATATTAACATATATGTATTAATTATTATGTATATGTATATATTTAATTATATGTGTATTATTGTATATGTTTATAATTTTAATTCAAATTGACCATTATCCACTATTCTTCTTTTTTTTAGTTCAATGTTTATAATTTTAGTTTAATATATTTGTTCATTATAGTCTCTAAAACTTTATTTTTATTTCAAATTGACTTGATCCTTATTCATTTTTTTGGAATTTAGTCACGTGATTTTAATATGATGATATTTTTATTCATGTTAGTCCCTAAAATTTTATTTTTTAGCAAAATTTACCTTTATTATTTTATAATTTTGTAATTTACTCCAATATCTTAGATAGTTAGATATAAATCATTTACTAATATTTTTGTTCATTCTAGTCCCTAAACTTTAAATTTAGTACAAATTGACCCCTATTCATTTTTTGTGATTTAGTCCAATGTTTACCATTTTAAATTTTTAATTTAATATTTTTGTTCATTAGAGTCCCTAAGAGGCTAACTATATTCTTATTCCAAATTGACCTGACCCACCCAATTCATTTTTTTGCAATTTAATCACGTGGTTTTAATATGATGATGTTTTTATTCATGTTACTTGTTAGTCCCTAAAATTTTATTTTTCACCAAAATTTACCCTTATTATTTTATAATTTTTGTAATTTACTCCAATATCTTAGATAGTTATATATGAATCATTTCCTGATATTTTTGTTTATTCTAGTCCCTAAACTTTAAATTTATTACAAATTGACCCCTATTATTTTTGTAATTTACTCTAATATTTTACAAATGAATCATTAAATGGTATTTTTGTTCATTCTACTATTGCTTATTGCCTAATATTTCTTTTTAATGTGATTCATGTTCGTCATTCATCAAGGGCATTGAATAATTAGCTCGAAATGAATGACAACCCTAAAGTCTATCGACCTAAACGGCTAAACCCGAATTAACCCGGCCTGAAATAAACCCGACCTGAAATGAACCCAACCTGAAATGAACCCAACCTGAAGTCTACCCGAACCCGAATTAACATGTCAATTAACCGTTTCGACCCGACCTGAAATGGACCCGACCTGAAATGAACCCGACCTGAAGCTGACTCGCACCCGACCCGATTCGAGTCAAAACATCAAATCTACCTGAAGCTGACTCGTATCTGATTTGACCCGACCTGAAATGGACCCGACCTGAAATGAACCCGACCTGAAGCTGGCTCACACCCGACCCGAGTCAAGTCAAAACATCAAATCTACCTGAAATTGACTCGTATTCGATTTGACCCAACCTGATAGGACTCGACCTGAAACCCATCCGATTACCTGTTTTTACATCCCTAGCTATACGTGTTTCATGGTGGCAACATTTTAAGGGCAATTACCCTTAGTCATGTCCACGTGGTAGACTAAATTTTCAACACCAATTTGCCATATCCACGTAATGGACCAAATTTTGCCACAATTTGTGGCTTTATGCCGTGTGTCCCATACGTGGGTTTTCACGGGTAAAGTCTTTCATTTTGAAGGATTTTGGTTGTAGATCCCACAGCTAATAATAATAATAATAATACATTTTATTGTTTCAAATTGGGTACGATACCGAATAATTACATCGTTCGAACACAACGGTACAAAATATGCGGTCACTGAAACCTAATTCTGACTAGATTGGTTCTTAGGGTGTGACAACTCTTTCCCCCTTAAAAAAATTTGTCCTCGAATTTTACCTGAACGGACGAGATGAGGATATTGCTTCTTCCTCAGGTTCTCAGGTAGCTTCTTCAACAGTGTGGCTTCTTCAGAGTACTTTAGCTAATGATACAGATTTATTACGAAGCCTCTTGATTTCTCTTGCAAGGATCTTAACCGAATCTTCCTCATAAGACATGTTTGATTGAATCTCTATAGATTTGGGTTCAATGATATGGGAAGAATCGAAGCAATACTTTCGAAGCATTGATACACGAAAGACATTATAGATTTTGCTCAATTCTGAGGGTAAGATAACCGATATGCTAAAGGGCCAACTCTTTCGATGACCTCAAGAGGTCCAATGAATCTGGGACTCAATTTTTCCCTTTTTACCAAACCTCAGAACTTTCTTCCACGATGAAACTTTAAGGAAAACTTTTTCACTAATTTCATACTCTATATCCCTTCTCTTAAGATCGACATATGCTTTCTTTCGGTCAAAGGCAGCTTTCAAGCGATCATGGATGATGGTAACCCGCTCTTCAGTTTCCCGAAGTAAGTCAGGGCCTAACATTTTGCCTTCACCGAGTTCAGACCAACACAATGGAGTTTGGCACCGCCTACCATACAATGCCTTATATGGAGCCATTTGGATTGAAGCTTTGATAGCTATTGTTGTAGGCAAACTCAATGAGAGGTAGGAATTTCTCCCAAGATCCATCAAAATCAATGATGCATGCTCGAAGCATGTCTTCCAAAATTTGAATTACTCTTTCTGACTGACTGTCAAATTGAGGGTAAAAAGTTGTGCTAAGATTAACTCTGGTGCTCAGAGCTTCTTGCAATGTTCTCCAAAAATCGAGATGCAAAACGAGGATCTTGATCGAAAATGATGGACTTAGGTACTCCGTGGAGTCGAATTACTTCCTTGATGTACAAACCAGCTAATTTAGGAAGTCCGTAGTCCATTCTAACCGGTATGAAATGAGCTGACTTGGGTGAAACGATCTACAATGACCCATATAGCATCATGCTTAGAACGAGTTAAAGGTATGCCACTAACAAAGTCCATAATGATCTTCTCTCACTTTTATTACGATAAATCGATAGGTTGTAACAATCTGGTAGAGACACGATGCTCCGCTTTAACATGTTGACACGAGAGACACTTAGATATGAAATCAACTATGGCATGCTTCATGCCTAGCCACCAATAGTGTTCACGAGGTCCTTATACATCTTCACAGACCCAGGGTGAACAGAAAAAGAACTTGAATGAGCTTCTGTAAGGATATCGGTACGGAGAGATTCATCACTACGCATACAGACCCGATTACGGAAACACAAGAGTCCTTCATAGTTAATTATGAAGTCAGGGTTATCTGACAACTTGGAAACAATGGATTGGAGTTCATAATCTTGATTTACAAAGCCTCGATTCTTGAAACGATTGTAGACTGAACTTAAACTTCAGCTACGAGGCAACGTTGCTTCTAAAGTCAGAAGTGAGCATTAATTGCTCGAGGAGCAGGAAAAGGTTTGTAGCTGAGCGCATCAGCTACAACGTTGGCCTTGCTCGGATAATAATCAATGACAAGATCGTAGTCTTTGAGGAGTTCCATCCATTTCCGTTGCCGAAGATTTAACTCCCTTTTGGGTTAAAAGGTACTTGAGGCTTTTGTGGTCTGTAAAGAGATGACATTTCTCCATGCAGAGATAATGTCTCCAAATTTTCAATGTAAAGACAACCGCAACCAACTCTAGGTCATGAGTAGGGTAATTCATTTCATGTAGCTTTAGTGGTCTCGAAGCATAGAAAATTACCTTGCCTTCTTGCATCAATACACATCCTAAACTGAGATGCGATGCATCACTATAAACTGTATAGTCCTTTTTCGGATTCAGGTTGAGTTAGGACTAGTTCATGGATCAAGACTTGTTTTAATTGGTCGAAACTTCGTTGTTGTTCCTCGGTCCAACAAATAGAGCTTCTTTTCTCAATAGTTTAGTCAATGGAGTTGCTATCATGGAAAATCCTTTTACGAATCTTCTATAATAGCCAGTAAGACCAAAAAAGCTTTTATCTTCTCCAATATTCTTTGGTATATGCTAATTTATGGTGGCTTGATTTTTTTTCTTTCTTTTTTTCTGGATCCACTTGGATACCCGAAGTCGACACGATATGCCCAAGGAAGGCAATTTCTATGAGCCAAAACTCGCACTTAGAGGGTTTAGCACACAAATGCTCCTTCCGAAGGGTCTGAAGCACAATTTGATGATGGTCTCGATGTTCTGCAACATTCTTAGAATAGATCAATATATCATCTATGAACACTACTACGAATTTATCAAGATAAGGTCTAAGGACTCGGTTCATTAAGTCCATGAAGGATGTCGGTGCATTGATTAGCCCGAAAGGCATTACCAAGAATTTGTAGTGTACGTATCTTGTACGAAAAGTAGTCTCAGGGACGTCAGATTCTCAGACTCTCATTTAATAATAGCCCAGCCTTAAATCAATCTTGAAAATCACGGAGGCATCCCTTAGTTGATCGAATAGGTCATCTACGCTGGGCAATGGATACTTGTTCTTGATAATCACCTTGTTTAATTGTCGGTAGTCAATACACAGTCTTATCGAATCATCTTTCTTCTTACAAAGAGACTCAAAGATCCCCAAGGTGAAGAGCTCGGTTGAATAAAGCCTTTGTCAATTAGTTCTTGAATCTGAGGTTTCGACCCTTTTAGTTTAATAGTTGACATTTGATAGGGTGCAATGGAAACCGGGGTAGTCCTAGGTTGCATTTTGATGCCGAATTCCACTTCTCGGGTTGGTGGTAAACCCAAAAGTGCGTCAAGGAAGACATCAAAGAATTCACACTCAGTGTCAATATTCCATAACATGGGTTCATCCTTGGCTTCCAGCGTCAAAGAACGCAATGGAGGGTTCATGGCGTTCATCAAAACATCGCTTTTCTTGCCAAAACCTCAAAGGTACATTTTCCTCTTACTACAATCTACCCAAGCTGGGAGTTCACTAAACCAATCAAAGCCTCGTATGACATCAAACTCGATAATCGGTATCACCAATAAATTGGCCAAAAGCGAAATCCCTTGAATCATTCAGGAACAATTCGTACACACATGGCATATGATGACACAATAATTCTGATATCAATGCTCAATATAGTTTTACAAGGATTCATTAGTAGCAATATAGTGATTTGCTAACCAATACTTAATAAGTTCAGGGTTATCATTTACCTTATTGGTGAGGATGTAAGTCCACTATTGGGCAGATTAAGCAATAAGGGTTCAAGCTATTGGATTTACCGCCATTGGGGGTGGTAGAGCCTTTCAGGCTTCAATGAGGACAAGGATTGTTAATATATTTTAGCGATGTGTTTCGCTATTTTTTTAAGCTCAACAATCTACCTTGATAATTCAAGGCTCAATAAGTCTTATTAGATCTTATAGACTTAAAGGGTTTCCCCTCTATCCCCTCGATGAGAGTCGAGGAGCCAATGACAGGCTCATCTAAATGAACTGCAGTAAAGTCAGACATATTTATAATATAAGGGAAAAGATCGAGTTAGTCGGCAAGTCATAATACACAATAAATAACTCCTATGTGGCAAAGTAATACAATAACAATGCAATAATCTTTGCTTTAGTCCTAGAATCGACTTAACGCTAGCTCTTATACCAAAAATGTAACACCCTATTCCTAGCCTAGTAGTGAATCGGGTCGAATGGCATTACCAGTGAACAAAATAGTGTTTGGTGCTACAAAAGTCAATCATTAAGCGACATCTTATGGTCATCAAGCGTTACCAAAAATTTAGGTCTTAGTCCAATTTAATCAATACGAATAAAGACTAGCCAGTAAGGATCAAATTGTAAGTGCTACAAGTTTTAAGGATTAAAATGTAATATCAGTGTTTTATAGACTTTTATCTGAAATTAACCTTACTATAATGAAATTCAACTTATAAACATCGAGCCTATAAATTTTCATGTCATTCTGGGGTCAATTACCCATTCAATTAGGCCATAAAATATTTAGTGATCAATTCTTAAACAATGCAAAACTATAATCTATGTCCTTTTACCAACATAACTAACCCTGTATCGAAACGCCTTGAGCCATTTCGAAACGGGTGCACAAAAATTAGTCTTAATATCAATTCTATCTAATACCATATCAAAACAGGTAAGCCATATTCTGATACGAGTTGACCTTCGTTGACTTTGATTATTGACCTATACCGATACGGGTTAGGCTCGTATCGAAACGAGTCTTGACAGTAGCAAATTGTATCGAAACGACTCTATATTGTATCGATACGCCCTGCTTTACCCTGTTTTTCAGTAACCTTATTTAAACGGGCTGTATCGAAACACCATCACCTATTTCGATACATCTGACCTTTAATGCCAGATTATAACTGATTTTTAGCTAAATTAACCTACCAGTAGGTGTCCAAATGCAATAAAATTTTACGGGAAACATTTCAATACCATAATCTACCAGCATGCCAAAGTTCGCGACTATTCGAATACGTTTATTAAGTTTTTACTATCTTAGGCCATTTATGCATATATGGTCGTTTTTAAGCAAACTTGAACATGTCATTTAGGGCCCTTTGCACCTACTCAACCTACAGGTATTACACACCTATTAAAGGGTCCATATGTTACTAGTTTGAGTACTTTGCCACCATACTAGGAGTTTATAAGGGAGAAATACATTACTTTAGCTTAATGGTGACTTGCCAAAATCCCTCGACTGC
This sequence comes from Hibiscus tridactylites, assembly GCA_958450335.1. Lineage (NCBI taxonomy): Eukaryota > Viridiplantae > Streptophyta > Magnoliopsida > Malvales > Malvaceae > Hibiscus > Hibiscus tridactylites. Next base: position 84,233,978 of record OY288270.1, read on the forward strand.
TCCGATCTCTTGTTAATGTTCTGTTTAACCTGAAATGCATGAGATAAGATAAATTAGGCATACTTTGCCTAGTGAGATAGTCACGGTTAACAATAAATACGATGGTATGCAACTCATAACATGCTAGGGAAATGATTACTTTAATATTACCAAAGCCATGTTAATGTTAATGTCAATGCTTTAACGAAATCAATACTATGACAATATTTAAGAAAATATTCTTTACATATTTTAATAGTGTTCCCTTGGATCGAAGTAAGATAGTGAATACGTGAATTCCTACGCCTCGCCAAATCAATAAATGGTCTAGTCCCTCCGCCTCGCCAAATGACCCATATCACAAACACCCATCCGCTTCGCCACAATAAAGGTCGTAGCCCAAGGATCGTAGTCCACCCGTGCCAATGAGCTCATGAATTCTATGTCATGCCAACTGTATCCAATGTCCTTTCGAATTCAAGGTTCAATAGCAATATCAATATGCAATATTTCCAATAACAATATCAATAATCAATGTTTCAATGCCAATGTTCCGTTAACAATAACAATACCAATTATTATTTGCAATGGCAATATTTATTGCAATGCCTATAGAAATAATAATGTCGATATTTTAGTGGCAATGTTGATGATTAATGTTTTTAATATCCCAATCAATGATTAATGTCTCAGTATCTATGTTAGTGATTAATACTCCATTATCAATATCTATAACCAGTATTTCAATATCAAAAATTTGATGACAATGATAATGCTTATATTCTATAGTTATAGTAATGCCTATTTCAACGTACAATGTCTATGATAATGGTACTAACAATATCCAATGGTCAAGATTTTTACGTTCTAATATTTTAGCATTAACAATGATGATATCAATGATGCCATGTTCAATGTTTCAATGTGATAACTTACCGATTCTTACCAATAAGTCCTCCAAAGAGGTTCAATACAATAACCCTATAACAACTTGTTAGCTATATAATAATTGATATCAACAAAATTAGAAAAAGCATCTAGTCTTTTCCCGAGACTCTAACTACACTCACCTTGATAATCCGACGTTTTTCGGATAAAACACCTTTATCCTCGGCCTTCGAAAATGACGCTTGTACTTTATCAGCCTTTTGAACTAAGTTAATTAACGGAAATTGGTTAGAGTCGATAAAACAATATCGAATTAATACGGAAATATTAATCAAATTTGATACCAAATCTTAGGCTAACCAAGGATCTGAGCTTAGCCCAACGATAACAAAGATTCGATATCGCTAAACCGCAAAAATTGAACTACCAATCTAACATTGAATCACATTATTTTTCTTCCTTAATTTTTCCTTAGCAATTGCGCTCATCTCCCTCTATTTATATACAGTAAAACCTCTATAAACTAATACCCTTGGGACCATGAAATTTTATTAATTTAGAGAGATATTAATATATCGTTAAATTAATAATTTATTAATTAAAAGAAAATTTCTCAATTCAGCAAATATAACTTTGATAAAGATATTGTGTGCAAATAAATTGTAAATTATACATAATATTCCAATTAATTAAAAATAAGTAGATTCATGAATATGTTATTAAATGTATTCATGTATCAAATTATTTATATCTAACTAGACTAATGCATGTACTTAATAATTCATTATTTCAATTTAATATTGTATTCATGAATTTACGAATTCATTGAAACTATAGTAAAACCTCTATAAATTAATACTCTTTAAATCAATAAACTCTATTAAATAATAAATTTTTCTGGTCCCGACTTGGGCCAACGTAAAAAATCATCAAATTCGATAAGATAATAATATAATAATTTTTTGGAGATCCCCTTTATAAATATAAAGGTCCCATCAAAACTATAAATTAATAATTCATAAATATTACAATTACTACTTTGGTAACTTGCTAAAATATAAATCTATTGTAATCTGTTTCTTTTTAAAATCCAAATCTAATTCAATGTCATCTCTAACTTTTCTAATTGCACCCACAAGTTCGGCGTTGAGGTCTCAATTCAAGATTCTTTTTAAAATATTTGTTGAATTGAGAATTTTTTTAATTAATAAATTATTAATTTAACAATATATTAATATCTCTCTAAAATTAATAAAATTTCATAGTCCCAAAGTATTAATTTATAAGGGTTTTACTATAATTGAATATTTTCATGTATCTATTAAGTTCATCGTAATTAATCAAATAATAAATTAAAAAACTATGTACTGATTTAATGTAACTAATTAAATATATTCATGCATGATAAGTGAACAAAATTAGCAAGTTACCAAAGTAGTAATTGTAATATTTATGAATTATTAATTTGTAGTTTTGATGGGACTTTATATTTATAAAGGGAATCTCCAAAAAAAATATTATATTATTATTTTATTGAATTTGATGGTTTTTTACATTGGCTTAAGTCGAGACCGAAAAAATTTATTATTTAATAAAGTTTATTAATTTAAAGAGTATTAATTTATAGAGGTTTTATTGTACTAACAAGCCGGTCTCAAAATCTCTTCTTTCTCCATGCTATACGTGTTTCATGGTGGCAACATTTTAAGGGCAATTACCCTTAATCATGTCCACGTGGTGGACTAAATTTTCAACACCATTTTGCCATGTCCACGTAATGGACCAAATTTTGCCACAATTTGTGGCTTTATGCCGTGTGTCCCATACGTGGGTTTTCACGGCTAAAGTCCTTCATTTTGTATGATTTTGGTTGTACGGCTAATAATAATAATAAAAATAATTTTTATTATTTCAAATTGGGTACAATACCGAATAATTATATTGTTCGAACACAACGGTATAAAATATGTGGTCACCGAAACTTAATTTTGACTAGATCGATTTTTAAGATGTGGCAACTAACATAACTACTTTTAAAATCATGATTATAAAATGTCTAATAAATATTACAATTCAAGATGAAACAAATTAAAATATAGCCAACAACTCAATTTTTTCAAAATTTGTCCCAATTCCACAATATACGACTTACTGAAGTTAATACTTAAGTCCGAACATACTTCAAAGCTTCTCAAAATTTTATTCATATTTAGTATATTTTTCTCATCATGATCCAAGAATCTTAATTAACGGAATAGTCGGCGGTTTAGCGAAAATAGGGTCAACCAGAGCAGAAACCTTTAAAGTTTGGTGGTAACTTATATATAGATCGGACTCGAATCAGATATAAATTCGGATTGAATCATGACAATGTCCATATCCGATCCACCTCCTATTATAACATGAATATTTTTTTAATTCGAATTCAGACTCTCTTTTTTTTTTAATGAGATTCAAATTTTTTCAATCAAATTATATTTGCTATACCTAGTTGTGAAAAAAAGAGGGGAGGAACGGGCCTTTAAAAGAGAGTTGGAGAACAAGCCGTTGAGTAACTTAGAAACAGGAAAACTCAAAAATAGTCTAAAAACAGCATTTCCATCGGCAAAAAATGGAGGCAAAGATGACCATGACCGAAACATGGCTGAGGAAGCACTGTTTATTGTACGTAGGTGCCACCAGACACCCTTTTATCCACGGCATCCGAGATGGTAGCATCGATATCTCCGCCTTCAAAACATGGCTGGTACTGTTCTCATCTTTGATTCTTGCTGTTTCTATGCTTAAATTGCATTCTAACTCCAGAAAAATTCTGGGTTTTTATACGGAAATATGACTGTTTTGGATTCATATGATTTTCCAGGGGCAAGATTACTTATTTGTTAGAGCTTTTGTGCCGTTTGTAGAAAGTGTGTTGACTAAAGCTCGGAAAGGATCAAATGATAGTGATAATGATGTTGAAGTGATATTAGGAGGTGTGGCTGCTTTAAATGATGAGATTTCTTGGTTCAAGAATGAAGCTTCTAAGTGGGGTGTTCAGCTCTCAAATATTGTTCCTCAGAAAGCTAATCTAGAATACTGCAGGTAATTTCTTGTATATGTATACCGAATGTTTTCTGTTTTGATTATCCATGTTTTGGCGATTGCCTTGATTTCTTTCTCATTTTAGTGGCATAAGAGGGTGGAAATTTGTATTGATGTGACCAATTTCGTGATTGTGGATGATTAGGACCTATGTTTAAACTTTTCAAAGTTTTTTCGTGTATTCGGAGGATTCTTGGAATGAACTTCATCTTTGTTAGAAGTTACATGTAGCTAACAAGTCCCTTGATCTCAAATGTGCATATATGTTCTTTTCATTAACAGGTTTTCTGTCCTTAACTCCGTGCCAATAGTGTCCTAGATGTGCCTTGAGCTGTGCATATATGTTTGTGTTTATGTGTTTTCCATCATAAATGTGCGTTGAGCTGTGCATATATGTTCTGTATATTTATGTGTTTTCCATCATTTGGCCCGTGTCGAACTTGTATAGTCTGAGCTGTGCGTGCATGTGTGTTTTTTGCCTTACGCCTAAACATGTTCCATGATTAAATTCTTAAAAGAAAAAATGTGCCGTTGCAGATTTCTCGAGAGCTTAACAAGCCCGGAAGTCGAATACACGGTCGCAATCGTAGCGTTTTGGGTGATAGAAACTGTCTACCAAGAGAGTTTCGCGCACTGCTTGGAAGATGGCAGTGAAACCCCAGCAGAACTCAAGGAAACTTGCCAAAGATGGGGCAACGAAGGATTCAGAGAGTACTGTAACTCCCTCAGAAAAATTGCGGATCGACAGCTAGAAAAGGCCACAGATGATGCAATCTCGAAAGCTGAAGCAACTTTCCTGCAAGTTCTTGAATACGAAGTTGATTTCTGGAATATGAGCCATGGAGGAACCTGAGCCTTCCCTTGTAAAATCTATGAGAATGAGTTGCATGCTTTGCCTTTGGGGGGGCCATGGTCCCATGGAAACATGATATCATAAGCATTATTAGTATATGGTTATCTGCAATCCGCATGTAGTTTTTATATTTGTGTTTACATGTTAAATCAATCTATATATACAGTTTGCTATATGTATATGTGTGTATTATGTGCGTGCAAGAAATTAATATATATATATACACACACTTCATCATGGTCATAAGTTTTAAAAAAATTGGTTCACTTCCTCCTTCATATTCAGATCAGAATTTGCAAATTTATTTTAGAATTTAATATAGTTTATTATTTGAATTAAATCAGTTTAAAGTAAATTTATTATTCAAATTTGAATATGAATTAATTATATAATTGTTAAATATCCGTATTTGTATTCAATTAATAAGTTTAAAACAATTTATTCAAATCCAAATACATTATAGTCTAAATTGGTTTATACTTTTTAACATTTAATTTAAAATTATATATTTCTTTTTAAAATCATAAAAAGGCCTCAAAAATATCTAATATGGACCATGTATTTTAGTGAGATTATCACTTTGACATTTCAACTGTTTTTTCGTTAGTTTGATCCTTCAAACTTTTAATTCGTTATTACTTTACACTTTTTCTAATAAAAAGTATAATGCGGCCCAATCTGATTGAGCCACAGCATCATTTTTAAGGAAATTGCCCAGTAGCTAAGTGATAACAGATTGAATGTTGAAAGATCAAATTGATTGAAAAAAGAGTAAAAGGGCTAAATTGAGAATTTCATTAAAGTAAAGGACTAAAGTAAGTATTAAGCCAAAAGAAAACCAATACTGAGAAGCCAAGGCCTTTTCTTTAGTGAAACCCAACCCATTAAGAAAAAGGAGTACCACAACAGGTTTAAGAGCTTTAAACCTCAGTAACCTAGCTAGAAGAACCGACCGAGCATTCATCAATGGCCGCTTTCTGCAACTGAAAAAAAATTGGAAGCTAAACAAATCTCTTACTCTGTTCATCTCAGCACAAAAACTTAGGTAAAAACTCATCTCCTCAACTTTTCCTTTTTTCAGAAAAAAAAAAGAACAATTCTTATCCTTTTTGGTTTGATTCATTTGCACTTATCTACAACATGCTACTGTTTGATTATGCTACGATTTTTGAGTTATATAATCTTCACTCAATATCCATTCTTTGTAAAAAAAAGGGTTTTTTCATTGTTGAATTTGGTGAATTCTTGGGTTCTTTTCATAGGTTAATAATTTGATATTAATGTAAATAAGTAGCATTAGACACTAATGAGAGTGATTAGAGATTGATCTAAAGAGAAAATTTAAAAAAGATTATGTTTTCACATGATTTTAACTCTTTATTATCTCTAGGATATTATAGAGAACTATGGAAATAGTGAAAAATAAACTGATTTTTGTATGAGCTTTTGGTTTTACAAATGGCCAAATTGCAGGGAAAGTCCTTGTGCCATGCATTTTTGTGTGGATTTAGTCCCTTTATTATATCATATATTTCTCTTTTTTGTATTTTTAAATTTGCAAAAAAAAAATATCCAACCATATAAAAAATGCCAATGTGCGTTTTAAAAAATAAGAGTGGACTGTGTGAGGAGAGGACTATAAATTATCAAATTATTGTAGAGTGATTAAATTCGCCAAAAATGCATAGTACAGGGCCTTGTATATTTGCAGCATTGTGGATTGTAAACTTTGTTGAAGATTTTTTTTTTATGTTTGCAGAGTGGGAAGTAAAGAAGTATGTTGACAGCCGATTCGGATTCCGTATTAAGGTTAGTAGAGATAGAAGGGAGAGGAAGGGCTCTTGTTGCGTCGCAACCTTTGAAGGCGGGGCAAATTGTTCTCAGGGATTCTCCTATTGTTGTTTACTCGGCGTTTCCGTTGGTTAAACGTCAATCATCAGCTTCTTATTGTGACAATTGCTTTAGGACACTCTCCTCCTCGTTGGTGAATGTAATGACATGTCCATCATGTTCTCATCATCATATTTTTTGCAGTCCGAATTGCCTAACCGTTGCAACAGCCTCCTCTCATTCGCCTTGGGTTTGTCAGGCTCTTAGTCGTCTTCGGGACTGCCCTTCTCTTGTTTCCCAACCTCTTGAATGGCAGGTGCAAGCACGGTTTCTTATAGCTGCATATAATCTAGCCCTTGTTTCCCCCTCGGATTTCCAGGTTTTGCTTTCTCTCCAAGGCCAGGATTCCCCTTCTGATGCTCCTGCGGTCCACTTCCTGCATTCTCTTATTTCATCCATCTGCCCTCCACCTTCGTTATCGATTACTATCGAACTCACAGCTGCTCTATTGGCAAAAGATAAACTGAATGCTTTTGGCTTGATGGAACCTATCTCTCTACAACAAGATGGTCAGAGGTCCGTCCGTGCTTATGGAATCTATCCCAAGGCTTCTTTCTTCAACCATGATTGTCTTCCTAATGCCTGCAGATTCGATTACCTTGACTCGGCTCCAGACCGGAACACCGACTTCATTGTTAGGATGATTCATGATGTTCCCCAAGGTAGGGAGATTTGCTTGAGTTATTTCCCCGTCAATCTTAACTACTCCACCAGACAGAAGAGACTGGCCGAGGACTACGGCTTTACCTGCGATTGTGACCGATGCAAGGTTGAGGCTAACTGGTCAGATAACGAAGCAGAAGACATTAATGATAATGGGAATGTCGAGGAGGAAGAAGACGAGGGTGAGGAGAGCATGGATGAGGACAGCGATGAACAAATGGCGGGCTCCGACGTAGAACAAGGAGCTGGAGGAGGAGAAGCTGATTTTCCTCATGCTTATTTCTTTGTGAGATACATGTGTAACGGCGAAAAATGTGGGGGCACGCTTGCGCCGTTGCCACCGTCGGATGATGCTCCGTCTAAAGTATTGGAATGTAATGTCTGTGGCAACTTAAAGAATGAAGACGATGAGTGATAAATTTAGGGCAAGGCATTAATGTAAACTTCCACCATAGATGCAATTATCTGTCGTGTCTTTATGTGATTGTTTTCAGCCGAACTTCACATTTTATCTCTTAATTCTCAAATTTTGAATTGTTCAATTTGCTGGATTCTATTTTCTTAAAAGATGATGCATAAATTATCCGAGTAAGATAGCATTGAAAATAAAAATGGCAAAATTATGAATGCAAAGAAATGACTTGTACATAACGGTAGTTGAAACTCAAAATATCCATGCCACAATCATTTCATAAAACAACTCCGGCAATGCACAACTACTAGGAACTATTGTCATTTATAATCCTCACAAATAAATGGAAAAGGAAGCTTGATCACTAGCATGTATAAAGATGAGAAGCTTCTAGAGTCCTGACGTTGAACAGGCACCATGTGTAATGAAATCTCTCCTTCAGCGCCTTTTACTATGCCTTCGGCTCTTCTTCGGGTTGCTCCTATCATCCGAATCAGAATCCGAACCAGAGTCTGAATCAGAAGACTCGGAAGATGAGCTGTACCTTCTACGCCTCACCTTCTTCTGCTTCTTCTTCTTCCTCCTCCTTTGCCTTCTCCTATTTTCTTCCGACTCAGATGATGAACTGTAATCTGTGCTACTCTCTGCTGAAGAAGATTCCGATCCCGTAACAGATGAGGCACCACTATCAGTCTCGAAAACTGAAGCCTCACTATCAGAGCCAGACCCAGAATCTCTTCGATGCTTCCTCTTGGTTTTCTTAGACCTATTGTCACCTTTCTCATCCTTGACATCTGGGTTGTCCAAATCATAAGAGATCGAAAGCTTCATCCTCAATTTCGGGTTCTTAAGCTGCTGCGTACGTGAGGGCCGTGACATGTAGACACGTTCATTCTTGCATTCATACGTCCAATGCCCAGCTTGAAAACACTTTTGGCACTGCGAAGCACCCATTGTAGTACTCATTGTCGTCTTGTCTTTCCTTTCGCCTAAACGCACTGCCTTTTCGGTACTCATCAAATACATCTGCCGTTTCGCTTCCCTTTTCTCCTGCCATCTGCTAGGTCCTTCTTCCTTTTGCCCGTAGGCATTGACATTTCGGGCTGCAGCTGCCGCCGCCCTTTCAGCTTGAGCACGACTAAGGCCCTTCGCGGCAGTCAATGTCGCAGCCTTGATTCTGTCAGCTGCGTCCTGGGTTTTTTCTTCATTCTTACTCGACATCTTTTCGAATAACAACAACAACAAAAAAAAACTAGGTTATGCAGATATATAGACTATCCAATCTCGAAAAATTATATATATGCATGCATCTCTGTATGTAAATTCAACCTAAATCCTTCAGCACCCTGCACTCAAATCCAGTTTCTTCATCCTAAAACATATGCTATTGATCAAATTATTCAAAACAAACCCAGTTTTTCAACAAATTCTCAATATTAACAGAAAAATAGATAGCCAATCTTGAAGAAAATACAATTCAATTCAATCCAAATCCTTGTTTAACTAAGAAATTAAAAGATCAAGAAACATAATTGGGGAAAATAATTTTACAGAATCAATCAATTAACGACCAAGAAATCATAGGTAAAGGTTCAAAATTTCTTAAAATAACGAAACATAAACAGCAAAGAGGGGGGGAGGATTCGACAGAACATAGCAAACCCTAACTCCAAAACACGAAGTTCTAAACAAATCTACATTCTGTTCCATTTAAACCCTAAATTGAATATATATATATATATATATGCGGAAAATTAACGAATTAAGAAGAGGATTAAAGCTTACCGGGAGTTCTTCGCGTCGGGGAAGATACACAACAAAGAAAAGAGGAATTTTTATAGTTTTGTTTTTATCCTTTTATAATTATATGAGAGCTGGCCAGCTGGGTTTTTCTTCTTTTTCACCTGTATTTTTTTTTACTTTGTCTTTTTTGACGTGAATAGAATAAAAGGCTTAAACTAAAAAAATACCCCTCAAATTTTGTTTTTTTTTTCTGTTTTAAGTATCTAAATTATAGTTTGGGCAAAATAAGACTCTAAACTATTATTTTTGGTCATTTTAAGTTCGATAGTTATTTAATTCGAAAGAAAATTATTTCGACTAATAAGATGTTGACATATCACATAAATTTTCTGATCAATAGATAGTTTAGGGAGTAAAAGAAGAAAAATGGCATAGTTTAAGTATTTATTTCGACCAAAAATTAGTTTAGAGACTTAAAGTGACCAAAAATAATAGTTTAGAGGCTTATTTTACCCAAACTATAATTTAGGTACTTAAAACAGAAAAAAAACATAATTAAAGGGCTGTTTTTTATTTAAGCAAAAAATAAAAATAGGGTAAAGTATACGTAAATGTAAAAATATCTATTTTATTTTAAATTTTTAAAAAATTAAGAAATAATCGTTTTAAATTTGTTATTATAAGGAAACGATTGGTGATTTTTTAGATTATTGTTTTAGTTCTTAATGATTTTAATTCTTAATTTTTAAAAAGTGATTTTTTGAAATGTGATTATTAAAAATTATATAAAATTGAGATTTAGTTGACTCATCATGTCTCATCTTATATGGGGTTACATCCCGGTATTGAAATGTAACATTTCTTTTTAGTCAAAAAAATTATCTGAAATATTTTATGGTGTTTAATATATATTATAAAGTAATGGTTAAAATTCCAAAACAATTATATTAACACGGTTAATTTATTAAATGGCTTATTAAATGTTTTTATAAGAATGGGTTGTCCTAGTTGTAAAGGATGATGTAATTTATTCAAGCGACCCGGGTTCAAGCACCAGTTTTACTTGGTGTGTGCCTTATTAAAAAAGACTAAGAAAGTTAAACAGATATTATCCTTGTATCACACCAGCTAAAACTTATATCCCTAACCATATTACCTTAACGTCTAAACCCTAAATTATAAATACATACGCTTCGTTTCCACCACATGCATAAAATATTTTCCCTTTGATAATGATAGTTTTAAAAGTTTTAACTTTTAATTTAAATTTTTTATTATGCATTTATTTCTCAAATGCAGTACATAGTTTTTGTTCAAGTAAATATAAAAAGTAATTTTCACTTAATAAACTTCTAATGATAAAAAAATATTTCTTTACGCTAATTTTTTTTTGAAAAGCTTAATATAATAAACCATATAATAATGTATTAATAGAAGAATATGTATTAATAAGTGAAAACAAATAACATAATAAAAGCTTTTGTACATCCTTTTAATGTATAAAAGGATGAATTATCAACCTAATATATCGATGGTTTAAATTAAAAAAAAAAAAAACTTGCATAAAGTTGCACAAGTGTTTGTTCTTGTAAAAAATTCCATTCGGAAAGAACATACATCATATGAGGAACATAAGGAAAACACTTGACAGTTGACACATTAGATGCCACAAAATTGATCCGAAACAAGACAGACAGCGCCAGTTTCATATCATATCGTCTTGAAGGTTTTAAAACATTCCTGTCAGAAGATTTGCCGCAGTGGAGATCGCACATTGTAACAGATGCCAGTGCCACTGTCATCCCCGCAACTGCACCAACAATGATGCCATTTCCAACCACTATTACTACTAAACCAAAACGATATCCAACATCATTCTATTAGTATCCTGAGTGGACTGAACAAATTGAATCGTTTCAAGTTTAGTTTAGGTTCTGATACCAATTGAGGCCATATGTGATACCTGAATATAAGCCTGTATAAATACTTTATGATTATCTCAAACGAAAGTATATTAGAATGAAAAAAGGGGTACTCAATCATATTAGGCTTCAAACATTCAGATATTAGTAGCAAAATAGTGTGATCCATTGTGTCCTTTTATGTATGGTTCAAGCCATTATATGAGAATGAGAACAACTGTTGTTCGGATATCAACACCACGTATAAAGCAATACCCAAATGGTTTTAATTTAAGGGCTAAGGCTAGTGAGCAGAATGAATCAACACTTGCCCCATGCGTTTAGTTCACATGATCCCATGACTTCTGTTGGTCTATCCAGACTGAGACCACCACTCCTCCCAATGCATTTCCTCCGGGATTATAAGTGAACGCATGCTTCCCAGCTAGAGGGAAGGTAAGGAAAGCGTTCCAAAGATGAAGTAGCTCCAAATTCATTGATATGAAATCATGCTCTCTATTTTTTTTACTAACCAACCTAAACCAATCATTCTCGTACCTATCAAGGGGATGTAAAAATAATAATAATAAAACAAAAGAGAATTTCAGTGACGAAAAAGGCCCTATTCAAAGGTAAAGCTTGCCTAAAACAAACAGTAATTAATTTACAAGTGCTATCTATAAATAATGAGGTTTTCAGGTACAATTTAAGAAAATTTGGGTCTGCCTAATCACCCATCATCCTAAACCCTCTCCATATTATCTAATCACAATTCACACGGTCCCACCCACCACCACAAACTGAACAACAAAAAGGGCAGATATCACTCCCCCAATTCTATCACTTCTTTCATCACAAAGCCTTTTTAAATCTGACAATAATATATTCGAAGAAATACACCAAAAATTTGACAAAACGAATGCAACAGTCTCACAGCATCTGAAAGGGCATTATGGACTTACTTGGCCGTGGCATGGTATTGAGTACATTTCTTCTGGCCTTCCAGTGGCAGCACTATACACGACCGCCCCCGCCCCCGGACAGCTCGTCCGCTTTCTCTCTTTCCCTGTCCACTGTTTTTCTTTGGTTGGCCCAAAACTGTTTTAGTCAAAGCACATCCTTGAGTCGAATAAAACAAACAAGTAGAACAAGTTTCGATGCCAGACAATTACTGCGGGACCATAACTTATGATCCATTTACAGCCATTTCAGGTGACGAGTTTGGCGGCATCAACGGTGAGTCTTCTCTACTTAATTGTCTATTGTCCGAGGGGCTATGCGGGTGATCTGAACAGTTTATAGGAGGTTCTTTTTCTTTACGGTTGTCCTCTTCTGAACAATTGTCACCAGAATCTCTGGGACTGCTCGATTCCTTCTCCAGATGATTTTCCTCACCTGAGCCTTCGTTTCCCTCGGCTGATCGGGTAGATACATGCACAGCATTTGCAGTTTTCTTACTAGGCAACACAGCCTGGCTTAATGTTGAACACAAAGCCGCAAATACGCTACCTTTTGACTTTGAGCTTTTCCCCAACCGTTGCTTCTTGCCCTGCTCATGCTCCTTGGGGTTCAGCTTACGCTTCAACCTAAGGGACTCCATGGTTCCTTCATCTTCCTCTGAGGTTTCAGTCTGCTTCCTGGGAGGGGGTGGTTTATAGTCTTCATCGTCGTCATCATCATAGTCAACAAGTCCACCAGATCTCAGACTAAAAAATTAAATTGAATATATAAATTATGAACCCAAACACACAGTAATGCATTTTTAGTAACCAATCCTCTAGGATGAGATTATTAAAAAACCTTAATGATGAGTGATTGGCCGCAACTCCATTGGATGAAACATGTTGAGACTGCACTTTCGGAGAACGAGATGTGGATGTTGTATTGTCTTCATCACTGTATGCATCACATTCAATCAATATAGGGGGAATGGTTTAGAGGAAAAGTGCCAGCTCATCTGTTGACAAAAGCATACCTGTCCTCATTGAAATAGTCTTCCTCCTCTTTCTCCAAAGCACGCTCATCAATCCGTTTTCTTGGGTCCGGTGCATTAACATTTGTTTTTTGTCCAGAATTTTCCAAGCACTGCAAACAGACAGGTGAAAGACGTTCTATATCTAAAAACCTCAGTTGTAAAATTGGTCAGGAACTAGAATACCTGCTCGTATTTAACTTTCAAAGAGTGAACAGAAGCCAATTTCTCAAACTTAACCAACTGATCCCAAAATGAATCAACAACATATCTAACCAATAATTTCAGGTTTTCCTGCAAGAAACAGTTATTATCAGACATAATCTTCCAGAAATGCCTTAAGATACAAATATAGTGTGGGGTTAGTATTCACCTTGCGGATATATTCAAAAAGTTCTAAGACTGCAGAGTTCAGCACATTGTAACGATTCCCATTAGCAACAAAAGCATCTATAACTGGCTTAACAAGGTTGTTCTTAACAAAGTGATTTATCAGATGTTCATCCTGCAAGATGATAGCATAATTCAACTAGTTAAAACATGTAACAGACTCAATCAACCAGCCAGAAAAGCGCTGTTTTGCAACTAAAAACCATAACATTTGTTTTTATTAAAAAAAGTGACGATTTTTCCTTATTAAATAAGGAACTCAAAGAAATTGCAAACGCATGAAAAATGAAGGGGGGAAGGTCCAAATATAACAGGTACAGCAAACCCAGTGAGTGAAAAAAAGATGTTAAAAGGTGATAAAATATGTACATTCTGCCCCAGTATAATTTCATACCTTTCTGAGCTGGATATCAATGATGCAAACAAACATAACAGCTTAATAATTAATTAACAAATGCGCCATCTTAAATGACATCAGTAGAGACCAGGGGCAGGAGATCTGCCATAAACCAGCAAACTATATGTGCCAGACATGGTAAGCATCTATTAGATTCTAGGCTATCATATCAGAGTGGTATAAATACTACAGAAATAATGAAAAGTTACGACAACATACATGAACCCTCCATATCTCAGAACAAAAGTCACACATCATTCACATAGTAAAAAGCTTCAGCTCAATCTCATTTTATCTTCATTTCCATTTCTGATTCTAAAGGTGTTAGGGTTTCAGATGGCATCTGATATTTCTTTTAAAGCTTAAACCAAATTAACTTACATGACGAGAGAGAATAGTGCGAACAAAGCGAACTGCAGCAACTACTAAGTACTTTTCCCTTCTCCGTGTCAGTAATAAAACTTTGTCAATAACATTGTTAAGGAGAAAATTACACCTGCAAACAACAAAGATAAGTAATTAACATTTTACATTAATAAACCGAAAATTTTATACGGATAGACAATGTATCCTAAAGATTACTTTATTCTGTAAGGATGGTGCAAAACACAGAAGCAAAGCAATTCACATATGCTTAACAGAATTTCAGGCTTCGTGCTATTTTGACTTTCAACTCTTCCGGCATTTCTTGTCGATTTACTGGTTGACTGGCCAGCCTCATCAGAAGAACATGCTAATATTATGACATCTATTAGCTGCCCCAAATGCTTCTCGTAAAAGATATCAATAATCGTATCTTTCTGCAGCAAAAACAATATAAGGTCAAGTACTTACATGAATGAACTTGGAAATAGTAACCAAACCCACATGGAGAAAAGAAATTAAATCTTACATTAAAGTTTAAGTGAAAGTTTTCCAACAACCAGCAGATATATATAATAAAACACAAATCAACATCCAAAATTTTTACACCTGCATAAATAAACTCCAAACTGTTGTGGACAACAAATGTGAAGAAAACACAGACATAAGGTATGAAAAGAACATTATAAGATAACACAGGCATGAGATATGAAAATCACATGATAATCATTCAGCCAAGATTTAATGGTAAGTTATATAGTAACAATATCTCAATGATCAACAAAACAAAGAAAACCAAACATAAGCCAGCTAAAGTCTTATGGTGCTAAATAGACATAAAAGTGAGAACAGACGCAAGCCACTCTATAACTCTATGCATGAAGAAGATCCAAATTCAGGTTATTTGAAACTTTCTCGTCCTGCAAGTTGCAACAATGCCCGGAATCTAACTTGATACGTGTCTTTGCTACTCTAAGAACAGCGCCGCATTCTTGTATAGTAATGCAAGACATGGCTTAGAAAAGAGGTTAAGCTAGATCCAAAAGTGATGACCTTAAACTACAATGAGCAGAAGAGGACTCAAGTAATATGCCTCAATTATTTTGGTATTTAGGTTGCAAAGGAGTATAAAATTTCCCATCTACCAAAATATAACACTTGATCAGAGAAATCAAGTATCAAAGGTAGGCACCTGAGCTCCTGACAACGTGAGTGAATCCAGTAAACTGCGAAGAATTTCAAGAAACTGGCAGTGCATAGCCTCCCCGAAATCTGTTACCATACCTTTAACCTGTAAGGTACAACTACATTAGTTCTTCTAGTTCTCTTTATATATAGACATGCATATAACACGGGGTGGAAGATCTGTTAAGTTCATCCAGTTGTTCTATTTCCACATAATTTTTACCATATTAACAATAAACTTGAATAAAACACATACCAAAAGTCCTAAAAGTGGAATTCCTTCCTGGCGAACCACATAAGACCACAAATGGTTTGGATCCTGATTCAGGAACAGTATGAGGATGTCTGTCCTGCAACCATTATGGGGACCTATTGTTAGGGCTTCATAGTAACTTTTGTAGTCTAAAAGTTTATATGCAGGGAGAGAAAAATAAACATTAAACGGAAATATTAAAAATGCCACCATTACCCAGTTAGCACAAGCTTTTTATCTGGACTCTGAAGAACATCAGTGACAATATCAAAAATACCTTCAGTCACAAGGTCCCTAAAATAATTGAAAACATGGACACTTCAGCCATAAGATACAAAAAAGTTAATTGTATAAATGATATTTCTGGAGAAATTTTTAGCTTTCAGAATGAAAGATACAGCAAGAAAACAATACTCATATGAGATTCAAACTTGTAGAAAACAATACCTAAATAGTCGATGCTGCTGCACCATTTGCAGGCTCTTGCTTAAATTACAAAATTCGTGCAGGAAATAAACCTATTGAAAGAATAAGCTTAAGGATTAACGCGAACACAAATCAAACAGAATAAACCACACTCCAAACCCGTGAGAAGAGATACAAGCAACAAATATACATGCCCAAATGAAAATTAAAACAATGAAACTTCACCCCCAATGTCAACAATTACCAATTTTTTCTTTGATTCGGTAGATGTGGTGGGTGATCTCAACCTTGCAAACAATTCCTGAATAAAGGTTTTGTCATCCTTCAATATAGAAATAACCTACAATGCAACACCACAATTAGTGCAAATGAAAACAAAAAAGGTATATATTTTTAAACAACAGGCACTAAAAACCTTACAATAGCATTGTTTGAATGAATTATAGAATTGAGACTAGCAGCTGTGGCCTCATCTGATATCCTTGCCAAAACAATATCCTGAAAGAACCAATCAAAAGCAAGAGTTACATGATTAAAGACGAGAAAGATTCATAAATCAAGTATTCAACATGCATACCTTCAAATAACCAACTCTGTATGTCTGGTGTATCTTTGACAGGGCAAGGGGATTTTTAATTTGAATGGCCTGTAAAAAACATATATCATAAAATGAACTCTTTTCTAAAGCTCCTTTTTCTTCCTGATCTAAGCTTCTTCTAAGTTGAAACCTCCATCATATGCACTAAGACCCATTTAAGAATACATTACCTCCTTAAAAACAACATGTTCTTTCAGAAAAACCCGATAGTGTTGCACCTGAGGAACATCAGGATCATCTACAAAAAAAGAAGAAGAAAGTTTCTTAAGTCTTTACAAGAACATGATATAAACCATCAAGCACATAGTCAATTATGGTGCATGTAGACAAGAACATCATATGAAGAATAAGCAGAAAATCCAGAATGTAACAAAGTAAAGCATCAGACACTAAATAGCAAACCAACATGCAGCTCAGAAAATAACCAATTTTGAAGCAACAGATGGTAAAACAACACAAGCTTAAAAAAACTTCAACCTGATGAACAATGAGAGATAGATTGTCCACCTAAAGATAACATGTATTGTCAATCACTTGCAAAAGCTGACACATATTCCTCAATAACAACCAAAAAAAAGTACATCATCAAAACTTGCTCATGGGAGTTGAGTTAAAGAATAGCAACACAAAGAACCACACACTTGAAAAGAGAAAGCAAAGGAACGCGAAACATCGGAACTCTCAAAAAGTCCCAAAATATAATGAAGTTATGTGCATAAAAAGAATTGTGCCAATAATACTAGTTTGCAAATTAGACATTGAATTCAATCAAACAATAGTCACCAATAATAAATCCATGTACAAACAGTATAGGACTTACATTCAAGGGAACCGATAATATCCATGATTAATTCATCCCCAAATATTTTCTCGAAAATTTGAGGACTGTTGAG
The DNA here is from genome assembly GCA_958450335.1 of Hibiscus tridactylites. Taxonomy (NCBI): domain Eukaryota; kingdom Viridiplantae; phylum Streptophyta; class Magnoliopsida; order Malvales; family Malvaceae; genus Hibiscus; species Hibiscus tridactylites. Next base: position 84,251,868 of record OY288270.1, read on the forward strand.
CAAAACTGTAAAACAGTCAACAACATATATCACATATCCATGAATGAAATAAAATGTAAGCAATTATAAGAAAGAAATAAGAGCAATCAAGTGAGAAGAACTAACTTATCCCCCTGATTATTTTGAATATCATGTGAAGACCATCTATGTTTTCCAAGTCTTCGCAGATTCTGAATAGCCCCATCAGCTTCTGGAAGAAATCTTGCTGCATACTCAGTTCAATGGGTCTAAAAATATTAAGAAACTAGCATGGATGGAAAATCAAACGAAGGAAATTAAACTATAAAGTTAAAACAGAAACAATAAGAAAACCAGAACGCAAAATAACTGATGATGAAGACATGACAACTGGCATCACAGGGGAAAATATAAAAGGACGAGAAATCAAGCTTGTAGTTGCAAATTGGAGAAAGATATTTTAATCTCTCTCCATGTGACAAAGAAGATCAACAAGAGGACACAATCTCAGAATGTTGACAAATCAGCAGAAAACAAAATTACTTAGTTCATAACACGACAACATTTGATAATATGACAGAAACACCAATATTAAGATAGATAATGAGCAGCAATTAATTACAGAACAATAAACCACACAATATCGATATAGAGAACAAATTAACAAACAGAAAATGTAAGCAAGAACAAAGTTTAAAAGAACAATACATCATTTAATATAAGTTCAGTCAGCCGTATCTGATCAGCAAGGCCACTCTCAGTCACAGTCTGCAGGAAAAAAATGATCAACTTAATGAATAATCATATAAACAGGCATTGTCTGAGCAGGCTGTATATGAGAAGCTTTCCATATCCAAAAGGAAAAGAAAATAGTCAACTTACTCTATATTAAAATAATTATTAAATAAGGCAAATAAAAAATGATCTAAAAAACATGAGAGCTTAAAAACCATTAACTTCATATTTTAAAAGAGAGAGAGGAAGAAAAGCATTCGAGTAAACATATCCAATGTTTCTGAAAAGAATAAAGTCTCAAAATTACAGCAAGCAACAAAAATAAACCTAAACAGAATACAATCAAGAGAACTCGAAAATCCATTATAACCTTGAGGATTATGGGAAGAGTAGTAAGCTCTACAGCTGGCAACTCCCTCAACTCGCTATTCATTGTGTGAAATATCTCATCTGCAGTAATCATAAATGAGACCAACATTATCCATGATTGTATTTCAAAATTACTCAAATGATAAATTTAATAAGAAAGTACAATGTAAAATGTTGCATGGATGTGTAGAAAAAAAAAACATTTTTTGTGCATCATAGGCAGAACACATTAGCAACTCAAGAAATAAAGCACATTTAATTAACATCTTCCTATTTCTAAGGAAGAAGCCAAATAAATTATCAGATTAACCAAAATAACGGCTAGTAAATTTTAAAGTTGTTTTTTTCCCGGAACTTGAAGTCTTTTTTGGACAAAAATAAGTGAGAAAGTTAATCCATTTACAAGGATGCAATGTTTGGTTAAATTAAGGAGAAAGAATTAATGATTAACTTCAATCAGATTTCAATAGTACTTACTGTTAAGAGAACTGAAATGAATATTTCTTTGCGCATTGCAAATGTGGTCCCTGCAATAGAATGGCAGACATTCAACAAGAAATAAACCAAAAAACATGAAACAATCCATAAACAATTGAACATTACTTACCATATGTGAGAGCATCCCGTGTTCTCTTGAAAACTAAGTGCCAAGTCTGTAGAAAATTCCGAGTCTCTCCATGATATGATTGTATCTGGAGATAAATGAATATATAATTTTTGACAGGATAAATGCATATATAATTCAACCAAAATGATAAATTCAAAATTGGCAATGATCCAGTAAAGAGCAGCATATTTGCTATTATCAAAACCAGAAAAATACCCTCTTGCTTTCTGTAAATGTCATCAGGGCTGATGCGGTGTAAAAGCAAAGTCTCATTGTCTTCTTCATCAAAAACAAATAAAGCAAGCTCTTCTGATCTCTGAATTATAGCATGTGCATACATGTAAAAGAAAGAACACATCAGCTAAATTGATTATTTTCAAAAATAAATCCAGTATATCCAGATGGGAAAAAGTGAAGTACAGAAACAACTAAAAGATTTGAACCAAACCTCCATATAATCAACAGTGACATGCCCAGTTCCTTGATCTTCCCATTTACCATCCTCACTCAAACGATAGACCTTTACTCGCTGAATTCATATATAAACATGGGCAGAGAATGGTTTTAGTCGGGGTCCACTCAATGACAATATCATTAAAATAATGCATAGCCACATTAACATGAAGTTAGACCTTGAGCAGCTATTCATCCATTGTCAAACTGACAAGAAATAATAACTTCTATGACCCCCCCCCCCAACACACACACACACATCTTAAGCAAATTTCCCAGGTAATTCTTCTCCTATGATAACATTTGGCCATCTGTATGATTCTGCTCCAACAAATGGTGCAACTGTTTTTTGCATTCTAGATTTGGTAACTCACCCATGGAACAAAACCCTTACCATAATTCAGAAATTTATAGCAACTGCAACTAAGATCTTACTTCCAATACCTCTTTGGGAATATAAGCAGGGTATGTAAACAAAAATTGTTTAAAGTAAAATAATTATCCATTGATTGACGAATAAAACACACCCAAACACGGGAATCACAAAAGACTATAATGAAAAGGCACGGAAATGCTAACTTAAAACCAAATTCTCTAACTGCCCAAATAACAGAATTGGCCGGTATCCCACTTAAAGCCAATTTCACTTCACCGCACACTTCAAAGTTCAATCCAAAACCCAAGTCATATTTAACTAATAACACAGCGGAACAAGAGTATAAAGAAAAGAAAACGAAAGGTAACTCTACCTACAAAGCCAAAAATAAAGTTAAACAAATTGAAATAAAGCAACTTCGCTTACTCTGTAAATTAACACCTAACTTATCTTTGCAACTTAACTAACAAAAAAAGAGCGACCCTATGGCTCCAAACAGAGCTTATATAAAACAGTGAGAGATTGAGCTGACCTGCATCGAATTGGAGTTCCCTTGAGATTTCTCTGGAGCACCCATCGCAGCTTACAAAAAACTTTTCAAAACCCGAATAACCACGAGGAGTCGTATAAATTAAAAACAAAAATCGAAGTTGAAATTGAGAGATTGGGGGAAACCTTGAATTAGGGTTTTTGGTAAACGAGAAGGGAGAGAAAAGCGCGGGCTCTTGAAAAATTAGGCGGGAGTGATTAAGGTTTCTTGTTGAAAGGAGGGTCAATAGAAAACCCTAAACCGCCATTAACGAACCTGAAACGAACTTCTCTCTCTCTCTCTCTCAATTTGTTTCGCTCTTTTGTCAATTTTCTGCGCAAGTGCCTGACCTTCAATGAGTGAAAAAGGAAACCAAAAAAAACAATGAAAAACAAAATAAACCACTGCAAGAAATGCGATTCTAGCAATATAGGCTTGATTTTCCTTTTAATTACGGTTTCGCCATATTCAAGTTCACAGTCTCTGCTATATTCACGCGCTTTCTTTCCTCAATCCAATCAAGAGATTCCCTCAACACGTGTTTTACGGGTACCCAATCGTTAGTCGACACGTGTAACGCAGCACAAAAAGAATTAAAGATGCAAAATATCAGGGTTAGGGACGGAACCAGAATCTAATTAATATAGGAGGGATCAAGTTACTTAAATTTAAAAATATAAGAATTATTAAGTATTTAAACTTAAAATTAAGAGATAATACTTAATTTATCTATAAATTTATAATGATTTAAATTGTTATTAAAACAAAACAAAAATTTAGAGAATCTATTAACAATATTAAAAAATATAATTTTAATATAAATTTCTAAAAGATTGAAGAATTAAATTAAAATTTTCAAAAAAATAAAAGATAAATTAAAAATTTTAAATCTTAGAGGTGCAAAAAAACCTTTGAGCTTGGCCTAAGCTCAGCCCCGGGTAAGGGTTATAAAAATAGTTGGATAAATCGAAATTTTCAGACCTATTTAATTTTTATTTTTATTTATTTTGGGGGTTTTTCGCTTTTGAGCTCTCTCTCTCTTTCTCTCTCTATATATAATCCTCATTAAAGTCTGTTATCATACATCTTCATTAAGATTAATAATATGTATATTAATCTATGCTTCATACATCTTCATTAAGATTAATCTATGCTTCATTTATAATTGTAAGTATTTTTTTAATAGTCCTAAAGATATTACAAAACACTTTACAAACAAAAGTAATTTAAATATAACTTCTATAAAAAAAATAAGTTAAAGGGTCAAATTTGTCCATGTAGTAATCCGAAAAAGTAATAATGTTGTCCCTACTTTTTTCTTCTTAATTTTGTCCTAAAAGACGGTAAATTGCAGCAATATTGCCTTTTGACCAATTTTGACCGTTAAATGCTGGCATGGCAGTAAACGGTGCTAACGGAGCAAGTTTTTTCTCAAAATCATTAATTGCAGTAATTTTGCCCTCAAAGCAATTTTACCCGTGTTTTATTTAATGTTTTAATAAAATTGGATAAATAATTTGATTTTTCGAGTTGAATTTTAACAAACAAAATATATGAAAAATTGATTAACAAATTTACGTAAATATCCTTTAGGTCCTTGGTGGTTTTAAAAATAAACAAATTGAGAATTCACACAAAAAATTAAAATTTTCTTCATTTTTCTAAAAAGATCTATAAACTTAATAAAAATAAATAAGATATTTAAAAAATTATTGAAAATAAAAACTAATAAAAAATTAAAATGTATTAGAAATTGTATAATGATACAATATAAATATGGGTAATTGTTCTATACACAAGCGCTTGTGGAATTTTTTTTACACAAGCGTCTTAATTTTAGGGGTTAGAGACTCTGTTTAGGGTTTAAAATTTAGGGGTATAAGTGTAGTAGTTTTGAATTTAGGGATTGTTGATAAAATTTTGGGTTTAGGGTTAAAATTTAGGGTTTATAGGTTAAAACCTAAATCCCTACACATATTACCCTAAACTAAACCCTAACCCTAAACCCTAAATTCTAACCCTAAAATCTAAATTCTAAACATGAACCATAAATTCTAAACATTTACATTAAAACCCCTAAACGCTAAACCCTAAGCCCTAACCCTAAAACCTATAATTGAGGCGCTTGTGGAAATAAAAAATTTCCACCGCCAGTATATAGGATATTAATCCTATAAATATTAAATTAAAAGTATTTATAAAGTATTAAAATTTTGAACAAATTCATTAATTTTTTTCATTTTTTTACATCAAACTGATGTTTATTAATATTTGATAAGTTTTATCACTACTCTAATGGATGGACGATTCCATTGAAAATATGTTCAAAGAATATTACTTGACTTAACATAACCAGATTTTTCAATAGATTTTATAGATATTTTGAAGTTTATAAATATTTTTATGTTACTTTTTATTTTTAATATTTTTTTGAATATCTTATTTTTTTTATTAAATCAAGGGTAAAATTGCTGTAATTAATGACTTCGAGGGCAAAATTGCATGAATGACTTTGAGGGCAAACTTGCTCCGTTAGCATCGTTAACTGACATGTCAACATTTAACAGTCAAGACTGGTCGAATGGTAACATTGATGCAATTTGCTGACTTTAAGGGTAAAATTATGAGGAAAAATAAAAATAATATTACTGATTTCGAATTACTATAAGAACAAATTTAACCCCATAACCAATAAAATAATATCTTCTTTTTATTATGATTAATCATTGAATTCAATTATCGTGATTAATTAAACACATGTTACATCTCACAATTAAAGAATTTGACCCTTCAATGTCATCACTTTGACCATGAAAGTCTTGCACAATCATTTATTTAGAGCTATCGGGTCTTGTTATACTTAATCTATAAGGCATGGTAACTTGAAAGAGTTCATGAAGGGATTGTTTAGATTAATTTGGCTAAAACAATCCATAATATCAAACCTTTGAGGTTATAACAATGACGAAATTTGATGAAAGAATTTGAGAGGTTAATTTAAAATTAAAAAAAATAAACTAAGTTTTCAGAAAAAATTAAAGGTTTGATTTACATTTGTTAAAAAATTTGAGGTCAAATTAAAAATTTTAAATATTTTTAGAGAATTAATGAGAACTTTTAAAAATTTTGTGAGATATGTTTTCAAAAAAAAAAATTAAGGGACTAATTTTTAATTTATCAAATTTTGGGGCCATGTCCCCTAAAGATCCCACCTGCGTTCCGGGCATTATTATATAAAACTTCTTTTAAGGGTAAACTACATAAATGGTCCCCCTACTATGCTCTAATTATCTTTTGCGTCCCCCGACTATCAGAAGTTACAAACTGGTTCCTCGACTTAAAAAAATTAACAAATTGGTCCAACGCGGTTAAAAATTTAACGGATGATGACATGACAGTTAATATAAATTGATATAATTACATAATTAGTCTTCAAATTTTACACTTATTTTAATTTGACCATAATATTAAAAAATTAACCCACATAATTTTAATATTCTATCAATTTAGTCCATATTTTTTTCTATTTCTCGTCTCCTTTAATTCTTTAAGTCATTTTCACCCAAAATTCATTTAAGAGCCCCGAAGTTGGCCAATAACCAACGACGCAAGTAAAACCTGAATAAGACCTACATATCTTCTTGCTCAAATTCAATTCTATAAAGGCTTGTTGATGTAAAGTGAATTGAATGGTTTTTTATTTTTGTGACTATAATTTTTTAAACCAAAATCTTTGCAATTTTCACCTCTGAGATTGCTTTTTAGGGGAAGTTCATCTTATTAGCGCTTTGACGAACCCCTTATCTTTTCTCTTCCTCATTGTTTCTTCATTGCCAATTATGCATGGAGGAAGATTGGTCGGTTGAAGTTCTCATGGTTTTATTTTGAACCAGGGCCTTTTTTCCTTGTTTTCATTTATGGTTTGGTTTGTCCTTTATTTCTTTTCTGTACTGTTGACTTGCTTGGCTTTTACTTTTATTAAAAAAATCACCCGATCATTACATCAGAAAAACAGAACATACAAAAAAACAGGGACACTAACTTGAGAATTCATCCAAAACAAGAAAAGGATCAAAGCATCTTAACTCAAATCTGCAGAAAAAATATACTCTTTAATCTAAAAGGCTCGAATTCATCAAAAAATTATTCACTTTAATGGGGGTGGGAGGGGAACCAAATTAAATGAATAAAATTTTGTTTCCTGGTGGGTTACCGGCCAATGCTTATTCTGAGATGGCTCGAACTCCTTCACGTTGTGCCTAGCCAAGAACTTTTTTACAACTGATCGTGGCTTGTTTAAACCATCACAACAATCGTCTTTCTCGGACATTCTTTTGTTTGTTTGTTTTTTTCTTAGTTTTGTTATGAGGTAATGGATATATAGAGAGAATGTTTGAAAAAATAAATTGGTTAGATATTGGAATGTCGAAGGGGGGCAAGGCAAGGCAAATGCATGACGTGGCCAATTTTTTGGGGGCTCTAAAATATATTTTGTGGTGAAAATGAATTGAAGAATTAAAGGAGAGGAGAAATAAAAAAGAAGATGGACTAAATTGATAGTTATTAAAATTATGTGGGTTAATTTTTAAAATTAGGGTTAAATTAAAATAAGTGTAGAATTTGAGGACTAATTATGTAATTATATTGATTTATATTAACTGCCACATCATCATCTATTAAATTTTTAACGTCGTTGAACTAATTTGTTACTTTTTTTAAGTCGAGGGATCAGTTTGTAACTTTTGATAGTCGGGAGACGCAAAAGATAATTACAGCATGGTCGAGGGACCATTTATGTAGTTTACCCTTTTTTAAATAGGTATTCACATCAGCCAATATTATTTAGAAAAATGACCTCAAATCGTCTACGGGTGAACTTGCTTTTTTTGTTTTCTATAAAATGCAAATTCGAGTTTCGTGTTAAGTAAGTCGGTAAAAAATAAGAAAATTAATTTTTCACATTTTTTTACATGGAACTCGCTTTATGTAGAAAGTGGGTTTTAAAACTCTTTTTTTGTAGAACATGAGTTCGCCTTACGTGGATAATTTGGAAGTTATTTTTAAATAACTTTAATTGGGATCATTTACATAAATAATTATTTATACATGGTTTTTATATAATAAAGCCTACGTTCCGCCTCTAATTAATAAAAAATGGGTTGATTATGATACTTTGAAACTTTGGACAATTTTTTCAAAGCTCTCACATATAAAATAATTACGGCCTTCCTCACCACATTATTTATAGTCACAGCCAATAAAATTCACCAATTAGGGGAGAAAGCTCCATTTAGACCTAATAGGTTATCGGTTCTTGTTATAAAATTAAAATATTCAAAAAAAATTGGTCTAATAACAATTTAGTCCCTATAAAATTAAATATTCAAATTTAAAAATAAAAGAATTTATTAACTATATACTCATGTATGAGTTGAGCTATTTTTTAATAGTATGAGTTGAACTAAAAAATAATGAGTTCGTATCCTCAAATTTTTTGATCCAATAATAATTTGGGTCCTTATAAGTTTAAATATTAGACAAATTAAGTCTTGCCTCATGAATTTTGAGTCTAAATACTTAATAAGCCCTTCTGTTTTTAAAAATCAACATTTTGGCCCATATCAATGTTCGATCATGGCTCCATTCCTGCCACCAACTTCATTAATTTTTTTTTCTATATTGTCTTTTTTACCAAGTGATTTTTCACTCATATATATGGGATAATTTGGTAGATAATCCAAAATGGATTATTAATTAGGGATATAGGGGACTTTGGGGGATATTTTGGATTCTAGGCCAAAATCTACAGGACCACGCCACCTCCTTATGGCGTGGTCTACTTTTTGCCCAACCTCGCCATAAGGAGGTGGCGAGGTGCTTGGTGGCTCCCTTATGGCCGGCTGGTCGGCTCCATTCGTGGTTGGTGGCTGGCTTAAGAGTGACCTCGCCATAAGGAGGTGGCGAGGTCACATGGGCCATGCAGCACCCGTACAAAACATATTAATTTGGTTTAGGGTTTACATAATTTGTTAGTATTGTTTAGCGTTTTAAGTTGATGTAGATTAGGGTTCGGGCCATGCATATTACATATCAATGATGGTTAATATGGTTTAGGGGTTAGGTAATTGATTAGGGTTTTGAGTTTGTATAGAGTAGGGTTTAGGGCTTATGTTAAGTGTTTGGAATTAGTTTAGGGCTATAGATTGTGTTTTAAATAAGTTTATTAAAATTTTACGTAGGGTTGATGCATGGCGAGGTCACATGGCCCATGCATTTTACGTAGGGTTCATAGCTTATGTTTAGGGTTTAGAATTAGGGTTATAGATTGTGTTTTAAATAAGTTTATTAAAATTTTACGTAGGGTTGATGCATGGCGAGGTCACATGGCCCATGCATTTTACGTATGGTTCATAACTTATGTTTAGTGTTTAGAATTAGTGCTTGACGAGTGTTTGGAATTGGTTTAGGGTTATAGCTTATGTTTTAATTAAATTTATTAAAATTTTACGTAGGGTTGATGCATGACGTGGTCATTTTACGTAGTGTTCATGCATGGTAAGCATGGTCTACGGTTTAGGGTTTGCAAAAATTTTAAATAATAACCCTACATCCCTAAGCCCTAAAACTTTTTCTCTCTCATTTATATTAAAATTTTTTATTATTATAATTTTTCATTTAGAGTTTGCAAAAATTTCTTTTATCTATAACGTTTGAAATTTATTTCAAATTCAATTCCGATCAAAACCATAGATTATATAAGTATTTATATGCAACCATACCAGCACACACAAGATGGATTCAAAAGTATTTTTTTAGAGTGAGTACACATCAAATTTCAAAATCTCAAGGTGAACACAATTCATAAAGATTAAAAAAATATGAAGGATCGATTCATAAAAGTTAAAAAAAATTAAAATGAAATATGTGGGGTTTAAAAAGAAGATGATATCTAATGAATTTAAGTTTTTTTAAATTTAATTTTAATCGTTAAATTCAAAATTGATACGTGTAACAACATACAAACAACAAAGAAATTAAAGGTTCCAATACGATGAATTTAATTGCTTTGTCCAACTCATTAGATGCCTCTGGGAAAGGAACATCAAAATATAGTATACAAATTTGTCAGAGTTTTCAGTAAATTCATGTATTTTCTAAAATAATAATGTCCCTACTAAAAAATATAGTTTAATGATTGCTTTGTAATAATTGAAAGTTTAGTGACCAAATTGAAAATTAAGAAAAGAATTGGTATAAATATTGGTAACTCATACACAAATAAATGTTGGAGATTGTGCTCTTTCACATAAAAAAATACTTTAATTCTAAAAGATAAAAATATAAAAAATATTTAAAAAAACACTCAATTTTTACAATTAAATAAAAATATTTACAATTAAATAAATATAATCTATTTCCTACGGGTCCTTGGTAACACTTGCCGGTGGAAGGATGATGTTTGATCGTACAACTTCGGGGGTTGAACTTGTCTTCGTTGTCGAATCGGAGTCTGCTCATTCGGATTTTGCTCATCCGGAGTCTGCTCATTCGGAGTCTGCTCATCGTTGTCACATTGGTCACCCATCATTTGCATAGAAGGTGGAGTACTATACATGCCTTGCAAATCTAATGGCGAGCTACTGATCGTGGTAGTCGACAACAAGGATGTCATAGTACCAACAGTCATACCTTCCCCATAGAAGGGTGTTTGAGGACTCTGAAATTGTGGAATGTATCCTTCATCATCGTTGTAAGCAGGCTGGTAAGATGAGCTTTCTCCAAACTGTGGTTGAGATTGGTCCGAAAAATGCCAACTTGGTGAACCCTCCAAGTTTGGTTGATGAGAGCTCTGACCAAATTCGTACGGCATTTGTACGCGTCTTGAGCACCGTGGATCTTGAATCCATTGATTTGCCTCTTCTAGAGGTACTATGAACGGTTTTCCATTTGATGAAAACCATGAATAGTACTCTGAATTAAAGTCAAAATCATCGGCTTGAATTGGACTCAAGTTGGCATACCAACACCTCCGTCTTTCCCGCCACAGTTGGATGAACTCCGCTTGTTTTGCAACCCAATTCTCGTTGAATCGACCCCTATGAACAGTATGAATTTGTTGTGGTAGAGCTCTAGGAATGGGTTGATGGTAGTTAAACTGCCGCAACACTCTGTCAGCGCAATGAAACTCAACAATAGAAAAATGTATCAAAGGCACAACCGCACCCCACATTGATGACATTTGCCGAAAATTTAGCGGTATAATGTCCCAGATCGTGCTAGTCACGTACGGCTGCCAAAAGAACTGCAAAAGACAATTATTAATATGCATACACAAACAAACAAACAAACAAACAAATGTGTTATTTTAATAAATTACAAAGCCAAAAAATAAAATTATGATACCTGATCTTTCCCTATTGTTTGAATTTTTAGTCTTATTTCTCTGACAGTGTTGTGCACCACACCCGCATTTGTCATTCTATGTCTCCATCTGCCAAAATTTAAAACATATATTTTTAAGTCTTTGCAAAAAAAATTAATCATTAAAATTAATATATAACTGTAATCACAATATTAGTACCTTCCAGCAAGCGGAAACTCCATCGGTACTTCTACAATTGGCGTAAGATAAGGCAGTCTATACCATGCCCAGGACTGCAATAAGATTTGGCATCCACCCATATCTGATAACTTTCTCGAACCATACATTATTGAAACTCTGCACATTTCATGGTACAAGAATGCCAATATTGCAGATCCCCAACTGTATGTAGAAGCTGTGTCAAAATTTTCCAAGAACGGCAGATACTGAGTGTGAACCATATTACCAGATGTATCTGGCATCAATACCCCGCCAATAAGTTGGAGTATATACGCTCGAGTTGCACACTCAATTTCTCGCTCATCAGATTCATCTGTTAAAATAAATTCTCGTTGCAACCAAGAAATCTTGATACGAAGACCGTCCACACAATCTGAAGGAGGAATTTTGTCCAGATACTGCAGACAAAGGTCATCTGCTATACGGTTATTCTGTCTAACCACAGGCTTCCCATTTGTTGGGACACCAAGTTGTAGTGCTACATCCTCCAGAGTTATTGTGCATTCACCAAATGGGAAATGAAATGTGTGTGTCTTTGGTCTCCACCGTTCAATCAATGCCGTAATCAATCCAGGGATAATTTTAAATCCACGGAGAAATGAAGCATTATAAAAACTTAAACGCTGCAGAAAATAAGTTATGCGTTCATCAGCTTCCTTAATCTTCAGTCCTCGACGCCGGATAGTATGCTCGACACCCTATAAATATAATAAAAATCGTAAATAAAAAAATTTTAAATAATAAATTATAGTAGAAAATAAAAAAAATTACACGATCTGAACTTACCCCTTCTTCGTGAATATGAGAGGAAATGTGCTCGTGGTCACGGTACAACAAAACTCTTTCGGAATCCATTCGAATATAAAAATCAGAAATGATGATTTGTGCTAAAACTCTGTAATTTTAACAACAAAAATTTTCTCTTCTCCCTTCTCAAGTGGCAAAATAAGACACCAATCTATCGAATATTTATAGGGGCAAAAAAAAATGAGCAGACCATGTGTATATGGCCTGTTGATTCACGGGCACAAGGGGCAGGCTGCAGTGCGGCAGTGGCCAAGCCAGACTTGGCAGAGGCCTGTGACCTCGCCATAAGCACATGGCGTGGTCACTATTGAAGCATATATGGCCTGTTGATTCACGGGCACAAGGGGCAGGCTGCAGTGCGGCAGTAGCCAAGCCAGGCTTGGCAGAGGCCTGTGACCTCGCCATAAGCACATGGCGTGGTCACTATTGAAGCACATGGGTTGGCAGCATGGCGTCAGTGGGCAGTCTATACCATGCCAGCCTTGGTTCACGTGGGTTGGTAGGGATGCATGCATGGCTCATGCAGAGTAGGGTAAGGTTGGCAGTGGATAGGGGCATTTAAATTCGAATATTTAATTCGAATAAAATATATAAATTAGTTCAAATAAAAAATAAAAAAAATTAAAATTTATCTTTACAATAGTTCGAATAAAATATATAAATTAGTTCGAATAAATTAGTTCGAATAAAAAATAAAAAAAATTAAATTAGTTCGAATAAAATTTGTTGATTCGAATAATCACGAATAAAATTATATTTATTCACCTAAAAATCAAGAATATATATTTCGAATAAAATGTATAAATTAATTCGAATAAAAAATAAAAAAATGAATTTTGTATTTAAATTTGAAATTCGTGATTCGAATAATCCAGAATTTATTAAAATAAATTTTAAATGCGAATAAAAAAATTATATATGTTGATTCGAATAATCATAAATTAGTTCAAATAAAAAATAAAAAATTAAAATTTATCTTTACTAATATTTCGAATAAAATATATAAATTAGTTCGAATAAATTAGTTCGAATAAAAAATAAAAAAAATTAAATTAGTTCGAATAAAATTTGTTGATTCGAATAATCATGATTAAAATTATATTTATTCACCTAAAAATCCTCTTTATTCACGTGGGGTGCATGCATGCAGGGTAGGGGGTGGCAGGGTTTAGGCTGGCCAGGTCTGCCTCTTGCCGGGGGACAGGGTGTAGGGGCTGTGACCACGCCATAAGCACATGGCGTGGTCAGCTTTATTCACGTGGGTTTAGGGATGCATGCATGCATGCATGCAGGGTAGGGGGTGGCAGGGTTTAGGCTGGCGACGGGGGGGCTTTATGGCCGGCTGTGACCACGCCATAAGCACATAGCGTGGTCACCTTTATTCATAAATGGTTTAGGGATGCATGCAGGCAGGCAGGGTAGGGGGTGGCAGGGTAGGGGGTAGCTTTATTCTAATGCATGCAGGGTTTAGGGGTGGTAGGGGTGGCAAGGTCGGGTAGGGATTAATATTTGTAAAAATATTCAGAATTTTTTTTCTATCTATATATTTAGTGGAGGGAGAAGAGAGAAGATAAAATTCTTATTAGTTGAAAATTTGAGAGAGTTAATCCTAGTTGTTGGAGCATATTGTTTTGTTCGATTACTTCAATTTTTTCAGAGAATGAGTTCATCAACAAATTGGGACACCGAACCCTTAGTCGGTCGTTTTGGCGAATCTCTTGCAGACTTCAGTGATGATGAAGAAAATATTGTTCCTATGGAAGACGACGACGTACATTTACTCGACAGAGATGATGTTGAGGCTATTATGTCAGATGTGTCAATGGGCAACGATATTGATGTTGAAGATGATGTTTGGGCCGCGACTGTTGCTAAGCTCGGGTTGGGAAATAACCAACCAGCTTGGGGTTATGTTCAACCGGAGCCCGAACAAGCGCAACCAGTTTATCCAGCATATAAAGCTCCAGCAGCTCGTATGTATGAGGTCGACTATTCTGCAATGCACGATGCTGAATATCAAGCTCATGTGTTTGGTTCTTCTTCATCGCATTCCGAGTTTGGAGAATTGGCATTGAGAGCTGAATTTGACACAAAAAAAGCTGCCCAGTTGGCAATTCAAGAGTACTGCGTCAAACGCCATACATTATGTCTTGTTAATGAGTCCAATCAAATTACCTATTGTGTAAAGTGTATAAATTGGAAGAGCAACTGTCCTTGGTGGGTAAGAGCTTCATACAAGAAGAGGACTGACAACTGGGTGGTGACACGGTTCATTGATGAGCACACCTGTTCAAATATAGTTTTATCCCAAGATCACATTAATTTAAACTCTGATCTAATTTGTGCTTACACTATCGAATTGGTGAAACAGGACCCAAGAATTTCGATTGCAGTCTTAGTGGCATCAATTCGGAGTCAGTTTGGATATAGTCCATCTTACTACAAGACGTGGATGGCAAAGCAGAAGGCGATGGCGCAAGTGTATGGTAATTGGGATACATCATATAATGACCTACCAACTCTTTTACGAGCAATGCAAATATTCATCCCAGGAACCAAGGTGGAATACGAAACAAAGGTCGCGGTCAACGCACAAGGCGAAATACTCCATGGTAAAAGAATATTTAGTAAGTTGTTTTGGGCGTTCAATGCGTGCATCGAAGGGTTCCCATTCTGTAAACAGATGATTCAAGTGGATGGTACTTGGCTATATGGGAAGTACGGTCATATATTACTCGTGGTCGTTGCACAAGATGGAGACAGTAATATATTCCCAATTGCCTTTGCCATTGTTGAAAAAGAAGACGCGGAAGGATGGGAATTCTTTTTGAAGCATCTACGCAACCATGTAGTGAAGAAAGATGGGATTTGCATGATTTCTGATAGGGGGACTGCGTTGTTATCAATAATTGACAGAGATAACAGTTTATGGAAGCCTCCACATGCATATCCAGCCTATTGTATCCGACATATTATGTCAAATGCGAAGCAGCGTTTCGGACACAATCAAATCCGAAGAGATATTTATAACGCGGGTAAGTTCTTATTTGTTGTTTATAAAAAAATAGTTAACGTAAATCTTTTAAATTGATCATGCTGACTTCTTTAATTTCTTTTTAATAGGGAACGAACTAGTTCAACCAAAATTTGTCGCGAGGATAAATAGGTTGAAGCGGTATGGTCCGGATGTTTTTGATTTTGCAAACGACATACCCAGAGAAAGATGGACACAAGCATATGATGAAGGTCGACGTTATGGCCATATGACAACGAACCTTGCAGAGGCTATAAACGCAGTGCTTAAAGGAACACGCCATCTGCCAATTGCAAGCATTGTGTGGGAGACTTATTTCAGATTGGGTAAAGTGTGGGCCGACAAAGGCCAGGAAGTGAACGCCCGGATAAACAACGGGTTCAGTTGGTCTGAAACCCTACAAAAAAAATGCTCGAACTTCAAGCCATAGCCACCTCTATGAGAGTCAGAACATTCGACCCAGATGGTTATCAATTTACGGTCGAAGCTAAGGTCCGAGGTGAGCACAAAATGTACACTTTAAACCTTGCTCGGAGATGGTGTGATTGTGGTGCATTCCAAGCATTTAGATACCCCTGCTCTCACGCACACGCCGCATGCTTGCATTTTCGTCTCGACCCTTATGAATTTGCGGATCAATGTTATAAGCTGGAGAATATTGCAAATATTTACAGAAATCAGTTTAACACGATCCCGAGCAAAGATTATTGGCCGGTAGAGCCAATATACGAAGAATGGTTACCAAATCCAGAGCTTCGTAGAAAGTTGAAGGGTCGACCGAAGTCCACTCGAATTCATACGAATATGGATGATGCGGAGAATAATAGAGAGGGGGGAGTTCTAGTTAAGCATTGTACTCTTTGTAGGGCACCGGGTCATAATAGAACCAAATGTCCGAACAAATACAATTTTTCAAACTATCATGTCGGACCATCAAACTAATGTAATTTGCAATTTGTGTTAATGCAAGTACTTTTTTTATCTCCTAAATTATTATTTACCTAACCCCTAAATTATTATTTTTCCATTCAAATGTCTATGAGATTATTTAAAATTATTTAAAATATCAGAAAATTATTATTTTTTCATTCACATGTCTGTGAGACTATTGGATTTTGGTATTTTCATCCACTTTTGACAGTTGACATGAGCGTATAGATAAAAGAGAAAGCATTGGAGTTTGGGCGTGATTGGCTATTGAAATTATTGGATTTTGGGCAGGGTGAATAAAATTTGTCTCGAATCGAGTCACTCAATTTTATCTTATATATATATATATATATATATTATATAAAAAATATGAATAAATATATATGGATAAAATGTATAGTTATAGAGTGTCGTTTAAATTGTAACAAAATATTATTATAATTTATAACTTTATAAATATTTACAATTAAATTTAAACAGAAATTCAAATATCTCGACTTAAATTCACCGACTCGAATATCATAAACTCGACTAAAAAATTTAAATAAAATTTGATTTATAAAATAAGACTCACTAACTCAATTAACTCAATCTTTTTATTCGACTCAATCTCATACTCACCCCTAAAATTAAATAATATGATCTTATAATTCTATTTGTAAAAAGTTTAGATAGATTTTATTCGAATTAAAGTTTAGATAGGGGCAAAAATGTAAAATGCAATAAATGAGGAGCTGTATTCCACCTTTCATTAAATATTTTACTAAAATTTGATACATTTACCATTAAATTGTAATTTTAGACACGATATGATATGATATGATATGATAAATATTATAAAAATAATATAAATTATTTATATTAAAATATATGTAAATATCTTCTATCAATATATATATATATGTAAAGATTTTGTACTTTGAGAAATAATATAATCAGTGTCGAAATTATTTTGATTTACTTAGGTTAATATACATTCCAATCTATTGGCCAAATTTCGTACATCCTAAACCCTAAACCGCAAATGAGCCCCGAACCCCGAAATTATTTTAACCATGCATGGATTATTAATATATATGTATTATTAATATACGTATTATTAATATATATGTATGTATTGTTAAAATATTCTTCATTTTTATTTTCAAAAAAAAATTAAATTGGAACAAAGTTAAATGAAAATTCATGTTTGAATTTTTTACAATCAAATTATATTAAATTTATATTAGATTTCAATTAACGTAATAAAAGATCCGCCTAGAAACTTCTAAACCGCAAATGAGCCCGAACCCTAAACCCTACACATACCCTAAACCAATACCAAAACCCTAAATATTTACCTAACCCCTAAATTATTTTAACCATGTAGGCCCATGTGACCTCGCCTCTAAACCGCAAATGAGCCCCAAACCCTAAACCCTAAACCCTAACCCCTAAATTATTTTAACCATGCATGGATAGCATGCACTTTACGTAGAATGCATGGCCCATGTGACCTCGCCATTAAAAAAATATTCGAACTATTGACTGGTATTACGGTTAAATCGATTTAAACAATTAATTCAATTGAATTCCTATCTAAATAATTTTTAAAAGATTTTTTTAAAATTTTGAAACACATGAAATGAAAAAAATCAAAACCTAAAATATATATTAAAATTTAAGTCGATGATAAATATTAATCTTAATCTTTGTCTATAAAATATATATGTATTATTAATATACGAGTTTAAATTTTGTCTGTAAAATATTTATGTATGTATTGTTAAAATATTTATGTATGTATTGTTAAAATATTCTTCATTTTTATTTTCACAATCAAATTATATTAAATTTATATTAGATTTCAATTAACGTAATAAAAGATCCGCCTAGAAACTTCTAAACCGCAAATGAGCCCCGAATGCTAAACCATACACATACCCTAAACCAATACCAAAACCCTAAACATTTACCTAACCCCTAAATTATTTTAACCATGTAGGCCCATGTGACTTCGCCTCTAAACCACAAATGACCCCCTAAACCCTAAACCCTAACCCCGAAATTATTTTAACCATGCATGGATAGCATGTAATTAACGTAGGATGCATGACCCATGTGACCTCGCCACCTCCTTATGGCGAGGTCACTCTTCCCATCAAGCCACCAGCCAACACTCGAGCCGAGCAGCCAACTAAACGTGAGCCATCAAGCACCTCGCCATAAGGAGGTGGCGAGGTCAGGCTAAAAGGTGACCACGCCATAAGGGGGTGGCGTGGTCCTGTAGATTTTGGCCTAGATGCCAAAATATCCCCCAAGGTCCCCTATATCCCTAATTATTAACCCATTTTGGATTATCTGCCAAAATAACCCCATATATATTGTATATCAATTAAAAACAATTTTTATCAAGAGAATATTCACTTGATAAAAGAGATAACATAATAAGAAAATAACATAAATAAAATTTAATAAAGTAAATAAAGAGGTAAAAAAGATACGTGATATAATTTCTCGGTGAAAATACATTTTCTTTCGTAAATTTTATCAACGTCACTTTTTCCTATTAAGTAAAGAAGCTTATATCTAGGAAGTTTAGATGATCAAATTTAGAACGTCGCCACTTGAAACTATGGATGTGGAGAAGATGAAAGAAAATGAAAACGAAGAAAAAAAAAGTTTTAAGACAACATTTAAAATACTCAACCGATGTTTTCCAAAGATATGGTGAAAACAAAAAAAAAATCAACACATTTTACTTTCTCATAATCACTCATAAGGTTCTTAACGTTTTACATGAAGTTTAAAAATATCATTTTTATTAAATAGAAAAAGATAATTACATTTTTAACATTAATATTAGAATTTAAGGTCATATAAAATGTGACAATATAATTTTTTTTAACTATTCTCAATTAATGGATCTATCAAAAATACAATTTTAATCAACTAAATTCAATTCTCTTTTAATTTGGATCCAAAACTTTATATAACACTCTTAGGGTAATCTTTACCGAATGTCTCTTTTGTTTAGAATGTGTTCTATTTTAGTTACCCAATTTAAAAAAATTATTTTTGGTCATTTATATGTTCGACGTTTATTATTTTGGTCACTCGATCGTTAACCTCCGTTAATAAAAAATATTAATTATAATTTTAATCCATAGTATTTTGAAAGTTTATTTATTTCACCAGTTTTAAAGAAAAAACCTAAAAAATTATCTTTCTCTCACAAAAATTCTCTAACTCATATCCAAGCCCCTTAATTCATATATGTCGCCACCTTCAACCACCATGAGCCATCGCCTTGTTGTTGTTGTCGTCGTTGATTTTAGTTGCGAGATAAGGAATAGTATCAACCAATTACTCTTGGAATTTCCTAAATGTCTCCTTTGTGTAAAGGTTGGCTAGTTGTTTTTATGTGGAAGATGGAGTTTTTAAAATTTGGTGATGCGTTTAATGTATCATAATCGACCTTTACTTCTTTTTAGGTCTTAGTTTTTCTAAATCGAGCGATTAAGTTTGGGTTTTCAATTGGTATAGTAAAGTTTTTTAAGGAATTCAAATCATAAAAAGGAAAGGGAGAAAAAACTTTCATTCGTTAGTCTTGGCTTATCGAAAAAAAACATGCGACGACTAAGAACAGTTCAAAGCCGACGACAAAATGAACGATAGTAGTGATAACAAATGTAGGGTTTGAGTTAGAGGAGAAGAATAATATTTTGGAGGATAAGCTTATTTTAGATTTTTTGTTTGGAAGGGTAAAAAAAATGAAGTTTTAAAAGCTTAGAGGTTAAAATTAAAATGGGTAAACTACTTGGTGACCACCCAACTATTAGGTCTGACCTATTTTGACCATTGAACTACAAAAATTTAAAATTCGACCACCCAACTATTTAATTGGACCTACTTTGACCATCGGCTGTTAAAATCTAACTGAGGGGTGGCGTGGTTGTTAATAAAAATTTGTATAACTACACATTTGGTCCTTGTTAGTTACTTAGTTTACCAATTTGATACTAATTTTAATTTAATTAAATAAATTAAGTTCATTGAAAGCTGTTTTGTTCAGTTCAGTTGTGCGTTTTTGCCTAATGTTTCTGCTGCATATTGTCACATACTTATTTCTTCAAGCTCAAATCCGTGCGGCACTAGCACTCTCGGCACGATGCTAATCAGCCTTCTCACGCAACGTTATGGCAAAACAAGGAGCAAGAGAGATTTACAAGGAAACTACCTTGTATTAAGCAACGAAAGCTTACAAGAGAGAGCTTTACAAGTGTTTTAGTACACAACTCTTGGATGATTTACAAATGAGGGAGGTGGCCCTATTTATAGGCTCATTCCTCTTAAACGGACGGCTAGGATCATTTTGATCCAACAGCTACAATTTTGTCTCCTAAAATATCTAAGGGATCTAAACTATTCTAGAGATTTCTATAGGATTCTACATATATCTCTAAGGACCTAAAGTATTCTAGATAACTCCTATATATCTACACATTTCTATAGGTTTCTAGAATGTTCCAGACATCTCTAGAGTAGTCCCGATTCTTCCATAGTCTTCCAGGATCTTCTATAACATTCTAGATCCTTCTAGAATGTTCTAGATGCTTCTAGCATGTTCCAGGTTCTTCTAGAATGTTCCGAAACCTTCAAGAATCTTCTAGAGTCTTTTAGAATCTTCCAAGGTGTTCTAGGTGTCTCTGGACCTTTGAAGAGCCTCCCGGATTGTTCTAGACTTGTGTAGAATCTCCTGGAACCTCCTAGATTCATGTGGAGACGTTTCATGATGGTTGTGGGCATCTCTAGGCCGTTCTAGATCCTTCTGTGGATCATCCTTTGCCTTAAAACGCCCAAGGCACTTCATTTTGCCTTGGTTGGCCCGAGTGCACCTAGAAGGCACTCCTCGGTCGGTCTTGGTGCACTTTGGCGGGGTGTGACAATATGCTTCCAATGGCTAAAAGATTCAATCACCATTTAGTTTTAGTTCTTGCTATAATCTTACTTCTAATCAGTCAATCAGAGCAGCTAAAGTCGTCCTAAACTCAAACCCTTTTACGAGTTGGTTTGGTGTTGAATTATCCAGATATTTTGAGTAAGTGGAATAGCTCGATTGACTTGTACAACACCGAACCGGCATCCAAGTAACTTTGGTGTGCTATGAAGAAAGCATAACTCAACTGCATATAATTGGAAGTAAAGGAACTCCTTTGCTACCTACAAACTTTTCCATGGATTCCTTCTTAGTTGAGAACAAGTTGGTTCGCCTCGTATTGGGAAACAACAGGTTTCGATCTGAAATTGAGCTCATATTACAAACTTGAATGGTTCAACTTGTTAGTCAATAGATTTGTTTATAATTAAAAATTACATTGTGTGTTCTCTGGTTCAGTGGTAAACTTGTCCCATTTAATCTTAAGGAACTTGGGTTTGAACCCTATCCAAGCTAAAATTCTTTATGTTTTATATTCTTCATCTAATTAGGTTACACGTGTCGCCACTTGATTAGAGGAGGAGAATAAAATTATTAAATAAAAATAAATAATTAAATTTTTTCAATAAGGTGATACCACATGTTGACACCTAATTGATTGATTAATTTATTTAATTAAAATTAGGATCAAATTGGTAGAATATGTAATTAACAGAGACCAAATGTGTAGTTATACAAATTTCCATTAACATCAGCCACACCATCTCTCTGTTAGATTTTAACGGCTGATGGTCAAAAAAGTCTAATTAAATAGTTTGGCGGTCGAATTTTAAATTTTTATAGTTCGATGGTCAAAATGGGTCAAACCCGATAGTTGGGTGGTCACCCAAGTAATTTACCCATTTAAAATTAACATTTTTTTATTAATGTAGGTTAACGTTAGGGTGACCAAAACGATAATGGTCAAAAACAAAAGTGAATAAGATAATCTATTTCTTTTTCAAATTAGACGACCAAAATAGAATACGCCATAAATAAAGGAACTTCCGGCAAATATTACCTTTAAGATTAACACTATGTTTATCTTAATTCAGGTAAAGATTCGAATATTAACACAAATATAAATCGTTACAGAAATGAAATGTTTGAGCATGTAAATGCAATAAGAAGATTATTCTAATTACACTCAATAAATATTGGGTGCAACGACAAGACACAATGCAAATTCAAGAAGAGAACTTAAGTTTGATCTTTAAAAAATAACATTATTAAAAAAACACTCATAAATCTTACACATTGATCATAAAATGGACATAAATTATATAAAAAAAATAAATTCAAATCTTTAAATCAATATTTTATGATATAATGCATATATTAGCCATAATTTTGAATAACTACTCCATAAGTTATTACAATAATAGATTTTTTTTTGAATATAATGCCGGTTATAGATTATTAAAAGGAAATAAACATGAGGTTAGCTGGCATCCACCCAGCGTAAAAAACAAGGAAAAGAAAATGAAGGGGCAACACTCAACCCCCCCTATGAACCGACATAACCCATCTGCCAAAAGAAAGTAAAACATTTCAAGACCAGAGCAAAGGGCATAAGCCATCTTCAAAATAGATCCTAAAATCGTTCGAGCCTAAACACGGCTGAGGGCTCGGCGTTCTTCTTCCACTATCTCCGCCACCGACGAAGGAACCTCCTCCATCCAGTAAAGATCGTCGGAATCCCAACGCGAATCAGCAGCCAAAAGGTGCGCCGCCCGATTTCTCTCTCGCAAAACATGACCAAACCGTACTGCATGCAACGATCGGCACCGCTGCTTCGCCTCCCACACCATCGTGCTAATCTCCGACATATCAGCAGCCGGATTCGCCATTTTCCGGATCACCGACAACGAATCACCCTCGAAGTATACCTACCGTAAACCTAGATCAAGGGTAAATTCCACTGCGTGGACTAGCGTCGTCGCCTCCGCCGCAAAAGTCGACTGAATCCGGTAAGCCCTTCGACGACAAGCCCCTAAAATATGGCCATTTGAATTTCTGATAATAACCCCTGGCCACATTTGCTTTGTCTGAGGTACAAAACGAGCGTCAAAGTTCGCTTTGAGAAAAGGTTCCGGGGGCGGATCCCAGCCCGGTACCGCCGGCGTCGGTAAGACACTTGCCCTAGCCGGTAAAACTCTCAGCTCCTGTGAATATGATTTAACAAAAGCAATTATATCTTGTGGTCTCTGTTGTAAGTTCTCATGAATAAGCCTGTTTCTGGAAAACCAAAGGGCCCATATAGTTAATAAAATCTCCAGATGTTTAACGCGTAGAACATTTGTAAGAAGCCACGATAACCACTCTTTGTAACTCAACTGTAGTGTTCCAGGAGACCAAATATACCCCAAAATACTCCATGTAGACTGAGCTTTTGGACAATCTCTCATCACATGTAGGATAGATTCGGATGCACTTTGACAAGTAGGGCAAGTAGAATCAGTTAATAAGCGGCGATAGAGCATGTTATCTTTTGTAGGAGCAAAATTACGAATAAATTTCCAATTCTGTAACTTGATCTTCGAGGGGCAATCAACTGACCATATTTGTTGATATAGGCTTCTATCTAACTGTGATATAGGTATAGAGTTCAATAGAAAACGATATCCACTTCTAACAGAATATATCCCCGATTTTTCCTCATTCCAAATCTGACAATCCCCCTGGGCAAAACGTGATAAGGGAATAGAAAGAATTAACTCAGCTTCTTCTTCTGCAAAAATTCCCCGAATCATTTCTTCATTCCAACATCCTTCCTCTGGTTGTATAAGATCCGCCACCAACAAAGCCTCAGTACTTTGTTCCGATAACACACGACGGGGAGGGGAACACGGGAGCCAATAATCATTCCATATATTAATGGACGAGCCCGTTCCAACTTTCCATCGCAACCCACTTTCTAACAAGCCTCTAGCGCTCCACACACTCCTCCATATATATGAAGGGTTCGAGCCCAGTCGAGCCATCAGAAAAGAAGATCCCGAAAAGTATTTCGCCTTAAAAATCTTAGCCACCAGCGAGGTCGGACGAGTCATCAGTCTCCAGGCCTGTTTAGCGAGAAGGGCCACATTAAATTTCAGCATATCACGGAAACCAAGCCCACCATCATCTTTTAGAATGCACAAGTCAGCCCACCCGCACCAATGTATCCCCTTCTTTCCTTGACCTTTTTGCCACCAATACCGAGCCATAATAGCTTCTAAAGATTTACAGAGCGTCTTAGGTAGCAAGAAAACACTCATCGCATAAACGGGAATTGCTTGTAAGACCGCCTTAATAAACACCTCTTTTCCTCCTTGTGACAGTGGACGAATACTCCAAGAATTGACTTTTGATTTCATTTTCTCGCCCAAATTATTGAAAGCTACTCTTTTATTTCTTCCCACCAACGGTGGTAAACCAAGGTATTTCTCTAAATTCGATTCATTATCCACCCCCAGAATTTGTTTAATTCGTGCCCGCACTGAATCCGCCGTATTAGATGAGAAAAATAAACCAGATTTGTCAAAATTCACAATCTGACCTGACTTTTCAGCGTACTGGTGGAGAAGATTCTTGATATACTGCGCACAGCCTTCAGAAGCCTTATTAAATAACAGACAATCATCCGCGAACAAAAGGTGCGTAACCGATGGAGCATATCTATTCAGCCGAAACCCCGAAAGGCTTCCCGCAGAAAGAGCCTCCCTAATCAACGTAGATAACCCCTCTGTACAAAATAAGAAAAGATACGAGCTTAGGGGGTCACCCTGTCTCAAACCCCTAGTAGGTGCAAAAGCATCACCTACCACACCATTAATGACCACCGAATACGAAACCGACGATAGACATCTTTCAATAAGAGAAACCCATGCATCCGCAAAACCCATCTTCCGCATAATCGCCAGTACAAATGACCATTGTACGCGATCATATGCCTTGCTCATGTCTAACTTCAGGGCAAAAAACCCCTCCTTTCCTGAACGACTCATGGTATACGAGTGCAAAATCTCATATGCAATCATTACATTATTAGTAATAGCTCGTCCGGGTATAAAAACGCTCTGACTCTCATCAATACAAGGATCCAAAAATCGTTGTAATCTATTAGCAAGCACCTTCGACGCTAATTTAAAGATTACATTACAAAGACTTATTGGTCGGTAATGTGCCATAGAAACTGGGTCACTGACCTTTGGTATGAGTACAATGTGGGTCTGATTAACATTCTGCATATCAAACTCACCCTCCAATAGGCCTATACAAAAGTCTGCAACTTCATTGCCTACTATATGCCAGAACCGCTGATAAAAGACAGCCCCTAATCCATCAGCTCCCGCCGCTTTAAGAGGCCCCATCGACTGTAAAGCAGTATACACCTCCTTACGAGTAAAAGGGGCTAAAAGTTCTTCATTATCCGTCTGAGTGATACTCGGTCTAATCCCCTCTAAAATACTAGTAAAATCATCCGGATTGCTTGAGGAGAAAATGTCCGTAAAATAATCTCTTGCTATCGTATGAATCTCCATCTCCGTTTCCCCTCGAATTCCTTGCATGGAATTTAAAGTCGTAATCTTATTTCGTCGTCTTCTTTCGGATGCGAAACGATGAAAAAAGGCTGAGTTTTGATCCCCATGCCGGAGCCAATTCGCTCGAGCACGCTGCTCCCAATATAATTATGTCTTGTCTATCTCTAAATTCAGAGCAAGCCTTGTTTCCATAATATCCCCTAAAACCTCATCCGTAGGATCCTGCTCAACTAACATCTCCAATCTTTCCTTAAGCATGGCTGTGGAAATCTTCCGAGAACATCGAAGACTCCGGAACCACTGATTCAATCCACGATTAACGCACGCAAGTCTATCCGGAACCAAGCCGACTGACTCATTCCAAAGTTTAATAACTTCTTGCTCACAACTATCTTCAACTAACCATGCCGCCTCAAAACGGAAATGAGACTGTCGAGGGCCATTCAAATCACTCTCTGTATTCAAAAGGAGCGAACAATGGTCCGATAAAGAATCCTCCAGATGACTCAAAGAAAACAGAGGGAACATTTCCCACCAACCACCATTGGCAATCCCCCGATCCAACCTTTCGCGAATGTTAGTGAGCGAAAATTTGCCTTTTTCCCACGTGAACCAACGCCCACTGTAGCCTATATCCGATAATCCACAATCGTCAATAGCGGCCTGAAAAGCATCCATTTGCCGTTGGAGGCGTAATCTACCCCCTTGCTTCTCCCGTGTGTACAAGATTTCATTGAAATCCCCCAGCACCATCCATGGGATTTCTGGACTGTCATTCAATTGACGAAGAAGGGCCCAAGATTCAGCCCTAAGATTTTCCTCTGGCGCCCCATAAAACCCAGTAAAGCGCCAACACCGTTCCTCCGCATCTCTCGAAATAATAACATCAATATGCCTCTCCGAGTATGACCTTAAAGTAACATCACAGTCAACCCGCCAAGCAAGGCAAAGCCCTCCACTTCTCCCCCTTGAACCAACCTCAATTCCATTCTGAAAACCCCACCTCTGTCGAACCCGTAACATCTCTCCCGCCTGCAATTTCGTCTCCATAAGGAAAATTACTGACGGACGCACGTCTCGCAAAGTAGCATGGAGACGCGACCTTGCCCGAGGCTTTCCTAAGCCTCGGACGTTCCAACTAAGTAGTTTCATGGCTTCCGGCCGACCTGTTTATCCAGGTCTGCCGATAGAAAGGAAGTAGCTCCATTAGAATCCTTTTGATTGGAAACCTCAGGAAGTGTGCGATGACGCTTAAGGCCATCAGAAGCAGTAATTGGTTGACCATCCTCACCCGTATCCATTGCTGAATCAAAACTATTTGATAGCGGCCCAGAGGCCCATCCCAATATCGGCCCACGACTCTGAGCAGATGGAAATCCCAATTTACCTTTCAAACTCGTTCCCGCAGAAATCGTGTTTTGATTAGGATTACCTTCCGTATTTGAAGGAGGTGGTTGATTCTCTATCTCGTGATTTGCGCCATTCCACCACTGTGGAGATCTGTCGCCATCCTCCTCCCGTAACCAAGGGCTATTCTGAAAATTCCGGCGAAAAACCGGAGCTTTCAAAGAAGCATCCCACTGAAATAGAACCTCAGATTGATCCTGTAGAATCCGCAAAGGACAGAAACCTTCTCCATGTCCCAATCTGCCACATCTATAGCAAAATAATCGCAATTTTTCATACTGAAAAGAGACAAAACCACTCTGCCCATTTGGCAGAAGTAATTTCTTTCGTCTCTTCAAAGGGGCCGACACCGAAATACACACTCTAATTCGCATAGAACCCCTGATTCCAAGAGTAAGGGCTTTAGCATCATATTCCAAAAAGGTGCCCAGAAAATTTCCCAATTGTTTGGCCACCGCTTCTTTCACAAATCCCGGGGGCAAATCATTTACAAGAACCCAGAAATTGACATGATCGAGTGACACACCCATCGGATCGTCACCATCTTTTAATTTATGTAAAACTAGCAAATGAGAATTAAAATACCAGGGTCCATCCTGCTCAATCCTGTCCACATCAACCCCATGAAACAATCGAAATAAGAAACGTCCAGATCCCAGATCTGAAATTGCAATCCCCCCAATCGGATGCCAGACGTTCGCAAGTGTATTTCGCATAGACTGAAAATTGATCATACTCGACGTGAGAAAAGATCCGACAAAACAGTGAGCAAAAGAAATCTGACTTTCAATCGGGTCCGGATCAGCAGCCACAACAATCACTTCCTCCTCTTCTAAGGAGAGATCTTCCAAACCATCAGCCACCTCTGCCATGACAACCAGGAGAAACACTCAAAGCACAACAACAGAAAAAGGATTTAAAAAGGACTGGCAAAACCAGAAAAGAGAAGCAAAACTGGCAAGAAACCAGAGAGAAAAACTGGCAAAACCAGAGGAAGATTGGAAATTAAATGAATATTACTAATGGGATACAATATTAAATTTGTTAAATAAGGTTTAAATCCTATCGTTCCAGTTATTACAATAATAGATGTGTAAACTAAATTAAGACTTGGCATATATCAAAATTGAACAAAATTAGGGCAATGTTTAAAGAAAAGAAAAAGAAAAAGAAAACAGAAGAGAAAGGTGGTTTACCAGCCATGACTTTGTTAACTCCGCCTCCTTACTCCTCCCCCAACGGACTTATCAAAGCAATTACACATTTCACAGTCTCTATATTTTCCTCAGATCTCTCTCTCCCCCCATCGCGCTCAAATAAAGCATTCCCTCGACTTCTTCATCGTTTTCCTCGTTGCCAAACAGCCGAAAAGAATCGAAATGCATTCCATTTGCTCTCAACCTACCACACTTCCTAGATCGAATTTCGCCTTCGATTCTCGTTCTCCTGCTGTACCTATCTCCAAGCCGGTCAATCTCCGTTTCTGCGGACTCAGGAAGGAAGCCTTCGGGTTCTCCGGTTTGACTCACTCGTGTTCCAGCCGAGTTCGGTGCTCGAGCCGCGGACATTCAAAGAAAATCTCTGCTTCAGCTGAAAACAACGGAACTCCGCCGAAATCGTTCGATTATGATTTGATTATCATCGGCGCCGGCGTCGGTGGCCATGGAGCTGCGTTGCATGCCGTTGAGAAGGTACTTCGATTTTGACGCGATTTACTATCTAGCTCTGTTCTTTTAGCTGAAACTTACTAAGTTTTGTTCTCTCAGTCCTTTTTCGCTGTTTAATAGAAGTTCTCAAGAAATGCGTTTGACTTCCTTCAGTTCCTTGACAATTGTTGATTATTAATAATCGAACTCATTTGAGCTCGACTTGCTTTTTATCTCTTTTGTCAAGGAAGCCTATGTAGTTTTCAGTTAGCAATCATTGGCTTACCTGCTTTAATTGAAGATCAACGGTGCATTTGATCTGATTCGTGGATATGTTGTTTTTAGCGATTTTAAAATCAATTGATACTTGCCAAGATAGATTTCGTTTGAGTGTAAAACTGTAAATACTAAATACTGTGTAGTATACGGTTTGTGCTCAATGTGTTAAATGGATTTTTTTTTTAATTTTTTCTGCTCTGTTATTTGCAGGGTTTGAGAACTGCTATTATCGAAGGAGATGTGGTGGGAGGAACGTGTGTGAACAGAGGTTGTGTTCCTTCGAAAGCTCTCTTGGCTGTGAGTGGTAAGATGCGTGAACTTCAAAGTGAGCATCACATGAAGGCTTTGGGTTTGCAGGTAATAAGATTGCTTGGTATGGTTGGTTATGTGAGAATTTAAGCCATGGTTCACAACTTTAGTTTGAAATAAATCAGCATTTACATTTAAACTTAGTTTCTATGTTCATCATGTGTTCAGAGTGAAAGTATATGACTACTATGTATTTCTTCTGCTGACCAACAAGCTGCCATGTCATAAAGACTCTTGAGCTATAATGGGATGGGTTATGGTTTTTGGACCATTTTTCACATTCTATAATAACCCCTAATCATTTCCTTTTCTATTGTTCTTGTTATATATTGTAGGTTTCTGCTGCTGGATATGACAGACAGGGAGTTGCTGACCATGCAAATAATCTTGCTTCGAAAATTCGAAGCAATTTGACTAACTCAATGAAGTCTCTAGGAGTCGACATATTGACCGGTGTCGGTACTGTTGTGGTAAAGCCAAATATATATCCTGTAACAAAATGTTCTGTGCCGTTTTTTTCTTCTATATTCTCAAGTACCCTTACATTTTGTATGTGCACATAGGGTCCTCAAAAAGTGAAATATGGGAAGGTTGGTTTTCCTGATAACATAGTAACTGCAAAAGATATAATCATCGCCACAGGCTCCGTCCCTTTCGTCCCCAAGGGCATTGAAGTTGATGGTATGAGGTTTTCATTTTCCTTTTCTTTAATCCATCTTTGTGGTATTACTTTTTTATTAAATGTTTGATCAAAAGTAATCTGTGTGTTGAAGACTGCACAGGCACTTAATAGCATTTTACCACCCTTGATACTCCTTTTATTGTTTGCCTTCATCTCTTTACTCTTTTCTCCCTTGCTGGGGCAGTTTGCATCAGAGTTATGGACGGTCATATGTTATGTAACAAGGACATATGCATCAGCGGGTGAAATGTGGATATAAAATTAGGATAAAACTTCCTAGCTGTTCGAGTGCATTTGTTTAATGCACGTTATGTAGTTTGAAAAACCACAAAATCTCATCAGTATTGTATAGATTTATGGGAATTTATCACATGGTTTGATCTTATTAAACAAACAACCGGAAGTTATCACCCTTCCAGAGAATAACTTTTGGAGTTTTCCATGTATAGAAGGATGCGAGTCACATGGCTGTAATCTTCTATGTTGTTACTGTTCTAGAGTTTTTCTAATCATTAAGTAATAACCTGCAGGGAAGACTGTTATTACTAGTGATCATGCCCTGAAGTTGGAGTCTGTTCCTGACTGGATTGCAATTGTAGGAAGTGGTTATATTGGACTTGAATTCAGCGATGTATACACTGCACTTGGCAGTGAGGTGAGAGCTTGTTCTTTTGGTCTTTGTTTTTCAAATATTTGTGCCTCTTTTTTCTCTCTTTCCAAAGAAACAAATGTAGAAACCTTGCTTTGAGGGTTAAAGAACTGTAAATTTACCTTGTGCCGCATGTTATGATTTTCTACACCATCTGTTTTCACCTGAAATCTGTATGTACTTCAGACCAAGCCCCAAGGTTACATTGAAATTGTGCTTCTCAACTCTAGGATTAATCTATGCCATCATTTAAGCTGCAAAGCTGTAGGTATATGGATATCATATTATCATCTTCAATCCATCCCATTCATGCATGAATAAATTGCCACAAGAGCAGAAATCAGTCACCGAATTCTATCTGCTGATTATAGTAGTTACCGGCCTTTTATGTTTTTATCATAATTCCTAAGTTATAGCATAAGTAAGACATCCTTAATATTTTTGTTCCGGGGAAACAAAGTTCATATAACAAGTTTATGCAGGTCACATTTATTGAAGCTCTAGATCAGCTTATGCCTGGATTTGATCCTGAGATTGGTAAGCTGGCCCAAAGGGTGCTGATCAATCCTAGGAAAATTGACTATCATACAGGAGTGTTTGCAACGAAGGTGATCTATTGTTTAGATTTGTTTGTACTTTGCATGGCTGTATGATAAATTTGTTATTGAGTTTCCTTGATGTTATTTATAGATCACTCCCGCAAAGGATGGGAAACCAGTCACTATTGAGCTTATTGATGCCAAGACCAAGGAGCCCAAAGACACCTTAGAGGTATGTTTGTTATGTTTTCTTATTGGTGTGTTATGTTCTTTTTTATGGAAATTCTTGGAATCTGCCAATTTTGTTTTAGTAGTTATGGCAACGTATGTAAACAATGTCAATATTGCTAGCTTATGATGCTTTTCCTGATGTCAAATCTAAATTTGACCGTCTCTTCGATGTAGCTCTTCCTGTTTTAGTGCCCACTCCTCTTGGTCCCAGTCAATGGTTTCTGTTAAGTAACTTTTCCTTTTCGTCTTTTGCCTCAGGTAGATGCAGCTTTAATTGCAACAGGAAGGGCTCCATTCACCAATGGTCTCGGCTTGGAGAATGTATGTCTTCCTGATTAATACTGTAATATATAAATCTCAACTAAAAGGAATTGATTATAACTTTTTTTATTCCTGTTATTTTTTTTTTCAGATTAATGTAGTAACACAAAGGGGTTTCTTTCCTGTTGACGAGAGGATGCGAGTAATTGACGCAAATGGCAATCTGGTTAGTTGTAAACTTCATTCTGGCTATATATTTTCTCATATGGTTTTCAACTAACAGTAATCCTGTGTTTAAATTTTAGGTTCCTCACTTGTACTGCATTGGTGATGCAAACGGTAAAATGATGCTTGCTCATGCAGCTAGTGCACAAGGAATCTCTGGTAAGTGCCAACTCATTTCATTCTCAGCTAATTCATAATTGATATTTTTCTTAGATCGACCTCATTTTTTCTTAAAACCGTCTTAATGCAGTGGTTGAACAAGTAACCGGAAGAGATCATGTGCTTAATCACCTTAGCATCCCAGCAGCCTGCTTCACTCACCCCGAAATAAGTATGGTCGGGTTAACAGAGGTGAACATTACAAACACCCTTGCTTTTGATTTATTATCAAGTTTAAACTGCTAGATAGCCTTTTTAATTTTGACAATGCTTTAAATTCGTAGCCTCAAGCAAGGGAGAAAGCCGAGAAGGAAGGATTTGAAGTAAGTGTTGCCAAAACAAGTTTCAAGGCTAACACGAAGGCTTTGGCAGAAAATGAAGGGGAGGGACTTGCTAAGGTTATTTCTCGTCACACTTGTCTAAATCAATAACACGATAAGGATATTAGATAATGAAAATGACTTGTTTTCTTATAGTCCACGAGGTTCTCTGTCTGTTATAGAAAAGTCAGTCTCCTGATTTTTACAAACTGCTCGACACAAAACGATAACTGATTGAAACACATACAATCTCTCATATGGTGCTGAACGTCATAAACTAAAGTTCTAAGGGGTTTAAATTTCTATGATAGAGCACAAACCAATGAAGAACTGGTTTCTTAGTGTTCTTTTGTTTACTTTTAAACATCATATGCGTTTATAGTCACTTAAGTTTTACCAATGTTGTCTCCATGCAGTTGATATACAGACCCGACAACGGTGAGATTCTCGGAGTTCATATATTTGGCTTGCATGCAGCAGACCTTATCCACGAGGCATCAAATGCTATAGCCTTAGGGACACGTATCCAGGTCCGTCTTCTGTGCAAAAAACATATCACTTGTGGTCCAATTTTCTTCCGCAAACTCTGTTCATTAACTAGATTCGATCATGCAGGACATAAAATTTGCCGTTCACGCACATCCAACACTTTCCGAAGTTCTTGATGAACTATTTAAATCTGCCAAAGTGAGTTTCTGACATAGATATATTCCCATTTGCCTTTTTTAAGATAATGTTTTCAGGTTCATGGTAAATTCTCTTTTCCCCTTTTAAACCAGGTTAAATCCGCCGCATCGAGTCATGGTCTAGTAAGTGAACCGGTCGCAGTCTAAACCCTTATCGACACTTTACTATTAAAAAAGTAAAAGAAAAAAGGGTATAAATTTTTGAAGAACTTTGCTTGTATTAGGGACCATCAAGAAACATCTTGGAGGAACTTTCATATAAACTGATGATCGTCGTGCCTGAAGCCTTTCACAATTTAGTGTCGTCGTTTTCAAAAGCAATGCAGATATAGCTGTGCTCGTATTTTATTTCCCATTTTGAAAGTTTGTATTTTTCTTAAATCTTCTGAAAATAAATTGTGGTTAAAAACAAATAAACTCAGTAGTGTCGGGAATATAATTTTGTTAAAACAGACATTTCAATTCTCGCGTCGTTTGTTGGACATCCGATTTAACCTTTAACAGTAGTTAATATTGTCCCGGATTGAGATTTTGTCTTATAAAATTCTATTGACGAATTTCTAACTTTAGTTTCTTTGTATATATTCTGATTCGATTCAACTATCTTATACTTTTAATATTTAAAATTAAATTGGAAAAAAATTAGAAAAAGATAAAATAGGTTTGAATTTGATGAAAATTAAGTCGACAAGCCATTTCTTTACGTCACTCAATTGTAATTTTTAATGGTTAAGAATGTTCTATATTCTTCTTAATCTCACTTTCCATCTCCGACTTTTCATTTTCTTTCAATTTAAACATTTGTTTTTGTCAACTTTTCACCTAATTGGACTATGATTTGATTATTTAATTGGTTTTTTGTTGGATGAAATAAGCATTCGATGACAATTAAGCATTATGGGCAACTCACTAAACGTTTTCTAACTATTGTTTAAATTTTAAATTAGCCCTCAAATATTATATCAATCATGTCATTATGTTAGCCTAGTCGTAAATTCGGATGTTAAATGTAACATTGGAGCAAACGGGGAAGTGGGAACATATCTAAAACATGTGGAACAAATTTGCCTCCGCATGGATATCTTGGAACTGATATGTTAAAAAAGAAAACAAGCAAATAATTTTTTTAACACGACATATCCAAACTATTTTTGTAATTGCTACACACGTGTTCTAAATAGGCACAACATCGGGAAAACAATGACGGTCGGGTGGCTAGGGTTTTCTCACCTGCTTCCTCCCTTCCTTTTAAGTCTTGAGTTCTAGACTCAGTAGGAGCACTTTTCCTTCTTTTTTTCTTAAGTCTTGGTATTAATTTCAGTAGGAACAATTCTCTTTTTTTTTTATCAAGAAAGAGAAACGTTCGATTAATATTGAAAAATAAACCGGCACATACAACAACAAAACAAGTCCCATACGAGGGCAACGACCAAGACAGAACATAAGAAAACAAAATCACCAACCGTAGGCGTCGGTAGAAACCAACAAACAACAATAGAAAGCCAGCATTCGAATAATGCTGAAGCTGAGGTAGCGTCCACTGGATCATCCAAGGATAGCTTTAAACGACAACCGAGCGTCGGTAAACTCAACAACGATCCAACAAAGATTAGTCGAAGCTTGAGACAACAGAGAAACGCTCGAAACTCGCCTGAGAGCTCCCTCCGGAGGCAGGCTCTCACTCTAAACGAGATGGGCCTTGTCAAGGTAAGCGGAACGTAACCCCTACGTTGTGACCACGGCAAATTGAAAAGGGACGCAACAGCAAGAGAGAAACAGTAGTAACAGTCCCCTTTGTTAAAATAATAGGCACTGCATCATATTTGAACACCCAAACCAATGTCTGCTACGCCATTAAAGGGGCCAGAACGATACGATATTGATGCTTTGAGAGTTGAATCAAAATATTTTAAAGTTTGGAGATAGGTTGACAATTGGAGTCATAGTTTAAGAAGTTTTAGTAAAATTAAATCTAAAATACCATACATTCATTCTCATCCAAAGTTTGTACAAAATTTCAAGGGCAGTTGGAGACCCAGTTTTGGACCCCATTTTGGACCAATCATTTCAACATTCTTTCCATGCAAATTGCATTGGCTGTCCATTTTAAAACCTAATTATTCAAACCCCACAATATCCATACAAGTTTTACTTTTGCAATTGCTTTTGAATATCAGTGTTTCAAGTTAGAAAGAAATAGATGCCTCTGGCGGCAAACCAGATGACCATAGAGATGTTTATGGACCGGGTCAGATTGAATTATAATTGATAATTTTAAATTTAAAGGGATTAATCGATTGAGTCTTAATCCAGTCGGTATTATTGATGTTATTACAACAACATAAAAAATGTGGATATTAACATGCATAATTTTCTCTAATTAGAAGTTTGAAGAGATTATATGTAGTTTAGGAGTTATATTAAAAAAATCAAAACAGAACTAAGAGTTTATTTCAATACTCAACCAAAATTAATTCATCATATTAATGTTTATAATTAATGTATGACCCTAGTCCGAATCCATATAAATGTAAGGGTTTTTTCATTTTATTTATTTTGTTTCTATTATAAGAAAATAGGTGACTAAATGTGTTATCATATTTTTATTATTGAAAACAAAATTTCATTTCTATTTACTAAACAAAACTTTAGTTCGTGAAATAATAATAGGAAAAAATAATAGTAAGAGTAAACTTGTTTAAAATATGATTTTTTTTGTCTTACTATTTATTAAAGCGGATATTCAAATTATGACATTATGAATCTTTGTATTATTTTATTCAATTTAGTTAATTATTGAGTTAAATACCAATAATTATACCGAAAAAAGTATATGCGTCTTGAATTCTTGCTAATGGTTTTGTGTTTTAGAATCTTATGACAATAATATTTGGAATATTTGTACATGAAATGAGAAATCCGAATTGATTACTTTTGATTAATCCCCTATTTGTATCTTTTGCTAAAAGATTTGAGTTTGGATACCCTACTTTGTCCATGCGTTTGACCAATTTTAGTTCAAATTTGATTAATACAATGAATATGAATTCTCTTACAACTTTTTATTATTTGTTTTGTAATCAGTTTTCTTACAACTTCAAAGCTCAAGAAATTCTACAAAACATGTGCAAATGTAAATGTTTGGTTAGATTTTTTTTCAACTTTGGTTGGGGTTTTTTTGTGGATTATCGTGTAGAAATTGCTTTATTTTTATATGTTCAACCGTTCAAAAAGTGAAATATCACGAGTGTTTAACAAAACATATATATGATTTCATGGTGAAATTTTGCAATAAATTGTACTTCGCATCAACATTATTTATGGAAGGGTTATTTATTTTTTTATAAAAAAAATAGAAGCAACAATAAATTATGTATTTTTGGGATTAAACAACAATATTACCATAGATTTTTTTTCAACTTTTTAATATTTGTTTGGACCATAGCCCACTAGTCTCCATTGTAGTTCGAACAAAATTCGTCTGCCCCTTTTACATGTCACTTTATATGCCTCATCAATTATTTCATAACACGTGTATTAATGATTATTTTTTACTATTTTATTAATTGTTTTTGTTTTATTGATAATACACATGATACAGAATCATTGACGGAGTATATAAAAGGCACAGAAAATGGACAAACGAATTATATTCTTGTATCCCACCCATGGTATTAATAATATATACAACGCAACTAGGAATTTATATTATGGGAGATTTATAAGATTCTAAATTTAAGGTTAAAATTAAAAAAAAGTGTTAAAAGAAATTAAATTTAATTATTAATTTTAATGGAGAAGTAAAAATGATTTTTTTAATTTTTACACAATTATCCAAAAATGAATTTTCTTTTCATTAATTAAAAGCTAAAAAACTTAAAATGAATTATCAATTTTTCTGCAGGGACTAATTGTGCAGTTTTTTCCATTTTAACTAAAGAGGGCTAAATGCCTAAACCCCTCGCCTGCCCCTCTGCTACACCCCCATGAGAATAAGAGAAAAGACCCCAGAAGTTAATATTCGAAACTCGGGTATAAATATCATATTTCTAATTTAAATTAAATAATTAAACGAATCAATTAAATTTATAAATCAATTCTAACCAAAACTTTAATCCAATCGGTTTAAGAGATGCTAATTGCTAATACGGATTTAAATTTCGATATCTGCTATTCATATGTAAAACTAAAAGGGTATGGTCTTAAAATCAAGCAGCAAACCTTGAACAGTTGAAAAATACTACACATGTTTTTTTAAGGGTAAACATCAACTAAATTATTCTCACTTTCCTGTTTTGGTTATTAAATTATTATTTTACGCAAAATCATCACTAACGTTATGTTTTTTCTTTTTATTCGGGTCACTAACTTTATATTTTTTTCATGTTTTGGTCACCAATATATTGGTTCTTTCCTATTTTGCTCACTAAAGTATTCATGCTTTCCTGTTTTTTTTTTTATAATTTTTTTACAACGGGTGACCAAAATAGAAAAAAATGTAACGTTAGTGGCTATTTTGTCAAAATTGATTATTATCATCTGAATCTGAATTAAATATTATCTTTATGAAATCTGAATCAGCATAAACTCAGAGTTTATAATTTTAAATCATATTCGAATGTCTGAATACACTAAATAAATAGATGACCAAAGTTTGAATACCCTTATAAACAAATATAATATCTATTTTGTAATCCAACTTTTATTTTGTCGTAGAAATGTAAAATCTCAAGTTAATGCTAAATGGTTCGATTACACTTTTAACCCCCTCTTAAACAGTGATAATACAATTTAATACTTTTTGCCCTTGGTTAATTGGAAAATTCTCCCTTTGGTCCCTGCCCACAATTAATAATTCAATTGAAGTGATTTTTAACTTAGAGTTTTTTGCTTTAGCCGTAAGAACTTTTAATTTTTCCTTGACCCCAACATAAAATTTATAACTTATTTCTATTTGTGAATAAAATGAATTACGTTGGCACATCGTTCAAACCTTATCATACTAATTCGATTTGAAAAATACATAACCTGACTCTTGAACATTTAATTAAAATATAAATTATTTGGCCAAGAGAATAACTTTCTAAGTGTCGAGGGTAATTATTTATTAGTGATGTCTAGATTAGAGTTAGAGTTCTAACAATTCTTTTGATTCGTAATTATGATATATAAATATATAATTATTATTATTATTATTATTATTATTATTGTTATTATTATTATTATTGTTGTTGTTGTTGTTGTTGTTGTTGTTGTTGTTGTTGTTGTTGTTTGGTGTAAGTAAAAACAAAAAAAGAATAAAAAGAAATTCGATATAATTAATATATGAGTTAATCAATTTGTTTTTGCTAGAATTAATCATGATACAACATGTGAGGTAGGTATATGTTCTGTAATTGGTATCGTGTCTTTTCATGACCAATTGATACTTCCATAAATAAAATATCCTTTTGGAATGAAGCTTCTTCTTCTTATAAATTATTAAAATTTAATTTTAATTATGGAGCACATATTCTTCAATCTTATGGGTCCTTAACAATTTCTTAAATATATACAAATGAATATGATCATATATAATATTTGATACGTCACCAACCATATCCAAAAATATATCATATGGTAAAGTCTTAAAAAATAACATCAAGACAAAGAAAATTATGAAACATAAATAAATATTAGACTATCAATCAACTGATTTAGTGGGTACTAAATTCTTTAAGCAACATCAAGAGTTTGATTCTCGACATTGTGTACGAAAAAAATTAGGTTATAAGGGTCAACACATAATATACATCTACCACACCTCATCTGGAATAGTCGATCAATAGATCAAATACCAACAGTTTATATAGGAAAAAAAATACATTAATTCAAACTTTAAGTAATATGTTATTATCATTTGAAGTTACAAATACAATTACAATACAATATTAATAGCTACATTTATGATCAATTATCACAATACATGAATCGTATTAATAACTAAAATAGATCGACATAGGGAATCTAAGCCTAAGCGCTCAACTTTTTGTCTTAGTTATTGATTTATCGGCGGTGGCGTCATTTAGTATTGGCTTTGTAGTACGTTTTTTTTGTGACACGTTTTTTTTTGTATTGTAGTATGCTCATGTCTTATGGCACGTAACCGTTTACTGTTGTAGTAGATATGTGTTTGTGGATATAATTTTCACGATGTATTGGCTCTGATTTGCGAATTGTCGGTGGTCTACGATAGATTCATCACCTTTTGTGGTTCGTTTGTCGATGTAGCTAAATCTGTTTTACGAAGCAGCCTCCAAGATTGATGGTTTTGCACATCACTCCTACTTCTAGCCTCAAGTGTGTAGGTAGATAGAGACAAGAAGCCTTGTTATCTATTTTTAATTTCTTCGGTGTTTCACCTTTATCACTGATTTGCAGCACACTAGAGGTATTTTGTTGGTATGATGTTTGTTTTTTAGTTTATTTTTTTCATTTAGATTTATTGTATTTTTTCTGCTACAATTTCATTTTTTTTTGAATTATTTTTTATTTTTATTTTTAGTAAAATTCAACCGACATATTATTCAAAAAAATATATATGACACAGAGGTTCACAAGTAACGGGACTTCAAAACTAAACTCAAATCCATATATTATATACGCATAACAAAATTTAAATCTAAGATCTCAAAATTTCTTCGAGTTCTTCATTTTTGAAAAAAAAAGTATGAGACAAAATTTCAATGTTTTTATTAGGTATGAATGGAAACTGTAAATTTGCAGTCTTTTATGGTTTCATTATACCAAAGTAAAATCACGTGTCTTGAAAAATTTAATTAATTCATACAAAAGTGAGTATATAAATAGTCATTAAATTAAATAAAAATACATTTGTAGTCACTAACGGTATAAAATAATTATGAAATTTGATAAATTAATAATTATTTCATAAAATGATATTTTTATTTAGTTTAATGCTCATTTATGTACTCTATCCTAAAAAAAACTAGTTAATTAATTACTATAAAAATCAAAACCCCCCACTGAACCTAAAATACAAATATACAATAGACCAATCCAAATATAATTGTATGGTTTTTTCTTCTTCTTTAGATCCTTCTGTAAAAGTCAGAATTTTAATACACGAAATGTAATTAATAATTTCAAATATTTAATAACCAACACTCATGTCATTTTCATAAATAATTTTGCATAAATTATAAAGAAAAAGAAACCATGTGGTTTGTGATAAAAATAGTATTAAAAATTGATACTTTTACTATGTATATGCATATCTATGACTTATTACATTGGTTTTCAATATAAATATGCGATATTACTAAAAATACTAGAAAGGGTTGAAAATGTAATTAAAATTTAATTTAAAAAATGTTTATAGTCTTTCAAACGCACTACCTCTGTCATAGGGCATCTTTCTTTATTTTATCTCGTGCCAAAAATAAAAAGCCAAACTAATAAAAATACGTATAAATTGATTATCGAAATATATTCAGATTTAGAATAATATATATTTTATATGTGGTAGAACATTGATAGGAATAAATAAATAAATAAATATTTGCACATAATTTACAAGTGGCGGGACTCGAACAAAAAATTCAAAATTTAATGGAAAGAGTATCATTTTCCTTTTTTATACATGTCTAAATTATCTAGGCCCTTCGATCTTTAAATCGTAATATATAGCACGGTTAAACACACTGTAATTATTCCTAAAATTACCTTATATTTTAACGATTATCATCTTATACTGTGGGCGGCGGAATAAAACTATTCCAAAATATGTAGTACTAATTTGTTTTTATGACCTCAATAAACAAGAAAGTAAAACCCATACATTTCTTCCATTTAAAGTGCGGTTAACGTGACTGAGATCAGAGGAAAGATTCTTTGGTCCGTGACCACACTATAGTCTTTAACTTCTTCAACATTGTAGTGGTTTTAATTTGGCCTAATTATAGTTTTGGTCCTTATATTTTGGTTTAGTATACTTTGATCCTTCCACCATTATATTGTTATCCGTAGGTCTAATTTGATAGCAACGCTAGTTGTTGTCACTTGTTAAGGTGATGAATTTATCTTCTTCTTCTTTTCATATATAAGGTCACACAGTTAAGGTGACGTAGAAATTCAGCCAATCATATTTAACAAGTGATAGATTTATATGTCAATCGAATGTTTATGATTATTTTTTTTTGAAAAAAATATTGCATCATCACTTTTAACGGCAACGATTAATAATGTCTTAATCTGGACCTACTAATAACATTATAAAAATAATAAGATCAAATTATGTCAAATTAAAATTGAGGGATTATATCATAATTTTTATCATATTAGGAGACTAAAACTAGGAGGAAACCTTTTAATTGCTTATTTTTCCTTTTTAAAGCCGCTATAGCTCTGTTAAATAGTCTTACTTTTCAGTTCAAAAAAAATAGTCTTACTTTTAGGTATGGTAAGAATAAATCGGTCACTAATAAAATATTTTTTTTATAATTCTATTGAGTACAAAATAATATTTTTGTTTAAATTTAAATTTGATTAAATTTATATACACAGTAAATTTGCAGACTAATCTGTGTGAATTTGGATTATTTAGGTGAAACACTCCGCGCTAATTAATGAGACCACTCTTGGGTTTAAATAAAGGATAATTATTTGATACACTGACTGTGGAAATTAAAAGTTTTTACAAATGCTTTAATTTTAGGGTTTAAGAACTCAATTTAGGGTGTAGAGTTTAGGGGTTTAAGTTTAGCAATTTAGAATTTAAGGACTGTGAACACAATTTAGGGTTTAAGGTTAGAATTTAGGGTTAATACATTAAAACCTATACCCTCAACATATTACACTAAAACCTTAACCTTAACCTTAACCTTTAAACCCTAAATCCTAACCATTGCCCCTAAATTCTAACCCCCTACACCCAAACCCCTACACCCTACACCCTAAACTAAGTCCATAAACCTTAAAACTAAGGCGCTTCTAGAAACTAAAAATTTATACCGCCAGTGTATTGGATATAAATCCTTAAATAAAATATTATTTTTCTAAAGACGTAGAGATTTTATTTTATTTTATCATCAGTATACTAAATGCTTGAATAGCGACAATATAAATAAAGTAAATTAGGTTGAAATAATCATTTCGTATTTTATTTTCATTGTACTTATTTTAGAGTAATCAATAAATTAAATATCAGTGCTTATATAAAAAAATAAAAGCTTCATTTTCATTTCTCTAGGGAAAGCTTTCATGGTATTTTAGCTTTTGCTTCCATTGACGTGGAAGCTCAATCAAAGACCCCAGTCCCCAAATTTGTTTTCCCACTATATATATATATATATATATATATATATAAGTTATAACAGCTTCAAGCCATCACTCATTCACACACCAAAACAAGCTTTCAAGTTAGTTTCAAAATATGTCTAAAAGAATACTCTCAGTCTCCCTTACGCTTCTCCAACTTCTTCTCATCACTATCCTCTGCATTTCTTCGACCGAGTCTCGTCAACATCCGTTTGCATGCGACCCGAAAAACGGGTTGACGAGGAGTTTACGGTTCTGTCGGACGGAGTTGTCGATTCAAGAGAGGGTTAGGGACTTGTTGGGGAGGTTGACATTACAGGAGAAGACCAGGTTGTTGGTTAACAATGCGATAGCCGTGCCCAGACTTGGGATTCAAGGGTACGAGTGGTGGTCCGAGGCCCTCCATGGGGTGTCCAATGTAGGTCCGGGGACCAAGTTCGGCGGTTCATTTCCGGGTGCCACAAGTTTCCCTCAAGTCATCACAACTACCGCTTCCTTCAACGAATCACTCTGGGAACAAATTGGACGAGTAAGAACATTAAATCTGTTCAAATCCTTAAATTAAATATCATTTTTTTTAATATGAACCAACTGAATCAAATCCAATTTCGTCCTCGTATATGTAGGCATAGGCTTTTTACTTTTTGGCCCATGATGGGAGTGGTTTATTTTTTATTAGATGAAAAAATAATATATTTCCAAAACAAGGGTCACCCACCCTATGCTTTCCAATGGTAGGCCTTGCCACTTTGTTAGTTTAATTCTTTAACTCATATGCCCATAATTTTGGATAAAATAGAATAAAGACAATACAAAACTAACTTTATCTTATACATAGTTTAATATAAAAAGTTATGCTTTTGAGATTTTTTAATGTAAAATATAATTTATTATGACTTTGTATTTGATACAGTAATCCATATTTATATACTTATATCAGTTAAACTGAAAATCAAACAAAATAGTTAATAAATTAATACATAATTTGGCTTGTGGTGATTGAAAAAAAATCTTTAGAAAAAAAATTAAATATTGAGATTTAATAATTATTCTTGATTTGGTAAGCTTTCTTTTTCTTAATTTGCTACCGTTTATTCTTATCTATTTTGTCTATAAATTACAATCTAATGAAAAAGTTTTCAAACCAACAACTATAGCATCAAAAAATAGTAAAAAATGGGTGGGAAAATGATAAATTATACTCATCACCTTCATTGGTCTAATAATTAAGATCATACACTATAAAAATTTATTATAAATTTTTTAT
The DNA here is from genome assembly GCA_958450335.1 of Hibiscus tridactylites. Lineage (NCBI taxonomy): Eukaryota > Viridiplantae > Streptophyta > Magnoliopsida > Malvales > Malvaceae > Hibiscus > Hibiscus tridactylites. Next base: position 84,295,729 of record OY288270.1, read on the forward strand.
TATATTTTTTCATTCAAAATGATATAATTCAAATTTTAAATCTTACTTTAAAGCCTAGCCGCTCATCCCACTTAACCGACTGATTGTACGTATAAATCATATTACTATTAATTGCAAATGCCTTTATTTAGTTGAGCGTCAAAAATAGCTTAGCTAGCAACTAGTATTGTAGAAAGTAGAAACTAATCTAACGGTGGATGATTGAAAATGACTTTAACGAGTTGGTGTAGTCTTCTCGGAGACCAACTTGTAAACGAATTAATTTGCGTATACATTTTAGCTTCTCTAATTTCAACCAAAAATAAATATATTTTGAAAACTTGGATTTAATTCAATTAGTTTATGTAGTCATTGTTGTTGTCATTATTGTTGTTTTCGTCGACATTTGATATATTACGTGCATAAATTTATTCAGATTTAGAAATTTAAAATCAATTAAGATAATACTAAATCGAGAATATAATTAAATCATTCCATACATTTTATAATTCGACACATATGAATTGGTCCGGACAAGTAATTCAATCCTTGAATAGACTACATGTTGGGATGATTGCAGGTGGTTTCCGATGAAGCAAGAGCAATGTACAATGGAGGGATGGCTGGTTTGACATATTGGAGCCCCAACGTCAACATATTCCGTGATCCGCGGTGGGGTCGAGGCCAAGAAACTCCCGGCGAAGACCCGGTTCTCGCTGCTAAATATGCAGCCAGGTACGTCCGGGGCCTCCAAAGTGCCGCTGGGAACCGGCTAAAAGTTGCCGCCTGCTGCAAACACTACACTGCTTATGATCTTGATAATTGGAAGGGTGTGGACCGATACCATTTCAATGCCAGGGTAATCGAGATTGTTTTGTAATGTTTGTTTTGGTTTGTGGATTCGAGATTTGAATCTCGACAATTGCAACTCTTTATGCAGGTTAGCAAGCAAGACTTGGCGGATACATATGATGTGCCATTCAAAGCTTGTGTGGTGGAAGGGAAAGTTGCAAGTGTTATGTGTTCTTACAATCAAGTCAATGGCAAGCCCACCTGTGCCGACCCGGACCTACTCAAGGGCACCATTCGAGGCCAATGGCACCTTAACGGGTTCGTTTCGATCAACTTAACCCGAAAATTCTCTGTTTGTGACATTTAAGGTTGTTTCTCTGATGTTTTGTTTCATTGTCTTTGTGTTGGTTCCATTAGGTACATTGTCTCAGATTGTGATTCTGTTGGTGTAATGTATGATACTCAACATTTCACTGCCACCCCTGAAGAGTCTGCTGCAGCTACCATCAAAGCAGGTCAGCCCCAACTCGAAAATATCGGGGTTCGATCCAACCCGACCCTATAAGGGTTGTTATTCCGTTTTTTATGGTCTTGGCTATTCGATTTGCAGGTTTGGATTTGGATTGCGGGCCATTTTTGGCGGTTTATACCGACCGGGCGATAAGGAGGGGCTTTTTAGCTGAGGCTGATGTCGACATGGCTCTAGCCAACACCCTTGCGGTCCAAATGAGGCTCGGCATGTTTGATGGCGAGCCATCGGCTCAACCGTATGGACATTTGGGTCCGAAACATGTGTGCTCGTCGGCTCATAAACAACTTGCTCTCGAGGCTGCTAGACAAGGCATAGTTTTGCTAAAGAACTCAGGGCCTTTGCCGTTGTCCACTCTGCGTCATCGTACTGTTGCGGTTATTGGTCCCAACTCTGATGTCACTGAAACAATGATAGGAAACTATGCAGGTAAACTGTTTGTTCTCTTAGTCTATGTTACTAGGATTCGAGTATAAGTGTCGAATATAGATATGTGTCGGTACGGTTGATCATTATTTTGTTTCTTTGATGCAGGTGTAGCATGTGGTTACACGAGTCCGTTGCAAGGCATTTCAAGATATGCAAGGACTATTCATCAGGCAGGCTGTTCAAACGTTGCTTGTAAAGCAAACAATCTGTTCGGAGCCGCGGAGGCCGCCGCTCGCCAGGCCGATGCGACAGTGCTCGTGATGGGGCTCGACCAATCAATAGAAGCAGAATTTAGGGACAGGGTAGGGTTGCTCTTGCCTGGCCACCAGCAAGAGCTGGTTTCCAGGGTGGCTCGAGCCTCCAGGGGACCTACTGTTTTGGTTTTGATGTCAGGTGGCCCTATTGATGTCTTGTTCGCCAAGAACGATCATCGAATAAGCGCCATTTTATGGTCTGGTTATCCAGGTCAAGCCGGAGGAACAGCAATTGCAGATGTTTTATTTGGAACATCAAATCCAGGTAACTTGCTCAAGATTTCTTTAATTTGGTTAACTTGATCGATGTCGATTTTTCAAACTGTTTCCAAACTAATTCGTTGTATTGCACAGGGGGAAAGCTGCCAATGACATGGCATCCGCAATCTTATGTAGCTAAAGTGCCGATGACAAACATGGGAATGAGGCCATCCGGAGGCTATCCCGGAAGAACTTACCGATTCTACAAAGGTCCGGTCGTGTTTCCGTTCGGTCACGGCCTGAGTTATACACACTTTAAACAATCTTTAGCCACTGCACCAACTGAGCTCCAAGTTCTTATCAGCACCAATTCATTTGCCACCAAAAACTACTCAACATTATCAAGTAATGCCATCAGGGTGAAGCATGCCAAATGTGACTCACTCTCATTACTACTCCACATCGATGTCGAAAACACCGGCGATATGGACGGAACTCACACCTTGCTCGTTTTCTCCGAACCACCCGCCACCATAAAATGGTCTCCCAACAAGCAACTGGTAGGTTTTCGTAGAGTTCATGTAGCCACCGGATCAAAACAACGAGTCCAGATCGACATCGATGCCTGCAAACACCTTAGCGTGGTCGATGAGTCCGGGATTCGAAGGATTCCGATGGGTGCACATAGTTTACACATTGGGGATCTGAAGCATTCAATTTCTCTCCAAGCAAATTTGGAGGGCATCAAGAACTAGATAACTTTAGGACACTATAGGGCATAGCAATAAACCAAGGCAATTATTGTCAACTTTTATTACTGCATATTGTGAGAGTTCCACTGCATTTCCAAAGGAGGAAAAGTGGGCAAAATTGTAGAAGTTCCACTGAGTCTTCGATCTATTCAAGTACAATCGATAACACCGTTAAAAAAATTCCGTTAGACTCGATTATAAGACATTTTTAAAATAAAAATGGCTGTGTGACTAATATTATACTTGTAGAATGAAAAATAAGCCAAAAAAAAGTTAAATTTTATATTGTAAGATTTTTCGATACTATTTCAGATAAATAAAGTGAAAATCAATATAAATTTTAATTTTTTAGACTTGCATCACTTCTACGTAGCTTTAAATTTACCACATAAACATTAAAAGAAAACACACAATCCAATTTAATGAAAGTCCTTTCAATAACATAGAAAGAGTATAAAAAAACAAATTCTCAACATTAAAAAGTAAAGAGACTGAAGTGTAAATGTGTGAAGATTACAGGGACTGATATCATAATTAGATTTAAAAGTTTTAATGCAAAAGAAGCAAAGGCAACCAAATTCTATGGGCATTGTGAATCTCCATAGGATACCCTTTAGGCTAAAGGTTTGGATTGGACCCCATCATTGAACCCTTGGACGTGCCATCCAGCTAATTAATTATCTTCATTCTTCAATATTCTCGTATTTTGTTACAATAAAACAATATTTGAATTTTAACTTAATTATAAAATAAATGTTTAAATTATATTTTTTTTTATAATAAGTGCTTAAAGTTTTTATTTTAACTGAAATAAGTGTTTAAAGTTTTTTTTGATTGAATAAGGTGTTTAAAGTTTTATTTTTTTGTTGAAATAGGTGCTAAAGTAGGTGCCCCAATTAACTTTAAAACGAGCAAAAAATAAAACTTTAAGCATATATTTCAGCCAAAAAATACTTTAAGCACATATTTCAGTCAAAATAAAATTTTAGGCACTTATTTCAGCAAAAATACTTTAGGCAGCTATTGTAGAAAAGAGACATAGTTTGGATACTTATTTTGTTACAATAAAATGATATTTGAATTTTGGTTTAACTACAAAATAAGTGTTCGAATTATGTCTTTTTTGCAATAGGTGCATAAAGTATTTGTTGGCTGAAATAGGTATCTAAAATTTTATTTTTGACTGAAATAGGTGCCCAAAGTATTTTTTGGTTGAAATAGGTGCCTAAAGTTTCGTTTTTAGTTGAAATAGGTGCCCAAAGTATTTTTTTGACTGAAATAGGTGCCTAAAGTTTTATTTTTTGTTGAAATAGGTGCCTCAATTGACTTTAATACAAGCCAAAAATGAAACTTTAGCCACCTATTTCAGCCAAAAATATTTTGAACACTTATTTTAATAAAAATGAAACTTTAAGCGCTTATTGCAAAAAAGACATAATTTGTGTATTTATTTTATAATTAAGCTTTAAATTTGTAAAGCAAATGTAAATTTTCAAATTCACACAAAATAAAAACAGATAAATATTTTTATCACTTTAACTAATAAAACGGATGAAAATTATTGACCACGATATTCTCACTTTTCATTCCCACAAAATACAAAACATTATCAACGTTTTGGCTCAATTCCCCCACCTTGTTCCCTCCATACCAGATAATTCCCTGTACATACACACGAAATAAATTCATAATTATTAAAATATAATATATATATATATATATATATATATAATACAAATACGATAAATATGAGTCCAACTCAGCTCAACTCAAGATTAATAAAGGCTTTTACAGATTTTAGACGATTGAGTGACAACCAACTTGATACTTTTTAAGTTAAATATTAAATTCGAGTTTTGTAAATAAAAATAATAATCGACAACTAGTTTTAATTATGAGGCTCGTTCTAATTTAATTTCAATTTTAATCAAAACTCTTATAATTAACATATATAGAGAATTCTACTCAAAAGAAGAAAAAAATGCATAAAACTGTGGAAATTGATAGTACCATCCGAGATAAAGTTTATCTTACATTGTCTTTTACTTCAATCTTTTGGAAAAAGGGAAATGTGGCATTTCTTGAGCCTTCAATTTGGGCTAGTTATGGTTACATTTTATGTGGACATGGCTCATTTTACTCTCCACAAACTCTTTATATTTAATATTTTCAATCAAAATAAATAATAAAAACTTTAATATTAAAAATAATATTAAATATAATAATTATTAATATATTAAATTATTATTTAGTTATATTACAATAATATAAAACTGCATAGTTTAGAAGCTAAATTTTTATATTTAATTCAGAATTTTATATTTATTATTTAGAAATATTTAAACTTTATATTTTATAGTATATAAAATAATTACTAATGAATTGTCATGATTTTTATATTTTTATTATTTAGGTTGATATATTTCATATATAATAATATCAATAAATTTTATGATACCGAATTTAAACATAATTTATGTCTATTTATTTTTACTTTACAATATTATGTCTAAAATAAATATTTTATCTTTTCAAAAATATTTTTTTGACAATAATGTCAAACACTAAAATCTTACAATTAACTTTTTAAAATTACTTTTTGACAACACTTTTAAACGCATTTTTTAAAAGTCATGTCAAACTGGCCTCTGACTGCATTTTATTGGTATAATATTAAATATACTTAAACGTTTAATACCCTCTAATTTATAAATGAAAAAAAATCTAAATAGTATAAATATTTTATTAAATTATATGTTAAAACATTAAATTAAACAATTAGTAAATTAAATAAATAAATAAACTAAATTAATTAAAGGCTTAACTGTCAAATAGGTGCCCAAACTATTCTTTTTTTTCCAGTTAGGTGCCCAAATTATTTTTCGGGCCAAATTGGAATAAAGTTTTATTCCGTGACCCATTTAAGGTTCGCCGTTAAAATTTTCCGTTAAAGGAAACATGTCACCTCCAGAAAAATCTAAAATTATATTAAAAATAAATAAAAATAAAATGTATCATGAAAGTTTCAATCATTCTCAAAATAGTCCTCAAACCCCCCAAATCCGACCACTCCCGCCGTCGCCGGCCGCGTTGCCGGCGACAAAATGAAGCGCTCTCCCCTCGCCAAACAACCCACACGTCGTTTTTCGCCTCCTTGTCGTCGTTCGTCGCGAATTGTTCGAAAAAATCATTCGACAATTTCGTTGATTCACACGACGTCGGTTGATTTCCGGCGACAAAGTGGTGGGAGAAATGATCATGATGGTCCAGCGACCGATTTGGTGGGCGACGGCATCGCAATCGGCGGCGAAATTAGCCCAAATCGAAATTTAGATTTTAGGGGTCTAGAGAATTTAGAATTTGGGGGTTGTTTTGTAAAATCTGGAAAATTTAGAGATTTTTAAAAATTAATTATTTTTAATTATTTTTAATATATTTTTAAATTTTTCTGGATGTGACACGTATCTTTTAACAGAAAAGTCACGAAATGAAATTTTAAATTTCAATTTGACCCGAAAAATAGTTTGGGCATCAAACTGAAAAAAATAGTTTGAGCACTTATTTAACTGTTAAACCTTATTTAAATTACACAAGTGATAGAATTAAAATTTAATTAGAATAATAAGATTTGTTGTGTTTAGTTCAATTGACATAGTAAAATTGTGTTTAATTCAATCCACATAGTGTAATATACAAAAAGACGTAAAATTAAATATTAAAATTTAATATCATATGATTTGAGGATAAAATGAGTCTTTCTAATATAAACACTGAACAGTGTATGAAGAAACCGTAACTAAATTTTAAAAAGTACGAAAAATACGAAGACTGAGTCTAATTAAATCTTTGATGAAAAAAAAGTCTAATTAAATCACCACTAACACTAAATTGGAGGCAAAAGTTTAACTTAATTTCCTTATTAGTTTGCGATTAATCATAAAATCAAATTACATAATTAATCTACAGCATGGAAAAGTAAAATAAAAAAAAAATATTATTAGGTCATATTTTTCATCCTCGTGATGCTCTTCTTTGCTCCTATTTTCTTCCAGCTGCATAAAATTTTCCCCAGATCTGTCAACCTGCCACATTATTTTCCTTGTAGTTTTTTAAATATCTAAAAGAAACAAAGAAGAAGACCCAAAATAGAAACCAAAGTGGAAATCCAACAGGACGACAGATTTTGAGACACCGACTGCGGCGGCGGGGTGTGGTAGTAGAAAGGGAAGTAAGGGACAATAGGGTTCGGCGGCGGCGGCCTCGGGTAGTTTCCATACGTCGGCGGAGGGTAATACAAGCCGCCGATGACGCCGCCACCGGGTGGCGGTGGAGCGTAGTAGTAGTTTCCGCCACTGGATTGAGATGGCGGCGGCGGAGAGTAGTAGTAGTTGTTTCCACCGCTACTACCAGAGGAGGGCGGAGATGGAGGAGGTGGGCAGTAGTTGGTGTTGGGAACCGCGGGTGGCGGTGAAGGCGGCGGCGGAGATGGTGGAGGCTTCGATGGGACTTGGTGACAAGGATTTTCGCACGAGGAACACATGGTGCACTCGATCTGGTACTTTGAGGAAGTCGCATTTGAAGCGGCGGTGCTGTCTGTTGATGCTGATGAACTCAGCAGCAGCATCAGATTCACTGTAATAACGATAATTGTCCGAAAACTTTCCATCTATGGAAAGATTTAGCAACAAATAACTGTTTTTTTCCCTTTCAATGTACAACTCCAATGAACCGAAAGATGAAAAGAAAAGAGTGAAAGAGAAGGGAAGTGAGGAGTGTTAAAAAAGGAGGGTTGGGATGGGGTGTGTCACTTTATACAAGAAGAAAGCTACTTTACATTGGGTATTTTACTCGTATAATGATATTGAAATAAAGATTTCACAATTTTATACAGAGTTTATTTTTATTTCACAATATATAGATAATTCAAAAGTCGAAAATCGAAAATCTTTTTTTTTTAATATGATTTTGTTCGTTTATTTGTTCGCCAACACTTTTCGACAACCTTTGAAAGTCGAAAATCATCTACATACTTTTAAAAATATCTAGTACACGAAATAATATATAAGCATTTCTATTTAAAAAAAAAAACTCAACACCCTTGTTTTTGCAAATAAAAAAGCTTGTAATATACGGATTGCTCGAATTTGATTAACATAGATACTTACGACACTATTTTTTGGTAAATTACATGTATACTTTATGGTTAATGTTTGAAATTCGTGCCTCTCTTTCAATAATATTTTCTCTAAGGTTCAAATTCGAGTCCTCTCATTGAGAGAGCAATGTGCTTTGTTATCAGTCGCAGAGCTATGTTACGGCCCAAAAGGGCCTTGACCCCTGCTAAAAGTTTTATACAATAGATAAATTTTGATCTAATAGTATTTTGGCCCCTGTAAAAATAAGTATTTAAATTAAAAAAATACAATGATCTATTAAATATTTAATCAAATAGGGGTGAACCAAAGAAAGATGAGTACGCATTCTCAAAATTTTTTAATCTAATAACAATGTAAGTCTTTATCAGGGATGTTTTAGACATTTTCGTAGTCCTGAACAAAAACTAGAAAATAAAATAATACTCAACATCCTTCTTTCTGCAAATAAAAAAAAAACTTGTAATATACTATGGTCCATTTAATGATATCCATGTTCAGAATTCGTGTTCTCCCTTCCGATAATATTTTTTTCAAAGTTTGACTGAGTCCTCTCCTTAGAAGAGTAATGTATCTTGCCATTGCACCTAACAATTTTTTATCACTGAGGTTACTCGGTTAGTTATGAAATAAAATTTCAATGAAATAAAATTTGTATCAAAATAAAAATAATATAATTTAGATATTTTTATCAAAATTAAAAAAATTCTTTGTATCCAAATTAAAATTGATCGAACACAAATCTCTTAAAATGAACATAATCTTACTTTTTAGTAATACCATTCATTGGATTCTTAATTTTCGAAGTGATAAACTCTAGTCATGAAATTTATTTCATATCCATAAATGAGAATTGAACCTAATCACATGCTTAAGAGATAAAATAAGAAAATTAGTGTAATTTAGATACTAATTTTTGAATTAAACCAAAACGGTAAAAGAAAATTTCCAACCCTTAGTTCGAGAAAATAAATTCGTACAGTAATAAGTGATGAGCTTTACTCGTGGAAGGAAAAGATTGGACGATGAAATGATGACGTGGTTAGAGGAGCGTGGATCAAGTCGCGAAGAAGACGCAAGCTAAACGTGGTGCTTTTGCCTTTAGGCCTCATTGAGTACTATTTTCTTTATCGTTCATGAATGTTTACAACTTTGAATTATTTTAAGGTGAACGATATTATTGGTCACTACTTTTTTTATTTTTTTATTTCAATCATCAATTTATTATATTTGGTAAATCGTTATTACTGTGAGGGTGTGCATAATTAATCGTAATCGTGAACCATAACTGTTAATCGATATACTGTTATATTTTACAAGTTAATTAACTAAACCGTTAAAGCTGAACGATTTTAATTAATCGAACCGTTAAAAATGATGGTTAATAGTTACGGTTATGAATTTTGACAAATGGTTAACGTATTCGTTAATCATTATTAAATAGTTATATAAATATTTTAAAAATAAAATACATTCAATTAAAAGTTCGGTCCACACACCCCGTTTTCTAATTCTAAACCCTATTTTGTAATCTAATTTATAATTAATTTTCATATTTAATTTGCTAGTATTACATTATATTTCTTGTACTAATTTGTTTCATATATTTTAAATATAGGATTGAAGGATTTAACACTTAATCAACAAACAATTATGATTGATGAGTCATATTTATTTTAGAGAAAGCCGACGAAGACCTTGAGTGATTTGGTTATAGAGTTAACTTTTGTGGTTTGTGAACTAACTCATGGAAGTTTCATTTACCTTATGTTTGTTTTATGTTAGTTAAAGACTTTTCCTTAAAACTTTGATGATGTATTGTTATGTGTTGAACACTGTTAAAACTTAAAATTTTAAACTATGAAATTTATGTATTTTGTGTTGTGTTGAAACTTTGTAGTATGTATGTACTTTTTTTAATTAATATGAACTTTGTGTTTAGAATCTTCATTTACCTTATGTACTTATCGAAAATATAGTTTCATTATTCTCAAAAGAAGTGGTTAATACGTGAAAAAATTGTAATAGATTACAGGTTAACCTGTAACCCAACCGTCGGTTAACCATTATCTTAATGGTTAACTGTTAGCGATTAACCGATTCTTAAAAATTAGGTTATGGTTAGCTAAATTCAATAATCGCTATAACAGTTAACCGACCGTTTAGACTAAACGGTACGGTTAACCGCCCATGATCACCCCTAATTATTGTTAATTTTTATATTTTAATGGTGGGTGACTAAAATAGAAAAAATGTAGCGTTAGTGATTGATTTAACAAAAATAATAGTTTGATGACCAAAACAAAAAAAACGAAAATAATTTAATGACCAATGATATTATTTACCCTTTTTATCCATCAAATGACTTCAGAGGATGAGATGTTATTATCCTTAAATGACTCAGATTTACATAATTTGTATGTACATTGTATGCACGTTATCAAATGAATGACTAAGATTAATGAACATATCAATCTTGCAATCGTACCGACAGTTAAAATTTTACATTTTTTCTCTAAAATATCAATTGATTAAGACAAGAATTGAAACCTTAGTAACTAGGGGTGGGCAAAAACACCCGACTCAGTTGACCCGACCCGAAAACCCTACGACCCGAACCTAAAATGTTAAGTAATTCTCGAAAAAAATTTACCCGACCCGGCAAATTTCTCGGGACACGGGCCGGAAGTTTCCCCTTACCGGGTACCCGACCCGATAAAATTTAATATATATTTTTTATATTTAAAATTATATTTTTATTTTATGTTTCTTAATATTTTCACTCTAAAATTAAGTTTAAATCCTTACATTTTTTCTATGTTTGTATTATATTCTTTTAAGTTTTAAGTTTAATTTTTTTAAAATATTTTTGTGTTTAACATGTGATTTTTTTTAATTTTAGAATTAAAAAAAAATAAAAAAATAGGAACCGGGTACCCGAATATAATGGGTCGGGACACGGGCCACTTAATGAGGTACCCGGATGAATCGGGTACCCAATTTTCCGGGTACCCAAAAATCGGGTACCCGACAATACCCACCCCTATTAGTAACTGATTAAGATAAAAGAAATTGTTATCCTCTCACCTAAGCCTCATAATTATGGCTTTGTTTTTAAACCATGTGTTTAACCAATACAAATTAGAACAACTATAATCAAAAGAAATTATTATATAATATAATCAAACTAATAATCAACATATATTTAAATTATATTTCAATAAAAATATGTATAATAAAATTTAAATAAAATAAGTTTAATTTAACCTATTTTCAATCCATTTAATTGTTATTTTTTTAAAGTGAGTACCACCTGGCATTTTATTTCAACATTAAAAAAGAGCGATAATTACATACAAAACTTTAATAAAACAACAGCCAAAGAAAATATAAAGCTAAGAAAATAAAAAGCCACAAACGGCTAAAGAAACACAAGAATAAAAGAAAACTAAAGCCAGATGATCCAAAGCCTGATTTGGCTAAGATTAGATGCTATACCAATGGAGCTTTAAAGCCAGATCAAAAGTAAACACACGCGGGCTGAAAAGATGATGGGTGCCCACGAAATCAGAGAACTAGAGGGTTCTATGACGGATCTATGAAACACCGGTCAAGATCGGCTGTCGATGTTGCATCCTCTGGTGCCTCTTTCACCCAAAAACAGTCTTCAGATCATCGGCGACCCAGGGATGCCATTGCATGCGCAACTTTGTTCTCTCTCCGGGCGATAAAGGTAAATTTGCAGCTTCTGAAACTCATGGAAAGGTGTTTTGCGTCAGAGATTAATGGTCTTATATTCGACCTATCTATCCCCTAATGTGTTAATTTCTTGATGACAGTCTTTGCATCTCCTTCCACGATTATTTCTTAGAGCCCCAGATCCCGGGCAAACTCAAGACCTTGGACCACAACCTTTGCTTCAGCCTCGAAAGAAGAGTGTATATTTGAGCATACACGGTAAGTCGATCCCAATATCTGTCCTAATGAGTCACGAACAATAAGCCCTGACCAGGAAGTTTGATGTTGCAGGAAAAAGCTAGCATCAAAGTTTAGCTTTACAATTGGGGATTGAGGGGGCGTCCATTGAGCTTCAGCATGGGTTCGAGGGTGGGCAAATTAGGCTGATAGTAATTGCAATTCAGCTATGTAACCTTTTACAAAGGTAATCACAAAAGTATGGCTTTGTTGAATTCTTTCATGTAGTAATTTATTTCTTGAAAATCAAATTGCTCATACAATGATTGCTATCTCCATATGCTTTGAACTGTTATAATTTGCAAATATCCAATCTAGCCACTCCCAAAATGTGTATGTTCAATTTCGATAGGCCATCTATAGGAAAAAAACCCTCTCATACTTGCTTAGCATAGTAATACTGCCAACTTACATGACTGATCGTTTCTGCCTGATTTGAGCATCTAGGACAAGAATTATGAGTAGACAGTCTCTTTGTAAACAGATTCTGCATATGAGGTATAAAATTTGAAGCAAACTTCCATAGATTAATACGCACTTTATCAGGGCATGAAATTTTTCATATTAGATTATAGAATTGGCCAATATATGCATATGGAAAAAGAGCTTGAATAAGCAATTTGTAGCCACTTCTAACAGAGTAGGACCCTATATGTTCACCTATCCAAGCTAAAATATTCTCATTTGCAGTAGTGGGTAAACGTATAGATAGAATTGCTGCTGAATCTTTCACGGTGAAATTTTCAGTGATAAGGTCGGCATTCCATTCTTAAGCCCCTGGTATAATTAAATCTAACCCAGCAACCCTAGGAGATGTGATTAGTCGTAGAGGCTTAGATGGCAGCCACAAACTATTCCAAATGGAAATACCACTTTCATTCTCAATTTTCCAATATAAACCAAGTTCTAATGTTTTCCTTGAGCACCAAATACTTTTTCATATATAGGAAGACCTCGATCCTAAATTAGCATGGAGAAAATCACAATTAGGAAAGTACCTTGCCTTAAGGAGCCGTGCTACAAGAGAATCCGAATTAGAAATAAGTCTCCACTCTTGCTTAGCTAGCAGTGCAATATTAAAACATCTCAAGTCTCGAAACCCATACTACCATTCTCCTTAGGCTGACATAAAGACTGTTATGTACACCAATGTATGCCTTTCTTTGTTTTTGTGTTCTGCCACCAGAATTTTGCGAACATGGTTTCTAGCTCCTTACATAAGGCTTTAGGTAGCAAGAAACATGTTATAGCATACAAAAGAATACCTTGTAGGACAGATTTAATGTAGACCTCCTTACCCCCCATAGATAAGGAGCGCGTAGTCCAACTCGACATGCTAGTTGCACATTTGTCTTTTAAAAAAACTAGGGATGTTTTTTTGTTTCGACCCACCATGGATGAAAGGCCTAAGTATTTGTCTGGGCAAGCTTGGGAAGTAACCTGTAGTAGCCTACAAACCTCCTGCCTATTCTCATCTGTGACATTTGTGCTGAAAAAAATATTTGACTTCTCATAATTGATTAGCTGGCCTGAGCATTGAAAGTATATATGAAGAACCTCCTTTAGCCTGTGAGCCCCAATCGCAGTAGCATCTCTAAAAATTATGTTATCATCAGCAAAAAGCAAGTGTGTAATCAACGGAGCTCCGCGACGGATATGTGCTCCTTGAAGTATTCAATGTTGGGCTCCTATTTGAAGCAAAGCCGAGAGCCCTTCCCCACAAATAAAAAATAATAGCAGGCTAAGGAGATCCCATTGTCTCAAGCCCCTAGATGGAATAAATTTGTTACCGATCTGCCCATTTGTAACAATTGCATAAGACACCGAGGTAACACAACTCATAAGCTATTGGATCCATCCACTTGCAAAACCCATTTTCTGTAAGACCGCTTCAATAAAAGATCATTCTACCCTGTCGTAAGTCTTACTCGTGTCTAATTTCACGGCAAATGAACCTTTCTTACCAAATCTTCTGTTTTTTATTGAATGAAGAGCCTCATAGGCAAGAACAATATTATCAGTAATAAGTCTACATGGGATGAAAGCACATTGTGCCTCATAAATACACAGTGAAAGTACCATCTGTAGACGATTAGAGAGCATCTTCAAAATAATTTTGAAGAGGACATTACATAGGCTAATTGGTCGGAATTGCGACATTCTGATCGGATTCTGAACCTTTGGAATAAGCACTATATGAGTCGTATTAATTTCGGCCAAAGGAAACCTTCTTTTGACTGTCGTTATACAAAATTCGGATACATCTGGACCAATTATATGCCAAAATTTTTGGTAGAACACAGCCCCCAACCCATCTTCACCAGAAGCTTTTAATGGACCCATTGATCGGACAATGGTAAGAATTTCAACATGAGTAAAATCAGCTAGCAAAACATCATTCTTTGTCGGTGTAATACATGTGTTAATCCCTTCTAAAATCAGACTAGGATCAGCAGTACCTTGAGTTGTGAAAAGATTAATAAAAACTCCTTCGCGGTTTGTTGTATTTCTTCGTTCGACTAAACAACAGTATTATTATCTTTTACCAGCTTGTGTATTCTGTTTTTACGCCTTCGGTTTGTTGCAAAACTATGGAAAACGAGTATTACGATCGCTGTTCTTTAGCCAATTAGCGCGAGCCCGTTGTTCGCAATATATTTCTTCATGATCTGTTTCCAAATTCAATACCAGCTTTGTTTCAAGAATTTCCTCCAGATTATCATCAGTTGGTTGTAAATCATTTAATTCCTTCAGACTTTATTGTAAGGCTTTAACAGAAATATTTTTCTCTTTTTTAATCCTCCTAAACTACGCATCCAAACCCGAACTAATAAAAGCCAGTCGTTCAGGTATGGTTCCTGAACAAGAACTCCATAATCTCTGCACTTCAGTTTCACAAGAATCCTTCACTAACCATGCAACTTCAAAACGAAAGTGATTAAATCGTTCTCTCGCCCCAGACCTTGAGTTTGTTGTTAGCAACAGTGGGCAATGGTCTGAAAAAGCATGTGAAAAGGTGGTCAAGCTGATAATCAGAAAACATATCCCACCAGGCTAGATTTGCAACACCCCTATCAACTCTTTCTCTAATGTTGTTAGAAGATAGTCTTCCCCATTACCAAGTAAACCAAGCACCACGATATCAAATATCATCAAAATTATAGTCCATCAAAGCTGAACAAAAATTATTCATTTGTCGTTCGCTTCAGAGCCGTCTACCACTTTTCTCCGAGGCAATGAGCAATTCATTAAAATCGCTGATTACAAGTCAAGGAACTATAGGCATATCATCTAGGCTTTGCAACAAATTCCACGAAGCCTCTCTGTTTTATTCCTCGAGAGCTCCATAAAACCCAGTACAACGCCAAGTGATTCTATCTACGTCCTCCTCAAATAAAACATCAATGTGTCGACTTGAATACGATCAGACTGACGCTTGGCAATTATTTTTCCAAGCAAGTGATAATTCTCCACTTCGACCATTTTAACTAACATTAATTCCATTCACATAACCACAAAATTTTTGAACATTTTCCATTCTATTACGTTGTAATTTTGTCTCAATTAAAAAAACCACAGTCGGGTTAACATCTCTAAGCACATGCTTGAGACGCTTAATCGTTTGAGATTGACCCAAACCCCGAACGTTCCAACTTAAGAGTTTCATAATTCTCGACTGACTCGTTGACTAGGGTCTGTCGATACATTCAGTGTGGTACCATTTGAATTATCAGTAGAAACTCCTGGCACTTGTAGTGTAACTCTAAGACGCTTTAAACCATCTGGGATATCAGTACGATTGTCCTCATCTTCAGTGGTTATAATAAAACCGTGCATAGCCAAAGCACCCTCACGTATTTGTCCAGCCAAACTTGCATCAGAGTGTGATGTTTCATTAGTTGGTAATGATATGGGCTTCTGACCTGGCACCTCTTTACCCTTATCTGATGTAATTGAAGACTGTACGACTGAATGTGTTGTAATGGGGGTTTGAGTACTCGGCACAGAAATAGGGGAACATTGATCATGAGGTAACTTCTCATCCCTCAACCATCGGCTACTTTGCAAAGCCGCCGCCCGTCTAGCCGGTGCCCGTAAGCTAATATTCCACTCAAAAACAATCTCTTCCTTAGGCTTAGTCAGACAGACTGGGCATAAGGACTCACCACGTCTAATTTTACCACAAATGAAGCAAAAAAATTGTAGTTTCTCATACTCAAACCGAATAAAAACTAATCCACCATCATACAGCGCCACCTTCTTTTTTCGTTTGAGAGGCTTTCGAATGTCAAAGCTTGCTCTGATTCGTATGGTACCTTTATATCCCAACGATACAACACTGGTGTCATATTCTATAAATGTTCCAATAAAGTTGCCCAACAATCGAGCAAACCCCTCCGACATATAACTATGTGGGACGTCACAGACAAGAATCCATAAGGGAGAAGTAATTATGAAAACAGTCATTGGGTCGTCGTCGTCCTTTAGACGATGAAGAATAAGAAGATGAGAATTAAAATGCCATGGACCACCTTCATACACTCTGTCCATATCCACCGAGTGGAAAAACCGAAATAGATAGCGGTTACTTCCCACATCTGAGATTGCGATTCCTCTCAATGGCCTCCACAAATTTGTCAAAGTCGTTCTCATAGATTGGAAATGGATCACACTAGAAGTCAGAAAACGACCAACAAAACAGAGATCAAAAGAAATTTTCTGATTTCCAGTATTGTCTTCGGATTGAATCTCAATATCCTCGCCATCTTTTAGAGTTAAAGCCGCCAAACCATCATCAACGGTAGGATCCATGAAAACGCCAATATCAAATTCAAGAAACAAATCAAAATTAAAATCAGAACGTGCAATGAAGTAGAGTTTGGACGTGTTAAGAAGCAAAGTTTGACTATTAATTGTTATTTTGATTATACTTTGTAACGTTGAGTTCTTGTTGTACACTAAACATTAGCAATCATGTTACATGTAACACATTCTAATCCATTCCAGGGGCAGAGGAGGCTTTGGCACCCTCAAAGCTTTGGAAAAAAATTGTATTATACTTTTGAAATATTGTTAAAATTTTAATCAGACCCTCTCAAAAATTATAAAAATTCTCACAAAGTTATAATTTTTTTAATATTTTTAATTATCCCCTAAAATTACAAAAAATTTCATTAAACTTTCTAAAAAATATTAATTAGACCCTCACATTTTAAAAATAAAATTTTCATTAAATCCCTCAAAATTCTTGAAAATTCTAGTTAAACAACTAAACTTTAAAAATTTTAATTATGCCTCCTCGAACAATAAGGTCAAGATCCGCCACTGAATCGATCCATTTAAAATATCTAATAATGTGATTAATTGCAGCTTGAATGGACGGCTGTCACGAAACATGAATAAACAAACAAAGATTAGGTAGGGACGAGGGTGAGGGCATAAATGTTGTCCATGTGAACAAATGAGACTTATATAGGATACTCATACAGGACACACACCACCGATCCATCAACCTTTTTCAAACTTACATTTAAATTTTACGACCATGCTAATTAATGTATCCTTATGTTTCGAAACACTTTCTTTTATTGTAACGTGTTTACACATTTAATATCTGATGCTCGGATTTTAAAATGTTTTTTCGTATTTTTTAAGCATTAAGATATAATTATCATTTGCACGAATTAATTTACCTCAGTGGTTAGGAGAACAATTGTTGTTTTTAAAAGTTATGGGTTCGAGCACCAGCAACTGCAATAGAGTGATTGAGCACGCATTTTTAAATGGTTGAGATTTTATTCATAACAAATACTACTTGTAATCATATATATATATATATTCGAACACTTTCCAGGCTGGCTCGGTGGGTGTTTTAAGAAATATACGAAGGGGATGATAGGCTTTTCTGCACATAGATTGGGTGTGGGGGGGTCCACTACCACTAGGGTGGCTCGTAACCATAATGATTCAATTGTCTAAAAACACCACATGAAAGATTGTCGGTCCCTTTCTTCTTTCCATGGGTCAAATGAAAGTCAAATCAGCCTAAATCTATGTTTACGTTCCTAAACTAATGATGCTTAAATGTAACTAATCATTCATAAACAGAGATGTAAAATCAAGTATTCAAATGAATTTCGAGTCGAATTAAATAAAATCGAATTTAGATTATATTAACTCGATTCAATTCGAGTTGATTTACAAATATAATGTAAAATACTTAATATTGTATGTTTCAATAGACTTATGTCGAATCTTATTTTATCTGTTTCTATGTTCTGCAAGGTATGTATACCTAAGACTAAAAAATTAAATAGATATTACTCTTTATTACACCAGCATATTAAAAAAAATTAAAGATTTTCTTCCTTTTTCAAGCATGACAAACTCTTTGGTTTGGGCGGTTCCTTTGAATAACCCCAAATAAACCCAGCAAAATAACCGGCCCATATAAATATTTCAATTTTCCAAACTTCAACTCGAATTGAACTAAATAATTTGATTAGCGATGATAATAATGGTTTTTTAATTTGTAAACCTTTCTCGATTTTTTTTCTCTCAGCCCTAATATACAATAGATATATCTAAACTTACACAATATTCAACTTTATTATTTAGAGGAATCAAATGGTATATACACACGTGGCAGTCAATTGCTTGAGAAAAAACAAAAGAACAATAAAACAACCAAAATAGAAGATCAAACTTCATCTGTTATCAGAGTTGGAAAATAAAGTCTACTATGATCTGCTCATGCCTAGAAACAATGCTTTGAAAAGCACCCTAAACCTAGTTTCTTTCCCCTACCAAAATCAAAATTCCGCAAGATTGCCTTTGCATATCGTGCGGAACTATCTTACAAGCAACTTAATTATTGTCCTATGGTAACGGATCGATCCGGAGTTATCCACTTCCGGATCATGTCACCTTCAAAATGAACCGGCGGAACATAATGGTATTCACAGAAGGAAGATGCAGTTTAGTGTTGATTTGTGAAGAGAAGTGGAGAATGGAAGTTGCCCTACTCCGGAATATTATGGAGGGAATACCCGTCAAAATGGAACTCGTGTTCAGCTGGTGCAATGACGTCTTGCTGCCAGAAAAATGGAAACATATTATGCTACGTTTGGTATTAGTTTTTGACATAATTAAGTTTTTTCATCCGGTAAAAACACCAACCTGTTTCAGAAGAGCACTCATGAGATCATCTTGTCCGAAATGACCGGGGTATAGATTGGTAGGGGTGGCATCGGCAACTGCCTCGGACTTGACCCTTACAGTACCATCAACAAGAAGGGTGTTGAGATGTTGATTACCATTTTGTGCATGCACGTGCCCTGTACCATCTCCACCTGAGAACATTGCCTTGCTTATGACGCTTGCACTCCTGTTCTGTCCGTTGACTTGACTGGACGAAAACCCTTGTTGTACTAAAACTGACTGCGACTGATTGTGGTTGCCTTGAAGAATGTTTGAATGCTGCGAGACATCAAAGGTCATGCCTATATTCTGTAGCTCCCAATTTTGGGGCTTATGTTGATTCAAATCATTAAATATATCGTAACTCGGCATGAATCCCACTGATCCTTTGATATCCGAGTTAACGTCTTCCTGAAAAGCCACTTTGGGTGTGAGACTAGAAATCCCCGGCGTACTTCCAAGAGGGAAACTGTTCCCAGGTAGTTCCGAAGTGTGATTCATGGGGAAATTCGACATCGAAGAGGTCTGCAGAACTGGATTATAACTAGGGGCTCGGATATTTTCTTGAATCCCGTTTTTTGTAGAGACATTAGCAGCAATTCCATTGGCTAATATAGGCTGCCCCATCGGTGAGAGAAGTCTCGGAGCATGACTGAGACTGGAATCATTGATCATCTGCCCTCTAGCCTGTGGCTGAACTATTTGCATCAATAACGGATTGTTTTGGCTACTTTGCGATCCATGGGAAGCGACTTGCATATTCATATTTCCCATCGATTGCGTGGTGTGGTGCAAGCCAGCAAGCTGCTTCGGCTCCATAGTCATTGGAATTCCTTGTAGTAAATTCATTTGCTTGTTATTGTTCACATGTTGCTGCTGCCCTTCTCCGATTCTTAACTTTGGGTTTTCAAAGCTAAAAATGTTTCTTTGATCAACAAGAGGCATATGTATGCCCGATTTACCAGTCGGCCGACCAAGCCCTGCTGCTTGGAGTGTTGCAAGGGTTTGAAGATCGAGCCCGTTGAGCGAAGACAGAGGACTGAAAGTTGCTCCTTGGGGACTCATAAGAGAATTATTCAGATTACTCTGGTGTTGTGATACCCCGCTCAACCGTCTAAGATACAAACGATATTTCTGATCACATGATAACAAAGTAATTGTCATCAAAATTTATTAAATGCAAATGCAGGCAAGTAAAAGTTTGGGTATTGACGAACTGGAACATACCTGAAGGTGGCTGGCAACATTTTCTCTAGTAAGTCCGGGGACGTTCATCAACTCCAAAATTTTCTTTGGGACAGCATCTGTATTGAAAGATCAACCAGAAGAAGATAAAACATCCTGAAAAAAAAAACATCAGCAAAATCGAAAGAGACAGGGACGGAGTAAATACTAGTACTGTCAATGCCTAGTTGATTAACTGCTGCGACAAACTGTTGATGGAGCTCAACAGACCAAACAACCCTCGGCTTCTTTAGGGTCGATGTATCATCCCTCTCATCCGTTTCATCTCCATCATCCTTCCTCCGTTTCGAGCTTTTCCAACTCCCTTCATTAGCCGAAGACGAGTAGTCTGCATCATCGGACTGTTTTAGCTGTCGATCTCCTTCTTCTACACTTCCAGATTGCTCAAAGTCCTTCCACTCATTCTTCCTCTTCCGAACCACATGCTGCCATATGTTCTTCAGCGCCTCGATACGAACCGGTTTGATTAGATAATCACAAGCACCGTGTGTAACACCCTTCATAACAACATGTTTTCCATCATCCGCAGACATCACTGCAGAAAATACAAGTCGAATATGAGGACCAGAAAGTACTCAAAACGCGATTACATCTCGACATCAAACATTTATGAACTATGATAAGAGTGTGTGCTTACTGATAACAGGGAGATCCATCTCTAAACCAATATGCTCAAGAAGCTTGAATCCGTCCATATCCGGCATGTGGACGTCGCTGATAACGATATCGAATCCGTTTTTGTTCTCTCTTAGCATCAATAACGCAGTCTCTGCTCTATTGCATTTGGTAACTGCAAAATAATACCATCACAACAAATCAAATGAAAACCAGCCTCTGGAGCTCGAAACAATATGCAGCATCCCCCATTTTACATATGCACAAATCCAGACAAACCAGTCCATTGAAGCAATTCGTCGAACATAAACTAAACTGAAACAAAAAAAATGTTGGAACTATTGCCAAATCTAGGAAACAGAGACCCATCTTTTTTTTTCAATACGGGCCACAAATAAAATTCAACAAAAGCAAGAACAGGGAAAACCTAATTCACAACTCGAAATCAAAAACACAAAATCATGGCATGGAAAAAATAAGAAATTAGTAACCAAAACGAAAGATTTGAATACTGAAAGGAACAAGAGAAAATACCATCGTAAAGACAAGTTCTTAGCATCTTTTCCAAGATCATAAGACAAGTCGGATCATCATCAACAACAAGAACACGCAAACCAGCAGGGAACTGATCAGCAGCTGTTGCTGCATCTCCCGCTTTCCAGCCAGCACTAGAACTGGCTGTTGACACATAAGCTTTTCCAATACTTGAATTCATCTCTCAAAAACACCGATCCTAAACCAGGGGGAGAAAAAGAGAGAGAAAATTTTGCATAAAGATGCTGGTTTTCACATGCTTAAACATCAACTTAACAGATTGATAGTTTGATGCATAGTTGAAAACCGAAGGAAACCAAAGTCGATAAGCTAAAAAATTGAAGCAAAAAGAGAGGATTTCTTGGGATTATTTAGAAGATGGAAATTTTCATTTTCTTTTTTGTGAGATTGAAGATGAAGAGATTTTGCATGTCTCACTTTAAGTTTTAATTTCTAGGGTTTTTTATTTTTGAATTAGTTATTATTTTTAATTTATTAACTGACTAAGTCAAATGAAATATTATAAAAATCTAATTACAAAAACGTTTTTTCAACTTAATTAATTCATTTACAAAATAATAAAATAATTAAATGAAATTTCTTTTAATTTTTTTATTTAAAAGCGGGTCAGTCATTGAAGAGTGGATCCAGCTCACACATGAAGTTAACTAACTCCACATATCCAAATCTACTCTAAACACGTGTCAAAAGTTATAAAAAATATTATTTTTTACTATTTAACTTTGTTACTGTTGGTAATTTTCTTACTTGGTCAATTTCTTATCCAAAAGTTTTCAAATGTTTGTTTCTCTTTTATTAATTCTATCTTTAGAAAAGAAAAAATACTAATTTAGTATATATATTTTTTCAAATCCTTTGTTAAAATATTTTAATAACAAGACTAAATTCTTCATTTATGTAATTAATTTTTTATAAATTTATATTCGAATTGTATCGTGTATAAGTTTATGTCGGATTTATTTCTAAAATCTGATCGTGTCTAAAATTATTATGATATATGTTATGTTCGATATTGTGTTTTGTAACGATTAATTTTAATTTCAGAATTTTATTATTGTTGTTATTATTATTATTATTATTTATTATTATTGGGGGATGAGCTCTGATTTTGATGTAAACAGTACAACTATTTTACCTCTGTCAATTTGTATTCTTCGCTGGCTAAGCTTTATTATTGTTGTTGCTGTTGATTTTTTTTTATATTTTTTAATTTCTTGCCATTATTTTCCACGTGTCATCTTCTACCGCCTTCATAGATAAGGTCTCTTTGGCTTATATTGTTTTTTGCAGTCTTATGATTCATTCCGTATATTCTTTTTAATTTAGGTGATTAATTATGATTAATTAAACTTATAATGATTTTAATATCTTAACTATATAAAAATGACTAATAGCAGTATTTTTAGATGGAAAAACTCGTTAGTACGAGTTAAATAATCATTAAACTCGCTTTAACAAATACTTTGATAAATTATATATATTTAATTATCAAAAGAATTAGTCATTGTGAAATACAATCAGATAAATATTTGAATTATAATTTAAACCATATAATATTAACACTGTGACTTAAAGTCAAACTAATTTAAATTGAGAATTTACTTATAATATTTGTGTATAATGAAACTTAAACTTGAAATATTAAGAACTCGAGATATTTCTTCCTTACATAATGTCCCAAATTATCAATAATTAAAACTTATCCAAAACTTAAGTAAGTGTTTACAATCATTTTGACACCAATATCCCACATCTCAAAATATTCAATTTCACTAAACAAAAAATCCACTAATCATTTGGAGTAATTTAATTGTTGGAGAAGTGAAATATTTATTTGCACTTCTTATTCGAGTTGTTAATATAGTAAGTATACATGTAACATGTAATATTTGAACTAATAGTTAAATTAACAAAAATACTTTATTAATATTTTTAAATCCAACTTCGACTAAAAAGTATCTATCCCTTATTTTTATAGGAATTAATAAAATAAAAAAAATTAATCATTAAACTCGTTTCAATAAATATATCATATTACACTCAAGATTAAACATGTTACAAGTGAGATTGCTTTTTTTGGAGTTCAAGAAAAGTTGTGACAATTTTTTTAAAAGAAAGAGATGGAAAAATATGCTGTAAAACCGTATATTCTCTGTCTGGATCTTTCAATTCTTTCGATGAATTCAAAATAACTTTGATTTTAACCCATTTTACCTAAATTTCCCAAATTTTAGCTCCAAACACCAAGAACAAATTTAAAACAACCAAACAAAATCTTAACTGTTCATGTTTTTTAGGGTAACTTTATCTTTATTCCCACTCAAGACCCTAACCCACTAAATTCAAAGATATTCTGTTTAAACAGATTTAAAAATGATTTAATAAATAATTTAGGTTTTCAGTTTTTTTGCGTAGAAAGATATGCTTTTGAGAGAGAATGGTGCTGGTGGTGATGATGATGGTTAATCGTCACGTAGAGCAATTGCACCCTTTTTGAGGATTTTTTTAGTGATATTTTTCCAAAAAAATTAATTTAATATGTAGAGGGAAAAATATAAAAGCTTGTATAATCACTTGAGAAAAAAAAATATTTCGAACATCATTTTGATTTTTTTGATCCGTCAATGAATATATACATTTTATTCTTATCGTTTATATTACAACTTAAAACTAAATATAAAATCTAAAATTTATGTTTTCGAACAAATCGTTTTGTCTGATTTTATAATCAAATTCATGATTTCAAATTTTTAGTTCGAATTAATTAATTGATGATTTCATATCACATTCAAGATATGCTTTGAGTTTTAGTACATAAACTATATGGTTTTTTTTCAAGTTTATCCTACGAAAGTTGATAACCTTAAAAAAGATTGATAATGGCAACCAATAGCAACGAAATATGCATATGCTTATACATGTCATGGAAGATATCATTATCATGTATCATATTCTTGTGACTAACATTACGAGTTTTTTTAGTAAATTTGAAAGTTGATGAAAAAAATATATTTGTAAATATAATTTGATACAATGTTTATGTCAATTGGATCTCTTTCCGCCTATAAATCAAAAGATATTAAGCGTTTAAGTATGTTTGAACTCATATTATTTTGTATTTCATACCAACAATATACTAATCGAACTAAATTCAAACAACACCGATAATTTAGATGTTAAAGTAAATAAAAATATCAAATTTAAAACAAATTTATTCCGAAGTTATATCGAATATTAAACCAATAACATTTTCAATAAAACAAAAAAAATCAACTGGATTATTTTGTATGTAAAAAGGGAAAAAGAAAATAGATCCAACTAAGTGACAACTACGATTACCGACACGAGTGTTAGAAGGGCCCACCTTCAAAGGAAAAAAAGAGAGGCAGGACCCACTTACCTGCTTCGTGTGTCCACGTCAGCAAAGAGGCATCAAACGCTTACGTGGCTCTGTCCCCTGTTGTGACCGATGAGTGGATCCCACCATCAACTAAATTCCAAAAAGGGTGAAAAACCAACGGCGAGAGATGGCGGGCCCACGCCTTTTGCAGTGTACGTGCGTCTCTTTTTAACACGTCCGTTGTCACAGAGACCTGCTTGACCATGTGACTAATGTGACACATACCCTTTATTACCTTTTTTTTTTGTTAATAAAATTGATTGTAGATGTTGAGTTTCGAATTTTTTACATAAAAAAGTATAGTACAATCGTCGTTATATTTAGTTTGTCCGTCAAATATTTTAAATTTCATCTTTAAATTTTTTAAATTTCGTTATAATTTAGATATAATATTAAAAATTAACGTTTGATTGAATAGTTATTATTGTTTTTGTTTTTTTTAAGTTATTTAACCCTCAACATTTCATTTTAGGTCAAAATAGCACATCCTTAATTGAAAACTGTTAGTCAATTGATGATAAACAACTTGGATGACTTGACAAAATGACGCGTTAGAAGAAAATATATTTTATATTTTGTATAATTTTATAAAATTATTTTCGACTAATGTGTCATTATGTAAAGTAAACATATTTGCCTATATTGACACTGCTATCTCGGCGTGCACTGCAATGCAAGTTTGTCACATCATTTTAAGTTATTTATCATTAGTTGACTAACAATTTTCGTCCGTAGAGGTGTCCATTTTGACCGAAAATAAAACGTTGAGGGTTAAATTATTTAGTCAAACGTTAAGGGGCTTTTTTTGAGGCGATACTTGTAATTTACATACTATTTTATTTGTATTTCTATGTATTAATTTCGTACCCCTTAAATTTCTAATCCATCTTTCTAAAAGATTTAGACCTACTTACATAAAATTACACGTCTATCCATATTTATAAAGCATGCTTACTAACTTTATAGTGTTTTGTTTCAGAAGTTGATATGATTTCATGAATGTATCGATGGTAAATTTTGACATAATATATATTATATTAAAATTTGAGGTTTACTTTTGCTCTTGCAGTAGTTTTAATTTATGAATTTCGTCTTTATAATATTTTTACATTAATTTAGCGCATAAAATAGTCGAATTACATTATCGTTTGCCTATTGACTAATGAAAGTCAACGTTGATCATTACAATGCTGACATGGAGGTTAACGGTCTGATGTGGTAGTCTACGTATGATAATGTGTCAGTCCATGTGTGAAGGTGACGTGGAAGAGGGAAAATTGATTTTTTGACCTAGTTCGAGGGCAAAATTAATTTTCTAGTTGAGTACGAGGGTAAAATTGATTTTTAGATGAAAATACGAATTTAAAAAATATTAAAATACTAAAGTGATGTAAAAATTAATAAAACGTTTTAAAATGTTTTATTAATATATGGCTAAAAATAAAAAAATTATAAAATTAAAAATATAGAATCTATTAAATTATATATTATTCAAAAATCAAAACTTAAAAATAAATTCTACAATCTAATCTTGATTTCTAAATTTTAAATCTTAAAAATCTCAAACTCTAAATACAAACCTTAAATTCTAAACCCTAAATGAAATTTTTATAAATATAAAGTGACGGTGAATTATAAAAGTATGTAATAAATTTAATCAAGTAAAAAGTTTAAATTTTAGTGTTTAATGTTTGTAATTTAGAAATTAAACTTAGAGTGTAGAGTTTAATATTTTAGTATTGAGAAATAGAGACACAAAAAAAAATAGAGGATTTTTGTTCGTCTGAGAGAATCACGTTAACCCTAATTTATGATATTTTCTTCCTTACATTCTTTGAAGAGAAAAAAACTAAAATTGTCCAAAACAAATTTGATGAAGGTTTTATATTTTTTAATACTTTATAAATATTTCAAATTTTAATTATTGAATAATTTATAATTTATTAGATTATGATATTTTAATTTTATAATTTTTACTTATTTTTAGATATTTTAATTATTTTATTTCTAGTCATATATTAATAATTTTATTAATTTTTATGTTATTTTAATATTTTAGTATTTTACACATGATTTTTTGCCTAAAAATTAATTTTGCATCGTACTCAACTAGAACATCAATTTTGCCCTCGAACTCGCTTGCAAAATCAATTTTACCCCTCTACCACTTCATCTTCACACGTGGACTGCCATGTCATCATCATAAACTACCACGCCAGCTTCATAAGGGTCATTGTTGGCTTTCGTCAGTCAAGAGGCAAACGGTGATACAATTCAACTACTTCATGGATTAAATTAATGTAAAAATACTATAGGAGCGAAATTGATAAATTAAAACTATTACAGAGGTAAAAATGACCCTTAAATATATATTAATGACTGAAGTAAGATTTTAAAATAAAAACCGGAATATTTATTATGTTGGCATGACATTTGCCTTTAGTATGATGCAAAATGCTAATGATGATGGAGTTTGAAACTTGTATGTTTTATGATTGAGTTTAAATAGCATCTCTTGCATTCATTATTCATGATGGCAAGTTGCCATGCGCTTTCGGCTTTTCCATTTTCCTACACTTTGTTCCAATGTTTACTTGCTTGTAAGTTGTATCACATGGTCTTATTCACGGTTATTTAGGGAGATCTTTTGTTCTCCAATTTTCCATAGTTTTGTCTAAATTAATTTGTATAAATTTGTGTCGTACATTTAATTTTGATGAGTGAGTGAGTCTTTAACGATAATTATCTACATATATAAAGCTTTAAACTCGAGACTCACTTTAAGCAGTACCAAGATGCTTACCACTTGGACAAATTTTGTTAGTATTTAAGGAGATCTTTTAAATATATTAAAATAAACTTTGAAAAAACACATATTAGAATATGATGAGGGTGTTCATTATTCGATTAAAATCAAATTATTTGATTAAAATAAAATTTATTTCAGTTAATCGATTGGTTAACGTTTACAGATTTTTTTAAAATTTGATTATTGATCAATTCAATTTGAAACCGATTTGTTAACTAAAAATATCAAAAATTTTATAATTTATATATATTACACATGTATTTGAAGCCTGGATCTATTAAGATGTCAATCAATCCAACTAATTTGTAACTCTAAAACTAATATAACCAAAGAAAAAAACGCAAACTCTCGACCTTATAACAAAATTTGAATAGTTTAAAAACCGATTGAATTAACTGAATTATAACAACTAAAATAAATCAATTAATTCAATTCGTTTACTAATCGAATTAACACTAATAATTATGATAACATTATACTCTAAACAGATTTTATAAAACTACATTCGAATCATCTAAATGGAACACGCATTCTTTACCACTGAGTCACCCTTTATCCGGCTAATCTTCAATGTATCGCAATCAACATTCGTTGTCCCAACAAAAACAAAAATGACAGCTCTCGCTGGACACGTGGCTTGAGCGAAACATACGACGTTAATAAAAACACCCAATCAAATTCCTCCGTGTCGTAGTTAAGTCCTCGCCCTGTAACAGAATTACAGCCACACACCACTATCATATTTTCCTCAAAAAGTTAATTGGTTATGGAAGTAGGGGCATTTCCATAAATTAAACAAAAATCAAGGGGGCAATTCGGCAAATAAATAAAATAATTTGTTTCATAAAACTAAAAGATTAGCAGAAATTCGGTGGAGAGTCTCTCTCTGCTATTTTTTTCCTGATTGTTTCTTCCATCATTTTAGGGTTTATTTTATTAAAAATAAGAATTTGATAATTTTGTGAAGTCTTTTTGTTATTTCGTTTCAATAAATTTATCGATTTTTTTTTTCAAAAGAAAAAGGTTTCATAATTACTTGGATCGAAAAAGAAGAAGAAGTTGCTTTGTTTTCTCGGGAAAATGGAGTCAAATTCATGGAGCTTTCGATTCTCCAATTCTTCTTCTTCGTCTTCATCTTCGTCAAGGCGTCGCCAGTCTCGATCCGGTCAGTAATTTTCTGTTTGTTTATCGTGAAAATTAGAAATGAAACGGCTTGAATTTGGTGATGGATTTTGATTTTCTTTCCTTTTTTGTTTCAGATCTGTTTCTGGGAGGAGGGTATGAAGAAATTGATGGAGATGAGGATTTCAAGGCGCAGTTTTTATGTCCGTTTTGCGCTGAGGATTTCGACATTGTTGGACTTTGTTGCCACATCGACGAAGAACATCCTGTTGAAGCCAAAAACGGGGTATCGTTTTCCCTAATTTCTCAAAAATAATCTGCTTTCTCCCCTTATTTTGATGAAACTTGTGTTTTTCTTATAGGATTTTTGAAGCATGTAGAAGAAATGTGTATTGAATAGTTCATAATTGTAAATAAAAGGAAGGGAATTTTGGGGATTTAAGTTTTATAAAAACTTTTGATAATATTCTCAGCTATGCGTCTTTATTGATGAATTTTACTGCTGTTGGAGTGATAGATGTTGCATTTTAAACTGTTTAGCTTTTAATTTGATTGTTTAAGTTCTATGATTCTTCTGGCATTTGCGTTTTTTTACTCATTGATTTGTGTTGATTTGCTGTGAATTGCATCTTAATTTTCCTTAATAGGTGTTTGGCTTGATGCTATCTTTTCAGGTGTGCCCGGTTTGTGCGAAGAGGGTTGGAACGGATATCGTCAGCCACATTACCATGCAACATGGGAATTTTCTTAAGATATCCTTTTTTTTTCTTTTTGATTTTGTCTGGCTGGGTTTAGTTTGTTATCTATCATTTGCTTCTGATGTCAACGCTGGTTAAATAATACAATTTCCATGTAGATCTGGTCCAAGTATTTATCTGATTTTGTATTCCCCATGGGTGCTTGATTATGCGCACCATGGCGAGGCGACACGTATGAAACATACTAGACTATGTGCATTATGGCGAGGCAACACATGTGAAGCATAATATATTTCATAAGTGTTATTTATGAGCATTGGGATTTTTTTGTTTGAATCTATCTGTTGACGAACGGTTTAGGTTATTCCTTGACTGGACGTTACGTGCAGCGCAGGCGGAGATTACGCAAGGGTGGATCCAATTTGACATTCTCTATGTTGAGAAAAGAACTGCGAGAAGGAAATTTGCAGGCCATTCTTGGGGGATCTTCATTTGTTTCTTCTTCCAACATTGAAGCCGATCCTTTATTGTCGTCATTTATGTTTAGTCCTCCAACAGGTGAAGAGCCTTTAAGCTTGCAACCTCTTTCTATTGCTGAAGCAAGTGCAGTAAAGGAAAGCGGAAATAAAGAATCTCCGGAAAGGTACAACTGCTGGTGTCATGTATTAGTGCGATATTAGTCCTTTTGTTTCTTTGTCTGGTCTCTGGAAAAATGACAGGTCCGCTTGCAGTCCTCTATGCTCCTTGATATAGTGAACAACTTTTGAGTAAAATCATTATGGCTCGGAAATGGCATGATTTAGGCTAAATATGTTTTATTTCTTTCTGGTCAGTAGGTAGATAAATCACTATATCATGGTGTCTTAGGCTTAGGTTCTCCATTTTCCAAGTTTCTAACACTAGTTTTATGTTGACAGAAAGCCTCAACATGCCCAATTGTCGGACAAGGATCACGAGGAGAAGGCTAGAAGGTGTGAGTTCATCCAAGGGCTGTTGATGTCCACTATTCTTGATGATAACTTATAAGTTAATTGGGGTACATCTGTAGTGGTTATGCCAATATAATGTTAGGTCTGAGAGAGTAAAGCATAAAGAAGACCTTCACCCTACCTCAGAAACGGTAACCGGTTAGATCCGCCGAACTTTCTATTCCTATTGTATTTAGAGCTTTTGTGCATAATGAAAAGATGGAAGAACTTTATCCTATATCTATGCTTTGCTTTTTATATACTATTGAAGATCAGAGTTGCTTTTAATAATGTCATGTCATTATTTAATAGAGGTTTGTCTTCTGTTGAAAAAACGGACTTGTGCTTGACGCTTGCGTTGGGCACATATCCGACATATATCACGAGGATGTGATCCTTTGAGTACTTTTCAATTATGAAAATACTTTAAAATTTTGATTGTATCCATGTTTGACACTTTAAAAATTACCAAATTAGAGGGGTGATTGATGGAAGATATGCTTTGAAGGTAGGATAGTTGAGATTTAGAGATGTATTTCGACGCTTAAGTCGATAAAAGAGCGAATAACAATCAAATAAAGTTGTCGGAATATCAACTGTGTAAGCTATCATAGTAATTTTCATCATCGTCAAACAACCATTGCTAAGGAGTTGTAACAGTCGAGTTTGGCATTTTCAAGACCGTGATGACGGTAATCGGACACAGAGTATGACACGTACCCTACCAGACGACATGAAATATAATGTCTAACTGTGTTCTGTATGACTGTATGCACCATAATCCCACACAAAAACATGAAATTTTGTGTTTATGTATGAGCTCAGGCCGATGATCTTCCGAGGGGATTGTCTACCAAGTAAGTGTTTGCTTCTTTCATCTACGGTGGTACAGAAAGAACATGAAATCTGGATGATAAACTTGCAAACGCCTAAGCCAGTTATCGGCCTCTCGCAAAAGGGAATCGACTTTCGGAGATGTGCTTATGTTGGCAGTATTCCAAAGAGAAACTTGGAGCTTACAGAAAGCAAGTCCGAAGGTAGGTAAAGGTAGCTTTGAGGACATTTCAGCATCACTGAACTCTCTGATATTAAAGCCTTGGAAAGGCAGGCCATCCGTGCCGGTACCTGCTCGAAAGAATAACGCTGAGATCTCAACTCAGGCTAAGTTTCGCGTAAAGTAAAGAAGACACTCTACTGCATATAATCAGCAGAAAAAAAGATGCTTACCTGGTGGTTGTGTAGAAAGGCAGTGAAATGTCAAGAAGCGGGCATCCACATTTTTCATAGTTGGACCCATTGGTATCCTATATATAGGATACCTTCATAAAGAAAGAAATTTCCTGTCAAATACTATCGGTTTAAAATCGAAACGGCGATAAACAAGAAATGTACCATGCCACGGAAATCCAGCTCGAAGGTGACAGATCACAGCTCCCGTATGTCATCAAAGCCGGAAATCGATATGCTAGATCCGAAATCTGTGGGATGCAAGGTTATCAGAGAAAGCACAATGAGGTGCAAATGGCATGCTAATGTAACAAAGGACAGGGGACTTGCCTTGCAGGCCAAAGGCTTACGAGTAAATGGCAGAGCACGCTCGAAGTACTCGAAAACAAGCTGACCAGGAGGGTTTTGAATATTGGTTTCAATGCTCGATGAACTCTGAGAGGGTCTATCTCCGATCTCGATATGACTTGGAGCCCCCTGGACAGCATTGTTGCTACCAATGCAATTCATTGTCTCACTTGATGACTCTGTATTACTCTCCTCACCAGGCCTGTTCAATGAATAATGCAAAGAAGCACGATTTACAGTTCAATCGAATTAATCACCCTGCATTTCGACCTCCATTCGTCTCGCAACTATTATGGACCCGGAGAGCAGGTCTTTTAAAGCATATAGTTAAGCGACATTGGGAAGAGTACAATCCGAGTTAACATCAACCATCAAGAGATACTTGAGCAACATGATTATATCCACATGAAGTTAAGACATATGCACTGGCATTGCCCAAGGAATTCTCTGTTTCGACACAATCGGAACAGGAAATTTAAATATACTAGGGTGTGGAATGGCTTTACCTTGGGCTAGAGGACCTTGAAGGGTGTATATAGAGCTGAATGGCAGATAAGTAAGGGACATAGTACTGAGTTACAGGGCAAGTCCCATTCAACAAAAGAGGAATCCCAGCTCCATATGCACTCCATTCCTCAAAAGCCTTCCATAAATCTTTAAGAACAAAATACCGGCGACTCTCCGGTACAATAGTTCCGTCTTGCCGCCGTCTTCTGATCGTCTATAAGATCACCAAAGTTTCATCAAGATTCAAGAAAGAGCTTCACCACCATTGAAAATAACAAAAAACAAGCCCTAACAGTAACACTCGGGAAATGACCACTTTATTCACTGTTCTTCAGTAAATCTAGTAATCATTTTAACTTTCCACATATTTCATCAACAAATACAACACCAAATTCATTAAAGGAAAGAAATGTGAAATCTTGGTTGTTTTTGTTTACCTTGGGTATATGCTGAGCTGGAACGACCGGAGTTGTGAACTCCAAGAATCGATCCAAATTCGCCGGATTAGTGTCACCGTTTCTTTGACTGTTATTCACCGGCGATGACGTATTGAGTTCCTGTTGATCCGTTCTGTTCTCCGACGGCCTTTGTTCCCGCCGCTGCCGCTGCCGCTGCTGTTGTCGGATCACCCTTGGCGGAAGATTATATAACCGCCTCCATCTGCCTCGCTGTCTCGGAAACGGAACGTCGTCGGGGGGACTCCACATTGGATACCGTTATGAGCAAGAGAGAAAGATAGTCCCGTTTTCTTGGAGAGGAGAGGTTCGAGCGGGAAATGATAATACCGACGACGCTTTTCTATTTATTGATTTAGTAATTTTTTGGTAACGCCAAAAAAGGAATGTTTTTTAGATTTTTATTTTTTATTAGAAGTGAGTTTTATTCTTTCACTTTCTTAGCAGGGATTTAAATAGCGTTCGCGGTCGTGTTTTCGGTCGCGTCGCGGTTATCGCGGTTGCGGACATAACGGAGGTTATTGCGGTCATTGCGGGTGTCGCGGTCGTGAATTTTTTTTAAATTTGCACAACTTATTGTAAAATATAATAATTATAATTATAACTATAAAAAGTCATTTTTAATGATATTTATAGTATTTTCTAAACAAAAATAAACATAAATTAAAATGGATTAAAAAATATCTATTATAAATTATAATTGTGAGATAGGAGATTAAATTTCTTATGATTTTATTAAATTTTTTTTTCATTAGCAAACTCAAAAATAATATATATATATATATATATATATATATATATATATATATATATTTGTTCTAGGTCAATACCTAAATTAAAAAAATATCAAGGTAAATATCAAAAATGGAAAATTTAAATTATAATTATAAAAAAATTTCCAACACTTAGAAATGGATTTAATTGAAAGAAAATTAGACTTAGAGGCTCAATTGGAAGTTTTGTTATAGATTTGATGACTTAATTGAAAATGGAATAAAATAAAACATCTTAATTAAACTAAAAATCTGCCGTAAAGGACTAAATTATAAGAGAACTAAAACTTTTAAGCCTCTCCAAAAATGCATTAAAATTAGAACCCTTCTTCCCGCATTTATCCTTTTAATGTTATAACATCTTCTTCAACCTCGATTCTCTTTTTTTTCTTTGTAACTTTTTCCTCCTCCTCGGCCACCATCCGCGATTGAGCTGAAAACGGGGATAGCATCCCGCTATCATCGCGACAGCTGCTATCTCGTTATTTCGCGTCCGCGACAGCCCGCTATCGTCGTGATTCCGTTGCCCACCGTGATTTCCTTCGATTGCGATTTCGGACGGCGGCGCGACCGCAATTTCGCGGCCGCTATCGCAATTGCGTTCCGCTATTTGAAACCCTGTTTCTTAGATGATAATTTAAATATAATCTTAATCCAGTTAATATTGTTATTATTTTGACATTATTTTTTTTTATAATATACGAAATTAATATTAGGGGATAAAGTATTATTTACTACAGAG
This sequence comes from Hibiscus tridactylites, assembly GCA_958450335.1. NCBI lineage: Eukaryota > Viridiplantae > Streptophyta > Magnoliopsida > Malvales > Malvaceae > Hibiscus > Hibiscus tridactylites. The sequence goes on from OY288270.1 coordinate 84,330,457, forward strand.
TGAGGGATAAAATTCAAAGAGTTTAAATAAGTAAAATTTTTATTTACTTTCAATATATGAAAATTAAGGTAAACTAAATAAATAACCACCGTACTATTAGAAAAGTCGCGATTTAACTACATTACCTTTTTTTGAAATAATTAAACCACCATACTATTAAATTGGATGCAGTTTGACCACTAGCCGTTAGAGGTTAACGAAAGGGTGATGCGGCAGTTAAAAAAATAAGAGTATAATTACACATTTGGTCCTCGTTACTTATACACTCTATTAATTTGATCCTAATTTTAATTTAATAAAATAAATTAATTATTTGGTGACATGTGTCACCACCTTATTGAAGTAATTTAATTATTTTTATTTAAGGGTAAACTACATAAATGACCACCTTATTATTGCAAAAGTTGCGATCTGACCACATTACTTTTTTTCGTCACAATTAAACTACCAAACTATTTAAATGGTATCAATGTGACCACCAGCCGTTAAAGGTTAAAAGAAGGGTGACGTGGCAATTAAAAAATAAGAATATAATTACACATTTAGTCCTCGTTACTTATAAACTCTATCAATTTAGTCCTAATTTTAATTTAATAAAATAAATTAATTATTTAATTAGGTGTTGACACGTGTCAACACATTATTAGAGGAATTTAATTATTTATATTTAATTAAATTATTTTATTTATCTCCTCCAATCAGGAGGTGACACGTGTCACCGCCATTTAGAGGAGAAAAATTCAATTTGAACAACCATGCCAATGGTGGGAATCAAACCCGCATATGGGTGATTTAAAATCAATGGCTTAGCCACTACACCAAGCATGTATTCGTGCTAAAAATAACCCTTTTAAATATATGTTATATTGTGTACAGAATGAATGACCACCCAAAAACACTCTCTCAACGGTGAATTCACCGGTGTACATACCATCAACCAGAACTAATTAGTTCAGGAAAAACCAGAGCATGAAGAACAGCTAACAGCTAAAGAAGTCGAGCTCTTTCAAGGCGACTGGCTAGATCTTATCGAGCAATGCAACCTCTCGGCTCCGTTTGTAGTTTGCATCTCTAGTTTTGTTTTTTTGGAAAACATTATGCATTTTTCTCCTTTTTTGATGTTTCTATAACTGTACATGCATGTTATAAATAATCGAATCGAACAACTAAACATATTCTTTCTCAATCCAAACACTGGCTTTACTAGTTCTTACATGTTTAAGTACAGACAACAAACAATGTACTGTTTTTTCTCTTCTTTTCTTTCTAAGCAAACTGCCAAACACAAGGATAAGGAGAGGATATAAAAATTACCGTTTGTTTCTCGGGAAAAAATTACCAATTTCTTAGTGCCAATCTAACTAATAATGATTGTTATAATGAATAAATAAAAAATGGTGTAAATACAACATGCAGATTGAGAAAAAAACACTATTGAACTGGCAAAGAATTGTTCTTTGAAATTGTCGGAAATCAGTGGTACTAATGTACATTAAGTTGTTTCTACAATGGAAGCAAACCTGTTGAAATAGACGGTGTTCTTCACTTCTTCATCCTATAGTCCTTTTTCTTTGGTTCTTCGAGAACAAATTCGGCGTAGAGATCTTCCAAAGCTATCATAACTGTCGTGATCAATGGTTTTATGAGCCCTCCCTGTCGACGGAAGGAGACACCCATTTAAAAGGTGAATTCACCGCTTGCAATTAGTTTTGGTTGATGGCATGTACACTGGTGAATTCACCGCTGAAGAAGTATTTTTGGGTTGTCATTCATTCTGTACACAATAGAACATATATTTAAAAGAGTTATTTTTAGCACGAAAACATGCTTGGTGCAGTGGCTTTTAAATCTCTTATATGTGGGTTCAATTCCCATCGTTGGCATGTTTGTGCAAATTGAATTTTTTTCCTCTAAATGGTGGTGACATGTGTCACCTTCTGATTGGAGGAGAAAAATAAAATAATTTAATTAAATATAAATAATTAAATTCCTTTAATAAAGTGTTGACACTAATTAAATAATTAATTTATTTTATTAAATTAAAATTAAGACTAAATTGATAGAGTTTATAAATAACGAGAACTAAATATGTAATTATACTTTTATTTTTTAACTGACATGATGGTGGTCACATTGATAACAGCAAAAAGACTCCATTGCAAAGACTTGAACCTGAGTATTTAGAGAGCAAGTGGGGCATATTTACCATTAGACCAAGTATATTTTTGTGATATGTGATACAACGATTCATATATCCATCTACTCTCACACGATTCTTCTCTTCTATTCTTTTGTCATTTCGTTCCTTTATTTTTCACAAAATCCAGCTTTTTTCAGCAATACCCGATTTATCTAACTTAAGTGACTGGTAACAACTTCACGTTTTCAAAATCAAAATTTTCAAATGAATCCGAGTTTTTATTCGTTATCAGAAGACGTTTAAGAATGCAGAGAAACAAAAGTGATGTTACAGTAAATAGTTTGCCTCTATCTACTGCTTGATGCCGGTAGACAGACATTTACAGGAGTATTTGGTTTTGAGAAACATGGCATTGGCAGGTGAATTCCAAGAATTAAAAGGCATGGTCATATGAAACAGAACTCAAGACGCGTGGGACGGCAGAAGTGGCAACTACCGTAAGAAAGAGAGCATTAACCAGAGAAGAAACAATGTCTGAAATGTTAGTTGTTTCCACCTCTGCCACTGTATCTCTTACCTTGCTAATCTCATTTATTGTGAGAATAGTCTTTGCTCCTCTTTGTTGTTTAGAAGATGAAGAAAGGTTTCATGTGCCAAACCACGGCAGTAAATGCCATGTGCATGGCACCTGATCCTCGCTCGCCAGTAATGCCTAAAAAGTTTGACACAATCCGTTCAGATGATACCAGATTACTCAACGGAGTAATAAAAATATTATTTAGAAAAGGCTGGATTTTGTGAAAAATAAGGAAGGAGATGGCAAAGGAATGGAAGGAAAGAATCGTATGATAATAAATAAAAATATTAATGATTGTATCCGTTCAGGTGACACGTGTCATCCACTGATTGGAGGGCAAAAATTAATTAATTAAATAAAATAAAAATAATTAAAGTCCTTCAATAAAATGATGACACGTGTCACAAAATAATTAAATAATAAATTTAATTTATTAAATTAAAATTAAGATCAAATTAATAGAGTGTATAAGTAATGAGGACCAAATGTGTAATTATACCTTTATTTTTTTAACTGCAGGCGGCTGGTGGTCAAATTGCATCCAATTTAATAGTATAATAGTTTAATTACTTTGAAAAAAGGTAAGATGGTCAAATCTCGACTTTTCTAATAGTAAAGTAGTCATTTATGTAATTTACCCTAAAAATTAAGAGATAATCATCGACGTTTAATATAATTAAGGAACATTTGAACCAGATGTAATACTGACAATAAAGTCTACCCAAGATAAATTATTTTCAGCACAAATTTGATTACTTATTTTAAGTAGGAGCTTTGATGAGATTTGGGGTTTTTATTAGTTTTATGGTTTTGTTTTAATGGGGTTGAAATTTTTCAAAGCTCCCTGCTTTCAGTAATGGTTTACTGGGAGATTGATCATGGTACTGCCAGTGGCAATGGAGTAGACACTTTAGCATTTTCTTTTAGTAGCTGTGTAAGCCTCCTCGGAAACTCGGAAACCAGACACCGTTTCGGTTGCGGATGCATGTAAGATGTAAGACACAGCGTATCCGTATCCAACACTCATGTTTGAGTCCGAGCTTTAACCGTCTCCCGACGTCAGCCCTGTAGTTTAAAGACAACAAAAGTAAAAGAACTCAATAGACACCAATCCTAAAATAAACTCCAACTGTACTCATCAATGACAAAATTTTCCTTACACAAGAATGAAGAAATGAACCTGTACAAACAATCTGTAGGGCATTCCGAAATACCGACTCGAAAGAGATGGTACGTATTCTAGACATGTGTCTTATTCACAGATGGATATCTCCGATTTTATTTGTTTGTTTTCTTCTTTCGAATCGGTTGGGATGCTATCACAAGAACGCGGTCGCAGCCCTACCGTTAGACTTCATTAGGATGGACAGACAGGAGGAAGATGTATTCACATTCTTAAGGTCGTCGCATGGTTCTGGGGAGACCAACTCGGAATAGCCGGAAACATTCGAGCATGTCCAAGAGATGGAACTGGCAGGATTGATTGATAGAGATACATTGGATATACATATAGAAGTGAACGGAGATTCTGAGATCCCTGTGAAGTTTCCGGCCAAAGTGATCTTTCGGCCGGTGATGTTCTGCAACGTGATTTTCTTAATTGTCGGGAAAGCATTGGGATCGAATTTTTCGTCTGGATGGGACCCGTAATCGCCAATGGCAGCAAAAGCTGTGTTAACGTTTAGCAAGTCTGCATCCGAGATGATGATCTCTTTGATGTAACCACCCCTGCCCCTGGTTGTCCTAAACTCGATACCACTTAAGGAGTTGTAGAGGCGGACATGTTCCACTTGGACATTGGAAATGCCACCAGACATTTCACTACCAAAGGCAAGGGACGCACCAGTGGTTGACTGAAGGTGCACCGATCGGATGTGGACATTTGTTGTAGGTCTGCCATAGGCAATGCCGTATTCGTCCCAGCCACTCTTGAGGGCAATCGCGTCATGGCCCATACTAATGTTGCAGACTTCGATGCAAACATTATCAGAAGAATCTGAAAGCGGAATGTAAGAAAATGATTCAGAAATCTTTTGTTGAAAAACCATCCTTTAACACAACAAAAAGATAAATATTGATAAAATGAATGCATCAACAATCAATAACCTTGCGAAAGCAATATTTGATTCGTACTATAGCATGTAATATCTAACGCAGCTTAGGTTCTCGATATGAATAAAATCAGATCGCTAACCTGGGACTATCCCAACCGTATATGGTGATCTTGGTGGAGCATAGGCTGTTATGTTATGTATATGTACATTGCTGCATAAAATCCGAGCAGACATAAATTTAACTTTCTCCCTTCACGAAAAGATCCAAAAAGTTTAAAGAACGACCTCAGCAATCAGAAATGTATTGAAAACAAACCTGCAATAGACCGGATGAATGTTATATGCAGGGGCATTCAGGAAAGTAATGTTTGAAACATGTACATCCTGGGATGAAACAAATTCCACAAGATGAGGGCGAGTATAATTTAAAGAATGAGATGTGAACCATTCCCACCAAACCGACCCCTGCCCGTCTATGGTTCCATTATCACCTAATGCAAGAGGAACATATGAGTTTATCTTAGACAACCAAGACAGCAAATGAAGAGACGGTGAATGAACAAGCGAAAATGAAGGGCACTTTACCGGTTATTATGACATCATGCAACATATATCCATTCACCAAACTTCGATATCTTCTTCCCGGAAGTTCAATTCCTCGGCCATATGAAGGTAAGGGGTCAACAATCTCCCAATGAGATGGATCCTTAACAAGCAAGAAAATTGAGTCTTCAAAGAAATCAAAGCTAAGAATCACCCCTAGCAACAAGTATTATCGCTATTGGACAATCACGCGTAAAACAAGCAAATAGAAATAAGGACAAAAGAACCGGAGCAAAATAAATACCTGAGATCCAAGAATGACAGCACCCTTTTCCAAGAATAGGGTGAGATGGCTAGTGAGATTGAAACTTCCAGTGAGCCATCGCCCCGGAGGCACGTAAAGTTGGGCGCCGCCCTTGTCGGCGAAAGACTTAAGATAGAAAACAGCATTTTGAAAGGCAATGGTATTCAAAGTTTTGCCATCTCCGACGGCACCGAATTCCAAGATGGATACACTATGGGGTCTTGGTTGCAACGACAGCTTATTATGACACTGAAGATTGCTCCATCCATTAACCTCGATCGCATTCCACAATGCCAGCAGAACCAGCAACCCCACCTACAACCCCACGAAAAATGCAGCAATTAAGATAGGTAGAACATCGAATTAAAAGGAAAAAAAGACAGAATTTCACATTAAAAGGATGCAAGAAAAGAGCAAAGAGAAACAAACCCTTATTAGCTTCAAAAAGCTTGAGAACATATCAATATGATAAGTAGTAGAGGGTATCAAAATTATGTACAAACATCTCAAAAAGAATACAAATGCTAGAAACACAAGAAAAGACATAGCTATGCCCTTGTAATACAGTAATGCCAAAAAGATAAACACTGGGCATATTATAATTAAACAAAAATCCAATACAAATCAAGGTAATGAAGGAGGAAAATGACTAAATCTAAAAACTTTGACTAAAATTAAGGAATTACCAGGTAGTTAAGCAAGCATCAAGGGAACCATTAATTGGGAAAAACTAATCAACCATCTTAAATCCCAATGTCAAAAAAAGGGATCCCAATGATGGAAATTTTGAAAGTTTTAATCCAATGCAACCAAAATTCAACCAAGCAAACAAAGCTTTAAACTTTGAAGTATCTAGAATTCAAAGAGACAAAACATCAAACAACAAGAAGGCAATCCATAAGATATATATTGTGTGCAACATATATAAGTCGAATTGTCAACATTGATGATGAGCAAATCAAATTACTCAAAAAAAAAAACCCAGGAAAGCAGTCAGTTCTATTTATAAAATAAAACATTTTTAAACAACTCTATATAATCAAATATTTCATTGTTTTAATCCAAATGAACAAAACCCGGAAATCAATAGACAAAAAAATATTCAAACAAACATACTTACTGCCAACTTCATATGTCAAATGGCTCAGCAAGAGATGAGCAGACAGGCAAAGTAGTGAATAGGAAAAAAGAAGGAAAAGTGATACACTCAAACCCTAATAGAATTAAGCAGCAAAGAAATAGAAGAGAAGGGAGAAGGAAGAAGAGGAGAGCCACCGCAAAAAACAGGACTTTCCTGTAAGCATGTGAATTATGAGCATTAATTATATTTATATATTGTATGACAAAATTTTAGGAATTCTTTTCTTTTTTCCAATGAATTTTAACTAACTTAGTATATAACTACATATTGTTATATTCAGTATAATAGTTAACATAAAATAATATTAGATTTTACTCCATGGAATAATTTTATATGATACATAAAATAATAGTTGAATACTCATTTGCACAGTGTTACGGATAATCAATCCATGACGGAGACAAACATACATCTCAGGAGGTCGAGTCTAGTAAATTACATGTTGTTCAAGAGCAGAGGCGGAGATGTGATTCCTACGAGGGGATACATCGATTAATTTTAGAACGAATAAGTAGGAGTGAGCGTTCGATCGAGTCGAGTAAAAAAATTTTGAGTTATTCGAGTTGACGAGTCATATTTTACAACTCAAACTTTATTTGAATTTTTTTCGATTCGAGTCGAGTTTAAGAAATTCGATTCGAGTCGAGTCGAGTTTTCGAGTTCCTATAAAAATTTAATTGTAATTATTTATTAGGGTTTGATTCCAATTTAAACTCCTTTCTCTAATCATATAAGATATGCACATATATATTTTTTCACATGTGACAATATTTCTTCATATTTTTATATATCAGTATGTATATATCTTAAAAAATAGAGGGACTCGTCTCGAACTTAAAAATAAATCCACTAATTACTAAGAATTTCGAGTTATCTGAGTTATTCGAATTTCCATTTTACAACTCAAACTTTATTTGAAATTTTTTCGAGTTATTCGAGTTAATGAAATTTCGAGTCGAGTATTTTTACCTCGAATTGAGTCGAGTTATTCGGTTTTTTCGAGTCGAGTCGAGTTTTGCTCACCTCTACGAATAAGTCTTAAAAAATAATTAACCATAAAATTAAGAGTGTTTAAATTTAATTTTATAAAATATAAAATTAAAAAAGTCTTAAAAAATAATCAAACTAAGAAAATAAGGAATTAATGTTTAATTTTAATTAACATGGTCCTAAAAATAATAAATCATAAAATTTTGGGAGGAACAATGTCATAATTATAATGATTCCAAAACTCTTAAAATCTAAAATGCAATTAATACATCAAATTTGGGAGGGTAATTGCCCCTCCCGTCCATAAGGTGGTTTAGGGGTGTAAATAAACCGAGCTTGAACGAACAAGCCTTTGTTCATGTTTGTTTGTTTATTTTTAAAAGTGTTCATGTTCGGTTTGTGTTCAATTAAATATTTAATATTGTGTTCGTGTTTATTTATTTATTTTTGAAGGTGTTCATGTTCGTTTGTTTAGTGTTCACGAACATGTTCGTTTAAGTGTTCATGAACGTGTTTGCGAACGTGTTCGTTTAAGTGTTCATGAACGTGTTCGTTTATTCGTTCGCGAACATGTTCGTTTATATTTTAAGAAATGTTAACTAAATTAACAATAAATAAATAAATAAATAAATAAAAAATAGATTAAAACTTACATTTAAACGTGAACTTAATATAATATCCTTAGCAACAATAAAAAAGTAGTATTTAGATACATCCACAAACATTTTTATCCTATAAACAAACTTGTAAACAAGCCTATAAACGAGTTTGTTCGTGAACATAAACGAGTCGAACACACATTTGTTCGTGTTCGTTCGTTTCTTAAACGGACATAAAAAATTTGTTCATACTCGCCTATATTTATCTTAATAAACAAACATAAACAAACGTTATACGAACAGTTCATCGAACGCTCTGTTTATTTACACCTCTAGGATGGCTTCATCTTTGTTTAAATTTTTGAGCGTGTCCAATCTCAATCCGCCGAAACTACATGATTTCTTAGGCAAATAGATCACGTTAATCTTGGTCCTCGATGTACTTATTTACAACCGTTAGATGGAACGAGGTAGCCTATAAATAAAAGGCTTCTCCCACCTCATTTTATTCATTCCACTCATCATAGAGGTGGCAAGCGGGTTATTTAGATCGGGTTCGATTCGGATCATTTCGGTTCAGGTCAAGTTTAATTCAGTTCTGATCGGTATTAGTCCGGATCGGGTCACATCGGTTCGGTTGATTTTCAAGTCAGCTATCAGTCCGGATCGAGTCACATCGTTCGGTTGATTTTCGGGTCGGTTGATTTCGAGTCGGATATTTTCGAGTCGGTTGATTTTCGGTTGAGTCAAAGTTGGTTCAATGGGAGATCAATATATTTCAGTCAGGTTTTTAGGTCGGATCAGTTTTTTAAATTAATATATGGCTTTATAAAGCTATTATATATATTTGACTTTTTTGTAAGTTGTGCGACGATTCACATCAAATCTTTTATTATTTTTTTCAATATCTTTTCTTTATTTCGGGTTGCCTTCGGTTCGGGTTACTTTCGGTTCGGGTCATTCGGTTCGGTTGAAAATTGGTTTGGGCTCGTTCTGTTCGGTTGAAAAATCGGATCGAGTCCATATCGGTTCAACTAAAAATCAGGCTTGTTTCAATTTGATTCGATTTGTTTCGAATTTCGAATCAAGTTCAGATCATCTTATTCGGGTCGATATCAAGTCTCGAATCAAGTAAAATCAGTTCGAGTCTCGAGTCAGTTTGCCACCTCTAACTCATATTGAGGAGTACAAACAAATATTCACTCATTGTGTTCTTTGTTTTCTCTACTTTTCTTGTTTAGCTTTCACAAGCTTCTAAGCTTTTGGCTTAGTTTTACAAATTAACCTAGTCGACCGACTTGAGATTACCATCTAAAACTGTATGGTTTAGCTAAAACAAATTTAACCTCGTGACAAGTATTATCAAAATCATTTTTTGATTATTCGATTTCAAATCTAGTACCTTAAAAATAAAACAGGCATGATGAACAACCATAACAAAGACCCATAAAAAAAAGTTATATATATATATATATATATATATATATATATATATATAAAGTTAAATCTTCACCATTGATGATGAGCAAAACAAATTACCAAAAAGTAGGGAAACAATCAATTTTATTCATAAAAATACTTTAAAACAAATCTATGTAATTAAAGATTTAATTTTTAATCAAAATAAATAAAACCCAGAAATCATTCAATCCTAGCATAAAATTAATTTAGAATCAAAATATATTACAATAAAATTGATAATCAAAAGGCTTGAACTCAATAAAATTGTATTATAATTAATTGGGAAAGATCGCGGCTTAGCAGAATGATGTAAATACGTCAAAAATAATATAAAAATAAATAAAAAAATTAAATTAAAATCATCACAAAATTGGACAAAATTTGGCGTGTTAAATAAACACTACATCTACCTCTGATAGGTTCAATGTACTTCAACTGAATCGCCAATGAAAGATGTAAAGACTCTTTTTTAATTTGGGAAGCAAAAATCGAAATAAAAGATGACAATTTGACACGGTCGATTTTAGAGTGGTTTGACTTCTAAACCAAGTTTACATCCACTACCTTGGCATCCACACTAAGGATTTTCTAATTCACTACTATGAATTCTTTCTTTTTACAGGACAAGGAGATAACATTTACAACCGTATCTTTTAACGGCTAAGATAAAATCACTCTAGTTTTTCGTTAGGCTAAACTAGAACATCTCCATTTTACAAGATAATGTGTAAACGAAAAAAAAACCTCACAAAGTTGGTGTTTACAAGAATTGAGCTCACAAGAGTAAAAAGAATAAAACAATTAAATCACTCTCTATACACCATATACATGAGAAATGAAAATAAGACTTAAATGTTATTTTTCTTGATCATTATGCTTGGATGTGTTTTCTAATCATCTTCAAGTGTCTCAAGTCTTTTTTTTAAAGTGTGGAATGAGCTATTAGCCTTTTGTGGCAGTTGGGGGTGGATAGGAGTCGTTGAGAGATGAAAAATCAACATTAAATGTACTTCTGGACATATCAGAATCGGTACCTGCCATATTAGAAAAAAATCGTTGTGCATAAAACAAGGTGCACCGGTACGCAATACTATCGTATCGGTACAGTGCCTAGGGTATCGATACGAGAAATGTTGTGTCGGTACCAAAATTTCTCTCTAAAATTTCGAAAAGCTTCATCGTATCGATACGGCTATGCCAATTTCGGTACGGACGGTTGATTTTAATTTTTTTGAATCATTTAAACTATTCGTGCAAGTAAAAAAATACTTACAAAAATATTTTTCATTTGTTATATCGAAATAATATCTCAACAATCTCCTTTTTGTATAACAAAACTCCTTGAAAAATTGTTTTTGAAATTGCTCCCTTTAGGATTTTTTTTGAAAAAGAATTTTTTTAAAAAAAATATTTAAGCTCCCATTTTTTGAAATTAAATTTTTCAAACATATCTCTCACATTTTTGTTATCTCAAAAATAATTCAAACAAAATTTGAAATCACTTGAAAGTATATAATAACAAAAGTGAGTAGGACAAATCTTTTTAAATCAACCCCCCTCTAATCAACGTATTTCATTTTAAAAATTGGTTCAAATATTCGACACTTAAAAAATATTAAATTTCAAGACAAAATTAATTAAAGAACATATGAAATTTAATATATCCAAGTCTTTTTAAAACTTTATGCAAACATATGAATGAAACAATGACACATATCCATAAAACATCATAAAATGTCATGCACTTATCAATATAAATAATTTAAGAATGTTCATTGCATGAACATTTATCATCAAAATAGGCAACCAAATAATTAGAATCAAAAGCGTTAAGCTTAAAAGTTACTCATCTTTTTCACTTGTGTGACTACTGATTAGAGCATTTCTATATCCTTGATTTTCTTACTATTGCTTTGGATTTATTTACATTAATTTTAATGTCCCTAGTTTCTTTAGGAACATATACTTATTTAATTCTATAAGATTTTTTTATAGGACAAGTGTGCAAAGAATGATATTTGTGGAGTTAAACTAATGATACATAATATTTCTCAATCATATTTGTGAAGTTGAAAAATTCACTAATAATATATTAAATAATAATTATTTAGATAATAGTAATACATTTTATAATGTGTTCGAATGTCAGTAATCAATAATTATTTATTGTAAGTAAATATAAGTATTCATTATATTTAGGCTTAAAGGTTAAATTGACGCTCAACAAAAAAATCAATTAAGGTTTTATAAAAAAATTCATCTAATTTAGCCTTTAAAATTTAAATTGCACTCAAATTAGCCCCTCCGTTACATTGATCGAGTTGATCGTCATTATCCTGTAACGGTCAAAGATAGAAGGACACGTCACGTCATTAAATCGTTAAAAAATCTAAAAATTTATAATATTTTTTTATAAAATTGTGAAAATTAAAATTATTAAATTAATTTATTTTTCTTATTTTCCTTTAATTTTTTATAAAACATAAAATAATATTTTTTCTAAAAAAATTCAAAGTTTCATTTCTTTCAAAAAAGCCCCTTAAATTTCTAAATCAAACATTAACGCCGATTTAACCACCGGTCACTCCCTGTCATAGGAAACCCCTCACATCTTTATCGTCCTACTACCGTCGTCAGAGTCCATTGTAGCCATTGCACGCATTCTCATCGTTCGACACCTCTTGCACCACACAACCCAACTCGTTCTCCCACGATATTTCTTCTCCTTAACACCATCGTCTGCCCATGCACTGTTGCCTGCCACAGCGCCAACAATATTCACCGTCGATTAAATTGATTTGGGAATTTGGGTATGCATGGTTAAGGTTTTGAGTTAAGAATTTTAAAATTTTGGGCATTTTAGCAAATTTTGAAATTTTGGGGTTTTATAATAAAATATACGTTTTAAATATTATTTCATTATAAATATTTATATATTTTTTTGAATAATTATTACAATTTTTTATATTTTTCGATTTTAAGTAAAAATATTTATATAATTTTAGTTTTTTTTACAAATTTAAATATTTTTTTAGATTTTCTTGAATTTTTTAAATATATATGTTTATATGTTTATATTTTTATAATTTTAAATGTTTTCAGATTTTTTTATAATTTTTTGAATTGTAAATATTTTTTATAATTTTAAATATTTTTAAAATTCTTAAATGATTTTACGGTTTTTATGACGTGATACTTTCAGAGTGTGCCACGGATCACTATTGACAATTTGTCAGTTAATGCTCAACTTTACAAAATGGCTAAATTAATCACAATTTAAATTTTAAGGGCCTAATTGATTGTAATTTGAATTATGAGAGCTCAATTGGGTGAAAATTTTCATAATGTCTTAATTGGGTTTTTGATTTTTTGTTCAGGGCAAATTTGACCTTTAAGCCTTATATTTAATATAATTGTAGATTCACTAATTGATCTAATGATCAATGATGTTCATCTGTTTCAACTCATGTGTGAGTTTGAGTCCCGACATTTGCTTTAAAAATATTATTGTAGCACAACTTAATCAAAAATATATATTTAATATAATTCAAATAATTATTGTTAAAATGTATTATTATGTCAACAATCTCTAGAGCATGTCGATTTCATCTCTTGTGTGAATTTGAATCCTGACACATGCCTTAAAAATATTATTGTAACACTACTTAATAAAAAAATATTTAATATAATTCAAATAATTACGGTTAAAATCAATTGTTATGTCAACAATCTCTAGAATATGTGGTTAAAAGCTCTTATTCAACACCCTCCACTCCTCCCTCCACTAGGTAGATTTTTTTTTTAAAATTAATATTATAATACCATAAAATTGATAATCAAAATATAATGATGGAACTGAACCCAACAAGTGTCCTAGTGAAAAAACGTGTGATATTCATCTTAGGAGACACGTGTTCAATTCGCTCCGTCTACAAAGTGTATGGACATTATCAAAAGGTTAAGAATATACATAAACATATACTACCTTGTAACCACCTTTAAATTATTAAAAAAATATAAAGATCGAACTCAAATCAATAAAAATCTAATTCAAAATTAATATATCAAAAGTTTTCAAAACTTTTAACTTTGGTATTGAGCTTATGTCTACTTAAAATGTTTATTAAATTAACTTGTCATACTTTAACTTTCAAAATTAACCTGTTGTTACTAGAGGTCACGGGTTCGAGCACCAGCAGCTGTAGCAGGGTGATTGAGCGTTCATTGTCAAATGGTTGAGAGTATATTTAGAACATATACTACTTGTAATCACTTTAGCTTTCATAAAAAACTATTTATAATTATTGTAATCAAAACCGTCTTGATTGGGAGCAACATAAGCTCCGCTGAGTAACTCACATTTTATCTTTACAACTTTAATAATTTCTTAAGTGATAATTTTGTAAGTTAATGGTTGTTTATTTTTGTTTTAGTTGCGTTTTTAGATGTTTTCTAAAACAAAACAATGAAAACAATATTTTATTAATAAAATATTAAATTAATCATTAAAAATAACGAAAGATACTTTCATTTTATATGGGCATATTTTTTAGTTTTCGTTCAGAGTCCCAAAAACATTCGAAACTGAAAATGAAAATGAGTAACTATTATAAAATATAAATAGACCGAAAAACATATTTTTTTAGTATAACTATTAGTATCTAATCTATTAATTAATTAATCTAAATCGGACATTACAAAAAACAATTATAAAAACGATTCTCTCATCTCAATTGCTTTATTCACAACGTTAAAACTCACGCATCTAATATTACTCAATGAATTTAATGTCTTATCACCAACAAATAATCGAAAAACACATTTTAGTGAGTATATGGATGTTTTTTGTTTTGTTTTGTGAGAATAACACGTATGATGTAGGATTGAGAAAAGGTGTAACGATGGGTGGAGGGTGGCAGGGGAAGCGGACTCCGTCAATCATGGTGGAATTTTAGCCTGTCATATAACAAATCACGGGGTGGGACGAGGATGGTTTTAAATTTTTTATTTCGTCCCAATATTTGTATATATAATTTAGAGAATTCTCACTAAGTATCTCGTAAAATTTTTTTTTGTCTCCGTACCTTTTTCTATACGAATCTCTACGTATTCTAAAGAGTTCTCATCCAAAACAAAAAATAGTACTTCTTCATTAGCTAAAATAAAACTTAAAGATATCATGTTAAATTTTAGACATTATTAGATCTTTATCATTTTTTATCTATTAAGATTCAACTCATATTTTTTCTCAAGATTTAATTACTATAAAAATTTGAATCTCAAGCTCACTAAGATTTATTCAAAATTTTATCATTTCTGTGTAAACGATTAGCTAAATAGGTAGATTTAAATTAATTGGTTATGATCCTAACACAAGTTTAATGTAAATTACTATAAATAAACTGAATATGTGAGTTTCTTTTCTTGATTGAACTTTGAAAAAAAGTTAAACTTGTATGTTGGCCAACAAAACATGGTTTTTGTATCTTAAATTAATAAAATACAAGACTTCAATTTAAATGAAATAAAAATAACAGTCTCTCTTTGCTTAGGAAAAAAAATGAAAATTCCTTTGATTTTTGGGACCATTGCAAATATTTTTAGTCATTGTGACTTATATTTGTATGGTTTATGGATTCTCACGGTACGTATAAAGTAATCTCGGTCTCCATCTAGGTAAAAATTGGGTGTAAAATATTCGAAAACTGTGGAGATCTGAATTGACGGGATGAGGAATAACTGAAATCTCTTCACCATGAAGACAGGAACGAGGAAGTTTTATCATCGAAGCTCAAATGAGGATGAGTACAAGAATTGCTATATCTAAACTGTGGGGATAACCGAACCGTAACCATATAAATAACCTATGGATCCCAAAAAGATATTCGCAATGATCTGATATTTTACAAGATTTTTTAAAAAATATACTTATTTATCTATATACCCCTAATATATATCTTAAAAAAAAATCTTGATCATATTATTATCGCTTTAACTTTCTCTCAAACCTAGCCACATCAAGTTTCTCAACATGCTTTTATCTTAGTTTTTATATATAAGCTAAAAACATCGTCTAAATCTTCCCAACACAACAACCTTTCAATCTTCATCATCTCGTAAATGCTTTCAGTCAAATTATCCAAACTTTATATATAAGCTAAAACCATCGTCTAAATCTTCCCCAACACAACAGCCTTTCAATCTTCATCATCTCGTAAATGCTTCCAATCGAATTATCAAAACTTTATATTTTAAACTGAATTGATCATTTATTTTGGTTAGTAAAATAATATTTTTTATGTTTAAGTTCTGTGGGGATGAGATTCCCCGAAAACCGTAGGGATCCGCACGAGAAGGATATGAGGACGAAAAAATGCCCGAAAAATTTAATAGGGATTCTTCAAAACCGTAACCGCAAGTGTTAGGGACGGGGTGCGAAATGCAAAACCGTCCCTGCCCCACCTGATTCCCACCCCTACCTCCATCCCTATTTGAACTTCGACGATAAATTTTTTATAGGGTAAACTACTGCAGGGGTCACTTACGTTTAGCGTCTGTACAAAGTTAGTCACCACTTTTGAAAAATGTCTATTAGTAATCCTCTACGTTTTCGATGTGTAAATACTTGGTCACTCCGACGTTAACTCCGTTAGTCCCCTAACGGATTGCTGACGTGTCGAAATTAAAATAAAGATAAATTACTGCAATAGCCATTAAAATTTATCTCATGTACATTTTTTCTCCTCAATTTAAAAAAGTAAACATTATAGTCACTAATAAAAATGTTTCTTTATAATTTCACCCTTAAATTTTAAAAATTCATTTTTCAATCCTAAAACTTTACAATCAATTAACACAATAATATTATAAATGCTTAGATGAAAAATAGGTGCCCAAAGTATACCTTTGAAACTTAGGTGCCCAAATTGCTCCTATTTAATAACTCAAACTTAAAAATTTAGTCCACTAACTACTAAAAAATTCGAGTTATTGGAATTTCTATTTTATAATTCAAACTTTATTGTGAATTTTTGAGTCGAGTTTATGAAATTATGAGTCGAGTATTTTCACATCAAACCAAAAAATTTATTTTTTTCGAGTCAAGTCGAGTTATTAGAATTTCTATTTTATAATTCAAACTTTATTTTGAATTTTTGAGTCGAGTTTATGAAATTATGAGTCGAGTATTTTTACATCAAACCTAAAAATTTAATTTTTTCGAGTCAAGTCGAGTTATTGGAATTTTTATTTTATAATTTAAACTTTATTTTGAATTTTTGAGTCGAGTTTATGAAATTATGAGTCGAGTATTTTCACATCAAACCAAAAAATTTAATTTTTTCGAGTCAAGTCGAGTTATTGGAATTTCTATTTTATAATTCAAACTTTATTTTGAATTTTTGAGTCGAGTTTATGAAATTATGAGTCGAGTATTTTCACATCAAACCTAAAAATTTAATTTTTTCGAGTCAAGTCGAGTTATTGGAATTTCTATTATATAATTCAAACTTTATTTTGAATTTTTTAGTCGAGTTTATGAAATTATGAGTCGAGTATTTTCACATCAAACCTAAAAATTTAATTTTTTTCGAATCAAGTCGAGTGTTGCACTTCCCTACATATAATTTTTAATTTTAATCCGCCGACGGTGACGGAGATCGACGATGGCCGATCAGGAAGGTGAACAAGCAACAGTAGACTTGACTTGATTCGAAGTTTTTCTTGGGACAAACACGAATTAAAATTGAAAATTATATGTAGGGAAGTGCAACACTCGACTTGATTCGAAAAAATTAAATTTTTAGGTTTGATGTGAAAATACTCGACTCATAATTTCATAAACTCGACTCAAAAATTCAAAATAAAGTTTGAATTATAAAATAGAAATTCCAATAACTCGACTTGACTCGAAAAAATTAAATTTTTAGGTTTGATGTAAAAATACTCAACTCATAATTTCATAAACTCGACTCAAAAATTCAAAATAAAGTTTGAATTATAAAATAGAAATTCCAATAACTCGACTTGACTCGAAAAAATTAAATTTTTAGGTTTGATGTGAAAATACTCGACTCATAATTTCATAAACTCGACTCAAAAATTCAAAATAAAGTTTGAATTATAAAATAGAAATTCCAATAACTCGACTTGACTCGAAAAAAATAAATTTTTTGGTTTGATGTGAAAATTCCCGACTCATAATTTCATAAACTCGACTCAAAAATTCAAAATAAAGTTTGAATTATAAAATAGAAATTCCAATAACTCGAATTTTTTAGTAGTTAGTGGACTAAATTTTTAAGTTTGAGTTATTAAATAGGAGCAATTTGGGCACCTAAGTTTCAAAGGGTATACTTTGGGCACCTATTTTTCATCTAAGCATTTATAATATTATTGTGTTAATTGATTGTAAAGTTTTAGGATTGAAAATTGAATTTTTAAAAATTTAAGGGTGAAATTATAAAGAAACATTTTTATTAGTGACTATAATGTTTATTTTTTTAAATTGAGGAGAAAAAATGTACATGAGATAAATTTTAATGGCTATTGCAGTAATTTATCCTTATTTTAATTTCGCCACATCAGCAATCTGTTAGGGGACTAACGGAGTTAATGTCGGAGTGACCAAGTATTTACACATCGAAAACGTAGAGGACTACATATAGGCACTTTTCAAAAGTGGTGACTAACTCTGTACAGACGCTAAACGTAAGTGACCCCTGCAGTAGTTTACCCTTTTTTATATCTTCATCCCATTGGATGAATAATTAGATTAATCCTCATCATGTCAGTTTGAATTCTCATGATTTTCAGTTATTTTTCACTCGATTGTCACCCCTAGTATATATAGAGATAGAGAGAGAATATGTATGTGTATAATATATATACACGGATTTTGTATTTTTTGGCACATTATAAAATACATATAAACTAACTTATAAACATATCTAATATACATATTTTATGTGTAAAAAATATGAATTTTGTATTTCTTTTTGGATACATTACAAATTTGATGGAAGAAAATGGTTTATATAGGCCTTGAACTTTGTTATTAGAGGTCAGTTTATAACAATTTTGTTCCTGCAACTCTAACTTCTGTTAGATTATGAAATTCGTATTTGATAGATTCATAATATATAAATTTAATTTGAACATCTAATTTGTATAATTTGTATGCTACTCAGATCTCTTTCTTACTTATAAATTGAAGGATAACGAGCGCTTAAGCATATTCGATCTCACAAAATCAATCAAGCTATATTCAATCGGGGTGATATAATTTAATATATAAATGTTATATATGTAAATTAAAATGGAATTTACAGGTCAGAATTGATCAAATTTCAACCATGAAAACTCAATGCCAGTTAATGAAAACAAACAAGATGGGGCCTAACCTGGCTTTGGCCACACCCTTTTATGTGTATGAAAAATGTGGAATTTACTTTCACCAGTGAGCCTAGGATCTTTCTCCCTTTTGGCCACTATAAATTACATAAAACAAAAAACCAAACATTTTTATTATAATTAAACTCGAAAATTAGCTTGGTTGCTTTATTTAATAAAAAGAGTGATTGCACCGGATGTCTTCCAATTTTGACATTCATGTTAAAGTGGTCCTCAAACTTTTGAACGTTTGAATTTTATTTTTAAATTTTGACCATTATTTTAAGATGGCTTTCGAACTTTTAAACATTTCAATTTCAACCCTAAATTATGATTTTTATTCTAAATTAGTTCTCATACTTTTCATACGCTCTAATTTCACCCCACGTAGTCGATATATGCTAATCAAATCATATCATGTAACATTGGTGTGTATTAACAATATGCTACATAAACAATAATTTGATGATGAAATTTTAAAAGTCTGGTGGACCAATTTAAAATGATAGTTATAGTTTGCAGATAAAACTAGAATGGTCATTCTGTTATATCATCTATTTAACGAGAGCTCATGGCAGAATGGTCATTCTGTTATAAATGGAAAATGTTAGTGATCATGAGATAACTTTTTAAATTCCAACAGTGAAAAACGAAATGTATCTAAATATTAGTTATCATTGGTGTAATTTACCCGAAAAACATTAAACATTCTTTGTCTGAAAATGATACTTTACTTAACATGAGATGCAACATTATCTAATGCCTCGAAGAATCATTAAGC
The DNA here is from genome assembly GCA_958450335.1 of Hibiscus tridactylites. NCBI lineage: Eukaryota > Viridiplantae > Streptophyta > Magnoliopsida > Malvales > Malvaceae > Hibiscus > Hibiscus tridactylites. The sequence continues at coordinate 84,350,437 of OY288270.1, forward strand.
TGTTGGAAGTTTGAACAACTCTTTTTTTTTGACATAATGGTTTGAACAACTCTTTAAGTGGTTTCTTTTCAGACAGCTAAGGTATGAAAATGACGTAAACTAAAAACTATTGAAAAATCTTAAATTTATATTATACAAAAATGAAGTGATGCTGACGACGAAAAGGATCGATTGCTTGAAGCATTTGGATAAAAATTCGGTGGATTAGACGGTTTTACAATTACAGAGAAAATTTTGATATACAACTTGTGTAAGCTAACGTTTACACGCATTTATTAAATTTAAGGATTAGAAGTTTAATTTAAGGGTTTAAATTGTAGTGTTTAAAATTTAAAATATAAAATTAAAGTTTAGGGTTTAGGATTTAGAGTTTAGAATATTAGTGCTAGTGTTTTAGATTTTAGATTTTGAAGAAGGGTTGCATAAAAAAATTACACGGGTTGTGAATCAAAATATAATAAATCTTGATCTTGTAAGAAATTTAGTTTAAATTATCAATAATAAGAATATTAAAGTTTAGGGTCATAGTCATGGTTAGATAATGGATAAAGTAATTTAATTTTAAAATTGAATGAGATTTAATAAATGTTTAATTTAAAATTTGAGAGAGATAAAATTTAATTTAACAAATATTCAAACTAACAAAAATCAAAATTATTATTAGACAAAATTTTAAAAACACAAACCTTTCTTATTTCCTTAATAAGTCTTGTCTCCCACGAGATGAATTCCAATATATGAATGTTTAATTTTAATCATCAATTTCACTCCTGCTCATAAATTAGTGTAAAATGTATAAATTAGTGTAAAATGTATTGAATTTTATATAGTGTAAGTAAATATTAACCCTAATTTATATGATAAGATTTAAACCTAAAAAGAGCTTAGATTAAAACAAATTTCCAATCAAATCTTAAATTGTTATAAAATCCAATCAAACTTTTTTTAAAAAAATATTTTTCATATGAATCATGGATTGGATGATGGACTTGTATAATAATAATAATAACAACAACATTTATAGTGTTGGAACAACATGATTGAACATGACATGTTGGGTGGTATTTTGATGTTGAAATAGTACCAACAATAATGTTCAACCCTTGACCACATATCAAATTCCAGAAGGTAACATGTCCAAAACGACAAGATCAGTGACCAAGTTTCACCATAGGCATAGCCCTGTCCAAATAAAATAAATGTGTGACAAGAACATTGCTCTTCCTATAAGAGGATAGATATGTTCATTATAACAAGGAAATTCGACACATAATGACTATATTATCTGTCTGCTGCACTCTTCATTGTTGCTTAAAATTCTCATCTCCAACTCGTGTATTCAACATACATATATCTGGATATAAGTATTCAATATGATATTAAAATACATGAAATTTAATGTACTATTCAACATACATATATCTGGATATAAGTATTCAATATGATATTACAATACATGAAATTTAATGTACCCTTATCTGATCCTACATTCGGATTTGAATCCGGATAACATTCGATGTTTCAAGTACCCTTCATAGATGCTAACATTCGGAGAGAGGGGAAGGGTCAACCAAAAATGTTTCATAATTCAAGAAACATCTCCATTCAATATAAGGCTTTTCCAAAATTCTGTAATTTATAACTAAAAACATAAATGAAAAATCGAGTCTTGAACAAAAACTGCTACAGATAAAACAAAAACAGATTTAAGTTACAAAGTTTACCGATCTTCCCCATTTCATTCACCTCTTCGCCTTCGCCTTCTTAACCCCCCTGCAAAAATTAAGGTAAATCCGAATTAGAGCTGTCGAGAAACAGGCAAGAGAGCAAAGCAGCATTATTATTAAGCATCTTACTCGACTTGTTGGTTTGCAGTCACAGGTGCAGATGCGGCTGCTGTCTTCACAACTGGACCCTGTATGGTTTAAAACACCAAGATTCAGCCTCAAAGCTTCCAAAACAAAATAAAAGGGTATAGCTTAGCTAGTGAAAGCTTCCAAGTTCAGAAAAATTGGTTTTTTTCTCTAGGGTAACTTTCTGATTCAACACAGTTCAGTTGTGGACATTTGTTGAAACCAGGGAAATAAATGATCAAATCAAATGAATGCCGCATAAAACATCAAAAACTTCAGAACCCATTATTCATTTTCACATGACAGTATCGACAAAAGAATCAAAACATATGCTTCCATTACCTGTGCAAGGCGTTCCTCCCTTCGGGCCAACTTTCTCTCCCTGCTAGCCTTGTTCTTAGAACGCTTGGCCTCAAACTGGTCGGAGAGCGTCTTCTCTCTTGCCTTTTCGGCCTTGGACTTGTGAATACTTTCCATCAAGACACGTTTGTTCTTGAACACATTACCCTTGACCTTCATGTACATGTCATGGTACATGTGCTTGTCAATCTTCTTGGATTCTCTGTACTTACGAAGCAAACGCCTCAGTACACGCATTCTCCTCATCCAAAGGACCTTCGTTGGCAACCTTGCCTCTCGGGTACCCTTCCTCTTACCTGAAAGAATTTAATAGAAATTATCATGTTTTGCTTATATCAACCTTTGAGGGAAAATGGAACCCTAATCATGTATCCGACAGATTATCGAATTTAGATTAATCATATACCATATCCAGAGTGGCGGCCCTTTCTCTTGGCCTCCTTCATCCTACGTGCACGAGATCGGGAGTGAATCTTTGTAGGCTTCCTGATGATAAAACCATCCTTCACCAGTTTCCTAACGTTCTGCCCTGCAACCAGTGATCAATTTATCAACATAAATACCAATTTGAAGAAAGAGAGGAAAAAATAACAGCTCAATCTAAACATGACAGAATAAAAAAGCCATGAAGCTGCTTCACAACAAAATAAAATACAATTCCGAACTATCCAAAATTGTAGCCTGGTTCAATATAAGGTTCATTCTCATAAGCTACTCAAGTTCGGGTTGAAAATACTAAAATTCAGCTCAGCCATTGTTGGAGTCAGCTCACAAGCCTAATTGAGCTTTTTTAGATATAAATTTAGTTAATCAGTATTGAAACTTCTCAATGAACTCAAACTTGAGCATAAATAATTAAGCTTTGAGTAGAGAATGAGAATTGAGCACTTTTTTTGGAAGAGATATTTTCAAGGAACAAGTAGAGAATAATTGATAGTGTTAACTACTTGGACCAACTAACAACATTATAAAAGCATAGGGATCAAATCATTCTAAATTATAGACCAAATCCCAATGTTAATCATAGTAGAGGGACCAAAACCATAATTTGACATTACATACAGGAAACAATACTCCTAAAACTTTGTTACTGAATCTAATTAGCTAGTAATGGATTAAAATACAGAAACCAAATCTATCATTTACTTTCATACGTTTCCTAAGTAACCAAACAAGCCCCAAACAATCATAGACGAACAGTAACATTGAGGATCTAGATAATATAGCATATTGGAATAACGGATATGGATTGTATCTTCAGAAATGAATAGAATAACGGATGATAAAATAGAAATGGAGCAACTTACTGGAGTTGGCCATGGAGATCTCATTGATTTCATTAGGATCCAGCCAAACCTTGCCGCCACCGCACTTGAGAACGCTAGCGGCGAGCCGCTTCTGGAGCTTCAAAGATACCATCGTCGTTTTCCGTTTTTTCTTGTCTCCTCCTCCCTCGCTTTCGTGTCTGAGTTTAAAAAAACTCGAGGGATTCGGGGGAATGACGGCGGAGGCGGCTTATATTACGGTAGAGAAAATTCTTGTTAGGGTTAGGGTTTTTGGGTGTCTGGAAATTATCAAAATTGGGGATTGGCCCAATTTGTTATCTGCTGGATAATGATTTGGGATATTTTTAGCATCAGCCCAAGATAGATGTAAAATAGCTACCAAAGTCCAAGAAAATTCATACTATTTCTTTGGTGAACTAATCCGAATCCATATATTTTTCAAATACTAATTGATTTTGTTTGTCTAATAAAATTGAATTCAATTTTCATATTTAATTTGAAACTAATATGTTTGTACTGAATTGATTATATTTTTAAATATTTTATTTTATTTACTTCCACTTGCATCTTTTTTCAACACTTGAAATTAGTGAAAATCATATTATTTTTTATTAAATACACTTTAAATAATAAACAATTGCACTAAACCCTTTGGCTTCGTTGTCGTCATCTTTTTTTTGTTTTTGTCTTCTTTTGCACACGAAAATACAAGTTGACATTAGTTATAATTGAAATAATATTAAATTTTATTTATACGTCCGTTTAATAAGATGAGATAATAATTCTTTTTAGTATGATAAAATATTTAAATTTTGTGGTTTAAATGGATAAAAAAATTAGAAGAGTAGCTCTCTCCACCATAACAAATCTATGTAATATTCAATTCAAATTAATCGATCAATGAATAATTATAAAAATAGTTTTAAATTTCAGCAATCATTTAGCCATTCTCTTGACAAAATCTAAGAATGATTTTTATTATTATTATAATAATATTTGTCACCTTTAGAAAAGATAGGTGAACCAAATTACGGAATTGTGCATGAACATTCGATCCAAGTGTTTCTAAACATATGTAATAATAATATTTTATTTCATTCTCTTTGCAAGTTGGATTTTAATCTTTATTGGAAAGATTAATGAAACCTTCAAGTGGCATCCCAGGTTGCTTTCGGGGCCCATCCGATTAGATCCTATGAAAACAATTTATGTACAAATTAAGTCCCAGAACTATTGTTTGTACCTAATTATTTATTTATTGATTGATTCCTGATTAATATAGATTATTTTCGGATTAAACATTTTTAAATCATCGTTTACATTATAAATTAATCCACAAATTTCAAAAATTTCTGATAGTCTACAGTATTGCATTAATTAAGTTTTTTTCAACAACCATCAAATTAAATGATAGTTCGGATCTTACATGAGACATATTTTTAACACGTTGAATAACTTAGTAGATATGGTAGTTGGTATTCATATTTTTTTAATTAAAATTTGTTAATTTTAGTAAACAAAAATAACTAATCTAGACATATTTCTAGTTAACAAAATTAGCGTCTCGAGATCATAGCAGGACCATGCAATGAAAAGGTAAAAACCCAACACAAAGACTTAAAATAAAATATCGATGCAAACATCACCAAAGATCATTGATGAAAGGTAAAATCATCAACAAATAACATAAAAATGCATATTACAATGAGGCACGTTGACAACACGGTCATTACCATAATTCAATCTCGAACAAAAAACGATGACTGTGATGTATCAAAATTCAGTTCGAGAGTCCAAAACAAGAAGATCAGTATGATAACTAAAAGAGCGTCATCTCGATCAGACGTGGTGATGTCAGATTCAACTTTGATAGAAAATCAAATAAAAAACACGGTCAACAACCGATAAAAAAAAGAAAAACGTGCCAAAAAACAGAAAAAAAGTATACCAAAGATAAAGTAAATTATCCCACGAGCAGAATTATTTATTAAAAATTAAAAAAACAGTACAAAATATGAGAACAAATGAAACGATTGATTTCGGTAGTAGGTGACCAACACTAAAATTAATACCGACACTATAAAAAAGAATAAGATTGGAGACGACCACTATGCCGCTAGGATTTTTTTTTTCAAATGAATATCATTTCCCACTTTACGATCGATATTAATATTTGTTTACAAATAAAGACAAGAATAAAATTAAATATTATTTGAAACTTGGATTGATTCGAATTATATAAAAATATTTAGTTATTCAAAGTTTCCATGACGCAGTAATAGATTTGGTTCATGCATCTTCCCTATGGATCTCCCAATTTTAAATTGCTTTCACACCTATAATTTCTCAATCCATAATTTATCTCCATTATAATGAAAAATTAGTGTTATTTTTATATTAGATAGATTTTGAATTTATTGTATATGTATACTTAAGTTGGGTTGCTATCTATTAAATTTTTTATTTAAAAAAATGTAATCAATAAATAATCTATACTAACAAAATATTAATCCATGATTGAGTTGATTTTGATATATTGTCGTGAAATATCTTAATTAGTCCGAATTCGAAATTAGTCTTCCTATGACTATACATAAGAATCTGATCATAGTACTTTACGAAGATTGATAAATTAATTAACTGGATAATACTATTAAACTTTCTCGTTAAATTACAGTTAACTTAAAAAATAACAGTTCAATAATTTATATACAAAAGAATTAACAAAAGAATAACAGGTTAACAATCTATATGCAATAAATTAGTGAAAATAAATAGTTGGTAATTCTTAATTTTCGTGAAATATGATGATAACATTATGACTAATTAAAGTAAATGAAGTAAGTTGTTAATATTTGTTAAAGGGTGTAATTAATAATTAAACATATATGCACAGAGACGAAGGCACGTATAAAGTGCGAGTAATTGTTCTCTTTAAATTTTTTTGGGTGAATTAATTGTATTTTATGCGCTAATAATTTTAAAATTATTAAGATTAATTTTTTTTTTCTCTTTCGAAATTTGTTATTTTTTTAAGATCTTGTTATTTAAAATTAATAAAATTAAATACTGACTCCTCATTTTTTGGTTTAATTATATTTTAAGATTTTTTAATTTCAGAATTAGTAAAATTAAAATTTTAACTCTTTTAATTTCTCTGACTAAATTATTTTTAAGACTCTAAATTAATTGATCCTTCATAGTTTAATTTTGGCTGTGTATAGTAAGTATATTCCGGCTTATTAATTAATTAATTAATGTATGCGACAAAACGTGTAAAATTTGTAGTGGTGGAAACATAAGGAAGGTCATAATATGAAAGATAGAATAGGTGAGGGAGGAGAGCAGACAAATTAAGGAAAAGACACATCTTCTGTTACTATCTAAACTTGTCGTTGAAACTAAAAAGGAGGAGAATCGAACAACTTGTGAATTGCTTATTTTTCATCTTGGTGCATGCATGCTCTCATATATATATATATATATATATATATATGAATAGGATCCAGTTAAACAGTGTAAAACTCTTCACGTTTTACACGTTTTTTGAATCGTTGGATAAGTGAAACGGATGGATGAAATTAACAGTAGAATATGTGAAGATTATCACTTGGGAAAAAAAGTAATGAGTTAATCTCAGTCATCCATTTCCTCCATCCAACGATCGAAAAAACGTGTAAAACTTAAAGATTTTACACAAACGTATATAACTTAATTACTTTTACATCATTTTGAATAGTTAGATGATGTTAACTAAAAAATTGTTTCTTTATTTTTTATAATAATTTTTTTATTTTCTATTGTTAACTTCAGTCATCTATTTACCTTCACCCAACTGTCTAGAAAATATGTAGGCCATGTTTAGCAATTAGCGGATAGCTGATAGCGGATTACATTAGCTGATAGCTGATTGCATTAGTTGATTTGACTAGCGGATTGTATTAGCTGATTGTATAAAAGTGTTTGGTAAAATTAACTGATAGCTGATAGCTGTTAGATTATTTAAACAAGCAAAATGACATGTAAGGACATGATTATATTCAATACGTGTTTGAATAATTTATTAGTTATCAATATTTTGTATCTAATCAATATTAATTAGATCTATAAGGTTATTTTTAATTTAACTTTTCTAAATATATTCAAATGATTTATATATTAATGTATTAGTTATATAATTATTTTTTTATTAATAAGTGGATACTATAGTGGGCCTCGTTAAAAACCTCCCTAACCTAAATAAAGGAAAAGAGTACCCACCGTAGTATTACAGCAAAGCGGGAAAACCCGAAACAACACAACCAAACCAAACTAGCAAGGGCTAGACAACTCATCATGCAACAACTCAAGCACCGCATCCGGAGGATAACAATAGTATGTCGCTTCGTAACCATTCCAAGGACCCAACTTAGCAAGTACGTCGGCAACTCGGTTAGCACATCTGACCACATGACGAAACTCACAATTACTAAACCTCGGTAACAAGCAACAGATAGAACCCAGTAGAGACGACTGAAAAAACTTCACACCACAAGTCTGCAACATACGAACCACCTCAAGGCAATCAGATTCTACGATCACCACTTCGATATTACGATTTAAAGCATAAACCAAGCCCTCATGAACCGCCCAAAGCTCAGGTTCAAGGGCATTGCAACGTCCTATAAATTTCAAAAAATCACCAACCCAACTACCCGCCGAGTCACGGATAACGCCTTCGCATGACGCTAATCCCACCACTTTATCACACGCACTATCCACGTTAATTTTCCACGTACCGCTAGTTGGTGACAAACAACGCCTATGTTGCTGCCGAAACGCCACACATTGCCTCAACACTGCTCGACGGGTTGCAAACGCACGGATGGCCTCCTGCACTTGACGACAACTACGAGCCAGCACGTCATCCTCACCCCTGGCATCATCGTTGAAAACCAAACTATTCCTGGCTAACCAAAGGTGCCATAGTATCGAACCAAATAAAAGATCCCAATGCTCTTCCCCATTGCAAACATCGGCATTTTTCAAATTCAATTCAATCCACATAGCCGTAAGGCAAGTGAAAAATCTCACTTGATTCGCAGTCGGAACCGGCTTCATCCAAATAGCTTTCGCCGTTGAACAATGGCGAAACACATGATTGATATCCTCTTCACTTGACCCCCATACCAAACACGCTGCCGACTCCGCAAGATGCCTCCTAACACGCTCGCTATTCGTTAAAATCTATCCTTTGCAAACCAACCACAAGAATAATTTGATACGTTGAGGTCCCGTATACCGCTGTAAAGTCTTCCAAACACCACACTCGGTAGTCACAACTTTTTGCTCCAACACCAATCAGGAGAATCAGCAACAACACTGGATTCGGGGGCTTTAATTGCCGCAACACGATCAATGACATCCGTGGGGAAGGCATGCTGAACCCGACCCAAGTCCCACTGTCCATTGGCCGTTTGCATATCCTTTAACGGTGTGAACCAATGAAGCTGTTGATCCGGAGCAGCAGCGACCAACGCAAGAGGTCCGACATCTCTAACCCAATTGTCGTGCCAAAAATCAATGCTCGCACCATTTCCAATTCTCCAAATAATACCACCACAAACGTCTTTCCAAACTGACGCTAAACCACGCTACAAGTGAGAGCAATTATGCCGAGAGATAGATTCCGGTACAAGCTTATTACACTTATACTTAGCGCGGACAAAACGTACCCAAAGCTGCCCCCTTTTATCAATTAAATTGAAGGCGATCTTCATTAAGAATGAATCATTTTGCACCTTCAAACATTTGAAACCCAAACCTCCTAAGGATATAGGCTTGCATAATTCCCCCCAATTCAACAAATGCACCCTCTTTTTACCGTCACAATACCCTCAAACAAAGTTACGTATCAACCGCTCAATTTCATCACAAACACCCATAGACAATCTAGTCGATTGCATTGCATATCACGGTATAGCAGACAACACTGCCTTCACAAGAGTAACACGGCCCGCAAAGGACAAATATTTAGCCTTCCATCCTGAAAGCCGATCACGTACCTTCTGAACCAAGTAAGCATAAGTCGTTTTAGATACCCTTTGGTGCAACATGGGAACGCCTAAATAGCGGCCAAGGTCTGCCACTTCCGAGAAACCAACAATTGTGCTTAACGATTGACGCAAATCACTTGCCACATTCCTGGAAAAGAAAATATTTGATTTTTGCACATTAACCTTCAGTCTTGAGACCTTGCAAAAATCTATCAGAACCTCACGAATCACATCCAACTGTTCCATTGAGGCCTCCACAAAGAGAACCATATCATCCGTAAACATCAAGTGAGATATAACTGGGCTAAGCCTAGATGTACAGAATCCTTTCCACTAGCCCAATGCTACTTTCTGGTTAATCGCCTGGCTTAGACGTTCCATGCAGAGGACGAATAAGTAAGGAGAGATGGGATCACCTTGTCGAATACCCCGAGTAGGGGCGAAGGTATCTGTCAAGGATCCATTCCAAATGATCTGAGTCGAAACGCTAGAAACACACTGTAGAATAAGATCATGAATGCCAGAGGGGAAACCAATGTCACGCAACGTTCGTCAATGAAAGCCCACGCTTTCCTGTTTTCCGTTTCATAGAGTGTACAATCTCCTGGGCAATTATGATATTGTCAGATATAGCCCACCCGGGAACAAAGCTCGTTTGGCTATCAGATATCCAATCTAATAAGAAAGGCTTTATACGATTTACCACCACCTTAGTCACAGTTTTATAAAGAACAATGCAAAGGCTTATAGGCCGAAACTGACTCATTGTTTCAGGAGAGGCGATCTTTGGAATTAAGAATATAAGCGTTCTGTTAAGAGATGTCAGAAACGGATCCCCCGCAAAGATACCCCTTATACATTGGCACACACTATGACCCACAATGTCCCAATTCCGCTGATAGAAAACCGCATGCAAACCGTCAATTCCTGGAGCTTTCAACGGATCCATTTCAAAAATTTCCGCATTGATCTCAACATCCGCATGGGGAGCATTTAAAGAACGATAAACAATGTCCCTCATCCGGGGAAATAACCCTCTAATATGATACTGACCAGTACAACTGGGATCTGCTGTAAACAAAGTCTTGTAAAAATCAATCGCCTGCGCTCGTAAAATTGCCTGGTCCGTGCTCTAACTCCCATCGCTCGAATTGAGTGCCACAATCGCATTAGCCCTCCTACGCGCCATTGTAGACGCATGAAAATAACGAGTATTCTTATCACCAAACAAAACCCATTGACTTCGTGATTTCTGAAACCACATAGACTCTTCTTGCTCAAGGATAATGTCTAAGTCAGCCCGCAACTTGTTCATTAACTCAATTAAAAAATTCGAAGGCGACCTCAGCATAGCCTTATCAATACCCCGAAGCCGCGCTAAAATCCTCTTTTTCTTCCGCCCAATATGACCAAACTCTTCCACATTCCACCGTTTCACAACGTCCTAAAAACGTTGAACATTGTCTACCACAGTAGACGAACTATCCCAAGTAGACGCAAGAAGATTATGAAAATCCGGGTGATCTTGCCATGCTGCCAAGAAACGAAAAGGCCGCGCCACATTAGGTGCCTTGGTACCACACGACTGTACAAGGAATGGACAATGATCACTTCCAATACGATCCAGATGAAAAACAATAGACAACGGAAACTCCACAAACCAAGCGTTATTAGCTAGACACCGATCAAGACGCTAATACAAATTACCCTACACCAAGTAAACTCCTCCCCCTTATAGTCAATTTCCGTCAGCTCAGCACTAGTGATGAAATCCTGAAAAAGAGTACTAGTCCCTAAAACAGCACTCGATCCACAAAAACGCTCATCCTTGCGAATAATTGCATTAAAATCTCCACCTAACACCCAAGGCACGTCGTCCCCAGGATTAAAATGGAGCAAATTATCCCACAGATTCCTACGAACACAAACATTGGGACTAGCATAAACCGCCGTAAAGAAAATCCAAGTATCCAAATTAGCCTTACGAAACCTCCCATGCACAAATTGGTTAGACACGGAGAGAACAACCACATCCATACCATCCCGCCATAAGAGCCAAATACCACCACTAAAGCCTCGCGCTTCAACGTGAAACGAAATCGAAAAGCCAAATCTTTGAATTACTTTGTCCGCTTCACCGCTACTCACACGCAGTTCAAACAAAGCAACCACCTGCAGATTATTAGACTTCACAAAATTCCTAAAATAACGCCGAAACTCAGCGCTCGCCGCGCCCTGGATGTTCCAAAACTTTATGTTAGTCATTAAAAACATAGACAAGGGTATGGGACCTTACTGAGAGGGAGGAAGATTCTCCTTCCCTGCACCCATGCCATGCCCCGCGCTAGCCTTCACACCGACATTCACAACCTGTTCGCACACACCCCTACCATGAGCATCGGTTTGCCCTTGGCCGGGGGGCTGCAGCTTATCAAGCTTAGATGAGAAAGATTGAACACATTCTGTCAAAACTAGACGTGGGGGCACTCATGGCTCGGCCTTCTTTGATACCTTTAAGCTCTTCTTATGCACCGCTTTCATGGCAACCCCGCCCTTACCCGGGCTTAAAACACTCTGTAACCTTGCCGTTGATTTGAAGTCATGCCTCCCCTTCACAATTGAGATAGCTTTGTGACAACCCGAAGCAATCCTTGGCGTATACGAGACAGTTTGTGTCTCCACGCCCGCCACTGACAGAACAACAAGAACTTCCTTAGCTCCCACTACATCTGAAGTGCCCTACCCAATTACATTTGTCACGTCCTGCAGCTGCGCACGAGCCGAGCCACCATCTAGCACCCTACTCGAAGGTAACACCCAATCCGAAAGCACACCCTTTCCCTTATCAATTTTACCCACTGCACTTCCCACACCATTGCTATTCGACACCATACTTCTCGCACTCGTCGGACCCTTACGCCCATCAGCTCGATATCCACGGTTCCCGAAAGGCCCCCCAACATCATTGTTGCTGCTTGAAGGCCTATCAACATATGTCCTAACTGAAGGCGTCCGCTTATGTACATGCACGACTGCAAACTCTCTTTGACTACTCCTCCCAATTTCCAGCTCCTGTCCCATTACTGGCACATCAGAATTTCCTTCCACCGTGCCTTCATCCTCACGCAAATTCTGCAGCACATTAAAGCGAGAGCCACTACGACCATTTCGGTTGCCATCATCCCTACTCCCAGTAGTCTTAGGCAAACGACGACGTTGCCTATCGACAACCATCCAAGGCCTAAACAAGTTCTCCTTAGATATCACCTCATTAGATGTCGAATCTGGGAGAGTATTTTCCGATTGCTGGCCAACTCTCACCTCACAAGCATTACCACCAATCTCGCAAAGCTCTTGGGAGTGGCCATACCTACCGCATTTGAAACAAATTAGCTGAAGACCCTCATATTCGAGCTTTTGAACGAATCCATCGATGCCAATACAAGATAACAACGGTTTATTAAGATCCACTGCCACAACAAGACGTGCAAAACGGCCTCGTTCACCCAAAGAAGTGTTGTAATTAATCTTGATGACACGCCTGATTACATTCGCAATCCTTCGGAACAGAGCCTTCGAATAATAACGGTGTGGAAGCCCCGATAAACGAATCCACACCACCACTTGAGAAAGATGTTTTTTCGACGTCGAAAAGTTTCTAGACCTAGGTTGCACTGTTAAATAACACCCGAACAAAGTCCAGGGTCCACCCGTGAGCACCTTAGTGTAGTCGTCAACGGATTCAAATTTAACCAAGAAATAGTTGTTGTCCAAATCAATGACCTGAAAATTATTCTATGTATTCCACAAGGCATGAACACGATTCACCAACGTTTTGAAACCAATCGATCGTCCGAAAGGACATACTATGATAGCCTGTTGCATACTTTCATCAATTCGCGAGTGCACTATCTCAGAGAAGGTAATTCTGGGAAAAACGCCACTACGATCAATAGAGAAGTCCGTATCCAGCACCTCAATAACATCGTCGGAACCACCCGCGATCGCTCGCCCTCCAACTACCGATGAACTAGCCACCATTGACGCATACGTCTTCCGAGTGCCATCGCAATCAGAGGCCTCCAGCACCTCCATCGCAGCAGCCTCAACCCCACCACTCTCCATATCGATATCAATAGAACCATCCAGCGCACCCTCCTCGCGAGATTTCTTCGACACTGGTTGAACATCCGTAGACACTGGAGACCCCGGCCGTTCCAACGTTGGCGGCACAAGGACTTCAATCACCCCTCCCGACGGCTGTCCACCGGAATCGTTATACAGCGCCGCATGCTGACGTACGGCTGGATCCGATAAAATAGGAGGAAACATAAAACTCATCCTAGGTTTTTTTTAAATCATCTCAATTAAGAATAAAAATTAATATTGAAATATTTATATAATTATTTTAATATAATTTAATTAATTAATAAATTTAAATACACATATAAATATGTGATAATAAAAAGAAAAAAAAGTAAATAGGATTAGCTTATAAATAGGGTGAAAAATATTTAATTTAGGTTATTTTGAGATTTTTGGTAACTAGTAATGGTAAAAGAGTCTTTAGAACTTTATTATCAAACATCTAATATTAAAAAGCTCATATTATGAGCTTTTTCAAAATTAGCGGTTTCACCACAATCCGCTCTTTCAATCCGCTATTTACCAAACAACAATATTAGTGGATTTGACTGGTCAAACCTCTAATTTTTGCCCAAACCTCTTTTTACCAAACAAGGCCGTAAAGCTTCCAAGTTTTATATGGCATAAAAAAATTATATATATCATGTGCGAAATTTAGGAGGGGTTGATGGGAGTCGCGATTAATATTTTTAAAATGGTAAGTTTTTAAGTTGAGAGAACGATAAAATTGGGCAATTTTGGGTGAAAAACCCCTTTAAAAATATTATTTTTAATAATGGCTCCCAAAAACATTTATTTGGCAAAATGACCCCCTTTCTTGCCAGGTCGGCAGACCTCGCGTTTTGTAGAACGCGAGGTACGATATCGCGTTGTACAGGACGCGAGGTCTGTCGACGTGGCGTTGCAGTCCGTTTTAACGGTTTAACAGGACCTCGCGTTCTGCAGAATGCGAGGTCCACGAGAAATTGAAAAGCCGGCTTAGAATATATCGGACGGACCTCGCGTTCTGTAGGACGCGAGGTCTGCCCAATTCCAGCCTAAACCGCAAACAAAAACATGCTAAGTAGGCCTGTTCGAACCCAATTTCGAGCGTGTAAATGGTATATTTTTAGCGATCATCGAGTTGGAGTCGTAGTACTGAAAATTGTCTATCGTATGACACGAACATAATTAATTTCCGTCCATTCTACAATGGTTTAAAATGGCTTCGAAAACCCTATGCTAGCATACTTTTTTCGATTGAAGTTGTATTTCGACTAATGTCGATTTTCTGTTTTTTAATCCTATTAAATTTATTAAAAACAAAAATTAACTAAATATTATAAAGTTTAATTATAATATGCAAACAAAATTATAATTCATAAATAAAATTAGAATACGACATTATAAAATTTTAAAGTGTTTTACATAAATATTAAAAACATAAATAGAAAACAACAAAAAAAACTAAAAATGCCTATGTCCACCGGTTCCGCAGTCGGGTGGATGACGCTCACGATCCGGATACCTCCTCTGTCCATCGTGTGGTGGTCCCTGGTCCCTATCATCCTGACCATCGTGCGCGATCTGCGGATCTGTGCTGGGCCTAGGCGGGGAGTAAAACAAACTACCCATCGGCGTACTCTCCACCATATGAAACTCATACTGAGGTGGATAATCGATAAGTAGAAGGTCAGTCGTGGGCGTCTGGGGGCGATAGGCATCAGTGGAGCCGAACTGGGGTGGAGGCATCGTCTGCTGGAAAGTCGATGGACCGCTATGCAATGGTGGGGCAGAAGATGATGCCCCTGGAGTGTCATATCGTGGTCTCGGACCGCGCTGCGTCGACTGCCTCTGGGTCTGCCTCTGGGGCTGGGACTGGCTCTGGCTCGCTCGCCCGCTCCCGCGTGGGCGGTTTTGGGGTCGCTGGGGAAGCCCGGCTTGCAGCTCCTCCGGAGTAAGGATATGTCGCATCCCATTGTCCCTATACCACTGGTCATAATTGAGTAGGACCGAAGGACCCCCTTCTATAATTGGTTGGAGAAAATGTGGGCGTCTGTGAAATCGTTGACCCCAAAGCGCTATCCAGACAGCGTGGTGCTCGGCCCAGTCAGTCTCCGTCTTCCCCTGACGCGTAAGATGGTGGAACTCGTCCATATTTTGCGGAGGGCGTGGAACATCTTGGATGTACCCGAACTGTCGGAGTACCCGATCCGCAGAATGCCACACGCAAATTTCGTAGTTCAGGAGCGGAACTACGGAAATCCAGAGGTCTCGATGTCGCTGTTCCACAATAGCTGCTGGAGTAATGTTGCGAATCTCCTCTGAATCGTAGGGCGTCCACACGAACTAAAAAGAATGAAAAAAGTTAGTAAAAATTTCTATATGAAATATTATTGGAAAAAATAGTATGGAAAAAACCAAAATAATTGTTGAATTACCTCGTCCTCCGTCAAGCCATCGAATGCATATCTGTATTCTTTCTGGGAGTCCGGTAGGCCGACGTGGGATAGGTTGGCGGACCACCTTTAAATAATGAAAAAGACCGTTAAATAAAATAATTGAATAAAAAAATATAGTAGATTATGTAGTACCTCCGTATAAGCGGAAATGACAGAGGACTGGGAATCCGAAGCTGTGGTGCCAAAGTAGGGATCCGAAGCCAAACCCAAGTCTGGAGGAATAAACAGCATCCTCCCATCGATGCTTTGGAGGCGTCAACGTTTCTGCAGAGGTCTCTGATAAGAAACGCCAAGACAGCCGACCCCCAAGATTTTTGTCCAGACTCGGCTAAATTTGTTAGATGATGAAGCCACATAACGTGCACTTTGTTGCGAGTTTTGTCGGGCATTAATATCCCGCCAATAATGCGCAAGATGTGGGCTCGCGCATACCGCTGTGAAAATATAAATTAATAAAGGCATCCTAATTAAAAAAATTGTAAGTTCATCCTAATAAATAAAATTGTAAGTATCCTAAATATTTAATGTAGGCAACCTAAATATTTAATAAGGTATCCTAAATAATTATTGAATTCATCCTAAAAATTTATCATAAAAAATTGTAAGTATCCTAAATATTTAATGTAGGCAACCTAAATATTTAATAAAGTATCCTAAGTATCCTATTCATCATAAAAAATTCCCTAAACGCTAATGTGCAAATAAATAATTTTAATTTAATAATAAATGTAATAAAAGCATACTAAATATAATAAAAAAATACCTCAAGTGTAACATCATCCGCATCGGGGGGAGGGTTTCCAAAGTTCTCCTCCAAGTACGGTAGAGAAATTTTCCCTCCGTCCCACGCTCTATCAAGGGGCATCACCCCAATTTGTTCAGCAAATAGGAGTGGCCAATGTCCCATCGCCACACCAGTAATAACGCTGCCATCTATAGGCAACTCGAGAATGTAGGCAACATCCTGCAACGTAATTGTTGCCTCGCCAAATGGAAGATGGAATGTGTGCGTCTCGGGTCTCCACCGTTCTATCAGCGCGCTGATCAACGACGGTCTAACCTTCACCCCCCCTATATAGCGAGCTATGTGCCCAAAACCAGCCCGCTCAATCAATTGGGCAACAGCAGGAATGGGTGCGACGGTGATACGGTGAACGTAACATTGTAAGTTACGTTCGTATCCCTGAAAAAAATAAAATAAAATAGTTAGTAAAAATAAAAGAATAAAATTTAATAAAGTAAATTTTTTTAGAAATGAAAAGGGAAAAAAATAATACCTCTTCATTGTTGCGCCAATATTCACTGCAGTGTCTCGCTCGGTTGCGTAGCAAGGGCTCCATGTGATCAAACGATATATAAAAAATGCTGACAAATTTTTGTGAAATTTCTATGGAAATCGCGTTCTGTGGAGGTTTTTAGGAAAAAAACCTCCAATTTATAGAGGACCTCGCGGCGCTTGGGAAGCGAGGTTAATGAACCTCGCGTTCTATAGAACGCGATTTTCATGTACCTCGCGTTCTATAGAACGCGATTTTCATGTACCTCGCGTCCTATAGAACGCGAGGTTCACTGAAAAGGCGCGTCAGTGATCAGACGCGTTATCTGAACGGTCAGAAAGGAACCTCGCGTTCTATAGAGCGCGAGGTTCTAAAGAAATCGCGTTCTACAGAACGCGAGGTCGTGGGGTTTTTAAATTTGAGTTTTTAAAGCGGGAAACTCATTTAATATACAATAATAACAAAATTTATTTATTTACAATTACAATAAAAATAATAACAATAAAAAGAAAAAGAAAAAATATAATAATAATAATAATAATAATAATAATAATAATAACAACAATAATAATAATAAATGATACTAACAATAAAAATTATTAGTATGATAGTAATTATAATAACAATAATGATAAGAACAATAATAATAATAACAACAGTGAATCATACCGTATACGCGTTATATTTTCAGTAGTAACTAAAAATAACGACATAGCGCAATATTTTGGAAGTTAAATTAAAACAAAACTTCCAAAATATGCGCTATGTTGTCATTAGTAGCTTCAAGCGAAAACTGACTGCGTACGTGAATATGATGAAAAATTTATCTCGGTGCTCCTTGCCACTCCAGTTTGCTATTTATAGAGGTGAATGACGTGGCAACCTCGCGTTCTGTAGAACGCGAGGTCAGCCTTACCTCGCGTTGTACAGAACGCGAGGTCTATGTGTATATATATATATGCAGGGAGATGGATTTTTGTAAGCAGTTAAGTTTAGTTTAGGTCAGTTGAATATGAGTTCGTGTAATGCTGAGTTTTATTCCGTTGCAATTTTTATGTCCGAAATATTGTTCCTTTATGATAGTTGGAGTTCACTTAAAGATTTGTGTTCATCGAGGGTACATACCTTAATATTTACCGACATATCGCAATATTTACCTTAATATTTATGATAGTTGGAGTTCACTTATGCGTAGCTAGTATCGGGTTCGACCTCAACCAACCCCCAAACGATGAATTCGATGCACCAACAAATGCATCGTACAGTCCATACGATCCATACAATCCATACAATCCTTATAGTTTTGGGGGGGAAGGAACGTCGGCTCCTTACGTTACGCACGACCATGAAGCATCATATGGCCGGCACTCAATGTATGTCTCTGGCACCGATTACGGTCAACCATCTATGGGGAGACATTCTTCTTTTGGGGGTGAGGGAGCGTCGTCTTCTTACGCTATGCACGACCATGATTCATCATATGGACGACACTCAACGTATGTCCCTAGCACGGAGTACGTTCAACCATCAATGGGAATACATTCTTCTTATGGTGATCTTGATTTTGATCTTGGAAATGAGGTTCCTGAGCGATCTCGTGAGAGGTCTCCCGCTCCTCGACCCCAATCCTCGCCTCAAAGGGTAGTGATTCCAGAAGCTCTACTATTCTAGCTCCCGGAGGATGCTCCTGACGAAGAACCGATTAGAGAACCCGGGCCAGACGGAGACGAGCTGGGGCCATTCTATCCGGAACCAGAAGACTTGACAGAGTTACCAGAAGACCCAGAAGACACTGTCGTTCCACCACCAGATTTGGACGAAGAACCGACTGCCACCAACTTTCCTGTAGACGCAAGACCAATTTCTATGTTCCAGCCACCATCCCACTTCACAACGGTTGATATGGATGCAATGGACGTCCCTGATTTTCCCCATGACGACACAATAGATGGCCGAGTCCACCGTTCTGATGGTGAACTAAGAATTGGTATGGCGTTCGCGAACAAGGAAATTGCGGTGGCGGCAGTTAAGCAGTACAACTTTCGTCATAATGTTGAGACGACGGTGAAGAAAACCCAAGCCAAATACTACAAGGCTGAGTGCGTCCAAAAGGATCAATGCTGTAAATGGAAAATCCGTATATCAGACTTGAAGAGGGCAGGCAACCGTTGGAAAATAACAAAACTTGAGGGGCCCCATACATGCACCGTTGGTAGCCTCAACCAGGATCACAAGAACCTGGATGCAAAGTACCTCGCGGACATCTTTTCCACACTGGTGAAAACAAATCCCACTGTGTCGGTCCCCACATGTCAGGCTGCAGCTCTAGCTGTCACCGGCTTCCGTCCAGGTTATTCGAAAGCATGGTATGCAAGGAAAAAGGCCAAAGAGGAATTGTATGGCCGATGGGAGGAATCTTACATAGAGTTGCGCCCGTGGCTTAATCTCCTGCAGAAACACATCCCCAGAATGGTTGTCAAACTTGATACGGTTCTGGCATACGAAAATGATCGTGTCGTCCGAGGTGTTTGTCAATTCCACCGGTTATTTTGGACTTTCCCCCAGTGCATCCACGCATTCAAGCACTGCAAACCGATGGTCCAAATCGACGGCACATGGTTGTACGGAAAATATACAGAGATCCTACTTCTAGCTATAGCACAGGACGGCAATCGCAAATGCGTTCCTGTTGCATTCGCAATCGTCCCGAAGGAGGATTTGGAGTCTTGGACGTTCTTCCTTACGAACCTACGAAAATATGTCCTTGATCCTGTAATACGAAGAAGAAGTGATGAAGGGGTGTGTGTTATTTCTGACAGAGGCACAGCACTGCTGTGGGCGATAGAAAATTTGGGTGATTATTGGAAGCCTCCATACATTCACCACCGTTTTTGCTTGCGGCACATAGCCGCAAACTACCTGCTGAAATACAAGAATCGTGATGAACGTCAAATGATGCTCGATATGGGTACGTCATTTATGTCATTTTCATTTACTATATTACTTGTTACTCGCTTCAATTTACGACCTTTTTCATGTGTTTTTCGACCATAACTATTCAACTGTCATCCCGTAGGCAACTCGCACTACAAACAAGAGGTGGCTGAACTGCTCGAGGAACTGAGAGCGAGAAACAAAAAGGGCGCAGAATACCTTGAAAAAATCCCAAAGGAAAAATGGCTTCGATCGTATGACGAGGGTAAACGTTTTGGTCACATGACAACGAACTTGGCTGAGGCAGTGAACTCATCACTGAAGGGAGTTCGGCAGTTGCCTATCACTTCCATTGTCAAAGCGACCTATTATCGTTTAGCTACCCTTTTTGCAACCTTGGGCAAGCAAGCAACTGAGTACATGGCAGGTGGACACAAAGTCCATCCAGATTTCCGCGACAGACTGCATATTCAAGTGGCCCAATCAAGACAGGTGCAAGCAACCCTCTTCTCGCGAGAAGGACACTTGTTTCGTGTTGCGGAATTTTCCAGGCGGATAGAAGGCATTCAGCACAACGCTTACGTTGTAGATCTGAGGGCAAAAACCTGCGAGTGCGGAATATTCCAAACTTTCAAATACCCGTGCGCACACGCCATTGCTGCTTGCACTAACCAACGAATAGAATACATGCGTATGGTTGATCCGGTATACTTACTCAAAACGGTGCTTAAAGTTTACGAAAAAGAGTTTCCTCCAATCGGAAATGAGGTTGATCCAAATGCTGTGGACACTGAACCGATCATACGCCCAGATCCAGCACTACTACGAGCCAAAGGACGTCCACCTTCTACAAGAATATATTGTGCCGAGGATTTGGTCGAACATCGAGAGAAAACCGGACAAAAGAAGCATTGTTCTATATGTCGAAATACTGGGCACACAGCTCCTAAGTGTCCTAATCGCTCAGCCCCTCGTATTAATTAATTATTTTTAATTTGTATATGCGAGTTCGCACATGACAATCTAATCAATAAAGTCAGTTTACCTCTATTTATACAGTACGCCATCTTATATTTTCAATCATTCAAAAAAATATTTTATGATAGTGTTTTCGAAGCAACGATAAGTCAATGTACAATTGACGAAAATTGATCGTGTCAGTGTCATACGATAGAGAATTTCCAGTACTACAACCCCATACTCGATGTTACCTAAAAATTTAAAATTTATACGTATGAAATTCTGCTCGAACATGCCTATCGACATTAGTTGAAATACAACTTCAATCGAAAAAAGTATGCTAGCATAGGGTTTTCGAAGCCATTTTAAACCATTGTAGAATGGACGGAAATTAATTATGTTCGTGTCATACGATAGACAATTTTCAGTACTACGACTCCAAACTCGATGATCGCTAAAAATATACCATTTACACGCTCGAAATTGGGTTCGAACAGGTCTACTTAGCATGTTTTTGCTTGCGGTTTAGGCTGGAATTGGGCAGACCTCGCGTCCTACAGAACGCGAGGTCCGTCCGATATATTCTAAGCCGGCTTTTCAATTTCTCGTGGACCTCGCGTTCTGCAGAACGCGAGGTACTGTTAAACCGTTAAAACTAACTGCAACGCCACGTCGACAGACCTCGCGTCCTGTACAACGCGATATCGTACCTCGCGTTCTACAAAACGCGAGGTCTGCCGACCTGGCAAGAAAGGGGGTCATTTTGCCAAATAAATGCTTTTGGGAGCCATTATTAAAAATAATATTTTTAAAGGGGTTTTTCACCCAAAATTGCCATAAAATTGTTCTTTATTTCTGCAAATCATAATTTTTAGACAACCCGTCACTTTTCATGCACTAATAGCATGTATATAAACATTATTTTGTTCACTGTTCACAATATATATAATTATATAGTATAATTAAAAAAATTGTAATATCAATACTAAAAGAGTAATTTCAATAGTAAAATGTGACATGTTCTACTTATGCGAGTAGAGTTCAAACAATTTAGTTTATATATGTATGAATTTGTCCAGATTTAAAACTAAATACAAATACTATCTAAATTAACAAACAAATAAATAAAATTTAAAAACAACCCACACATGATTTACGCAATGTGAGAATCAAACATGTATACTCAAGGACCAAAGTCTAAAGGTCTCATCATATATATTTTATGTACGTTTTATAATGTATGTTCATCCGAGAGACCTATGTTCAATCACAAAGTCTCAAGGTATGTGCTTTGTCAATGGATTAAGAATAACTATGAATATATGTTATATTGTAATTACTTTTAGACTATTAGAAAAACAATAACATTTCTAAATTCAAATATAATCATACAATCGATACGAACATGAAAGCTTCATAAGCATATAGATATTAATTAAATACACACATAAACATAGATTAACGCTCTAATTAGCCCATGCAAGTACAGAGCGTCAATCCTTTATTCTCATACATATTTACAACGCTAGTAATGCATCCATACCAACATAAACACACATGACATAATATTTTATAATAATTAAAACTGTAATTAACACATAACATTGATTAACGCTAATCATTACCATTGACACTGATGCACCAGCTAGTGCTGTTGCTGATACTGTGTCACGAGGTCATCAAGAGTCCAAAGCTCCACTGACTCAGTCCCACCGTTTCCACTCAGCTGAGTCATAGTCATCTCATTATCATGTTCCAAACCAAGGAAATATTCCAGGCTCGAGATTTGCTCTTTCAGCCCCAACTCACTCTCCTCCATTAAAACCGGCCTGTAAACTTCAGTTCCGTACCCAAAGCCCATATGATAAGGCTGTTGTGGCGGTGGTGACTCGGTGGTTGTCTCGAAACTCGGTTGAGTAAACTCGGGACCCATGCACCTTTTCTTAGCAGGTGGCTGAGTGAGGGCTGGTGATATTGCTTCTTCGGCTGGAGCTCCAGGGAAATTGAGCTTAGCTTTATCACCACGGATGCGCTTAGCGGCTTCATCGTAGGCTCGAGCCGCGTCTTCGGCTGTGTTATAGGTACCGAGCCAAACTCGGACGCCTTTGTGAGGGTCTCTGATCTCAGCTGCCCATTTGCCCCATGGTCTTTGCCTGATTCCCCTGTAAACGTTCTTCCGAGTTCGCGGAGTCTTTTCGACTTTTTCTGTGACTCGGTCCGTCTTCTGAGTCCCCTCGCTTTGCTCTACTCAGTAATCACCCCGAAGAAATTCAAAATATTGTAGCTTATGCGTAAAACAAGGGTTTAATTATGAATTCGATCCATTTACTTTACAGAAATTGAGAAATTTGTACATTCCCATTATTTTTCATGATTTAATCTTTGTACATAAATTACTAAACTCCTAATTTTTGCCAATTCTCTGAAAATAAATTTTGAGCACCTGGTTTTCTTAATCAACAATTTAATACTAAGGTTATCATTCTAGACTAATATTTCAAGTAGAATACTAACATCAAATTCTTACAACTTAGACGTAGAGGGATTCATTTCTCAATCTTTATAAAGTAAAGGGATGAAAATCAGAATTAACCGTTTCATGATTTTTGCAAGAATTAACTGTGACGACATGAGCTAAGAATATTTCAGCTTCAAGTTCATGCAAGAACAAGAACAAAAAAGAAAACAAAAATAAAAAATTTGAAGGAAACCCAGAATAAAAAAACAGACCTTTGTTAATCTGGTTGTCTTTAGGATCGATCTTCTTCTTCTTCTTGTCGCCGCTGCTGCTGTGAGAGTAATGGTTGAAAGGGTTCTTGCCATTGTTGTTCAAACCCAAGAGGTCGGAGAAGATGTCGAGCTCAGACCAGAGGTCATCGGCGGTCAAATTGCGACCATGGTTCACGGAAACTAAATCGGAAATGATTGCACCTCCACACATTTTTTTCTGGGTTTGTCTTAAAACAAATGTTTTTCAAACTCAAAAGTGAAGACAAATTGAAATAAAAGGGGGGGAAACCAGTAAGATGGAGAAGCTTTTGCTACTGGGGTCTTAGATTTATAGAGTTGACGGTTATAATACAAAGCTATTCATGAAAGAAACCGACGAATTAATTCTTATATTTCCTTATTTATATAATTCATATATATAAATCAAGGTGTGTATGTACTATATGCACTCCTAATATAAATATTAAATCTGACATTGAAAATATCAAAAATAAATAACCAACAATTAATTGGTTTATTGAATGAGGCGTGGATCCTTTAATAAATGTTAGATGTTCGAATCACGACGTTGTAAATAAAGTAAATAAAATCGAAAAATCATTCTCATAATAATTCTCTACAATATCTAATTTGAATAAAAGTGATTTAAAAGGTAGTGTTTGTTCATACATATTCTTAACCCTTTGACAATGCACATACCTTATAGACGAAAATGGAACTCGGGTATTATAGGATGAACATCATCTGATTTACCGAGACCACTAGTTAAATTCTAATTAATCAATAAGTTAAATACCAATAATTATATTAAAATAATATTTAAAAAAATAAATATATACATTAAAATAATTATATTTAAATATTTAAAAAAGTAATACGTTATTAATTTTTTATTATCATAATACATTATTAGTTTTTGCATTTTGAATTGTGGATTTGAATAATTCGAGATTGGCGTTGATTGATATTGGGGGTATTTTGTCCAATATGATGTTGAGTTTTTTTTTTTTTTTTTTTTTTATGAAATGTAATGGTTGTTGTTTTTTTATTTATTTCGTGAGCTAGAGGTGTTTGAATATTAAATTAAAAAACAGATTAAAAAATACGACGATTTTAGATAAATTTGCGAATGGAAGTAAAATCCGGATAACTTTAAACAAATTTGTTAATGGAAGTCACTCGAAATCCCGACTACTTCAGATAAATTATTTTTAATTTCATGTGACACTGTTCAAACATCTCTAATTCGTGAAATAAAGAAATACCCACAATATTTTATAAAATAAAAAAATGACATAACATTATCTTGAGAATATTCCCATCATTTTATTGTAAAATTCTAATTATATACAACTTATTAATTATTTCATATACTAATAGTAGAAAAAAAATTTAATTTTTTTAATATTGTCACATGTACTACCTAAAGACCTTAATCTTAAGTCTTTAAATTTTAAACACAAACATTTAAAAATATAAAATCTGAAAAGACGCATAATAATATTAAAGTTGATTGTGAAATATTTTTCTACTGTCAGTGTATTATATGATAATTCATTGTATATTGTGCACTTGAGGGTATGATGATGTGGCAGTTTGTTGTTGGGAGAGAAAGTGAGGGGGCTTGGTGTAACGTACGTCACGATAGGTCCAAAAGTTAACGGCCCGTGTGGAGTCATTTTGGGTGAATTGTTGCCAAATGACCCTGAATTTCCTACTTATTTACAATATTGTCACTTTTATTCATACAAATAACAAACTCATCTTAAGTTCAGTTTTAAAACATTAGCGCATGAATTCTATGTAGATTTATTTTGGCTTACGTTACATATAGATTATTCCTATCATAATTTGTAATGATTACTCTATGAGAAATTATCTATTTTTTTTAGTTTCGTTACTTGTATATGTTTTTCTGACTATTTTTTTCGTCTGCTTATATGGTAGTTTGTTCATTTTTTGTAGGATTTCTTTGTCTTTGTAACAATATTGTCTAATGATATAGTAATTTAATGTTCAGATAGCAAATATTATCGAGTGTTTTAAGTCACAAGATAATTGGCGGTTAATTATTTATCGAATTCTCTTGTGATAATTTGCAGATGTACCAAGAACTCGCAGCAGAAAAGAATGCTTGATACATGAAGCTTTATGGTTAATGTTTATCTTTGTTGAATTTTTATTTGGAAGATGAAACAAATTTTTTCAGGAATGATTGTGTTTAATTTTATCTTTCAAGCTCTTTGATTATTTGATATTTTTATCTTTATAGATATTAGAATGTGTTATACTTTGTAATTCTTCCTTTTGATTAATGGAATTCAGTTAAAGTTATTTGTTCATATATATATATATTATTTATAATTATAATTGTAATTCGAAGAAGTTATTAAAACTTGGCGTTAGAAACCTAAGAACCAAAATCCAAGTGAATAAGAACGTGTGAAATGATTAATATGTTTGAAATAATTGCAAGTTAATGATGGGTTTAAAAAGTATTTTCTTGATAACAGCATCAAATAAGAAATTTTCAGTTACATAAAAAGAACAAGAGCAACATTTGATTGGTCTGATTCCAGTGCCATAAAAGCATTTGGGAAAGGAAAGAATCTGGGAACCAGCCCATAGATTAGGGGTTTTCATCTAAAAAATGTGGTCAAATGGACTAAAATTCAGCCACAATTTAATTGTTAGTTCGTCACAAAAACACAATGCAACTCATAATCGAAATATGTTCAGATTCGGAACACGGAATCGCCAAACTATCTCGTGAGTCGAAGTCGAAGAACACGCCGGGCTCGTGAAAAGAAACGTAATAGCAATCGAATGTATACAACAATACACGAAACCGTTTTCAACATTGATCAAAACAAGAAACAATAACCGACGAAATCATGCACGTAAAACCCTCCGCAATACTGTATATACCGAGCGACGACGTATCGAGGAGAAGGGGGTGTATCAACCAAAATGAAGAAGCTCGTACAAAGGCCTTCTAGTCAGCCAAGTTTTCGAATTCGAATTCCAATTACTATTACTCCTACCCTGTCCCAAAGCAGAGCGAACCAAATCCCCGACCAGGTCCAGCTCTTACCAAAAATGTCACCCACCATGAAAGTGGGTCAAGATGTATGAGATGGAAACAAAGATGCGGGTTTGTTCATTTGGTCGTCGACCCAATCCGAGGCCAAGACCAAAATCGAAGTTTCTCAGTGAATCTGATGAACCTCAAACGTAATTGGAGTTCATGAACGTTGTGCAAATGTGTGGGGAATAAACTTGCAAACTAAAGTGCTCGAATCCGGACCACTCGGCTAAAAAAACAATACTCCTATGTACCACTGGAACCGTTCATTAGTCTTATCTTCTTAATCAAGTCATCTCGCATGTACATAATTTTAAAATTTATGTTTGTTCGAATCATTTCAAGTTCAAATCAATAAATTCTAGTTGATGAATTCGTATCATGAAAATTTAAGTTCACAACGAAGCTACACTACCCAAGCTCTAAAGAATCTGCAATCATCCAAATATATGAAAAGTTCAATAGTCAATACATACCCGCATTTGACACTTACTAGTCCGTATAACATTGCGACCGACTATTGATGTACGATTCAAACGCAAAATGCATAATGCAACTGTAAATATTCATAATCCCCAGCTTTCATAAAGATGTTAGATAAATTTGTATGTCGCAAACGAGAAAATAGTTAAAAACCTATGGAAGGGAAGATGTTGATGGTGGCGGTGATCGGTTGCTCCTGGCCATAGTTGCAAAAAAAGGGTTATCTTCTAAAAGGCCTTTCACCGCGTCCTCGAACTCTGGTGCTAGATGGCTGAACCGAACCTGTATATTGTGGCCTATGGATGACTTTCCCATCGACCAACAAATCCCCTGAAAACCAATCCACAAAAAGGTAAAAGGATCAAAATTTGTAGACCGTAAAGAGAGTTCAACAGAATTGAGCAGCAAACCACCACTCTTTGAACTCTCGAATCCTGAACACTACCCACCTCCATAATCTTTGTTCGGAACATCGAGATACGAATCCGGTAAAACCCAGAGCACACGAGGTAATCCTATACACAAGCAGAGAATCAATGAGAAACAAAATCCCAATTGTATAGAAAAGATTGATTACTGTAACAATTTAGTATACAAAGGAGCTTTAAAACCCTAAAACAGCTACAGAAAACATCATACAACAATGAAAATCAATGTTAATTCTCACTTTAAACAATAACCCAGTACTTCAGAAAACACAATTCTTCCATATGCACATCAAAACAAAAGGGGAAAATCATTTAAACCCTAAACCCTAGTAAATGAATTACCTTTAACTTTATAAGACAACTCCTCAGATATCAAAGCACCAAACCCAGTATACCTCGTCGTACAAACAGAGTATATCTTCTTCTTCGCTTCCTCTTCACTGCAACATAAAAAAACAATAATAAGAAAACCCAATTCTAAAAATTTAGAAAAAACTCCAAAAAATTAATGAAATTTGAAGGGCTTTTTTAAAACCTGCCGACAACAGAAGCAAGGGTTTTGACATAGGCATCGATCATTTCTTCTTCAGAAGGCTTTGGGTCTTCCGGGAATTCCAAAACAATAAGCCAATGCTCATAATCACAGCCGTCGAGAAGGATCGTTTCCTTCGGCGGCCGGTTGCTCCAGTTAGGTGATGGGTCGTTCAAAGGCGAGTACCCGGATCCGGATGTCTTGGTCCGGGTCAGGATTTTGACCGCTTCGGGGATAGAAACTGGGGAGTTTCCGAGGAGAGCAAAGACGGGGCGAGAGCGAGAAGAAAGAGACGAAGAACAAAGAGGAGAAGAATGAGAAGAGAGGGCGCGGCTTAAGAGAGTTGATATAGAGCGCCGGGCATTGACGGAAGCCATTTTAGCGACGATGCTTCTCCGATATGCTTTGTTTCTTCGATACTACTACTTACTAGAGACTTGAGTGATGCCCTTGAGAAATATTTAGAAGTTCAACAATTGGTGAAATTATGGCTTTGGTCACTCTACTATGCTCAAATTGGCATTTAGACCCTATATATTTTTTTGTTGGATGGAAATTGTTTACCCCTTATCATGCCTCCACTTAAAATAGTAGGTTTAGGGTTTAGAATTTAGAGTTTAAGGTTAGGGGATGTGGTTAGGGTTTAGTGAATTAGGGGTAGGCTGTATTTTTAGGGTGTAGGGTTTAGGATATGAAAATTAGGGTTAGGGTTTAGAATTTAATTTTAAGTGATTTTTAGTGTAGGACATAGAATGACAAAAGATTTTTACTTTTTTTTATCTAATTTATGGACTGATTAATTTTTATCGGGTACTACTGGACCACTATGAGGACCCTCCCAATCTCATTCGCTTCAGTCATAATGTCATGATCCGAATCGTTTACATTTCTTAAGAGATTTAGTCTCTTATCATATTAAATCAACTAGACTAGTTGTTGTCTTGTTGATATACGCTATATTTTTTTAGTTTAATCATCTGTATATGACTCATTTTAGAACTAATTTGGACCGAATTTTAAAGAGGTTTAATATAGGGGACAACCTAACCAATATGATTTTTTTTTTCATTCACAACGGTAGAATTCGAACCACTAATCTTGATTAAAAACCTAATGCTTTATCCTGCTAAAATAGACCCTTTTTCTGTAACTTCATATGATCAATGGCAGATGCAAGACTATGTTAGGGTAGGCATGGACCCACCCTCAATTTTTTAAACTTTATATATTTGGCTTTAAATTTTCTAATTTTATAAAACAACCCTTCAATTTTTAATCTTAGTGTGTTGTGTTCACCCTAAAAATTTAAGATATTACATGTGCTCACTCTCAAAACTATTTCTGAATCCGTCACTACATATAATTTAGTTTTCTACGTTTACAAACGTAATAGTTTTTTTTGAAAGAACAAACGTAATAGTTGAACAGGATAATTTATGTTGTTAATTATTCTAGTTAAGATGAGTGGATTTTACTTAGGATCACTTATTATATAAATGTTTTAATTCGAGTTCAAATCATCCAAATTATATTACACATAAATTAAATTGAATAGACTAAACATGTCATACTATTCGATTCTTGAATAAGTTTATCATTAACAAATAGACACGTACCAATCTCATTCAATATTTTAAAAATATTTTCTATTAAATGAACAAAAGTTATTTAAAAGATTAACTTTTTTTTATCTATATACAAAAAGGACTAAATTAGGCCGAACCCTCAAAGCCAATAAAACTTGAGGATATTAGTATTTTTAGAAGTCTAAACAATAACTACACCAATCGGACAAAAACACAATTAAAATCGTATTTTTCAATTGCATCCTAAGCCTAACTCAATTGGCTAAAACGTTCCTTCACTTTTAATATGGTACTGTACACTATATCCACTGCATTCTATCTTAAGAAAACCTTGTGATTTTGACTCTCACGCGCCGCCTCTAACTTCCCGGCGCGCAAGGCGGAGGTTGTTGAATCCCAGAGTAGGTGACTTTGGCGTTGGTACAATTAGAACTGAATGGCCGTGGATCATTTGGCCGGCCAACG
Source organism: Hibiscus tridactylites (assembly GCA_958450335.1). Lineage (NCBI taxonomy): Eukaryota > Viridiplantae > Streptophyta > Magnoliopsida > Malvales > Malvaceae > Hibiscus > Hibiscus tridactylites. Next base: position 84,381,038 of record OY288270.1, read on the forward strand.
TACTTTAAGCTCACATTCTTTATTTGAACGCCGGTGCAAGGATTTAGTTTACTGCAAATCAATTTCACTGCAATTTTGCTCTCTGAAGTTCCTTTAATGTTTTCAAAGTGAATGTCGCTAATGCTTACTCTCGATTCCTTTTCGAATAATCAGCGACGAAAAAACGAACCCAGAAAGCTGAATTTTAGTGTAGGGTTCATAGGGAAAATTTGATGTTTGAACATATGGGAGGGAAGGAAAGTTTGAATTACCTGAGTACTGGCCCTGTTTCCGTATTCTTGGTCTATGATAATCGGGTTCTCGACTCGATCCATGGTCAGGTCTTTGAAAATTATGTTCGATGCTTTACTCGGGGAATCGGTTTTGTATGTTTTGATTCGAGCTCCGTTCGTTGTCCCTCTCAGTGTGCTGTCTGTCACGGTGATGTTGCTAACATCTGCCTCGTTGTCGTAATGGCCTAGACTACCGATACTGTCAAACAGTGACGGATGAGCGGAATGTTTCATGTACAAAAATGAAGTGTATATGTATGTACCTGAAACCGTGGCCAGGGCCACAAATTACGTTCTTGATGCTGATTTCGGTGGTTCCGTGGATCATCGAGACGCAGTCATCGCCGGTGGCGATGACGCATTCGGATATTTCCACCTTGCTGGATTTGCTAATGTGGATGCCATCCGTGTTGGGACTGTTTTCGGGGGCTTGCAAGTCAAGGTTGACAAACTTGATGTTTTGGCTAACGCTGACCATAATGTGGAACCCTTTGGGATCGACGGACTTTATCCCGCTGATGATCGTATCGTTCACCTTGATGAACTTCATACTCTGCATTTTGTTATCATAAAACAGAGATTGTTAGAAGTTCTTGGGTTCATCTTAATCTAATTCTAATATGTGACGGTGGCAATTCGGAGCTTACGGCAGGCAATCGAACGCATTTGGACTTATGGGCACAGTTGTTGTATTTCCATGTATGAGCTCCTTGTCCATGGAACGTACCCTCGCCGCTCAGAATCAATCCGTTTTTAAGACTTTGGAACGTGATCCAATCGACACCGTCAGCTCCTCCAGTGAAATACGAGATGTCGGGCCGTGCTTTCACCATTCCGTTAGCTTGAATCATCAGGGAAGACGGATTGAAGCAAGGCCCGGAAAATATGACCGGTCCTATTAAGAAGTCCCCCTTAGGGATCACCATCATAGCATTTCCACGGAAATTGCATGCAGCTTTGAATGTCCTAATGAAATTCTGCAACAAACCACAAATTCATTCAAACAACACCATGATCTATGCATATATGGAACAACGAAATACGAGTTTAAGACCGGAACATACAATCGAGCTATCGGACTTTCCGTCGGCTTTTGCTCCGTAGTCTAACACATTAAAACTTTTAACATCGGAACCTACTTTACCAACACTAACTTCTTTAGCTTTAGCTACTAAAGCCTCCGCCGCATCAAACGGACGTGCCCCTACGAAACCGTCGTGAAGCACTAAGAACAAGAGAAGGATTGCGGTTATTCGAGCTGTAGCGACGAATGCCATTGCTGCCATCTTCAACCTAGCTACAGATTATTGGGTGGAAAGCGTTGGCTCATTCTTTTTAATGTATTTTAGCCTTTGAAGAAGGTCAACTCTTGCCTCAATTTTGCTATGGGGAAGGACTAAATTGTCGGAAGAATGTGGTTTCGTCGCTTTTGTCCTAAATATAGGTTTTATGTGTATCCTTTGTGTGTAATGAGAGGTCTTTGGCTCATGAAATTATGAATGACTAAGAAATGTTAAGAAATACCATGAATGGTTTAGAGAAAAATCAGTATGATATACTCAAATCTGAAAATTCACATCATTAGATAACTTTAAAAATATTACATGAATCAATAATTTTACATAAAATAAATAATAAGTTATTTTTTAATATGCCAACTGAATTTATTAAAAAATAAAATAGAGAAGTATTTTAAATAAAATGAAAATGTAGTAAAAAATAACAAAACAAAGAGAAATTAAAATAACTAGAGAACGACGGACCAACAAAAACACGTCCTGTAAGCTACAACGACAAAGCTGAGATGAAGCACTAGAGAAAGGAAGAAGAAAACTGAACTCCTTATTTCTATCTACATACATTCTTAAGGATCAAAGTAGAAGTGGTGCACGAAATTAACAATCTTACAGGCTGCTTCGCAAAACAGATTTAACTGCATAAGAAAACGAACCACAAAAGGAGATTAAACTACTGAAAAACCGCTGATAACCGTAAAATATCATCCACGAACGTAAATCTAAGGCTTTTAGATTAAATCTTTTACATGAAAAATACAAACACTCTATAATTAATGCAGTAAAATTTAAGGCTTTTAGTATAATCAAACATTATTTTTCATATTAATCTCGTACTATATAATTATGATGGGTCCGAAATAATAAAATCTAATTAATCATATCCAAATAAGTCTATATTGTGTGAGCTGGCTGGTTGGCCCAGCCACAGGGATCTCAGAACCATAAAATAGAATGGTTAACTAAAAATTGTGATATGGAGTCTTGATTTACCGAAACACTCATTTTTCTTATTGAGTCTTAATTTTTGGACTAAGTTTTCAAAAATTTAACATTTCCTTTGAATATGCTGATGTGATGTATGTTAGATTCTCTGAGTTAGGGTTGAATTGAACAAAGATTAAGTCATTGATCTTAGATAATTTGGGAAAAGAAAAGCAGAAAGAGAAGGAAGAAGAGAGACGAAAGGAAAAGAAAGGAAAACAGAAAAGAAGAAAGTGATATTGAATTCAAAATTCTGTATTATGAAATGGGTTACAAAAACAAGTTATCCAAACAGAGAAGCCCAAGTCCAATATATAGACTTAGCCCAACTAACCCAAAACGGCTTTACAACAGCCTAACCATAATCGGTTTATAACCTAACCGATTGAAAAATGATTTCAATCTAGAATTCTCTACAACATTCTTCAATTCTAGAATACTCTATTACTTTCCTGGTTTTCTTCTTCTCCAAAGACTTGAGCACGAGAAAAAACACCAAGCTGCATACGAAGAGAGCTAAAAGAGGCAGGAGGAATAGGCTTTGTCAACACATCAGCAACTTGTTCAGCAGAAGGAACATAATTAACCACCAATTGACCAGCAAGGACACGCTCTCGAACAAAATGAAGATCAATCTCCACATGCTTAACCCGAGCATGGTGAGTAGGATTGGCAGCAATCGAAACAGTAGAGGTGTTATCACACCAAACAACTGGTTTCCCCATCAGAGGAACATTAATTTCAGCTAACAACTGCTCAAGCCATAACATTTCAGAAACAGCATTTGCCAAACTCCTATATTCAGCCTCTGAAGAAGACCGAGAAACAACACTTTGTTTCTTGGAACACCAAGCAACCGGGTTACCACCAAGATAAACACAATACCCTGTAGTGGAACGCCTATCTTCAACAGAAGTTGCCCAATCCGCATCACTATAACAGACAAGATCAACCCGTGATGAATACTTATAGTGAAGACCATAATCAAGGGTACCATTGAGATACCTCAAGATCCTCTTCACAGCCTTCCAATGAAGAACAGTGGGACTATTCATGTATTGACTCACTTTATTCACACTAAAAGTGATGTCAGGACGAGTCAAACACACATATTGAAGACTGCCAACAATACTCCTATATAAATGAATGTCATCAAAAGGTTGACCATCCCCCAGAAAAAGCTTAGGAGCAACCACCATAGGAGTTGGAGTAGGAGTGGACTGTTTCATATTAGCTTTATCCAACAGATCCAAGACATACTTTTTCTGATTCAGAAAAAGACCAGAAGCACACTGAGAGATTTCCATGCCAAGAAAATACTCAAGCTGACCAAGATCCTTGAGTAAAAATTCTGAGTTTATGAGCTTCACAACATTATCAACTGCAGAGGCACAGCTACCAGTGATGACAATGTCATCAACATACACCATGAGAAACAACTTATTGTCAGCGTCACTTTTAAGGAACAGTGAACTATCAGCTTTAGAAGAAACAAAACCCAGCTTTGTAACTAGAAAGGTGCGTAAAGTAAGAAACCAGGCACGTGGGGCTTGGCGAAGACCATATATAGCCTTCTTGAGATGACAAACTAAGGTTTCACCATCAGGACCTTTCTGCTCAAACCCAGGAGGCTGAGACATATAAATATCCTCTGTGAGCTTTCCATTAAGAAACGCATTGTTGATATCAATCTGACGAACCGACCATTTAGCAAGAACAGCAGCAGCTAAAACAGTTCGAATAGTGGAGGCACGAACCACTGGACTGAAAGTATCAGTGAAATCACTTCCATATGTCTGAGAATAGCCCTTGGCAACAAGACGAGCTTTAAATCTTTCAACTGAACCATCAGGTTTCTTCTTAACCTTGAAGATCCATTTACATCCAACAGGTTTACAGGAAGGAGGCAAGGTTTGAAGCTCCCAAGTGTCATTCTTCATAAGAGCATCATACTCATTATGAACAGCAGCCCGCCACTGAGGATGTTGAAGAGCCTCTAAAACAGAAGAAGGTTCTTTGCAATCATCATGAACCAAAAAAGCCTTAGGCTTCACAATTCCAGACTTTCCTCTAGTAATCATAGGATGAAGATTCTGAACAAGAGGAACAGGGGAGGATGGAAAATGAACGTTGGTAGAAGATGGAGATGGTGATGGTAAAGTAGCAGATGGTGATGGAAGATGAAAGTTGGTAGAAGATGGAAATGATGATGATAAAGTAGCAGATGGTAGTGGAAGATGAATGTTGGTAGTAGATGGAGATGGTGATGGTAAAGAAGTAGATGGAGGTGGAAGATGAATGTTGGTAGAAGATGGAGATGGTGATGATAAAGTAGCAGATGGTGGTGGAAGATGAATGCTGGTAGTAGATGGAGATGGTGATGGGAAAGAAGTAGATGGAGGTGGAAGATGAATGTTGGTAGAAGATGGAGATGGTGATGATAAAGTAGCAGATGGTGAGGAAAAAGGACTGTTGGTAGCAAAAGGAGATGATGGTGACAAAATAGAAGATGGAGGAAAAAAAGAACCATTAGTAGAAGGAAAACCTGGTGGTGGCAGAATAGAAGAAGAAGGCAAAGAAGAACCAGGAAGAATGAATGAAGATGGAACAGGTAAAAAAGAAGACGGGGATGTAGAATGAATGGGAACAGAAGAAGAAGGACAGGAAACAGAAACAACAGGCAAGATAGAAGAAGAAGAAAAGCTAGAAGAAGTAGCATCAGAACTCCTGGAAGAGGAACAAGACAGCTGAGTAAAAGGAACAGCACCACCAGAAGAACAAGGCAAAACAGAGGATAAAGGAGTAGAAGAAGAAGTATGTAAGGGAGCAGAAACAGACTTAAAATTGTGAAAAATAGGAGGATGAATAGAAGAAGAAACAGAGCAATCAGAAACTGAATCAACAGGATACAAAAACCTGAGAAAATCCACATTAGTAACAGAAGACACAACAGAAGACCAAACAGAGGAATTAGTTAAGTAAGGAAACACATTTTCATCAAATTTAACATGCCTAGAGATATAAACACGACCAGAAGAAGCTAAACACCGATAACCTTTATAAACAGGAGAATAACCAAGAAAAACACAAGCTGTAGATCTAAACTGAAGTTTATTTTTATTATATGGTCTAAGGTATGGGTAACAAAGACAGCCAAAGGTTCTAAGAAAACTATAATCAGGTTTTAAATGAAAAAGCTTCTCATAAGGAGAAATACCTGACAGAGCTGTGGTGGGAAGCCTGTTGATGAGAAAAATAGCACTAGAAAATGCATCATTCCAGTAGATAAGAGGCATAGCAGCCTGGGCAAGAAGAGTCAGACCAACTTCAACCACTTGCTTGTGCTTCCTCTCAACAAGCCCATTCTGCTCGGATGTGTGGGGACAGGAAAGACGATGAACAATACCATGGCTGAGAAGATAAGAATCCAGTGCAGCAAATTCACCTCCTCCATCTGTCTGCAGAACCTTTAACTTCAATCCAAGTTGCAATTCAACTTGCTTGTGAAACTGAGGAAACACATCCTTTACCTGAGATTTCTGTTTTAAAAAGTAAATCCAAGAGTACCGAGAACAAGCATCAGTAAACGCGACATAGTATTTAAAAGTATTGGACGCAACAGGGGCAGGGCCCCAAACATCAGCAACCACTAAAGCAAGAGGAGTAGAATGCTCAGTAAAAGAAGTTGGAAAAGGAAGTTTGTGAGCCTTACCAAGTTCACATGCATTACACAAATCAGAACTTTTGAATTTATTAATGCAGGAAATATTACAATGAGTTAAGGCTTTATCTAAGACTTGAACAGAAGGATGGCCTAACCTATTGTGCCAGGTGTGCATAGACACATTATTAGCAAAAACAGACTCAAAAGGAAGACTAGAACCAATACTGGAGGAGAAAGAAGAACAAGAAGGGGAAACAGATTTATTAAAAGGCAAATGCAGCTTGTAAAGACCACCAGACTCAGAACCAGTGAGAAGCACCTCCTTAGTAGCAATGTCCCGAACACAGCAATACTTGGGATAAAACTCAAAAAACACTTGATTATCCTGTGTAAGCTTGGAAACAGACAATAAATTTTTAGTAATATTAGGAACAAAAAGAAGATTATGCATAAGTAAAGACTTAGACTTAGACAACAAAGTAGATTGACCAAGAGAGTGAATTGGCAAAGAGTGACCATTACCAACTTGAACCTTACCTATACCAGGAAAAGCAGTGGCAGATTGTAAATTGCTGGAGTTGTTGGTAAGATGATGAGAGGCTCCTGAGTCCGGGTACCAAGCATTGTCATCCAAAACATCAGTTGTGGCCAAGTGAACTTGAGAATGAACTTGAGGATGAGAGGTCTGAGGACTAGACTGTAAAACCCCAGGAGAAGAAGCATAAGGAGACGGCACTTGTGGAAAAACAGCAGAAGGAAAAGAAGTAGTAGGATGAGGAACAAAAGAATGTGTCAAAGGTTGAGAGGTAGGCATAAGAGCAGCAGGCAAAGGTTGAGGAGCAACATTATGAACAGGTGCAAAAGGAGAAGAGTAGTAAACAGTATGGGGAGGAGCAACAGCATAAGGCAAAGCATAAGTGGATACATGAGCTTGAGGAGCAACATGAGACTGAACATAACCTCTACCAGTTGGCCCAGACCTGGAGGAGTCATTCTTGAAACCAGTATCAAATCGAAAATAGCACCTCTCAACCAAATGACCTAGCCTACCACACAACTGACACTGAGGTCGATTTCTTCCACCATTATAAAAACCACGACCTCTGCCTCTATTATAACCGGAACCATTATTCTGAAAATCTGAACCTGAGTTAAAATCAGTGGAAGAATTGCTGTAAGAACCCTGGTCCACATTAGCCACATTAGCATGAACAGACTCAGTAGAATCTAAAATAGATGGAACAGAAGGAGTGGGCAGAGTAGGTGGAGTGGACTGAGAAAGCTGAGTAGACTGAGTAGAAGGAGCATGTGTAGTAAGGTGAGCTACATCATTAACATGAGACACTACAGAGGTAGCTTGTCTAGTCTCAGCATCAAGAAGAATGGTACTGACATAGGATAAATCAGAAGAGCTAGGACTAGCAGTGATCACAGTAATAACTGAATCATAGTCAGTAGGTAGACCATTAAGAACAGCTGTGACATGCTCCTGCTCAGAGATAACTTCCCCACAATTAGCAAGGTTATCACACACAGACTTAACCTTCATTAAAAACTCCTTCATAGACAAATCTCTTTTTTTCTGTGAATGTAACATACGCCTATAGGACATGAGTTTGGAGGTAGTTTTCTCACTATACAGTCTATGTAAGGAATTCCAAATATCCGAAGCAGTGCTTAAACCTATTAAATTTGGCAAAACATTCTCACTCACTGTAGATAACAACCAAGTAGCTAACGCCCCGTCCTGCTCCTCAAAAACCTCAAAATCAGGATTGATACTAACAACACCATCCCTTGTAACATACTGAGGAGGAGCAGTGACATTCCTATCTATAAAACGTAACAATCTGTGTGTCTTAATTGTCAAGAACACTTGCTGATGCCACAACAAGTAATTGTGATCATCTAAGGTCACATTTATCTTCTTAGATGAGAAAACCTTATTAGAATTAGACGAGGTACTAGAAACAGTAGACTCAGGAACATTAGTTGAAGTTGTAGTATTATCAGAGTTCAGATTAACAGCACCAGTCGTAACATTAGCAGATGCATCATTAGCAACCTCAGGAGCCATAACAACAGATCTAAACCAAACAGAGATATGAATAACCAAACAGAGACCAACTCAGAAGAGAGCAACACGAACAGATCCACAATCAGAACAATGGAACAGAAATGACAAACGTCTCAACACACATAAACGAAGCAGTGAAGAGAGAGAATCAATTGAGCAACAGATCGCAAGTAGCAACAATGAATCAGTAACAAAAATATCAACGAGCAAATGAACAGGAACCAATCGCATGAACCGAACAATGAAAATCCAGCAGAAAACAAGAAAGATCTCACCGGAGCTCAGCAAGCAACGAGGAACGAAACCCTAGCACCGACCGTGACCACCGCAACACGCAAAATCAACAATCAGCCCAGCAAAGAAAGATCGAATAGGCTCTGATACCATGTTAGATTCTCTGAGTTAGGGTTGAATTGAACAAAGATTAAGTCATTGATCTTAGATAATTTGGGAAAAGAAAAGCAGAAAGAGAAGGAAGAAGAGAGACGAAAGGAAAAGAAAGGAAAACAGAAAAGAAGAAAGTGATATTGAATTCAAAATTATGTATTATGAAATGGGTTACAAAAACAAGTTATCCAAACAGAGAAGCCCAAGTCCAATATATAGACTTAGCCCAACTAACCCAAAACGGCTTTACAACAGCCTAACCATAATCGGTTTATAACCTAACCGATTGAAAAATGATTTCAATCTAGAATTCTCTACAACATTCTTCAATTCTAATGTTAGATTCTCTGAGTTAGGGTTGAATTGAACAAAGATTAAGTCATTGATCTTAGATAATTTGGGAAAAGAAAAGCAGAAAGAGAAGGAAGAAGAGAGACGAAAGGAAAAGAAAGGAAAACAGAAAAGAAGAAAGTGATATTGAATTCAAAATTCTGTATTATGAAATGGGTTACAAAAACAAGTTATCCAAACAGAGAAGCCCAAGTCCAATATATAGACTTAGCCCAACTAACCCAAAACGGCTTTACAACAGCCTAACCATAATCGGTTTATAACCTAACCGATTGAAAAATGATTTCAATCTAGAATTCTCTACAACATTCTTCAATTCTAGAATACTCTATTAATGCAAGGGTTCATCCATAACATTTTAATTGAATAACTAACAATTTTGTATACACATATCAATATTATGGTTGAACAAATCATTGAATCCGCAACCACAGGATCTGAGAACCATAAAATAAAATGGTTAACTAAAAATGGTGATATGGAGATGGTCTCCTTCAAGTATAAAAAGGGCATTGGAAATGCAGATTATTCAAGCCAAAAGCAATAAACACACCCCCAGCAGTCACATAATTCTTCTTCTTCTTCTCTTTCTTTTGATTCAAGGAAAGGAAGGAAAAAGAAGTTTTGTTTTTGTAGTGTGTAGGGTTTCATGCAATAAAAACGGGAGAAACTTTTTAAAAATGGCGAATAAGGTTGCATTTATAGGTGTATGTTCTGTAATTCTGGTGGCGTTGGTGGCCACCGTGGTCGAGGGAAATGGCGATGGTATAGAGATTTCTGAAAAGGCGCTGCTGAACCTTTGCGATCCCGTGGAATACAAAGCGACATGCGAGCAGAGCCTGCTCCAGACGAAAGGTGGCGACGTCAAGGGGCTGATAATGACCACTTTTACGGAGGCAGTGTCGGAGATAAACGGGGTGTTGTCGAAGTCGGGGAATATGCAAGAGTTGCAGACGGACGAAGGGACCAAGGACGCCTTCAAGGTTTGCCAAGAGGTGTTGGATTACGCCATCGACGACATCCAGAACTCGTTAAGCATACTCGGGGAAATCCCCATAACCAAGATTGGCGATTTCCTCACCAACCTCAAGGTGTGGCTCAGCGGCGCCGTCACCTGCCAACAAACCTGCATAGACTCGTACGCGGAAAAGAGCAGCGCGGGGGCGGACGTGATGACCAGCCTCCTAAAGCACTCCCAGGAGCTAACCAGCAACGCCCTCCACATGGTGTCCGGGATATCGTCCGTTGTCAAGAACCTCGACGTCCCAATCATTGGCAATCTCGGCAACACCGGGTTGTTACGCAGACTCATGTCGAGCAGCGACGGGTTCCCGGAGTGGATGACCTCCGCCGATCGGAGACTCCTTCAGGCAGCAGACGTTGTGCCTAACGTCGTGGTTGCTAAAGATGGAAGTGGCAAATACGATAGCATCAACATGGCCTTGGCTGAAGTCCCAAAGAAAAATCCCACACGATTTGTTATTTACGTTAAGGCCGGCATTTACAAGGAGAACGTCAACATCACCAAGTCCATGAGCAATGTTATGCTGATCGGAGATGGTCCGACCAATACCATTGTCACCAGTGACTTGAGCGTCGCACTTCATAAGCTTACCACGTTCCACACATCCACTATTGGTAAGTAGTGTATATAATTCCGGTATTCAAATAGTGGTCCACAACTGCAATAACGTCTATTATTTAAAATTTATGACTGTGTTATCTGCAATGACTTCAATACTATCGGTTACGTTTGTATCCGTAATTAGCATAATGCCATAAAAAATACCATAAACTTTAAATTCTATTCATAAATTTTATACTCTACACATTAAGCAAACCTCTAAACTCTATAAGCAAGTCTATAATATTTTCTCTATATATGTAAATGTCTGAATTAGTACTCATTTGCTTGTGTTCTTGATTTTGGTAGCTGTGAACGGGAAAAATTTCATTGCCAAGAACATCGCATTCGAGAACACGGCCGGGCCAGCAGGTCACCAAGCTGTCGCAGTCAGGTCGACCGGCGATCTGGGTGCTTACTACAACTGCCACTTCCACGGCTACCAGGACACCCTTTACGCCAACAAGGAAAGGCAGTACTATCGCGACTGCACCATCAGTGGCACGGTGGACTTCATCTTCGGGGACGCCAGGAGCTTGTTCCAGAACTGTCAGATCATCGTGAGGAAACCAGCTCCAAACCAGAGTTGCATCGTCGCGGCACACGGGAAGAAAGACCCGCAATCCTTTACCGCTATCGTGCTCCACAACTGCACAATCTCCGGCGAGCCGGACTACCTCCCGGTTAAGGACATAAACAAGTCGTACCTCGCCCGCCCCTGGAAGGCTTACGCCACCACCATCATATTGCAATCTCAGATCGATGATATCATCACGCCTGAGGGGTACACACCAATGAACGGCACCGTCGGCCTCGATACCTCGTTTTACGCCGAGATCAACAACAGAGGACCCGGCGCCAATACTGCGGGCCGTGTCAAATGGGGTGGTATCAAGCACTTGGATTTGATTGCCGCCGAGCAATTCACCCCTCGCATCTTCCTGGAATCGGAAACCTGGATTCCACAAACTGGGATTCCCTGCACTCCCGACTTGCTCCAAGGGGTGTAAACTAGCGAAAAGAACCTAAGACCAATTTTTTTTTATTATTCTGCAGATTTGTTATTATCATTATTATTCAATTATTAAACATTCGATTTTTACTATTGAACAAAAATTATATGGCCCTTCCTAACCATAAAAAAATTAAACTCAAAACCTTAAAATTTAAAACCTATACTATACATTAAAAACCTTAAACCTGAATCTAATTATTTAATATCACGCATGCATAGATACAATCATCGATGGTGATTTTCGGCTGTCCTACTAATTTTGTATATAAATAAAATTCATCTTCGCTAATGAATGATTTATTTTCAAGTTTATCTTTTTTTTTCTTTGTTTTGCTTTGATAGATTCATATCAGATATGTTGTTTGATAGGTTTTTCGTATGCTTTTATGATAGTTCATTCGTCATTTTCGGTAGCAGTTTTAGTCTGTTTTTATGACAACTTTGTCTACTTTTACAACAGTTTAAACACTCGTATAATAAGTATCAGCGAGCGCTCTAGCAACGCAGATCGGTGGTCTGTGATGCTTATGATTCATTGTGTGATTTTGCCGATGTGCCAAGAACAACAGAAAGATTTACTTTTTTCATAAAGCTAGTTGGTTGCTGGATTTTTTTCCAGAAGATTAAGTTTTTTTTCTAAAGAGTAATTGGTGTTTCTTTTTATGTCTTTCGCACCCTTTAAAATTTATTGTATTTATTTTATTCATATTGATTTTTTGAATAGTCTAACGGTGATTACAAGGTAGTACATGTTCATATATATTTTTAACACTTTAACAATGCATATACGCCTTGCAGACAAAGTGATTTGAACACGTGTCTCCTAGAATAAAATAAAGAACACAAAAAAAAATTATTGCGGCGTGATTATTTTATAATTTTTCTTTAAATAAAATTCAGTATTTCTTTTTGTTAAAAAAACTAAACTAACATTTAGGGCTGTACTAAAAATCCGACAAACCGAAATTAAAATTCGAAAAAATTAATCTGAAAATATGGTAAATTGAACCGAATAAGTTAGTTTCGGTAGGTTTTTTAAGAAAAAAAATGTTATTACAGTTTGGATACGGTTCGTAATTTTGAACAAAAACGGGTAATCAAATCGACCGGTTACATAATATATAATATAAAAATATGCATATTTATACAATTACATTGACAAAATTTAACGTCATTGTTAATTTATTCTCTTCTTCAATTATTTTTTGAATATTTTTATTGTCTTGGAAAGTGAAAAATTAGCGGTAATTTTTAATATATTTTCCTCCCAAATATTAGCGGATTTATTTTACTTTGGGAAGTAAAAAATCAACATTAATGGTCAATTATTTCTTATTCTCAGTTTCATACATTAATACTTTTCTTCTTCAAATATTTCAAAATTCAAACTCTAGCTCATTTTCACTATGTTATTATATTTGATATTTTAATAAGGAAAGTTAATAAACCATTACCCGAACCGATTTAATAGTTAAGGTTTAAGGTTGAAAATTAAGCAACCCGAATTTACCAGTTATCCGAAACAATTTTCTAACGGTTAGCCGAACCCGATTTTGCACACCCCTAGTAACATTATTTAGAATTCAAGCTACCAAGTATGCCCAAACAGGATGCTAATTATAACACACATGATCTCAATAAAATTTACATAATTAGGAAGCATTAAGACAAAGAAATATATGTGTTCATGGGTGTAAATTACCAACAAAAATTTCTTATCCTTTTTCGGTGCCTTTTTATATCAAACACAAATAAAACTAAATCTTAAATCTTAACTACAAATTCTAAATCTTAAATTTTAAAAATACACTATACCTTTAATTTCTTAAATTATAACCCTAACCTTTAACCTAATTTTTTAGTACAGATATAAATAAGAGCACCAAAAAAGTTGATGGTTTATATTCATAAATTACATGAGTGCAATCTCATCACTCCAATTGAAAGGTAATAAGTGTCACGGGGCTAGACTTCTGCCAACCAAACTGCGCGGCCTTAGTCGCCTTCTCGGCTAAATGCTACGACTAAGTCACCTCGAATCCCTCGTTACGGTGCTAAACTCTTGCTAGCTGGACCGTACGACCTTAGGCAAAGCTCTCATACGAGTTCTAAGTTTAAAGATTTGACTGAGTTCTAAGTTCATACGAGTAACTGTAAAACTAATGAGTTGATTTTGATATAACAAAGGATTTAAGGACTAAATTGAAAAGGAGAAAATGAATTTTTAAGCCCTTAAAACTTCCTCAAGTGTTTAAGAAATATGTCCAAGTCAAAACCTAAGCTTACTCAAATTTTTTTAAGTGTTTACCAAGTCAAAACAGTGATTTTCGAGTCACCGTTTCGGAACGACCTTTAGGCGTTTCGAAACTGTTAACCTCTATTTTGGAACTAGCTTTCTCGTTTCGATACGAGTGTATCGAAACAAGTCTTTATGTTTCGAAACTGATGAAGAACAACGAAACGGTTTGAACCATTTCAATACGGCAATATCGAAACGACCTCAAACGTTTCGAAACGAATTTCAAACTTGGTTTCAAAATATGACTGTTGCACTTTTATAACTAATTTTTAAGAGAGTTAAAGCGTAACGAAATGCTTTTGAGCTGTTTCGATACAAGTTTTGACAGTGGCAAATTGTTTCGAAACGGGCTTCAGCACGTTTCGGAACATGCTCTTAGCGTATCGAAACGGTCGTGTCCGTTTCAGTACGGCCTATTAATTACACCCCAACGGCTATTTCAATTTTGGTCTGTTTCGAAACAGGGTCGGGCGTTTCGAAACGGATAGTTACAGACTGCATTTATGGTAGGAAGATAACATCCCAACAGCTATAATAATGAAGGCAACAAACCCAACGAATAGAATTCAATGAGAAGGTATAAAAGGGACCTCTAAATGCACCAACAACTATTGATCCTAAGAGAAACATCCATACATCAAATTCAAGCTATTGTGCTAAAATCCCATATTTTCTTGTAAACCCCAATTGTGGTTCTTGTAATTCCAATCTTATTTATTCCAATTAGGTTGAGTGCTTGTAAAAAGGGCTACATTTGTATTGAGAGATACTAGCTATTAGCCTTAAACTTCTTTCTAATCTTTGAGTGAGGATTGGGTCAATTTTTGGGTAGAAAAATTGATCATTTTGTAAAGGTTTCCTCCTAAGCCTAGAAAAGGGGAAGACCAACTAGTGGAGTTGTTGGAAAATCCTTAGTGAAGCTAAGGTAGTGGATGTAGAGTTCAATTGGAACTTGAACCACTCTAAATCCCTTGTCTAGCAAATTTTCATTTTCCACTTCACCACCAAAATTTCTAAAAATCCAATTCACCCTCTCTTGACTTAAATCGATTCAACGATCCACTCAAAAATTGGTATCAAAGCCTACCTCTTTGAAGGATTAACAACCATAAGAGGAGTTCCTAGAAGAGTGTGATCTATTCCAAAGACAAGCCATGTCATCTACTTCAACCTCCATCCTTTATGAGTCACAATCAACCACTAAACCACCCTTCTTCAATGGGGACAACTACCCATATTGAAATAATCAGATGCGTCTCTTCATCAAGTCAATATATTATATAGTTTAGGATGTAGTGGAAGAAGGCCCTTACATTCCGGTTAAAAGAACCGATGAAGGAAGACTAGTTCTGAAAATAAAGTCGGAGATGACCGAGGAAGATAGACGAATGATGTAAGTCAACGACAAAGCTCTACATATCATATTTTGTGCACTTGGTCCGGATATCTACTCAAAGGTTTCATCTATCGAAAGCGCGAAGGAAGTGTGGAACACTTTGGAGACGACTTATGAAGGCACTAGCGATGTGAAAGAGACAAAGATTGGGTTGCTAAACTTGAGCTATGAGAATTTTAAGATGGACCCCGATGAGAGCGTCTCGAAGATGTTTGATCGGTTTTCAATCATCGTCAATGGCCTTAAAGTATTCAGTGAAGTAATTCCTGAAGATAAGCTAGTGAGGAAGCTTCTATACTATCTCCTAGAGTCTTGGGATGGTAAGAGGACGGCCATCATTGAAGAAAAGAATTTGAAAACTTTGAAGCTTGATGAGCTTCTTGGGTCTCTTCTTACACACGAGATCATGAAGCAAGGAAGAGAAGAAGAGAAGAATAAGGAAGATAGAAGAATAGAGAAGCATGAGGTAGAAAAGAAAATGAAGCTAGGAGTTGCTCTCAAAGCCTCTCTACAAGAGGAGAGCTCTTCTAGTGAGGAGGAAGATTTTAAGGAATTGGCTATGATAGCCAAACGATTCTCATGGTTCATGAAGTCCAACCGAGGGAGAAAATTTCAAAGAAAGATGAACTTCAAGAACAAAGGCAAAGAAGAAGAAAGGGATCCGATCATTTGCTTTGATTGCAAGAAGCCGAGTCACATACTTTCTGATTGCCCCCAAATCAAGAAGAAGGATTTTGAGAAGAAGAAGAAGCTCAAAGCCAAGCTTGCTACTTGGAATGATGAGGAGTCATTCGAGGATGAGGAACATGAAGTGACCAACTTTTGCCTCATGGCTCTTGATGAGGATTCAATGGTAACCTCTAACTCTTCTTGTGTTGACTTTACTTTTGATGAATTGTATGATGCATATGATGAGTTGCAAGAGGTATATGATGAGTTAGTTGAAACTTATAAGGAGTCAATTTTGAGGAACAAGAAAAATATTTCCGATTTAAAAACTCAAAATGAATCTCTTTCAAAAACTAA
Source organism: Hibiscus tridactylites (assembly GCA_958450335.1). NCBI lineage: Eukaryota > Viridiplantae > Streptophyta > Magnoliopsida > Malvales > Malvaceae > Hibiscus > Hibiscus tridactylites. Next base: position 84,397,428 of record OY288270.1, read on the forward strand.
CTCGGAATTGGAAAAGAAGGTTTTGTTCTTAGTAAATCTTTCTAATGATCTTAAAAAGAAAAACCTTGATCTTGAAAAACTTCTTTTAGATTTTCAAGATTATCACACAAAGAAAGTGGATAATCTTAAAACATCTATTACTATTGGAAAAAACCATTTTGAAAAGGGAAATTCTTCTAAATCCCAATATGTAAAAAGAAAAACTTTTGTTCCTAAACAATTTTTTTTTCCTAAGAAATCTAGAGGTCAAAGGATTAGGAGTGTTTGGGTTCCTAAGGAACTCATTATTTCTAACAATATGATTGCTATTGCTTCTTGGATTCCTAAGGGAACCAAGGTTTTGAGGGCTAACCCACATGGACCCAAAATGATTTGGATACCAAAAACCAAAGCCTAATTTCATTGTTTGTAGGGGGAGCATTGCTACAAGGCCAAAGCACAAAGTCAAAATTCGTGGTACCTTGATAGTGGATGCTCGAGGCACATGACCAAAGACAAGAGTCGATTCATGGAATTAAAGCCAAAAAGTGGAGGAGTAGTAACATTTGATGACAACTCCAAAGGCCACATTGAAGGTATTGGCTCTATAGGTAATCACTCTTCCATACTCATTGAAAATGTGTTATATGTCAATGGTCTAAAACATAATTTGTTGAGCATAAGTCAACTTTGTGATAAATGATTTAATGTCATGTTTGATAAAAATGGGTGTAGAATAGTTGACATTAAATCTAATAAAACTATGCTCATTGTCCATCGTATAGGCAATATATATATGGTGCATCTAGATGACATTCATACATCTCATGCATACTTAGTTGCTCAAAATGAAAATGATGCATGGTTGTGGCATAGGAAACTAGGACATGCTAACATTAGTGTTTTGGAAAAATTAGTTTCCCTTAATCTAGTTAGAAGCTTACCTAAGCTCAAGTTCTCATTAGATAAAATTTGTGATGCATGTGCTAAAGGTAAACAACATAGAGCTTTATTTAAGTCCATTAATGATGTTTCTACGAGTAGATGTTTGCAATTAATTCACATAGATCTTTTTGGGCCAATTAGGACTACTAGCTTGGGTGGAAAATCATATGCTTTTGTGCTTGTTGATGATTACTCTAGATACAATTGGGTTCTCTTTTTAAGCACCAAGGATGAGGCTTTAGAAAACTTTATCACATTTTAAAAAATAACCCAAAATGATCTTGAACTTAAAAGTTCACATATTAGAAGTGATCATGGAACAAAATTTCAAAATATGGGTTTTGTAATGAAAATGGGATTAGCCATAATTTTTCGGCTCCTCGAACTACTCAACAAAACAAGGTAGTTGAGAGGAAAAATAGAACTTTAGAAGAAATGGCTAGGACTATGCTTTGTGAAAACAATTTACCTAAGTATTTTTGGGCGGAAGCCACTAACAACGCTTGCTATATTATAAACCGAGTAATGATTAGGCCTATTTTGAAGAAAACTCCTTATGAGATTTTAAAATCTAAAAAGCATAACATTAGATGTTTTCATCCTTTTGGTTGCAAGTATTTTGTTTTAAATAATGGAAAAGACAATTTAGTTAAATTTGATGCAAAAAGTGATGAATCTATTTTTCTAGGTTACTCTTTAAACTCTAAAGCCTATTGTGTGTTTAACAAAAGAACTTTAGTTGTAGAGGAATCTATTTATGTGGTTTTCGATGATAACCTCCTTCCGAGGAAGGATTCTTGTGATGATGATGATGATGTAAGGATTATTGAAGCTAATGATGGTGGAGAATCATCAAAGGTGAATGAGATTCTAACTAAAGAGGAAGATGCACAAGAACCGCCTCTAGAAGCATTGCAAGACATGTCTCTTGAGGAAAAGGAAGTGAGCTACCCAAGGGAGTACAACTATGTCAAGGGTGATGAAATCTTGGGTGGTCCATCCAAGGGGGCAACTACTTGCTCTTCTCTTAAAATGCTTAATCATGTTGCATTTATATCATGCATTGAGCCTAAGAATGTTAAAGAAGCATTAAAAGATGATTTTTGGATTATGTCCATGCAAGATGAGTTAAATCAATTTGAGAGAATTAAAGTGTGGACATTATTTGATAGGCCTAGAAATAAATCTATTATAGGAACTAAATGGGTCTTTAGAAACAAACTAGATGAGAGTGGTAACATAGTGAGAAACAAGGCTAGGCTTGTTGCTCAAGGTTACACTCAAAAAGAGGGAATTGATTTTGATGAAACTTATGCACCCGTAGCTAGAATGGAAGCCATTAGGATGCTACTTGCATTTGCATGTTTTCATAATTTCAAGCTTTTTCAAATGGATGTCAAAAGTGCATTTTTAAATGGGTTTATAAATGAAGAAGTGTATGTGGAACAACCACCGGATTTTGAAGATCCAATTATGTGGTGTTAGCTCGGTGCAAGGCGTAAGAGGCTTTCCAAGTTTTTGTTGCTCAAGTACGATTTAACAATTATGTGGTAGTTTAGCAATGTGGCAAGAGTGTGTTTTATATGAGCTATGTATGACTCCTATATGTGTTTGATATTTATGAATTGACTTTGATTGTAAACATGTTATGTCTTGCCAAATGCATGTGGGATGGTATGCCTTATGGATGTGTTAAGTTGCTTTTGAATGGCATGTAAACCTTTTTAAGATGAATTGTGCCTTTTGGCTTTTAATGTCTTCAAGCATGCCCTTATGTGTAAAGTTGTCTTTGCGTAATTTCCATGAATGGATGTATCACCGTATGACTTGTGTGTTTGAGCATGTTTAATATAGGATCTATGCCTCTAGTTCATGTATGCTTGTGTTGAGTGCCTTTTAGGGTCGTTTAGGACCTTTAGAATTGTTGAGAAACGCCTAAGTTTGGTTTTTGAGGGTTGCAGACAGTCCATGTTTCGAAACGAGCTGGGCCGTTTCGGAACGGGTAAGGCTTCAGGGACCCCGTATCGGAACGCGTTTTGATATGGTTTGGCCACTGAGAGCCCCTGTTCCGATACGGGTTTCGGAACATTTTGGCTACTGAAAATCTGAGAAATTGCCGAGATGAAAGCATTTCGAAACGGGTCTAAGGGTTTCGAAACGGTCAATATCTCGTTGACCATGAGAAGTTGACCGTTGAGGGTGTTTCGGAATGGTTGACCTCCGTTCCATACGGCCTCCTCGTATGGGCTTGGGGTAGTTGACCTGGTCAAGGCTTTTCGATACGCCTCAATGGTGTTTCGAAACGGCCTGCCTAATGGATTAAAATTGGACTGTTATTTGCTGTTTGTGTTCGGATGATTGTCTTCCTCAAATTCTTCCGCTGATGTATTCACATAGGATTTAATAATATATCTAGACAAGATTAATATAAAAGAAATTTTTTAGGGTTGCTAATAGAGGGGGAACCTTAACGGGTTTCGCTTCGATTTTCCCCGTGTGACCTACTCGGATCGGTCATCCGGCCAAACCGGGACGAGGGGGTTACAGACGGTCTTGGCGAGCTTGTTACTCCGCGCACAACCTCTTTGCCTGATGTTTGCGCCAATGCCTCGATCCCAAGAATTTGGTCTGTGACCTAAGCAATAAATAAATGTTTGTCATTAAGGGGTTCAAAATCGGGTACCTACAATTCCCGCGATATTCAAAGTTTTGGGTACTCAAATTCTCATGTATTATTTATCAAAAAAATCTCATGTATTAAAAATGATAATACGTGACTCGGTCTATGGATATCATGTACTCGTAATTTCGGGTCATAAGATACTCTAATTAAATTTGTATAATTTTTTCTTCAAATCATACAATTAAGAGTGTAAATGAACCGAGCTTGAATGAACAAGACTATGTTCATGTTCGTTTGTTTATTTTTAAAGATGTTAATGTTCTGTTCATGTTCATTTAAAATTTTAGGGTAAACTATACTAATGACCACCGAACTATGAGGTTGGTGTCGATTTGACCACTATATTTTTAATTGTGTTAAATATACCACATAACTATTTAATTGGTTCCAATGTAGCCACCTGCCGTTAAATCCTAACGGAAAGATGATGTGGCAGTTCATTTATAGACTCGCTTATAAGCTCATTTATAGGCTCGTTTATAAGCTCGTTTATAGGATGAAAAATGCTTGTGGGTGTATCTAGATTCTACTTTTTGTTGTTGCTAAGGATGTTATATAAGTTCATGTTGAAATGTAAGTTTTATTTTGTTGCTTTTGTTTTATTTATTTATTGTTAATTTAGTTAACATTTTTAACACATAAATGAATATGTTCGCGAACGAATAAACAAACATGTTCGCGAACACTTAAATGAACACGTTCGCGAACACTTAAACAAACATGTTTGCGAACACTTAAACGAACACGTTCGTGAACACTAAACAAACGAACACGAACACCTACAAAAATAAATAAACAAAAATGAACACAATATTAAAATTTTGGGTAAACTATACTAATGACCACCGAACTATGGGGTTGGTGTCAATTTGACCACTATATTTTCAATTGTGTTAAATATACCACGTAATTATTTAATTGGTTCCAATGTAGCCACCTGCCGTTAAATCCTAACGGAGAGATGATGTGGCAGTTTAACACAAATTGGTATAATTACAGATTTAATCCCTATTACTTAGGCATTCTATCAATTTAGTCCTAATTTTTATTTAATAAAACAATTAATTATTTAATTAAATGATGCCACGTGTCACCACCCATTAAAGGAAGAAAATAAATATTACTCTACAATGAGAGTAGTACGGTTCGAACCAAAATCTTCTTGGTGAGAGGTGTGTTTGTTTACCATCAAGCCAAACACACATTTGTGACTTATTGTACAACATTTATTATTTATCTTTAGTTGCGGTTTGCTTCAGCTAGCACCAGATCAGCAATATACATTGCCAAGTTCTTCCGCCGACACAAGTTATCATCATAGTTCGTTGCATCTAACTGACGTGAGTGGAGCTGATATACCCAGAAAACAATCAACTGAAAAATGCAGGTTCATGAATCAAGACATCGAGTCGTACTCGAGTTAATTTTTAGCATCCTACAATCATGTTTCACAGAACCACCATGGTTTTTAAACTTATGGTCATCAATTTCACATCCTGCACAGTCTAATTTCCATTTATAGACAACAAAAATTGTATGAGAACCTGACTAAGGTTGCGAGAAAGGTGCCCAGAGTTGTTTTCTGCAAGATGAATAAGGAAAATAATAATAAAAGAAAAATCAGAAGCTGAGATCAATACGGAAAACAAAGGTTATACATACTTCATAGAGACAGAAGCCCCACCTGAACCACCAAGCTTAGTGCCCTCAAAAATATGACAGATGAGATGACTGCAGAAAACGTAATCCGGTTAATGAAACATATAATCTGATCCTATTAAGGATGTGAAAATATGCAAATTAAGAATAAGTAAAAACCTGCTTGTCCTTTGGAGGCAAGAGGAGAAGACTCCCCTCTTTTATATGATTTTAAACTTGATACACTTAATGCTAAAAGCACTCCACCCAGAATAACACCGAACCTAATTGCAGAAATGCTCCCCGTCAACATGAAAGAAAGGAATCCCCCAACAGAAAGAATGATACCTGCCAAACCCAAAAACACACAAAAGAAATTCAAGTTTCTGTTTATGTGATTAAAATTTTTTAATTCGTAAACCGATTTAGATTTAATGAGTTGGACAAAAACTTGAGTACGACTCGATGTCTTGATTCATGAACCTGCATTTTTCAGTTGATTGTTTTCTGGGTATATCAGCTCCACTCACGTCAGTTAGATGCAACGAACTATGATGATAACTTGTGTCGGCGGAAGAACTTGGCAATGTATATTGCTGATCTGGTGCTAGCTGAAGCAAACCGCAACTAAAGATAAATAATAAATGTTGTACAATAAGTCACAAATGTGTGTTTGGCTTGATGGTAAACAAACACACCTTTCACCAAGAAGATTTTGGTTCGAACCGTACTACTCTCATTGTAGAGTAATATTTATTTTCTTCCTTTAATGGGTGGTGACACGTGGCATCATTTAATTAAATAATTAATTGTTTTATTAAATAAAAATTAGGACTAAATTGATAGAATGCCTAAGTAATAGGGATTAAATCTGTAATTATACCAATTTGTGTTAAACTGCCACATCATCTCTCCGTTAGGATTTAACGGCAGGTGGCTACATTGGAACCAATTAAATAATTACGTGGTATATTTAACACAATTGAAAATATAGTGGTCAAATTGACACCAACCCCATAGTTCGGTGGTCATTAGTATAGTTTACCCAAAATTTTAATATTGTGTTCATTTTTGTTTATTTATTTTTGTAGGTGTTCGTGTTCGTTTGTTTAGTGTTCACGAACGTGTTCGTTTAAGTGTTCGCAAACATGTTTGTTTAAGTGTTCGCGAACGTGTTCATTTAAGTGTTCGCGAACATGTTTGTTTATTCGTTCGCGAACATATTCATTTATGTGTTAAAAATGTTAACTAAATTAACAATAAATAAATAAAACAAAAGCAACAAAATAAAACTTACATTTCAACATGAACTTATATAACATCCTTAGCAACAACAAAAAGTAGAATCTAGATACACCCACAAGCATTTTTCATCCTATAAACGAGCTTATAAACGAGCCTATAAATGAGCTTATAAGCGAGTCTATAAACGAGTTTGTTCGTGAACATAAACGAACAGAACACATCTCTGCTCGTGTTCGATCGTTTATTAAACGAACAAATTTTTTTGTTCATACTCGTTTATTTAACTTAATAAACGAACATAAACGAACAATTCACAAATAATTTTTCGAACACTCTGTTCACTTTCACTTCAGTTGGTTTCTAAATTCAAGCACAGTATATCATCATTCAATGAATTATTAAATGTAAATATTAATTACATATATAATAGAAAATGTTGTAGCAAAACGTTAAATTATTACTCATCTATATTTCAACATTATTTTTGAAATCAAATTGTATGATTTTATTAATGAAATCATACATTCATTTATATTTCAACATTTTAACATTATCTATCAAAAGAGAAACAATAATATATAATAAATGCAAGAAATCTATTAAAAGAATTAATGTACATTGGGATTTGTTTGGTATTGGAAACTGAGTTATGAAGTGCTTATATTGGTTTGCTATGTGCTAGGATGCAGTGTATCACCAGATTATTCTTGAGATAAATAGTTTGGAGGCTGTAAATATTCTTAGACTTGGCTCTTCCTCCCTGGACTCGTGTTCATTAGTTCATTATTTTGTTAAATTGCGTCAAAAAATGTGGATGGTCCGATTACATCATATACCGAGGGATGGGAATAAAGAGACGGATGCGTTGGCCAAATTGGTGGTATGTGAGTGCATGGATGTATCCTTTTGGGGCAATCCTCTGACTCGTGTTATCCTGTTACTTTATAATGATGTATTAAATATTATGTAAGTTATTATTGATATGTTAGCATCTATGTTATTTTCTTCCATCTAGGTTAGGGAGTTTTTTAATGAGGCATGTGCTAATATGTAATGTGTATGATCTTCTAATTAATAGAATCAAACTTCTTTTCATCAAGAAAAAAAATTAATTTAATACTCACATAAATGTAGATCATCTCTTGGGACCCGAGTTCGAGCACCAGTAATGTATATTGTGTGTGACGTCTTTGAAAAGACTAAGAAAGTTGAACATATATTACCCTTGCATCACACCAGCATATTAAAAAAAGTAATAGGTTAGGGAATATATAAGTAAACTATCCATATAGTTACTCACAGGGATAGAGTCATGATCAAACATCGAGATGAGTCAAACTATTTAATTTTAAAAATATAAAAAATATTAAATATTTAAATTTAAAATCGAGAGAAATGCTTAATTTATATAATTTTTGAATTTAAAGGAACCTAGATTTTTATTAGAACAAATTTTTTTGAAATGGGTCAAGTTAAATTGTTTCGAGAATTCAAATAAAAATATTCAAAAAATTTAATATAATATAGATTTTTAAAAATTTGAAGGGTTACATTAAAATTAGAAAAAAACACTAAAAGACTTATTATCAAATTTTCAAATTATTAGGGGCCAAGGCCCCTTGGACCCCTCTTATCCATCGTCATTGGTTACTCAAGTATAAGTTATTTTTTAGTTGAGCCATCTAAGTTTAAAATGTTACAAACTAGTCACTTGAGTTATCGACGGTTATAAAATGACAAGTAACGATTATTTTTTAATCAAAAATTGATGTGATAGTTAATTAAATGATATAATAATAAATTTAGTCCTTATGTTACATTTTGTTTTAATTTGACCATAATTTAAGAGAATAAGTTCGAGAATCAATATCATACGAGAAATTATATTATAGGCCTGGCTCGCCATGTCATCTATGGTCCCAACCGATAAAAATCATCAATTTCATTAAATTTTTTTATGTAATCTTTTTACCAAGTGAATCTTCACTCAGATTTACTGTAAATTAAATTAAAAATTACTTTTTACCAATTGTAGATTCACTTAGTAAAAAGATGACATGGAAAAATTTAATGAAATAAATGATTTTTATTGGTTGGGGTCATGGATGACGTGGCGAGCCGGACCTATGATATAATTTTTCATATCATACAAATATGTATGAACTCTGGATTAGGGATTGAGTACAAATATAAATATTTGAAAAGTGAGAAAAATTTATAATTAATCTATTTTAAAAAAAATTATATATAACAAAGGTTAAAGAAAAATGGGGTGGGGGCATGGCCCCTCTCATCATTATATACCTCAGTCTCTGCATACAAAGGGTATCCGCACCCTAAGTGAGGTATCGACACTTGAGGCTTACCCTTACAACTGAGTCCATCTTACTTGCCCACCTTCATAATTTGGCCCTCTCACTCTAATTTATTGCAATCAAACCTTGATCTGATATACTTTTCACAAAATCATGATATTGGGGTGTATACTAGGAATAAAGATCTTTTATCCTTTTTGGTGTCTCTATTTATTTTCTAACATTAAAAAATGAGTTTAAGGTTTAAGGTTTAGAGTATATGGTTCAAATTTTAAGGTTTATGATTTAAGAATTAAAAATTAAAACTAGAGTGTAGACCAATTTAATTTTTTAACGTTAAAACACAAATAAAAACATCAAAATGGGACAAATTTTTTTGTTCGTGTCTAGAAAACTTCGAATAAATCACAACATTGTAGTAATGAAACACGTTAAAAGTGTTTTGTATTACATAAATTGCTACATATTTTTATTCCATTCAAAACTCGATATTCGTGATTTACGAAACTAGGGTACGCAATGTAACAGTCAGAATTTTGATATGGTAACCGTACAAAAGATTATAGAAGTGTGTAAAGTTACTTTAGTTTTATGTTGGTGTAAGTGAATATATATATATATATATATGAGATAAGTTCCGTTTACACAGTGTAAAACTCTTTAAGTTTTATACGTTTTTTAGATTGTTGGATGAGTGAAACGAATGGATGAAATTAACAATAAATATGTGAAGATTATAACTTGTATATATATATATATATATATATATATATAGATATATATATGAGATATCATCCAGTTATACAATGTAAAACTCTTTAAGTTGTACACGTTTTTTTGGATTGTTGGAAAAAAAGTAAGAAGTTAATCTCAACTATCCATTTTACTCATCCAACGATAAAAAGACATGTAAAACTTAAATAGTTTACACTGTATAAATTGATTCTATCCATATATATATATATATATTCAATTCATTGGTTATAGATGTATATATAGTTATTCGATTACAAGTATGTTTTTAGTTGAGTCATCTAAGTTTAAATTGTTACAAACTAGTCATTTGAGTTAGTGACAATCATAAAATGATCACTCCAGAGTTAATTTTTTATCGGAAAACTAACCTTAACGCTTATATAATAAAATATTTGACCTTAACGTTTATCCTTTGTTTTAATTTGGTCATGATTCAGAAAATAATAATAATAATAATAATAATAATAATAATAATAATAATAATAATAATAATAATAATAATAATAATAATAATAATAATAATAATAATAATAATAATAATAATAATAATAATAACAATAACATACAAGGCGTATCCGCACCCTAAGTGAGGCACCGATATCCTCACAACTTGGTCCGTCTGACTTGCCAACCTTCACAATTTGGCCCTCTTACTCTAATTTAAATCAATCAGACCCTAATTTGATATATTTTCACGATAGCATGATATTGTTAATAAGACCATAAAATATTTGTTTCATAAATCCATCCATCCTTGTAACTTTGTTGATCATTCGCCAAATTGACCCTTTAGAATTTCATTTATTTACATCGTATGGTTAAACCGTTAAAAATAATAAATTCTAATACTAAATATCATGTTCCACTTAAAATTGACCCAAATCTCTTAAATATTTTTTTAGCATTTGATGTGATTTTATAATAATATGTGTTTATTTTTTTAACCATTAATTTGTTAACGTACAGACTTTGCAGATAAATGGATGGAACTTAAATCTCCTAAAAATAATACTAACATTTCTTGTTTCTAATGAAACTACTCGAATAACTCTCAAAGCAAAAGCATATATTACTCAAATTCATAAGAAATATTGGCAATACAAGGGGTAGTGAATAATGATTAGATTAATCAAATTTATATCGGGAAAAAAAGCTGTTTAACTTTAATAGTATAATAAACATTAATGGATTAGGTTTTGTGGCTGGTTTAGACCCCTGTGACCATGTCGGGAATTATGGGAATTCCGATTTGTGGAATCCAGGTCTCGGATTCGAGGTAGATGCGAGGGGTGAATTGCTTGATCGCAGCCAGATCGAGTTTCTTGATACCGCCCCATTTGGCCCTGCCGTCCGTTTTAGAGCCGGGACCCCTGTTTTCGAACTCCACGTAGAACGAGGTTTCCAGCCCCTTGTCGCCGTTCATGGGAATATATCCCAGCGGTTGGATGATGTCGTCGATCTGCGACTGCATTATGATAACAGTCGCGTAAGCCCTCCATGGTCTGTTAAGGTACGACAGGTTCTTGTCCTTCAACGGGAGGTAGTCCTTGTCGCCGGAGAAGGTGCAGTTCTGGAGCACGTATCCGCCTTTGGATTCTGGCAACTGCCTCCCCTGTGCGATGCAGATGCAGTTCTGGTTCTCCATCGGCTTCCTCACGAGCAACAAGCAGTTCTGGAACACGGCCCTAGCGTCGCCGAAGATGAAGTCTATGGTTCCGGTGATGGTGCAGTCGCGGTAGAACTGTCGGCCCGCATGTGCGTAGAGGGTATCTTGGTACCCGTTGAAATGACAGTTGTAGAAGGCGGCCATATCACCGGAGGCCCTTAAGGCGACCGCTTGGTGACCGTCGGGTCCGATGGAGTTTTCGAACCCGATGTCCTTGGCTATGAAATTCATCCCGGTGGCAGCTGTGAAAACCGAACACAGTTTAGATCAGACTTCAGAGGCTGCACTATAAGACCGTAACAAATTAAAATAAATGAAGTTGAGTGCATACAAACTGTTGCGGTGTGGAATGTTGTCGGTTTGGGCTTGGTCTTATTGACGCTGACGCTGTTGGTGATAATGGTCTTAGTGGGACCATCTCCGATGAGCATAACATGGGTCATACTCCTGGGGATGTCGATTCTCTCGGTGTAAACTCCTTCCTTAATATGAATGACAACTCGTTTGGCATTCTTCCGGGGAATTTCAGCCACAGCCTTGGCGATGCTATCGTATTTTCCACTTCCGTCTTTAGCAACCACCATGGTCGGCGTAAGGTCCTCAGTTTTTGCCTGCAGAAGTTTACGGTCGCTGTAACTCATCCATTCGGGGAACTCGCTGTTCTTTTCCAACAAGAGCCTACGTTGGACCCCGCCGGCGTCGATGTTTCCGATGTTGGGGATGTTGAGCTCTTTAGTGATGGAAGATAACCCGTTCAAAATGGTGAGTCCATTCCTGCTTAGCTCCTGTGCCTTGGTCATGATCGACCTCATCTTCTCCGCCGCCTCGCCGTTCATCTCCACGTACGAGTCTATGCAGGTCTGCTGACTGGTGAGGACGCCGCTCAGCCACACCTGGAGGGTCAACAGAATCTCGCCGATCTTCTGCATATCGTACTCCCCGAGCTTGTCGAAGGATCTTTCGAGGTCCTGAATGGACCAATCGAACAACTCCTGGCAAGTCCGGAAAGCCTCTTTCGTGTTTTCATCCGCCTGCAGCTCTTTCACCGTCTTCGAATTCTCTACCAAGTTCTTTATCTCCGCCACCGTGGCCTTGAACTCCGTCCTTATCAGCTCCTTGGGGTCGCTCGAGTTCGACGACGCCATGCTCTCCTCACACGTTTCTTTGAACTGCGTGGGCTGACAAAGGGTTTGTATCGCCTTCTTAGAAGTCGCCGTTCTGTCATCGTCCTTCTTTGCATTATTGAGACCGACGGCGAAATAAACGGCGAGCGCCGAGGCCACCACCGCTACCAAGAGGACGATTATAAAAAGAACGGTATTGGCCATTTTTAAACAGCTTTTTTTCCAGATTGAAACCCTAATAAAAAATGACTTGAATCTAATCAGAATTGCAAACAGCTGTGGGGGGCTGTTGCATAAGGCTTATTGCTTTAAGCCCCTTGAGCGTTTGCGTATTGCTTATTGCTTATTGCTCGGATAATCTCTCAGCCTTTCCAATGCCCCTTCTTATACTTGAAGGACATTCGCCATTTTTAGTTAATTTATTTCTATATATGGTTGAGAGATCCTTGCGGATACCACCATTTCTTCATTTTGTTACATATCCACGTGGCTTTTTATTGATTAATTATAATACATATAATAATATTTGATATTTTGTCAAAGTATAAGTATTACATTGGATATGTAATGGAAAAAGTAATAAATTTTCTCTGACTGTATTACTTCAGAGGAGGTCTTGTTCCCTCCTAATGAAGGCGAAATCAAGTTTAACGTAGACAGAATCAGGTGCAGGATCTGAGATCAAAGTATGGCGATATCAGGGCAATGTTTTCGGGTTGCGATTAAGACTGCACTATCAATATTAATAGAAGCAAAAGCAGTCCTCACTGTAGAGTCGAAATCAATTGGATCGGGGATAACACCCTTGGGCCGTGGCGTTGGTGGCAACTATTCCAAGAGATTGATAGATTCATCATCCAAATTCTCTAGGCGAATACGAGTGTAAATGAGCCGAGCTTTAACGAACAAGATTACGTTCATGTTTGTTTAAGTGTTCGCAAACATGTTCATTTTTATATATTAAGAAATGTTAATTAAATCAACAATAAATAAATAAATAAATAAAGCTAAAGCAACAAAATAAAACTTACATTTCAACATGAACTTATATAACATCCTTAGCAACAACACAAATCAATATTTAGATACATCCACAAACATTTTCATCATATAAACAAGCTTGTTCGTGAACATAAACGAACATAACGCACCTCCGTTCGTTTATTAAACGAACATAAAAATTTTGTTCATACTTATTTATTTAGCTTAATAAACGAACATAAACGAACGGTTCGCCGAAGTGAAGTTAGAGCAAGTATCAAGGGAAAAGAATCAACTAACAGATTATCTCGCAAAAGAAGGTGCTTGCCGCAATGGTGGTAATTAAATCTTCATGGTTGTGGCTGGACTTGATTCTCTGGTTTGGCTTTGGACAGTTTAATCGTGTAGAACTGTGAAGGATGTTTTAATCGGATTGATTTTGTATTTTCTTGTATGGCTAATTGAGTTGTATTCTTTTCTTTCATTTAAGTTTAGAGAGTTTTTTAACGAGGTGTTCAACTTGGGTCAATAAATACTTATCAATAAAATTTATATCTATGAGAAAGAAAAACATTGGATATGTTAAAAGTGTAAGTATTGTTGTATGAGCGGAAACACAAAATTTTCATGCAAGTTTTGTTACGGTATTCTTTCACTACATTTTTTTTGACAATAACAACTGAATTTTATTAATAATTATGAAAATATTTCAAATACAAAGCATTCAAAATGGAGAATAATAAGATCTAAAACATCAAAATCTCAAACAACCCAAAGATGCAAAGAAAAATAAATATTTTCATAACTATTAGCATACCGATAAAATTCAGAAGTCTTCCTAAATCTCCTTGTCTAGTTGTCTCTATCCAAATGAGACGATTTACGATGTGAAAAAGGAGTGGTGAGCGAATCAAACTATCAGGCAGATTACTCCGCTACCCAGGTCTGATTACATCGGCAAACAACCATCAACCGAGAGGGGATCTATCTTTCTATGAACACCGACAGAATCAAAATTCGAAATTAGCGCCGCGAAGATCATTGTAAAAACACCAAACGAACGTTAAGGTATGCTGAAATCATGCCAAAATGACATATGAAACGAACCATAAAAATAATGAAAAAGCGTGTCACAAGGACAGAGAAAGCACGTGCCACAAGGACAGCAATTTTATTAAAAATATAAAAAACAAAAAAATAAAAAAGCGGTTAACTAATGAATCTGGCAGACGGTAACCAACATAAAAATTAAAATCGCCGCCGGGTAATCAAAGAAAAAATGGGCGATAGCCCTTGCGGCACAATTCGAGTGCGGCGACCACTTTTGAAAGAAAAAAAAAACTAGGTTTTTGACCGGTATTCTTTCGCTACATAAGTAGATAGCAATAAGAAATTTTTAATGAAATAATTAAAAAATTTCAATATTTAAAGTGACTTGTCGATCATTTTTAAAATTTTAAAGGACAAATAATAATTTTTTTAAAATTTTAAAAGGCCAAAATAATAAATTTTCAAAACTTTGTGGGATATTTTAAAAGCATATTATCACATCAGATATTCTGTTAAAGTACGCGTATTATGTTAGATATCTTATCAAAATATATGCAGCGCATTGGATATTTTAAAAGCATACTTATCACATTAAGCGTTATGTCAAAGACCATGTACCAAAATTATTAATTTGATTGGTCCAAATAATAAATAATTTAATATTATTTAAGTATGTTTCGAGTTCGAGGTCTTGTGTATGCAGAAAATCTCTATTGTACGACGTAGATCAGTCTAAATTAATCATAAAAAAACTCTCAAAAATTAAGAGGGCAAAAAAAAAGCATACACCAAATGTAACACAAACTCTTGATCCAATTAAAGCATATCAGATGACTTCTTTCATGTTCTTACCTTAACGTTTGATTTGATCTCCAAAATATACTACAATGGTCACTCATATAAACCTTTAAATGTAAAATCTATACATATTTCGAGTTAGGAATAGATATTTTATCTGATCCGGTCAGGTTTTGAACCGATCAAGTTAGATTTTTTAATAAAAAAATCGAGTTCGGATTGTGTTGGGTCATATCAAGTTTTATTAAGTGGAAAGTCGGGTCGGGTTCGAGTTTAAGGTAAAAAATATCTGACTCAACCCGGCCTGAGAATAATTATGTAATTTTTCCTAAAATTTTAAGGATATTTATAATAATACCCTCTCTTTATATATTTTTCTATATAGTTAGGTCCTTAAATTGATTTTTTTATTTATAATCTAGCACTTAAAATTATATTTTTACGATTAAGTCGCCTAAATTATTTTTTACAATTAAATTTCTAAAATTTCTTTATTTTCTATAGGTCGGGACGAGTTTACACTCGGGTCCGGTCGGATTTTTAAAAGAATACATTCGAGTTGAGTTTGTGTTTAAGATATTTATTTTTGGGTCGGGTTCGGGTGGGCCAAAAACTCGACTTGTGCTCATCCCTATCTCTAGTTCTATTTTTATATGGATAAAGAATCATTGTTATTTGGTCGTCTAATGTTTTTACTTATATCGTTTCATCTTTTCTATTGAGAACCTATTTAATATCATTTTCTTTGAACAATTTCTACCTAGTAGAGGGAGGGATAATTTACTCCTAATGAGTTTCGAACTCATAACCTAGAGGATAGGGAAGGGTGTCAACTTAAAGATTTAACCACTTGCTCTAGAAATTGTTCACTATTTAATATCACTTTTATAATTTCTCTAATTTGATTTGGATTTCATATCCGAGTTTTAGATTTGTATATTGTTTTTCTTTTCTTTTATTCGTTCAAAATCTATTGAATACTATAACTAGCGTGTATTGAGAAGAGTAAAAGAAATATTTTATTATTATTAAAATTAATAGTAAAAATACAATTAAAATATCTATTATATATACTAATAAAGATTAGGCTAAAGAAGCCTTCTAACTAACCTAACTACCCAAACTAACATCCTTGAAATGCCTGTGATACATTGGATTTTCTATTAGCCCCTCAAGTTTGAACATACAAATTTTGTATGCCTAACTTGCAAATTAAACTCTTAAAAAATGGTGAATGTAAAAGTTTGGTGAAACAATCAGCTACTTGATGATGTAAAAGTTGGAACTACCCTTGCTGAACCTTCTCTCAAATCAAATGACAATCAATCTCGATATGTTTAGTCCTTTCATGTTGAATGGGATTTTCTGTAATTTTAATGGTAGACAAATTGTCCCAATATAAATTGGCAGAAGAATGAACAATACATAAATCAGAAAGAAGATAATTCAGCCAATGAATTTCACAAGTGATAGCTGCCATAGCTTTATACTCTGCCTCACTTGAAGACCTTGAAATGGTCTTTCTTAGACTTTCAGGAAATTAAGGTTGTAACAAGAAAAACAAAAAAACTCTGTTATTGATCGCCTAGGATCATGACATGTAGCACAATCTGAATCTAAAAGGCATTAAGATTTATATTGTTGTTTGCTGGAAAAAATAAACTCGGCCCTAGAGAACCTTTAAGATAGTGTAAAACTCTGTGTGTTGCAGTCATATGTATGTCAGTAGGAGCAACAAGATATTAGGAAAGCTGTTGAACAACAAATGCTATATCTGGTGTGGTATTTGTTAGATAAAAAAGTTTGCCGACAAGCCTTCTGACAAGTCGTCGTTTAACCGGTCAAAAATAAATAAATATTTAACCTCTTTTAACAATTAATAAAATAAAGAAATTAAGTAGTATAAGGAAAGAGGGTCGATCCACGAGAAGATTAGCTGGAACTATTGACTGAAGATTGCTTCGATTACTACTTCTAGGAATATCTGCAAAATAATTAAATAAAATGGGGGGAGTGATTTGATACTGGATGAAGAAATAAAATAAATGCAAGAATTAAAAATAATAAGAAAAATCAAGTATGTGAAATAGCCTCGAGCTAGCCTTGTCAATTCCTTCGATCATTGAAATAGATTTTTACTTCGGGGATCATGTCGGTTATAGTCTGCGAGGCCCAACCCATCGCAACTTGCTTCTCTCTCGAGTAACCAATCCTCCCAAGACTATCTTCGAAGGTTGATTCTTAAACAAATTAGCCACGTCTATTGCCGTTAAAGTGTTTAGTTTTGAAAGCAGGAAAAGCCCGACTCAGAAATTGTCTTAAAAAGAATCGCTTCTGATTTTATCTTTCCTTAGCGGACCGCCGCTAAGAGTGTTCACAGGAAGTCGAAATTGCCACAGGCCGATCCTTCCTCCCAACTATGTCTTTAAACGATTCCAGATCAACGAGCTCTTTTTGATTTGAAAAACGATTAAAAACTTTAGTAAGGCCGATTGCCAAACTATCTAAACCGAAAGATAAAAATGTATTTCCGAAGGAATTTAGGCAATGTTCAATTCTCACGATTAGAATTGATTTGACTAGCTCTTGGCTCAAGAAATTTAGCTAAGCATGATATTAATTATCGTACTTAACTTAATTTTAGAAAAACAACTAAATAACATAAAATAAAGGAAACAAGAAAATAAATGAAAATGAACTTGGATTAAAGCTAGAATGTTTACAAAGATAAAAACTAAAATGATCGATGATCTAAGCCTTTACCAAGGGTGGTATTTATAGGCTTAGATTTACAAAGATAAAGTGATGAAATAATTTAAAATAATAAACAAAAGATAAAACAATTCAAATGTTTTGAAATTTAAATGCAGGAATCTAATCGGATAAGCTGATAACATCTTCCAGAACGTTCTAGAAGCTTCTAGAAGTCGCCACGTCATTGCCACGTCACTGCCACGTCAGACGCGTCGTGCCCGGTGCCGTGCCCATGATGCCAGTCATGACAGAATTATAATAAAAACTGCAGAAATGCCTCATTTTCACTGCTATTTCCAGAATTGGGTCCCTGCACAAAATATAACGAAAACAACATGGATTAAGCAGCAAGAAGTCCCAATAGCTAGAAAAGTAACAAATGAAATGTGTCATATTTGAGCACTCATCAAATTCCCCTCACGTGTCTCATACTTGTCCTCAAGTATGTCCGAAATAACATAAACCCAAGAATTCATTTCTCAAGCCATTACAAGCATCAAACATAATCATAAGAGTTCTAGCACAAAAGGAGCTTCATGAAAGAAACATAATCAAACAAAATGAATACAAGCAAAGAACAGCCCTTATCCCTTCCAATTACCTATCAAGCATTAATCAAACCTCAGCCTAGTCTTAATCCTCACCAAGATACACTCAAGAGCACTCAAAGTGTTTTAAAGGTAAATTTGAAGCAGAAACACTCAAAGTCATGCATGAACAAATGTTTCCATAAGCTTGTAACAAGTTCAATTCTCCACTACTTTAATAGAATCGAGGTGCAAAAATCATTAGGTCTTTGTTCAAGGTGTAATGTGGGTTTAGAAAAAAAGGATAGAAAGATGGGAAGAAAAACAAAAGAGGATGATCAATGCAAGATATTTCAAACATTTAGCAGTGAAGACATTAAAAAGAGCTAAAAATGGGCAACCCAACACACATTTTTTTCTTTTCTTTTTTATTATTTTTTTATTCTTTTTGAAACTTTTTTTCTTATTTTTTTTCTTCTTTTTTTTTTCTCGAAGCAATTGCTTCTTTTTATTCTGTTTTTTTCTAGGAAAATATTTGCCCTTATTTGGAAAGTATCTCATTCATGTCTAATAAAGATTCTAGCATTTGATCAATTGAAATGGTTTAGTCAAAGAAATGGGGTTTAAGGCTAACAAAGGCTCACTAGGCGATGAGAAAGAAAAATGGTTAAAACCTAATGCCTAAATCATTTTAAAGCACCTCGTTCTTAGTGTAGTCTCAAATTGTAAGCAAGCCACAAGTTCTAGATTTCTAAGTTCAAGATGACACTCTCAAGCAAGGAAACGAGCATAATATGAAGAATGCATGCTCAAGGCTCAAATCTTACCAAAATTGGGCTAATTTGATTAAGCTAGGCGAGAAATTTAATTAACACTATCAAGAGTAATTAAAAGAGATGTTAAAATACAGATTACCCATATCATTTGATTATCAAAATGCTCCAATTCAATCATTCCTAAGCACTAGAACAAGTACAACATGATGTTCAACAAGTAATGGCAAGAAAAAAAATTCATCTCAAGTTTAATCAAAATCAAACATATAATCAAACAAGCAGACAAGTGGTAATTTATTACCCTCCCCCTCACTTAAGTGAATTGCCCCAATTCAGAAAAAAAAATTAAGGAAATAAAGAGAAAATAAGGGCAAAAGATACTCCCCGTGGATGTAGAGTGAGTCGATGGGAAAGGTGCACTATGAGTGGCTCGGATCAGCGCCGGTAGAGGGCTTTGAGTAGACTACCGGATGTGCGAAAGAGGGTGCAGTGAAGGGTGGTTCAGCATTTTTGTTGGCACCCGTCGAATGGTTGCTGGTCGTCGGCCACCACGGTTGGGAGGAGGAATGGGGGCTGGTCGAAATCACTGGGCACCTCCACGAAAGCCGCCGACGCAACGAATAATCACCGAGAACAATGCGTGGGTAGAGGCTGGCCCCGGTCTTGGCGTTATATGCGGACCATTGGTGGTGGTGGGGTTCGGTTTTTTGTGGTGATGAAGTGAAGAAGATAATGCGGGTGGGGAAAAGGAAGGAGACGGAATAGGGGGATTTAGGGGAAAAAATAAAATGGGTTGATTGGCTGCGGGAGATATTTGGGTGGTCAAAGGGTAAAGGCTAAAGGGTTTGGCTAAAATGCACCGCAGACCATAGGTTTTGCTAACGTGCATCATTTAATGAAACGGTGCACTTCACTACTCTTCGAAAATTCCTCTATGTAGAGTGGAAATTAGTGCTGCTGGAGTCCCTGAAAGAGATTGGAAAAGCTAAGAAATTAAAACAAAAATTAAAGCTAAAAACCAAAAGCAATTAAAAGGGAAAAAATAAAAATAAACGAAAATGAAAAGAATGGGTTGCCTCCTATTTAGCGCTTTGTTTAACGTCGTTTAGCTCGACGACCTTTGCTAAATTTTTTGTTCTTCAAAAGCAAGTTCTTCAAACAAACGGTGACGTCCATCCCTTGTCGTTTTAACACCTTCCTCCATCTTTTTAATTGTGCGCAAAAAAATAACTAAGTTTCTACCTCCTTCCCGATGCGACAAATTACTCCAAATAATGGTTGGCAAGGATTGGTTGTTACCAGAAATTACATAATCAAACCGTTCCAACCTTGGCTTTGGTTCCTGCAAAATTGATGAAAAATGTTTAGTTTGAATTGGAATTAATCGAAAATCAGAAAGGGAAGAAAGAGTTGAAATGATTTCTCCTATATCGTCGAGATCCGCAAATTCCCTACAAAATTCATAACACAAATCAGTTTCGATCAAATCATCAACTAACGGATCTATAATATCAACGAAATTTAAACTTGCGACCGAATCAGGATACTTCATAGCTTTGTACATATCAAATTTAACTACTTCCCCATCAAATTCCATAGTTAAGATGTCGTCGCAGACATCAATCTTTGTATGCGCAGTTGATAGGAAAGGTCGGCCAAGCAAGATTTCGGATTCGTTATTGCTGCGATCATTTTCCATGTCAATAATATAAAAATCAGCAGGAAAAATAAGATTTTTTACCTGTACCAACACGTTTTCTAGTACTCCCTCGGGGTAGATGACTGATCGATCAGCTAATTGAACCGTCACTCGCGTTTCTTTCAATGGTTCAGTCGAAATTTTGTTGTAAACGCTTAACGGCATGACGTTGATAGATGCGCCTAAATCGCACATCGCCCTTTTTATCCCAACATTCCCAATTTTACAAGGAACCGCAAACATACCTTGGTCCTTGTACTTTGGCGGCAACGGCTTTTGAAAGATGGCCGAAATATTTTCACCAAGGTTAACTTTTTCATTTCCGGATATTCGCCTTCGGTTTGTGCATAAGTCCTTCAGAAACCTTACGTATTTAGGCACTTTTCGAATAACATCAAGAAGTGGAATATTAATTTCCACTTTCTTGAATACATCCAAAATTTCCTTCTCTTCCTCCTTTTTATCTCGTTTCGCCAATCTACCTGGAAAAGGAGGAACATGTTCGTAAGTAGAAACAGAAATATTGGATTTAGAGTTACCTGCAGTGGGTGGAGACTTTTCGTTCTGGTCCTTCGAAGAGCTGCCTTGCTCGTCGGATTTTTGCTCATCTTGCTTGGGCGGTTTAGGCGTTATCACCGTTCCACTACGCAAAATTATCGCACTAACGTTTTCCCTTGGGTTGTTTTCGGTTTGGGATGGTAACTTTCCCTGGGATTCTATACGGCTAACGGCTTGAGCTAGTTGGCTTATTTGTTTGTCGATTTGTTGGAGGTGGGATTGTGTTTGGGTTTGGAATTTTTCCTGCGAAACTGCCAATCTCTCAACAATAGACTCAAGCGAAGATTTTTGGGGTGCTTGGTTTTGGTAGGGAGGTTGTTGCCTAGGTTGGTAATTTGGGTTCTGATTACCGTAGCTCAAGTTTGGGTGATCTCTCCAACCGGGATTGAATGTATTGTTATGTGGGTTATAGGGTCTTTGGGGAGGTCCGGGAAAGTTGTGTATGGCGTTAACTTGGGCTCTAGACGTATCTCGCAATAATGGGCATAAGTCGGTTGCGCGATCTGACATAGTGCATATTCCGCATACCTTAGCAGCTTTTATCTCCCCTGAAACAAGAGAATACACAATATTAGTCAAATTATCAATTTTATTCTCTAATGAAATTGTGCTTACTGTGTGAACCCGTCGGCTGGGTTCACTTGTAGAACCAAATTGCTGCGAGTTTGCAGCCATTGTGGAGATTAATGTTCTTGCTGCAGTAGGAGTCATGTTAACGAGCGCGCCACCGCTTGCTGCATCTACCATCTTTTTGTCCATTGGTAACATTCCTTCATAGAGGTATTGAAGGAGTGTTTGCTCGGATAGGCCATGTTGCGGACAGCTTGCGCACAATTTCTTGAATCTTTCCCAATAATCGTATAGGGATTCGTCGTGCATTTGTTGGATACTCAAAATGCTTCGCCTAAGTTCAGTCGCTTTTGCTGCAGGGAAATACCTGTCAAGGAAAACACGAGAAAGATCAGCCCATGTATTAATAGAATTTAGAGGTAAATAAAATAACCACTCTTTAGCTGTTCCGGGTAAAGAAAAAGGAAAAGCCCTTAGTTTTATCTGATCCTCTGAAACTCCTTGGGGTTTCATGCTGTTGCACACCATGTGAAATTCGGCAAGGTGTTTATGTGGGCTTTCAGTAGGGAGGCCATTAAAGGTGGGTAATAGGTGAATTAGGCTCGTTTTGAGTTGGAATGGGGTATCACCGTGAGGAAAGGCGATACAAAGGGGTTGTTGCACAGTAGGGGCTGCGTTCAGCTCTCGAATCGTTTGTTCCGTCATCGGTTCTGGTTCCTGTGTAGGTTCTTCGATTGGTGTAGATTCGGAGGTGGATTCTTGTTCGGGTTGTCGTGTGTTTTGTTATTTCTTTCGTCGAAGGGTTTCGCCGTGAGTTCTACGAGCACTTGCTTCGATTTTCGGGTTATATGGAGCTAAAGTACCCGGATTCTTCCTGGTCATAAAATAAAGCAAAAATCAGTCAAAAATTGCCAAAAATAAATCTCCCCGGCAACGGCGCCAATTTTGACAAGTCGTCGTTTAACCGGTCAAAAATAAATAAATATTTAACCTCTTTCAACAATTAATAAAATAAAGAAATTAAGTAGTATAAGGAAAGAGGGTCGATCCACGACGAGATTAGCTGGAACTATTGACTAAAGAATGCTTCGATTACTACTCCCAGGAATATCTGCAGAATAAATAAATAAAATGGGGGGAGTGATTTGATATTGGATGAAGAAATAAAATAAATGCAAGAATTAAAAATAATAAGAAAAATCAAGTATGTGAAATAGCCTCGAGCTAGCCTTGTCAATTCCTTCGATCATTGAAATAGATTTTTACTCCGGGGATCATGTCGGTTACAGTCTGCGAGGCCCAACCCATCGCAACTTGCTTCTCTCTCGAGTAACCAATCCTCCCAAGACTATCTTCGAAGGTTGATTCTTAAACAAATTAGCCACGTCTATCGCCGTTAAAGTGTTTAGTTTTGAAAGCAGGAAAAGCCCGACTCAGAAATTGTCTTAAAAAGAATCGCTTCTGATTTTATCTTTCCTTAGCGGACCGCCGCTAAGAGTGTTCACAGGAAGTCGAAATTGCCACAGGCCGATCCTTCCTCCCAACTATGTCTTTAAACGATTTCAGATCAACGAGCTCTTTTTGATTTGAAAAACGATTAAAAACTTTAGTAAGGTCGATTGCCAAACTATCTAAACCGAAAGATAAAAATGTATTCCCGAAGGAATTTAGGCAATGTTCAATTCTCACGATTAGAATTGATTTGACTAGCTCTTGGCTCAAGAAATTTAGCTAAGCATGATATTAATTATCATACTTAACTTAATTTTAGAAAAACAACTAAATAACATAAAATAAAGGAAACAAGAAAATAAATGAAAATGAACTTGGATTAAAGCTAGAATGTTTACAAAGATAAAAACTAAAATGATGGATGATCTAAGCCTTTACCAAGGGTGGTATTTATAGGCTTAGATTTACAAAGATAAAGTGATGAAATAATTTAAAATAATAAACAAAAGATAAAACAATTCAAATGTTTTGAAATTTAAATGCAGGAATCTAATCGGATAAGCTGATAACATCTTCCAGAACGTTCTAGAAGCTTCTAGAAGTCGCCACGTCATTGCCACGTCACTGCCACGTCAGACGCGTCGTGCCCGGTGCCGTGCCCATGATGCCAGTCATGACAGAATTATAATAAAAACTGCAGAAATGCCTCATTTTCACTGCTATTTCCAGAATTGGGTCCCTGCACAAAATATAACGAAAACAACATGGATTAAGCAGCAAGAAGTCCCAATAGCTAGAAAAGTAACAAATGAAATGTGTCATATTTGAGCACTCGTCACCTTCTATAAGGAATTACATCAGTCAATGGTGTACCTTCTGATTTAGAGAGTTTGCTATTAGCAAGAATAGAAGTAAACATAGGTTTGAAATTTATGAAATCAGTTTTTTTAAGTAACTCAAGAGTTTATTTTATTTGATATAAGTTTATGCCTTTGCTAGACCGAGCAACCTCAAGCCCTAAATTTTTTTAAGTCGCCTAGATCTTTAATTTTAAAGGTATCATGATCTCATGATAACGGTTCTCATGAGTAAGGAGAGAGCCCACAAGCTCATCAAGCTTCAAAGTTTTCAAATCTTTGCTTCGATGATAGCAGTTCTCTTCCCATCCCAAGACTCGGGATGTGAATAGAGTAGCTTCCGGACAAGTTTGTCTTCCGGTATGATCTCTCCAAAGCCCTTTAGCCCTTTGACAATCGTGGAGAAACAATCAAACATCTTTGACACCGTCTCATCGGGCTCCATCTTGAAATTTTCATAACTAAGATTGAGAATTCCAATCTTAGTTTCTTTAACATCGTTGGTGCCTTCATAAGTAGTCTCAAGAGTGTCCCACACTTCTTTGGCACTTTCGATGGATGAGACCTTTGAATAGATGTCCGGACCGAAGGAACAAAATAGCATGTGGAGAGCTTTATCATTGACTTGAATCTTTTTCCTCTCCTCTTCACTCATTTCCACTTTCTTCTTCAAAACCATCTTGCCTTCACCATCTTGCTTCAATGGAATATATGGCCCATCTTCAATGACATCCCACACTAGATAGTCATTTGACTTGATGAAGAGACACATTCCATTCTTCCAAAAAGAATAGTTATCAACGTTGAAGAAAGGAGGCTTTGTAGTGGATTGTGACTCGTACATGCCAGAACCGAAGGTTGAAGTTATCTCTTGATGTTTTGATGATCACACTCTTCCAAGGAACTCCTCTTGTGGTTGTTAATCCTCAAAGAGGTAGGCTCTGATACCAATTGTTGAGTGGATCGCAAGATCGATATAAACCAAGAGGGGGTGAATTGGAAATTTAAAGGTTTTGTGGTGGAAATTGTAAATTAAAAATAATAGACAAGGAATTTAGAGTGGTTCAAGTTCCAAATGAACTCTATATTCACTACCTTAGCTTCACTAAGGTTTGCAACAATTCCACTAATTGCTCTTCCCCTTTTCTAGGCTAAGGAGGCAACCCTTACAATTTCGGTTGAATTTTCTACCCAAAATTCAACCCAATCCTCACACAAGTGAACAAAGAAATTTGTTGGCTAATAAGGTATCGCTCAATACAAATGATAGCCCAATTACAAGCACTCAACCCAATTGAACAAGATATGAATGAAAATTACAATTGAGGTTTCTAGACAAAATTGGGATTTTTGCACAATTGCTTGAATTTGATGTTTGGATGTTTGCTTTAGGATCAATAGTTGTTGCTAGAGCTTTTAGAGGTCCCTTTTATACCTTCTCATTGATTTCTAGTCGTTGTGGTTGTTGCACTCATCAATAGAGCCGTTGGGATGTTATCTCACCTCCATAAATGCAGTCTGCAACAACCCGTTTCGAAACACGGGGTACCTGTTTCGGAACGGACTAAAATAGAAAGAGCCGTTGGGGTGCATTTAAGAGCCCATTTCGAAACGCCTTAGAGCCATTTCGAAACACTTTTGCCACTGTCAAGGGTCATTTCGAAACAGTCTTAGCCCGTTTCGAAACACCCTAACGGTTTTTAGAAAATCAGTTAAAAACAATTTCAACGGTCATATTTTCAATTTAAACTGAAGAACAGTTTCGAAACGCTTGGCCTCGTTTCGAAACGGTTTTGCTACTGTCAAGGGTCGTTTCGAAACAGTCTTAGCCCGTTTCGAAACACCATATTTATCTTTGAAAAATAGGTTAAATAATATAACAACCGTTATGTTTTTCAAATCAAAATTGAAGAACTATTTCGAAACGTATGAGACCGTTTCGAAACGGGTTCAAGTGTTCTAAAGTCGTTTCGATACACGTTTCGGAACAGGGGTTGGCAGTGATGAAAATGTTTCGAAACGCCTTAGGTCGTTTCGAAACAGGGACTTGAAATTACTATTTTGGCTTTAAACACTTAGAAAAATATTTGAAAAATTTTGTTTTTAACTTTGGCATAATCTTGAAATTATATAGGGATGTTTTGAGGACTTAAAATTCGTTTTGACATTTTCAATTTAGTCCTTAGGTTTTTAGTTATATCAAAATTAAAATATTTGTTTCACATCCTTGTTGAAGGTAAAGGTTGTCTAGAGTGCTGAACAGAAGTAGATGGCGTGCCAGGTTGAGATGAACCAGCCAAAGATTGATGCACAGAATCTGTATTGCTCAAAAAACCAGATCCTATAGCAGAATTGTAGAACTAAATGTTTTGATATAATAATTGAAAAATGTTTTAGACTAAATTGAAAAGTATTTAAAATATGCTTTTAGTCAAAACAACTTGAAATTATGTTTAAGGGTTTTTAAAAGGCTTTGGAATAACTTAAAATGCTTTTAAAGTAGCTAAACAAATGTTTTTCAAGTACCTGTACTGATACGGTCTAGTACTGCGTCGATACACCCTAGGGTTTCAGCTACAGTAAGTTCCAGTAGCCAAAACGCGTATCGATACGCTTCGTCCTATCGATACGGTATGCTTTAAAATAGCCAATGGCTAGTTCGCATACCGATACGGTTGTATCGCGTACCAATACTCCCAACTACCCCCATCGATCATTTTCCCAACGGTCTTTTAAATTGCAAGACCGTACTAATACGCTAGCTAAGCGTATCGATGCGCACCAGCTTGAAGTGCTCAACAACTATTTCTATGTCGGGACCGTAACGATACAGTTTGAGGAGTATCGATATGCCAAGTTGTAGAACTGCGTTTATGGTGGGAAATAAAGGCTCCAACGACTCTAATTCAACCCCAACGGTCCTAAACGGATACAAACTCAACTAGAAGTATAAAAGGGACCTCCAAGCATCAAGAGATGGTTAATGCTTCAATTGTCAACAACATTATGATGAAAGATTGTCTTTAGAGCTTAAATTGTATATTTCTTGTATAGACAACACTTGTGAGCTTAATTGCCAAATTTGCTCAAGTGTTTAGGTTTTGAGTGAGTGCTTAAATTTGCAAACATATACCTATTAGAGGGATTTCTAGTTTGCTTTGAATTTATCTTGTAAGAGAGTGTTTGATCAAGCTTTGGGTAGAAAGCTTGATAGTTGTAACGGTTTCTTCCTTATCTGAGAAAAGGGGACGAAATTCAATAGTGAATTTGTTGAAATCCTTAGTTGTAACACCCTGAATTTTACCCTAAATTGATTAAAATCTCTAATTTAGAACCCTAAAATTTGGAAAATTTTAGTTGGAAATTTTTGGAATATTAGTGACCAAATTGCAAAGGTTGCAAAACTTAAGAGTCGTTCCATAAACCCTAGAAAGTTCGGTGGCACGCCTTGTAATTTACCCATTTTTTGGTGTTTAAATACACTTTTTCATCCCCTCTCCATTTTTTTGGTTGCACCGCACTCTTTTTTTCCCTCTCTCAGTTTCTTTGCAAACAACCCCAAACCACGTTCTTTCCGGTCGTGCTCTGACGAAGGCCTTGCCGTCGGCCGATCGTTGATTCGAAGCCACCACTTTATTCCCCGAAGCCATGTGACCAAAACCCTAGCTCTATTTCTTTTTCTCGGCCACTGTTGTTCAGAAACGGTTTGAAAATCGTTTGGTATTCTACCGTGTCACCATCTTCCTCCATTTGTTTTGGTGGTTGCGTCCGAATTGGGTTTGTAGGTGAGTGTTTGGGCTCTTATTGCTTTGCATGTTGTGTTCGGGTTGATTTGGGGTGTTTTTGTCAGAAAAATGACCATATGAGGTCATCAGAGTGATGCCGACGATTGACGTCGTCATGGGGGTTGTTTTTTAGGGTTGTTAGGTTGCTAAGGGTGATGAGTATTAGGGTTGGGCTAGGTATTGTGTGTTGGGTTTGGGTTAAACCCAAATGGGTGTGAGAGTGGGCTGAATCAAGTTGGATTGGTGAGAGCCCAAGAACCGAGTTGAATCCAAGTGTGTGGGCAAAATCGAATTAGAGTGACTGAACCGAACCTTCACCAGAACCGAATTGGCTGACGTCAATGATGACGTCACATGTTGACCCGTTGATCATTTACCCATTGACCATTGACCATTGACATTTTTAGAAAAAGGCATATTTCATATTTTTCGACGTCCTGATTCCGATTCCGCTGCCCTTTTTCCCAAATCCGAACTCAAAAGACCATTTTGACCATTTTATTCGATTATACTTAGTATTTAAACATTTGAATATCAGGAAATTAATTGGAATTATTCTTATTTGCAGACGGCATTGACTCAAATATTGAGATCCTTCCTTCTTCTCCACCTGGACGACCTCCTGTTTCTCAGACATCAGGATCCATTTTATCTCGGCATTGACTTAGCTATATTAGGTTCAGAGTTTTCTGGTTGAAATGATTT
The DNA here is from genome assembly GCA_958450335.1 of Hibiscus tridactylites. NCBI lineage: Eukaryota > Viridiplantae > Streptophyta > Magnoliopsida > Malvales > Malvaceae > Hibiscus > Hibiscus tridactylites. The sequence continues at coordinate 84,426,291 of OY288270.1, forward strand.
TAAATTTGAGCCTTTCAGAATTCAAATCAAGTTTAAATAAATTAATATTATGATTTTTAGGTCGAATTTTTAAGCTTGAATTCATTTTGCCACCTCCAATTATAATAATTTTTTTGTTGCTAAAGGGTCAAATTTAGCTTTTTAGTAATTCGAAATCAGTAATGTTACTCTAATTTTTTTCGTCGTAATTTTGCCATCAAAGTCAGTTAATTGTAGGAATATTATTCTTTGACCGTTAAATGTTGATGTGACAGTTAACGGTGCTAACATGACAATTTTACCCTCGAAGTCATTAATTGCAGCAATTTTACCCTTTGTTTATTTAGTTTTTGAATGAAATTGGATAAATAATTTGGTTTTTCGAGTTAAACTTTAACAAACAGAATATATGAAAAATCGATTAACAAATTTATGTAAATATCTTTTGGGTCCTTGGTAATTTTAAAAATAAACAAAGTGAGAACTCTAAAAAAAACTAAAATATTCTTCAATTTTTTTTAAAAATATTTAAATTTAATAAAAATAAATAAAATATTTAAAAATTTATTGAAAATAAAAATCATTATCACTACTCTAATGGAATGATGATTCCATTGAAAATATGTTCAAGGAATGTTAGTTGGCTTAACATGACCAGAAACAGTCGAAGGCTTTTCAATGGATTTTATAAATATTTTTGAAATTTTGATTTTTTATATTTATAACTTTATATTTTGCAGTTTTGCCCTCGAAGTCATTAATTGCAGTAATTTTACCCTTAGTTTATTTAGTTTTTGAATAAAATTGGATAAATAATTTGGTTTTTTTAGTTGATTTTTAACAAACATAATATATGAAAAATCAATCAACAAATTGATGTAAATATCCTTTGACTCCCTAGTAATTTTAAAAATAAGCAAAGTGAGAACTCTCACAAAAAATCAAAATATTTTTCAATTTTTTTAAATCTATAAAATTAATAAAAATAAATAAAATATTCAAAAAACTATTGAAATTAAAAACTAATATAAAAATATTTATAAATATAAAGCTATAAATATAAAAAGTTAAAATTTCAAAATATTTATAAAACTCATTCAAAAGCCTTCGACTCTTTATGGTTATGTTAAATCAGTTAATATTCCTTGAACATATTTTCAATGGAATCATCATTCCGTTGGAGTAGTGATAATAATTTTTATTTTCAATAATTTTTTGAATATCTTATTTATTTTTATTAAGTTTATATATATTTTTTAAAAAATTGAAGAATGTTTGATTTTTGGGAGAGTTCTCACTTTGCTTATTTTTAAAATTACCAAGGACCCAAAAGATATTTACATCAATTTGTTAATCGATTTTTCATATATTCTGTTTGTTAAAGTTTAACCCGAAAAACCAAATTATTTATCAAATTTCATTCAAAAACTAAATAAATCAAGGGTAAAATTGCTGCAATTAATGACTTCGAGGGCAAAATTGCATGAATGACTTCGAGGCAAAATTGCTCCGTCAGCACTGTTAACTGCCACATCAGCAATTAACAGTCAAAATTGGTCAAAGGATAACATTGCTGCAATTGGTTGACTTTGAGGCCAAAATTACGAGAAAAAATGTATAAACAACATTACAAATTTCGAATTACTATAGAGGTAAATTTGATCATTTAACATTTTTGTGTGGTAAAAATGGCATAATTTCATAATCTGGGCAATCATACACAAGATTTATTTTTGTGTGCGTCATTAAAATTCAAAATTTAGTTGGAGAATAAAAATATGTGATAATAAATAAAAAGACAACCTACAAGACAATTCCCGACAGCCAATTACATTAAGTTTGAGTGTGCTCAGCTCGACTCAACTTGTTAAGAATTTGAGCCGAGTCTAATCGAGTCGAGTATTGATTGAACTTTGACCGAGTTTGACTCGAGTAATTCACAATATGTCTCGTTTCATATACGTGTTCAAAAGAAAACTCCGTTGACTAACAGCAGCCCTTGAATAAACATAATGTCAACCAATTCAATGGCTTCACTCAAAAGGATCATGACAAGAGCTAAACCTCCTCCCTCTAATCAAAACCAACTATTGAACTGCAATAAAAATTGGTGGACCTTGAGTATACAAAATCAATACTTACAACCCTATTCCCCAACTTCTTCGATTAAACAAGCCCTTCAAGCACACTAATTATTTAACACCTCGTTGCAATCAGGGATGGACTGAGGGGGCTAGCGGGGCGGTCGCCCCCTCTAAAATTTTAAAAATTTTATACGAATTAAAAGTTTTTAAAATTTTTCTATATATTATCTATTAAAAATTTATTTTTATCCCCTAAATTTTTATAAATTTTCCCTTAAAAATTTATAGATCCGTCCCCTAACTTAAAGTCCTGCATCCGTACCTAGTTACAATAAAATCTTTGAGAATTTCATTTTCATCACTAATGAACTCAATCCCATCGTGTTTTCCCAATGCCAATGCTTTTATTGTTGAACGAGTGAGAATATGCTTTCAAAAATAAATATGTCATTTGAAGAGAGATCATTGAACATCTCAGCTACTTCAACATTATCAATCTTAACTATAACTATAACCTTCATTCGAATTCGTGGCATCTTACGTATTAACATCTTTAATAAATCAATTAATTTAAATTTATTATCTACTTTATATTTAACTTTTAAATATCCTTTACTTATGCATACAATGTATTTAAATAAACAAATTTAAATCTATTATCTATTTTATATTTAACTTTTAATTAAAATATTTAAGAGATTTGATATTCAATAACTATTTTTTAAATTCAAATTGGCTTAACCGTCAAATAGGTGTTCAAGCAATACATTTTTTTAGCTAGGTGTCTAAACTATTTTTTGGGTCAAATAGGTGTCTAATGTTTCATTCTGTGACCCATCCGTTAATTCTCGTCGTTAAAGGAACACATGTCTTCTCCTAAAATTTCCAAAATTATATTAAAAATAAACAAAATAACTTAATTTTCAGAAAATCTCTATGTTTTCTAGATTTCACAAAACATCCCTCAAATTTAAAAACCCCCAACTCCCCAAAACTTAAATTTTGATTTGGGCTGATTCCGCCGCAGATTGTCACGCTACCGCCCACCACATCGGTCGTCAGACCATCATGACCATATCCCCTACCACCTCGTCACCGAAAATCGATCGACGTCGTGCAAAACGCTGAAATTGTCAAATGGTTCCTTCGAATGATTAGTGATGAACGGCGACAGGACGAACAATGAAAGACGTGTGGGTTGTTCGGCGAGGGGAGGGAGTGTGCTTCATTCTGTCGCTGGTAACGCGACCAACACCGACGGGAGTGGTTGAATTTGGGGTTTAGGGATTTAAAAACTATTGTGGGACTATTTAAAAATTTCATGATATATTTTTATTTTGTTTTATTAATTTTATTTATTTATAATATATTTTTCAAATTTTTAAGAGATGACATGTGTCCTTTAACCGTGAGAATTAACAGAGAACCTTAAATTAATCACGGAATAAAACGTTAGGCACATATTTAGTCCAAAAAATAGTTTGAGCACCTAACTAGAAAAATGCATTGTTTAGGCACTTATTTACCTATTAAGTCATTCAAATTTAATACTATATCAAAATAATTGAATTTTTAAATAACTATGTATAATATTAAATTTTAATTATTATATGAAAAAATTTGAATATTTTAAATGTCATAAAAAAATTTAGTAATTGATTAATATTATTTCATCGTATATTACACACTATTTAAAACCCTAACTGCAAAATCCCGAGATTTTAGAACAAGAAGAAGAATTGAACACCATGAACTTTGAACAAATTGTGGTCACCTCCGCAGGGATCTCTGGACCGTACAAATCGAATCCTTTAACTAAAAATGGTGATTTTCTTCATGTATAAATGGGGCATTGGAAATGCAGTTTATTCAAGCAGCTCAGAGGGCAATGATCAATAAACAATAAGCAGCCTCACGCAGCTGCATTAAATCTTCTTTCTTTCTCTCTTCTGCCGCCGATTGGACTTTGGATTCAACGGAAAAGAAGGGAGGGAAAAGATTTTTCATTTCTTGTCCTTTGGCTGTAATCAGGAAATAAAAGCTGTTTAACAATGGCGAATAACGTTGTTTTTGCGCTTGTTTGTTTGGTGGCCGTGGTGGCGTCGGTGGTGGCCGTGGTCTTCGCTGCGGGATTGCATAAGTCCAAGGGAGAAGAGAAAACGACGACTTCTTCGAAGGCTGTGCAGTCTGTTTGTCAACCGACGGATTACAAAGAAACGTGTGAGAAGAGCCTTGCGTCGTCCAACTCCAGCGACCCCAAGGAGTTAATAAGGACCGGGTTTCAGGCGACGGCAGTGGAGATAAAGAGGGTGTTGGCGGATTCCAAGACGCTCCAGGCGTTGGAAACGGACGAGGGGACAAAGGATGCTCTCAGTGTTTGCAAGGAGGTGTTGGATTACGCCGTCGACGACCTCGAGACCTCCTTCAAGACGCTCGGGGAGTACGACATGAGCAAGATCGGCGACATCCTGTTGCGCATCCAGGTGTGGCTGAGCGGCGCCCTCACTAGCCAGCAGACCTGCATAGACTCATTCGCGGAGAAGAACGGCGAGGCTGCCGAGAAGATGAAGTCGATCTTGAAAACGTCGCAGGAGCTAAACATGAACGCCCTTGGCATGATGTACGGGATAGCCTCCATCGCGAAAGACCTAAACATCCCCAACATCGGCAACATCGACACCGCCTCATTCCAACGTAAGGTCTTGTCGGAAAAGAGCAATGACTTCCCCGGCTGGATGAGCCACAGTGACCGGAAACTCCTACAGGCAAACCCGGGGAACATTCAGCCTAACGTGGTGGTTGCTAAAGACGGAAGTGGAAAATACGACAGCATCGCCAAGGCTTTGGCTGAAGTCCCTAAGATGAATACACAACGATTTGTTATTCACGTTAAGGCCGGAGTTTACAACGAGAAGTTCGAAATCCCCAAGGGTGCCGACCACGTTATGCTCGTCGGAGATGGCCCGACCAAGACCGTCATTACCAATAACATCAGCGTCGTAAAGAGTAAAGTTACAACATTCCACACTGCAACCGTTGGTAAGTACTAGTATTCGAATACATATTTGGCGAGCTCTAATCTCCACTCTGAAGTACTAATCTTCGTGTGCTTTGTTTTGCAGCTGTGGATGCCAAGAATTTCATTGCCAAAGATATCGGATTCGAGAACACTGCCGGATACGAGGGCGAGCAAGCCGTCGCCCTGAGGGCGTCTGGCGATCAAGGCATCTACTTCAACTGCCACTTCAACGGTTTCCAAGACACCCTTTATCCCCAAAAGGAGATGCAATTCTTCCGCGACTGCGTCATCACCGGCACCATAGACTTCATCTTCGGCGACTCCAGGGCCGTGTTCCAAAACTGCCAAATGATCGTGAGGAAGCCGGGTCCCAACCAAAATTGCATGGTGATTGCACAGGGGAAAAAGTTCGATAAATCCAGGGGCGGCTTCGTGCTCCACAATTGCACCATCTCCGGCGACAAGGACTACATCCCGGTGAAGGACATTAACAAGGCGTACCTCAATAGACCATGGAAGCCTCTAGCCACCGTCATCATAATCCAGTCCAACATCGAAGACATCATCCAACCGGAAGGGTACATTCCGATGCACCCCGGCATGGGGGAGTCTACTTCCTACTTTGTTGAGTTTGGCAACCGGGGACCTGGCTCTAAAACCGACGGCAGGGTCAAATGGGCTGGAATCAAGCAAGTGGATTTGAACACGGCCAAGACATTCACCCCTGGAACCTTCCTCCAATCCAGTACCTGGATTTCTAATACTGGAATTCCCTGCACTCCCGACTGGATCCCTGGGTTGTAAACTAGCAAAAATGCTACGGCCATTCTTATTACAATTGTCATCGTTATTTGTAATATCTTATTATTATTGTCATAGTTCAACAACCTTTTTTTCCTATATATATCCAATTAATCGGCATTCCCCCTATAAGGTTAAAATACTTAAATCATTACTAAACTTTGTTCTACGACCTATTTTGGTTACTGAACTTTAAAAACAATCAATTTACTCACTAAATTTTATACATTGACTTATTTTAATCACTCCATCGTTTATTTATTAATGCCGTTATGACATGGTATACAATATTAAAACAACGTCGTTTAAAAATAATTAAATTTACACCAAAACCACGTAATTTTTGAATCTTCATAAAAACACTTCCCCTCTTATTTCATCTTTATTTTTCTTATTTTCTCTTTTATCTCTTATTTCTTCCTCTCATTTTTATTATCTCTGCCCAGATTCCGACAATTGATTGTCAACACCGCCATGACGTCGGACTGAGCTTTAAGACTTATTGCCATCATTTTAGGCACCAAATGAAAGCTGGCATTTTGTTCTTTTTCTTTGTGATCGTAATTTCTCAAAATAAATAAAAAAATTTCCGTTGTCTTCCTTACCTTCTTGCTCCGGTCACTTCAATTTCACTGTCCAGAATTACGAATTGAGGCCTCAATCACCATGGATAATTCTGGTTATCCAAAGGAAGGGAGACAAGAGAGAGGTTTTAAGAGATTAGAAGCCGATAGAAGTTGTAGCCGCAAAATCAGTGATCAATGTGGATGCCGTATGCAGGTCTTATGACCGAAGACTAATTCGAACTGGTAAATGTTTTGTTTTGCAGCTTGAGCTTTTGACTGCTTGTCTGGGATTGTTGATTTGTTTTGTTTCAAATTTAAAAATTAGTAAGAAATCCATTAATGGGATTAAGATGGAAATATGTAAACATTTTACCACTTTCGATGCTGGATACAGATCATCTTCCTCTATTCTTTCTTTCTTTCTGTAAACGCAAAAGGTTAGCTGTAGAGTTTGTAATGGCGGATCAGAACTGTGTATTGATGGATTCCAGCGAAATGGAGATTAGATTCAGATTTAACGATCGAAATATGGTGATTAAAATGTTTTGGGTATAACGGCGGTCGATGTTAGCGGCCAAGGCGATGGCTGGTCGTGGTGAGGACTGATCAAATTTGTAAGGGTGCCTACGTGGCCCAAAAATTAATTAAAAAATACACAGTCATCACTTCGTTAGAGAGGTAACGCTCGAGTGGCCAAAATATGTCAAAAAGTAAAGTTTAGTGAGTAAATTGATCGTTTTGAAAGCTCAGTGACAAAATAGGTATGAGAACAAAGTTGAGTGATGATTTAGTTATTTTACCATATTTATATTTATTATATTTAATATTTTACTAATTTTCTTTGGGGTGAGTCAGGTTTAATCAGATTTTTATTAAAATTTCAGAGTCGGTTATACTTTTATTATATCGGGTCGGGGAAAAATATATTAAACTCGAGTCGGGTCAAAACTTTAAATTTTTTGGTCGGATCAGATTCGGGACGGCCAAAAACTTGCCCCGTTGTCATCCCTGCCTTCAAAGTCTATTCTCTACACCACCCATCGTGTGAGACACCATGGCCGTCGAAGCTCCCATTCTCCGGACCATTATTCATACTTAATTGCCGCGCCTTGACATGCCGTCAAGTCCACTTACCCTAACAGTTCAATATATTGCTCGACAACTGAGTCTATAATGTCAATCCATCAATAGCTATCATAACTAGGGATGACAAATATATCTGCCCCAATAGGTTCCGACTCGATCTTACCTTATAAGGGTTTTCTTTTGTTGCAAAATTGAGTTTGAGGCGGGATGAATTTAAAAAAAAGATGAAATCGGGGTCAAATTTAGGGTACAAAATCTTTAGCCCAACCCAACTTGAATCTATATATAATTATATAGGATAAAATACATAAATGGTCACTAAACTATATCGAAAAAAATAAAATGGTCATTAAACTTTCAAATGTTACATAATGGGTATTAAATTTTAATTTTTGTTATAAAATAGTAACTAAGCCGTTAACTACCGTTAAATGGGTGACATGGCATTTATAAAAATTATATAATAACACATTTAATCCTTCATATTTTCATATTCAATTAATTTAGTATCAATTCAAAAGTCTAGAAAATTTAGGACTGACTCCCTAATTTTTTTTTCATTTTATTGCCTTAACGCACCTTTCCTCCCCTTTTCTCACGCCTTGCTTCTTCTGCAACAATGGAGGGGCAGATCTGTTTGAAACAAGCATCGAAAATGAGAAACCAGTTGCCATTTTAAGAGTTTCCTCATGTTTCCATGTCGTTCCCGAAGACGAGCTCCAAGATATCGACACAACAAGGTTCGTTCAAGCAAAAAAACGCCTGATCCGCCAATATACTCTCCTTTACTACGACCATTGGCGCCCACATTCCAACAACCTAACTGTGAACTTCCATTTCCATTACCATGGAGGGTGGTGACTGGAAGTGAGGAAACTAACGATGAAGAAGAAGAGATTCTTTGTGCTCTTGTTCACGCAATACTTTCTCCAGTTTAGCCACTCCAGGCACTCTTTTAGGAATTATTTGTTTCTTCACCTTCCTTAAACCATAACTTTTATAGTCATGATGATGATATTCATCGACGCCACTTGTATTCGACATGCCTCGAAACATCAGAATGTTGTCTCGCTTGTATTATAGCTGCTTCAAATTTATTTCTTTTTCTAGCATGATTTAAACAATCAACAAAAGAAGAAATCCCAAATAATTTTCAAGACCAAAAATTTAAAAGGAAAATTGAAAATCCCAAAAAGGTGGAGTTGAAAGAGCCTACGTATTTGTAATGAAAATTTGACATCAAGGAATGTTTCCCCATGTTTCAAGCATATAATAGATGTTAGAAACAGAGACAGACATGGTAGAGTATGTTCGGAAAGGACGAAAGCAAGTCTATCAGCTGGGTTGCAAAGATATACTGTGTGGAAAGAGAAACGTTCTTCGAGTACTAGACGCAACAAGTAGGACGTGAGAAGAGTGAGGAAAGGTGTAGCCGCGGTTATGTGGTGAGCGATCGGAGGGATTACCGACAAGGAGACGGCGGCCGATGCGGGAAGAGAGGTCTAGGATTTTATCTTGTGAGATGAAAAAGAAAAAAACGAGAAAATTAGGGATTTAGTCCCCAAATTTTCTAAGCTTTTGAATTGAGACTAAATTGATTGAATCTATAAATATGAAGGACTAAATGTGCTATTATACAACAATTTTTTGTAACTGCCATGTCACCCATTTAACCGTGGTTAACGGCTCAATTACCATTTTGTAACAAAAACTAAAGTTTAATGCCCATTATGTGACATTTGAAAGTTCGTTGACTATTTTGTTCTTTTCGGTATAATTTAGTGACCATTCATGCACTCTACCCTTGTATATATATTTACATATTTATCCTATTTACGAAAATTCCATTCCATATGTATAACGTTTAGGGTTATTTTTTTCCCTCAATTTCATTTTTACCGCTCATTTGCTATTCCATGTTTTTACCGTTCATTTTCTTTCTTTCTTTCTTTTGTTTTTTTTAAGATTTTATCACTTCTTCCGTTTTCTTTTTATTATGTCGTTTTTCTTCTTATTATTATTTTATTGTATTTTTTCGTTTGTGTTGTTTCTTCTTTTATTTGTTTTTTTCACTTTTAGTTATATTTTTTATATCTTGTTGATTTTTTTATATTTTTATATCTATTTCTTATTACTTGTTGTGTTGTTTCTGTCAATTTTAAGATTTTATTGTGTATTTTCAAATCTGGTATTTTAATATTTGTTCATGTTTGGTTTATTAATTTTCAGATCTGTAATTTTTTGAATTGTTGCAAATTTTAGAATTTCAGTAGTTTAGTAATAGTTAGTTAGATTTTTTCATTTAAAAATAAAAATAAAATTGTAACGGGTCGGTTTGGATTGAGATCGAATTTACATCTCAAGTCCCTTCGAGACGGGTAAAATAATTTGACTCAAATTTAATGTGTTGTATGTCGGGTCGGTTCGGCCAAAAATCTGCCCTACGTGACGCTAGGCCTAACATCATTTCACTAGCAATAGTATATGGGGTTATAAATACATGCAATGATGCAACTAGAGAGAACAGGACAAGATGAACAAAAGGGGGAATTCCCTTCTCCCACTTTATTATTCTTTCTCCAATCCTCTTTACTTTGATTATTGTATTGTTTGCGGCTCTTTGTCCATTATTTTAAAGCTATTAAAAAATAAACTGATTTAAATCCATTATCCAGGAGTATTGAGTACTCTATAAATATTTTTATATTCAAATGCAATACATATATTACAAAGAAAAAGTAGTAAAGTATTATTCACCTTATATAGTAGTAATTGATAAATAATACTTCATCCTATCTATGAGACACTATAAAATACTAAATCCTACATAAGAACAAAAAGAGTGCACCATTAATTATTTTAATAATTTTTTGTTGTGAATAAAATAACAAAAAGACAAAAACAATGAACAAGAGAAAGAGCAAGAGGAAGATTTGTATTATTCTCAAATATAGACTTATATACAATGCATTCATCTATTTATAGGCATAAGAAGTACATAATATATTAAACTCTAATTAATGGAGATAATATTTCTAATGATAAAGTAAATCAAATCTCCTAGATAAAGTTCTTATTATTATAGACATCCACATAAATAAATATTCATAACACTTCCCCTTGGATGTCTATGAAGATAATGTGCCTCGTTAAAACCTTACTAAGATAAAAACTCAGTGAGAAAAAAAATTTCTTTAGTGAAGGAAAAAGAGTACACATGTCTTTGATACGCATAACATGTTGCCTCATTAAAAATATTTTTAGGAAAACTCATTGGGACAAAACCTCGGTTAAGAGAAAAAGAGTGCAACGCGTATTTACTCCCCCTCATGAAAACATCACATAAGATCTTTGAATCTTCATAATTAAATATTTAATACTATTTTTCTAAAGACCGTGAGGGATGAAACTTTGGAGTAATATGTTTCATGATGTATCCACATTGCATTATCACTACAAGATAGCATTTGTATCATATCTTGTGAAAGTAAATCTCATATCTTCTGGATATGTTAGGTCAATGGTCTTAGCCAAACACATTTTGGCTTGCCTCATGCATAACAATTATTTCTACAAGATTTTAGGAGGCATCGATAAATGTTTGAAGATCTAGAGGTAATGATCTTTGTATATACATAAATATTTCTTGACCAACTAATATATGGTGCTTCAAGACCAAGAAAAGATATAATTATCTTTGTTCACATCCAACAATCTTACAATTATTGGGATACTTAATAGATATGCTCTATCCATATTGAATCTTTTTTAAGATACTTTCAGCTTATGTCCATTCATAGACAAAACACATATTTAAGTGTTCGATCTTCAGTTCGAGATGAAATTGAATGTCAAGATTATTTTTCTCAAAATCTTTCATTAAATGCATTGAAAACACTTCATGAGTTTCCAATTTGAAGCTCTTCAGGTGTTCTAATGATATAATGAATTTTGATCAACTTCTTTATAAAATATATAAGAAAATATGATCATACTTATAGTATTTTCTCAATTAGTACCACTAAGGCTATTATACCAAATGCACCAAAATATTCAATGAGACATGTCTAAATAAGCATTTTAAATCCGTCAAGGATAACTTTCCTTTTATAGGAATCCACAAAATAATTAGACGCATATAAAATATTTTATAACTGCCAAAGTAATTACATCCACTAAAAACTCTTCATAAATCATAATTCAAGTCGTATTTACGACTATTTATTTGTACCTCACTTGCATTATACCTTTAGGTGTTTAGACTGTTGGTACAAATACTTCTCTTTTATAAGTTCAAAGTGTCTTTCTATATTGGCCAATCATTTCAACATCTATAGATTCTTATACAAGATCCTTGTTTTCTTTCTTTACTTCTATAGAAGTATTCTATGTAAAATTATTTGCAAAATCGTTGTCGACGGCTTTTCTATTTTGGTTCTATTCTCGTAGTGGCATAACTCATCGAGATCTCTTCAAGATTCCAATCTTTATTTCAGGTACCTGAAACTCTTTTAGAGTTTTATTATTAGTTATGCTTTGGGTCTCTTCAGGAGCACCCGCCTCCAATATATGACCATCTCATATTACTTTCCATTTATGAGAATTTTGATCATTGGAACATTTTCAACTATCATGCTTCAGATACGATTTACATTCTCTCGCTCTAACATGTAATTTAAACTTAGAACATTTTAGCTGGTATATGAGATTTAATTACTTTCATTAGGTCAGTAAATATGTCTGGCAGTTGACATGTAATAATATGAATTATCTTATGAACTTCTAGTTCATATACGAGGATCTAGATAATGATAATTCATTTTCATTCTTTATCCAGTTGATTATTCTCTCCCCTAATGTTGAGAAAAATCATCTCATAAATTATTCTCCAATTAATGTTTAAGAGTTTAAACATAAAAGGAGACTCGTACTCAATATATATTCCCAACCTTTTTATTTACCCATTGTGTGTGTTGTGGTGGAGCAATTCATATCGAACATTCAAAAATTCTAAAATGGGAAATGTATGGCTTCTGACCAAAAACCAACCATAACGAAGAGTTTATTATAACTTGTTGGCTTGATGCGTATAAGTGTTGCTATATGTGAAATACCATATAAATAATTTTGTTCTCATATTTTAGCTATTAAAGAGGAGGCATCCAATTAAAATTTTGTTAAATTGTTTTGTGCATAATCAATAAACTGGCAATTTTTAAAGAATAATCTCTTTTAAATTATTATTTGGAAAAATGGCTCCCAAAAAATATTATTTGGCAAAATGACCCCCAAACTTGCCACGTCAGTGAACCTCGCGTTGTGTAGGACGCGAGGTTTGATATCGCGTTCTACAGGACGCGAGGTCGTGGGGTTTTTTAAAAGATGAATGCACGTTAACACAAACAACAAGGTCAGGTAGACTAAAATCGCGTTGTGCAGAACGCGATATCAAACCTCGCATCTTACACAACGCGAGATTCACCGACGTGACAAGTTTGTGAGTCATTTTACCAAATAATATTTTTTGAGAGCCATTTTCCCAAATAATAATTTAAAAGTGATTATTCATTCAAAATTTCCCAATAAACTTGTAATAATTATGTCAATTGATATAGCCTAAAATATAAACCCACAAGCTTTTGTAAGACGAATAGTCTAATAGCATAATCTGAATCCTTTTAGAATCAATCTCACAAACTTCTGGTTGTAAGTTGATAAAACAATGTGGATATACTAAATTCATATGAAACTTTTCACATTTGTGGATATATGAGTCTATATTTCATTAAGATATGCAAGACATGTAATCTCAATTTTAGTACAAGAACTACAAGCTCTTTTAGTAAGTGGGATCTTAATCATTTCCTTTGAGAACAAGTAACACAAAACTCCGTGTTCTTTTAGTAAGTGGAATTTAATCAATTCCTTTGGGAACAAGCACCATAAGAACTTCAGGTTCTTTTAATAAATGTGCAAATAAATCTCAATAGTTTTCGCATCATTATTGATCAGGATGGTCTAACCTATCATGCCAACTATATACAAGTGTGTATATACATTTCTGAATTTGGTAAACTTCTGGTTTACCATAACATGTGATTCAATCTCACTCGTACATGTCAAGTACGACTATCAAAATTGTTCCTTTGAATAGGAATATCTTTAGCTCTTTTAGAGCTTTCAATGAAAATCATCTTTTGGTAATAATATATAGCTCTTCTAGAGCTTTCAACTGACTTTTTGGCTACCGAACTTATATTTATATTGGCTTATTTCAAATGCAAATTGTTAACATATGTTATCTATAATTTCTAAAGGGATATTTTACGAACTCATATTGCTCTCTTAAAATTTCCACTTCTAGTGGTGACGATATTATTACCATTAGCGGTAATTATTGCAATATTCACAATTCTGCACTTTTCATAATGTGCTTTCTCTCAAGAATTTATTGCTCTTCTAGAGCATCAATATTTTCAGTACTTTGAGATATAGTACTCATATTATTCCCTTGCGTTTAAATGGAAAAATATATCTTATGCTTATGTTGAGCATAAATCGTCACAATAAATTGTATTTGACAAGTAATCATATTAAACAAAATAAATAAATATCATAATATATAAATATAAATATAAAACGTAAATAATTAATGTGTGTAAAGTAAATAAACATAAAGAAAATAAATAAAAAGATAAATAATTTTCTTCAAAGTTGTGAGAATAATTAGAAGATGATTTATTCCCTTCGAGGGTTATAAGAAAATCAACAACGTCCAAATGAGTTGGACCAACAATGTCCAAATAAAGTTGGACCAATATCATCTTCGTCATTTTACGCAAACAAAATTTGCTTCTATTTTCTTCCCTTTATCATTCAATGATTGTTGATTTTTCAACGTACGATAAGTACGAGACCAATGGTTTATAACATCGCATTGGTAATAAAAAGGATTTTACTTCATTAGAATGATCTTTATCACTCTTGTCATACTTATAACCTCACTACCGGTGTAACCCCCTTGTCCCGGTCTGGCCGGATGACCGGTCCAAGTGGGCTACACGGGAAAAACCGAAGTGAAACCCGTTAAGGCTCCCCTTCGGTTAGCAACCCTATTTTTTTTCCTTTTTAATTTAATCTTGTCTAGAGGAATATTAAAGTCCTAAGTGATCAAACACGCGGAACGACATACATGAGACAATCAAACGAACCCAAACAACATTTAACAGCCCAATTTTAACTTAACTGCAGGCGGTATCGATACACCTAAGGGGTGTATCGATACACCTTGACTACGTCAAAAAGTCAATATCAGCCTGTGGAGACCGTATCGATACACCCAAGGAGTGTATCGATACCCTCCCCAAAGGTTGACTTCTCACAGTCAACGCTAAGATGACCGTACCGATACGCCAAAGACCGGTATCGATACCAAGTTTGGACAGTGACTTCAGTGACCAAAATGGTATCGATACGCCTGAGGCCGGTATCGATACCAAGTTGGACAGTAGCTCCAGTGTCCAAAATGGTATCGATACGTCTCCCCGCGTATCGAAACGAAAGGCCTGGAATAAGAAGGTCGTATCGATACGGGTCTAACCGTATCGATACCCCTGCTCTGCAACTCCTCATTTCACTACTTGGTAACTTCACCTACGATTCTAGACGCACTTTTGGGCACTCCTAAGCGTAAACAAGCATACATGCATCAAACCACAATTGAGACTTAGCATGGGAGGCATTTAATCTAACGGAAACACACAAACAAGACTCCATACAATTTCACAAAGAAGCATATTTAGCAAGCACAAGACATCATTCACAATGTAGTCAAGCATAAGGCATACATGGGCCAACATCATACAATTTAGGCATATGCAAATAAACCACATAAGAAACATAGGACATAATCCAAGAAGCAAAAGCATAACACAACATGAGTTTAACAATTTCAAGCATAACCTCCTAAGGAGTTTGACCCCAACTCCTAACACTCTACACCCCATTGTCTAGGCATTATTACAAAAGCAAACCATACTTAAACTTGCTTGAGAACTCCAAAAGCTCCTCCCTCGCCCGCTCGCCTCCCGAACTCTAGCGATCTGCACGTTGGAAACAAAAGAGCATAAGCAATCTAGCTTAGTGAGAGAGGCTCTACAATTCACAACATGCAGTTTTCCAAAACACGATTTATATGCAAGAAAGCAATGGATGCACATGGGTCTATCTCAACCACAACATTTGGTTTGCATAAGCACAACCATCATACACTTACGGTGGGACTACACATCACCGTTTCGACTAGTGGATTTCCAATGGGACTACACATCAAAGTACTACCCTACTAGTCACTATCGGTGGGACTACACATCACCGTAGTTAGACCACCATCACGTGAGGCACGAACTCAACACGACTACAACATTAACAACTTAAAATGCATTCAAATAATCACAACGCATCCACAATCAATATATCACAACACATGAGAGTAGAGAGGCTTACACACGGGTTTAGGTGACCTCTCAAGGTTCCACCCAAACCCCAAAGGAATCCATATCGAGCACAATGTAAAAACCAATAATTCTACTCACCATTGCTACCCAAGAGAAGATTGAAGACCAAGCTCAAGACTTCGAAATCCCTGGATTTGTTCCTGAAGCTTCTCCAACCAAAATTCTCGCCTCTAGCCATTCCAACACCAAGCAAATAATCTCGAATCAGTCCATATTCTAAAATAATCAACCCGGATTAAATACCAATCTCAAGGCATCAATTTTCCATTGAAAACTAGCTCAAAACTCCAAAAAATCCGAGCAGCCCTTAAGCACCCCTCAAAACCATTGATTTCAACCCTCAAATTACTCCCTAAAGCCTTCAAAACAATACTTACATATACCCTAACCATCAGCCCTCAAGATTCCACCTAAAACACCCCCAAAACTCAACTTAAAACCTCCCAAAAACCTCCCCAAAACCCAAATCTGGGAAACTTATCAAAACTCATTAAAAATCATACCAATTGGACCTCATGCTTCCTAAACAACATGTCTATCATTAATCACTTAAAACATTAAGTCAAGAACAATAAAGGCACCATTTTTAAATCAAAACTCTTAAAAAGCCCCTATTTCAAAACATGGTTAAAAATGAAAAATAGTGGTACTTCCAAGGAGGGGAAGGTGAGAGCAAGTCAAAAACGTCCATACCTTTGAGAAAGCTTCAAAAACGAGTGAGCTATGGAATGGAATAGTAGCTCAAGGTGGGAGGTGTGTTTTTGTCGTTGGAAAGAGATGGGGGTGGAGAGAGGTAGAAGATGAGCAAAGTGAATAGTTTAGTTTATGTTTGTTTAAAATGGGGGGGGTCAAAAGACCAAAACACCCTTAATGAAATAAGGGAACTACAATGGATGACACCTTGGCAAAATTGGGCTTGTCTTGAAAATAGCCCAACTAATTTTTATTTGTCTTAAAACCCGAGGCCCAAACCATTATTTTATTATTTAAAATTTGGAATCGAAACCCGTACTATTTTTAAAATTATTATTTTCACCCGACCCCCGAACCCGGGCGTTACAACTCTCCCCTACTTAAGGAATTTCGTCCTCGAAATTACCTGACGGAAACAAATACGGAAACTGCTCAAGCATGTCAGCTTTCCTCTCCCACGTGGCTTCCCCCACGCCTCTATGTCTCCATAAGACTTTGACTAACTCTATAGTCTTCCCACGCAACACCTTGCTATCAGAAGCAAGTATCTCCACTGGCTCCTCATTGTAAGACAAGTCCGGATTTAACTCTATCTCTTCCACTGGCATGACATGGGACAGATCTGATCTATACCTCCTAAGCATCGACACATGAAATACATCATGAATCTTCTCTAGATCAACTGGGAGTCTCAATTTATACGCAACCGGACCAGTTCTCTCGACTATCTCATAAGGCCCTATGTATCTTGGGCTCAACTTGCCCTTCCTTCCAAACCTCATCACCTTCTTCCAAGGTGAGACTTTCAAAAACACTTTATCCCCCACGGAGCATTCCACCTCCTTCCTTTTTAAATCGGCATAGGACTTTTGCCGATCTGAAGCCGCTTTCAAGCGATCACATATCAATTTCACCTTCTCGGTGGTTCCTTTAAGTAACTCGGGCATCGGCACAAGTTTCTGTCCAGCCTCGGCCCAACAAATCGGGGTCCTACACTTCCTACCATACAAGGCCTCATAAGGAGCCATCTGAATACTCGACTGGAAGCTGTTGTTATACGCAAACTCCACTAATGGTAGGTGTTTCTCCCATGACCCCTGAAAGTCAATGATACAACACCTCAACATATCCTCCAATATCTGAATTACCCTCTCAGACTGCCCATCTGACTGCGGATGATACGAAGTGCTGAAGTTCAACCAAGTGCCTAAGGCTCGATGCAAACACTCCCAAAATCTAGAGGTAAATCTCGGATCTCGATCTGACACAATCGACTTCGGTACCCCATGTAGTCTCACAATCTCACGAATATACAATTCTGCCAACCTGTCTAATGTATAGGTAGTGTGAACCGGTATGAAGTGAGCACACTTGGTGAATCTATCTACAATCACCCACACTGAATTTTTCTTCGAAGGAGTCAACGGAAGTCCTGACACAAAGTCCATAGTGATACGCTCCCACTTCCACTCTGGAATTTTCAACGGTTGCAACAACCCTGAGAGAAACTGGTGCTCAGCCTTGACCCTCTGACAAACCATGCATCTACTTACGAACTCGGCTACATCCTTTTTCAAACCAACCCAATAATACTCTTCCTTTAATCCTCGATACATCTTTGTGCTACCCGGATGCATAGCAAAAGGGCTATTGTGAGCCTCACTCAAAATCGTACGCCTCAACTCGGCATCCTCAGGAACCACTATCCTATCCTTGAAACATAGGATCCCATTCTCTCCAAAGCAATACTCAGTAGGCCTATCTTCCGCTATGTCTTGCACGTGAGGTGCCAAGGACTCATCTCGCAACTACTTCTCACGGATCAACTGAACCAATGATGGCTTAACCTGAAGCTCGGCCACTAACCCACCATCCGTAGACACACTCAACCTTGCAAACATTGCTCGCAACTCAACGACCACCTTCCTACTCAAGGCATCGGCCACCACGTTTGCCTTGCCCGGATGATACTCTATGGTAAGGTCATAATCTTTAAGGAGCTCTAACCACCTTCGTTGCATAAGATTTAACTCCCTTTGGGACATCAAATATTTCAAACTCTTGTGGTCGG
Organism: Hibiscus tridactylites; assembly: GCA_958450335.1. Taxonomy (NCBI): domain Eukaryota; kingdom Viridiplantae; phylum Streptophyta; class Magnoliopsida; order Malvales; family Malvaceae; genus Hibiscus; species Hibiscus tridactylites. The sequence continues at coordinate 84,445,106 of OY288270.1, forward strand.
TGTACACAGTGCACTTCTCACCATAAAGATGGTGTCTCCAAATTTTCAACGCGAACACCACTGCAGCCAACTCTATGTCATGTGTGGGGTAATTCTTCTCATGAACCTTCAACTGTCGGGAAGCATATGCCACTACCTTACCTTCTTGCATAAGCACACAACCTAGCCCCACGTAAGATGCATCACTGAAAATCACAAACTCTCTCCCCGGCTCGGGCTGAATCAAAATGGGAGCTTCGGTCAAAGCTTTCTTCAATTTCTCAAACGCTTCTTGTCTTGCATCTGACCATTCATACGGAACATTCTTCTGTAGCAACTTGGTCAACGGAGCCGCTATTCTCGAGAACCCCTCAACAAACCTCCTATAGTACCCCGCCAAGCCTAGGAAACTACGGATTTCTGTCACTGATTTCGGTTGCTTCCAATTCACAATGGCTTCAATCTTCTTGGGATCTACACTAATCCCACTAGCTGAGATCACGTGACCTAGATAGACCACCTCTCTAATCCAAAACTCACACTTAGCTTTGCATACAACTGATTCTCAAGTAGGGTCTGAAGCACTAACCTTAAGTGTTCATCGTGCTCCTCTTCGGTCCTAGAGTACACTAGGATGTCATCAATGAACACTACCACAAACCTGTCCAAGAACTTATGAAACACGCGGTTCATCATATCCATGAAGGCTGCTGGAGCATTGGTCAACCCAAAAGGCATCACTAAAAACTCATAATGCCCGTAACATGTACGAAAAGCTGTCTTCGGTATGTCCACATCCTTTACCTTTAACTGATAATACCCGGACCTCAAGTCAATCTTTGAAAACACGGAAGCACCCCTCAACTGGTCTAGCAAGTCATCTATCCTTGGCAAGGGATATTTGTTTTTCACTGTCACCTTATTCAACTGTCTATAGTCTATGCACATTCTCATGCTACCATCCTTCTTTTTCACAAACAAAACCGGAGCACCCCACGGGGAAACACTAGGCCTAATGAAGCCTCTGTCAGTCAACTCCTGAAACTGTGTCTTCAACTCTTTCAACTCTTTCGGTGCCATTCTATACGGAGCAATCGACACCGGTGCGGAATCAGAATATGTCTCAATAGCAAACTCAACTGCTCTGTCTGGAGGCAAGCCTGGTAGTTCTTCCAGAAAAAACACTCGAAAAGTCACACACAGTCCTGATGTCCTGAGGTCTCACCTCACTCATATCCGGGTTCATTACGTAAGCCAAGTAAGCCTGACACCCTGAACTCAACAACTTCTGACCTTCCAAAGCCGAAACCACGTTGGACAAAAACTTAACATTCTCCCCAACTACCACAACCTCAAAGTCATCGGTAAGCCTCAAAGAGACTCTCTTAGTCTCAAAGTCAACCCTAGCTCTATGCTCTACAAGCCAATCAATGCCCAAAATCACATCAAAACCATAAAAGGGTAGCTCCATCATGTCGACCGGAAATACGTGGCCCTGAATCATCAAGGCGCACCTCCTATATACTTTCCTAACCACCATTGTATCACCAAAAGAGCTAGTGACATTTACACCTACCTCTAGCCAATCACAAGGTAGTCCTAATGACTTTGCATGCTCACCCAGAATATACGAATGCGTTGACCCCGAATCTATTAGAGAAAGCAAACTCAAAGAGTGTAATGTGAAATTACCTGCAATGACATCAGTGTCATTTCCAGCCTCTCGCTGAGCGTACACCCTAGCCGGTCCTCCTCCCTCGGGCTGGACTGCTACCACATGAGCCAAGTTCCTCTGACCCTCATTCTTTGGCTGGAAGTTCCCACGACCGCGCCCACGACCTCTCTGATGCTCAAAACCCCTTGCTGGAGCCGGTCCTCCCCTAACTGGGTGTGAACAATCACGCCTCAAATGGTCTCGGGAGCTACAGTTCCAACACGCCCCAAACATACCCATGCACTCACCTGGGTGGCGTCTCCCGCACCTAGTGCACTCCGGAATGTGCCCAACAGCCCCTTGGCCCTGACCATGGTTACCACCCCTAGGCCTCGTATCCGGCTGGTACCTCCTATCCCTATGCCTCTTGGCATGATCTCTATCCCAGTTCGCATGTCTCTTCCCGGAGTCAGACCCACCAGCACGTGTTGTAACACCCCCTTCCCGGCCTGGTAGAGAACCGGGTCGGAGAGCGCTACCGAAAAACATAACGGAGATCGGAGACATAAATCTAGAACTTTTAATCAATATTTTATTACTAAATAAAAATTCATTATAACTTAAAAACCTTTATACAAAACATAGGCAACATTTACACAATAGTAGGGCCACAAAACTAGTATAATTACTTTAACTACTTTGCCACCATACTAGGAGTTCATAAGGGAAAAACACATTACTTTTTACTTGTGGTGACTTGCCAATCCTTTGACTTCTCCGATCTCGAACCGAACACTTTGTTAGCCTGAAATGTTATGCAAATGAATGCATTAGACTTACATAGTCTAAGTGAGGTAGCCAACAACAATGAATGAGCATGTTATGCAATGCTGCATACTTCAATGGCATATTTAATGACATATTTCACATAAACAATCTATAAATATATTATAAGTGAAAGGCATGCTATCCAATCATAACAAAAAGCAATATCAATAATCAATATTTTCCCTTGGACCGATTCAACAGTATTTGGATACACGAATTCCACCACATCACCAACAATAATGGTCATGTCATAATCCCTCCTCCGCACCAATTGACCAACACACAACACATCCCTCCTCCACACCAATGGCCGAAGCCCAATACCCGTACCAATGAGCTCATGAATTCTATGGCATGCCAATTGTATCCAATACTTCGAATCCAAGGTTCATTGTTCATGATTCATAACAATATTTCATATCGATAAACAATATCAATAATTCATGTCATACTTATCACATGTCAATGCTTTCAATGATTTTCATGACAACAACAATCATACTATGAATCATAGAATCAATGCAATGCTTATCGTACACTTACCAACATATGATCGATGACATAATGCTTCTAATTCAAAGGTTAGTACTAATAAATATAACAACAAATTCGAGTAGGCCCTTGCCTAACTCGAGACGCTGCTACAATCACATATCATAATATAGAAATAAAGATCGGAATGACACCGTGTCACCCGAGACAAATGCAACTACACTCACCTCGATATTAGGGTTCCCGTATAACATCACCTTTTCCCTTGGTTGACGGTCGTCCTTTATCGATTTATTGGACTAGGTTAAATAAGAATCGGTTAGGATCGACAAGACAATATCGAATAAATATAAAAATATTAATCAGCCTCGATATCGAAACTTAGACCAACCAAGGATTTGAACTTACCCCGACGTCGGTAGAGATTCGATATTACTAAACCGAACAATTTGAACTACCAATCTAGCACTGAACCATTTTATTTTCTTCCTTAATTTTCCCATGTCTCATACGCACATCTGCCCCTATTTATATACTCGTATAAACCGCCCCTTTGCCTTTTTATACCACACTCGGCAGGTCCTCCTTATGCTTCCCAATTTCCCTTCATTCCCCACGTGTTTGGAAAGGTGTCCCCTTTCTTTTGGGACTTGCCTTGGCCATACATGGCCACGTGTTTGTAAGGACACTACCAATGTCCATTTTAAGCCACGTTTGTGGCATGAAATTTTAAAAGCCACGGCAAATTTCTTTCATTATGAAGGAGTTGGCCGTGGGCCCCTTCTTTTTTTTTTCTTTCTTTTATAATAATAATAATAATAATAATAATAATAATAATAATAATAATAAACCAATATGAATACCTATTATTTATATTTAGAAATAAGATCAAACCAACTTATAATCGAAACAAAAATATTCGATTGTTGGAATTTGACCCCGAATTTATAAATTAACCCGAATATTTTAATAAGATCGAATAACTTATAGAACCGATATAAAATACTCGGTCATCGAAACCTAATTCCGACTAGACCGGTTTTTGGGATGTGACAACTCTCTCCCCCTTTAAAGAAAATTCGTCCTCGAATTTTCTCCGACAATACTACGCTCATCTATACGAGCCTTTCTGAATTTAGACATCTAAACATAAAGAGATCGAATTAATCGACAAGTCACAATACTCAATAAATAACTCCTAGGTGGCAAAGTAACACAATAAACAATACAGACATGCATATGTTTAGTCCAGAACCGACTAAACTCTAGCTCTGATACCACAAATGTAACACCCCCCTTCTCGGCCTGGTAGAGAACCGGGTCGGAGAGCGCTACCGAAAAACATAACGGAGATCGGAGACATAAATCTAGAACTTTTAATCAATATTTTATTACTAAATAAAAAGTCATTATAACTTTAAAACCTTTATACAAAACACATGCAACATTTACACAATAGTAGGGCCACAAAACTAGTATAATTACTTTAACTACTTTGCCACCATACTAGGAGTTCATAAGGGCAAAACACATTACTTTTTACTTGTGGTGACTTGCCAATCCTTTGACTTCTCCGATCTCGAACCGAACACTTTGTTAGCCTGAAATGTTATGCAAATGAATGCATTAGACTTACATAGTCTAAGTGAGGTAGCCAATAACAATCAATGAGCATGTTATGCAATGCTGCATACTTCAATGGCATATTTAATGACATATTTCATATAAACAATCTATAAATATATTATAAGTGAAAGGCATGCTATCCAATCATAACAAAAAGCAATATCAATAATCAATATTTTCCCTTGGACCGATTCAACAGTATTTGGATACACGAATTCCACCACATCACCAACAATAATGGTCATGTCATAATCCCTCCTCCGCACCAATTGACCAACACACAACACATCCCTCCTCCACACCAATGGCCGAAGCCCAATACCCGTACCAATGAGCTCATGAATTCTATGGCATGCCAATTGTATCCAATACTTCGAATCCAAGGTTCATTGTTCATGATTCATAACAATATTTCATATCGATAAACAATATCAATAATTCATGTCATACTTATCACATGTCAATGCTTTCAATGATTTTCATGACAACAACAATCATACTATGAATCATAGAATCAATGCAATGCTTATCGTACACTTACCAACATATGATCGATGACATAATGCTTCTAATTCAAAGGTTAGTACTAATAAATATAACAACAAATTCGAGTAGGCCCTTGCCTAACTCGAGACGCTGCTACAATCACATATCATAATATAGAAATAAAGATCGGAATGACACCGTGTCACCCGAGACAAATGCAACTACACTCACCTCGATATTAGGGTTCCCGTATAACATCACCTTTTCCCTTGGTTGACGGTCGTCCTTTATCGATTTATTGGACTAGGTTAAATAAGAATCGGTTAGGATCGATAAGACAATATCGAATAAATATAAAAATATTAATCAGCCTCGATATCGAAACTTAGACCAACCAAGGATTTGAACTTACCCCGACGTCGGTAGAGATTCGATATTACTAAACCGAACAATTTGAACTACCAATCTAGCACTGAACCATTTTATTTTCTTCCTTAATTTTCCCATGTCTCATACGCACATCTGCCCCTATTTATATACTCGTATAAACCGCCCCTTTGCCTTTTTATACCACACTCGGCAGGTCCTCCTCATGCTTCCCAATTTCCCTTCATTCCCCACGTGTTTGGAAAGGTGTCCCCTTTCTTTTGGGACTTGCCTTGGCCATACATGGCCACGTGTTTATAAGGACACTACCAATGTCCATTTTAAGCCACGTTTGTGGCATGAAATTTTAAAAGCCACGGCAAATTTCTTTCATTATGAAGGAGTTGGCCGTGGGCCCCTTTTTTTTCTTTCTTTTATAATAATAATAATAATAATAATAATAATAATAATAATAATAATAATAATAAACCAATACGAATACCTATTATTTATATTTAGAAATGAGATCAAACTAACTTATAATCGAAACAAAAATATTCGATTGTTGGAATTTGACCCCGAATTTATAAATTAACCCGAATATTTTAATAAGATCGAATAACTTATAGAACCGATATAAAATACTCGGTCATCGAAACCTAATTCCGACTACACCGGTTTTTGGGATGTGACACGTGCTCTAGAGCTCAGGTTCTGCTCTATATCCTTGGCTCTAGAAACCAAGACATCGAACTCAGTGTAGTTGGAGGCCAACATGTAGGTCTTCACATCAGTAGTCAACCCATACCTGAAGCGCTCACATCGCTCCTTCTCATCCGGAATCAACTCTGGCGCGTACTGACTCAACCTCACAAACTGGATCTCATACTCGGACACGGTCCTATTGCCTTGAACCAAAGCCATGAACTCCCTTTTCTTTTCATCCAAGTACCGAACCCCAAGGTACTTCCTCTTGAAGGCATTCCTGAAAAACTCCCATGTGATATCCGCTTCGGCCATACCAGAAATAACAGTGGTCCACCAAGTATAAGCGTCTCCCTGAAGCAATGAGACGATGCATCCCAACTTACGGGCATCCGAGCACTCCATCTGACCCAAGATGCGAGTAGTGCTCTCAAGCCAACCTTTCGAACCCTCCGGAGATAACCCACGAAACTCAACTGCCCCCAAATTACGAAGCCTCTCTAGGTGTAATCCTGTCCCCGCACCCTGTGGTGGTGCTGCAGCTTGCATACCAGCCAAAGCTGTCTGAAAAGCTCCGGCTATAGTCTGGATCAAATGAGCCACATATGGGCCTGCCTGACCTTGGCCCGCTTGAGCCCCATTACCTCCCACATTAGCCCCGGCCTGAGGCCCATTACCATCACCTCCGACGTTCCCTCCATTACCACCCGGAGCATTAAGAGCAGGAGGCGCGTTCTCGGGTGCCTGGTCACCTGCTCTAGGCTGTCCCCTCGGTCTCACCATAGCAATTAAAGTAATCGAAAACAACAAACACACAACAACAAAGAAACGTTAGGTTAGCAAGGGGCAAAGGACTCCGGTTCTCAAGCTCTTTAAACCAAAATAATTTTCCCTTTTTATTTTGACATCAATGCCTAACAATGGGGACTCGAACCAACACTCAAACAACAGCAAGGTCACCATATCATGCATTCATACACCGTGCTAAAACAAAATTTAGACATTCGTGGCAAAACACTCATAATACTTTAACTTACCTCACTTACCTGCCCGAGGTCTCGGAAACCTCAGGCTCTGATACCAATAAATGTAACCTCCTTGTCCCGGTCTGGCCGGATGACCGGTCCAAGTGGGCTACACGGGGAAAACCGAAGTGAAACCCGTTAAGGCTCCCCTTCGGTTAGTAACCCTATTTTTTCTTTTTAATTTAATCTTGTCTAGAGGAATATTAAAGTCCTAAGTGATCAAACACGCGGAACGACATACATGAGACAATCAAACGAACCCAAACAACATTTAACAGCCCAATTTTAACTTAACTGCAGGCGGTATCGATACACCTAAGGGGTGTATCGATACACCTTGACTACGTCAAAAAGTCAATATCAGCCTGTGGAGACCGTATCGATACACCCAAGGAGTGTATCGATACCCTCCCCAAAGGTTGACTTCTCACAGTCAACGCTAAGATGACCGTACCGATACGCCAAAGACCGGTATCGATACCAAGTTTGGACAGTGACTTCAGTGACCAAAATGGTATAGATACGCCTGAGGCCGGTATCGATACCAAGTTGGACAGTAGCTCTAGTGTCCAAAATGGTATCGATACGTCTCCCCGCGTATCGAAACGAAAGGCCTGGAATAAGAAGGTCGTATCGATACGGGTCTAACCGTATCGATACCCCTGCTCTGTAACTCCTCATTTCACTACTTGGTAACTTCACCTACGATTCTAGACGCACTTTTGGGCACTCCTAAGCGTAAACAAGCATACATGCATCAAACCACAATTGAGACTTAGCATGGGAGGCATTTAATCTAACGGAAACACACAAACAAGACTCCATACAATTTCACAAAGAAGCATATTTAGCAAGCACAAGACATCATTCACAATGTAGTCAAGCATAAGGCATACATGGGCCAACATCATACAAGTTTAGGCATATGCAAATAAACCACATAAGAAACATAGGACATAATCCAAGAAGCAAAAGCATAACACAACATGAGTTTAACAATTTCAAGCATAACCTCCTAAGGAGTTTGACCCCAACTCCTAACACTCTACACCCCATTGTCTAGGCATTATTACAAAAGCAAACCATACTTAAACTTGCTTGAGAACTCCAAAACCTCCTCCCTCGCCCGCTCGCCTCCCGAACTCTAGCGATCTGCACGTTGGAAACAAAAGAGCATAAGCAATCTAGCTTAGTGAGAGAGGCTCTACAATTCACAACATGCAGTTTTCCAAAACACGATTTATATGCAAGAAAGCAATGGATGCACATGGGTCTATCTCAACCACAACATTTGGTTTGCATAAGCACAACCATCATACACTTACGCTGGGACTACACATCACCGTTTCGACTAGTGGATTTCCAATGGGACTACACATCAAAGTACTACCCTACTAGTCACTATCGGTGGGACTACACATCACCGTAGTTAGACCACCATCACGTGAGGCACGAACTCAACACGACTACAACATTAACAACTTAAAATGCATTCAAATAATCACAACGCATCCACAATCAATATATCACAACACATGAGAGTAGAGAGGCTTACACACGGGTTTAGGTGACCTCTCAAGGTTCCACCCAAACCCCAAAGGAATCCATATCGAGCACAATGTAAAAACCAATAATTCTACTAACCGTTGCTACCCAAGAGAAGATTGAAGACCAAGCTCAAGACTCCGAAATCCCCGGATTTGTCCCCGAAGCTTCTCCAACCAAAATTCTCGCCTCTAGCCATTCCAACACCAAACAAATAATCTCGAATCAGTCCATATTCTAAAATAATCAACCCGGATTAAATACCAATCTCAAGGCATCAATTTTCCATTGAAAACTAGCTCAAAACTCCAAAAAATCTGAGCAGCCCTTAAGCACCCCTCAAAACCATTGATTTCAACCCTCAAATTACTCCCTAAAGCCTTCAAAACCTAAAACACCCCCAAAACTCAACTTAAAACCTCCCAAAAACCTCCCCAAAACCCAAATCCGGGAAACTTATCAAAACTCATTAAAAATCATACCAATTGGACCTCATGCTTCCTAAACAACATGTCTATCATTAATCACTTAAAACATTAAGTCAAGAACAATAAAAGCACCATTTTTAAATCAAAACTCTTAAAAAGCCCCTATTTCAAAACATGGTTAAAAATGAAAAATAGTAGTACTTCCAAGGAGGGGAAGGTGAGAGCAAGTCAAAAACGTCCATACCTTTGAGAAAGCTTCAAAAACGAGTGAGCTATGGAATGGAATAGTAGCTCAAGGTGGGAGGTGTGTTTTTGTCGTTGGAAAGAGATGGGGGTGGAGAGAGGTAGAAGATGAGCAAAGTGAATAGTTTAGTTTATGTTTGTTTAAAATGGGGGGGTCAAAACACCAAAACACCCTTAATGAAATAAGGGAACTACAATGGATGACACCTTGGCAAAATTGGGCTTGTCTTGAAAATAGCCCAACTAATTTTTATTTGTCTTAAAACCCGAGGCCCAAACCATTATTTTATTATTTAAAATTTGGAATCGAAACCCGTACTATTTTTAAAATTATTATTTTCACCCGACCCCCGAACCCAGGCGTTACAACTCTCCCCTACTTAAGGAATTTCGTCCTCGAAATTACCTGACGGTAACAAATACGGAAACTGCTCAAGCATGTCAGCTTTCCTCTCCCACGGGGCTTCCCCCACGCCTCTATGTCTCCATAAGACTTTGACTAACTCTATAGTCTTGCCACGCAGCACCTTGCTATCAGAAGCAAGTATCTCCACTGGCTCCTCATTGTAAGACAAGTCCGGATTTAACTCTATCTCTTCCACTGGCATGACATGGGACGGATCCGATCTATACCTCCTAAGCATCGACACATGAAATACATCATGAATCTTCTATAGCTCAACTGAGAGTCCCAATTTATACGCAACCGGACCAGTTCTCTCGACTATCTCATAAGGCCCTATGTATCTTGGGCTCAACTTGCCCTTCCTTCCAAACCTCATCACCTTCTTCCAAGGTGAGACTTTCAAAAACACTTTATCCCCCACGAAGTATTCCACCTCCTTCCTTTTTAAATCGGCATAGGACTTTTGCCGATCTGAAGCCGCTTTCAAGCGATCACATATCAATTTCACCTTCTCGGTGGTTCCCTTAAGTAACTCGGGCATCGGCACAAGTTTCTGTCCAGCCTCGGCCCAACAAATCGGGGTCCTACACTTCCTACCATACAAGGCCTCATAAGGAGCCATCTGAATGCTCGACTGGAAGCTGTTGTTATACGCAAACTCCACTAATGGCAGGTGTTTCTCCCATGACCCCTGAAAGTCAATGATACAACACCTCAACATATCCTCCAATATCTGAATTACCCTCTCAGACTGCCCATCTGACTGCGGATGATACGAAGTGCTGAAGTTCAACCAAGTGCCTAAGGCTCGATGCAAACACTCCCAAAATCTAGAGGTAAATCTCGGATCTCGATCTGACACAATCGACTTCGGTACCCCATGTAGTCTCACAATCTCACGAATATACAATTCGGCCAACCTGTCTAATGTATAGGTAGTGTGAACCGGTATGAAGTGAGCACACTTGGTGAATCTATCTACAATCACCCACACTGAATTTTTCTTCGAAGGAGTCAACGGAAGTCCTGACACAAAGTCCATAGTGATACGCTCCCACTTCCACTCTGGAATTTTCAACGGTTGCAACAACACTGAGGGAAACTGGTGCTCAGCCTTGACCCTCTGACAAACCATGCATCTACTTACGAACTCGGCTACATCCTTTTTCAAACCAACCCAATAATACTCTTCCTTTAATCCTCGATACATCTTTGTGCTACCCGGATGCATAGCAAAAGGGCTATTGTGAGCCTCACTCAAAATCGTACGCCTCAACTCGGCATCCTCAGGAACCACTATCCTATCCTTGAAACATAGGATCCCATTCTCTCCAAAGCAATACTCAGTAGGCCTATCTTCCGCTATGTCTTGCACGTTAGGTGCCAAGGACTCATCTCGCAACTGCTTCTCACGGATCAACTGAACCAATGATGGCTTAACCTGAAGCTCGGCCACTAACCCACCATCCGTAGACACACTCAACCTTACAAACATTGCTCGCAACTCAACGGCCACCTTCCTACTCAAGGCATCGGCCACCACGTTTGCCTTGCCCGAATGATACTCTATGGTAAGGTCATAATCTTTAAGGAGCTCTAACCACCTTCGTTGCCTAAGATTTAACTCCCTTTGGGACATCAAATATTTCAAACTCTTGTGGTCGGTGTACACAGTGCACTTCTCACCATAAAGATGGTGTCTCCAAATTTTCAACGCGAACACCACTGCAGCCAACTCTATGTCATGTGTGGGGTAATTCTTCTCATGAACCTTCAACTGTCGGGAAGCATATGCCACTACCTTACCTTCTTGCATAAGCACACAACCTAGCCCCACGTAAGATGCATCACTGAAAATCACAAACTCTCTCCCCGGCTCGGGCTGAATCAAAATGGGAGCTTCGGTCAAAGCTTTCTTCAATTTCTCAAACGCTTCTTGTCTTGCATCTGACCATTCATACAGAACATTCTTCTGTAGCAACTTGGTCAACGGAGCGGCTATTCTCGAGAACCCCTCAACAAACCTCCTATAGTACCCCGCCAAGCCTAGGAAACTACAGATTTCTGTCACTGATTTCGGTTGCTTCCAATTCACAATGGCTTCAATCTTCTTGGGATCTACACTAATCCCACTAGCCGAGATCACGTGACCTAGGAAGACCACCTCTCTAATCCAAAACTCACACTTACTTAGCTTTGCATACAACTGATTCTCAAGTAGGGTCTGAAGCACTAACCTTAAGTGTTCATCGTGCTCCTCTTCGGTCCTAGAGTACACTAGGATGTCATCAATGAACACTACCACAAACCTGTCCAAGAACTTATGAAACACGTGGTTCATCATATCCATGAAGGCTGCTGGAGCATTGGTCAACCCAAAAGGCATCACTAAAAACTCATAATGCCCGTAACGTGTACGAAAAGCTGTCTTCGGTATGTCCACATCCTTTACCTCTAGATGATAATACCCGGACCTCAAGTCAATCTTTGAAAACACGGAAGCAACCCTCAACTGGTCTAGCAAGTCATCTATCCTTTGCAAGGGATATTTGTTTTTCACTGTCACCTTATTCAACTGTCTATAGTCTATGCACATTCTCATGCTACCATCCTTCTTTTTCACAAACAAAACCGGAGCACCCCACGGGGAAACACTAGGCCTAATGAAGCCTCTGTCAGTCAACTCCTGAAGCTGTGTCTTCAACTCTTTCAACTCTTTCGGTGCCATTCTATACGGAGCAATCGACACCGGTGCGGAATCAGAATATGTCTCAATAGCAAACTCAACTGCTCTGTCTGGAGGCAAGCCTGGTAGTTCTTCCAGAAAAACACTCGGAAAGTCACACACAATCTTGATGTCCTGAGGTCTCACCTCACTCATATCCGGGTTCATTACGTAAGCCAAGTAAGCCTGACACCCTGAACTCAACAACTTCTGACCTTCCAAAGCCGAAACCACGTTGGACAAAAACTTAACATTCTCCCCAACTACCACAACCTCAAAGTCATCGGTAAGCCTCAAAGAGACTCTCTTAGTCTCAAAGTCAACCCTAGCTCTATGCTCTACAAGCCAATCCATGCCCAAAATCACATCAAAACCATAAAAGGGTAGCTCCATCATGTCGACCGGAAATACGTGGCCCTTAATCATCAAGGGGCACCTCCTATATACTTTCCTAACCACCACTGTATCACCAAAAGAGCTAGTGACATTTACACCTACCTCTAGCCAATCACAAGGTAGTCCTAATGACTTTGCATGCTCACCCAGAATATACGAATGCGTTGACCCCGAATCTATTAGAGAAAGCAAACTCAAAGACTGTAATGTGAAATTACCTGCAATGACATCAGTGTCATTTCCAGCCTCTCGCTGAGCGTACACCCTAGCCGGTCCTCCTCCCTCGGGCTGGACTGCTACCACATGAGCAAAGTTCCTCTGACCCTTATTCCTTGGCTGGAAGTTCCCACGGCCGCGCCCACGACCTCTCTGATGCTCAAAACCCCTCGCTGGAGCCGGTCCTCCCCTAACTGGGTGTGGACAATCACGCCTCAAATGGTCTCGAGAGCTACATTTCCAACACGCCCCAAACATACCCATGCACTCACCTGGGTGGCGTCTCCCGCACCTAGTGCACTCCGGAATATGCCCAACAGCCCCTTGGCCCTACGGCCCTGACCATGGTTACCACCCCTAGGCCTCGTATCCGGCTGGTACCTCCTATCCCTATGCCTCTTGGCATGATCTCTATCCCAGTTCGCGTGTCTCTTCCCGGAGTCAGACCCACCAGCACGTGCTCTAGAGCTCAGGTTCTGCTCTATATCCTTGGCTCTAGAAACCAAGACATCGAACTCAGTGTAGTCGGAGGCCAACATGTAGGTCTTCACATCAGTAGTCAACCCATACCTGAAGCGCTCACATCGCTCCTTCTCATCCGGAATCAACTCTGGCGCGTACTGGCTCAACCTCACAAACTGGATCTCATACTCGGACACGGTCCTATTGCCTTGAACCAAAGCCATGAACTCCCTTTTCTTTTCATCCAAGTACCGAACCCCAAGGTACTTCCTCTTGAAGGCATTCCTGAAAAACTCCCATGTGATATCCGCCTTGGCCATACCAGAAATAACAGTGGTCCACCAAGTATAAGCGTCTCCCTGAAGCAATGAGACGATGCATCCCAACTTACGGGCATCCGAGCACTCCATCTGACCCAAGATGCGAGTAGTGCTCTCAAGCCAACCTTCCGAACCCTTCGGAGATAACCCACGAAACTCAACTGCCCCCAAATTACGAAGCCTCTCTAGGTGTAATCCTGTCCCCGCACCCTGAGGTGGTGCTGCAGCTTGCATACCGGCCAAAGCTGTCTGAAAAGCTCCGGCTATAGTCTGGATCAAATGAGCCACATCTGGGCCTGCCTGACCTTGGCCCGCTTGAGCCCCATTACCTCCCACATTAGCCCCGGCCTGAGGCCCATTACCATCACCTCTGACGTTCCCTCCATTACCACCCGGAGCATTAAGAGCAGGAGGCGCGTTCTCGGGTGCCTGGTCACCCGCTCTAGGCCGTCCCCTCGGTCTCACCATAGCAATTAAAGTAATCTAAAACAACAAACACACAACAACAAAGAAACGTTAGGTTAGCAAGGGGCAAAGGACTCTGGTTCTCAAGCTCTTTAAACCAAAATAATTTTCCCTTTTTATTTTGACATCAATGCCTAACAATGGGGACTCGAACCAACACTCAAACAACAGCAAGGTCACCATATCATGCATTCATACACTGTGCTAAAACAAAATTTAGACATTCGTGGCAAAACACTCATAATACTTTAACTTACTTCACTTACCTGCCCGAGGTCTCGGAAACCTCAGGCTCTGATACCAATAAATGTAACCCCCTTGTCCCGGTCTGGCCGGATGACCGGTCCAAGTGGGCTACACGGGGAAAAATGAAGTGAAACCCGTTAAGGCTCCCCTTCGGTTAGCAACCCTATTTTTTTTCTTTTTAATTTAATCTTGTCTAGAGGAATATTAAAGTCCTAAGTGATCAAACACGCGGAACGACATACATGAGACAATCAAACGAACCCAAACAACATTTAACAGCCCAATTTTAACTTAACTGCATGCGGTATCGATACACCTAAGCGGTGTATCGATACGCCTTGACTACGTCAAAAAGTCAATATCAGACTGTGGAGACCGTATCGATACACCCAAGGAGTGTATCGATACCCTCCCCAAAGGTTGACTTCTCACAGTCAACGCTAAGATGACCGTACCGATACGCCAAAGACCGGTATCGATACCAAGTTTGGACAGTGACTTCAGTGACCAAAATGGTATCGATACGCCTGAGGCCGGTATCGATACCAAGTTGGACAGTAGCTCCAGTGTCCAAAATGGTATCGATACGTCTCCCCGCGTATCGAAACGAAAGGCCTGGAATAAGAAGGTCGTATTGATACGGGTCTAACCGTATCGATACCCCTGCTCTGCAACTCCTCATTTCACTACTTGGTAACTTCACCTACGATTCTAGACGCACTTTTGGGCACTCCTAAGCGTAAACAAGCATACATGCATCAAACCACAATTGAGACTTAGCATGGGAGGCATTTAATCTAACGGAAACACACAAACAAGACTCCATACAATTTCACAAAGAAGCATATTTAGCAAGCACAAGACATCATTCACAATGTAGTCAAGCATAAGGCATACATGGGCCAACATCATACAAGTTTAGGCATATGCAAATAAACCACATAAGAAACATAGGACATAATCCAAGAAGCAAAAGCATAACACAACATGAGTTTAACAATTTCAAGCATAACCTCCTAAGGAGTTTGACCCCAACTCCTAACACTCTACACCCCATTGTCTAGGCATTATTACAAAAGCAAACCATACTTAAACTTGCTTGAGAACTCCAAAAGCTCCTCCCCCGCCCGCTCGCCTTCCGAACTCTAGCGATATGCACGTTGGAAACAAAAGAGCATAAGCAATCTAGCTTAGTGAGAGAGGCTCTACAATTCACAACATGCAGTTTTCTAAAACACGATTTATATGCAAGAAAGCAATGGATGCACATGGGTCTATCTCAACCACAACATTTGGTTTGCACAAGCACAACCATCATACACTTACGGTGGGACTACACATCACCGTTTCGACTAGTGGATTTCCAATGGGACTACACATCAAAGTACTACCCTACTAGTCACTATCGGTGGGACTACACATCACCGTAGTTAGACCACCATCACGTGAGGCACGAACTCAACACGACTACAACATTAACAACTTAAAATGCATTCAAATAATCACAACGCATCCACAATCAATATATCACAACACATGAGAGTAGAGAGGCTTACACATGGGTTTAGGTGACCTCTCAAGGTTCCACCCAAACCCCAAAGGAAACCATATCGAGCACAATGTAAAAACCAATAATTCTACTCACCCTTGCTACCCAAGAGAAGATTGAAGACCAAGCTCAAGACTCCGAAATCCCCAGATTTGTCCCCGAAGCTTCTCCAACCAAAATTCTCGCCTCTAGCCATTCCAACACCAAGCAAATAATCTCGAATCAATCCATATTCTAAAATAATCAACCCGGATTAAATACCAATCTCAAGGCATCAATTTTCCATAGAAAACTAGCTCAAAACTCCAAAAATCCGAGCAGCCCTTAAGCACCCCTCAAAACCATTGATTTCAACCCTCAAATTACTCCCTAAAGCCTTCAAAACAATACTTACATATACCCTAACCATCAGCCCTCAAGATTCCACCTAAAACACCCCCAAAACTCAACTTAAAACCTCCCAAAAACCTCCCCAAAACCCAAATCCGGGAAACTTATCAAAATTCATTAAAAATCATACCAATTGGACCTCATGCTTCCTAAACAACATGTCTATCATTAATCACTTAAAACATTAAGTCAAGAACAATAAAGGCACCATTTTTAAATCAAAACTCTTAAAAAGCCCCTATTTCAAAAGATGGTTAAAAATGAAAAATAGTGGTACTTCCAAGGAGGGGAAGGTGAGAGCAAGTCAAAAACGTCCATACCTTTGAGAAAGCTTCAAAAACGAGTGAGCTATGGAATAGAATAGTAGCTCAAGGTGGGAGGTGTGTTTTTGTCGTTGGAAAGAGATGGGGGTGGAGAGAGGTAGAAGATGAGCAAAGTGAATAGTTTAGTTTATGTTTGTTTAAAATGGGGGGGTCAAAAGACCAAAACACCCTTAATGAAATAAGGGAACTACAATGGATGACACCTTGGCAAAATTGGGCTTGTCTTGAAAATAGCCCAACTAATTTTTATTTGTCTTAAAACCCGAGGCCCAAACCATTATTTTATTATTTAAAATTTGGAACCGAAACCCGTACTATTTTTAAAATTATTATTTTCACCCGACCCCCGAACCCGGGCGTTACAACCGGTGGGTAGAAGTATCTTTAAAGTGAACATATTTTCCATGTCTATATTCATGGTTTCAATCACGACCACAACTTCTAATGTGGCTTTTATTCTTTCCATAATATAATCTCACATTCACTTCAGGGAATAGAGTAGAGCCAGTGGGCCTTTAAAACATTTTTAACATATCCTTATCACATAGAACAAAGATTTAATCCTTGTACGCGACATCGTTAAACCAGTCCACAAGGTCCTTTAAAAACCTCCTTTGACACCAATAGCCTCGCAGAACAGGATGTCCAGCCAATATACTTGAATTACATCGAAGTTATATTACCAATTGAATAGTGATTTACCTTGTTTGCATTCACTTCAAAGAATGAAACAAATCCAATAATCGCATGGAATAAACATCATGCTTGAATTCACTTCAGGAAATGCCCCATCATTGATAATCACATAGAATAAATATCATGTTTTGCATTCACTTCATGGAATGTCTCTCATGGAAATTCTTTTCAATATGAATTTTTGTAACATGAAGTTGGGAGAAGTCTATAGTCGATTTTTTCGACGTAGAAAAAATATTACTTTTGAGCAAAATCATCATGATTTATCGTACTTTAAAAAATAATTTAAGGAATAAATAAAATAAAAAATTACCGATATTGATTTTCCTCTTAAGGACAAAGGAGACATAGCAAATGGTCAAAACGGCTTCTCATAATCTCTTTCTGTCATGTCTCTTACCACGTCATTCAAACATATCATGTAAAACTCAAAACACGGTTAAAAATATCAGATACCATCAATAGGATAAAATAAACTAAATATTGATAAATAAATCACAACAAGTATGTAGGGACTAAAGTAAATAAACCAGAAAAATATGAATAATGTGACAGAAATTTACCCTTTTCTCTTAAAGTTTACGCATATGCAAAGCACAACATAATAAATTATTTTTTTTATCGAAATAGTGAAAGCACTAACAAAATAAAAATATTAATCGATTGATACTGAAATTAAAATACAACCAATCATGGTATACCCATCTCTGTTAATTCGTCCTTTGATTTGTGAGAAACCAAAAACTCATCTTTACCCAATGCTTAAATACAATCGAACACTCCCCTCTTTGGTTTTTCAAAAAAACCAAGTTAAAATATAAAGAGAAAGGTAATCAGTAACAAAAAAGAAAATTAAGGAAGAAAAAAAACTTATCTTTGGTTCATCCTAGAATCAATTTTTTTCTAATATTTTTTTAGATTCGAACGGCAAAGATCTCAATTGATTAGAAGCTCGTGCTGATAACTTGTTGTGAATAAAATAACAAAGGACAAGAACAATGAACAAGAAAAAGAGCAAGAGGAAGATTTATATTATTCTCAAATATAGACTTGTGTACAATGCCTTCATCTAATAGGCATAATAAGTACATAATACATTAAACTCTAATTAATGAAGATAATATTCCTAATGATAAAGTAAATCAAATCTCCTAGATAAAGTTCTTATCATTATAGACATCTACATAGATAAATATTCATAACAATTTTAAAATTATAAGACTTAATGTGCGAGATTTTTTTTAAAATAAAATATGTTCAAATACTTTTAATGTCATTTTTTCAGGTTTTTAATTCAAAATAATAAAATTTTATTAAAACAATAATTACTATTTCAATTTTTAATTATTGAGAAGATAAATCTAGGTTAAATATTAGATAAAAATTGATAGAAAATTTGTACTTTTATTTTATTTGATTGTTTTTGAAATTAATTAAAGGGTAAAATACCTAAATCATCACTCAACTTTGCTCCGTGACCTATTTTAGTCACTCAACTTTCAAAATGCCCAATTTTATAACTGAACTTTAAACATTGACCTATTTCGGTCACTCCACCGATAAATCTCTAACATTGTTATGATGTGGAAATAAAAAATAATAAAATATATATCTTTTAATAATATTTTGGTCACTCCACTGATTCACTCACCTCACCCTCCTTCACCCCCACCTTTTTTTCGCCTTCACTAGTATCTCTCTTTTTCATCCTAGTAACGACGGTCCGATAAGTTTTTCGGTGAACCAAAACTACCGGCTGATTTCTCTCCTTCTCCACTTTCCTTCTACCGGTCCACTCTTTTAAAAACCACCATCAAATGACCCAAAACGAGTCTAAACTCTTGCATTTTGGGAGGGCGATTCGCCACCGTCCACCGACCTGAAACCTAAGTATGTTGATCTCCTCACCAAGGCACTTCGAATGACCGTTGGGATTCACCGTCCGACACTCTGGTCACCAGAACCGAAATGAGAAGGTAAAACTTTCCCCTATTTAAATTTCAATTCGATTTCCCCTTTTTGGCTCTGATTTGTTTCGATTTCTTTTTTTTTTCTTTGGGTTTTTGGTTATCAATTTGTTACTTTTCCTTTCTTTCGTTATCTATTTGTATATTTATATTTCATTTGTTAAAACTATGGTGAATTGATTGGGACTTCATTCTTGAATCTTCATTTGTTAAAACTCTTTGTATTTTGTCACTACAAACCGTTCCTAAAATTCATGCTATTTTTTTCACTGGAGTCAGTGTTGCTGTTATGGTTGGTGGTTTTTCAAGAAAGGAAGGAATAGAAAGGAAAGATGTTATGTCAAAGAGTGTCTCTATTTACAAGTTTCAAGCTTCTACTTTGGAAAAGAATGCAACTCCAAACTGCAAGGTGAGAAAAATAATGTTTCAACGTTAGATTTCTAGCATTTTGGTCACCTATGAAATGAAAATCTTAGTTTAAAAGTTGAGTGACCAAAATAGGTCGCAGAGCAAAGTTGAGTGATGATTTAGGCATCTTACCCTTAATTAAAAAAATAAGTAATAATAATTGTTTTAATAAAGTTTTATTAATTTAGAATTAAAAAGGAAAAACCCTGTAAAAATGGAAAGTGTTTTAACTTATTTTATTCTAAAAAAATAACCATACATTAAGTACCCTAATTTCAAAAATTATTGAAATAATTAATGATACATATAGTGTTATTGAAATAATTAATAGTAATTGATTAGTACAATTTCAGCGTATATATTACACACTGTATAAAACCCTAAATCTTACATGCAAAATCCCAAGACGAAGAAGAGTTAAACAACATAAACTTTCAACAAATTGTTGTCATCTTCGAAGGAATCTCTCGGCCATTCAAAAATAATCTTTAACTAAAAATGGTGATTTCCTTCATGTATAAATTGGGGAGTTGGAAATGCAGATTATTCAAGCAGCTCAAAGCTGCAATGGTGAATTAGCAATAAACAGCCCCACGCAGCTGCAACAAATCTTTTACTTCTTTCTTCTGCCGCCGTTTGGATAATTGGATTCAAAGGAAACGATGGGAGGAAAAAGTTTTTTGGGGGTTTTAATCGGGAGGTAAAAAAAGGTGTTTAATAATGGCGAATAACGTTGTTTTTGCACTTGTCTGTTTGGTTGTCATGGTGGCGTCGGTGGTGCCCATGGTGTTCGCTGTGGGCTTACATGGATCGAACGGCGAAGAGAAAACTGCAACTCATTCGCAGAGAAGAACGGCGAGGCAGCTGAGAAGATGAATTTGATCTTGAAAACGTCACAGGAGTTAAACAAGAACGCACTCGGCATGATGTCCGGGATAGCCACCATAATGAAAGACCTTGTAAAAATATGGGAGAATAATACTTCTGTTTGTATTATTTTTGAATGAATGAATACACTAATTACAAAGGTATGTTTATATACAAGTAAGGGAAAAAACTAACTAACAAGATAACAAGAATTAGTTACAAATAAACAGTTGCTAACTAACTCCTAGCTCTTAACACTCCCCCTCAAGTTGGAGGGTGATAAATATCTTTAACCCCCAACTTGGATAAGAGATAACCATGTTGCTGTGAACCCATGGCCTTTGTGAATATATCTGCCAGTTGTTCTGTTGAAGACACAAACTTGGTGCTGATGAGACCTTCTTGAATCTTCTCCCTCACAAAGTGACAATCGATTTCTATGTGCTTCGTTCTCTCATGGAAAACATGATTAGCAGCAATCTGTAAAGCAACTTTACTATCACAATGTAGCTTGATTGGCTTACTTCTTTCATAACCCAGTTATTGTAGCAAACCATTCAGCCAAACTAATTCTGCAGTAACCACTGACATGCTTCTATACTTTGCTTCTGCATAAGACCTTGCTACCATGCTTTGCTTCTTTGACTTTCAAGAGAGTAATGAATTTTCCAGTTTAATACAAAAACCTGAAACTGATTTCCTTGTGATTGGACAAGAGGCCCAGTCTGAGTCACAATATGCTTCAAGTTCACAGTTACTATCAGAAGCTAATAAGATTCCTTGCCCTGGATTCTTTTTAATATACTTCACTATTCTTAAAGCTGAATCAAGATGAGTTTTCTTAGGATGTTGCATGAATTGACTCAAGTGATGCACAGCAAATGTGATATATGGTCTTGTGTGTGTAAGATATATGAGTCTTCCTATTAAACTTTGGAAAACACTTTTGTCTAACAACAACTCATCTTCATCTCCACTGTGGTAAACATTATCATACTCAGCAGAAGTGAGCTTAAGGTTTTGCTCAAGTGGAGTCATAGCTGGCTTTGCTCCCCCTACCCCTGATTCTTCAATCAACTCAAGGGCATATTTGCGTTGATTGACTAAAATTCTTTCTTTTGATCTCATAACTTCAAGACCTAAGAAAAATTTTAACTCCCCTAGGTCCTTCATCTTAAAATTCTGATGCAACAATTTTTTTAAATCTTCAACAAGACTCTTGTCATCCCCAGTAATCAAGAGATCATCCACATAAATCAACATGATCACAATTTTCTTATCTTTCTTCATTGTGAATAAAGAGTAATTATACTTACTCTGTTCATAGCCAGCTTTCAAAAGAGCTTCTGTTAGTTTCAAGTTCCATTGCCTGGAAGCTTGTTTTAGCCCATAAAGGGATTTTTGCAGTCTGTACACCTGATGCTCCCCTGACTGCAAAATCCAGCAGGTAAGTCCATATACACTTATTCAAAAAGATCCCCTCGGAGAAAAGCATTATAGACATCAAGATGAAACAAGGGCCATTGAAAAACAGAAGCCAAAGCAAGAAGACACCTAACAGTGACCAACTTGACAACTGGTGAGAAGGTATCAACATAGTCCACTCGTTCTTTCTGGTTGTAACCTTTGGCCACAAGACGAGCCTTAAATCTCTCCACTTCTCCAGAGGCAGTATACTTAATCTTGTATACCCATTTACAACCAATTGGCACCTTCCCAGGAGGTAAGGTAACCACTGAGCAAGTTCCATTTGATTCAAGAGCATGTATCTCTTCTTTCATAGCCTGAACCTACTTTGGATCTTGAATAGCCTCATGGTAAGATTTTGGTTCAAGCAAGGCATTGGTAGAAGAAAGAAAAGTTTGAGTAGAACAAGGTAAATGGGAATAGGAAACAAAATCAGAAATAGGATAAATGGTAGAAGTAAAAGAATAAGAAGTAGGACACACATAATCATTAAGCCATTGAGGATGTTTAGAGACACGAGAAGACCTGCGAGGAGCTACTGGAACAACAGGAAAGGAAGACACATGAACTGGAGATGATGACTGCTGCAAAGGAGGAGGATCTGGAGATGGAGAAGAAGATGTAGGATGTGTGGGATGAGAAGTCATAGGTGAAGAAATAGGAGCTGAAGAAGTAGAAACTGGTGAAGAAACAGTAGGTGGTGAAGAATGGTCAACAGTAGGTAAAGGTGCTGAGGATGGAGAAGAAACAGTAGGTGGAGAAGAAGGGGAAAGAATAAAAAAATCTGAATCTGGAATATGAGAGGTAGAAGGAAAAAATGATGAAGACTTAGAAACAGGAAAGTGGAAGGGAAAAACATTCTCATGGAAAATAACATCTCTATTCACAAAAAAATTATGGGACTCAAGATTAAACAAAATGAAACCTTTTTGGGTAAGAGAATAGCCCATGAAAATAGAGGGCACAGCTCGAGGAGCAAATTTATCACTAGGGTGAGGAGAAATAGTAGCATAGCAAAGACACCCAAAGATTCGAAGAAAAGACAAGTCAGGAGGCTTGTTATAGAGACATTCAAAAGGGGATTTCCAGTTGAGAACAGAAGAAGGTAATCTGTTAATAATGTAACAAGCAGTTTGGACACACTCACCCCAAAACTTAATTGGAACCTTAGAATGAAACCTTAAAGCTCGAGCTACCTCTAAGTGTCTATGTTTGCGTTCAGCAACTCCGTTTTGCTGCGGAGTGTGAACACAGGAACTCTGATGAAGGATACCTAAGGATGTAAAAAGAGAATCACAAGCTGAATTGAAAAATTCAGTTCCATTGTCACTACGAATGATTTTAGGAGTAATGGAAAAATGAGTAGAAACAAAAGAGAGAAACTGTTTAAGGGATAAAAGAACATCAGTTTTGAGGCGAAGTAAGAAGATCCAAGTCATCCTAGAGCAGTCATCAACAACAGTTAAGAAGTACCTATGGCCACTATGTGTAGAGACTCTATAAGGGCCCCAGAGATCAATGTGTATAAGATCAAAAGGTACAAGAGACCTAGAAGTACTATGCGGAAAAGGAAGTCTAGTCTGTTTTGCTAAAGGACACACAGTACAATTATGAAGAGTATTCTTATCAAAAGCAATAGAAGTACACAAAGGAAGCTTATGAAGAGTAGAAAAAGCAGCATGGCCCAATCGAGCATGCCAAAGTTCAGTATTATTAGACACAGAAAGTAAAGATTTCGAAAACAACGTGGAATTAAAAGATGCAGAACAATTAGAAAAAGAATGAGAAACTGAAACAGATGAAGACAAACCAGTAGCTCCCTTAGCAAACTCAAAAACATACAACCCTTTGGATTCTCTACCAATCCCCTTGATCATGCCAGTAGAGAGATCCTGCAAGACACAGATATTAGAAAAGAAGGAAATGACACAATGATGATCTTTGGCCAACTTAGAAACATATAACAAATTATGAGAGAAATTTGGAACAAACAGGATATTAGAAATAAAGAAATTGGGAGATAACTGAAGAGAACCAGTATGGGTGACTAACTCAGTAGAACCATTAGGCATATGAACAAAGCGTGGAGCAGAACATGAAATAGGATGTAACAAACTCTCAAAGACAAATGTAATATGATCAGTGGCACCCGTATCCAAAATCCATTGAGTAGAGAAAGAACAAGCAGGTAAACTACAAGCCACGGTACTGCAAGATTCAAACTGGAATCTGGTGGAGGAGGCTAATTCAACAAGCCCAGGATCTGATTGTATTGATCAGCAGTGAACACGGGAACATTGACAGCAACTGGTACATTAACAGCAACAGGAACGGCAGTAGGAACCTCAGACATCTCAGAACCAACTGCTAACGCTGCCTGAGGCCGTTTCTTGGTAAATTTGAAATCAGAGGGAAAGTCGATCAACCGATAGCAAGTATCACGATGATGCCCCTTCTTCTTGCAGTAATCACAGATGCCCGAAAAACGACGCCCATCAGTACCTCTGGGAGCACTGGAGAACAGAGCTGAAGCGTCACCAAACGAACTGCCGGAAAGCTGCAAACGATGAGACTCCTCTTGCACTATCATGGAATAAGCCTGATTCACCGTCGGCAGAGGCTTCATGAGCAAAATCTGCCTGCGCACGGCGGAGTAGGTTTCATTAAGTCCCATCAGAAAATGAAAGAGCCGCTGCTGAACCACATGAGTTGCATTTTGCTGAGCAACCTCGCACGTACAAGTCGAGAATGGAACTAACGCATTGTATTCGTCCCATAAGAGCTTGAGGCGAGTGAAGTAAACAGAGACAGATGAGTCACCCTGGACAAGAGCAGCAATCGACCGGTGAAGAAAAAAAACCCTAGAACCGTCGATTTTGTCGAAGCGTTCCTTTAAATCTTTCCAAACAGCCGCGGCATTCGACGCAAAAACGATTCCGGCTGAAAGATCCTGGCTCACTGTGTTAAGAAGCCAGGAAAGGACAATGGCGTTGCATCTCTCCCACTGCGAATGAAGCTCGATTCATAGCTTTCCTTCTTGCACTCCCCGTCAATAAAACCTAGTTTGTTCTTCGCCAGCAACGCAATCCGCATCGATCTGCTCCAGACGTTGTAATTTTCGATGCCGACAAGCTGATGAGACACCAGATTGACGCCCGGCGTATCAGACGGATGGAGAAACAACGGATGATAGGAATCAATGGTAGTAGGCATCGTGAAGCAAAATCCGAAAGAGAAAAACCGAAAGAGGGATTTTGACTGAAAGTCAACAAGGAAAAAAGAAATCGGGCTAAAAGCAAGAGCCCAAAAAAACGGAAGAAAACGGGCTGAGAAGCCTAGCTTGCGATAC
Organism: Hibiscus tridactylites; assembly: GCA_958450335.1. Classification (NCBI taxonomy): domain Eukaryota; kingdom Viridiplantae; phylum Streptophyta; class Magnoliopsida; order Malvales; family Malvaceae; genus Hibiscus; species Hibiscus tridactylites. Next base: position 84,470,735 of record OY288270.1, read on the forward strand.
CATGTAAAAATATGGGAGAATAATACTTCTGTTAGTATTATTTTTGAATGAATGAATACACTAATTACAAAGGTATGTTTATATACAAGGGAAAAAACTAACTAACAAGATAACGAGAATTAGTTACAAATAAACAATTGCTAACTAACTCCTAGCTCTCAACAGACCTCAACATCGACACCACTTCGTTTCAATATAAGGTCTTGTCAGACAAAACTAGTGAGTTCCCCGAGTGGATAAGCCACAGCGATCGGAAACTCCTACAGGCGAACCCGGGGAACATTTAGCCTAACGTGGTGGTTGCTAAAGACGGAAGTAAAAAATACGACAGTATTTCCAAGTCCCCGGCTGAAGTACTCCCTATGAAGAATGCACAACGATTTGTTATCTACATTAAGGCCCTGGCTAAAGTCCCCACATTATGCTCATCGGAGATGGCCCGACCAGGACCGTCATTACCAATAACTTCAGCGTCATAAAAAGTAAAGTTACAACATTCCACACCGTAACAGTTGGTAAATTTTAGCATAATAATAAATTATGGTTGCGGTCGTAGTTGCAGATATAATCGTAGTTACATTGTAATATTTTTCTTAAAAATAACTATGATTTTATAGGCGGCTGCGAAATTATTGTACCCTTTAAAACTATTATGACAAAACAGTTATGTTACATTGAGGTCGCAATTTAATACTATAAGTTTTAGTATATGAATACATATTTGACAAGCTCTAATCTACTCTCCGAAGTACTGAACGTTATTTGTAATATCTTATCATTACAACCATAATTAAACAGCTTTCTTCCCTATATATATCAAAACTTATAAGATAGTAAAATACAACGAAAAAAAAGAAGATACCAGCAACTAACGTAGACAATATTGGAAATAGGGGATGAATAAAGCTGAGCCTTGTGAAGAGGAAAAGACAAACGGCAGATATTATTGATTTAGGGTAAAAATAAAAGAAATGTAGGAATCTAGCTTATAGAACCAGTACCCAAAAGTGGGTTAATATAGCCCAAATATAAACCGGACCGTAGGGCCACTGATGGGCTCAAACAGTCGGTTCAAAGGTGGGTCGGTTTGTTACAACAGCTCAACAGAAATACAAACAGCTAAAACAACTCTAACAACCCGATACAGCTAAGCAATCACTAACATTCACCCGTGTTTCTAAACTTGTTGAAACTCAGCCTTCGAAATCAAACTCAGTCGGGAGCGAAACAAACGAAATTTGTCAGTAGACAGCGGCTTGGTGAGAACATCTGCAACTTGATGCTCAGCAGGGATGTAATTGACTTCAATCTTGCGTTCCATGACCTTTTCTCGGACAAAATGAAGGTCCAGGTCAACATGCTTCGTCTTGGAATGTAGCACAGGATTTGCGGCCATAGAGACAGCGCTAGTGTTATCACACCAGATTTGAGGAGTGGACTCAACAGAGATCTTCATGTCCTTCAGAACAGCAGACACCCACATGAGTTCAGCCGCAGAATCAGCTAAGCTACGGTACTCAGCTTCGGCAGTGGAACGAGAAACAGCTCTCTGCTTTTTGGAACTCCACGAGACGAGATGAGCACCAAAGTAAACACAGTAGCCAGAAATGGAGCGACGATCATCAACATCACAGCCCCAATCAGCATCAGCAAAGGAAGCAAGGGTACAAGGGATGCTCGAGGTAGCAGAGAAGAAGAGACCATAATCCAGAGTCCCACGCAGGTAACGCAAAATGCGTTTAACAGCAGTCCAATGAAGCTCAGAAGGGGACTGCATAAACTGGGCAACCTTGCTAACGGCAAACGCAATGTCGGGCCGAGTGTGACACACATATTGCAGGCCTCCATCAATGCTTCGATATAGAGCAACATTGCGAAATGGATCACCACCAACTTTGCTGAGCTTCGGGCTACTAACCATAGGAGTATCAACGGGCTTAGAGGTACTGAGATGAACCTTATCAAGCAACTCAGAAACGTATTTTTGTTGTCCAAGAAACAAACCAGCAGAAGACCTACTAGCCTCAAGGCCCAAAAAGAACTCAACTTGGCCTAAGTCTTTAATAGAAAAAGAAGTGTCTAGACTATTGATGAACCTGGCAATATGAGATTCTGAGTTGCCAGTCATCAGGATATCATCAACATAAACAGCAGCATACACAATTACAGTATCGGAATGAAAAACAAAAAGTGAGGTATCAGCGGAGGAGTTGACAAAGCCTAAGGAGACCAGAAGTTCCTTAAGCTTCAAGAACCAGTTGCGAGGAGCCTGGCGAAGCCCATATAGCGCCTTGGTGAGTTTGCAAACAAGAGGTGCACCATCAGAAGTGGTACGAACAAAGCCAGGGGGCTGGTCCATATAAACATCCTCTTGAAGGTCACCCTTCAAGAAGGCGTTATTAACGTCCAACTGATGAACCTGCCACTTGTTATGCACAGCCAGAGATAACAAAATATTGACAGTAAAAAATCGTATAACAGGGCTATAAGTATCAGTAAAATCACAACCAGGGGTTTGAGAAAAACCCTTAGCAACTAAACGAGCATTATACTTGTTAACAGAACCATCAGCATTACGTTTAATACGAAACAACCATTTGCAACCTATGATTTTCCTATCAGTAGGGGGTGGAACAAGCTCCCAAGTAGAATTAGCAATTAAAGCATCATATTCAGTATGCACAGCATTAAACCAGGAAGTATGTAGCAAAGCTTCATGTACAGATTGAGGGATATGATCAGTAGTAGCAGTAAGAGCAGAATGAAAAAGCTTAGGTTTGAAAATACCTGACTTACTGCGAGTACGCATATGATGAAGATTACCTGACGAGTCACTCACAGGAGGAGCAGGAACATGATCAGACACAGAATCCACTTCAAGGGAAGTAGTAGAACAAGGCGCTACAGGATCAGTAGTGTCCAAATGCTCGGGGAAAACAACCTGAGGAGGAGAAAAAACATTGTCAGTATTGGGACAAGGAGAATCCACAGGACTTACGGAAGAATCAACTAAAGGCTCAGTAGAAGCAAAAGGAATGAAGTCAGAAGCTGGAACAACAGGCCCTTCAGGAGAAATAGCATCAGGAACAGTGGGTGAGGGAACAACAGGCCCTTCAGGAGAAATGGCATCAGGAACAGTGGGTGAGGGAACAACAGGAGTTACAGGGGGAGATGTCTCAGGAGTAGTAGGGGAAGGGGGAGTAGTACTGGATGGAGGTACAGGGGAAGGGGAAGCCACAGGAGATGGAGGCAAGGAAAAAGATGCTGGAAGAAATGGTGCAGTAAACGCAGAATGACAAGATATGGGAAAGGATGGCACTGTGGAAGGAGATACCTGCACAGAAGCAAAATTAGCAGAATTAGCAAACGGAAAAATAGACTCATTAAAACGAACATGACGAGAGACAAAGATCTTCCCTGTTTTAACATCTAGACATTGATATCCATGATGTTTAGGTGAATATCCAATAAACACAGCAGGACAAGAACGAAACTCAAGCTTATGATGATTGTAAGGACGAATGCAGGGAAAACATTGACAACCAAATACACGCAGGAAATCATAGTTAGGAGGAGTACCATATAAGAGTTGAAAAGGAGACAGATCATTCAAAGTAACAGAAGGTAACCGATTAATCAAATAAGCAGCACTTAAAACTGCAAACGACTAAAAATGAAGAGGCATGGAAGCCTGGGCTAACAGTGTAAGAGCAGTATCAGTTATGTGACGGTGACGCCGCTCGACTACACCATTCTGCTGGGAGGTGTAGGGGCAGGTAACCCTATGTTGGATACCCATGTGTGCAAGAGTGGCCTCCAGAAAATGGAACTCCCCACCTCCATCGGTCTGCACTGCTAAGATCTTAGAGGAAAACTGATTATGAACCAAAGCAGTAAATAAACGAAAGGCTTGTAAAACTTCAGATTTATTATGTAAAAGGTAAACCCAGCAGTTTCTGCTATACATATCAACAAATGAAACATAAAAACAAAAACCAGAAGACATCACATGAGCAGGGCCCCAAACATCGATTTCAATAAGCTCAAAAGGACGCTTGTAAACAGTAGAAGAATTGGGAAAAGGTAGACGATGACTCTTTCCTAATTGACAAGCAACACAAAGACTAGATGCAGAAGATACAACATGCTTATTAACAGCTAAACGAACAACATTAGGAGCTGGATGACCCAGACGTCTATGCCACAGAGAGTAAGAATCAGCATCAGAAGAAACAGATGTATGCAGAATAGAGGGTGCAGGAGAGGGAAATGCAGAATCAAAGCAATAAAGACCATCACGCTGCACACCCACAAGAAGCACCAAACCAGTGTGCTCATCCTTCACAAAACAGGAATTAACATGAAATTCAAAATACACCAGATTATCTTGAGCAAACTTAGAGACAGAAATCAGATTTTTGGTAAGATCAGGAACACACAGTATATTACGCAGTAATAAAGATCTATCAGCAGACGAGAGATGCATATGACCTATATGAGAAATGGGAAGTTGTGCCCCGTTACCAAGGGAGACACGGTCCTTACCATCAAACTGTCGAGCACCCTGCACCTGCTGTTGCGCATGAGTCACATGGTGCGTAGCACCAGAGTCAACATACCACTTTGAGTCAGACCCTGAACTAGGACCAACAAGAGTGTTGATCTGAACCGACGAGGGAGTACCAGATGGCAAAGAATCATCAGAGGACCCTGTAGACTTAGGAACAAATGGATTATAACAAGTTTCGGATGAAATCGAGTCAGAACCAGAACCAGAAACATGTAACTGTGAAAAGTGAATCTGAGAGGGAGAAGACGAGCGTGAGCCGGTCCCCTTAAACCCTTGATCAAACCTGTGCCAGCATCTGTCGGCCAGATGTCCAAGCTTGCCGCAGATTTGACATTGAAAGCGGGGCCGTCCACGACCACGGAACGGAGACATCGACGGGGACGAGCCAACAGATTGAGAAGGGGAAGAGTTGACAGAGAAGTCAGACTCAGTCCGGGGAGACTGCTCACGATGATGAACATAATTAATCCCAATCGGAAGGCGATGAGTGTCAGTGACACGCATCTCAGCATCAATGAGAAAGGAAACGGCCGCCTCTAGGGTAAAAGGATCTCGGCTCCCGGTAATGACGGCAACAAACGGCTCATACTCAACGGAGAGCCCATTGAGAATCGTAGCCACTTGTTCAACATCGGAGATCTTACTGCCACTAACCGCCAAGAGATCACAGATCTCCTTGATCTGAGTCACGTACGCGCGCATCGAAAGAGAACCCTTCTTGATAGACTGCAACCGGCAGTGGAGATGCATCACTTTGGTGGTGGATTTCTGAGCATACCATTGAAGAACAGAGGACCAGATAGCCGTAGTGGTTTCAGCACCCACCAATTGTGGCAAAACACCAGGACTCATGGTGGAGAGGAGCCACAAAGCAAGCGAACTGTCTTGCTTTCGAAACGCAAGATACTGAGGGTTGGGAATTGAATCGCCGGTAGAAGTCGTCGTGAGTTTGGCCGGAACGGGAGTGGATTCGTCAAGAAAGTGTTCGAGGCCATAGCCACGAATGAGAAGAAGCACCTGTTGCTTCCGGAGAAGGAGATTTTCATCATCTAAACGAACAGATATATTTTTGTTGGCTAAGAAGAGAGACGAAGAGTCAAAGTCTGGGGAAGGGGAATCGGTGGAGGTGACCGGAACCTGACCCTCTGATACCATATTGGAAATAGGGGATGAATAAAGTTGAGCCTTGTGAAGAGGAAAAGACAAACGGCAGATATTATTGATTTAGGGTAAAAATAAAAGAAATGTAGGAATCTAGCTTATAGAACCAGTACCCAAAAGTGGGTTAATATAGCCCAAATATAAACCGGACCGTAGGGCCACTGATGGGCTCAAACAGTCGGTTCAAAGGTGGGCCGGTTTGTTACAACAGCTCAACAGAAATACAAACAGCTAAAACAACTCTAACAACCCGATACAGCTAAGCAATCACTAACAGACAACAAAATTTATTGACGTGTGGTAGTCTGGTAGATAATTGATGCTGAATTATTGGGAGTTTACATGAAAATAATGTTTGCTTAAAAATGGGTATTCGACAATTACAAGTGGTTTTTTAACACTACGTCATATTTTCTCTTTGATGCACCGAGATTTATATGTTACTTTTTCTCATGTATATCGCGAAGGAAATAAGGTTACAGTCACATGGTCGAAGTCATGAATTAAAAGTTAAAATGGACTTAAAAAAGTTTAAGAATATAAAATGCTCTTGAACTTTTGAAAATAAGTCAATTAAACTTCTAAATTTTTTTATACTCAATTAAGCCATTGAACCAAGAAATTGAATCAATTACGGTCTTGAACCAATTTTGACCATTAAATCTTAAACTTTTGATAGTTTTTGAACCTCTAAATAATTAGGACTAAATTTCTTAAATTAAAAAGACTAAATTTTAAATAGGCTTAGTACACTTTTGTTATCTCTAAACTATACATATTTTTTCAACTTGCCCCATAAAATTCATTTTGACCAATTTTGCCTTTAACGTTTTACGACGTTACTCATATTGCTTCAACAGTTAAAAAAAACTCATACTGACCAATCAGAACACACCATGTCACCTAATTATTTTATTTTCTTAATTTCCAATTTAATATATTAAAATATTCATTAAATTAATTTTATTTTACCAAAATACCCCCACATCTTTTCCCAAACTACACTCTCATCCTCTTCTCTAAACCCCAATTTTCAGTTGATCCATAGCAAAGTCTGATTACAATTTTGAAATAATAACAATTCTTTTAATTAAAACAAAATATTTTTTAGGAGATCCAAGGAAAAGCATATATATCTCTAAAATTTGTTTTACTCTCTGTTTTTTAATGTTTCTATGGTCAGAATCAAATTACCGAATCTGTTTTCTTTATTATTCATTGTTCAACTCTGTTTCCATGTTGACATGCATTAACACTTTTGTCGCCTCCTTCCTTAATTTACTTGGGTAAGTCCTTCACTTATAGAATCACGTACAGAACTACAAGTGCTGCAGGTGCATATACGAGTACACCCATGTAACGCCCCAGTTTAAGGCCTTAGAGTTTATCGGTTTTGATCTAAAATTAGTCCGAGTTAAAATTAGATTTAAAATGATGAGTTTATAAAAGTTACATTTACTTACGGAAATGTCATTAATGAAAATGAAAGATGGGGATTTGAGTAAAAAGATTAAAAAAAGAAAAGGAAAAGTTTAAAAAGAAAATCAAAAGTGACATCTTCTTCAAAGACCCATTTTCACAAAAATCTCTCTTAAACCCTAAAACCATTATTCCATTACCAATCCCTCATCCAAACAAGATTTTTGAAGGTAATCTCTCCCTTGTTTCAGTTCTTACCTATCTAGCTTGTGCTCTTTGAAAACTTTCTTTTAAAAGCCAGGTTGCTTTTGGGTTGAAAACGTGGATGGTGATTCCTTTGATGTTGGGAAATGTTTCTAGATGATTTTGGATGTGTTTTGATGGTTGAAATAGATGATTTTAGTGTAAAGTTTGTTTAGAACGAAAATGATGAAGTTTGGATGAAATTTGGGTTCGAATCGATGTGTTTTGGTTGCAAGATTGAGTTTTCGGGTTGTTGTTGGTTTACAAGTGTATTGGTGTCCTAATAGTTTGTTTTGGGTTGCTTAAAACAGAGGAATCAAGTTCGATTGCTTTGAGCACGATACCAGATACTACGGAGGCTTAAGAGCGGTGTTTCAGCTTTCGTTGGGCTTATTCGGTGAGTGGAAACTGTTTGAGACTTTAAATGTGTTCATTGAAGGTTTTTGGGGTTTGGGTGGAGTCTTAGAAACTAACCTAAACCCGAGTGTAAGTTATATATTCTTGCTTGTTTGGTTGATTATGGGTGTTCTCGATTATGTGTGATGTGGTGTTTTTGGATTGTTTTTACTCTTCGTTTAATGTTGTTGTGTAGTCGTTGTTGGTGTCGAGCCTCACATGATGGTTGTCGTTGCTACGGTAATGTGTAGTCCCACCGGTAGTGACTGGTAGAAGAGTACGGTGATGTGTAGTCCTATCGGAAAACTACTAGTTGTTGTGAACGGTGATGTGTAGTCCCACCAGGTTTCGGTTATGCATGTGCATACCATGTATAGTTATGATTGTGTTTCGTTATATCTTTTCCTTAAATGGTTTTGCTCCAAATCTAAGATTTACGTTTTAAAACTGCACTGTTGTTGTGTTTTAGAGCTCTGCTCACTAAGCTTTAAGCTTATGCTCTCTCATTTTTCAACAATGCAGATTGTTAGAGACTTTGGGAGGCGAGTGGGCAAGGAAGGAATTCTCGAAGTTCTCACTAAGTTCAAAGTATGGTTTATGTTGTGTAATAATGCTTAGACAATGGGAATACTAGATTTGTATGTTAAGGAGTTGGTGTACAAACTCCTATGTTTTTGGCTATGTTTATGTTTCTAGCATGTTTTAAATGATGGTGCTATGTTATGTTGGGGTGTGATGTGGCCTTGTATGAATTGCTATGCATATTGACTTGTTAGTGGTTTTTGAGACTAAGTGTTATTGTGAGCTTTGGGCTTGATTTCCATTTTGGTTCTTGAATGCATGTCTAATGTTGGGATTAGGACATTTTGCATCTAGAATGTATGTATGATATGTTTCTATGTAGTTTTTAATGATTCGGGACAAGTTTGGGGACTTTTGGAGGTGTCAAAGTATGTTTTCGGGCCAAATTGTGTGCAGACGCTTCGAAACGCTCGATATGGTTTCGGAACGGTCGACAGCTTCAGAGGTACTCGTATCGGAACGGGGGTGGTGCCGATACGATTTGCCATTGTGAGCCCCCGTTTCAGAACCAGTTTCAATACGTGTAACCCCCTCGTCCCGGTCTAGCTGGATGACCGGTCCGAGTAGGCCACACGGGGAAAAAGGAAGCGAAACCCGTTAAGGTTCCCCCTTGGTTAGCAACCCTAAAATTTCTTTTTAATTTAATCTTCTCTAAAGGCACATTTAAATCCTATATGATCACCACAACGGAATAATTTGAGAAGGACATGCAATAGGACACAAACCAACAATTAAACAGTCCAATTTTAATCCATTAGGCAGGCCGTTTCGAAACACCATTGAGGCGTATCGAAACGCCTTGACCTGGTCAACTGCCCCAAGCCCACACGAGAAGGCCGTATCGGAACGGAGATCAACCGTTCCGAAACACCCTCAACGGTCAACTTCTCGTGGTCAACGAGATATTGACCGCATGCCCTACGGATGGGATTCCACTCATCATCACGTAGAATATAAATAAATTTCTGGTGGAATATTACATCATCATACTCCTCCTTGATGACTCAACGCCATCAAGGCCATGTACGTTTTGACTCAATTGTGTGCACACTAATACTAATGATCGATCATTTACACCCAATAAGTTAATTAGTGCCAATGTCTTTAACCACATCACACATCCACCACTTATATCACATGCTCATCACATATACATATCAAGGTACACACATTCAAATCAATCCACATTTCACAAGAACAAATAGGCAATGGCATAACATTCATCAATAGAAAATCAAGGGGTTAAACTACCAATTTAACTCCCACCTAGGAATGGCCTACCAAGATCATTCCCACACATCCACTACACACACTTGAACCGACTTTAAAACCAATTTAAAGATTTACTCACCACTCTTCCTTAGCAACCAAAGCAGCAAGCAAGCAAGCCTCCTATATGCCCAGATTCAATCCCGATGCCTCTCCAATGTCTCCTCTTGTTTCTAGACAATCAAAACACATCTATTACTCACAAATCAATGCTAAATTTCAGTCACCACTCCAACCCATAAACACAAGCCACACTTCAACAATTTCAAACCCAACAAGCACCCAAAATTTCCATTTTCGAGCTCGCTTAAAACCCAGCTGAAATCCATGTTTTCAAACACCCAAATGGCATCCAAAGGGTCCCAAAACACCTTCCTAACATCCCTAAACTATCAGCCCTTCAACCCAACCCTAAAACACACCAAAAATCCCATTTTTGACTCTTCAAAAATGGCCACAAGGACCCATTTCGGGTTTTCACCCAAAATCACCCATTTTAACATATTAAGTGTATTTTAAGGAGACTAAACCAAAACCCAACTTAATAAATCAAAATCAATTGAAAAACTCAATAAAAACTCAAACTTTCTTTAAACCCCAAATTTCAAAAAGATGGTAGTTTTCAATTTCAAAACTAAGTAAATGTAGAGGATGAAGAGGAGAGTGAGAATATGTGATTACCTTCAAAGACGCCCTTGAATTGAGGGAGAAATCAAATGGAATAGTGAATGGGGTTTGAGAGGGGTTTTGTTCATTTCTCACGTGAAAATGGGGGAGAGGGAGATGAGGGTTTTTTGTTCCTTTTTGATTCAAAAGTTGTCTACCTTTTAAAATGTTTTGGCTAAATTACCAAAAGGATCCCTCCTTTTTATTTAAAACTCAATTGGCTCAAGCCAAGGTCAATTTGTTTAAAATTAATTTTACCGACTCGAACCACTAACCCGACTAACTCTTAACCCCAAAACACGGGTGTTACAACTCTCTCCCACTTAAGGAATTTCGTCCTCGAAATTACCTGACTGAAAGAGATACGGAAACTGCCTTTCCTTATCCTCCTTTCTCTCCCAAGTGGCCTCGTCCACACCTCGACGTTGCCACCGCACCTTTACTAACTCAATCAATCTACCCCGCAACACCTTACTGTCAGAAGCTAGGATCTCAACCGGTTCTTCCTCAAAGGTCAAATCCGGATTCAATTCAATATCCTCTACAGGCATAACATGTGATGGATCGGACCTATACTTACGGAGCATCGAAACATGAAATACATCGTGTATCTTCTCTAGCTCGGATGGCAAACGCAACTGATAAGCAACTGAACCAACCCTCTTCACAATCTCATACGGTCCTATGTACCTCGGACTCAACTTCCCCTTTCGGCCAAATCTCATTACATTCTTCCACGGAGACACTTTCAAGAACACATTCTCACCCACTGAGAACTCAACTTCTTTTCTCTTCAAGTCGGCATAGGACTTCTGCCTATCCGAAGTAGCCTTCAACCGATCGCAAATCAGTTTCACCTTGTCAGTTGTCCCCTTGAGCAAATCTGGCATAGGTAACAACTTTTGTCCCACTTCGGCCCAACAAACTGGAGTTCTACACTTTCGGCCATACAAGGCCTCATACGGAGCCATCTGAATACTCGACTGGAAGCTATTATTGTAAGCAAACTCAACTAGAGGCAAGTGCTTCTCCCATGTACCCTGAAAATCAATGATGCAACAACGCAACATATCCTCTAATATCTGTATAACCCTCTCTGACTGACCATCTAACTAAGGATGATAAGACGTGCTGAAATTCAAACGGGTACCCAGAGCTGTATGCAGACACACCCAAAATCGAGATGTAAACCTCGGATCTCTATCGGACACAATAGACTTCGGCACACCATGCAGTCTAACAATCTCACCAATGTACAAGTCGGCCAATCTATCTAAAGTGTAAGTGGTATTGACTGCCAAGAAGTGAGCACACTTCGTAAAACGATCCACTATAACCCAAACTGAGTTCTTCTTCGTAGGAGTCAAAGGAAAACCCGAAACAAAATTCATGGTTATATTCTCCCATTTCCATTCCGGAATTCTCAATGGTTGCAACAAACCCGAGGGAACCTGATGTTCCGCCTTCACCCTCTGACACACTAAACATTTGCTCACAAAGTCAGCCACATCTCTCTTCAAACCAACCCAAAAGTACTCATTCTTCAAATCGCGATACATCTTCGTACTTCCAGGATGCATAGCAAACGGACTACTGTGTGCTTCAGTCAGAATCATACGTCTCAAGTCACTATTCTCTGGCACAACTATCCTATCTTTGAAACACAAAACCCCATCGGTACTGAAGCTGTAGTCTGAAGATCTACCTTCGGCTACATCTTGCACGTGAGGTGCCAAAGAACTATCTAAGAGCTGCTTCTCTCTAATCAACTGACCTAGAGTAGGTCTAACCTGAAGCTCGGCTACCAAGCCACCATCTCTAGACAAGCTCAATCTAGAAAATATGGCTCTCAAGTCTACGGCTATCTTTCTACTCAATGCATCAGCCACTACATTGGCCTTACCCGGATGGTACTCAATGGTAAGATCATAGTCTTTTAGCAACTCTAACCACCTACGCTGTCTGAGATTCAAATCTCGCTGAGTCATGATGTACTTCAAACTCTTGTGATCGGTGTACACGGTGCACTTCTCACCGTACAAATAATGCCTCCAAATCTTTAGAGCAAACACAACTGCAGCTAACTCTATGTCATGGGTAGGATAGTTGCGCTCGTGAGTCTTCAACTGTCTTGAGGCATAAGCCACCACTCTCTTGTCTTGCATGAGAACACAACCTAGGCCTACATAGGAAGCATCACTGTAAACTATATAGTCTTTCCCAGACTCTGGCTGAATTAAGATCGGTGCTTGGGTCAAGGCTTCTTTCAATTTCTCAAAGGCTCTCTGTCTTGCATCTGTCCACTCAAACTGAACACTCTTCTGAAGTAACTGTGTCAATGGGGTGGCTAACTTAGAGAAACCTTCTACGAACCTTCTATAGTATCCAGCTAAGCCTAGGAAGCTACGTACCTCTGTTACAGACTTCAGTTGCTTCCATTCAACAATGGCCTCTATCTTCTTCGGATCAACTCTAATCTCATCGGCTGACACTACATATCCTAAGAAGACTACTTCTCGAATCCAGAATTCATACTTGCTCGACTTCGCATACAACTGATGATCTAGCAAAGTCTTCAAAACTAATCTCAAGTGTCGGTCATGGTCTTCTTCAGTTCGCGAATACACCAAGATGTCATCTATAAAAACAAATACAAACTGATCTAGGTACTGATGAAAAATCATATTCATCATATCCATGAAAGCAGTCGGTGCATTAGTCAACCCAAAAGGCATGACAAAAAACTCATAGTGACCATACCTAGTTTTAAAGGTCGTCTTTGGTACATCAACATCTCTTACCTTTAGCTGGTAGTAACCTAACCTCAAGCCAATCTTCAAAAAGACTGATGTCCCTCTCAACTGGTCAAACAAATCATCAATTCTAGGCAAAGGATACTTATTCTTCACTGTTAGTTGATTCAACTGTCTGTAATCTATACACATTCTCATGCTTCCATCTTTCTTCTTCAAAAACAAAACTGGTGCACCCCAAGGTGAAGAACTAGGTCGAATGAAGCCTCTATCTGTCAACTCTTGCAACTGAGTCTTCAACTCTTTCAGTTCTTTCGGTGACATGCGATACGGAGCAATCGAAACAGGAGCTGAATCAGAATAGGTCTCAATGGTGAACTCTACCTCTCTGTCCGGTGGTAACCCTGACAACTCTTCCGGAAACACACTAGGGAAGTCACACACTGTCCGGATGTCTTGAGGTCTAACCTCACTCATGTTAGGGTTCATCACATAGGCCAAGTATGCTTCACATCCCAACTCAACTAACCTCTAGGCTTCTAGAACTGAAACTACATTGGACAAGAACTCCACGTTCTCACCCACCACTACAATCTCATAATCATCTGTGAGCCTCAAAGAAATCCTCTTAGTTTCAAAGTCTATCCTAGCTCTATGCTCCGTGAGCCAGTCCATACCCAGAATTACATCAAAACTATAGAAGGGTAGCTCCATCATATCCACTGGAAACACATATCCCTGAACCATCAACGGACACTTTCTGTACATTTTTCTAACTACTATCGTGTCCCCAAAGGAACTAGTAACACTAACTCCTACTTCTAACATTTTACAAGGCAAGTTCAACGACTGTGCATGCTCGCTCAATATGTAGGAATGTGTAGACCCGGAGTCAATCAAAGAAAGTAAACCCAAAGACTGTATCGAGAAGTTACCTGCGATCACATCTGTGTCATGCTAATCCCCACGCTGAGTGTAAACTCTGGCCTGGCCTCCGCCCTCCGGCTGGACTATAACTACATGTGCTATGTTCCTCTTACCGTCATTTCTCGGCTGGAAGTTACCTCTACCGCGCCCGCGGCCTCTCTGAAAGTCATTGGCTCTAGCAGGAGCCTAAGCTGGTGCCTGCCCCACCTGATGTGGACAGTCACACCTAATATGATCTCTAGCCCCACAACTCCAACACGAGTGGAAATTCCCCCAACACTCACCGGTGTGATTCCTCCCACAAGTGGCACACGTGGGCAATTTCCCACCAGCCCTCTGGCCCTGATGGCCTCTACCGTGGTTACCTCCACCACGCCTATGATCATAGTGATGCCGGTTGTCCCGATGCCTCTTGGCATCACCTCTATCAAAGTCATTGGACCTCTTACCCGAACTAGAACCTCCAGACCGTTTGGTCAAGCCCAAACTGTGCTCCAAGTCCTTGGCTCTTGCGACCAAGACATCAAAATCAGTGTAGTCTGAAGCTAGAGTATACCTCTTGATCTCTTCATTCAGCCTATAACGGAAATGGTTACATCGTTCCACCTCAGTAGGAACAAGCTCAGATGCATACTGACTCAGCCTAACAAATCGAATCTCATAGTATGTCACAGTCATACTCCCCTGAAGCAAAGCCATAAACTCCCTCTTCCTCTCATCGAGATATCGCGGACCCAGATACTTCTTATGGAATGCTGACTCAAAGAACTCCCAAGTAATCTCGGCCTCATCCATACCCGTAGTGATGGTGACCCACCAAGTGTAGGCATCACCCTGAAGCAGAGACTCAACACACCCTAACTTACGCTCTCCGGTACATCCCATCTGTGCGAGGATACGGACGGTCTTCTCAAACCATAACTCGGATCTCTCCGGTGTAAACCCTCTAAACTCCTCGGCCCCTAGACCACAGAGTCTCTCTAACGACAAACCAGTGCCCTCTCCCTGATGATGTGCTGCTGCCTGACCTCCAGCTATTGCAGCCTGAAAAGCCTCGGCTATCGCCTGAACCAAAGGAGCTAAGTCTATTCCGGCCGGACCTTGGCCACCTTGGCCTCCCTGAGGTCCCTCTCCTTCGGCCCCGACCTCGCCTCCTACTCCTGGTGGAGGAGGTGGTGGTGGAGGTGGTGAAGGAGCTCCAACTCCAACCACAGGCTCTCCAACTTGAGCCTCAACTCTAACTACTGGCTCAACTCCTGGAGTCGCTGGCCGTGGTTCCGGTCGAACCATCCTAGGCCTCCCACGTGGTCTCATGGTACAGCTAGCAAGATTATAACTACAACAACAAATAAATAAGGATTACGTTAGCAAAAGCAAGGGTCCAACAGTGCTCAAGTACTTCCTTTACAAAAACCTTTTTAAATTAAGTAATAGTAGCAATGGGCACTAGACTCTACACCAAACGCAACAATTCATGCTCCAAATCATCATACGAATAATCAATCAACGAAATTTCATGGCAAAGCATACATCAAGCAATACAATTACTTAGCACATCAAGCTTACCTCACTTACTTGCCCGAGGTCTCAGTAACCTCGGGCTCTGATACCAACAAATGTAAACCCCTCGTCCTGGTCTGGCCGGATGACCGGTCCGAGTAGGCCACACGGGGAAAACCGAAGCGAAACCTGTTAAGGTTCCCCCTCGGTTAGCAACCCTAAAATTTCTTTGTAATTTAATCTTCTCTAAAGGCACATTTAAATCCTATATGATCACCACAGCAGAATAATTTGAGAAGGACACGCAACAGGACACAAACCGACAATTAAACAGTCCAATTTTAATTCATTAGGCAGACCGTTTCGAAACACCATTGAGGCGTATCGAAACGCCTTGACCTGGTCAAACGTTCCGAAACACCCTCAACGGTCAACTTCTCGTGGTCAACGAGATATTGACCATTCTGAAACCCTTAGACCCGTTTTGAAACCCCTTCATATCGGCAATTTCTCAGATTTCCAGTAGCCAAAGTGTTCTGATACTCGTTTCAGAACAGGGGTTCACAGTGGCCAAACCGTATCGAAACGAGTTCCGATACGGGGTCCCTGAAGCCTTACCCGTTCCGAAACGTCTCAGCCCGTTTCGAAACACGGGCTGTCTGCAAACCTCAAAAACCAACTAAAAGCATTTCTCAACAACTCCAAAGGCCCTAAACGACTCCAAGAAGCACTCAACACTTACAAGCATGAACTAGAGGCATGGACCCTATGTCAAAACATGCTCAAACACACAAGGCATAAGATGAAGCATCCATTCATGGCATATACACAAAAGGTAACATTTCATATAAGGGCATGCTTGAGAACTCAAAAGCCAAATGGCACAATTCATCACATAAGGGTTTACATACTGACCACAAGCAACTTTAGCATTCAAAAGGGCATGTCATCACACAAGCATTCGACAAGACATAACATATTTTACAATCAAAGTCAATTCATGAACATCAATCACATATATGAGTCATACATCGCTTATACAAAACACACTATTGCCACATTGCTAAACTACCATGTTAATTACTAAACCATACTTGAGCAATAAAAACTTGGAAAGCCTCTTCGCCTTGCTCCTTGCTAACACCACGCTAATGACCTGCATTGTTGAAAACGAGAACGTAAGCTAGAAGCTTAGTGAGGATGCTCTAAAATCAAAAACATCAACAATGCAGGGTCCAAGCATGCAAATCCCTTTACTTCACATACAACATACATAGGCAATCAACAAGTCAACCTAGCTAGTCTTTCAAGAGTCATAATATGACATCTCACATCATACTAAGCTCAACAACAAATATCTCAATTATCAAAACATCATAAACATGAGAGCAATATCATTGGCCACTATTAGTTTACCCGGATGTGCGGATTTACTCTCAACAACAACATTACCTCGGTGGGATTACACTCATCACCGGACCTTGCATGGGCGGGATTCCACTCATCACCGCATGCCCTACGGATGGGATTCCACTCATCATCACGTAGAATATAAATAAATTTCTGGTGGAATATTACATCATCATACTCCTCCTTGATGACTCAACGCCATCAAGGCCACGTACGTTTTGACTCAATTGTGTGCACACTAATCCTAATGATCGATCATTTACACCCGGTAAGTTAATTAGTGCCAATGTCTTTAACCACATCACACATCCACCACTTATATCACATGCTCATCACATATACATATCAAGGTACACACATTCAAATCAATCCACATTTCACAAGAACAAATAGGCAATGGCATAATATTCATCAATAGAAAATCAAGGGGTTAAACTACCAATTTAACTCCCACCTAGGAATGGCCTACCAAGCTCATTCCCACACATCTACTACACACACTTGAACCGACTTTAAAACCAATTTAAAGATTTACTCACCACCCTTCCTTAGCAACCAAAGCAAGCAAGCAAGCCTTCTATATGCCCGGATTCGATCCCGATGCCTCTCCAATGTCTCCTCTTGTTTCTAGACAATCAAAACACATCTATTACTCACAAATCAATGCTAAATTTCAGTCACCACTCCAACCCATAAACACAAGCCACACTTCAACAATTTCAAACCCAACAAGCACCCAAAATTTCCATTTTCGAGCTCCCTTAAAACCCAGCTGAAATCCATGTTTTCAAACACCCAAATGACATCCAAAGGGTCCCAAAACACCTTCCTAACATCCCTAAACTATCAGCCCTTCAACTCAACCCTAAAACACACCAAAAATCCCATTTTTGACTCTTCAAAAATGGCCACAAGGACCCATTTCGGGTTTTCACCCAAAATCACCTATTTTAACATATTAAGTGTATTTTAAGGAGACTAAAACAAAAACCAACTTAATAAATCAAAATCAATTGAAAAACCCAATAAAAACTCAAACTTTCTTTAAACTCCAAATTTCAAAAAGATGGTAGTTTTCAATTTCAAAACTAAGTAAATGTAGAGGGTGAAGAGGAGAGTGAGAATATGTGATTACCTTCAAAGATGCCCTTTAATTGAGGGAGAAATCAAATGGAATAGTGAATGAGGTTTGAGAGGGGTTTTGTTCATTTCTCACGTGAAAATGGGGGAGAGGGAGATGAGGGTATTTTTTTGTTCCTTTTTGATTCAAAAGTTGTCTACCTTTTAAAATGTTTTGGCTAAATTACCAAAAGGATCCCTCCTTTTTATTTAAAACTCAATTGGCTCAAGCCAAGGTCAATTTGTTTAAAATTAATTTTACCGACTTGGACCACTAACCCGACTAACTCCTAACTTCAAAACACGGGTGTTACAATACGTTTCGACACTGTGAGCCCCCGTTTCGGAACCCGTTCCGATACGTTTTGTCATTGGAAGCCTCCGTTCCAAAACAAGGTGGGACCATTTTGGAACAGCTTGGTCTTATTTTTAAAATGGAGCCCACGTTTCAGAACGGGCAAGCCTGTTTCAAAATGCAGGCAGTTAAAACACTTAAATGGCACTTTCGAAGGTTTCCCAATGTTGCACTTTGGTCCCCTTGGCTTTTATGCTTCCTAATTGAGCTATATGTATCTTTTGTGATGGTTTTGCTACGTGTGCATGGAACTTGACCAATTAAGCTACTTGGTAAATTTAAGTTGTTGTATGCTATGCTTGAACTGTTTTCGTTTTCGCTTTTTCTATTGTCGTCTTCACACTTAGGATTAATTGTGAGATTTAGACAAGATAAATATAAATGAAAAAATAGGGTTGCTAATCGAAGTGAGGCCTTAGCGGGTTTCGCTTCGATTTTCCCCGTGTAACCCGTTCGATCAGGTCTATTTGCTAAGCCAGGACGAGGGGGTTATATTTGGTGGTATCAGAGCCTCGGTTACGAGGTCTCTCAGGAAGGTAAGTTAGGTAAGTTGGTTTGTTTGGTTGTTTGCTATTGCACGGTGTATGAAAGCATGCTCTAATTGTCCTTATTGTTGGTTGAAGTTTAGTCAAGTGTTCCCATTGCTAGGTGTTGTTATTGAAAAATGGTTTTGGTTTAAAGAGCTAAGAACTTGGATCCTTGGCCTTGCTAACCTAATGTTTTATTGCGTCTGATGTGTTTGTTGTTTAGATTCTATCTCGTTATGGTAAGACCGAGAGGACAGCCTAGAGCGGGTGACCAGGCACCCGGGGATGTGCCTCTTGTTCCTCCTTCTCCCGATTGTAATGGGGCGGTGGCGAAGGTAATGTGCCTCAGGCCGGTGCGCAAGTTGGAGGTGATGGTAATAAACCTCAGGCCGGTGCAAATTTTGGGGGTAATGGAGCTCAGGCGGGTCAGGGTCCGGCAGGTACGGAAATGACTCATTTGATTCAGACTATAGCCGGGGTTTTTCAGACAGCTTTGGCCGGTATGCAAGCTGCAGCACCACCTCAGGGTCCGGGGACTGGTTTACCCCTTGAGAGACTCCATAGTTTGGGCGGAGTTGAGTTCCTTGGTTTGACTCCCGAGGGTTCAGAAGCTTGGCTCGAGAGTACTACACGTATCCTATGCCAGATGGAGTGCTCAGACACTCATAAGTTGGGTTGTGTTGTTTCCTTGCTTCAAGGAGATGCGTATGCTTGGTGGACCACTGTTACTTCGGGTATGGCGGAGGTGGATAGAACTTCTTAAGGACTATGACCTTACGATAGAATACTATCCGGATAAGTAAACGTAGTGGCCGATGCTTTGAGTAGAAAGGTGGTAGTTGAGTTGCGAGCCATGTTTGAGAGATTGAGTGTGTAACAAGATGGTGGTTTGATAGCCGAGTTACAGGTTAAGCCTTTGTAGGTTCAGTTTATTCGAGAGAAGCAGTTGCAAGACGAGTCGTTGGCACCTCACGTGCAAGATATAGCCGAGGATAGACCTACAGATTTTTGCTTTGGTGTGAATGGGATCATATGTTTCAAGGATAGGATAGTAGTCCCAAAAGATGCCGAGTTAAGGCGTATTATCTTGAATGAAGAACATAACAGTCCTTTTGCTATGCATTCGGGTAGTACGAATATGCACCGTGGGTTAAAAGAAGAGTACTAATGGATTAGGTTGAAGAAAGATGTGGTCGAGTTTGTGTGTAAGTGTATGGTTTGTCAGCGAGTTAAGGCCGAACATCAGTTTCCTTCAGGTTTGCTACAACCGTTGAAGATTCCGGAATGGAAGTGGAAACGTATCACCATGGACTTTGTGTTAGGTTTACCGTTGACCCCTTCGAAGAAGAATTCAGAGTGGGTGATAGTCGATAGATTCACTAAGTGTACCCACTTCATACTTGATCATACTACCTACACCTTAGATAAGTTGGCAGATCTGTACATTAGCGAGATAGTGAGATTGCATGGGGTACTGAAATCGATTGTATCAGACCGAGATCTGAGGTATACAGCTAGATTTTGGGAGTGTTTGCATCGTGCCTTGGGTACTTGGTTGAACTTCAGCACTTCGTATCACTCGCAGTCAGATGGTCAGTCAGAAAAAGTTATTCAGGTGTTGGAGGATATGTTGAGGTGTTGTATTATCGACTTCTAGGGTTCTTGGGAGAAGCACCTACCGTTAGTAGAGTTTGCATACAACAACAGTTATCAAGCTAGTATTTAGATGGCATCGTATGAAGCTTTGTATGGTAGGAGGTGTAGAACACCTATCTGTTGGGCCGAGGCCGGATAGAAGCTTGTACCGATGCCTGACTTGCTTAAGAGCACTACCGAGAAGGTAAAGTTGATATGTGATCGCTTGAAGGCAGCTTTAGACCGACAGAAATCATATGCCGATTTGAAGAGAAAAGAGATAGAGTATGTCGTGGGCGAGAAAGTGTTTTTGAAAGTCTCACCTTGGAAGAAGGTGGTGAGGTTTGGTAGGAAGGTAAATTGAATCCGAGATTCATTTGACCATACGAGATAGTTGAGAGGATCGGTCCCGTTGCGCATAGATTGAAACTTTCGACTGGGTTAGAGAAGATTCATGATGTGTTCCAAGTTTCTATGCTTTGGAAGTATAGATCGGATTCGTCTCACGTAATGCCAGTGGAAGAGATTGAATTGAACCCCGACTTGTCGTATGATGAAGAACCGGTTGAGATTCTTGCTACAGACAAGAAAGTGTTGCGTGGGAGGTCTATCGAGTTAGTCAAGGTTCTGTGGAGACACCGAGGTGTGAAAGAGGCTACTTGGGAGAGGAAAGAGGACATGGAAAGACAGTTTTTGTATCTTTTTCTGATAGGTAATTTCAGGGACGAAATTCCTTAAGTGGGAGAGAGTTGTAACGCCCCGGTTTAGGGCCCGAGAGTTTATCGGTTTTGATCTAGGATTAGTCTAGGTTAAAATTAGATTTAAAATGATGATTTTATAAAAGTTGTCTTTATTTATGAAGATGCCATTAATGAAAATGGAAGATGGGGATTTGAGTAAAATGATTAAAGAAAGAAAAGGAAAAAATTTGAAAAGAAAATCAAAAGTGACATCTTCTTCAAACACCCCTTTTCACAAAAACCTCTCCTAAACCCTAAAACCATTATTCCATTGCCCAATCCCTCATCCAAGCAAGATTTTTGAAGGTAATCTCTCCCTTATTTCAGTTCTTACGTATCTAGCTTGTCCTATTTGAAAACTTTCTTTTAAAAGCCATTAAAATGCATTTTGATTTGGTGTTGGGTTTGAGAAAATGGGTATTTCTATGGGTTTTTCATGTGGATTTTCTAATGTAATGTTTAAGGGTTTTTTTTATCATACTTGGGTGTCTTAAAAATGTTAAAAAGATGGCAAATGGTGGGAAACCCGAAATGGGTATAAAAATGAGATTTTTAGGTTGAAAAGGTTGAGTTTTTGGGTTGGTTTTGGGTTGAAAACGTGGATGGTGATTCTTTTGATGTTGGGGAATGTTTCTAGATGATTTTGGATGTGTTTTGATGGTTGAAATGGATGATTTTAGTGTGAGGTTTGTTTAGAACGAAAATGGTGAAGTTTGGATGAAATTTGGGTTCGAATCGATGTGTTTTGGTTGCAAGATTGAGTACGGGTTGTTGCTGGTTTACAAGTGTATTGGTGTCATAATAGTTTGTTTTGGGTTGCTTAAAATAGAGGAATCGGGTTCGTGTGCTTTGGGCGCGATATTGGATACTACGGAGGCTTGAGAACGGTGTTTCGGCTTTCATTGGGCTTAATCGGTGAGTGGAAACTGTTTGAGACTTTAAATGCGTTCAATGAAGGTTTTTGGGGTTTGTGTAGAGTCTTAGAGACTAACCTAGACCCGAGTGTAAGTTATCTATTCTTGCTTGTTTGGTTGATTATGGGCGTTCTCGATTATGTGTGATGTTGTGTTTTTTGGATTGTTTTTACTCTCCGTTTAACGTTGTTGTGTAGTCGTTGTTGGTGTCGAGCCTCACGTGACGGTTGTCGTTGCTACGGTGATGTGTAGCCCCACCGGTAGTGACTGGTAGAAGAGTACGGTGATGTGTAGTCCCATCGTAAAACTACTAGTTGTTGTGAACGGTGATGTGTAGTCCTACCGGGTTTTAGTTATGCATGTGCATACCATGTATAGTTATGATTGTGCTTCGTTATATCTTTTCCTTAAATGGTTTTGCTCCAAATCTAATATTTACATTTTAAAACTACATTGTTGTTGTGTTTTAGTGCTCCGCTCACGAAGCTTTAAGCTTATGCTCTCTCCTTTTTCAACAATGCAAATCGTTAGAGGCTTTGGGAGGCAAGTGGGCAAGGAAGGAATTCTCGGGGTTCTCACTAAGTTCAAAGTATGGTTTATGTTATGTAATAATGCTTAGACAACGGAAATACTAGATTTGTATGTTAAGGAGTTGGTGTACAAACTCCTAAGTTTTAGCTATGTTTATATTTCTAGCATGTTTTAAATGATGGTGCTATGTTATGTTGGGGTGTGATGTGGCCTTGTATGAATTGCTATGCATATTGACTTGTTAGTGGTTTTTGAGACTAAGTGTTCTTGTGAGATTTGGGCTTGATTTCCATTTTGGTGCTTGAATGCTAGTCTAATGTTGGGATTAGGACATTTTGCATCTAGAATGTATGTACAATATGTTGTTATGTGGTTTTGATGATTCGGGACAAGTTTGGGGACTTTTGGAGGTGTCAAAGTATGTTTTCAGGCCAAACTGTGTGTAGACGTTTCGAAACGCTCGATATGGTTTTGGAACGGTCGACAGCTTCAGGGGTACTCGTATCGAAACGGGGGTGGTGTCGTTTCAATACGATTTACCACTGTGAGCCCCCGTTTCGGAACCCATTTCGATACGTTTCGACATTGTGAGCCCCATTTCAGAACCCGTTCCGATACGTTTTGTCACTGGAAGCCTCCGTTCTGAAACAAGATGGGACCATTTCGAACGGCTTGGTCTCATTTTTAAAATGGAGCTCGCGTTTCGGAACGGGCAAGCCTTTTTTGAAACGCAGGTAGTTAAAACACTTAAATGGCACTTTCGAAGGTTTCCAAATGTTGCACTTTGGTCTCCTTGGCTTGTATGCTTTCTAATTGAGCTATATGTATCCTTTTTGATGGTTTTGCCCCGTGTGCATGGAACTTGACCAATTAAGCTACTTGGTAAATTTAAGTTGTTGTATGCTATGCTTAGATTGTTTTCGTTTTCACTTTTTCCGTTGTCGTCTTCACACTTAGGATTAACTGTCACATTTGGACAAGATAAATATTAATGAAAAAATAGGGTTGCTAATCGAAGTGAGGTCTTAGCGGGTTTCGCTTCGATTTTTTCCGTGTAACCCGTTCGGTCTGATCTGTTGGCTAGGCCAGAACGAGGGGATTACAACCCAAGGCAAGGGAATGTTCAGATTCAGGCATGCAACTTGTTTTTAGGGTCGGTTCAAAGCAATAACTTGCAATATAGAAATGAAGTTGCATCACTGAGGAACAATCAATTCTACAATAACCAAAACAATGGACCGCCGGCGGGGAACGATTTGATGGTTGTTGCGGTCCAGGGGTTCGTGGAAGGAATTGGGGAAGAAGACGAGGGAAGAAGATAAGAATATTTGGGCAAAATGAACTAATGAAATGGGAGATGGGGTTTGGGGAAGAAGACATGGTGGGTTTAGGGAAGAAGATGAAGGTATTTTGGTAAATTTAGGGTAAGGTTTAATATATTTATTTTATTTTATTTTATTTTAAAATTTAAAATTAAATAAAGAAAATGATGTAGCGCGTTTTGATTGGTCAACACAGAATTTTTTTAACGGTGTTAACTTTTTGAGTGAAATGAGTAACGACGAATCTTTAAGAGGTAAAAATGGGTAAAACGTAGTTTAGGGGGCAAGTTAGAAAACATGTAAAGTTTAGGGGGAAAGTGTATTAAGCCTTTTAAATATAAGAAACATAAACTTTAAGCATATTTTGACTTTTTTATTTATAAAGAAAGATGTCCAACAAAAGTCTTTAAAATTCAATTGGAGTTATCAACAACAAGTTAATTTAGCAGGATGAGCCGAAGCGGATGCTGGTATTAGTCAGAAGGGGTTTGGGTCCCCCAATATTTTGGAATAATTCATATTTAGCCCCTCAATTTAGAAAATAATAATTTGCCTCCTTTAAAAAATTTAAAATTCTTATTAAATTTTTATTTCTTTAAATATTTTAATTAAAGTCTCTTTTAAAATTTTGAAAATTTCTCATTAAGTCTCAAAATTTTTGAAAATTTTATTTTAGACTTCTAAAACTTTCAAAATTTTTAAGTTGACCTCCTCAACTTATTTTACCAATATCCGCCCTAGGGATGATACGCTTTTTCCCTTAAGTAAGGTCGGAGATTTGAATTCTGGCGTTATGAATGGATCGCTCCCATATTAAACCTCAGACTTCTGTAAAATCTGATTCGAATTAGTCGGTCAATGAATCAAATGCAGATAATTAAACAAGAAAAATTCACTTGTAGGGATGGCAAAAAACTCGAATCCAACGGGTTTCGACCCAATCCAATTTGGTAGGGTCGGATTGTTTTGAGTTTTCGGTTTTCGGGTCAGTCTGTTCGGGTTTTTAAGAAGTTTGGGTCAGGTTCAGTTTATGGTAGAAATTCCCCGATTCGTCCCGCCCTGGTTTATTTATAAATATTTTTTCATATACTATATTTAATATTTTTATTAATTTTCTTCAAGGCGGGTCATGTTTAATCGGGGTTTTTATTAAAATTTTAGGGTCGGAGTCGGATTATACTTTTATTATATCTGGTCGGAAATAAAAATATAATAAATCTGGATCAAGTCAAATCTTTAAGTTTTTTAAGCCAAGTTTAAGTCAAAGCTTTAAATTTTTAGGTCGAGTTCGGAGTAACCAAAAACCCGTCTCACCACGTTGCCATCCTTATTCACTTGGAGTTGAGCACCATACAAAGTCAAAACGCAGAAACTCACGACAACGTGTGTTGTGTCAACGAAGATCCTTATTGTTCTTTTGATTGGCTTTCCACAGACAAAACGCTGTGCAAACTTGTCGTGTTTCAAGTACAAACCGCGTTGATAAACAGAAGCAAATGACTTTAGATGTTAAATTTTGATTGTATTCAATTTCAAAAAAAATTAATAAAATTTTAATAACTCAAAACTTTTGATAATCAGTAAATCGATTTTTAAGTTTAAGTCAAATTTTTCAAATTTATTTGATATATGTATTGTATATAAAAAATATAAAGAAATATGTGTATATTATATATGATTATAAAAATTGTTTAAATTTAAACAAATTAGTATCATGATATTATAAATATTTATAATTAAATTTAAATATAAACTTAAATAAAACGAGTCGACTTAAATTTCATAAATTCAACTTAAATAAATTTAAAAAAATTAAATTATAAAACCACTCGTCCATTTGAGAAATTAATTTTTTTACGCGAGTCAAATAAACATTTATATTCATAGTTGGTTATAATTTTTTTAATCTTAATATAAGTTGAGATTATAAATTTTCATGAAATTACTTTTTCTATTAACAAAATTGAAACTAAAATTTTAATTGAAGGGCTTTTCAAAGAAAAAAATATATACTCTTCAAAATTGATTAGACGGTGTTGAATAATAAAAAATAGCTTTAGGGTTTGCTATTTCCTTTGTACGCTAATTTGGGGAAAAGGAGGCAGAGGAGAAGACGCGAGAGAGAGAAGAACGATTTAAAATTTTATTAAAGAAAAAAAATTAAATTGTATATTACACATACACGTTTTTATAATAATAATAATAATAATAATAATAATAATAATAATAATAATAATAATAATAATAATAAAAAACTAACTAACTTTACAACTAAGCAATTCAACTCAGCAACTAACTCTACAACTCAACATCTTGATAATCTTGTTAGTCCCCCTCAAATTAGAGGATACAAGTTTTGTAGGCCCAACTTGAAAATAGAATCTTGAAAAGAGAAGGATGGCAAGGCTTTAGTAAAACAATCAGCAAGCTGATTATGTGAAGAAACATGCAAAAGTTTAATTACTCCATGTTGAAACTTTTTTCTCGGATCAAATGACAATCGATTTTAATGTGCTTTGTGCGTTCATGATGCACAGAATTTTCAGCATTTTTTATGGCTGACAGGTTATCACAGTAAAGATTAGCAGAAGAGAACTAAAGTTTTAAATCGGAGAGTATATAAGAAAGCACTAAACTTCACAGGTTACAGTTGCTAAGGCACGATACTCTGCTTCACTAGATGAACAAGAAATGGCTTGTTGTTTTTTAAACTTCCAAGAAATTAAGGATTTGCCTAAAAAAAACACAAAAATCAGTTGTGGACTTACGAGAATCTGGACAAGAAGTCCAGTCAGAGTCAAAAAAGCAATAATTTGTAAGTCATTGTCAGCAGGAAAGAATAATCCTTGTCCAGGTGTGCCCTTCAAATATCTAAGTATTGTAACCCCCTCGTCCCGGCCTAGCCAACAGACCGAACCGACCGGGTTACACGGAGAAAATCGAAGTGAAACCCGCTAAGGCCTCACTCCGATTAGCAACCCTATTTTTTTCATTAATATTTTCTAAATGTCACGTTTAAACCTATGTGTGAAGGCAAACAACAGAAAAACGAACACGGATACGAATCGAGCAGGGGGATAAAGGTAACTTAACCTTACCAAGTAGTCTATTAGTCAAGTTTCATGCACACGAGGCAAAACCATTAAAAAGGATACATATAAACTCATTTATGAAGCATACAAGCATTAGGGACTAAAATGTAACATTTGGAAACCTTCAAAGATGCCCTTTAACCGTTTTAACTACTTGTGTTTCGAAACAGGACTGCCCGTTCCGAAACGCGGACTCTCACTCAAAAAGTAACATTAAGACATTCCAAAACGTTCCACCTTGGTTCCGAAACGGGAGCTTCCAGTGGTAAAACATACCGGAACGACGCCACCCCTGTTTCGATACGTATGCCCCAAAAGCTTGGTCGTTTCGAAACGCCTGGGCACAGATTGGCCCGAAAATACATTTTGGCATCCCCAAATGTTCCCAAACTTACCCCGAAAGATCACAAACCACATAGCAACATATTTAACAAAAAATCTAGAGGCAAAACACCCTAAAGACAAGCTTCTAACACGCATACACGCAAATATAGATCTCAACCTCAAAAGCTCATAAGAACATTTCAGTTCAAAAACACCAACAAGCCAAAACACATAGCAATTAACCAAAGGCCATAACAAGCCTCAACATAGCATGATATCAACATTTAAAACATGTTAGCAACATTAACAACTACAAAGGAGTTTGGACTCCAACTCCCAAACACAAAAGTCTAGCATTCTCATTGCCTAAGTATTATTACAACCATAAAAACTATACTTTGAGCTAGCAAAGAACTCCAAGACTCCTCCCTTGCCCCGCTTGCCTTCCGAAGCCACTAACGATCTGCATTGTTGGAAAAGAGAGCGTAAGCTTAAAAGCTTAGTGAGCGGAGCTCAAAATCACAACAATTACAATGCAGTTCAAAACATGTAATTTTAGTTTAAAGACAAAATCATTTAGAAAGGAAACACGATGGAATGAAAGCATAAACAAAACATGGTACGCACATGCACAACCATTTTCGGTGGGACTACACATCACCGTTCACAACAACTAGCATGATTCTGACGGGACTACATATCACCGTACTCATCTACTAGTCACTACCGGTGGGACTACACATCACCGTATTCAACAACATACTTTCCAATAACCATCACGTGAGGCTTTGACAACAACAACAACACACAACATTAAAAATGAGATAAAAGCAATTGCATTTCAACCAACAATGTGTATAAACATATACACCGACACTTAACGAAACAAGACAAGAATCAAATACACTTACACTTGGGCTTAGGTTGGCCCTTAAGGCTCCACCCAAACCCCAAAAAATCCTTATTTGAACATTTTAAAGCTTCAAAACAATTTCCACTCACCAGCTCAATACCAAAACAAGCTAACGACCCTTCTTCAAGCTTCCACAACTCCCTGAGTAGTGTCCGAAGAACCCAAATCGTTATCCACTGCTTCTACCCAAATCAAAACAAAGAATTAATACACCTTTCAACATTTAAACTCGCTAAAATCAATTCCATCAAAATGCGACAACAACAAGCATCCAATTTCTATCCGAAACTAACCAAAATCATCCTCATTTCTACTCTAACCTCAAGTCAGCCATATCCTCATCAATTTATCATCCAAACCATGTTCAAACACTCCAAAAACACCAACCCAACAATATCAAACCATTAGGAAACCCTTTCCACCATTTCTAAGCCAAAAACCCAAATATTCATTACCCAAAAATTACTCATTTCTCATATTTTGGGATTTCATGTTAAACTCATTGTCCTAACACCATTTTACACTCAAAACATCCTTTAAAACTCACCTAAACCATGGTTTTCACTAAAAAAACTTAAACCCTTCAAAAACCCATTTTCACCCAAATGAAGAAACTTGAGAAATCTTCAAGTTTTTGGAAGGAAAATGCTACAAGTAAGATATAAACGAAAAGAGGAGTAAAAATTAAGTGGTTTGCCTCTTTGAAACCTCCAAAATGGTGAAGCTTGGTGGGAAAAGGATGGTGGCTATGGCTTTGGGTGTTTTAACATGAAAATGGTTTTGGGGAAGGAGATGAGATGAGAAATTTTGAAATATTGTATTTTATTTTAATTTAAAATTTATCTCCAAAACCCATTTCCCCCATTTACCAAAAGACCCTTTTTAACTTCCTTTTTCTTCAAAAGCTTTTAAAATTGGTTTATTTTAAATTGTTTCCCCCACGGTTAGCTTAACCCGAACCGGCTTAACCAAACCCGAGTATCTCCCGGGCCCCAAACCCGGGCATTACAACTCTCCCCCCACTTAAGAAATTTTGTCCTCGAAATTTACCTGATGGAAAGAGGTACGGAAACTGTTTCTCCATGTCATCCTTTCTCTCCCAAGTGGCCTCTTCTACACCTCGTTGTCTCCACAAAACCTTGACTAACTCGATAGACCTCTCACGCAACACTTTACTATCTGTAACAAGAATCTCAACCGACTCTTCATCATACGACAAATATGGGTTCAACTCGATCTCTTCCACTGGCATTACATGAGACAGATATAATCTATACTTTCAGAGCATCGAAACGTGAAACACATCATGAATCTTCTCTAACTCTGTCTTCAATCTCAATCTATAAGCAACGGGACCAATTCTCTCAACTACCTCGTAAGGACCAATGAATCTCGGACTTATCTTACTCTTCTTGCCAAACCTTATCACCTTCTTCTAAGGTGAGAATTTCAAAAATACTTTGTCGCCCACAACATACTCTATCTCTTTTCTCTTCAAATCGGCATATGATTTATGTCTGTATGGAGCTTACTTCAAGCGATCACAAATCAGTTTTACCTTCTCGGTAGTGCCCTTAAGCAAGTCTGGCATAAGTATAAGCTTTTGTCCGGCCTCAGCCCAACAAATGGGTGTTCTACATTTCCTACCATACAGAGCTTCATACGTTGCCATCTGAATACTAGCCTGATAATTGTTATTGTACGCAAACTCTACTAACGGTATGTGTTTCTCCCAAGAACCCTGAAAATCGATGATGCAACACCTCAACATGTCCTCTAACACCTGAATCACTCTCTCTAACTGACCATCTGACTGTGGGTGATACGAAGTACTGAAGTTCAACCAAGTTCCCAAGGCACGATGCAAACATTCCCAAAATCTAGCTGTAAACCTCGAATCTCGGTCGGACACAATCAATTTCGGTACCCTGTGCAATCGCACTATCTCACTGATGTACAGATCGGCCAACTTGTCTAAGGTGTAGGTAGTATGAACTGGTATGAAATGGGCACACTTGGTGAATCTGTCAACTATTACCCACAATAAATTCTTCTTCGAATGAGTCAACGGTAAACTTGACACAAAATCCATAGTAATACGTTCCTACTTCCATTCTGGAATCTTTAACGTCTGTAACAAACCGGAAGGAAACTTATGCTCGGCCTTAACTCGCTGACAAACCATACACTTACTCACAAACTCGACCATATCTTTCTTTAACCCAATCCAGTAATACTCATCTTTCAACCCACGGTACATCTTCGTGCTACCTGGATGCATGGCAAAAGGACTGTTATGAGCTTCATTCAAGATAGTACGCCTCAACTCGGCATCTTCTAGAACAACTACCCTATCCTTGAAACATAAGATCTCATTCTCACCAAAGCAGAAATCTGTGGGTTTACCCTGGGCTATGTTTTGCACGTGAGGTGCCAAAGATTCGTCTTGCAACTGTTTCTCTCGAATCAACTGAACCAACAAAGGTTTAACCTGTAGCTCGGCTATCAAACCGACATCTCGTGACACACTCAATCTCGCAAACATAGCTCGCAACCCAACTGCCACTTTCCTACTCAAGGCATCAGCCACTACGTTTGCTTTACCCGGATGGTACTCTATCGTAAGGTCATAGTCCTTAAGAAGCTCTATCCACCTACGCTGTCTAAGGTTCAACTCCCTCTGAGTCATAAGGAATTTCAAACTCTTGTGGTCAGTGTAGATTGTGCATTTCTCACCATAAAGGTGGTGTCTCCAAATCTTCAAAGCAAACACTACCGCAGCTAACTCTATGTCGTGAGTGGGGTAATTCTTCTCGTGTACCGTCAACTGTCTCAAAGTGTAGCTACAACATTTCACTCTTGCATAAGCACACAACCTAAACATACATATGATGCATCACTGTAAATTATGAACTCATTCTCTAGTTCAGGCTGAATCAAAATAGGAGCTTTTGTCAATGCCTTCTTCAACTTTTCAAACGATTGCTACCTTGCATCTGTCTACTCATACAGAACATTCTTCTGAAGCAATTTAGTCAAAGGTGCCGCAATCTTCGAAAATCCCTCGACAAATCTTCGATAATACCCCGCCAAGCCTAGGAAACTACGGATTTCGGTCACTGACTTTGGTTGTTTCCAATTCACTATCGCTTCTATCTTCTTGGGGTCCACACTAATCTCATCGATTGAGATCACATGACCTAAAAAGACTACCTCCCTAATCCAAAACTCGCATTTACTCAACTTGGCATATAACTAATTTTCGAGCAAAGTCTGAAGCACTAATCGCAAATGCTCATCATGCTCTTCCTCGGTTCTAGAGTACACTAAGATATCATCTATGCACACTACTACAAACCTATCCAAAAACTCGTGAAACACTCTGTTCATCATGTCCATGAACGCAGATGGAGCATTAGTCAAACCGAAAGGCATTACCAATAACTCATAGTGCCCATAACGTATACGGAAGGCTGTCTTCGGTATGTCCACATCCTTCACCTTCAACTAGTAATAACTCGATCTCAAATCGATCTTCGAAAACACTGAAGCACCTCTCAACTGATCAAGCAAATTATCAATCCGCGGCAGAGGATACTTGTTCTTTACTGTTACCTTGTTCAACTGTCTATAATATATACACATCCTCATATTGACGTCCTTTTTTCTTCATAAACAAGACCGGAGCACCCCACAGAGAAATACTAGGCCTAATGAAACCTCTATCTGACAGCTCCTGAAGATGTGTCTTCAACTCTTTCAACTCTTTCGATGCCATTATATACGGAGCAATCGATACGAGAGCAGAATCTGAATACGTCTCAATGACAAACTCAACATCCCTATCTAGAGGTAAACTTGGCAACTCTTCTGGAAAGACACTCGAAAAATCGCAAAATGTCCTGATGTCTTGTTGTTTAACTTCACTCGTATTCGGATTCATCACATAGGCCAAGTACGCTTGACAACTCAAATCCATCAATTTCTGAGCTTCTAAAGCAGAAACAACATTGGACAAGAACTTAATGTTCTCGCCAACTACTACAACCTCAAAATCATCTACAAGTCTCAAGGAAACTCTCTTGGTCTCAAAGTCTATCCTAGCTCTATACTCTACAAGCCAATCCATGCCCAAAATCACATCGAAACCATAGAACGACAATTCCATCATATCGACCAGAAACACATAGCCCTGAATCGTCAAAGGACACCTCCTGTACATTTTCCTAACTACCACGGTCTCACCGAAGGAACTAGTAACATTCACACCTACCTTTAACCATTCATACGGTAATCCTAACGATCTTGCATGCTCACCCAAAATGTAGGAATGTGTCGAACCCGAATCTATCAACGAACGCAAAGATAAAGATCGTAACAAGAAATTACTTGTGATGTCATCCGTGTCATTCCCAGCCTCTCGTTGTGCATACACCCTAGCTGGTCCTCCACCCTCAGGCTAAACTGCCACCACATGTGCTACGTTTCTTTGACCATCATTCATTGGCTGAAAATTACCTCGACCACACCCACGACCTCCATATTGCTCAAAACCTCTAATTGGAGCTTGTCCGCCCCTAGCTAGGTGAGGACAATTACGCCGCAAGTGATCTCGGGAACCACAGTTCCAACATACCCCAAAGGTACCCATACACTCGCCCGGATGGCGCCTCCCACATCTAGTGCACTCAGGAGTGTGAACAACAGCTCCTTGGCCTTGATAGCCACGTCCATGGTTACCGCCCTTATATCTCGAATCGGGCTGATACCTCCTATCTTTGTGCCTCTTTGCATGTTCTCTGTCTCAATACGCATGTCTCTTCCCCGAATCGGACCCACTAGCACGAGTGTTCGAGCCTAAATTTTGCTCAATATCTTTGGCCCTAGAGACCAAAACATCAAACTCGGTGTAATCAGATGCGAGCATATAAGTCTTCACATCCCTAGTCAAACCGTAACGGAAACGTTCACACCGTTCTCTCTCATTGGGAACCAACTCGAGAGCATATTGGCTCAACCTCACAAATTGTACCTCGTATTTTGACACTGTCTTACCACCTTGAACCAAAGCCATAAATTCCCTCTTCTTTTCATCCTAATATCAGGCTTCAAGGTATTTATTTCTAAACGTTGTCCCGAAGAATTCCCAAGTGACATTCGCTTCTGGCATACTCGAAGTAACTGTGGTCCACCAAGCATACGTATCTCTCTGAAGCAATGAGACAACACAACCCAACTTACGAGTGTCTGAGCACTCCATCTGGCCTAAGATTCAGGTAGTGCTCTCGAGCCAAGCCTCTGAACCTTTGGGAGTCAAACCACGGAACTCAACTCCATCCAAACTAAAAAGTCACTCAAGGGGTAAACCAGTCCACGCAGCCTGAGGTGGTGCTGCAGCATGTATACGGGCTAAAGCTGTCTGAAAAGCCCTGGCTATGGTCTGAATCAAATAAGTCATGTCTGTACCTGCCTGACCCGCCTGAGCTCCATTACCCCCAACATTCACCCCCATCCTGAGGTACATCATCTCTGACATCCGCCCCATTACCATCAGGAGGAGGAGGAGGAGCCACAACCTCGGGTGCTTGCTCATCGGCTCTAGGCCTTCCCCTCGGTCTCACCATAATGAAGATACAGTCTAAAAAAACAATCATAACACACAAGAAAACATTGGGTCAGCAAGGGCAAGGATCCAAGCGTTCAAGCTCTTTCAACGAAAACCATTTTCCAATAACAATACCTAGCAATGGGAATGCTCGACTACACTTCAACCAACAACAAGAACGAGAAAACATGCTTTCACACACCGTGCAATGGCAAAAAAACCAAACAAACCAACTTACCTGACTTACCTTCCCGAGAGACCTCGAAACCGAGGCTCTAATACCACAAAATGTAACCCCCTCGTCCCGGCCTAGCCAACAGACCGAATCAAACGGGGTACACGGAGAAAACCGAAGCGAAACCCGCTAAGGTCTCACTCCGATTAGCAACCCTATTTTTCGTTAATCTTGTCTAAATGTTACGTTTAAACCTATGTGTGAAGGCAAATAGCGGAAAAGCAAACACGGATACGAACCGAGTAGGGGCATAAAGGTAACTTAACCTTACCAAGTAGTCTATTAGTCAAGTTTCATGCACACGAGGCAAAACCATCACAAAGGATACATATAAACTCATTTATGAAGCGTACAAGCATTAGAGACTAAAATGTAACATTTGGAAACCTTCAAAGATGTCTTTTAACCGTTTTAACTACCTGCATTTCGAAAAAGGACTTCCCGTTCCGAAACGTGGGCTCTCATTCAAAAAGCAACATTAGGTCGTTCCGGAACGTCCCACTTTGGTTCCGAAACGAAGCCTCTAGTGAAAAAATGTACCAGAACGGCGCCACCCCTGTTCCGATACGGGTGCCCCAAAAGCTTGGTCGTTCCGAAACAACACCAAACGTTCTGAAACGCTTGGGCAAAGATTGGCCTAAAATGCATTTTGGCATCCCCAAATGTTCCCAAACTTACCCCGAAAGATCACAAACCACATAGCAACATATTTAACAAAAAATCTAGAGGCAAAACACCCTAAAGACAAGCTTCTAACACGCATACACGCAAATATGGATCTCAACCTCAAAAGCTCATAAGAACACTTCAGTTCAAAAACACTAACAAGCCAAAACACATAGCAATTAACCAAAGGCCATAAAAAGCCTCAACATAGCATGATATCAACATTTAAAACATGTTAGCAAAATTAACAACTACAAAGGAGTTTAGACTCCAACTCCCAAACACAAAAGTCTAGCATTCTCATTGCCTAAGTATTATTACAACCATAAAAACCATACTTTGAGCTAGCAAAGAACTCCAAGACTCCTCCCTTGCCCCGCTTGCCTTCCGAAGCCACTAACGATCTGCATTATTGGAAAAAAGAGTGTAAGCTTAAAAGCTTAGTGAGCGGAGCTCAAAATCACAACAACAACAATGCAGTTCAAAACATATAATTTTAGTTTAAAGACAAAAGCATTTAGAAAGGAAACACGATAGAACGAAAGCATAAACAAAACATGGTACGCACACGCACAACCATTTCTGGTGAGACTACACATCACCGTTCACAACAACAAGCATGATTCTGACGGGACTACACATCACCGTACTCATCTACTAGTCACTACCGGTGGGACTACACATCACCGTATTCAACAACATACTTTCTAATAACCATCACGTGAGGCTTTGACAACAACACACAACATTAAAAAGGAGATAAAAGCAATTGCATTTCAACCAACAACGTGTATAAACATATACACCGACACTTAACGAAACAAGACAAGAATCAAATACACTTACACTTGGGCTTAGGTTGGCCCTTAAGGCTCCACCAAAACCCCAAAAAACCTTATTTGAACATTTTAAAGCTTCAAAACAATTTCCACTTACCAGCTCAATACCAAAACAAGCTAATGAACCTCCTTCAAGCTTTCGCAACTCCCGGAGTAGCGTCCGAAGAACCCAAATCAGCCATATCCTCATTTCTATCAAATTCCGACAACAACAAGCATCTGATTTCTATCCGAAACTAACCAAAACCATCATCATTTCTACTCTAACCTCAAGTCAGCCATATCCTCATCAATTTATCATCCAAACCATGTTCAAACACTCCAAAAACATCAACCCAACAATATCAAACCTTTAGGAATCCCTTTCCACCATTTCTAAGCCAAAAACCCAAATATTCATTACCCAAAGTTTACCGATTTCCCATATTTCGGGATTTCATGTTAAACCAATTGTCCTAACACCATTTTACACTCAAAATATCCTTTAAAACTCACCTAAACCACGATTTTCACTAAAAAGCTTAAACCCTTCAAAAACCCATTTTCACTCAAATGAAGAAACTTGATAAATCTTCAAATTTTTGGAAGGAAAATGCTACATGTAAGATATAAACGAAAAGAGGAGTAAAAATTAAGTGGTTTACCTCTTTGAAACCTCCAAAATGGTGCAGCTTTGTGGAAAAGGATGGTGGATGTGGCTTTGGGTGTTTTAACGTGAAAATAGTTTTGGGGAAGGAGATGAGATGAGAAATTTTGAAATATTTTATTTTATTTTAATTTAAAATTTATCTCCAAAACCTATTTTCCCCCATTTACCAAAAGACCCTTTTTAACTTCCCTTTTCTTCAAAATCTTTTAAAATTGGTTTATTTTAAATTGTTTCCCCACAATTAGCTTAACCCGAACCGGCTTAACCAAACTCGAGCATCTCCCGGGCTCCAAACCTGGGTGTTACAAGTATTCTATGTGCAGCAGTTAAGTGAACATTAGTAGGAGCAGATAAGAATTGGGATAACTGTTGGACAACAAAAGAAATATCTGGTCTAGTATTAGTAAGATATAAAAGTTTACCAATAAACTGCCTATATGAGGTAATATCTTGCAATGCATCACCATCAGATTTTGATAAACGTTTTATAACAGCAATAGGAGTAGAAACAGGCTTAGATCCTAGAAAATCAGTTTCTTTTAAAAATTTCAAAGTATACTTTCTTTGATACAAGTTTATACCTTTGTTTGATCTAGCAATTTCAAGCCAAAAAAGTACTTTAATTTCCTAAATTCTTTTATTTTAAAAACATCATGAAAAAAATTTAATAGAAGTAATCTGCTGAGAAGAAAGACTAGCTAAAATAATGTCATCCACATAAACAGCTAGAGCAATAAACTGAGAACTTTCACCTTTAGTAAAGAGACTAGAATCTGAAAATAATTTTTTAAACCCTTGGTTACCTAAAGCAATTGTTAACCTTTCATTTCACTGCCTACTTGCTTGTTTTAACCCATATAAACTTTTATTTAACTTACAAACTAGACCAGAGTTGTTATTAGAAAAATTAGGTGGTAATTTCATATAAACCTCTTCTTGCAGAAAACCATGCAAAAAAGTATTATTTATATCTAACTACTGTAAATCCCAGTTTTGAGCTGCAACAATAGCCATTAAGGTTCAAATTGTAGTAATTTTGGCCACAGGACTAAAGGTATGAAGGAAATCAACCCCAGACTGTTGTGTGTACCCTTTAGCAACTAACCTAGATTTATATCTATTAAGGGTGCCATCTGGTTTTAGTTTAGTTTTAAAAACCCATTTACACCCTATGATAGTCTTGCTAGGAGGAAGAGGAACCAAATCTCAGGTTTTATTATTTTTTAGAGCAGAAATTTCTTCTTTCATTGTAGTTTTTAAGCATTTATGTAAAAGAGCTTGCTTATAGTTCTTGGGTTCACTCAATAAGTCTACATTATTAATAAAAGACTTATGTTGAGCAGAAATATTAGTATAAGAAAAAACCTGAGCAACACAATGTTGAGCAGTTCTAGTCTTAGGCATATTAACATGGAAATTCTTAAATTTATGTGGTATTTTAACTGCTCTAGAAGGTCTAGTAGTAGGTTGATCATTAACTCTAGAAGAACCAACAGGTTGAACATCAACTATAGAAGGATTAACATGTTAAGCAAAAACATCTGAAACAGCAGAACCAACAACATTGTTATCAAAATTATCAGAAGAATATTCTATAATATTTTTTAAAACAACAACATTGTCATCGGTATAATTCTGATTTTTTTCAGTATAAAACTTATCCTTTAAACCTGAATTATCACAATCGGGCAAAACAACATTACTAAGATCGCCAGAAGAATGTTGTTTAAAAGAAAAAATGTTCTCTGAAAAAATCACATCTCTTGACACAAAAATAGTTTTTGTATCTAAATCATACAATCTGTATTCTTTCACATTCTTTGAAAAACCTAAGAAAACACATTTAATAGCCCTAGGGTGCATTTTAATCTTTGCTTTAGGTAATAAGGAAGCATAAGCAAGACAACCAATGACTCTAAAATGACCATACTTAGGTTTAGATTGAAAAAATTCTTCAAAAGGTGTCTTGTTATCAAGAATTGAAGTAGGAGTAATGTTAATTAAGAAGGCAGCATGTAAAATAGAATCCATCTTGTAATCACCTATTTTGTTCGGGGTGTTAAACTCGTCTTTTTTATAATAATGGGCTTTGATACTTTTGTTAATTATATATATGTTGTGATTAAAACCTAAAAAAAGAAAAAAAAGAAAAAAAAATTAAAAACGATATGTATATATATATTACTACTATTAAAATATCTATTATTATTATTTACTATATTATTTACTATTATCCATTGTTATTATCATCTATTATGATTACTATAAGTGCCATATATTACTATTATTATTGTCTATCATATTACTATTTTATTATCATTATCTTACCCTTATTAATTTATTATCATCGTTATTTATATCATATATTAATATTACTATTAGTATTATCTACTTATTACTACTATTATCTTCCATTATTATTATTATGTATTATTTATACCTTTTATTTATCTACTATATTATTATTACTATTACTATTATTATTATTATTATTATTATTATTATTATTATTATTATTATTATTATTATTATTATTATTATTATTATTATTATTATTATTATTATTATTTTTATTATTATTATTATTATTATTATTATTATTATTATTTATAAATCTGAAAATCAGAAAATACTATATATATATAAACACATATTAATAAATAAAAAGTCCAACGTTTATTGTTAATAATTGAGTCCATTTACAGAATAATATAAAAACCCAAAAAGAATATATATTATATAAAGCCCAAATAAATAATTACAAAGGCCCAAATATGAAACCCTAAGTCTGACAGCTTTATCTCTTTGTGCAGCCGCCCAATCTTAGCCGTTAGATCTGGGATAAATCTAACGGCCCAGATGATCCCTGATGAAGAAACCTTAAGAGAGTTTGCCTTAGCCCTCAGCGCCGCCTCGTATCAACCCTTGGATCAAAGACGCATCAGACGGCCAGGATCGTGTGCCACACGCCTACGTCCCCTTAAATTCCATGCGCGGGTGTAAGCCACCGCTCTATTCCAGTTCCTCACACCCGTCCTTTGCTGGTCCCTCTCCACTCGTACGAAACAATGTATGTAGCAAAAAAACAAAACATCATAGGCTAACCAACAATTGCAACGGATTTCACAGAGGAAAATGCAACCAAAATCAGAGGCAGACGAATACCAACAAAAATGAGAGCAATCGACATCAGATATTTCAGCAATTTTATGTAATTGGAAAAAGCAAAAAAACTGTAATATTCGGCTATAAAACCGAAATCAACACAGAATGTAAAAGAAGGTTTTTTAAGGAGAAATTGTAATCGAAGCATTCAGTAATACAAGCAAACTCTGTTTCAGAGGTATTTTCTTTTCAATTCAAATCGTAAAGAATAAAAATAAAAAACAGAAATGAGTTAGGGTTTTCGGTTACCTCCGCGTCTTTTCTCCTTCCTCCCGTTTGTTGCCCATCTTGCCGGTGAAAAGCCATCTGGTCCCCTCTAGGACCACGCACGATGAGCCGGTGAGAGGTAAACATCGATAAAAGATTTTTTAAAGTTTTTTTGTGTTCGATCGAAAGTAAAAAGGGAAGAGAGCTGGGTTTTGGGGTTCGGTTTTCACGAAAATAAATGAATTTTTAGGTTTTGGGGGTCTGAAAAGGTCAAAAAACTGTCTCCTTTTTTAGGTTCCGGCACCGACAACGGCGATCGGAACTGTGACGGCGCCAGAGAGGAGAACGAAGAAAAAGAGGGCTCTCTACCTAGTTAGGATTTTGAAACTCAGAAAAGGGTTAAAATGTTTTTTAGAACAGCTTTTATAATGTTTTGTTATTTTAAAATAGGTTTAATGGCGTTTAAGCCCCTCCGCGTATTGTTATTACGCATGCAGGGGCTTCCGCGTTTTTAAATTCCGTCCTAAGTCCTGGTTTGTTTTCAAACATTTTCAATCTCGTCCCAATTTGGTTTCAATCTATTTTCGAGTGGGAAAATCACCACCTTAGTCCTTATAGCTTTTTGCGTCTATTTTTGGTCCCATTTCGCGCTTTGATCTTTTTTTTAAATGGGTTTATTGCAGTTGCGGTCTCTGACAGTTTGCATGTTAGTTGTTTACTCAGCATTTTTATTTTGTTATATTATTCATGGATTTTACCTATTTAGACATGTGTTTATCTCGAATGTACATTTTGCCATATTGTTTATGTTAGTATGTGCATATATGTTTTTTTATGTGGCATGCCTAGTTGTTTTAATGTTATTTGAATATGCTTTTTGTGACATGCATTTTAATTGTCATCCATGTGACTCCTTAATGTTTAAATGTGAATAATAATTAATTTTAATTATAAAACGGAGATACTTATTAATTTGCGTATTCGGGTCGACTAGCCTAGCTTATTGGATAATCCTCGAATATTCAGATTAATTCGAATCGTCTAAAGGTACATTCGTAATTAAAACAAACAAGACCATGACATCATTCTTTAATTGCTTGCATCATGCATAAAGGTGACGTACGGGATCCAAACCCTAAACTAACACGGCAGTCAGTCTTATATGATGTCGGTGTAGTCTTTGGTCCGGTGTACCGTCATCCTTTCTAATTAAACGACTAATTAATTTGAAACCACCAATTTGATAAAGATCGTACGATTAATGTCCAATTTTCAGTTAAAACCCCTAATTAAAGTCGTTTTAGATTTCGAATAATTTCCATCAATTTAAAAGCAACAATTCTTTTGGTACCGATTTCCGGGCGTGATAGGGGTGCTAACCCTTCCCCACACGTAACCAACTCCTGAACCCTTTCAAACGAATCTCTGATTTTGTTTTTACGGTGCCCGGCCTACCTCAGTGACCAATGGCAACTCTAACCGAAAAAAATTATTTTAAAGATTTTTCCCAAACACAAATTTTCTCCTTTTAATTAAATGTTCCGAAAATAGGGGACTTGAAAAAAAAACCTTGTTACACATCCAAAAAGTCAAATATAAAGCAGGTTGAATTCTTAAGGCCCTAGCAACATTCAAAAGATACTGATATTTTTTTAACTATGCTATTCTGTTGAGGTGTATGAGGGCATGAAGTTTGATGAACTATTTCTTTTGACTTAAAAAATCAACCA
The DNA here is from genome assembly GCA_958450335.1 of Hibiscus tridactylites. Lineage (NCBI taxonomy): Eukaryota > Viridiplantae > Streptophyta > Magnoliopsida > Malvales > Malvaceae > Hibiscus > Hibiscus tridactylites. The sequence goes on from OY288270.1 coordinate 84,512,199, forward strand.
TATCAAAAAAAAATTCTATTATCAGTCCTAATACATTTAATCTTTTTGGAGAACTGAGTTTCTATAAAAGTATAAAATTTAATAATTAATCCCCTAATTTTAAATTTAAATTTCATACGATACACCCACATAAACCTACTTCGATCATCAACAATAGTAAGAAAGTAAGAATAACCATATATGCTAGGAACAGGAAAAGGGCCCCAAATATCTATATGAACTATATCAAACACAGAATCAGATTTAAAAATACTAACATAAAAGGACAATTTTTTATGCGTAGTCAAATGACAAGTTTCACAATCACTCAAAGAACCAGAGAGAATAACAGAATCTAAATCTGCAAACATTTTCATCCTTTTACTAGAAAGATGCCCTAGCCTAGCCTGCCAAATATAAAAAAATAGAAGAATTAACCACATTACAAATAGTAGAATTTTCAGCATCTTGAACTTCAAGTTAATATAATATGTGTAGTTTCCTAGTTATACCAATCATGCTCCATTATTTGGTATCTTGTATACAACCGACATTATGTGAGAAAAGAAATGAAAAATTAAAATTATTTGTTAACTGAGAAACATAAATCAAGTTAAACTTAATTAGTATATGAAATACATTTTCAAGAACTAAATTAGGAGACAATTTGACAGTCCCTATGTGTAACACTTTAACCAATTGACTATTAGGTAACTTGACAAACTTGTTATCAACAGAAGAATAAGCTACAAAAATATTAAGGAATTGCAATATGATAAGTGGTCCCTGAATCAATAATCCAAGATTTAAAAGTTAAAGAACTATTTATTTTAAAATTTACAATTTTAGAGCAAGCACAATAATTAAAAAGATTACTATCAGAATTACTGAATTGAGAATAAGGAAGATTCATACATGGTTCTTCAATGGAAGAAGACTCAAAGTTTAAAGATAGAGCATTCACTTGAGGTTAAGAAATAAAATTCTAAATGAGATTTTCTCGTTCATTTATCAAGGATAACAAACTAGCATATTGCTATTTGGTAAATGAGACTAGATTGTCTTCACTTGTACTCATAGAAGCAGAGTGCATAGAATTTTCATTGCAAGCAACATTACCAGTCTGATTGGCTCTACTAACAGAGTTTTTATACATATACTCAGGAGGATACCCATACTTTTTATAACATTTTTTAACAAAATGCCCATAAATCTCACAGAAAACACATAATGGTCTACGACTCATTAAATTCTCAAAAAAAATAACAAGACCCTTATTATCACTCCAATTACTTGACTCTTCCCTTTTAACAGAACCCCTATCAACCAACAAGACATTGGAATCGACAATAATCATAGAACTAGTGGTTCTTTCATGTTGAACAAGAATAGAAAAGATTTCATTTATCTTTAGAAAAGGCTTCATCATTAATATTTGAAATTTAAGAACAGAGAAAACATCGTTTAAATCCCTAAGAAATCTAAGAGCAAAATCTTGCTTTCGAAATTCAACAGCCTTACAATCACAGACAGAAAGGGATCTAAGATTACAGAGTTCATCTCATATGACTTTCAATTGTGTATGAAACGCAGTAACATAGAGGTTACCTTGACGCAAAGAACAAAATTTTTGTTGTAAATCGAAGAATCGAATCAAGTCCCCTTACTTGAATCGATCATGAAGATCGGCCCACAACTCATAAGTTGTGTCTACCTAAATAACTCTTTGCGCGATTTCTGGACTTATTGCTCGCAGAAGCCAAGACAGGACCAAATTGTTACACTTTACTCAGGCTTGAAACCGATGATTTTTTTGGCGTAATTGCTTGATTGAACCATCAACGAACCGGAATTTGTTCTTTGAAATGAGCGTCATCTTCATTTAGCGTGCCCAGCCATGGTAATTAGTACTATTGAGTAACGCAGATGTCACAACGAGACCTGAATTCTCGTTCGGATAAATATAGTATTTATTGAAGGGGTTGTCGTTCTTAAAAATTTGAGTGCGAAAATAATCGAAAAAATCACCTCTAATACCATGTTAAATAATAAGAAATAATTTTAGGGTTTGCTATTTCTTTTGTACGCTGATTTGGGGAAAAGGAGGCAGAGTGGAAAACGAGAAAGAGAGAGAATAAAGAGAAACAATTAAATTGTATATTACACATACACGTTTTTATAATAATAATAAAAAATTAACTAACTTTACAACTAAGCATTACAACTTAGCAAGTAACTATACAACTCAACATCTTGATAATCTCGTTAGACGGTTCAAATTTTAACATATATTCAGAAGAAAGGAAAAAAAAAACTAAACTAATTTCGAAGAAACAAAGGAACAAAATAAATTAATTTAATCATATTGTATATACTACACAAACACAAAATATTTTACAACAAAATATTCCCCGTAATAACCCAAAATCTGCCACGTGTACTTTCACTTCATTTCAGATAACAACCTACAGCTTGAGTGTACTGTCTCGATAAGGTAAAAAGTTAGCCACGTGGCTAAAACTTGTTTCACTGGATCAGTCCCCGAGTCATGTCTACGCCTCGCTCCATATCCGACTCGGATACATTGGCATTTATTGGTGAAGGGGAAGGACTCGTCCCAGTGCCTCTCCTGTCTCTGCTCAGGATTCTCTTAAACGACAACATTCGACTCATCGGCGATTTATAGGATTGACTCGGCCCCGAGCCACACCCACTCGACTCACCTACGAAACCTTCGATATTCCTGTTAGGGACCTCAATCGACAGCTTCCTCCCTAACCCGACTGCCGACGAACCCGCCAGTCCACCCTCGTGATGACACGTAGTACAGAAGTCGGATCCTAGATTCGATCCAGATTCCCCGCCCGACGGTTCGTTAATCGTGATAGCCAAGTCACCCGGGTTGTTGGATACGGGTACAGATTCTTCAACGGAGATCCGACAAAGAGGACACGTGGAGTGAGAGTGAAACCACATGTCGATACACTCCGAGTGAAAGCTGTGTTTGCATTTGGGCAAGACCCGACCCGATTCGTTCTCTTCGAAATCCGACAAGCAAACGGCGCACTCGAGAACGGAATCCGGATGCGTTTTGGAGGAGAAGGTGAAGACGGGGAGCGACTTCAGAACACTCGCGTCGAGGCCGCGTGAGACGGCGGCGGCAGGGGTCGCGTCGGAGTCGACGTAGAATACGATCTGGGACCGGCGGCGACGACGGCGATTAGGGGAATGACGACGTCGAGCGCGGAGAAGGTAGCAGCGGGCGTAGATATGGAGGAGGAACATGAGTATCACAACGAAGGACAAGACGAGGACGGCGCTGAGCATGATTTTGCCGCTCAAAGCATAGGTAGCGCCATTGTTGGAGTCGTCGTCGCCGGCGGGAGGGAAACCAGAAGGGTTTCTGATTCCATCGTTGATTTCATTCATGGCTTGGAAACTCTTTTTTTGAGTTGTCTGGAGTGGAGAAGAAAGGAAAATAAATGAGGGGATAAAAGGAAAGGAAAGTTGTTGTGGGTTTGTTAAGTAGAGGAAGAAGGGCTTTGAATTTCCTTGAAGCTGCTACTTCAGTCTAGTCTTGTAGCAGCAGCACCTCAACTTTGACGCCGGACTCTCTTCATTTACTTCAATGCCCCTTTCTGTTTACTGTTTAGTGTAGCAGATCCCACTAATCCAACATTAATATGATTCTTCCTTAAATATTGTTAAACAAAACTTCCTATTTCTCATATATATTTGGGTATATAAAAAAGAAAAATAAACCCTAAATATATTAGATATTCAAAAATTGTTACGTTAATAGATAAATAGATAGATATTTAAGATGATTACATAGGATAGTTTATTTCTCATATACACACGTGTCGGTGTTCTCTTTCTTCCTTACTAATTATCATGGTAGTTGGCTTTTTGAATAAGAAGCTGAATTAAGAGGATCATGTAAAAAATATGTAAAATTATATATATATATATATATATATATATATATATATATATATATATATATATTCACTCTTATTTTGTTTAATTTTTAATTTAATCGTTAAAATTTTAAATTATTTTTATTTTGATCATTCAATCGTTAAATAATAGCGTTATAATTGGGCATTTGTCTTTCAAAAATTATATAGTCGTTCCAAAATTTTCTTATTTTTTTACTAAAAAACTAGTTTTAGATCTCCTTTGACTTTCTAACAACAGGGTATCTTTTTCTAAATCCTACCGTGGGGAGGCGAAGAAAGAGAAGACGGACTATATATCCTAATTTCATGTTGAGTGAACGGTAGGGATCGTAGGTTGAAGTCTTTTGAGATTTTTGCAAGTTTTAGTTTTTTAATAACGTTTTGGAGTTTTAAAGAGATTTTATGGAGAATAAAACTAAACTGGTAAAGTGAAATAAGACAATAAAGTGAGTTTGTTTGTATCTTAAGTGATCGTAGAACGTCGGAAAATGACAATTCTAATATAAGTGCCACACAAAAATGAAATTGCAAAAATTTCATATTTGGGGAGATAATATAAAATCAAAAAAGAAAAGGAAAAAATAGATGATATGTGGCTGCCACGTAAGCAAAAAGCACTCTACGTGAGGATCACTCTCATGTATCTGATTTAATGCACAAACGACTGAAACAAAAAATATTCAAAAGTTTACTGATTAAATCAAAAAATTTAAAAGTTTAATGATCAAAATATAAATGACAAACAATGGAATGATAATTTTATAGTTACCATTTATTTAATATAGTCCAATCCTTCCATTTTTATTATGGGGTTAATTAGTCCAAATATTCGGGGTGTATTTGGTTCATGAAATAAAAGATTATTCTTAGGAATAGGATTTTCGGAATGTAACATTACATGGGATATTACTGAGAATATTAGATTGCCTTATTTGGTTTATTTGGTAGGAATGTAAGATTACAATGTTTGGTTGAGGGAATATAAGATTACTTGAAAGTAAATTTTACTATATTGTCCTTGTGATATATTTTATTTTTAAAGTTAAACCTTTGAAATTAATTTAAAAACATTTGCTTGAAGATTCATACAATTATACTTAGCATATTGCTAATATAATTTGCATAAAGTCAAGCACATTTGGCTGGTTGGCCAAGCTGCTTATCTTTGTCTCCTCATTTCCTTTAGGTTATGAGTTATAGACCCACCAGGAGCACCCCCTTCCTTTCCCTAGAGTCTCCTCTTCCCCTCCCCTCTAGGTTGGATTAGGATTAGAATTAGGTTTTGTCAAATATATATGTATATATATATAATTAGTATAAACAATATGAAATATATATATATATTATTAATATTAAATTTTTTATAACTAAATTCAAATAAATAAATATTTAATGGGTAACAACGTAAATACTAAACTAAAAGTAAATATACTCCCCAAATATTAAAGCATGATTAAAATAATAAAATAAATAATAAATTTACATAAAGTCAAGAAAAAATGATAAATAGGAGATGATAATTATATCATGAAACACTAAGTTACGATGATTTTTACGAAACTACAACATAAAACCAGTAAACTCAAAGGTTCTCCTTGTAACATGCTACGTGTCTACTTTATTTTCTTACCAAATGTTTATAGAATATTTAGACATTTTAGCGAAAATTTCCATATCCATAATTTTTTATTTAAATATCAAAAATACTTTTTAAATATGTGTAAAATCATTTAAATATTAAACTAAAATGAAATAAAATTATTTAATAGATTTGCGCAATTTAAATATGTTACAAAGGATCCAAATTAAGAAAATTCATTATTTCAAGGGCAATTTTGTTCAAAATGGCAGGAATGGACAAATAACTAAGGGGAGGGTGAGAATCGCATTTCTGAAATGTTGACAAAAAAGCGCTATTGTTGGTAATAATTTTTTTCGAGTTGGTGGGAATGAAGACAAACCAAATATAAGAATAAGATTCAAGAAAAAATATTACTCCTGGTAATAATTTTTTCCGTAAATCAAACGACCTTTTATTGCCTTTTACAATTCTAGTTGAAATACTGATATGTTTTTTTCTTAAAAAACCCCTTTATAATAATTTGAAAAGGTTGTTTTAAGAAATAATTTTCATTGACATTTTAATCCGAAAAATATTATACCTCAACCTTAATTAAAAAATAGCGAAGGCATATGGTGCTTTCACGTGATGTTTCCATTCACATTTATCAAAGAGCTCAATCCACTACATCATCTTTCACACGTAGTGGTTTGTTCGTAATAAAGGAGTGTGGTACTTGTTAGCAAAAGGAGGTTAAAGTGTACTATAATTTCATGTATTGTATTAAAAAGTTTATTTTAATTTTTGTATTTAAAAAGTAAAAATTGATAGAATACGTAAGTGACGAGGATTAAATGTACAATTATAAAAACTTATTTAACTATCATATTAAATATTAATATTTTAATTAATTTTACGGTTAACGGCTTGATTGATATCATTTATATGGTTAAGTGGATAGATTCATAAATTAAATAATTGGTGATTAAAATAGAATCGATACAAAGTGACTCATAATTATGGTTTATCCATTTTTTTAATGTATAGTGTTAGTGGTGTGCATTGCTCGTTCTTAAATTTTCCGTAAATTGAATAACTAATATTCAAGGATGGATATTCTCATTTATTACAAGTAATAATTAAAAGGGTAAACTATCTGTTTGACCACCAAACTATTGTGAAAGTTTTAAAATGACCACCATAGAAAAAAACGCTCCATTTCACTACCCAAACTATTAAAATGGGATCATTTTGGCCACCTGCCGTTAATGGGCTAACGGAAGGTGACGTGGCAGTTAAAAAATTAAAGGTATAATCACACATTTGGTCCTTATTATTTACACATTCTTTCAATTTAGTCCCTCTGAAGGAAAAATCACCCAAATCCTACATAACTCTCCCATTCATCTTCTTCCCCCACAACACCCAAAGCAAGGTCACTTTAATGAAAACTGCATACAGATTTCTTAAATAAAATTCCCTTTCTTTTGTTCTCTCTATATATATATATCATGTGAATGTGATGATGCTCAACCATACAACCATCAGCTTCCTCTTGTCTGTAGAATCAATCCTAGATTCCGGTTGTGTTTGAGTTTTGAATCGCAAACGACCCAAGATCACGACAGCTTGTTCCCCATTCTTGTCTGTAGATAACCCATCGGTTGGAGATGGTACCTACTATCTCCAAGAATACACGATCCCAAGAGGTTCATCTTGGTTCTGTCTTTATGATACTCGGGGCTTGTCTAATGATGCTTTTGAAAACATTAATATGATTGAGAACTGGATGAATAAAGGTGTTCGTCACGGGGAACTTGTTATCAGGTCTGCATTTTAACTTTACAAAGTAGTTTATATCATGCATTTAATTTTTCCCTTCTTCAGATTTGTTCATATGAGGGTTTTGTTAATCAGGAAATCAGATGATTATAGTTTAAGGAGAAGAATGAAGTTTAAAATACGCAACTTAGGTCGGCAGTCTTGCAAGACCCGGACCGTTAATTTTGTCATTTTCGTTGTTGACGGGGTTTCTGTTTTGAAATCCATGGAGGGTGATGACACAGCTCAGGTACAGTATATGCAGATGATCGCCAAGATTTTCAAGTGTCCATGCTTGTCATTTAAAGGTACAGATTATTTCATGTATTTCTTACTTTCCTAGTTGGTTTTTCTTTTTATTTTCTGGATTGGTCAATGTGATTTCTTATCAGGCAATTAAATTGCTGAATGCTTCTTTTTTAGATGATAAACCTGTTCTTGTTGTCACACATGGAGATTTACTTTCAATTGCTGATCGTGTTCGTGTCCGAGTTCATTTGGGAGAGCTGCTGGGTATTCCACCTGCAAAACAAATCTTTGACATTCCAGGTGATTTCTTCAATTTATTTACATTTGTTTGACTAATAACTTTTTGTCACTGAATGATTGCAGTTGAGTCTAAGCCTTTAAGTTTGCAGAAAACCATGATCCGGTAACAGAGTTGGCAATCATTGATATGTTGTGCTACTCGCTTGAGCATGCAGATCGAAATCTTCCGCACAAGAACTGGGTAATAGAAAATATCCGTCTTGCACCCATAATAAAGGCTAAAATGTTCTCAGTGGGCTGCATACTCTTTTTAATCTGATTTGGAAAGCAAGTGCTTTGCTCTAATCCAAAATATATGTTGGAATCCTTATGATTTCTGAAGCAAATCATTTAGCTTTTGTATCACCATTGTAATTACGAGCTCTTGCACGTGCATGTAACTTGTTTACTTATTTTGTTGAAGAGATGTAAATAATGGGTATGATAATTACATGCAGGTCCGTAAAGTCCGTATATCTACAATCATATATCTGCTAGCAATGCTGGGGATTGCCTTAGCATTGGCTTACCTTAGAAGTTGGAATACGAGGGACTAAATTGTTTACTTATTTAGCTTTGGGTGTTGTGGGAAAGAAGATGAATGGGAGAGTTATGTAGGATTTGGGTGATTTTTTTTCAGAGGGACTAAATTGAAAGAATGTGTAAATAATAAGGACCAAATGTGTGATTATACCTTTAATTTTTTAACTGCCACGTCACCTTCCGTTAGCCCATTAACGGCAGGTGGCCAAAATGATCCCATTTTAATAGTTTGGGTAGTGAAATGGAGCGTTTTTTTCTATGGTGGTCATTTTAAAACTTTCACAATAGTTTGGTGGTCAAACAGATAGTTTACCCTAATTAAAATATCTGAATCTAAAACTTTTAAATTTTCAAAAAATATATTTATAAATTCCCGAATCCACAATCTCCATAGCCACAATATTCAGTAAATTCATAGTTTAAATAAGCAGTAGGCCATCTCAAATCCAAAAGAATCGCCACTCTCCAACGGCCAAAGATCTCTTCCCTTTTCCTGGGAAAATTTTTCATACCCAGAGAGCAAAAAGGAGACTTTTTTTCCCTGAGAAAAAGAATGTCAAACAAGTCCCCAATTTTCCCCATGGCTGACCCTCAACACTTCAGCGACTATGGCTTTGATCCCCAAATCGACTATTTCCAGGTCCCTCAAAGTGTAATTTCCACTCTTTTGATTCTCTGTTATGTTCTTCGCTAACCCATTTTTCATTGTTTTAAAAAAACCCAGGTTTTGGAAGAAGCAAGGAAGCACAAAGAACCATCATCGAGATCCATTGATTCCCTTCACTTCAAGCTCCAGAAACCCATTTCGAAAGACGATCAATTTTCCCGGAAAAACAGCAGTCTCAAGGCCAAGCACAGGAAGAAACGCTGGTGGTGGAAAAATGCTCTCTTTTTCTTCAACTGGAAGAAATGGGGCGCTGCTGCTGCTGGTGCTGGTCTAGATCTCGAGCTCGAGCCTGATGTTCATCGAGCCAGGGCCCGAGCTCTCCGGGCTTCGATATCGGGACCGGTTTACGTGACCGAGAGCCGATGCAGTTCGGGCTCAACAACTCCTTACAGAATCGCTAGCCGGCCATCTTCAGGTCCACTGGAGATCCCATATTTGAGTCTCCGTGAACTAAACATGGAGCACCGGCAAAGGGCGTCCACTTCCGCCGCAATGCCTATCTATTTGGTCACCTGAGGAATCATTACAAAGGGTTTCCACTTCTCCTGCAAATGCTTTATTGATTTCTGCAATGCTTTGACTGTGACTCTCCAGCTTTCTTCTCTGTTCTTGGGGTTTGATTAAAAGTGTATTGGTTTGCTTTCAATGCTTTGAAATGCTCAAAAATCAATGGGATTTTTATATTCAGAGTTCATAGGGTTTCAGAATCCAGATTCCATTGTTCCTTCAAGCAATCACCTTTGATGGATATACATAAAGATCTGTTCATATCTTTGGCGTGTTCTTTGTTTAGATTCATTTATGTTTTGGGTTAATTCCATCGGTAGTCCTTTACATTCTTGTTTAAATTTTAAATTTACATATACACTTAAAAATGTAATTCAATCCTTAAAGTATCATTATTGTATTAATCAAATTATCCTAACCATAGTTTATATGTTAAAACGACTATATCATTAAAAATCTAAGTGATTTATCTATTTATTTATTTATCATATTCAAATCAAGTTGTTCATATTGAAGTAAACATGTTTGCAATTTGATATGTATTTAAAATATACTTGACGTTTAAACTCAACAAGTAGTCTCAATAAAAAGAATATAATGTTCATCTTAGAATATTTAAATTCAAGCATTTTGCCTCCCAAAAAAATATATACAGTTGCTATATTGTAATTAAGGACAAATACTATTTTTAAAAATATACCTCGCACTAGATTTTAGTTTACATATAACCCCAAATTAATGATAGATATGATTAATATGATATTAATAATTTAAGTACTTAATAGATATTTTAAAATTCAAGGACTAATTTAAAACTTGGGATACAGTGCGGTTAACCTTTTTTTTTTCAAATAAAGTGGCTAGAATCAATGGTAGGTCATTGGGACCAAATTTGAGTACCATGTGATATGGTCAATGTAGGACCACCACCAAGGCACTGGCCATAAACCATGAGAAAACATTAAACTTAAGTTTCAGATCAGATCTGCTTGATTCTGTTTGTTAAATTCTGGGGGCATAATTTGTCACATTGTTAAAAAATGTTATTTTAATCGAATTATTTGGTTTAAATCGGTTGGATTTGATCGATGAACAAGTTGGTTCGATGGTTTTAATGTTACACTGATTTAATATTCGATTTAAGTTCGCGTTAGTATAACAAGTAAAATAACTAACGTGACTGAAGTAACATTTAAAATGTTTACTCGAATTATATATTTGATATAATCATAAATTATTTGCGTTATTTGAGTTTTAGTTAATAGTATGTTCGAACCAAAACAATAATTTTTTTTATGTCTTTGTAATTCATACTTAATTTATTTTTTAAAATAATATTATTGAAAAAGTAAAAATATAAAAAAAAATATATGAATCTTAAAAATTAGTTTCGTTTTCTTTTTAAAAGATTAATGTGATAGAATACAAGATGAACGTAATAGAAATGAAAGATATTCTTATAAAGAAGATGAAGAATAAAGGTGGAAAGATTGTTATTATCACAGTCAAAGTAAAGTGAATTACAAGAAGAGGTTGCTTCCTCTTATATACAACTCGAGACTCTTCCACAAAGGGAGATAACAAACAATAACTGCTTCAACAGAAGCTTAACAGAAACTAAACTAATCTTGATCAATCTTGGATACAGCTCATACTTGTATATACTAACATGCTTCCTATTTCCTTCTTCTCTCTGTTTTGTTTGAAAAAACAACACTTCACTTCATATCTTCACAAGTGACACTTGTAGATTCACAAAGCTTGAGACTTTGAAGACAATAATCTTAATCCATATGCACAAAATACTTTCAACTGCTGTCTAAGATGTACAAAAAAAGTTGAAGACAAAGGTTTGGTCAAAACATCAACAACTTGACTAGATGCAGGCACATAATTAATTCGAAAAGATCTATCATTGACTTTTTCCCTAACAAAGCTAAGATCAAGTTCTATATGCTTCAATTTTGCATGATGTACTGGATTAGAAGAGTGTGCTATAGCACTTGTGTTATCACACCAGATAATTGGAGTAGCTGCCAATTGAATATTTAATTCAGTAAGAAGAGATTTCACCCAAATAGACTCACACATAGCATCTGCCAGACTTCGAAACTCAGCTTTTGTGGAAGAGCGAGATACTACCCCTTACTTCTTTGAACTCCAAACAACCAGGTTTCCACCAAGAAAGATATAGTGGCCCCCAGTAGACCTTTTGTCGTCTATGCATGTACCCCAGTCTGAATCAGCATAGGCAACTAAAGTTGTAGGAGAACTTGAAGAAGAAAAGTACAAACCATGTTCTAATGTCCCTTTTAGATAGCGCAGTACACGTTTAATTGTCTTCCAGTGTTTATCAAGTGGAGTTTGCATAAACTAACTTAACTTATTAACTGAAAACTGAATATCAAGTCTAGTAGTACAAATGTGCTGAAGTGTACCAACAACCTGCCTATACAAGGTGCAGTCTAAAAAGGGATCTTCATCAGTAAGAGAAAGCTAAAGAGAGGTCACCATTGGAGTAGAGGAGGGTGTTGACTCAAGCATTTGAGTTTTCTCAAGCAACTCTAAAATATGTTTCTTCTGATTCAAAATAATCCCTGAATCAATAAGCTGCACATTCATACCAAGAAAAAAAAGATAACCTGCCAAGATCTTTCAAACAGAAAGCTTCATTAATAGCTTTGATAACCCTGTCAACTTCTTCAGGATCATTGTCTGTTGCAACGATGTCATCAACATATACCATAATATAAACAGTACTGCCTTGCCTACTCCTGAAATATAAGGATGAATCAGCTAAAGAAGCAGTAAAGCCTAAGTGTTGAACTAAATGACCCCTGAACTTGTCAAATCATGCTCTAGGAGCCTGTTTAAGGCCATACAAAGACTTCTCAAGCTTGCACACCAACTGCTGACTAGAGGGACTCTCTTGTTCAAAACCTGGAGGTTGCTGCATGTATACCTCTTCAACCAAATCCCCATTCAAAAAAGCATTATCTACATATATTTGTCTTAAAATCTAACCATTGATAAGAGCTATGCTAAGCATAATTCTAACAGTTACAGACTTTACTACTGGACTAAAAGTTTCAGAGTAATCAAAACCTGCCTGCTGAGAAAACCCTTTGGCCACAAGTCTGGCTTTGTAGCGAGCAACACTGCCATCGGGATTTTGCTTGACCTTAAAAAGCCACTTGCAACCTATCGGGACACGATCTTGAGGAAGAGAGGTCAGCACCCATGTGCGTTTATCTACCAAAGCATTCAGCTCCTTAAGTACAACATCTTTCCATTCAGGAGAAGACATAGCCTGATGAACATCCATAGAAACAACACTTACAGACTCAGCAAGAAACACTTTAGGTTTGAAGATGCCAGCTTTTGACCTAATAACCATAGAATGAGAAGGAGCAGCAACTTTAAGACCAATATGAGACACTGAAATAAGACTAGAGGGTCCACTAGTAAACTCAAGACCAGCAGCAGACTCAGAAGAAGAAACAAGATCATTAGAAGAAGAAGCTTCAATTAAAGGACCATCAGCAACTGGAGTCAGAGCCACAGGAGAAATATGAAGATCAGAGTGCACAGCAGAATGATCATTTTGAACTGGAGAATTATTGAAACCATGAGGATTATTGTGACCACAAGCACTACTAAGACCAGGAGAAACATTGAGGTCAAAAGTATGAGGTAAAACTGAAGGAACAGAAACATCCTGAATAGAGGATGAAACATTCTAAACAGGGGATGAAACATTGTGATCAGAAAAAGAAGGCACTATAACAGTAGGATGAGATGAAAAAGAATCAGTTTCAAAATTATTATTAGAAACAGAATTAGAAGTAGAACTAAGAGACTGAGAATTAGAATTAGAAAGAGATGAAACTGAACGATGATAAACAGGATGAGATGGTCCAATATATTTGAACCTGTGTAATTCAGCATCACTACCCTTTTCAGAATTAGTATTCTTATCCTGCAGATAAGGAAAATAGTGTTCATTAAACTGAACATGCCTAGATACAAACACCTTTCCATCATCACTTAAGCATTTATACCCATGCTGCACAGAACTATACCCTAAGAAGACACAAGGAATAGATCTAAATTGCATTTTATTCTTATTATAAGGTTTGGTCAAAAGAAAACATTGACACCCCAAAATTTTTAAAAATTTATAGTTAGATTGACAGTTAAACAATTTTTCATAAGGAGAAATCTCATTAAGAACTTTGGTAGGCAACCTGTTAATGAGATAAACAGATGTGTAAAAGGCATCAGACTAAAATTTAAAAGGAATGCCACTTTGAGCCATTAAAGTAAGACCTAATTTAACAATGTGTCTATGCTTTCTTTCAACCCTACCGTTCTATTCAGAGGAGTAAGGACATGTCTTACGAAATTGAATTCCATGTTCAACAAAATAACTCTCTAAATATTTAAACTCAGTGCCACAATCAGACTGGATACTCTTAAGCTTACAATCAAACTGACGCTCAGCCATTTTATGAAAATTGATAACCACATTCTTAACATCAGACTTTCTAGCAACAAAGTATATCCAGGTATACCTGGTAGCAGAATCTAGAAAGCTTACATAAAAAGCACAATTATTAGAAAGCAGGGGAGCAGGACCCCAAACATCAACTTGCACAAGCTGTAAAGGTGATTACAGGCTTCACAGAAAAATTTGCACTTTTATTGATATCTGAAACATTACAAATGTGAGACAATTTATGCATAATTTCACGAGAAGGGTGGCCAAGCCTTCTGTGCCATACAACACAATCAGAAATAGAAAAACATTGAGCATCAGAAAAATTGACATCAAAAGCAGAAGAATCATCACAAACCCTAGTTTGAAACACAGAGCTAACAGAGGAAGACTTATCAGAAACCCTAGAATCAGATAAACTGCAACCATCCGAAGACACAAACTTGTAAAGACCATCACTTTGCAAACCGCGTAGGATCAGCTGCTGTGTTATCAAATCCTTCACAACACATGAATTAGGGAAAAATTCAATAGACACATTATTGTCTTTTGTAAACTGTGAAACAGAAAGTAAATTCTTTTTGATAACAGGAACGTACAACAAATTATTTAAAATTAAAGGCCTTGAATCAGAATTGATAACAGATGAACCAACCCTAAAAATGGAAACCGTAGAGCCATCAGCAACAGAAACTCTATCAGGACCAAAATAAGGAGTTGAGGACACGGTATTACCTGCGTCGGTGTTAAATGCAACATCGCACCGGAGTCGGGATACCAAGCAGCATCACCATATCCGAAATCTTCATAAACAGCAGCAACGTTTGCAACCACAGACTCAGATGAATTCTGAGCGGCTCCAGTGAAGGGTTGTGAATGCGAACCTTGCCCAACCGTTTGAGAACCCATATCTTTAGAATATTCTTCAGAAAACGGCACTTGATTGACGAAAGAAAATTTTCCAACTCCATCATAATTCTGATCGAACCGAAAAAACATAGGCTGGCCAAATGACCCAGCTTTTCGCATATCTGACACTGCGGCCGTGCTCGACCACCAAAGGCTCTACCGCCTCCACGACCTCTGAACGCACCTCGAGATTAATTGTAGAGCGGCGGCCGAAACCCTAGAGGAGAAGCACGACTAGTGTTTTGAGACGAATAGCCAGTGTAACCCTGGTTAGTGCTATTAGAGTATGGGCTCGAGAATAGGCCTTGAGACCACGACCCATCGGACGAAGAACCCTGAACCAAATTGACCACAGAGCCTTGAGACAAAAACTCAAGCTGTCGAGACTCTGTGTCAAGCAAAACGCTGGTAACACCGTCCAACTTGTAAGGCATTTGACTGGTCATAATAACAGCCACCACCGACTCGTACTTCGACGATAGACCAGAAAGAATAGTTGAAATGTGCATCGTCTCTGATAATGGATTCCCACAGGCAGCAAGGCTATCACAAATCCCCTGAATCTGTGCAAGATATTCACGCATTGATTGATCATGTTTGCGAATGTTCTTTAAAGAACAATGCAAATGCATGATACGAGTGGTGGAAGTCACCGAAAAATTGAGCTTGACTTTCTCCCATATATCCAAGGCATTTTTGCAGTTTACTAAAGAAGGTAGAATAGATGGTCCAATGGAAGAAAGCAACCAAGAACAGAGAGCACTGTCTTGTTGCTTGCACTTCACATACTCAGAATTCAGAACTTGTCGACCACCTTCACCGGCAACTCGTTGCGGAGGCACAACCAAAGAACCGTCGATATGATCTTCAAGCGCAAGACTCTCGATAGTAAACAACACATGATGTTTCCAGAGAAGATAATTGGATTCATCAAGACGCAAGAAAATTGTCTTGTTCGTAAAAGGTTTGGAAGACGTTTCTGCTATAGAAGAAACCTCTGATACCATGATAGAATACAAGATGAAGGTAATAGAAATGAAAGATATTCTTGTAAAGAAGATGAACAAAGGTGAAAAGATTGTTATTATCACAGTCAAAGTAAAGTGAATTACAAGAAGAGGTTGCTTCCTCTTATATACAACTCGAGATTCTTCCACAAAAGGAGATAACAAACAATAACTGCTTTAACAAAAGCTTAATAAAAACTAAACTAATCTTGATCAATCTTGGATACAGCTCATACTTGTATATACTAACATAATGTAACAAAATATATAAACTTTATTGGGGTGCTGCACTGAAAACCTTTTCCAACCTGTTGATGTTTACAAACCTTGTACCATGCACATGGGAAAATTTCGATGGCTTTGAGTTTGAAAACGAATTGACCTTCTTTTTTCCTCTCATTTTCCTTTTTATATCCAATTAAAAAAAATAAAAACAACTTTTTTCTTTAACATTTTTCGGTGATCAGTAATAACATTCAGGGACAGAGTCAAGATTGAATTATGAGGGAAACAAATTGTTTCATTTTAGAAGGATCAGGATTTTAAAAAATGATTGAAACATAAAAATTAAAGGAGTTGAGATTTAATCTCACTAATTTTAAAATTAAAATGTCTTAAAAAATAATTAAACCAAAAAATTAGGGGGTCAATGCTTAATTTAATTAATTTTAAAATTAATAAGGTCCTAAAAATAAATTATACGAGACAATTTTAAGAGGAGCAATAACTTAATTGAAATAATTTTAAAAATATCAATGACTTAAAATATAATTAAACCATCAAAGTTAGGAGTAAATTGCCACTCCCACCCTCCACTTACATCAGTCCGTGATAACATGAACTTTGGTTATATAAAAAAATCAAGCCGTGTCACTCCTTAATTTTTAAAGAATATCGAACATTACCAATAGCTAATTAGTCTAGTAAGATGAAGCACCAAATCCCTTAAATAAGGTCGGAATTTAAATTTTAATATTCTGAATAAAATAATTAGGTTGAGAGAGTCATCCACAAGCCTCTACAATACTCGATTTTGATTAGTGATTGAATACCAGTGAAATCGAACATTTCATCACTTGATTCAACAGAAATAAGTTAAAAGAAAAAACATAATTTGGGCTTACTCCATTTCCCATTTGCCCTCCAAACCAACTCATTCCTTTCCATTATCAACAAGTTTTCATGGAAATTTGAACACCAAAAATTAGAAATTTTCATTTTTCTTCATATATAATTTTACTATTATGAAAGTTTGCAGTAGAGAATTCATTTATTAACCATTTATATTTTGAAAGGGCATAAAATAATCAAATCTCCGATAAGTTTAAGATTCGAATCCCAACATGTATGGTTATGGTTACGGCCTACTTTGTTAAATCTACGATTCTGTAATAACTATTTTATTGGCTCTAAATTGAGGTTTATTGTCAAGTGCTACTATCACAAGGGTATTCATTTCATATGCAACATGAGGAGCTCTGGCTTCTCGATGAACCGTTTCCACTCGTTGCAAAATCTCGCAACAGTTGCACCGTCCAAGACTCTGTGATCCGCACCTATGTTAACCTGAGAACGGAAGGAAATATCATGTCGAGTATTATCGGATTATTGCATCTCACTGACGAGAAAGCTCATGGCATATGTTAGAACAGTACTATGATATCATTGTAACTTTACTTACAGTCATGATTGAGGCGGAATAAATGTCTCCGTCGTCTGCCACTCGTGGAAGTTTCTGTATCCTACCCGTTGCAATTATGGCTACTTCAGGCAAGTTAACAATGGGGGCACCAAATTTTCCACCAATGGCGCCGATGTTGCTCAGTGTTATTGTTCCACCGGATATATC
Organism: Hibiscus tridactylites; assembly: GCA_958450335.1. Classification (NCBI taxonomy): domain Eukaryota; kingdom Viridiplantae; phylum Streptophyta; class Magnoliopsida; order Malvales; family Malvaceae; genus Hibiscus; species Hibiscus tridactylites. Next base: position 84,530,030 of record OY288270.1, read on the forward strand.
ATCTGGACTGAGCTTATTGTCCAGCGCCAATTGTTGTAACCGTGAAAGTTCCTTCGTAATCTAAATGCATGTTCAAGCATAGAAAAGCATTTAAAGCACAGCTAAGAGCAAGGACGTCAAGAATTACGGACAATATGGGGATAACAGAAAGACATTATTCGATGTTACGCTTCGATTACTACCCCTAAATAGATGAGAAATCAAACGTAACGAACCTCCAAGATAGAAAGAGACTGAACATTCTTTATGTTTGGCACCACTAAGCCGAATGGTGTGGCCATGGCAATTCCAATGTTATGGGAACCTAAAATAATCAACAAGAATATCCATGATAAGAGTCGGGAGAATCAAGAATGGAGGGAGAGAAGCAACCAAGACTATGATACCACAAATAAACCCATTCAAGACGACAGCAGCCTCTAACTGATAACATGTTTTCTCGGAAGCAATTAATATTTGGCACCTTAAATATAGAAACGCTTTCACAAAGGAAACGATAATGCATGTGCGCATGCAAACTTGCAGATATATTTGTTTGCATCATCCCTTCAAAATCAAACATGTTATTAAATGTTACACTTTAGTTGCAGCAGCTATGCAATGACTGTAGTATACCTCCATTGAAGCGTTACTCTTTTAAGATTCATGAATTTCCGAGTAAGATGCTGATTTGATCCACGCAGTTGCACGTAACATAAGGTTCGGTAAATAGAAGTTAAAAAAGGAGCTGAATGAATCTACAAACCTCTGAGGATCACTTCAACTGACTCTTCGTTGAAGCAACTATTCACCACGGGATATTTGCTCAATGCCATTGAAAGTGACTTTATCAGTATCGGAAGGAATGTGAATTTTATACCAGGTTCGGAATTGTTGGCTTGAAAAGATGCTTTAAGCTCTGCAAGTGCATCACAATCAATCTCTTCTACATAATGAAAATGTGGGACCTTTGCAGCCATGGACATTGTTTTAACCATTGTCCTCTGGAATCCCCTGGGTGAAAAAACATCATTATCATGCTTTTGGCGCCAACTTAGTCGATCAACTTGCAAATAGATATTTTCCACAAATATGAAAGAACAGTTGACCATCCGTAAGACTGTCGTCAGCAATATCATAGCAACTCTAGCTTGGTGTAAAAAAGGGGGAAATTTCATGCAATGGATTGCATTCTTAAGACTCGCACACACATGATTGCTAACAGTGGTTGCACGATGCTGTTTTTAACCGATTTTTATCATTTTGACTATAAATAAAGGTATATGTAAGACTTTGCTCTATGCCTATCATATTTGGGTAATATAATTCCACTATATCTAAAGTACACATATATCCGGGCCGCATACCTTAAGGGAACGATCGTATCTTCATAGTGCCCTGAAACTTCAGCTGACACTTGCGAAGAACTCGTTTCTCCATGAAACAGTTCTCCGAGATCAGCAGTAGCAGTAAATGACGGGTCTTCGATGATACTTTTTTGGGCAGCATATTTAAGTACATCTTCTTTTAATACCCTGCTGTCTTTCCCACTTCCCTGGACTTCGTCAATGTTTATACCATGTTCTTTTGCGAGATTCCGAACCGCAGGTGTGGATAGGACCCCACCAGTACAATCTTTGTTCAGTTTAGTATCACAATGTTTTTCATTTTCCAAATTACCAAGTACCACCGACGGAATCCGGTTTTCCTCAACAGCCATCTTAAGAAGAGTTTCCCCGACCTGCAAATCAGAAGCATCAAACAATAATTTCCAAGTAAAAGTACTCAATAATCACACGAATAAACACATACAAACTACTACATCATAAGAAGTTCAATGGAGCCATATATTTCAATTCAATAAGGCTTTCGATTCTTCAAGAACCGAGCGGATCACATAACAAACTACCATCATAATCAACATAAATGTCCAACAAACGAGCTCCAAACCAGCTGGTGATTCTCACCTTTACAATGCTTCCAGGAACATGGAGAACTTGAGAAACTCTCCCTTTGTAACGACTTGTAATTTCGATCGTTGCTTTGTCGCTTTGAACTTCGCAAAGGGGTTGAAACTCATCAACTTCATCCCCCTAACCAAAAAAAATCAAACATTAAACAAATTTCAATAGAATTCATTAAAATCAAAGCACAAAAATTTCAACCCTAACTCACCTCATGAACGAACCACTTAAGAAGTTCACATTCAGCAATACCTTCACCGGTTTGGGCCAATGGCACATCGACTATTCCATTTGTAGAAAGATCAGCCACAGCAATACTCGAAAAAAACTTACATTTATTTTCCGTATATGGAATTTTTAGCTACAATTTAAAAATAACAACAATGATCATATTAATTAACAATGACCCGAATTTCAAATTCAACAAAACTATCAATTTAGCTTTTTTATTAAAAAGTTTGATGTTGATTGGAAATTGGGTCGATGACCAAATAGCTCACATTGACAGGGTTATCGCCGGGTGATGAAAACGCCGCCAAAACGTGGGTAGAGAAGTGACGTTTGCAGTACTCCGCCGGCACCGGAGATAGAAGCGATGACGGGAAAAGCCATCGGCGACCGCTATTCCAGACTCTCTTTTGCAAAAGCCTCCTGCCGATCATACTTCAACGGCGTTAATTTCTATAAAAAAAAAGGAGGATTTTTTTTCTCGAAATGATTTTGTTTCTAATTTTACTTTGAATGTTTGTTTTACTTAAAGAGTTTAGAATTCAGACAAAAGTGCGCCAGCCAGATTACGTCTTGTAATAAAACACGTGTTCTGATAATAAATTAAATAATAATTTGATTAGTATTATTATTGTTTCTACATTTAAAAATAAAATAAAAATTATAAATGAATTAAACATTATACAAATATATATTTAATAAATATATACATTATTATAATAAATACTTAAATGTTTATTTTTGGAACTTTGATATATTATTTAATAAAAACCCTTGATGTGGGTCAAACCATTATCCAATGAAGATAACGTCAAAGAGTAATTGATGCGGTGGCAACGTTCACTTTCAATTCTAATCCAAATCAAAACTTTGATTTTTTTTGTTGCAATATTTGAATTTTTATTAATCTGTTTTATTTATACAATTGATAAATCGAATATATTAATAGAGTTAACTAATTGTTAAAGCTTTTGATCTGAATTTTATTAGACTTTGTATTAAAGTGGTAAATTTTGAGCATATTTCTTCTACTCTACATCAATTAAAAGTAGAAAACTTAATTTTATTTTTACTGTAAAATCTTGATGTATATTTTTACTGTGCCGTTATCATATAACACTAATAATCAACACCTCTACATGTTGAAGCTCTTGTAAATGTAGATGCCTTTTGTGTCAACTCACCATGAGGAACCTACATGTACACGTCTTAAAACGTACCATGTTAAGACAGTGTGTTCATGCCTTAAAACGTTTTAGTTTCACAGCTCCGAAATGAATCGAGCCTAGACTCCCATGCCTGAATCGATCTCTTTAGTGAAGAGGAAACTATAATGGAGTGTGGTTAACGAGTTCAAACCCGATTTAAGATGTAATAAAACATACAAGTTAGGCTCGAGAATTTTACGACAGCGGATTCACATACATACAGTGGGAAACCATAACCAGGAGGAGTAGAACACCTCTTTTCGGTTCACGATCAACTCAACCACCACTCTTATCATCAACATAACAGCATGATTTAACCGGATTTGAAGAGCAGAACTGCTTTCTGATCCAAGTAGAAATAAACAAAGTGGTTCGTCTCGTGAGTTACGTACGAGCCTGCACCAAAATCCAAGAAATGAATATTACAATCTACGTGTAAACAACACAACTGCAAATGCACTTGTAGTAATCGGCCATTTATCTAGGTTGTATCCACCATTACAGAACCGGCACTGTGGAGTGCGGACTACAAATGTCTAAACGTACGCACTCAACAAAATCAATTCATATTATCACTGTTCAATGTTCATAGAAGCCACAGACCGTAAAAGCATGCAAAATTTATAGAAGCCAGAAGACAAATCAATTCATATTATTATCGTTCAATGTTCAAGACTTCAAGTAGCTATAATAGATCAACTGGCCTTAGGTTATCCAAAGGAATGAACCCTAATCCATACTGAAGAATCCCTTTTCCCCATCTTTCTTGAACCTGAAGTTTTCAGTCCGAGGTTTCTGAAAGCTGAAAGTTCCAAGATCTAACAACTTTCTCATTCACATAGAAAAGAACACAAATTAAATCAGATTCAGTAACAGTCATTGGATTCGGAGGTATAAATTTGCCAACCTAAACAAATCCAGGCATGGCCAATGGACATTCTCACACCGATATGAAATCCAGTACGTAAGATAGTGAAATACAAGAACAAACTACATATACAATGCGAACCATGTATGGATTAGCATTAAGAATCTGTTTTAAAGTGGCATCACCGTAGCTGAAACACTCGATTGAACATAAAAGTTCCTAATCCTTCAACAAAGAAACCAGATAAAGTTCGAGACAAAAAGATGGAGTTTCCCCCTTTCATCAAAAGCAATCTATCCAAGTATCCATAACAATGAAAAAGCTAAGAGTTACATTACACTCCAAGAACATAAAGCCAAAGCTTAAGGCAATCCAATTCCAATCTCTAAGTATCCAACATCTACATCATTTAAGAGAAGCTAATGTGCATTGAAATTATATATCAATAAAGCCTAGATCTGCTCTGATTTCAACTAAAACACACTATATTGAAAATTGAAGCTTTGAGATCAAATGTAGATGGAAAATTGGGTTACCAAAATTGCGACCGACAATGCAATGCCAAGTGGGTCCATGTCTCTTATCGAATTCCTTCTTTATATATTCTGCTACATCTTTCTCTACATTGTTCTTCTCAAATCCCTATTCAAAAACCCAGAAGAACACAAAAAAGTCACTCCAAGTAAACAATTAGCGACAAATCTAGACCAAATGAACAAAACCCAGAAACGAAATCGAGTCAAAAACCATGAAAATCGACGATGGATCGAGTAAAAATGGAAACTTTGGAAGGTGGGAGTAAAGGATAACTAACGGAGATGGCTATATTGACAGCTTCCTTTTGCAGTTCGTCTTTCATGTCGGCGCTTTTGATGATGACTTTCTTGGGTGGTGGTGGTGGTGAAGCGGTAGACTCGGCAGTGACCGGCGGAGATAGCTTCCGGCCATCGGTTGTCGGTTTCACCATCGGAGCTCCATTGATGCTTCTCTTTGCTTCATCAGAACTCATTTTTGTCTGGGTTTTTTAGAAGAGACGAGAAACAAATGAAAAGGACTCGCTTTTTTCTCTCTCTTGCTGTTTGCAATGGTGATTGGCTGATTGCTCAGCTGATTTTTAAACTAACTTTTACCTGTGAATCTGTCAGGTGAAATTTTGATTAGAGTTCACTTAACAGTCAATCTTAGAGCAGTCTTCTAAAATCTAAAATTAAATTAGTTTTTTTTCTCAATTGGGAAAATTTAGCTCATTTTTAGCGAGTAATTTCAATTTTAGAACAATGTTACTATTTTAGCTTCAACTTGTTTTATTTTATTTTATGATCGGATTGTTATTTGTTTTGATTGTTTTATTTTATGTGCAGATTTTTTTTTTGTAATTACTTATTCAGATTATTTTATATTTAAATTGAGATTAATTCTAGTTTAATCGATTAGTCAAGTTAAATAGTATTTTGTCTATTGAAATTGAATATTATTATCAACTTAGTATTTTTTTAAAGCTAAGGGGATTATAAATAGTATATGTTCGCAATATACTCTCAAACATTTGACAATCCATGCTCAATCACTCTGTTGTAGCTGTTGGTGCTCAAACCCATGACCTCTATGAACAACAAATGTTCCTTTAACCACTGAAACAAGTTAGTTCGTACGTGATACATATTATTCTAATCTCTATTTTTATTAAAAAATTACATGACACTCTAAGAATGAGTCACATAAGTCGTAACATATAATATATGTTAAATACAAAAATGGACCGTGCAAAATTTTTGTAAGATAAAAACAGAAACAGCAACGTAAAATAAACATTGAAATTAAAAAAAATTAGGAGTAAAACTGATCTAAAAAATCAAATATTAGAATAATAATTAGATACAAATCAAACACCAAAATATTGTTTAACCCTTGTTAGGTAAAAAAACGAACCCAAAATAACCATACCGAAACTTCATTTCAATTTTTATTTAGGGTAAACTACAACAGATACCACTCAATTATGATATTTGAGTCGAAAATACTACCAAATTTTAAAATTGTTCAAAACTATCATTGAACTTTAATATACGAGTTGAAAATGTCACTCCACTGTTAAGTCAAAACGACGTTGTTTTGAAACCTAATTTAGCCCAAAACGACGTTGTTTCGCTGGAGGAAAAATATTATAGCCATGCGTGTTGCGCCTGAGAGCTTTAAACTCGTGACCTTTAGGAGAAAGAGCTAAGCTTTAACTACTGAACTAACTTAACATTATGTAATATTTTACCACATATTATAAATCTCAAACGACTTCGGATTAATTTAAATTATTTTATGAAATAAATAATATTATAAATAATATTAACATATAAATATATATTATTTGCATATATATATATATAAAAATAAAAATATATTATTTTTATATATTATTAATAATATAAATATATTATTTAAAAAACCTAAAATATTTATAAAAATAATATATTTATATTATTAATAATATATAAAAACCCTAAATCCTAAATTGTTAACCCACAAACCCCCACCCTTGAACTTAAATTCTAAACTTTAGAGTTTAAGATTTAAGGTTTAAGGGTTTTTTTATATTTGAAATTTATATTATTAAAATAATATATTTATATTATAAATAATATAAAAATAAAATATTGTTATTTAAATTATATAAACTTATTTATTTAGTTTAACCAAATTATTTTATAAAAATTAATTTTATAAATAATATAAAATATATTATTTTTACATATATCAATAAAAATATATTATTTTTTAAAAACAAAAAATATTCATAAAACAATATATTTATATTATAAACAATATATTTATATTATAAATAATATATATATATATAAGGCTTAATACCCAAATAGGTGCCCAAACTATGCTTGTAGATCACTTTTGGTGCCTAAACTATTTTTAGCTCTAAATAGGTGCCTATAGTTTCAATTTTGGTAATTTTAGGTGCCTAATCGTTAACTACCGTTGTTTTTATTAAAAAACAATTTTATTTATTTTATTTTTAACTTAATTTAAAAAAAAAACCAAATTTTTCAAAACTCACAAAATGGCCCCAAATTCGAAATCCCTAACTTCCCCGGCTGAACCCGCAGTCAATGGTTTCGCCGTCGCCCTCATATCCTCCGCCGGACTACCAAGATCGTTTCCCCAACCACCCATCGCCGATAAACGGCGGTAGGTGTGTCGATCGGCTTTCTAACGTCGAAAGAAGCTAAAATCGCGAAAGGAAGTCGTTGGCACACCTACCATCGGTTATCGACGATGGGTGATTGGGGGAAATGGTCGTGGTGGTCCGGAGGCGGTAGTGGTGGTCTCCAGTGAGGTAGTAAACGACGACAACGGTGGTAATTTGGGGATTTGGAGTTTTAGGTTAGAGATTTGAGACTGTTTTGTAAAGATTTAAAACTGTTAACTTTTTTAGAAAATTGAATTTTGAATTTTAATTAAAAATTAATTTAAAAGAAATTAAAAATTAAAAACATGCCACTTGTCACAATTTAATTGGCTAGCGGTTTTTTATTAACGGTTAGACACTTAAAATGACCAAAATTAAAACTTTAGGCACCTATTTAGAGCTAAAATAGTTTAGTCACTAAAAATGATCCACAAGCATAGTTTGGGCACCTATTTAGGTATTAAGCCTAAAAAAACTATAAACCTCAAACCTCAAATCATAAAGTTTAGGGTTTAAGGTTTGGGTTTGTAGTTTAAAGTTTAAGATTTAGAATTTAGAGTTTTTATATAATATTTATAATATAAATATATTATTTTTATGAATATTTTGTGGTCTTTTAAATAATATATTTATATTATAAATATTACATGCAAAATAAAAATAATACATTACTTTTATTTATATATATATAAAACAATATATTTTTATATTATTTATAATATTATTTATTTCATAAAATAATTTGAATTAATCTGAAGTAGTTTGAGATATATAAAATTTGTGGTAAAATATTACATAATGTTATGTTGGTTTAGTAGTTAAAACTTAGCTCTTTCTCCTAAAGGTCTTGGGTTTAAAACCCTCAAGCGCATGGTTTTAATATTTTTTCCTCTAGCAAAACGACGTCGTTTTAGGCTAAATTAGGCTTCAAAATAGCCGCACTAAAATGACGTCGTTTTGACTTAACAGGGGAGTTAACGGTTAACGGCGGAGTGACATTTTCGACTCACGTATTAAAATTCAGTGATAATTTTGAACAACTTTAAAATTCGGTAGCATTTTAAACTTAGGAGTCATAGTTGAGTGGTATGTGGTGTAGTTTACCATTTTATTTATTTTATCAACCAGTCCAATGTGATTATGATGATAAACTGAAGTTGGGCTAAATTTGTAATGTACCAAATCCAAATATAAATTTAAGCAAAACATTGGGCTTCTTAACAACATGTTGGAGCCTCAAAAGTCCCTTTTAAGAAAAATTCATCTACATCGGTCTCAATAATTTGATTGTTTTAAATGTAATTTGTGCTAAAACATATCAATAATTGAAGTTTAGCCCAAGCCCCAATGGTTAACCCATTGACTTGGGGACGCGGGGGATGTGACTTCGAATCCCAGCTCCACCCCCTCTCATTCAATTTATTTTCTTTGTTATGGTGGTAACACGTGTCACCACCACAGTAGTCTGAATAAAAAATTTAAATAATATATATATAGGAGAGAGAAAATAATAATAAAGTATTTTAAAACTAAGAAAAAATTCCACGTCAGCAATTCCGTTAGTTTTTAAGACGGGGACCAAAACATGCGAACTATGTAACAGAAGGGATGGTTTTGCCAAAAATAATAGTTTTAGGACCAAAATAGGAAGACGGTAATAGTTTGAGGACCATTGGTGTAGTTTTCCCTTTTATTTATTTTATCAACCAGTCCAATGTGATTATGATGATAAACTGAAGTTGGCTAATTTGTAATGTACCAATCCAAATATAAATTTAAGCAAAATATTGGGCTTCTTAATAACATGTTGGAGCCTCAAAGACCCTTTTAAGAAAAATTCATCCACATCGGTCTCAATTTTTATTTTAAATAAAATATTTAATTTTATTGAATAAATAACGATACAATAAAAAATTAATTTCAAAAAAGTCTAAAAAAGTCAAACTAGATTAATCATATCAACCCGATTATTTTCTTTAAAATTATCAAAGAACAAAAATTAGTATGACCGTTTTTTATATTAAGTCAAAATTAACTAAACAAATTCGAAAAAAATAAAAGATAAAAAAATTATTGCCGACGGTCGAAGGATAAACACTGGCAATATTAACATAATAATAGAGCATCACCGTACATTGTAACTGATTTTATTATAGGTCAAATGCAAACATATTCAGAGTTACTATAAATACCTACCAATATGAGAAAATTAAATAAAAAGAAAACATATCACAATCAAATGGATCTTTTATTTATTTATTTATTGGTGAATAACTCTTATATATATATATATATATCACTCTTTGACTAAAAATGGACAACTTTGTAGTGCTTTGCTGTTCTTGCTAACCTGTCAATGCAAATAAACAAATAGTTTATTTATTAAAATAAAAAAATGAGTTTGCACTTATTAAATGGTATTACATTTGTGCCCCCCGACAGTATGAAATGTACTCTAAAGGCAAGGCATGAATATATGAAAGACTAATTAGCCTAATTTCCTTTTGTTCTTGTTCTTGTCATTATCTTCAAATTTTAATTAATTACTAACCACCATCTAATTCTTAATAAAGTATTTTTCATTGTCTCAACCTTAAGCTTCATTGCATAGTGATGAAGTGTTTTTTTTAATAGTTTAAAGTTGATTACAATCTAGTATCTGTTTATAAATATTTTTAACTTTTTGACAATACCCATACACCTTATAGACAAAACGATTTAAACATGTGTCTTTTATAATGAACATCATCCGCTTTTTCACTATGTTATTTGATGGGTTCCATAGTGATGAAGTGTTAATTTGGTGCTATTATCATTAAATCCACACATTAAATTATAGTCCCGTCTTTGTCAGAGCGGTTTGATGACGATAAGTTTGAACATAAATATTGACTTGATATCCACATGATATATCTTTAGTTACTATTTAATTCTTTAAATGTTACGGTTTGTGTTGATTTATCTTTCTTTTCTGTTGTATTTTTTTTCTTTTGTTGTATTTTTATTGAAGATAGAAATATTAGTACGCCATATTGTTGTTTATATTAATAGTTCGTACTTTGTCCCATATTCATGATTTTTTTCTTGTTTTTATTCCCATTACTAAAGTCTACAAGTTAGTTTTGTTAAAAATATAAAGACTTAAATTAGTCAAATTGAAAAATAAAAATTAAATTTACAATTTACACATTGTACAACAACTAATAGCATAAGTGATATAGCGACTAACATTTAGGTCATAATCAAAATTTTAAAATATGAAAATAAATAGATTAAAAATGATTTTTAGAGGTAAATTAAAAATGATCAAATTAGAGTTTGATCATTAATTTACTTTCTAGAAATTAAGTTTATCAGAACCGGGACTACTATTTTTACTAATTTATTATATAATAAATCGTTCAACAATTTTTTTTCTTCTAATTTTTTGTTTATAAATTGTTGATAATTTTCAAATTTACTGTATTTATTAACAAAACTTAACAATGTTATCTATTGGATTAACTTTTCAATTTTCAAGTAAATAGGTGGAATTCATAAGTTTGTGTCCAATAATCACATTAAACTTCGACTATATATTTTCAAACTCTAAATAAAGGATAAAATTCTTTCACAGTATTTCTATTTTTCATTCATAAAACTCGAATTTAATATCTTACATAACAGATATAGGCCCTGTTTGGTAAATAGCGGTTTGGGCAAAAATTAGAGGTTTGAGGTATAATTAGAGGTTTGACTAGTCAAATCCGCTAATATTGATGTTTGGTAAATAGCGGATTGAAAGAGCGGATTGGGGTGAAAAAGCTAATTTTGAAAAAGCTCCTAATATGAGCTTTTTGAGATTAGAGGTTTGATATTAGAGTTGTAATGACTCTTTTACCCTTAACAATTACCAAAAATCTCCAAATAACTTAAATTAAATAATAGCATTTTTAATATAAATAATAACATATTAAATATTCGACTTATTTATTGTTACTACTAATTTATATGGTGATATTTGTAAGTTAATTCTATTTTTTATTATCACATATTTATATGTGCATATAATTTTTTTAATAATTATATAAATAATAAATTAATATATAAATCTTTCAAATATGTTTAGAAAATTTATATTAAAAATAATTTTTACAAATCTAATTAATATTTATTAGATACAAAATATTCATAACTGCTAAAATTATTCAAACAAGTATTGAATATAATCATGTCCTTATATGTCATTTTGCTTGTTTAAATAATCAAACAGCTATCAGCTATCAGTTAATTTTACCAAACACTTTTATACAATCAGCTAATACAATCCGCTAGTCAAATCAGCTAATGCAATCAGCTATCAGCTATCAGCTAATGTAATCCGCTATCAGCTATCAGCTATCCGCTAATTGCCAAACAGGGCCATAGGCCCTGTTTTGTAAATAGCGGTATGAGTAAAAATTAGAGGTTTGAGGTATAATTAGAGATTTGACTAGTCAAATCCGCTAATATTGATGTTTGGTAAATAGCGGATTGAAAGAGCGGATTGGGGTGAAAAAGCTAATTTTGAAAAAGCTCCTAATATGAGCTTTTTGAGATTAGAGGTTTAATATTAGAGTTATAATGACTCTTTTACCCTTAGCAATTACCAAAAATCTCCAAATAACCTAAATTGAATAATAATAGTTTTTAATATAAATAATAACATATTAAATATTGGACTTATTTGTTGTTACTACTAATTTATATGGTGACATTTGTAAGTTAATTCTATTTTTTTATTATCACATATTTATATGTGCATATAAAAAAATTAATAATTATATAAATAATAAATTAATGTATAAATCTTTCAAATATGTTTAGGAAATTTATATTAAAAATAATTTTTACAAATCTAATTAATATTTATTAGATACAAAATATTAATAACTGATAAATTATTCAAACAAGTATTAAATACAATCATGTCCTTATATGTCATTTTGCTTGTTTAAATAATCAAACAGCTATCAGCTATCCGTTAATTTTACCAAACACTTTTATACAATCAGCTAATACAATCCGCTAGTCAAATCAGCTAATGCAATCAGCTATCAGCTATCAGCTAATGTAATCCGCTATCAGCTATCAGCTATCCGCTAATTGCCAAACAGGGCCATAAACTTGACATTGTAGTGAAGAGACATAAATGGATGAAATCTATAATTCTGAGGCATGAGATATCATAATAAATGCAGCATAGTTACATGGATATATATGGAGACCCACCATGAAAGTTGAGTGCAATAAACATGTAGTGAATGGAGTTATCGAAGAAGATGATGAAGACGACGGCGTTTGGTCAATTTCAGGCACTGTGGGGCTTAGTTTTGCTTTAATTTCCGAACAGCCTTAACTATAAACACATAATTGTCTCTCATGTACCAAGAAATTCGTCTAATCGGATGCAACATTAAATTTTTTAAATAAGATCAAAGATTGAGTCTTGACATTATGAATGAAATAAACTAAGGGCCAGTTTGTCATTGCTTTTGAAAAATATTTTTAAAAGTATTGTTAGAAAGTGATTTTAAAAGTGATTTTGAAAAGTTAATTGTAAGATCATACTATTTGACATTGTTGTCAAAAAATGCTTTTTAAAAGATAAAATGTCTATTTTAGACATGATATTGTAAAGTAAAAATAAATAAACATAAATAATGTTTAAATTCGTTATCATAAAATTTATTAATAATTACTATATTTAATAATTATTTTATTTAATATTAAAATACTAATTTAATATAATAATTATTATATTTAATATTATTTTAATATACTACTATTAATATTAATGTTAATAATTAAGTATAAAAAATAACTTCACACTTAAAAGTGATTTTTCACCCCAAAGAAATCTTAGCTTTTTGAGATTGAGTGGAAAATTATTTTTTAAGTTAATTTTCACACCAATTTAAAAGTGTTTGGCATTGCTTATGAGTGAAAATTAACTTTTTTAAGTAAAATCTATTTTTTAAACTATGCCAAAGGCGCCCTAAGTTGAACATATCATTCTCATGATAAATTTTTGCACTAATTGACCCGAATTAATCGATCAATAAATGGTTATTATTACTAAAAAATAATAAGTGTTTCTCCTGTGGGACCCAACACACTGACGCTATTTTAATTATTATACTATATATTATGTACACATATCACATTGGATAAGCTTGAACCATTAATTTCAATCTACCATGGTGGGAGTGATTAATAGCTATGCATTTTATGGTCAAACATGCACTCTCACAGGAGGAATCTTAATAATATACTTCTACTTGTATTCTCGAATTTATATTTTAGGGTTAATATATATATATATATGTATGTACATATAATTTTATGTTAGATAGACGGACTATAAATTTTAAGGGGTAAACGTATAAAATTTTAGTAGGGTAAAAATATATTTTCAACAGAAATATTTTTAAAAATTCTAAATCATATACGAATTTTAAATTTTCGAGAATGATCACCACTCCATCCTCCGTCCATCCCTGTGTATGTATAGGAGTGAAAGTTATAGATTTTAAGTTTAAAGAGTGTTTTTTTTGTCAACAACCTCTAGAGTAAGTGGTTAAAAGCTCTCAGTTGACACCCTTCCCCTAAGTCGTGGGTTTTAAACTCAGTAGGAGTAAATTTCTCCTCCCCTAAGTAAGAATTGTTAAAAAAAAGGTTAAAGAGTGTTTTATGTTAAAAAAAACGAGTTTAAAAGTGTTTGAAGCTCCCTCAAAAACTAATTAATTAAACTTTGTGGCCTTTAAATTTTAACCCCTTTTTTGAAATGTTTTTATCAATCAACCCACTAAGTTTTTACCTCGTTAAAAATACATTATTTTAAATATTTTTAAAAAAATATTAAAATTTTAAAAAAAGTAATAGTTTATTTTTTAAAAATAATAATATATTTATAAAAATGTCAATTAACAACACCGAGATATAACAGATGCAATCAATTGATTTAAAAAGTTGTTAGATTTGACATTTAACGTAAAGCATATGTATGCATTTTGGTGCAAAAAAGAAATCAAAACTTCATTGATTATTTTTTCGAAAATTTGAGCGCTATATGTAACTTGAACCCTAATTTCATATTGATTAATGGAGATAAAATTATAAATCGTTAAAGGTTAAAGTAAAAAAATGTATTAAAGATGTTTAAAATCGAATTATTAATGTTTTAGATGGATTTAAATGTAGTTTATCCTTATTAGTATTAGAAGAGGTATTTTAAAGGAAAAATTATGTAATTGTTGTGAATAAAATAAAGAAGAACAATAATAAGAACAAAGAATAAGAATGAACGAACAAAGAGATGAGAAGAAGATGAAGATTTATATTATTCTCAATACTCAAGTGTATACAATGCTTTCATTAGATCATCTATTTATAGACATAAGAAGTACATAATACATTAAACTCTAATTAATGAAGATAATATTCCTAATGATAAAGTAAATCAAATCTCCTTGATAAAGTCCTTATCATCATAGACATCCACATAGATTAATATTCATAACACTTCCCCTTGGATGTCTATGAAGATAATGTGCCTCGTTAAAACCTTACTAAGATAAAAATTCAGTGGGAAAATTTTTTTCTTTATTGAAGGAAAAAGAGTACACACATCTTTGATACGCATAACATGTTGCCTCATTAAAAACCTTACCAGGAAAACCCATTGGGACAAAACCTCGGTTAAGGGAAAAAGAGTGCAACGCATATTTACTCCCCTCATGAAAACGTCACAGAAGATCTTTGAATATGCATAATTCAATCTTGAATATTATTTTTCTAAAGATCGTGAGGGATGAAACTTTGGAGTAATATGTTTCATGATGTATCAACTTTCAAACTGAGATATACATATTGCATTATCGTCACACATGATAGCTTTTATCTTATCTTGTAAAAGTAAATCCACATATCTTTTGGATATGTTGGGTCAATGGTCTTAGCCAAACACATTTTTGGCTTGCCTCGTGCATAACAATTATTTCTACGACATTTAAGGAGGCATCAACGAATGTTTGAAGATATAAATGTAATGATCTTTGTATATCCGTGGATATTGCTTGACCAACTAATATATGGTGCTTCAAAACCAAGAAAAGATATAATTATCTTTATTCACATCCAACAATCTTACAATAGATATGATTTATCCATATTAAATCTTCTTTAAATTCTTTCAACTTTTGTCCATTCATAGACAAAAACGCATATTTAAGTGTTCGATTTTTAGGTCGAGACAAAACCACATCTCAAGATTCTTTTTCTCAAATCATTTCCTTAAATAACCAAATGCTTTGAAAGCTCTTCAGGAGTTCTAATAATATAATGAATCTTGATTCAAATTCCTTTATAAAATACATAAGGAAATCTTATCATTCTTATAGTATTTCCTCAATTAGTACTCACTAAGGCGATTATATCAAATGCCCCACAATATTCAATGATACATGTCTAAATAAAATTTTTCAAAAATTTCTAAATGCTTTTAGCATTTTAAATCCTTTAAGGATAAATAGGGATCCATAAATAATTAGACGCATGTAATATATTTCATAATGTCAAAGTAATTGCATCCACCATGAAGCAATTAAAACTCTTCATAAATCATAATTCAAGTCGAATTTACGACTACTTATTTGTGTCTCACTTGCATTACACCTTTAGGTGTTTGGACTGTTATTGGTCCAAATACTTCTCTTTTAGAAGTTCAAAGCGTCTTTTTATATTGTCCAGTTCAATATCTATACTTCTTGATAGATTTCTATACAAGATCCTCGTTTTATTTCTTTGCTTCTATAGAAGTATTCTATTTAAAACTATTTATAAAATCGTTGTCGACAACTTTTTAATTTTTTGGTTCCATTCTCGTAGTGACATAACTCATCGAGATCTCTTCAAGATTTCAATCTTTATTTCAGGTACCTGAAACTCTTCAAGAATTTTATTATTAGTTATGTCTTGGGTCTCTTCAAGAGCACACACCTCCAATATATGACCATCTTATATTACTTTCCATTTACGAGAATTTTGATCACTAGAACCATTTCAATTATCATGCTTCATGCATGACTTACATCCTCTCGCTCTAACATGTAATTTAAACTTAGAGCATTTCAGCTGGTATATGAGATTTAGTTACTCTTATTGGGTCAGTAAATATGTCTTGCATTTGACATGTAATAACACGAATTATCTTATAAACTTATGGTTCATATATGTAGAACTAATGTTTTGATATAATAATTGAAAAATGTTTTGGACTGATTTAAAAAGTATTTAAAATATTTCCAAAGTCCAAACAACTTGAAATTATGTTTAGGGAAGTTTTTAAAACGGTTTTACATGTTTTTCAAAGCCAAACTTCACAAAACCGTCCAGGCGTTTCGAAACGCCCTAAGGTGTTTCGAAACAAGGGATTCCAGTAGCAAAAACGTTTCAATACTCGTATCGAAATGGGCTTTCCCTGGATGAGGATTTTGCCCAGCGTTTCGAAACGGGCTATGCCTTTTGATACACCTACGTGGCTTCGACCACAACGGTCATAAACCCTAACGGCTATTTCCCAACTAACATTTAAATGCAGGGCGTTTCAATACGGGTCTATAGCGTTTCGATACGGGTTCCGAAACGGCCAGGGGGTGTTCCGAAACAGGTACCCTGACAGACTACAACAACTTTTTCTACTTAAAGAGTGTTTCGAAACGGGTTCGAGCGTTTCGAAACAGAGAGCTGCAGAACTGCATTTATGGTGGGAATTAAAGTCCTCAACGGCTCCAATTTGATCTCAACGGCTAGTAACGACTACAAACTCAATTGGGAGTATAAAAGGGACCTCCAAGCATCAAGTAAAGGCTAATGCTCATATTGTCAAACAACAAATGATCAAATATTGTCTTAGTGCTTAAATTGTCAATTCTTGTATAGACAAACACTAGTGAGCCTAAATTGTCAAATTTGCTCAAGTGTTTTAGGTTTTGGGTGAGTGCTTCAATTGTGCAAACAAACACCTATTAGAGGGATTTATGTTTGCTTTTATTTTTCTCTTTGTAAAAGAGGGTTTGATCAAGGCTTTGAGTAGAAAGCTTGATCGGTTGTAAGGGTTTCCTCCTAAGCCTAGAAAAGGGGACGAATCAATAGTGGATTGATTGGAAATCCTTAGTGGGGAGCTAAGGTAGTGGATGTAGACCTTGGTTAGAAGGTTGAACCACTATAAATCATTGTGTCACATTTCTTTTTAGCTTTCACAACCCTTCCACCCAAAAATCTACCTCTCCACCACTTGGTGAGCCATAACGGTTGAACGAATCGAGCCCCACACAACTCAACAATTGGTATCAGAGCTTGGCTCAATCGAAGGGGATTCACATCCTATTGAGAAGATCCGGCAAGCTCGATCACTATTTCATCAACCGGCTCAAATGGCACAATGAATCGACAAACCGCCTTTCTTCGACGGTACCCACTATGCCCATTGGAAGATAAAGATGAAGTTCTTCATCAAATCTAGAGATTACAAGTTATGGGACATAGTTGAAGATGGTCCGTTCGTGCCTCAACGAAGCAAAGCGGAGTGGAGTGCCGACGATCGCAAGAAGATGGAGCTTAATTGCAAAGCCTTGCACATCTTGTTTTATGCATTTGTCCCAACCATCTATGAGAAAATGTCTTCTTGTGAGAGTGCCAAGGAGGTATGGGACAAGCTTGAAGTCACATACGAGGGAACCAATGAAGTCAAGGAGACCAAGATTGGGCTCCTAACCTTAGAGTATGAGAACTTCAAAATGGATCCGGAAGAGAACATCAAGAAGATGTTTGATAGGTTCTCCACTATCACCAATGGTCTCAAAGGCTATGGAGAAGCCATCCCGGAAGAAAAGCTTGTTCAAAAGCTCATCTACTCACTTCCCGAGTCTTGGGACTCAAAGAGGACCGCCATCATCGAAGCCAAGAATTTGAAGACTTTGAAGCTTGATCAACTCATGGGGTCACTCCTTACTCATCAAATCATGAAGAAGAATAAAGAAGATGAGAAGAAGAAGGAAGAAATTAGAGCTATGGGAGAGAAGAAAATCAAAGGGCTTGGCATCAATGCTAGTGTCATGGCTCTCAAATCCTCCACTTGTCATAATGTCTACTCAAGTGAAGAGGAGGATGAAGATGAAGAGATAGTTCATCTCTTCAATAAGTGTGCCCCGTTCATGAAGAAAGCCTTGAAAGAGCTTGAACGAGAACCCAAGAGAAAGGAGAGGGCAATCACTTCAAGCCATAAGAAGAAGGCACATGTGGCTACTTAGAGTGATGAGGACTCCACCGACGATGAACAAGCCAACCTTTGCCTTATGGCCATCGAAGAAGATTTGGTTTTAGATGAATTACAAGATGCCTATGATGATTTGGTTTTAGAGTTTAAAAATCACATTTTGAAAAACAATAAATTGATTTCAAAGTTGAAAATTCAAAATGATTTGATTTCTAAAACCAAACTTGAACTTGAAGCAAACTCGAAGAGTTTGAATTGAAATGTTTTGATTTACAAAATTTGCTTCAAAAAGTTCAAGAAGAAAAGGATTTGATTTCCAAAGAGCTTGAAAAGAAAAATAATTTTGGAAAATCAAATTTCTATGTTAGACAATCTAGTGCCCCTAGATTTATTAAAGGAAAATGTTTTAGAAGTATTTGGGTCCTAAAAGGACTTAGTACTTCAATTAAAAAGGATGACATTGAAAAATGGATTCCTAAGGGGACTAAAATTTGTGCTACTAATGTTCATGGATCCAAAGCAATTTAGATACCAAAAATCACTTGATTGTCGTTTTCTAGGTGTGATGGAGATGTTCAACAAGTCAAACATTGAGGAGGAGCTCCATGCACACTAAGGAAGAACATTTGAAGAAGGAAGGCTTCACATCCTACCTTGAGTTCAAGTGTTGATAAAAATTCTAGTTGTTTTTGATTTTATTTATTTTATTTTTATTTTATTCAACTAGATGATCATATATGTTGGACTAACATTTTGATGATGCTTTAAGTAAGGGGGAGCCATTTTAAAACCAAATTCTTATTTTTGTCAATTTTTACCTCTATTGTTATTTTGAGCTTAATGTTTTAAATTCTTTTTGATATAACAAAAAAGGGGAGAAAATGTTTGAAAAATTGAATTTTCAAATGAATAAGGGGGAGCTTTATTTGATTTTATATCTTCAATATCTTTTTCACGTTTTTAAAGTTGAAGGGGGAGAATCCCAAACAATTTTTCAAGTGAGTTTTATTATATCAAAAAGGGGGAGATTGTAGAACTAATGTTTTAATATAATAATTGAAAAAATGTTTTGGACTGATTTAAAAAGTATTTAAAACATTTCCAAAGTCCAAACAACTTGAAATTATGTTTAGGGAAGTTTTTAAAAGGGTTTTACATGTTTTCAAAGCCAAACTTCACAAAACCGTCCAGGCGTTTCGAAACGCCCTAAGGTGTTTCGAAACAAGGGATTCTAGTAGCAAAAACATTTCGATACTCGTATCGAAACAGGCTTTCCCTGGATGAGGATTTTGCCCAGCGTTTCGAAACGGGCTATGCTGTTTCGATACGCCTACGTGGCTTCGACCACAACGGTCATAAACCCCAACGGCTATTTCCCAACTAACATTTAAATGCAGGGCGTTTCGATACGGGTCTATAGCGTTTCGATACGGGTTCTGAAACGGCCAGGGGGTGTTCCGAAACGGGTACCCTGACAGATTGCAACGACTCTTTCTACTTAAAGAGCGTTTCAAAACGGGTTCGAGCGTTTCGAAACGGGGAGCTGCAGAACTACATTTATGGTGGGAATTAAAGTCCTCAACGGCTCCAATTTGATCTCAACGGCTAGTAACGGCTACAAACTTAATTGGGAGTATAAAAGGGACCTCCAAGCATCAAGTAGAGGCTAATGCTCATACTGTCAAACAACAAATGATCAAATATTGTCTTAGTGCTTAAATTGTCAATTCTTGTATAGACAAACACTAGTGAGCCTAAATTGTCAAATTTGCTCAAGTGTTTTAGGTTTTGGGTGAGTGCTTCAATTTTGCAAACAAACACCTATTAGAGGGATTTGTGTTTGCTTTTATTTTTCTCTTTGTAAAATAGGGTTTGATCAAGGCTTTGAGTAGAAAGCTTGATCGGTTGTAAGGGTTTCCTCCTAAGCCTAGAAAAAGGGACGAATCAATAGTGGATTGATTGAAAATCCTTAGTGGGGAGCTAAGGTAGTGGATGTAGACCTTGGTTAGAAGGTTGGACCACTATAAATTATTGTGTCACATTTCTTTTTAGCTTCCACAACCCTTCCACCTAAAAATCCACCTCTCCACCACTTGGTGAGCCATAACGGTTGAACGAATCGAGCCCCACACAACTCAACAATATACGAGGATCTAGATAACGGTAATTCATTTTCCTTTATCCAGCTGATTATTATCTCCCCCTGATGTTGAGAAAAATCATGTCATAAATGATTCTCCAATTAATGTTTAAGAGTTTAAACATAAAAGGAGACTCGTACTCAATATATATTCTCAACCCTTTTTATTTACCCATTTTGTGCGTTGTGGTGGAGTAATTCATATCGCACATTCAAAAATTATAAAATGAGAAATGTATGGTTTCTGACCAAAAATCAATCATAACAGGGAGTTTATTATAGCTAGTTGGCTTGATGCGTATAAGTGTTGCTATATGAAAACACCATATAAATAATAACTCTTTTGTTCTCATGGTTTAGCTATTAAATGGGAGGCATCCAATTGAAATTTTGCTAAACTATATTTTTCATAATCAATAGGCTTTGTAACAACTGATATAGCCTAAAATATAAACCACTAGCTTTTCAAGATGAATAGTCTAACTGCATAATCTGAATCTTTTTATAACCATTCTCACAAACTTCTGGTTGTAAGTTGATAAAACAATGTAGGTGCATCTACTAAAATTATATAAAACTTTCCACATTTATGGATAAATGAGCCCATATTTTATTCAGATATGCAAGACATGCATTCTCAACTTTAATACAAGAACTTCAAGTTCTTTTGCTAAGTGGGATCTTAATCATTTACTTTGAGAACAAGCAACACAAGAACTTTGTGTTCTTTTAGTAAATGGAATTTAATCAATTCCTTTGAGAACAAGCACCACAAGAACTTCATGTTCTTTTTATGAATGTGCATATAAATCTCAATAGCTTTCGCATCATTATTGATCATGATGGTCTAACCGATCATGCCAACTATATACAAGTGTGTATATACATTTCTGAATTTGGTAAGCTAGAACATGTAATTCAATCTCACTCCTACACGTCTAGTACAACCATCAAAATTATTCCTTTGAATATGAATATTTAGCTCTTTCGAAACTTTCAATAGAAATTATCTTTTAGTAGCAATATATAGCTCTTCTAAAGCTTTCAACTGACTTTTTGGCTACCAGAACTTATACCCACATTGACTTATTTCAAATGGCAATTGATAACATATGTTATCTATAATTCTAAAAGAATATTTTGTGAACTCATATTGCTCTCTTAAAATTTCCACTTCTAGTAGTGACGATATTATTACCATTAGCAGTAATTATTGCAACATTCGCAATTATGCACTTTTCATAATGTGCTTTCTCTCAAGAACTTATTGCTCTTCTGAAACATCAATACTTTTAGTACTTTGAGATATAGTACTCACATTTCCCCCTTACATTTAAATGGAAAATATATCTTATACTTCTGCTAAGCATAAATCATCACCATAAATTGTATTTGATAAGTAATCATGTTAAACAAAATAAATAAATATGATAATATATAAATATTAACGTGAATATAAATATAAAATGTAAATAATTAATGTATAAAGTAAATAAATATAAAGCAAAATAAATAAAAGGGTAATTAATTCTCTTCAAAGTTATGAAAATAATTAGAATATGATTTATTCCATTCGAGAGTTATAAGGAAATCAACAACGTCCAAATGAGTTGGACTAACAATGTCCAAATAAGTTTGACCAATATCATTATTGTCATTTTTCGCAAACAGAATTTGCTTTTATTTTCTTTCCTTTATCATTCAATTATTGTTGATTTTTTCCAACGTACGCTAAGTACGAGACCAATAGTTTATACATCACATTGGTAATAAGAAAAGATTACACTTTCTTAGAATGATATTTATCGCTCTTGTCATCCTTATAACTTCACTAACAGTGAGTAGAAGTATTCTTAAAATGATCATAATGTCCATGTTCATGTCTTGACCATGACCACAACTTCTAATGTGGCTTTTATTCTTTCTATAATATAATCTCACATTCACTTTAGGGAATGGAGTAGAGCCAGTGGGTCTTTGAAACATTTTTCATGATATTGTGTCTTAGGATAATATTATTTATCGTGAAAAGTGGAGTATGTTTTTATTAACATGTCCTTATCATAGAGAACAAAGATTTAATTCTTGTACGCAACATTGTTAAACCAGTCCACAAGGTCCTTTAAAAAACTCCTTTGAGACCAGTAGCCTCGCAGAACGGGATGTTCAGCCAATGTACTTGGATTATATCAAAATTATGTCTCTAATTGAATAATGATTTACCATGTTTGCATTCACTTTAGGGAATGAAACAATTCCAATAATCACATGGAATAAACATCATGCTAGCATTCACTTCAAGGAATGCCCCATCATTGATAATCGCATGGAATAAACATCATGCTTTGCATTCACTTCATGGAATGCCTCCTATAAAACTTTTTGGATCAAGGCGAATTTTCGTAACTTGAAATTGGGAGAAGTCTATGGTCGAGTTTTTTGACGAAGAAGAAATATTGCTTTCGAGCAAATATAGACTTTTATAACTCTTTTTTTATAGATTGAAATTCACCATAATTTATCGCACATTAAAATCATAATTTAAAGAGAGAAAAATAAAGTTTACCGATAATAATTTTTCCCTCGAGGACAATGAAAACATAATAAATGACCGAAACAACTTCTCATAATTTATTTACGTCACGTCTCTTTCCAAGCCATTTAAGCATATCATGTAAAACTTAAAATATGGTTAAATAAAATTAAAAAAACATTCACCATATTATATATCATGAATCCATAAAAAAAAATATACTTATCTGTAACTATACTCAAGATAATCATCTTTTCCCACACAATCCCTTTAATATGGATTTGGGTCGCTTGAGAGATCAATTCTTTGAGCGAGATTGGATTCGATCAGATTAAGCATGCTTCCATTCTTTTAAAAAAATAAAATAAAAATTAAAATATAAAGAGAAAGACAATCAATAGCTAAAAATGAGAGAGAGAAAAAACTTATCGTTAGTTTCATTCTATAATCGATCTCATTCTTTTCGGTAACTTCTTTTGGATTTGAACGATGAAGATCTCAGTTGATTAGAGTCTCGTGCTGATAACATGTTGTGAATAAAATAAAAAAAACAATAATAAGAACAAAGAACAAGAATGGGCGAACAAAGAGATGAGAGGAAGAGAGACATTTATATTATTCTCAATATTCAAGTGTATACAATGTATTTATTAGATCATCTATTTATAGGCATAAGAAGTACATAATATATTAAACTCTAATTAATTAAGATAATGTTCCTAATGATAAAGTAAATCAAATCTGTTTAATAAAGTCCTTATCATTATAGACATCCACATAAATAAATATTCATAACAATAATAATATTTTTACAAAAGTACTTAAAAATTTAACTATTTGAATTAACTAATAATAATAATAATATAAAAATAAAAAGAAATAATATTAAACTAGAACATAATACTAAATCTTATATTTAAGTGCTAGAGAAGTATTAAAATCATCATTTAACTCTAAATTCTTTTAAAAATAAAATTTAAATCTTTAATCTAAAAATTTAAACTCTAATTTCTAAACATTAAATTTAATCTTTAACCCTAAAACAAAGAAAATTATATAGTATGTTTCATTTTATACAACAGATGTAAAAGAGGTGCGCTGTATTAAATAATACTTGTGTATTAAGGACGAAATATGATTGTTACTACATTAGAGTGTTTGGTTGAAAAAGTATTGTGATAAAATTTAAGATAAATGTTATGTATTAATGTACCCTTTTAGCCTTAAAATCCTAACTTCATGTTCCTCTTATTTTGACATTAATTGTTATATTTTTTTTAGTGTATATAGTTTATTGTTTATAATTTATAGCTTAAGATTTTGTGTTTAAGGTTTAAATTTTAAAATTTATGGTTTAGAATGCATGGTTTAGAGTGTAGGGTCTATATACATGGTTTAGAGTTTAGGGTTAATATACTTACATTGGTTAGGAAAATAGTAGGAGAGTATAATTGACAAAATTGACGAAAACTAATGTGTTAAATAAATATTATTTTTGTTTCAGTGATAAATGTCATCCATCTTAATTATTAAATAATACGACGTATTAAAAATCACATCTATTAAACACATGAATGTTTATACTTTTTGTAATACATGTGTTAAAGTATATCACAACAATTACAAGCTAACCAAACATCAACAGTTTGAATGTTATGCATATCTTAAAAATGACGAGGAACTAAATTTTAATGTTAGGAGAATCTAACAAGTGTTTCAGTGGAGAATTGTATGATATTCATCTTAAGAGATACGAGTTCAAATTGCTCTGTCTATAAGAAGTATACGCATTGTTAAATAGTTAAAAATATATATGAACATATATTAATATATTAATGTGTAATAACTTTAAACTATTAAAAAATCTTAAAGTTAGAAAGATTTTTTTTTATAATATTCAGTTTAAAATAATCCGTGATTAAATGAAAAAACAATAATTATACGCCAGAAAAACAGTATTTGACCCGGTCTAAAAAGATCATTTTGAGTGGATTATATACATAAACACATCTTAATTTAATGTCTGCACGTGCTCCTGGTCCTGGGGACTCCTCTATTGCTCTCTATATCTTCCCTTCATTACTTTCAAAGCCATACTTTTTTTTCTCTCTCTTTCTCTGCTCCCACTTCTCTTGTTTTCATCTTCTTCTCGTCTCTTTCACTTGTCTCTCTCCAATGGAAGGAATCAAAGTTGGTGTTGGTGTTGATGGCAATGGAAATGGCAATGGCGATGAAATGGCCGACGGCATGCAGTTTTGCACTAATCACCCTTACAAAAACAACAACAGCAACAACAACAATCCTGGTGGAATCTGTGCCTTCTGTCTCCAGGAAAAGCTCGGCAAGCTGGTTTCCTCCTCCTTTCCTTTACCTCTCCGCGCCTCGCCCTCCTCGTCTTCCTCTTCTCCTTCGTTTAGATCCGATGCAAGTTCTAAAGTTGCCGCCGGCGCTCGGAAAGGGGATGACGGTAAAGAAGATCAAACAAGGCGGGGCGGAATGCCTTTCCTTTTAGCAAACAAGAAGAAGAATCATGATCATGGTCATGGTATTGTTTTCAACAGAAGCAGATCGACTGTAGCTCCCCGGGGAAGCAAGTTCCGGGATGGTTTCTGGTCTTTTCTCTACCTTTCTTCCAAAAAACAAGACTGCAAAGTTGATTCCGACGACGGCGACCGTAACGGTACTAATACTACCGCCGCGAAGGTCTCGAGGTCCAGATCCGTCGGATGCGGAAGCCGGAGCTTCTCCGGCGATTTCTTCGAGAGGATCTCGACTGGTTTCGGAGATTGCACTCTAAGAAGAGTTGAATCACAAAGAGAAGGCAAACCAAAAGTCAGTTCATCTTCATCATGTTCATCGTCGATGAAAGAAAGAGTGAAATGCGGCGGGATTTTCGGTGGTTTCATGATAATGACGTCATCGTCTTCATCTTCTTCGTCGTCTTCATACTGGGTTTCCTCTGCAACTGAAGATCAAACAACAGCCGGCCATGGCGGCCTCGTTCATGGCAGAAGCAAGAGCTGGGGTTGGGCTTTTGCTAGTCCCATGAGAGCTTTCACTAAGCCTTCTTCGAACAAGAACAAGAACAGGACTCCGAATCTGTCTGCAATCCCTTCATTGTTAGCTGTTACCAACTGAAAGCTCGATTACTCGGACTCGGGTGTAAGTGTGAGTTTCGAATACGAACAAAGGGATTTGTTTGACTAGTATTATGAATGGTAATAATAATTTGTATTCTTTAATGATGTATGTAGTGTTTTTATTATAAACCTTGTAATTTGTACCTTTTGATTAGTGTTAATGGCAAAGAAATGTTGTTTTATTTTAATGTTGTGTGAGGAGTTTTCACATGCAAACACATGTTTGTTCATCTTAAACACATTGTACATAGATCTATTACCCTACATTTAATATTATTTAGTGACATTAACACCGCATTAAACTAAAAAATGATGTAAGTTTTTTATATGTAAAAACGGTGATTCTGTACATCTTATCGTACATGTATGTTGAGAGGCTGATGATATCGAGTCGTTGAGACAAGGACTCGTCTTAGAATTTTTTGAATTTATGTAATTTTCACATACTAAGTAAATTTATTTTTATGGATAATGAGAAATCGGTTTAAATAATTATGATTCGAATCAATTTTCAATTTGTTTACTATTTTCCCTCTCATCGTAGGGTAGGGGAAAGGAGAAAAAATATCTCGGAGGCAAGATTGACGAAGTGCAGGACTGCAAGGAGACATGGGAAGAACTGCCGCTGCAAATTGGGACACTGTTCTTGAATCACAACATTAATTTTGTGGACCATTTTTATAAATATAAAAAATGCTCACCTAAGGATAAAAGTATCACACAGGTCCTTGGATTATAGTGCGGATTGCATTTTGGTCCTGATACTATTTTCTGTATAAGTACTTATATCCGACGCATTGACCAATTGATCTGCACCATGTCATGATTAGTGTATTTCCGACAAACTTGTGCATGATCAAGTTGATTGTTGGAACGAAAGACATAGCTATAAATAAGTTTTGTTTGGGGGAGTTTGGAGTTTTGTTATTTGAGACAGGAATCTGGTTCTGCTTTTGGTCTGTTTCCATGGAGATATATGCTTTTGTGGGGTTAAGATGAAGAAATTAGTCTTCACATTTACATTATTGTGAGAAAAACAACAACTCATTTCACTTACTTCCCACATCCAACAACTGTTCAATCTTTTCATTGCAATCTTATCCTTTATCATCATGAAATCATATGTTTAAACATGTTTTCCCCCAATATGTTCGATGTTTCGCACTCGGACTATTACGAACCCGGATTATTACGATGTGCATGTGTAATAACGCGACTCTATCACTGGATTTCATGGAAGGAGATAAGTGGATAACGAGATTAATCATTTGCTTAAGATTGGACCTTATCGACTGTCGTCGTCCATCTATGTCCATGGAGAAATATATTATTGTAACCAAAGTCGGCAAATCTGAGACTTGAGACCCAAGAACCCTGAAAATCAAATAATTGAATGTTTCGAACGTGTTAATATTATTTAAAACGCTCTTCGATGTTTATGTGTGTTATCATGGAATTATCTTTCAAAATAGCGAAGGGAAGAAGACGAAGGAGACAAGAGGGGCTTTGGATAATGAAAGTACACAAATGCAAAACGACATGGCAAAAGCTGCTTCGTGGGGTAGGGTACATTCATACATATATGTAATAATTAATAATGGCTTCCGTTGGTGACATTTTGTACTTTTAAAGTGATGGTCCTTTATGGGGAGATGGCATTTAGATTGTTAATAAATTTGAGTTCAATTTCTGTACTCGAATTGCTCGTGTCAAAACTGAACTATAATAGAAAGAGTTCGAACAATTTGATCTTAAAATTTAAAAATAAAACTCAATAGGACTCAACCTCGAATTCGAGCTATAATACTAAACAACAGAGTGTTTTAACCTTGCATATCTCCGAGCATCTTACAACACTTGGATGGGGGGAGAGCATGAGCTGACAAAGGCGTGGCTAGAACCGGCGGATGTCCTTGGGTGGTTTGAAGTTGACAGGATGAGTCTGTTCGGTCGCAGTTTCATCTTCTTTCCACATTTTAATCGTCTTGTAACCAATCTCGTACCAGTTATGTCGTAAGAGACTGCGTATATACCGGCTTCACTATCCAACGAGCCTGTAATAACCACACGGTGTCGATCATCTTCCCACAGTGCAACAAACAAAAACTAGCCGAAAAAAAGGATCCAGAAAAACATACCAGGCTGCACAATTGTCTGAGCTTGCTGGAAATTGTGACCACTTCTCCAGTCCCAAAACCACAAACTCCCATTGTCACCTTCAATATTTTGGCAAGCCTCAACGATTAACGAAGACGTATACAGAGGTAAAATAGAAGGCAAGTACATGATGGATTTCACCGGGTAAAAATTATTCGAAAAGAAAAGAAAAATTATAAGCACCTCCAGTAGCCATGACACCATCCTCATTGACAGCCATGGTATTAATTATAGTCTTTTGCTGAGAGCTGCTCCGGAAACACAAACAACGATATGATGTTAGTTTATTAAGAGCACAAACATTTACGCATCTAGAGAATCTGGCTATGAAGTAAAACGGCTTTCACTTCTTACAGCATATTGTGTAAGAATTCTCCCTTTGGAAGACTGTATTTCTTTATGTTGTCGGCTGATGCAGATGCAAAAGAATGCCTGACAACAGAAAGGTCGAGAAATATTAAGAGCCAGAGAACAACAACGTAAATGCAGCAAAACCTCCGATTTTTCACATAAATTAATAAATATGATCTAGGGACACATACTCTTTAGGGTGTGGTGCCATTGCTCGCACAGACTTCTTATGATGTGTTAGAGTTGACATCGTTTTTCCTGCACATCGAACAACCGATGTGTTACACATAGAAATAAGATAATGAAAAAAAGAAGAAAATGTCATATAATATAAGTTCAATTTACCATATCTAAGGTCCCAGAATTTTATGGTTGTATCATGGGAGCCGGTAACAACTTGTGGATCCTGTAAAATGCAATGCATAATTCAATAAAACATAATGCAGTTGAATAAAAGAAATTGAAATTAAGTTTCTAAAACCATCAAAGGATGAATTTTAGCAATTGATCCTGTTAAAGAATTACAAAGGAAAGAGATCTTTGTACCGTGGGTCGAGTAAAAACTGAGCAAACGGTGTTATCATGTCCAGACAATGCGAAAATTTGCATCTTCGTTCGAATATCCCATACCTGAAATTTGTTGCCTATCAAATACAAAATTGATTTCATGACTATAAAATAAGCAAAACCATACAAATCCAATTACATAAGCAGCCAAAATTAACTTTTAGCTAAAGAAGAAATTATTCCAGAGTAGTTTCTATGCAGATAAATTTCGTACCCGGCAGACAGAATCACGTCCCCCGGTCAGCAAAAGGTCAATGGTAGGATGAAGAGCCAAGCAATAAACACCGCTCAAGTGACCATGATAAGATCGGATAACCTATAGAGAAATTTATAAGCTCTAATAACAAGAATGATTCGACAGTGCAAGGGGATGAAAAAATATTTCTCAAGATTCTATCCATTACGGGTACGGAGCAATGTGTATGTAGTTCTGACCTTGTTCTGTTCAAGGTCCCAGCATTTAACTTGCTTATCGTCACCCGCTGAAAACATATATGTGTGTTTGCTACTAACAGCAAGGCCTGTGAATAAAATATATCTTTCTCAATGATCCTAAATCCATGATTGATAACTATACTCCACAGGATGTTTAGCCGGTTAAAGCTATTGATGCCTCATACCTCGTATTTGTTCGATATGCCCAGTTAACGTGAGCTTTAGCCTTCCACTTGCTACATCCCATATCTAGCAATGCCAAAATTGATGCAAGACAAAAAAATCATTTTTCAACAAAGCCGACGAATTTTAAAATCAATATCGGTTTTAATGAGCTAGTACAGACCTTGATGGTACGGTCTGCAGAACCAGTACAAAACCAGTTGTTACTTGGATCAAAGGCCACTGATCTCACCCATCCCAAATGCCCACTGATGACCTGCATTAGTTACCCACTTATAAATGTCAGTTAATTTTGAGGAACAGAAATGCGAAAGAGCAGCCATGAAATACAGAAAACGAGAAAGATCACTGACTTTTCTATCGACTATCATGTCATAGAGTAAGAGATTCTCACCCTGTAGTTCTTCCAAGGACGATGCCATACGGGACGTCGCCACTTGCTCGGGATTCTTTCTATTATTGCAGAGGTAGTTAACCTGTCACATGAAAAACCCATGAATCTTCAATCTACACATCCTATATTTGCAGGATATGAGTAGCATGGCAGAATATAATAAAACTTAAATGGTTTCACCAATTCACGGTTCAGTTATAAATCATATGACCAAATAAATCCTTCCATATGCACAAGCCACAACGTATTTGAACACCTTCACTTAACAAAGCTTGCCGCAACCCAAAGATCAAATTTCACAAATGAAAGCTAAAAAAAAATCACCATGGCAAAACAATGTACTACAACACAATAACAATCACATGACTGAACAACTAATATAATTATCAAGGAATCAGAATAACAAAGAGAGACAAGACACCTTTCAGAAAAGGGTGCAGAAGCAGAAACGATGGCAGTGCCTTTGCTGGAAGTACCAACATTATTTCTGCGGAAGAAGAAATGGACTATAGGATTAGGATTAATCCAATTTAGCATTAAAATTAAAACCCACATCTTCCGTTTCATTGGGGAAGGCAATAATAGAATCGGCACAAAGAAAACTCGGAGCAAGAGAACTTACTGCATCTTTGGCTGCAAAGACGGACCGACAACTAAAGCATTCAGAGTCCCTTCCTTTTGTGTATCCCTAGAATCTCCTGGCCCTTATCCATCATCATAGAAACAATTCACTAAAATATACAAAAGTGGAGAAGACATGCCGAAATCAAAGTATCTAACAATCAATTAGTGACAGGCTACTCATACACAAACCGATGAACTTAATTGAGTGAATTATCAAGCTAAAACCCTTCACCCTATTCAATCAAAATAAAAATATTACCTGTAAGAGCAAGGGCATTCGAAGGCGTAGAATCTCCATTCGTAGCATCAGCAGCACCAGAATTAACTTGCCTCGAAGGTTGACCCGGCGCGGTTTTAATTCCACTATACTCAACAGTTATCTAACAAATCCAAATCAAAAGCAACATCCATTTCAAAAATAAAATAAAATAAACAATCCCCATCAGAACAAAGCAACTAAATAAGCCTAAATTCAGAGAAATTCCACTAACCTTGTGGCTCATGCGAATTTTCTTACTGCATTACATTAAAAAGAATAAAAACTTCAGTTCTCAAGATAAACAAATAAATAAAAGATTTTTTTTTTGCTGAGGATATAGGTGAAACCTTTCAGGGTCAGGAGCAGCATATTGACCATGGATAGGACTAAAGAGATCAAGAGCACGATTTAGGGATTTGAGGCTGAGCTTCTTCAATGACTGCGGCTCCACTGGCTCCATATCCAGCGTCGGCCCTGGCATTTTCTTCCGATTCGGGGATTTGGGATTAGGGTTTTAAGTGGGCTAGAAACGATGTGGTAATGTTAAATCCTAATTCGCTTTCATCAAAAATCGATGAGAGAAGTGGCCGGCGACGAGTAACGGACTAACGGTATAATTTTGGTTTTAGCCCCCCTAATATATACTACTACACTAGAATTTTTAAGCTTAATCCTCCACTTTCATTTTATATAACCCCAAACTAAATTAATTA
Organism: Hibiscus tridactylites; assembly: GCA_958450335.1. Lineage (NCBI taxonomy): Eukaryota > Viridiplantae > Streptophyta > Magnoliopsida > Malvales > Malvaceae > Hibiscus > Hibiscus tridactylites. The sequence goes on from OY288270.1 coordinate 84,562,262, forward strand.
TGGCTAAACTACCCCAGTGGCCACACAATTATTGGTCGCGATATATAAAATAGTGCAATTTATATTACTAAAGAGTTGTTGGTCTAGTGGTTAAGCCTTATCTCTTTTAACTAAGAGGTCATGAATTCAAATCACACCATGCACATATTCATTTCTTTAAATAAATTAAATTCATCCAATCGGGTGATGACACGTCACCATATTGGTTGATTAATCTTATTTATTTAAAATTATTTTAACGACCACGTCACTTTTGCGTTAGCTTTTAACGGCCGGTGGTCAAAATAGGTCCATTTAAATAGTTGGGTAGTCAAATTTTAAATTTTTTAGTTGGGTGGTCAAAATAGGTCACGACCAATAATTAGGTGGTCATTAGAATAATTTATCCATTAATTAAAGGATGATGTTATTATTTTACGTGATCCATATTTGACCAATTTAGCTTGCCTGTCGGTGTATGTGTGTTTATGTAAATTTGAAATCAAACTATATCATGTAACTGAATTAGAGTGATAAAAAATTAGATATATTTACTATACTCAAATTCATAAATTTCAACTTGCTACCACATCAACAATATTAATCGAATTATAATTTTATTTATTAAAAAATATTTTTATCAGGAATTAAACCCTAAACTTATGTCGACATAAAGTTTTAATTCTTCGTTCTCTGGATTGTTGGCACTAATAAATTAAACTAATAACATTATTTTTTATTTGAATCAAAATAACATTATCGATAGCAATAACTAATTCTCTCGCCACAAATATAATTACTAAAAAATGATTAGCTATGAAATGTACCCATTTCCATAGACAAGAATCGAACTTATAACCACACTAGTTATAATGTAAAATCGATTACTAATGCTATAATGACATCATCGAATTGTGATAAATTAAAATAAAAATATTTTAAAGGTGAAATGTCACTATAAGTTAGGAGAATATTTGGTTTAAATGTGAATTAGATAAAAAATGTAGTAATTTGATTGCAAATATAATGATAAGATTTGGAATAATTCCTTTTGTTACCTTTGTTGTTTCCGCAAAATGAATAAAAAGACTACTCAATTAAAGTCTTTCCTTTTTAAAATCGGTTGAAGAACATACTTTTGCCCATCTTTCTACACTTTCATGAAAATATTAAATATATATAGACAAGTATTTTATATATCGTGAAAACTTGTTTTTTATAAGCAACTCTAATTGTTTAATTTAAGATTTTAAATTTATAATTTAAAGGAAACTTATGTTACCTTCATTTTATGTGAGTTCGAGCCTACATACCTTGCAAATGTAACATTTTTCATCATAAATATAATAAATATATAAATAGTTATGAACGGTTGAAGTTGAACAACCTGCATCTTACTTTTGATTCCTCCATTTCCCTTGAAGCTCTCCTAACGACGACGAGGACAGACAGCACAACAATGTTGCAAGAACGACAAGGCGGCGGTGCACCCCACGGCGTAATACTAGCCGTGGTTATATTTATCGTGGTGTTAGCGCCGTTCCTAACCGGTGAAGCCATAACCGAAGCCATTTCGGAGCTATTGACTCCACTTGGTCTTCTCCTCTTGCCCATCCTACTCCTCCTCGCAATTCAGTTCCTTTCCTCCGACCGCGGCTCCTTTTTCTCCGCCGTCTTCTCCACCGGCGAACCAGACACCATCCACCGTCTCAGTGGCTCCCCTGTCGGCGTCGCCCTCTTTCTTCTCCTCGTCTTGTTCTTGCTTTACTATCGCGTTTCCATCTTCGGCGGCGGCGATGATTCTGACGATTGACAAGTTCAACATCGCAATTCAGAGGTTTTTTTATGTTATTCGACGCTCTCGAGGATCGGATTCCGATGATCAAAAGTCCCGTCGCCGGTTATTAAAGTATTTGGCATCGTCGTGAAGGCTTTTTTATAATCAGTACATTGTATGTACGTATTATGGAGCAATCTGGGGCATTTTTGTCATTTACAAATGAAACCTCTTTTTTTATACGTAATTGTCTTTTGAACAACTGTTGGTTAAGAACGGTAGTTGTGGTTGTTGTCTCGACGGAGACACGGCGGTTGGTACGATGATGCAGCGACAGCTCAGTCTCAACTCTTTTATCGTCGTTTAACTCTCTTTGGGCTTTGGCTATTGACTTATTTATCGACACACACAATATTATGTGGGTTTTTAAACAATTATATAAAAAATTTAGAGGTACGAGATCATAAAATCTTAAAACATATAAAAATAAATTATCGATAGAAATATAAAAAAATCAAATTATGTGAAAATTTAAAAATTTTAGAAGACGAAACCCGGCCTTAATCTTGATCTGCAGCTTACTCCTGATTAGGTCTTGGGCTTCTTCACAATCATTACAGAACAGTGAGCATGGTGAGCACAGTAGTCACTTACGCTGCCCAAAACAGCCCTGCATGTCCCATTGTCAAACAAGTTAAAAAAATAAAACACCTCCACAAATATCCGATATCATTGTTACGATAGCATAATTCAAAACTGTTATCGTGATTCGAACTCACATCCTCAAACATAAACAGGTTCGAAGAGAACAATTTTAAATTATGTATTCACGGACCGATGAATCGAATCGTGACGGTTTTATTATATACCTCTTCATAGGACCGTATCCATGGCTTCCAACTACAAGCACCGATGCATGGTGTTTGTCAACAGCTTCACATAGCACATTTCTTGGATCGCCTTCTATTACATCAATATCCACCTCCTTCACCTGCATGGTATTAATTTAGATAATAATAATCAAATATTAATTAAGATTTATAATAATGTATTTAATGAAAAAAATGGTTGGAAAATGATCATAATTACTGATTTTTTACTGCACAACTCCTTCACTTTCTCGGTAATCCTTGTGGCTGCCTTCTTTAAATCAATCTCCATCATCGGTATAATCTCCGCAGTTGCTGCGCTTATAAAGTTTCATTTAAAAAAGGCAAGAGATTCGAATCCGGAAAATACACAAGGAATATGTTCATCTATTTGAAGAATGTATGTTGAAGTGTCTATTGAGTCGAGTTAAACTTATGTATGCGGAAGTGCTTTCGATATATTTATCGTTATATTTCAACAGAAGAAGATGGAGATTAAGTTTTATGGAATTACCGGGTCCGGCGAGTTGAAGGACGGATATCGGTACGGGTCGGGCATGGATGACAATGAGACGGAAAGGTTGGACAGATCCGAAAGGTGTAAATAAGTGATCAAGGGTCCATTCCAAGGCGTACATGCTGTGTGCACTATCGTCCATTGCTATCAACATTACCTGTTTCCCGGAAGCCATCTTTACTAAAACCTTTTAAAGCTCCAAAAAAAAAATCCTTTGTTTTGTCTTGTCTTTTTATTTCTACTTCTGCGACTAAATGGAATTGAATGAGTTCATGGGTTGGGTTTTTAAACATGTTTTGATGAGGTTGTTGCGGCCATGGACTCGGTTTCTGATTAGTTTAAGGGATTTTCCCCTTTTATTTAGTCTTCCATATTTTATGTTACTTTTTAAAGCATATTCTATGGGGGGTTTTATTTCGAATTTGAGTTAATTTTGAGCTCAAATTATATTTTGTTCAAATTAATTTAATTCAGATCATTTATATTTTAAATTAAGTTTATTGTTGAACTATTTTGAGTTTGGATTATATTATATTCGTGTCATTTTTATGTTATTTGCTTAAGTCATTTTAAGTTGGGGTTAATTTTTTTATCGATCTTAAGTTTTGTTCAGTTCAAATTCGGGTTGGACAAATTCAAATTATTAACTTTTATGGTCAAATCGGGTTGAATTGAGTTTTTGTTTAAATTTATTAAATTTGAGTTAGAATTTATAGTTTTTTTGGATTGTCTGTTAATCTAATATTAAAACATACATTATAATCAAATTAAATGTTGATGGCAAAGTGGGATAACGATGGTTGTCAGTGTTCAGACGGTTCATCTATTTTGATTTAGGCAGAGAGCCGCAATCAATAATGAAAAAAAATGAGAGAAATTTGAGATTTTGGACAAGAAGCCCCCTTGTGAAGTCCCGATTTTTTTTTTCTATGGACCAAAACTGAATATAAATTTTTTACTACGGGTAAAAATAAAATTCTATTACTGAATTCAATTTAGCTTTACAGTTTATAGGAATATTGAATCATAAATTTAATATTTTAGAAGATCTAAAATGTAATGTTAACATCTATTAACTTATAATTCTATGATTTTTGGAGGGGCTTAAGAAAATATTACCAATTTAAGAGTAGCTTTTGTAATAGTCGCCTTTCCCCTTAAAGCAGTAAAATGAAAATCTAGCTTTGGATGTTTTAGATTTGTCCTAATTACCAAAAAAAAGTCCAAACAGAACAAGATCTAATTAAGGTGCTGATTAAGTTGATAAGTAATGATTAAAACATACAAAAACATTAGGACAAAAGTCTCAATTATTAATTGATTTGATTAATTACATGCTGCCATATAGAAGTGCTTCCAAGTTCCAACATCCTTTTTTAGGTAATTAGCTAATTTGCTCCCGAAATTATATAAACTTTAATTCATATACATACACACACAATACATTGGTGGTGGATATTTTATTTTCGAAATAGAGTGCTTTGATTGTTAATATATAGGGTATTTATTCCATGCACATGTGGTGGAAACAAAATGTTTCCATAAGCGTCTCAGTTTTAGAGTTTAGGAATACCGTTTAGGTTTTAATCTTTAGGGTTTTAAGTGTAGGAATTTTGAATTTAGGAGTTGTGATTAAAATTTAGTGTGTAGGGTTAAATTCAAGGTTTATGGGTTAAAACCTAAATTTCTTATCATATTACCGTAAAATTTAAACCTAACCTCTAAACCATAATTTTATAATAATGAACCATAAATTCTAAACCTATACACTTAAACCCATAAATTCTAAACTCTAAACTATGTCCCTAAATCTTAAAACTAAAGGCACTTGTAAAAATTTTTTGTTTTCACCGCCAGTACATGAGATATTTTCTCTAATATATGACATAAAATTCAGTTACAACTTGCAATAAGGGATAAAATCAGGATTGGAGATTAAAGACAAACATATTATATATATATATATATATATATATATATATGTATATATATGAAACAAAGGAAAAGAAATTTAGGGGCCGGGGGCATGGCCCCTCCTATCCCTTTAGTCTATATGCACCTGATTGCAATGTATTTTTTTAAATTTAATGTTGATTTTAGACCATTAAATTAAGAAAAATTGACGACTGCAAATTTAAGAGAAAAACAAATGGGTGGATGGAATTTTAGAGTACACAAAATTAATTATGTGTAAAAAAATTTAGAATTTTAATTATTTTTTTCTTCAAAATTTCATAGACTTAAAATACATTTAAGCCTTACTATTTCTCGGTTTTTCTTTAATCACTCATTACTCATTAGCTAGGTCTAGGTTATATAATATATTGATCGAGTTTAATTCAGTTAACATATTATTAGTACAAAATACAGAAAAGCGTTAGATTAAACATTTTTTTCATTTATATTATAAATTGTATATTAATATATAAAGAGAGATTTGAATAATATTCACATAATATCAAACTATATGTGAACAACTAAATTGTATATTAATATATTATAAATTATTTATACTTTAAAAATTCATTCCACTAACATTTTCCATTTTAAAAATAAAAATATAATTAAATAGTACTCTAATCATTTTACATGTATTTTTCCGTAACCAAATAAATTTTCACCTCTGATGAGTGATGGCAGTTTTTTTTTTGCAGAGTAAAAACCAAATGCATTTAATTTATTCAAACTAAAATTTAAAAAATAATGATGAAGTACGTTTTGTTTTGGTGCTGACTTTTAAAAATTACAAAATCGTTATTATAATTTTTAAATGATTATAAACTGATAATTTTATTTTTAATGTTATAAAATATTTATTAAATTGGTTTAAGGATACCGAAGCTCATGAATTTAAAAAAAATAATTCAGTTTTTAAAATTTATTTCACCTAATTAAACCATTAAATCAATAAATTGGATCAACCAACACTTTGACAAATTTTAATTATCAATTTTGTTGATTTTTTCTTGAGATATTACTATCATGTGACACACTACAGTTCTATCATGTGACATTCATAGATTTTTTAGAAAATTATTTTTTAATGATTTTCATGTTTTTTTTGAAAAATTTAAAATTTTTAAATTTTTTTAAATAAATAAAAAATTCTGAAAATGTCAAGTGACAATACTGTAACACCGACATGTTACATTAATTGACCAAAAAGAAAAACTATAGTAATTTACAACCAATTTGATCAAAAGTGTGAATTGATGAAAATTTGAAAGGCTTAATTAGGTGAAAAAAAGTCCAAATGCTTAATTGTCCCCCCCCCCCCCCCAAAAAAAAAAAAAATAAAATAAAAAATTAATCAAGGGCTTATGACACCTTTAAGCCTATTAAATTTGATCGAACTATTATAAAATAATAATTAATTTTATTAAACTTTATTATTATTATAACGTTACAGTAACTATTTTGTAACTGTTCAAAAAAGTTAATGATCATTTTGTAAATTTTAAAAGTTTACTGATCAAAATGATCATTTGAGCATAGATCAGTGACCTATTATGTACTTTTTCCAAAACATTGATCCAAAGAATAAAAATAATAATTATATTTCATTTTTCATAAAAAAAAACACTTAATTTTCCCTCTACTTGCTCTCAGTTCTCATCTTCTTTCGAATTCAATCAAATCAAATTCAACATTGTTTTTGTTTTTCGCTTTTTTAATTTGCTTTCTCTTCCAGATCTGACCGTAGATCTTCAATCGCCGTCGGCCGTCTTCATTTTGTTTCCACCTTATCTGGTAATTTTATTTATTTATTTGCTTCTTTTTATATATATAATATTTTAATGCTTGAGTTTCAGTGTATTTTTTTGGATAGAGTTAACAAACAAATTGTGCACGAATACCGGAAACTGCATTTTCGAAGTAAATCCACTTTCATGTTCTTCTTGGAATTTTTGAATTTTCTCCACCTTGTAAGTAAATTTTTAGTTATATCTTAATTTCTTTCTATTGCTATTGCTGTTTTTATTATTTCTGAAATTTCATTTTGTTTATTTTTTGTTCTCTTATGGTAGTGTTGCTAAACAGATTTTAAAAATTGGCTCCTCAAAGGCGATCGCAGCGCCACATCGGTGGCCAGATGCAGCAAAGCAATGCTGCGGGGACAGCGTTTTACGATAACGCTGGCGGCGGTGGGTCCTTCAACAGTGCGGGTCCCGCCGGTAGCGATGCTGTTATGGCACGGTGGTTGCAGTCTGCTGGATTACAGCATCTGGCATCTCCCTTGGCTTCTACGGGCATCGACCAACGCCTCCTTCCCAATCTCCTCATGCAGGTAGCAATTTTCTGCTTTTAATTACTACGTGTATTTGTATGTTTATGTTTCTGTTGTTTCTATGATTCTCTGTTCATTGCTCTATTTAGAGGCATGCAGTTTGAATTAGATTAATGTATTTTCAATTGATTTAAATTTACTTTAATTGTCAGTTGTGTTGAACTTATTTGGTGAACACTTGTGGCTATCACCTAGTTAATGGTTCTGTTCGCTATCTATATTCGATGCCCAATTGATGAAATGCATATCTTTTCCTTTTTGTTTACATTAAGTTGGAGAGAAAAAAATACTTTATTATCGACAATTAGGGTAATGAGAAGTTACTATTACATTCATGAAGGGTTATGGGGCAGAATCTGCAGAAGAGAAGCAGTGGCTCTTCAAATTAACGAGGAACCTCAATTTTAATGGTGAATCTAGTTTGGAGCCATACACACCAAGTGCCCAAAGTTCAGGGGGGCAGGCTGCATGTGATGGGTTCTATTCTCCAGACTTCAGGGGGGATTTTGGAGCTGGACTTTTGGATCTTAATGCTATCGATGATACAGAGCTTCTCTCTGAGGTATGGTTATAGTGCACTGAGCATAACTTTGCCGGGGAGCTTTGATTGGTTGCTTGAAGTTTATATTGTTTATATCACGCGTCTTATTTTTATTTCACTTTTGCGGAAAAAGTTTGAGATGTTTTTTTTTCATGATGTTATCTGGTTTTGATATTTTCAAAATTCAGTAAAAAGAATACTTCAATTTGAGTTCGGCGTGGGTGCTTAATATGTTTCTTTTCCCTCTGAAAATAAATTTTGATTTGATTTATTGGCAGCATGTTATCCATGAACCTTTTGAGCCATCACCATTCATGCCTGGTGTGAACAAAGCATCTGAAAATGAGTTTAATGTGACATCTAGCTGGCAGCAGAAAGAGCAAAGCAATGCAGATGCCTCTGCTTCATCTTTCACTGCCAATGAAAAAGAGATCAGTACAAGGGAAAATAATGTTGCTAAGATTAAAGTTGTGGTATGTTAACCTGCCATTGTGTTTTATATTATCTTGGCTGAACGCAATTGATGCATGTGTGTATACATGTTCATAGAACAGCCTCACATGCCTTGCTTTCTAAATTTCCTATAAAGCTTATTTTTTGTCTTGCACTGGTATAAGGTACGTAAAAGACCATTAAACAAGAAAGAAACTTCTCGGAAGGAGGATGATATAGTAAATGTGAATGAGAATGCTTTAACGGTCCATGAACCCAAGCTAAAGGTTTGTTTCTTATTCACAGAAGTTAATGTGATGTTACTATGTGTTTTTGAGATGAATATTTTGGAAATATTAGTGCTTGTTTGATGTCATTTCTTCTCATGCTTATATCTGCTTTGGTTGTTATGTGAAAGGTGGACTTGACAGCATATGTAGAGAAGCATGAATTCTGTTTTGATGCTGTTCTGGATGAGCATGTTACTAATGACGAGGTAAGCTTAGTAAAAATTTAATGCTTTGTTTCTATCTAAACATGATTCCTGTCTCCTGAACAATGTTGAGTATATTATAACCAAACTTCGCCTTCTCTTTGTTTAGTGTTTTGTTTAAGTTGATTTTCTCCCTGTTGTTTGCTTCAACAGGTTTATCGTGTTACTGTTGAGCCAATTATTCCCACAATTTTTCAGCGAACAAAAGCCACCTGTTTTGCGTATGGGCAAACAGGTGCGTACTGTTTGATTTTTTTCCCCTTGAGCGGCACATGTGCTACATTTGTTATATTCTATTTTTGTATCCTTGAAGCTTCATTATTGTTAGAAGGATTTTTTTAATATTAAAAGCTTACATGCATCTTGGATAGTGTCTAGGCGTCTATCCCTTTCAGTTTCTTCTAAATATAGTTTTCACGTGAGGATTGAAGTGGTAGTTTTTGTTTCATTATTAGTTCTCAGAACTTCTAGGTGAATTCTTTTTGGCTGTAAAACGTGTAAACTTCTTTTTAGCATTGTTTGTATTTTATATTCCGTCATTTGACATTTACTCATTTGCCCTTACACCTTACCAGGAATGGTTGCTTTGGTTTAGAAACATTGCTAGACCTCCAATTCAAAGAGTTAGAAGAAATTAGATTCTAGAGTGAACTGTATTTTTTTTTCTTCTTTTTTTGGTTAAATATGTATAGGATATTTTAAACAGAATGGACACTATTTAGGAGATTTAGAATTATTACCAGAAGAAATCTCCGTTCTAAACTAAAGAAATCACTTTAACCTAAGACATGACAGTCATTTTCTCATTTCCTTGTGTTTTTTTCTTGTTTCAGATCTCCTTGTTTTGCAGTTTTGGTGGTATTGTTGCTAATTTCCAGTTCATGGTATATATATATTATTTCAGGTAGTGGTAAGACGTTCACAATGCAGCCATTACCTCTCAGAGCTGCCCAAGACCTTATAAGATTCTTGCATCAGCCAGTTTATCGCAGTCAGAGATTTAAATTGTGGCTTAGCTTTTTTGAGATATATGGTGGAAAACTCTTTGATCTCTTGAGTGATAGAAAGTATTTCCCTTTTCCTTCCTTTCTTATTCGTGCTTGTGTTTTAGAAATCATTTTTTTAAAAACGTACTTGATTGATTGTGATGTGTTGTTACTTTGAAGTGTCCTCTGGTTTGACCTTCTATTATGTACCAAGCCATTTGTCCTATGTCAGTTACACATTCTTTCTTTCAATATGTATCCTGGTATCTATGTGGATGCATAAATGTATTAATAACTATCAGATCACTGAATAATCTGAGTTTCTCCGCAGGAAACTTTGTATGAGAGAAGATGGGAGACAACAAGTATGTATCGTTGGACTGCAAGAATTTGAGGTGTCAGACGTGCAAATTGTCAAGGAATACATTGAGAGGGGAAATGCTGCTAGAAGCACGGGATCTACCGGCGCAAACGAGGAGTCTTCAAGGTCACATGCCATTTTGCAACTTGCTATCAAGAAACAACCTGAGATAAAGGAGTCCAAGCGGAACAATGATGGGAATGAATCTAAAAGTGGGAAGGTTGTGGGAAAGATATCTTTTATTGATCTTGCTGGCAGTGAAAGAGGTGCAGACACCACCGACAATGACCGTCAAACTAGGTAAATTTGAATTTTCTTCTTACCTGGTTTGTTTTTGGCTTGTTTTGATATCACTGGTTCCAATTCTTGCCAGGATTGAGGGTGCAGAAATTAATAAGAGCCTTTTGGCTCTTAAGGAGTGCATTCGTGCCCTGGACAATGATCAGATCCATATACCGTTTCGTGGGAGCAAACTCACTGAAGTGCTCCGTGACTCTTTTGTTGGAAACTCAAGGACTGTTATGATCTCATGTATTTCTCCAAATGCAGGTTCATGTGAACACACTCTCAATACTCTGAGATATGCTGATAGGTAAGCTCGGTTCCGTAATGAGCCTCTACAAGAACTTCCTTTATTGGATTACATTGTATTTTTCCACTGGTTGACTAAATAAAGATTATTGTTATCCGAATGAACAGGGTTAAAAGTCTTTCCAAAAGTGGTAATCCTAAAAAAGATCAGGCTGTAACTTCTTTACCACCCAGTAACAAGGATGCTACATCAGCATCTTCTCCCCCAGCTACCGCAGATGTAGAAGTTGTTTATGAGCTACAACAGGAAGCAAAAGTGGTTGATTCAAATCGAAAGGTTGTAGAAAAAGATGTTTATACAATTGACTTTGACAAACATCCCTCAACGCTTACGACTAGTTACCCTTTCAATGGGAGGGAGGAAAGCGGACTATCTTCTGGCCCAACGGATAGGGATAGATTTGAAGTGAATAATTCCTATGGTGCTTCTACAAAAAGAGTTCATTCGTCAAATTCTCAAAATTCAGCTGATTCGGGAGAGAAAGCTCGGGTGGTGTCACCACCTCGCAGAAAAGTGTCTAGAGAAGAAAAATCTGATAAGATGGTGGGGAACTTGGCTAAGAAAGATGGTGGGCGATCTGATTTGTCAAGTACAAACTCTAGGCAGGAGAATGCTGTTATTTATAACAACGCGAATAATGTTGGACATAGACGATATGATCCCGAGCCTCGTGATGAGAATATCAATGCAATACTCGAGGCAGGCCATCAGTGTGGTTATTGATTTTATCGTATTAGCATATCAGGTGTTCTTTTCTGGATTTACTTCATTCTGTGTATACTTTTGTTTCTTTGCAGGAGGAAGAAGCTCTAATCGCTGCTCACAGAAAAGAAATTGAAGATACAATGGAAATTGTTCGTGAAGTAAGTAAACTTGCACTTGATTAGTGATCGATTTTTTTTTTATCTTAGCACTTACGTGACGGTGCATTACTCTCAGGCTTGGCAACTGATTGAGTTTGCCATCCTTTCACCGAGTACGGTTGCAATGCATTTAAGTTCATCCTGTTTTGTGCTTTCATTACAGGAAATGAAGCTTTTGGCAGAAGTGGACCAACCAGGCAGCCTCATCGGCAATTATGTGACCCAGCTAAACTTTTTGCTTTCGCGCAAGGCTGCTGGTCTTGTCGGCCTTCAATCTCGCCTTGCCAGGTTCCAGCATCGATTAAAAGAGCAGGAGATACTGAGTCGGAAGAGAGTTCCTCGTTAATGCGGCTGTTTGTTCTCTTTTTGCATTACTGGATCAGACCCCAACACATGACTCTCTCTCTCTCATGCATGGAGCCGATTCAAGGTCTCAGGTAGAAGAAATTCAGCATTGCTTAAACCTCATCCGTGTCTTGCAGGTAATCGATGTTACTGCTAATACGATCGAAATGAGGATTCAAGTGCATGTATGATCATTTGATTTGTCAAAAATGTATCGTTTAAATGAATCTGATGTGTTCATGTTTAGTTGTGAAGTGTTTTTATATGATTAGCTTCGAATCTGGTACGTATAGATGATGAAATTCTATTAATACAGAACCAATTTCAATAGATTTATCGGAGGGTCCTATTGATGTTCACATTCGAATTGGACCTACGAATTCGTCAATTATGAGTTGGGCTTTAGCCATTCAGTCTGAAATGCTTAGTTGAGATTCTCGTACATGATGAATAATCAAATTCTAATAGACCTGCAAAATTTGACATTTATTAATATTTTTGTATTATTTTAAAATTTAAAATTGAGTACTTATTATTCAATTTCACAACATTTGGATGAGGACTCAATGTGGCATAATTAAAATATAAGGACAATTTTAAATTTTAACATAATACATTGGCCCTTGACATTTTAAACCTTTCATCTATCTATGATTTAATCGAGTTAAATGGATTTTGGATCCAAAAGGTTGTACAACAAAAACCGAGTAACCAAAAATTAATCTCAACAACTATATGATTTACGGATTTAAAAAGTGTGATTATTTGATTTGAATCTAAGTTTATTTTTATTAAGTATTTTATATTTAAAAAATAGTAAAAAAAACTTAAACGTACTATATACTAATTTTACCAAATACTAATGATTAAAGCATTAAATAAAGTTGTTTTGTGAAACAAAATTAAAAAAAGTAAATCAAAATCAAAATCTAATATTAATATGATTTAGGATTCCTTTTGATTATTTCCTCTTTGGACATTGTTTCATTGGTACCAAATTTTAATTTATTTATTTTTCAACATTTTGATTTGAGATTACAAATGTATACATGAAAATGTTCTTCAGAAATCCAGGTAGATTTTCAACCTCTAAAATAGTTCAAATGTTGGATCTTTGAGCTTAAAAGTATACAAAAATGAAGTTTACGCTTTGGGTTTTTCTATTTATTTGTTTTTGCTGCCATTTTCATGTGTTTTTAAATCCCAAATTTGCTCATTTTTGCAGGAATAAGTCTTGGTATCCGTACAAATGGTTCTCATATTTTCAGTGCTTGTAAGAATCTGTCTTCGTTAAGGTTAATAGTATTCAAGAACATCCTAGTAGAATTGAGTGTGTAAAGAAAGATGTATATGATGTGTGTGTGGCATCTTAGAGAGTGGTCCATGTTTCGCTCAACGAGAAGCCTCGACCAGGTTTGGTCATTGGGGTTCTGAGGAAGTTGAAGGATGTTAATCAAGCAATAAACTATTTTAGATGGACCCAGAGGAAAACCCACCAATCACATTGTCCAGAAGCCTACAATTCGCTTCTCATGGTGATGACTCTGTTAGAACCAAACCATAATAGATATAAAATCTAAACTCAGGATCAATCAAGTCAAATCACCAAGAACAATAAACCGAAAGCGAAAGCGTACCTGAATTCATCGATAGATTGAAAAACTTGAATCTTGATGTGAGAATCCCAAAACTTTGGTATTGATCTTCCAAGAAGATAGGTTATCTCTTAAAGTAAAACTCTCTGACGGGGAAGGAGAGAAAAACAAGTTAACCTATTTCCTGGGGACCACTACCTCTTTATATAGTTGATTTATTAAATCAACTATTAAATATTTATAACTCTGCCCCTCATTGAATTATAAATATATCTTATGGTATCTACACTTTTATTTCCATGACATTTTAATACCTAAGACACGCTTAACTTAATTGGTCACTTTATTTTGTGTCATACTTTATAATAGCAACATACATTTTTTACATATGTGCCCACTGCCCACAATTGCGAATTTTAATCCAACAATCTCCCACTTGGGCAACATATATTTCCTGATAAATGTACAACTTTATGAACTCAAAATTTTGCTATTATTTAATAGGTATTCTATAACAATCTCGTCCATCAATTATATCCATATAGGATCAAAGCGGTCTTCGCCATATCAATCATGACTGGACCCATCAATGGTCACGTATACAAACATAATCAAATGACATAGATCAATCATGGATGTGTAGCATGGAAAATTACATGAAATGTGAACCGAACATGTCTATTTCCAACTGGTCCTCCTAAACCTTAGTGAGATCAACTTTACTGAATGCAGAGTGTACATAAACCAAAAGAACTTTATTTCTGCAGAAAATAATCTTAAATAACTTTAAACTAAAGTAACTAAAATTGTGTCTAAACCGAATGAGCATTATTTCAAAATTACAAACTCCCACTAAAATCGAATATCCTTAAATAACATTACACCCACATGAGTAGTGTGCTCATGAAAGACCTAGGGTGACAGTTTCTTAATATGCGCATAATTATGGAGTTTGTACCAACATGCTCTATAGACACACAACCACTCTGAATTTTCTTTAACAACTAGGAACTTAATATTTATGTGCTTTAAATTTGAAGTGTTCCTATTGTTTATAGAATGAATGAATGCATATTTATTGTCACAAAATAATTGAAGTGGTCTTTCTATTCAATCTATAAGTAGCAGTTCATGTGACAAAATTCTTTTGCATCAATATTCAAATAGAATCGAAGTCTGTAAACCTGATGATCTCTAACTTACCAGAACTCCGACATGTGAGCAAGTAATTTTTTTTTGTTCTCTGAAGATATCTCATAACCCCATTGGCTGCTATCCAATGGTCCATAATATGATTCCTCAAATATCTGTCTAACATTCCAACAATGTACACAATTTTCAAATGCATACATACTTAAGCATAAATTAGATTCTCAATAGCTTATGTATAGAGAATCTTTTGAATTTTCTAAATTTCAAGGTTACTTTTAGGGCATTGAGTAAGATAATACTTATCTTCTTTAGCAATATGAGTGTCACTTGGTTTACTCCCACTGAACTTGTAGTATATACAAGTGTCAACTAAATTTATCTCAAAATCGAATGAGATAATCAACATGAAATTTATAATTTTATTCATAAGAATCTTACTTAAGCTCATAGATTGATTTTTTTAATTTATATATCATTGATTTGTATCATCAGGCACAAATTCATGATTGTACCATATAAATAATTTCTTCAATGTCGCCATTGAAAACAAGCTTAACATCCATCTTATGTAGCTCAAGATTAAAATAAACAACAAGCGTCATAATTATCCTGAAAGAGTTTTTCAATGAAACTAAAGAGAAAGTCTCTACAAAATTAATGCCTTCTTTTAAAGTGTATTCTTTAAACACAAGACATGCCTTATACTTATCCACGTTATCATTTGCATCCCCCTTGATTTTAAATATCCATTTACAATCAATTGGTTTGCACCTTAAGGTAATGAGACAAGTTCCTAAACTTTATTGTCTTGCATAAAATTATATTATTCTTAAATGACATCAATCCACTTTTGAGAGTTAGAACTTTTATGGCCAGATAAAAAATGATTGAACATTTTCTATCATTCCATTGTTACCTTATTTTCTTGAAGAAATATAATATAATAATCTGGAATAGTATTTCATCTTCCTCTCGTGGACCTCTTTAATGACACTTGTTTTTTTTAAGGTTGTTGAGTTTGTTCTTCTGAAACAGTTACCTTATCTTGAATGGGAGTTGTTCAACATTGTTTTGTTGAGGTACTTGATTCACTTCTTGATTAATGATAGGTTGAAAACGTAAACATTGTCAAAAGTGATAGTAGGAATTAAATTATAATTCAATTCCTCCTCAATAACAATGTATCTATCCTTATTTCTCCCTCCAAACTCAACATCCTAAAAAAATTATAAATCTCTCCTTAAAATAATCTTAATTGTGGGATCATAAAATTTACAGTCCATGGATCACTCAAAATAACCGAAGTAGTTGCTCGCTTTTAAAGTTTAATTTCTTTACATGTGTTCTAACTTATACAAAAGAATCAACACTTAAAAACTTATTGTCGTTTCTTTTGGCTAGAACCCTTAGCAACTTTATTTAAATATTTTCTTTATTGCCCTTATTCTTAAAGACACTAACTAAATGAGCACTAACAAAATAATTATCTTTACACTTATAATGCTTCAACCTTTCTTCCTCTTGAACACGATGAGAAATGAACCCAAATAGAGTATATTTATCCCTTTGATAGTTGTAACTTGAATTGGTTAAATTGTATAGGAAGCGATATCAAAACCATAAGAACAAACAATTGTTAGAAAGTTCGATCTTATGTGCCTTAAATTTTGAAGCAATATAAAGAATTTTTTATAATATACTCTCTCACATTTCCTTGACCCTTATACTTCATAGACCTCAAAGAAGGCATAAATGATGTCATCTTAACCTTAATGTTTTGGGTAAAACATTTCTTTAATTTCGTCAAGAAAACCCTTAGTTTGAGTAATTTATTTAGATTTGTGCTCCTAAAGACATCTTGAATGTAGTGTTTTATGATCATTAGACTCATACGATTCGAACGATCTCACCTCTCAAAACACCTTTTATGGGTGCTTACCGCAGTGAGGGGTGCAAGTTGTTCATTCCTTAGTGCAAAGTCTATGTTCATACATCAAAATACTATATGTAAGTGTCCTTTTATTCCTTGAAATTAGTTTCACTAAATATGAGTGTAGAATGTATTTAACAGATATTGTGACAACAAAAATAAATTACCTAAATATAGAACAAAAAAAGTAAATAAAATAGAAACAAGCTCACATAAATATTCATAAGTAAACAAATAAATTCAAAATAATGACAAGTTCCCCTCAAGATACCAAGCACAACATTAATATCAAGTCTTTGGACAATAATATTAACTGTAAGCGATACTCTTGTTGTAGCAATCAAACATTGACAATAAACTATGTCAAACAATAGGCTAATCTTTGGACTAACGTATTGCTCACATAAAATACCTTATAATCGTCACACATTTATCGCCACAGTTGTCGTTGTAATCCTGCCAAATATTAACTTTCCTTTGGGCCAATTAATAAATGCATGAATTACAAAAACTCATAATTATCTTAATATTTTAAATAAACTAATCTACACAAAAGCGGTCACTTTGGTGACATTATGTTTCAATTAATCCATTAAAATATTAGACATCCGAAGCCAAAATATGAATTTATTTGTTTCAAAATATTTGTCTTAATTTTATCTTTCAATCAAATTAAAAGATAACTAAAATAATAATAAATTTGAATAAAGGTAAACCTCATATCAAGATACCGGACACTCTATTAATATTTCATCTTTGGACAAAATATTAACTTGTAAGTGATATCATGGTATAATAATCAAACATTGATAATAAGAACATGTCAAACAGAAATCTTCCTTTGGGCCGATTTATTGTTAACACGTAAAACTGAATAATTATCACATGTTTATTACCACAGTTGCACATGTAATAATGTTAATTATTAACCTTCCTTTGGGCCGATTAATACTAACATAATCCGACTTACATGCACAAAACCTTCTATATTTTAAAACAAAGTAATTTCCACAATAGAGGTCACTTTGGTGACTTAATGTTTCAATTAAATTATCTTAAAATATATACTATAAATATACCGATATCCAAATTTAAAATTTTGTAACAGTCAAAACTGAAATTTCTGGTAACACTTGAGTTTTCTGAAATAACCTAAAATAAGGTTGTCTGAATGGGGCTATCAGAAATCGAAAAATCTAAATCCTTGACTGTTTCTTTAAAAAATCCTTAAGCATGCATTTGCTGAAATTAAAGTAGAATTCCAAACAATCAAACTTTAACTAAAAGTCAAAATTAGAAGTATTGTACACATGAGTAATTCATATAATGATCACATAAGACCTTAAAATATCCATAATAATCTAAGGATCAAAATAAAAAAAATCTTGAACAGACCGAATCAAATATGAATTCCATTAGATTATTTGTCATGCTTTCCAATGGCAAAGAGAAACAATAGAGTGATTCAAAACCAAACATAAACATAATTCCATAATATCTTGAGTATAAATTCAAGATTCAAAATGGATTCATTATTCTAAACACATAATTTATTAGACATAAATCGAATATAAAATTTCGAGAGCTAACCTGATTATAAAATTTCCAAGTCACGGTAAATTTACCACAACCAAGCCCAGGTCAAACTTTTTTTCTTTCTTAATAACAAACAATCAAAACTAAAATTTTGATCAAACCGAATTAAATATATATTTTAAAACAATATATACCACATATTGCAAACATATAAATACTCTTTAGATTAAAGAATGTATATCTGTCAAACCTAAAATTCAAAATATGAGTGCAACTCGTCTGAATCCATTATGAAAAAAAAAACTCATAATGAATCAACAAAAAGAAAAATACTTTAATTGTCATAACACATAAGTGCATTTGACTCTGAAATATGTTATGCGTTGGATTGCTAACCTTAATACATTCACGAAAAATTATGTGACGGTAAAGAATAATAATTAATCAAAAAAAATTAAAATTATAATGATTTGAAAAACAAAATCAAATTGTTTATGCATTAACCTTAGGACAATCCAATCGCAAGAATATTTAATAGAATTCTGGAAATTAATCGCAATAATATATACCAAAAGCACTGTATGCGATTATTATTAAATCGAAACCCTAGAAAGTTAAAACCTAAAATTTTAACATAATTCTAAATCCATAAAGCCTTAATGACGAATCAATAATAATAAATAAATCGATTGGTTCTTAATGATTCAACATGACGAGGCTCTGATGCCACTTGTTAGAACCAAACCATAATAGATATAAAATCTAAACCCATGATCAATCAAGTCAAATCATCAAGAACAATAAACCGAAAGCGGAAGCGTACCTGAATTCATCGATAGATTGAAAAATTTGAATCTTGATGTGAGAATCCCAAAACTTTGGTATTGATCTTCCAAGAAGATAGGTTATCTCTTAAAGTAAAACTCTCTGACGGGGAAGGAGAGAAAAACAAGTTAACCTATTTCTTGGGGACCACTACCTCTTTATATAGTTGATTTATTAAATCAACTATTAAATATTTATAACTCTGCCCCTCATTGAATTATAAATATATCTTACGGTATCTACACTTTTATTTCCATGACACTTTAATACCTAAGACACGCTTAACTTAATTGGTCACTTTATTTTGTGTCATACTTTATAATAGCAACATACATTTTTTACATATGTGCCCACTGCCCACAATTGCGAATTTTAATCCAACAGACTCCAAATAAGAAGTCCGATTTCCTGGAACAAGTTCTTAGACAGATGATTGTTGAGGAATTCACTGAGCTAGTTGTTAGCTGTGTTGAGAGAAGCTTTTGATATTATACAGACTATGTGAAAGTTCAAATTCCGACCTATACCACTCTGATCGGTGCTTTGTCTGCTGTGAATGAATCTGATTTCATCAGATGCAGGAGCTGGGTTATGAAGTTAGTGTCCATTTGTTTACTACCCTTATCCATGTGTTTGCCAAGGAAGGTCGGGTTGATGCCGCACTTTCTCTGTTAGATGAGATGAAGAGCAACTCTTTTGAGGCCGATGTTGTTCTTTATAATGTCTGCATAGACTGCTTTGGTAAGAGGTTGATGAAGCCCTTGTTTGCTGAGAGAAATAAACTGTGTTCCCAACCATATTACTTATAGCATTCTCATAAATGGTCTTTGCAGAATCAGAAAATTCAATAAGGCCTTTGTGTTTTGGGAAGAGATGAAAATGCAATAGTTAGAAGCGAACACCATGATCTCCGGACTAATGTTGTGGAATCACACGGACTATTTCAGAGATTTAAGGCTAACGGGGGTATACCTGATTCTGCGTGCTATAATGCCCTCATAGCAATGCGAATAGCGCAATGGATGCATATAAACTTTTCGACATTCATACCAAAACCTGTGTTGCACTGCACAAAGCTGAATGCCTTGAGCAGGCAGCTATCGTGGGGGTGTTGAAGAATAACAACTGTAATCACTGTAATTCTTAACAGAATAGGGTAAAAAACTATATGACTCAGCATTGTAGTAGAAAGTTTGTTATTAGGGTTGTTATTTTCAATTGTATAAGAACCCTGCGACATCAATGAAAAAAGTATCCCTTTCATCACCTTTTCACATGGTATCAGCTGACCAGTAGGGTTCATCATCTTTCTCCTTTTTTCACCGTTCGACCCTTCTCTTCTCACCATGGTTACCCCTATCACTACTTCGCCTGAAGCTTCCTCGCGTGAAGATTCCTCTGACCAATCGTTCTCAAACAAACGTATTAGTGTTCGATTGGATGAAACCAATTTTCTCCTTTGGAAGCAACAAGTGTTGCTGATGATACGCGGCCATGGTCTTGAGAGTTTTTTGGCTTCCACAGCTGCTCCGCCATCCCAGTTTCTCCCTTCCACTGATTCTACTGCTCCTCCATCACTTAATCCAGCATATACGCGTTTTGTTCAGCCGGATAGTTCCTTGGCCTCATGGCTCCTTTCCACAGTCAGCCCAGAAGTCCTTCCTCGCCTTGTTGGTGCTGATACATCCTCCAAAATCTGGCAAATCATCACTGGTATGTACTCGCAACTGTCCACTACCCGTTTGATGCATTTACACTGTCGACTAAGGTCTATCAAGAAGTGTGATCTTTCGATGCAAGCATACACCATGCAGATCAAAGAGATCTGTGATCTCCTTGCGTCTTGTGGCAGTCCGGTCTCCTCTATTGAGCAAATTGCCACCATTCTCAATGGTTTACCTCCCGAGTACGATCCATTCGTTGTAGTCATCTCGGCCAGCAGAGATCCTTATACAGCTGATAATGCAGTCTCTGTTCTTATAGATGCAGAGACACGAGTTGATGATCCTCTGCGTATGCCTATTGGTATTCACAATACACAGTTTTCTGATGATTCTCGTCGTCATGATTCACCCATGTACTCCGGTGGGCGTTTCAAAGGCAGGCCCAGAGTTCAATGCCAGGTCTGTGGCAAACTAGGCCACCTTGCTGATAGATGTTGGCATAGTTTTGACAGGGATTATAACCCTAACACTTTTACTTCACCTAAGAATCTTGCACCTACCCAGATCAACATCTGCTATGCTCCTAGCCATGCTGAAGTTGCTTATGATCCATTTGTTGCAACGGTTGCTCCAGAGCTTGCTGCTCCAGCTTCTACGACTGACTCCCCTCAGATCAACAGTCTCATGGCTACAATTTCCCCTTCCTCTTCAGCAACCTTGTTCCCCGACTCTGGTGCCACTCACCATGTCACTAATGCTTCAAGTACCCTGCACTCATCTCAACCTTATTCTGGTAAGGGAATGGTTCATGTTGGTGATGGATCCGCACTTGCAATATCTAGTGTAGGGCAGGCAGAGTTTCTTACTCCCACACATAGACTTAAACTCTCTCATTTACTTCATGTGCCTCAGATTACACGCAACCTTCTTTTTGTTTCAAAATTTACAGAAGATAATAATGTGTACTTGGAATTTCATGCCCATTCTTGTTGTGTGAAGGATGAAGCTACTGGTTCGACAATTCTGCATGGAAAACAAGAAGGAGGTCTCTTACTGGTTATGACACCAACGACTTGATCACCCGTCCAAAGAAGTGCTTCAGCATACACTCAAAAAACAATTAGTATTAGATAAGCATACTATATGTAAGGCTTGTCAAGCTGGCAAGAGTCATGTACTTCCATTTCATGATTCTACTACAGTGTATTCTTCTGCTTTTGATCTAGTTGAAATAGACCTTTGGGGTCCTGCTACTGAAAATTCAAATGGATTTCTCTACTATATTTCTTTTGTTGATCTTCATACGAGAATTTTCTGGATCTATTTACTTAAAAGGAAATCTGAGGCCTCTGCAGCCTTTCACTTGTTTCATGCCCTTGTGTGTAACCACTACAATAGCACCATCAAAGCTATTCAAACAGATGGTGGCAGTGAATTCGTTTTCCTTGACAGTCTGCTTCATTCTCTTGGCATTCAACGACGAATCACGTATCCCTACACCTCTCAACAGAATGGTGTAGTGGAACGCAAGCACAAGCATATAACAGAAATGGCCCTCACTCTTCTTGCTCAGGCATCCATGCCATTGAAGTTCTGGTCCTATGCAGCTTTAGCTGCTGTATATATTATCAATTGATTGCCCAGCAAGACACTTGGTCACATTTCACCCCATCAGCTGCTTACATCCAAGGTACCAGATTACTCTTTTCT
Source organism: Hibiscus tridactylites (assembly GCA_958450335.1). NCBI lineage: Eukaryota > Viridiplantae > Streptophyta > Magnoliopsida > Malvales > Malvaceae > Hibiscus > Hibiscus tridactylites. The sequence continues at coordinate 84,584,717 of OY288270.1, forward strand.
CAAGATATTTGGTTGTGGGTGTTTTCTCCATTTGCGCCCTTTTCAACAACACAAATTATCCTTTCGATCCAAACCCTGCTTATTCCTTGGTTACTCCCCTAAACACCATGGTTATCAGTGTGTTGATGACACTGGAAAAATCTATATCACTCGAAACATGGTATTTAATGAACACATCTTTCCCTTCTCATCTTCTTCTATGCCCACTTCATCCACTTCTACTTCTACACCACCTTTCCCAAATATTCCTACCTCTTCCATCACTCCACCTTCTCCTGATATACCTTCTCCTACTCCACCACCTAATCCAACACCTAACTCTCCTACTATACCACCCACCTCCATTATACTTGTATCCCCAGATGTCTCCCCTCCTGACACTACTACTACTCAAAATGACAATTCCTCTTCGTTAAACATTCCAGAGCCTTCAATTCCCACTACCATTACCTCTACTGATCCTACTGAACCTATGCACCCTACTCAACCCACTGGTAACACTCACACTATGCTTACAAGGAGTAAACATGGTATTTTCAAACCAAAGATTTATCATGTTCAAGTGCATACTACTCCTACTACAGTTCATGAGGCTTTTCAGGATTTAGCTTGGTCTACTGCTGTTCATAATGAGTTCAATGCTCTCACAACAAATGACACATGTGACTTAGTTTCCTTACCAATTGGTAAGCATGTTATTGGTTGCAAATGGATTTTCCGAATCAAACACAACCCTGATGGTATTGTGAATCGATTCAAAGCACGCCTTGTTGCAAAAGGTTATACACAAGTACCTGGCTGTGATTTCTTGGAAACATTTAGTCCAGTTGTTCGTTTTCCTACTATCAACATATTAATATCATTGGCAGTCACATACTCTTGGCCTCTTCATCATATTGATGTCAATAATGCCTTTTTGAAAGGCGATCTATCTGAGGTTGTGTATATGCATCAGCCTCCTGGCTTTGTTCAACTTGATTCTGAAGGAGTTCCTCTTGTATGCAAACTGAAGAAGGCCATCTATGGGTTGCGTCAAGCTCCCAGAAATTGGTTCGAAAAGCTAAAGCACATCCTCAATCTCTTGGTTTTCAAGCTTCACAAGCTGACAGTTCTTTGTTTCTTCGAAAATCATCGTCCACTACACTCTATATTGTTGTCTATGTGGATGACATCCTCCTCACTGGCAATTTCACTACTGATGTTCAAACTGTCATTGATTTTCTTCATGATCAATTTACCATCAAAGACTTTGGCCAGCTTCAATTCTTCTTGGGCCTTGAGGTTCAACGCACAACTAAAGGGTTATTTCTGCACCAACATCATTATGCTACTGACTTGCTTAAAAAGACTGGTTTTCTTGAATGCAAAGAAACATCCACACCTATGGTTATCTATCCCAAACTCAGCAAACATATTGGTGAGCCATTGAGTGATGTTCAAGGCTTTCGCAGCATAGTAGGAGCACTACAATACCTATGTCATACACGTCCAGATTTGGCCTATGCAGTCAATAAGGTAGCTCAATATATGCAAGTTCCCACTGATGTTTATTGGCATGATGTTCAACGTATACTTCGTTACATCAAGACCACCCTACATTATGGTCTTTGGTTTGAATGTCAACAGCCTGATTCTCTTCTTCTTACTGCCTTCTCCGATGCAGACTGGGGTAGTGACATCGACGATCGTCGTTCAACTTCAGGCCATTGTGTTCTACTTGGCCATCATACAATCTCCTGGAGTGCTCGTAAGCAACGAGCTGTTTCACGCTCTACTGCTGAATCAGAATATAAGAGCCTTTCTGACACGTCTGCTGAAGTTCTTTGGATTCGTTCCGTACTCACAGAGATGGGAATTCAGCTGCTTGATGTTCCAATAATCTGGTGTGATAACACCAGCACAGTTTCCCTGGCGGCAAACCCTACTCTTCATGCCCAGACCAAACACGTTGACCTCGACCTTCATTTTGTACGCGGGAAGGTGGCCACTGGTTCACTCCAAGTAAACTATGTGCCTGCTCACTGCCAACTTGCGGACATTTTAACCAAACCCTCTGCAGTTCAACATTTTGAAGACCTTCGACGCAAACTCCATGTTCTACCACCTGCCTCTTCTTCTTCTGAAGAAGAAAAAAGAAACGATGAGAATGTTGAAGAATAACAACTGTAATCACTGTAATTCTTAACAGAATAGGGTAAAAAAACTATATGACTCAGCATTGTAGTAGAAAGTTTGTTATTAGGGTTGTTATTTTCAACTGTATAAGAACCCTGCGACATCAATGAAAAACCCTTTCATCACCTTTTCACAGGGGGAGGTGTTGAAGGAAACAGTCAAGTCTCAACATGCTTCAAAGTATTGGTACAAACCGATATAGCTGCTCTCTGCCCGAACCCATTGCTATTGCTAAATACATCATGGAGGATTGAGAAGACAGATTCCCTCTGCAGATCAACAAAAATAGCAGCCACTGTGAACACATACCATTTATATATTTTGATTGTTTTACAGTTTTGGTATAATCCAACCAAATATCACACATTCATCTTGGGGTCTTGTTTGTTTTATTCATCAAAGTCCCCCATGAGCACATTGTCAGATCCAAAATAGTCAACTTTAATACGCGCTTGCTTATATATAGCATGCATCCATTACTCAATATTCTGTTGATAAATGCTATATAACAAACTTATTGTCAATCTTCTAGTGCATGTTTTACTTGCATCACTAAGTATGAATGAGACCTTATCCTTTCTGAGGTTTTGTGGCACAATTTCAATTCTATATCGATCTATGATTTAGACGACCTGATAAAAAAGTTAAATCATAACCAATACAAAAAAAAGAAAAAATTGAAAAATGCCACATTCTTTTTTTTCTTATAATCATACCTCTCGAGAAGCAAACAGAGAAATCACTCCAATAAAAATGAAGACAATGCTAACAAATCATGAGCTGAAGTTTCAAAAGTTATCTAGACAAAATTTCGAAACCCCTTATGAAGCCATGTTCCACAAACTCAACATACTTCTATATCTAAAATGGATAGTCAAGGTATCTAAATAACATTACATTGATAACGAGTAACCCTTATCATGTAAATAATAACTCATCATATTGTTTTTGTGCAGAAAACATATATGCATCATACAAATGATGTGAGCTGATGTTGCAAAAGAATTTTTTATTTTTAAGCATCTTGTAAGAAGTAGCAGATACTAGTTCTAGAAAGAAAATGTCATAAAACGCAAAAAAAAACTGTAGAAAAAAGCTTCAAAAAAATATTATACCTAATTTTAGGAGCCTCTAATGTTCAAAACCATATTCCATATATTCAATATGAATCTATATCTAAAATGGACAGTCAAGATATCAAGATAGTATAGCTTTACCTCAATAAAAAGTAACTCTCATCATCTAAATAGTTACTCAAATTGGTATCATATAATTTACTTTTACCTCAACAATGAATAACCCTAATCATGTAATAGTTACTCATTGGTTTTGTAGAGTGTATGGGTAGTTTAGAAATTATGCAAGCTTAAGTTTCAAAAGATATTTGATTTTAGGCAACTTGCTAAATATTAGTAAAAGAAGGAAAAGGTCTTGAAGTACGGAGACAAAATGTAAAAAAATGCTTCAAAAATTGTAAGAATATTCTCTTCAATTTTAGGAGTCCCTAATACTCAAAACTATGTTGCATACTCAAAATAAATTTATATTTAAAATAGACACTATAGTATTTAAATATCTTATCTCGATAAAGAGTAACTCTTATCATGTAAATAGTTACTCATCATATTATTTTACAGATAAAAAGTATAAGTTTCAATGAAATCATGCGAGCATAAGTTGCAAAAGATTTTTAATTTTTAAGCAACTTGTGAGATATTAGTAATAGAAGAAAAACTTGTGAGGCATGCAGACAAGTTGTAGTAAAGTGTTTCAAAAATTAGAATAGTATTGTTCTCAATTTCAGAAGACCGTAATGTTTAAAACCATGTCCAAAGATTAACTTGAATATTTATAAAAAATAGACAACAACGTTTTTAGGTAATTTACCTTTACATTGATAAAGAGTAACATTCATCATGTAAATAGTTATTCATCATATAATTTTTGCAGATAAAACATATTGGTATAAAAAAAATCATATGAACTGAAGTTGAAAAAATTATCTAGACAACATTCCCCTCAATTTTAGAAGCTTCTGATACTCAAAATCATGTCCCAAAGCATCAACATGAATCCATATAAAAATGAACATTATAGGCATCTAGATTATTTACTTTTACATCTATAAAAAGTAACTCTCATCATTTAAATCGGTACTCATTATATTGTTTTTGTACATAAAAATATAGGCATAATACAAATCATATGAGCTGATGTTGCAAAAAAAAATTTAATTCTTAAGCATGTTGTAAGTAGCAAACATTTGTTCTAGAAGAAAAAGTCATAAAGTGCAGATAAAGGCTGTAGAAAAATTCTTCAAAATTATTCTGCTCAATTTTGGGAGTCCCTAATACTCAAAATCATAATGCATCGACTGAACATAAATTTATATCTAAAACGGACAGTGAATATATCAAGACTTGTACAAAACATCATAACTGAATAATAACATATGTGAAGACGAAAACTTATCGGGACAGCTGGATCAAGACTTGTACCACATATAAACATTTTATTTTGAAATTTTTTAAAAAATACATCGTTTCCAAATTTACTATCCATATCACTCTTCTAGGAGATACCTCTCTGGTTCACAGCCAAATGTTGGTTGTTGAGGGAGATACCTCTCTGGTAAGGAGGTATATTTATTTTCATTTAACTGCATGAGTTAATTACGATCAACAATATCCTAGTATGAGACACTGAAGATCATTGCTTGGGCTTGAAAGAAAATATTTTATTGGAATTAAATTTCTTTATAATTGCTCCATTAAATAAAAGACATAACCAAAGCAATCAACTTTAATACGTGCTTGCTTGCCCTATATCATGCATCCATGACTCAATATTCTGTTGATAGATGCTATATAAGAAACTTATTGTCAATCTTCTACTGCATGTTTTGTTTGTATGAATGAGACCTTATTGTTTCTGTGGTTTTGTGGCACACATTCAGTTTCATAACAATCTATGACTTTCACAACCTAATAAAAACAATTAAAGCTTACCCAATAAAAGAAGGAAGACAAAGTTGAAAAATATTAATTTTTTCTTTTCTTATAATCATACATATCGAGAAGCAAACAGAGAAACCACCCCAATAGGAGTGAAGACAATGCTAACAAGCATAAATGCTTATATGACCTTCATAACAAGAAAAGTCATATTTAGAAAAAAAATAATTTTCAGTTAACGTCATCAAATTGCAATGGAACCATTGTTTAAAATGGTTAATTTCTTATCGGGACCGTATCGATACGCCAAGCTGCAGAACTGCATTTATGGTGGAAAATAAAGGCTCCAATACCTCCAATCCAATCCCAACGGCTAGTAACGGCTATAAACTCATCAAGGAGTATAAAATGGACCTCCAACCATTGTTTAAAATGGTTAATGCTTCACTTGTGAGCTTAACATTGTTAAATTTGCTCAAGTGTTTAGATTTTGGATGAGTGGTTAGTATTGCAAACACATACCTATTAGAGGGATTTCTAGTTTGCTAAGTCTTTCTCTTGTAAGAGAGTGTTTGATCAAACTTTGGGTAGAAAGCATGATCGTTGTAACGGTTTCCTCCTAATCCGAGAAAAAGGGACGAAATTCTTAGTGAATTTGTTTAGAAATCCTTAGTGGGAAGCTAAGGTAGTGGATGTAGACCTTGGTTAGAAGGTTGAACCACTATAAATCCTTGTGTAAATTGTCTTATTTTTCCTTCCCACATTTACACCCAGATTATCCAACTTCTCCACACTTGGCGAGCAAAACGGTTCATTAAATTGAGCCCCCTAAATCTCAACATTATCAAACAAATCATATGAGCTGAAGTTGAAAAAATTATCTAAATAACATTTCCCTCAATTTCATAAGCTTTTAACACTCAAAATCATGTTCCAAAGCATCAACATGAATCCATATAAAAATGGACAATATAGACATCTAGATTATTTACCTTTACTTCGATAAAAAGTAACTCTCATCATGTAAATTGGTAATCATCATATTACTTTGGTATTCAAAATATATAGGCACCATACAAATCATATGAGCTAATGTTGCAAAAAAAATTGTTAATTTTTAAGCATGTTATAAGAAGTAGCAAACATTTATTCTAGAAGGAAAAGGTCATAAAGTGCGGATAAAAGCTATAGAAAAATTATTCAAAAATATTCTACTCAATTTTAGGAATTCCTAATGCTCAAAATCATAATATATAGACTCAACATGAACCTATATCTAAAATGGACAGTGAAGGTATCAAGATAGTTTAGCTCTACCTCAATAAAGAGTAATTCTCATCATGTAAATAGTTACTTAAATTATTTTTTTTTACGGATGAAACAAATAGTTATCATATCATTTACCTTTAGCTCAACAAAAAATAATTATAATCATGTAAATAGTTAGGCATTAATTTTGCACATAAACTGTATGGGTAGCATAAAAATCATGTGAGCTGAAGTTGCAAAAAAATTTAATTTTTGGGCAACTTGCCAGCTATTAGTAATGGGAAGAAAAGGTACAATACTTGCAAAAACTCCAATCCTTTGAGATTTTATGATGACGATTTTTATTTAACAAAATATTGTAACGGTATTAATGGTAATTAAACCTTATAAAAACTCATCAAGGGACATATTTTCAACGGAGTTAAAGCTTCCCAGAGACCGCATACCTGAGTAGTTGGGATCATGGGCGGTTCAAAGATTTTGAGAGCCCTGTGCAATATATTAAAATAGGGTCCTTAATTTATAATCAATAAGAGATAAATTGTTTTTTTCTAAAAAAAACCTTAATACAAAAAACTAACTTATATACAGACATAATTATATATATACACACATAATTATATATATAAATCTATAATTTTTTTACAAATATTTAGTTTAATTTAATTTAGGTTCTCTATTTTGGGCCCCTCTCTATTGGGGGCCCTATGCGGTCGCTCTTATCGCGCTGTCCAGAATCCCCGCTGGTTGGGATAATAATAGCATCTGACAATGAAGCAGCTCGCATCCAAACAATGAGGTCTTCTCGCTCAGTTAACTGTTATACAGAGTTTAAAAAGCTCTATGGTGTCATTTACGTTCCAAACAGACATTTCGTTAAGTTGAAATTTTCAGTTTCTCCCTCGTAAACGGGCATTGGCACCCAAACCAGAGTTTAAAAAGCTCTATGTCATTTTTTTAAATATATACATTTTGACAGTTTAATATTCTTATTTTATATATATTTCAGTTAGATTTGAGCTAGTTTTTTTACACCTAAGTTAAAGTAGAATATTTTAAAGTTTGAGAATAATTTAAAATTCAGATCATAATTTAGGAGAGATTAGTGTAATTGAAACTTGACTCACTTGAAAAGACTTGATTTGAATCTTAATGTTATAAACTCGATTTGAAAATATTTTAAATAAAGTTTGAGTTATAAAATATAACTCAAAAATTTTAATAATTAGTTGATCGATTTTTAAGGTTGAGTCAAATTCCTCATCTCGTTATAATAAATGCATATCACATATGAAAATATATATACAAACTTAACTGGTCGACTTAACTAACTCAAAATCTTTAAACTCGACTCTAATTAAACTCAATGCAAAATAGGAACTCAACCATTAAGAAATTGAACCTAATTTAATCAAATAATTGTGTGCATTTACTTTGCCATGACACCTGTCCTATCAGATATGGAAAAGATTGCAGTTAAATACAATACGACCGGGTATAGGATATCATTACCACTGCTATAGATGCGACCGTTGAGGGCTTTAAAAAAGGAAAGCCCAACGTCTCTTTCCCACTTTATTCAAATATTTAAATTCTGAAACGTTCTTCGTTACCCATATCAATCTCATTTATTTTAAATTCATCTGAAATTCACAGGAAAAAAATAAAAAATTAACTCTGTTTTCAGATTTCATAGCAAAAATGGCGTTGAGACCCATTGATAATGCACTCCAGGTCATATCAGAAAGACCCAAGAAACAAGCCAAAGCGTCGATTCCAATTCAATCCCAGAAAAAACCGTCAGATTTTGGTGTCGTCAATGACGAGAACAAGGCTCCTTTACCACCACCTGCAGAGGCCTCCATTGATTACATATCTTCCGAGAATCTCAAGCCCTTTCAAGACCCAGAATCCAAAATCCAAGTATTTCTCATTTTCGCTACACTAGATGTAAAACCCTGTTTCAGATTCATGTTTCTGATTGCTTTTTTGGTGTGTAAAATTTCAGAGCTTAGTTGAAGGGTTAGATTCAAAGGATTGGGTTAAAGTCTGTGAGTCATTGAATGACGCTCGGCGTTTCTCTTTATATCACTCCACACTACTGCTTCCAATCTTGTAACATTCTCAATACTTTTGTTGACTTTTTTGGTGGCGGGTTCTTTTATGCTGATGAAGTGTTTGTGATTATGCCAGAGAGAAGGTAATATCGGTAGTGGTAAAGGCAATGAGTAACCCAAGAAGTGCCCTTTGCAAGACCTCGATTATGGCTGCTTCGGATATCTTCAATGCATCTGGTGAAAAATTGCTCGATTTCACTGATTCTGGTGCATTTGATCGATTGGTGAGTACCCAGTTCTCTTTTGAGGTTTCTAATTTCCTGTTTTGAGTTGTTAAAATGGTGTGTTGAATTTTAAGGTTTTGTTTACAGTTACTGCAATTGCTACTAAAAGCTTCTCAAGACAAGAAATTTGTATGTGAAGAAGCAGATAGGTCGCTGAAAGCAATGGCTAACTCCATTGCTCCTTTGCTGCTGCTCAAGAAGCTAGGCGGATGTGTTAACCATCGCAACCCTAGAGTCAGAGCTAAAGCTGCCGTTTCCTTTTCAAACTCTGTTTCCAAGATGGTAATAAACAATTTTATAAAATGTGTTGTGAACATTGTTTCAGTCGTTGGACATTATAATTACATATGATTTGATTATCAATTGCAGGGTGTGGAAGAAATGAAAGAGTTCGGGTTCGTTACACTGCTTCAACTGGCTGTGGATTTGTTGAACGATAGACTCCCCGAGGCTAGAGAAGCAGCACGAAGCATTGTGTTTTCGGTATACAAGGCGTTTACCGAAAATGGAGACGAGAATCCAGAGGAGGCTTGGCAAAGCTTTTGCCTGACAAGTTTGTCACCCATTCAGGCTCAGTCCATGATCAAAGTTATTTCTTCTTAGTATGGTTTTTAGAGTAAAAGTTTTTAGCAGAAGCTCACCTGGTAGAAACTAGAATGCTAGGGTTCATGTAGATGCTTTCTTTACATGATTTGGCCATTAACACATTCTATGTAATGTGGAATAACACATTCTCCGCTATTTCTTCTTAAATCAAATGAAAGTAGACCGAATTTCATTGATTTTTAAAGCTAATTTCATAATTACTCAGATTCTCGGATATCAAACATCGAATACGGTATTTCTAATAAAGATGAGAACAATAGGGAACTTCAGACATCCCCACAAATTATCAGAAGCATAAAAATATGGAATTTCTTCTTGAAGAATTAATTAATCAAACAATCAAATAATAAATGGTAACAAAATTTTCTAGACTGTATTTTGCAATCACTACAACAGTCGGAGCGATTGATGTTCATGTGGTAATTCGCTCACTCTGGTCCGACACTTCTTCAACTCCGGGAAGCATATGTGTGACTGACTTATCTATCCTTCCATGGCCTGCCTATTCCGAGTTTGCAATAGAAGTACTTTGGTTATCTTCAATCAGAGACTGCAAAGCCATCTCAACTTCGGCGAATGGTTGACCTGCATAAAGCTTAAGCTGCCCCTTCTTAACAACAATTACATCCTTGGCGTGAGATTTTGCAACTTCACTAAGTTCCTGCAATTTTTCGTTCCCATATCAGTCATATATCTCGGGTACAGTTCTTATCCTCAATGCCAGCCAAATATGCTTGTCAGTTAAATAAAAACATGGATGTTTACGAAGCGAAACAAACTAGGACTTAATGAAATAGCATTATAAGTTCGTACTTTTACGGACATAGGAACAACTTCAGCACTGAAATCACCTAGATCTTCAAAGAAACATTCAAGAACATAACAGAAGTTATTGGCATCACTGCGATCCTCAAATGCAACAGCGCAAGAAGTTTCACTCTCTTCCTGATCCTCGGAGGATATTCGTAGGGTAAAAAGCCCTCCCAGACCTTCCTGATCATCACCTCGTTGCATGAGAATTACCTGGAAACAGTTGCAAGTGCAACCCGAAAGGTACATCATTCCAATATGCCAGACATTATAATGGTGACATGGAAAACTAAGAAGTACAGAATACGGAACTAACTGAAGGGAACTAATCAAATGATAACAATTCCTGTGTCTCGGCATCACGGCCAGAAAAAAAGAATAATTATTAATAGAAGTGCCAAAGTTGCAGTTACATACTAGGACATAAGGAAGTTTCAGCCACCATGGATCAGTTTTGATGTCTGATTGATTAACCTTCACTTTGTCAGCTAGTGGCTTGTTGCTAACATCTCTTCTTTCTGAAGTACGCAAGGAAGCACGCTTATCAGATTTGGTTATAGCTTCCTGGTTCTCTTTTCTAGACATCTTCGAGTTCTGTGTATTCAAATCTCTCGACTTCGTTGATTTCATAATTTCAGGAGATAATCTTCCTTCACTGCTCTCTGAACCAGCACTAGAAATTTAACAAATAACCAATGATTGCAAAGAGCTCAATAAAACTATAAACTCGAATTCAACAGATCGCAGAAGGTAACAAATTTATATAAAATTATAAATAAATAGTTAGAAACAAAATTTGTACGGCAGCATCATTCTTAACAGTCCTATTTCTTTCGGTTTGAAAATTGTATCAACCATTTGTTATCATAAAACTTGATTTCACATTTCAAATATAAATAATTCTGATATCTAGATAACTACAAAATATTATTCAAGAACAATCAGCAAATATTGAAAAATCAGGACAGACATTCGAACTTCAAACTACTACTAATAAGTCACGAATTGCAATGATTATCAGAAAAGATATCGAACCTCGTATTATTGTGCAACGATCCTAATTTCTCCTCCTCAATCTTCTCTCTATCACTCAGCAAGGAATCCGAGTTCTGACTCAATACTGTCTTTCCATCATCCACTTCCACAATCCCAGAAACCCTACTAGCTATACCGTTCTTATTGCTCGATTTGCTACCGTTCTTTAAACCGGAAAAACCCTTCGCGTCATTTCTCGAACTCATTTCGGGTCCTCTGAATTTAAACTTCTTCTTCACAAACAACTTTTTATTCACATCTTTTGCATCTTCACCATCCTTTAACTTATCCAATAAACCCGTATACGACCCCGGAAAGCTCTCTCGCTTGGAATTCAATTTCTTCTCTAACTTATTCAATCTAGCACCAATCTCCTTTTCAATCCCAATTCTCGACTTAGAACTCAAAGCTTCATCAAGCATATCTCCTTCTTCATCGCCGTTTTTCGATTCTTTTTTCTCGATTTCTCTTGCTTCCCTAGCCATGGCTCTAATTTCTTTAACCTTTTCGTCCAATTCAGATTCATCAAAATAAAGCACAGTTCTAGAACTTGACCCAACATTTCCATTATTAACAAATTTACCATTTTTACTTTTATTATCCCTCTGGAAACCATTCAAGTTCCCATCTTTATCCTGAGAATTCCGATTTCCCGTCATCCAAACAGCAATTAATGTTTGAAACACAAAAATCCCAACAAAACCAAACCCAAATTTCAAAACGGAATGAGCTGAAAATTTACCAAAAACGCCATTGTTTTCTCCAGTAACACCCAATGACTCAGAAACCTGAAATTCTTCAACTTTATCGATTTCTTCAGAGGGAGGCTCGAAAACGACGACGTCGAGTGGTTTAGTTTCGGGCGGGGATTCTAACGGGGTTATGGGATTGGCGGGAGTGGAAGAAGGGAAAGGTTTAGTGAGGGTTTTGAGGATTTTGGGGCGCAAATAGTTTTTACGCTTTTTGTGCTTGGAGGGAAACGGAGTGGAAAGAGAGGAACAGAGGAGTGGCTTTAGTGAAAGCTTGGGAACGGAGGATAGTGTAAGGGAGACCGCACCCGCCATGGATTTTCACGGTGGAGCTCGAAAGAGGCGAGTGAGACAAGACAGAAAATCAAAGAGCTTAGGAAATTTGGGGGGGGGGGGGGGGGGGGGGGAGGGGGTTGTTTAGAATTTTTACTATTTCCAGACCGCCATTGAAGCCCAATACAAAGCTTTGTTTGGTTTTTTTTATTCTGGTCAATAAGGCCTAAAGCTACGTTCTTGAGGTTTTGTTGTTGCCATTGGCCCAATTCAAAAGCCTTCATTTTTACATTGAATGTTCAGTTCGAGTTTCGGAAAATTTTAAGATATATGGATTAAATTATAAACATGTATATTTATTATATGGTTCATTTCAGATTTAACATGTTAAAATAATAATAATGTCATTTTATTTGTGAAAATTTATTTCAAACATGTTTGATTCAAATAGTTAATGCAATAAGTACACACGCGTTTACAAACATTATGCAAACGTTTTCAATATGTCTCAAACTAATGATAAAATTAAAAAATATTTAATTAATACAAGGGAAAATATTTCGTGCACTGGCGGTAGAAACGAAAAATTTTTATAAGCGCTTTAGTTTTAGGGTTTAGATGTTTATGGGTTTAAGGTTAAAATTTAGGGTTTATGGTTAAAAATTATGATTTAATTTTTAGAGTAACATGCTTATGGATTTAGGTTTTTACCTACAAACCCTAAATGTTAATACTAAACCCTAAATTATAACCACACTTCCTAAATTCAAAACTCATCCATTAAAACCCCTAAATATCATACCCAAAAGTTTCCACAAGCGCTTATGCATAGAATAATTACCTGTAATCATGGGCATGTGTAGAATAGAAATTAGGGTGCAATTGACCCCACTTAATCTGATGGGATATAAAGTTTTCAATTGGGTAATATAGAATTTTTCATAAAAATATATTATATTTAAGCTCACTTAATTTATTGAGTATGAGGTCAACAGTACTTAATATAATATAGAGGTATGATTATTTTGACTCATTATATAAAAATGGGTAAACTACCCCAGTGACCACTCAACTATTGGTCGTGATCTGTTTTGACCACCTAACTAAAAAAATCAAAATTTGACCACACAACTATTTAAATAGACGTATTTTGACCATCAACCGTTAAAATCTAACGAAAAGATGACGTGGTAGTTAAAGTAAAATTTGTATAATTACACTTTTAGTCCCTATTAATTACTTATTATATCAATTTGGTCCTAATTTTAATTTAATTAAATAAATTAATTAACTAATCCGACAACGACACGTGTCATCACTCGATTGGATGATTTTATTTTAATTTATTTAATATTATATATATTAAAGGAAAATTCAAGAGAAGTGAATATGCGCATGGTGTGGTTTGAACTAGGGATGACAATGGATCGGATTGTATAAAATCTAAGTCCGAATCCGTTACAATCGGACTTGGATATTTTTTTCAGATTTGGATTCGGATTTTTTCGGATCAGATTTGGATTTGTTTCAACCGCATTTAGATCAGAGCTTTTGGATTCGGATTAAATTGTCATCCCTAATCTTAATCCAAGTCTAAGGGGTAGATTTGCGAATTTTAGCGTCTTTAGGGTATATTGTGTTTTGGCCCTTTAATAATTTTATTTTAGTGCAAATCAGTCCATAATTTTGTATATTTAATTTTTTATGCATTTAATTTATGCTATTTAATTCTACACTTGTTCATTTTTATCCCTTGGTTGTTGACTACATTTAATTTTTTGTGTCTATTGTTTATGCTTTTAATTTGCTTTCTATTTTAATTCATAATTTTAGCATAATATATCATAACTTTATCTATCAATTGCACAACACTTACTATTTCATTCACTAACTTCCTTATTTTTTAGTAATTCATTGTTATTTACATTTATTTGTTTCTTCATTGTATTTATTTTATTGTTTGTTTATCTATGACTTGATCTTACATTTATTTTTTTCATATTTATTTATACATGCATATGGTATAAATAGATATATTACACTATATTAAGGTTAATATATATATATATATATATATATATATATATATATATCATAATTGTTGGGTTTATAGCACGTTCAAATCGATCACTGAAACCGTTAATGATGGTTGTAAATGTTTGGTGGTTGAATTGGCTAAAATCGAAATAAAGGTAGACAAGTGACACAATGATTTTAGAGTGGTTTGGCCTTCTAACAAGCACCTACATCCACTACCTTAGCACACTACTAAGGATTTCTCAATTCACTCAACAATGAATTCGTCCCCTTTTACCGGTTTAGGAGGAAACTATTACAACCCTATATTTTGGACTTGGCTAAGATAGAACCAACTCTAGTTTTTCTCTCAAGGCTAAACAAGAACCTCTCCTTTTACAAGGAATTTGTTTGGTAAACTTAATACCTCACAAGGTGGGTGTTTACATAAATTTAAGCTCACAAGAGTACAAGAATTTACAATAAAGCTCACTCTCTAAATACTATGTACAAGAGAATAGTAAAATAAGGATTTATACTCTAATTATCTTGACCATGTTGCTTGGATATTGTCTCTAACATTCTTCAAGTGTTTCAGCCTTCAATTTATAGTCTCAATTAAGTTTGTGGTCGTTACTAGCCGTTAGGGATGTTTTGGAGCCGTTGGATACTTTATTTCCCGCAATAAATGCATTTCTGCAGCTACCCGTATCGAAACGTGTGTACATATTTCGAAACAGTCTCAAAATAGAAATAGTCGTTATGTGAAATAAGGAGATCGTATAGAAATGGGTAGGGCCATATAAAAACGGGTGAGGCCGTATAGGAACGGGTGAGGCCGTATAGGAACGGACGAGGCCGCATAGGAACGGCTGTATAGAAACGGGTGAGGCCGTATATGAACGGCCGTATAGAAACAGGTGAGGCCATATAGGAACGGGTTTTGACAGTTTCAAAACGTTTCAAAACAGATTATGCCTGTATCGAAACGAGTACATTAAAAGCACTAGTTTGGCTACTTAAAAAGGTTTCAAACATTGCCAAAACCATTTAAAACATCCACAAACTTATTTTCAAGTTGTTTGGACTTAAAAGCATTTTTGAAATCTTTTCAATTTAGTCCAAAAGTATTTTTCAATTATTATATCAAAACATTAGTTCTATAATCTCCCCCTTTTTGATATAATAAAACCAACTTGAAAAATTGTTTGGGATTTTCCCCTTTTTGTATTTTAAAATTTTAAATAAGAGATTTCAAAAAATAAAAGAAGTTAAAGCTCCTCTTATTCTCTTGAAAAATCAAATTTTCAAACAATTTCTCTCCTTTTTGCTATATCAAAAAGAATTTAAATAATTTTATGTTCAAAATAACTTAGGAGGTTAAAAAAATTGACACAAATAAGAATTTTAGTTTTAAAATGGCTCCCCCTTACTCAAGCATCATTGTTAGGCTTAACAAATAATCCAAGACTTTTAAAACGAAAATTAGATAACCAAAGATAAAAGAAAATAAAAGCTATAAGCTTAGAGGTTACCTAATTTCTTCACTTGTGTGACTAGAGCATTTTCATGTCTTTGCATTTCTTCTCATTGCTCCAACACACTTACAAAAGACATTCACTTGATTTTTGGTATCCAAATTGCTTTGGATCCATTTACGTTAGTCACAATGTCTTTAGTTCCCTTAGGAGCCCATACTTGTCTAATCTTATAAGATTTCCTCTTCCTAATAGGACAACTATGTAAGGAATGACCATGATAATGTCAATGTGAGCATTTTGCCATTATGTGACAAGATGAATTATTGAAAACAATTTCTTTTTCTTTTGTTGAGATTTCAAGCTTAACTTTCAAATCAAGATTTTCTTTTTCTAAAACATTTTTACTTGTTTTTGAGAACTTTAAATCATTTTTCAAAATTTCATTTTGGTTTTTAAAATTCACTTTTCTTTTCAAAAGAAAATCATTTTCAAATTCAAGTTTTGAAAATATTTTCTTAAATTTGAAATTCATGGTCTCAAATTCCAAAAATAATTCATCGAAAGCATCTTGCAACTCATCGAAAGAGTAAGAATTAAGCTCATTTGAGTTAAAATATACCTTAGGCTCATCGAGAGCCAAAACACCATTCACCTTCGGATTAGAGAGAAGGTTTGCACATGATTGATCATCATCTTTCTTTTCTCCCTTCTTGTTGCCATAAAACTTCTCAAGTTTCTCCCATAATTCTTTGGCACTTTTGCATGTGGAGATCCTTTTGGAAACTTCTTCGTTAAGGCCACAATAGAGAATGTGCATCGCCTTGGTGTTTAGCATTGCCTTCGTCTCGTTGGCACTCCTTTGCTTTTTCTTCTTTTTCGGAGCTTTCAAATACCCGTCTTTAATGATGTCCCAAACCTCATAGTCTTGAGACTTGATGAAGAATTTCATGATATTTTCCCATTAGAAGTATGTTTCTCCTTCGAAGAGCGAAGGACACGAAATAGAGCGACATTCTTCAAATCTTGCCATTTTCTTGAACGGTGGACTTCGAACAAATGATCTTTACTCTCGGATGTTAGTTCTTCGATGGAGACGAGGCTTTGATACCAATTGTTGGGTTTATAACACGCTTGAATCGATCACTGAAACCGTCAATGAGGGCTGTAAATGTTTGGTGGTTGAATTGGCTAAAATCGAAATAAAGGTAGACAAGTGACACAATGATTTTAGAGTGATTCGACCTTCTAACAAGCACCTACATCCACTACCTTAGCACACCACTAAGGATTTCCCAATTCACTCAACAATGAATTCGTCCCCTTTTACCGGTTTAGGAGGAAACTATTACAACCTTATCTTTTGGACTTGGCTAAGATAAAACTAACTCTAGTTTTTCTCTCGAGGCTAAACTAGAACCTCTCCTTTTACAAGGAATTTGTTTGGTAAACTTAATACCTCACAAGGTGGGTGTTTACACAAATTTAAGCTCACATGAGTACAAGAATTTACAATAAAGCTCACTCTCTAAAGACTATGTACAAGAGAATAGTAAAATAAAGATTTAGACTCTAATTCTCTTGACCATGTTGCTTGAATGTTGTCTCTAACATTCTTCAAGTGTTCCAGCCTTTAATTTATAGTCTCAATTGAGTTTGTGGTCGTTACTAGCTGTTAGGGATGTTTTGGAGCCGCTGGAGACTTTATTTTTCGCAATAAATGCAATTCTACAGCTACCCGTATCGAAACGTGTGTCCCTGTTTCGTAACAGTCTCAAAATAGAAAGAGATGTTACGTGAAATAAGAAAATCGTATAGAAACGGGTAGGGCCGTATAGAAACGGGTGAGGACGTATAGGAACGATCGTATAAAAACAGGTGAGGCCGTATAAGAACGAGTGATGTCGTATAGAAATGGCTTTTGACAGTTTCAAAACGTTTCGAAACAGATTATGCAAGTATCGAAACAGGTACATTAAAAGCACTAGTTTGGCTACTTAAAAACGTTTCAAACATTGCCAAAACCATTTAAAACATCCACAAACTTATTTTCAAGTTGTTTGGACTTAAAAGCATTTTTGAAATTTTTTCAATTTAGTCCAAAAGTATTTTTCAATTATTATATCAAAACATTAGTTCTACAATAATAAATATTATTATTTAACCTACATTCTTAAGACATTTATATTTTTATTATCACTTTTAATATATATATATATAATAAAGTTAATTTTATTTTTACCATTATTCTAAATTACCTCATATATACATTTATGTTCTCGTTTAAAAAAATATATGTAGTTATGTTTCTTTTAATGTATTTAGTTTAACTTTTTACTTTATTTATGTTATTTTCTTGTTTTAATGTAAATATTATACATGATATTTTGTTTTAAGGAATTAAAAGTCCTAAATGTTTTGATTCGGACTCGAATATGGATCAAATCTTGGCATGATTCATATCCAACACATCTCCTATTAGGACTCAGACATATTCCTCAGATTCGAATTCAAATTTTTTTCAATCGAATATGGATCGGATAAATTCCTTCGGATCGAATCGGATTCGGATCAAATTGTCATCCTTAGTTTGAACCCATGACCTCTTGGTTGAAAGAGCCAAAGCTTAACCACTGGGCCAACTACTCCTTAATGATGTACACTGCGCCATTCTATATATATCTTATAATGAAGTCAGTGCTAGGGAAAAAAGAAGAAAAATGTTTGAGAGGAGACTCGAACATGGGTCACATGAGATATATAAAAACACGCATATCACTAAATCAAATATATTCAATTTAATTAAAATATAAAATTATTAAATATTTGATTTTAAAAAATATTTGATTTAAAAGACAAGAAATTCGGTTTAAAATATTTGAATATTTTTTCTTTTTCATATTTAAATTAAATCAGATATTTATTAAAATATTAAATATTTGATTTAAAAAATATTTGATTTAAAAGAAAATAATTTTAATTTAAAAAAGTATTCAAATATTTTAAAAATTCAATCTAATATTTTTAAAAAATATTCGAATATTTTTTAAAATCAAATTTATTTTCATTTAAATTTAATATTAGATATGCGTGTTTTTATATATCTCATGTGACTCATGTTCGAGTCTCCTCTCAAATATTTTTCTTTTTTTCTCTAGCACTGACTTCATTACAAGATATATAATGATGCAGTTTACATCACTAAGGAGTAGTTGGTCTAGTAGTTAAGCCTTGGCTTCTCCAACCAAGAAGTCACGTGTTTAAAACACAATATGCACATATTCATTTCTCTTAAATTTTCCTTTAACTGGGTGATGACATGTGTAATTATACACATTTAACTTTAACGGCCACATCACATTTTCGTTAGCTTTTAACGGTTAATGGTCAAAATAAGTCCATTTAAATAATTGAGTGGTCGGATTTTAAATTTTTTTAATTGAGTGGTCAAAACAGGTCACGACCAATAGTTAAATAGTCACTGGAGTAATTTACCCTATAAATTTTTTTTGACTCCGTCACTTCCTTTAATACTATATTGATACTTTAAAACTCAATTGAAACGTTGTAAAATTTAAAAGACGAATTTGAAATCAAAATACCAAACTTGAAGTTTATTAAATGATGGTATTAATCATGCAATAAATTTAAAATTTTCCAATATTTAAAATCACTAATTAGTTTCCATGTGTAACCACACATTTAATTTCAAAGGAAAAACAAAAAAGGAAGGACCGCACATTTTGGTATGTGGGCTATTGGCTAAAAGGTTGGTAACGTGGGGCAATATCAAATACTAAGATGGGACAAACGTTCAATAAAACTACGGTTAAATTATAATTTTGGTCCTTTTCTTATGTTCAAATTTAAATTTAATCATTTTTATTTTTAATTTGACAGAATTTAATCTATATGTTTACATGTTTTTCCTTAAAAATACACGTAACCATATTGAGTTGGAACAAGTGCTTTTAAGGAGAGAGTTTATATAAGCATGTAACCATAATACTTTATAACGATGTAATTATTAGAATTAGGGGTGATAATAGATCGGCTTTGGATCAGATTCTATAAAGTTTGAATTTAATTTGACTAACAATAAGACCTTCAGATTGATCTCAGTTTGAATTCAAGTTTGAGTACACCAAATTTGAATTCGATTTAAATAGAATATCTAAAATCTGAATCAAAGTCCAAAAATTTGAAATTTGATTATTATTTTTTAAAGTATGAGCTCAGAAAAATGTTCTCTTAAGAAGAGATGAACAAGATTGGAGTTAGATTGATCAAACTCCAGTTTCAACCACCCATGATATTGAGTAAGTGAGCAATATTTAAAGAAGATAGAGCGACAAAGTTGTTCTTTTATATAAAAATATATAATTTTTAGGGCAAGATTGGCTTAACTTTCAAAATATTGAGGTGCATGTGTTTCAAACTTAGATATGGATTAAACTCAGATCAAACCCTGATAAGGTCTATATCCGACTCATTTCCTATTAAGACTCAAACCTTTTTTTTCATATTCAGGTCTAGACCTTTTTCAATCATATTTTTTATTTCGAATTGAATCAGACTCGAGTCGAATTCAGACTAAATTACCGTCCCTAATTTGAACTAATTAACCACGCTATAAAAGTAGAAGACCAAATTATGTGAAATTAAAATATAAGAACTTAAATACCAAATATGGTCATAAAAGATGGACTAGACTCAAAATTTGACCTTTTAGTCTATAATTTATCCATCCAAAATATTTTGTCTCTTGTAACACTCTTCGCGCTTGCCACACCAAAAACAACCTAAAACCCTACCAGTCTCCAACTAAAACACAAACATAAACATCATCGAAACAAAACAGAAGCTGTCTAATCATATGATTATCACAATCCAAGAAGAAACAAATCACAAATAAAAGGCCCCTAATTTTTGTTTTTGTATTTTTTTCACTCGTTATCTCTTCAGCAGCCATTGTTTTTTCTCAAAGAAAACAGACAACAAGAGCTCAATTCCATGGACGCAAAGCCATCCAATGTCTCTGTTCCCTCAACAAAAGAGACCCCATCAGGTTCTTTACTTATCCGAGCTCCTTTAACTGTTGATTCTGACTCTGAGTATGATTCCAACGGTCTTGAAACAGCAAGCACCGTTGGTGGTAGTAGTTTCAATAGTTTTGATGAGAACAACAGTGAATTGGGGTTGTCTGAAGATGGTGAGGGTTTTCTGAGTGGTAATGAGGAGTTCGATACTGTTTCTGAAGGAGAGAGGCCTTTGGGTGAAGACCCAGAGAGGGAGATTTCATTGGGAGGTGAGAATGATGGTGGGGTTGGTCAAAGTTACAAAATTTATGTGGCTAACAAAGATGATGATGATGATGATGATAGGGATTTGGAGAGTTTAGAGAATAATTCAATGGTGGATGAGGATGTTGGTTTGCTGGATGGTTCTAAGTCAAACCAGGTTGTTGTTCCTATTGCTCAGTTGTCAATGGATGATGAAGTGTTGAGTGAGGAGGAAACAGTGGATGCCGGAGTTGAAGATGGTGGGTTTTCTGGTGTGGTTAAGGTTCCTGGCAGTGTTGAAAGTTCACCTAGAATAAAGGTGGCTTCGGGGGATGAAGAAGATGAGCCATTGGTTAACCAATATGACTCGTCTGCTGCGGTTAACTCCGAGGTTGAGAATGGTGGGTTGGAGGATTTTGTAGGTGAAGATAAGGGGTCTGATTTAGAAGGGAGCCAAAAAGATGTAATGATTGAAATTTCCAAATTGGATGAGGATGTTAAGCCTTCTGCTGATACAAGCATTGCAACAGAAAATCCGGTTGAGAAGCATGGTGACAGTCGTGAGATAGAGGGAACTGGTTCTGTTATGGTCAATGGTCCTAATCATGATTCTCAACCTGTGGTTAACTCAGAGGTTGAAAAGGGGGGTTTGGAGGATTTTGGAGGTGAAGATAAGGGGCCTAGTTTGGAAGGGAGCCAAAAAGATGTAGTGGTTGAAATTTCCAAATTAGACGAGGATGTTAAACCTTCTGCTGATACAAGCATTGCACCAGAAAATCTGGTTGAGAGGGTCGAATTGAAGTGTGGAAACGGTCATGAGATAGAGGAAAATGGTTCTGTTATAGTGGAATCTGATGACAAGGTTGTCATGTCTGATCTGAAAGAATTGAGTGATATCGACTCTGTTGACGTTTCAGCTCCAATGTCAATTCTAGACCAGAGTGTTAATATCGACTCTGTTGACGTTTCAGCTCCAATGTCAATTCTAGACCAGAGTGTTAATATCGACTCTGTTGACGTTTCAGCTCCAATGTCAATTCTAGACCAGAGTGTTAAACCAGGAGAAGAAGATATAGATAAGCATGTTCCGGAGAAAGGTTTCCTTTCTGATGATGATGTTGTGGAGCTGATTTTTGGGAGCTCTGAAACAACTAAACAGGTAGCGAATGAGGTAGATTCGGAAGATCAGTTAGAGACAGCAAGTCATCAGGTTGTCATAGACTCAGATGAAGAAGCAGAAGCTGAGAGGGAATATGAAGCTAAAGAGCTACAAGATTCTGCTGCATTGGCCGCTCTTTTGAAAGCTGCAGCAAGTGATGAAGAAGCGGAAGCTGAGAGGGAATATGAAGCAAAAGACCTACTCAGTTCTGCTGCATTGGCTGCTCTTTTGAAAGCTGCAGCAGGCGGCGAATCAGATGGGGCTGGCCTCACAATCACTTCTCATGATGGCTCCAGAGTATTTCCTCTTGACCACCCCGCTCATTCAGGTTCTTCATTTCATTCTTCGAAAGTTGCTCCACCATCAAATACCGTTGACAATGCATCGAAGGACAAGATAAATGATGAAGATAAGCAGAGGTTTGAAAAGTTGCAACTAATAAGAGTGAAGTTCTTGAGACTTGTTGAGAGACTTGGTCATCCCCACACTGATCCAATGGTGACACAGGTGCTGTACCGGCTGGCCCTTGCCTCAGGTAGTCTTTTCAATCAAGAATTCACCCTTGAATCAGCAAAGAGAGCGGCGATGCAGCTTGAAGCAGAAGGTAAAGATGACTTGGACTTTTCTTTGAACATTTTGATTCTTGGAAAAACTGGAGTGGGAAAGAGTGCAAGCGTTAATTCCATTTTGTGCGAGCAAAAATCCAGAGTTGATGCTTTTCAACCTGCAACAACAGCTGTGAAGGAGATTGTTGGAACAGTTGATGGAGTTAAGATGAGAATCTTTGATACACCTGGTCTTCGGTCACCTGTGACAGAAGAAGCTACTAATCGCAAACTATTAGCATCAATGAAGAGGTTCGTAAGGAAGTTCCCACCCGATGTTGTTCTCTATGTCGATCGATTAGACGGGCATGACAAAGATCTTACTGATGTTCTATTACTAAGGTCTCTCACTGATTCTCTTGGTTCATCAATATGGCAGAATGCCATTGTAACTCTCACTCATGCTGCATCTGCTTCTCCAGAGGGGGCATATGGGGAACCCCTAAGCTTTGAAGTTTTTGTTGCTCAAAGGTCCCATGTGATTCATCGAGCTATCAGCCAAGCAGTTGGTGATCTGCGTCTAATCAATCCGAGTATGCAACCCGTGGCTCTTGTTGAGAACCATCCATCAGGTCAGAGAGACGGAAATGGAGAAATGTTGCTTCCGAATGGGCAAAGTTGGAGGTCACAGTTGCTACTCTTGTGCTATTCGGTGAAGATCTTATCTGAAACAAGTTCTCTCTTGAGACCTCAAGAACATTTTGATCACCAGAAGCTTTTTGGCTTCCGACTTCGTTCCCCACCTCTACCTTACTTGCTGTCTTCACTGCTGCAATCCCGTCCTCATCCGAAACTACCTAACAATGATGGGAGTGAGGATGTTGACTTGGATACTGAGTTGAGAGACTCGTATTCTGGCGAAGAAGATAATAATGAATATGACCAGCTTCCGTCATTCAAGCCTTTAAAGAGATCTCAGGTTGATAAACTTAGCAAAGAGCAGAGAAAAGCTTACTATGAGGAGTACGATTATCGCGTTAAGCTACTTCAAAAGAAACAATGGAGAGAGGAGGTGGAAAGAATGAGGGAAATTAAGAAGAAAAGGAAAGATGGTGATGATAATGGTTATGTTGGAGATGATGGAAACACAGAAGAAGGGGATCCAGCTACTATACAGGTCCCTTTGCCTGACATGGTCCTCCCTCCTTCGTTTGACGGAGACAACCCCACTTACCGGTACCGGTTTTTGGATTCTGCTTCGCAGCTTCTCATTAGGCCAGTTTTGGATCCACAGGCTTGGGATCATGATATCGGGTATGATGGTGTTAGCCTTGAAAGAAGTCTTGCCATAGCTGGTTATTTCCCTGGTGCATTTGCTGTTCAAATCACAAAGGATAAAAGAGAATTCAACATCCATTTGGATTCCTCAGTCTGTGCAAAACATGGAGAGAATGGGTCAACAATGGCAGGATTCGACATCCAAACTGTCGGAAAACAGCTTGCTTACATCTTCAGGGGAGAAACAAAATTCAGAAATTTTGAAGCAAACCGAACCACTGCAGGTTTATCAGTTACTTTCCTAGGTGAAAATATAGCTACTGGACTTAAGATCGAGGATCAGATTGCAGTAGGAAAACGCTTGCTTTTGGCCGGAAGTGCGGGGGCTATGAGATCCCAAGGCAATACGGCATATGGAGCCAACATTGAAATCCAGCTAAAGGATGAGGATTTTCCCATTGAGCAAAATCAGACCTCATTCGGATTGTCTTTGGTGAAATGGAAGCGAGATCTGGGTCTAATGGCCAACTTACAGTCACAGTTCTCTATCGGGCGTGGTTCTTCGATGGCAGTTCGTATCGGATTGAACAACAAGCAGAGTGGACAAATCAGTATCAAAACAAGCAGCTCGGATCAATTGCATATAGCACTGGTTTCTCTTATTCCAATTGCAGCCTCCATCTTTCGTATGGTCTACCCTGGCTCTGATTTTAAAAGCTCTGCATATTAGCATTTTCATTAGTGTCACTTTGAACTTTAATGGTGCTAAATTTTGTTTAGTTAAACAATCTAAATTTATTTCAGCAACTTGGTAGGATGTTCTGAGCTGAAACTTCAATGAAATAGAACCTACTTATTTAATGGTGTTGAACAAATTTATTCATTATATAAATTTCTATCGGCAAGCCTCGCAAGCTCAAGCTTAACTTGAGATTCAAGGCTTATGGCTCATCTCGAGCTAGGTCGTCGAATTTCTTGGAATTTACTCTAATAGGCTTGATTAGGCTCATTTACCTCCAAAATGAACATGATTTGATAAAAGTACAATATCCCAAACAGCCACTCAAGCAATAATAATAATGAATCATGTCAGATTCTACTTTACAGGAATCAAAAGCCACATGCCTGTTAGAATCTTTGTTTGCTGAAATCAAAATATTATTTTTTCCATCACTTATTATTGGAGCTGAGCTCCTGAATTTTCTAATGGCTGCTGCAGCAACCCAGGTTCCTCCAAGTCCACAGTGTGGATTGGTATTTCCTGTTAAAACGCAAACCAATTAATATCAGTTGATTCGTTTCAGAATAAAAATATTCGAGATTCATGCAATGCACTCCTGAACCATTAATCTAAGATGAGTTGATTTAATAAGTGGATACCTGAGTCTGCAGTAGCTGATGCGGTTGCTGGTCTTGTGCCATTGTATAGGGTTGGGGCTGTGACATTCTGTAATAAGGCTCCTTCAGGTCGAGTTTGCATGATGAAGTCTGAAGAATTACTCCTTGTTCGGCCCCAGGCCCCCACATTTTAGCTGTAAGAGTTGATATATACTTCGTTACAAAAACAAAACCGCAAATTAGGAACACAGAAACCAAGCTCAGAACCAACCTGACAATGTTAGATATATGGTATAACTTTGAGCGTTATGGGCAACCATGTGAAGCTGGCCTGTGATTTCTTGCCCGGCCATCACGTAAATTGGCTGAGAAAGAACACATCGTATCTGGTACCAGTGGGTTGTAGGAGCACCAGGGGCAGTAGTAAGCCATCTTTGCACAGAGCTGTTGGTAAAGCAGTTCAACGGAAGTAAGATTGAATGAAGTCGTAAACTGATGAAAATGCAAAATTTGAAAATATTACCTCCCATTAAACAGGACATCAAACCAACAGGCCAACCCATGCACTCTAGTCCCAACAGATGCTATGAATTTCAATGGAATATCTATTTCATACAGGTCCTCTTCCTGCAAAAAGACAAACATCATGTCGACTACACGTTTAACCAATAACTAACTAACATGGTCCTGTATTCAGAGAAAGGAAGTCTAAATCAAACAGCTTTGATTAAGTTAACCAATATTGCATGATTCAGAAAAATTGTCCTCATATCCATGGATATTAAAGTCAACGTACAAACAATGGTAAATGATGCAGTGCACGACAGCCTTGTCTAGGAAAATCGTAACATGGAAAACAAATGCTAAACAGAACTTTGATTCAAGGAATACACCATGGAATTTACCAGAAGAGTTGAATAGTTTTTAATAAGAGGCACAAGTCAATGACTCGCTCATACCTTTACTTCATTGAAGTCAATTACGTGGCACATTGGAGGAGACACCAATAATCTTGGATCAAAAGCATCCACCACAGGCTGATATGAAAGCAAAAGGCATTCCATTAAAATTTGGTTGAAACAGAATGCAATGTCATTGGAGTAACCAAAAAAATGTGAAGTCCGGTATGACAACTGCTGAAGAAATTTTTATAGGCAAGCATTGAGAAAACACCTAAAACTTGCATTCGACTGAGAGTTTTGTAGAAGTTCACATTTTCAGTCTACAAATGCATGTGATTGTGTATAAAACAAACCTGAGAGAAGTATCCCTGGAATGCAGACCCATATAACGGTGTGAGATCAACACCATAGTAGTTTGGTTGCTGCCAGAAAAGAGCCTGCAAGTTTTTCCGGGTTAGGGGGGAGAAACAGAAAAGAGTAGATATAATACAAAATTAAATGGAACAATACAGGAAAATTGATAGCAAATCTAGGAATGCAGAATAGATCTGGAACACTATGTCAGCTGTATATTATGACACACACATTGAAATGAAAACACCAGGGTTGACATGAGAAAGCAAGCATTACTAAGCATGCATAAATAAAACCTTGCAATGGAGTTTCTGGTTGCAAACCATAAGCAAACAGTTTAATGACACTGCAGACAAGGGAAGGTCTTCCGTTAAATCCAAGTTTGAAAACCTAAGCATCTTTCACTTTCTTTTGTAATTTTTTTAAGCAGCTTCCAAAATTTGTGAAACCCATAAGGTTGCTTTGTTTTCAAAGAAAAATACAATGCTCTGGAAATATTTGACACAGATCATACAACAAACAATAACTTTCCAAGTAATTCTCTTAAATGAGACCTGAGAAAGAATGGATTCATGTGAACAAGTAATGAGATGCTTTAGATCAACTTTCTTCAAAGACACATAATTTCGCATAGGAACATGTGAAAGAGGCAGAAATTACACCAGAACAATAATGTCAAATACATACCTTATTGGCAATTTCAACAAATAAATATTCATCGCTGAAAGGTGCCATATGTATCCTACAAGATTAAGATAGAATGAGGCTAACCCAAGGAAAAATAACTTATGCATTTTGCAGCTTGATGATCAAAACATAAATCAATGAAATCAACAACACAAACACAACATATCCCTACGACAAAAAGGGAGAAAGTAGCATATGAAATAAAAATATTAAAATTAATGACCAAGAGGTACCATAGGATGTAGGCATGACAACAATCATAAAATAGCTTTTACCAGCTTTAGCATGATAATTCCTTAAAAAAACTAGTAAAGTAATATCACAAGACCAAACAAGTAAAATTCAAATCTTTATTTAAAGTGAAAGTCCTAAAAGCATGGGAATAATATTATCTGCAAATAAAAGAACATTTTTCGATTACTAGAGAAACAAAAGGATTCGATGGTGTAGCTTTTACCTTCCTATTGAAGGAAACATTTTCCCTTTGGGCACAAGAAACCGATCTCTTGCAATTATGTAGGATTCCAGCATTCTCTCATTAACTAATAAGGTGCCTGCAAGTAAATATATATATATATATATAAAATTAAAGAATCTCTGCTTCAATGAAAACTAAGTAGCAATATACACAATTCCGTCACATCTTCAAAGCAGTTTTATGTTTTAACTGAAAAAAGGGTCATCTCCATGGAAATTAGAATAAAGCATGGAATCAAGGATTAGTGAAGCATCAGTGTCATGAGATTTCATCCTAAACATAATGACATAAGCAAAGTCTCGCACACCAACATACCCATTGGTTCAGAGATCAGAATATCTGCTTTCTCAGGCAACTCAACTTCCTCAACTTTACCTTTGATTACCTATATTTAACATGGAATTTTATAACCGAGCAAACAAGAGAACAGATCAGTCCGGAGACAACAGAGAATAGCAACAAAATTAAAGGACAAGCACATACAGTAATCCGCTGCCCTAACGTGGGATTCCCAGCAATAAGTTTGCGAGCGTATTCTGCCATTTCAGAAGCTTCAACAGCATAAACATGCTTTGCACCAGCCTAACGGGGAAAATAAAAGGAACTTGGGCATCAATCTACAAACCGCAGAAAAAGCAATAGCAAATATGAGGGCAAAACAGACCAAAGGGTCAAGATTACCTGTGCAGCGAATAATGACAAAATACCACTACCAGCACCAACATCAACCACCACCCTACCCGTAAAATCTACACGGTTCTCAATAA
This sequence comes from Hibiscus tridactylites, assembly GCA_958450335.1. Classification (NCBI taxonomy): domain Eukaryota; kingdom Viridiplantae; phylum Streptophyta; class Magnoliopsida; order Malvales; family Malvaceae; genus Hibiscus; species Hibiscus tridactylites. The sequence continues at coordinate 84,613,213 of OY288270.1, forward strand.
CAGCAGCATAATAGGTTCCTAGAGGGGGTAACAGTTAAATAATGATCAGCATATGAAATTATTGACTTGTAGTTAAAGTCCAAAGCAGTATGTATGTTGTTAGCATTGTCTACAAAATTCAAAGTGAACTTGTAACATGAAATAAAAGGAAACAGTGAAACATAGTTCCGTGGTATAACCTGTTCTCACATAATCCTGTAACATATTTTGCTGGTGTAGCAACTGTCCGTAATAATGGAAATACATTTTAGCAGAAGATGGTTCGATTTTATTATCAAACTTGCTCCTAACAGTAGACGTGGTTCCATTTGGTAAATCTGTTCCTGTATGAGAAGGAAAAAAATAACAAAGATCAAATAAAATCCTATATAGCAGTCAATTTTTATTGCATGATCCATCTCCAAAATTAGAACCTTGAGTGACATCTTCATTCTGCCATTGCTCAAATGCAGAATGGAAGTCCCTGCTCTCCTCCTCATTTCTAAACTGGATCATGACTCCCCGTGAATACAATTTCTGGTTCAAAAGAAATAGCGCAAAAAATATGTAACATCTGGCAATTTAAAATCATACAAGTAAGAAGAATTTTCACCCCCCCCCACACACAGTAACCAGCATTTTACCATGGACACGAAATTAAAATGAAGGAAACATATACATTCCTTCTATATTGTTTTCGATTTCAAGAACATAAGGCAAAAGCTGAAATGATATTACTACCTCTTTGTTACTATCAGAACTTTCAGAAATGCAAAGAGATTGAACAGGTCCCAACTTGAAGAGCTGAAAACAATGAAACAAAGAACAAACCTCAACCATATTACTTCAAAACTTGTAAATTTCAATAATCCAATACCAAATTTCACTTCACCATGCTTAATAAACAACCCAATACGCAAAAAGTAGCAATTCGGAAACAAATTCAATACCAAAAAGGGAGACATTCATAATCATGCGCACGTCATCAATTCCAGAAAAATTAACATAGTCCTCTGCTAAACCATAAAAAGCATTTTTTTTCTTTGTTAAAATGATAAAAAGAATCCACCCAATATTTATCACCCCTCTATTTACCTTAGCAGCGCATTTCCATTTTCTCGAGAACCAAACAACTCACTGTTTCTCTTACCTGAGAGGTTCCGAGATTGACATCGAATCCATCGATAAATTTTGAATCTTGGCAAAATCGAAGCTCTGCAACTCCAGGATCAGCACTGAACCGAGCAATCACTGGCGTAGACGAGGACGAAACCGGTGAAGAAGACAGTTCGGAAACTGCCGCCAAAGTGAACTCCGAGCGTTTGGGGTTTAGCCCAGCTGAAACCTCCATTATATCAATACTTTCAATATACAAAAACAAAGAATAAAAATAGAAACCTATAAAGTATATTTCCAAATTAGGGTTTTTATCAAAGAAATGAATAGAATTTAGAGAGAGTGAGTGAGGGCAAAGCTTTAGAGAGCCGCCACCTAGTGGGAAAAAGAACAAAGACAGTAGCTTTAAGCTGATTTATTATGGAGTGGGGGCAGAACAAAAAGGCTTTTTTATTGTTGATTTAATCCGTTCCAATCCTTATACTCTGGGAACGTTTACAATTTAATCCTCTTTCAGCCCTAAAATTTTTGTAATTCTTTTATATTGTTTTTAAATCAAGAAAGCTATAGAGGCCCAGTATTAGTAACATAAGTCTAATGTAGCAAATATCATTAAATATGGGTAAAATTATTTCTTAGTCCTTTTCACTTTTAAAATTGTGGCAAATCGATTTCTTTAAAAAATGAGTAATTTTATTTTTCGCAAATTTCGAACGTGAGCAGTTAAGGATAATTAATTTGGACTTTAATATTTTCTATCAATTTCACATGAATTTGATTGTCACATAAATGATTTAACCTTCAATTTTATACATTATGTTAATTTTGCTCTAGTTCTAAATAAATCAACACATAATTTACGCATTCAACTAACGGTTAAGTTTGTTAAACTTTTTATAGCTATCGGCATTTAACTCATTAACTGATTAATTTAAATTAGATATTGCAGAATACATTAGAAGTCTATTATGGTGATGAAAGGTTGAAGCATAATGATTGGCTAGCTTATATAAAGCTTATAGTCCTTTTTTCAATAATCTTAAAGTGATAAAACTTATCAAACATAAATCTTTTAGGATGAATATTTTATTTTACTAAGATTATTCGTTGAGTTCGATTGATTATAACTTTGATGGCTAAGAAATATATAGCAATGTTATATAGATTATAAAAGGTATGAAAATGGAGAACATGTTGACCAATATTGAAATTTGAGCCGACAATAGATCATTGCAAAAAAAAATCATTTTTATTAAACATTTTTATATCTTTGAAGAATAATACAAGAGATATACACATAAGATGATCAAATCTTTACAAACACAACACGAAACATGTTTGGTTTTAACAATTGAACCACATCAAACAACCCTCACATACTTTTTTTAGAAATTTAAATGAATGTTTCATTTTTATTTTTAGTTTATGACAACTTGACCCAAATACCTTGACTAGGAATGTCTTGGTGGACCACAAACAAAAGATAAAACCCTGCCGGTGCAAGATTTCCCGACCGTGGAGTCGTGACATCAACGTTGTACCTCGAATTCCCCAAAGCCGTCACTTTGTCGTTTCCAAGAACAAGCAACCTTTGATTCATCGAAAACGAATGTGTGTTGAAAGCCGGTGCGAACATTGTTACCGATATTGAGTTGCTGTCGACTTTGCCACCCGGAATCACCACTTGGATCGTATATCTCTTCTTGTATCTGATCCCCGACATTGACTTCGGAGCAACGATCGTCGGTCGCAAGTTCTTGAATTTAGCATCCAAGTACGCCGGAGAAAATGCCTGCAAGCTTAGTTCGGTAGGGAAAAGCACGCCGGTGAAGTTGTAAAACGCGTGAGGATTGCTTCCGCCGACTAAAACTCTTCCGTCTCGAAGTAACGCCGCCGTGGAATGATACATACGGGGGATGGTTGTCGGGTTTTGCGTCTCGAACCGTGAGCCGATAACGTTATCAGGTCGGTACAAAACGGGACTCAGAACCGGGTTCCGACCTTGTTCCCATCCGGCCGACCCAGAACCTGCGCCGTTGATGAGCAAGACATTGCCGTTGGGAAGCAAAATCATGTCACCCATGACTCTAGCTAGTGGCATAGTCTCCATGACCCATTTTGGATTCGGGTCGGTTATAGTGATCCGTGCGCATGTATCCAGCGCTTTCATGAAAACACCTTTCAAGGATTGGAGGTAAGCTCCTTTAGGAGCACCGCCGCAAACCAGAACTTCAGCTTGAATGGCTGCAGCTTTCAAGTTCTTCAATGGCAGCAAAACGGCGGAGCCGGTGCTCGGATAGCTTCGAGGGTCGCCACCGGGGATTGTAGGGTATGTTTTCACGACTTTGTTGTTGACATAATCGAACAAGATAGCTCGATTGTTAGCGAATATGAATAAGTTTCCATCGACGTTGAGGAAAACAAACGGGTAGAGATTGTTCTCGATTCCTTTGTCGTTTGTTTCCGACAAGAAAGGCAGATTGATCTTATTGGCGACAAGGTTTTTAGGGACGAACTCGTAGTTAAACTGTCCTCGGCCACCGACAATGATTTGTCTTCCGTCTGGTAATAAATGGTTAGAGGCGTACCATCTTTTTGCTGCCAATCCATTCGGTATTTCATTCCAATCGCATGTCCTGCACGGACTGAAAACCCTGACCCGACGTTCACCGTCGTTGAAACCGCCTGTTTGGACCAAGTTGCCGTCGGGCATGATGCTGCCCGAAGAGCACCAAACATCGGTTTGGACGGTAAGAGCCCTGAATTTATTGGCCAAAACATCGTACTCAACTGAGTGAGCCGTGCAATCTACTTTGAGCGCCGTGTCGGTGGGATCATTGCGGCATTTCCCTCCGGGTAGTGACAGATTCGATGGTCCGAAATCGGTTCTATCGAACATGATCACACGGTCGTTTCTAAGGAGCTGCATGTGCATGGCTGAGATGCCAATGCTTTTCTGTAGGAGTTGCCAACTACCATCGGCGGCAGCGGTCAGCGAGGCAAAGAGGAGCTGAAGAAGAAGAAGAAATGAGAAAATGAATGTCGGGGTAGACATTTTTGGTTTGATGGGGCGTTGGTGATCGGAGCTGTTGAATTTGGTCCTATTTATAAGTACTTGGTGAAGAAGAGTAGCCATTGATTGGATGCTTCAAAGACTTGTTCTTGTTCATGATTCATGAATATGATAGTTTATTTATTTTCAAATTATCCGGGGAGCTAGGAATACTTAGTTGGTATGATTCTTTTCATATTAATAATTGATATAATTCTCATTTTAGTCCTTCTATCATGTTGGAATTCAATATCTGTTTTATTTTCACTTTAATTTGACATGATCTAATCACTCTAATTCTATAATATTATTAGTAGATAAAAATTGTCACACCTTTTACGATATCATGAAAGTGAAGACATTACTTTTTTTATTGTATATAAAAATTGAATCTATCAATATTCAAACCCACAAAGTACAATAATATTTTGCGGCTATCCATTTCTATTACTGGACCAACTGATTGATATCGTTTGTTTTAAAAGGAAGAAGTGAAAGAACAAAAATTTAAACTCCTCTCCATGTAATATCTATATTTAATTTTCATTTGATACTAATTTTGAATTCCATTTCTAAACAACATTTCAAGAACACTGGTTCAATGTTTGTTCTTTTATGGATCGAATTGTAAACTTTGAGAATATATGATTGGGGATTTGGGACATGAACCTTGTGCAGATTTTGGTTTCTCCAGAACAAATTTGAAGTTGTTATTTATTGGTCAAATCCATCGCTATCGACACATAGCTGACAAATTATATAAATAAATTAAAAGTCAAAAGACGTGCAAATTAATATATCATATATACATATGGTTTTCGTGATTTATTAAAATGTTTGGGAATAAATTTGGTATTCAATATTCTTCTCGATTTTCTTGTTTTAAATTATTTAGATGTTACTTTGCGGAGTTATTCAAATTTTTATACTAATGTTGTCATTAAAAAAAGTTTTTATTTGATATGGAGGTTTACAGGTTTCTATGGCAATCCCGTTGAGTACAGACGATCAGAATCGTAGAATTTGTTACGACAACTTAGTTCTAATCAATCACTGCCTTGGCTTGTGGCCGGTGATTTCAATGAAATAACTTATTCATTCGAAAAGTAAGGTGGCAGGCTGGGCTCTGAGCGTAACATGGCTGGCTTTCGAGATGTTTTGAATGATTGTGAGCTTACTGATCTGGGCTTCAGAGGAACTTGGTACACATGAGAAAGGGGTCATCTTCCGGAAAATAATGTTCGAAAACGACTTGATAGAGCTGTAGCTAACATGAGTTGGTGGAGTATGCATACATGATTTATTGTTTCTCATTTAATGCATTCAATCTCTGACCATTGTCCACTGTTAATCGACTCTGAAGGAAATAATTTTAATTCTCGTTCGTTTAGAGAAAATCCTTTCCGGTTTAATGCAAACTAGATTTTTGAAGAGGAAGTGGAGCAGATCATTAGTTCCTGCTGGGGCAATTTCATTGGGACTGTTCCAGATCGTTTGCACACATTAGGGCTCTCATTGGCATATAGGCTTTCACATGTTTTAGATTGTTGTATTGACAAAGTTCAAGGGACTTTCATGCGCTTTAATTTTATGGTTTAATATACTGGCGATAAAAATTAAAAATTTTCTCATGCGCTTTAATTTTATGGTTTAGAGATTTAATTTATGGTGTAGAATTTGTGGGTTTAGAGGTTGGGGTTTAGTTTTAAGGTAATATGGTGATGGATATATGTTTTAACCTACAAACCCTAAATTCTAAACTCATATATCTAAACCTCTAAATCTTACCATAAACTAAATCTCTAAACCCTAAAACTAAGGCACTAAAAACTTTCACTGCATGTGTATGAAATAATTACCCAAAAATTATGGGTCGAATTCTGATATTATGAAGTATTGTGTCAAAAATTATCTTCATAAATCATAATGAACTTTTAAAATATTTAATCTAAATTAATTGATTACTAAGTCGAATATTATAATTGTTTTTTTTTAATAATTGTAAATATACATTAATCCAAACTTATATTAATTGATAGATAACATAATTTTAGACGATCACATTGCACTGAAAAAATACACCACACAGATTTATCAAAATCTATATAAAATAAATTATTAATATAATAAAGTTCATATAAAATATATGCCATGTAGAAAATAACATTATTACCACACGAACACACAGTTTTGTAAGGTTTACGTAATATCCAAATAGGCATATGATAAATTTAATTATCAACATTCATATTGATTTTTAATTTAGTTTTGTGATAACATATATGTACTTCATACTATATGAAAATATTTGTCTTATATGTCGGGTTAGTACAAAATTATAAAAATTTAAAAAGGATTTTTTTTATATACAAGATTTAAGAGTTTAGTTTAGGGTTTATTATTTACTGGTTTAAGTTGTATGATATAGAATTTAAAGTTTAGAGTTTAGGATTTTAGGGTTAGAGATTTAAGTTTTAGATTTTATAGTTTAAATATTAAGGGTTGTGTAATTTTTTGTATGATATTTGGCCGGTTGGTCAAGCTGCTTATCTTTGTTCCCACACATTCACTTAGGTTATAGGTTCTAGACCCACTAGGAGCAACATCTTCCTTCCCTTGAAGTCCCTCATTTTCTTCCCCGAAATCTCTCCTTCTCCTCCTCTCTAGGTAAGATTAATATTTGTCAAGAAAAATGTGTATCAAATTATAAACCATAAAAATATTATAACTTATGGATTGCCATGCAACTACCATGTTAGCACCATTATAAATTTAACATTTTATTCAGTATATTCATTAGAAAAGAATGATTTAATTCTTTTAAAAGATGAGGGTCAAATTTAACTTAAATAATAGTAATTAATTGATAAAATTTATAAAAATGAGAACTAAATTCATCACTATACTTATCGGATATAATAAATAAATTCAATAAAAAGAATGGACATGTTAACTACTTCTGCTTCTAAACAATATGGATCATTATAATCAACAATATTATAACAAACTGATCTCAATTAAACAAAACTAGACTTTTGCGACATTCCATCCGTTGAATGAGATAAGATTTTGACTCTACATTTCGACCAAACATTCTTCTGTTGATTCATTTGTTCCCTCACGTCGGTTGTCTCCCTTAAGTTTAGGTTTTGGAATTTATAATGCTTTCCATGATTTTATGATTATAATAATTCAAAATAATCATCTTTGTCAACTGAAATATTTAAAATCAGAGAATTTTTTAGGTGATAAACCAATCAAAAAAAAATTTTTGGTAGATGTTAAGTTGTGGTTTCTTAATGATTTATGATTTATTTCATTTTCATATTTTTGATGTGGAATGATAGAAAAATATCATAATATGTTTAAAATTTAGAGTTTAGTTTTTAATATTTAGAATTTAAAGTTAAAGTGCATGATTTAAATTTTTAGCGTTATAGCATATACACAAACACCGAAAATGAACAATTTTTCTGTTCCAAATTAGAATCGCAAAATGTGATGCTCGAACTCTGAAAAGAAATGAGAGATGGTTCCTGCTTGCTGTCACTGATCGTTCGGTATTCAATCTTCATCATTCCTATTACATATCAATGATGTGTATAAATATTCTTTGAAGTGCTAAAAAAAGAAGAAATGATATTTGTTTAATAATACAAATATTAGATATAATCGAAATTTATGTGATTATAAATTTTACATTATTTTGATTCACATAATAATAAGATGTGTTAAATCTAACATATTTTTAGCGTTTGATATAATCTCATAGTAGTATTTGTTTATTTTTTTTTAACTTTTTGATAACGCGTACACATCTTACAGTTAAACGGCTCGAACTAAAATATTTTTTTTAAGAATAACATTTATTTTTGGACGGAACCATTCAGTGATTCATGAATGTGTAACACTTTAAAACGGTTGTTGCACATTATCAATATTGAGGTTTAGTTAATACGTCGTTAATATTAATATTGTCAAAGTATTAATAATTCGACAACTTGCGACGGCCATCTTTGCTCCAATAGTCCAATGTCAATGTCAGGATCAGATATAAAAACACTAGGTGCCGGTAATAATATTGGGAGAGTGTAACGTACACTAAGTTTAAAGTGCGGTTAAAAGATGATAAATTTTAATATTTATCTAAAAATACGAAAAATTTAACCTAAAATATTATTAAAAAAATTAATATTTTAAATTATTAGACAAATTTTAAAATTTATTGTCTTTTAACCGCACCCTAATCCTATGACACTCCATATTACCCAACAATATTTGCACCACACATTCGTTTTTGATAAATCGAAGGTTACTTGTTCTTGGAATGACAAAACCACGGTCGGAAAATTTAGCACGGCCGTCAGGGTTTCATCTTTTGTTTGTGGTCCATCAAGGCATTCATAGTTAAGGCACTTGGGTCAAATTGTGATAAATAAAGAAAGAAAAATGAAAGCATGTATTCAGATTTCCAAACTAAAGTCATAAAATTAGGGCCGTAAATGAGCTAAACGTTTAACGAACTGTTCGTGAATTGTTTGGCGAGAAGTTCGTTTATGTTCATTTATTTATTAAACAAACGAATATGGATAAGATTTTATGTTCGTTTAATTAAATGGATGAACACGAACAAAGGGCTCGTTCGTTCATTTATGTTCATAAATGTTCAGTAATATGTTCATTTATATTTGTTCGTTTAAGTTCGATCGTTTAAAATTATTCACATATATTCATTTATATTTATTATTTTTCATAACAAAATTATTATATTTTAAAAAACTAAATTTATTCACATAGGTTAGTTCGTTTATGTTCGCTTAAATTTATTTACATATGTCTTTTTATGTTTGTCCGTTTATGTTCGTTTACGTTCGTTTATCATTTTAACGAACGAGCATGAACGAATACGAACAAGCTACATTCTTTAACAAACGAACATGAACAAAAAATTATGTTCGTTTAGTTGTTCATGTTCGTTTGTTTGTTCGGTTAAAACTTAACGAACGGACATGAACATACCGTCGTTCGTGTTCGTTCCATTCGTTTACATGCCATGTAAATCCCAAAAAAGTTTGTGTTCTGTATGTTTATAAGGATTTTATTATTTTACGTGTAAGGATAGAGTCAGAATTGAAGGACAACCGTAAAAATTTGGGTCGGAGGCATGACCCCTCCCATCCACTTAACAGCTTCGTCACGGGTTACTTGTATATTTCTTCTATTATTCTCCAAGAGGCAAAGTTTGTTCAATGAAAAAGGAAATTAGTTTATCTCTATGAGATTTATTAGTTTAATAGTTCACTTGGATATTTGTCAAAAAGAAATAGTTCACTTGGATATATAGAGCCTTATTCTTTTTAGGGAAAACTACACTGATGGTACCTAGTTATTACCATTTTTTGTTTTAGTCCCTCTAATTAATTTTTTGTCAAAACTGTTCCTCCCGTTACATATCTTTCCTGTTTTGGTCCCTCTCCGTTAAAAACTTAACGGTTTTGCTGACGTGGATTTTTTAAAATATTTTTAAATATTATTTTTCTCTCTCCTTCCCATATTATATTTTAAAATTTTTATTTAGACCAATAAATTGGTTTTAAAGGGAGCTGAGATTCAAACCCACGTCCCCAAGTGGGCAAGTGAGCATGTTAGCCATTGGGCTAAACATCATATGTTGTCATGTTTTTATCACATATTAATTTTAAATTAAAGAAATAAACTGTTAGGCTCGATGATCACCTTCAACTGATGCTTGTCAAGTGGTTGAGAAGTTGGATTTTTGGGTGATTGATTATGGAAGCCGAAAATTGAATGACACGATAAATTTATAGTGGTTCGGGCTTCGAAAAAGCACATACATCCACTACCTTAATTCCCACTAAAATTTTTTCAACCAATTCACTAATTAATTCGTCACTTTTTCTAGGATTAGGAGGAAACCCTTACAAAGGTTAATCTTTCTACCCAAAGATTAACCAAACACTCTTTACAAGAGAAAGAAAAATAAGCAAACTAAAATTCCTCTCACAAGGTATTTGTTTGCAATCTTTAAGCTCTCACCCTAATCTAAACACTTGAGAAAATATGACAATTTTGGCTCACAAGTGTTGTCTATACAAAGGATGAACAATTAAAGCCCTAAGACACAATTTCTCATCATAATGTTGTTGACATTTGAAGCATTGGTCTTCCATAGATGCTTGGAGGTCCCTTTTATACTCCCAAATGAGTTTGTAGCCGTTGAGAACTGTTGTGATTGAATTGGAGTCGTTGAAGCCTTTATTTCCCACCATAAATGCAATTTTAGAGTTGTTTGTATCGATATACGTGTAACCGTATCAGTACGACCTTATTTAGAGATAGCCGTTGGAGGTCTGGTCCAGCTCTGCGTATCGAAACACATTGAGCTGTATCGAAACGCCTTGTAGCGTACCGAAACGTGATTGTCTGTACCGGTACGGTCTGCACTTTAAGAGACAGTTGGGAAAATAGCCTTTGGGATTTTTTCATAAAGTCGTTGGGCATTAAATGCTAGACATATTGAAACACATAAGAGCGTATCGAAACGACCTTTGTCGTATCGAAACAGGTAAGCCCTGTTTCAGTACGGATTTTGACAGTTTCAATTTCAGTAGCTGAAACCTTAAAATGTATCGAAACGGGGTATATTGTTTCCGTACGAACAACCTTTTTAAATTTCCTCAAACATATTTTTAAGTTGTTTTGACTTAAGGCATGTTTTAAATTCTTTTCAATTTAGTTCAAAACATTTTTTAATTTATTATATCAAAATCTATATCTCAACATGGACCCAAAAAATAAATTAAATAATCATTTATTTTATTTTTTATAAAACTAATATTAAAATATTTAAAAATAATAAATAAATATAATTTAAAAGTTTATATTCTATAATAAATAAATATTATTAATTTAATTTTTAAAGTAATTTAGTATTACTTTTATAAAATAAATAAATAATTATTTAATTAATTTTATCATTATCGAGCAAAGTGAACAGATGAAATCTAGTTTAATTTTTAATTTTAATCACAATTTAGTTAAATATAATTTAAGTTAAAAGTATCACAATTTTTTAATTTAACTTGGTATTTAAATATTTAAATTTTTATCAATAAAGTTTTGCGTTCGAATCACTCCCCTAACTTTAATATTTTATTTTGTGTTGTTGGTAACTTAATATATGTCAAATATAAATTTTAGTTAAAATAAATCAAACTCCTTGCATAGTACATTTGGTTTGTGCTTGCCCCTTTCATGCTATGGGATGTAGGTTTGAATCCTAGCTATTGCAAGTCATTTTTAAATTATTTCTTTGATTTTTTGGGGTTCGTTTAATTAACTTAAAGTTAATTTTTTGATAACATATGATTGTATTTGGGGTTTAGCCTAGCTAGCGGCTAACGCACTAGATTTTGTGCTTGGGGATGTATGTTTGAATCCCAACTCTCCTTATATGATCACCACCTTGGTCTGAATAAAAACTTTAAAATATAATATGTGGATGAGAGAGAAAATAAGGCTTAAATGAAAAAATAAGTGCGCCTTTTTTGAACTTAAGACCCTAGAGTATTTTTAAAAAAAATAGGTGCCTAAAGTTTTAAAAGTTATAATTTTAGGTGCCTGATAGTTAACTACCGTTAAAAAATTGTTAACCAATACAAGATCGACACATGTCATTTTTAATTTTTTTAAATTAATTTTATTTTAATAATTTAAAATTTTATGAAAAAATCTTAAAATTTTAAAACTTTCTAAAATAGTCTCTAAATCCTAAATACTCAAATTCTCACCGTTGCCGCCGCCGTCGCTGACCCCACCTGTTCGGTCGTTAGGATTAATCTAAATTTTGACCGAGTTGAGCTCGAGTTGTTTTCGAGCTACTGAACTCAATAAGCACCCTTAACCACCAGTGTAGTTTTTCCTTCTTTTTATAACCACCGGTAGAATTTAATATATAAATTGATTAATTTAAATTGGATGTTATGAATGTTTATTATTGAATGATTCTTTTAACTTAATTTGTTCCGTTTATTATGTTAAGATTCAAATTTTTACATTAGTCGGTAAGAAAGCCTTATTTATGAGGGAGGCTACCACATATTATAGCTATTTGAAATTATCCGGGGAGCTAGGAATACTTTTGTATGATTCTTTTCATATTAATAATTGGTCTGTTTCTCATTTTAGTCCTTCTATCATGTTGGAATTCAATATCTGTTTTTTTTTTCACTTTAATTTAACATAATTTGTTACCCTAGTTTTATAATATTATTATTACATCAAATTTCCTAACACCTTTCCATGTCATGAGAGTGATGACATGATTTTTTTTGTATTATTATTTCACGCACTAGACGCGGAAAATAAGTTTTCCACAAGCATATATAATTTACTTTAAAAATTAAAATTTAAACATATAATTTTAAAATATAAATTAGATCTCTTAAAATATAAATTCTAAATTAGCTCCTAAACTTCGCATGTGGAATTTATTTTCACGACTAGTGTGTGGAATATTTGTTATTTTTTTAATATATATATCTGATAAATAAAAACTAATAGTACATTTACATGGTCACTCTGTTCACTCCATGTAATGGTGTTATAAATTTGAACATAATAATAATATTATTAAAGTAGAATGACCCAATTATGCCAAATTAGAGGCATTAAACTAATTGTAACCTACATGTTTATTCAATCCACGTCATTTTTTAATTGCAATGACCGACAATGTTATCAATCTGATCTTATAAATAATATTATAAAAATAGAAGAATCAAATTATGTCAAATAATAGGAATTAAATCCCAAATTTCAACTTACTCGAGGGACTAACACATGATTAGACCCAAATTAGTAGGCTTTTAATTAACATTTAAATTAATCCTTCTGATTAGCATTTCCTTATTTTATGGATTTTTGAAATTAGACAATCATAATCATTTGTCGTGCTATTTTGACCCAAAAAGTATCATTTGTTTTTTTATAATATTAATATTTGATTAATTGGTCAACTAAACTGAATTGAAAATTAAAATTTTTCATTACGAGAGTTCTATCCAAACTAAATTCTTCTATTTATAGCGTCAAAAGTTTAAATTCTTAACTTTACATAAAGGGATATTATTTTATATCGTCAGACAAATTGATGGTTATGTTTCATTTATTTTTAACCCCCCCCCCCCAAAAAAAAAAAAAAAAGAACAAACCTGTAAACTACTTTCCATGTTTTGAAACTCTACAATATTTTTTATTATTATACCTAAATAATTTAAAATCTTGGAGGTTCACTAATTGACCAAGTGGCTAATGATGTTCATATTATATCATATTGTATGGACTCGAATTTTAACATTTACATTAAGAAGGTAAAGATTTATTATATTATATTACAATTTTAATAATAAAATTTTTTAATGGAATAATAAGTTTGAAAAACAAGTAAAATCATGACAATATAATAACTTTAAGCTAATCAATTAATGTATGATTAACGGTGAAATGATAAAATATTTATATATTTTTTAATTAATATTATTCTCAAATTTGATTTTTGAACACGTCAAGAACATTGGTTCAATGTTTGTTCTTTTATGGATCGAATTGTAAACATTGAGAATATTATTCTCAAATGTTTGTACTTTTTAGTTTCTCATGAATAATTTTGAAGTGGTTATTTATTGGTCAGATCCATCGCTATCCACACATAGCTGACAAAATATATAAATAAATAAAATGTCAAGAGACGTGCAAATGAACATAGAATTATATGTTTTTTTACATAAACATAGAATTATGTATACATATGGTATTCATGAATAATGAAAATGTTTAGGAATAAATTAGGTACTCAATATTCCTTTAGATTTGTTTGTTTATAGTGTAAGCGCGTTATTAAAAAAATTAAGATTAATAAATATGTAGTATTATTTTATAATCACATCAAAAGGTTAAAATAATTATTCATATAATATATATATAGAAAATTCTACAACATGCGACGAACATCGATGAACACCACTAATGATAAACACCGATGAACACCATTAAATTAATTAATAAAGATTTAAAATTTCAAGGACCCATCATACAATTAGTAATTATTTTAAAAATTCAATTAAATTATTTTTTATATATATTAAAATTTTATTTTTTTAATAAGGGTAAACTATATATTTAGTACCTCACTTATTTCCGTATTTCTATTGAACCCTCATTATTTAAATATTATTTCAATTTGACATTATTCTTTATAAAAAAATAATTTAACTCTTAACCTAAAACTCTAAACTATTAAACCTTAAACCCTTAAACTCTTGAACATATACACTAATACGATATGAATATTGAATTTCAATGGATCTATATTTGTTCTAAAAGAAACATAAAGAAGAATTTTGACAAATATCGTATCCCCCATGTTTCAGGGTTACTTGTTTTCCAAGGAATCAAATCGTTTAGAATCATCTCTTTGGCAAACATTCAACGAACCCAATTTGGTATATGAACTTCCTTCGTCATCTTCATCACAACATGAGTCACTTAAAGATAAACCCTCCTCATCACTCTCATGCAACCAGGGTGAGCTTTCTTCATCAAGATACGAAACTTCATTTTTAGAATCTGATCCTCTCATCGACAAGTTGTCACCTTATGAGTTGTCTTCAGTTTCTGATAGTTCTTTATATATGAGATCGTCTTCTGTATCTGAAATACTTGAAAAGAGGTCAGCACGAGTGGAATCATGACTATCTCTTTCAAGCATTTGTGGTTCTTTGATTTCCCGGGTGTTTTTTCTTGGGCTGTCCAAGATTGAGATTGGATTCCAGTAATTTGGATCACCATAGAGTGCGATGTGTCTGTAGTACAATTCCAGTTCCTTCTCCGCAATAGCAATGAAGTGTCTCACCGACTCGAGTGATTGCTCGTATTTTGATTTTTCAAGCGCCTGAGAAGAGATGAAAAAGATGGTTTAGGGTATAGGTTTAAGAGTTTAAAGTTTGTAGTTTAGAGTTTTAGGGTTTAGGGTTAAGGGTTAAATTATTTTTTATAAAGAATAAGGTTAAATTAAAATAATATTTAAATAATGAGGGTTCAATAGAAATACAAAAATAAGTGAGGTACTAAATATATAGTTTACCCTTATTAAAAATAAAATTTTAATATATATAAAAAATAATTTAATTGAATTTTTAAAAATAATTATTAATTGTATGATGGGTCCTTGAAATTTTAAATCTTTATTAATTAATTTAATAGTGTTCATCGGTGTTCATCATTAGTGGTGTTCATCGATGTTCGTCGCACGTGGTAGACTCATCCTATATATATATATATTGTTTTTTTATGTCTTGTAGTATATGCTTATTTTAGTTTCTCATGTTATCTTTAAGGTATATACTAATGTTAGAAGTTCGAATATAGTGTTATGAATGGAGAAAATTGAATTGGAAGAGTTGTCTTAATAATAGGTCTTTGCAATAATCAATCCGAATTAGTTGACCAATGAATTAGATATCGATGATTAGAAACAAGATATATAGTAGTATATAGTGATGGGTATAGGTGGATTTTTGGTCAATCTGAACTCGACTAGATAATATAAAGGTTTCACCTGAATCTGATATGACCCGACATATGGTGAATTTCCACTCGACCCAAATTTTAGGATTAAAACTTGCGCTCGTCCTGACCTTATCCGAAATTATTAAATAATTTTTTTTCCATTTTATTATAAAATTATAAAAGTGGTATTTATATTAATTACCCAATTATTTTTTTATTGATTTTCAAATATACTTTATATGGTTGAGTGTGAACCATTCGAGTTTAGGTCTCATGCCCATCCCTTGTCACATCCCGAAAACCAGTCTAGTAGAGATATGATGGAATTTCAGCGGAAGTTTTAACAGAGGGTCTCTTATCTTACAAGAAAACTTTTTATCACCCAGAAATCATGTGAGCTGATGTTGCAAAAAAAAATGAATCTATATAAAAAATTTATTGTGAATATCCATAAGAACCATGACCAATTTTGTCTTTGAATAGCATGATAAAACCCTTTTGTTTCCTTCTTTGTACGCAGGCTTTAGCCTAATAACAATAGTCGCATGTATGTGCTTGAAAATACTGGTAATCCCCTCATCGGCACTCGTAATTTGGTTTCCTTTTACAGAATCGAAAAAAAAGCACATTCTCTCTGTGACAACATGATTCATCGTTATGGCATTAAATTTCTTAAGAGAATTTGTTAGCACACATGAATTACAACTCGGGGATCACATCATGGTGTCAAAAATAAAACTATGTTTCTAGAATTGCTCAAAACCTTTCATTAATTCTGCTTGAAGTAAACATTTTTCAAGTGATACGGGCAAAGAAAGCATCACCTGAAGATGCAAATAGTGACATAGCTAGAATGGAGTGAATGACCAATTCCTCCATGATTATGAGGTCGGAAAAATCCAGCTGTTATTATTATCCCATGCAGGGCCGTCCCTGGGCTACCCTTAATTAGGGGTCTATTTTTTAAGTTCGCTCGTGGATCACTAAAATCTCAGAAACGAGTCTGATCCCATGATAGAGATAATGGGATGTCGTTCATCTACGATACCACCTTCACCTTCTCAAACGACACCCCACTCAATTTCTTTGGTAGATCGATGACCAACTATTCAAGTATGCAATCTCTGCAAAACTTTAGCTCCCTTGAAAAATGTGGCTCTTGATGAGTTTTATCAACTTTAATCAAATTAAAGGTAAATTATCCGTCTATTTTAGATAAATATTCAAGTTAGTCTTTGAAACATAGTTTTGAATGCTAGAGGAAAAAATACAATTTTGATTTTTGAAGCATTTTACTACAACTTGTCTCTATACTTCACAAGTTTTTTTTTTTTGCTCGGCAACATGTATGATTTATTAAATAAAAGTTCATACATAGCCAACATTCCCCAAGCCTCGTTAAAAACCTCTCTAAACCTATAGAGGAAAAGAGTACTTGGGTAATGTCAATAACAAGGCACCAACACGAAAAAACACTAACCCCCAAGTACAACCAACCCACCCGTTGAAACCAACTCGTACGATCGACACCACTCTTCGCCAATACATCCGTGAACTTATTTGCCTCTCGATACACATGGTGAAAGCACACATCTCCAAGAGCAGCACACGCCTCATCAATACGTCTCAACCAAACTCCATACTTCCACGGTCTTGCGTCATGGTGAAGCACCCACGCAATCGCTGTCATCGAATCCGACTCCACCACTAATGGAGGAAACACCCTCTCCGAACTAACCAACAATTCCAACGCGAAACAGATTGCTTGCACCTCCGCCTCATTGGAGTCCACTATACCGATCGGCCCGGAGAATAAAGCCAAAACTTGTCCCGCTGCATTCCGCAAAACACCACCACAACCCGCCTTACCCGGCTTTCCCCTTGCAGCACCATCCACATTAAATTTCACCGTCCCCTCCATCGGCAATTCCCATCTCACATGGTCCCGACATTTTTCTACTCGTGCTCGAATTTCACAAGACCATGGGTTGTCCCACCATGTCGACTCCATAATTGCCCCCGGCGGAAGATCTAATCGCACCCAAAACAGTGAGCGTAACTTCACCAAGAAAACAATCGACCCCAAATCCATTCTTTTACCATTAAATAGGCATGCATTTCGTGCCAACCATAAGGACCATGCCACAGCCGCGCATGACGATAACCACCAATCGCGGAAGCACCCATCGAATATATTAGCAAAGCACTGTTCAAACAAAGCCCCCAAGTCACGCGGCTGCACAAATTCAACCTTCCACCAACGAAAAAACTGCTGCCACACAGCCCACGCAATCGAACATCGAAACAAAATGTGTTCCAAGTCTTCCACTGCTGCCCAACACCAACAGCATGACATCGCCTCCTCCCCAATCGGCATGCCACGCGACTGCAACATCACCATAGTAGGCAGCCGATCCATCCTCACAAACCACAAAAAATACTGAATTTTTGGCGGTATAGAAAGCTTCCATATCGCCTCAAGTTCCGCCCTCGCTTCAAGCCCAAACGATGTCATTAATTTATACAGCCGCGCAACCGAAAAAACCCCGGTATGCGACGGCTTCCAAATCAAGCGGTCCATAAACTCACTGCCAAGCACTAATCCTCCTACACAATGCCTCAATTCGGAAACTTGCAACACTTCAAATGATCTCAAATTCCTTCCGAAAAAAGAACCCCAATCATCATGATCGTACCTTCCCCCGCGTGCATAATCCCGTACCAATGCTCTTTTATCCCTCGCCAATCTAAATAACCGCGGAAACATTTTTTCTAGGGTCTCCTCGGCACACCAAACATCTTGCCAAAACAAAATACGATCACCCTTCCCTAGCTGCCATCGGAACTGTGACGTCCCAATAAAACGCCCCACTACAACCTCCTCTTGTATCTCAATTATTTGTTTCCACACCTTGGACATACGCCTAACCCCTACCGAATTAGGCCTCCAGCTTACCACATCACACCCATACTTCGCTTTAATTATTTGTCGCCACAAAGAATCCTTAGACATAGCATACCTCCATCGCCATTTAGCTAAAAGTGCGAGATTTCTTGCACGTAAATCCACCACGCCCAGCCCCCCAAAACGCCTAGGCCTACACGCAATAGACCAATTCACTCGACTCATTTTTACTTTTGTTTCCGACCCACCCCACAAAAATCGGCGTCGAATTCTATCGATCTTGTTGATAACACTTTGTGGCACCAAGAACAGCCCCATATAATACAACGGCAAAGCTGATAATATAGAGTTAAGCAACAGCAATCTCCCCGCAATAGATAACGCATCGCGTTTCCAACCCGTAAGACATTTTCGAAACCTTTGAATTAAAGGTTCCCACAACTGTAAACTCCTCGGATTAACTCCCAAAGGCATTCCTAAATAGATTATAGGCAATTCAGCACAAGCACATCCCATAATATTTGCAACATTCTGTAAACTATCCTCCGTCACACCTACCCCATACAATTTCGACTTAGCATAATTAATTTCCAGCCCCGATGCATATTCAAAACAAGTAAGAATGCGTTTCAAATTTTTAGCCACATTTACCTCAGCCGGAAGAAACAAAACTGTATCGTCTGCAAATTGCAGATGCGATACTTCACATCCATTCGCCACCTTCACCCCCCGAATAACTTCCAAATCCTTGGCGTTACGCAAAAATTGATGTAGCATTTCAGCCACTATCACGAACAGCAGCGGCGACAATGGATCCCCCTGCCTCAACCCACGTTGCATTTGGAATTCTCTCGTCGGCGACCCATTTACAAGCACGGACAGCCTTGCCGTACTAAGACATTCCCGCACCCACGCACACCAACCATCCCCAAATCCCATCCTCTTCATTATACGTTCAAGACACTCCCACTTGATGCAATCGTATGCTTTGGCAAAATCTAGTTTTAGGATCAACCCCCCTCGCCAAACTGCCCTCTTTGTAATGAATGTATAACTTCATTAGCAAGTAAATTTCCGTCAAGGATTTGTCGCCCATGTACAAAAGCGGACTGCACATCGCTAATTAAATTCGGCAACACACCTTGTAATCGTTTCGCCATACATTTAGTCAAGATCTTGTATAACGAATTTAGCAAACATATTGGCCGGTAATCCCCTATCACTTTCGGATCACTCTTCTTAGGTATTAACACCACAAATGCTGAGTTTACACCCCTCGGCAACTTACATGATTTCTGGAAATTAAGTACGAATTGAAGCAGGTCAAGTTTAACGAAATTCCACCCCTTCCTAAAAAATTCAAACGTGAAGCCGTCCGGCCCCGGTGCCTTCGCACCATCACTCATCCAAATTGCTTCCTTAATTTCTCCTTCCGTAAACTCCACTTCCAAGCTCGCCGCCTCATATTCATTTAGGCAATTGAAATGCACTGCCGCATCAAACGAACCAGCCACTTTAATTCGCGAAAAATGTTGCCGAAACGCCCGAAAAAAATAATGTTTTAATTGATCCGGCTCCTTTTTCCATCTCCCACCGTCCTCAACCCCCCGAATCACGTTACACACTGCCCTTATCCTCGCTGCTTTGTGAAAGAATGCAGTGTTATGGTCGCCTTCTTTCAACCATGTCATACGCGACTTTTGTCGCCAAATTGATTCCCTAAACTTCGAATGCTTCCACAACTCAGCTGTTAATTGACATCTTTCACTCAAATCCACCCCTGTCGCTTCACCCTTCTCCACCCTATCATCAATTAACTCCAACTGTTTCGAGATATCCATAATTCGAGCATCCAAATCCCCTAGCGACGTTGTATTCCATCGCTTAAGAAATTGCTTGAGGCCCCTCAATTTTCCGAGCAACCCGCTGTCACTCCACCCCACTTCACATGATGTCAACCGGTTCCATTCCCCTTCAATCAACTGCACCGATTTTTTTTATTGCAACCAAGCATTTACGAATCGAAATGGTCGTGGGCCACTATTGTAACCCCCTCGTCCCAGTCTGGCCGGACGACCGGTCCGAGTAGGCTACACGGGGAAAACCGAAGTGAAACCCGTTAAGGCTCCCCTTCGGTTAGCAACCCTATTTTTTTCATTTTAAGTCTTGTCTAGATGAGTATTAAATCCTAAGTGATCATACAGCGAAACAACATTTACGGAACAACAAACGAACCCAAACCAACATTTAACAGCCCAATTTTAGACTTAACTGCAGGCGGCATCGATACTCCCAAGGAGGGTATCGATACGCCTTGACCAAAGTCAACACTCAGAGTCAACTCAGGAAGTCCGTATCGATACAGCCCTCGAGTGTATCGATACGTCCCTCCAACGGTCAACTCCTCACGGTCAACGCTAAGAGGATCGTATCGATACACCATAGGCACGTATCGATACCGAAATGGACAGTAGCTCCAGTGACCAAAAAGGTATCGATACGCCTCCCCGCGTATCGAAACACGAGGCCTGACACAAGAAGGCCGTATCGATACCCATACACTGCAGGCCTCCCAAACTCCGCAAAAACGAACAAGACTCTACCCTAATTGCATTTTAGGACTTCCCTAAACCCCAACAAGCATTCATACAACAATATCAGAATCAATATTTAACCATACAAGCACCCAACAAGTACACACATTAAGGAAATCATGCAATTGATCAAGATGACATTTAAGCATTCAAAGAAGGCAAACAAGCAATTAAGGTCTCATGCTTCAACATACATACACTTAGACATTCTCACAAGGCACATGAACAACACACAAGGAAAGCAATTTAGACATGGTTTACAAATCCATCAATGTAAGGCATTAACACACAAAACCAACGCAACGGAGTCTAGATACAAGCTCCTAAAACACGTAGCATTTCCCATTGCTAAACTACTACATTATTTAATAAACCATACTTTAGCAACTACTACACGCTTGGACGCCCTTTTCTTGCTCCTTGCTAACTCCAAGCTAAAAATCTGCATTGTCGGAAAAAGGAGAGCGTAAGCATAAAGCTTAGTGAGCGGAGCTCTAAAACATAACTACGACAGTGCAGGGTTCAAAGCTTTCTTTAAAATAAAGGTCAACGCTTATAAATCATCCAACGACCTAATTCTTCTACTAACATACAAGTTCAACCAAAGGTCAACAATATAGGCATTCACCGTGGCACCACACTTCATGGTATGCATAAAAGCATGATCCTAAATTAAAGCAAAACCATAGGAGGAATGATATAGTGAGATACAACAAGAACAATACATGGCATGCACAAGCATAACCAAAACAGACACGGTGGGACTACACATCACCGTTTCGACTAGTAGTTTTCCAATAGGACTACACATCAAAGTACTCTTCTACTAGTCACTACCGGCGGGACTACACATCACCGGAGTCTTATACCACTCGCTACCGGCGGGACTACACATCACCGAAGCAAAGACAACCATCACGTGAGGTTCGACACCAACCATGCAACGCGACATAAAATCACTATCATGCGACATGTACTCACTATATCATGCACAACCCAAACAAGTTATAACATAATCCACAATTAGGCATCACTTACTACTTACAATCTTACCAATCACAAATGGTCTTACTCACCATTTTCGTGCACAACCTGCACCAACTTACACACATCTTACAAGGTATAACAACGTCACCATTATTACCATCATACATCATTAACGATATAGCGATAAGCAACATGCTTCTACTCAAAGTATTTAAATTTCATGCTTAACAAACCATCATCACGAGTAATGAAAACAAACGGAAAAAGGGGAAATTAAAGAGGCGGTTCTCACCAACTTACTCTTAAATTTAAAATTGACTTTTCAAGCCCAAATAAACTCTTTCAAAACCAACTTTGAACCAAAACGATTCTTGAAACATTCCCACACTCACATGCTCGATCCAACCTTTGAAAATCAAATTAAAACATTAACCACTCACCTAAGTTTCCGAGCTCCAAGCCAAGCAAGCAACCACTCTCACAAACCCGGATTTCTTCCCGAAGCTTCTCCAACACCAATTTCCGCTTTCAAACAACCTCAAACACATTTCAAACAATTCCAAATCAGCCCAACATCAAAAGACCAACCCGGAATACAATTCAATCACAATTTACCATGTTACAAGCTATGAAAAATTCCCATTTTTAACCAACTCGGACAGCCCCAAAACCATGTCCAAAAACCATGTTTCCAACCTCCATTGCACCCACAATTGATCCCAATTCAACCCCTATCCATAGTGCTATCAATAGCCTATCAAAACCCACCTAAAACAACCCCCAAAACTCACCCAAAACCCTCCAAAATCCTCATGTTTACCCAAATCCGAAAATTGCCCAAAATCATTCAAAATTCACATATGTTATACCATTTAACTTCTATACATCATAACTAACCATATTAAATCAAAACATTAAGCTTAACAACATAAAGTTTCCATTTTTAATCAAAATCTTTCAAAACTCTATTTTCCAAAACTTCCATGAAAATGAAAATAAGTGGTACTTTTAAAGAGAGGGAGTTGAGGGGAAGTCAAAAACGTAATTACCTTTCAAAACCGAGCCAAAATGAGGGAGGAAGGAGATGGAATAGTGAAAGGGGGAGGGAGTTCTTCAAACCCGTTGAAGAAGAAGATGATGAATAGTAAAAGGGTGTTTTATTTGTATAAAGGGGGATTTAAATTAGAAAATGGGTAAATTACCAAAATGCCATTAATGAATGGCTATTCCTTTATTCTTTAAATAGCTCTTCAACTTGCAATTAAATCAATTTGGTCCCATTTCAAACATTTATTTTGAAACCCGAAATTTTAAAGGATCATTTTGATTATAAACCCGAGCCCAAATAATGTTAAAATATTATTTTCACCCGACCCCTAAACCCGGGTGTTACAACTCTCCCCCACTTAAGGAAATTCCGTCCCCGAAATTTATCGGACAGGAACCCACTTTCTTTCACACCACAACACACTAACCAATCTCGGTGGACTTACCACACATCAATAGGTATCTGATGCTAAGATCTCAACTGATTCTTCGTTGCACGCAATTTTAAATTCAACTCAATCTCTTCAACAACATAGCACGGCACAGATCTGACTCACATTCCCGAATCATAGATACTCAAATCACATCACAAACCCCTTTTCTAACTCTGGTGGTAACTGCAACAAACAAACAACAGAACTAGCCTGATTCACAAACTCATACGACATTGTTTTGAACACTTGACTCATAACTTCCTCTGATTGATCATCTGACTTCAACAAGTAACCAAACACTATACAGACGTCTTCAAAAAATCTAGCCGAAAACTCGAGTCTCTATCGGCCACTATCGATCTCAAGACACTGTACAGCTCACACTCTTGCTAAGGCACAACTCCGCCATCTTACACAAGGTACAAGTAACGTGAACGTGTATGAAAGACCACATACAGTGCAACTAACATTGACTACTCAACTAAGTTCTCACTGAGGAAAATCGAAGGCGAATCAGACACAAGACCTCTCGAATCTATTACCCACTTCCATTAAGAACCTTCCACGGATGTAACAAACTAGAAGAAAACTGACGCTCGGTCTTAACACGCTGGCAATTTACTCACTTACTCTCATACTGAATCACATTATTCATCAACTTAATCCAGAAGTACTCGTCTTCAACCCACAATACGTCTTCATACAACTCAGATGCGATACAAATGAACTGTCGTATGCTTCGGCCAACACAATACGTCTCAAAACACTATGTATATATGTACAACTATTCTGTCTCTAAAAATACAAACTCTATCATCTCTCTAACTGTATTCTGACGGTCTTCCTTCCACTATGTCTTGCACGTGAGGTGCCAAGAACCTGTCTTGCAACTGTTTCTCTTCAAGCATTCTGACTCAATGTAGGTTCAACATGAAACTCGGCCACAAGAATACTATCATTTGGTAAACTGAATTCGGCAATTACATCTCGCAGCCCAACTACTAATCTAACCACAACATAGCTCGGAACATCGATTTCTACGTTGACTATCTTCGGATGGTACTCAATCTTGATATTACAGTCTTCAAGCAATTCTAACAACTCATGTTGTTCAAGTTCCAACCATTCCTAAGTCTTCAAATATTTCAAGTTCTGAGGATATGCACATACACACTGTGCATTTCTTCTATACAAGCTTTGTCTCTAAGTCTGCGAAGCAAATACAACTGTAATTAACTCTATGTCTCATATCGGATAACTCTTCTCTCGGTCTTTCAACTATCTCGATGAATAAGCTACAATCTTCTGTCTTGCATAAGCACACAACCTAACTCTACATGTAAAGCATCACTATGGTTCACAAACTCTTTCTCTGATATAAGCTGATTCAAGGTTGAAGCTCTCTTCAAAGTTTCTTTCAGTTTCTCAAGGGCTCATTGTCTCGCATCTAACCACACAACTGCACATTCTTCTGTAGCAATCTATCAATGGAGCAACTATCTTCAAAAGACTATTTACAATTCTCTGAAAGTAACAATGCT
Source organism: Hibiscus tridactylites (assembly GCA_958450335.1). NCBI lineage: Eukaryota > Viridiplantae > Streptophyta > Magnoliopsida > Malvales > Malvaceae > Hibiscus > Hibiscus tridactylites. The sequence goes on from OY288270.1 coordinate 84,638,457, forward strand.
AGACCTAGGAACTATAGATTCATGTCACAGTCTTCAAATTCTTCCATCTTCTTCTGCCCACTTGGGATTTACCCTAATACACTCGACTAACCTACATGTCCTAGGAGGACATCTTCATTAACTTAGAGTTCACGCTTGCTCAACTTGGCATACAACCGATTCTCTAAAAGGACCTACAACACTAACTTCAAAGCTTGTCATGGTCTTCTTTGGTACGTGAATATATCCATGTATCATCTATGAGAACTACTACAAACTAATCAAGAAACTTAGGAAAGTATCCTGCTCAACATCTCTTACAAAAGTAACTGACACACTAGTCAAACAAAGCGGCATAACTCAGACTCAAGCGATCACATCTTGCCCCGAAAGCTGTCTTCGGTACATCAACCTCTCTCATTTTTAACTGGTAATAATTCAAATCTCAAATTAATCTTCGAAAAGGCTGAAACATACACTAACTGATCAACAAACCACTGACGTTCAGAAACAGATACTAACTACTCACTGTCAACTGTTTCAACTGTCTGAAATTTAATCACATTCTTGTATTGTCTTCTCTCTTCTTCACAAATTACACTGTCACACTCTAAGATAATGTACTAAGCCAAGTGAATCTAAGGTCTAACAAAATCGTAGTTGATTCTTCAACACTCTCAATTATGTCGGGAATCATTAAGATACAGAGCAAACAAAACAGGAGCAAACTCAATGACGACATCAATAATAAACTCTTCTTCTCTGTCAGGAGACAAACTGGGCATTTCTTCCAAACACCTCTAGGATAAACACAACCTATTCTAGCGTTCTGTGGTCTGATCCTCATTCAAAATCAAATCCATCACATTATGCTAGGCAAGCCTGTTAACCAAACTCAATCAATCCTTGACCTCTAAAGCTGGATCAACATTCGATACAAAATCCACATTCCCACCTACCATTACAATCTCATAGTCATCCGCAAGCTCTAAGAAAAATCCCATGTCTCAAAGTCTACCCTAACTCTATGTTCTACAAGCTAATCCATGCATAGTTTCACATCAAAACCGTAAAAGGTAATTTCATCACATCAACTAAAAACACGTGCCACTGAACCATCAACAGACATCCATTGTACAACTTTTTGACCACAATTGTATCCCCGAATGAGCTAGTAACACTAACACCTACCTCTAGTACCTCACAATGTGGATTTCAACAGCTTCGCAAACTCACTCAAAATACACAGACACGTAGACCCAGAATAAATCAGAAAATCAAGCCCAATGACTGTATCGAGGAATTACTTGCTACAACATCGACATCATTCCGAAGCCAACTCTTAGTTCGTCACTTCTCTTACCATCTCATGTCAAGATCGGTCACATTGTTCCCCCTCAACAGAAACCAGCTCATGTGCCTGTTGACCCAGACAAACAAACTGCACTCCAAACTCTGGTACGATCATACTGCCCTGAACTAAAGCGAAGAACTCTCTCATCGTTCACATCCTCTAAAACTTCAGATTCACGATTACCGGCCCTAGGCCCCCGTCTCGACCTCAAACTTACCAAAGAGAACAATACAACAACAATCAAAACACACAAGCAAGAATAATTAGGGTTAGCAAGAGCAAGGGTCCAAGGTGCTCAAGTATATTCCTTTACAAAAATCTTTTCAAATAAGTAATAGTAGCAATGGGAACTCGACACTACGCTTTAACACAACCATCATGCTAACACATGCTTTCAAACACCGTACTAACAAGCAAACAATAAGCATACATGGCAAAACATTCACCGAGACATAACAACAACATAACACATAAAACTTACCTCACTTACCTACCCGAGGTCTCGGAAACCTCAGGCTCTGATACCAACAAATGTAACCCCCTCGTCTCGGTCTGGCCGGACGACCGGTCCGAGTAGGCTACACGGGGAAAACCGAAGTGAAACCCGTTAAGGCTCCCCTTCGGTTAGCAACCCTATTTTTTTCATTTTAAGTCTTGTCTAGATGAGTATTAAATCCTAAGTGATCATACAGCGGAACAACATTTACGGAACAATAAACGAACCCAAACCAACATTTAACAGCCCAATTTTAGACTTAACTGCAGGCGGCATCGATACTCCCAAGGAGGGTATCGATACGCCTTGACCAAAGTCAACACTCAGAGTCAACTCAGGAAGTCCGTATCGATACAGCCCTCGAGCGTATCGATACGTCCCTCCAACGGTCAACTCCTCACGGTCAACGCTAAGAGGATCGTATCGATACACCATAGGCACGTATCGATACCGAAATGGACAGTAGCTCCAGTGACCAAAAAGGTATCGATACGCCTCCCCACGTATCGAAACACGAGGCCTGACACAAGAAGGCCGTATCGATACGGGACCAACCGTATCGATACCCATACACTGCAGGCCTCCCAAACTCCGCAAAAACGAACAAGACTCTACCCTAATTGCATTTTAGGACTTCCCTAAACCCCAACAAGCATTCATACAACAATATCAGAATCAATATTTAACCATACAAGCACCCAACAAGTACACACATTAAGGAAATCATGCAATTGATCAAGATGACATTTAAGCATTCAAAGAAGGCAAACAAGCAATTAAGGTCTCATGCTTCAACATACATACACTTAGACATTCTCACAAGGCACATGAACAACACACAAGGAAAGCAATTTAGACATGGTTTACAAATCCATCAATGTAAGGCATTAACACACAAAACCAACGCAACGGAGTCTAGATACAAGCTCCTAAAACACGTAGCATTTCCCATTGCTAAACTACTACATTATTTAATAAACCATACTTGAGCAACTACTACACGCTTGGACGCCCTTTTCTTGCTCCTTGCTAACTCCAAGCTAAAAATCTGCATTGTCGGAAAAAGGAGAGCGTAAGCATAAAGCTTAGTGAGCGGAGCTCTAAAACATAACTACGACAGTGCAGGGTTCAAAGCTTTCTTTAAAATAAAGGTCAACGCTTATAAATCATCCAACGACCTAATTCTTCTACTAACATACAAGTTCAACCAAAGGTCAACAATATAGGCATTCACCGTGGCACCACACTTCATGGTATGCATAAAGGCATGATCCTAAATTAAAGCAAAACCATAGGAGGAATGATATAGTGAGATACAACAAGAACAATACATGGCATGCACAAGCATAACCAAAACAGACACGGTGGGACTACACATCACCGTTTCGACTAGTAGTTTTCCAATGGGACTACACATCAAAGTACTCTTCTACTAGTCACTACCGGCGGGACTACACATCACCGGAGTCTTATACCACTCGCTACCGGCGGGACTACACATCACCGAAGCAAAGACAACCATCACGTGAGGTTCGACACCAACCATGCAACACGACATAAAAGCACTATCATGCGACATGTACTCACTATATCATGCACAACCCAAACAAGTTATAACATAATCCACAATTAGGCATCACTTACTACTTACAATCTTACCAATCACAAATGGTCTTACTCACCATTTTCGTGCACAACCTGCACCAACTTACACACATCTTACAAGGTATAACAACGTCACCATTATTACCATCATACATCATTAACGATATAGCGATAAGCAACATGCTTCTACTCAAAGTATTTAAATTTCATGCTTAACAAACCATCATCACGAGTAATGAAAACAAACAGAAAAAGGGGAAATTAAAGAGGCGGTTCTCACCAACTTACTCTTGGATTTAAAATTGACTTTTCAAGCCCAAATAAACTCTTTCAAAACCAACTTTGAACCAAAACGATTCTTGAAACATTCCCACATTCACATGCTCGATCCAACCTTTGAAAATCAAATTAAAACATTAACCACTCACCTAAGTTTCCAAGCTCCAAGCCAAGCAAGCAACCACTCTCACAAACCCGGATTTCTTCCCGAAGCTTCTCCAACACCAATTTCCACTTTCAAACAACCTCAAACACATTTCAAACAATTCCAAATCAGCCCAACATCAAAAGACCAACCCGGAATACAATTCAATCACAATTTACCATGTTGCAAGCTATGAAAAATTCCCATTTTTAACCAACTCGGACAGCCCCAAAACCATGTCCAAAAACCATGTTTCCAACCTCCATTGCACCCACAATTGATCCCAATTCAACCCCTATCCATAGTGCTATCAATAGCCTATCAAAACCCACCTAAAACAACCCCCAAAACTCACCCAAAACCCTCCAAAATCCTCATGTTTACCCAAATCCGAAAATTGCTCAAAATCATTCAAAATTCACATATGTTATACCATTTAACTTCTATACATCATAACTAACCACATTAAATCAAAACATTAAGCTTAACAACATAAAGTTTCCATTTTTAATCAAAATCTTTCAAAACTCTATTTTCCAAAACTTTCATGAAAATGAAAATAAGTGGTACTTTTAAAGAGAGGGAGTTGAGGGGAAGTCAAAAACGTAATTACCTTTCAAAACCGAGCCAAAATGAGGGAGGAAGGAGATGGAATAGTGAAAGGGGGAGGGAGTTCTTCAAACCCGTTGAAGAAGAAGATGATGAATAGTAAAAGGGTGTTTTATTTGTATAAAGGGGGATTTAAATTAGAAAATGGGTAAATTACCAAAAGGCCATTAATGAATGGCTATTCCCTTATTCTTTAAATAGCTTTTCAACTTGCAATTAAATCAATTTGGTCCCATTTCAAACATTTATTTTGAAACCCGAAATTTTAAAGGATCATTTTGATTATAAACCCGAGCCCAAATAATGTTAAAATATTATTTTCACCCGACCCCTAAACCCGGGTGTTACAACTATCCATCAGATCACTTAGTAAGAAAATTGGACAGTGGTCCGACAACCCCCACGATAGTGCCAACAACCTCAAATCAGAAAAAATCTCAAACATTTCGATGCCAATAAAAAACGATCAAGCCGACTACATCTCGTGCCCGGTCCATACCAAGTGAAACATTTATCGTGCATAGGCATATCAATTAGAGCATTGTTTGTAAAAAATTCGTAAAGGAAGTCATACCTCGAGTTAAAACTTCACCCCCCCCCTTCGCTCACTTGGGTTGATAATCATGTTAAAGTCCCCACACACACACCACGATACCCCACAATCGGCCATCTCCGTAGATAACAAACGCCACAAATCCTCATGTTCGTTCACTACACATGGGGCATAAACACCTAAAATTCCACATTGCCAAACCTCTAACACCCACGTACCTATTAATTCACAAATCTCTCGCCCCATTCCACTGTTGTCACCTTGAACTTATTCACATCCCACACTGCCACAAGACCACCAGATCGCCCCGACGATGGCGAGAACACAAATTCATACTCATCCGAATACCATAAACGCCCAATCAACTGACTCGTCACCTCTTCGAGTTTTGTCTCCTGTAAGACCAGCACCTCACACCTTTGTTGTCGCACAAGATTGTGCACCGCTCGCTTCTTTGATGCCCCTCCCAAACCCCTCACGTTCCACGACAACAATCGCATCGCGAATTGCTATTGTTGTCCCTCCCTCGAATCGATCATTCTCGCAATATCCATAATAACCTCATCTTCATTACCCACTACCTCCGCACCCACAAATTTACCTAAATTCAATGTCTCCTGCGCCTCTTTTAGAAGTGCTCTTTTCCAATTCTCAAAATCAGTATCTGAAAGAGAACCGTTGACAATTTCAGTATCTCGATGTGCTTGTTTTCTCGGACGTCCCCTTCCCCTCTTTATCGATTTCTGCTCAATGCTTTGCTTCACCACTTGAGAGCCATCACTCATGATAATTTCCGATAGCTTTCTCACCCGTTTGAGTTCCCCGTTAGCTTCCATGATTTCAGCCTTACCTTCTCGTTGCCGTTCCAGCCGTGTAGTCATGTTTATCCCGTGAGACTCCTCCTCCAAATGAACCACCTCCAGTTGTTTATCCGAATCACTTACCCTATCCTTATCCTGAATTTCATGTTCATAATTTAATTCAATGATCCCTACCCTATCATCCACCAGACGTGAAACTAAACTAAGTTCCTCATCCGTTCCAACTGACCTCCTTTAATATTGTCTCCTTTTCTTGTTCTCGACTCACCACCTTGGAGACCGAATCCGGCACAATCAAATATGTTTTATCTGTAAAAATAGTTTTGAGTAACTATTTACATGATGAGGGTTATTCTTTATTGAGGTAAAGCTAAACTATGTTGATACCTTGACTGCCATTTTAGATATATATTGATGTTGAGTCTATGAAATATGATTTTGAGCATTAGGGGATCCTAAATTTAAGTAGAATATATTTTGTGATTCTTATATCATTTTTCTAAAGCTTTTCTCCGCGCTTTATGATCTTTTCCTTCTAGAACTAATGTCTGCTATTTCTTACAAGTTGCTTAAAAATAATAAAAAATTCATTTACAACATCATCTAACATGATTTGTATGATGCCTATATGTTTTATATACAAAAGTAATATGATGAGTAGCTATTTACATGATGAAGGTTACTCTTTAGGGAGGTAAAGGTAAGCAATCTCGTTACTTAGATTGTCCATTTTAGATATAGATTCATGATGAGGCTTTGGAGTATGATTTTGAGTATTAGTGGCTTCAGAAATTGAGGGGAATGTTGTCTAAATAATTTCTGCAACTTCGGCTCGTATGATTTATTTGATACCCGATATATTTTATCTGCAAAAATTGTATGATGAGTAACTATTTACATGATGAGGGTTACTATTTATCAAAGTAAAGGTAAATTATCTAGAAATCTTATTGTCCATTTTAGACATTCAAGATAGTCTTTAGAACATGGTTTTGAACATTAGAGGCTCCTAAAATTGTGAAAAATACGGTTCTAAATTTTGAAGCATTTTACAACATCTTATTCCCATGCTTCACAAGCTTTTTCTTTTATTAAGTTGTTTAAAAATTAAAAATCTTTTGCAACTTCTGCTCGCATGATTTTTATGATACCTATATATTTTATCCACAAAAACATTATGATGAATAACTATTTACATGATGAGGGTTACTCATTATTGAGGTAAAGATATTTAGATACCTTAATGTTCATTTTAAATATAGGTTTATTTTGAGTATTTGGAACATGGTTTTGGGTATTAGGGGCTTCTAAAATTGATTCTCATTGTAAAACCTAAATTGATTTTGATATAACAAATTGTATAAGGACTTACTTGCAAATACAATAAATTTTTAAGTATTTCAAAGACTCACAAATTGACAAGCATTTTTGAACCAAATGATCTTTCAAAACAAATTGTTTTAAGTGTTCAAGTTTTTCTAAGTGTTTTTCAAGCTAAAATCTAACTTTACGCCTAAGCGTATCAATACCCTTATAGCGTATCGATACGATTTTTGGCTACTGGAATTTCAATTAACCAAGGCGTACCAATACGGTCTAACCTCGTATCGATATGGTATTCATCTGGGCAAGCTTTTTAGGCATAGCGTGCCGATACGGTCTCTTACTGTATCGATACGATCTCGATGATGTTAGCAGATCTTTATATTAAATGATTCGAACGTTGGCTGTCAGTTATTGGAATCTTAAATTTTTAAACGATCGTTGAACCGTATCGATATGCCTAGATAGCGTACCGATACGCTTTTTGTCAAAACACAAATCAGGCTTCCAGTGAGCAAAAACTGCATCGATACAGCATTTTCGTATCGATACGCCCTTCTCGCGTATCGATACGCCCTTCCCGCGTATCGATACGCCATTGTTTTCAGTCACAACGGCTCTTTCTTCTTTGAGACAGGTATCGATACGGTCCCAAGGGTACCGATACGTTTTGCGGTTGAAGAGCATTTACTACGGAAAAATGCAGCCCAACGGCTAGAATTCAATGCAATGGTATAAAAACAAGTCTCCAAAGTTACAACAACAACTATTGAACCTTCAAGCAACATCTAAGCAATTATTTTAAACCTTTGAGCTTATAGAGTCAAATTTGTGTACCCAACTTGTAAAATTTTCATTGTCTATCTATCTTTCAAGTTTGGGGTGTGTTTGTTTGTAATTAGGGAATTAATTAGTCTATTGAGAGATATACTTTAGATTATCTTTCTTTCTTTGTAATTGTGAGTGAATTTGATTAAGCTTTGGGTAGAAAGCGTAATTGATTTGTAAGGTTGACTCTTAATCCGAGAAAAAGGAAAGAATCAATAGTGGATTTGTTGAAAATTTTTAGTGAGAATTAAGGTAGTGAATGTAGACCTTGTTAAAAGCTTGAACCACTCTAAATTCTCTTGTCTCAATTTTTCATTTGCTCCTTTCCTCCCTTTAAAATTTTAATTACCAATTCACCCTCTTTTGACCATTTGCAATTGTGTGATCAACTGAACACTTATATTCTTGTGATTTTTGAAGTATTTTTCTACAGTTTGCCTCCATTTTTCATATCCTTTTTCTTCAATTCCTAATATCTGGAAAATTGCCTAAAAACTAAGTATCTTTTGCAACTTCAACTCTCATGATTTCTATGCTACTCATACGATTTATTTCTAAAATCAACGAGTAACTATTTGCATGATTATGGTTTCTCATTGTCGAGGTAAAGGTAAATTATATTATATTATATGGTACCTAAATGTTTTATCTTGAAAAAATAATTTGAGTAATTATTTACATGATAAGTGTTACTCTTTATCGAGGTAAAGCTAAACTATCTTGATATTTAGGTTGTCCATTTTATATATAGATATTCATGTTGAGTCTATGAAATATGGTTTTGAGCACTAGAGACTACTAAAATTGAGTAGAATATTTTTGGTGATATTTGAAGCATTTTTCTACAGATCTTTTTCATACTTTATGACCTTTTTCTTCTACAAATAATAACTGCTACTTCTTACGAGTTGCTTAAAAATGAAAAATTCTTTTTAAACATCAGCTCGCGTGATTTGTATGTTGCCTATATGTTTTATATATACAAGCAATACAATGAGTAACTATTTACATGATGAGGGTTACTCTTTATCTAGGTAAAGATAAATAATCTAGTAACTTAGATTGTTCATTTTTTATATAGATTCATGTTGATATTTCACAAATTTTTCCTTCTATTACTAATATCTTACAAGTTGCTTAAAACTCAAAATCCTTCAGCAACTTCTGCTCGCATGATTTCTATGAAACCTATATTTTTATCTGTAAAAACAATATAATTAGTAACTATTTACATGATGAGAATTACTTTTTATCCAGATAAAGGTTTTTAGACATCTTATCGATCATTTTAAATATAGAGATTCATTTCGAGTCTATGAAATATAATTTTGAGCGTTAGGGGCTCTTAAAATTGAGGAGAATTTTGTGTGTGTGATTTTTGAAGCATTTTTCTATAGCCTTTCTCCGCTTAATGATTTTTTCCTTCTAGAACTAACACATGCTACTTCTTACAAGTAGCTTAAAATTAAAAATTCTTTTTCAACATCTTCTTACAAGATTTGTATGATGCTATATGTTTTATATACAAAAGCAATATGATGAGTAACTATTTATATGATTAAAGTTACTCTATATCGAGGTAAAGGTAAACAATTTCGTTACCTAGATTGTCTATTTTAAATATAGATTCATGATGGAGCTTTAAAACATGGTTTTGAGTATTAGAGGCTTCAGAAATTGAAGGAAATATTGTCTTGATAATTTCTGCAACTTCGGCTCATATGATTTGTTTGATATCAATATGTTTTATCTGTAAAAATTATATGATGAGTAACTATTTACATGATAAGCGTTATTCTTTATCAAAGTAAAGGTAAATTATCTTGAAATCTTATTGCCCATTTTAGATAAATTCAAGTTAGTCTTTGGAATGAGATTTTGAACATTAAGGGCTCCTGAAATTGAGAAAAATACATGTTCTAAATTTTGAAGCATTTTATATCTTGTCTCCATTCTTAACAAGATTTTCCTTCTATTATTAATATCTCACAAATTGTTTAAAAATAAAAAATCTTTTGTAACTTCTTCTCACACGATTTCTATGATATCTATGCATTTTATCCACAAAAATATTATGAGTAACTATTTACATGATGAAGGTTACTCTTAATTGAGGGAAAGGTATTTGGATACCTAATTGTCCATTTTAAATATAGGTTCATTTTGAGTATGTGGAGCATGATTTTGAGTATTATGGGCTCCTAAAATTGAGAAGAATATTCTTGTAATTTTTAAGCATTTTTTTACAGTTTGCCTCCGCGCTTCAAGACCTTTTCCTTCAATTCCTAGTATTTGGAAAATTGCATAAAAATTACATATCTTTTGCAATTTCAGCTCTCATGATTTCTATGCTACTCATACGGTTTATTTCTAAAACCATAGAGTAACTATTTACCTGATTATGGTTACTCATTGTCGAAGTAAAGAAAATTTTTATGGTACCTAAATATTTTATCTGTAAAAAAAAAAGTTGAGTACCTATTTATATGATGAGGGTTACTCTTTATCGAAGTAAAGCTAAACTATCTTGATACCTTACGTGTCCATTTTAGATATAGATATATGAAATATGGTTTTGAGCATTAAAGGCTCTTAAATTGAGTAGAATATTTTTGGTGATTTTTGAAGCATTTTTTACAAGTTTTTTTCTGTATTTTATAACCTTTTTCCTTCTAGAACTAATATCTTCTACTTCTTACTAATTGCTTAAAAATTAAAAAAATCTTTTGCAACATCAGCTCACGTGATTTATATGATGCCTATATGGTTTATATACAAAAGCAATATGATGAGTTATGAGTAACTATTTTGTTAAAAGTATAATAGGAGAATTGGAAACTTTGAATTATTTCCTCAATGTATTATTAAATTATTGTACTGACTATTTATAGAATTACAATACAAAGGAAATAACAACTATAACCACTAAACTGGTTACTAACAAACTATAACAAAATACCTAACAGCCTAACAACATATTTACAACTCAACACTCCCCCTCAAATTGGTGGTTTAAAAATATCTTTTAACCCCAACTTGGATAACATATATTGATGTTGTTGTGTGCCAAGAGCTTTAGTCATCACATCGGCTAGTTGTTCTCCGGATCTCACATACTCAGTTTGTATTAACCCCTCCACAATCTTCTCACGAACAAAGTGACAATCTATTTCTATATGCTTGGTTCTTTCATGGAAGACTGGATATGCTGCGATTTGCAAGGCTGCTTTGCTATCACAAAATAACATGGTTGGTTGTGCCTCTTGAACACCCATTTCTGCAAGTAATCCCTTCAACCAAACAATTTCAGCAGCTGTCATTGCCATACTTCTATATTCAGCTTCAGCTGATGACTTTGCAATTGTATTTTGCTTTTTTGACTTCCACGAAACCAAAGAATCACCAAGTTTAATACAGAAGCCAGTTACAGATTTTTTTGTCATTGGACATGATGCCCAATCAGAGTCACAAAAGGCAAATAACTCACACTTGCTCATAGCACTTAACAAAATTCCTTGTCCTGGATTCTTCTTCACATATCTAACCACCCTGAGTGCTGCATCAAGATGTGATTTCTTGGGTTGTTGCATAAACTGGCTCAAGTGATGTACTGCATAGGTGATGTCAGGCCTTGTATGTGTCAAATAAATCAGCTTCCCTATCAGTCTCTGATACACTGTTTTATCTGGCAATAATTCATCAGTGTTATCTTGTGTAACTAAAGATTCATCAAACACCACTTAAGTAAGTTTCAGATTCTGTTCAAGTGGTGTCAAAGCTGGTTTAGCTCCCCCTAAACCTGAATTTTCGATCAACTCCATGGCATATTTTCTTTGATTCACCAAAATCCCTTCCTTCGACCTCAGCACCTCTAAACCCAAGAAAAATTTCAACTCACCAAGGTCTTTCATTTTAAAGTTTGTATTCAAGATTCCTTTCAATTCTTCAATCAAGAATTTTTCATTTCCAGTAATTAACATATCGTCAACATAGATAAGCATGACAACAATGCAAGATCCTTTTTTCTTTGTGAACAGTGAGTAGTCATACTTGCTTTGATTGTATCCAGCAAGTAGCAGGGCATTTGTAAGCTTTAAATTCCATTGTCTAGATGTCTGCTTAAGACCATACAACGATTTGCGCAGCCTGCACACCTTAGACTCCCTCTGGCTGCCAAATCCCTCAGGAAGATGCATATAAACTTCCTCAAGTAAGTCACCTTGAAGGAAAGCGTTGTAAACATCCATTTGATAGAGTGGCCACTGAAAAATTGAAGCAAGAGCCAAAACAAGCCTAACTGTAACTAGTTTAGCCACTGGAGAAAAAGTCTCAGAATAGTCCACTCCCTCTTGCTGAGTATACCCCTTGGCAACAAGTCGAGCCTTGTAACGCTCAACACTCCCATCAGCCTTAAACTTAATCCGAAATACCCACTTACATCCAATTGGAGTCTTAACAGAAGGCAGGTCAACCACTGACCAAGTGTTGTTTGATTCCAAGGCTGAAATCTCCTCCTTCATGGCCTCAACCCAGATCAGATTTTTAATTGCTTGGGAAAAAGATTTAGGCTCAACAAGATGAGAAGTGGATGAAAGAAAAGTTTGAACATGAGAAGGTAAATGAGTATAAGAAATGACATCAGAAATAGAATGCACACCTGAGGATGAAACTGGAAGGGGGGAGGATTGGTAAAATTGCACATAGTCATTAAGCCAAGAAGGTTGTTTAACAACACGAGCAGATTTGCGAGAAGGAAGAATTGATTCAGCAACTGGTTGACTGGATCCACTTGTTAAAATATCAGAAGAAGTATGCACAGGAAAAGACTCAGTAGGAACAAGAGGATGCTCAGTACGAACAGGAGAAGAGAGATTATGAACAGGAGAAGACTCAGCTTGAACAGGAGAAGATGTATTAGGATCAGGAGATGACTCATCCACAGAAGAATAATCATGTACAGGAGAAATATGAACAGAATCAAAGGTTGCAGGAGAGGAAGAAGTAGAAGTAGAAGACAAAGAATTATCATTGAGAGAAAGAAAATCAAAAAAAAGAATTAGACAAAGGTGGAAAAAACAAGGAAGAAGGAGAAAGAGAAAACTTAAAAGGAAAAATTGTCTCATGAAATTGCACGTCTCTACTAACAAAGAAATTTTTAGACTCAAGATTAAAAAGAATATAACCCTTCTTGGTGGAACAGTAGCCCATGGAAATAGAAGGAATAGCCCGAGAAGAAAATTTATCCTTTGTAGGAACTTGAGTGGCATAAGTAAGACACCCAAACACTCGCAAATGAGACAAAGAAGGATGTTTATTGTGAAGCATTTCAAAAGGACTCTTTCATCCTAATACAGAAGATGGAAGATGATTAATCAAATAGCAAGCAGTAGACACACACTCCCCCAAAATTTCAAAGGAACAGAAGAATGAAATCTAAGGGCACGAGCAACTTCCAATAAATGCCTATGCTTACGTTCAGCTATGCCATTCTGCTGAGGAGTATGCACACAAGAGCTCTGGTGAATAACATCAAGAGAAGAAAAAAAAAGAACAACTGGAATTGAAAAATTCAGTTCCATTGTCACTACGGACAATTTTGATAACAGCAGAATACTGAGTTTGGATAAAAGAAAAGAAAGTTCGAAGAGACAGTATAGCATCACTCTTTAGTCTTAACAAGTAGATCCAAGTCATACAAGTAGCATCATCGATAATAGTAAGGAAAAAAACGATGGCCACTATGAGTGGACACCCTATAAGGACCCCATAAATCAATGTGTATGAGATCAAAAGGATTAGTGGAACGAGAAACATTTGAAGGAAATGGTAACCTAGACTGTTTAGCAAGAGGACAAATGGTGCAATTGTGAACAGTGTTATCATTTAGTTAGAGTGCAAAAAAGGAGTTTTATTTAACTTGGCAATACCAGCATGCCCCAAACGAGCATGCCACAAAGTCGTATTATTAATAGCATCAGCAGAAACCATACAAGAAGCATGTAACACATGATTCAATGAAACAGAATCAACAGAAATAGGCAACACAGCAGAGGAACATTTAGACGAAAAAGAACTGTGATCAGAACAAAAACCTGAAGAATCAAAGAAATATAAACCATGAGACTCTCTACCAATCCCCATCATCCTTCCAGTGAAGAGTTCCTGTAAAATACAGAAATCAGGGAAAAATGAACACTACAATGTAAATCTTTGGTTAATTTCGAAATGGAAAGAAGATTATGAGTGAAAGAAGGCACATATAGGACATTAGTAATTTTATGGGGCTTTGTGCAAAAGGCCCAAATCTGAGTATACTACTTCAGAGTGAATGTAACACCCCAATTTTGGGCTTAGAAGTTTTGGGTTTGGACCGGGCCGGTCGGGTTGCGGTTCGAATATAAAAGGTGTTTTTAGGAAAGCCTAGTTCGGGATGCATTAAAAATATGGAAAATGTCTTAAAATCCTCTTTTATTATATATAAGAGAATGGTGGAATCAATTTTACAAAATGAGGTTTGGAAGAGTGACATTTTGGGTTAGTGACTAAAATGTAATTTTTGAAAACTGGGTGACTGTTTTAAAAAGGATTGAAACTTTGAATCTTTAAGGAGATATTTACCCAATAAGAGTTTCTCCAGATTTTTCTTGATATTAATCAATTAATTAATGATTTTAATTAAAGGTAAAAAGGAGGGAAAAGATATTTTGTCATTTTAACTAACTTTTCCCAAATTTTCCATTTTCTTTTCTCTAAACTTTTCTCTCAACCCAAACACATTTCTTCAGCAAATTTCCCTCTTATTTTGACATCTAAAGATTAGATTTCAACCTTCATTTGATCTCTAATCATTTCTTCAACAAAACCTTAGCATTTGCTTATTGGATTTTCAAGATCTTGGTTCCAAAAAGGGAAAAACTCAAGTTTAGAGGTATGAACGTCCTTCTCCTCTAAATTCTCAGTTCTTTACTGAAATTACTAAGTTCTTAATCCTTGATTTGTGTTTTATTAAAGGTTTTACAATTGTGTTCTTGATCTTGGCTTTAAAATGCAAGATTTGGTTAATTTTTTGATGAAATTCGTATGAGATGGTTGGGCACTGTTTTGAGGTGTCTTTTTGATGTAAAATGAATGTATAATTGATGAGAAATTGAGGTTTAATCAATGCAATCCCGGATAGGTTAATTTTCCTAATTTTTGCTTGAGTTTTTTATGGTTTTTGGAGTGATCTTGATGATTTGTTATAGCTGGAGGTATAAGGACGTGTTTGGACTCTTTTTGGATGTTAATTGAGGTTTAAGAATGATTAGAATTGATGGATCTTGGCTGGGTAGTGTTGTAGAGTTGTTTGGAGGTGATTTCGGTTGTGTTTGGTAGCCGAAATGTGAGTGTTGATGAGAGCAGCGAGTTTAGGTGCTTTCATTGAAGATATTAATGCATGATGATGCATTAATCCTCTGCTTTGATGTGTTTAAAACAAGGGAGACATCTTCGGATCCTTGTGGTGTTGATCCGGAAGCTTGATCGGTGTTTCGGTAAGTTGCGAAACGGAATCGGTGATTGGATTTTGGGTTTTCAGTTTTGAAACCAATGTTTTGAAGGTTTGGGAGCTTATTTAAAGTCTAAACAACTTTTCTAAGCTCAAGAGTAAGTTTTCGGAAAAACTCTCTTGTTGATGAACCATGAGTTGGTCGAATGCAATGTGATTTGCTCACATGTTTTAAATTCTGTTTTGAAAGCATATTTTAGCATGTTTATTTGTTGATTTTATAAGCCATGTGTTGAAGGATGCTCAAGGTAAGAGATCCTTGTTTTGAACATTGTTAAATGTGGTTTTGATGCGTAGCGATGCATGATAATTATGGCTTTGTTAAATGCTTTAAAACAGTGGAATATTGTTGCTAAATGATGTATATTGGCAAGTGATGTCTTGAGAATGGTTAAGAACACTATGGTGGTTAAAAGTCCATAGGTGGTTCTTGTATTAAGAACAACATGGTGGTTAAAAGTCCATGGTTGGTTCTTGTACTAAGGTCACAAAGGTGGTTAAAAGTCCTTGTGTGGACCTTGTATATTTTAAGAACACCATGGTGGTTAAAAGTCCATGGGTGATTCTTGTGTTAAGGTCACAAAGGTGGTTAAAAGTCCTTGTGTGGACCTTGTGGATTGTAAGAACACCATGATGGTTAAAAGTCCATGGGTGATTCTTGTGCTAAGGACACAATGGTGGTTAAAAGTCCATGTGTGGTCCTTGTGAATTGTAAGATCACAATGGTGGTTAAAAGTCCATGTGTGGATCTTGTATTGATTGTATTTTGAGACGGAAAAAGATTATGATTATCACTTGTGGCCAATATGACATGTTAATAATTTGAAGCATGAAGTGTTTGTTTTAAATGCTTATGTGCATGTGTAAATGTAGTTTTGAACTAAGGTTTATAAAGGTGTTTTATAAATGCATTATTGAGTTGTTTTAAATGGGCATTCCTCACTAAGCTATTTGCTTACGCTCTCTCTTTTCTTAAACCAATAATGCAGAGCATTGATGTGCTTATAAGGGCAGCAAGAGGTCAAGAATCCAAGTGAAGAACTAAGCTCATGTATGGTGAAAGTTTCTTAATACTATTAGCTTTTGGCATTTGGCAATGGGGGACCTATGTTGTTGTGTTGGGAGATGTCTTGGACTCCCTAAGTTGGTTTTATGTTGTTGTTGATGATGAAACTTGTATTTGGCCTTTGTGAAGTTGGTTTGGTATTATGATGCTTGAATGGTTTTCTAAATAGGATGCATGCCTATAGAATTGGGGGTTTGCTTAATTGATGCTATGTTTGAGAATGGTTGATGCTAATATGTTCCTTGAATGTTGAATGACTTGCTGGTATAATTTGGTTGCCTTTGGAGCATGTTTGAAGAGTCAATTGTGTGTTAAACCAGCTAATTTTCTGCAATCTGGGCAGCCCGTTTCGGAACAGGTGCTACCGTTTCGGAACAAAGGGCCTGAAATGGCCTTGGCGTTTCGAAACGGGTAGACCCGTTTCGGAACGAAAATGCTACTGCCAAGCCCTGTTCCGGAACTTGTTTCGGAACGGTCCCGCGTTTCGGAACGGTTTATCCCCGTTTCGGAACACTCGACCGTTGGGCACTGAAATTGACGGTTATATGTTTTGAAATCCTTGCGTTTTGGTCCTGAACTTTGTATATGCAATTGAATGAGTTTGAGATGTCCGTTTGAGCTGAAATTTGGCAGAGAAGCATGAAACATGACTAATTACGTAATGGTAAACCAAAAATGGGTTAAGTCCTTATAACTTTCAGAATTTGCATTTTGGTCCCTAAACTCTTAATTTGCGCAATTGAGTCCCTGATTGCTATCTGATCGATGTGCTTCTTGAGTATGCTGATGTTGTGAACATATCTAGGCTTAATGTGCATTTAGATAAGATTAAAATAAAAAAAGGGTCGTTAATCAAGGTTGACTTTCGGGTTGACTTTGGTTTTCCCCGTGTAAACTTCTTAATTCGGTTCAACCGTCTGGGCCGGGTTAAAGGGGTTACAGTGAATGTCGGAGCAGTTGGAGAAGAAGGAACGACACAAGAAACCGGAGCATGTGGTGGACACGCAGCCATAGACACAGAGGAACCCTTCTTCTTGGTGAACTTAAAATCAGTCGGGAAACCATTTAGACGATAACAACTCTCACGCTTATGGCCCTTGATTTTACAGTAATCACAAGTGCCTGTGAAACGACGACGCTCTGTATTCCCCAAGGCAAAATATAGAGCCGTAGAGTCGGAAATCGGAGAAAAACCAGACAGGTGAGCACGCTGGGATTCTTCCTGAATAATCATCGAATAGGCTTGATTTGCGAAAGGTAGAGGCTTCATCAACAGGATCTGACTTCGAATTGTGGAGTAGGTTTCATTGAGGCCCATAAGAAATTGGAACAGCTTCTGTTGGGCAAGATGGTCGACATTCTGACTCGAAACCTCGCAGTCACATAAAGAAAGAGGCACCAGAGAATGATACTCGTCCCAAAGTAATTTTAGACGAGTAAAATAGGAAGAAACAGAAGAATCACCTTGAGAGAGTGTCGAAATTTCCCGATGCAAGAAGTAAACCTAGCATCATCGCCCTTATCAAAACGTTCTTTCAAATCGGCCCAGACTTGAGCGGCGCTGGAAGCAAACACGATTCTGGCAGACAAATCACGGCTAACAATATTCAAAATCCACGATAAGACGAACGCATTACAGTGTTCCCACTGAGAGTGTAAAGCATCTTCATAATCACATTTTTTGCAGTCACCGGTGACGAACCCGATCTTGTTTTTCTCCAAAAGAGCAATCCGCATGGATCTACTCCAGAGATTGTAATTCTCGAGACCGAGAAGCTGATGTGAGACCAATAATCCGCCGGGAGTGTCCGATGGATGAAGAAAGAGGGGGTGATTGAAGTCAATCAGCGGGGAATCGGCCGGAGAGGCGTTGGACGGAGGCATTTTCGAGAAGGGAAAAAATGAAAGAAAGGGAAAAGAGGAAAAAATGAAGAGTCAAAGCGTGAAGAAGACGCTCGTCAAAGAGGAAAAAACACGTGAGAAAAAAAATATCTATAAAAGAAACCCGAAAAATCTGATACCATGTTAAAAGTATAATAGGATAATTGGAAACTTTGAATTATTTCCTCAATGTATTATTAAATTATTGTACTGACTATTTATAGAATTACAATACAAAGGAAATAACAACTATAACCACTAAACTGATTACTAACAAACTATAACAAAATACCTAACAGCCTAACAACATATTTACAACTCATCATATTTACATGATGGAGGTTCTCTTTATCGAGGTAAAAGTAAATAATCTAGAAATCTAGATTGTCCATTTTTTATATAGATTCTTGTTGATGCTCAGAACATGATTTTGAGTATTAGAGGTTTCTGAATCGAGGGGAATGTTGTCTGGATAATTTTTTTAACTTCAGCTCATATGATTTGTTTGATACCAATACATTTTATTTGTAAAAACTACATGTTGAGTAACTATTTACATGATGAATGTAACTCTTTATTAAAGTGAAGGTAAATTAGCAAGAAATTCTGATGTCCATTTTAGATAAATATTCAAGTTAGTCTTTGGACATGATTTTGAACATTAAGGTCTCTTGAAATTAAAAAAATATATGTTCTAATTTTTGAAGCATTTTACTACATCTTTTCTCCATGCTTCATAGGTTTTTCCTTACTAATGCCTCACAAGCTACTTAAAAATCAAAAACAAAACCTTTTGTAACTTCTGCTCGCATAATTTCTACGATACTTATACTTTTTGTATACAAAAACAATATGATGAGTAACTATTTACATTATGAGGGTTACTCTTTATGAGGTAAAGGTTTTTAGATACCTTCATGTCCATTTTAAATATAGATTCATGTTCAGTTTATGGAATATGGTTTTTTAAGCATTAGGGGCTCCTAAAACTGAGTAGAAATTTTTTATGATTTTTAAAGCATCTTTCTAAAGCTTTTCTCCGTTTTGTAACCTTTTCCTTCTAAAAGTAATATTTACTGCTTCTTACAAGTAGTTTAAAATAAAAAATTCTTTTTCAACGTCAGCTTACATGATTTGTATAATGCTATATGTTTAATATACAAAAGCAATATGATAAGTAACTATTTACATAACGAAAGTTACTCTTTATTAAAGTAAAGGTAAACAATCTTGATACCTAGATTGTCCATTTTAGATATAAATTCATGATGTGGCTTCGGAACATGATTTTAAGTATTAGAGGTTTAGAAATTGAGGGAAATGTTGTCTAAATAATATCTTCAACTTCGACTCATATGATTTGTTTAATACCAATATGTTTTATCTGCAAAAATTATACGATGAGCAACTATTTATATAATGAGGGTTAATCCTTATCAAAGTAAAGGTAAATTATCTAAAAATTCTATGGTCCATTTTAGATACATATTTGGAACACGGTTTTGAACATTGGGGGCTCATGAAATTGAGAAAAATACAATTCTAAATTTTGAAGCATCTTACATCTTGTCTCCATGCTTCACAAAATTTTTCTTCTATTATTAATATCTCACAATTTTTTTAAAAATAAAAAATCTTTTACAATTTTTGCTCGCACTATTTCTATGATACCTGTAACACCCCCTTCCTAGTCTGGTCGAGAACCGGGTCGGAAGGTGATATCGATGCTCAATATAGTAGACAGAGCGATAAAATTTCTTTTTAATATTAACCTTTAAACCAATATCGTACAAATACACAAAGTCTCAATACAATTTAGTCCAATTAATCCATATGAAGCAATAATTAATCAATCAAGGCTAAATTGCAACTAATACAAGACTTAGGGACTAAACTATAATTTCAACAATTTAGAGGTCCTTCAATGCAATAGACTTTACCAGATTGGAATTCACAACATTATTAACACACATGTAAAATTTTATACTATTTGGAGACCCCTAGCTCTTTCAATTTAATCTTTAAATATTCAGTGACTAAACTGTGAACTTTTCAAACTATTTAATATGGCTTTAACTAACTTAACTAACCCTGTATCGAAACACCCTAGGGCTTTTTCAAAACGGGTGAACGATGGTCAACCCTTATTGACTTTACCCTTTAGACCGTATCGATATAGACACACCAGTATCGATACGGGTTGACCTTTTTCTTTTGACCGTATCGATACAAAAGCACCACTATCGATACGGGTTGACTATCGTTGACTTTGACCTTTGACCCGTTTCGATACGTTATGGACCTGTATCGAAACTTTCGATTCTAGTGACAAAATGTTCCGAAACGGTCAAATTTCGTTTCGATACGCCCATTTCCTTAGGTTCAATAATACATACTTGTATCGATACACCATGACCCGTATCGATACGGACTAACTTGTAATGACAAATTTTTACTGGTTTTTATTCAATTTAACCTACTGAACGATGTCCAAATGCAACGAAATTTCACACACAATATTTCAATGGCATAATCTAATAGCATGTCAAGTTTCATGATCATACGAATACGTTTACTATGTTTTGACCTTTATGATCCAAGTATGCACTTTTAAGTCATTTTAAGCCAACCAAAAAAATCATTTAGGGCCATTAACCATATTACAACATATGCATATCACCAACAAAACAAAATGGGCATAAGTGACTAGTTCAACTACTTTTCCACCTTCCTAAGAGTTCTTAAGATCAAAACGCATTACTTTAGGGCTTGTAGTGACTTGTCTTGCTTTGCCAATCCGATCCTCCGACACACGAATCCTTTCAACCTGAAAATGCATGAGATGAGACACATTAGACATACAATGCCTAGTGAGGTAGTCACAAGCAATATGAACAACAATATGTCAAGTATCAATATATATGATCTCATGCTTAACAATGTCAATGCTATGCAACAATATACAATGTTCAACATATTTTTTTCATCATTGATACTTGGATTGAATCAAGATAGTGGATACGCGGATTCCTATGCCTCGCCAAGTCAATGAATGGTATAGTCCCTCCGCCTCACCAATATGACCAACATCAATACACATCCATCCGCCTTGCCAAATCAATATAGGTTGTAGCCTTAGGACCATAGTCCACCCGTACATTGAGCTCATGAATTCTATGGCATGCCAATTGTATTTAATGTCTATTCAAATCCAAGGTTTCAATGTTCATATCCATTTCAATAATCAATGAGTATTCCAATGACCAATGATTTCAATATTATTGATAGCCAATATGTCTTATAATCAATGTTTCATGGTTTGATACCAATAACAATAATCAATGATTTCTTAGAAATGTTTCGATAGCAATATCTACACAATGACAATGCTCAATGACGATACCAATAACTATGGACGATGTTCAATGACAAACTTACCAACACTTACCAAGGTGGCTGATTAATCATCCAATGAAATTTCTTCAATGGCAATATTAGCGATATAATCTAAATCATCAAATAAAGATTTGAGAAGGCTTTTCGCCTAATCCCGAGACTCCGACTACACTCACCTTGACAATTCGAAGCTTTCAAGGTTCTCGGATAACAATACTCTTGCTTCTAGCTTTCGATGGAGACGGTGAAACCTCTTTCTCCACTTCTTGAGCTAGAAAATCAATAGAAGACTATTAGGATCGATATTACGATATCAAAATCGATATCCGATTTCTATATAAACAATGATGAAATATCTGTGGATAGTCAAAACCCTAGCTTAAGATTACACATATTTTATCCATGGAATTCAATAATCGATTGAGGAATATAGCTTACCCGACCGATAGCAATGATTCGATATCTATAGAACGAAGAAAAAGCAAAGCTTAAAATTATCTCCAATTGAGGTGCTTGCTTAGTTAAAGATGAAGATAGCTATGGAGATGTTTTCTTTTCCAAGCTTGGTAAGTTTCTCCCCTTTTTCTATATTTCTTAATTGTTTTTGCACTTAAAACACTATATAGCCGATTGGCTTTCCTTACCATGAAGGAATCGAATTTCCTTTGTCCGTGTAGTTACAATTTATAATTGAGGAGGGGCTAATCGCAAGGTTAGTCCCTCAACTTTGAATACTTTATGGTTTTATCTACATAATTTTCCGATAGATATAATTTGATCACTAGAAGACTTTTTAACTGATCCGATAAGGCCAATACCCGATAAATTATTCAATTAGAGTCCAATATCGATAATTAACTAGCCGGTACTACGTTTAGACTTTATCGATGTAATATTTTCGATCTTCGAAACCCAATTTCAACTAGACCGAATTCTGGGGGTGTTACAATACCAATACATTTTATCCACAAAAATATAATGATGAATAACTATTTATATGATTAATGTTACTCTATTGAGGTAACTATCTCTGCTCACATGATTTGTATGTTGCCTATATGTTTTATATATAAAAGCAATACGATGAGTAACTATTTTCATGATGAGGATTACTTTTTATCAAGGTAAAGGTAAATAATTCAGAAATCTTGATTGTCCATTTTAAATATAGATTCATGTTGAGGCTTCTGAACACGAATTTGAGTATTAGAGACTTCAAAATTTTAGGGGAATATTGTCTAGACTCTAGGTAATTTATGCAACTTCAGCTCATATGATTTGTCTGAAACCTATACGATTTATAGGCAAAAACTATATGATAAGGATTTCTCTATTGTCTATTTTTGATAAATATTCAAGTTAATTTTTGGAACATGGTTTTGAACATTAGGGGCTCTTGGAATTAAGAAAAATACAGAACATGAGAGTTAAAAGGCCTTAGAGACATAGAAGGACAATGGAGTGAACGAGAGCGTCGGAACATGTGAGAATGGGAGCGTCGGCATAGGAGGCCACCGAAGGCAAGGTCAGAGAGAAGAGGATCAAAATTTCCACACATCGAATAGGGTGGACGGTTTTCTTGGATAATCTTAGCAAAAGAGTTTTTAGGGATACCTTGAAAGAACTTTTTTATTTTCATGGAAGAGTGGTTAGGGTCTACAAGGGTTTTAAATAGTGGAACGCTAACGCAATTGCGGCCGCGAAATTGCGGTCGCGTCACCGGCCGCAATCGCAATTGGAAAAAATCACGGTGGGCAATGGAATCATGATGATAGTGGGTTGTCGCGGACGCGAAATAAAGGTATAGCGCTCGGTCACGGTGATAACGGGACGCTATCCTCGTTTTCAGACCAATCGCGGATGATTCGTCGAAAGTTTTTTTAGCTCGAATCTCGTTAACGACCGACGTGAAGGAGAAATAGATGATAGGAGTTTGCTCGGGATAGGACGAGGAGTTGAATGGTGTGTGTGGTGCATTTCACGGACGATGAATGATTGGTGGCCGGAGATGAAAATAGGGAGGAGGATAATGTTGCAGAGAATGGACAGGAGAGAAAGTGAGGAAGATGAACTTAAAATATTAAAAAGAGTAAATGGCGTGAAGGAGGGTTCAAGTTTTAGTAAATTTTTGGAGAGGCTTAAAGGTTTTAGCATGCTTACAATTTAGTCCTTTAAAGCAGATTTTTAGTTTAATTAAGATGTTTTGTTTTATTCTATTTTTAATTAAGTCCTCAAATCTATAATGAAACTTCCAATTGAGTCTCTAAGTCTTATTTTTTTCAATTAAATTCTTTTATAAGTGCTGGAAAACACTCTAAAAATCATTAAAAGTAACTTTTTATAATTATAATTAAATTCTCCTATTGTTGATATTTATCTTGATCATTTTTTTAATTTAGGTATTGATCGGTAAAAGAACTCTGATAAAATCGTAAGGAATTTAATCTCCTATCTCACAATTATAATAGATATTTTTTAATCCATTTTAATTTATTTATGTTCATTTTTGTTTAGAAAATACTCTAAATATCATTAAAATGACTTTTTATTATTATAATTATTATTGTGTTTTATAATAAGTTATGCAAATTTAAAAAAAAAATCACTACCACGACACCCGCAATGACCGCAATAGCTTCTGTTATGTCTGCAACTGCGATAACCACGACGCGACCACGAACGTTATTTAAATCCCTAGGCGAACATCCCAGTTATCGATGGAAAGGAGTAGGGTTGTAAAAACAAGTCAGGATCTGGAAACTTGCCTGAAATCTGCTCGAGTCAGAACCTGATTTAACCCGAGAATTCGATGATCCGAACCCGAACTGTAACTGACTGTTGCTGACCCGAACCCGAGTTGAACCTGTTACTGTAGCAACCGAACCCGATCTGTGTCCGACTGAAAACAACCCGAACCCGAATCTGACCTGGTAATTTTGACCTGAAACCCGACATGCATCCGACTGAAACGAACCCGAACCCGAGACCGACCTGGCAAATTACCTGATATTATCCGACTGAAACGACCCGAGATCTGATTTTACCCGACCTGTTTTGAACCCGACCTGTTAATGGACCCGACCTGTTTTGAACCTGAACTGTTGTTGACCTGAACTAATGTAGACCTGTTTATTATAAACCTAATAAATTTTTAATAGATTATGTTAATTTCATTACTTAAAATTATATACTTAAAAATTTGTTTAAGTATAAAAATATATACTATGTATAATAAAATTATATACTTAAAGTATTTGTCTTATTTTATACTAAATATATAATATATTAGTAATATATAATTAATATAATATATTAAACTTATATACTTTATTATGTCAAATGTCTTTCAATTGACATAATAACTTATTTTACTAAAGTTATTAACATAATAAGAAAAATCTTTTAAGTATTATATTAATTATATATTATATTAATTGAAAGACAATTGTCATAATATATACTAAGTTATTAACTTATATTTTGTCTTATTTTTCGTACTTATTATGCTTCATATTTATGTTAACTTAAATCATATAAAACATATTGACATAATAAATACTAAGTTATTAACTTATAATTTGTCTTATTTTTCGTACTTATTATGCTTCATATTTATGTTAACTTAAATTATATAAAACATATATACTAAGACAATTGACATAAAATATACTAAGTTATTAAGTCTTTCAAATTAACAGTTAAGTTAGTATTATGACAGTTAACTTAGATTAATATATATTAAGTCTTTCAAATTAACAGTTAAGTTAGTATTATGACAATTGTCTTTCAAATGATTAATATATATTAAGTCTTTCAAATTAACAGTTAACTTAGATTAATCTGGATAACAACTCTATTTTGTTAATTTAAACGGGTTAACTTCTTAAATTTGTTAATAACAAAGAATAAAATGAAGTCACTTTGCTAACTTGAAATTAACAGTTAACTTAAATTAACAACGAACAATGAACAAAATGAAGTAATCGGGTTAACTTCATATTAACAGTTAACTTAAATTATAATAATTTTACAAACATATAATTAAAATAAGTTAATAACAAAGAGAATACAAACTTTAAGTTTACAAACAGAATAGAAGCTTACAAAATGATAAGTAATTTTGCTCTCAGATCTTATAGCAAAGTCAAAAGACTTTGCTACCAGAAAGATCATCATCGAGCAACAACATAAAGCTACCAACAAGTTTTAATTATGGGTAACTTAGCTATGAAAGCTAAGAAACCAGCAAAATTAAAACAAGGGCAACAAAATAAAACCAACAAACTAACAGTACTTAATACCCAACAACCAGCAACCAATAAAGAACTTCAACCAGCATCAAACTCAGCATTGAACAGCAACCAGAACAAAACAACACTAAGTGAAAAAAAAAAACAAGGTATAAGAAAAAGTAAACAACACTAACAGAAATAAAAGACATGTAAATAAAGAAACAAAAAGATGAGAAAAGTAAAAACAGAGAGAGATTAGAATACCTCATTCAGGAATGGGATCTTCAACAGCAACATCAGGCAGAGAAGATTCATTCACAACAGCCAGATATTCATCATCTTTATCCTCAGGCTCAAAACCATACAACCAATTACGGGTTGTAACAAAAATTTCAACATTTTTGGGCAAAAGTCTAGCCCTCAACTTGTTCAAAATCCGACCCCCCATACTAAATGAGGATTCGGATGCAACAGAAGTAATTGGAATGGCTAAAACATCTCTAGCCATGAGAGAAATAGTAGGAAAAGAAACAGACTGTGACTTCCAATACTCTAATATATCAAACTCAGAATCATCAGACCGAGGGAGAAGGGGCAAAGATATGTAAGAGTCAACATCAGATTTACCACTCCTAGAAGCGGCCAAATTTGCATCAAAGTTCTACAAAAAAACATAAAACTAGTTAGAAAATTGTAAGTAAAAGAAACAAAAATGAAAACATAAACTAAAACAAAACTGACCTGAAACAGATTTGACTTTTTGAAGGTCCGAAGCCGATTCGAACTCGAAACACTTGTACTTTGAGATGAATTGCATTGGACAGAAGAATTAGAAGAAGATGAAGAACACAGAACAGTTCTAGAATAATAGATATACAAATTCACAAATTCATTGTATACAAGACTAACCCTCCTCTCAACCTCATCCTCAACATAGAGGACACCATACAACTTCTTCAGAAGTTGCAACTTATAACGGGGATCAAGTAAAACAGCAAAAGACAGAATGGTAGAGTGTTCAGACCAGTATTTCTCATACAACTCAAGCATAGGACCAGCCATAGCAGAAATTCCAACACAAGGATCATTGTGAGCATCACACAAAAGTTTCTCAATAGCAACAACATTAGCCAGATATAAATTAGAAGTAGGATACTTGGATCCTGAGAACAGAGTGGTAATCTCATAAAAAGGCTCAAAAAAATCACAGATCAAAGATGCAGTTTCCCACTCATCCTCTAATATAATATCCAGGTCATTCTCTCTATTAACAAACAAATTGATAGCTAACTTAGCATCAATAGCCCTATGTAGCATCAAATAAGTGGAGTTCCACCTAGTAGGGACATCCAAAACTAACTTACCAGAAAAATCAGAACTACAATCTCTAACAGCAGAATCAAAACCACATAGTCTAGAATCAGAAGAGTCAATAAATTTAACAATTTCACGCAACTTAACAATAGAAGAATCAATAACCTTCAACCCTCTTTGAACTATCAAGTTCAGAATATGAGCAGCACATCTAATGTGAAAGTATTTACCATTGCAAGGAAGGGGAGATATGGCATGCAAATCGTCTTTGAGACGCTTAACCATTCTATCATTAGCAGATGCATTATCAAGGGTTATAGTAAAAACTTTCCTTTCAAGACCCCACTCACATAACAACTTCGTAACAAACTTATATATAGACTCACCATCATGGGGAGGGGGGAAACGACGAAAGTTAAAAAATTTTGACTGAAGTTTCCAATTATTATCAACATAATGGGCAGTCAGAGCAAAATATGAACGTGAAGTGCAAGCAGACCAACCATCACATGTAAAACAGATTCGACTTGAAACAGAAAGCATTGAATCAATTAACAACTTCTTATGCTTCTCATGCTTTAACATGCAATGCTTAGTAACAGTATACCTAGAGATATCCTTGACATTAGAATTAAGATAACGATGTAAAATCCTAAGTTTATCATGCTCAACCATGCTCAATGAATATCCATGACACAAAATAGCTTCAGCAAACAAATCATAGTAGGTTTTCTGATCAAAAGAACTTCCTAAACAACTACTGGGATTGGATACAAGGAAATCCTTATAGGCAGGGCATTTTTCAGTGTGTCTTTTAGGGTTAGAGGTACCAATATAAGAATCAGCTTTATACCTTTTTGATTTGCAATACTTACATTCAGCAAAGATGCCATCCTCCTCCTTAACGAAGCAATAGTGATCCCAAACAAGAGAACTCCTTCTCCCAAACTCTGTTGATGAAGTTGTTGAAGCCCTCCTTCTAGTGGAAGGAAGAACAGTAGAGGCTTGGTCATTTTCATCCGCTTCAAACAAAACATTAACAAAAATGAGTTAGTGACTGATCAAATACTAAAAATGATCTTCTGAAAATAAAAAAGTTAAAAGAGTATACCTCTTTGAACGGGAAACTCCAACTCGTAAGAAATATCATCCATAGGCATAGCTGTGCTAAATGAACAAAAGAAAAATATGTGAAATCCCAGAAAATGAATGAAACAGCAAAATGAACAAGTACATAACACATTTACATAACAAAATCCAGAAACAGAAACTTTAAAACATTTAATAAACAGAAACCCTAACATGCATACTAAACAAACAATACAGAAACAGAGGGTGGTTTCAGTTTAATCCTTGTACGTGGCGTTGTTTACACCGAACCCCAGGGTCCTTTAAAAACCCCCTTTGGCACCAGTATCCCCGCAGGTCTGGTATTCCAGCCTATATACTCGGATTAAACCAAGGAAACCCTAGCATGCATACTAAATCAACAACACAAAAACAAAAACCAAAAGAAAAACAAAACAAAACAGACATGCAACCAAACAAAGTAGACATGCAACCAAACCAAAATCCAGAACCATAAACAGAAACTTTAAAACATTTAATAAACAGAAACTTTAAAACATTTAATAAACAGAAACCCTAGCATGCATACTAAACAAACAATACAGAAACAGAGGGTGGTTTCAGTTTAATCCTTGTACGTGGCGTTATTTACACCGAACCCCAGGGTCCTTTAAAAACCCCCTTTGGCACCAGTAGCCCCGCATGTCTGGTATTCCATCCTATATACTCGGATTAAACCAAGGAAACCCTAGCATGCATACTAAATCAACAACACAGAAACAGAAACCCAAGAAAAACCAAACAAAGTAGACATGTAACCAAACAAAGTAGACATGCAACCAAACAAAGTAGACATGCAACCAAACCAAAATCCAGAACCATAAACAGAAACTTAAAAACATTTAAGTAACAGAAACCCTAGCATGCATACTAAACAAACAAAACAGAAACAGAAACCAAATGAAAAAGCATGCATATCAAACATAAATATATACCAGAACCACATAAACAGAAATATACCAACCAGAAGTTAGGGATTTTAGAAATATACCAACAACTGAAAATGCCAGAAGATCCGCTCCCAGAAAATAAACATGCAAACCAAACAGAAACAAAGTTAGGATAAATCGGAGTATAAAAAATTAAAAATAAAATAAAAATAAAAAGAACAGATGAGAAAAAAACTTACCAAATCCTAGAAGATTAGGGCTTCCAGGGATATCAGAAGTCAGAAGAAGGAGAAGGGCTTCTAGGGAACTCAGAAGTCAGGAGAAGAAGAAGGGCTTTTAGGGATCTCAGAAGTCAGAAGAAGGAGAAGGGCTTTCAGGGATCTCAGAAGTCAGAAGAAGGAGAAGGGCTTTCAGGGATCTCAAAAGTCAGATGAAGGAGAAGGGATATTAGGGTTTTCTGAAGAAGATGAAAAGATTTTTGAATACGAATCGATTTTTGGGATAAGGGTTTAGGGTTGATGGATTAGGGTTTGTGGATTAGGGATTGGGGTTTATGGTATATGGGTTAGGGTATCGAGTAATTTGGGGTTTAGGGTAAAACATTTTTGATTTGGGGATTAGGGTTTTGAAGGATTGAAAAGGAGAAAGTGGAAGAACAGGATGATGTTCTTGAGAAAAAGTTTGGGTTTGATCGAGAGGAAACAGGTTTAGATTGAAGTAGGATGTTTGTATAGGATCTAGAATGGGTTTGGGAAAGAACAGTGAAGAACTTGGTGAAAAAGTTTGGTTTTGATCGAGAGGAAACAGGTTTAGACTGAAGTAGGAAGTTTGTATAAGATATGGAAGGATTTTGGGGAAGAACAATGAAGAACTTTGGGAAAAAGTGAGGTTTTGATCGAGAATAGATAGGAAATCTGGGAGAAATTGTGTTTTTCAGAGAGAGAGAAAACGAAGAGAAATTTCGGTAGAGTAACGCTAGGGTAAAAATGGTGTAAAATGGCTGGGGGTGAGGGTTTATTTATAGGGGTGAGCCGGGTCAAAAAGATCCGCGTGTTTTTAACGAGTTACACGGGTCTTGCTCCGCAAGCACTCTGACTTTCAATTGTTTCAATTTGGTCCTGATTTTTGTGAAATTCAGCTTAAAATTTTATTTTATGTTCGATTTGGTCCTTATTTCAGTGTTAAGGTTTAGGGTTAGGATTTAATTTAAGGTTTGGGGTTTTAATTTAGGAGTTAGGGTTATAATTTATAGTTTAAGGTTATAATTTAGGGGTAAGGTTTAAGGATTAGTGCTACTATTTCAATTAGTGTTTGAGTTTTGGGGTTTAAGGTTTAAATATTTAAGGTTTGTGGTTTAGGGTTTATGTTAAATGTTTAGGGTTTATGGTATTGATTTAGTGTTTATGAAGCCTTTAGGTTTATGGTTTAGGGTTAGGATTTAATTTAAGGTTTGGGGTTTTAATTTAGGAGTTAGGGTTATAATTTATAGTTTAAGGTTATAACTTAGGGGTAAGGTTTAAGGATTAGTGCTACTATTTCAATTAGTGTTTGAGTTTTGGGGTTTAAGGTTTAAATATTTAAGGTTTGTGGTTTAGGGTTTAGGTTAAATGTTTAGGGTTTAGGGTATTGATTTAGTGTTTATGAAGCCTTTAGGTTTAGGGTTAATGGGTTTGACTTTTGAATTAAGGTATCAATCATGAAATCCTAAACCATAAACCCTAAACAATAATGAAAACTAATAAATCCTAACCTTAAACCCTAAACCCTAAATTATACAATAATGAAAACTTAAAGACCCTATCTAATAAACCCATAATCCCTAAACCATAAACCCTAAACCATTAATGGTAATGAAAACTCATAAAGTCGATTGTATAACCCTAATCCTAGCCCTAAATACTAAACCCTTAACTATAAACCATTAGCAAATATAATGATTAATGAAAACTTATAAACCATAAACCCTAAACCTTATGGCTTATACCATATACCCTAAACTATAAACCATGAACAATAATGAAAACCCATAAAGCCAAATCTATACCCCTAAACCCAAAACCATAAACACTAAACCCTAAACTATAACCACTAAACAATAATGATAAGTTATAACTTAGAAACCCTAAACCATAAACCTTGCACATTAGATTCTAAACCCTAACCATGAACAATACCAACAACCCTAAACATTTAAATATGAACTATATACGGTGTCCCCTAAACCCTAAACCTTAAAGATATAAACCATGTTGATGTAGGAATGTACTCTAATCCATAAGCAATATTGCAATAATGATTTATATAATAATTAGTAATAGTTTGGGCCTTGGGCCTTTGGGCTCTTATCCCACCACCCATTTATTTTAGATGGGCCCTAAAATCTATATTGTATAAATATAATATATATATATATATATATATAAACTTATAACTTATAATTTATATAATAATTAGTAATAGTTTGGGCCTTGGGCCTTTGGGCTTTTATCCCACCACCCATTTATTTTAGATGGGCCATAAAACCTATATTGTATAAATATAATATATATATATATATATATAAACTTATAACTTATAATTTATGTAATAATTAGTAATAGTTTGGGCCTTGGGCCTTTGGGCTCTTATCCCACCACCCATTTATTTTAGATGGGCCCTAAAACCTATATTGTATAAATAATATATATATATATAAACTTATAACTTATAATTTATATAATAATTAGTAATAGTTTGGGCCTTGGGCCTTTGGGCTCTTATCCCACCACCCATTTATTTTAGATGGGCCCTAAAACCTATATTGTATAAATATAATATATATATATATATATATATATATATATATATATATATAAACTTATAACTTATAATTTATATAATAATTAGTAATAGTTTGGGCCTTGGGCCTTTGGGCTCTTATCCCACCACCCATTTATTTTAAATGCGCCCCTAAAACCTATAATGTATATAATATAATATAATATAATATAATATAATATAATATAATATATATAAACTTATAACTTATAAGTTATATAATGTATTTATAATATAATAATTAATAATTAATAATAATTAGTAATAGTTTGGGTCTTGGGCCTTTGGGCTCTTATCCCACCATCCATTTATTTTAGATGGGCCCCTAAAACCTATAATGTATATATATATATATATAA
This sequence comes from Hibiscus tridactylites, assembly GCA_958450335.1. Classification (NCBI taxonomy): domain Eukaryota; kingdom Viridiplantae; phylum Streptophyta; class Magnoliopsida; order Malvales; family Malvaceae; genus Hibiscus; species Hibiscus tridactylites. The sequence continues at coordinate 84,671,078 of OY288270.1, forward strand.
ACTTATAACTTATAATTTATATAATAATTAATAATAATTGGTAATAGTTTGGGCCTTGGGCCTTTGGGCTCTTATCCTACCACCCATTTATAATAATTGATAATATCAATAATAAATATTAATTATTAATTGTTGGGCTTTGGACTAAATATTTTAGATGGGCTGAATATAATAATTAATAATAATTATTAATTGTTGGGCTTTGGGCTAAAAATTTTAGATGGGCTAAATATTTTGTGGCCCTTTAAATTTTAGATGTTAAGTCCTTTAAGTTTTTGTTCAATTCAATTGAGTTCAATTCAATTTATGTATTTATGTATTTATGTATAATACATTACATATACATAAATACATTATACATTATACATACATGTTTGTATAATATATAATTATATATTGTAATTTATATACATGTGAATACATAAAAATATATATATATATATAATATATACACATAATCACATGTATTTATACTTATAAGTTATAAAGTTATTATATTAATTAATAAGTTATATTATATTATAATAATTAATAAATAATATTAAATTATAATATATATGGGCGGGAAAATTTGATTTCAAACCGCCAATTTTCAAATTGAATTTCAATTTAGGGTAAATTATAAATAAAGCCATTTATATTATATAAGTTTTTTATTCAAGTCCTTTAAGTTTTAATTCAATTCAATTGAGTCCTTAAAACTTTATTTTTACTTCAAATTAACTCTTATTTATTATTATTTTTCACTATAGTCCATAAAACTTTGTTTTTATTCAAAAATGAGCCTATTATGGTCCATAAAACTTTATTTTAGTCCAAATTAGCTCTTATTTATTTATTTTTTTTCACTATAGTCCATAAAACTTTGTTTTTATTCAAAATTCTTCATTTCTGGTGAACCTGAATTATCCCGACCTGAAATGAACCCGACGACCTGGAATTACCCGACCTGAAATGAACCCGACCTGAAATTTACCCGACCTGCAATTTTACCTGCCAATTAACTGATTTTACCCGACCTGTTTTTACCCGATCTGCAACGAGTTTGACCTGAAATGGACCCGACCTGAAAATTGACCCGACCTGAAATGGACCCGACCTGCAAATTACCCGACTGCAATGGACCCGCACCCGACCCGAGTCGAGTCAATTTTTTTTTTACCTAAAATGACCTGTATCCGATTTTACCCGACCTGAAACCTGTCCGATTACCTGTTTTTACATCCCTAGAAAGGAGAAATACAAGACATCTACTTTTGCAAGGCTAACGGACATGGAGAGAGGCATGTTGAAAGTTAAGAATTGTGTCATTGATGGTGGGGTGGTTAGTGTATGGAAAGCAAAATTTCCAAAATGGGTGTCTAAGTTGCCGGAGAATGGTGTGGAGCTCACTATTTTGAATTAATTCAAGAGGGCCTATAACAACGTTACTGCTATTGCCTATTGCCTATTGCCTATTGGGGTCTCCAACTTCAATCTTGATTTTGCAAAGATCAATCAGAATCAAAGCTCGTATGGAATGCAATCTGGTCTTTGGAAACAAGTCATGCTTTGTAAGCTTAATTCAGACAATAGGGGGCTTCCTCCTCCGGTAACTAAATCAAGATGCTAATCTTGTGCACGTTCTCTCTCGGTCAAAATTTAGAGACAACATTATTTAGAGGGATGATTTGTCGTTGAGTGACCATAGTTGTAAATTCTGAAACATCAATGGTGAAAATGTAAACTTATTTTTTTGACAAGAAAAAGAGTAAACGTACTAAACTTTTAGTGACTATGGCATGTAATTTACCCGACAAAACAATGAATTCTGGTGTCTACTGTCTACACGCAACAGTTGATTTTGTGTGTATAAATAAGTGGGTTGTCCCCCAATTGAAGCCGTCTCTTCCATTGAGGCAAGAGTCACTGAAGCTCATCAAATAACAGACAATCCTTTTGTCAAATGAAGGGAAAAAGAAAAGGGGTAAAAGTACTACACCAGTCCATGTATTATAGTTTCAATTGCATTTTGGTCCCTATTCTTTTAAAATAAGCAAAAAGATCTCTGTGCATTGCACAAACACTAGCAAAACGGTCGTTTTTAGAACAGTGGGAAGAAATGGTTGTTAATTATATGATATGATATTAATTTATGTGAGGCTTTATTATAAGATAAGTGTATAAATTATACTATTTTTTTACTTTAGGTGTCAAAAGTTTATTTTGGTCAGAATACATGCTCAATGTTTCATTTATTTTATAATAAAAACCTTTAAGTTATAATACGTTGGTGAATATATCGTCATATCACTTTAAAATTCGTCACTCTATTTTAAATTAGTGTAGGTATTATTTAATTAGGTTTATCTTATAAAATTTACCCTTTTTATCTATCATAAAACGACCATTTTACTCGTCTATCTAGCCACAATTTAAATAATATAGGGATTGAAATGCAATATTTACTATAGTACAAGGACTTGTACGATAATTTCAACGTGAAAAGATATAAAAGAACATTGTCAACTACCTACAGATTGATTTTGGAAGGTAGTAAACAAGTGGAGTGGGAAATTAAAATAAAAGTAAAGATTAAAAAAAAAAAACCAAGAAAATGACAGCATTAGAGTTCAAATGGGACTCTGAGAAACGGCACTAGATTCCTCCAAATTTAGCACACTCCCTTTTCTTTCCCAGCCATCCATTGTTTTTCCTCACAACCAACGCATTGCATTCAAACTCTTACATTGTTGCAGAGATTCTCCATTATAAAAGATCTCTCTTTTATCTCCTAAACCCCAAAGCTCCCTTTTTTAAAATTTCTTTGCTTTGCCCAAAGTTCACACCTTTTTCACTACTCCACTTCCTGCATTTCAGTCACAGTTGGAATCTTATGGTTCTTTTCTGGTTTCCTTGACCTTGTTCTTCTCTTTTGGATACTGAAACTGAGGTGGGTTTTCCTTCTTTTACTCTGTTTCATTTGTTTTCCTTGGCTAAGCTTTGGTTTTTATTATCAAGTTTGTGCTTTTGCTTATACCCTTTTGTTTTGTTGGTTATTGTCAATTTGCCAATACATTTGCTTAGTGTTTATTGAGTTAGATGGATTTAGGATTCTTGCAAAATTAAGAGACTCTTGATGTAGCTTTGGTAGTCCAACCTCAAGTTTTAAGTTCACACTTCACTGGATTATTGTCACTTAAGTAGTCTCATGGTATTCTTATAACTGTTTGGAGGTCTACATCTCATATATACATATACATATGTGTGTGTGTGTGTGTGTGTGTATTGTTGATACAAGGATAGGACCATAGGATAGGAGTATGGCAGAGTTCACCTCCTTAAGACAAGGCAGAGAGCCGAGCCGTCAGATACAGTGGTCTGAGTGGAGGTGGAGAAAGAGGTGGACAATCTTGGAGAAAATACCCCATAGGTCTAGGTAGAGTGGTGCAATGATGTGCCTGGAGTCTCTTCAGATCACCTTGTTATTGGAGAGTCGGGTGCAATTGGCCTCACCCGATAGGTCTAGATACAGTTGTGCTATGATGTGTCCGGGGTCTCTAGTGACCCCTCGTGGCGAGGGGTCTTAGCAAGGTGTAACATATATGTATTGCTGTGACATGATTCAGATGTGGTCTATGTTGGTCACAAGAAGAATATTATATCATGTTTGCTAATCTTTTTAAGTTTCTGAGGCCCCTTTTGAGAAATACTCTAGATTTGTGGACTTTATCTTGTTAATATTATATCATGTATTTACTGAAATTTGTATTGATTTGTGTACCTTGTTAATACAAAGTCTATGCTGTATATATATATAAAAATTACATGATGGAGATATATGGTATGTTTCAGCCTACAATGCTAGGAGAAAATTGTACTGATTCCGAAGGGGAGATTAAGGTGAGTTTTGGCTATCAATGCAACAATCGCGAAGGTATTCCTTGTGGAGCTGGTAATAGGCATGGACTCGAGTCTGGAAGTAAGATGCCAAGGAACCGTAGTTTCTCGTGTTTGTCTGGTGCTGCCTTAAGTGCTAATGCTACCTTGGCCAACACAAATATCTGCAATGGTCTGATAGGGTCTGATATTCTTCCCGGATTGGATTCCCCAAACTCGTTTCGTAGGGTTCCCTCTTCTTCGTCTCTTTTGAGGTTGGATATATTATCGACTTCCCTGCAAAGCAATATGGCAAACTTAAGTTGCAGTCCACCGAGTTCGGTCGACTCGCATGAAAATGATTCGTGTTTACGGCAACCGATGAGTGCTCCCACTAGAAGTGACAGTTTTCTTAATGCTGTAGAAGTTCAAGTGGCAGGTGGAGCTGCGGGTGAAGATAGGGTTCAAGCTGTCTGTTCCGAAGAGAACGAATGGCTCTTTTGTGCCATCTATGATGGCTTCAACGGGAGGGATGCTGCCGATTTTCTCGCCGGGACATTATATGAATCCATAATGTTTTACTTTAATTTACTTGACTCGGAATCAAAGCAGGATGTTCCTAGAGCACCATTTGAATGTTCTCTTGATGATAGTATGGTTGCTATTGAGGCTGCAAGTGCAGAAAGCTTCATGAGGAAAAGTGCAGATCCTGAAATGGAAGCATCGTCTCATTCATTTAGGCACCAGGTGCTTGATATCCTCCAACGAGCTCTAATTCAAGCCGAGAATGATTTCTTGCACATGGTGGAGCAGGAAATGGAGGACCGCCCCGATTTAGTTTCAGTAGGATCTTGTGTATTGGTTATGCTTCTCCATGGAAATGATCTCTATACACTCAATTTAGGTGACAGTCGAGCTGTATTGGCGACATTTGATGAAGGCAATAGCATGGGCCGGTCCGAAAGATTGAAAGCTATTCAGCTCACTGATAGTCACACTGTTGACAATGAAGTTGAAAGAACTAGACTCTTGAATGAGCATCCCGATGACTCTATGCCCGTAGTAGCAGGAAAAGTGAAAGGAAAATTGAAGGTCACTCGTGCTTTCGGAGTCGGTTACTTGAAAAGGGTCGGTTCTGATTATTCTCGTCATGACTTAGTTGTTCTTTATATTTGCCCCTTTACAAAGATCGACTTTCTCTGCATATTGGCATGTAACCGATATTTGTTATTCTTTGCAGAAGAAACTGAATGATGCACTGATGGGGATTCTTCGAGTTCGTAACCTCATTAGTCCCCCATATGTCTCCACCGAACCGTCACTAAACGTGCTCAAAATATCAAGATCCGATCACTTTGTTATAGTTGGCAGCGATGGTTTATTCGACTTCTTCAGCAATGAAGAGGCTGTAAAGCTCGTCCATGCTTACATCTCAAGCAACCCATCTGGAGATCCTGCTAAATTCCTTGTGGAACAGCTCGTAATAAAAGCAGCTCGTTCTGCAGGTACATTTGAACAAAGAATGTGAATTATGCTCTCATCATCCACGTCTTATAATTATTTGCTTTCTTATGTTACTGTTATTACTATCACAGGTTTTAGTAAGGAAGAATTGTTGAACATTCCAGCTGGTAGGAGGAGGAAATATCATGATGATGTTACGGTTATCGTGATTATTCTCGGAACAAATCATCGAACTTCGAAGGCATCAACCTGTAACTGAATCTTAATGTACTTTTTCTGTGTTGCAAATAGCAGTAGTAGATTTAGCAGTCCTAAATCACTATATGTTTTCAATTGTATATAAGCTTAAATTCAGATAAATCTTCACCGGTGAATGTTGATAAGATTTGTTAAAAATAATTTTCCTGTTTTCTCAAAGGCTTAATATACAATTTTGGTACTTGAATTTGCCTCTCGGTAGCTGTGTTTTCCTTTTAAACAAAGTTGGTACCTATATTTTCAGAATTTGCACATTTGGTACCAATTTGACAATTTCAATAAAAGATGATGTGGCATTCCAACAATCAATAAGGTACATGTTAAAATCGTCAAATGTCACCAGTACCAATTTTGTTCATAAAAAAGTGCACATTTTTTTCCAAATTTAAGTACATGTGTAACTTTTGATGAATATAAGTACTAAATTTGTTATTAAAAACACATGGCTACTACATTTGTAATTAGTGGTAAATTTGGATACCAAAAGGCATGTTAAACCTTTTCATGCTCCCATCATATTTTATGTATGTTTAGTTGTTTACACCAATGGTGTGACTAAGACAACCATGCTTGTTATAAGTTATTTGGGTTAGGAAAGAAGGGGTTTTTTGTCAAAAAAATGGGTTAGAAAAGAATAGAAAATTGACTCATTTGTTATTGAGTCAAACTAGAGTGAGCTAAATTCGAGTATTTTAATATTTAACTCGAATAACTCGGAAACGAAATTCGAACATGAATTGAGCACATATACTCTAATTTGAAATTGAGTATAAAAGCTGAGCATGTCGTTCAGGATTCACTATGACAAATTGACAATATCAAAAGAACCGATGCTTTCAAAATGCAGGCTAGCTAAATTCCAATGCCCTATCAATTGGTTCAGATAAAAGACTTGGAATTGTACCCTAAGAAACATGATCACAGTTCATGATACAAGAATGGTCATTCCTATAATAACCAATCTAGTTCTCTACTTTTCATTTTCCTTTATGGGTGGTGGAGTTTGCATTTCCTCTTCCTTCTCTTCAACATAGGGTTCTTCACCATCTTTAGCACCTTCCGAGACATCCTGCAGCTGCAAAAATTTCCAAAGGACTCAACCTAGGTACACCATGCTATTTTTCAGGAAGCATAGACCAATACAATTAAACTAGAATAAGAAAATATGTTACTCCGAGTCTTCATTTTTCTTTTCGTGTATGAGTCAATGCATATCTAGACATGAGTACAAGGATATGGACGTATATCTATGTCCAACACTCACACCCAAATACGAGCAACATAAGTGAGGAACGAAAACAAAGGGTTTTTGGTAACTTACCCCCAAATTTCTCAAGCTAGCAGTAACATCTTCATGTTGCTGATGGAGGGTGCTCCTCAGTTCTTGAAATTCCTTATTTCAAGAATTAAATGTTTTAGTAACTTATTCTCCTCATTCATACTGATTTTTTTTATAGTAGAAGCAACTACGTTGTCAGACTATTTTGCTTAAAACATTAAAAAGATAATTAAAAATCAAATATATCAGCGTTACATACATATCTATATCTGACACTCACACCTAAACCGGCTGATTAACATAAGCAAGCACTTACAGTCCGGAGTTGCTCCACTTCAACATTAAGTGTTTTCTTCAGGTCTGTCAGCTCCTGCAAGAGGCATTCAAATCAGCCAAAGAATTATCTAAAACCAGCAATAAGACAAGACATTTATTGCTGGATTGCAAGTGTTTTTAGCTCACTAGTTATATCCTAAATGCCCCTAAATTTCTCTAAAGTCGAGCTCACTCCTATTATGTTCGCAATTATCCAACACATCGATTAGCAGAAGAGACATACATAAAGTAACCTCAACTGCATTTCTTAGTTTAATTGCAGCTGTGCACATAAAACACAAGGGATGGAAATTTAAAACCAGGGTTTGAAGCATTATTATCAAGACTCGAGGTAAGTTAGAATAGGAGTATGTATCCGGCCAGGTATACTCGATTTTTCAAAGTTCTCCCATACATCTCCATACTCATATATAAACATTTGCTGGAACCAAATGTTCGTTGGAAGAATGAAAACTCTGAATAACATAGATATGAAAGCTATCATGTTCACAATTATCCAGGACATCGATTAGCAGCAGAGACATATATAAAGTAACCTCAATTGCATTCCTTAGTTTAATCGCAGCTGTGCACATAAAACACAATGGATGAACCGATGAAGATTTTAAAGTCAGGGCTGGAAGCTATATTATCAAGACTCGAGGCGAGTGTAGAATAGGAGTATGTATCCGACCATGTATACACGATTTTTTCAAAGTTTTTTTTTCCATACATCTCCGTACTCATATCTAAACATGTACTGGAACCAAATGTCCGACACCAGCGTGTTAGAAGAATGAAAAGTCCGAATAACATAGATAGAAAGCTAACAAAAAGTACACACTGTAAAACACCTCCAACTTCATTTCATAATAAAAGATCCATCAAATTCAACTGTTAAATACCTACTCAGCTTGAAATGAATCACACAACCTCACAGATTTCTTTTTTCAAACCTTTTATATCACTCTATGATATAATATCAGCATGAATAAACACAAAACAAAGTAAAAAAAAAGTCCACGGAAAAACTGTGAATAAAGCAAAAGCGAACTTACATCGCGGTATACTTTAACTTGGGTGTCCAATTTTGATCTCCAATTTTGCAGATCCTGTTTCAACCCTTGAATTCTACTGAGTAGCTCAGCCCTTGATTCATTCAATTCCTAAAACCCAACCAAAAAAAAAAACTTAAGTTAGAACATAAATGAATTGAATCAAACTTTTCTCCCTCGAAAAAAAAAGTAAATAATTAGTAAATACATACAGAATTAAAAACAAGGAGAAATTTCAAACTTACTGCAATTTTTGAACCGGCTGGTGTGATGTTCTCCTTCTTCTGCAAAATGGGTAAACGAAAAACTGATTAAAACAGGAAGATGTACAAGATTTTATGACTACAAAAATCAGTAACAAAAAAAATAAAACGAAGACAGTACAAGAGCTAGAGGAGCAGAGATAGTAACAGCAGGAGTTGAATCGGAGGATGCCATTCGCAACAATTAGAAACAAGAGATTATTATTTGATTAATTTTGCAACAATTCAAGCTTTGGGTTTTTTTCCCCTTTTCAGAAGTATCCAAAGTAAAGAAATGGATTTGATTTAATGAACTAAAAATTTGAATTTGGAATGGGGACTGTTTGGGCGGGGAATTTAAGATGTTTTTTTTTTCTTATGAATTTTGGTATCTGTCTATCTGACAATTATATTGAGTTTCGAATATATTTAAAATCAAATTAGGTTAAATTTTCAAACAGTATAAATAGATATCCTTAAATATACATTATTTACTTTAGTATGAATTTGAACACACGAAATTATATTTTTTGTGGTTGCGGATATTTAAAGATAATTAAAAAGTTTAAACTATTTGAATTCTGGTATTGTAAATTGAATAATTAGGTTGAAAATGTCGCCCTACAATGAATTTTTATAGTACTCGATCGGAATTAGTCAATTAATCTATTAGATACCGGTAATTAAATAGAAAAAATAAAATATTATCAAAATTGTAAATTGATTTTTTTAGGTTTGAATAACTGAAAATAATAATGTTTAATTCAAAATTTAATAAATACTACATATTTTCGACTTGTTTCCTATTCTCAAAATTCTTTTTGAAACAAGGGAACAAAAGCAAACACGGCCTTACAAATATGAAAAAGGAATAAATTACACTTTTCATCAATCAACATTCTTCTCACTCCTATTTTGGTCACTAAAATTTAAAAATGTTTGATTTAATCATCAAACATTTAAATTGATTTTATTTTCATCACTCTAGGATGACATGACTTATTTTATTAATATTTACTTATGACATAGTATATATTATTAATATTTTAATGTCATGTCAGATTCAAAATAAAAAATAAAATCTTTAACAATAGACACTAATGTTTGCACTAGAACAAACAAGCTCTTTGTCTTTTTCACTGTTCTGTCTCTATTTCCTCTCTGATCTGCTCGTGGCCTAACTCGGTTAAGCTCGAGACAGAAAAGAATGAGTCCGGAAGCGTTTATTTACAACTTCGTGGCTCGAGGAACAATGATCTTGGCCGAGTACATTGAGTTCACTGGGAATTTCCCAGCAAACGCAGCTCAATGTTTGCAAAGAATCACTGCTTATAGTCCTTAATTTTGTTTTCAGAGACTGTTTTCAAGTGGTGCATCTAGTGTAGTGGTATCATAGTACCCTCCCACGGTACTGACCGGGGTTCGATTCCCCGGATGCGCAAATTATCTTATTTTGTTTCCTTTTTATATATTTTGATTTTGATACCTTTTTTCTTCTTCATCAAAGTTGATTTTATTTCATATCATAAGCCAGAGAGCCTTACAGGAGACGTCTTTTCACGTATGTTACAAAGAAACATGATTCATGGACACACACCAACATAGTCGGAAGATATGCCTTTGCATAAGAGCTCGAAGGCTTCTTCGATCGGGATGAAGTTTGCGGTGTCGTCGGGGTCGGTTTTGTTTTTGTTGGAGACGAACTATTAATGACCGCTGCAACTGTTGTTGTTGTTTAGTGTTCATTGAATTCCAAGAATGGAATGCAATCGTGTGGCACCATGAATCGAAGAGGGGTCATCGTGTCGGAATCATTTGACCGATGATTACCTCGGATTGTTATCGTAAAACTCAAGGCCTTAAGCCAATAGTAATCGGTTTTCATCGAACTGCACAAGAAAATATGGTTGGATTGAGCCTGGAACTGATCTTGTGCATGCATGGCACCGTGCAACTAGAAAGAGTAGAACCAAAAGTGGAGGTGTTGTTTTTGTCGGCTTATACTTTACCGATGAAATCATCTGTTTTTTTTCGGTGTTTTTACTTATGTTTCACACTCAAAATTAAGTTTAGGGTTTATAATTAAGGTTTAAATAATTTAGGGTAGTGTGTATTTTTTAAGGTGCAAGGTTTAAGATTTAGTGTTAGAGCTTAAATTTTAAATTTTTTAATATTTTTTTAATGTTGAAGCACATATATATATATATATATAAGTGCACTAGACAGATTATTTTTATTCATACTTAACTGCTTTTTTTTTTGGTTTTGGGCTATATTGGGGGTTACTAGACAGACTAAATCCAATAATTAATTACATATTTAATATTCGTGGTCCGTGGAAGATTAATTTTTTTGAAACGACATCCATTTTGAAAGAAAAAAAAATTGTGTTGGGTGGAAAGGCTTTGCTTATTTGATGCTAAAACCTTTAAAAATATGTATCTAGTAAGAAAAAGTGTTTTTTGTGATTTAAGTAGTCAGACAATAAGGACGAACGCAAATTTTTTATTAGGTGTTAAATTTATAAAATTGTAAGGGGTAAAAATAAAAAATATGTAAAAAATTTTAAAAATTAAATTATATATGAATTTTGAATTTTTAAAAGGGCGACTGCTTCCTCCAGCCCCCTCTAGGTTCATCTCTGCCAAACAATATTGTTAAAGATGAAAATGCATAAAAATATAGTAGAAAAAACATTAAATAAATTTTAACTAAAAAGATATAACATGCACGATATATGTCAAAAACATATGTTAGTGTGATCACAAGTTAAACTAGACAACAACGCACATGTATGGGCCTTGTCTTCATTCTCTTATTGTGTGCATGTGAAAGTGTTATATATTCAAGAACTTGAATAAATAATTAAATATATATCTTTTCAATGCTGAATCGAAAAAAGAATATTGAGTTCTTACGTACTTAAATATAGTGTTTCACATATATTTATTGAGTGATTCGAGAAAAACTCATATATGTGTGTCATCGTTGCTCAACTCATTCTATCGCACATATTTTATGTGTTATATATTTTGAAAAATATTCATTTATTTCTCTTTCTTTATTTCTCTACTCAATTCCGTTCTTAACAAAGTTCATGCCCAGTTAAAGCACCAAAAGTGCCTTTCTTCAAGATTATACTACAACATATACAAAAAATGCTTCCTACTTTAACACCTCTTTGTCTATATGTTAGAAACGGGTAGAATTTCGGAGATTAATCTTCAACAAATTATATTTTCGCAATTAATTTTTAAATTTAGTATATTTAAGTTAATAAGCCATATTTCCATAGCATTTCGATTATTTTCGATTTATTTAAGGCTTAATATTAAAATAAGTGTTCAAATTATTCTCTCTTTTTTTAAGTATTTAAATTTTTTCTGCTCTTTTTTATGTGTCTAAATTATCATTTTTTAAGCCAAAATAAATATATCGGTCGACCTTAAGAGGAATAAAAGAATAATAACTTGAACACCTAAAAGAGAAAAATAAAATAATTTAAATATTTATTTTAATATTAAACATTTATTTAATGCACAAATATATTTTTTAAATATCTTCTTCTTTTTGGGTCTATGAATAGAAATTGATATTAAAACTGTCATTTTCAAGTTTCAATCCCCCGATTCCATGTTTCGTCAGTTTCTATTTATTTGCTTCTTCCAAGGAGATATTCTTTAATTATGGTTTTACACTTATTATTACATTTAAATCCAAAAATTAATTTGTCTGCACTTAATATCATCATTAAATACTAACATGAAGTTTCATGTTAAAATCACATAATAATAATCTTCAAAAAAATCACATAATAATTGAAGTTAATTGCATCGTAGATCTCAAATAATGACTCTAGTTGTAAATTTGTTCCTAAATTTTAGAATGTTTCATGTATATGTAAAAACTATGGTTATTATCATAAATTGATCTTCTAATTTTTAAATATTTTAGTTTCATCCATGAACTACAACTTTCGTTCTAAATTAATTTCTAAACTATTGAACATTCTAATTTTATATTCAAATCATTGTTTATATCAAATAATATTTTTACATGATACACATACATTAGTATTTACATGATAGCTAATAATTTTTATAATATTTTTATTAACATGAGATAGAATTAGCATATATTGATAGTTTGGAGATTAAATTGAAACATTCAAAAAATTACATATCAATTTAGAATGACTGTCAGATAAAATTTGAACATCTAAAAGTATGAAGACCAATTCAGATAAAGTTCATTGAGAATAAAGTTAAAACATTTAAAAGATTATACATAAATTTAAAATGAGTCGTAATTTATAAAGGTGTAGTGCAATTATCTCTAATAACTTTAACAAGTAGTTTTATTATTAATTTAAATATATTGGTTATTGTTGTGAATAATGTGAAAACAAGAACAAGAAGAAATAAGAACAAAACAAGATGAGAGAAAAGAAAGAGATTTGTATTATTCTGAATATTGACTTGTGTACAATGCCTTCAGTAAATCATATATTTATAGGCATAAGAAGTACATAATACATTAAACTCTAATTAATGTAGATAATAATCCTAATGATAAAATAATTCAAATCTCCTTTGATAAAGTCCTTATCATGATAGACATCCACATAGATAAATATTCATAACACTCCCCCTTGGATGTCTATGAAGACAATGTGCCTCGTTAAAACTTTACTAAGATAAAACCCCGTAAAAAAAATCTTTAGTAAAGGAAAAGAGTACACACATCTTTAATACGCATAACATGTTGCCTCATTAAAAACCTTTACAGGAAAACCCAATGGGACAAAACCATGGATAAGGAAAAGAGTACAACGCGTATTTTGCTCCCCCTCATAAATACATCATATAAGATCTTTGACACGACGCAATCCAATATTATAAATTAACTTCTCAAATGGAGCAGTAGGGAGTGCCTTGGTAAATAAATCTGCCAAGTTATCACATGAACGAATCTGTTGGACATCAATGTCTCCATTCTTTTGTAGATCGTGAGTGAAGAAGAATTTTGGGGAGATGTGTTTTGTTCTATCACCCTTTATGTATCCTTCCTTAAGTTGGGCAATACATGCCGTATTATCCTCATATAAGACCGTCGGAGCTACTTTTCCAGAGTGTAAACCACAATTTTCACGAATATGATTGGTTACAGACCTTAGCCACACACATTCACGACTAGCCTCATGTATAGCCAAAATCTCAGCATGATTAGAGGAAGTAGCAATAATTGTTTGTTTCATTGAGCGCCAAGAAATTGATGTACCACCGTATGTAAATACATAACCAGTCTGTGATCGAGCATATTGAGGATCAGATAAGTATCCTGCATCCGCAAAACCAACCAATTCTGTTTTGGATTGATTAGAGAAAAATAATCTCATGTCTTTCGTACCTTGAAGATAACGAAATATGTGTTTGACCCCATTCCAATGTCTTCGGGTTGGGCATGAACTAAATCTTGCCAACAAATTGACAGCAAACGATATGTCAGGTCGTGTGTGACTAGAAAGATACATTAATGCACCAATAGCACTTAAGTATGGCACTTCTGGACCAAGAATATCTTCATCCATCTCTCGAGGACGGAATGGATCTTTGTTAACATCAAGTGACCTAACAACCATAGGAGTGCTCAATGGATGTGCATTATGCATGTAAAATTTCTTTAGCATTTTTTCTATGTATGTTGATTGATGCACAAGGATTCCATCCTTTAAGTGCTCAATATGTAATCCAAGACAGAACCTTGTTTTCCCAAGATCTTTCATTTCAAATTCTTTCTTTAAACATTCTACTGTCAATGAGATCTCTTCAGGAGTCCCAATAATATTTAAATCATCAACATACACAGCAATAATAACAAATCCAGAGCTAAATCTCTTAATAAAAATGCATGGAGAAATTAGATCATTCTTATAGCTCTCTGCTAGTAAGTATTCACTGAGGCGATTATACCACATGCGCCCAGATTATTTTAATCCATAAAGAGATCTGTTCAATTTGATTGAATAATATTCTCGAGAACCTGAATTAACTGCTTCAGGCAGTTTGAAACCTTCCGGAAGTTTCATATAAATATCATTATCAAGAGGCCCATACAAATAGGCTGTAACAACATCCATTAAGCGGAAATTAAGTCTCTCTTTTATTGCCAGACTAATCAAAAATCTAAAAGTGGTTGCATCCACCACTGGGGAGTATGTTTCTTCATAATCAATTCCCGGTCTTTGTGAGAATCCTTGTGCAACCAAACGAGCTTTATATCTCGCAATTTCTCCTTTTTCATTTCTCTTTCTCACAAAAACCCATTTATACCCCACAGGTTTTACACCTTCCGGTGTACGGACTACATGCCCGAATACTTTTCTTTTTTATAGAGATTTTAGTTCCGCTTCAATTGCCTCTTTCCATTTTGGTCAATCATCTCTTTGCTTACATTGTTCAATTGACAATGGTTCATGATCCACATTATCATTCAAAATTTCTAGTGCTATATTGCATGCAAAAGTATTATCGACGTCGATTTTGTTTCGGTTCCACTTGTTACCAGACATGACATAATTTATTGAGATCTCATCATTATCAGGTACCTGATTCATGTCTAATGTCTCTTTTGGAGACCTTTTAATCTCTTCTCGAGATTTTTCATAATCCATTGATTCCTCGATTAGACCATCACATGATATAGCTCTTTTTCTTTTTCGAGGATTTTTATCTTTGGAACCTACTGGTCTACCACGCTTCAGGCGTGCGTTTGACTCATTAGCAACTAGAGTTTGTTCTTCTGGGACATCAATCTTAATCGGAGCATTCACAGCTGGTATATGTGACTTAGTCACTTTTTTAGGGTCAGCAAAAGCATCTGGCAATTGATTTGCTAAGTTTTGCAAATGAATTATCCTTTGAACTTCTAGTTCACATTGTTGGGTACGTGGACCAAAATGAGATAACGATAATTCATTCCAACTTATTTCTTTTCCCAGCTGTTTATTTTCTCCCCCTAATGTTGGGAAAACCGACTCATTAAAATGACAATCGACAAATCGAGCTGTAAATAAATTCTCCGTCAAAGGCTCAAGATATTTAACTATCGAAGGGGATTCAAAACCGACATATATTCCCAACCTCCTTTGAGGACCCATCTTTGTGCGTTGTGGTGGAGCAATCGGAACATATACCGCACATCCAAAAATTCTAAGATGAGAAATATTTGGTTCCTGACCAAAAACCATTTGTAATGGGGAGATATTATGATAACTTACAGGCCTGATGCGAATTAATGATGTTGCATGTAAAATGGCATGTCCCCATGCAGAAATCGGTAGTTTTGACTTCATTAGTAACGGTCTTGCAATTAATTGAAGTCGTTTGATAAAGGACTCTGCAAGACCATTTTGTGTATGAACATGCGCTACAGGGTGTTCAACACTTATTCCAATCGACATGCAAAAATCATCAAAACTCTGAGAAGTAAATTCACCGGCATTATCAAGACGAATTGTCTTTATAGGGGAATCTGGAAAATGTGCTCGTAATTTTATCAACTGAGCAAGTAACCTCGCAAATGCCAAGTTGCGGGTTGATAGCAAGGATACATGTGACCATCTAGTCGATGCATCGATTAAAACTAGAAAATATCTAAATGATCCACAAGAAGGGTGTATAGGCCCACATATATCACCATGTATCCGTTCCAGAAAATTGATAGACTCATAATTTATTTTAGCTGGTGATGGTCGAATAATTAGTTTGCCTTGAGAACAAGCATCACATGAAAAGGCATTACTTTGAAGAATCTGTTGGTTCTTCAATGAGTGACCACATGAATTGTCGATAATTTTTTGCATCATAATCGAACTGGGATGGCCTAACCGGTCATGCCAAATAATAAAGTTATCAGTAAACTTATAGTTTACAATAGCATGTGCTTCAATTGCACTAATTCTTGTGTAGTACAATCCGGATGACAGTGCATGTAATTTTTCTAAAACTTTCTTATTGCCTTGAGTTATACTTGTAATATAGAGATATTCAGTATCTCCTTGACAACTACTCTCAATATGATATCCATTATTGCGAATATCTTTAAAACTTAATAAGTTTCTTTGCGACTTTGGAGAGTATAGTGCATTATGAATATGGAATAGAGTTCCATTTGGCAATAACATATTTGCTCTTCCGGAGCCTTCTATAATATTAGCACTTCCGGATATAGTACTCACATTATTCCCTTGCATTGTTAAATGAGAAAAAAATTCTTGTGCTTAAGTATAGTATGAGTACTTGCAATGTCCGCTAAGCATAAATCGTCACCATTTTTGGCGGATTGTATTTGAGACGGAACCATATTCTTCAAAGAAAAATAAAATAAATATTACAAAAATATTCAAAATATAAATTAAATAAATAACATCCATGAATTTTATTCTTATATATATAATTCCTAATAAAATATTATATCTTTCAAACAAACTTTTCCTAAAATAATAATAAACATAAACAAAACAAAAAAAATCAAGTATTCTTCTAAGGGGAAATAAGGAAATCATTAACATCTATATCTGTAAAGCCATAATCGCCATTGCTAGTGCCAGTAATGCCATAATCATCTCTGCCAAGGCCATAATCATCTTTTTCATTGATATAAGCAAAATTTGTTTCAACTTTCTTTCCTTTACCATTGATTGACTGTTGGTAAAGATCCACAAGATGCTTTGGCACACGGCAAGCACGGGCTCAATGATTTAAGCTGCCACATCGATGACACATAGATTCCTCTTTCTTGGATTGATCTTTTGCACTATTGTCATCTTTATTGTTCCACTTACGGTGGGTATAGTTATTTTTAAAACGACCACCTCGCCTATGTCCTCGACCGTGACTACGACCACGACCACGCCCATAGTTATGACCACGATGGTTGGTGTAACCTTTATTTCTTCCGCTATAAAATGTTGCATTCGCTTCAGGGAATGGAGCGGAGCCAGTTGGGCGATATTCATGATTCTTCATTAATAGCTCATTGTTTTGCTCAGCCACAAGAAGGCAAGAAATTAACTCAGAATATTTCTTAAAGCCTTTTTTTCGATATTGTGTCTGAAGGACAACATTGTTTGCATGAAAAGTGGAGTATGTTTTCTCTAACATATCCTCATCAGTAATAATTTGACCACATAACTTCAATTGTGAAGTAATACGAAACATAGCAGAGTTATACTCGCTTACTGATTTAAAATCTTGCAATCTCAGATGCAACCAGTCATATCGAGCTTTAGGCAGAATAACAGTTTTCTGGTGGTCATATCGTTCCTTTAGATTATTCCAAAGAATAAGAGGATCTTTCACCGTTAAATATTCTGATTTCAACCCCTCATGGAGGTGACGGCGAAGAAGTATTATGGCTTTGGCCTTATTTTGGGCAGATTCTGCATTCCCCTCTTTAATGGTATTTCCCAAACCATTAGCATCTAGGTGTATTTCGGCATCTAAGATCCAGGATAAATAATTTTTCCGGAAATATCAAGAGCCACAAACTCAATCTTTGCAAGATTTGCCATTGATGTACTATAAAAGATAAACAATCAAAATTAAATTAATTATAATTAATATATATAATAAAAAACAACAGAAAGAAGATTTAATCCTCATACGTGGCATTGTTATACCTGTCCACAAGGTCATTTAAAAACCTCCTTTGAGACCAGTAGCCTCGCAGAACGGGATGTCCAGCCAATTATACTCGGATTAAACCATTAAAACAAATAACATATAAATTCATTGTATATACGCATGGTATGAATTAAAACAAACCAACATATAATTTATAATAACCAACAGACGGATGATAACATACGGATGATAACATACAGATAATTAAGTAAATATTAAACAAAACTAATTACTCTCCTTTAATACTAGCGAACAATAATTTTATCATTATAGGTATGACTTTGTTAGCTTATATTAATTAAATTGATTAATAAAATATTAAACAAAATAAATAACAACACATGAATGATAACATAAGCAAGTAATTAATTATATATTGTTTTAATTTATTATTGTATATATATTATTTTATAAATTGAAATATATAAGATGGAAAAAGATTAAAATATTAACCAACACGTGTTGTGAATAATGTGAAAACAAGAACAAGAAGAAATAGGAACAAAATAAGATGAGAGAAAAGAAAGAGATTTGTATTATTCTGAATATTGACTTGTGTATAATGCCTTCAGTAAATCATAATAATCCTAATGATAAAATAATTCAAATCTCCTTTGATAAAATTCTTATCATGATAGACATTCACATAGATAAATATTCATAACAGTTATGTGATAAATTAAATTTAAGAGTAAAATAAATTTCATCATATATTTACATTATCAGTTTGTTTATGTATTATTATAAAAAATAATTATGATTATATGAATGTTAATTGTAATTATATATTTATTTATTCAAATTACAATTATAATCATAACTTAAAAAATTAAAAGGGCCTGAAATTATAATTACAGCAAAAGAAGCTTAAAGGCTTTATTCAACATTTTTTCCTAGTTGTAATTCAAAACAAAAGCTAAAATGCGTAAAAATAATTAAAAAAAAATCAGAAATCACAGCCGCCATCGAAGCCTCCGTCAAAATCCGCCGCGTCGGAAACCATATCTCCGATCAACATCCCACCGATCGCACCTCCGACCAACCCAGCCCCCAATCCCAATCCAAACTTGCTATTCTTCTTCGGCGGCTGTTGCACGGGCGGGTACCCATATCCCCCGGGAGGAGGATACCCATACCCCGGCTGCGGCGGCGGCGGATATCCATACCCCGGCGGAGGTACTCCCTGCGGCGGATACCCACCATAACCAGCCGCCACATGAGGCGGAGGAGGAGGATACCCATACCCAGCTTGTGGTGGCGGCGGATAACCTCCAGGAACGCCATACGGATCACCAGAACTCGACCCAGCCGCCATATGTCCAGCCGGATAAGCCGTAACAGGCTGGTGATAATCACCACCGCCCTTGTTTTTCTCCGGGTTGACAGGCGCCGCCACCGTGTCTCCAAACCTGTAAGAAAAATCCAGGGTCCCTTCAGATCTCCCCGACGGCTTCCGCACCTGAAAGCTAACGAATTTCATCGACCCACCTTCGCCGGGCGAATCCAAAAGCTCCTTGACCGGAACGTTGACTTTGCCGAGCTCTTTGTCACCCAATATACGCTCACACATGATCTTGAACTTGACGTTCAGGTTGTTCTTCAGCGCCAAGGATTCATCAACGGTGAACTTGACGGGAAAATTCCAGTTCGGATTCTTGCCGCAATCTTTGTCGACCGGCGTTCTCGTCTTCTCCTTCGATGAACTGCCTTTGAGTGAAACGATGCAGTAAACGTCCATTTTGTCGATGAGATTGACGTTTTTTAGACCTTTTGCGGAGATGACGTTGATTTCTAGGGTTCTATGCGCCATGGTTACAGAGAGAAAAGGAAGCCACAATTTTGCTTTGGAGAAGAAACTGAAGTAGGCAAAGTGGTAAGGTATTTATCAGTTGGGAATGCGTTACGGCTCGGTGTAACCGTCCTTTGTCTTGTTAACCATGGTTAATGAATACATAGTTAAACGTTTTTAAATTATGACTCCTATTTTTTTAAAAAAAGTCATTTTAAATTGACTCGCAAATTTTTAAAAATTTTAATTTTATCTTTCAAATTATAGCTCTTGTTCTACATTAATTCTCCAAAACTTTGTAATTTTAATTTGATTTCTAAATTATTATTATATGCTAATCACATTTTATGTTAATTTTCATATAAACACTTATGTGTATTATATAATTAATATGATGTGACGATATTGATAATTCGAAGATAAACTTAAAATGTTAAAAAGTTTGAGGATTAATTTAGATTTATTATCATAATTTTGGGATGAAACTTGAACATCAAAAGTTTAGGGACCAATTAGAATGAGAGTCATAGTTTGAGATGAAATTGGAGTATTTAAAAGTTTATAGACCGATTAGAGTGATAGTCATAATTTGAGGACATATCATATAATTAACTCGTGAAAGAGTGAATAGTTTATTTTTTATTATTATATTTTTTATATGGTAGTCATTATTTACCGATTTGAATTCGGGTTAAACTTTTGTATCAAAGACAAGTTTATCTAATATTGTTTTTATTCACAATATTCAAACTCAAAATTTTACTTAAGATATATTAATAATCTCTAGAGCATGTGATTAAAGTTTTTAATTGAAATTTTTTATATATTTTAAGTTGTGGGTTGAAAAGTCAATGTGAGCAAAAATTTCACTTCCTTGTTAAAAAAATCTTACTTAAGGGCTAAGGCACGTGCCTCGACGAAGCATATCTCGATAATTGTTTTACTTTAGAGAATTCATACGACTTTCTTTGGTTTAATTGTAATTCCAGCCCCTTTACTATGCTAAAACTTTGGATTCAACTGATCCATTTTAATTTAACATAATTTGATCCTTTATCTTTATACTGTTTATAGCAAAATCGATCATTACCAGTGTTATCAATTTGTACCTTCTAATAACATTATAAAAGTAGATGATTAATTTGTGTCAAATTTGAATAAAAAGATTAGATCTCAAATTTCAATATAATAGAGGGGCTTAAACCGTCATTATACCTTTTCTAAAAAATGATTCCACATGGCACGATCAGATGATTGTCGTATAGGTATTTCTGAAGTTGTTTATATTTCGTTGCTCGTTCAAAATTGGTATGTTGAATAATGAATTGAGATTCCTGTGTAAGTAGACATAAAGCCACATGATTCATGGGTATAATAAAACCGAACTATAATGAATAAACATATATTTACTTTTATTTGTATAAAATTATTGATATCTGATAATTATATTGAATTTTAATTAAAATTTAAAATTATATCATATTGACCCAACAAGTGTCCCAGTAAAAAAAGCGGATCGGATGATGTTCATCTTAGGAGATACAGGTTCGAATTACTTTGTGTACAAGGTGTATACTCATTGTCAAGGATTAAATATGTCTATGACCAAATACTACCTTATAATTACATTTACACTATTCAAAAAAACTATCATACTAGACTCTAAATATAAGAGAAAGTTCTACCAAATATTCTATATTCAAAAAAGTCAAGTCAAGAGTTTATCGTACATTACACTTTTTATTACTCGACCCAAATATATTTAACGAGTATTTATATTTAAACTTTTGAGATAATATTATGGGAAAGAAATAAAATGTTTCCAAATTTACCTATGATGGTGAAGGAAATGTTCCTTATGATTAAGCTAGATGATAAGAGGTGTTACGAATGAACATTTCCTTCCTATAATGTTGGATCGAGTGGCATGAAGATGTTCCTTAAATTAGATCTCAGGTTTAAATTTTTCGAATAGAAAAAATAATATCGATTTAGTGTGATCTTTCTTTTTAAAGGTCCGACATGACTATGAATTTAGTTAATACCCAGTGTGAGTAAATATCAAAAGATTCCATATAAAAAAGTTTCAGAAATGAAAAATCAAGTAGTTTATCATACAAGATATTGACTAGGGGTGAGTGTTCGATCAAGTCGAGTCGAGTTAAAAAAATTAAGTTATTCGGGTTGACACGTCATATTTTTACAACTCAAATTTTATTTAAAAAAATTTCGAGTCGAGTTTTCAAGTTCCTATACAAATTTAATTGTAATTATTTTTCATGTGATAGTACAATTTGATTCTGATTTTAACAACTTTCGTTAATTATATAAGATATCTATATATATTTCTTCATATTTTTTTCATATGTGGCATATATTTTTCTTCATATTAATATATATATATATATCAAGAAAAAATGAGGGACTCAACTCGAACTTAAAAATTAATTCGTTAATTACTAAAATTTTCGAGTTATTCAAATTTCTATTTTACCACTCAAGCTTTATTTGAAATTTTTTCGAGACGAATTGAGTCGAAAATTTCAGTTTTTTTCGAGTCAAGTCGAGTTTTGCTCACCCATAATATTGACAACTCCACTCGAACATGTATATGATAATAAAAATAAGGCTTAAGGGTATCATAAGCCATTGAACTTTTGAAAAAAAATCAATTAAGCCCTTGAACTTTTTTTTGCACTCAATTAAGCTTTTATACTTCAAAATTTATTCAATTCATCCCTTTGACCAACGACGACTGTTAAATCTAACAATTTTTTGGATCAGTTGATGCAACGTACTGTGTTACAGTGTTGTTACTTAGTATTTTAAGGGTTTTCATTCTATTTAAAAAATTCCTTAAAAGTTCTAGGAACTCTAAAAAATTATAAAAATAATTTTCCAAAAAATCTATAAATGTCGCATGACAAAACTGTAGTGTGTCAAGTGGCAACAGTATCTAAAAAAACTTTCAAAAATTGATGGTTAAAATTAGTGAAAGAACTTAATTGATTAAATTTATTATTTTATGAACTTAAATGGATAAAAAAAATCCATAGGTTTAATTGATATTTTTAAAAAAAGTTTAAGGGCTTTAAGCACCTTTAAGCCTAAAAACAATGGATTGGATCTCAATCTGAACATGACAAATCCCAATTCGAAAATGACAAATGGCGAAACAGCAAATTGGACAGTACAATGAAGGATCTGCCAACTGAATATTGTTGTATTTTTTGTTAGTTAGCTACTTTATTCATAAAATTATATAGAAAAAAAAAACATAAATCCAAATCAAATTGAAACAAAGAAAAGAATGTGGTTTGGCATCTTTGTTAAATTTGCTGTGATTCTTTGAAGAAAGAAGCCAAGTTGTCTGTAGGTCTGGTTTTGGAAAAGAGATGTATGAATTCGATTTTAATATGATTTCATATTTAATTAAATAAAAATATATTTTTTAGTCGGCTCAAACTATATCAAGACTAGAAACGATAATAATAAACTTTTGAGTTGTGGTCCGGCCAAGAACAACACTAGGCTATATATATATATACATATGATAAAGAGAAAGAAAATGAATTATCCAGAAATCGAATTTAAAATTTAATGTTAATCACAATTTCATTTCAATAGAAGTAATTTATCTAAATAAGGTTAAAGGGTCAAATTTGTCTATGTAGTAATCCGAAATTAACACTTTTACTATTTTTTCTTGCACTTTTCTACATCATTTTTTTAAAAAATTATAAACTTAATAAAAGTAAAGAAGATATACAAAAAAAATTATTAAAAATAAAAAACTAATATAAAAATTAAAATGTATTAGAAATTATAAAATGATAAAATATAAATATAAAAATTAAAAAGTATTTTGTATTAAAAAAATAAATACTTTTACCAAATTTTCTTTCGTTTTCCTACATCAATTTTGATTTTTTTATATTTATAATTTTATATTTATGTTTTATTATTTGATGAAATTGTTTATTTTTAATACTTTATAAATAGTTTTAATTTTTTTGTATTTATATTTTTATCATTTTATAATTTCTAATATATTTTAATTTTATATTAGTTTTTATTTTCAATATTTTTAATATCTTATTTATTTTTATTAAGTTTGTAGATTTTTTTTAAAAAAAGTTGAAGAATATTTTAATTTTTGTGAGAGCTCTCACTTTGCTTATTTTTAAAAGGGTAAACTACTGCAGGGGTCACTTTCGTTTCCCGTTTGTACAGATTTAGTCACCACTTTTGAAAAGTGCCATTAAGTAGTCATCTACGTTTTCGATGTGTAAAGACTTGGTCACTCCGACGTTATAGTCCGTTAGTCCCCTAACGGATTGCTGATGTGGCAGAATTAATTAACGAAAAAATAAGGATAAATTACTGCAACGGCCATTAAAATTTATCTCATGTACATTTTTTCTCCTCAATTTAAAAAAAGCAAACATTATAGTCACTAATAAAAATGTTTCTTTATAATTTCACCCTTAAATTTTTAAAAATTCAATTTTCAATCCTAAAACTTTACAATCAATTAGTACAATAATATTATAAATGCTTAGATGAAAAATAGGTGCCCAAAGTATACCCTTTGAAACTTAGGTGCCCAAATTGCTCCTATTTAATAACTCGAACTTAAAAATTTAGTCCACTAACTACTAAAAAATTCGAGTTGTTGGAATTTCTATTTTATAATTCAAACGGTGTTCTTAAGTGAGAAATTTAATTTAATAAACAGTAATCCACTCAATTTTTTTTTAAATTGGCAGAAACGGTAATCCCCTCAGAAAAAAATTAAATGTAAGTTAAACTCACTTTTATAAATTGTGACAACTTTCTGGTAGAAGAAGTGATTTCTAAGATACTTTTTCTGTAGAATTACACTTATTTGGGGATGTTTATATATCAAAAAGTATTTTTTATGAGGTATTTTTCGGAGAAACAATAGAATAATGCATTCAAATGAAAATTCCATTGCTCCAAATTGGAATCAGAAGCATCGTTAAGATTCTGCCTTTCTTTGATAAAAGCTGCAGGCAGACCCAAACAATAGAATTCGAATAGATAAACAACATTAACATTTAGCATTTGAAGGTAGGCAGACCCAATTACATTACAATTTGTTTATCTATCAAATTACACCGATAACCATACCCTTTATTTGATAAAAGCTGCAGGCAAACTCAAACAATAGAATATATAGATGCACACTACACCAAAATCCACAATACAACACAACAAAAAACAGCTCCCACAAAAAAATTTAAAGAAAGAGAAAAGTAGAAGAAAATCCAAAGGGATGGAAAATGGATGAAGACAAGAAACAGAGCGTAGAAGACATACAATCTGAGCGCGTAAGAGTACAAGCTTTTCGCCAGCACCGGCCACCTTGGTTGGTGTCGCCTCTTTCCCCCTTCAATCGCCGAGTAAGAAAAAAATGAGACAAAGAGTTTCACAGAACAAAGTCGGGCAGCTAGGCTTTCATTTAGGTAAGTTTTTCATCTAAGCATTTATAATATTATTGTACTAATTGATTGTAAAGTTTTAGGATTGAAAAATGAATTTTTAAAAATTTAATGGTGAAATTATAAAGAAACATTTTTATTAGTGACTATAATGTTTACTTTTTTAAATTGAGGAGAAAAAATGTACATGAGATAAATTTTAATGGCTATTGCAGTAATTTATCCTTATTTTTTCGTTAATTAATTCCGCCACATCAGCAATCTATTAGGGGACTAACGGACTATAACGTCGGAGTGACCAAGTCTTTACACATCGAAAACGTAGATGACTACTTAATGGCACTTTTCAAAAGTGGTGACTAAATCTGTACAAACGAGAAACGAAAGTGACCCCTGCAGTAGTTTACCTTTTTTAAAATTACCAGAGACCCAAACAATATTTACACAAATTTGTTAATTGATTTTTCATATATTATGTTTGTAAAAGTTTAACTCGAAAAACTAAATTATTTGTCCAATTTTATTCAAAAACTAAATAAATCGAGGGCAAAATTGTATAATGACTTCATCGTTAACTGCCGCGTCAGCACCTTAACGATCAACGTCAATCAGTGGACAACATTGCTGTAATTGACTGACTTTTAAGGTAAAATTATGAGAGAGAAAAAAAGTAAAGACAACATTAGTGATTTCAAATTACTAGAGAGACAAATTTAACCCTTTAACCTCTAAACAATTACTCAAACAACCTAGAGAAACAAATGATCCCATCATCAGTTTCGAAAACATTTGCAAACAATGTCAGAAAGAAAAACCTAGTTATATATCATAAAACGAACAATGGCCCTTTCCTACATCATGCATGATTCATGAATCTCTACGAGACGCTTTTTTATGATTTCACAAAGAAAAAGAAATGGCTTATGGTCAGAACGAACGTATGATTTCATGTAAAAGGTGCAAACTATAAAAAATTATATTAAAAATATAAAGGTGTAAAATTACAAAATTTTAGGGGTACAAAGTTAGATTATTAATAAAAAATATAAAGAAAATATATAAAATTTAAAATTTTTAGAGAGTGCGGCTATCACCAGTACCCATATGTCCATCCCTGCTTATGGTGCGGAAATGAGTTATGTGTAGGTCATTGACCGAGTTGTGTGCAAGTCAGTATTAACTTGTTACAAATGTTGGAGGTCGAAAACTATGTACTTCGGACTAACTATGGAAATTAAGGAAAAGAAAAGAAAAATACTCCTAGTTATGTTATCAACATCATATAATAATTGTCTACAAATACTGAGTATAGTGTTAAAGCACATTACATTGTATTTTATAAAGAGAATTCAGTTTTAAAATATAAATATGATATTATTGGTAAACCAACAACGAACTCTAAACATAAACTATAAAATAAATATAAAATATATCAATAGATAGTATAATATTAAAATTTTAAATTTACTAAATGTGAGTTTGAAAAAATAATTATGTAAATTAACTGAATAAGTTAAATTCATTTTTCAAAAAAAAGTAAGTGTTTGGTTGAATCCACTCCGACCATATGGAATTAGTATAATCGGCATCTTTTGAACTTTTTTGGTAACCATATGCTTACCCCGGTGCTCATTGGCTGCACATTAAAGCTTACAAGACTATGATTGGAGCCTAGAGGATCCCCATTTGTTTATTTGAAATTGCCTTATTGGCCCTCTCAGCATCCAATATTTGTCAATGTTGCCTTCCAATGAAGCCTAACACATGGTGGACTTGGTCAATTCACACAACAATATTATATTATATGCTCTACTTCTAGTTTTAGTCCCTATACTATACTAAAATTTTGGATTTAATCCATTTAATTTGGTACGTATACTTTTGTAATGTTATTGATAGATAAAAAATGATAACTTTGTTAATTGATGTTAAAATGATGGTGTTTTTTTTTATAATTTTAGTATAAAGATAATCCATACGACTTTTTTTAGAATGATGGTATTTTCTTGTCGGAGTGACCAATTTGGTACATCTACTTTTATATTTTTATTAATATGTCTAAAACGTCTGTGACTGCCTTCAGAATAGATTATCATTCTACTGTAAAAAAGTAAAAACAACAAGGAGCAATGGCAAAACTCAGACATCAACTCCGTAGCTAGCCAATATTAGAAAAGCAATGTAATAACGCGCCAATATCAGACATCAACTTGTTTAATTGTTGATTTCCAAGTTAGTGAGTTAACAACAAGATTTAACAATACTATCAAATCGGACTAATTTATCAATTTTTGTATTATATAGTGACCAATTTATGCCAAAAAAGTAAAATAGATGAACTAAGTTCCTAGATTTGTAGGAAGTAAAAGGAATGAACCCCATAATTAGAGCACCAAATTAAGGTAGAGACATCAAATATCAGGATAGTAGAGGGATTAAAACCACAATTAGACCCACGTATTTTTACAATAGTTTTCAGCTGGTAGACATGGCCATTGATGTCGACCAAGTTAGTGTCGGTACATGTCACATCGATATTGAGAAAGACATACGTTTAACTATATAATATAATATGTATGTATGCATATATTATATATATGTTTTAAGTATTTATTACACAACGTGTGCTTTCGGCGGAAAAAATAATTTTTATCTTAAGAGATCTAAGTTTGAGCAATTGTGTATGAGATGTTTACACGTTGTTAAAAAATTAATAAAAAATATGAACAAATAATATCATGTAATCATACTAATATATTAAAGATGTATTTATTACGGAATTAACCCCTGTCCATAATCTTGGGGGCAAGCAGCAAGTGTCTAGGTTCAACAATGGCCGAAGATGCTGGAGCGAGTAGTTCAAATAACAATGATGGCGGCAGCAGCATCAAGGAGCAAGACAGGTTACTCCCCATAGCCAACGTTGGTCGGATAATGAAGCAAATCCTACCCCCAAATGCGAAAATCTCGAAAGAAGCCAAAGAAACCATGCAAGAATGTGTCTCCGAGTTCATCAGCTTCGTCACCAGTGAAGCATCCGACAAGTGCAAAAAAGAACGGCGCAGGACTGTTACTGGTGACGATGCTTGCTGGGCTTTGGTGACGCTAGGCTTAGACGATTACGCCATGCCACTGAAAAGGTATATGCATAAATATCGAGAGCTCGAAGGAGATAAAGCAGCAGCAAATGAAGAGCAACACAAGGGTATCTGTTGATCACGACAGCAAAATTAATTGGAGACTCCAAACTGGATAGGTATTGATTAAACAACATGGTTTTTTGTCTTTTTTGTTGTTGCTAGATTTAACCATGAGATTTAACAATAATCAACCAGATTTGGGTCTTATATTTCACTTGATTTTTTTAGATAGATGACAAGCAAACAAGTTGACCTGATCTTTAGTGAGTTTGCTTCAGTTTCATGTATGGAATTTGTGCATCATTTGTTTTCACCTCATCTTGACCAACATTCTTCTTCTATTCTGGTATTTGTCTACTTTTATGTGCATTTTACGATTCATGTTTTAAATTTCGTGGACATTCCAATCTTCATAGTTGGTGCTGATTTGTCTAGCTTGGAATTTATTTTACCTCTTCATTAGTTGGTGTTGATTTTCCTAGCTTGTGTGATCTTATAATACTCACCACATCATATTAGGTCTTTAGCGACGTTTTTGAACACCAATAAAGTAAGTGAAGAAATCAAGAAGATTGCGAACAATAACTATATAAGTAATGTCGAAAATAGCGTTGTTTTTGTGGATATATAACCACATTTATCTTTAAAAACACCTCTGAATACAACTATACAAGGAAGTATTAAGACTACATATATGTTGTTTATATGGGTATTTCTTCAGTGGCAAATCTCTTCTGAATCGTCATACATATTGACATTAGTGACACTTATCCTATAAACGTCGCTGCAAGGAAACTATTATGAATATAATATATATGTGTAACCACTAACCACGGGTAAAAATTTCCTTCTCCTAACCATGCTTCATTCTATTCTCCTGCCTAAGAAATAGTTAAAAATTAAATTTTACCCCATAATCCTAATTTTTATATCCTAAACCCTAAACTCTAAACCCTAAAAAATACACCTTACCCCTAATTCCCTACACCATAACCCTAAGCCTCAACCTTAAACCTCAAACCCTAAACTCTAAACCCACTATTTTAAAGTAGGGCACAAATGGGGGCATACTTAGAGGGCAAATGATTTCCACCCACTAACCACATGTATCCAACCTATTTGTTAATTATTCCAAATTGAGTATTGAAGACTTACTATGAGGTGACTTTCCCAAATCAATTTATTCTATTCACAACATACATAACCTTTCTTAAAAGATCTAGTATTTGATTCTACTAAATCAGCTGGTTGTTGGGTATTATGTTGAATACGGGAGCTTCCCAAGGATGAAATTTTTTCCACCTTTGTTTCTTATATAACATTTTTTCTGAAATTTTAAATTAATTATGATTTTGTCCCCACCTTTTAATATTTATGTTTTGACCCCATCTCAAATCCTAACTTTGTTCCTGATCACCGCTCACAAATACTAGATACACTCAACACACACTTATATGAAGTAAAATTCTAGCCAATGTCCAAGTTTTTGTTTAAGATACAGTTGAGATGAACCAAAACAAGTCCTGAACAAATTAACCACATTGATACCATTCAAATGAAAACCTGTTCATTTTGGGTTTCTTATATTTTGTTATTTCCATTGACCATTTATAAGTCTCTCTCACATTTAAGATTGAAACAGATTAGGATTTTTCGTCGGATCAAATAAGACATTTTCTACTTTTTATAGAATATTTTAGACGGCGGGTTTTACAAATATATACGGTTGAAGTTCGTCACTAAAAACCAGCCATTGGCAACATTTATAAAAGTGTGTGAAACCCTAATTATTATGTTCCCGTTCTAACTATCATCACCAACATTAAAATATAGATAACTATGATATAACCTGATCAATCTGAGGGCCTTTTTTAGACATGTTACTTGAACTCTTCGTTTTTCTTGAATTATTCAACATCCGTGTCTGGCCTATGGGTATAAGAATATAATCTTCAAGGATCATCTAAATACAAGGACTAAGAGTCTAATTATACTCATATCAGAAACATACTCGTACCCGACTCTTACACTTGAATCTGAATAACATAGTTTCCAGGGTTTTGTCAAATTCTTCTATTAGTTCCCGAACAACAAACATTGATGTATTATTGAAGTTATTGCAGAGTTTGTGAGTGGCACTGGTGGTGTAGTAGGGACCAATCTTTCAATGGTGCTGAAGTTAACATGTCCCCATTATTGTAAACCTAATATAGTGATGCTATTTTCAATTTGCCCTTTGTCCCCGCCTACTCCTTTTATGGGTGAGTAAAAAAAATATCACATTCGATTCGTTTTAGTTCAATTTTATCAATTTTGATTCAATTTTTATTTTGGTTATTACTTAAATATATACAGTTCGTTTTAAATTTTTATTTATAAATTAAAAATTATATTTGATGCACTGATGATGCATAATTTTATTATGCACCATCATAAATCAAATGATGACACGTCATCAATATTCAAGAATAAATTTAAAAGAATAACTATGGATGATGTTAGTTATTTTGTTGTGTGGAGAAAAATTCCAACAAATACTTAAAAATAATAATTTATATAATTTTATTTTGCAAGTTTTTCTTTAGTTTTTGCCCAAAAGGACAATATAATCGACATCAACACTGACAAAAAGATTTCAACCAAAAAAAACATTGACAAAAAGATAAAAACAACCAACACGGTGGAATGACTCTTACTTTTTCATAAATTGATTCAATTCGAGAAAAAATAAAAGTTTGTGTCAAAAAAGAGAAAAAAATAAGGGCTAAAATGATTTTTCTTTAAAAAATTCAGGATAAAAATTAAGGGCTAAAATATTTAAAAAAATCAAGGACCAAAGAAGTTATTAACCTTCGTAATAAAATTTCTTTAAAGAAACAATTATTACCGCGCTAATAACAAAACAAAACAAAAAAACATAAAAGGGAAAGGAAATGGTTGGTCCATTATGAGTAATTTGGTACCACCAAACAAACCAGAAAGTTTTAGGAAACAACCGTTAATTAAAGGCTAAATCACGGCTAACCGGGTAATAAATTGTGCAAAATTTGTTATAAAATTTGTACCGCTTTTATTACAAAACATGTAATAGAAACGGTATAAACATAAATTATTACAACTTAAGGATTTGGGTACACACATAACTCATTACGAAAACTGTAAGAGAAAGAGTATATACATAATACATTACAATCTAAGAATTTGTGTACATACGCAATTTCATACGAGAAAATCTAATTTACTACGGAAAGTATAAGGTTTTGGGTATGTACCGAAATTACTACAAAATGTACGGGAAACATTACAATATTAGTAGGAAAAACGGTATGTACCGAAATCTTTACAAAGTTTCACCAAAGGCCAAAATAGTTCAACTTAGTGTAAGAAATTGTGTACATACACAATTTCCTACGAGAAAACCTAATTTGCTACACAAAGTGTAAGATTTTGTGTATATACCGAAATTACTACAAAAAGTACGGAAAACCTTACAATATTAGTAGTAAAAATGGTATGTACCGAAATCCTTACAAAGTTTCACCAAAGGCCAAAATGGCTCAACTCAGTGTAAGAATTTGTGTACATACACAATTTTCTACGAGAATACTTAATTTGTTACACAAAGTGTAAGGTTTTGTGTATATACAGAAATTACTACAAAAAGTACAGAAAACCTTACAATAGTAGTAGTAAAAACGGTATGTACCGAAATCTTTACAAAGTTTCACCAAAAGCCAAAATGGCTCAACTCAGTGTAAGAATTTGTGTACATACACAATTTTCTACGAGAATACCTAATTTGCTACACAAAGTGTAAGATTTTGTGTATATACCGAAATTACTACAAAAAGTATAGAAAACCTTACAATATTAGTAGTAAAAACGGTATGTACCTAAATTCTTACAAAAACAGTATATACACAACTTCCTACCCCTAAAACCTTTTCTACTACAAGATCTGAATGGGTGGTTTCGAAACAACCATTGTTGGTTTCGATACCTCCTGAGTAAACATTAATTTAGCACACTGCGAAAGTGGTTTCGAACCCCCTAGTTTGACGTGTATGTACACATTTTACTACGAAATGTACCAGA
Organism: Hibiscus tridactylites; assembly: GCA_958450335.1. Lineage (NCBI taxonomy): Eukaryota > Viridiplantae > Streptophyta > Magnoliopsida > Malvales > Malvaceae > Hibiscus > Hibiscus tridactylites. The sequence continues at coordinate 84,703,724 of OY288270.1, forward strand.
TTTACTATAAGTGTTGTAGGGGTGGTTTCGAAACCACATCTGTTAGTTTCGAAACCTTTTGAGTAGACATGAATTTAATGACATACTGCGAAAGTGGTTCCAAAACCACAATGGTAGTTTCGATACCTACTGGGTCAACATTGATTGACACACTGACAAAAAGTGGTTCCGAAACCACAATTGGGATTTCGAAACTCCTAATTTAACGTGTATGTACACATTTTACTACGAAATGTACCAGATAAGTGTTGTAAGAGTGGTTTCGAAACCGTAATTGTTGGTTTCGAAACCTCTTGAGTAAACATGGATTTAATGGCATACTGCGAATGTGGTTACGAAACCACAATGGTGGTTTCGATACCTACTGGGTCAACATTGATTAATGACACACTGCCAAAGTGGTTCCAAAACCACAAAGAGGGTTTCAAAACCCCTAAAAGTCTTGTTACTTGTGTAGGTATATTTGGTTCAAATATGGTTGCATGTGAAAGCCCGATTATCTAAAAACCTAAAACCTTAACACTTGAATTAATTATCGACAACGAAAGGAATCGAAAATATGATTTTAGTACGAGATTTTCACCAAGGGTCAAAATGGCTCACATGATTATAAGGATTTGTGTACATACACAATTTGATACAAGGAAACACAATTTGGTACAATAATAACAAGGGGACATCGATACCACCTTTAGGTGGTGGTATCGATGCTTGTTTGAGAAACATGAAAAAAATGGTACATTTATTATATAAAATGTGTATGTACACAAAATATTACACAATGTGCATATACACAAATGAGTACAAAATGTACACAAATTGTTTCAATTTTGTAAGAGAAAACAATATATACCTTTTTTAATACGCTATTTCACCAAGGAGGCATCCATACCACCTTTAATTGGTATCAATGCTGGTTTGGCAGACATGAAAAAATTGATACATTTGTTATGCAAAATGTGTATGTACACAAAATATTACGAAATGTGCATATACACAAATTAGTACAAAATTACACAAATTGTTACAACTTTGTAAGAGAAAACGATATATATATTTTTTATCAATACGGTATATACCTTTTTTACTACGAAATTTTACCAAGGGGTATCGATACCACCTTTATGTGGTATCTATGCTGGTTTAGAAAAAATGAAAAAATTGGTAACAAAATGTGTATATACTCAAAATATTACAAAATGTGCATATACACAAATTAGTACAAAATATGCACAAATTGTTACAACTTTGTAAGAGAAAACAATATATACCTTTTTTTAGTACGAGATTTCACCAAGGGTTAAAATGACTCATATGGTTGCAAGGATTTGTGTACACACACAATTTGGTACAATAATAATAAGGATTTGTGTATATACACAAATTAGTACAAAATATACACAAATTGGAATAACTTTGTAAGAGAAAACGATATAAACCTTTTTACTATAAAATTTTAAACCAAAAAATAAAGGTTACCGGTTGACCGAATCACTTTTTTTAATCCTACGATTCATAAATCAACCTACTTCATCCAATATCTTAAATTTCATGTCGATATTTAGTTGGTATTTAAGCAGTTTGTTTTTAGAAATTTCCAAACAAACCGCACGTGTTTAGCAGCACACAAATCCCAAACCAAACCAACAATAGGAACCTTGTTTTGATTTTTTTTATTAAGCCACATTTAATCTTAAATTTGATCATTTATTTTAATTTGATACTTAAATTATTTTTTATAAACATTAGTCTTACACTATATTTTTTCCAACTTTTATTATTTTCGATGTGTAATACTCTAAAATTGTATAATACGATATAATTTTATAATATCACATTATTAAAATAATTAAAAACCAAAAATTCAGAAATTGATAAAAATATAATAATATCAAAAGTTAAATCTTTATCAAATTCAAGAAATAAATATAAATTAATCCTTTTTTGAACTTTAAATAGTATCTTATCAATAAATTAGTTTCTTCGACGTATACTCGGTCATTATTCTCTATGTAGAGCTCTAAACTTGTTGAGGTAAGAACTTATACGTCGTAAATGAGGTTTCCAAACAAAATCAATCGACAATTGATTTTTCTATTATCAAATTGCATTTAAGTAAAACTGGAGGTTTATTACAACAACACTTTCATATACAAAGCTCGAGATTATATTACAATCGTTGTAATTTATGATGCTATTTATGGTTAATCTATAAAACATCGTCTTATTTAAAAGAATGTGTTTATCAATAGTAATACAACTTTATTTTCTTTGATAAAAAAATAGAACTTTATTTCATTATATTATCCTCCGATCTACGGTTGAGATGAATTATATCCAAAATTGTAAGTTAAAACAAAATGTTTATCGGTTATAAAAACATCTACAATATGAAGAATGAAATAAAGGAATATATTATATATATATATATATATATATATATATATATATATAATATCAGATATTCAGATTCGATTATATCGCAAGAAAGAAAAAACTGGTCTCGATCTTCACTCACGCCCACGTTCAATTAAATTCATTTTTTTGAACTTTTTTTCTCTCCTTTCCCCCAATTCTTTTTAGGGTTTGGATTTTTAAATCTCATATTTAACTGAATTTTCCCCAAAATTCAAACCCTCCGTTTGCCTCCATTGTTTGGTAGGAGCGAAATCAAGGTTTCGTCCGTATATAATCAAGTAAAAGGCGAGCCTTTGATGTTTAGAATAATTGCTTTATTGACTTTCCTCTTTCTTTCTTTTTTCAGTGATTGAAGGGAGAAGGGAAATTTGTATAAAAACAACAACTGATTTTTACGAATTTTTTATTTTTAAATTTTTGTTTTTTGGGGAGGGTTAAACAAATAGTTTTATTTAAAAGGCGGCTGCCGAATGTTTGCTTCGGATATGAATCCGGCCAGGTTTTCCGCCGGAGTAAACCCCACCGGCGTGGTGCTATTTCCAATTCAATTTACATGGCCGCATGGTGGGAGAAGTGTCTTCTTGTCTGGCTCTTTCAATGGGTAACTCTTTAATTCATTCGCTTTGTTTTTGCTATTATGAAAATTGTGATGTTTAAGGCTTATGAATTATGATGAGTATTTGGATTAATGGTTAGTTGTTTGAAAATGCTCGAAGGTGGACCGAGCTCGTGCCAATGTCACAGGTTGAAGGTTGCCCCAATGTGTTTCAAGCCGTTTATGCCGTACCACATGGTACCCACGAGGTTGGTTTGCATTTTCCCCCTATAGGAATAGGAAAATTCAAATGCTTTGGATTCTTCAATGAACTTATCTGATTGCTTATTTAAGGTTATGATGGCTTTGAGCATGTCAAATCTTTCAGCAATTTCATTCTGTGTTTTATTTGCTCACATGTGTTGGTTCCTATGTGCAGTACAAGTTTTTCGTGGATGGTGAATGGCGACATGATGAACGGCAACCTCACAAGAATGGCGAATATGGAATAGTAAACACTTTGGACGCTAGACCTATGCTTATGGAGGTCCCTGACGTTATCCCTCAAGTCCAATCTCGTTCAGATATAATGAATAACATGGAAGTAGATAATGGTCTCATGGTAAGAGTTAGCTAGACTCCTTAACTTTTTATACTTAGCATTTTGCTGAAGATGTTACTTTTCAAGTCATAGTTTAGCATTGTGATTGAGATTAGAAGATAACTCATCAAAATTGCAGTAATAGGTTGTAAAAGAAGGTAGGAACTAGCTTTTTGTGATTGCTAACAATTCACTGCAGCCAAGATTCTTTTTCATTGAAAATTTGATCTTATTTGGTTTTCTGTTTGCAGTCGAATGCAGTTCCGATCTAGTTATGTATTGGAAACACTGTAGTCTGTATGTGATTGATGCTTGTTGCACTTTAGTTCTTAGTGCATGCCCATCGTGTATCTTCTCTACTTGTCTATTCATTAATACCTTTTTATTTCCCTTTACTTTCTTGTGTAACTGGATTTTGGTACCTTTTTGCAACACAGAATCGAATTTCTGCCGTTGCATTGAATCAAGCAATGCCTAGGATTTCAGAAGAGGATGTACAGGCCTCCCGTCATCGCGTCTCTCTATACTTGACGGGGCATACTGCTTATGAGTTGCTACCTGAGTCAGGCAAGGTTTGGATGCATTACTTTGTCTTCCTTTTTGATATACTCATTCTATGCATGTTTAATTCTGACCAGTTCATGTTACTTCCATTTTTCTAATTTATACATATCTGCTTTACAGGTTGTCGCCTTGGATGTTGCTTTGCCTGTAAAACAAGCATTTCATATTCTGTCTGAGCAGGTATCCATCTAGTTTACTCAGATGATAGGATTTAGTTGTTTTTGGACATTAGGCAGTTGTTATTTCATATAATGATTAGCGATAGCTACATGATCTGCCACAATAGAAAAGCAAAGAAAGAGAGAAAGAGGAAACTTCTGTACTTTTCTTTTGCTTATCATTGCTTCTTAATTACATTCATGCGTTGTTGCTTGTTGCTTATAAAGAGCTTGGGTAAATATGCTTCTGAGTCATGCCATTTTCAGGGCGTCCCTTTGGCTCCTCTCTGGGACTTCCGCAAAGAGAAGTTTGTTGGTGTTGTCAGTGCTTCGGATTTTATATTGATTCTGAGAGAGGTATGTTCATAATGCAGAATCAAGTTTTTTGATAGTAGCAAGTCTTCCAAAATTTACCAAGATTTCCTTTTATTCTAATTTCAACTACTAGAAAGTTTCTAGTCATTAACCAATATACTTATCTGATAGATGGAGCTCATTTTCTGTGTATTTCTCTTAATGAATACTCTTTTTGTTATGCAGCTTCTAAAGCATGGATCAAATTTGACTGAGGAAGAGCTTGAAACACACAGTATCGCTGCCTGGAAACAGGAAAAGGCTTACATGACAGGACAAGTTGATGGGCATGGGAGACCAATTCCGAAAGATCTTATCTATGTTAGTGTTCAATATGTTGGTCTGTGTTGGATAATAGCTTAAGAAATACATCATTTTCATTCACATGCATGTGCATTTTATGTTTGTTTGTACAAAGGAGTTGTTTCTCCATATGTGTTTTTATGTTTTAATTTTATAGACATCTACACAAAATATATAGGTTAGTGTGACTCAACGACTTGGTGGTAACTAGCATAGCTAGATGTTAGTTTTGCTATCTAATCTCGCTAGAATATTACTTTGGCACAATTTCAAATGTGGCTATAGTGCATTTTCAAGAATCATATTCAGTGTGAAAACATGTACCACATTCAGGGATCCAATGTCATATAGCTGCAAGGATTTTAGTGTCAGGAAAAGAAAATGCCTAGAACATTTACTGTGTTCTTCTCCTTTTGAAGCAACCAAGCTCAAGTAAAATAGTTTTCATTTTATTAAACTAATAGAAAGCCCTTTCATTTATTTCTTCCTGACATTAGTTTCCAATTACCTATTTACTCCTTGCCATTCTCCTTTTTGCTTTGTTGTTTTGAGAAGGCTATGTCGTTAGATCCTTGCCATGTATCATTTGAGAAAGGCTGCATTTTTTGTACCTGCATATATGAGTTATGTTTTAGACCCTTGTTGATTATGCAGGCTAGCCCATGTGATAATTTGAAGGACGTAGCTTTAAAAATTTTGCAAAATGGAGTAGCTATAGTTCCTGTTATCCATTCATCGGAAGATGGTTCTCATCCCCAGTTATTACATCTTGCTTCTCTTGCCGGAATACTAAAATGTAAGCCTCTTAACTTTTTTTTTGTCAATTAACAATATTTATTCAACATGCATTGCTCCCTAATCAACGGAGTTCGATTTCAAGGCATATGCAGGTATTTTAAACATTGTCCGAACTCTTTGCCCATACTACAATTACCAATCTATGCAATCCCTCTGGGTACATGGGTTCCAAGAATTGGAGAAACCAGCAGTCGGTCATTTGCGATGCTGAGACTTACTGCCTCTCTTAGTTCCGCATTAAATATGCTAGTTGAAGGTATGTTTCCTGTTCCGTCAAGCAGTTTATGAAGATATAAGATAGTATAAATAACGAGGAGAAAAAGATCTTTTATGATTTCTTGAAGATGTAAGAATTAGGTTAACTTTAAGACCTCGAGAGGCCACCTCACATTGATTAGAGATATTCATGTATATGTTGGTATGATAAAGTTTTGCTCTTTGTTTTCACAGCTAAAGTAAGTTCAATACCTATAGTTGATGATAATGATTCGTTAGTGGACATATATTGTCGGAGGTAGGGTTTCATTCTTGATTGATTATCTTTCATGCTTGCAAAACTTGCTGTCAGCTTCGGATGAGGGTGATAGTTATTCATCGTTTCATTGTCTTTTTTTTTCAGTGATATTACAGCTTTGGCGATAAGCAGAGCTTATACACATAATCTAAACGAAATGACTGTTCATCAGGTAAACTGTTGTGACTTCTGTTCTTCATTTTCTCTGGTTTAACTACCAAAAGAAGGTTCAGTTGAGGAAGTTTGGGATCCGATTTTTAATATTCTTTTCCATAATTTTTCTTGGTAGTCTCAAACAAGGTTCTGCAGTGTAATTTCTCATAATGACCAGTATTCTGCAAGTGTCATGGTCAGTCCTGATCCTGTGACACAAGCAACATGTTGTGATGTTGCCTTGCCTTCCGTAACTATGCAATGGTTTTGAAGTCCAAAGTTTGCATGATTTGTAAAATTTTGGTTGAAGAATCTCTGTTGCAAATTGTAAACGTAATGAATAGCTGAACTGACATTAACTGTTTCTTGATTAAACTAACTACTTTCATCAACTTATGAAAGTTTAAATTAAGAACATTTCCCGTGTTCTGACTAATGCCTGATGCATCAACTTGGATTAAGCTGATATATCGGTTGAAAACCTTATGCTACAAAGAACTTGTTTCCTAATCTTGATTTTACTCTTTTATTGGTATTTACTTGTTAGGCATTGCAATGGGGTCAAGATTCCAACCCTCCTTATGAGAGAACTCAAAGATGTCAAATGTGTTTGCGCACCGATACATTGCTTAAAGTGATGGAACAATTGTCCAACCCTGGTGACTTGCTCCCTTTCTTTCATTTTGAAATTTCCATTAAGATTTGTGTCTTTCATTTTAAGAAGGCTAATGATCATAGTGAAGGATAAATCATTTACAGTAATAGTGAAAAATGATTACAGGTGTTAGACGGCTTGTTATTGTGGAAGCCGGAAGTAACCGTGTAGAAGGCATCATCTCGCTCACCGACATTTTCAGGTTCTTACTCGGTTAGAGTCAAGTACAGCGCCGATAACCTATCGAGGGAATTGTTCTGTCAGCGGCTTTCAGACTCCCATGTCTTGTTGGCACCATTCTCTGCCCCTCACCAATACTCCAGGAGATCTAATCCCATTCAATCATTGATTTCGGCCTCATGCTTTCTTGCTTGTGTTTTAGAATTTTAGACCCCAAGAAAGAGGCTTGTAATTTAAAAGATCTGTTAATTCTCAGTATTAAATATGACCAATGTAGATGCCATTGCCAGCCATTGTCTGACCTCTAATTGTCTTTGAAAGCTATAGACACATCATGACATTATTGTCCTTCACCATGCTTATAAGATCCAACTGGTTGTGAAATTGAATATTTTCCTTTGTAAACCCTCCATTGAAAATTTACTAGGGAAAGTTCCTATTACATGGAAATAAACTTTTCAATGTGATGCGAGGCAACTTATTTAAAACTAATTTATATTCCTTGAAACTTTAGGTCAACTTTTAGTTCATTGGATGATTTGGCACAAATTCGGGAAAAAAATTCAGGGACTAAGTTGTGAATGTAGTTAAGTTTAAGGACTAAAAGTTGTTTTATCCCTTAAAACTACATGAAAAATGAACGATACCTTCACCTTGTCTACCCACTCCAAGTCTCCAATTCCTATTTGTGGCTCATGTATGTATAAATCGAATATCAAATTATGCAAAATTGAAGTGCAGAGGTTATGTCAAAAAAAAAAAAAGAGAGTGTAGAGGTTATATTTCGAATTTAATCATAGTTGAGGGATTAAATCCGGAATGACCAAATAATAAACAAGGACTATTGTCTTTTTAAGGTTCCTGCTGGGGTTTCTTCCTTGGAACTCAGAATTTGCCCCCGCTCCAAAAACAGGTAAAGTTCTTATCTTTTTAACTTGATTACGCTTTCCCATGTTCTACTTTCTCTGCAAAACAATTCTCCATAGGAGAAACGTTGTTACAGCCACTCAAAGTCACCTATCACAGCCTCTATTTCTTAAATGCCTGTCAAGTTCCTCGGATGAGCATTCATTTACAGTTTCATACCTAAAAAACAAATGTGGGTTGTCCTTAGAATCTGCTTTAAGAGCCTCTAAATCTGTTCATTTCGAAACCCCAGAAAATCCTGACTCTGTCATTGCTCTTCTCAAGAACCATGGTTTCTCAGAAACCCAAATCACCCGCCTCATCAACAAACGCCCAGGACTGCTTGCCTCGGATGCTAAAAGAACCATTTTGCCTAAACTTGAGTTTTTAATCTCTAAAGGTGTTTCAATGCCTGACATTGCCTATATCTTGTCTAGTAACCCTGCTCTCTTTGTCACAAGCTCAGAAAATCAATAATCCCATCTTATAATTTCCTCAGTAACTTGCTTAAGTCTGATGAGAAGATTTTCCATGCCGTGAAACGCTATCCGCGCCTTATGGGATACAATCCTTATGATATTTTATCATCCAATATCAATGCTTTGCTGGATAATGGAGTTGCTGAGGGTAATATTGCTTCAACACTTTGTTCACTGCCGTCAACATTTGTTAGGAGTCCGGATAAGTTTAAGGATATGGTAGAGGAAGCAAAGGATATGGGATTTAATCCTTCTAAGCCAATGTTTATGGTAGCACTCTTTGCAATGAATTCAATGAGTAAACCGACATGGAAGAGGAAGTTTGAAGTTTTTAAGAAGTTTGGTTGGTCCGAAGAGGAGGTTCTCGAAGCTTTTCGTAGGTATCCCACCTTTGTGATGTTGTCTGAGGATAAATTTGTGGTGACAATGGATTTCCTCGTGAAAAAAATGGGCTTTTCACCTAGTGTTATTGCAAAACATCCCCGAGTACTGTTGATGAGCATGGAGAAAAAAGATTGTTCCGAGGGGTCTGTCTGCTCTAGATTTGTTGTCCAAAGGTGTTATCAAGCGCATTAACTTGAAGTCATTATTGGGGCCTTCCGATCATGTCTTTATGGAGAACTTTATCAAGCGCCATAAAGCGGAAGCATCTCAACTGTTAAAGTTATATCATGAAAAGTTGGATCTTTTAAAGAACTGGAGAATGGATGGTCACAAGATGCTGCATTCATAGGATATTGATTATTGTTTATTGACATTTAAAAGGTTCAAATTTATTCTTGCTCCTTTGAGTCGGATTCTATTAAGCTAAAACGAGCTCGACTTTTGGTTAAGAATGCTGTCAATACAATCTTTTAGCTTTTTTCTTCCTTTTGCCTTTAGTAAAGCTTGAAGTTGACTCTGCGCTCTAATAATTTGATGTGCTGTTATGTATGATCATGCCCCGTCTTTGCTAGGAGTGAATTTAGAGTTGGTATAATATACTGCTATTCCGAAACTGCTCTGTTATGTGCCTGCCCTATATGGTTAAGTCGCCCCTAAAAAGCCCGAAATCTTTATACTAATTTATAAGGTATTCTTTGTTTCAAGGAACTGAAGGTGATTTGAATGCTTTCTTCAAACTCGATTACACAATCGATGCTTGATTCCTGACACTCTCCTTAGTACCTGGTTATGCACGGCTCAAGAGCCTTCATGCCTGATATCCTATGTTATGGGAATTGAATCATTCTACTGCTCGATTGCTCAAGACTCAAGAGTTCCTAGCCTCAACTGGTGTTTAGAGGAAGAAATAAATAATGCTTTGAATTTTATCAAAAATACTAGGGATTTTGGAGGAAATTTGTAACAATTTAATAAGATTCAATTCAATTCTTTACCAGGGTTTAAGAGTTAACCTTTACTTATATTCTTTCCGATACTTTTATGTTTCAGTTTATTGTTTACAACACATATTCTTCCTCTGGTAATAATGGTTAAAGGCTACAGCTCAACTACTCAGTCCTATATATGTGTCTTGAAAAGGCATTTAATTCTCTGAACATTAACTTCATTTTTGAATGTTTTAACTGCACTTGGTCTACAAGAGGTCTCTGGCTCAACTCAGTAGAGTCACTGTGATGTTGCCACCGCTGCTGAGTTGTTCCTATTGTGGTGGCTTGCGGTTGTTTCTGCTGTTGTGGTGGTTGTTTCCACTGCTGCTCTGCTGGGATGGCCCTTTTCCATGACCTTCACTAGCACCAAGGCCTGAATGTTCACACCATAAGGGTTTGACGTTGTGGTTCACACCGTAGGTAGACAAACCGTATCATGATCCTCGGAAGAGGCACAATGCCCTGCCTGCTTTGGGAGCATTCTTGCTGGTTTCTAGCTTGTCCTTCTCGCAACCCTTTATTTGTGGTGGCATAGTTCTCAACGCCGAAGAAATGGTGGACCTCGTAGAAGCACTACCGCCTATCACTATCCTGGGAAGAAGCACAATGGCCTGCCTGCTTTGGGAGCATTCATGTTTTTATGTTTACTTTTTTGTAGCAATATGCATATGTGTGACTCGGGGTCTTGATGGCTACCGGCATAACTAGATGTTTGTTTTTCTATCATGTCTTGCTATAATCTTAGTACGGTACAATTTCCAATGTGGCTATAATGCATTTTTGAGCATCATATTTGGTGAGAAACAATTTCTCACCACATTCATGGATCACATATCATAGTCCTGTAAGAATTTTAGTGTTGAGGAAAGAAGAGTCTAGAACCTTTCTGGCAATTATCCCCTCTTGAGGCAACCATGCTCGAGTAAAATGTTTTTAATTTGATTAAAATAAAATTGCCCTTTCATTTTATTTCTCCTTCCCGTCTTTTGTTGCCGATACCTATTTACTCCTTGCCATGCTCCATTTTTTGCTTTGTTGTTTTGAGAAGATGTCTTTTGATCCTCCGTGCATCATTTGAGAAAGGCTGCATTATACTTGCATATATGAGGGATGATATTGACCCTTTTTGTTGATTATCTAGGCTAGCCGTTGCGATAATTTTGAAGGATGTAGCTTTGAACTTTTTTTTTGCAAAGTGGAGTAGCTATAGTTCCTACTATCAATTCATCCTTGGAAGATGATTCGTTTCCCCAGTTATTACATCTGCTTCTCATGCCGGAATACTAAAATGTAAGCCTCTAACATTTTTGTCAATTAACAATATTTGTTCAACATGCATGGCTACTTAATCATTGGAGTTCGATATCTAGGCATATGCAGGTATTTGATAACTATCCCGGCTCTTTGCGCATACAACTTCGGCGAAAGGCAGAGCTTATATGCATAATCTAAATGAAATGACTGTTCATCAGGTAACTATTGTGGCTTTTGTTCCTTTTTCTCTGGTTCATGCATTTACCTACCGAAACAAGGTTCGATGGTTGAGGAAGTTTGGGAGCTAATAGTTCTTGGAGAGGTGGATTTTTAGTTCTGCGGTGCAATTGCTCTTACTGACTGGTATTATGCAAGTGTAATGGCGAGTCCTGACCCGTGACACAAGCAACATGTTGTGAACATGCTATGTTGCTCGTAGTTTTCATTTTTCTTGAGGATGACATGACCTCCAAGGATCCTCCAAACATATGAAAAAACTTTAAAAAATTGAACTATACCCCTGTCAGGTACGTACCCGTATCCAACACTTGCACCCGTCAAAGTAACATAGGTTGCATGATTAGTAAAATCTCATTGAAGAATCTCTCAGTTTCACATTGTGAAGGTAATGAATAGCTCAACTGACATTAAATGTTTCTCTTATTAAATCAACCCCTTTCACCTTCTTATGAAAGCTAAAATTAAGAATATTCTCCATGTTCAGACTAATGCATGTTGCATCTACACGAGTTCAGCTGATAATTGATACATTCATTTTTTATTTCTATTTCGAGAAGGCCAATGATTAGAGTGATGGGTCTACTGGTTGCCATCAGGATCTGCAATGTAGCATTCGATAGTTCGGGATAAATCATGTACTATAACTGTGAAAAATGGTTTCAGGTGTTTGATGGCTGCATATCGTGGAAGCTGGAAGTAACTGTGTAGAAGGCATCATCTGGCTTACCTACCGACATCTTCAGGTTCTTACTCGGTTAGAAACAAGTAAATTGCTGATAACCTATCGACGAAGGGTTTCTTTCAGCGGTTTTCGGACTCCCATGTCTTGTGGGCACCAATTCCTGCTCCCCCAATGGTCCGAAAGATATGATCTCATTCAACCATTGATTTTGGCCTCTTGCTTTCTTGCCTGTGTTTTAGAATTTTAGGCCCCAAGAAATTATGTGACCATTGTCAGCCATTGTCTGACCTCTAATTGTCTTTTGAAGCTATAAACACACCATGACATGATTGTTCTTCCACCATGCTAATATAAGATCCAACAGGTTGTGAATTTGAATATTTCCCTTGCAAAACCTCCATTGAAATTTTACCAGAGGAAGTTCTTATTACATGGAAATTAAACTTTTCAATGTGAGGCAACCTATTTTAAGTAACTTTTACTTCTTAAAGTTGGTATCTTTTCAATTTAGTCTTGGAACTTTTTTCCACATCAGTCCCTGAATTTGGATTTTTGGCCCACTTTTTAGTCCTTTCGATGATGTGGCAATCAGAGATCATGTCAAGTTCGTGGAATAATTTGGAAAAAGGTTTAGGGACTAAGTTGAGAAAAGTACTCCAAATTTTAGGATTAAAAATTATTTTATCCCTTAAGATTACATGAGAATGAACAGTGTACATTTTTCCAAAGCAACTCTGGCATTTATATATGTGAAATTCGAGGATCCAATTTGTAAACTTGGAAGTATAGATATTAATTTTAAATCTAAGCATAGTAGAGGGGCCAAAACCATATTTTGACCTCATAATAAATAGCGATTATAACATCACTATTCACTAAGCAGTCGGCTCCAGTTTTTCCCAGGTTACTGCTGGGGTTTTCTTCCTTAAATCCCAGAAGCTGCCCGTTAAAATTTCAAAGAAGAAATCAAATCTTATTTCCTCCAAAAAAGAAAAAAAAAACAGGTAAATCTCTTGTCTTTTTAACTGATTACACTTTCCTATGTTTTACTTTCTCTGCAAAACAATTCTCCATGGGAGAAACGTAGTTGAATCTACTCAAAGTCGCAAACTTTTAGAACAATCACAGTCTCTAATTCTCAGATGGCTGTCAAGTTCCTCGAATGAGCATTCATTTACAGTTTCATACCTCAAGAACAAATGTGGGTTGTCCTTAGAATCTGCTTTAAGAGCCTCCAAACGTGTTTATTTCGAAACCCCAGAAAATCCTGACTCTGTCATTGCTCTTCTCAAGAACCATGGTTTCTCAGAAACCCAAATCACCCGCCTCATCAACAAACGCCCAGGACTGCTTGCCTCGGATGCTAAAAGAACCATTTTGCCTAAACTTGAGTTTTTAATCTCAAAAGGTGTTTCAATGCCTGATCTTGCCTGTATCTTGTCTAGTAACCCAGCTCTCTTTGCCTCAAGCTTAGAAAATCAAATAATCCCATCTTATAATTTCCTCAGTAACGTGCTTAAGTCTGATGAGAAGATTTTCCTTGCTATGAAACGATACCCACGCCTTATGGGATGCAATCCTTATGATATTTTGTCATCCAATATCAATACTTTGCTGGATACTGGAGTTGCTGAGTGTAATATTGCTTCAACACTTTGTTCACTGCCTTCAACATTTGTTAGAAGTCCGGATAAGTTTAAGGATATGGTCGAGGAAGTGAAGGATATGGGGTTTAATCCTTCTAAGCCGATGTTTATTGTGGCACTCTTTGCAATGAGTTCAATGAGTAAACCGACATGGAAGCGGAAGATTGAAGTTTTTAAGAAGCTCGGTTGGTCCGAGGAGGAGGTTCTCGAAGCCTTTCGTAGGTATCCCTCGTTTGTGAGGTTATCTGAGGATAAATTTGTGGTGACAATGGATTTCCTGGTGAACAAAATGGGCGTTTCACCTAGTGTTATTGCAAAACGTCCCCGAATTCTGTTGATGAGCATGGAGAAAAAGATTGTTCCGAGGGGTCTGTTTGCTCTAGATTTGTTGTCCAAAGGTGTTATCAAGCGCATTTACTTGAGGTCATTGTTGGGGCCTTCGGATCATGTGTTTATCGAGAACTTTATCAATCGTCATAAAGCGGAAGCATCTCAGCTGTTAAAACTATATCATGAAAAGTTGGATCTTTCAAAGAACTGGAGAATGGATTGTTGCAAACTGCAGCATTTATAGGATATTGACAGTAAAAGGTTTCAATTTACTCTTGATGCTCTGAGTCGGATTCTTTTAAGCTAAAACATGCTTGACATTTCGGCTAAGATTGCTGTTAATACAATCTTTTATCCTGTTTTTCTTCTTGTTGCCATTAGTTAAGCTTGAAGTTGACTCATTGCTCTAATGATTTGATGTGCTATTACAAATGATTCTGCCCTGATTTTACTTCTGAAAATGTACTGTTATGCTTGCTTTTGGAACCATCACCTGTTTACTTCTTGTCCAATTAGGAAGGCCAATGATTATAGTGAAGGGTCTACTAGTTGCCATTAGGATTAGTGATGTAACACTGTTATTTTTCAGGTGTTAGATGGCACCTTATTCGTGGAACCGTGTAGAAGGGTTCTCTTACTTGCTTAGAACCTATCAAAGGAAGGGTTCTTACGGCAGCTTTCGGACTCCCCTGTTTTGTGATCACCGTTCCCTGGCCTTCAATGCTCCGAAGATCTAATCTCATTCGACCAGTGGTTTCGACCTCTTGCCGCCTTCTTCCCTGTGTTTTGAAATTTTAGACCCCAAGAAAAAGGCATGTGTTCGTCTCTCCCCTCATTGCTGATTGCTCAATGTTGATTCTCAGAATTGTTAAACCAGAAATCATGTGACCAATGTAGATACCATTTGCTAGCCATTATCTGACCTTTAATTGTTTTTGTTTTCTCATTGTCT
The DNA here is from genome assembly GCA_958450335.1 of Hibiscus tridactylites. Classification (NCBI taxonomy): domain Eukaryota; kingdom Viridiplantae; phylum Streptophyta; class Magnoliopsida; order Malvales; family Malvaceae; genus Hibiscus; species Hibiscus tridactylites. Next base: position 84,718,819 of record OY288270.1, read on the forward strand.
TTCAAGGTTATAAACACTCCATGATTGTTCTTCACCATGATTGTAAGATCTAACAGGTTGTGAATATTAACTTTTCTTCTGCAAACCTTCCATTCAAAAGTTATCAGAAAATCATAAATTAATGGTATATCTTATCAATATTATAAATGTGGCTATAAAGGAAAAGAAATATCTTAGAGGTTTAATGGAGAAAATACATTGATTTTTCTTGAAAAATACAGTCCAGCTGCGTCTAGCTTTGCTGATATACCTGTTGTCTGTATCCCATCGGATCTACGGTTGGTACTCGAGCTCCATCGTCCGCGTCTTCCTCCGTCCAGAACTTCCAGAGTCCAGCAAGGACCCTACTGCAGTCATTATGCCATCAAGTGAATCAGTAAGGTGGACCTTGACAATGGTCTTCCTTGCTACAGTCTAGTCAGAGTTCCTCCCCTTTTACAGCCACAAGACGGGTTCTCCAAGACAAGTATCAAGGCCATGAACAGAAACATTACTTTTTTGTGCAACTCTTTGAAAAGAATCGGCTTCCGTTCTTAGTTATCCCGGTTCCGATTCAGGTCTAGCACACAGCAGCGCCGATCACCTATGTTCATGTAGTCTTCATACAATGTCGCGTTCGCCTCGAATAAAATCCCGCACCTTGCTTTTGAATAGCCATTGAAGAACCCCCTGCAGTTACATTAGGGGAAACCATGTTCAACACGTCCGATTCTTTTGAAGTCGATTTGTTTATGATCCAATTTTTTTTATACGAAAAAAGATCGGATATAAGAATAGAAATGCTTGATTTACTATGATATAAGAATAGAAACACAGATTTACGTTGAAAAGATGAAGAAATTCGCCAAATGTTGAAAAATACAAAAGAATAGTGAATTGGCCAACCCTGCTAGATTTCAGCTACTTCCCTGCATCCTATTAGTAACTTTTACAACCCTTTTTTCCTGCTGAAAAAAGGGAAAAGAAAAAAAAGGGTTTCTATTCGAGTTTGATTTTCCTGGAAAAGGAAAAAAAAAAGGTTTGGTAGTGTATTTTCTATGTATACTCATTAAGTATCGAATATGAATTTTTTTATATACGAATGGTTTTAGAAAATAAGAAACAAAGTAGCTTCTCTAGCTATCTCCCCAGCTCCCATAATGTTGGGAGTGTGGATTCATGGATTCTTTAACAAAAAAAAAAAACCATACACTCACCGGGTTAGCAGGTGCTTGGCTCTATGTTTAAAAGGTTTAATTACATTTTTAGTCCATCTTATGTACTAGAAATTCATTTCAAGTTCTTCTAGCACTATGATTAAATGGAAAATTTTTATTTTTGGCCCCCTTAAAAGAAAAACTTAGAAAATGCAACATAATCTGACAGCGCTGGTGATATTATCAACCATTAAAACTAGGGTTGTTGACAAAAAGTAGAAGAGGTAACAATAATCATGCAACAATACCCCCATTAAATTGATTTCTCTACTTCAAAACTGAAACTGAACTACATGACATAACACTTTCAAACATAACTTCCATTACATTTGGCAAAGTTAAGGTGACAACATTCCTCAAAACAAGGGGGCAAAAAACTAAGTCCAAAGGTTTAATTACAACAACAAACTGAAAACGACATTGATACTTCCTTGCAGAAATTTAAAAAAGAACTCAAAACAGTGAATACCCGAAGTCGACCACATCACTAAAAGGAGGCATTGAACTGGTTTGTGGGACCATCATGTTGTTGTTGTTGTCATAAAAACCTCCCATGCACCCATCTTGAACCGTCAATGGAGAAGGGTTGTTGTTGATTATAGCCGAGAGTTCATCAGATTCCATCTTCCCCCATGATGATTGCTGCTGCATGTCAACATTCCAAACAAAACCCTGATTCAGTTCATCAAAACCCTGAACGTAGTTATCGGAAAGCGATTGGTTTTCGACCGGATTCTGGTTCATGGAAGTGTTGCAGATGTTTGAAACATGTGGAGAACGAGAACCGGTTGGTGTTGGTGGTCTCAAGCAGTTATCAGGGACAATGCAAGACAAGTAACCGGAGTTGCTACTTTGGTCGGTTAAAAAGAAACTATTTTCATCAACTGAGCCATACGGGGTACTAATTTGATCGGCACCATTGTTGTTAGGTTGCGGAGTGGGTTGGAACTGATACGAAGTTGGTACAAAGGCACATTGAAGCAACTCAGCTGCAGTGTTGTTGTTGTTGGAGTATATGAAGTTTGTTCTCGCTTGTGTTCCTTTCATGGAGAGTGCAGCTCTATCATACGCAAGGGCTGCTTCTTGAGCCGTATCGAACGTGCCGAGCCAATGCCTTTCTTTCGTCGTCGGATCACGGATCTCGGCAGCGTATCGGCCCCAGGGCCGACGTCTGACGCCGAGAAACCGCCCCGGCTCGGCCTGTTTCCTTCGGCCCCGCCTTTCACCAGGCTGAGACGGGGCGGTGTTCCTTTGAAGCAAGGCGAAACCAGCTTGGGTTTCGATAGCTTCATAAGTTTTTGATGTGGACATCTCCATGAAACTAGTAGTAATGGAGCCTGGTTTGTATATGTATATATATGGAAGAGGTGAGAATGTGGAGATGGGAGCTGAAAAGGGATAGATTGTGTGTTTGGATGGAAGTGGTGAGTTCAAAGTGTAAAGGGAAGTCTTATAAAGAGAGCCATTGCTTGCTGTTGTCATTCCCTGGAAGACCAGCTTACCTTTTTCTACCTACTTTTCTATTTTTATATCTACTTTTCTCCTATGCTTACTCGTGAGAACTATTTATGTTAAGTTTTAAGGTTAGAATTTATGATTGGATTTAGAGAATTAGGGGTATAGTGTATATTTTAGTGTTTGGTATAAAATAGACACCGAAAAAGGATAAATGATTTTTGTTTGATATATTTTCAATGGTAAGAGATGATATTGTTCTTTCTAAATATCCGAATTCATGTGCATGAGTTTATCAAAAATTTAAAATTATACTAAAATTATAAAATAATAAGGTTAACTACACTTAATTAGGATGGAAATCTTCTACCCCTTTTCGGTGCCCCTACATATGCCCCCACACTCAAAATTAACTTTAGGGTTTAGGGTTTAGGGTTTTATGCTAGGGATTGTGGTTAGGGTTTAGGGAATTTAGGGTAGGGTGTATTTTTTAGGGTATAGGGTTTAGGGTTTAGGATTTAGAATTTAGGGTTAGGGCTTAGATTTTAATTTTGTAGTGTTTTTTAGTGTTGATGCATATGTAGGGGCACCGAAAAGGGGCAGACGAATTAACATGTTGTTACAAATATATATTTAATTTAGTTTTTTTAATCCTAAAACTTATAACATTTTATTAAAAGAATAGTGAGTGACTTGTTTGTTACTAAATTTATATTTAAATGACTTTATATGTAGTTTACCCTATGTGTATATACAAAACCACTGTTCTCTCGAAGTCTACCATTAACCTCTAGAATCTTCTTAATTCCTTACTTTCATAAAGATATTAGTTAGTCCAAATTATTGATATTTTTAGCTATCCTTATAGAATTGCTGGTATGGGAACTTTTCGGATTTATCGTTAGCAATTGATGGATTAAAAAATGATTTTTCCTGTAAATTTTGGGATTCAACAGAAAATAAAAGTATTATACAAAATAAGTTTTTAACGGCATTTTTTAACTTTATAACGGTGTTTTTAAGCACCGCAAGAAGTAACACCGCAACATGTCAGAAATATCTAGCGACGTTTGATCATTAAAACGCCGCTAAAAGTTATAGGCTATAACGGCGCGTGTAGACAAACGCCGCAAAAAACTGTTCTTTAACGGCGTTTGCGATTACAAACGCCGCAAATTTTATCAATTGTGTCGTTTGTAGTTTAAACGCACGCCGCGAGATGTACAAAATTAGCGGGGTTTACTCAAAAAACGCCGCTAAAAATCTATTTTGTTGTAGTGTATAAGAATCAAATTCCAAATTTGAATATAATAGAGGGACTAAAACTATAATTTAACCCCAAAGCTGACTATCATTATGCAAATATCACATCGGATCAATGTAAGCTACTAGGGTTAACTAATTCAAAGTATGAAAGATAATAATAACTAGATAACAAAGCCATAAGACTGTTTAGTCACTTTCGAACATTTGATTCAATAATTAAAATAATGAGAAAGATAAGATTAGTACTTAGTTGAGTAATCAAAAATATTCATATTATCTATTTGTATGGGTTCGAATTCTAGCATTTGTCTTGAAAAGATAATACTTTTAATTTAATAACGAGAAAGATTTAAATTTAAAATCTTAAATAAAAAATCCAAAGTACATGAGTGGTTTTGGTAAGAAGAAGAAGATGGAAAGCCTGTGATTCATATAAAAAAAACCAGAAAACCAAAAACCGCAGCTTAAACAAAAGAAAAAAACAATTTAACATGCTGGGTTAACACATGTGAATCCGCATATCGAGCAAAAATTAAATCAATCAATTTAGAAAATTAATTACAAATCAATTCTTTGATTTGTCTGTTTTCATATATTTTCAAAGGGAGTAGTTGACAGATTCATTACAATCTCTTAACTAAGCACAAAAATGTTCTTCCACTGTCATATATGGAACCCATAAAGTCAAAACCCTTTGATTTGTTTCTATTTGTCATTTTGTATAGCCTTCAAAATTTTTGGATTTTGTTAATCGATACTTGTCGGATCGAGAGATAAGAAGTTTGATGCCTTAAAATAAAGTTTCGGATTTAAATCTTATGATTGAAAAATATAATACTAATAGAACTTTGCCCATGTTTAAAGATATGACTTTATTTGACTTTAGATATAATCGGGACCGATGTAATTATACAAAAATAGCATTACTTTAATTATTATGTAATAAGTTATTATTATTATAGAGGTTGACCTTGGTCTCATGGATAAAAAATGGGTTCCATTAATGCTAATATACTAATACATGCACATAAATGTTATAAGATCATGGGCATATAAATATAATTTTTTTAATAGTATTAAAGAGATTACAAGATAGTATTTTTTCATACATATTTTTAACCTTTGACAATGCATGTAAACCTTGTAGACGAGACGATTTCAACCCGGATCTCTTAGGATGAACATCATCCGCTTTTTCACTATGACCATTTGTTAGATTAAATGTGTTGAAAACTAATCACAAGAGTTAGACGTTTAGTTTAGGGTTTGAGACCGCTTGCTTTTCTCCTAAAATTAGAAGGTCTGTCCCTTTACTTGTTAGACTAATTTTAGGGGTTAAATGTTTAGTTCAGGACTTTATTGTTTAGTGTCTATAATTTAGGGTATAATATTTAGAGTTTAGGGTATAATTTTTTAAGATTTAGAGTTAAAATTTTAATATTTAAATTTTACAATATAAATATGTATACTTGCGTAAGCTTGTGTATCAAAATTTTGTTTATTTTTTCAATGCGTAAATTATTGCATTTAACAGAAGTATTACTTTAAATAGAAAGTCAATTAGTCTATGTACTATGCATAAATTGGCGGTTTAATCTATATATTTTATTTTAGTCAATCTTAGTCACTAGACATTTTGAATTTTGAAATTCAGTCTTGACTCAAATAATACAATGACAACATAACTAAATGACAGAGACTTGGAATATCAAATTGAAGTAGGAGTTAAATCTATAACTTACGCATAATATAAGAACTGCTAATAGAATTAGACCATTGAAGAAGAGACAAATAAAAGATGGTGGGTCATCGTTTCCGAACATTTTTTTCAAGCTTCTTTGAAAACTTTCTTTTTAATAATTGTCTTTTTAAACTTGAGAAATATAGGGAAACTTTTCAATCTTGTCTTTGGTCTCTCTACAAAAGCAAGAAAAGATAGGGTTTAGTCAAAAGGGTAATCAAATTAGGGCTTTAAAGAACAAATTATAAAAGCAAAGGTGTGTTAAACTATCCCCTTTAATTTCAATTAAACTTGGGTTTCACAAGCATTGGGAAGGGATAAAGTAATAATGGGTCAACCCAAAACCTAATTGAATAAATATTTTTAAAAGTTACAAGTATAATCGGAATTAATTACATCATATATCCTCAAACTGTAACTCTTATTTTAAATTGGTGCTTAGACTTTTGAACATTCAACTTTCATCCTCAAATTATAATCTTCATTCTAAATTGGTCCCCCAAACTTTTGAACGTTGCAATTTCATTACCAAATTATCGTTTATGTCACATCATATCATTACATGGTAAACATTAGTGTTTACATGTCAGTTAACAATTTTTATAATTGTTTTATTAACATGGGGCATGATTAACATATATTGATGATTTAGAGGTGGAATTAGAACATTTTAAAGTTTAGGAGGCCAAATTAGAATGATGATCATAGTTTGAGGATGAAATTAAAATGTTCAAAAGCTAGGGGACCAATTTAAAATTTTAGGATAAAACCGAAACATTCAAAAGTTAGGGGGGACTAATTTAGAATGAAAGTTGTAGTTTGGAGACGTGTGATGCAATTAACTCGTATAGTCGCAATTATAATTTTTTTTAATATACCGATGTGATTACATAGTAGTATATGTTCATACATTTTTTAACCATTTGACAATGCACACACATGTGCTTGAACTCGAGTCTTTTAAAATGAAAAACGTCATCTTTTCCAATTGAATCACTCGTTTTAAACTTAAACGATACACATCCAATATGTGAATTAATTATTAAAAAATATGATCCTATTGATAATCCAAATATATTTGAATCCAGACAATAATAAATCTAGACAGAACTTGTACACTTAATATAATTTAAACTCAAATAAAAAACTGAATTGAGAATCCATTATATGGATTAAACAAAAAAAATATTTGAATAATTTAAAGGTGATTATAATGTAGCATCTATTCATAGATATTTTTAACCAATTGACAACGCGCATATATCGTGTAGATAAAACAATTTAAATTCGTGTCTCCTAAAATAAATATTATCCACTTTTTCACTGGGACACTTGTTAGGTTTGGATTAAACAATATTTAAATGATGGAACTAAATAGATTAGAGAATGACAAATTACAAAGTTTTACTATTATTTTAAGTACTTAAATTAATCATTTTTCATTTATTTTAAAAATGCTACTTAATATATTTATATATGATTATGGAATTAGAATCTATGACCATTGGCATTGACTGAAGAAATTACAAATAAACATGGGTTTTATTTATTAATTTCATATTATCTTAATTCTTAAATCACAATGTGATTATATTTCCATATACAAAATAAATGATCGTAAATTAAACACCTTTAAGTACAAATAACATTCAATTTAAGAGTTTGAAAAAATTATAAATAGTTTAAATATTATATAAAAATATTTAATTTGATAAAAGAAAAAAAATCACACAATTCAGTGAAATGTATTCAAGTTGGTGTGGTTGGTCCAAAGAAAACATCTTTTTCCTCATATTCTGGGTAGACCAAGGAAAAGCAGTTATTTTCTCTTTTTTTTCGTGGAAATGCCACATGCCAAAAAAATATTGAACATGTTTTTTATATATATAATAAAGGATGTCTTTTTAGCCTTGCTTTGCATGAAAGTTTACTTATGGAAGTTACCATTTGAAGATAGAAACAAGCTTGGTCAAGCCTCTTTTCTGAAAAGAAGTGAGTCCAGTTAGACTACATGCTAGGAGAATTTTAGAATATTTAGAGGGTTCAAATTAAATTGTAAATTGTTGTGGGGATTAAAATATAAATTTCTGAAAATATAAAATCAATTAAAATTTTAATTATTATTTTTTATTGTAATGACAAACATACCTAGGTCTGAGCCTTTAAGTGAATAGTTTAAGAGTGAATAATTGATGTATTGGAAATAACCCTAAATTCAAACCACTATTTTTAAATTTAAACCCATAAACTCTAAACCTTAAATAAAATCTTTAAACTTTAAATTTAAGGCGCTTGTAAAAACTTTTAAATCTACTGTCTGAATATAAATTCACGATATATTATACAGAAAATTAAATCATACTTTGTATATGTTTTATATTTTATATTTAGAAAATTGTGAAAACATTCTATTTTTTTATGTTCATATTCTTTGAAGAGCTGTATTTAAATATTTGTTTGCCTTTAAATGAAAATAGATGTAGCTAACATCTATAAAGGTGATAGTTATTAAGATTTATTTAATTAACTAAGTGATCAAAATCTTATATTGTCTCATTTTGCATAAATTTAAATTATGATATTTAATTTATGAATATAATTATCTCTGCTAATAAAAGATGTGATAATAAATTAATAATTTTCAAAATTAGGCATCCGTGGTGAAACATAGTAGAATGGTCTTCTATACAACGATGACGAATGTGGCAACCTGTGCCACCATCCCCGCTTTACTCTATTGCCTTCTTTAATTATATTTCACAGTTATTTAAATAGTTACAATATCATTATAATTCACAATAATATTAGTTTATTATATGCATAGCATATTGTTGAACACCACTAATAGTAAATACCGTAGTACATCAATAAAATTTTAAATTATTGTTAAAATCATAAAGGATTCAACTGGTAATTAGATATTTTTTTTCTAATATAATTTTTACTTCTTAATTTAAAATATTAAACATTATTTTTTATCATAAATCTCCATAAACCTAATATTTTGTAGCTGCCACAACGTCGTCCACGTCCACCTTCTGGTGCAACTGATATCATCTCGTCACTGGACGTCGAGGAACGCCACTGTACTTTTCAGATCGTGCGTCTGCAACTATTGCTTCTCATGTTCGCTGGGATTGACGGCGCGACATAAAATAGGAGCAGAAACGTGCGACTAGAGCTCGATGGTGCTGAAATTGACGGTGTCGAAAGGGCAATTATGAAAAAAAACTCTCCTCAGCAGCGGCTGCGGTTGCGGCAACGGCGAACGACTGGGGATGAAGAAGATTTAAGTTGTTTAGGATTTTTTAGTTAGAGTTTATAAAATAAAATAATACTAATTTAATATTAAAAATATAAATAATTAAATTTGGTTTCAAATATGTCTAATTGTTCATTGAATCCCCTACGATTTTAATTTTTATTAAAATATTTAATGGTTTCAAATTAATTAAATTTGGTTTCAAATATGTCTAATTATTCATTGAGTCCCTTATAATTTTAAATTTTATTAAAATATGTCTAATTATTTAATGGTGTTCAGCGGTGTGCGACATCTGTTTTGAAATTTTCCTTCACAATATTAAATGATTGACTCAATATTCATATTTACAAATTTAAATGCGTTTAGACATGCCACAAGAATAAATCAAAACCGAACCTATATATTGTATAATTTTATTTGAATACATATTAAAAATTTTAAACTTATTTGAATAAAAACTTAAAAAAGTTACGATAAAAAAATAATAAAAATTAAACATTTATTGAAATAATCAACTACTAGCTTTTTTTAAACCTAATCAACTACTAGTTGGTCTAACGAAATGAGATGTTATATTTTTAACAGGTATACTTAATATTCGATTTAGATTAGTCGACAAATGAATCGAATACATTATAAAAAATAAAAAATTATAAAAATCTCATTTATGCACATTCTCCAAAAACACACATTATTATTATTATTTTCTAGTATTAAAGGTAACCCGAATTTAGGGGAAAAAGATTATTGTCTTTCATAGAACTTTGGACTTTGACTCCAAAATTGAAAATTAAATTTTCTTTTTGGAAAAAATGTAAAACATAGTTTGTTTTTATCGTAAAATATTCCCATTTTTGGTGTGATTTTATTTTATTTTTTTAACACCTTTTTAGTTTAGTCAAGCAGTCAACACACACTCGTGGCCTTCCACTAAATCAATCATTTTGCTTTTATTATTTTAGTCCCTAAACAAACCTAAGAATTCCGTCTCGCCCCTACCTAATTAGGTTACAAAATAGATACATTGAATTAATTAAGTTGAGTTTATTTTTACAATTGAAATAAACTAGGACAGTGCAAGTTAGCCCCATAGATGTTATGTATAAAAAGTTTTTGAGTTTTATTAATAAAAAGATATCGATTTACTGATTATTAGTTGGTCTAACATGAACGTTAAGTTTATTAAATAATATTTATGGTTCAAATACATACATTAAAAATATAACAAACTAAAATGAGATTATTGCTTCCATAATAAGTCTCTATAGTACTAAAATCATATTAGTCGATCAATAGGTTAGATAAGTAGTTATACCTAAAAGAAAATTAAAGTTCTCTATTTCACTTTATGAAAAAGGCAGGTGTGAGATAAATGGTCTAATTTTGGTTTTAACCCCTCTTATTATGCTAGATGTTTTATATTCAATTATATTTTTTTGATTAAATAGAGATGTATTACATTCTCATGGCTAGATTTGAATCTCATATTCAATCATATTCTAATTTTATATAAGATTATTAGCAAGCTCAAATTGATAACATGATTAGTTACTACGGTGATAATATATTTCTAAAAAGTCTTAAACTTTCAACAGATATGCTCTATGTCCTAATAAAATTGTTACTTTTCTGTTTTAAAATTGTCCCACTCAAATTATCACTTTAAAAAACTCAACCAATTTATATAAGACAAATTTACTTTTCTATCATCTTTAAATTTCCCAACAAAAACTGTAGAACTAATGTTTTGATATAATAATTGAAAAATGTTTTGGACTAATTTGAAAAGAATTTAAAACTTGGTTTTAAGTCCAAACAACTTGAAATTATGTTTGAGGTATTTTAAAAGGTTTTTGGCAATGTTTTTACTAATTTTAAAGAGCCAAACTTAACTTTTCAAGCTACCCGTATCGATACGGCTATACCCGTACCGATATCTTTTTGCCTCAGTTTGGTCACTGCCAAAACCCGTATCGAAACAGGCTTGGTCGTTTCGATACGAATCAGGATCGTTTCGATACGCCTGGTAAGCGTACCGATCCCCTTTCAACCACCCCAACGGCTACTTTCCCAACGATCATTTAAAAGTGAACCAATACCGATACGACCTCAAGCGTATCGATACGCTCAGGCTAGCAAGAGCCCAACGGCTAGTTTCTGATGAAGGTCGTACCGATACGGATCCAAGCGTATCGATACGAATGGCTGCAGAACAGCATTAATGAAGGGAAATAAAGTCCTCAACGGCTCCAAATCATCCCCAACGGCTAGTAACGGCTATAAACTCAATTGGGAGTATAAAAGGGACCTCCAAGCATCTTGTAATGGTTAATGCTTCAATTGTAACAACATTATGATGTCAAAATTTGTCTAGAGCTTTAATTGTCCAATCTTTGCTTAGACAACACTTGTGAGCCAAAATTGTTAAATTTGCTCAAGTGTTTAGGTTTTGGGTGAGTGCTTAGAATTGCAAACAAACACCTATTAGAGGGATTTCTAGTTTGCTAAGTCTTTCTTTGTAAAAGAGAGTGTTCCTTCAAGCTTTGGGTAACAAGCTTTGGGTAGTAAGCTTTGAGGGTTGTAACGGTTTCCTCCTCATCCGAGAAAAGGAGACGAAATTCTTAGTGAATTTGTTGGAAATCCTTAGTGTGAAGCTAAGGTAGTGGATGTAGACCTTGGTTAGAAGGTTGAACCACTATAAATCCTTGTGTCAAATTGCTAATTTTTCACCTCCCACTAAAACACCCAATTATCCAACTTCTCCATACTTGGCGAGCAAGAACGGTTGATCGAGTCGAGCCCCACACAACTCAACAATTGGTATCAGAGCTTGGCTCAATCGAAGGGGATTCACATCCTATTGAGAAGATCCGGCAAGCTCGATCAACATGTCGCCAACCGGCTCAATGGCACAATCAATCGACAAACCGCCTTTCTTCGACGGAAATCACTATGCCCATTGGAAGACAAAGATGAAATTCTTCTTGAAGTCAAGAGATTACAAGCTATGAGACATAGTTGAAGATGGTCCATTCGTGCCTCAAGGAAGCAAAGTGGAATGGAGTGCCGACGATCGCAAGAAGATGGAGCTTAATTGCAAAGCCTTGCACATGCTCTTTTGTGCTTTTGGCCCAACCATCTATGAGAAGATGTCTTCTTGTGAGAGTGCCAAGAAAGTATGGGACAAGCTTGAAGTCACATACGAGGGAACCGATGAAGTCAAAGAGACCAAGATTGGGCTCCTAACCTTAGAGTATGAGAACTTCAAGATGGATCCGGAAGAGAACATCGAGAAGATGTTTGATAGGTTCTCCACTATCACCAATGGTCTTAAAGGTTATGGAGAAGCCATCCCGGAAGAGAAGCTTGTCCGAAAGCTCATCTACTCCCTTCTCGAGTCATGAGACTCAAAGAGAACCGCCATCATCGAAGCCAAGAATCTCAAAACCTTGAAGCTTGATGAACTCATGGGGTCTCTTCTCACTCACCAAATAATGAAGAAAAACAAAGAAGAGGAGAAGAAGAAGGAAGAGATTAGAGCGATGGGAAAGAAGAAGATCATGGAGCTAGGCATCAATGCTAGTGCCGTAGCTCTCAAATCCTCCACATGCCATCATGTAGATTCAAGTGAGGAGGAAAGTGAAGATGAAGAGATGACTTATCTCTTCAACAAATTTGCCCGGTTCATGAAGAGCAAAATGGAAAAATCCAAGCATGAATCGATGAAGAAGATGAAGGACTCCCACAAATCCAAAAAGAAGGGATTATCTTCAAAACAAGCATATGTGGCCACATGGAGTGATGAAGACTCCACCGATGATGAAGTAGCCCACATATGCTTGATGGCCCTCAATGAGGGGGAGGTAACTTCTAACTCATCTATTTCAAATTCTTATACATTTGATGAGATACAAGATGCCTATGATGATTTGCTTTTGGAATTCAAGGCATCATTTTCCAAAAACAAAAAGTTGATTTCAAAAATAAAAATTGAAAATGATTTGCTTTCCAAAACAAATCTTGAACTTGAAGCAAAATTAAAAGATTTTGAACAAAAATGTCTTGATTTACAAAATTTGCTTCTTAACGTTAAAAAAGAAAAGGATTTGATTTCCAAAGAGCTTGAAAAGAAAAACAATTTTGGAAAATCAAATTTTTATGTAAGACAATCTAGTGCCCCTAGATTTGTGAATGGAAAATGTTTTAGAAGTGTTTGGGTCCCAAAATGACTAACCACTTCAACAAAAAGGGATGAAATTGAAAAATGGATTCCTAAGAGGATTAAACTTTGTGCTACTAATGTCTATGGATCCAAAGCAATTTGGATACCAAAAATTACTTGATTGTCTTTTGCTAGGTGTAATGGAGAGTGATCAACAAGTCAAACTTTGAGGGGGAGCTCCATGCACACAAGGAAGAACACTTGAAGAATGAAGGCCTCACATCCTCCCTTTGGGTTCAAGTGTTGGTAAAATCTAGTTGTTTATTTGTTATTATTTGATTTATTTTCTTTTATGTCAACTAGATAATCATATATGTTGAACTAACATTCTTATGATGCTTTGAGTAAGGGGGAACCAATTTTAAACCAAAATTTTGAGTGTGTCAAATTTCTTTTACCTCTATTGTTATTTTGAAACTAAATGTTTTAAATTCTTTTTGATATAACAAAAAGGGGTGAAATGGTTTGAAAAATTGAATTTTCAAATGAATAAGGGGGAGCTTTATTTGATTTCATATCTTTAATCTCTTATTCACATTTTTAAAGTTAAAGGGGAAGAATCCCAAACAATTTTTCAAGTGTGTTTTATTATATAAAAAATGGGGAGATTGTAGAACTAATGTTTTGATATAATAATTGAAAAATGTTTTGGACTAATTTGAAGAGAATTTAAAACTTGTTTTAAGTCATAACAACTTGAAATTATGTTTGAGGTATTTTAAAAGGTTTTTAGCAATGTTTTTACTAATTTTAAAGAGCCAAACTTAACTTTTCAAGCTACCCATATCGATACGGCTGTACCCGTACCGATACCTTTTTGCCCCAGTTTGGTCACTGCCAAAACTCGTATCGAAACATGCTTGGTCGTTTCGATACGGATCGGGATCGTTTTGATACGCCTGGTAAGCATATTGATCCCCTTTCAACCACCCCAACGGCTACTTTCCCAACGGTCATTTAAAAGTGAACCAGTACCGATACGACCTCAAGCGTATCGATACGCCCAGGCTAGCAAGAGCCCAACGGCTAGTTTCTGATGAAGGCCGTACCGATACGGATCCAAGCGTATCGATACGAATGGCTGCAAAATAGTATTAATGAAAGGAAATAAAGTCTTCAACGGCTCCAAATCATCCCCAACGGCTAGTAACGACTATAAACTCAATTGGGAGTATAAAAGGGACCTCCAAGCATATTGTAATGGTTAATGCTTCAATTGTAACAACATTATGATGTCAAAATTTGTCTAGAGCTTTAATTGTCCAATCTTTGCTTAGACAACACTTGTGAGCCAAAATTGTTAAATTTGCTCAAGTGTTTAAGTTTTGGGTGAGTGCTTAGAATTGCAAACAAACACCTATTAGAGGGATTTCTAGTTTGCTAAGTCTTTCTTTGTAAAAGAGAGTGTTCCTTCAAGCTTTGGGTAGTAAGCTTTGAGGGTTGTAACGGTTTCCTCCTCATCCGAGAAAAGAGGACGAAATTCTTAGTGAATTTGTTGGAAATCCTTAGTGGGGAGCTAAGGTAGTGGATGTAGACCTTGGTTAGAAGGTTGAACCACTATAAATTCTTGTGTCAAATTGCTAATTTTTCACCTCCCACTAAAACACCAAATTATCCAACTTCTCCATACACTGCGAGCAAGAACGGTTGATCGAATCGAGCCCCACACAACTCAACAAAAATAAAAGTTAACTTTTTAAGGGTAAATTTATTATTTAAATTATTTTACACCACATGACTTTTTTTTCTTTAAACTTCTTGAAAATCAACATGTGACAAATTAAGTGAGACCGAAAGAGTATAAAATTTGTTATCGGCTAAAATATTTAATTAAATCTATACGAACCTCTAATTGTGTAACTGAGTAACATTAAAAAGAAATTTATGTCTTCACTTTAACAATAATAACAAACAACATTATTAACTTAGACTTACCGATTATGTCAAATTAAAAAGTAGATTTCAACGCTCATCAGAAATTATATTATAGGCTCGGTTCGACATGTCATTCATGGTCTCAACCAATAAAAAATATTCATTTCATTAAAAATTTTTATGTCATCTTTTTACTAAGTAAATCTACAATTGGTAAAAGTGGTTTTTAATTTAATTTACGGTAAATCTGAGTGAAAATTCATTTGATAAAAAAAATGACATGAAAAATTTTGATGAAATCAATGTTTTTTATTAGTTGGGACCATAGATAACGCGGTGAGTCGGGCCTGTAATATAATTTTTCCATGCTCAGCCATACAAATTGGATTAATAGTATTGTACCTTGTAAACTCGTAGGCCACTAAACACTAAATCAAAAAAAAATCATAAACTCTCTCCTGCACATCATTCATAATGTAAACTAATGGTGGAGGGAGTCGAAGTTTAAGTGTGTCGGTTGATACTTCAATTTTTTATAAAAAAATACACACTTTTTAATATTTAGACTTTTTTTGGGATTGCACTGGACAAACGCTCGTTAAGGACAAACGATTGTTGGCCAAAAGCTGAAAAATACAATTGTTCTGAAACTCTCGTATGAATGCTAAAATAAGTGGGTAAACGCCGTTGAAAGCCAAATAGAGTTATTGGTGATTGTTGTGACCGGTAAATGATCGTTTGAGACAGTAACTCCAACTAGAAACGCACCCTTAACATAAAAATATTAAAAATAAAATTGACAACATTTAAAAGAAAATTAACATTGTTTAATGCCGTAATATATATTTCATGGCTCTGTTTATGATATCAAGTAGTAAAAATCAATAAATAGTGATTAATTCGCTAAAATTAAATTTGAATGTTGATTATATGAAACAAAAACTAAAGTGTATGATTTTCATGTGTATAAACAATAAATAGTGATTGATTAGTTGGTCGAGTACTAATAAAGAAAGGTCATATTAATTCATTTTATATGAATTCAAATTTAACATTTATCTTGAAATACAATACTTTACTATTTAATTAAAAATAATAAAGTGAAACAAATTTATACTATATGCAAGGACGAACGCAAGACTTTAAGTTATGAGAGCGAACTTATAAAATTTTAGGATGAACGAACTTATATAAATTTAGAGGGGCAAAAATAAATTTTCAATAAAAAATATATTAAAAATTTTAAAATTTTTCTAAATCATATAGAAATTTTAAATTTTTAGTCGGGGCGGCTGCCCCCGATAGCCTCCCTCGGTCCATCGCGACTATATGTTTTCTTTTGAATCCGATTAATATGTAGCATCCATGACGTGCACGTGGAACTGTTGCCACGTCATCCCGTTGCCATTCTCTGAGTGAATCCACCGTCGATGACGTGTCGAGCGTTAGGAGCCGCCCGCCCCTTACAGCTGAATGATGAACAGGATGACGTTCGGAGAAGGTGGGGGAAGCTACACGTGTCGAAAGTAGATTTGGACGGAATTATATCACGGGGAAAACAGCACGTGATGGATACGAGGTTTAGATCGACGGTAGGGATTAATTTAGAATGATGGAAATACAGTGAAAGCGAATCTAAAGGAGAGGGTTTGGTCAAAGATTGATGAAGAACGGTTTGATTGAGATTGGACGGCTGATACTGACACTTTCCTTTGTCCTCGATTTAGGCCACATAACACGAGATTTTGCTCCCCTGATACAACTTGCAAAATTTCATACATTTCCGATGATCAAATTATAGTCTTGCTCACTATACTATGTTTAAGTTTGATATTTAATCACTATATTTTAATTTGATATAATTTAATTTCTTTATCTTTAGAATGTCATTAATCAATCCAAATTTGATATTTAAACACCAACATGAATTTTACCTTTAAACACTCAGTTCTAGAACCAACGAGCAACTCCGAGTGAAAAAAATGATGATATTTATCCTAATAGATATGAGTTCAAGTACATGTGTATGTAAGGTGTGTGCGCGTTGTCAGGCTTGTTTATGAGATTTTGGTGGCTCTAGGGCAAACTAAAAAAAAATGAGCCCATAATCAAGGATTTAAATTACGATTGTAGTCATGTTTTCGGTCATGTTGCGTTTATCGCGATTGTAGCATAATGAATGTTATTGCGGTCACTAAGGGTATCATGGTTAGGGATGGACATTTCACCTGGACCCGGCGGGTTCCGACCTGACCCGGTTCGATCAGGTCGATTTTTTGTGAAAAGTCAAGTTCGGGGTGAAGAAATTCGACCCGACCCGAACCTGGACTAATGTGTAATTTCCCCTATATTTTAGGAATATTTTGTAATAATACCCCTCTTTATATATTTTTTATAATTAGGTCCTTAAAATTTTTTTTTACAATTAAGTTCCTCAAATTAATTATTTTTTTACAATTAGGTCCTTAAAATTAATTCATTTTACAATTAAGTCCCTAAAAATGGATTTTTTAATATATCGGGCCGGGTTGAAATATAATGATTTTCGAGTTGGGTCAGTTTCGGGTAATTGTTTTTTACTTGGCCGAAAAACCCGACCTAATCTATGCCTATCCCTAATCGTGGTTGTGATTTTTTAAAAAACATATATTTTTGTGTACATAACAGTTATAGATATCGCGGTTTCGGACGATGTCAATACTGTTATATAACGGTCCTTGTTGCGGTTGCGGACCGTTATTTAAAGCATTGTCCCTAATAACAATTGTTGAAAAAATTTAAATTTTAAAAGTTGCTCCATAATATATAACAAGTATTGAAAAAATTGTACTCTTACTAACAAATAAATATTAGAAAAGAAAATTGAAATTTAAGATTACGCCTATAATAACAAATATTGAAAATAATTTGGTCTCCTAAAAACAAGAATTGGAAAAATTGAGCCCTTAATAACAAGTATTAAAAAATTAAATTTTAAGAGTATGTCCAAAATAAGAAATATGGGTGATCGGGCACTCAATAACAAATATTATAAAAAAATCATAGAAATAGGCCCCTAATAATAAATTTTAGGAAAAATAAGCCCCTAATAATAAACACTGGGAAAACAATTGGGGCCTAATAACAAGTATTAAAAATAATTAGGCCTATACTTAATATAAAAACATTTTTTATAAGTATGATGCACTACATAATTTATGAGACAGGGCATGTGCCCCTCCTGCCTAGACGCATATACGACCCTGAATATTGTTAAAGAATTAAAAAAATATAGACATATACTGCAATCTAATCACATCAATATATAAAAAAAGACTCATTATAACTCATCATGCTACCATGAATTTTTTGCAATAGAATAATTGTGTTTAGAAGAAGAAGAAAAACATTAGTAATTAGAATAATGAGTTTTGTAGAACTCTCCAAGTAATCGCAGTGTAAAAAGAATGTTGTTATTTCTAATAGATTAGAATTCGATCAGATTATTTACATGGTGTACGTCCATTATCAAAATGATAAGAAAAAAATGAACATATACTATCATGATATCACAACAGATACTAAAAAATAAAAAAAATAATAATTTACTCTGTTAACTATTTGGTTTGATTAATGATAGTTTAAAAAGTACAAATAGCATAATAATAAAAAATGCTCAATTTTTTTTTAAAAAAAAGGCCGACATCCATTGAACACAGAGACGATTATAAAAAAACAGAGATATATGGGAAGAAAAAAAAGCAACACAAGCGCAAAAAACACAAACAAATCGAAAATAAGGAAGCAAGAAACACAAATAGGGCAACATCAAACAAATAGAAACAAATCACAAACGCAAAAAAGGAGCAGGGTCTTGCACCCAACGTTAGAGGGAGGAGAGAACCGACAAACAAGGGAGGAGGACACCAAGCCGACTGTTGATCTTGAACATGCATGTTCATCTCTGATAGTGCAGAGAGATAAAGACGAAAAGTAGGTGATGCAATAAGAATCTCAACCGAAGTCAAACGCTCAAAGATCAGAGGATGCATTGACAAGAGGAGGGCGAAAATCGCGACTCAGAAAAGAGTCAGCCACCGAGCAAGGAGGCCTAGAGCAGGACCTCCGACGAGAACACTTAGCAGACTCCAAGGCAAGGGCCAAACCCTACCGCTCATCTGCGAGCCCATGCTTCCCCTCACGGGAGACAACCCGGCTAGAGCCCCTGCCACAGGGGAGGCATTCCGCAACAAAATGACTACTGAATTGTCAGAGAAAATCGAAAGCTGGAGCGAGAAGAAGACATGAAAGAAGAGAGAGAAAGAAAAAACGAAGAAGAAAAAGAGAAAAAGAGTGTCCACCATTGAAAGAGCACTAATAACGCCACCCACGGAGAAAATTAAGGTTTTCTTTAGAGAGAATGCGAAGAATTCATTTTTAGAAAAATGTCGAAGGCGAATATTGTACGTTTTAAAAAGCTCAAATTTAAGTATACTAGAAGGATCAAAAGTATAATTTAACCTTTTCCCTTCATTTTACTATGGTATAAAATTGTGAGCAAAATCAATTATCTGTATAGTGGCAAACGACGTGCGTTATATTAAACTTGAAACAATAACAAATTTAGTAGTTCAACATTTATAATTTTATCCATTTCATCTCTATTTGAGTTAAATTTAATAAATATTAAATCACTTTTAACATAAATGTTAATTAAAATATTAAAATTTTAAGGGTATTAATGTGACAACCAGTATAACTGTCGTCTTTTATTTCATGCCAATATAATACTATTTATTTAATACGATAAATTGACAACTCAATAAATACTTTTAAAATTATAAAAATTTCAAAAAAAAAAAGTGTAAAGTACACTTGTACTTTCATTCTAGTGTTGTTAAAAAAATTAAAATTCTAAGACACCGGTATCAGATTTACTTAGAAAAGAATAAACACTAAATCAACAGAAGATATACTAAATGTTAAGGACTAAGTCTATCTCTTTGCATGGACCAACTTATCTCAGTGGTTAAGAGAAGGATTGTTGTTCTTAAAGGTCACGGGTTCAAGCACCAATAACTGCAGCAGGGTGATTGTACATGCATTGTCAAATGGTTGAGAGTATATTCAGAATATATACTACTTGTAATCACCTTAGCTTGTAATCACCTTCGCTTTAAAAAAAAGTCTATCTCTTTACCTTTAAATTTTGACTCACACTCTCAAGTTTGAACCCTTGACAACCATTCATATTATTACTAAAAAATTCATTTTCTAAAAATATTAAAGTCTTGTAATTATATTAAATCCTAACTAAATTTAGAGTATAGTCGAGCGAAATCTTTAAATGAAAGGTAATTTTTTATTTTATTTTTCATTCAAACTCAAAACCTTATTTAAGTAACATCAAAATTCTTATTGTTTAATACATTGAATTTAGTGAAATAATATATCAATTTATTTCAATTTGGGCCATTTGATTACCGGATCAAGGCCGATTTTAGAAAGGTTTTTTCATTTTATTTGGGCTTTCTATTTAGCAAGCCTATTTCTATTAAATGTACGCATTTTGTTTACTTTTGAATTTCACTTCACCAAGATCTGTAATACTCGTAAAATAAATTGCGAGAATGGTGATAACAGTATTTAAAAAAAAATTATTATTTCATTTAAAACAAAAATTAAACCTTTTGAAAATGAAATAACCTTATTGTCATAGAAAAAGTTTTATATCCTAATTATCCAAAATATTAATATTTCAAGGTTTTATTCTTACTTTAAAGATAAATAACTAAATATCAATATCATGATTAGTCCTGTCGATAGGTCGGATGATCCGTTCAGGCCAGCCAGTCCGAACCAAATTTAGGTAGAGAATTTTAGTTTGTGGATCAGTTCAATCAGTATAAATTTTAAATAAATTAAGTTAAAATATATATTATTATAAAATTATATTTTAATTATTTTATTATTTTTAAAATTAAAAATGATATATTTGGATGGATCAGGACCGAGCCTAGACTTTTTTAGAACTGGGCCTTGATTTTGCCCGACTTGACCAATAAACACGTCTATTTAGGGGCCGAATCAAAGAATTTAATTTGAGGTGTTAAAAATTTTAAATTTTTATGAACTTTTTTGAAGGACGTAATAACAAATAATGAGTTATGAGTGTCATTTCTTTTTTAAGAAGTATGATTTTTTAAGGTGTCAATATTAATTTTTTAGATGAAATGAAGATTCTTATTGCGAAAAACGAATTGCCTCCAAGTTATAAGCTCAAGAACTATAGATCGATAGCCAGCTTTCCATGCACAAAATAAAGTTGTGTTAATTTTAACATTATTTTATATTAAATTTATATTAAGAAATCTCTAAAATTTTTAGCGTCATGTGACACCCCTTTAACTAGTGTGGTTCTGCCAAGCAACAACTTATGATCATATTTTTTTTTATATAAAAAAAGGCTTAATTGTAAAACCATCCCTGAAGTATGCCCTCTATTAACTTTCACCCCTAAGCTATTTTGTTAGTTTTCAGACTTAACTAGGGGTGTTCATAGTTAACCATTATAATTCAACGGTTAACTTTTAAATTTTGTTCTTTGTGTAATTAGATGAAAATACCTAAGTATAACGTGTTTATCCCATTATTGTTAACTAAAATATTATAACGTTTAACCATGAACACACTTAGCCCTAACGGCCTAACGTTTTCTACAATCACCACTTTTTTTTTAGCTGTTTTTCCATCCAAAATGATGACGTGGTGCTTGGAGAGAAGGTCAAATGACAGGTTCCGGTAGTATCACGTGATAAAACATTAAAAAAATAAAAATTGAAAAACTAAATATTTTTCTAAAAATATTCTTATTATTTTAATTAAAATTGTTTGACACTTTTTTTTTATTTTTCTAATACTTTTTTTTAAATTTTTACTTTTTAAAATAAAAAGTTCAAAAAGTAAAAAAGTATTAAAAAATTCTCAAATATATATTTACAATTTTTAGATTTTTTTTGCATCATTTACATTTTATCACATGACTTTACGTAAGTATGTCACGTCAGCATTTAACTAATGTGATAAAAAATAAAAACAATAATCACATTTAGGGTATAGTTTAATCAAAACTACTTTAGAGTTTATGATTAGGTTTTACGATTTAGGGTTATCCAAAGTCAACAAATCACATACTTAAAGGCCTATTTGTATAATCCTTAAAAAATACTTCAATTTGGAAAGAAAAAGTTCCACTTTATAAACTCATAATCCAATGTTTAGCTATTTGACCCATTTTTTAAAATTGAGATATTAATGTTTAGATACATAAATCCCGATTATATTTAAAATCGAGCCAGATTAAATCTTTTAATTAAAAAAATTATTTTACATTATTTTATTCATTAAAAAAATTTAAACGGAATATAAGAGAAAAATTTCGTGTATTTCATTTATTTATTTTAAATAACAATTAAAATTTTCTTAATCCCACCAGCATAATTAAAAAGGGGTAATTATTCCATGCACAAGTGCTTTGTGGAAATTTTGTTTACACAAACACCTTAATTTTAGAGTTTAGGGACTTCATTTGGGGTTTAGAGTTTATGGATTTAAGCGTAGTAGTTTTGAATTTCGGGTTGTTGATATAATTTTGGGTTTAAGGTTAAAATTTAGGGTTTATAGCTTAAAACCTAAATCCCTAACCATATTACCCTAAAACCTAAACTATAACCCTATACTCTAAACTTTAACCATATACTCTAAATTCTAAACTCATACACTAACACCTAAACTGAAACCTAAAACACTAAAATTAAGGCGCTTGTGGAAACAAAAAGTTTCCACAGCATGTTATGGGATAATAATCCATTAAAAAAGGTGTAAGGGTGCTTGAAGCCCTTGAACTTTTGTGAAAAAATCAATTAAGTCCTTAAAAAATTTTTCACACAATTAAGCCTTCAAACCAATAAATTAAATCAATTAAGCCCTTTGACCAATTTTGACCATCAATTTTTGACAAGTTTTTTCTTGAGATATTACCGCCACGTGACACACTATAGTTGTTGAGTGGACCAATTTAATGTGATTTGGCCAAGAGGGGGTGAATTGACTATTTAAAATTTAAGGGAGCAAAAAGGAAATTAAAAAATGGAGGACAAGACAATTTATAGTGGTTCAAGCTTCTAACAAGCTTTACATCCACTACCTTAGCTCTCACTAAGGATTTTCAACAACTTTCACGAGATGTTCTTCTCCTTTTCTAGGCTTAAGATGTAACATTTACAATCAGTCAATCTTTGTACCCAAAGATTGACTCAAAAGACTCTCTTTACAAAGAAGAATTTGGAAAAAGAAAATATCTCTCACAAGATTGAATATTTTGCCCAATTACAAACAAACATTCTCTCAAACTTGAACTAATGATTGACAATAAGAATTATAACAAGTTGGGTACAAGATTTGATTCTATTTAGCACAAGGGTTTGGAATATAGCTTGGATGTTGCAAGAAGGTTCAATAGTTGTTGTTGGTGCTTTAGAGACTTGCTTTTATACCTTATCATTGATTTCTAGCTGTTTAGGTGGTTGAGGTCATCAATAGAGACGTTGGAGCCTTTATTTCGCACTATAAATGCATTTTTGCAACAGGCTGTTTCAAAACACACATGCCCGTATCGATACATGTCTCAAAATAGAAATGGTAGTTGTGTGTAATAAATAGGGTGTATCGAAATGCTCGAAGGCGTATCAAAACAGTTAGGGACCATTTCGATACGGAGTATAGCTCATAATTGAATCTGTCAAAACTTGTATCAAAACACCCTAGGGGTGTATCGAAACAAGTAACAAAAATTTAAATATTTTTCATATTCTAATAACTGAAAAGTAACAGTTATATCTAGGGATGGGCACGGGTCGGGTAGGGTCGTGTTTTTGGCCCACCCGGACCCGACACGAAAATAAATATCCTAAACCCGCACCCGAACATATTCTTTAAAAAACCTGACCTGACTCGAAAATAAATATACTAAATCCGACCCCGACCCTACCTTTATAAAATTAATTAATTTTAGGGACCTAATTGTAAAAAAATAATTTTAAGGGACTTAATTGTAAAAAAATACAATTTAAAGGACTAAAGTATAAATAAAAATTCAATTTTAAGGAATTAATTATAAAAAATATACATAAAGAGGGGTTTTATAAAAATATCCCTAAAAAATTGAAGGAAAATTACACTATTAGTCTCGGGTCGGGTCAGGTCGGATATTTTCTACCCTAAAACCGAACCCTACCCGACCCGAGTTTATCATCAACAAAACCCGAACCCGATTTTTTCATTAAAAAATCCGACCCGATCGGGCCGGGTCGGGTCAGAACCCGTCGGGTCCGAGTAAAATGCCTATCCCTAGTTATATCATTAAATGCTCAAATTTGAAAAATCTTAACCCTGTATCGAAACGAACAAGGCCGTATTAAAACACTATTTAAAATCTTAAAGACCAGATGACAATCGTATCGAAACGGGCAAGGCTGTATCGAAACGCCAGTCTCAAAACAATAAATTTCGTATCGAAACAAAATTTTCTAGTAAGCTCTTAAGATCGAATCGTGTCGAAACACCTAGAAAATTTTATGGGGTTTAAGTTTTGACTTTAAAACATTTTAAGTCTAAAATATACTTGTCAAATGTGAGTATTTTGAGTACTTAAAAATTTATTTACTTTGCAATTTGGCCCTTAGACTATTTGTTATATCAAAATCAAACATTGGTTTTACAATCTCTCCCCTTTTGATATAACAAAACCAAAGTAAATTTTTAAGTAAACTCCCCCTAAATTTAAGCTAGGTTTTGAAAAGATTTAAAAAAATTAGCTTCACCTTTCTCTCTTTTTTGTTAGATCAAAATCATAATAATTCAATGAGGAAATAAACAATATAAATCAAACAACAAAAATTTCATTAAGCATAAAAGCATAATAGTTCAAAGTAAATAGAAATCCAAACTAAAATCCTAAAAATATGAAATCAAAGCATAGGTCCTAAAAGGAAAACATAGATAGGTGCATAAAAAGAGAAATCCTAAAATAGATTATATGAAATGAGATGCAAAGGGCTAAGGCTCATCGTTATCTTCATCATTAGTCGTGTTCCTTCAAAATTGTCTCCACTCGCCATAAAAGCCGGTAAAGGAGATGACCATCGATGTTTGTTGAGTTTCAACCGAAGTAAGTCGATTCTTAACATTTTGAACTCGCTCTTCCAAAGATGTGAAACGAGTATCAATAGCGGCAAAACCGGAGTTCATGGAAGTATCCAATGAAGCAATGTTAGTTTGCAAGCTATTGAATTGTTCGGTGAGAAAGGTCATGAGAGCTTCATTGTTAGGTGGAGCAACTTGAGCTTGAGCTTGAGGTTTGGGGACGCAACTTGAGAAGGATTCTCAACACGAACCCAATCTCCATCAATGTAGTGAAACTTGCAACGGATAAGAGTTCGCTCATCAATGGGATCCTTGAGAGATTCTGAAAAATCAAGAGATCAATCGATCCCCAATTTCGAGAACAAATAACTCAAAGCGGTTCTATAGGTGAAGGAAGTGACAAGATCCGAGTTACGATTTTGGAAAAGATGCACCATCTCGACAAACATGATGCGACAAAGATTTGGTCGATGTTCCTAACGAAAGCAACGAAGCCAAAAATCATCAACTTGGCGAATGTGTGAGAACTTTCCCCCGGATGGACGAAACCACCAAGAGACCATGAGATGAAAGATGCGATCATGAGCATCAAAGACTGTAACGAAGCCACCAAGAGTATGTCCCAAAGAGTTTTCATTCGAAATACCCTCATCTTCAAACCCAAAAACATTGACTAAAGTTTGAGGATCAATAGGAAACTTCTTCCCCATGATGTAGAATTCAATGACAATCACTTGAGAACAATCGACATTAGAAATACATCAGGCATTGGCATAAAAGAGAAGAACCATGTTACGGTACAAAGTACCGGGTAAGCTCAAAAAGGGAAAGAAACACCAACGCCTCAATAAAGGAAGATAATGAAATTTAAAACGTTTAGAATCTAAAAAGGGTATAGAAGTAACACGCTCACTTCAGATTGAATGATCTTGAAAAAGTTTGAAGTTGTTGTGGGCTTCATTGTTTCGAAGACTCTTTTGATAAAGTAGAGTTAGGTTGAGAAGAGGGGATTCATCATCGTTGTTTGTACTACCCCCAGTCTCACCAGTTCTTATTCTCTTTCTAGAACCCATATTCAAAATCTGAAAACAAATCAAGATACAAAACACATGTATGCTTAAATCAACAAAATTCAATCCAATAGTCAAGGTATTGATAAAAATCTATATAATATAGTTTACAAACATATATAAGTATAAAACGAATTTTTGGTAAAAAGAATTTTGAAAAACAGTGAATAAAAATATACGATATAAATTTTATATTCGAACAAAAAAATTGAATTTTAAAGAATTTTTGCAAAAACTTCAAAACTCATACTATAAGTATATATTCTATACAAAAATTGAGTAAAAACAACAAAGAAATTTAAACAAAAATTAAAAAGAAAAGGGGTTTATACCTTGATATAGGAAATTGGATGAATGAAGGATGATTAATGCACCAAATCACTTGCAAAGCCTTAGCCTTGATGTGTAGATTGAATACCCTCAAAAGATTTTAGGTTTTGGTGTGAGAAATCAAAAGATTTGAAGAGTTTATATAGGGGTTTTCGGCTAGGGTTTGAAAGAAAAAGAGAGATTAAGTTTTAATTAAAGTTGGATACTCATTAAGGCTCATTTAAAGAATCTACGTAGTCACGTATTGATATGCCACTTGGCGTACCGGAACGGGGGGATCGAAACGTTTCCGAGCCGTTTCAATACAAAACCTGTTTCGGTACAGGTATTAACTGTCTCGGAACAAGACCACGCACTCGTATCGAAACACGAAGAGCATGTTTCGATACGAAAATGGACAATGACCATCTTGGTTTAAGAATTGAGACCCCGTATCGAAACATATTGACCTATTTTGATACACATGTGTCAGAAAATGCATTTTGGGCACAAAGGTGTCCAAAAATTAGATTTCAAATGGTCCTAAATGCATGTACATGAGATATGAGCAAGATGTATGGGCTAAAACAGATACATACTCCCCCTAGCAATAGACATAGAAGCATCACGAAGTAAAAATATATAAGCATGATCATCAATCAAGTTCAAGCAAGTTTTGACATTTAAGAGCTCTAAAAGGTCAAGATAGGCTAGCTAAGCCTAACTCTCTCCTAAGAGCACAAAAATGCTCATTCACTACAAAAAAATGACATATACCAACGAACAAAAAACCGTCGGTAAAACACTTAAAATCCGTCGCTATATAGTCTAAAACCCTATACCGACGGACAAAAGTGATATTCCGACAGACAAATAGCCGTCAGTAAAATGCTGGTCGGTATATATCTATAGCGACGAAAATAACCGTCGGTATAGATGTTGGGACCCTATACCGACGGACATATCCGTAGGTATATGTATGACCTATTCCGACAAATTAGTGTATCTATTCCGACAGAAATCCTCTGTCGGTATAAGGCTGTCTTTACCGACGGCCAGGCCGTTAGTATAAGTTAATGTATTAACCGAAGGTGAGTCGTATAAGATACATATACCGACGGTCTTGTCCGTCGGTATATGTTTAATTGGCAATTATTTTTTCATTTTAAATATTAATAATTGTTAATACTATTGTTGTTTTTATTTAATATTATTTTTTATTTTAAATATTAAAATTACTAATACTATTGTAATGTTAGATAAAATTATAACAATAATTATTTATTTTTTAAAGAAAAATATAAGGTTTAATGTCCCAAAGAAGAATAAGATAAATTTAGTAGTTATCACTGTATTCTAATACATACAAGACAACAATTCTTTGGTTACAGTGTAACCGTTATAATGACAATGTTGAAGAGAACAGTGATCCAAGGAATTGCAGCAACAAAATGACGAATCATTAACAACTATATGACAACTTGAATTGGGCAATCCCATAAGTATATACTCCCGAGAATTAAACAATGTGAAATTGACCGTCCTTAACACTACTTTGATAAACTTGATTTGGATTCCAACCAATACTTGAGTTCCAACTTACGAAGGCTAGGATGAGCATGCTTGTCGTCACATAATTTTTCTTTGTAGTTCAGACCGTATGTATGCCTGACATGCCATCCAATAGAGAACAAATTATCAAAATCACCAAAGAGAAAATAGAAAAAAAATAAGTTCAAAATTTCGACAGAAAGAAAGCAGAATAAGTAAAACTCAATATATATGAATAGGCAAACTACATCATTTAGAAGTTAATGCCCCCAACAAATGAAAAAACTAATTTTTCCATAAAACACCAGCAATCATCACAATAGACATTCATTACTAGTTATTACCGTGATTACATTTTCAAAGGCACCAAGATCGTATGGATGCTTATAGACATTCCCTCCTTTCTCTGCAAGCCACATAGCTCTCACCCCTTCGTGATACTGCCAATTTTAAAAATAAAATTCAAGGAAATAAGTAAAACAGTTGTTCTAAATGAAAAAATAAAGCAGCAATAAGCATAATACAATGTAAAATAATCCTAAGTACCTCAATTGTGGTCTTATTTTGCAAAATAAGGTAGATATGCCAACCAAGGAGAACGCTTAAAGCTACACTTAAGGGGACTAGAAACAGTCCAGAAATAACCTGAAAATGGTAAGTTATAAGCATAATATGAATAAAAAGGTAGGTAATCACTTTTGATAAAAAAAAAGGTAGGTAATCATTGGCGTTACATATGCTATTCTGAAAGAGTCTGCACTTTGCTGCTTATCATTATGGGAAACACTGGTTAAGCTCCCCACAAGTAAAACCTGACATTTAAGAGAACAGAAGAAATAAATAAGAAAAGAACCAATACATAAATCAATTCAAAGGAAGAAGAGGTACTTATTGCAAGAGAACAAGTGCGTATAAAAGCATAAGAAAGAGCTTTCATAAATAACAAGATCCAAGGAGAAATAAGTGTTGTTTTGATGACATACCAGAGAATAGATGCAAGCAAAACCTTGTAGTTGGCATGGCCGACACAATTATTTATCCAAATGCAATGGTGATCCTTGTAGAGGCTTCATGCTGAATCCTTCAAACGAAAGTGTCCTTGTTATCATGTAGTATGAGCCATAAATGATTGGATAGTGCTAAATCTCTACCATCTGTCATCGTAATTGAAGAAGATGAACAAGAAAAAATATCATGGAAACATGATTAGTGTGAGAATCATTAGAAAAATCAATAAAACTAAGAATTCAAGCAGAGCAGATAGTTGTAGAAAACTAAAATTTGAGTGCAAGAAGACAATAAGCCAATGAAGTGAGAAAAAAATATATAAAAAGTATGCCTTTAACTGCTGGCTTGGGATTGGAGATTATGCATTTGTTTAGGGTTTTGCCTGTGTTTCTGAAAGATCTTTATAAGGAGACGATATGCAACCTAAATTTTAAAAGGAAAATATATAAATATAGGAGAAAAGATCGGCTCTTTTCGTTCCGTTTTAATTCCGATTTCGACTTCAACTCTGAATTTCACTCAACTATTACTGTCCTCAAATCAAATATGAATTTGAGATTGCCACAACTCATACACATGCATTGCTTTTTGGCGTTTCAATTGTTGCAGAGAGGGATATATATATGCTTTTTTATTCTGCAAAAGGGAATCAAAACACGAATTATCATCCATATCCAGACATGAATTCACCTATCAATGCCACTGTCTCGACTTGAGCAACAGTGTCGCCTTTTAAGGTATTCTATCACAGGTAAGACCGGGATTTTTTACAGACATTTTCATGGTGTTCCATAACCCTAAACCTAAATCTACAGAAGATTGACAAATCTAAATCTAAATCTACCGAAGATTGATAAACCTAAACCTAAATCTATCGTTGATTGATAAACCTAAACCTAACAATTGGGAGAATAAAAGAGAAGAAACATGAAAGAAGAAAAAATATACTTGCAGAGATGGAGTCTGAACTTTGAAGAAGAAATACTCTAGCGCCGGTTTCTTTATTGTCCATTTTCAATCGCCAGTTCGCCACTTCCGCTCGAGAGAAGAGAAGAAAGAAATCAAAAAAAATAAAGAATCTTGAGAGAGTCTGTATTTTAACGCTAGGGGTTTCAATTTTTGGGTGAACAGAAATCGTAAAGGGGAGGGGTTTTTTAAGACTTTTTTTGTATATTTTAATCAATAAATAATTAAATATGTATTCTAAATATTTAAAAATAATTAAACATGAGAAAAGTTTAAACCTACTTATACCGATGGCCAAAAGTATCCGTTGGTATAGTTTACCTAAACCGACAGACAAAATTTTCTGTCGGTAAAATTTTTATCGATACCGACACACAAAATCAACCATTGGTATATGGCTCACCTATACCGACGGTTACTATAGATCGTCGCCATAAATTACATCTATACTGACGATTTTTTGATTTCCGTCTGTATAAATTATATCTATACCGACGATTAATATATCCGTCGGTAAAATTTATAACTTTTATCGACAGTTTTATTTTCCGTCAGTATATATTGTCTATACCGACGAATTTTGTCCGTCGGTAAAACAAAGCGTCAGTATATGTATATTTTTTGTAGTGATTTTTAATGGTTTGGAAAAGATATCCGCTAGTTGATTTGAGGTATCAACATATTCTAGAACAACATCATTTTTGAGGACATGATCTCTAATGAAACGATGTCTTATCTCTATGTGCTTGGTTCTAGAATGTTGGATGACATTCCTAGTGAGACATATGGCACTAGTGTTGTCACACTTAAGGGGTATGATACCTACATCAATTCTATAATCTAGAAGTTGTTGCTTCATCCAAAGGACTTGAGCACAACTTCTGACCAATATATATTCCGCTTCGGTGGTGGATAAGGCTACACTATTTTATTTCTTGGAGAACCAAAATATGAGCATAGTACCTAGGAATTGGCAAGTGTTGAAGGTACTTTTTCTATCTATCTTACAACCCCCATAATCCGCATCAGAATAAGCATGTAAGCTAAAGGAAGAGTCTCTAGGATGCCAAAGGCCTAAACAAGGTGTGTCTCTAAGGTATCTAAAGATTCTCTTAATGGCTACAAGGTGTAACTCTCTAGGACTAACTTGAAACCTAACACACAAGCAACCATTAAACATGATATCAAGTCTACTTGCGGTAAGTTAAAGCAAAGATCCAATCATAAAACGATAAAGCTTAGAATCAAGGCACTTACCTTCTTCATCCTTGTCAAGCTTAGAACCATATAAAGATTTTGTTAATTTGAAAACATGGTTTGGAAAACTTGGATCTTCAAAACCTAGTGGTTGTTATCCATTTGAAAAAGCTTGAAATCATGATAACATGCAAATGCAAGAAGCATCCTAGTTGCTTCTATTCTAGCTACGGGTGCATTTGTTTCATCAAAGTCAAATTGTAGAACTAATGTTTTGATATAATAATTGAAAAATAGTTTTGGACAAAGTTAAAAAGAATTCAAAACTATTTCTAAAGTTCAAACAACTTGAAACTATATTTATAGGATATTTCAAAAGGGTTTTAAGTGTTTTCAAAGCTAAATTCAACAAAACCATCCAGGCGTTTCGAAACGGGCTTTAATCTGGGTGAGATTTTTGCATTGCATTTCGATACGGGCTCTGTCGTTTCGATACGCCTATGTGGCATTGACCTCAACAGTCATAAACTCCCAACGCCTATTTCCCAACTACCTTTTAAATACAGAGCGTTTCGATACGGGGACAAGCGTTTCGATACGGCCAATGGCGTTTCGATACGGGTGCTGCAACAACTCTTTCTATATCAAGAGCGTTTCGAAAAGAAGTGGAGTGTTTCGAAATGGGGAGTTGTAGAACTGCATTTATGGTGGGAAATGAAGTCTCCAACGGCTCCAATTCAACCCCAACGGCTAGTAACGACTACAAACTCAAAAAGGAGTATAAAAGGGACCTCCAAGCATCTAGTAATGGTTAATGCTTCAATTGTAATACAACATATGATCAAAATGTGTCTTAGTTCTTAAGTGTCAATTCTTTGTATAGACAAACACTAGTGAGCCAAAATTGTTAGATTTGCTTAAGTGTTTTAGGATTGAGTGAGAGCTTAATTGTGCAAACAAATACCTATTAGAGAGATTTGAGTTTGCTTATCATCTCCTTGTAAAGAGGGTTTGATCAAGGCTTTGGGTAGAAAGCTTGATCTGTTTGTAAGGGTTTCCTTCTAAGCCTAGAAAAGGGGACGAATCAATAGTGAATTGATTGGAAATCCTTAGTGGGAAGCTAAGGTAGTGGATGTAGACCTTGGTTAGAAGGTTGAACCACTATAAATCATCTTGTCTTTATCAATTTTAGCTTCCACACCTCTATCACCCAAAATTCCACTTCTCCACCACTTGGCGAGCAAGAACGGTTGAAGAAATCGAGCACCGAAAAACCCAACACAATTCCCTCTTCTTGAGTGTAACCTTGAGTAACAAGTCTAGCCTTGTTTCTCACAATGTTTCCACTCTAATCTAGTTTGTTTCTAAAAGCCCATTTAGTTCCTATAGTGGATTTATTACTAGCCTATCAACTAAAGTCCTTACTTTACTTCTCTCAAATTGATTAAGCTCTTCTTGCATGGCCAATATCCAAAAATAATATTTTAATGCTTCTTTGATATTTTTAGGCTCAATGCATGAAATAAATGCAACATGGTTCATTAATTTAAGATAACGTCGAGTAGTTACCCCCTTGGATGGATCACCCAAGATTTCACCACCCTTAACATAGTTGAGTTCCCTTGGGTAGCTCACTTCCTTTTCCTCAATTGTCATGTCTTTTAAAGCTTGAATGAGAGGATCTTGTGCTTCTTCCTTGGTTGGAGCCTCATCCACCTTTGATGGTTGCTCACCACCAATGGCTTCAATGATCCCTACATCATCATCATCATCACAAGAATCCTTCCTTGGAAGGAGGTTGTCATCGAAAACCATATGAATAGACTCTTTTACAACTAAGGTTCTTTTTTTAAACACTAAATAGGCTTTAGAGTTTAAAGAGTATCCTAAAAAAAATAACTTCATCGGTTTTTGCATCAAATTTACCTAAATGATCTTTTCCATTGTTTAAAACAAAACACTTGCATCCAAAAAGATAAAAATAGCTAATGTTATGCTTCTTTGATTTTAAAATCTCATAAGGAGTTTTCTTTAAAATAGGCATAATCATTACTCGATTTATACTATAACATGTCGTGTTTATGGCTTCTGCCCAAAAATATTTAGGCATATTATTTTCACAAAGCATGGTTCTAATCATTTCTTCTAAAGTACAGTTTTTCCTCTTGTAGGGCGTGTAGGTGTTCCCTTTTTGTGGGAGCGCAAATGCACACTCCTGTCAAGTTGTAGTATATAAGATGTCGAATCCTACGAGGATTAGAATAGTTTCTTCGAGTGTGTATCTGCACAAGAAATTTAAATGCACAATCAATTTTAGGTTTGGTTAAAGGAATAAAACTAAAAACACAATTAATTAAAGTAGGGGAGATCAGAGTGATAGAATGGGCCAGATAATTGCTGCTCAGCAGTGTGTAGATTGCGTTGCATAGGTTAAGGTTGGATTGCGCTGCCACAATATGCTGCCTTGGCGGGTATGGTGTGTGGCAAACTACGATCCTATCACGCGGCCGCAGCATGTCACTATCACTGCATGGGTGTGTACTGTCTCGACAGGTGGAATGGAAAGACGTCATAGCGGCAAGTCTGGCAGATACTCTAAGTTTGGAAGGATAGTCAACAGTAATCCTTCATATTTCTATGTTAGGATGCTCGAGATGTTAACTTGAGGACTAGTGTGGAACCAAGTTAGCCAAATCGGTTGGTGATCCCTTTTAGCTGCTGAAACTTGTAGACTAGTGTGGAACCAAGTTAGTCACGCCTCCCGTTGTGACCATACTTAACCCTTTCATGAGCCTTGCATTTTCGTGCCCGAAAAATAGATTCTCTCAAACGAATGGTGTAGAAAGATTGAAAGAATAAAGAACAATGGATTAAGTAAACTCAGCATATTTATTGCAAAACAACTTAACCTAATACAATCGTTTCTCACAACTACTTTACAAGCAAAAACCTAAACCCTAAGGAGTCTAGAACATAGCCGACTCCCTCTCTCTAACTTTCTCTTTCTATCGATCTCTATATCTCAGCTTGATTTGCTAAATACATGAGGTTTATATAGGCAAGGATCTAGTCTAAGTCTTTCTTAGAGTAGAAGTCCTTCTTGGAGTAGAAATCCTTCTTGGAGCATAAATCCTTGTTCAACAAGTAAAGATAACTTACTTTACTTATCGATCCTTGATCAGCTCTATCCTCCGCTCCAGGCCTCAGAAAAATGCAAGATTGGGCTCAATGGACTCAGAAAAATGTCCTCTATCAAATGATACCCATCTTGACTATGTCGACGTATTGTCGTCTGGGCGGCATTCTACGGCGGCAGCGTCTTTGGTGGCAACTGGAACTGCTTCAGTACAGCTCTTTCTGCTCCTTGCTTTCTTGTCCTCTCTTCCTCTGATCAGCAACCAACACCTGAAATAGAAAAATAACTAAAACAATACCTTTTCTCTACCAAATATAAGATATTCAATAAAAGCATGGTAAAAGAAGAAATATTGTTATCATGCATGACATGCAGCTAATTATGCCTAACTAAGCTTAACAACAGCAATAATAAGGGAAGGAATATGCATAAAATATAGAACTTCTAGACACTCTACACACCCCCAAACTCGAACTATTGCTTGTCCTCAAGCAATGCAATCTAACTAGTAAACCTGCCCTTGTACATAAATAAAAAAGAAAACCTAGTTTTTAACTTGGTTTCATTCCTTAAGGTTGTGGCACCTATATTAGTTTAGTGAGAGGGAATAACATAAAATAACTTAAAATTTTAATTCTAGTGTCAGTGCAGTGTGTGCAAGTCTGTGTACATGCTGAATATGCTAAGTATACTAAGTAAACAAAGAATGCTGTAAAAGTTAAAGAAAAATGATATAAGATTGCTGCCTTGGCAGCACAGTTAAGCACTTTTTTTCTTCCTTTTTTCTGATCATGGCTTTTAAGGGCTTCAGCTCATCACAACTACTTTCTAGGTCTGAAGCTAAGATAGGAGCATACTACGAAAATCTGAACCCTTTGAGTAGAGTCATCCCGTGAAGGCTTTCATTCACTCATGCTAATTTGTCTATCACTTCAAAGAATTTTAGATACGTGGACTTTGATAGCAGCGGAGTGTCCTTGCTCATGATCCTTCCTAGAGCCTATTTCGAGCACCTCTAGGGCATTCAGCCTTTTCTTTGTTTTGCGATCGTGGCAGCATTGCTTTTTATTTTACTTTGCTGCCATGTGCTGCCCCGACGACATACCTACATCCAATATAAGAATTTTCAGTAAGTTTAAGTAGGCAATGTATACTTAGAACTCAAACAATATTCAGCACTTAATAGTAGGGATGGGCATTTCACCCGGACCCGACGGGTTCCGACCCGACCCGCCCCGATCGGGTCGGATATTTTTATGAAAAAATGGGGTTCGGTCGGGTCGGGTCAGGTTTTTGTGTAGGGTGAGGTCGGGTCGAGTTGGGTTTGGGTTTTAGGGTGAAAAAATCCGACCCGACCCGACCCGAGACTAATAGTGTAATTTTCCACTAAATTTTTTTAGAGATAATTGTAATAATACCCCTCTTTATATTTTTTTATAATTAGGTCCTTAAAATTAATTTTATTTATATTTTAGTCCTTAAATTTATTGTTTTTTTATAATTATGTCTCTTAAAATTATTTTTTTACAATTAGGCCCTCAAAATTAATTTTTTTTCTATAGGTCGGGTCGGGTCGGGGTCGAGTTTAAAATATTTATTTTCGGGTCGGGTCGGGTTCAGTTTTAGGATAATTAGTTTCGGGTGGGCCAAAAACTCAACCCGACCCGTGCCCATCCCTACTTAACAGAAGTGTAATAAAAGTGTTGCAACTAAAAAAATTTCTAAGGTGTTTTTCATGCTTCTTCCCAAGATTAAGTTCAATTTTAAGTGTGGTGCGATAATATAATCGGCTAACTATCATAGGCACAAGTTATTTAACCCAGATTTCCAATTTTCATTAAGTACTAGGCATGATTTACAATGCAACTATATGCAACTACACGCTTACACTAAATAAATGAGGACTAACCCCCCCCCCCCCAAACTCAAGGTGGGCATTGCCCTCAATGCCTTAGATAAAAAATAAAAACAAAGAAAAACAGAAAAAATAAATAGAAGAAATAAAAAATGGAAAGTAGTTGCAGAGTGTAGAGATGATTTGTTCTAAGGGCCGCCTTTTGCTACTTTGGTGGCGGCAGGCTTGCTCGTGCTGCTCCTTGTTGTATTCTGTATGTTAGGGCTGATTCTAGATGTGTAGTTGTGAGACGAGAAATAAAAATAACTTAACTGAAAAATAAATCTAATCCTAAACTATTTAAATCTTCTTCTACTAAATACTGCAAAGATGTGGAAAAATAAAAATTATGTTACAGCGGGTTCGTTTCCGATACTTCTTATAGTCCACCCGCACCCTCCATCGAGTGACTATTCTCATGGGGGAGTCCTTCTTCCTCGTTCGCTTGTAGTCCATGCGAACTTTCCACCTTGTTTCTCTTCTTGGAGGCATGAACATGTGATTAGTAAATAGAATTTCGATATTCAACCACATACTTACCTTATTTCTGTTGGAATTCGTAGTGGCTAAATGTAGCCTTTGCTGTTGTGGCGGCTGCTTGGGCAGTAACCAATTGTTGTGGCAGTCCTCTGTCATACTCTGGTGAAGGTCAAGGAAAAACTCAAAACCCAGAAAAGCTTCTTGACTCCCCACACCATTTTCTTTTGTCCCCTCAAAAATCTACGTCAATAGAGATTTTGATAGCCTTAAATCTGCCAGCATAGGCTTCTCTAGATATATGTAGTCCAAGGTTACTGAGGTTTCTGCCAAGGCGGGCATTGCTACCGAGGCTGCAGTCGCGATGGGCATAATTGTTGAGGTTTCTCTCGAGGTAGATGCAATTTCCAAGGCTTTTGATATGGTCGTGATGTCATTTATTTCTATGTCGGTCTCACTAGTTGTTTCTATCGCCTTGCTCTGTTTAAGTTCCGCAATTCCTGCTTGGTCAATTTCTTGCATGGGTTCATCATGTGTGGGGTAGTCCCTTGCATTCTCTTCTCTTGGGATATCAGTATCCCTAGGTTTCAATTGCCGATGATCTATGGGTTCCGTGGCAGGGGTTTTATGTTCATCCACGGCGTTTATTGGAGCAGAGTTGCTTAAAAGTGCATCCATCCTGGCGAGTTTTGCCTTTATCGAGGTTGACACGTCTTGAGTGAGCGAGATGAAAGTTTGAAACGTGTCTTCTAAGGAATTTGATTGCTTTGGAGGAGGAATGCATTGTCAGGGCTTGTGTACTGCTGCAGCGACAAAATTGTCATAGTAATTTTTTTTGAGGTTGTTAATCGTACCATGAGAAATTTTGTTGCGGCGACAGATTCTGCAGTCCTTTTTGCTGCGGATGCGACATTTTCTCTTGGCCCCATTTTGGTTCGTCCATGTCTTCTCCGAAAAGTAAAGGGCAGTTTTCGAACACATGATTTCCCTCGCATAAATTGCAAGAATTATCAAACATCAGCTCTCGAGTGGTTTCTCTTGATTGCTCTTGAAGCTTACTACCTTGCCCTAGCATGTTTGTTGCTGTAACAAAATTGTTATGGTAATTTTTTTTTTGACAATTTTGATCATATCATGAAAAATTTTGCTGTTGCGGCAGCGACGTTTGCTGTCTTGTCTGCTGCCACGGCGGCAACTGTTGTTCATGTTCAAACATCAGCTCCCGTATAGTTTTCCTCGACATTGTGATACCCTTGGACTTGTAGCGTACCTGAATTTTTTATATATATACAAAAGAAAAAAAAGTTAAAAACCTGAAATTTAAATGCAATTAAATAAATAGTGCAGAAAACAAAACGAAGTCGCTATTGCCAATCCCCGGCAACGGCGCCAAAAACCACTAGGGCGTGTAGGTGTTCTCTTTTTGTGGGAGCGCAAGTGCACACTCCTGTCAAGTTATAGTATATAAGATGTTGAATCCCACGAGGATTGGAATAGTTTCTTCGAGTGTGTATCTGCACAAGAAATTTAAATGCACAATCAATTTCAGGTTTGGTTAAAGGAATAAAACTAAAAACACAGTCAATTAAAGTAGGGGAGATCAGCGTGATAGAATGGGCTAGGTAATTGCTGCTCAGTAGTGTGTAGACTGCATTGCGTAGGTTAAGGTTGGATTGCGCTGCCACGATATGCTACCTCGGCTAGTATGGTGGGCGGCAAACTACGACCCTGTCACGCGGCCGCAGTAGGTCACTGCCACTGTAGGGGTGTGTATTGTCTCGGCAGGTGGAATGGAAAGACGTCATGGCGGCAAGTCTGGCAGATACTCCAAGTTCGGCAAGATAGTCGACAGTGATCCCTCCTATTTCTAGGTTAGGATGCTCGAGATGTTAACTTGAGGACTAGTGTGGAACCAAGTTAGCCAAATCGGTTGGTGATCCCTTTTAGCTTCTGAAACTTGTGGACTAGTGTGGAACCAAGTTAGTCACGCCTCCCGTTGTGACCATACTTAACCCTTTCGTGAGCCTTGCACTTTCGTGCCCAACAAATAGTTTCTCTCAAACGACTGGTGTAGAAAGATTGAAAGAATGAAGAACAATGGATTAAGTAAACTTGGAATATTTATTGCAAAACAACTTAACCTAATACAACCGTTTCTCACAACTACTTTACAAGCAAAAACCTAAACCCTAAGGAGTTTAGAACATAGCCGATTCCCTGTCTCTAACTTTCTCTTTCTATCAATCTCTATATCTCAACTTGATTTGCTAAATACATGAGGTTTATATAGGCAAAGATCTAGTCTAAGTCCTTCTTGGAGTAGAAGTCCTTCTTGGAGTAGAAATCCTTCTTGGAGCAGAAATCCTTGTTCATCATGTAAAAATAAGTCACTTTACTTATCGATCCTTGATCAGCTCTATGATCCACTCCAAGCCTTAGAAAAATGCAAGATTGGACTCAATGGACTCAGGAAAAATGTCCTATATCAAACGAGACCCATCTTGACTATGTCAGTGTATTGTCGTCTAGGTGGCATTCTACGGTGGCAGCGTCTTTGGCGGCAACTGGAACTGCTTCAGTACAACTCTTTCTGCTCCCTGCTTTACTGTCCTCTCTTCCTATGATCAACAACCAGCACCTGGAATAGAAAACTAACTAAAACAATACCTTTTCTCTACCAAATATAAGATATTCAATAAAAGCATGTAAAAGAAGAAATAATGTTATAATGCATGACATGCAGCTAATTATGCCTAACTAAGCTTAATAACAGCAATAATAAGGGCATGAATGTTGATGAATATTTATTTTGGTTGTGTTTTGGTCCATATTTCGAATAAATATAAGTTTGAGGGACTTAACTGGGCTGTTTTATGATATTTTCATGCAGGGGACGTGATGCTGAAAATAAGCTGGAATTCTGCAGAAAATGCTAGAGTCATGGGCATGAATGTTGACTGGGCGCCACGTCAGCATCTTCTAGAAGCTGACGTCAGCAGCAGTGATAGCTTATCGAGCCGCTTATCAGATATCTTATCTCTGGATTTTTAAATTTTAAACTTTGGATAGTTATTTTGTTTAATTTTAATTATCATTTTAGGTTTACCTAGGTTATTTGAAACACTATAAATACCCCTTTTTGGGGTAAGACTTGTCATCAATCAATTATCAATTGAATATCATTTCATCTTCCTCTTGGAAATTCTTCTCTTCTTAGTTTTACTTAAGTTCTTTTCTTATATTTCTTCTTTTAATTATTTCTTAAATGTCGAGCATGATTAATTTTATAACCATGCGCGGCTAGATCTTTTTAAGCCGAAGGCTTATGCGATGACGCGTTCTAAAAGGCGACGTTTGAAACTATGCTTCAAACATTTCAGAAACTTCTTCTCGATTTCTTCATACTTACTTTCTAAATCAAAATGATTTTTTTAAAACCCAAAGATTGACTTTGGAGAAAAAAAATTGTTTTGATCTATCAAGTGGGAGGGAGGATCGGTTATTGAAATAAATCCAACTTCCAGGGAACGCACTTAGTAAATAGATTACTAAGGGAAATTGAGATCGAATCGTTTTTATAGAAATGACTTTTCGAGTTGGTTCAAGCTTAAGTAGTTTGTTTTCTCAAACATTGAGTTGGTTTAGACAAATTATCAAAATTGAAACCAAAAATTGATTTTCGAAATTCAGTTTACAAACAAAAACTCAAGGATTGACCTTGAAGTAATTTTGCCAACAAGTTTTTCGAAATAAAAATCTTTACCAAGGAACCAAGTAGAACAAGTCAACGCGGAAGCCCGAGGCTGATAATCTTATATTTACTTTAAACTCTTTTAAAATCTTTCTTTTACTCTTTTAAACAATTACATTTCATTGCAACAAACCCCCCCACCTAAATCACCTCAACATAGCCCCATCAACAACTCTTGGTTCAGAAACTACAAAAGTGCGACAAGGAAAGTTCTAAGTCCCTATGGGTTCGACTCCTACTTCCTTATCTATAGTTAATTTAATTCATTTATTTATTTATTTGAAAAAGGAAATTATTCTTGACACGTTACGACACGTGTCAAAATTGGCGTCGTTGCCGGAAAGTTCGACAACTTTTACTGTTTGTTTTTTATTGTTTATGACCAGGAGAAATCCGGGAGAACAGTTTGAATTCATTCCGGAAATTGAAGCAATTTGCGAGACGACAAAACGCACAATGAAACCGAGAGAAGCAATATAAGTTGCGTCAACAACGATTCCAACAAGATCTCGAATCATCCCAACCCGAAACACACTTTGAAGAACGAAACCAAATGGGAGACAACGAACAGACGATCCAACAGCTGATCAGGGCACCAAATGACAATCAACCTTTGTGCATAACCTTCCCGAATGGTGAAACGTCATTCCAACTAAAAACGGGCTTGATTCATCTCCTACCAACATTCCACGGTTTGCCCAACGAAAACCCACACAAACACCTTAAGGAGTTCCACATGGTTTGCTCAACTACGAAACCACAGGGAGTATCTGAGGATCAAATTAAACTTCGCGCCTTTCCCTTTTCTTTATCTGATATTGTGTTGAGCTTGTAGCATGCTCGAATCAATCTCCGAAATCGTCAAGTGGGTTGTATTTGGTCCTTGGATGAATTGGCTAAAAACCGAAAGAAAGGTAGACAATTTGCACAAGGATTTTAGAGTGGTTCGACTTTCTAACCAAAGCCTACATCCACTACCTTAGCACACCACTAAGGATTTC
This sequence comes from Hibiscus tridactylites, assembly GCA_958450335.1. Classification (NCBI taxonomy): domain Eukaryota; kingdom Viridiplantae; phylum Streptophyta; class Magnoliopsida; order Malvales; family Malvaceae; genus Hibiscus; species Hibiscus tridactylites. The sequence continues at coordinate 84,760,381 of OY288270.1, forward strand.
CCAATTCACTACTATGAATTCTTCCTTTTGAGGCCAAAGGGATAACCTTACAACCCTATCTTTTCAATGGCTAAGATAGAACCACTCTAGTTTTTCACTAAGGCTAAACTAGAACCTCTCCTTTTACAAGGGATTTGTTTGGTAAACTAAGTACCTCACAAGGTGGGTGTTTACACAAATTAAGCTCACTAGAAAGAGTGAAAGATTTACAATTTAAGCACTCACTTAAACACTATATACAAGAGAAATGAAGAAATAAGAATTGGACTCAAATTCTCTTGATCATCTTGCTTGGATGTGTTCTCTAACCATCTTCAAGTGTCCCAAGGTTGCTTTTATAGTGTGCAATGATATTCTAGCCGTTTATGGCCGTTGGAGAGGTTTTGGAGCCGTTGGGAAGTCATAAAGTCGAGCTTTAAATTCTCACCTGCACAGAGGTTTCGAAACCTTTACCAGAGGTTTCGAAACCTTAAGGAGGAATTTGTAAAAACTAGCTGTTACAAGGCCAAGGTTTCGAAACCTTCATAGAGGTTTCGAAATCTTTGTTAAGGTTTCAAAGACAGTAGCATTCTGCCCAGAAAGGTTTCGAAACCTTAATGAAGATTTCGAAATTTCACTTAAAACCCAATTTTGGCTAATTTTTAACTTTTAAATGTATATTCGATGTAGGTGCAAAGTCAAAACATTTTAAACATATTTTTCAAGTTTTAAGGACTTTAGATTATTTTTGAAATCTTTAAACAAGTCCAAAACATTTTTCACATAATTGTTATATCAAAATATTTCTCAACAATCTCCCCCTTTTTGATATAACAAAACTTCTTTGAAAATTGTTTTTGACAAAAGCTCCCCTTAATTTTTCACTTACTTCTCCCCTTTTTTGCTATATCAAAAATAATTCAAATTTTTATAGTACATAATAACAATGGAGAGTAAGTTAAAAAAAGTTTAAGTACAAAACATTTGAAAAATAAAACCCCCTTACTAAAGCATTCCATTAAATTTTTAGCACAAATCTTGACACTTAAGAGATTGAATTTCACCATTGAATCAAATCATTTTAAAACACATGAAATTCAATTTATCCAAGACTTTAAAACTTTATGCAAACAAATGAATGAAACAATATGATTCATATGCATAAAGCATCATAAAATGCCATGCGCTTATAAATATAAAGAATCAATGATGCATGGACATTTATCATCAAAATAGGTAACCAAATGATTTATAATCCAATGTAATAAGATTAGAGGTTACCCATCTTCTTCACTTGTGTGACTAGAGCATTTTTATATCTTTGCTTTTCTTGCTATTGCTCCAACACACCTACAAAAGACAATTACTTGGATTTTGGTATCCAAATTGCTTTGGATCCATTTACATTAGTCACAATGTCTTTAGTTCCCCTGAGAACCCATACTTGTTTAATCCTATAAGATTTTCTCTTCCTAATAGGACAAGTATGTAAGGATAGACCATGATAATGGCAATGTGAGCATTTTGCCATTATGTAACAAGATGAATTATTGAAAATAATTTCCTTTTCTTTTGTTAAGCTTTCGAGCTTAACTTTTAAATCAAGATTTTCTTTTTCTAAAATATTTTTGCTTGTTTTTGAAAATTCTAAATCAATTTTCAAAATTTTATTTTGGTTTTCAAAATCCACTTTTGTTTTTAAAAGAAAATCATTTTCAATTTCGAGTTTTGAAATCATTTTCTTAAATTTGAAATTCATGGTCTCAAATTCCAAAAATAATTCATCGAAAGCATCTTGCAACTCATCAAATGTATAATAATTTAATTCATTTGAGTTAGAAGATACCTCAGGCTCATCGAGAGCCAAAACACCATCCACCTTTGGATTGGAGAGAAGGTTTGCACATAATTGATCATCATTTTTCTTTTCTCCCTTCTTGTTGCCATAAAGCTTCTCAAGTTTCTCCCATAATTCTTTGACACTTTTACATGTGGAGATCTTCTTAGAAACTTCTTCGTTAATGCCACAATAGAGAATGTGCATCGCCTTAGTGTTTAACTTTGCCTTCGTGTCGTTGGCACTCCTTTGCTTTTTCTTCTTCTTTGGAGCTTCCAAATACCCATCTTCAATGATGCCCCAAACCTCATAGTCTTGAGACTTGGTGAAGTATTTCATGATATTTGCCCATTGGAAGTATGATTCTCCTTCGAAGAGTGAAGGACACGAGATAGAGCGGCCTTCTTCAAATCTTGCCATTTTCTTGAACGGTAGACTTCGAGCGTTGGATCTTTACTCCCAGATGTTAGTTCTTCGATGGAGACGAGGCTCTGATACCAATTGTTGGGTTTATAGCACGCTCGACTCAATCTCCGAAATCGTCAAGTGGGTTGTATTTGGTCCTTGGATGAATTGGCTAAAAACCGAAAGAAAGGTAGACAATTTGCACAAGGATTTTAGAGTGGTTCGGCTTTCTAACCAAAGCCTACATCCACTACCTTAGCACACCACTAAGGATTTCCCAATTCACTACTATGAATTCTTCCTTTTGAGGCCAAAGGGATAACCTTACAACCCTATCTTTTCAATGGCTAAGATAGAACCACTCTAGTTTTTCACTAAGGCTAAACTAGAACCTCTCCTTTTACAAGGAATTTGTTTGGTAAACTAAGTACCTCACAAGGTGGGTGTTTACACAAATTAAACTCACTAGAAAGAGTGAAATATTTACAATTTAAGCACTCACTTAAACACTATATACAAGAGAAATGAAGAAATAAGAATTGGACTCAAATTCTCTTGATCATCTTGCTTGGATGTGTTCTCTAACCATCTTCAAGTGTCCCAAGGTTGCTTTTATAGTGTGCAATGATATTCTAGCCGTTTATGGCCGTTGGAGAGGTTTTGGAGCCGTTCGGAAGTCATAAAGTCGAGCTTTAAATTCTCACCTGCATAGAGGTTTCGAAACCTTTACCAGAGGTTTCGAAACCTTAAGGAGGAATTTGTAAAAACTAGCCGTTACAAGGCCAAGGTTTCGAAACCTTCATAGAGGTTTCGAAACCTTTGTTAAGGTTTCAAAGACAGTAGCATTCTGCCCAGAAAGGTTTCGAAACCTTAATGAAGGTTTCGAAACTTTCACTTAAAAACCCAATTTTGGCTAATTTTTAACTTTTAAATGTATATTCGATATAGGTGCAAAGTCAAAACATTTTAAACATATTTTTCAAGTTTTAAGGACTTTAAATTATTTTTAAAATCTTTAAACAAGTCCAAAACATTTTTCACATAATTGTTATATCAAAATATTTCTCAACATATTGCTAATGTAGAACTAAGTGTTTTGATATAATATTTGAAAAAAGTTTTGGACTAAATTAAAAAGAATTGAAAATATGTTTTTAATCAAAAACAATTTGAAAATATGTTTAAGGGTTTTACAAGGCTTTGGAATGATTTAAAGTGCATTTAAAGTAGTCAAAACCAAGCATTTCAAGTGCCCGTACCGATACGGTCTGGTACTGTACCAATACGCCTTAGGGTTTCAACTACAGGAATTTTCCAGTAGCCAAAACTTGTACTGATATGCTTAGCCGTATCGATACAGTGTGTTTTGAAACAACCCAATGGCTAGTCGCGTACCGATACGGTTGTATCGCGTACCGATACGCCTAACTACCCCAATGGTCATATTTCCCAACGGTCTTTAATTTGCAGGACCGTACCGATACGCTAGGTAAGCGTATCGATACGCATCAGCTGAAGTGCACAACGACTACTTCCTTATCGGGACCGTATCGGTACGGTTTGAAGGGCATCGATACGCCAAGCTGCAGAACTGCTTTTATGGTGGGAAATAAAGGCTCCAACGACTTCAATCAAACCCCAACGGCTAGTAACGGCTACAAACTCAATTGGGAGTATAAAAGGGACCTCCAAGCATCAAGAGAAGGCTAATGCTTCAATTGTTACAACATTATGATGACAAATTGTGTCTAGAGCTTTAATTGTACATTCCTTGCTTAGACAACACTAGTGAGCTAGATATTGTTAAATTTGCTCAAGTGTTTAGGTTTTGGGTGAGAGCTTTATAGTGCAAACACATACCTATTAGAGAGATTTCTAGTTTGCTAAGTCTTTCTTGTGTAAGAGAGTGTTTGATCAAGCTTTTGGTAGAAAGCTTGATTGTTGTAATGATTTCCTCCTAATCCGAGAAAAGGGGACAAAATTCTTAGTGAATTTGTTTGGAAATACTTAGTGGGAAGCTAAGGTAGCGGATGAAGACCTTGGTTAGAAGGTTGAACCACTATAAATCCTTGTGTAAATTGTCTATCTTTCCAATCCCACAAAAACACCCAAATATCCCACTTCTCCATACTTGGAAAGCAATATCGGTTGAAGAAATCGAGCCCCCTAAAACTTAACAGCTAAGGATTGGCTTTATGATTTACCTTCTAACTCAGTTACTACCTGGACTGAAATGGCTCGCTTGTTTCTTGACAGGTTCTTCCCAGCCGCTAAAGCAAGCGAAATGAGGCGAAATATTCTAAGTATCCGATAAAAAGATACTAAAACACTTTATGAATATTGGGAGCTCTTCAAGAAATTATGCGCAAATTGACCACAACACGGTTTGTCAGCTCAAACACTTATTCAATATTTTTATGAAGGACTAACCCCTATAGATATGAAAGTAGTTGATGCGGCTAGCGGAGGAGCCCTAGTCAATATGACTCTGACGGCAGCAAGGACATTGATTTCGACCATGGCAGCCAACTCACAACGCTTCTACCAACCGAATGAATCATATCGAAGAGTTAATGAGGTAAGTGTCGTTTCATTAGAAAGCAAAATTGATAAATTAGCTGACATTATTCAAACTTTGGTTGCAGATAGAAAGATTGTTTATAGGCTTTGTGGGATATGCACAAGCCCTGAACACCCGACGGATTGTTGCCCTATGATCCAAGAAGAAGATACTGAACGAGTGAAAGCGATGGGGAACTTTCCGGGATCCTATCTAAAATAGTACTACCCTACTGCCAATCAAGGGTGGAGAGACCAAGGGTTTGCACAGAACCAAAGACAACAATACCATCCAAGGCAGCCTAACCAACAATTCCAACAAAAGTCAAACCTAGAGTCCATTGTAGAGCGGTTGGCTATGTCTCAGGAAAAATTCCAAACCTGTACCAAGGCCCACTTACAAGAGTTAGACAAACAAATGAGCCAGCTAGCCCAGACAGTAAGTCGTCTTGATTCCAAAGGTAAACTTCCTTCGCAAACTGAGACAAACCCTAGAGAAAATGTAAGTGCCATCACACTCTGTAGTGGGACCGTTATAGCTCCAAAAGAACCATAAAAAAACAAAAGTCACACTCATACCATGGAAGAAGGTAACGAAAACCAAGATATGTAACACCCGGGTTTAGGGGTTAGGTGAAAATAATATTTTAATATTATTTGGGCTCGGTTTTATACTCTAAATAATATTTCGAGTTTTGTTTTCAAAATTAATTAATTTGGGTTGACCATGTTTTAAGATTAAAACTCCAATTAACCATGGATTTCCCTTCCTTGTGAATAGCCCAATTCATTAAGGGCAAAGTGGTTTTTAGCCCCCCAATTTTAAACAAACATAAAGAAAGATTTTAGCTCATCTTCTACCTCTCTCCACCCCCCCTCATTTCAACGACAAACAAGACCCCTCTCCCCTTGGTACTATTCCATTTCAAAGCTATCTCATTTCAACTCCAAATTGAAAGGTAATGGCATTTTTGACTTCCCCTTACCTCCCTCTCCATGAAAGTACCTTTTATTTTCATTTTCATGAAGGTTTTAGAAAATGGAAGTTTTGAATATTTTGATTAAAAATGAGATCTTTATGTTGTTAAGTGAAATGTTTTGATTTAATATGCTTAGTTATGGTATATAGAGGTCAAATGGTATATCATATGTGAATTTCAAATGATTTTGGGCAATTTTCGGAATTGGGTTATAAGGAGGGTTTTTGGAGGGTTTTAAAGTGGTTTTTGGGGTTGTTTAATGTTGGATTTTGGGGGCTGTTGGTAGCATGATATATGAGGGTCACTTTGGGTGTATTTGATGGTTGTTTGGATGCTTGAAATGGAAGATTTCAGTGGGTTTTAGGGGCTGCTCGGGAATTCTGTTTTGGGCTTGTTTTTGAGTATTGGATGCTTGAAAATGTTGATCCGGGTTAGTTCCGATGATGAGATATTGATTGTGAATGTTTTGTTTGTGTTTGAGATTGATAAGAATCGAGATTGGACATCGGTGAAGCATCGGAAGTAAATCCGGGAAGTTGAAGGTGGTTGCTTGCTTGGTCTTTGAGCTTGGAAGCTTAGGTGAGTGGTTAATTGTCTTACTTGGTTTTAAAATGGTTGGTTCGAGTATATAGACTAGGTCGGGCTTGGTAGACCCACCTAGAGTTAGGATTGGGGTGGTAGCCTAATCCTAAGCTTGATCTAGAGCCTTTGGATGAACTCATTTATGTGGTTGTGTATGTCTCGTATGAAATGTGATATGAATGCTTATGTATATTGTATTATACATGTGAGAGGAGACATGACTTGTGATGCTTGAGACATGCATGATGATGGTTGTTGATGAGTACGTGCTAAGCACGGAATTTGGTTAAAATGAGTAATGTGAAATGAGTGAAATATTGGCACTAGTATGCTTGAGTACAAATGATCGATCATTAGGATGTTACTGTGTACACATGAGTCAAAAGTCGCGCGTGGCCTTGGTGGCGTTGAGTCACCAAGGAGGAGTACGGGTTCGCCCGGAAATTGTATTTAAATATAGTCGGTGATGAGTGGAATCCCATCGACGGGGCGTGAGGATGAGTGGAATCCCCTCCGCGAGACCGGTGATGAGTGTAATCCCACCGTGAGGTAATGTGGTTGTTGGATGTGAGTTCCAACATGTCTGTCCGCGTATTCGGGTCATAGCTAGGTGCCAATGTTGATTGATAAGTATATCAATGTGTTGAGGTTTATGATCTTTAATGGGATGCTTGAATGTGATTACATGTATTGTGGAGTTGAGCTTATGATCATGGCATTTATATTGTATATTGCTCATGCATCTTTATCTTGTGGCTCTTATGGATCCTTGGTATGTTTGTGTTTTACCTTGGCTAGATCGTGCTCGGACCCTGCAATGTTGAAGTTTGTTTTCAGAGCTTACCCTCACTAAGCATCATTGCTTACGCTCTCTTTGTTCAACATTGCAGATCCTTAGTTCGCGGGTTGCTCGAGCAAGTGGAGGGCCTCCAAGTGTGGTTGTTGACTTGAGTACTTCAAGTATGAGTTTTTAATGTTGAACATGTAATAGTCTAAGCAATGGGACATGTGATATTTTGATGGCTATGTTGTGGTTGATGTTGCTTGGGAGCATGTTAGACTCCTTGTATGTGTTGGCTATTTTGACTTGGGATGTATGCCTTGCTTGATACCCTGTTAGCATGTTGCTATTTTGAAGTTGTCTAAGTGTTGACCTTTGAATGCTTAATTCCTTAAATGAATTGTATGTATGCATGACTTGTGTTGTTGTGCCTTGGTGTTTAGTTCGTTTTGTTGATGTCGAAGCATGCTTGTATGGTTGGGTTGCCTTAGGTTTATTTGTTATAGTGTTGTAGGGTGTTTGGGTGGTGTTTTGGGGCACCCTTGTGCCTTAAAACAGCCAAAACGAGTCTGCAGACAGGGGGCGTTTCGAAACGGGCCACCTTGTTTCGATACGGTCCCTTTGCAGTTGGCCTGCCGTTTCGAAACGGATGTGGGTCGTTTCGGAACATTTTTGCTACTAGAATTTTGAGAAATTGGCGAGATAAAGGCGTTCCGAAACGGGCCTTTGATGTTTCGAAACGGCCAAATCTCGTTGACCATGAGAAGTTGACCGTTAGGGTCGTTTCGATACGGGTCACCCCTGTTTCGAAACGGTCACCCTATGGTTGACCCTGGCCTGTTGACTAAGTCAAGGCGTATCGGAACACCCTAAGGGAGTTTCGATACGGCCTGCTGTAAAGGGCTAAAATGAGCTGTTTAATGTATCGTTTGATTGGTCGATGTTAAATTGTTTGCATTTTCCGCTGTTGTGCTTCACATAGGATTTAATTATGCCTATAGACAAGATAAAGTAAAAAGGAAATTTTCTGGGTCGTTAACCGAGGGGGAACCTTAACGGGTTTCGCTTCGGTTTTCCCCGTGTGGCCACTCGGATCGGTCATCCGACTAGATCGGGACGAGGGGGTTACAAGATAACCCTTTACCACCATTTCCTCCTTCGTCTCCACCTCTTGTAGTCGCGCCTCCTTTCCCATCACGCTTAGTAAAACGTGACAAAAAGGCCAAAGAGAGGGAAATCATTGACGTGTTTAAAAAAATTCAAGTAAACATTCCCCTCTTAGAATTCATTCGACAAGTGCCAATGTATGCTCGTTTTCTCAAAGAGCTTTGCACAACCAAGCGAAAACTCACCGGGCACGAAAAGGTAAACTTGGGAGAGCACGTTTCTGCGGTTTTTCAACGTAAGTTACCACCCAAAATAAAAGACCAAGGTATGTTTGCAATACATTGTCAAATTGATAATATATCTATTAAACGTGCTATGTGCGATCTTGGAGCTTCTATAAATGTAATGCCGCTTTCTATTTATAAAAAAATTACTAACAGTCCTTTAAAAGAAACTAGGGTTACGATACAGTTGGCGGATCAATCTATCATCTACCCGAAAGGAGTGTTGGAAAATGTGTTGGTAAAAGTAGATGTTTTATTCTTTCCTGCAGATTTCTATGTGATCGATATGGCTCATGATAGAACAAACACTTGCTCCGAAGTGTTATTGGGACGACCATTCCTTAGCACAGCAAATACGAAAATAGACGTGAGGAGCGGTCTTTTGTCTATGGAATTTGATGTTTACAAGGTGATGGAACATCTGGATTCTATGGAAAACATTAGCTTTGTTGGTGTTTATGAACCTTTAGTTGATGATTTTGTGGAAACTAATTTATCTAATAATTCGTGCAGGAAATTGGAAGGGCGCGATGAAAAAATTAGGGAGTTGAAAAACACTTCATTTGTTAATCCCGATCTACACTTAACTCCCTCAAAAATTAAAAAGTCCCCTTCCATTTTGCAAGCACCGAATATTCAGTTAAAATTACCGCCATATAAATTGAAGAGTAAAAAAGAAATATTCTCAGGGAAAATGAAGAAATGTCATTGTCATAAAATTTCTCGTAGAGAAGTTCTTAGTTGGATTAAGCGCATAAATTGGAAGGAGTATTTGTCGCAATGTCTGTAGTCTGAGTGACACAGGTCATCGAGCTAATGACGATAAACAATCGTTGGATGGGAGGCGACCCATTTTCTTTATTTATTTCTTTATTTTAATTTTTCAGTTTCGAATTTATTCTTATTTTTTTTTTTATTTTTAAAACTCACGTCTACTTCTCTTTTATCTTTTCTTTTTAGCATTTTTTATTTACTTCCCCCTAATAATATAATTATTATTACTAATTTAAATTTATTATATATTATTTATAATTTATAATTTATTATATATTATCTTTTTTTTGTTTACGTAAGTTAAATGTATATATATATATATATATATATATATATATATATATATATATCTTTATCCATCTATCTATCTTATTTTAAAATTTAACCCTTGGTGGTTTATCTTTATTATCTTAAATTATTATTTATTTTAAATTTTAAATCATAATATATATATATATATGTATATATTTTAAATCATTAATCTATATATATATATATATATATATATATATATATATATATTAAAATCTATATCTATATATATGTGTATATATATATATATATATCTTTATAACCTATATCTAAAAATTTTAAAATAAAATTATCCTTTTACAATTTTTTATCCTTTTAGTTCAAAAATTAAAAAAAAACTAACATATTTTCTCCCTACCTTTTCTACAGTCGTCATCTCATCCTTCTTTCTTCACGCACACAAAGCCCCCAACCTTCGAACCAGACATTGCTCGGCCAACCCCCATCTTCTCCGACGAGGGCGCGTCGTGGCCGCAATTAATCAGGGGAGTCTCTTCTTTCCTCTCTTTTACTCTAATTATCATTTTTGGGACAAAATGCATTAAGTGAAGGGGGGAGATATGCTTGTCAAATTTTCATATTGTTTATCTGTTTGGTTGTTCTCTTGTTTTCATGATTTTATTCAATTTAAGTTCATTGTTTAATCCTTAGTTTGACCTTGTCTCATTGTTTTCGTATGATTTTGTATCTATCTTGTTAGAAAATTTTAGGTTGCATGGTAGATTTTGGCATGATTAATTTTTTCATAAAATTCTTTATATGACATTTCTTTCTCTATTAATTGACATGATGCTTACCTAGGTACACAAGACAATTTTTGTGAGTTTTGAGCCTAATGAGCATGCATTATTTTTGCTCTTGTTTCTTTGAGTGTGCCTAGCTAAATTAGTTGCATTCTAGAACTTGTGGTTTAAATTCTTTTTGAGATTACATTGTTTGAATATGATGCTTAATATGATTGAGGCACTAGGTTTTAACCCTTTCTCTTCCTAAACAAATTGCCTACCCTTTGATTAATTCTCCTTAGTGAAACAATTTTGAGCCTTGGCCTTTTTCTTGAAATTCACCATATTTTAGTCTAATCCGTTTTTCTTATTTTTTTCCCATTATTTTTGTCCCTTTTTCAAGACTAAATTGTCTTAAAAACAGATTCGAATCATGCAGTCCATCAGAGCAGAAAACACTGTGCATAAAAAAGGAGACTGTGCAGAAACTGTTCGAATATGCAGTGCAGAAAAAAAACTGTGCAGAAAATCATTCGAATCTGCAGTAAAAAAGAGCAGAAAAATAGCAGTGCAGTTCAAAAAAATATACTGCAGAACAGTTTTGATTCGAAAGAAAAAAAGAGAGAAAAAAGGCAGTTTCGAATATATTTTTGGGATGATTTTTGTCTTGAATTTTAACCCTATTTTTCAGCCTTTATCCTACCCGAACCTTAGCCCCGTTACAACCCTTTTTAAGACCTCTTGATTTTTGCATCACATTCATACTTAGTAGTGGAGATTAGATTTAACCACAAGCCTATGATAATGCTCTAATTAGTTTTGGCTCGAGTGATTTTTCTCTACCCTTAAACACTTTGAGTGACATGAGCGATTCCTTGTGAGGGTACTTGGTTTGCATCATTGATGTTAGTAGGGTATTGGAATGTCGTTTTTGCTTAAATTTCTAAATCTTGCCATTTATCTATTTGCTCCTTATTTTCTTTCATGTTTAGATACTTAATCATATCGAAAACTTTGAGACTTCGTGAAATTAAGGATGGCAACTTGAGCTTAGGTTTGTTTAATTTTGAGATACTTGAGGACAAGCATCGGATAAGTGAGGGGGGATTTGATGAGTATTTATTTTGGTTGTGTTTTGGTCCTTATTTCGATTAAATATAAGTTTGAGGGACTTAACTGGGTTGTTTTATGATGTTTTCATGCATGGGACGTGATGCTGGAAATAAGCTGGAATTCTGTAGAAAATGCTGGAGTCATTGGCAGATTCATGGGCATGAATGCTGACTGGGTGCCACGTCAGCGTCTTCTAGAAGCTGGCGTCAGCAGCAGTGATAGCTTATCAGGTCGCTTATCAGATAGCTTATCTCTGAATTTTTAAATTTTAAATTTTAAACTTTGGATAATTATTTTGTTTAATTTTAATTATCATTTTAGGTTTACCTAGGTTATTTGAAACACTATGAATACCCCTTTTGGGGTAAGACTTGTCATCAATCAATTATCAATTGAATATCATTTCATCTTCCTCTTGGAAATTCTTCTCTTCTTAGTTTTACTTAAGTTCTTTTCTTATATTTCTTCTTTTAATTATTTCTTAAATGTCGAGCATGATTAATTTGATAACCATGCTCGGCTAGATCTTTTTAAGCCGAAGGCTTATGCGATGACGCGTTCTAAAAGGCGAGGTTTGAAACTATGCTTCAAACATTTCAGAAACTTCTTCTCGATTTCTTCATACTTATTTTCTAAATCAAAATGATTTTTTAAAAACCCAAAGATTGACTTTGGAGAAAAACAATTGTTTTGATCTATCAAGTGGGAGGAGGATCAGTTATTGAAACAAATCCGACTTCCAGGGAACACACTTAGTAAATAGATTACTAAGATAAATTGAGATCGAATCGTTTTTATAGAAATGACTTTTCGAGTTGGTTACGAGCTTAAGTAATTTGTTTTCTCAAACATTGAGTTGGTTTAGACAAATTATAAAAACTGAAACCAAAAATTAATTTTGGAAATTCAGTTTACAAACAAAAACTCAAGGATTGACCTTGAAGTAATTTTGTCAACAAGTTTTTCGAAATAAAAATCTTTACAAATGAACCAAGTAGAACAAGTCAACGTGGAAGCCTGAGGCTGATAATCTTATATTTACTTTAAACTCTTTTAAAATCTTTCTTTTACTCTCTTAAACAATTACATTTCATTGCAACAAACTCCCACCCAAATCACCTCAACATAGCTCCATCAACAACTCTTGGTTCAGAAACTATAAAAGCGCGACAAGGAAAGTTCTAAGTCCTTGTGGGTTCGACTCCTACTTCCCTATCTATATTTAATTTAATTCCTTTATTTATTTATTTATTTATTTATTTGGAAGAAGAAATAATAAGGGCATGAATGTGCATAAAATATATAACTTCTGGACACTCTACACCTTTCAACTACCACATTTTGTTGAGGAGTGCGAGGTGCAGAAAATTATAGCTAATACCATTTGTATTGCAAAAATCATCAAAACTAAGATTTTGAAATTCGGTTCCATGGTCACTTCTAATATGACAAATGTTTTGATCAAGATCATTTTGAGTGATTTTTAAAAACGTGATGAACTTTTCTAAAGCCTCATCCTTAGTACTTAAAAATAGAACTCAAGTATATCTAGAGAAGTCATCAACAAGAACATATGCATATGATTTTCTACCCAAGCTAGTAGTGCTAATAGACCCAAAGAGATCCATATAGATTAATTGTAAAACCTACTAGTAGAAATATCATTAATGAATTTAAATGAAGCGCGTTTTTGTTTACCCTTGGCACAAGCATCACAAGTTTTGTCTAATGAGAATTTTAGCTTAGGTAAACCTCTAACTAGATTTTGAGAAACTAATTTTTCTAAAACACTTATGCTAGCATGCTCTAGTTTTCTATGCCACAACCATGCATCATTTTCATCACTAGCAACCAAACATGCATGGAATGTATGTATGTCTTCTAGATGCACCATATAAATGTTACCTATGCGGTGACCAATGAGTATTATTTCATTTGTTTTAATGTTCACAATTTTACACCCATTAACATCAAAATGAACATTAAACCCTTTATCGCACAATTGACTAATGCTCAACAAATTATGCTTAAGACCATTGACAAATAAGACATCTTCAATGAGAATAGATGAGAGATTACCAATAGATCCAATACCTTCAATGTGGCATTTGGAGTTGTCACCAAATGTTACTACTCCACCACTCTTTGGCTTGAGCTCCATGAATCTACTCTTGTCGCCGGTCATATGTCTTGAGCATTCACTATCAAGGTACCAAGTGTTTTGACTTGAAGCTTTGGCCTTGTAGCAATGCTCCCTCTACAAACAAATATTAGTTCTTGATTTTTGGTGCCCAAACCATCTTAGGTCCAAGTGAGTTAGCTCCCAAATACTTGGTTCCGTTAGGAATCCAAGAAGAAATAGCATGAATATTATTAGAAGCTACAAGTTCCTTAGGAATCCATACACTTCTAATTCTTTTAGCTTTATGATGCTTTTGAGAGCTTCTTTGTTTGTAGCCCTTAAAGTTTCTCTTCACATAGTTGGGTTTTGAATAACTTTCTTTTTCAAAATCTGGTTTCTCAACTACATTTAGAGAAGCTTTAAGTTCATTCACCACCTTGTGGTGATCATCATGAACTTTGGAGAGAATATTGTTTTGACAAGTTGTCGTTTAACCGGTTAAAAATAAATAAATATTTAACCTCTTTCAACAATAAATAAAATAAAGAAATTGAGTAGATTAGGGAAAGAGGGTCGATCCGCGAGGAGATTAGCTGGAATTATTGATTGAAGATTGCTTCGATTACTACTTCTAGGAATACCTGCAGAATAATTAAATAAAATGGGGGGAGTGATTTGATATTGGATGAAGTAAATAAATAAAACGCAAGAATTAAAAATAATAAGAAAAACCAAGTATGTGAAATAGCCTCGAACCAGCTCCTTCAATTCTTTCGATCACTGAAATAGATTTTTATTTCGGGGATCATGTCGGTTACAGTCTACGAGGCCTAACCCGTCGTAACTTGTTTCTCTCTCGAGTAACCAATCCTCCCAAGTCTATCTTCGAAAGATGGTTCTTAAACAAATCAACCACGTCTATCGCCGTTAAAATATTTAGAATAAAAACAGGAAAAACCCGACTCAGAAATTGTCTAAAAAGAATCGCTTCTGATTTTATCTTTCCTTAGCGGACCGCCGCTAAGAGTGTTCATAGGAAGTCGAAATTGCCACAGGCCGATCCTTCCTCCCAACTATGTTTTTAAATGATTCCAGACCAACGAGCTCTTTTTGATTTGAAAAGCGGTTAAAAACCTTTAGTAAGGCCGATTGCCAAACTATCTAAGCAGAAAGATAAAAATGATTTCCTAAAAGAATTTAAGCAAGTTCAATTCTCACGAATCGAATTGACTTGGTTGGTTCTTGGCTTAAAATATTTAGCTAAGCATGATATTGATTATCATGCTTAACTTGGTTTTGGAAAAATAATTAAATAACATAAAATAAACGAAACGAAACAAAGAAAATAAAGAAAAGAACTTGGATTAAAACTGAAAATGTTTACAAAGATAAAAAAGAACTCAAAGCTAGAAGATGATCACTAAAATGATTGATGATGTAAGCCTTTACCAAGGGGTGATATTTATAGGCTTAGATTTACAAAGATAAGGTGATGAGATAATTTAAAATAATAAACAAAAGATAAAATAATTCAAATGTTTTGAAATTTAAATGTAGAAAATCTAAACGGATAAGCTGATAAGATCTCTCAGAACGTTCCAGAAACTTCTAGAAGTCGCCACGTCATTGCCACGTCATTGCCACGTCACTGCCACGTCAGACGCGTCGTGCCCGGTGTCGTGCCCATGATGCCAGTCATGACAGAATTATAATAAAAACTGCAGAAATGCCCCATTTTCACTGCTATTTCCAGAATTTGGTTCCTGCACAAAATATAACAAAAACAACATGTATTAGGCAGCAAGAAGTCCTAATAACTAGAAAAATAGCAAATGAAATATGTCACATTTGAGAACTTATCAAATTCCCCCTCACTTGTCTCATACTTGTCCTCAAGTATGTTCGAAAAAACATAAACCAAAGAATGCATTTCTCAAGCCATTACAAGCATCAAACATAATCATAAGAGTTCTAGCGCAAAAGGAATATCATGAAAGAAACATAATCAAACCAAATGGATGCAAGCAAAGAACAGCCCTTATCTCTTCCAATTACCTATCAAGCATTAACCACATCCTAACCTAGTCTTAATCCTCACCAAGATACACTCAAGAGCACTCAAAGTGTTTATAGGTAAAAGTGAAACGAGAACACTCTAAGTCATACATGAACAAAAGTTTCCATAGGCTTGTAACAAGTTCAATTCTCCACTACTTTATTAGAATCGAGGTGCAAAATCATTACGTCTTTTATTCAAGGTGTAATGTGGGTATAGAGAAAAAGGTAGAAAGATGGAAAGAAAAGGCAAAAGAAGATTATCAATGCAAGAAGTTTCAAATAAGCAACGAAGACAAAAGAGGAGCAAAAAATGGGCAAGCAAACACATATTTTTATTTTTTTTCATTTTTCGAAACTTTTTTCTTCTTTTTTTTCTTTTCTTTTTTTTCGAAGCAATTGCTTCGCTTTATTCTATTTGCCTCCTTTTTTCATTTTTTCTGGAAAAATTCTGTCCTTATTCGAATTGCAGCTCCTTATTTGCCTAGTAATATAGTTTCTAGCATTTGATCAATCAAAAAGTGGTTAAGTCAAAGAAATGGGATGTAAGGCTAACAAAAGCTCACTAGGCGATGAGAAAGGGTAAATTAAAATGAAAGGGATAGAAGAGGTTAAAGCCTTATGCCTAAATCATTTTAAAGCACCTCATTCTTAGTGTAGTCTCAAATCGCATACAAGCCACAAGTTCTAGATTCTTAAGTTCAAGATGACACTCTCAAGCAAGGAAAACGAGCATAAAGTATAGGATGCATGCTCAAGGCTCAAAGTCTCACAAAATTAGGCTAAGTTTGATTAAGCTAGGCGAGAAATCTAATTAACACAATCAAGAGAAATTAAAAGAGATGTCAAACTGCAGATTACCCATATCCTTTGATTATCAAAATGCTATAATTCAATCATACCTAAGCACAAGAACAAGTACAACATGTTGGACAGCAAGTAATGGAAAGAATAAAAAATTCATCTCAAGGTTTAATCAAAATCAAAGCATATTATCAAACAAGCAGACAAGTGGTAATTTACCCTCCCCCTCACTTAAGTGAATTGCCCCAATTCATAAAAATTAAGGAAATAAAGAGATAATAAGGGCAAAAGATACTCCCCGTGGATGTAGAGTGAGTCGATGGGAATGGTGCACTATGAGTGGCTCGGATCAGCGCGGCAGAGGGCTTTGAACAGAGTTGTCGGATGTGCCAAAGAGGGTGCAGCGAAGGGTGGTTCGACATTCTCGTCGGGGGAGTGATCTCGTTGCTGGTCGTCGGCCACCACGGCGAGGAGGAGGAGTAGGGACTGACCCGAGTTGTTGGAAGCCTCTACAAAGGTTGCCGGTGCGAATGGGAAGAGGTAAACGGAACCCGTGAAGAGGATGTGGAGTCCACGATGGGTATCGAATGGAAGGAGGGAGATAGGGATCGAGGGGGTTCTGGGGGCTTGCCGTTGTCGATCGCCACGGTGAGGATGAGGTGTGGGGAATGGTGAAGTCGGCGTGGCTGAGTGAAAAAACAAAGGTGTTTGGTTGTGTTTTTTTTAGGGTTTGGGTAGCTCACGGGAAAGAAAGACATGAAAGGGAAAAAGGGGAAATTTTTTTTAAGAGGATAGGCTAAGATGCGCCGGCTTCTTTGGGTTATGCTAATGTGCACTGTTTAATGAAACGGTGCACTCCAATGCTTAGGGTCGAAATGTGCTACTGTGAAGGGTTAGAAAACATGGTCTGGCACTGAGAAAATCCTGCAGAAATACAAAAAGAAGAAAAATTAAAGTAAAAATCTTACTAAAAGAATTAAAAGAAAGGAAATAAAAGAATTAAAAAACGAATGAGTTGCCTCCCATTTAGCGCTTTGTTTAACGTCGTTTAGCTCGACGACCTTTGCTAAATTTTTGATTCTTCAAAAGAAAGGTCTTCAAATAAACGGTGATGTTCATCCCTTGTCGTTTTAACGCCTTCCTTCATCTTTTTATTAGTGCGCAAAACAACAACTGAGCTTCTACCTCTTTCCCGATGCGGCAACTTACTCAAGATGATGTTTGGCAAAGTTTGGTTTTCGCCTAAAAATATATAATTAAATTGATCTAACTTCGGCTTTGGTTCCTGCAAAATTGAGGGAAAATTTTTAGATCGAGTTGGAATTAATTGAAACTCGGAAAGGGAAAAAAGAGTTGAAATGATTTCGCCTATATTTTCATCGTCGAGATCCGTGAATTCCCTACAAAAGTCATAACACATATCAGTTTCGATCAAATCATCAGCTAACGGATCTATAATATCAATGAAATTTAAACTTGCGACTGAATCAGGATACTTCATAGCTTTATACATATCAAATTTAACTACTTCCCCATCAAATTCCATAGTTAAGATGCAGTCGCGGACATCAATCTTTGTATGCGCGGTTGATAGGAAAGGTCGGCCAAGCAAGATTTCGGATCCGTTATTGCTGCGATCATTTTCCATGTCAATAATGTAAAAATCTGCAGGGAAAATAAGATCTTTTACCTGTACCAACACGTTTTCTAGTACTCCCTCGGGGTAAATGACTGATCGATCGGCTAATTGAACCGTCACTCGCGTTTCTTTCAATGGTTCAGTCGAAATTTTGTTGTAAACGCTTAACGGCATGACGTTGATAGATGCGCCTAAATCGCACATCGCTCTTTTAATCCTAACTTTCCCAATTTTGCAGGGAATCGCAAACATACCTTGGTCCTTGTACTTTGGCGGCAACGACTTTTGAAAGATGGCCGAAATATTTTCACCAAGATTAACTTTTTCATTTCCGGATAGTCGCCTTCGGTTTGTGCATAAGTCCTTCAGAAACCTTGTGTATTTAGGCACTTTTCGAATAACATCAAGAAGTGGAATATTAATTTCCACTTTCTTGAATACATCCAAAATTTCCTTCTCTTCCTCCTTTTTATCTCGTTTCGCCAATCTACCTGGAAAAGGAGGAACAGGTTCGTAAGTAGAAACAGAAATATTGGATTTAGAGTTACCTGCAGTGGGTGGAGACTTTTCGTTCTGGTCCTTCAAAGAGCTACCTTGCTCGTCGGATTTTTGCTCGGTTTGCTTGGGCGGTTTAGGCGTTATCACGGTTCAACTACGCAGAGTGATCGCGCTCACATTTTCCCTTGGATTGGTTTCGGTTTGTGATGGTAACTTCCCATGGGATTCTAGACGGTTAACGGCTTGAGCTAGTTGGCTTATTTGTTTGTCGATTTGCTGGAGATGGGATTGTGTTTGGGTTTGGAATTTTTCCTGCGAAACTGCCAATCTCTCAACAATAGACTCAAGCGAGGATTTTTGGGGGGCTTGATTTTGGTAGGGAGGTTGTTGCCTAGGTTGGTAATTCGGGTTCTGATTACCGTAGCTCAAGTTTGGGTGATCTCTCCAACCGGGATTGAAGGTATTGCTATGTGGGTTATAGGGTCTTTGGGGAGGTCTAGGAAAGTTGTGAATGGCGTTAACTTGGGCACCAGATGTATCCCGTAACAATGGGCATAAGTCGGTTGCGTGATCTGGCATAGTGCATATTCCGCATACCTTAGCAGTTCCTATCTCCCCTGAAACAAGAGAATACACAATATTAGTCAAATTGTCTATCTTATTCTCTAATGAAATTGTGCTTACTGTGTGAACCCGTCGATTGGGTTCACTCGCAGAATTAAATTGCTGTGAATTTTCCGCCATCGTAGATATCGGATTTCGAGCATTTTCGGGGGTCAAGTTGACAAGCGCTCCACCGCTTGCTGCATCTATCATTTTCTTATCCATCGGCAACATTCCTTCATAGAAATATTGAAGGAGCGTTTGCTCGGATAAGTTATATTGCAGAAAACTCGCGCACAACTTTTTGAATCTTTCCCAATAATCGTATAAAGACTCGTCATGCGTTTGTTGGATACCCAAAATGCTTCGCCTAAGTTCAGTCGCTTTTGCTGCAGGGAAATACCTGTCAAGGAAAACATGAGAAAGATCAGCCCATGTATTAATTGAATTCGGAGGTAAATAAAATAACCATTCTTTAGCCATTCCGACTAAAGAAAAAGGAAATGCCCTTAGTTTTATCTGATCCTCCGAAACTCCTTGCGGTTTCATGCTGCTGCACACCATGTGAAATTCAGCAAGGTGTTTATGTGGGCTTTCAGTAGGGAGGCCATTAAAGGTGGGTAATAGGTGAATTAGGCCCGTTTTGAGTTGGAAAGGGGTATCGCCGTGAGGAAAGGTGATACAAAGGGGTTGTTGTTCAGCGGGGGCGGTGTTGAGCTGTCTAATGGTTTGGTTAGCCATCGGGTTGGGTGTAGGTATAGATATCAGACTTGTGCTTTCTTTGGTTTGGTCATGTGGTGGTTCAGATATGGATTCCGAATGGGATTGTTGTTGGTTTTGCTTTTGTACTTTCTTTCGTCTGACAGTTTCACCGTGGTTCTTACGAGCGCTTGCTTCGATTTCCGGGTTGTATGGAACAAGATTACCCGGATTCCTCCTGGTCATAAAAATAAAACAAAATCAGTCAAAAGGTGCCGAAAGTAAATCTCCCCGGCAACGGCGCCAATTTTGACAAGTCGTCGTTTAACCGGTCCAAAATAAATAAATATTTAACCTCTTTCAACAATAAATAAAATAAAGAAATTGAGTAGATATAGGGAAAGAGGGTCGATCCGCGAGGAGATTAGCTGGAATTATTGACTAAAGATTGCTTCGATTACTATTTCCAGGAATATCTGCAGAATAATTAAATAAAACGGGGGAGAGTGATTTGATATTGGATGAAGTAAATAAATAAAATGCAAGAATTAAAAATAATAAGAAAAACCAAGTATGTGAAATAGCCTCGAACCATCTCCTTTAATTCTTTCGATCACTGAAATAGATTTTTATTTCGGGGATCATGTCGGTTACAGTCTACGAGGCCCAACCCGTCGTAACTTGTTTCTCTCTCGAGTAACCAATCCTCCCAAGTCTATCTTCGAAAGATGATTCTTAAACAAATCAACCACGTCTATCGCCGTTAAAATATTTTGAATAAAAACAGGAAAAATCCGACTCAAAAATTGTCTAAAAAGAATCGCTTCTGATTTTATCTTTCCTTAGCGGACCGCCGCTAAGAGTGTTCATAGGAAGTCGAAATTGCCACAGGCCGATCCTTCCTCCTAACTATGTTTTTAAACGATTCCAGACCAACGAGCTCTTTTTGATTTGAAAAGCGGTTAAAAACCTTTAGTAAGGCCGATTGCCAAACTATCTAAGCAGAAAGATAAAAATGATTTCCCAAAAGAATTTAAGCAAGTTCAATTCTCACGAATCGAATTGACTTGGCTGGTTCTTGGCTTAAAAGATTTAGCTAAGCATGATATTGATTATCATGCTTAACTTGGTTTTAGAAAAATAATTAAATAACATAAAATAAACGAAACAAAGAAAATAAAGAAAAGAACTTGGATTAAAACTGAAAATGTTTACAAAGATAAAAAAGAACTCAAAGCTAGAAGATGATCACTAAAATGATTGATGATCTAAGCCTTTACCAAGGGATGGTATTTATAGGCTTAGATTTACAAAGATAAGGTGATGAGATAATTTAAAATAATAAACAAAAGATAAAACAATTCAAATGTTTTGAAATTTAAATGCAGAAAATCTAAACGGATAAGATGATACGATCTCTCAAAACGTTCCAGAAACTTCTAGAAGTCGCCACGTCATTGCCACGTCAGACGCGTCGTGCCCGGTGTCGTGCCCATGATGCCAGTCATGACAGAATTATAATAAAAACTGTAGAAATGCCCCATTTTCACTGCTATTTCCAGAATTGGGTTCCTGCACAAAATATAACAAAAACAACATGTATTAGGCAGCAAGAAGTCCTAATAACTAGAAAAATAGCAAATGAAATATGTCACATTTGAGAACTTATCATGTTTAAATCAACATTTTCATCTTGAAAATATTTTAAATCGTCTTTTAAAACCGAAATCTTCTCTTCAAGTTCCGAATTGGTTTTGGATAAAGAATCATTTGGGGATTTTAAATCGGAAATCAACTTTTTGTTTTTCAAAACCGATTCTTTATATTTTTCAATCAATTCATCATAAACCTCTTGTAGTTCATCATAAGCTTCTTGAAGCTCATCAAATATAAAATCAAAGCTAGATGAGTTGAGGTTTACCTTAGGATCGTCATCAATGGCCATAAGGCAAAGATTTTCTACTTCATGCTCCTCTCCATCGGATGATGATTCCTCATCGCTCCAAGTAGCAACATGGGCCTTTTGCTTCTTTTTCTTATCGAACCCATTCTTCTTGAGTTGAGGGTAATCTGATTGAATGTGGCCCGATTTCTTACACTCATAACAAATGAGTTGATCCTTTTCTTCTTCTTTGCTCTTGTTCTTGAAGTTTCTTCTTCTTTGGAACTTCCTTCCCCGGTTGGACTTCATGAACCGAGAGAATCTTTTTGCTATCATAACCAATTCTTCAAATTCATCTTCTTCACTTGAATTGCTCTCCTCTTGTGGTAGTGAGGCTTTGAGAGCAATCCATTATTTCTTCTTTTCCACCTCTAGCTTATCTACTCTTCTTTCTTCTCTTTTCTTTTCTTCTTCCCTTCCTTTATTCATGATCTCATGAGTAAGAAGAGATCCTACCAACTCATCGAGCTTTAACATCTTCAAGTTCTTCGCCTCGATGATTGTGGTTCTCTTCCCATCCTATGATTCAGGAAGAGAGTAGAGTAGCTTCCGGACAAGCTTATCTTCGGGAATGATCTCACCGAAGCCCTTGAGACCATTTATGATCACCGAGAATGAATCAAACATTTTGAAGATGCTCTCATATGATTTCATCTTGAAGTTCTCATAGCTTAAGTTGAGGATCCCAATCTTGGTCTCCTTCACGTCGTTGGTCCCTTCGTATGTGGTCTCTTACTTGTCCCACACCTCCTTTGCACTTGTACACGATGTCATTTTGGCATACATTTCGGGTCTGAGTGCACAAAATAGAATGTGAAGAGCCTTGTCATTGACTTGGAGTCTTCTCCGATCTTCATCGGTCATCTCCACCTTGGACTTTGGAACAAGTGCTCCTTTATCGTTTTTTATTGGAATTGTCGGTCCTTCTTCCACTACATTCCAAAGGACATAGTCGGTAGACTTGATGAAAAGCCTCATTCTATTCTTCTAATAGGGGTAGTTATCCCCATTGAAGAATGATGGTTTAGTGATGGATTGAGACTCGAACAAGTTTGGCCTAGAGGTAGATGTCATGACTTTAATTGGATGATGATCAACACTCTTCTAAGATCTCCTCTTGTGGATTTTAAGCCTTCGATGAGGTAGGCTCTGATACTGGTTGTTGAGTGGATCAATTTAATGTGATTTAGCTAAGATGGGATGAATTGGCTATTTAAAATTTAATGGGGGGGAGGAAATTGAAAAGTGTAGGACAAGGTAATTTATAGTGGTTCAAGCTTCTAACAAGATCTACATCGACTACCTTAGCTTCCACTAAAGATTTTCAACAACTTTCACTAGATGTTCTTCCCATTTTCTAGGCTTAAGAAGTAACATTTACAATTGGTCAATCTTTCTACCTAAATATTGACTCAAAAGACTCTCTTTACAAAGAAGAATTTGGAAAAAAAAAATATCTCTCACAAGATTGAATATTTTGCCCAATTACAAATAAACACTCTCCCAAACTTGAACTAAAGATTGACAATAGGAATTACAACAAGTTCGGTACAAGATTTGACTCTATTTAGCACAAGGGTTTGGAATATAGCTTGGATGTTGCAAGAAGGTTCAATAGTTGTTGTTGGTGCTTTGGAGACTTTTATATCTCATCATTGATTTCTAACCGTTTAGGTGGTTGAGGTCATCAATAGAGACGTTGGAGCCTTTATTTCCTATCATAAATGCACTTCTGCAACAGGCTATTTCGAAACACACGAGCTCATATTAATATCTGTCTCAAAATAGAAAGAGCCATTATGTGTAATAAAGAGGGTCTATCGAAACACTCAAAGGCGTATCGGAACAGTTAGGGGTCGTATCGAAACGGTATAGCTCACAATTGAATCTGCCAAAACTTTTATCGAAACACCCTAGGGGTGTATCGAAACAAGTAACAAAAATTTAAATATTTTTTAGATTCTAATAACTGACAAGTAACGGCTATATCATTAAATGCTCAGATTTGAAAAATCTTAACCCTCGCATCGAAACGGACAAGGTTGTATCGAAACACTATTTAAAATCTAAAAGACTAGATGGCGGTCGTATCGAAACGGGCAAGGCCGTATCGAAACCCCAGTCTCGAAATAGGTAACTCCGTATCGAAACGAAATTTTCCAGTAAGCTCTTATGATCGAACCGTATCGAAACACATGGGGGCGTATCGAAACGGCTGGGCGATTTTGAGCAATTTGGCTTTGAAACACTTAGAAAATTTTATGGGGTTTAAGTTTTAACTTTAAAACATTTTAAGTTTAAAATATACTTGTCAAATGTGAGTCTTTTGAGTACTTAAAAATTTATTTACTTTGCAATTTGGTCCTTAGACTATTTGTTATATCAAAATCAAACATTGGTTTTACAATAGTACTGTCATGTGACATTTAAATATTCTTTTAGAAAACTATTTTTATAATTTTATAAGTTTTTTTTTAAAATAGGACTTTTAAATAATTTTTTAAATAAAATAAAAAATACTGAAAATGTCAAGTGACAACACTGTAACACGATACGTTGCACCAACCGATCTAAAAATATGTTACATTTAACAATCAAATGGGTGAATTGATGAAATTTTGGACATTAAAGACTTAGTTTAATGAAAAAAAATTCAAAGCCTTAATTGTTTTTTTTAAGTTTGAGGACTTATGATATCTTTAAGCCTTACAAAAACTTCACTATAAATACATCACATAATTACTCATATGTATGCATGCATGCATGCATGCATAGGTTGATTAAAAAGTGATGAAAAAGAAAGGGATTTAAGTAGGGAGTGGGGACAATGTACAAAATCTTGATGGAGCCCTTAAGCCCTGAATGGTCGCGAATCTTTCGTTGGACAAACAGGAGATAACCTATCTTGTGGGGAACCAAACCAGCTATGAATCATTTCATCTCTTACGTTTAAGTAAATAGATCTGTGTTCGAACAATTATATAGATCAGTTAAATCTATATAGTTTAAAAAATAATGTGATTACATAGAATATTCTACTCATTTAACCTTTTCTTCACTTTCACTTGCATGGAAAAGCAATCTTTGCTTTCTTTTTCATCTAAAAATTGAATTACTTCATCAATAATGGAATGCAGGTTACAAGGATTCTCTTGTGGTGTCTTTTCAACAAAAAAAATCATGGCCTGAGGTTGATTTGAGAGAAAAAACAAATGGTCCCCCTTATGCTTACCAATGAAATGAAAATGTGTGGTCGGGAAAATGCTTTGTCTCTATCTATCTGCTGTAACTGCATATGTTTAGTTTCGGTATCTTTCATGTCCGTCTTATAGCCCATAATCAAAGTTCATATTATCGTTTACGGTAATGTTGAAGGAGTTGTTTAACATTCTTCATGGAACACTCATCTACATGAACCAGCACCAGCTAGTGAAGTTTCCATGCATGCATTGTGAGACACGAATCGAAATTGTTCTCTTCGAATATCTACGGCCTGCGCGAAGATTTATCATCCTCGAGTACGCACCTCCATAGATTTTAATCCGTATCCACACCAACAACGAAGTGCAACTTGCATAACGGATACCAATTGATCTAATGAGCTTGATCGGATCGAAATATACGATGAACATGCAGAAAATTTACTTGATATATTAATATTGATCATGCAGAAAAATCAAATTCATAAATAAATATACATTTCAATTAATCCACACCAGCAGCTTGACTACCCCTACCTGCCTATCTCCATGTTCTTCACATTGTTCTTTATTTTGAAGCAAAGAGCTCACTGCCTAGAGTGATTTTTGCAGTGCCCTCACCTCTTACTGTTGTCATTTCCATCTCTTTCTCGCGGATCTGTTCTAGTTCGGCCGAAACCATGTTCATGTCCGGCCGCCTTTTCCCGGGAAAACTCATGCATTTTAGTGTCAGCTTGATCAAGTCCCTAATGCCATCCATGGTGAAGCTTCCGACTAGTCGGTGGTCCACGAAATCATTGGAACTCAACCTTGATTGTACCTTCAACATGTTAGTGAAAACATTTACTTGTCCATGATCGTAGCACCGACAGTGTCTCTATGTTGGTCGGACTCGAGAGTATATTTATCTTTAATTTGGGTCCATGAAATTTAAGTTGATGTATGCTTACCCATTGAATTAAGCTCTCATTGGATCCCAGGTGATTCATATGCACAGCCTGATCCTGTCCGGTTACGAGCTCCAAAAGGAACACTCCGAAGCTGTAGACATCACTCGTTTGGGTGAAACTACCTGATACTTCCACCCTGACAAAACTCAGAGCATAGATTAAGGTTGTTGTTTTAACAGCTGTAACAAAAATGAGATCAGAAGGTTTCAGATTACTCTGGATCTCGGAATATGTTGGCGCTAGACGTATAAGATGGACCGGCTTCTTCTATCTTTTCGAGTAACTCCGAGACCCCTGCATCTGCAACCTTAGCAATGAAGTCCTCGTCGACCAAGACGTTGGCTGTTTTGAAGTTCTTGTGTATCAAAGGAGGTTTCAGGCCATGCAAATGGCATAAACCTGCATTCAATAAACACAATCTCCTGAATCCGAAACTTGTTCTGTTCTCATGTTCTTGAATAAGTTTCATTTGAGTTCACCTCTAGCTGCTCCGAGAGCAATCGATAACCTCTGCTTAAATTCTAGTCGAGTCGGAGCATCTCTTCCGGTATCTGCGCAAACAACAGATGAATGTCATGCCTTGCATTGCATTGAATGATTCTATGTTGTTAATGAATCGTACCATAGAGATGATTGCACATGCTGCCGTTCGGTAAATATTCATAGACCAACATTTGAGATCCACCTACTTGACTGTAGCCTAGAAGACTAACCACATTTCGATGTCGAATCTCGGACAAATATGTTACCTGTTCGATACTCTAATATATCACTTTCAATTCAAAATGTCCGAGTTCAGAGCTATTAGAAAGCTTTGACAGGTAACACAGATATCCATCAGACATGAACTATACAAGTGAACAGAAGAGGTTATACCCCTGCAACAAACTCCGGTCGGGGAGCACCGGGATGTCGTTTGATAGCCACGACAATGTCACGAAGCAAACCTTTATATACCGGACCAAAAATTCCGTATCCGATGAGATTACTCTCAGAAAACTGCTTGGTAGCTTGTTCCAACTCTTCCAACACGAACTGCCTAGCTCCTTGTGGTCCATACGAAGGTTGGTCAGCTAATGAACTGGGTCCAGCTCCTCTATTCCACTCCGCTGCAATGTTGGAGCTGCAGTTAGCAAACACGAATCCGAAAAAAAAAAGCTAGCTCAACACAATGAAAAGCCTTACTTAATGCAGAAGGATCCGACGAGCCTGTCTCCGACGTGCTATTGGAAAAACTCTTACAGGACTTGTAAAACCAAAAGAATCCCACGACCAAGGCCACGAACACGACCGCCCCTGCAGCTCCTAGGACTATAGGTGAAATCTTTACCATCTTCGTTACCGGACTCGATCATCGAACCTATTACACTGAAGAACCATAGAACAAACAATGCAAGTATTTAAGCATACATATTAAGTTAAAACAATCCAATTATAGAATAGTGAAGTTGAAGATTAGTTTTCAGGTTTAGGAAGTGAAGACATTGATTACCTGCAACAGGAAGCAGTGGTCCTAATGGCATTGCCAACAAGTTCCTAGTACTTTTGGTGCCGACAAAACACTCAGAAACCAACTAGCTGATCTCAAGTTAACAACTTGGGAAACTGATGTCTGGTAAGGTTGAATGCTGCTGAAACCTGAAATGAGATGGTAATAATAATAATAATCATAAGACAACTCATTTGCTTGTCCGAGTTACCCCACATTTGTGTCCCAATGTCCTTTAAGCATCTCATCATAGAGTGGCAATGGAGACTGCTGATAGACACTTGTTGCTATATATTTGGCATTGACTCCATGGACAAAAGAAAATCTGAAATTGCCAATAGCTTAAACAAGGCACAAGGCTGTCTGGTTTTATGTCCGACAACTTGCTGTCATGTAAGAGAAATG
This sequence comes from Hibiscus tridactylites, assembly GCA_958450335.1. NCBI lineage: Eukaryota > Viridiplantae > Streptophyta > Magnoliopsida > Malvales > Malvaceae > Hibiscus > Hibiscus tridactylites. Next base: position 84,788,225 of record OY288270.1, read on the forward strand.
GTGATAGTCTTGGAACCCCCGGAAGGAAAAGAAAAAGAATTAATGCCCCCATGTGAAGCTGATAATATTTACAAACAGAATACGGACGGGATACGAATACATTTAAAAAAATAACACAAACACGATACGAACAAAAAGTAAAGACATAATTATTGAAGGATGAAAAGAAAAAAAAGGTAGTTATGAGTGGATCAAAATGAAGTGTATTTCCTGAATTAGCTCTTAAGTTTCCTTTTTGCCTCTTTATTTTTCTGTCATCTGATCTGGAAAGAGAAGAAAGGAGGGGTGTTTTTAGAAGAGAGAGTGATGGGAGTGTTGCATAGATGGGGTCAATTGACAGCTACACAAAAACAAGACATTTCCCACTGCAGCCTCCTCAGTTTCCATGCCAGTACATTCTCTTCTTTCCTTTCAATTTTCTCACCCCTCAATCAAATGATTAATATACGTCACAAATGGCTAAATCACTCAAATATACCCTTCAATATTATTATTATTATTTAGATAAATAACGGGTAATTTGGTTGAATATTCTCTTTTGGTAATTTATTAAGAAAAATATTTTCCTTTAAATAATATTTAGAAAAATACTCCATTCAGGCCACATAAGGTAAAGTCGCGTTTTGCAAAACGCGACTTCTGTGTATTAAAAACTTGACAAATTGACTTTTTTTGTCTTACCTATCCAATCAACACGGAAGTCGCGTTTTGTAAAACACAACTTCGTCTTACGTGGCCTGAATGGGTTATTTTTTCAAATGTTATCTAGAGAGGATATTTTTCTCAATAAATTCTCAAAAAGGGATATTCAACCAAATTACCCGATAAATAACCCCATATAAAATCATTTAAATGAATACTTTCTTTTAGCTCACGTAGAATAAATTCGCGTTTAGTCTGGCGCGAATTCTATGTAAAAAGAAAAGCCCTTAAATTAAATTGTTTATCTTCTTACCTACCTATTTAACATGAAAGTCGCTTTTAGTGAACCACAAGTTTGTAACTCGCTTTACATAAAACACAAATTTGTCTTATGTAGACTGAAAAAAAAATATTTATTTAAATAATTTTGAATGAAATTATTTATCTAAGTAATAATTTTAAGGAGGGGTATATTCAGTTGATTTTGTCATCACAAACTGTATTTGAATTTTTATTTCGTTTCGGGGAAAAAAATTGTGATACAATAAGCGGACGAAAAATAGAATTGGAAAAAAAATTAGATTAGTGAATGCGAAGGAAGTAAAGTACAATATGTACATACACTAACTATTGTGAACATAGAGTTCAAATATTCATATTGCAAACATTTAGACTTTGGTGTCTTTTTTATTGTGCTATCACATATGTATTGTTATTTTCTTTTTTTCTATTTATATATATATATATATTGTTTCCTAATAGATCGAGTGATAAAAAATTTAATATTCTTCAAATAACGTCTTAAGTTTAAGTCTCGTCTAATGTTGAAATTAGAATGAAAATTATAGGATAAGTTACTTTGAAACTAACAACGTAGTAAAGAGTAAACTAATTATACAAATTGGACAACCAAAGCTTAATTTTAATAATTACAAAACTAAATTGTTCTAAAAATAATTAAACTATAAAAACTAAAAACAATACTTAATTTACTAACTTTAAAACAAACAATGTCCAAAAATAACTAAACCAGGACAATTAATTTTAAAAATTTCAGGCTCTTAAAATACAATCAAACCATAAAAGTAGGAGATTATGACTACATTTACCCTCGGCGTGCTTCAGACTGGCTTCCATTTAGCATTGCTTCTCAAAAATGTTTTGGGGCCAAAAGTACTTTTGGATACTAAAGCAAAATTAAATAACTAACTTTTAAAGAAAAAATTACGTTTGAAAAGTGCTTTTCAACTCAAACACAAAATCTTTGACTTCGTTTTTGGCTGTTGTAGTTGTGGGCAAACTGCAGTTGAAGTTGAACGTTCGTTGTCAGAAATTGAAAAAATTTAGCTAGGAAAAACGACCGTTTAGGTAGGAAAATGTGGGCAAATGCCCATTGGGTACCAAATCAGTAGCCGTTTCGCGAAAAAAATTGGAAAACGCTTGTTTGGGTTGTTGAACGCAATTTTTAATTTTTTACGAAGATATAATTATATAATTAATAAATTATTTTAGTTTAAAAATTATATATATATATATATATATATATATTCAACTCAAGTTTTTAAAATAAAATATTTTAAATTTATTATATTTTCATGAAACACGTACAATTGTTAGAAAAATATATATTTAATAATAAAAATATCTTTTTTTATACTTTTATGATAATATAAGTCGATATATTTTATATATTATAACATTAAAGAATTTGTATATATATATATGTATGTATATGTATATATATAAACTTACAATATCATGTCTAAAATAATCATTTATCTTCTTAAAAGTACTTTTTGACAGCAATATTAAACACTTAAATTTCAAACCCAAAAATTTAGAAACACTTTTGAAAAATACTTTTCAAAAGTACTTTTTCATCGCATTTTTTAAAAACAATGCTAAACAAGTTCGACTTAACTTAATTTCAAATTTTCAAAATTTTTATGATTATCGAATACCGAAAATGTCGGTGCACATACATATACACGTTAGAATGCATATGGTTGAGCTGTGCGGAGAAGGTTTTGAGGCTGTAATAAGGATATGTCTTCCATTTTATTTTCGTTGTTTTTCATGTTTTTATATATGTTTTGTTCTTTGGTGTTGGGTTGGAAAGCATATAGGAGATTTATAGACTAAGTTTTTCCAGTACAAATAAAGCCAATGTGTTGTATAGTCTTATAGGCTATGGACAAAAGCTGTACAAAAATGGACAAATTTGTAATTTTTATCCCTTGTGAATTATATGGTCTTTTTGCTACATTAGTATTTAAAGGATAAAATTTGCAATTAGGTCCCATCCATAGCGTTTTCGGCTTAAAATTCACGATTTGACACTTGATTCGCACATTTTCGGTATTTGAACTATTATTTTCGTCTTATTTTAACTCAAAAACTATCGGCATCTAATAAAAACATGACATATGTCATGTTCTTGCTAATCGCTTTAAACTTGAATTAGAATAATAGTTCAAGTGTTAAAGTGGGACGAAAAAGTTCAAGTACTAAATTGAAAGAACGATCATAATTCGAGACCAAATTGTTAATTAAACCAAGGGTGGAGCTTTCATTCCAACTCAGCTTGAAAAAAATATCTTTACATTCCAATTTTGTTTCACATTTGATTGCAACATCAAATCATTTCAGCCCAATGGGCTTTACCAATAATGCCATTATGGCATTATCAATATTTTACCTGGAAAATATTTTATAATCTTTCAAAATCCAAATGTCTAAACTTGGTCATTTACTTATATTTTTAGAATTTAAGAAAAAGTTAGTGGCAATTTTTTTATAACTAAAAAGTTTGGGGATGTTTTTATAAAATTTCGAAATTAGAGTAGGTCAATTTCTTTTCAAAAAAAAGTAGGTCAATTTCTAAAAATAATCCATATCATATCATAGGTAGGGTGAGCGTTCGGTCGAGTCGAGTCAAAAAATTTCGAGTTATTCGAGTTGACGCGTAATATTTTACAACTCAAACTTTATTTAAATTTTTTTTAATTCGAGTCGAGTTTATAAAATTCGAGTCGAGTTCGAGCTGAGTCGAGTTTTCGAGTTCCTATACAAATTTAATTATAATTATTTATCATGTTATAGTATAGTTTGATTCTAATTTAAACGACTTTTTCTAATCATATAAGATATGCATGTATATTTATTCATATTTTTTCATATGCGGCATATATTTCTTCATATTTTTTATATTGGTATATATATATTGGGAAAAATTGAGAGACTCGGCTAAAACTTAAAAATAACCCACTAATTACTGAAAATTTCGAATTATTCGAATTTTCATTTTACAACTCAAATTTTATCTGAATTTTTTTCGAGCCGAGTCGAAAATTTTAATTTTTTTGAGTCGAATTTTGCTCACCCCTAATCATATGAGTCAATACCGTATGAGTGTTGATTGCACCAGTCTTAACGGTGATAAACCAATATCAAGTTATTTAAATACCTTAAACAATGTTAGGAGTTCGATTTCTGACGTTGAGAATAGAAAAACTGAGTTGGAAGGATTATATTTTTACGGTACTCGATCTGAATTAATCAACGAATGAATTGGATATGGATGGTTATATAAAAAAAAAACCTTTTTGGTTAAAATTTTGGTGTGTTTCGACTAATTCGATCAATGTCAGCTTACATCAAATTGAGAAAAATGATATATCTTAGGGATCAGTTTATAATTTAACCTTTTCTTTTCTCTCTATCTCCCTCTCAAAGCAATTCTTTTCACATATCAGAAAACACAGGGGAGCTGGAAATTTAGATTGAAAATAGAACCGGTGTAAGTTGACTCGGATTGCCTGATCGGTGCAACACGGCCATGTATAGTGGGTCCAGTGATGGCGAGAGCCACGAGGCCGCCACGCAACGGAACATACCGCCAGCGTCGTCGATGCTTTGGGTCCGAAATCTTCGTCAATATATCGGTTCCGGTGCCGGGCTCGGATCCGAAGCTCTAATGGGTACGTTTCTCTTCTCTCTGTTCTTCATTGTTTTTAACTCTTTCCACAATTGTATCCTTTTGTAATTATCTATACATTCAAAGATTTTATCTTTAAAAGAAAATGTAAGCTTATGGTTATTGATTTTTTTTGTAATTTTGCTTGAGTGTGATTAATTTGGTTTCAGACTATATATTTAGGGTCTTTCATATTAAGAATTAATGGATTTTTTATTTTAGTTATTATTCTTGGTTTAAGCCTATGTCTTTGGACATTGAGTTATGTTATGAAACTGAGCCTTTTTCGTAATTGGGCAATATTAACTCGCTGATTCTTCAGTATCGCATATATGTACTGGTTCATGATGCTTACATTCAGACTTGTTTGCTTTTTTTGTTGAAAATTCTGGTGTAATACTTTCTATTTTACCATTGAAATCTATTGTTGTTCCGTGATCGCATTTCTAAGTTTCCCCCCTCTTTTTGTTGTTTCTATCCATCATAGAGCTTGAGACAAAGAAGATCTTGCTTGATTTATTTAAAGAGAAGCAGCAGAAAAGTGCCGGACTTGGTACAATACCAAGTTTCTATAAGAAGGCATGTTACTAATATTATTTGTTAGTTTTATTACTCTTCCAATCTTCTTTCTTAATGGTTTCTTTTGTTTTTGCTTTGTTTTCGTATTTGCTTCGTTCAGAAACCCGAGGAAGGATCCATCAGTCATAGGGTTCAAAGGCTAGCAAAATATCAATTTTTAAAGGTAGTATTGGTCTTTCTTTGTCCGTGTATTAGTTCCTAAGTATATAGTGATCCGGTTTAATCATTGCTCACATTCTTAGTTCTTTTTTGCAGAAGCAATCTGATATTTTGCTAAATGCTGATGATCTGGATGCCATGTGGGTTTGCTTAAGAGAAAATTGTGTTATTGATGATTCCACCGGCGCTGAAAAGGTCTATTCTTTGCCATCATATTCTACTCTAGTTTCAATGAGGTGCTACACAAAATAAAAAATGATGAGCTACTTTTATTATGTTGTTCACAATTAGTACATTATCCTTTCCTCAGCTATGTTCAGTACTTGACTTATGTTTTGGACTTGTAAACTTCCAGATGAACTATGAAGATTTTTGCCACATTGCCTCCGTATGTACAGAACACATAGGTCCAAAATGTCGTCGCTTCTTCAGTCCATCCAACTTCATGAAGTTTGAGAAAGATGAGTTGGGACGAATAGCCATATTGCCCTTCTATCTTTATGTGATGCGCACAGTAAGTCTTTATTTATTTAGTATTTCAAAGTATTACTATTTTCCCCTTAATTATGTGCAAGTCTTAGATCTGTTCCTTGTGGATTGTTGCTGCATGAGCTAATGGTGTTAGTCCTAAAATCATAATGTTCGAAGAAACCTAGATATCACCTGCTTTTACTTTTTTAATTTATTCTTATTGAGGAAGTGATTGCTGGACTGCTGCTTATTGTTTATTGTTCTTCAGGTTTCTCTTACTCAGGCCAGAATAGATATGAGCGAGATTGACGAGGATTCAGATGGTTTCCTCCAACCTCATGTATGAAGTCTTTCCATCTTGAAGTATTTAAATGATCTTTTTAACTTGTGATCTCTGTTCAGATTGAATACTTCTCTACTATCAATTTGTTTTTTCATCATTTCACAGTGTAAAACTATAGTTACTCGACTGTTATACAGGAAATGGAGGCCTATATCCGTGGTCTTATTCCTAATCTGGCACAACTACACGATATGCCGGCTGCCTTTGTTCAAATGTACTGTCGCATAGCTGCACAGAAGTTCTTCTTCTTTTGTGATCCTCATAGACGAGGTCTGCATAACCTAAATTTTCTTACTATCACAGAATTGATATCCTATAAGTGGTAACTAGTTACGGTTTTTCCAATATGCTGTTAACAATAGTATTCCTTGCAGGAAAAGCCTGCATAAAAAAGGTGCTGCTAAGCAACTGTCTCCAAGAATTAATGGAACTACATCAGGTGCATTATTGATGAATACATCTTCAATATATACCCATCCCTTTTTTACTTAGGTTTGATAAATATATTTCTTATTTTGATTTTTTATTCTTCTTTTCCCTCGTTGAAATTCTGTTCAGGAAAGTGAGGAAGTCACTGACAATGAGCAAGCTGATAATTGGTTTTCCTTGGCATCTGCACAACGCATATGCGGTGAGTGCTTTTGAACATTCTCAGTTCTGGTAGAAGTCATCCTCTATTGTTATTGTTTTAGTATATCCTCTCTTCAAAATGATTGTGATCTTTGATGGTTTAGTGGATCATAAAGTTTCTTTCTTTCTGTTTGGATAGGGCTTGAGCATGTGGATAATATTCGAGGAAAGAGTATTATGTAATAGTAATATACTAACCTCTATCTTATTCTTTGGTAGATATGTTTCTCGCCCTTGATAAAGATATGAATGGAACACTGAGTAAGCAGGAACTTAAAGAATATGCAGATGGAACGCTAACTGAAATTTTCATTGAAAGAGGTAAGATATAAACTGTTGTTTAGTTTTAAAGTATACTAGAATTTCTTATATTTGGTTCTTATGCTAGTTGTTACTTTAAAATCTGCCTTTAGGAGCAAAAATGGAATGGTACTTTGGGATGTTCAATAAAGTCATTGTATATCTTTATCCAGAAGCTCTGGTGTCATTTAGTTGTATACTTTATGCTATTGTGCATATTGTTTCGAGTTTTCTACTCATTTGTTGCATTTATTATGCTTTGAATAGTATTTGATGAGCATCTCCGCCGTGGCAAAACTGGCGCTGGAAATAATCGGGAGATGGATTTTGAAAGTTTTCTCGACTTTGTTCTGGCCCTTGAGAACAAAGACACTCCAGAAGGATTAACATATATTTTCCGTTGTCTTGATCTTAATGGTAGGGGATTCCTCACAACAGCAGATATTCATTCTCTTTTCAGGTGAAGATCTCTTTTATAAATCAAATTTATGTTTTATTTTGACTATTGCGGTTCCCGGTTTCTGTTTATTATGTGCTTTGAGCTGTTGCTAAGAGTTGAGTTTTATGAGCTACCAAACATTATCTCGAAACGAAGAAGGGAAGCATCAAAGAGATGAGATGTTTCCCGATACAATCTTCCTACAGAAAAATTGTTTCTGCAAGTCACAAACCTCCAGAGACATGAATGATGAAGCATAGCATAGTTTAAGACTCGAAATCGAATTCTGATCTTTAATAGTAGCCCTCCTTAAACTAGGATTACCTATTTATTTTAACATATACCACTTTTATAAGAATCCATCAGCTGAAAGAATGTCATTTTACTCTTGAAACAGAGATGTACACCAGAAATGGACTGAAGGGGGCAACTACGAATTGTGCATCGAAGACGTGAGGGACGAAATATGGGATATGGTGAAGCCGGTTGATCCATTGAGGATTACACTGGCTGACCTCCTGGCTTGTAAACAGGGCGGTACCGTGGCGAGCATGATGATAGATGTGCGAGGATTTTGGGCTCATGACAACAGGGAAAATCTTCTCCAAGAAGAAGAGCATGAATTATCTGAATGATTACATTACATATATTTGACAAGAAAAAAACAGTCAAGATTGTTACAATTTTTTTAAGTAATGGAAAAGTTATTCCCAGGAGCATTTCTTTCAGCTGCAACCTCACTTTAAGTTCCATGGTTCTATCGGACAAGGACAAGGGCTCGACTCGGAGCCAGTTTAGCTGTTGATTATTCAGACTGTTCCTCTTACCATATGAGATGGCTGTATCTCATCAGTTTTGGTCCGACACTATGCATTGAATGGTTTCCTTGGAGTCGGTGCTCGGTTCTCCATAGACTGCAGTCTCTGCTTGAGGTGGAAAACTTCAACCTGCAGTGCAATATTAGTTTAATTTCAACATATATGGAACGGAGAATCCGGACGTAATATTAATGAAGAAACGAGCTTCATCTACTGCACAAATGCTCGTTATATTGATCATGCAATCGTTCGGCATACAGTTGTCTAGGGTTAGGAATGTCGTACCTGTAGTTGGAATGCTCTTGCCCTTTCCCCTGCAAGGACTCCTCTGGTTGAGTGCAGCTCCTAGAACAAGTTTCAAATCAGGTACTCTTCAAAAGACACTTTTATGATTGAAAATACAAGTTCCGTGACAGATTAATGATACCTTTTGAGTATCATCTAGAACTGCTTTAAGGAAAGCCACGTCATGCTCGAGTCTTACATTGTCCGAGTGGACTATGTTTGATAAGTTGTTGGCCTCTTCTTGTGCAAGTTCTATACCAGCTAGTTTCTCTTTTAGCACATCCATCTCCTTCACTGTGTCTGCTAGTCTTTTCTCCATCTCCTCTTTGCTCTTCAAAGCTGAAGCTAAATTTCTCTCCACGCTGTCTCGGCTTGCCAATGCAGCAGCCAACTGTACTTCTAAAACTCCATTTTTTCTACTTAGGGCAGCCATTCTCGTCTCGTAGAATTGATATATGCTATAAGGTGCTGATAGCACTCCTGATTTACCTTCCACATTCGGAAATACTAAATTATCATTACCAACAGGAACGTTTGTGATTACTTCACCCTGGGGATTTGAACTTTCACATTCATATAGGAATGATTCGTCCGAACAGAATTTGGTCCCAGGAGCATCAATCTGAACTCCTGCATTAGATTGATTTGTTTTTGGTGCTGTTGCCTACAAAACATCTAAAATATGTCATGTTAATGAAATATTTCTGTTGGGAAGTAGATTAAAAGGTTGCTAATCATCTTAAAGGCAATAGTTTACCTGCAGAATGGAACTTAGGTCCTCTGAACTCTTTGTTATTCTATCACCTGCGTTGTATTCTTCCTCATTGCGAAATTGCTTCCGTAGTGAGACATTTCCGGAAAGAGGGTTTTGATCCGCAAGTGACAAATCTGACAACGATCTCCTACCAGAACCATGTTCAATTACAGAGGCTAGATTTTGTCTAGCAGCAGAATCAACTGAATGGTTAGAAGAACCACTAATAGGTTGGCTAGCTGAACCGGCAGATGGTGAATGTTTTCCCGCGGATTTACCAAGATTAGATTGCCGGCCCATGGATGATTCATTCTTCTCAATGATCAGTACTTCAACCTGCGTAAAAAGCAACGAAGGGATTACAATTTCTCACAATCTAATCATTCTGAGTATACGAATTCAAACTTCAACCTGATTTGATGGCTCCTTCCTATATCCACCAAATGCAACAAGAAAATCCTTGTCCTTGTGCTGCACGAGTACTAGGCTAAATCCCTGCAAGAAAAAAAAACTATCATAAGAACAATAGGGCGGAGTGCCAGTAAATAGTGTGCTTACACGAAATCCAATCCGAGCTTTCTAATATAAACTTAAATCCATGACCAACCAGAAAACGGATGGTAGTCTCCAGTCTCTACCGGTCGAGTTTGCAAACTTTCCAGTTATATAAATAATTCACATCATGCAGTAGGGAGGTATAAAATACACAAAGAATCACAATTTTGATGCAGAAGAACAAATTCAGAAAGTTGTTGACCTTGTTAGTGGTGATTGAAGATGGAAGTGATGCAATGGCAACAGACCACTCGGACTTTAAAATATCATAGATGAAAGTCTCTGTATGTCCTGTAAACATTTCGGAATTAAATGCAAAAAGTTAACATGAATGCAAAGAGTAAAACGTAAAACAATAGTGAACCTAATTGCCGGATCCATTACATGGTGATAGGTGATATGCTTGGTGCAATTAAATCTATGAAATTGAACTTGATGGCCAACAAAATTCATCAGCCAGTCCTATTTTCTTTACATTTTCAGTGCCTAAAATAACGTAGGTGCTGCATGCTTTAACTCGTGTACACCAAGCATGGTATAATACGGCTAATACGCACTCATAGACACATGCATGGCACATACAAAGGGATCTGGAAGATAGATGCTTCAATATGAAACAATAATAGGTTCAACAATTTCAAAATAAGCTATAGAAATCAGAAAAAGTATGATGTTTTTTTCATCAATGCTTATAATTTGCATGCTTCCCAGTACGAGGCATACTTTTTTTCCTACTTCCACCCCCTGCTATGTACCATTTAGTTCCACACAGAACACCACAGCAACCAGCTCTATGCGATGGATGAAAACCACGTATCTTTATTCTTGACCATACCATCTGAGGGGAGAATTACAAAGAATTAACAATAGTAAGCATTCTAATACGAATGTAAAATGGCAATAAAGCTAAAAGTTTTCGCACACCGTTTCAAAGTCAAGCGAGTACAAGTCATTCAATGTCCTGGACTTTGATGCTCCACCGAATACGAGAAGGGTTTTATCATCATAAAGAGTTGCCACATGATTGGATCTCGGAGACGGTCTTGCTCCCCTGCACAGACAAAACCATTCATTTACTCGAAGCTTCTTCTAAAGGGATTTAGTCTTACGATACATAGATAAGAAACATATTTCTCGGTCAGCAAAGTGACACCAAGTACAGAGGGGTCAGAAAATCTTAGAGCTACATACGTGCACTGAAGAGTGAGCCACGTCAAGGACTTCAAATCAAACATATGTAGGTCATTCAGTTTCTTCTTTTTAGCAGTTTCACCCCCAAAAAGGATTAAAACGGAGTTAGCCCTAACCACAGTGTGACCACTCCGTGCAATCTGGAAGCAACGGAAGTGTTTGTTATAGCAAATAAGAGAAATGGAACAAAGCAAAAAGAAGAATGATACCATGCAAATTTATGACATGTCCAAGCTATAGCTTTATCCCATGAATGAACTGCCTAGTAAATTCTCTGTTCTTAATCATTTGGCATTTGCTTATAATGCTGTTCGATATCAAAGCAAGAAATGCTACTTTACATGTAATTTGTCATTTTTACGAGTCAGCAAGAAGTACCGGTATTTCTCCTTTTGCTTCCATAACTGACCAACATTCTGTCTCAGTATCAAATGCCCATACTGCAATAACGTAAATAGAGAACAGAAAACATATCACATCATGCACCCCCCCCCAAAAAAAAAAAACAAAGTGCCAATAGAGGGACTGCAAGAATGTAATTACGAACCAGAAACTTTGTCATTCCCAGGGTCGGTTCTGCCTCCAACAAGGAGCGCTTTTTTCCCCCATGAGACCTGGGTAAGGAAACATCTTGATTGTTAAAAATAAATAGGAACCAACCCAATTATACGATAAAGTAGCTCAAAAAACTTGATCAAATGATTAAACAGAAACAGCATAGTTTAGTTGGTAGACATGGCAGTGGCATGAGAATGATATTAACCTCATCCTAGACATGCTTGATACATTGGCCAAAATAAAAGACATGCTTGATACAATGTCCCACACGGCACAAAAGGTTCAACAGCATAAAGGGACCACAATTCAACATATACGACATGCAAAGCAAAGATAGCACACTATCCGCAAAAATGGATCATATCACAAATGATTGTACCAGACTATGGCCCTTGCATGAAGGAATCTTCAACGGAAGACTGTTTGGCGACAAGTAGAGCTTTGATGATGCAGGGGTCCAGGAAAAATCATCGAAATTAAGAACCTGCATATAAACAGAAAAGATTTATAGCACAAAAACTCACAGTTTGTGATACATTGAGCATTGGTAAACAAGATACAAATTTTAAAGAATTACCTGCACATCATCTAACAATCCGTTCCCAGATTCACCCCCAACCACTATCATCTTGTTCCCAACAACGGCAGCTGCATGCTACTCAAAGAACAAGTTTTCAACAATTCCATCATACAATACGAAGCAATCAGAAAACCGAAAAAGCAACAATGTATTACATTAAAGCGTGGCACAGGCTTTTCCCCAGCAACCGATAACACCATCCAGTTCTCAGAGTTCCTAGATGAGTTAGTCTCGGGGGCAGTCGAAGGACCTTGGGAGTCAAATTCATCGGAATGGCTACCGGCAGGCAAAGCAGACTCCACCTGAAACAAATTTGAAAGCTTTAACACCCTATACACATGTTTCACCGACACTAAACCAAAATTCAAGTCAAAAGAGCCTCACAATGGTCTTGTTGTTTCGTTTGGGTGGTCTTATAGGGCTTTTAGTTCCATGGGCAGACTCTGAAAGTTGTACTTTCTTCACTCTAAAACACAGCAAAGTACCAAATAAGCAAGAAATATATAGCAAAAAAAGGTGGGATTTGAGCAATTTTTTAGTCAAGCTTGCAATTCAACACCAAGTCTATCAATTGCTTACAATGATTAGCTTGCATTCTCTTCATTGAAATAGAAATTATAATCTTCAACATAGAACAAATATTCAAATGAAGAATGCAAAATGAAATATATAAAAGTTAAAAGGTCAAATAATGAAATAGAAGAAACTGACCTGCCAAGCTTCATGCGTCTACGAGAAAAGCTAAACATTTTCAACTGAGCAGACCTTTTTTATGTAGCAAAGGAGATCTCTTTCAATCAAGAACCAAAAACCCTAGAATTTCCACAAAATGGAGCTACATTATCATCACCAGAACAGCTAAAAATAAACCAAAATTGGTTGTTTTCCCTTTCAAATAAAAACAAAGAAACAATCCACCATAGCCATGGACTTAGAGCTTGACCTGACACTAAAGCTTTGACCTTTAACCTCAAACTTGAGATGGGTAGCTGAGAAAACAAATAGTAAACAATGTTTGAAGGATTCAATTATGGAACTGGGTTCTTGAGGAAGTGAGCTGTAGCCTGTAGCTCCTGCAAGTAGTGATGAGATAAAGAGATAGAATCATTAATACTGTGATTAACTAAGTAATTTGTTATAAACAGGAATCATTCATATTGGGTTTTCTCCAACTCTAGATTTTTTAGTCTTAAATGGAATGGGAAAAAGGGCAAAGTCGAGACTTGAGAGTGACCGTGGAAGAGTGAGAACTATCTTGGAAAAATGACCCTTACCCCTTCCAAGGCCATTGGTTTCTGCTAATATGTGTCGTTTTTGTTGCTTGGTGCAGGAATTTTGGGTAAATTACAATTTAAGTCCTTTTATCATACTAAACTATAATATTTATTATTTTTACTTTAATTCGAGCCTTTCTACTTCTATGCAGAAGCGGATCTCAAGCCAAGCCTGTGTGGGAGCCTTGGCACTCCTAAGGTTTGAGAAAATTTAAAATAGACCCATCAATTTTTTTAATAATTTTAATTAGGTCCCCTCCAATTTATTTAAAATGTTCATGAAGTCTCACAATTTTAATTAGAACTTCAATTTTTTTAAAAAATAATCTTACTAAATCCTCAAAAAATGTTATTAGGCCTTCGAAAGTTTCGAAAATTTTGATTAAGCCCCCTCAAACCGTCACACCAAGATCCGCCTCTGCTTCTATAATATTGCTAGTATTTACAAATTACAAACTGATAATATTGTTATTTTTATCATTAAAGTAAATAAGTAATAACGAGATTTTCTTAAAAAATCATCTTAAACATTAGGTTCAATGAATTTTCGATTTAACTTTGTGATCGAATATGGGTAAAATTATATCAAATTAAAGTATAGTATCGAAATCTCAACTGTTAGAATAATAAAAGGACTAAAACCATAAATAGACACAACTCTGTGTATAGTTGTTTTGTTTTTTAGTGCAGTGGGATCCATTACAAGAACTGCCTTTTGTCTCGGAACTTGCGGCTATCTGGTGCTTCCTGTCACGGTGGATCTAAACCTCTCCACCGGCACGTGTCATTATTTCATTCAACCCCACACCTCTCGTGTTTTCTCTCTGAGTTTTGGGCCCATTTGCCAAACAAAAACTAAACCCAAATCCATTTTATACGTATATTATTTTTAACAGAAATTATTTGCTCCTTTTCGGACTTCTTTTTATGCTTCTTTTTTAACAAAATCGTTATCGAAATCGAATTATTTGTTTAAACTCAGAATTAAATGTATTTTAATTAACTATGTATTATAATAAAATAAACTACATAGATGACCACTCAATTATAGGGTTGGTGTCAATTTGATCACTATACTTTTAATTTTGCAAATTTACCACATAACTATTTAAGTGGTTCCAATTAGGCCATCAATCGTTAAAAAATAACGGAGAGGCTGACGTGGCTGTTAAGTAAAATAGTATAATTACACATTTGGCCGTCGTTAATTATACAATCTATTAATTTGGTCTTAATTTTAATTTAATAAAATAAATTAATTATTTAATTAGGTGGTGATACGTGTCACCAACTTATTGGAGAATGAAAAATTAAAGAATAAAAACCAACCCCAAAGAGAATTGAACCTAGGTACTCATGAAGGATAAAACATGTTTTTTTCCGTTGGGCTAAGCATATTTCTAGTACATGGAATATTAAATATAATATATGTTGTATATAGTTGTTAATGCCAAGAAAAAAAGAAGTACATATAATTTTAAGGGGACTCGAACATGACATACTTATGACACATAAAAACATCTAACCCAATTAAATAAATCTAATAATTTTTTTTGAATAAAAATAAATCTAATAATTAAATTAAAGTTAACTTTTAAAAATAAATCCAAATAAATAAACTCAATTAAATAAATCTAATAATAAAAATAAATCCAATTAAATAAGGGTAATCTCCACCCGTGGTCTCTTTTGTTTAGGGATTGTTCTATTTTGGTCACCCGAATTCAAAAATGATCATTCTTGCCACTTATGTTTTGAATCATGTTTGTTTTGGTCCCTTGGTCGTTAACCTCCGTTAATAAATAATAATAATTTTTAATTTAACCCCAAACTTTCAAAATTTTATTTTTCACCATCTTCCCCAAAATTTGAAAACTTTATTTTTTTCGCCTATCACTCGATCTCGACCCTCTTTTTACCGCCATAAATGCGTCACCTTCCTCCGCCCAAAAACATGGGAGTATAAATTCAAGGTTCCACGCAATACATTTCTCTACGTAGTTAATACTTGGTTTTTGTATCTGGGGCTCGGTAGTATTAGTGTATAACTTCTTTTTAATTTCTTACAAGGCCTAAGAGTTTATTCAATCCTTTGTATCCTTGTTTGTTGATGACACGTTGCATACAACTTTTTTAGTGATGAACATTAACTCAGTTTCATGTTGTTATCATCCAAACTGCCTGTAAATTTGTAAATTGTAGTTTAAGATCTGATCGGTTTTTATAGCATGGACGACATGTATTGTGCTACTTCTACTATTTTCACTTTGAAGAAAAAAAATTCTGCCGAGTTTATAACTTTATATAGGATTTTCAAGAATCATAAAACATTATGGCCAAACCCTAAAAAATAGGATATAAATTTTCTGTCCTTTTTTGGCGCTTTTATTTTTGTCCCCACACTCAAAATTAGGTTTAAAGTTTATGGTTAAGATTTAGGGTATGGTCTATTTTTTAGAGTATAGGGTGTAGGGTTTAGAATTTAGGGTTAGGGCTTCAAATTTAATTTTGTAGTATTTTTTAGTGTTGAGGCATATATAGGGGCACCGAAAAAGGGCAGAATATTTTTATCCCAAGAATCACATGCGTAGTCAACTATTTTTAGTAGAGTCAGGAAGATTTCCAAGAATTTAAAATTCAAAATTTGAAGGTTTCTTTCTTTGTGTTCTGCTTTAAATTTGAGGAAAATTTCAAATCAGCTATTAATCCAAATCTCCCCAATCACCCGTTCTCTTAGACCTTAAAATTACAAATGTTCAAAAACTAATCGGTGATTACTGATTTCTTGTTTGTACTAGGTGTAACGGTTATGATATTGTTACTTGAGGTTTATTGGATTTGATGGACAAACAATTTTTCTTTGATTGTCTAGCAAACAATGGATACAATTTAGATTCGTTCACCATTTCTCTGTATTCAACTACGTAATCGTATTTGTGAGAAATATTGGATGCTTAAATTGTTGGTAAAAATGAATGCCCTTTTTTGTAACTCTAGATTGTGGTCTAACAACTGCAACAATAGTAAAAAATTCATAAAAAATTTTTAACTGTTCATACAAGAATCATGTCTTCTAGGATATTTTGCTACTTTTCATTAGTTGAATGCCTTTGTTCTTTTATACTATGAGGTGTTTGCTCATTTTTTCTGATAAATATGCAGCTAAGTAATTATAGCTTCTTTGAGAGCATCTTGTATTGCAAGCATCACTTTGATCAATTGTTTAGGATAACTGGCAGCTTGAATAAAAGTTTTGAAGGTGCTTACTTGTTAATAAGTTGATTTCAAGATTATTTACTTTCCTATTTTTTTTTTTTGGCTTCAATGGCCTGAATTAATAGGTTATTTTGATTATTTTCTCCTTGTCAAGAACTTCAAAAACTGTTAGGGCAGACCGATCAGCTGATCAGGTACTTTTATCTTTTATTTTGCACTATTCTTTTTCGAGTCACAAAAATCATGTTTAGCTAGCTAAATCAAACTATCGACCATACTTGATCACTTAGGATAAGTTGATAATTCTGAGTGGAACCATGCAAGTCAGCAACAACAAAGTTTCAAGCATGTTTACAGGAATTCAAGAGAAATGTGTTGCGTGCAAGAAAACTGTCATAAATAAATAAAGTTTAGAATCAGAATTCTTACAACGCGAAGGAAGGTGGCAGATCCTTGGCGGTGGAAAGAGGGTCGAGATCGGGTGGTGGGTGGAGAAATTAAATTTTTCAAGTTTTGGGGAAGATGGTGAAAAATAAAGTTTTGAAAGTTTAGGGGTTAAATTAAAAATTATTAAATTTTATTAACGGAGGTTAACGGACAAGAGACCAAAACAGACACGATTCAAAACGTAAGTGGCAAGAATGATCTTTTTTGAATTCAGGTGACCAAAATAGAATAAACCCCAAACAAAAGGGGCCACAGGTGAAAATTACCGATTAAATAAACCTAATTAAATAAATATAATAATTTTGATTTTTTAAAATTAAAAAATAATGAAAATTTATAATTTTTAAAAATTATTTAGTAATAAATTTAATATAATTTTAAAATTTTGATTTTTTATATTAAAAAGCAATAAAAAAATTAATATAAAAACAAAAATTTAAAATATATACAAAATTTAGTATAACTTTAATTTCATTATTAGATTCATTTAATTGAGTGAGACGTTTTTATGCGTCATAAGTGTGTCATATTCTTTTTTGGGATAAATAAGTGTGTCATATTCGAGTCCCCTAAAACTACATTTGCTTTTTTTCCTAGCATTAACAACTATATAGCACATATATTATATTTGATATTTCATATACCAGAAACATGCTTAACCCAACTGCAAAAACATGGCTTACCCATCATGAGTACCTAGGTTTGATTCCCTTTAGGGCTGATTTTCATTCTTTAATTTTTCTTTCTCCAATCAGCTGACACGTGCCATCACCTGATTGGAGGAGGAAATAAACTTAATAAATTAAATAAAAATAGGTAAATTCCTCCAATAAGGTAGTGTTGTCACCACCTAATTGAATAATTAATTTATTTTATTAAATTAAAATTAGGATCAAATCGATAGATTGTATAAATAACTAGGACTAAATGTGTAATTATACCATTTTACTTAACAGCCATGTCAGCCTTTTTATTATTTTTTAACAGTTGGTGGCCTAATTGGAACCACTTAAATAGTTATGTGATAAATTTGTCAAAATTAAAAGTATAGTAGTAAAAATAACAGCAACCTTATAGTTAAATGGTCATTTATATAGTTTACCCTTTGTCAAAATTATTCAGTCAAATGTCTATATATTCTCCTTGCTTGCCATGCAATGACTTATCCATATATTTTGAGTTTTCTTGTTAGATTCTATGGACAACATCTTGTTAAATAGTTTGGAAAATATCCTACTTAGCGGTTATGGTGGATCCAAAATTTTAAAATTAAAGTAAAATATCATTATTTTTTCAAACAGGTAAGCAAGAAATAATTCTCTTTGCACACTACATAATTTTTTTTGTTGAAAAATACAATACTACATAAAAAACTTGTTTTCTTTTTGAAAAATACAAATGCTCCTCACTGAAGCTTCATGCATACGTTCATATTTAATGATATATAATTTTATCTACTATCAATATATTATAATAAATATGAAATTATCTAATTATTTACAATACATTATAGCTACCAACATCGAATATGGACTAATAAGTGTGTGTAAAATCAAAGGTTGATTGTGGAAGGTGACGTCTAAGGATAGCAGACGGGTATAATTTTGTGGATTTCGCACTGCACCCGTTTCAATTGGGGCGGGGATGAGTATAAGTTTAGTGGGTAGTGGACGGGTGCGGATGTAAAAAGTCATACCCGCCGCGGGTAGTGGGTAGGTGGTGGATTTAAGACCTTACTTGTCCCGCATCCGCCCGCCCTGCACCCGCCCGCCTCGCATCCGCCCGCCTCGCATTCGCCCGCCCCGCATCCTACCCGCCATATAAATTTGGACCATTATGAATTTAGACATAATTTCACAAACTATTCTATAAATCCTAAAATTTTATAGGATATTCCTTGTCATTTATGTTTATGATTGTTCTTGAATTTATGTATTATGTGTATGGTTGCTGCCAGACGGGTTAATAGGCGGGTATAGACAGGTACATGCGGGTACGAGATAGGTAATGAGTTTCCAATTGGGTGGTGGGTGTGGGGATGTATTTGAGAATATACCTGCGTGGACGAGTGTGGATTTGAAAATTGTACCCGCCGTGAGTGGTAAGTAGGTGATAAATATGAAATTTTTTTGTGAGTATGGAGATGGGGAGGGAGTATCCGCACCCGCCCTGCCCCTCCCGTTTGCCATCTCTAGTGACATCCATCCAAATTTTTCAAGGAATCTTCACTTTTTTCTTTTTTTTTTCCAATACTAAATTATTATTCATCCATGGAATAGGTATATATATATAACTTCATGAAAGCTTCAAATCCATCTCTATTTGCTCCAAATCTCACACATATACCCTCAAATCATTTGAAAAAGAAATCGACATGGATCAGGTAGCGAAATTGGCAACCGATAAGGCAGTGGTGATGTTCAGCAAGAGCTCATGTTGCATGTGCCATGAATTCAAGAGATTGTAGTATGAGCAAGGGGTGAGTCCGACGATATACGAGCTCGTATGAAGACGCTAGGGGCAAGGAGATCGAATGGGCTCTGATGAGGCTAGGCTGCAACCCAGCAGTCTCGGCTGTGTTCATCGGCGGTAGATTCGTCGGCTCGGCTAACACGATCATGACCCTTCATCTCAATGGTTCCTCGAAGAACTTGCTCAAGAGCGCATGCTATTTGGCTTTAAATTTAGAGTAAAAAATGCTCCAACCTAGCATCTAGCTAGACGGCTTTACCTTGTAATGAAAATAATCTATACAACATGCATAATATAATGTATCTTTCATACATACATACATATATGCCCAACAAATCTTCAAGCTTTTGAGGGTGTTTTGGTTTTTTGCAGCATATGTTTTTGTAAAAAATATGTTTCGCAAACTATTGTATCGATCATGGGAAGAGTCACATGTAGCATTGGGACGTCGGTTGACACTTTATATTTTTTTAAAAATGTATTTTTATCATATAATTTTTATATAAATATATATAATCGACAACCCTTTATATATAATTAACTCCTCTTAAATATGTGAAGAACTAATGTTTTGATATAATAATTGAAAAATAATTTTGGACTAAATTGAAAAGATTTCAAAAGTGCCTTTAAGTCCAAACAACTTTAAAATAAGTTTGTGGGTGTTTTTTAAATAGTTTTGGCAAGGTTTAAAACGTTTTTAAGTAATCAAACCAGGATTTTTAAGGTACCCGTTTCGATACAGGGGACCTGTTTCGAAATAGTTTGAAACTGCCAAAACCCGTACCGAAACAGGGCTTGCCTGTTTCGATATGAAGGGTTTGTGTTTCGAAACACCCCTTTGGTGTTTCGATACGCCCAACGGTCAAAACCTCCCCAACGGCTATTTTCCCAACGGTAATTTAAATTACAGTTTAATTGTCACTCGTACCGAAACGAGTTGTAACCGTTTCGATACGGCTAGAAGGGTTTCGAAATGGCCATAGGCGTTTCAATACGGCTTGCTGCATCAGACTTCAACGGCTAGTTCTGAAGAAGGCCGTTCTGATACGGGTTCGCCTGTTTTGAAACGGGCATCACTAGAATTGCATTTATGGTGGGAAATAAAGTCTCCAACGGCTCCAAAACAACCCCAACGGTCATCAACTGCTACAAACTCAATTAGAAGTATAAAAGGTACCTCCAAGCATCAACAACAGACTAATACTTCATTTGTCAACAACATAATGATAAATAATTTGTCTTAGAGCTTAATTGTTCATTTTCTTGTATAGACAACACTAGTGAGCTAAACATTGTTATATTTGCTCAAGTGTTTAGGTTTTGGGTGAGAGCTTTATAGTGCAAACAAATACCTATTAGAGAGATTTCAAGTTTGCTTAGAATTTCTCTTGTAAAGAGGGTTTACTCAAGCTTTGGGTTAGAAAACTTTGAGTGTGTAAAGGTTGCCTCCTTAGCCTAGAAAAGGGGAAGAAATTCAAGAGTGAATTTGTTGAAATCCTTAGTGGGAAGCTAAGGTAGTGGATGTAGGTGCTTGTTAGAAGGTCGAACCACTATAAATCCTTGTGTCTTTTGTCTATATTTCACTTCCCACAAAATCACCTAAATATCCAATCTTCTCCACACTTGGCTAGCTAAAACGGTTGAAAGAAATCGAGCACGAAAAACCCAACAATATGGTTAAAGAAAATGACACCTCTTAGATAAATTTTTAGCTTTGCCCATGGTATCGATACTGCTATGATGCAGTCTTTATTAATAAAAAATAACAATTGAACTAAAAAGACAAATTTTCAAGTTGTTATAATCCTTGGGACTAACATCAAATTAAAACTAGATTGTTGGCAAGATAATTTGATACTTAAATTTGAATTGAGATTCGAATTTTAATATTTGACCAATATATACATGTCATGCATAAAGAAGCAATGGAGATTTTGAACAGTCTTGCTAAAAATGATTATCAGCTCCCAACTACCAGAAGAGGTTTATTTCAACATAAAGAAGCAATGGAGATTTTGAACAAGTTTGCTAAAAATGATTATCAGTTCCCAACTACCAGAAGAGAAGGAGTCAGACGCCATGCTTCAATAAACGAACTTGAGTCATCAGATTCGATTCTCTCGCAATTGGCCACCTTAACCAACTTGGTTAAGAACATGCAACGACCAAGCAACACACAAGAGGTCAAGGTAGTAGGTTCCTTTTGTGACTTATGTAATGGTAACCATATATGCACTAATTTGTGACATGAAACAATTGTAGTAGGTTCCTTTATAAATTTAACAGTGTTAGCCATATTGCTCAAATTGTATAACAAAAACCTAAATAAAATCTAACCGTTTTCCTACAACTACTAAACAAATAACCATAGCCTAAGATAGTTTAGCTCATAGTTGGGACCAGGAACAACACAAGATAATTTCCCAACAAGAACATCAACCGAAAAACAAAGAAAAATAGAAGAATAGGGCTGCCTTGATCTTCAACTTCCTTACCGATTTTTCTCCCTCCATTCGACTCCCCTCTTGGTTACGCGTTCTCTTTTTTATAGGAGATTGGTAGGTTATACTCCTTCTTGAGGAGAAAGTTAAGTTGGAATTAAATGTTATAAAATAAAAGAAATAAATTCCTTTTTATTTTATTATTTTATTCCCATATAACTCCTCCTATCTTCTCGGAATTTAATCTCCTTTAAACACTCAAGGGACTTCAACTTCTCCTAGGGATTCTTATGGCTTTCAACTTGTAAAATAGGATTGAATCCTTGTTGAAATTGGCATCTCTTGGTTGTGAAGAGCAGCGACTTCTTTATGTTGAAATTGGCAATTTCTTCTTGTCTTAAATCGACATCATTCTTCTCTCCTTCATTACAACGACAATACTTGCCCGAGTAATTAACCTGCACACATCGAAACATATACCAGAGCAGCATCTTTTTCCACCAAATGAGCAATTAAAGATAATCAAGCATGACAAAGGAGGAAACAATGCAATTATGTATGAATGGCTAATAATGTAACCTAAATGAACCTAAGTCTAACAACATTTGAGATGAAAAGGCGTAGACAATTAGTACTTTTATACACTTAACACACCCTCAAACTCGAACTATTGCTTGTCCTCAAGCAATGCATCCTAACAATTACTTGCCTAGAGTCTCAACTTCATGAATTTTGCTTCGAACTTAAGTATTTTCTCATGCACTTGTATGTATGACTTTCAACCTTTCGGATGGACTAGGAATTACCCGGATTCAAACTATAATGCTTGTGAATGTGTGCTTGTTCTGTGTACAAGATGATTTTTCGGATGCTAGAGCAACATTAGGCAATCAATTAAGTTCCTTGGGTTCTTAATTACTTCAACTAGAGCCAATTTCGGGCACATCTAGTTTATTAATTTCTTTCAAAATAATCTAATCAACTAGAGCCAATTTCAGGCACCTCTAGCGATTCTTCTAAGCATAATACTAGAGCCAATTTTGGGTACCTTTAGTAGTGACTTCTAGAGCCGGTTTTTGGGCACCTCTAGAAAGATTCTCATTTTTTACCCAAATTGTTAAGTGATTTACCTAAATTTACTAGAATTCCTTCAATCCTTCAAGTCACAAAAGAGTGCGTTTAGTTTTAGCATCATAGTAGGATTCTAGGTATTTTCCATAGTCATCCTAGAGTTGAAAGCTATGGCAAATTAAGTGCAATTAAAAAGTCATCAAGTCTAGGCAATTTTAATTCGATTAAAACTAGGGCAAGTAATTGATGTATCCTACACGTAATTCCTAAAGATGAGTGCAACCTGAAACTAAATAAAGACAATTATCCTCCCAAACTCGAGAAGAGCATTGCCCCCAATGCATGAAAACACAAAAGTACAAAGGAACAAAAAGCAAAGACAAGGAAACGAAATTACAATGACTCGGAGAGGTCATCGTCTTGAATTATGAGTTTCCGTCTCGCGGTTTGCTTGACTCTCTTGCTTGCTCGAGGTGGTTGATGGCGTGTAGAGGGGTGTAGGAGCCGGTTGTTTGCTCACCTCGTCATCATCCTCTTCCTCAATGTTGATTTCCTCGATGGTGGAGGCCTTGCGTTTTGCCATGGTAAGGGATGCTAGAACTGCTTTTAGCTGGACGACTAATGATTCGTCTGAATCTGAAGATTCTGACCATGTCACGGTGCAGCTTGGCTCGGTTAATGGTGCTTTGCCTTTGTCATCTCGGGTTGGTGGAATATCCTCGGTTGGAACTGCTGAGGCAGTGGCAGCGGGCGTTGCCGAGGCAGTGGCAGCGGGCGTTGCCAAGGCAATTGAGGTGGGCATTGCCGAAGAAGAGGCTGTAGGCATTGTCGCGGCAAGGATGTCGGCTAAAAAAATTGGGAACCTCACCGAGTTGTTTGGGTATTTCTCTAGGATCACTCGGATTATGACATTGTTGTAGTCCTTCATATACCTCATAAATTCTAGGTTCCTCTTCTCCATGGTCTTTAGCCGGTGTGCAAGTGGCCGAATCATTGCCTCGAGTGTTGTCGTCGCCGGTTCACCCGTATTGGCGTTGGTGAGGGGTGTTGCTGCGGCATTTCCTAAAGATGTTTTCGCGATAATTCCTTTAATCGGAGTGGACTGTGGCTCGACTTTGAAAACTCCCATGAACTTTAAATATTGGGCTCTCGTCCATCCTTTCCTTGTTGGTGTCTTCTCATCGGCTGGATCACTTTCCATGTGTTGTTTCTCGCACAACCCGATTATGAGAATTGGGAAATAGAGTTTCCTCTTATCCTTTAGACTATATTGAGACATCTCCTTGCATATAATAGATCCAACATTTATAATACGGTTATGCAATATAGAATGAATTAATAATAGCGTAGGTTTGTCAACTGTGGTGTTGTGTGAGGTTGGCATTAAGCATATTTTGACAAAAGTGTTCCAAAGTTTTGCTTCGGGCTTAAGCCTTAGGCGATTTACCGTGCCTTTGAATGCTCCCTCGTTCCATGTTGTGCTGGGAATGGTGAGCTCTTTGAGAATGTCATCGTAATCTCCCGACATAAGGTTGTCAACGAACTTCATGTGTTCATCTTTCGGAATGGTTAGCCCATAGAAGAGGTTGATGGAGTCGGGATCAATCGGGATGGTCTTGTCGCAAACAAATACGTAGGGATTGTTCGGGTTGGGTGAGTGGGCATAGAATTCCCGAACCCAACTAACATTCCCCGGCTTTGGTTGGTGGAAAAATTTTGCCATTTTTGCTGCTCCACTACGTGGAAGACGAACGGTTCCAAACCGACATCTTGGTGTGATGTAGTGTAGAAAAACCCTTGCTCTTCCAAGACCTTTCGGTTGGCAAACATTGCCAAGAATCTTTCCTTTATTGTCGGCGTGTCATATCTCTTGAAGGACGACTCTTGGCTTGTTTCTTGGTGTTCCATTGCTTTGAGTTTCATGGCCATGGTGGTTTTGTGGTGTTGTGAGAATCGACTATGTGGAGAAAATAAAAGAAGAAATTTTTGGGAGTTTAAGTGAAAGAGAAAGAGAAAGAAGAAGAAGAAGATTGTGATGGTTTAGTGTAACGAGAATAGGTCATTAAATACGAGGTTTTGTCATTATTACAAATTTGAAAATCAAATTTGAAATCATGATGATGTGATTCGAGTGCTTCGCAATTTGTGCAAGTATATACGTTGCAAGTTATAGTATAGAAAGATATCGTCTCCACAGGACTTGGTGCCACTTCAAGAATCTACCGTCTCACACTGAAAAGTAAAAGAAACACAAGTAATAGTTTTGGATTGAAAAATCGACTAAACTAAAATAAACTAAAAAATTGAGTTGACATAATGAAAGAGTAGGCCGGATTATATTGTGTCGTAGTGTGGAATTTGAATGGCACAATCTCGGTTTTGTATGCAAGAGGAAGCTTGATTGCCCCGGCAATGGGCAGAATGGTTGCCTCGGTAATGGGCAATGCACAAGGTGACTGCTTGGACAAATGGTAGGGCGGTTGCCAGGGCAAAGAATTAAGCTACTGCTCGGGTAATTGAGCGACAACCTTCAAGGTTCAGCAAAGCATTCTTCAATGTCTTCTTCTTATCCCTAAGTCAAAACTCTATCAATGAGCAAGCCTTGATAATACCTTCCAGCGTGAACCACGGATGAACATCAACCGATCTTACGCTTCTCTTAGCCGTTTAAATTCGTACTTATTCCTAAGCTGAATTAGTCTTCACCGATTTGGGCAAAAACTATGCTTATTCGTTTCTTGAATCTAACTCTCTCGATATTAGATAAATAGATGCAATCGCAATTTCCTTTCCCGATTTAATTGCAAGTAAAGATAAACACCAAGAATAAGCAAACCTTGAACTTAAATTGCATAAAAAAACCTAAACAAAATCCAACCGTTTTCTCACAACTACTAAACAAATAACCATACCCTAAGATAGTTTAGTACATAGTTGGGACTAGAAACAACACAAGATAATTTCCCAACAAGAACATCAACCAAAAAATAAAGAACAATAGAAGAATATGTCTGCCTTGATCTTCAAATTCCTTACCAATATTTCTCCCTCCATACGACTCCCCTCTTGGTTCCGCATTCTCTTCTTTTATAGAAGATTGGTAGGTTATACTCCTTCTTGAGGAGAAAGTTAAGTTGGAAATAAATGTTATAAAATAAAAGAAAAAAATTTCTTTTTATTTTATTATTTTATTCCCCCTATAACTCCTCCTATCTTCTTGGAATTTAATCTCCTTTAAACACTCAAGGGACTTCGACTTCTTCTAGGGTTTCTTGTGGCTTTCGACTTGTAAAATAAGATTGAATCATTGTTGAAATCGACATCTCTTGGTTGTGAAGAGTAGCGACTTCTTTATGTTGAAATTGGCAACTTCTTCTTGTCTTAAATCGACATCATTCTTCTCTCCTTCATTGCCGCGGCAATACTTGCCCGGGTAATTAACCTGCACACATCGAAACATATACCAGAGCAGCACCTTTTCCACCAAATGAGCAATTAAAGATAATCAAGCATGGTAAGGGAGGAAACAATGCAATTATGTATGAATGGCTAATAATGCAACCTAAATGAACCTAATTCTAACAATATTTTAGATGAAAAGGCGTAGAAAATTAGTACTTTTATACACTTAACACACCCCAAACTCGAACTATCGCTTGTCCTCAAGCAATGCAACCTAACAATTACTTGCCTAGAGTCTCAACTTCATGAATTTTGCTTCGAACTTAAGTATTTTCTCATGCACTTGTATGTATGACTTTCAACCTTTGGGATGGCCTAGGAATTACCCGGATTCAAACTATAATGCTTGTGAGTGTGTGTTTGTTTTGTGTACAAGATAATTTCCCGGATTCTAGAGCAACATTAGGCAATCAATTAAGTTCCTTGGGTTCTTAATTACTTCAAATAGAGCCAATTTTGGGCACATCTAGTTTATTACTTTCTTTCAAAATAATGTAATCAACTAGAGCCAATTCGGGCACCTCTAGTGATTCTTCTAAGCATAATACTAGAGCCAATTTTGGGTACCTTTAGTAGTGACTTCTAGAGCCGGTTTTTGGGCACCTCTAGAAAAATTCTAATTTTTTTTACCCAAATTGTTAAGTGATTTACCTAAATTTACTAGAATTCCTTCAATCCTTCGATTCACAAAAGAGTGCATTTAGTTTTAGCATCATAGTAGGATTCTAGGTATTTTCCATGGTCATCCTAGAGTTGAAAGCTATGGCAAATTAAGTGCAATTAAAAAGTCATCAAGTCTAGGAAATTTTAATTCGATTAAAATTAGGGAAAGTAATTGATGTATCCTACATGTGATTCCTAAAGATGAGTGCAACATGAAACTAAATAAAGACAAATATCCCCCCCTAAACTCGAGATGAGCATTGCCCCCAACGCATGTAAACACAAAAGTATAAAGGAACAAAAAGTAAAAACAAAGAAACGAAATTACAATGACTCAGAGAGGCCATCGTCTTGAATTATGAGTTTCCGTCTCGCGGTTTACTTGACTCTCTTCCTTGCTTGAGGTGGTTGATGGCATGTAGTGGGTGTAGGAGCCGGTTGTTTTCTCACCTCGTCATTATCGTCTTCCTCAATGTCGATTTCCTCGATGGTAGAGGCTTTGCGTTTTGTCGTGGCAGAGGATGCTAGAATTGCTTTTAGCTGGACGACGGATGATTCGTCTGAATTTGAAGATTTTGAACATGTCACGGTGCAGCTTGGCTCGGTTAATAGTGCTTTGCCTTTGTCATCCCAGGTTGGTGGAGCATCCTCGGTTGGAACTACTGAGGCAATGGCAATGGGCGTTGTCGAGGCAGTTGCGGTGGGCATTTCCGAAGTAGGGGCTATAGGCATTGCCGCGACAATGATGTCGGCTAAAAAAATTGGGAACCTCACCGAGTTGTTTGGGTATTTCTCTAGGATCACTCGGATTATGACATTGTTGTAGTCTTTCATATACCTCATAAATTCCAGTTGCCTCTTCTCCACGGTCTTTAGCCGGTGTACAAGTGGCCGAATGATTGCCTCGAGTGTTGTCATCGCAGGTTCACCCGTATTGGCGTTGGTGGGGGGTGTTGCTGCGACATTTCCCAAAGATGTTGTCGCGGTAATTCCTTTGATCGGAGTGGACTGTGGCTCGACTTCGAAAACTCCCATGAACTTTAAATATTGGGCTCTCGTCCATCATTTCCTTGTTAGTGTCTTCTCATCGGCCGGATTACTTTCCATGTGTTGTTTCTCGCACAACCCAGTTATGAGACATGGGAAATAGAGTTTCCTCTTATCCTTTAGACTATATTGAGACATCTCCTTGTATATGATAGATCCAACATTTATAATACGGTTATGCAATATAGAATGAATTAATAATTGCCCAGGCTTGTCAACCGTGGTGTTGTGTGAGGTTGGCATTAAGCATCTTTTGACAAAAGTGTTCCAAAGTTTTGCCTCGGGCTTAAGCCTTAGGCGATTTACCGTGCCTTTGAATGCTCCCTCATTCCATGTTGTGCTGGCAATGGTGAGCTCTTTGAGAATGTCTTCGTAATCTCCTGGCATGAGGTTGTCAACGAACTTCATGTGTTCATCTTTCGGAATGGTTAGCCCATAGAAGAGGTTGATGGAGTCGGGATCAATCGAGATGGTCTTGTCGCGAACAAATACGTAGGGATTGTTCGGGTTGGGTGAGTGGGCATAGAATTCCCGAACCCAACTGGCATTTCCCGTCTTTGGTTGGTGGCAAAGGATTTGCCATTTTTTGCTGCTCCACTATGTGGAAGACGAACGGTTCCAAACATGAAATCTTGGTGTGATGTGGTGTAGAAAAACCCTTGCTCTTCCAAGACCTTTCGGTTGGAAAATATTTCCAAGAATCTTGCCTTTATTGCCGGCGTGGCATATCTCTTAAAGGACGACCTTTGGCTTGTTTCTTGGTGTTCCATTGCTTTGTGTTTCATGGCCATGGTGGTTTTGTGGTGTTGTGAGAATCAGCTATGTGGAGAAAATGGAAGAAGAAATTTTTGGGAGTTTAACTGAAAGAGAAAATAGAAGAAGAAGATTGTAATGGTTGAGTGTAACGAGAATGGGTCATTAAATACGAGGTTTTGTCATTATTACAAATTTGAAAATCAAATTTGAAATCATGATGACGTGATTCGAATGCTTTGCAATTTGTGCAAGTATATACGTCGCAAGTTATAGTATAGAAATATATCGTCTCCACAGGACTTAGTTCCACTTCAAGAATCTATCGTCTCGCACTGAAAAGTAAAAGAAACACAAGTAATAGTTTTGGATTGAAAAAATCGACTAAACTAAAATAAACTAAAAATTGAGTTGACAGAATAAGAGAGTAGGCCGGATTATATTGCGTCGTTGTGTGGAATTCGAATGGAACAGTCTCGATTTTGTATGCAAGAGGATGCTTGATTGCCTCGGCAATGGGCATAATGGTTTCCTCGGTAATGGGCAATACGATTGCATGGGCAATGCACAAGGTGACTGCTTGGAAAAATGGTAGAGCGGTTGCCAGGGCAAAGAATTAAGCTACTGCTCGGGCAATTGAGCAACAACCTTCAAGGTTCGGCAAAGCGTTCTTCAATGGCTTCTTCTTATCCCTAAGTCGAAACTCTATCAATGAGCAAGCCTTGATAATACCTCCCAGCGTGAACCACTGATGAACATCAACCGATCTTACGCTTCTCTTAGCCGTTGAAATTCGTACTTATTCCTAAGTCAAATTATTCTTCACCGATTTGGGCAAAAACTATGCTTTTTCGTTTCTTGAACCTAACTCTCCCGATATTAGATAAATATATGCAATCGCATTTTCCTCTCCCGATTTAATTGTAAGTAAAGATAAACACCAAGAATAAGCAAACCTTGAACTTAAATTGCATAACAAAAACCTAAACAAAATCCAACCGTTTTCTCGCAAGTACTAAACAAATAACCATAGCCTAAGATAGTTTGGTTCATAGTTGGGACTAGAAACAACACAAGATAATTTCCCAACAAGAACATCAACCGTAAAATATAGAAAAATAGAAGAATATGACTGCCTTGATCTTCTACTTCCTTGTCGGGTTTTCTCCCTCCAATCGACTCCCCTCTTGGTTCCGCATTCTCTTCTTTTTATAGAAGATTGGTAGGTTATACTCATTCTTGAGGAGAAAGTTAAGTTGGAATTAAATATTATAAAATAAAATAAAAAAATTCTTTTTATTTTATTATTTTATTCCCCCTATAACTCCTCCTATCTTCTTGAAATTTAATCTCCTTTAAACACTCAAGGGACTTTGACTTCTCCTATGGATTCTTGTGGCTTTCGACTTGTAAAATAGGATTGAATCCTTGTTGAAATCGGCATCTCTTGGTTGTGAAGAGTAGCAGCTTCTTTATGTTGAAATCGGAAACTTCTTCTTGTCTTAAATCACCATCATGCTTCTCTCCTTCATTGCCGCGACAATACTTGCCCGGGCAATTAACCTGCACACATCGAATCATATACCAGAGCAACACCTTTTCTACCAAATGAGCAATTAAAGATAATCAAGCAAGATAAGGGAGGAAACAATGCAATTATGCATGAATGCTAATAATGTAACCTAAATTAACTTAAGTCTAACAATAATTAAGATGAAAATAGGTAAAAAATTAATACTTTTACACACTTAACACATGCATATATTCTTGTATAATATTCTTATTAGTGTTGTTCCATCATGTTTATATCACATTTCATTTCAATCCTTGAGAGGTTCACCCATATGTATTTTAGGACTTAAACAATTGGTATTAACATAACAATTAGAGTCTGACATTGTCCTCCATTGTAATTTTTTTTCATATATATAGTGTATTGGACTTTGGCATTGTCCTCCGTTGTAATTTTAGAGAGAAAAAAAAATGAAAAGACAAAGCAACCATTTCGGCAAGTAACATATAAAAAGAAAAATGGGATCAAAAAGTAACATCATAGCTTCTTTGCGGATAAAATTTATTAGAAAATTGATGGTAAATAATTTGAAATGACTTAGCAGAATGATAAGTCAACAGAAAAAAATATATATTTTATATAATTTTATAAAATTATTCTTTAATTGATGTAACGTTTTTTCAAGTCAACACATTTGTCTATATAATATTGTCATATCGGCATGCACCGCCATATATGTTTGTCACGTCATTTCAAGCCATTTATCGTCAGTTGACTGACAGTTTTTATCTGCTAAGGGGCCATTTAGACCCAAAATAAAACGTTAAAGGTTGAATTGCTCAAAACAAAAAATAGGAGTCAAAGTGACTATTTAATCAAATATTAGGGGTATTTTTTTGGCTTTATGCCTTTTCAATTCTTTTAATGGTTCTTTTCGTTTTCAACTTATATTCGTGAAGAATTCAATTGATCGTGATTTTTAAATAAAGATTCAATTAATTTCTAATTAGGGATGGCCATTTGACCAATACCCAATGGGTTCCGACCCGATCTGATTTTATAGGTTCGGGTTTTTTAAAGAAAATTTTGGGTTCAAATTGGGTTCGAGTTTGACTTTTTGAGGATGAGGTCGGGTCGGGTTTGAGTTTAAGGTGAAAAATACCCTACCCGACCGACCCAAGATAATAATTTAATTTTATTATAAATATTTAGGTATAATTGCTACAATGCCCATCTCTTTATATATGTATTTAAATTATCTCTGTCACACCCTAAAAACATCATAGAAGAAATAATAATAATAATAATAATAATAATAATAATAATAATAATAATAATAATAATAATAATAATAATAAAAATAATAAAAAAAAAAGAGAAAAGTGGAAATATAACTTATAATATGACATATAGCATAAGAAAGTGGGTTATTAATAGGATAACTTATAATATGAGGTATAGCATAAGATAGTGTGTTATTAGTGGGATAACCTATAATATGATATATAACATAAGATAGTGGGTTATAAGTGGAATAACCTATAATATGTTATATAACATAAGATAAAATAGTGGGTTATTAGTGGGATAACTTATAATATGACTTATAAGATAAGATAGTGAGTTATTAGTGGAATAATACATGGAAAAAATAATTTCATGTGTCTTTCTCTTGAAACACACGGCTAACAAGTGTATAACACCAAAAAAGATTATCATCTTTCTCACTTTAATCCACCGAACCAACATAGAAACAAAAAGGAGAGAGAGAGGGGGAGCTTAAAAGTTTGGAAAAAATAGAAGCAAAACAAGAAGGAAAATTAAAAGTTTGAGGGCTGAAAATTATACTTAGATTGCATGCATGTTTGTACCATTCAAGTAAGTGTCTAATATGTTACACGATTTTGTCCATGAATTTATATTGTTATCTTGATGAATTCTAGGTTTGATTTTTCTGGAAATTTATGTTTGAAGGTGTTAAAAATGGTTATGAGAAAATGTATAAGTAGCTGGTAAAATAAGATTGGGTGCCGGAAGCCAAGAAAATAAGTTATAAGAAGCTTAAGAGAGAAATTAGTGTAATCTACCCAGCACTGCCCTGTTCTGGACAGTGACCTTTAAAAATTCACTAAAAATAAAATACATGGAATTTATACCTGAAATTATGATAGAAAATACTTGGGGATGTCTAATTTAACTAGAAACAAACGACACTAAAAATTGATCTCTATAGAAAAATCTGGAACCGAAATTGTGAAGGTGTTACAAACTGCCCAGAACTGCAAAATAACCTATGTTTAAATAATAAACTGTATTGAATAAGAAACGAGAAAAATATGTATCAAACATGGTTGTAAATCTGTGTAAATAAGCTTTCTAGAATGGTAAAGTAATCGAAATTTAGATATGTGTGTAAAAATATATGCCCCGATTAGTAACAAGTACTCAATCTGCCAATAAGAAAAACGATTTTGAATGTTAATGTTGGCGGTTGTGTATATGAGCTTATCTGTTTGAATTAACTTCTAATATGTTTCATATATATTTTTATGTGAATAAAAAGATCAAGAACTTGAAGAGATTTTGGAGGAATCAAGGGCTGGGCAACAAAATAGGAAGAACAAGGGCATTGCTATCAAAGAACAAGACTAGCTTGGAGTTGTGAGTGTAGCTATCAATAAGGTTAGGACTTAGTTCCTAACCAAATTATTTATGTTTATAATATTCTTGAATGATGCCATGAAATTGACTTTAAAGTATACTTGGTAAACATATAAGGGAATAATGATAATAATTACAAATGGTAACATATGATAAAATAAGTAAATTGATGTGTTACTTTTGCTATAATGAGTTTGAACATGAACTTGTTTGTTGTCATGATTGTTTTAATTTGTTAGTCGATGAAACATGGCATAAAACGATCTCTCTTGAAATTGAGCTATGGTTCATTAGTGTTGAGTTGATCACACAATTGCAAATGGTCAATAGGGGTGAATTGGCGATAAAAATTTGAAGGGTGAAAATTTAGAAGAATAAAAATGGTGACACAAGGCAATTAGAGTGGTTCAAGTTCTCCAATGAACTCTACATCCACTACCTTAGCTCCCACTAAGAATTTTCAACCAATTCACTACTTGAATTCTTCCCTTTTTCTTAGATGAGGAGGAAACTTTACAATTTGATTAAGCTTTCTACCCAAAGCTTAATCCACTCATTTTTACAAAGAAGTGTATTTGGTAAACTCTAAAAATTCCCCTCAAAAGATAATGTTTACCCAATTACAATATCACACTCTCCAAACTCATAATAAGAATTACAATGAAGAACACAAGAGTTGGGTAAAAAGATTTGACTCTAGAAGTACAAAGTTTGAATTTGAGTGCTTTGATGTTGCTTGTAAGTTCAATAGTTGTTGCTGGTGCATTTGAGACTTGTTTTTATACCATTGTATTGAATTTTATCCGTTTGGGTGATTGAGATAATCAATAGAGCTGTTGAGGTGTAATTTCTCGCAATAAATGTTGTTCAACAACCTACCGTGTCAGTACGGCTCGGGGGCGTATCGGTACCTGTTTCAAATAATAAGAGTCATTGTGACTGAAAACAACGCGTATCGATACGCTTAGAGGGAGTATCGGTACGATATTAAGGGGTGTATCGATATGATAAGCCATATCGATATGGGTTTTGCTCTCTGAAATCCTAATTTTGGTTTTGATAAAGAGCGTATCGGTATGCTACCATAACGTATCGGTACGGTTCAACGGTCATTTAAAATTTGGGATACTAACTAACTGACAAGCCAACGTTCGAAAATTAAATGCAAAGATTTTGCAAAGGTCAACATATTGTATCGATACGGTTACATGTCGTATCGGTACGCTCTAGCAAAATAATATTTTAATCAGAAAACTGTATCAATACGGTTATAACGCGTATCGATACGCTATAGCTTAAAGTCTTGCCTAGATGAATGTCGTATCGATACAGGGATATACCGTATCAGTACACTATGAACGATTAAAATTCCAGTGTTGAAAACTGTATCGATATGCATAAGGGTATCGATACGCTTGGGCGTTTTGTTGAAGTTAGGCTTGAAAATACATAAAAAGACTTAGTGAAATTTGAACCTTTAAGTATGTTTTGACTTGAAATATTATTTGGTTCAAAATGGCTTGTCAAAAAGTGAGACTTTGAAAAGTACTTAAAAATTTATTGTTTTGCAATTTAGTACATAAGTCTAAGTGTTATATCAAAATCAATTTTAGTTTCACAATCTCCCCTTTTTGATATAACAAAATCAAATATAAATTTTTAAGTTTTGAAACTTTTGAAAAGCTTACTCTCCCTTAATTTAAGATAGGTTTTCAAAATTAAGTTATAAGTTTTCAAAATTAGGTCTATAATTCTTGATAATAGCAACAATAATATTATTGAATTCAAAGCAAACTTCAAATTGAAAGCATCAAAATAATTCAAAGCAACAAGTTCAAACTCAAATCCTGAAACATAAATAAAAAGCATAGAGTACTAAACATAGGTGCATAAATAATGAAACTAAATAACATGAGATGATATGCAAAACTACTCGTTCCCATCATTGTCATCTTCGTTCTCTTCTTCCTTATCGTCTTGAGTAGGTTGATTACTCCTAGATTGGTTAAGCCAAGCACCATTGAAAGCGGTGAGAGAGACATCCATGGAGTTTTGTTGAAGAGCGATGGCTTTCACTTGATCCTCCAACGATGTGAAGCGAGTGTCAAGACCCTTGACTTGATCTTCCAAGGATGTGAATCGAGTGTCAATGGTTGCAAACCCGGCTTCTATGTTTGTGAATTTCTCATTGAGGAATGTCATTAGATTTTCCATGGAGGAAGAAGCAAGAGGAGCACCATGAGAGCTTGAAGGAGCATATGGAGCATCGGCCGGAGCATCTTGGCGAGGAGCTCGAGGAACACGAACCCATTCATTATTGACATAAGATAAGTGAGCACGAGAGAGGGGACGCTCATCAATAGGTTGGCCAAGGGGTTCGGGAAAATCATGTGTGCAATCAATCTTAAGGGAGTGGAAGAGGTGACTCAACGCCGTAGAATTGTAAAAGGAATTTACTTGGTCGGTGTGACGGTGTTGGACTAGGTAAACAAGGTCGGCAAACATGATTTGACAAAGGTTAGGACGTTTACCCTCCCTAAAGCACCTAAGCCAAAAATCGTCTACTTGACGGATTGTGGAAAATTTCCCTCCCGATGGACGAAGAAACCATGTAACAATGAGATGAAGGATTCGATCATGAGCATTTAAAACATTTAAGGAACCTAAAGGACCTTGACCTAAGGACTTATCATCATCAATTCCTATGTTTTCAAAACCAAATACCTTGCAAAGAACATCTTGATCAATTTGAAAGATTTTGCCCATTAGATGTGACTCGATTGCAACATGTTCTCTATCCTCATCATGAACAAATATAGCATTAGAAAAGAAAATTATGACCAAGTTTCTATAGACAATGGGAGGAAGATTTAAAAAAATTGATAAATTTCCATTGTCGAATCAAATGAAGGTATTGAAATTTAAAACGTTATGAGCTTAAAAACAGAATAAACACGACACGTTCTTCCCTAAGAGTGAAACCTTGAAAAAGCTTATAATGTGACATATCCGAAGTGGTTGGAAAACAACATTAGATTATATAGGGAAGATTTGGTTTAGGGTTACCCTCATCATCGTCCACATGATCGAAAGAAGTAGCAAGGTAACGTCTCGCTTTCTTTTTCGGTGCCATAACCCTGAAAACATCAAAATAATTCGAATATGTATGTAACTAACATCTCATTCAATCCAATAAGTTTCAATAATTCTAGGTATTTTGAAAATCAATTTTAATGTTAAAAATATATACATGTATAAGAGAAAATATTGGTTAAAAATTTAAAAATAGTTTACAAAAATATACTGTAGAACTTATGTTTTGATATAATAATTGAAAAATGTTTTGGACTAATTTGAAAAGAATTTAAAACTTGGTTTTAAGTCCAAACAACTTGAATTTATGTTTGAGGTATTTTAAGAGGTTTTTGGCAAAGATTTTTCATGTTTTAAACAGCCAAACTTGTGTTTTCAAGTCACCAGTATCGATACGGTTGTACCCGTACCGATACCCTTTTGGCTCAGTTTGGCCACTGTCAAAACCCGTATCGATACGAGGGTTTAGAGTATCGATACGGACCGGGGTCGTTTCGATACGCCACGTCAGCGTACCGATCCCTGTTCAACTACCCCAACGGCTATTTCCCAACGGCTATTCAAATGTGCAGCCGTACCGATACGCCCTCAAGCGTATCGATACGCCTCAGCTGGCAAGAGCTCAACGGCTAGTTCCTATGAAGGCCGTATCGATACCGTTCTACGTGTATCGATACCCCTGTGCTGGCAAAAGCCCAACGGCTATTTCTTCATGAAGGCCGTATCGATACCATTCCACGGGTATCGATACTGGTAGCTGCAGAACAGCATTTATGAAGGGGAATAAAGTCCTCAACGGCTCCAATTCATCCCCAACGGTCCTAAACGGCTATAAACTCAATTGGGAGTATAAAAG
This sequence comes from Hibiscus tridactylites, assembly GCA_958450335.1. Taxonomy (NCBI): domain Eukaryota; kingdom Viridiplantae; phylum Streptophyta; class Magnoliopsida; order Malvales; family Malvaceae; genus Hibiscus; species Hibiscus tridactylites. The sequence continues at coordinate 84,825,477 of OY288270.1, forward strand.
GGACCTCCAAGCATCAAGAGAAGACAAATGCTTCAATTGTCAATCAACAAATGATCAAGAAATGTCTTAGCACTTAAATTGTCAATTCTTGTATAGACAAACACTAGTGAGCCAAAATTGTCAAATTTGCTCAAGTGTTTTAGGTTTTGGGTGAGTGCTTAAAAGTGCAAACAAACACCTATTAGAGGGTTTAAGTTTGCTTTCTTATTTCTCTTTGTAAAGAGGGTTTTGATCAAGGCTTGGGTAGAAGCTTGATCGGTTGTAAGGGTTTCCTCCTAATCCTAGAAAAGGGGACGAATCAATTAGTGGATTGATTGTGAAATCCTTAGTGGGAAGCTAAGGTAGTGGATGTAGGTGCTTGTTAGAAGGCCGAACCACTATAATTCTTTGTGTCCATATTTATTTCTAGCTTCCTAAACCCTTCCACCCAAATATCCACCTCTCCACCACTTGGTGAGCATAATTGGTTGATCGAATCGAGCCCCACACAACCCAACAATTGGTATCAGAGCTCGACTCAATCGAAGAGGATTAACATCCTATTGAGAAGATCCGGCAAGCTCGATCACTTTTTCATCAACCGGCTCAAATGGCACAATCAATCGACAAACCGCCTTTCTTTGACGGAGACCACTACGCCCATTGGAAGACAAAGATGAAATTCTTCATCAAATCAAAAGATTACAAGCTTTGGGATGTAGTTGAAGATGGTCCGTTCGTGCCTAAAAGAAGTAAAGCGGAGTGGAGTGTCGACGATCGCAAGAAGATGGAGCTTAATTGCAAAGCCTTGCACATTCTATTTTGTGCATTTGGTCCATCCATCTATGAGAAGATGTCTTCTTGTGAGAGTGCCAAGGAGGTATGGGACAAGCTTGAAGTCACATACGAGGGGACAAACGAAGTCAAGGAGACCAAGATTGGGCTCCTAACCTTGGAGTATGAGAACTTCAAAATGGATCCGGAAGAGAACATCGAGAAGATGTTTGATAGATTCTCCACCATCACCAATGGTCTTAAAGGTTATGGAGAAGCCATCCCGGAGGAGAAGCTTGTTCGAAAGCTCATCTACTCACTTCCCGAGTCTTGGGACTCAAAGAGAACCGCCATCATCGAAGCCAAAAATTTGAAGACTTTGAAGCTTGATGAACTTATGGGGTCTCTTCTCACTCATCAAATCATGAAGAAGAACAAGGAAGAGGAGAAGAAAAGGGAAGAAATTCGAGCTATGGGAGAGAAGAAAATCAAAGGGCTTGGCATCAATGCAAGTGCCATGGCTCTCAAATCCTCCACTTGCCATCATGTCTACTCAAGTGAAGAGGAGGAAGATGAAGAGATAGTTCATCTCTTCAAGAAGTGTGCCCCTTTCATGAAGAAAGCCTTGAGAGAGCTTGAACGAGAACCTAAAAGAAAGGAGAGGGCTAGCACTTCAAGCCATAAGAAGAAGGCACATGTGGCTACTTGGAGTGATGAGGACTCCACCGACGATGAACAAGCCAACCTTTGCCTTATGGCCATCGAAGAAGATTCAAGGGTAACTTCTAATTCATCTACTTCATGTCCTTACACTTTTGATGAATTACAAGATGCCTATGATGAATTGGTTTTAGATTTTAAAAGCCACATTTTGAAAAACAATAAATTGATTTCAAAGTTAAAAATTCAAAATGATTTGCTTTCTAAAACCAAACTTGAACTTGAAGCAAAACTTGAAGAGTTTGAGTTAAAATGTCTTGATTTACAAAAATTGCTTCAAAATGTTCAAGTAGAAAAAGATTTGATTTCCAAAGAGCTTGAAAAGAAAAACAATTTTGGAGAATCAAATTTTTATGTTAGACAATCTAGTGCCCCTAGATTTATAAATGGTAAATGTTTTAGAAGTGTTTGGGTCCCAAAAGGACTTAATACTTCAACTAAAAAGGATGAAATTGAAAAATGGATTCCTAAGGGGACTAAATTTTGTGCAACTAACGTTTATGGATCCAAAGCAATTTGGATACCAAAAATTACTTGATTGTCTATTGTAGGTGTGATGGAGATGTTCAACAAGTCAAACTTTGAGGGGGAGCTCCATACACACAAGGAAGAACACTTGGAGAAGGAAGGCTTCACATCCTCCCTTAAATTCAAGTGTTGGTAAAATTCTAGTTGTTTTTGCTTTTATTTGTTTAATTCAATTTAAATTCAACTAGATGATCATTTATGTTGGACTAACATTTCAATGATGCTTTGAGTAAGGGGGAGCCAATTTTTAAAAACCAAAATTTTAAGTGTGTCAAAATTTTTTTTGCCTCCTATGTTATCTTGAACTTAAATGTCATTTTAAATTCTTTTTGATATAACAAAAAGGGGGAGAAATTGGTTTGAAAAATTGAATTTTCAATTGAATAAGGGGGAGCTTTATTTGATTTCATATACTTAATCTCTTATTCACATTTTTAAAGTTAAAGGGGGAGAAACCCAAACAATTTTTCAAGTGAGTTTTATTATATCAAAAAGGGGGAGATTGTAGAACTTATGTTTTGATATAATAATTGAAAAATGTTTTGGACTAATTTGAAAAGAATTTAAAACTTGGTTTTAAGTCCAAACAACTTGAATTTATGTTTGAGGTATTTTAAGAGGTTTTTGGCAAAGATTTTTCATGTTTTAAACAGCCAAACTTGTGTTTTCAAGTCACCAGTATCGATACGGTTGTACCCGTACCGATACCCTTTTGGCTCAGTTTGGCCACTGTCAAAACCCGTATCGATACGAGGGTTTAGAGTATCGATACGGACCGGGGTCGTTTCGATACGCCACGTCAGCGTACCGATCCCTATTCAACTACCCCAACGGCTATTTCCCAACGGCTATTCAAATGTGCAGCCGTACCGATACGCCCTCAAGCGTATCGATACGCCTCAGCTGGCAAGAGCTCAACGGCTAGTTCCTATGAAGGCCGTATCGATACCATTCTACGTGTATCGATACCCCTGTGCTGGCAAAAGCCCAACGGCTATTTCTTCATGAAGGCCGTATCGATACCGTTCCACGGGTATCGATACTGGTAGCTGCAGAACAGCATTTATGAAGGGGAATAAAGTCCTCAACGGCTCCAATTCATCCCCAACGGTCCTAAACGGCTATAAACTCAATTGGGAGTATAAAAGGGACCTCCAAGCATCAAGAGAAGACAAATGCTTCAATTGTCAATCAACAAATGGTCAAGAAATGTCTTAGCACTTAAATTGTCAATTCTTGTATAGACAAACACTAGTGAGCCAAAATTGTCAAATTTGCTCAAGTGTTTTAGGTTTTGGGTGAGTGCTTAAAAGTGCAAACAAACACCTATTAGAGGGTTTAAGTTTGCTTTCTTATTTCTCTTTGTAAAGAGGGTTTTGATCAAGGCTTGGGTAGAAGCTTGATCGGTTGTAAGGGTTTCCTCCTAATCCTAGAAAAGGGGACGAATCAATTAGTGGATTGATTGTGAAATCCTTAGTGGGAAGCTAAGGTAGTGGATGTAGGTGCTTGTTAGAAGGCCGAACCACTATAATTCTTTGTGTCCATATTTATTTCTAGCTTCCTAAACCCTTCCACCCAAATATCCACCTCTCCACCACTTGGTGAGCATAATTGGTTGATCGAATCGAGCCCCACACAACCCAACATATACGATGCAAAATTATATTCGAATGAAAAAGTTTTGGACTTTGAGAAGTTTTGCAAAAAAATTAAAACCCATATCACATATATATGTTTTGTACAGAAATTAAGTTGAAACAACTACTAAAATCAAACGAAAATTAAAAAATAGAAAAGAGAAAAAGTTTATACCTTGATTTGTTAGAATGGATGAATAGGTTGATGTGAATGCACTAGATTGTTGACAAAGCTTTACTTTGATGTGTAGATCAAAATCCCTCAACTAATTTTAAGTTTGGTGTGAAAGAAATTGAAGAATTGATGGGGCTTATAGTAAAGTGCGGCTAGGGTTTGTAGAGAGAAAAGAGGGTTTTAAAGTTTGAAGTATTTTTGTCAAAACCAGCCCTATTTTAACTCTCCGTTGAGACCGTATCGGTACAATTGTAGAGCGTACTGATATGTGTTTTCCCTAATTTTTAATTCAGTTTTACTACCGTATCGATATATGTGACCGTATCGATACGGTTTGACCTGTATCACTTCCCTTGACTAACTCGTATCGATACGCGTGATCATATCGATATAGTTTGACTTGTATCAATTTCCTTTGACGAATCCGTATCGATACGTTTTCAGCCGTATCGATACGCCTTTACTAGATAAGGCATTTTTGACAGATTTAAGTTCAAAAATCCAACTTTAAACGTCCCTAAATGCATGCAAAGGACATATGAACAAGTTTTAATGGCTAAACTTAATGCATACTCCCCCTAGCAACATGCATAGAAGCAAAAAGAGGCAAAATAACACAAGCATGAATATCAATCAATTTCAAGAAAATTTTTGACCGTTTGGGACCTAAAAGGGTCAAGAAAGGCTAGTTAAACCTAACTCTCTCCTAAGGGTCCAAAAACACTCTTTATCTAAGCGTTTTGTAAATATATCCGCTAATTGGTTCAAGGTATCAACATATTCTAGAACAACATCAATTTTCAACACATGGTCTCTAATGAAATGATGTTTAATTTCTATATGTTTGGTTCTAGAATGTTGGATGAGATTCTTAGTGAGACAAATGGCACTAGTGTTGTCACACCTAAGGGGTATGGTTTCTACTTGAACACCATAATCTAAGAGTTGTTGCTTCATCCAAAGGACTTGAGCACAACAATTTTCTAAGGATAGGTACTTCGCTTCGGTGGTAGATAAGACTACGCTATTTTGTTTCTTAGAGAACCAAGATACGAGCATACTACCTAAGAATTGGCATGTCCTGGAGGTATTTTTCTTATCTATCTTGCATCCCATATAATCCGCATCCGAATAAGCATGAAGGCTAAAGGAAGAATCCTTAGGATACCAAAGGCCTAAATTAGGCGTGTCTCTAAGGTATCTAAAAATTCTCTTAATGGCAACTAAGTGTGATTCTCTAAGACTAGCTTGAAGCCTAGCACACAAGCACACACTAAACATGATATCCAGTCTACTTGCGGTAAGGTAAAGCAAAGAACCTATCACGGATCTGTAAAGCTTAGAATCAACACACTTACCTCCTTCATCTTTGTCAAGCTTTATGAAAGAGCTCATAGGTGTGGCTTGAGGCTTTACATTCTCCAAGCCGAACTTTTTGAGCATATCATTCACGTACTTAGCTTGATCTATGAAGGTGTCATCCTTCTTTTGTTTGATTTGGAGCCCCAAAAAGAATGAGAGCTCCCCCATCATGCTTATCTCGAACTCACCTTGCATTAGCTTAGAAAATTCTTTGCAATAACATTCATTAGTAGAACCAAAAATGATATCATCAACATACACTTGTACTACTAAGATGTCATTACTATATCTTTTTATGAAGAGTGTAGTGTCCACCTTACCTTTTTCAATTAAAAAGTTTGAAAGTCTTTCATACCAAGCTCTAAGAGCTTGTTTTAAACCATAAAGGGCTTTGGTTAGTTTAAAAACATGATTTGAAAATTTTGAATCCTCAAAACCCGGCGGTTGTTCAACATACACTTCTTCATTTATAAAACCATTTATAAAGGCACTTTTTACATCTATTTGAAAAAGCTTGAAATCATGGTAACATGCAAATGCTAGAAGCATCCTAATAGCTTCCATCATAGCTACGGGTGCATACGTTTCATCAAAATCAATTCTCTCTTCTTGAGTGTAACCTTGAGCAACAAGCCTACCCTTGTTTCTCACTAAGTTACCACTCTCATCTAGTTTATTCCTAAATACCCATTTAGTTTCTATAGTAGATTGAATATTTGGTCTTTTAACTAATGTTCATACTTTACTTCTCTCAAATTGATTTAATTCCTCTTACATGGCCAAAATCCAAAAATCATCTTTTAATGCTTCTTTGATATTTTTAGGCTTAATGCATGAAAGAAATGCAACATGGTTCATTAATTTGAGAGAGGATCTAGTAGTTACCCCCTTGGATGGATCACCCAAGATTTCACCACCTTTGACATAGTTGAACTCCCTTGGGTAAGATACCTCATTTTCCTCAAGAGCCAAGTCTTTCAAGGCTTCAAGAGGTGAATCTTGTGCATCTTCCTCTTTGGTTGGAATCTCATCCACCTTTGACATTTTTCCTCCATCAATAGCTTTAAGGATCCCTACATCATCATCATCACAAGAATCCTTCCTCGGAAGGAGGTTATCATCGAAAACAACATGTATAGACTCTTCTATTACTAAAGTTCTTTTATTAAATACATGATGTGTTTTAGAGTTTAAAGAATGCCCTAAGAAAATAGCTTCATCACTTTTAGCATCAAATTTACCTAAGTTGTCTTTTCCATTGTTTAAAACAAAACACCTGCAACCAAATGGATGAAAATAGCTAATGTTAGGCTTCTTAGATTTTAAAATCTCATAAGGTGTTCTCTTTAAAATTGGCCTAATCATTACTCGATTTATAATGTAGCAAGTGGTATTTGTGGCTTTCGCCCAAAAATATTTAGGTAAATTATTTTAACAAAGCATGGTTCTAGCCATTTCTTCTAAAGTTCAATTTTTCCTCTCAACTATCCCATTTTGTTGAGGAGTGTGATGTGCGGAAAAATTGTGGCTAATCTCACTTTCATTTAAAAACTCTTCAAAACCTAGATTTTGAAACTCAGTTCCATGATCACTTCTAATATGAGAGATTTTAAGCTCAAGATCATTTTGAGTTATTTTAGAAAATGTGATGAATTTTTCTAAAGCCTCATCTTTTGTATTTAAGAATAGAACCTAAGTAAACCTAGAATAGTCATCAACAAGTACAAAAGCATACGATTTACCACCCAAGCTCATAGTCCTAATAGGCCCAAAAAGATCCATATGAATCAATTGTAAACATCTACTAGTAGAGACATCATTAATGGATTTAAATGAGGTTCTATGTTGTTTACCCTTAGAGCATGCATCACATATTTTATCATTAGAAAACTTAAGTTTGGGTAAACCTCTAACTAGATTAGGAGAAATTAACTTTTCTAAGACACTCATGCTAGCATGTCCTAATTTTCTATGCCAAAGCCATGGGTCATGTTCATCATTTGCAACTAAACATGCATGAGATGTATGAATGTCATCTAAATGCACCATGTAAATATTATCTATTATATGCCCTATGAGCATCAATTGATTTGTTTTAATGTTCACTATTTTACAACCATTTTTATCAAATAGAAAATTAAAACCTTTATCGCATAATTGACTAATGCTCAACAAATTATGTTTAAGATCGTTGATATATAAGACATTTTCAATGAAAATAGAAGAGTGATTACCATTAGACACAATTCCTTCAATGTGGCCTTTGGAGTTGTCATCGAAAGTTACTACTCCACCACTCTTTGGCTTTAGTTCCAAGAATCTACTATTGTCACCGGTCATGTGTCTTGAGCATCCACTATCAAGGTACCATGAGTTTTGCCATGAAGCTTTGGCCTTGTAGCAATGCTCCCCCTACAAACAAAGAAATTAGGCTTTGGTTTTTGGTACCCAAATCATTTTGGGTCCATGTGTGTTAGCCCTTTAAACCTTGGTTCCTTTAGGAATCCAAGAAGTAATAGCATTCATATTATTAGAAATAATGAGTTCCTTAGGAACCCAAACACTCATAATTCTTTGACTTTTAGATTGCTTAGAAAAATTTCTTTGTTTAGGATGAAAAGGTTTTCTTTTTACATATTGGGTTTTAGAAGAATTTCACTTTTCAAAATTTTTTCTCCCAATAGTAATAGAAGTTTTAAGATTATCCACCTTCTTTGTGTGATAATCTTGAAAATCAGAAAATAGTTTTTCAAGATCAAGATTTTTCTTCTTAAGATCATTTGAAAGATTTACTAAGTATAAAACATTATTTTCCAATTCCAAGTTAGATTTTGAAAGTGATTCATTTTGAATTTTTAAATCGAAAATATTTTTCTTGTTTCTCAAAATTGACTCCTTATATTTTTCGACTAACTCATCATAGACCTCTTGCAACTCATCATTTGCATCTTGAAGTTCACCATAGGTAAAATCGAAAGTAGATGAGTTAAGGTTTACCTTTGGATCATCATCAATGGCCATGAGACAAAGGTTAGCCACTTCCTCCTCCTCCTCGGATGACTCCTCGTCACTCCAAGTTGCTACTTGAACTTTGAGCTTGTTCTTCTTCCCAAAACTCTTCCTCTTCAACTGAGGACACTCGGAGCGGATGTGGCCGGATTTTTTGCACTCATAGAAAATGATTTGGTCATTCTCCTCTTCTTTACTCTTGCTCTTGAAGTCCCTTTTCTATTGAACTTTCTTTCTCGGTTGGACTTCATGAAGCGAGTGAATCGTTTGGCCAATATGGCCATCTTCTCATCTTCATCTTCACTAGAATCGCTTTCAAGATATGAAGCTTTAAGAGAGATTCCAATCTTCTTCTTCACAACATCCTTTTCCTCTCTTCTCTTCTTCTCTTCCCTTCTTCATGATCTCATGGGTGAGTAGAGATCCAACAAGAGCATCTAGCTTGAGAGTCTTCAAATCTCGAGCTTCAATAATGGTCGTTCTCTTGCTATCCTATGATTTCGGAAGAGAATACAATAATATCCTCACTAGCTTGTCTTCGAGGATGATCTCACCGAAGCCCTTCAATCCATTAACGATGACCAAAAATCGATCAAACATCTTGGAAACACTCTCACCGGGATCCATTTTGAAGCTTTTGTAGCTTAGATTGAGTAGCCCGATTTTTGTTTCCTTGACGTCACTAGTTCCTTCATATGTTGTCTCGAGGGTGTCCCAAACTTCCTTGGCATTCTCGATCGAGGAAACCTTGGAGTAGATATCCAGACCAAGAGCACAAAATATTATATGTAGAGCTTTATCGTTGACTTGCATCCTTCGTCTATCATCTTCAGTCACTTCAGCTTTGACCTTTGAGACAAGTCTTCCTTCACCATCTCTCTTCATCAGTATGTGTGGCCCTTCTTCAACTACATCCCACACCATGTAGTCGGTAAACTTGATGAAGAGTCTCATCCTATTCTTCCAATATGTGTAGTTATCCCTATTGAAGAATGATGGTTTGGTTGTAGATTGAGACTCGTAGAGGTTGGAAGTGGAGGTGGATGCCATTGCTTGACTAGTTGTTGATCAAAATCTCTTAGAATCAACTCAAGAGGGTTGTAATATTTCCAATGAGTGTAGATCGATACCAATTGTTGAGTTGATCACACAATTGCAAATGGCCAAGAGGGGGTGAATTGGCGATAAAAATTTGAAGGGTGAAAATTTGAAAGAAAAAAATTGGTGACACAAGGAAATTAGAGTGGTTCAAGTTCTCCAACGAACTCTACATCCACTACCTTAGCTCCCACTAAGGATTTTCAACCAATTCACTACTTGAATTCTTCCCCTTTTCTTGGATGAGGAGGAAACCTTACAATTTGATTAAGCTTTCTACCCAAAGCTTAATCCACTCACTTTTACAAAGAAGAGTATTTGGTAAACTCTATAAATTCCTCTCAAAGGATAATGTTTACCCAATTACAATCTCACACTCCCCAAACTCACAATAAGAATTAAAATGAAGAACATAAGAGTTGGGTACAAAGATTTGACTCTAGAAGTACAAAGTTTGGATTTGAGTGCTTTGATGTTGCTTGTAGGTTCAATAGTTATTGCTGGTGGATTTAAGACTTGTTTTTATACCCTTGTATTGAATTCTAGCCATTTGGGTGGTTGAGATCATCAATAGAGCCGTTGGGCTGCAATTTCTCGCAATAAATGTTGTTCAACAACCTACCGTATCGATACGGCTCGGGGGCGTATCGGTACATGTCTCAAATAAAAAGAGCCATTGTGACTGAAAAACAATGTGTATCGATACGCTTAGAGGGCGTATCGGTACAATACGATAAGCCGTATCGATATAGATTTTGCTCTCTAGAATCCCAATTTTGGTTTTAATAAAGAGTGTATCGGTACGCTACCATAGCGTATCGGTACAATTCAACGGTCATTTAAAATTTGGGATACCAACTAACTGACAAGCCAACGTTCGAAAATTAAATGCAAGGATTTTGCAAAGGTCAGTAAATCGTATCGATACAGTTACTTACTGTATCGGTACGCTATAGCAAAATAATGTTTTAATAAGAAAACTGTATCGATACGGTTATAACGCGTATCGATACGCTATAGCTTAAAGTCTTCCCAGATGAATGTCGTATCGATACGAGGATATAATGTATCAGTACACTATGAACGGCTAAATTTCCAGTGTTGAAAACCGTATCGATACGCATAAGGGTATCGATATGCCTGGGCGTTTTGTTGAAGTTAGGCTTGAAAATACATAAAAAGAATTAGTGAAATTTGAACCTTTGAGTATGTTTTGACTTGAAATATTATTTGGTTCAAAATGGTTTGTCAAAAAGTAAGACTTTGAAAAGTACTTAAAAATTTATTGTTTTGCAATTTAGTCCATAGGTCTAAGTGTTATATCAAAATAAATTTTAGTTTCACAATTAGCCTAAGGGCTATTGAGCTTGATACATGATTATTGATAAGTTAAATATGCCATGATTCTTGTCTAGCTTGTTACATGATCCTTGATTCTTGATCATATGAATAATCAATGCCTTGATAACTAGTGAGTCATAGGTAGGATTGCATGTCATGGAGTCTTGAGCTCATTTGTGTTGAGGTGGTCTACGGACCGGGCTAAGGCCCTTTATTTGGCGACAGTATGAGGGATGTGTGCTATGGTCTTTGGCGACAGTAGGAGGGATATGACCAGATACTTGTTTTGGCGATAGTTGGCTGGCGACTCGATTACCTAGACTCGACTATAAACCAAGGCTTAAACTTGAAGTTGAATAAGAAAGCTTGCTGATATGAATTTGTGTTTACATGAAATGGAAATGATCTTGTTATGCTTGCTTACATGATATCTTGTTACATGAAATTTAACTGAACGTTATTCACTTGACTTCTTGATGATAATATGCAGTTGATTGGTTGAAAAATCAGATTTATATATGTACTCTTGAAACCTTGAGTTGTCATGTTTAAAGGATAGAACAAACTAAATGAAATGATATAGAAATATGACAAAATATGATCACTTGAATACAAACTTTGAACAAGCTTGATTCTTGAACCTAGCTAGGCCTTTCTTGATCTAAAATACACTTGTTAAAATGAACACACTAGTCTAGCTTAGGATGCTACCTCACTAAGTACTTAACTGTACTTACCACTCTCGTTTCATTCTTCCCGCTTCAGGTTCGTAGATTGCACGATTTCTCGGTTGGAGGCAAAGCAAGACAAGCTATAGTTTTAAGTATGAACTCATCCTTTTGTAAACTCCTAGATGGCGACGTTAACTTTGTAATTAGATACATATCCATGCATTTTGAGCCTATGAATGGTTTTGTATATATTCGATATGATATGGCTTGTATAACTCGTTAATATGTCGTTCGATAGCCTAATTGATCTAGGTATCTTATGACTATATGAGATGAATATGGTTGGTTTCTATGGTGATGTTTATATGTTTTGAAAGCTTGGAAAGTATTGAATGATGGATACATGTCTTGGATGTTGTCTAGGGTTATTCATTGGTTGATTATGTGTTAGAAACATACATTGAAATGCTTTGATAATCTTGTGATTGTCATGTTTCCTTGTGTTGTTGATATGAAAAGGATTTGAAAGCGTGTTAAATTGAAATGTTTCTGCCATGAGATAAGTTTAGTTAATGTGTCATTGATTCATATATTAGGGTCATGATAGTGTGCTTAAAATTCTTGTGTTAGATGAACTTGACATTCGAATGTATAAAGGATGTTAGGTTGATCATAGGTGATAGTATCCTAATCGAATGAACCATTTCTAAGTCATGTAGTTCTAATTGATTTTGTTAATGTACTCATGTATAGAATATGTATTAAGATGTTATATAATTCGAATAGGGGGTATGTATTAGTTTGAGTGATATGAAAAATTGATCATGTTGCTATTAGAGTTCGAATACCATGTTAAATAGGGTGATTAATCTTGAATGCTCTCATGTCTAATTCATGTTGTTAGGGTTGCCTATTGATCACATTGTTTAGCTTGATTGAAGTATGATCCTTGTTAATGAATCATGTTGCTTGCAATTGTTTGATTAAAAGTCTTAACTTACCTATTAGGGGTAAGCTAGACAAAAGTTTTGTTGGTTCGTGTTTTTCTATGCTTGAGTAACATTCCTTAGCCGGTTTACAACTAAACTGGGTGAGGGGTGTTACAATCTCCATATTTTGTTTTAAAAAGTAAAATAATTATTATAATGCTCCCTCTCTATTTGTATTTTACAATCAGCTCCTTATTTTTATCGAATAATAATGAAAATTGATAATTTTTTTATTTATATTGGGTTGAATTTTTAATCTAGAATTTGAGTTCGGGTCGGGTTTAAATGGATGTGTTAAAATTTTTAAGTCATGTGCAGATTAACCAAAAACCCAACCCAACCCTGGCCATCCCTATTTCTAATTGAAAATAAAAATTCATTTGATTTTTAGATGTAATTAGGGGACTAAATGTAGATTTAACTTGTAATTAATGCTTATGTTTTACATCTTTTAGTTGAATGCGGGTCAATCGGAGTGTTTTCAAACTTAAAATATAATGTTTCGTTCCATAGTTTCGAAACTTATTGAACGAAATATTTCAAAATTAATTTTATTTTTTTTCGAATTGAAAATTAATTTTATTTGGTATAATGAAAAATTAGATGATTCAACCAAAACATGCTAAAAGTTGAAAAATACATATTTATCAATTAAATACTCTTATCCATTACATCGGGATTTTCCCTTAATTTATTGTCAAGAATTATTTTTTTATTAAATAGAGATATTACATTCTCATGCCGAAATTTTTTCTTTGAGTTGGTATATAAATATTTAATATTATACCCACTTTACAAAAGAAACATGAAACCTTCTGATCTGTTTGTTATTGATGCTCCCATGATTGACCCGGAGAGATCACGTTCTTCTATCTCCATGATTGTTCCTCCTACAACCCGGGATCATACTGTTGAGGAAAATAATGCTAAACAGCCTGTGAGACCCTCTTTTTGTGATGTTAAGATTGGTGCTGCCACAACCACTCCCAATAATTCGCCCATTGAGGATTTGGACGTTGTTGTTCTCGATGAAGATGTAATCTTTTCAACTAAAGGTGAGATTCCTAAAATTCATTTTTCTGAGAAGGTGCATTGTTCAATTGATAAGAAACTAGAACAATCTGTGGTGGTGCGACTCTTAGGGAGATCGATAGGTTTTAAGGCGCTTTTGAATCGTATAGAGGCTCTATGGAAACCATCCGGGGAGATGCGTCTAATTGATATTGATAATGACTACTACTTAGTTCGTTTTGCTCAGAAGGAAGATTTGGAAAAGGTCTTGGATGGTGGTCCTTGGGTTATCTACGGATCCTACCTTACTGTGCAACCGTGGTCTCGTGACTTTTCAACGACAATGGATCACCCGACAAGAATTATGGTTTGGGTAAGGCTTCCTGATTTTCCGTATAGATATTATACAAAAAGCTTGTTTCGCCATATTGCAGGGGCTATTGGTCAAGTTGTTCGAATTGATTATAACACTAGTGAGGCGAATAGGGGTCGTTTTGCTCGTCTCGCGGTGGTTGTGGACTTAGAAAAGCCTTTGCTGTCATGTATTATCATTGATGGCCGCTTTCAACGGATTGAATATGAAGGCCTTCCCGTCATTTGCTATGGTTGTGGGAAGTACGGTTATTCCAAGGATATGTGTGGTGTTGTAATGCCTAAGCCAAAGGAGGTGGTACAGCCGATTAATGAAGCAGTGGAAAATGAACTTTATGGTCCATGGATGCAAGTTAATACCAAACGTAGGAGACCTCAAGCTCAAAGGAGTCAAGGGCTTTCTTCTTATGGCTTGAGGAGTCTTAAGTCCGGATCTCGTTTTACAGCGCTAGTGGAAGATAATGCTCCAGAAGATGTTTCTGAACATGGTCCTCGGGAGTCTGTGGTTCCAGTGGGTACAGTTACTAAGGGTCATGGTACTGCCCTTTCTGGGGAGAAAAATTATACAAAGGAGGCAGCAGAATCTAGTAAAAAAGGTTCAAAATAGACAGGTCGTAAGGGCATTATGAGTGCAACTAATGTACTATGCGAGATGAGCCCTGAGGGGTGCGTCAGTGCACCATTGGCTGCTTTGTCTACGGACTCTAAACCAGTTGCTTCTTCAATGCGGATAGAACTAGCCCAATTATCGTTGAATAAGGAGAACCACACTGTGTTCAAGGTTGTTGAGAATGCATATCGGCCAGTTCTAAAGGAGAAAAATGGCAGAGTCCTTCCGCTGTCAATCACAATTCACAGGTAATAATCCGAAAATTTTGACTAGGGGTATGGCTGCTCTCAAGGGAGTTTCACGTAAAGGAGTGAAATCAAAAAAGAAAGATGGTTATAGCTCTTCTAGGCCACCTTTGGCGGAGCTTGTTGAGGTGCTAACTGTGGAACTTGATCGAGCTAAGGAAAAATTAGGTGATGGAAAAACTCCGGATGTAAGTGTGAATGATGTTAACGCTCTGGTTCAGTGGCGAGATAATACAGTTTTTGACTCGGCTGGGGGGTCGATAAGCAAGCTTGACTTTCCTCCCACCTTTTTATCTCATTTATATTATGGTTAGAATAATTTCTTAGAATGCTCTTGAAGCCGAGTTTAATCGTTATTTTAAACTGTTCGTCAGACTCAAAAAGCCTGATATCTTTGTGATTTTGGAGCCGCGAATTAGTGGTGCGAAGGCTGATTCTTTTATTCGTCAGTCAAGTTTTGTGTTTTCTTAGAGGGTTAAGGCTACAGGATTCTCTGGTGGTACTTGGGTCTTGTGGCGTAATTCTCTGTCTGTTGATGTGATTGCAGTTTCAAACCAATTTGTCCACAGCCTCATTTCAGTCATGGATATTAAGTATAATTTTTTCTTCACCTTTGTGTATGCTAGCCCTGATCAAAGGCGGCGAAAGAGTTTGTGGGAACAACTTTTAGCTTTACGGCCAAATGGTGGGTGGTCATGGGTGCTAGGAGGTGACCTAAATGTAATTGGAAGCATCTCAGAGTGCGATGGGGGTTCACAACGTCATAGCGAGATTTGTCTTTTTTTTACGGATTTCTTGTTCAAATCAGGGTTGCTAGATATGGGTTTTCATGGACCATCGTTTACATGGAAACGAGGAGATCTTTCACAAAGGCTGGACCGGTTTCTATGTAACAATGAATGGTATAGTTTATTTCCTGGATCGGAGGTGTTTCACTTGCAACGTTTGGGATCGGATCACTGCCCAATTTTGCTCGATACAAGTCCTTGCGGTAATAGTTTCTCTTCTCGTCCATTTAGATATTTGGCTGCCTAGAATACTCATGATCATTTTCAACCTTTCCTTGAGGATTTATGGAAAAGAGATCTCACTATGCAGAAAAATATTAGTAACTTTCAATCTGAAGTTAGGGTGGGGAATGACATTGTTTTCGGACATATTGGTAAAAGGAAAACACTTCTCATGGCCCGTATCTGAGGTGTGGAAAAGGCACTTGAAACTACTGATTCTTTGTTTTTGTCTAGCCTTGAGGTTGATTTGAAGCGCGAGCTTAATCATGTTCTTGAGCAAGAAGAAAACATGTGGCAACAAAAATCCCGGACATAGTGGATTGTTGATGGCGACCGAATACAAAATTTTTCATAAGAAAACCATGATCCGTAGGGATCGAAATACTATATGTATGCTACAGATGGATGATGGCTCCTGGTGTGATGATTCGACACTTTTAAAGGCCCATGCTTGTGGTTTTTTTCCAAGCCTTGTACACAAGTGAACCACGAAAAGCAGTTCCAAACATATCCGATAATGTCTTTTTCCAATTTAACAGTGTTGATTTTTGGTCCTTGTTCTTACCTGTTTCACCCGAGGAAGTGAAAAATGTGGTATTTGAAATGGCGCCGCTCCAGGATACAAGCTGGGATGGTTTACCGGTGTATTTCTTTCAGAAAAACTGGTCAATAGTTGGTGAATCTGTTTGCCGATTGGTGCAAAGATTTTTCGAAGAGGGTGTTTTGGAGAGTTGGGTTAACAAGACTCTACTGGTACTAATTCCTAAAGTGCAAAATCCAACTTTGATAAATCAATTCCGACCGATAAGCTTATGCAACGTCTACTATAAGTTTATTACAAAGTTACTTGTGGATCGACTTAAACCGTTTCTACCTAATTGGATTGACAATACTCAAGCTAGCTTTGATCCGGGGAGGAACATAACGGACAACATAATTTTGGCGCAGGAAGTAGTACATTCGATGTTACATAAAAAGGGACGGAAAGGGTGGATGGCTGTTAAGGTAGATCTCGAGAAGGCTTATGACAGGATCGAATAGGATTTTCTAAAAGAGACATTAATACTCACCGGTATGCCATGAATTTCATTACTCCTATTATGACATGTATGTGTACTGTCTCGACCCAGGTTGTGTGGAACGGAGAATTATCTGTTGAGTTTAGACCATCAAGGGGTATTCGACAAGGAAATTTGTTGTCTCCTTACTTGTTTGTCTTGTGCATGGAGAGATTATCTCAGGCTATCACTAGGACGATTGCAGATGGACTGTGGAAGCCAATTCATTTGTCAAAAGAGGGCCCAGGTTTATCTCACCTTTTCTTTGTCGGTGATCTCGTATTGTTTACTGAGGCTTCTTGGGAGCAAATGTTGGTTATGAAGAATGTTTTGGATGATTTTTGTTACATTTATGGTCATCGAGTGAGCTCTTCCAAGACACGAGTCTATTTTTTTGCAAATGTGGATGTAAATATACGATTGGGGGTGAGTCATATTTTGGGTTTCGAGGTAGTCAAGGACTTGGGCAAGTACTTGGGTGTCCCACTTTTACACTCAATGGTGGATAAATCAACCTATGTTTACTTGCTTGACAACATGCAACAACGGTTACCTGGTTGGGCAGCACAATCACTTTCATTAGCCGGAAGGATAACCTTAGTAAAATTTGTGTTGCAGGCGATTCCTGTTTATGCCATGCAATCGGCATGGTTACCTAAAGGGCTTTGCGATGAACTAGAAAAACTTATTCGTCGTTTTGTGTGGGGTGGTTCGAAGGAGAAAAATGGTATTGCTTTGGTACGATAGAATGAGGTTCAAAACTCTTTGGCTAATGGTGGACTTGGAATACGAGGCATTCATCAACAAAACAAGGCATTGCTCGTGAAAAATAGGTTTTCAACTAGCTTCAAATGAGAATAAGTTATGGGTGAATATGTTGAAACACAAGTATAGATGGTCTGGAACGTTACCCATTGTGTTGCGTGGTAACCGTTGTTCTCGTTTACGGAGAGGATTGCAAAATGTGTGGGTTGATATTTATCATAGTGTTATTTGGAATATTCGTGATGGCTCTTGTGTGGAGTTTTGGAATGATAGTTGGTTAAACATTGATGTGCCTTTATTTGAATTTTGTAACATGCCTATGTCACCAGGTCCTGCTAAAGTTATTGATTTTGTCACTCCAAGTGGCGAGTGGGATTGGGGCCGTTTACGTCAAGTTCTCCCCGAGCAAGTATTATGTCATGTTACGGCGGTTCCTCCCTCAAATCCGATGTTGGGTGCGGATACTATAGGTTGGAAATGGGAGGAAACTCGTTCTTTCTCAACACGATCAACATATGTAGCGTTGGAGAATAGGGAACTGACTGTTTCTTCATCTGAGTGGTCAGCTATTTGGTCGCTTAAGGCACCACAAAGGGTTCGTGTGTTTATGTGGCTAGCGATGCGCGGTGGTATTCTCACAAACGCTGAACGAGTGCGACGTCATATGGTGACCGAGAGTCTTTGTGGTTTATGTAAAAGAGAAATTGAACATGCGTGCCATGTGCTGCGGGATTGTACAGCCTCGAAGCGTGTTTGGATTGCCTTAGTTCCCCAAAATTCTCTAGCTTGTTTATGTCGTAACCTTTGAATGAATGATTTGTTGCTAACTTGAATTCAAAAACCACATGTGGGAATTTGGGTGTTAATTGGCCCTTGTTATTTGTTGTTGTGTGTTAGCAATTGTGGAAGAAAAGGTGCAGCTTGCTTCTGGACTCAACTTATGTTGAAAGGGTGAATTTCATTTCATATTGTTTAAAGCTTGCAAAAGATTTTGAAGCTGCGATATCAAGAACTGAGCAGTCGTCTCCAACTCCTCGGGTTGATTCGTCGAGATGTACTTGTCTGAGAGAGGGTTTGGTGAAACTAAATATAGATGGTGCGGTTAATGTTGTTAACGGCTCAGCTACGATAGGAGGCGTGATCCGAAATGAGGTTGGTGATTGGCTCTTTGGCTTTTCTTTTAGTATAGGGATTTGTTCTGTATTACTTGTGGAACTTTGGGCTATATATATAAGGGACTCCACCATGCATGGAGACTTGAGTTTCAAAGAGTGGTGATGGAATCTGATAATTTATAGGCTACTCGCATCTTACATCGTAAATCGCCTACATTGAAATCGCATGCAATTGTTTCTAATGTTCTCAACTTTTTGAAGAATTAGTGGGTTGTTGAAGTTCGGCATATTCACCTCCAATCCAATAGAGTTGTTGATTGCTTGGCTAGACTCAGTCAAGATGCCCCGATGGGGGGTTTGATGTTTGCGAATACACTTGCGGAAGTTGCCTCGTCCATGCTACATGACTTGAATTTTTAAGTATTAATTAGACCTTGTTGCTCAGTATTATCAAAAAAATAAAAATAAACTTATGAACATAATTAATCCAGTTTTTAATAAACTTATGAACATAAACTCTTGATTTTGCTAATATATTACATACAAATTATTAAACGGCTGATTTTTCTTAATTTATTGTATATAAATTGTTGAATTATTTATTTTTCAAGTCAACAATTTAATAAGTTCAATAGTATTACCCAATTAGACTAATTTCTCAATTCTTATCAAGTATAAAAATCAAATGCTGATAAATTAATACAGAGATACTAGTTAATCGATTTTTGTAAAGTAGATTCATAAAATTCATAATTAAACCAAATTCAAGTCAAATCATCACCAATATACCAAAAAGTCAAAATGGAATGAATTCAAACCTAATCCAATAAATTAATGTAATTATCTGAATATGACATTATTAGATTTAATCGAAATTTGAAATTTAATATCTGTAACTCTTTAATTATCCTCGGACCACCACGGTAGAAGAATCCCTTGTTCTTTTAAATGGCATGGTGACATGATTGTATTCCTCCGTTGTCCAAAAAAATCTATATAAAGATTGGAAGATATACATCTTGTCTAAGGAGTAATGGAATTGATTCCATTTTATCTGCAGATAAATTTATTACTAATAAGTGTTAGATAAAACAGTAAGATACATTATAATTTCAAAAAAATTAAATTCAAATTTTAATGTTGATATTATAAAACGGAATAAGTACGGATTTTAAACATGAACTATAAAACAGATATCTATCATGTCAAAAAAATTAATCGAATTCGAACATTGAAGGTTGAATAATGGCAATGGAATGATATATCTTATTGGTTCTCAAAGATGATGCGATCATCTGATCCAAGTTGGTGGAGGGCAAAAAAACAATGGTCCCAAAAGTTAAAAGAAGTTTTCACAGCGAAGCTTTTTCTAAAGTAAAAAGGTAAAGGTAAAATTTTGTTTTTGGTCCCTCTATCACACTCATACGGGATTAATCATTATAATTTAATTTAACATAATTTATTCTTCTCTTTCATAATGCCATTGATTAGTCCAAATAACATTAATTGTTACTTTTGAATATATTTGTGTGATTATATTATAGTATTTATTTATATTTTTCTTAATTATTCGACAAGACACACACCTTGCACACACAGATGTTCGAATTCGAGACTCTTAAAATGAACATCATCATCTTTTTCACTAGAACCACTTAGGTTCAATAACATTAATTATTTTGAATATAAAAAATTCATTTTTAGCACGATGAATGAGAAGGGTGTTTTTTTTTAGTTTATGTAATATTTTAATCATAATCGTTAATAAATATTATCTATTATTTGGTCTAATATAATGAAGTGCTATATCCGTCGAACAATGTCTAGAGTTAGAATGTTAACTTTATAAATAAGTAGAAAAGATCATTCTCACGATATATTTCTATAGTAGTCTATTTGAGTTATACAATAATAAATTAATGATAGATGATTATAAAATATTAATTATTTTAAATAATTGATGACAATATATAGATATAAAATTATCAGAACCTATTTGATTTTTACTTTTCAATATATATATATATATATCCGACATAGCCCAACGTTGATTGGGTTATAAAAGAAATCATTGGGTTTCCTTCCATGGATGTTGGGTTTCCCATCCAACGGCTCAAATTTCAAAACCCCCGAAAAGGAAAACACGGAAATCAACCATACCAAATCAAACTCCCTTTTTCCTGCTTTTTCTTTTTATTATTTTATTTTAAAAAATATTCTTTTATAAAAACAAATTTAAACATGTGTCGAGAATTCCCATCACAAGTGTGGTGGAAGACTAGAAGCACATCTTCTTAAGCGGGCCCCACACTTTTTTCCTCTTCTCCGACCGTGATGATTATTTATTTATTAAAATACTATCAATCTGGGTATGATAAATTTCCCCTAATATTTGTTTTATAATTTATCAAATATGGTAAGTTTCATCAAAATTTAAAATTTTGTTTGCATTTCAATCCAGTAAGTGTTCATAATAAAAAATAGACAATGCTCATTTTAAAAGATTCAAATTTGATTATTTTATCTATATTTTATAATATTTATATATATTATTAAATAGTTAAAAATATTTATAAATAAATATTATCGTGTACCGTAAAACTATTAAAAAAATATTATTTTGATAAGTTATTGCAGATGAATTAAATATTATATTTATTTTTAAAATTGATATATACTAAAAAATCATTTTAAGTATTTACGGTCGAAAACGGTAACTATTGGAAATTAATTTACTTATCATAAGCCACTACTTTTTCTTCTTTCTCCCTTTCTTTTCATTTTAAATTTCCATTAAACTAAAAAATTTCCCCAATTTACCTTCTCTTCTTACACAAAGTAAGTTTTTTCCCCCTTCGATTGTTGATCTGCCACTTTGGTCTGGATTTTTGTCTTAAATGGCCATTTGAGATCATAGAGAGAGAAGCTAAAATAGAAAATGATTTTGAAGTGGGAAAAAAGAGTCGATAAAGATTAAATTTTTAAGTGGATGAAAAATACAAAGATGGGTTTTTTTAGGGTGTGAAAGTAAAGATGTTTTTGGACTAAACTTGTTGAAGAATTGTGTTAAAGTTTTGGGTTATCAATTCTGGGTTTTGGTTTTTTTTTTTTTGGATTATGGGTGGGTGTTTTCCTTGTTTTGGATCATCAAACAAGGAAGGGAATAACAATGGCGGGAGCACCGTGAAAGAACTCAGCAATAAGGAATCAACTAAAGATGGCTCGGTTGCACAGTCCCAACATGTTAATAGAGTTAGTTCAGGTAAAAGGGTTTTCAGTTTTCTTACCCAAAATCTTACTGTCTGTTGGTTTTTGATCATCTGGAAGTGGAACATGTTGAATTCTGTGTTTTTCTTAGGTTAGTTTTCAAGTTTCTGATGATGGATAGGTGTTGGAATATGTTGTTTGTTTGATCTGATGCGTTATGGTTGTTTCTGGGTTTTTGATTGATGAATTCTTTAGAACTACTTTGAATTTTGCTCTAAGACTTATTCGGGAGCTTTGCTCTTAGGTTTCGGAACGAAGATTCTCGGGTTTTCGTGTGCATTCGTGTTCCGTAATTGTTAAGCTAACATAAGCTGAATGCTGGAGTAAGTGCATTTTAAGTGAGAATTTGGAATATTCATAGAAATGACATAGAATGTAGTCGAATAAAGGTTAAGAGATTTGCTTGAGAGTTTTCACATTCGGAGTCCTAAATTTAGGATTATATACGCAAGCATCCGAGACTTCATTATTGTGGTTAATTTTGTGTGCTACAGAGGTAAGTTTACTTGTTCTAGTCCTACGAGGTGTACTGCTCACTGTATGCCACTGTTACAAGAATACGGCCTTTAACTTTTGTATCTTCTGTTTTTCATTTTGTCCGATGTATCTGATTCCCTACTTTGGACAGACAAGTTGAAATCTCGGAACTGTTCTGATTCTAAGAAAGAACCTGCAGTGCCTAAAGATGGACAGACAGCAAATATTGCTGCACAAACATTCACCTTTCGAGAGCTTGCCGCCGCCACAAAGAACTTTAGGCCAGAATGTCTATTAGGAGAAGGTGGTTTCGGACGTGTTTACAAGGGTCGGTTGGAGAGTACAGGACAGGTCCATAACAATGCTTGAACTTATAATTGTTTAAGATTCTCTTTAATGATTGTTTTCGGACGTGTTTACAAGGGTCTTTTGAGTTATGGAGGCGAAGAATGTGAACCATGTAGTTTAAGCTATTCTTTAATAATTGTTTTATCATTTCAGGTTGTTGCCGTCAAGCAGCTTGATAGAAACGGGCTTCAGGGAAATAGAGAATTTCTGGTTGAAGTCCTCATGCTTAGTCTCTTACACCACCCAAACCTTGTAAACTTGATCGGTTATTGTGCTGATGGAGACCAACGCCTTCTTGTCTATGAGTTTATGCCTTTGGGTTCATTGGAGGATCACTTACACGGTAAGGGTGGCCGTGGCATTGGTAATACTTTGCAGTTCTCTAGCTTTTGGTTTGGTTGCACTTTCAACATGAAAACAGAAAGACACTAGGATTAATTATGAAATACTTCCATGTCGGTGAATATGCATGTTTTTTTTGCTATTGCCCGAGCTACTGTAGTTTGGTTTAATGAATTGTAATGTAGGGAGAACGGTTTTTGTTCCACTGCACAACTGGTTGATTTTGGTTTCATTTACACTGCTAGACAAATATAGAACTCGACATTCCATCGTTTTGGTGCCCATTCTCTTCCTTGAGCCGATTTTGAGCTCTCCGAAGTACGGGTACCTATGGAGAAACAAACCTGTAACTTTATATTGGCTAAATTCCGCTTTGGTTAGCCTGTTAGCTTGCTCTTGTTTGGTTATTTAACTAGTCCGGCTGTCAAAATAAATTGTATTGGCAGACCGCAGTGATTACCTTGTTTTAAATTTGTTTTCAGATCTTCCACCAGACAAGGAACCTCTGGACTGGAATACCCGGATGAAGATTGCAGCTGGTGCGGCCAAGGGATTGGAATACTTGCATGATAGAGCTAATCCTCCTGTCATATATAGGGACCTGAAATCATCCAACATCCTTCTTCATGAAGGCTATCATCCTAAATTATCGGATTTTGGGCTTGCAAAACTAGGTCCTGTTGGCGATAAAACCCATGTCTCCACACGAGTGATGGGCACTTATGGTTATTGTGCACCGGAATATGCAATGACTGGCCAGCTCACCCTAAAGTCAGATGTCTATAGTTTTGGAGTGGTCTTTCTCGAGCTAATCACGGGGCGCAAGGCCATTGATAATACACGTGCTCCTGGAGAGCATAATCTTGTTGCATGGGTAAGTATCTTTTTTTTAAGCTCTAACTTCTTATGCTTATGCAGAATGACTGTTATATTTTATTTTGTGTAGGCACGACCGATTTTCAAAGATCGTAGGAAATTTCCAAAAATGGCTGACCCGCTACTGCAAGGTCGTTATCCGATGCGAGGCTTATACCAAGCTCTTGCAGTTGCTGCGATGTGTTTGCAGGAACAAGCTGCTACGAGGCCTCTAATAGGCGATGTTGTGACGGCCCTTACATACTTAGCCTCGCAAACCTATGACCCAACTGCGCCTAGCAATCAAAGTAACAGAGTTGGTCCATCAACTCCGAGACTCAAGGATGATCTAAGGAGTATGGAAGATGGATTGGACAGCCCAAATGAGCACGGTTCCCCTTCCACCCACAGGAATTCACCTGATTACAGGAAGAGGAATCATGCTAGGGAAATGAGCGCCGGTGCAGAGTTGGGTAGGAATGAAACCGGTGGGGGGTCAGGGAGGAAATGGGGCTTGGATGAATCAGAACGACATGAATCTCACAGGGACAGCCCTCTGAGTGCTTCGAGAGCAAGGGAAACTCCACGTAATCGTGACCTCGACAGAGAACGCGCCGTTGCAGAGGCTAAAGTATGGGGTGAGAACTGGAGGGAGAGAAAACGGGCGAATGCAATGGGCAGCTTTGATGGTACAAATGACTGATGTTGCTGAATCCATTTTCATCTTGCTCTTTCAAGCGAAGACATGTTGCATCGCTTCAAGGGTCGCCAATGGGAAAAAGAAGAAAAGTCGAATCCTTATCTTCGGTCTCCATTTCTACCTCCAAGAAATAAGCGTTTATGCCTGTTGTTGCTTGTCCTATAATCAATGTGGTTGTAGGATGAACCGCGGTTAATGACGGGACTAAGAGCGGTCGACCGATATGGGGCATTAAAATTTAACGGGTAATTTCCTCGGACAAAAGGAAATGTTTTATGCAACATGTTAATCTATGTTTTTCATGTTACTGGAGATGTTGGGAAGATGTCTAATTTTTGCCCGTATATTGGGGGAAAACTTGGTCCGGTTTTGTGTGGATGTCTCATTGATGTAGCTGCATCAGCTTGTCTTATATTGGATTGTCGTGGATCCTGTTTTCAGCTTATACAAGAGTAGGGGTGATAATTAGCTTGACCGGCTCGCGAGTTATTCGGGCTCGGCTCGAGCTCGGGCTCAAGACCTTAACAAGCCGAGTCGATCCAAGCTCGGCTCAAAAAGCTCGTGAATAGACTCGAAATAATTATATATATATATATGTACTAAAAATAATCTGTTTAGCAAAAGATTTATAGTTGTATTAAACAACAATTATAGTTGTATTATTTAAATTCACTTCTAATAAATTTTAGATTATTTTCTAACACTTATATTAGTAGATTACTAAAATTATTGACTAAATTAAAGTAAACTTACACTTTAAATTAAAAAAAATAAAGGACTAAAATAATAAAATTAAAAAGTAACATGACTGAAATGAGTATTTACCTATCCTGATAAAGCTTGAAGGGAAAAAAAATAGTTTACACTTACAATACACACCCAATATAACTTACATAAAGTAATCAGTGCAAGCATCCTATAAATATGTGCTTAAACTTTAAACAATAAGCTAATTCACTCTTGACTTTTTGGTTGAGATTAAATACACAGGTTTTTTGTGTCATAGATTTTTAGTTGAAATGACTCTAAATTTAAGTTTTTAAAGTTTGAATTATTTTAATAATTTTTGAATTAGCATAATTTTTTTAGTTAAGTTGAGCTTTAAGCTCGAGCCGAACCAAGTTGTTCAAAAGAAAAAAAAAAGAGATTTTATCATTCATAAGACTGTCAGTACATACCAAGTAGTCCAGTCATTCATAAGACTGCAGGTCATTTCATTTTCGGATTCAAATTATTTGGGTTTTGCCAATATTTTCTAATCATGCTTAGTCAAATTTGAATCCTGATGTATTGTTTTAATACGAGTTAATTGCACTATATGGTGATTTTCATTTTAAATTAACCTTTAAATTTTAAAAATTCTAATTTCATCCTAAATTTATCATTTTCATTTTTAAATTAATCTTTAAACTTTTGAACATTTCAATTTTATTCTCAAAATATTAACACATGCAATATTAATTTATTATTAATGCCTATTATATTTACTACACAGTATACACCAATAATATAACAATAGTATCATTAAGTCAAGCCATTTTTTACTACACCGTATTCATTTTTTATAATACACAGTATACGATAGCATATATTATACAAGTTTCATAACCAAACGAAATTAACGCATCAAAGATATTAATTAGACTATTCAAGATTTCAAGTAGTCCAGTCATTCATAAGACTGTCAGTACATACCAAGTAGTCCAGTCATTCATAAGACTGTCAGTACATACCAAGTAGTCCAGTCATTCATAAGAATGTCATATTTCTCCTCTAAACCCCACAAAATACGGGGCTTTTTAAACCAAAAAGAAAGTGTTCTTGTTACTCAAAGATCATTTCTTCTTTTTTCCCTGCAAAATGAAGACAAACACCACTGTTATATTATAATAAAGGAAACAAAAGAAACAATGTTAAAAGTTTCGGTAAGAATCAAACCGAGACCACGTAATCATCCATTGATAGCTGTTTCGGTCTCTTTAGTTGAGCAGGACTCTCAGTCGGCTGCCTCCCACCTCGCTTTGATGGTGTAATGTTCTGAAATTCAGAACCCCAACTAGAATAAACATAGTGACCAAAGAAATATACATAAGCGGTATTTAGTTGGCAGACACAACCTTGGCGAGTTTCTTCTCCTTGCGGGCTTGTCGCTCCCTCTCGTCATATTCTTGGTTTTCCTTCTCAACCAATCGGATCAGGGTATCACATCTCCTTGCAAGCTCTTGAGTTGTCCGTGACTTCACGAACCAATCAAATCGAAACAAGGGAGACGTTCGGAATGCTGCCTTCAACTCATCCCAATTCCCGTATCCGAGCTTGTGAACCATGCATATCTGTTGTACATATGATGCAGAGGAACAAATAACACAAAATGAATCTTAAGGTGGACCGGGAAATAAATCATGCGATGGAACAAGATTAAAAGACACACCATGAACCGATCACATTCTTCATTGTACAGCTTCCCTTTGTTTTGACCATATTGGATCTTCATTTCCAGCCACGGGTTCTTGTATCGATCCAATTTCTTACCGATTGCTTTCATGATCTCATCTTTTCTAGTAATTCTGGCTTCCCCTCTTTCGATGTTCTTAATTATCCTATCATAATCTGCAGTATGATAAAACTCAATAGGGTACTTGATTGAAACCTTTCCAAACAAGCAAAAATAACATGATATCAGATATCACTAACCATTCAACTCCTTGTATCGCTCTTTAAAAACTTTAGCATATCTTTGAACTTCCTCATCAGTTTTCCCTTCCATTTCTGAAGCAATACTTTTTATATCATTTCGTCCGTACTTCTCACAAGCTCTGATGAAGGAATTGAAATCTCTTCGGCTCCATGAAGAAAACCCCTGATGCACCCAAACCATTAAGTAACCAATAATATAAACATAGTCAACAAAGTCTTAAGCTCAGTTCGCATGTTGCTGTTGCAACAAGACAAAGGCTCAGTTGAACTCACAAAAAACTCCAATTTAATTAGTTGGGGATTTGAGGTGCATCGATATATATATATATATATACAAGCATACAATGCATTCTACTCACCTCTTCTAATAGCTGTTCCTTTTCTTCCAACTCTTCAGCAGTTAACGGATCTCCCCCTTCTAAGTAGAAGAGACTTAGTTAAACAGGCGTAAAGAAGAAGATCGTGTAACATAAAGAAATAGATTATATGGTAAAAGTAAAGTACCTTCAGGTTCAGCCTCATCAATTGTGTCCTTTACCTGATTCTTCTGATGGGTTTGCTGATTTTAATGAAAAAAAAATCTGGTCAGAAAATCAATCACAACTAACAGCAATTCAATGTATGGAGAATATGGAAATTGGTATTTGCTCTATTCATACATACCATAAGATATCGTACTTCTTTCTCGTACAACTCACTCAGCCTCTGAGTGTTAAAAAACTGGAAATCATGCCTGAGAAATTGAAATATTTTATTAGCTACAATAATTATCAGAGTAAACTATTTAACAAAACATTAGTTTCCGAAAGGACTTACAGTTGAGGCATGCGAGGAATTCGAGGCTCCTTTGGTTTTGCTGGACCACCTTGGCGCAGGGTTTGTTTAAAGTACTCAGATTCTGAGTAACTGATTAATGGAAATGAGAAATACATGTCAAATACAGATAAAAGATACGCAATGCAAACTGTAAGTATAAATGCTGAAATTAGAGACTTACTTCCGCTTTCGCTCTCTTTTCGGAGGCTCAATCCAATTGTCAGTTGCAATTTTTTTGAAGTCTAACTTGTTTTCATCCTTCATCCAGAAGAAACGAAAGCACCAAGCATCAATAAAGGGCAGTGTAAAATGCTATACTTAAAAGAGTCAAACAGAAAGATTAGGGATAAGAGAGAAAAATGTTTTTACCTTGTCATCATCAAAATCATACAGTTCAGCAGCTACAGAGGCATAAGAAATGTCAAAATCTAAATGATATTTGAAGAACCTTAAATAAAATATATAAAAAAAGAAACAAGAGCAAGAGAGGCATACTATCATCCATCTTAAATTTAATAGCATCCTCTGTAAATTTCTTCATCTTGGCGTCAAGTTCAGCTGTTGCTGCTTCTCCTTTAGCAATGATTCTATCAATGTCTTCATCTGTAATTGTGCTATCCTTGGAACTAAAGACCATTTCAGCACCAAACCTCACCATTTGAAGTAACTCATCTTTGTTAACAGCTGCATGGGGCAAGAAGATATTGAAATGATACAGATATAGACTCGCAAATAATTATTGCATCAAGCAAAACAATTGCACTGCAAGGGATTTCTTACTCTTCTGCTCTGCCAATCGTCCTTGTTGAATAACCAGAGCATCTAGGGCAAGCTTTTTGTAGGCTCTCTCAATCACCTTTTCCTCAATAGTGTACTGTTTCATAATAAACAAACAGATAAGTCTACCATAACATAGGATAACTTCTCAACTGGCATACAATGAGAATATCCCGACCTCTGTGCAAAAGCGGAACACTTGAACTTCCTTCTTTTGACCAATTCTATGAGCACGATCCTGGGCTTGCAGATCAACTTGTGGATTCCTGCAGGATTCCCCTTGTATCACCAATCGAACAATGAATAAAACATATATATATAATAAACAAAGGAAGATGCTTACCAGTCACTGTCATAAAGGATGACAACATCTGCTGTAGCGAGATTAATACCAAGACCTCCAGCTCTAGTTGATAACAAGAAAACAAATTTCTCACTCCCTGGCTTGTTAAAGGCTTCAATGGAAGCATCACGATCATCTCCACCCGTATTACCATCAATCCGGCAATATAGGTACCCACGAAACATCAAGTAATCTTCCAGAATATCCAGTAGCCTTGTCATCTGAAAGGAATAAATTCCCACAGCAAAATTATTAACATGGAATTTGTAAAATAAATGAAGATATACACCAAATTAAATGATGTAAATAAAATCAAATTAGAAGAAAATCACAGGGAAAGGTATAGGCCAATAGCTGACATTCATATACATTGCAAAGGTAATTCGAGGCAACCATCAATATTACCTGAGAAAATATCAGAACTCTAGAATCACGCTCCTTCAGCTTTGGCAGGAGCTTGTCCAACAGAACCATTTTACCTGGAAATAAATAAGGTCATCTTTCATTCAACGCCAATGGATTCAATACGTTCCAGGAAGTAAATTTACCAGCGTTGGTTATAAGATGATCCCCTGTGGTATATGGAGGTCCAGGTTCAGCACCTTGGAAAAGATATGGGTGATTACAGCATTTACGCAGCTGCATTGCAATATTCAGAAGACGCTTACGCTCTCCACCAGCATTAACAACTTCAAGATCTTTTTGCAGCAAAGCCCTATAGTAATTTTTCTGCATCTGGGACATTCCTACTTTCAGGATAGTTTCCTTTTTGGGAGGCAAACCTTTCTCAACATCTGATTTCAATCTTCTAAGGAGAAATGGCCGAAGAACCTAAAGATGTGGAGACAGAATCTTAATTATCTGTACAAAACTATATGCAAGCCTTGAATAGGTATAAGATTATTAACTTGCCTTGTGAAGTTGTTGAACAACTTCCTGCTCGTCATTTTCACCGGAAATCTGGAACCACTCATCAAAAGTTTCTGCTGAACTAAAAATCTCCGGCAGTAAAAAGTTAAGAAGAGCCCAAAGTTCATGGAGATTATTCTGCACCCCAGGAAAAAAAAACAAGATTACCACATATACTAGAAAAACAACAAGAGTACGAGTCAGAATTATCAAAATCCTTTCAGTTGGCAACAAAAATTGATCCTTCCAAGGAGAGATGAGACATGATCAAAAAATGTTCTTAAATGCCAGTTCAGTACCAGAAAATGGCATAGGCCTTTATAGTGCAACTAAGCAGAGCATACATCATGAATGGAATGAGGCTTAAAAACTCAGTAAGTACTTCAATAAGAAAACATTTGAAAGCATACCTGGAGTGGAGTACCAGTAATAAGAAGACGGTAATTAGTGTTGTAGAGCCTCATTGTTTTTGAAAGGAGTGAATTCTCATTCTTGATTCGATGGGCTTCATCAATAATTATATAGCGCCAACTAAAACGACGCAAGGCAGTCTTCTCCTTTATGGCCATTTCAAAACTTGTGACACAGACATCAAACTTCCCAGCAACAAGTAACTCCTCACGAATGTATCTCTGTAGAAATTAGAAGACATAAGAATCATAATAAAGAGTCATCACTGAAACATTCATCAAGCAACTTACTCTTTCTTCAGGATTCCCAAGAAACTTTACAGTTCGCAACACTGGGCAGAATCGACGAATTTCATTCACCCAGTTACCAAGAGTTGATTTTGGAGCAACAACCATGTGAGGGCCAGTAATTCCACGGTACTCATGCAGATAGCCCAGTAAAGAAATAGTTTGCAAAGTTTTCCCCAGTCCCTTTATTCAAAAACTTAGTAAACAAACATCAGCCGATGACAAATAACATGATAACTGTGATCTGCAAAACAAGCTTTGACAATGAACATAACCAATAAAAGCCACAGCTGCAACACATACCATTTCATCTGCAAGAATTCCATTTATACCATTCTCATAGAGTCGTATAAGCCAATTTAAACCAGCAAGTTGGTAGTCTCTCATCTTTCCCTGAATGCCTGGAGAGAAGAAAGAAAAATGCAAAGAACATAAAAGGGGTGAAAACAGTTAAACTGAGTTCTCCACCTGAGGATTTCAAAGAGAAAGAGCTTACAAGTTGGTTGAGTCACCAATCGTGTGTTTCCAGACAAACCATCTTCTTCCTCCTTGAGGTACTCTTCATCTTCTTCCTCTTCAGTCACTTTTGATGCATGTCGTCCCCTAAATTTAACAAATGGATGAGACCATTAAAAAACAAATAGAAGACAACATCCATCACTCACAAGTTATAATTAGTATATCATGACAACACCACAATCAAGAGAAATCGACCTTTGAACACCCTTAGCAAAAAAGGAGAACTTGTATACCTTCCTTTCACCTTCTTTTGAGATGATGATTGCTCACTTTTAGAAAAATGAGCAAACAACTCTGTCTGCTGCAAAAGATACTTCAAACGGCCCTTCCCCTTATTATTCTATAATTACACCAAGCATTAGCAACCCATAAATTACATTTGATATTAACAGAAATGTAAGCTTTTTCTATAATACAAACCATATCAGCATCAATGGAAGCATTTTGAGCATCCAATAGCTCCTGAATCTTCTGCTTCTTTAGTTTCTCCATTTCTTTTAACCTCTCCTTTTCTCGCTTACTAATTTCTGGGTCAGCCCCGCTAGACTCATACTGCACGGGAAAAAAACCCTCAAAAATCATAAATATAAACAATGAAGATCTTCTCAACAACTTATTTGATATCCTAGAAGAAAAACCAATACTAAAGCGTAAACAATAAAATCTTAAAACATATGTTCAATCGTTGGCAGACTTTAACTACAAAAAACCAACAAAAGGTCAAGCAACTAAAAACCATAAAAAGTAAAAATAAACAATGAAGATCTTCTCAGGAACTTATTAAAAATCCTATAAGCAAAATCCACGCTAAAGTGTAAACAATAAATCTTAATATGTATGTATAAATTCAATTGTTGGAAGACGTAAACTACAGATAACCAAAGATATAGATCTATCGACTGAAATCGTAAAAATTCGAAACCGAAATAAGGGGGAAATGGCAAAAATACCTCGTAAGCGTCATCCGCGTTTGAATCGGGGGCGCCGTCATCGTCCTCATCGTCATCGGAAGCACCGGTGGAGCGAGCAACGGCTTCGAGCTCTTCCTCGTCGTCTTCGTCGCCGTTGACCTGGTCGTCGACTCTCTCTTCCTCCGATGAACTGGAGCCGTTGGATAGTGCTTCATCGGACGACGCCGGTTTCGATGATTTCGCCATCTATTTTCTCAGATTTGAGGAGTTCTTTTTCCTCTTTTAGGAGAGATTTACTTTTCGTACAGAAACGAGGCGCTGCAAAATAAATGGGAGATAAACGATGTTGGTGGAATTGTGGCCGTTGGATTTGGGGGGTTGAGATTAAATGTTTTGAAGTGCATCGAGTGGCAAAATGTGGGATTCCCGCCAATTATACGGAAATAAGAATTTCCCGCCTCGTTAACCCGCTGGCTCGGGGATCAGAACTCAGAGCGCGTGGACTCGGATCTTGGTTGCACGAATGGCAGGGGATAAGTAAATTTTCAATTATTGAATCTGAATCTATTGTTTAATATATAGATTTATTATACAAATTGGTATGTGCATAGTTGCATACACATAAAAATAGGTTTATTATATAATTTATTATATGATGTAGGTAATTAAATTGGTACTTATTTTTTTATCTTATATTGATATATGAACTTCAAAAAGAAATTTAAGTTGATATTGTGTGGACGTGTTACTTTAACTACCAATAAGATTATTAATGTGGTTAAAATACTAATATCATTAAGTGTCACATGTCACAATCTAATTAGTTGTTGAAGTGTGTATATCAAAATCATGTATCAATTTTAGATTTTTCTAAAGTCCATATACTAATTTCAGACATAAAGACAAGTACTAATTTGAGAAAAGTTGACAGTCTTATGTACCGATTTGTATAATAAATCACATAACTATACATTTTGAATCAAAGTTGAATGAAACTTGAAATTTTCTACCGCGAAAATAGAAAGTTGAAAGAAAATGAAACTCCGCGAAAAAAGAACTCCCTCAAAGTTCTGATATCGGCAGATCAAAGGGTTCTTCACTGAAAAATAGCTCAAAGAAGGCAAGTGATTCAAATAACCAATAAAATCTATTGATTTCGTGTCCGCATTGTTTCCTCTTGATTGAGCTCGCTCAATTTCCCCACCCTCTGTTTCGTTGTTTGTTGTCATTGCAGATTGCTCATAAAAGGCTTTACCGAAGCGCTCGTTTCACCGATCGGATGTGCTTTTTCGAAAATTTCATCGACTTCTCTTCGATTTCCACTAATTTAAACGGTAATAAATCACATGCAAGATTCCTTCCAGTATTCTTTTTTTAATAATTTTTTGGTTTTGAATAGGAATGAATTTCCGGATGTTAGATTAACTGAAAAATTTTCAATTAATTCTTAATCTGGATTTTGAATCAGTTTAATGTCAATTATTTCAGCTCTAGTCACATTTTATGATGTTTATATTTCTTTCTTGTTCAAATGCTAATGAAATACGGTACAACATATTTCCGTTCTACCTTTGTTTTCTGTGAAAACTGTAACAAACGGATAAATCAACACTTTTGTTTTCTACGATTTCCTGTAAAAATCTGATGATAATATGATATGATTTTGTGTGTTGGAATTGTGCTAGCATCAAAGGGTATAGTCTTGCACTGATAATTTTATCGTTTCTATTGAGTTCGTCTGAAATGCACGTAGCTTTTTTTTTATCAAAAGAAAAACTCCCATTAAATGGTGGGAAAAACATAAGTACAACCAAGCATGAACGCCTCAGTCCAAAGACAAAGGCTTACAGTCGAAAGACGAAAACACAAGACCGAGACTCGGCCCAAAACACCACCTCGTGAAGAGGGGAAATAACCGCGCCCATCGATAAAATCGAGGGAAACGACGGTGAACCAGATCAGACTTGGATAAAACCGGCGAGGGACAAAAAGTGCCTTCCACGTTCTTGCAGGGGATTAGTTACCATGACATTGCCTGAGAGCTCTATCCAGAGGCAGGCTTCCATTACAAAGAGAATGGTCCTTATCAAGGCAATTGCACGTAGCTAAGGACTAAGGAGATTAACGGGATTAATGAATGCTTGATTTCTAAGCTCTCTAAAGTCAAAATTGTCTCTGTATTGCACTATAAACTTTGTTCTGAAACATTCATCCCGTATCAACTTTGTGTATTTTTGCCCTGTTAAGTTTAGTTGGTGACAAGGAAAAGCTTCAATTAAACTGAGGAAGATTTTGGTTGCAGGGACATGCATCTCTACCCACCTTTATTTGTCCTTAACTGCTGATTTGATGACACTCTCCAGGCCAATAATTGAATCTGTTCATTATATGGTAACAGCTTTATGCACAAGATGCTAAACAACTCAAGTATGTAGCATATTCTTCGAGATAAAATACTAGATGAATTTAAGCCTACACAGTTCGAAGATGCCCTGGTGGTGTAGGCCATTTTCAGAAGCTTGTCTCATTGCTTCACATCCAGGTTTGTTTTTTCTGCAACTATACGTCCGCTTGCTGCAACATTTATTTTTGTGTTATCAACTGTTTTTACTCAGGAAGTGAATAAAATAGTTACACATTATGATAGAAGGGACAGTGAATGAGGAATGGTATGCTCTTTTAGGGATATTTAGGAATTGTGACACCAAATTCAATCTTTTAGGCTCTTTCTTTGAAAGTGGAGGGGACAAGTTAGGGTCTAATTTGATAGTTAGATAAATCATTAGTAGGTCAACAAAATGAAGCTTGACAGTCACCAGTAAAGAAGCAAATTGGACTTGCATCACAAGGAGGAGACTTTTCCCTAGTGACGTGTGGTAAAAGAGGGAGAGTTAGCTGGATTAAAAGTAAATAGTTTGGTTTAATCCACAAAACTTTTGTTTGTTTATGAATATACCCACTTAAAATTTAATGAGAACTTTTAACTTTTAGCTTTAGGGCTGGTTTTACATGATGAGCTGAGATTTGATGTAGTCCACAATGATTTAACTTGTTAAATAGTCTAAACCTTTTCCTTCAAATGGAGAAACAAATAAAGCAAGGTTGTACTTTAAAGCAACGTTTAGTATAAGAAAAAAGAATATTTGAGTTATAAATGAGGGATTGCGACATAATCATTGGTTGTTTGCTTTCCATCAATAAGTGTCTTTGTGCTAAAATTTTGATTAATCATAAAGCAAGAGCATTTTCTGTATTTAATGAATTAAAATCGAATCACTTTTTTTCTTAAGATGTTGACCCAACCCAAATGCAGTTATTTGAATTTTGAACTCCTAGTCTCCCACTAGTTCAATTTTAGACCATTTTAGCATATCATCTATCTATCTTACGAATAGAAATCGTCTACCTTTTTCGGTGTCTTTTTATGTTCTTACACTAAAAATTAGGTTTAGAGTTTAGAGTTTAAGGATGATGTTTGTAGTTAGAGTTTAGGGTTTAAGGTAGGGTGTATTTTTAAGGTATATAGTGTAGGGTTTAGGGTTATGACTTAGAATTTGTTTTTTTAATATTTTTTTAACATTGGGGCATAGAAAGGGACATCGTAATGGGACAAATGATTTTTATCCCTATCTTAGATAAGGTGATAAATTAAACAAGTACTGAAATGTTTTGACTTCGAATGAGACTTTTTCATATATTTTATCTTTGATAACATATTTAGAACTGCTGTCGTTGATTATACCAATGGAGAATGATGGATAGGATTAGGGACGGACTTATGACTTTATATCATGGGATGCAAATTATTAAAAAACTATATTAGAGATGTAAGGAGTACGAAATCAGAATATTAATAAAAAATACAAAAAATATATAAAAATTTAAAATTTTTAGAGACTATCACTGTCCCTCAGTAGCACTGAGTCCATCCTTGTGTAGGATATTCATCTTGTTGAGCTAGTCCAACTAGTAGCATACTCGTTCATTAATGGCTTATAGTGTTTTTTTCTTCATAAATTCATGACGGGTAAATATAGAGCTTGCTGCGACTACGTAATCATTAATATTATATTATCCTTCTTCAAACATTTTAGTTCTACGATGTCATCCTGCCAGCAAATTTGTGCCTGTAAAGCACATTGTAGAAACTGCCGTTTTCATTCCATTATTTTTGGAGTTGTACTTAGTATGGGGGGCCATGTTTACTATTCTTTTGTAACACCCTAAATTTGGGCCTATATGTTTTAGAGTTTGAATCAGACCGGTCGAGAACGGTTCAAATATAAAAGGGAGAGGTAGAGAATACCTAGTTAGGGATGCTTTAAAAATATGGAAAAATATATAAAAATCCTCATTTATTATATGAATAATTATAGTGAAATCAATTTTACAAAATAAGGTTTGGAAATACTACATTTCGGTGTAGTGATCAAATCGCAGTTTTTGCAAAAGTTAAATATCGACTATTTTGTAAAGGATTGAAACTTTGAATCTTTAAGGAGCTAATTTTACCAAAATGTTTTTAATCAGATTTCTTGTGATTTTATTAATGTTTTAATTAAAGGAAAATAGGGATTAATTAAAAGGAAACTACCTTTGACTTTTTCATAATTACTTTACGTCAATTTTCTCTCCTTCCATTTTCTCTCAAATTTTTTTCAGCCAAACACTCTTTCTCCTTCAATTAGCTACTGATTTTCATCCCTTTTTATTGGATTTCATCTCCTTTTTTATTCCTAATCTTCTCCTCACCAAAACCTCTTGATTTTACATTGGATTTTCAAAAAAACTTGCCCAAATCAAAGAGAAATCAACCATTAGAGGTAAGCTTCGTCCTTCTCCTCTAATGATCAGTTCTTTACTAAAATTCTCAAGTTATCAATCCTTTGTTAATGATTTTTGAGTTGCTTTAATGTTAGAAACAAGAAATTGTATTAAAACTCAAGGTTCTTGGAGGAATCTTGATGATTTTCGTGCTTGATGGTTAGGCTCTATTTTTGAGGTTGTTTTCTAATGTATTTTGGATGTTAATTAAAGTTGTAAATGAGGTTTTATCAAACAAATCTCGAATAAGCTTCGATTCCTAAGTTTTACTTGCTAGAGTGGTGATTTTTGGGGTGGTTTTGGTGTTCTGTTATAGCTGGAGGTATAAGGACGAGTGTGTGGTAGTTTTTGATGTTGATTGAGGTTTAGAAATGTTTAGAAGTGATAGATCTTGGTTGGGCTTTGTTTTGAAAGAGTATGGAGGTGATTTCGGTTGTGTTTGGTAGCCGAAATGTGGTTTGTGAGTAGAGCAGTGAGTTTAGGTGTGTAGTTGATGATTTCAATGCATGATGATGCATTAATCCCCTGCTCTTATGTGTTATAAATAGGGGAGACATCTTCGAATGCCTTTGGTGTTGATCTGGAAGCCTAGATAGCGTTTTGACAAGCAAGCAAAACGTAATCGGTGAGTGCGTATAGTTTTAGAAGTCCTTGAGGGATAAAGAATCAAGGTTTGTAGATTTAGGAAAGGTTTGAAACACCTTCCTAAGTCCGGAAGTAAGTATTGACTATATTGCTCTCTTATATGTGGTCGATTGTCCCTAAAATACTTTTACATGCTCATGGTTTAAGATAGATAAATTCTTATTGTTTTTATGCATGATTATAGCATGAAATAATGCTTGAGATGATTTCATTAATTAATATGTTGCATGGATGAGTTTTGAGCTCTTGTTCTAAAGCATGGCAAATGTTATGGTTTTGAAATGAGATGAGAATGATTTGAGAAATGTTGCATGAAAAACAGTAGGTGAGATAATGTTTTGACATACTATATTGGCATAGAAGATGAGATACCTACCGGATCTAATTGATCGATCAATAGGATGAGAGTGCACTATAAACTAAAAATTTGCACGTGCTCTTTGGTTTAATCCAAAGAGAGAGAACCGATGATGGGCATTCCATCGGGTAGGACTTGGTGAAACACCCAAGCTTTGTGGCGATGAGAGATACTACCATGTGAGTACGGTGATGGTAGATGCCACCGGAAATTATATTACTAGACGAGTGAGTACGGTGATGGTAGACGCCATCGGAAGTGTCTAGTGAGTTGTCTATATATCCGAGTAGTAATGAGATGTGAAATGTCAATATAATATATGAAAATACTTTTAATTCACATGTACCTATTATTGAGATGATTTATGCTATGAGAAATGCATATAAGATTTGTATATGAAATGCTTTGGTTTTACAAGCATGTGTAAGACCTTGTCATAAGATTTGCATTGGTTTAAATGCATGAGATAGAAGTTAAGGTACATGTGTTTTCAATGAGAAGTTGCTTTGAAATGATTTTCAAGCATAAAATAGAATGAGCATGTTGTAGAAAAAGCTTTGAGAAAGTGTTTTCAAGAAATGTATTATTGTGTTGATTTTTTTAGAGCATGTCTCACTAAGTAATTGTGCTTACGCTCTCTTTTACCAATAATGCAGACAATTGAAGTGTTTTGGGCAGCAAGAAGAATAAGAACATCCAAGAAAGTTCAAAGCTCATGTATAGTGATGTTTTTATACACTTTGATTTTGATATTGGCAATGGGATCTCAAAGTTGTATTTGAGAGATGAGTTTGAACTCCCTGAGTTTGTGGCATGTTTGTGATGACTTTTATGAATTGTAAATGGTGCTAATTGTATGGTTTGAAGTTTGGTTGCATATATTAGTTTTGAGACTAGGGAGCATGCCTTTAGATTGTGTGATCTTGTGTTTGATGCCATGCTCTAGCTTTAGGGTCTTAAATATGTTCCTTAGTATCAAAATTAGTTGTTGGTATGTTGTAGTGCACTTAAAGGCATGTTTGTTTGGGTTAAAAGGTGAAAAACCAGCTATATATGCTGTCACTGGACACGATGTATCGAAATACTCTTACCTGTTTCGAAACGGGGGCTGTAATGACCATAGTGGATCGGAACGGATGAAGCTGTTTAAAAACAGTTTGGCTATTGGTGAAGCCTGTTTCGATACCGGTCTCGCAACATACTCGAGTACTGAAACGATCAACACCATTTCGATACGGGTGTTTCGGTATGCAGGGTGGTGTTCTGATACAGTTGACCGTTGGAAAATGGATTTGAATTATTTTATGTTTGCATGCTTTACATTTTAGTCCTGAATGTTATGATTGTAATTGCTTGAGCTTTAAATGTCTTTTTAAGCTGAAATTTGATAAAGGAGCATGTCCCATGATTAATTATATATTGGTAAACTGAAAAGCTCCAAAGTCCTTATATTTTCTGGAAATTACATTTTGGTCCCTAAACACATAATTTCTGTAATTGAGTCCTTAAATATTTTCCGATCGTTGTGCTTTTCTCTTACAAGTTTTGTGAGTGCTCACTTAGGCTTAAGGTGCATCTAGACAATATTAAAATAAAAAAATGGGTCGTTAATCAAGGTTGACTTTCGGGTTGACTTTAGTTTTCCCCGTGTAATCTTCGTAGTTCGGGTCAAGCGTCTAGGCCTGGCTAAGGGGGTTACATCTTTCCTTTCTTGAGTTGACTTTTTCTAAATAAAAGTCACCGAGGAAAATCTACTAAAAAATCCTAACTGGTCACAATTTTTTAAGCTTGTTTATTGTTCTGTCTTTATGAATAACTGATTTTGATATGAGCTGTGTGATTCATGTAAAATTCGGATTCAGATCTTGTTCTAAATTTATTGACATAATGATATTGTCTTATCGGATTTCATGAGCTAATATTGTTTCAATATTCATGCAGATTCAACCTAGACTGGTATTATTCTCTGATTATATCTCCTTTTATCATGTATTCGACTATTTTCCCAAACTCTCCACTTTAACTACTACATAAAAATAAGGTACTAGATCTCTTAAATAAGACCAAAGATTGAAATTTTGATGTTGTGAGGAACAAATTAGGTAGAAAAGGTTGTCCTCATAAATAATATTTGATTTGAATTAATCAACCAGTAAATCATATACTAATAATTATACCAAAAAATATAAAAAGTCATTAAAATATTTAATCCATAATCTCATGCTTTTAACTTAGTAACTAAGTTTTAGCATATTAAAATATACAGTGGCGGAACATAGAGTAAGAGTATATGGGCCAAAATATATTTTTTAATATAGAGGTTTAAACGAAATTTTTTAAAAAATTTTGAGGGTTTAACTAAATTTTTTAATAATTTTGAGAGTTTTAATCAAATTTTTAAAAAAAAATTAAGAGGGGGTTTAATTAAAAATATCTAAACTTTTGAAGCTTCTTATGAATTTTTTAAAATCCCGAGGGGTCAAATTAAAATTTATAAAATATTTAAGGGCGAAATTCAAATTTTCCAAAACTTTGGGCTTATGGCCTCCTCTAGTAGGGCTGTAAATAAGATGAGATATATTACGAGCTACTCGAGATTAACTCGGTCAAAGCTCAGCCAACACTCGACTCGAGCTCAAACTCGGCTCGAGTTCTTAACAAGCCGAGTTGAGCTACTCGATACCCGACTCAAAATGCCCGCAAGCTACTCGAAAATATAATATACTATTTTTTAATTTAAAATTTAAATTCTAAACCCTAAATTGACACCCCAAACCCTAGAATTAACAAGCTTGTGTAAACTAAAGTTTACACAACTTGTGTATCAAAGTTTCTTTCCTAATAGGGCTTTAAATGAGACGAGACATATCGTAAGCTACTCGAGTCTGACTCGGTCAACACTCGACTCGATTGAACTCAACTTAAGCTCGAACTCAACTTGAGTTATTAACGAGCTGAGTCGAGTTCAGATTATTTAGGCTCGTTAAAAATTACTCAAACTAGAACTCAACTCGAATTCTTAACGAGTTCAATACTACTCAGTTCGACTCGACTCGTTTACACCCCTACCCTCTAGTCCTATAGAGGTTCTGCCCCTGAAAATATACATGAATATATTTAATCGGTACAAAATCTTATCAATAATTAGGATTCACTCCCATTTTCATGGCTGAATACAAAGTTTATTAAGATTGAACAACCACTCTTCTGTCTTCACTCTTCACCATTCCATCTGCACCTTTGTTTTTGGAGCCGTTTAAAGCTTTGCTGATGCTTTATCATGTCTCACACAAGGGAGGCAATCTCTCTGGCACATCATAATGTCAACTAGTGTGTTTAATTTATTAATTAGATTATGAATTTTATATTAATATTCCTTCAAAATAATGCCCCTAGAATTCATTGGCATACACATGGTTCAATGATTATTGGTGAGAATTAGGATTAGGTTCATCATTATATTGAAACTTTGGACCATCTTATTTTTTATTATCCAAGGTCAGGTAACCTCTCAATGTGTTGGCTGTTTGTTTGTTTAATTTTTTTGTTAAGAAAATAATCAGAATCATAATTAATTTGTATAAATTATTAATTTTTTTAAAAAAAAATTGTCTATTTATACTTTAAAATCTATAATCTTAAGTTGTAAATCTTGAACTTTAAAATACAATTATAAACCCACAATTCAATACAATAAAACATAAACTTTAAGCTCTTAAACCATAAATTAAATTTACTTATGTAAATTAAAGTTGGGATAATAGTACCAATGTCCCTTGTACTTTGACAGAAAGTTTAATGTGGTGCCTAAATTTTAGACACGTTCAATGTGCCCTATGTAGTTTTCTTCCGTCTTTTGAAATGCATCATGAGTCTAACACTGTTAACTGATGATGTGGTAGGACACGTGGCACGCTCGCATGCTGCCATGTGAAATTTTCGGTCCAAAATAAAGTAAAAATAATTACTTTGAGGGTATCTAAGTAATTTAATCATTCTATTTTTTAAAATAAAAAATAAATAAATATGAGAGGTTGTCTAGTTCATCTTCTTTCCCTTTCATCTTTTTCCCCTCCTTTTTTATTTATTTTAAGTCTGTCTCTTCATCAAAAACTTTTTTTCTTTTTTTTGTTGTTACGTTAATTCTCTTGTAACTATCAGAAGAAATATCATCTCAGATGAGAAAAAAATCTTTTTTTTCTCTTATGACCCAATATCGAATCTTTAGCTTTTTTCCTATTTTTT
Organism: Hibiscus tridactylites; assembly: GCA_958450335.1. NCBI lineage: Eukaryota > Viridiplantae > Streptophyta > Magnoliopsida > Malvales > Malvaceae > Hibiscus > Hibiscus tridactylites. Next base: position 84,867,677 of record OY288270.1, read on the forward strand.
CTTCTTTATTTTTCCTTTCAATTTTTGCAGCTGAGTTGGAGGTTGACGAGGAAAGAAAGTACTCTCGATCATTTACTTAATTAAAACACTTTAAAAATTTTAAGTTTAAAGTGCAATTAGTTTCAATTAACAAATACATTATAGTGGTGAGAGGAAAAATATCTTCAAATTTTCATCAATTTGAAAAATTTTACAAACTCAATGCTTCGATGGTACTAAATATATGAATATTTGTCTTAGATTTCTTTCTTTCTATTTTAATTTTAGTGTTTTTCGTTGTTTTGGGTTTGTCTTGAGCGATCGACATTTGATTGATTGGCATGGTTTTAAGCCTTAAGGTGGGTTTATATTTTGATTGTCTGAGAAGAAGACGAAGAAGGAAAAGATTGGTTCCTTACTTCATTTTTCCTTTTTTAATTTTTTGCATCAAAAAATAAAATAGTCAAATTGTTTAGATACTTGGAGTATATTTTTTTAACTTTTTTGGATAAAAAATTTCACGTTGTAGCATGTGAGCGTGTCATGTGTCCCGCCGCATCATCAGTTAATAGTGTTAGACTCAGGGTACATTTTGAAAGACGAAAGAAAACTACAGGGGACACATTCAACATGTCCAAAATTTAGACACCACATTAAATTTTTGTCAAAGTACATGGGCATCGAAACCATTATCCCATTGAAGTTTAAGCCGACAATTTCTTTAAAATATATACATTCCCTCAATACAAGTTACACAATTTTTGTTAAAAAAATATAATTAAACTAAAATCTTAATATTAAAAGTTAAAATATATAAAAATTAAGACTAAAATGATCAAAAGGGTAAATGATAAGGGTTAAATTGTCATCATGTGAAATATAACATTACATTATCTAAATTAGTGATTATTTAAACAAATTTGAAAACATTGAGTATTTATTTGAATAATTTTGAAAACATTATATCTCTTTTTGGTTCAGTCAAATGTTTAACTCCATCTAAAGATATTTGAAAATGGTAAATCGTTATTTAACCATTCAAAAAAATTATATTCTAATATAAATAACCTTTAAAAAGTTAATTATAGAATTTATGTGAGATGATAAATGTTTTTCATATCTTAATTTTTAATAAATGATTGAGAGTTTAATTCTTACTCTAGATATAAAACATCTTTAAAACTTATTGTGACTATCTATCCAATATAGACTAACAAAATATAGATGATGATCGTTGAATTTGCTTTTATAAATATCCTAAAAAACACAAAAAGTTAAATACTATTTAAAATCATAAAACACTGATACATATATCATTTAATAAGGTAACAATCAATTCGTCTAGCAAAATGTAGTCTAGATCTTTTAAGTAATTTCATGATTTTGAATTCTTATATTGTAAAAAAAAAAATTGACTTGGGAAGGTTGTTTTTATAATAGGCCATTGTAAAATTTGATCATAATTAATTGGCCAACAAATAAAATACCAATAAATATAATCGCAAATATTTTTTTTAAAAAAATCATTGGTTGGATGGTCATTTTATTACCCAGAATGCACGTGTCAGGCAGTGTATTGAAAGGCTGGAAACCGAACCCAAAAGCCAACAAGGGGGAGCCCCCACCAGCACACCCCATGCCGATTAATCGAACCGGCCATCAACATTACCATTTACCACCTCTCACCAAAGGTCGCACCCACCGGCCACCACTGCAAAACCCCCCAAAATTATTGAAGAATCCGATTTAAAATTTTAAAAATAATAAAACTATATAGCTAATGCCTTTTTATAGTTTGATTTTTTTTCATCAAATAGTTTGCTTTGATTTAATAAATTAAATTTTAAATCGTTAAACAAATAAGTAAGAATCGAAATAAATTCAATTTTTTAACTTAACATGAAAAAAGAATAGTTTAAATTGTAATTTCATAAACGAAAATTTTTAAATAAAATTTGAGTTATAAAATGAGATTTGAATAATTTAAGTAATTAATTTTTTTTAATTAGTGAATCAGTTTTTAAGTTTGAGCACGGTCTCTTTAACTCTACTTGTATATGTATATCACATAAAAAAATATTGTATAAAATTACAGAAAACCTTATAAGTTGAAACCAATTAATATCGTAACATTATAAATATTTATCATTAAATTTGATTCAAAAATTTTTAAATAAAATTTAAATAGTAAAACAAAACTCATTATTTTAATTAATTTAATATTTTTTTATTCGACTGTACTCAATTTAAAATGAACTCGTACAGATAAATTTCCCTTCCATCCCATTTCTTTATAAACCTTCTCCCTCTCCTCTCCTTTCTCTCTATCTTCCCTCTCAAATTCCCACTTACTTTCATCAAATCCGTAATAAATTCGTTTCTTTTTCCAGAATTTTGGTTTGAATCTTTTTCTTCTTCTGGTTTTCTGTTATAATTCACCGAATCATAGGGTTGAAAGAGAGAGGCAAGAATACCAACGGGATTTGATCAATTAGATGGCGTCCATGATTACGAATCCAGTGACGAACGCAAACTCCGATCGAAGCAGCAAAAGGAAGAAGAAGAAGAAACCATCAGCGGCGATGTCAAAAGAGAATCAACAGCCGAGCCACGCCAAATGGAAATCAGAGGCGCAGCAACAAATCTATTCCTCAAAGCTGATTCAAGCTTTGAGCCAACTCAGTCTCAACGACACCAGCTCTTCTTCTCCTTCCGCTCCACGCCCTGGCCGAGTTGTCCGTGAAACCGCCGATAGAGCCTTGGCCGTCGCGGCTAAAGGTAGAACCAGGTGGAGCCGAGCGATTCTGACGAGCCGTGTTAAGCTCAAGTTTAAGAAGCAGAAGAGAAACAGAGGATCTACTGCTGCGACGGTGGCGACTACCGTCTCCGGCAGTAGCCGGTCGAGGAAACCGAGATTTAGCATCTCGAAATTGAGAGCAAAGAGTTTACCGACTGTTCAAAGGAAAGTGAAGGTTCTTGGCCGGTTAGTTCCCGGTTGCAGAAAGCAACCGTTACCGATTATTCTTGAAGAAGCAACCGATTACATTGCGGCGCTTGAGATGCAGGTTCGAGCTATGAGTGCTCTCGCCGACTTGCTCTCTGGCTCCTGAGCCACCGCCAGGTCCAGCCAGTGACTCTCCTTTTGTTGCTTAATTGTCAAGTATCATCATCCCTCACAAATTTCATTTTGCTTTCTTCTTTAAAAAATCCAGCATTTCCCCCATATTATGTTCAAAACTATTTGTGTGGAAATATATTCCAATAAAAAAAATTGTAAATGCTTGGAATTGTAGAATATGAGCATTACTCGTTGATTTTGATAATGTGATGAAGAAAGGGCCAAAGTAGGGTAGGTGACAAAGGGAGCTCTGATGCGATGCCTGCTAAAAGCTGGAGCTGGTAAATGGTAATACTTGCTACACTCCATTACTGTACGACTTGTTTGAATGTTTTTGCTTGAAAATTCCAAAAAGACATTTATTGAGAAATAGGATGAGAATCAATCAGCCTATATTGTATTTGTATAGATTAGCTTGCTATACGAGATTATTATTGTATTGTTTCTCGTATATATATTACTTTATGAAAGAAAAAAAGGGTATATGTATAATATATCAATGTAGGACAAGCTAGGCGAATCTCTATATCAAATAAGTTGCTCATCCCCTTGTGTTCTGGTGGTAAAGGTAAATGTTTATCATCCCTTGGACTCGGGTTCGAGCACTAGTTATGCCATGTTGTGTGTGCTGCCTTTGAAAAGATTAAGAAAATTGAACAGATGCTACCCTTTTCAAACCGTTATAGTAAAAAAAATAATTTATAATGACTGCAATAATATTCGTAATTATACTATATATTTTAAATCACTATAGGGGCTAAAACAAAAGGAAGAATGAATATTGCAGCCTGCAGGGGTATCCATGTGTGTAGATAGCCATTTCGTGATGAAAGTGCGCATCTTTCTCTTTTCCGGTTTTTTCTCAGCTTGCCTTCCACTGTTCCACAGTGCTTGCCCAAAATATTATTGATGTTCATTATTGGACAAATTTTTAAATTCATATATATAATACATTCATCGAATTCTAAGAATCTTTACTTCTTAAAAAAGTTAAAAGACTAAGGTTTTCGTTAGTCATTGTAGCGCCCAAACTTCTGTATGGGCTGCAATGGCCGTTTCTAAAAGTTAAAAATTTTAACCGTTAATAAAAGCGCGTTTAAGTGTTAAAAATAATAGACAAACACTCGTTTACAAGTCAACTGTTGGTAATTTAACAAAAAAAATTATTGAATAAACGCACATTTAAGTTGCTAAATGTAACAAAAATCGGAGCCTAACTCAAAAATTTGATGAGAACTTGATTGATGTATGCCTAATAAAATTGATTAATAATTATTTGATATATTAACGGTTAAATAAAAAATACAGATTAAAATGTCGTGTTTTGTTTTGTTAATTTCTTATTTCATTAGTATGTTAAAATGACATACGATAGTATTTTAAATCTTTTAGTAATTTTTTTATTTCAAAAATAATATCAAATAATCATCTTTAATTGATTATAAATATAATACTAGATGTTTGCAAAACTCAACCATTAAGCAAGCTAGATATTTTATGGGTGAGGGTGGTTATCATCATAATTTTCCGTTGAATTGTTTATCATGAGTGGAAATAAAAAATTGATGTGTTTTAATTTATAGTATTTAAAATAAATAAAAAAGGATGATATTTATTTTAAAAGATTTGAGTTTAATTAATTTTGTCTGTAATGTGTTATGTGTATATGTCTTACTAATGAATTAAGAAAAAAAGTATAAATAAATATTATATTGTAACCATCTTAAAATTATTAATAAATAAATAAATAAAATATATAATTATTTTTAATCCCATTTGTATAATTAAGAATAATTTTACACGAGTGTATCATTGATTCATTGTATTGTGAAGCGAACACCAACAACAGATTTGGTGGTGTTTCAATTTTAATTCCTAATTAGTGGTTTCTATTTCATTTTCCCGATGAATAATTAATTTTTTTTGTTTTTAAGTTCAAAAAATCTTGTGTGCCTTTCAAACTAAATGATGATTAAATAAATGAATGAAGTATGTTACTAACAACCAGATGATTTAGCGGAATGAGACGTAAATTATATAAATAATGTCAGAGATTCAAATTCTAAGGTTATAAATGTAAAAAATTAGGTTAAAAGAGTTGTTTTCATAATAGGTCTATATAAAATCCTATTTGAATTAGTCAGTCGATGAGTCGAATACTGATGATAATAAAAAATGTGTTGTTTTATGGTTTAGATTTGATGGATGGATGTATTATCCAAATTAAAGCATTCCCACTAAACAAAGTGGTTGAGAGCAAAGTTTGAATGTGTTAAATCAAATCCCAATATTTTCTTATCATCGTCAACAAACTTCCTTGTTTCAAAAGCTAGAAGCTACTACTCTCCTAATTAAAGAAATTCAACTATGCTAATGAAGTATTGGAAATAAAAAAATGAGGTTTAAGATTATCGAGTTTTCGAGTTCAAATCTATCTTATTATGTGTAAATTCTTAAAATAGATTTATTTTAATTTAAGTCTCACTATGTGTAGTCAGGGACAAAGCCATGTTATGCATGGGAGGGGAAAGATTACAATTTTTTTATATAATTGCGTTTGAGGTCTATTTTAATTTAAATAGTAAGAAATAATTTTGTTGCCACTCTCAACTTTTAAATTTAAAAACTTAATATACCTTTGTCCCTCTCATTTATAATTAGTTAGCTAATCGTAATCAAAATATATATTGTATGCTTGATAAGTGATAATGACATACAAACAGATTTCTGGCCGTATAAATATATTATTACTCAAACCAGTATTTTTCACATTGAGAAATGATTTTAAATATTAAAATTCAGATTTTCAATCATATTAAATATTTTAATTGTAAAAAAATAAGGTTAATTTCTTTGACTAGCCAACCATCGAATTGTACAGATTAGATAGGTTGGATCAAAGGTCTAAACCAATTAAGCATTGGGTTGGAGAGGTAGACCTCTTCATGGGCTGCACCATGGCCCATTTCAGTTCATTCCGACGACCCGTTTCATTATTAATGTATTTTAAAATTGGATTATTGTATCAATATTCATTTTTTTGCTTCCAAAAACATATATACGAAAATATTAAAAAAATCAAAATTATTGTTATGAATATCTTTATTTATGGTGAATATACATATATTAAAGGAGATTTAAATGTACTTTATTATTAACGTTGAATATTCGTTTAAATTAAAATTTTTATCTCATGCTTATAAATATAGAGTTTGGAGAAAACATTGCATACAACTCTCAGTACAAGTCTCTCTCTTTATCTCTTATTTTTCTTTTGTTTATGTTATTCTTTACTTTATTCGCAACAGCTAAAGTCTTTGCAAATCATTTACTTCAAACAAAAATACAATCAAATTTATATAAGCAGAATCAAATACTAACACGATATTAGCTCAAGTCAAGAACAAAAATAAATACAATAAACTAATAACTGAATAAGAAGTCCAAGACTAACAAAAGACAAACTATAGTGGCAACGTTTCTTTACTTTTTATTATTCTAAAAGCATCATAAGAAGAAAACACCATCAACGCATGAACACAAATTTTTTTGTCACTCACAAACATTAAAAAGAAGAAAAAAAAACTCTACCGACGAAACAATACTAGCCAAAAGTGGTAACACTAGAGTCTCTCTCGGTTATTTGTCACTTTTTATCTTTTCAAATTAGGCTTAAGCGTCAAATAAATGCTTTAATTATTTTTAGATATGTGTCTAAAATATATTTCGGGATAAATAGGTGCTTAAAGTTTTCAAAATTTTTATTTAGGTGTCTTGCTGTTAAAAGTCGCAAAAAAATTCCGTTAGCCAATAAAAACGTAACATGTGACATGTTTTATTTTTAAAAATATCTTAAAATTCTCAAAAATCCTTAAAACAGTCCCCAAATCTTAAAATTCTGAAGTCTCAAATCTCGACTGCAGTCATTGCTGCCGTCAATCGCCGACAACATGCCCACCACTTCCGTCACCGGACTCCCGCGATCATTTCCCGTATTCTTCCGTCACCGATAGTCAACGGGCAGCGTGCATATAATCGAAATAAATTCGAACTCACGAAAGGAAAAGAAAACGATCGACGGCAAATGGCGGCCGATCGGCCGACGAACGACGTTCGAGTCTTGAGGCAAGAGAAAAAAGCTTCATTATGTCGCTGTCAGCGTGATGAACGACGACGTCAGTGGCTGGATTTAGGGATCTAAGAATTTTTGAGTTATTTTGTGAATTTTGATAAACATATGGGTTTTTTAAAATAATTTAACGGCGGGGCACCTAAATGGATACCTTTAAAAATATTAGTCACCTATTTAGCCGGAAAAAAAAAAATTAAGCTCTTATCTAACAGAAATATAGTTTAATAACTTATTTTACACTTTATACTTTCAAATTATTATAAAACAACTGAAAAAATATCAAATCAGAGACTGTCAAACTTCGCCATTAATCATGGGTTCATCTCCCTACATCTCTCTACCATTGGTTTTGTGGTTCTTCTGTCTAAAGAAGATTTTGATTCAATGAAACTCATTAGTTTTGTTAAGACAATCATATTGTGTTTGATTAGCTGATCAAATTATCACAACTCGACTCTATTGGTGAAACATGAGCTGTGTCCTGAAAACATAAATCAAAACTGTTCTCCTTAAATTCTTACAAATCTCACAAGATTTCGCCATCTTTCAAAAATTCGAACTTATATCACACAACAAACATATGAAAATACTTTTTGTGGAAGGATTCCAGATTACATTCATCCGACCCATGAAGTGCCATACCATTTTAATTCCGGACTGAAATATGCTCAATGCCTGCTTGGTATATATGTATACCATTTCACAGGTAACTATTCCCCGTGTGTATGATCGGGACGATCATCGACGAAGGAGCCGACAAGCTGCCGCTACTACTGCCGGAGCTAGCGACACACGAACACGTCCATACGGTGGTGGACAGTGAGTTCTAATCCTCCCATTTCATTACTTTACAGTCTCAATGAAGTGAAAACGTATGGTTCATGTGGCTCAATGTAATGTAGGTTTTGAAATTTGTACAATTGGTTATGGTTTAAGGTGAAAGAGATTGTCGGCAAAAGAACAAGGGCTGAGTTGAGCTGAGCTGGTGAGATGACAAGGTTATTGTCTTAAAGCTGGTTGCTGTCTTTAATGATGTCAGTAAATATCTGCTGAAAGATTAATGTATTAAGAATCATGTCAGCCAATGGTAATATAACCAACCATTGAATTGAATGGATCACGTTTATACCTTTCAAAATACCACTTTTTTATGTGTCCTTTGCATCAGACTCTGAGTGGTTCTAAGTATGTGTAATAAAAATGGTTGTACACAACTTTAGAAAAAAAGAGAATCTAAAATAAGTTGAGTGATATTAATGGACTAGTATAACGTACAATAGGTCTATGGTACGGCTAAAAAAGTCAAGTTTCGAAATCTGTCAAAAAAATTAAAATATTAGACTTTTTGATAATATTTTAGGTTAACTTTTTTTCATGATTTTGACAAGATTCGATACTTGTTTTTTTAATAACATTTTAGGTTCTTAGACAAAGTATCGAAACTTGTTTTGTAAGTACCGAAACTTGTCAAAAATCACAAAAATATCAACCTAAAATGTTATCTAAAAGTCTAACATTTTAGGTTCTTGAACAAGTTTCGAAACTTGTCGTATTTTAGCCGCACCCTAGACCTGCCACACCCCAGACTCACTTGAAATTTATGTAAAGAAAAAACAAAGGATTAGTTCCGGACTACGAGTAAAGCACATGAGAAAACAAAACAATGTTGTATTTCATAGATTTAAGTTAGGTTAGACTCATTTTTATTCAAAAATCAGCTTACAATACACACGACAAGTCAACAAACATTTATTTTTATTTGAAATTAAGGACTCACTTTCATAAATTGCAATCCCTGAAATCTTTAAACCGTTTCTGGTCATGTGTAAATATATTTCTTGACACGAATGAAGTTGAACCATAAATTCAATTGTCATTTAAGCATTATAGATTAAGGTTTCATAAGCTTTAAACAATTCATTTGTCGAATAAAATCTGACTTGATCGAATGTTCACTTTTACTTTCGATGATGAAGAAAAGGGTTCCTAACGTTTTTGCAGGTTAGCAATTCATCCATACACTGGGGATAATGGAAACCCCATACCCACAAAATTATAGACTTTTGTCTTTAGTTCTTGGTCTCAAAATTTTGCCTTTGTTTTGCAAAATAATATATAATCTTTGTATCATCCAAATGTTTCCCGGCAATGTTTCAGGTAAAGGTTCAAAAAATTAATATTATAAAAATTGGAAGGACGATCAAATTGACTAGACTGCCGATTTTCTTTTAGTTAATTGAACCATATTAGAAAAGCCGCCCCATATTATAAAAATAATTTTTTTTTTTTAAAATCTGTTCAACCGGATTTTTAGTTAATCTTTTATCTGTTTGCAACGCTTCACAATATACTCAATTTTCTATAACTAATCGAACCGATCAGACCACATGTTTTCAATTGAACCGGTTGAACTGACCTGTCCAGTCCGGTCCGAGATTCCGATAACCATGCCATAACATGTCCAATCTTTTGATGCAGTAGGGCATTGAAATTACTAGTGTGTTTCCATGGGCCAGTCAGCTGTTCCTATCAACTGAAATTATCTCTTAAAAAAATCTGATTCCGGCAACAATAACTATGTCTAACGGGATAAGGCGTTAGGTCCTTTAAGTAAGGTTACGAGTTCGAATGCTGATATTATGAATGAAAAAAATTGAGTTGGAAGAGTCACACCATATTTGATCCCTGCAGAACCTAATCTGAATTAGTCGACCAATGAATCAGATACTACCGATGATTAAACCAAAAAAAATAAATCTGATTCCACGGTTGGACCAGCAACAATAAAGCCTTGAATTTGATTGTGTGGCAGTGAAGTGAAGATGAGAACTTGCCCACAGCAGAGGCAACAGAATGCCGTAACTGATATTCGTTTATTATTTTTTTGGACAATATTTTGATATACAAGTAAAGTTTACTAATTAAGGGTTTAAGATTATGAGTTTAATTTGTAGGGTTTAAAATTTAGGTTTTATATTTCATAGTTTAAATATGAATTATGAAAATATTTTAGCGGAAGTTATGGGAGGGACTTTCCTGAAAGCGAACTAAAAGTTTGGTAACTATAACGCTAGCTTTAAAAGTTTGGTGACCAAAATAAAAATACTCTAAAAATTTGGTGACTATTTATGTAGTTTACCCTTAAAATATTACTAGATATTTAAATTTATTAAAAGTCTCTGTTTAATAAGCCTAAAGCATAATTTAAAAAAATTAAGAAAATAATGAAGTTAAATATTTGAATTCATTATATTTAAAGGTAAAATAGATTTTAAACCCCTTTTTGATTTAGTGATTATGGATGCTCGATAACTTCGTTCTTTGACTGAATTTAAATTTCAAAATTTACCTTAAAAACAGTACTGTAATCCTACTTAGTAATAATAAAGGATAAAATAGCCTTAAATAACAGATATTAAAAATCAAATTAGTTATCTATAAAGTGAATTTCTTAGACGATTTGTCGTGAGAGTGGCTCTTGTTGTAATTAAACTCGTCTTTTATGGTTGTTTGAAGAATTACGTTTTTCAAAATATATTAAAAATGTTGTGAATAAAGTAAAGAATAACAAGAGAGATGGACAAAAACAAATATAAGAGACAAAGAGAGAGACTTGTATTATATTCTCAAAATAGAGTTGTATACAATACTTTCTTCAAATTCTATATTTATAGGCATAAGTTGAAAACTCTAATTTCCATAGGTATTAAACCATAATAATAAAGTACATTAAAATCTCATTTAATATATGGATATTCATCATAAATAAAGATATTCATAACACTCCCCTTTGGATATCTATGGAGATAATGTGCCTCGTTAAAATCTCACTAAGATAAAAATTTGTTGGGAAAAAATTGCTTTGTGAAGAAAAAAGAGTACACACATCTTTGATACGCATATCATGTTGTCTCATTAAAAACCTTACCAGGAAAACCCATTAGGACACATTCTCGGTTAAAAGAAAAAGAGTGCAACACGTATTTATTCCTCCACATGAAAACATCACATAAGATATTTGATTTTTCATAATTCAACCTTAAATACAATCTTCAAATGCTGAAGTAGAGTATGCACTATTGGATAAATCTTCCAAATTATTGCTTGAATGATTCATCGAATATTATTATTTTGAAGATCATGAGGGACGAAACTTTGAAGAAATATGTTTCGTTTCGTCACATTTGATGTATCAATCTTTTGATTGAGATATAAATTTTGCATTATCTCTACACAAGTTAACTTGCATCTTATCTTGTGAAAGCAATTCACATATCTTCTGGATATGTTTAGCCAAACACATATTTCAATTTTTCCTCGTGCATAGCAATTATTTACATGATTTGGAGAGGCATCGAGTTTTGAAAGATCTAAAGATAATGATCTCGTAGCAATTATTTTTCGGCTTTGCCTCATGCTCAACAGACGTGCATTATACATGTAAAGTCTCTTTAAACACTTTTCTATGTATGTCGATTGATACACAAAAATTTTATTGTTAGGGAGATCTTTTCACGAGTCTCAATGATATTCAAATCATCAACATACACAATAATAACGAATCCAAAACTAAACCTTTTAATAAAAAAGCTCGGGAAAATTGAATCATTCTTATAGCCTTTTGCTAATAAGTATTTACTGAGGCGATTATCAAACATGCACCCTCCATAAATAAATATGTTCAATTTAATTGAATAATATTCTCGAGAACTTAAATTAACTGTTTCTGCAATATAAATCTTTTCGGAAGTTTCTTGTAAGTGTTGATATCAAGAGGCTCATTCAAATAGGATGTAACAACATCCATTATGTGGAAATCAAGTCATTTCATTTATTGCCAGATTAATCAAAATTTAAAAGTAGCTGCATCCACTACTGAGGAATATGTTTTCTCATAATCGATTTCATGTCTTTGCGAGAATTTTTGTGCAACCAAATGAGCTTATATCTCGTGATTTTCTCTTTTTGATTTCTCTTTCTCGCAAAGACCCATTTATATCTCACAAATACTTTTCTCTTGAAAGAGATTTTAATTTCGCCTCAATTGCCTCTTTCTATTTTGGCCAACCAGTTCTTTGTTTACATTTTCCAATTGACAATAGTTCATGATCAACATCAGAATCTCTAGTGTTATATTGCATGTAAATGTATTATCGATGTTGATTTAATTTCGGTTCCACTTATTACCAAACATGATATAATCTGTTGAGATTTTATTATTATCAGGTATTTGATTCATGTCAATGTCTCTGTTTGAAACCTTTTAATATATTCTAAAAGTTTTCATAATATGTTGATTCCTCGATCAGACCATCATAAAATATAGCTCCTTTTGTTTTTCGAGGATTTTTATCTTTAGAACATACTTGCCTACCACGCTACAGGCGTAAGTTAGACCCATTAACAATTAGATTTTATCCTTCCAGGACATCAAATTTAATCAGAGCATTTATAGATGGTATATGCGACTTAGTCACTCTTTTAAGGTCAACAAAATCACCCGAAAATTGATTTGCTAAGTTTTATAAATGAATTATCCTTTGAACTTATAGTTCACATTGTTGAGTACGTGGATCATAATGATAATTCATTCCAACTTATTTCTTTACCTAACTATTTATTTTCTCCCATAATATTGAAAAAACTGACTCATTAAAATGATAGTCAACAAATCGAACTATAAATGAATTACCCACCAAAAGCTCATATATTTAATCATCGATGGGAATTCAAATATGACATATATTTCTAACCTCCTTTGAAGACTCATCTTTGTACGTTGTGGTGGACAATTAAAATATATACTGCACACCCAAAAAATTCTAAGATGAGAAATATTTGGTTCATGACAGAAAAAACCCATATGTAATGGGGAGAATATGGGTGCTTAACGAGTTGAGCAGCTCGTGAGCTGCTCAAACTTGACTCGGTCAAAACTCGGTAAACGCTCGACTCGAGTTGACTCGACTCAAACTCGACTCGAGACCTTAACGAGTTGAGCTGAGCAAAACCTAACTCGACTCGATAAGTTTGTGAGCATCTCGTTAATTTTTAAAATATTTGTGGATTGTTACTTTAGTTTTAATATGTTAGTTTGATGAGTTTGTAGATTGTTACTTTAGTTTTAATATGCTAGTTTGGTGTATTTGTGAATTGTTAGTTTGTAATTTAGACTTTGAAAGTGCTTTATACACTCTTTTGATATTTTTTTGGTTAAATTTGTTAATATATGTTAATATTAATCACAATATAGTATTGTTAAATTTTACTTTTAGTTAAAAATAAGGTAAATTTTTTAGTGAGTTTAATGAGCAATGAGTCGAGCTTAACGAGCAGCGAGTCGAGTTGAGCAATAATTTTTTTTAACTAGCACGAGTCGAGCAACAAAAATTTTTAACGAGCACGAGTCGAGCACTGCCTAACTCGCGATCGACTCGCTCGATAAGCACCCATAGGGGAGAACTTATGATAATTTGTTGGCTTGATGCGAATTAGTGACGTTGCATATAAAATAGCATGTCACCAGCATTGTCAAGAAGAATTATATGGTAATCTAAAAAATGTGCTCGTAAATAACCTCGCAAGTGCCAAGTTGCGGGTTGATAACAAGGATGCATACGACCATCTAGTCGATGCATCGATTAAAACCGTAAAATATCTTAATGATCTATAAGAAGGGTGTATGGGCCCACATATATCACCCTGTATCCGTTCTAAAAAATTAATAGATTCATAATCTATTTTAGCTGGTGATGATTGAATAATCAATTTGCCTTGAGAGCAAGTATCATATGAAAAACATTACTTTGAAGAATCTATCAGTTCTTCAATGAATAACCACATAAAGTATCAATAGTTTTTTGCATCATAATTGAATCGGGATGACCTAATCAGTCATGCCAAATAAAATTATGAGTAAACTTATGGTTTAAAATAACATGAGCTTCAATTTCTACTAATTCTTGTGTAGTATAATTCGAATGACAGTACATGTAATTTTGTCAAGATTTTCTTATTGCCTTGGTTATATTCGTAATATGGAGATAGTCAGCATCTCCTTGACTAATAGTCTCAATATGAAATTCATTTCTACGAATATCTTTAAAATTCAATAAGTCTTTGTGCGACTTTGACGAGTATAACGCAATGTGAATATGAAATTGAGTTCTATTTGACAATAACATATTTGTTCTTCTGAAGCCTTCTATGATATTAGTACTTCCGAATATAATACTTGTATTATTCTCTTGCATTGTTAAATGATAAAATATGCATAATTATGCACCTTTCAATACATGCTTTGTTCCATTCACTTCGGGGAATGAAAAATATGTGATTTGTACCATTCACTCCAGGGAATGAAAAATATTAAATATATCACATCAAATCAATTATCTACCAAAGATGTCACAAGAATTTATTATTGTTCCGGATCATTGATATTTTTAGTACTTTGAGATATATTACTCACATTTTTCCCTTGCATTTAAATGGAAAAAATATTTCTTATGCTTAAGTATAGTATGAGTACTTGCAGTGTCTATTAAGCATAAATCGTCACAATTCATTGCATATTTTATTTTAAAAGTAAACATATTCTTCAAATGAGAATATGTAAAAACAAATTAATATAAATCAAAATAAATAAATGTTTTGATATATTTAAACATATAATATAAAAACATAAATAAATAATATGTAAAATAAATTAACATAAATTAAAATATCAATAATTTCCTTTAGAGATTATATGAAAATAAGATAAACGACGAATTATTCCCTTCAAGGGTTATAAAGAAATCAACAATATCCAATTGAATTGGACCAACAACGTCATAATTATTTTTGCCATATTCATAAATAAAATTAGTTTATATTTTCTTTTCTTTATCATTCATGATTGTGAATAAAGGTCCATAATACTTTAGCATATGACAAGTACGAGATCAATAGTTTGTACCATTGCATAAAAAAATTCACTTTCTTAATATATTTTTGTCATCTTTATAAATCCACTTTTAGTGGTTATAAACATTCTTAAAATGATCTTCTTGTCAATGTCTATGTTCATGGTTTTAATTGCGATCACAATTGCTAATGTGGCATTTGTTCTTTTCGCTATAAAATGTCACATTCACTTCAAGGGATGGAGCGGAGCCGATAAGTATTTAAATTTTTTTCACAATATTGTCTCTACAGGACAACATTAATTGTGTGAAAAGTGAAGTATATTTTTATAACATGTCCTCATCAGTGATACTCTGACCACAAAATTTTTAATTTAATTTAAAATATTCACATAACTGAGTTTTATTCACTAACCATATAATGAATTATCATGTTTGCATTCACTTCAGTGAATGAAACAAATTCAATAATCGCATGAAATAAACATCATGCTTGCATTCACTCCAGGGAATGAAACAAATCCAACAATCGCATGAAATAAACATCATGCTTGCATTCATTTTAGGGAATGTCTCCCATAAAAATTCTTGGATCAAGATGAATTTTCATAACTTGAACTTGAGTGAAGTCTATAGTTGAGTTTTTCGACACAGAAAAATTATTACTTTATATCAATCATACTATTAAAGAATAATTGATCAACCAATATATATAATACTTACCAAACTTAAAAATTAATACCCCAAATAAAATAGATATTGAATTTGCCTTTAGTCTTTTTTTTATTGAGATTTTCAATCCAATAAAGAACCGCATTAGAATCTTGTTCATCCTTGGTGAAGCATGAAACAATCACACCTTTTCATCATAATGTCGTGTGAACCTTAAAAATCAAAATGTTAAATTCAGACAAATAATAATAAAAATTAATCTCAAATATATGTTTGTATATATATATAAAGAAAAAATAAATGGAAAAAAATTGTTGAGGTTCATATAGCCCGGAGAAATCGAAAAACATCACTATCAAGGGAATAGTCAATCCACCGCTTTTTTCACTTTCCTTAAAGTAGAGTTTAGTCATTCTATCACCATAATTTTTAAACTAAGTTGATCTCGTAGATTTCGTTGAATGCTCGATATTTGTTTCTGGAGTTATATATATAAACTAGGTGCAACAAAACATCATTAAATATTAGAACAAAATAATAATCAAATATTATATCAAAATACATTAACCTTAATATTATAGTGATTAACCAACCACTATATCGATATATAAATAAGAAAACATACCAAACTTTCTAAGTTAAGTTGTATATACGGTAGATGTAATCACCAATATTTTGTTGAAATCTTTTTCGGGAATTGTCAACGAGAACTACGGTTATTGAGCGAGATCGTGCTGATAACGTGCTGTGAATAAAGTAGAGAAGAATAAGAAAAATGAACAAGAACAAATATGAGAGACAAAGAGGGAGACTTGTATTATATTTTCAATGTATGGTTGTGTATAATGTTTTCTCCAAACTCTATATTTATAGGCATAAGATAAAAACACTAATTCCAATGTATATTAAATCATAATAATAAAATACATTAAAGTCTCATTTAATATATAAATATTCACTATAAATAAAGATATTCATAACAAAATATAATTATAGCATAATAATAATAATAATAATAATAATAATAATAATAATAATAATAATTATAATAATAATAATTAATGCTCCACTACTGCTATTTCCCTCCCATTGCCGCAATCTGCGCTGGGCTTTTCCATTTTAATTAGGCAATTCCCTCCCATATTTTGATATTTTTCTTTTTATAATTATATGTATTTAATTTATTAGTTGATTAATTTAAATCGAGTATAATATATATTTATTATAGGAAAATTCTACAACGTGCGACGAACACTGATGAACACCATTAATGATGAACACTGCTGAACACCATTAAATTAATTAATAAAGATTTAAAATTTCAAGGACCCATCATACAATTAATAATAATTTTTAAAAATTCAATTAAATTATTTTTTATATATATTAAAATTTTATTTTTTTTAATAAGGGTAAACTATATATTTAGTACCTCACCTATTTTCGTATTTCTATTGAACCCTCATTATTTAAATATTATTTCAATTTAACCCTATTCTTTATAAAAAATAATTTAACCCTTAAACTAAAACCCTAAACTATTAAACCTTAAACCATTAAACTCTTAAACCTATACTCTATTATTTAAATATAGTTTAGGATCCGAGTAGTGCACAGAAAAAAAAACTCAATATTATGGGTTTAAGGGTTTGAAGAATCTGCAGAAGAAACAACTTTATGCCGGGTTGTGCAGGCCTAATCCCTTTGATGGTGGCACCAAGGTTAAACATTATTTAGTTTCTCTTTTTCTCATTTTTAGTGGTTTATTTAGGCTAATGATTTAACAATGTTGCCCTTTGGGCTTTGGATATATGCAGGAGATATGGTTAGATAAGAACACAGGTGGGGTTTGTTTGTCGATTTCATCCAAGGCGTTGACGATCACCGGGATTGATGATCGGAGGTATTGGAGTGATATTTCCAGCGAGGAATCTAGGTGTGTTTATCATTTCCAGATTCTAAAATGGTCAATTTATATGTTTAATATAAGTTTGGACATGGTGTATAGCATTTTTGAAGCATCTTTCCTTTGATTTGGTCTTTGCTGCAGATATCCTACAGTAGCATACCTTCAACAAAATGGTGGTTTGAAGTAGATGGAGAGCTTGAGTTTCAATTCCCTGCAGGCACATATAGCCTATTCTTCAGACTCCAGATGGGGAAATCGGTGAAGAGACTCGGTCGCGGGGTTTGCAACTCCGAGCACATCCATGGATGGGACATAAAACCGGTCCAATTCTGTTTAAACCTATACCCTATTATTTAAATATAGTTTAGGGTATAGGTTTAAGAGTTTAAGGTTTAATAGTTTAGGGTTTTAGTTTAAGGGTTTAAATTATTTCTTATAAAGAATAGGGTCAAATTGAAATAATATTTAAATAATGAGGGTTCAATAGAAATACGGAAATAGGTGAGGTACTAAATATATAGTTTACCCTTATTAAAAAAATAAAATTTTAATATATATAAAATAATTTAATTGAATTTTTTAAAAATAATTATTAATTGTATGATGGGTCCTTGAAATTTTAAATCTTTATTAATTAATTTAATGGTGTTCAGCGGTGTTCATCATTAGTGGTGTTCGTCGCACGTGGTAGACTCATCCTTTATTATAAGAATAATTCTCATAACTCAATTTATTTATTTTATAACATTTAAATAAATTTGAAATTGAAATTTCTTAACGTTTTCAAACCATTTTGTTACATACTAAATTCGTGTAGTAAAATTCAAGTCATTCGATTTTGTACGTAGTGCAAATCGAAGACAGTGCACAATCGCCACCAACATGTACATCCATCAGCTTTTGTACAAGTTAATAGTTGGGTATCTCAAAAATAGAGTATATTTAGCTTGATTCGATTCGATTTGGTATATTACTTTTATAATTATAAAAAAATGTAATAGATTCCATTGCTAATAGTTATGAAAGCATTGATATAATCAAAATGGATATAATCAAACGAGATTGTCAACTTTTCTGATCAAGGGCGTACGTGATCGTTATGCAAATGTTAAACTATTATTAAGGTAGATGAGAATCATACCATAAAAGTAACAAAAAGTGAAAGAAATTTGTGTTGGATTAAAATCCGCAATTGTGGGCACATATGTAAAATGTATGTTGCTATTATAAAGTATGATACAAATCTAAATGACCAATTATGTTAGGCGTGTCATATGTATTAAAATGTCATGGAAATAAAAGTGTAGATACCATAAGATATATTTATAATTCAATGAGGGGCAGAGTTATAAATATTTAATAGTTGGTTAAATCAACTATATAAAGAGGTAGTGGTCCCCAAGAAATAGGTTAACTTGTTTTTCTCTCCTTCCCCGTCAGAGAGTTTTACTTCAAGAGATAACCTATCTTCTTGAAAGATCAATACCAAAGTTTTGGGATTTCCACATCAAGATTCAAGATTTTCAATCTATCAATGAATTCAGGTACGCTTCCGCATTCAGATTATTTCGGTTTATTGTTCTTGATGATTTGACATGAAAGATCCTGAGTTTTAGGTTTTATATCTATTATGTTTCGGTTCTAACAAGTGGCATCAGAGCCTCGTCATGTTGAATCGTTGAGAATCAATTGATCGTTTTTTTTCGGATTGATTCATCCTTAAAATTTCTAGGGTTTAATTTTTATAATTAAAATCTCGTGGGTTTCTAAGCGTTATTCAATCCAACTTGGTTTATTGATCTTATTCTCTTGTCGGTCATCTTTGTATTGCTAAATTCAAGTGACTATCATACTGCAATTAGTTAGTCTTTTAAGTTAATGTTTCCTTGGCCTCTAAAATTTGGTGATCAATTGATCATTATTCGTTCCTTATGTGATTGGATGAGTATTGTTGAACATGGAAGGCGCCCTTAAAACCCTACTAAACCTATGTTGATTGATGCGGAAATCATATATATTTTTAAGTTTTGAAGTTCACGCTATCTGGTGGTAAAGGCCTTCAAGTTATCTTTTAATTGCATATTGATTTTGCTATTATGCTTATTGCCATTGGGTTTTGGTTTCTAAAACCAATTTATATTCGTGCTTTAATAGAGGATAGTTAGAAAAATTATTAATATCAGTACTTATGTTTCTTCTAAACTATGGGCATATATATATTCTACTATCATATATAATATAGTAAGGTCATAATATGGTTTAGAAAGTAACTCCTGTTTTATGGGTACAAATTGATGTTGAAGGTTTTATTCAAATTTGGAATAAAATTCAGTTTGATTAATTGTACGAATTACAATATGCGATTAGTTTGTTTTGAATCGCTATCTTGTTTTTTATTTGGTATTGAATTGATATATGCATTTGGTTCTGGTAAAATATGTGATTTAACTCATATTTTATTCGGTTTGATCAAGAATTTTAATTTTGATCATTAGGTTATTATGAATATATTAAAGTTTCATGTGATCATTATAGGAATTATTCATTTAGGTGATACTTTTGATTTTGACTTTTAGTTAAAGATCGATTGTTTTGAATTCGACTTTAATTTTTGGGATATGCATGTTTAAGGAATTTTTAACGAAACAGTCAAGGATTTAGGTTTTTCGAGTTCTGATAGCCCCATTCAGACAAACCTTATTTTGGGTTATTTCGGAAACTTAAGTGTTATCAGAAATTTCAGTTTTGACTGTTACGCAATTTTAAATTTGGATATCGGTATATTTATTGTATATATTTTAAAATAATTTAATTGAAACATTAAGTCACCAAAGTGACCTCTATTGTGGAAATTATTTTATTTTAAAATATAGAAGGTTTTGTGCATGTAAGTCGGATTATGTTATTATTAATCGGCCCAAAGGAAGGTTAATAATTAACATTATTACATGTGCAACTATGGTAATAAACATGTGATAATTATTCAATTTTATATGTGAGCAATAAATCGGCCCAAAGGAAGATTTCTGTTTGACATATTCTTATTATCAATGTTTGATTACTGTACCAAGATATCACTTGCAAGTTAATGTTTTGTCCAAAGATGAAACATTAATGGAGTGTCTGATATCTTGATATGAGGTTTACCTTTATTCAAATTTATTATTATTTTGGTTATCTTTTAAGTTTATTGAAAGATAAAATTAAGACAAATATTTTGAAACAATTAAATTCATATTTTGACTTCGGATGTCTAGTATTTTAATGGATTAATTGAAACATAATGTCACCAAAGTGACCGCTTTTGTGTAGATTAATTTATTTAAAATATTAAGATGATTATGGGTTTTTGTAATTCATGCGTTTATTAATTGGCCCAAAGAAAAGTTAATATTTGGCAGAATTACAACGACAACTGTGGCGATAAATGTGTAACAATTATAAGGTATTTTATGTGAGCAATACATTAGTCCAAAGATTAGCCTATTGTTTGACATAGTTTATTGTCAATGTTTGACTGCTACAACAAGAGTACCGCTTACAATTAATATTATTGTCCAAAGACTTGATATTAATGTTGTGCTTGGTATCTTGAGTGGAACTAGTCATTATTTTGAATTTATTTGTTTACTTATGAATATTTATGTGAGCTTGTTTCTATTTTATTTACTTATTTTTGTTCTATATTTAGGTAATTTATTTTTTGTTGTCACAATATCTGTTAAATACATTCTACACTCGTGTTTAGTGAAACTAATTTCAAGGAATAGAAAAGACACCTACAAATAGTATTTTGATGTATGAACATAGACTTTGCATTAAGGAATGAACAACTTGCACCTCTCACCGCGGTAAGCACCCATAAAAGGTATTTTGAGAGGTGAGATCGTTCGAATCGCATGAGTCTAATGATCATAAAACACAACATTCTAGATGTCTTTAGGAGCACAAATCTAAAGAGATTATTCATACTAAGGGTTTCCTTGACGAAATTAAGAAATGTTTTACCCAAAATATTAAGGTTAAGATGACATCACTTATGCTTTCTTTGATGTCTATGAAGTATAAGGGTCAAGGAAATGTGAGAGAGTAGATTATAAAAAATCTTTATATTGCTTCAAAATTTAATGCACATAAGATCGAACTTTCTAACAATTGTTTGTTCTTATGGTTTTGATATCGCTTCCTATACAATTTAACCAATTCAAGTTACAACTGTCAAAGGGAGAAATATACTCTATTTGGGTTCATTTCTCATCGTGTTCAAGAGGAAAAAAAAGGTTGAAGCATTATAAGTGTAAAAATAATTATTTTGTTAGTGCTCATTTAGTTAGTGTCTTTAAGAATAAGGGCAATAAAGAAAATATTTAAATAAAGTTGCTAAGGGTTCTAGCCAAAAGAAACGACAATAAGTTTTTAAGTGTTGATTCTTTTGTATAAGTTAGGACACATGTAAAGAAATTAAACTTTAAAAGCGAGCAACTACTTCGGTTATTTTGAGTGATACATGGACTGTAAATTTTATGATCCCACAATTAAGATTATTTTAAGGAGAGATTTATAATTGTTTTTTTGGATGTTGAGTTTGGAGGGAGAAATAAGGTTAGATACATTACTATTCAGGAGGAATTGAATTATAATTTAATTCCTACTATCACTTTTGACAATGTTTAGGTTTTCAACCTATCATTAATCAAGAAGTGAATCAAGTACCTCAACAAAACAATGTTGAACAACTCCCATTCAAGATAAGGTAATTGTTTCAGAAGAACAAACTCAACAACCTTAAAAAAAAACAAGTGTCATTAAAGAGGTCCACGAGAGGAAGATGAAATACTATTCCAGATTATTACTCCCTCCGTCCCACTAAAACTGTCACATGTTGACTTTTTCTGGTCAAAATTTTTCAACTTTGACTATAATTTATTTAAATAATTTAATTAATTAAAAATTATAAAAAATATTTTTGAAAACTAGTTGATTCAAAGTTTTTAAAATATATTTTTTTATATTTTTATCAATAATAAATTTTAAATTATAAGAGGTCAAAGTTGAAAAAGTTTGACCAAAAAAAGTCAACATGTGACAGTTTTAGTGGGACAGAGGGAGTATATTGTATTTCTTCAAGAAAATAAGGTAACTATGGAATGATAGAAAATGTTCAATCATTTTTTTTATCAGACCATAAAAGTTCTAACTCTCAAAAGTGGATTGATGTCATTCAAGAAGAGTATAATTTTATGCAAGACAATAAAGTTTAGGAACTTGTCTCATTACCTTAAGGTGCAAACCAATTGGTTGTAAATGGATATTTAAAACCAAGAGGGATGCAAATGATAATGTGGATAAGTATAAAGCACGTCTTGTATCTAAAGGATATACTCTAAAAGAAGACATTGATTTTGCAGAGACTTTCTCTCAAGTTTTATTGAAAGACTCTTTCAGGATAATCACGACGCTTGTTGCTTATTTTAATCTTGAGCTACATAAGATGAATGTTAAGCTTGTGTTTTTTCAATGGCAACATTGAAGAAATTATTTGTATGGTACAATCATAGAATTGTGTCTTATGATACAATATCAATGATATGTAAATTAAAGAAATTCATCTATGATCTTAAGTAAAACTCTCATTAATGAAAATATAAATTTCATTTTGATTATCTCATTTGGTTTTGAGATAAATTTGGTTGGCAATTGTATATACTACAAGTTCAGTGGGAGTAAAACCAAGTGATACTCATATTACTAAAGAAGACAAATTTAGTCTTACTCAATGCCCTAAAAGTAACCTTGAAATTTAGAAAATCTAAAAGATTCTCTATGCATAAGCTATAGAGAATTTAATTTATGCTTAAGTATGTACGCGTTCGGAAATTGTGTACATTGTTGGAATGTTAAACAGATATTTGAGGAATCATATTATGGACCATTGGATAGCAGCCAATGGGGTTATGAGATATCTTCAGAGAACAAAAAATTACTTGCTCACATGTCGGAGTTCTGGTAAGTTAGAGATCATCAGGTTTACAGACTTCGATTCTAATAGAATATTGATGCAAAAGAATTTTGTCACTTGAGCTGCTAATTGTAGATTGAATAGAAAGACCACTTCAGTTATTTTGTGACAATAAATATGCATTCATTTATTCTATAAACAATAGGAACACTTCAAATTTGGAGCACATAAATATTAAGTTCCTAGTTGTTAAAGAAAATTCAGAGTGGTTGTGTGTCTATAGAGCATGTTGGTACAAACTCCATAATTGCGCGCATATTAAGAAACTGTCACCCTAGGTCTTTCATGAGCACACTACTCATGTGGGTGTAATGTTATTTAAGGATATTCGGTTTTAGTGGGAGTTTGTAATTTTGAAAAATGTTCATTCGGTTTAGACACAATTTCAGTTACTTTAGTTTAAAGTTATTTAAGATTATTTTCTGCAGAAATAAAGTTCTTTTGATTTATGCACACTCTGAATTCAGTAAAGTTGATCTCACTAAGGTTTAGGAGGACCAGTTGGAAATAGACATGTATGGTTCACATTTCATGTAATTTTCCATGCTACATATCCATGATTGATCTATGTCATTTGACTATATTTGTATACGTGACCATTGATGGGTCCAGTCATGATTGATATGGCGAAGACCGCTTTGATCCTATGTGGATATAGTTGATGGACGAGATTGTTATAGAATACCTATTATATAATAGCAAAATTTTGAGCTCATAAGGTTGTACATTTATCAGGAAACATATGTTGCCAAAGTGGGAGATTGTTGGATTAAAATCCGCAATTGTGGGCACATATGTAAAATGTATGTTGCTATTATAAAGTATGACACAAATCTAAGTGACCAATTATGTTAGGCGTGTCATAGGTATTAAAATGTCATGGAAATAAGAGTGTAGATACCATAAGATATATTTATAATTCAATGAGGGGCAGAGTTATAAATATTTAATAGTTGGTTAAATCAACTATATAAAGAGGTAGTGGTCCCCAAGAAATAGGTTAACTTGTTTTTCTCTCCTTCTCCGTCAGAGAGTTTTACTTCAAGAGATAACCTATCTTCTTGGAAGATCAATACCAAAGTTTTGGGATTTCCACATCAAGATTCAAGATTTTCAATCTATCAATGAATTCAGGTACGCTTCCGCATTCAGATTATTTCGATTTATTGTTCTTGATGATTTGACATGAAAGATCCTGGGTTTTAGGTTTTATATCTATTATGTTTCGGTTCTAACAATTTGTGCTACAGAATCAAATGAAATAAAACGTAATAAGATGTAAAAAAATGAATACAAAAATAAAGAAAATTAATATTCAAAACAAAAATAAATAAATAAATCATTAAAGATAAATAACTAGCACAAAACTGATTTGATGGGGACATTAAAAAGCTTGATGGCTAAGAATATAAGAAGTTGTATACAAGAAGAAATCTCAAACCAAGGAGAAGGGAATATACAGTACTAAAACCGCGTGAAAGTGCACGTGCTTTCGAGATCTCATGAAGAAACAACCGCCGTCGGATTCAACACGTAGGATTCTGCTAAAAAGATAAAGCTATGTATATAAGTCTTGAGCAACAAGTTGATCTAGATAATACACTAGATTCTTCAAGTTTCATAAACTTAAAATGATTAATTTAAAATTTTGTTGAGTTGAGTTTATGAAATTTGAGTCAAATTGTTTGATTTTTTGTTCAATTTAATTGTAAATATTTATAATGTTATGGTACCAGTTGATTTTACTTCAAACGATTTTCTATAACCATATTATGATATACATATACATTTTTTCATATTTTTCATATTTGATATACATATATCATGCAGAGTCGATGGACTCGCTCAAACATGAAAATTGATCCATTAATGATTAAAATTTTAAAGTTATTCGAGTCTCATCTTATAACTCAAACTTTATTTTTTAAAATTTCGAGTTGAATTGAATTATACTGACATCTAAATTGAACAACTACTATATTTAT
Organism: Hibiscus tridactylites; assembly: GCA_958450335.1. Classification (NCBI taxonomy): domain Eukaryota; kingdom Viridiplantae; phylum Streptophyta; class Magnoliopsida; order Malvales; family Malvaceae; genus Hibiscus; species Hibiscus tridactylites. The sequence goes on from OY288270.1 coordinate 84,893,398, forward strand.
CAAATCAGAGTGTTATTAGTCGTAGCATCATATTAAAGTGGTAGATTTAATTCATTATTTTTTTAAATAAAGTTTGAATTGTACTGTAATTTTTTTTGATTAAATAAGAGATATTACATTCTCATATCGGGATTCGAACCATACAAGATGAGACAATATGAACATACTTAGCAACTAGACCAATCAGTGAATCTCATAAAGTAAAACCTATTAACTTAACTGGCTTAATTTTTTGATTTAACTCGATCAAATAATTACCTCTAATTTCAATTAGGATTTAAGGTTTATTCTTTTGTGTACTCTCAATCGTGTACTTTTTCAGGATTAATAAATTAAGGTACTATTTTCCCCTTATTTAAGCTTAAAGAGAATTTTTAACGAGCTCACCTGTTATTTTAAAAAAATTACCTACAGTTTAAATTAAAGTTGAAGTATTTAAAAATTATGATGGCTAAAAACAACCAAATTAGAATGTAAAACCTAAATCTACCATTTATGCATTATACAGTATTTCGGGTAAATTACATAAATTATCACTAAATTTTACTCTCAAATTTATTTTGAGCATTAAAATTTTAAAATGTTCAATTTACTTACTGCATTTTAAACATTGAATATTTGTGGTCATTTTTCCTTTAACTTGTGGATGACGTCTATTTATCGACAAACGAATGAACAACCCTCAAGATCTAAATGATAAAAAGCTTCATCGGCACGAGAGAAATAATATACTAAAAAACGAGCTTCATCCGACAACGAAAGAGAGATCGACAAGAGAAAAAATGAAAAACTTTTGTCCAGTTCGTGGACTTTAAGGCACTTTTCAATGATATAATGATCAGATTCAGACTCAACAGACAAAGTTATTTATGAAATTTGAGACTGAACGACCATCATCTATGGTCGTCGACGGTGGCATTCGACGACGGTAAACAATGAACGACATTCACATCATATCGTTGTAAAAATAATAATGAAAAAGTAACAAAAACATTTAATGTCTAAATTTCAATGAATAGATTAAACGCTTTAAATTTTTAATAACTAAAATAAGTTTGAAAGTAAAGTTCAGTTATGTAATTTACCATAATATTAATAACAGCGTCATGTACATTACTGATAATCAACCGGCAAATGGCGGTCACCTTATTCAGAGAAAAAAAATTCCAAGCTGTTCTCCAAATTCCCAACACACAAGTCTTTTTCACACTCGATTCTCTCTCCGTTTTCTTAATCTCGACTAATAATTCTTGCGCTGCAAGAATCAAAAGCTTGGGCATTTATTTCTTTTATTTTGAAATGGAAGAGTACATGTGAAGAGTCTATTTAATTACAAGAACGAAAGCGTTTACTTGCTATATTTTCCATGGCAGATATGAGATTTTCCGGTGAGAATTCATCAGCTGCAACCACGGCGGCGGCTGAAGCATGTGGAGGAGACAAGTGGGATTCGTTTATGGACTTGCTTGGTGTTCATCAAGATTTATTTGCTCCTTCTTTATTTGATTCCTACCCATCACTGATCCTTGAAGATATATTGCATGAAGAAGTACTGCAACTAGATACTAAGCAGAAGTTTCTTCCATCGCCGCCGTTCTCCGCCGTACCGGAATATTCGGAGTGTTTAAACAATAACCCGCCGGCAACACCGAACTCTTCTTCCATCTCTTCCTTATCGAATGAAGAAGCCGCCAACGATGAGCAACAAACCAAAGCTGACGAAGATCCAGACAACACAAGGAAAGTGTAAGCATCCATGCTGTTTTTCTTCTTTCTAAGCTATGGGTTTGTTCCGGCACATGATTTTATAGATATTTGTCCATTTTATTATTTATGTTCGAGATTCAGATCGGTTTTTTACAGGGGTAAATCCAAAAAGAAGAACCAAAGAAAGGAAAGAGTGCCGAGATTTGCCTTCATGACAAAGAGTGAAATTGATCACTTGGATGATGGCTACCGGTGGAGAAAATATGGGCAAAAACCTGTGAAAAACTGTCCTTTCCCTAGGTTTAAATTAAACTCGAAATCATTGTATTAAATTACGGTTGCAGATGTGATTTTTTTTAATTATCGTATTTTTAAAATATAATTGCAGTTGCAATATCACGTTGACTTAAAAACCATTACGGTGTGACCATGGCTTTAATCTTTTTCTTATTGGTTACAAACTTTTTTTATTGAAAGCAGGAGCTATTATCGTTGCACCAATGGTGGATGCGAGGTGAAGAAGAGAGTCGAGAGATCGTCTGACGATACGACCATCGTCGTCACAACCTACGAAGGCCAGCATACACATCCGTGTCCGATAACGTCCCGAGGAAGCATCGAATTCGCCCAGCAACAAGTACAACCCTATATACACACGTCATTCCCATCACTTGGAGACCATGGACTGCTTCAGGATATTGTTGTGCCTACACATATGATGAACCAGGCAAAAGATCAAGTGTAGGATTGTTGCCCTTTGTATTTTGTTTTGTCCCTCTGATTATTCTTTGCTTTTATAGTACTATTTAGCCTGGGAAAATGGATATATTAATTTTTTTTGACAAATCTTAATTCTAATCTTAATTTTATTTAGAGGAGAGGAGGAGAAGAAACTTTAGGAGAAAAAAAGGGATGATCTTATTGGGTCTAAAATTCATGACCTAAGAGAATATAAGAAAACAAATATGAGTAGCATGGTCAACCGACCACATGTGCTTCTTTGGTTTCTTTTAGTTCTATTTTTGATTTAGTCTAGCCTTTGTAAGAGAAATCATTTGCAGTCATGCATATTAGGGTTAGGTTTTTTGTTGATGGGAAAAGTCATTAGAGAAGACTAGTTAGTCATTACTATATAGTACTGTATAATAGATTTATGTAAATTAAATTGTTCAAACTCGAATCATTTAAATAGAATACTTTTACCACTGGAATTATATTCAACGTTCACATTCGAATTCAGATAACTTTTAACCCCTCCTATTATTTAGACTTTTAGTTGGTTTGATTCATTATCATTGTACCGTCTATGTTCTGCGAGGAATCAGGGGCATAGTCAAGAGTTGGCGGGCCCTTATATATATATATATATCCTTTTATTAAATGGTTTAATAATAGTTCTAGTCCTCGTAAATATAAAAAAAAATATATATCGTGAAAGGTTGCACAAACTTTTCCCAAAAGGTCTTATCAGTGAATCGTTCATTTTCTCCCAAAGTGGGATCCATAATCTTCCTATGAGAAAGAATAGTAGTATATTTTTATACGCTGCAACAATTGTTCTATCGTGAAAGGTTACACTAGATCGAGTCGAGTTTTGAGTCAAATTGATAAATCTTATTTTATAATTTTAATTTTATTTAATTTAATTTTTTTTCGAGTTAAGTCTATAAAATTCAAGTTGAGTTATTTGAGTTTTTGTTTAAATTTAATTGTAAACATTTATAATGTTACAAAACTAATTGGTTTCAATTTAAAAGATTTTCTACAACCATATACGATATACATATAAATTTCTTATTATTTTGTCATGTATGATATACATATATCTTACAGAGTTAAAGAACTCGACTCAAACTCAAATTCGATCCACTAATTGCTAAAATTTTGAGTTATTCGAATTTCTATTTTACAACTCAAACTCTATTCTAAAATTTTCAAATCCAATCAAATTTATAAAATAACAATTTGAGCCAAATCAAGTCAATTTTTTTCGCGTCGAGAAGAAAATATCAATTTTTCAAATCGAATTTTAATCACTCATACTTGCATGTCGATCTCCCTGCTTTTATTTGATACACCTATAGTTAGGGATGAAACTAAAATTAAATATTAGCACTAAGATTTAATTAAGCATTTAAACTAAAACTAACATAAAATGTCATTATATTAAAAAATTAAGAAGAGCGGAGGAGCCACCCTTTGGCTAGTGACACCACAAAAATATTGGATAAAAAGTTGTTCTCTAAATTTAATATAAAATAATGTTAAAAATAAAATTAACACAACTTTGAAAAAAATTGACACCCTTAAAAGGAATTGAGACTCATTATTTATTTTTACCTACTTTAAAAAAATTAATAAAAAGTTAAATTTTAACACCCAAACTAAATTTCCTTACTTTACCATGGCCGCAAAACAACTACAATAACTATTAGAGTATGCTCGAAGATAAATCATAAGATGATCGTAATTATATACTCAACACCTTGTTTATCAATATAAGACAATATATTATTATTTTAGTTAATTTATTGTGCAATATTTAAATTATTTTATAATAAAATACTAAGTATAAATATGTTTATTACTAAAAAGTCATTAGTTAAGTATAATACCGGTGAATTAGGATTATATATATATATATGGGTTAAGATCAACTTACACTGTTTAAAATTAAATTACATTTACACAGTTTTTGGACCGTTTGATGATGGTAATTAATGGCTCAGATTATTTTCTTATCTTTTTTTCTCAAGTGATAATCTTCACATTTTTTACTGTTAATCTCATTCATCCATTTCACTCATCCAATGATCCTAGATTAGTGTAAAACTAAATGAGTTTTACACCATGTAACTTGATCACGTCCCTATATATATAATATTTAATCCTAATATAAGTCAAATCAGGATCACAAATAAGTCTAGTAGTCATTAATGTTTTTTGCGCAAACCTTCTAAATAGTTTAGTGTGTTTTATTTGTTCATTTCAACTAGGTGAAATGGGTAGATGTTGGAGTGTAATTGTTGCGACTTAAGAATCGACATAGAAAATAATTAGATTTGAGTTTTCTTCGATTTTAGAACTACAAATCTTAAACATGTAATTCTTCACCCTTATTCACCTGATTCATTCCTCGTATATGGATATTTAGAGGTGATCGTTGGGTATTTTTCTAGTGTGCCATAGGAATCTACCATTTACTTGATTTAGTTTACTTAAGAAATCTTGAAAATTTTATTAAATTGGAGTTGGAAACTTAAAGTTTCTGGCATGATAATTGAGAAATGTTTGAGGACAAGCATTGAATAAGTGAGGGAGAATTTGATGAGTGGTTTAAATAGTTATATTCTTGTTGTTAATTACTCTTTATTTGTCGGTTTAGGTAGCTAATTTGGGTGTTTTCCCTTATTTTCTATGCATGACATTGGATTTCAGAAAATGTGCTAAAAGTGGCTGAATTCTGTAATTTTCCTAGATTCATGGCTGGATTAGTGAGCATGAATTGGGGCATGAAAGTGTTGATTGGGCGACACGTCAGCAGCTTCTAGAAGATGACGTCAGCAGCGCTTGATAGCTTATCAGCCGAGATTTGGATTAAAACTTAGGAATTATCTTTTGTTTTTAAATTTAAACACTTTAGGATTTACTTCTTATCTATTAGGAATTATCTTTTGTATTTTAAATATTTCAAGAATTATCTCTTATCATTTTAGAATTTTCAAGATACTATAAATACCTCCTTCGGGGTGAAACTCAAATCATCACTTGTTCTTGTTTTTATTTTTACTTTGGAGTTTAATATATTCCTTTCTCTCCAGTTTAATTTTCTTTTACCTTCCTTTTGCTCAAAAACGCTAAGTATAGTTTCTTCGCAAGCTATGCTTAGCTAAATTCACCATTACCCAAAAGCTAAGCTAAACCCAACTTATCTCGTAAGAATAGACAAGTTCTTCAAACCTTCAATTTCTTTCTTGATTTTCATCAACATTGGATTGACAATCGACCTTTCCTTTAGGCATCTCGATTACTTCATTCCGAAAGCACGCATCGGATTAAACGTGGTTTTGATCCACCGTTGGGGACGAGAATAGGCTTGTGTAAAACCTATGTTTGATTTTGATATAAATAAATTTTTAAGGATCAATTTGAAAAACTTAAAATTGTTTTTATAAGTCCCTTAATAAGTTTTAAATCACCAACACTTTAAAACTGATTTGAAAAACTCAAACTCAAAATATTTTCTAAGTGTTCCAAGGCCAAACTATTGAAAATCGTCCAGGTGTATCGATACGCTTCTAGCCGTATCAATACCTTTTTTACAAAGTTGGCTACTGTCGGAACTCGTATCGAAACAGACTCAAGCTGTATCAATACGCTCCTTCGTAAAAGTTTAAAGAGTTTGAATGGCGTACCGATACGACTCTATCCGTATCGATACGGTCTTAATGAATTTTAAATTCAAGTCGGTTTAAATGTTTTGACCATTGGAGTCAGTTGGTTAGGTAACCAAATTTTAAAATGGTCGTTGACCCGTATCGATACGGTAAACCCTTATATCGAAACGGATTTCGACAGTGAGTTAAGTTGAGAAAAAGGTATCGATACGGTCTTAGTCGTTTCGATACCCCGTATCGATACGCTTATGTGTGTATCGATACCCCTTATTTATTGCACACAACGGCTCTTTCTTTTCTGAGACAGGTATCAATATGACTCCCCGTGTACCGATACGGATAGCTGTAGAAGTGCATTTATGGTGGTAAGAGAGGGTTCCAACGGCTCTATTCATGTTCCCAACCACCCAAACGGCTAGAATTAATTGAAGAGGTATAAAATGAAGCCCTTTGAAGGTCAGCAACAACTATTCAACTTTCAAGCATTATCAAAGCAAAAATTCAAACCCTTGAGCTATTCAAAGTCAAATTTTTGTACCCAACTCTAGTGTGTTTCAAATTGTCTTTTTTGTATTGTGAGTTTGGGGTTGTTGAAATTGTAGTTGGGTAGACAATTATCCTTTGAGAGGAAACATTTGAGTTTACCACAATCTTTCTTTGTAATTTGAGTGGATTAAGCTTTGGGTAGAAAGCTTAATCGATATTGTAAGGTTTCCTCCTCATCCAAGAAAAGGGGACGAATTCAAGTAGTGAATTATTTGAAAATCCTTAGTGGGAACTAAGGTAATGGATGTAGAGTTCATTTAACTTGAACCACTATAACCCCTTGTGTCATTTTTATTTTCAATCTTTCTCTCCACCAAAATTTTAATTGCCAATTCACCCCCCTCTTGGCCATTTGCAAGTGTTCGATCAACTCAACAGCTTGTAGCAGATTCAACTCCCTAAGAACAAACTTAGTGACGGTCTGCTAAGGGGAATTAAGATCGGATACGATTCTCATCGAGACATACCATCAGAGCACGAGCTTTTCCAGCACTCAGCACATAATTTGCATTAGCATCGATTGGCGAAGCTAATCAAACATATATTGGGTTCTAAGGATTGGCCTTGGAACTTAGTTTACCATAGAGAAGCAAGTTAAAAGGGTTGAGCCTTGTAGACTGTAACCGACAAAAACTCGAAGTAAAATTCCTTTCAGTGATCGAGACGAGTTAAGGCGAAGCAAAGTTGGAGGCTAAATCTTATCATCATTGATTTCAATTATTACTTTTTCTTTGTTATTTTTCTAAATCTTCTCGAATTATTTCACTAAACCCCCTTTTTGCCCCTTGCAGATTATTTAGATAAAGATTAACTCAAATCGATATTGGGAACTCCTTAGTCCCTATGGATCGACCCTTACTCTCATTATTCTACTTTAATTTATTTTTTTAATTGAGATTAAAGATATTTATTTGACAGTTCACGACGCTTGTCAGTGACACTAGGCCTCACTCAGAGTGTACGTTCCCAAAGCTGTGTGCCACCGAGCCTCACTTTAGGTTTGTTGGCATGATGCTTATGTGCCATGTGAGATAAACGCATCTTCGTTGTTTGCTATGTGTTTAGGCGGCTAGAGGTAGCGTCATATATATTGTTCTATGACCATATTATCATCTTTAGTTACATGCTCATATTTATGATTTGCATGAAGCATGGTTGAATGGAAGTGTATCCACTGAGTTTCGTTAACTCATCGTTCGGAATTGTTGTTTCCGTTCGCAGGTTAGTAGTAGGTTGCGTGCATTGTTGGAGCACCATCGGAGTAGGACTTCAACATCAACTTGTGTCAGAGTAGAGTACTTAGAATATATTAGGCTATGTATTCGTAGGACCCTATGTTGTATTGTAACTTTATTTTGGATTTTAAATCGTGAGTCGAATGCTTTTTAATTATGTATTTTCAAGTGGAGCTCTCATGTAACGTTTTAAATCATTTATTCATATTGAAATACTCGAACTAAATGGATTTTATGTAATAAATGTGGTTTGGGCTAAACCAAGATGAAAATTTTATGGTGATGGGTTGGGCTTGAGGCCCAAATGTAACATTCGGGTTGAGGGTGTTACATTCATGGTCTTATCTAATAATATTTGTCAATGCTATTTTTTAAGGTGAATCTTTACCTCTTTCCTACATGTATCTAAGGAGTGAGTAGTTACTTGGAAGTTACACTAAAATAGGTGAAGATTCTAACCCTAAATTATATTAAAAATCAAAATTTTAAAATTTTAAATTATGTTCGTGAGTTTAGATTCGTTAAATAAATTTTTAATATAATTTTAAAATTTTAATTTTTTAATATAATAATTTAATTAAAAATTAATAAAAATAAAATGATTAATAATTTAATTATTAGATCTATTTCAATGATTTAAATATTTTTATGCGTCCCAAAAGTGTCATATTCGAGTCTCCTTAATCCATATTTATTTCCTTTTTCTTGGTATGAGCAACAAAATAAATATATATTAGATTTTGTACATTGTATCACATGGATAGTGTTGGCCTAGTGGTAGGCGCACATCACTCTCAACCCAACAACTTGGGTTTGAATCTTGCTAGAAGCAAGATGCTTCTTGCTTTAATTTTCTTCCTTTAATCTGGTGACACACATTACCACCTAATTAAATAATCAAATTATTTTATTGAATAAAATTAGGACCAAATGTGTAATTATATCAATTTTTACTAACTACCATGTCACTACTTCTGTTAGTTTCTAATGGGTGGTGGTCACATTGCATCCAATTAAATAGTTTGGTAGTTTAATTGCTTAGAAAAAAGTAAGGCGGTCAAATCGCAACCTTACCAATAGTATGGTGGTCATTTATGTAGTTTAGCCTAAAATTAAATTATTCCTCTATTTCTGAGAGGGATCAATTGTGCAATATCGAAATTGAAAGGACTGAAAAGATCTTTTTACCAAAACAATTTAGAGTGGAAAGTGAAAAAATGTATATTTAAGTGCCAAATTGTGAATCAAGCTTAAATAAAGAAAAACAATTATTAAAAAGATAGCAGTGGTTCAGAAATTCGTTTGGTTTCTGTGATTCCGTTTGTTTTAATTCGTAGTGGAAGAGCGTAGAGGAATCAAACACTAAAAAAAAAACTCGCAGACTGACAGCAATGACGAAGCACGAAGAGCTCCCGGTTCCGGTTTACTCTTCACTCGAACCGGTCTACGGCGAAGGATCTCAGGTGGAAGAAGCTGAGCTTCGATTCGGTCAATTGAAGTCTAAGTTTCTCCAAGTCTTCGGTCATCCTCCCGACGTCTTCGCTCGATCTCCAGGTTCTGCGTTTCTCTCTGTTGCTACGACTTAGCGATAAGCCATAAATGACTTTTTATTGAATGAAATACTGTTTTTTAACATCATGAATTCGAAGATTTGGATTTAGTTTCGTTTACTGGAGAATAGAATGCGTGCTTAAATTAGTTGAGGTTCAGTGTGATTATACGTTTGACTTTCATGTACATAGATTTGAGAAATAATCATGAATGATGTGTTTATATTTGTTTTAGCACACAACTTGCACTATTTTTGAATTCCAAGTTCTAAACTCAAACGACTTCCTGTTGTGAGTTGACTGTTTTGATTGTGAGCAATGGTTAATTTTGCATCAGGTGATCAATTAACGGCTATTTGTGTGTAGGGAGAGTGAACTTAATTGGAGAACACATTGACTATGAAGGATACTCGGTGTTGCCGATGGCAATCAGGCAAGACACGATTGTGGCAATCCGAAAGCACAAAGAAGGGGAGACTGACAATCTTCTAAAACTTGCTAATGTCAACGATAAGTACGCTACCTGTACTTATCCTGCTGATCCTAACCAGGTGCCCTTTTCAATGTGCTAATATTCTGTTTTTTCCTCTATAGTTATCCAGTTGATTATGTAACTTGTCAAATGTTTACTTGCTAGTTTACCTATTTAGCTCTCATTCCTTGATTGCATTAGTTTCTATAACATTAAAAAATGCTCGGTTTGTTAGCTTAGGGCATAAGTATTTGCTCTGAATTTGAGTTAAAATTACATGAAATTCTTTATTGTGCAGGAAATTGACTTGAAGAATCATGAATGGGGGCATTATTTCATTTGCGGGTGAGTTTAAGTATATACTAGTGTTTTTTATCCTTTTCCTCAAATATGCAAGAACACTTCAGAGTGCATAGATATTGCTATTGCTTTATTGACATGCATCCCCTCAAAACGTGATGTATTTCCCTTGTTCTCCAGGTACAAGGGTTTCTATGAATATGCCAAGTCAAAAGGAGTGGATGTAGGTGTGCCAGTTGGCCTTGACGTTCTTGTTGATGGAACAGTTCCTACAGGTATTATTTTAGATCACTTCCGTGACTTTGAATGGTAATTGAATAAAATTTTAACTTAACATGGCGGTAGTTCTTTTCTTTGTTGAAAATGGCTCTCATCTTCTTTTGTTACAGGTTCCGGTCTATCAAGCTCTGCCGCTTTGGTTTGCTCAAGTACAATTGCTATTATGGCTGCTTTTGGTGTTAACTTCCCAAAGGTGTACTATCTTCACTTTGGTAATCACACGTCTGTCTACATTTGAAATTCTAATATCTGCTTGTTTAACAGAAAGAAATTGCCCAAGTCACTTGTGATTGTGAACATCACGTTGGAACACTATCAGGTGGAATGGACCAGGTTACACTTTTTCCTACTGCTCAAGATTTAATTTGATTTCCTTAGTTGCAGTGATGTTAAATTTACCGAGTAATGTTAAAGATGCTACCCAATTATATTTTTGAAGTTGGTTAAATTTACTGTGATTATTGAAAATTTTGTCACTTATTACCCTGTTTTATTATGACAGGCAATCTCTGTGATGGCCAAAAACGGGTTTGCTGAGCTAATAGATTTCAACCCTATTCGTGCAACTGACGTGCAACTCCCTGCTGGTGGCACATTCGTGATAGCCCATTCATTGGCAGAATCTCAAAAAGCTGTAACAGCTGCTATAAATTATAATAATAGAGTTGTTGAATGCCGACTCGCAGCCGTAAGTTACATTTCCCTAACTGAATGTGTAAGGGTGTATTTATGGAATTAAAATTTCAACTTTGAGGGTCTCTTGCATCATGTATCTACTGTCTTTGGTTTCAGGATACTCACAATGTGCATTTTTTCTTGGTCTTTTTCAAAATTTCAGATCGTGCTTGGTATAAAGCTAGGAATGGAGCCACAAGAGGCAATATCAGAAGTCAAAACTCTTTCTGACGTTGAAGGTTTATGTGTTAAATTTGCCGGTGGTCGTGGTTCTAATGATCCTGTCTTTGCTGTCAAGGTTTCTATCAATTGATTTTCTACCTCCGTGATATTATTATTATTATTATTATTATTATTATTATTATTATTATTATTATTATTATTATTATTTTTATTATTATTATTATTATTATTATTACATTTTTCTGTTAAGAATTTCAGTTGCAAACATTCAAATATACAGTAAAGCTTATTTTATGTCAAACTGTACCTTTGCTGCAGGAATTTTTGAAAGAGGAACCATATACAGCAGTAGAAATTGAGAAAACTACTGAGAAGGATCTTCCATCAATCTTGAGTGATAACCCAACTTCTTTGGATGTGCTAAAGGCAGCCAAGCACTTCAAGTTGCATCAGGTACTTTTAGTTGAAGTTTGAATGGATTATTATTATTTCGAATTAAATATTATTATCAATTATGATTTAGTTTTTCTCTATATTCAATATCCATTGCACTTATGTTCCATATCAGATACATTTTCTTCAATCAATTGTTTTAAATAGTAGGAGTATTCTAGCTGTACAAAGTTTCCTTTAAGACTTGTGTAGTTTGGTGGGTACCAGACTACCACTCGCATTACACACATTATTATTTCCCTTTTGTGTAGCTTGAAGGAGATCATAGCTGCATAAACCAATTGAGTTAAACTCTGGGTTCACTTTATTCGATCCACAGGGTCTTTAAATCATTTTTCACATATTTAACTGTCATCATTCCCAAGAATCATTTTGATATATCAGATTATGTTTTGGTGTATTTATTTATCTGTTGATCGTAATCTCCAGAGAGCTGCTCACGTGTACTCTGAAGCCAAGCGTGTTTATGCTTTCAAGGATGCGGTGGCATCAAGTTTAAGGTAACTTTCAAATGTTAACAATTGGTTATGTTCTGTCTGAATGCTAAAGTCATTTCGATAACTGATGGACCATAATTATTAATACATTTGTGCAGTGAGGGTGAAAAGCTCAAGAAGCTTGGTGATCTTATGAACGAAAGCCATTACAGCTGTAGTGTTCTCTATGAATGCAGGTACAACTACTAGAATGTGCATACCTGTCGAACTGCTCCTGTGAACCGTTCGTCGCTTTGGACGAGTCTGTAAAACTGTTTCTAGGATCATAAGTGAAATCTCTTTAAAAAGATGATTTGCTACCCTCTTTCTATGCATGATAAAGCTTTTCGACAGTTTTTTTTCTCCTTGTCCCACTGATCCAGATTGATGCATCTGTTATGTTCTTTTGGTAACTAGCTGTCCAGAGCTGGAAGAAGTTGTGAAAGTATGTCGAGACAACGGTGCTTTGGGAGCAAGGCTTACCGGAGCTGGATGGGGTGGTTGCGCCGTGGCATTGGTAAAAGAGAGTACCGTACCACAGTTCATCCTCAATTTGAAGGTATAGCCGTTCCCGTGTGAGCTCACTCGCAATATTTCGTTTCGTTATAAAGGCAGCCTATTTATATATTGGATTATGTTTCCAGGAACAATTCTACCAATCTAGGATTGACAGAGGTCTGATCAACAACAATGATCTCGGTCTCTATATTTTTGCTTCAAAGCCTTCGAGTGGTGCAGCTATCATCAAATTTTAGTATGTTTCTTTAACTTATTCGTTCTGCCCCTAAAAACCAAACCATTTTAGCTTAAGAAATAAAATACAACATATTTAAATAGAATTTGATTGTTTTGTATATGCTTTTGGACAACAAACAATCTTGTTCCGACCTCCCGGCATTGAACTCTGGTTTGCTTGTTATTCAGATCATTAGGAGAAACTGTACATGGATTAGAGATTTCCCTTCCCATCCGGGGAGGTATCGGATAATATTATAGATAGGGTTGAGCAAAGAAAATCGAAAAAACTGAAAACGTATTTGAATCCTAGTGTTCGGTTTAGATATGATTTTATTAGATATGCTTTGGTTTTGATTTTGTTATCGTTCAAATGTATTCAGTTTGATTTAGTTCTTTGTTCACAAGTTAAAACACCGTAGTCATTTAAATTGATTTTCTTTTTATGTTATTAATAATTAGTTTTAAATTTTATTGAATGTGGAAAATATTAGATTTAAATTGCTGAAAATAATTTAAAATATTGATGGATCAATTTGAACTGGTGTGATTGTGTTCAGAATTTTTTTAGGTCAAATATTAGATGTTCTTAATCCTTTGACATACACTTTACAGACAAAGCGATTGAACTCGAACCTCTTAAAATAAATATTATCCGTTTTTTTTTACTAAGACTACTTGTTGGGTTCAAATGATATTTGATTATGAAAAATTGATCACCTATAAAATCAAATTAACTATTATAATGGCTTGATGAAAAACTATAGGTTAAATAGGCTAATCTTGTCCATCTCCACAGTATATGGGCCCCGGGTGGCTGGCTAATCAGTCCGAAAGGTCAGGTTCAGTGCATGAAATTGAAAAGAGCTACTGAAAATTGGTTGCTGTTGTCTCCAATGGACCATAGTGGATTGAAAAGATCCAAGCCCACGTGCATTTGCACCATTAAACAAAGTTACAAAATTATCCCTACCTCCACATTTGATGTCAACTTCTAAAAGGACAACCCATCTAATTGCATCCTTATAGAATTTATTGAGTGGTTCGAGTTAGAAAGAGAGCGTTCTTATTTTTAAAAGATTTAAATTTGAGTAACTCATTAATACAGTGTTAGTGTATATATTTTCAAAGAAATAAAAATAAAAAACAAATACTGAAATCACGCCAAAATGTTAAAAAATATTGTACCTTGTATTTATTTATTTATCAGCATTGCCAATATTTTGAGTTGTATTCTTACTTTCAATAGGATCGGTTATAATTAGTATATATTGTCACGGTCCGTTTGCGTGGTAGGCAAGACCGTGAGGAAATGCTTGCTGGTTGTGCTTAAGTCGGGATGCGGGATAGCATTAAGGTGTAGTACGTGCCGTACAACTGTTCAGTCCTGGGGACGGGCGTGCTGGTTAGGCCCCACACTGGTCGGGAGCTGTCCCCGCTTCCCTGATGAGCCCATGGGAGGGCGAAACCAGTAAGCATCGAGTGGAAAAGGCTGAGCCCCGGGCTGGCAAGAGCCCTGAGTTGCCGCACGGGGGAGTTGTCCCTGCGTGAAGATTATGACCCTGTGACAATATCCATACGATTATAATTACAATCAATTAATATGACACATAAATAATAATTAGTAATCATAATATTCAGATATGATCACATATTATAAAACTTAAATTTGGATGTTTAAGATTTTAATACCTCAATTTTTTTTCAATACGATAACGAAGTTGGTTCAAATAGTAAGCAGTTTGGTTTTGCTTAATTAGGTCTCAAGTTCGAGGTGTTGTATATGTAAAAAGTACCCACTGGAAGACTCACCCACCAAAATTACGTGTACGACGAGGGTCGGTCCAAATTAGTCAGGACAAAGCCCTACAAACTGGAAGAACAACAACAAAAAAATTCTTATCGACACATTCAAAATGATTTGATGGTCTACTTTAGAGAATATATATATATATATATATATATATATATATATATATATATATATATATATATATCATTCTCAATTTGTCACAAAACTGAGATTAAAGTAAAAATTCCTATCACTTTTAGGACATATTAATCATCTAATCATTGGTGTAATGATAAATGATTTGCGTTGTTATTAATACTAATCGTTAATTAACTCTTTGATGATGAATTTATGCATGCATTCATATAGAAAGAAGGAAAGAAATCAAACTATACTGTGAAACATTACACTTTTGAATATCAAAATAGAGGATCTCACGTGGTAGGGCATAGAAATAAACTTGATACAGCAAATTATACCTAACGTGTCTATAATTTTTATTTTCCGGGAAAATAATTAAATATCGTGAAACTTTAGAATGCTAGGATTTTTTTAGTTGTATTTGTATGGTGAATTATTGCAGCAAACATCGTATCTGATCATGTTTACACAAATGGGTCCAAAAAGCATCCCAACAAGACAGCATTTCCCAAAGCTGCAATTAATCCGAATTTTTCTCGATGTTATTTAACAAATCTAACATTTCATTCCGTTAAACTAACCAATATCTTAAAAATATTTTATTAGTTAATAAATATCGAGTTGAATTTACAAAAAAAATATTTTCCAATTTACTAGTCTTCGATTTGATGTCTCTAACTTTATACAAAACATGCGATGGGTTCTAAGTTGTTCAATATAGATTGGCACACGACATTTTTTTTTTGTAATTGTGTGTAATTCAACAAAATTGAATAATAATTCAATTAACTAATCACTAAATTTAATCAACTATTCGATTTAAACAAACCGATTTTTAAATATAGGTTGGTTGGTTCAGTCGGATCACTTACTATTATATAGGGTACATATTTAGTATATATTATAAATAAATAGAAGAAAACCTATAAAATAAATAATTAAATAGAACATGCCGCAGCGTTTCTTTTGTTTTGTTTTACTTAGTCGGCGGCGGCACCGATTTTGTAACCCCTCGTCCCGGTCTGGCCGGATGACCGGTCCGAGTGGACCACACGGGGAAAACCGAAGCGAAACCCGTTAAGGTTTCCCCTCGGTTAGCAACCCTATTTTTTCTTTTTATTTTAATCTTGTCTAGAGGGATATTAAGTCCTAAGTGATTCACAACAGCGGAAAACATCCAAAGAAAGATCACATTCGAACCCCGACCATACATAACTAATCCATTTTTAAGCTTACAAGGCAGACCCTATCGGTACCCTAACTAGGGGTATCGATACGCCCTGACCAGGTCAACCCAAAGAGTCAACTTCGGGAAGACCGTATCGATACAACCCTTGAGCGTATCGATACGCCCTTCTCGGTCAACTCTCCTTGGTCAACGGAGTAGACTCGTATCGATACGCGTGAACCCCGTATCGGTACGCCCTACTCTTACCCAATTCTCCAAATTCCAGTAACTTTGGAGGGTATCGATACCCCCAGGGTATCGGTACGCCAGGCCAAAAATCGTGGCATTTAGGCAAGGCCGTATCGATACGGCTCTCAGGCGTATCGATACGCCCTACTCTGCAATTCCACCATTTTCAACTTGGTGACCTCAAACACGACTCTAGATGCATTTTTAGACTCTCCTATGCACATACTAACATTTGAGCTATCATACTTGAGCTAAAGGAAGCAATCAAACATGAAACAAGACATCTAATCATGGCATTCATACAAGGGCAATATTTTAGCATGAATGGGCATACATAAAAGCTCAAAAGGCCAAAATGGCACAAGTCAACATATAGAAGGTTTGCACTCACTAACAAGGCAACCTAAACATCTAGAGGGCATGCCACCACACTCAAACATTCATCATAACATATCATGCTTTACAAACCATAGTCAATCCAAAACATCAACATATCAATGAGTCGTACATAGCTCATACAAAACACCCTTGCCACATTGCTAACTAATACGTAATTAACAACCGTACTTGAGCCACAAACTTGGAAAGCCCTTCTTGTCTTGCTCTGAGCTAACACCACGCTAATGATCTGTATTGTTGAAAATTGAGAGCGTAAGCTATAAGCTTAGTGAGGGTGCTCTAAAACGAAAAACATCAACAATGCAGGGTTCAAGGATGTAAATCTTAATCTCACATACATCATACATTGGTAAAGTAAACGAGTAGACCTAGCTAGTCTTTCAAGAGTCATAATATGGTTTCTCATATCCTACCAAGCTCAATCATCATATAACAACACCACATATCAACATCATATATCACAAACACATGAACAAGTTTAATTGGCCACTATTAATTACCCGGATGTGCGGATTTAAATCTCAACAACCACTTTACCTCGGTGGGATTACACTCATCACCGGACCTTGCATGTGCGGGATTCCACTCATCGCCACATGCCATACGGATGAGATTCCACTCATCATCCCGTAGAATATATAAAAGCTTCCGGTGGAATATTACATCACCGTACTCCTCCTTGATGACTTAACGCCATCAAGGTCACGTACGTTTTGACTCAATTCGTGTGCACACTAATCCTAATGATCGATCATTTACAACCGGTAATTTATTTAGTGCCAATTTTCATTTACCACATCACATTTCCATCAACCATATCATCATGCTCATCACATATTCATACCATGGCATACATGTACAAATTAACCACATATCACTAGAGCATAGATAGACAATACACAATAGCACTTAAGGGAACTCAATGGCTAAGATTAACAACTTGAAATAAAGAAATGGCCTACCAAGCACATTCCACACACACACTCTACACACACTCGAACCAAACTTTAAACCATGATTAAAACCACTCACCGCCCTTCCTTAGCAACCAAAGCAAAAACTACTACGAGCCCGGATTCGGTCCTAATGCTCATTCGACGTCTCCTCTTGCTTCTAGCCAACCAAAAACACAACCAATAATCTCAATCAATGCTAGCATTCAAACAACACTCAACCTTTGAGTTCAAACCAACTTCACCCAAATTTCCAAATCAAACTAATCCCCAAATATTTCAATTTTCGTGCTCCCTACAACACTAGCTGAAATTTCCATTTTCAATCACCAAAATGACCCCCCAAAGGTCCCAAAACATCCTCCTAACCTATATAAACCATCAGCCCTTTAATTTCAACCTAAAACCCACCAAAAATTGAGTTTTTGACATCTCAAAAATGGCTCTAAGAACCCACTTCGAGTTTTCAATGAAATTCAACCATTTTGACATATAATGAACATTTTAATATGAATAACCAAAAACCCAACTCCATTTTTCAAAACAAGATGAAAATCCCCATAAAAACCCAAACTTTAAACCAAACCCTAATTTTCAAAAGTTCATGGTTTGAGAATCTACAACTATGTATGGATAGGGAATGAAGAGGGGAGTTAGAAAACATTATTACCTTTCAAAATGGTCTTGAAATTGAGTTGCAAATCAATGGAATAGTAACTTGTGTTTGGGAGAGTTTGAAAGAGGGAAAGGGGCTTCTAACGTTGGAAAGGGAGATGGGGGAAAGAGAAGACAACTTTTAATTAAAAGTGGTCTTGCTTTTTAAATCATTTGGGTTGAATTACAACATTGGTCCCTCCCCTTTTTATTAAAGCCCAATTAGATCTTAATTTAGGTTGAATTGATTTTATTTAATTTTATTGACTCGGACTACAAACCCGACTAACTCCTAACCCCAAAACACGGGCGTTATAACTCTCTCCCACTTAAGGAATTTCGTCCCTGAAATTACCTGACTGAAAGAGATACGGAAACTGCTTTTCCATATCCTCCTTCCTCTCCCAAGTGGCATCGTCCACACCTCGACGTTGCCACCACACCTTTACTAACTCAATCGATCTACCCCTCAACACCTTACTGTCAGAAGCTAAGATCTCCACGGGCTCTTCCTCGTAAGTCAAATCTGGATTCAATTCAATCTCTTCTACGGGCATAACATGTGATGGATCGGACCTATACTTACGAAGCATCGAAACATGGAACACATCGTGTATCTTCTCTAGCTCGGATGGCAAACGCAACTGATAAGCAACCGGACCAGCCCTCTTCACAATCTCATACGGTCCTATGTACCTCAGACTCAACTTCCCCTTTCGGCCAAATCTCATCACTTTCTTCCACGGAGACACTTTCAAGAACACCTTCTCACCCACTGAGAACTCAACTTCCTTCCTCTTCAAATTGACATAGGACTTCTGCCTATCCGAAGCAGCTTTCAAACGATCACAAATCAATTTTACCTTGTCGGTTGTCCCCTTGAGCAAATCCGGCATAGGTAACAATTTCTGTCCCACTTCGGCCCAACAAACTGGAGTCCTACACTTTCGGCCGTACAAGGCCTCATACGGAGCCATCTGAATGCTCGACTGAAAGCTATTATTGTACGCAAACTCTACTAGAGGCAAATGCTTCTCCCAAGTACCCTGAAAGTCAATGATACAACAACGCAACATATCCTCTAAGATCTGAATAACCCTCTCTGACTGACCATCTGACTGAGGATGATAAGACGTGCTGAAATTCAAACGGGTACCCAAAGCTGTATGTAGACACTCCCAAAATCTAGAAGTAAACCGCGGATCTCTATCTGACACAATGGACTTCGACACACCATGCAGTCTAACAATCTCACCAATGTACAAATCGGCCAATCTATCTAAAGTGTAAGTAGTATTGACTGCCAAGAAGTGAGCACACTTCGTAAAATAATCCACTATCACCCAAACTGAGTTCTTCTTTGTAGGAGTCAAAGGCAAACCCGAAACAAAATCCATGGTGATGTTCTCCCATTTCCATTCCGGAATTCTCAACGGCTGTAACAAACCTTAGGGAACCTGATGTTCCGCCTTCACTCTCTGACACACTAAGCACTTACTCACAAAGTCGGCCACATCTCTCTTCAAGCCAACCCAAAAGTACTCATTTTTCAAATCACAGTACATCTTCGTACTTCCAGGATGCATAGCAAACAGACTATCGTGGGCTTCAGTCAAGATCGTACGTCTCAAGTCACTGTCCTCCGGCACAACTATTCTATCCTTGAAACACAAAACCTCATCAGTACTGAAACTGTAGTCTGAAGATCTACCCTCGGCTATATCTTGCACGTGAGGTGCCAGAGATCTATCTAAGAGTTGTTTCTCTCGAATCAACTGACCTAGAGTAGGTCTAACCTGAAGCTCGGCTACCAAGCCGCCATCTCCGGACAAACTCAATCTAGCAAACATGGCTCTCAAGTCCACGGCCATCTTCCTACTAATGCATCAGCCACTACATTGGCTTTACCCGGATGGTACTCGATGGTAAGATCATAGTCTTTTAGCAACTCTAACCACCTACGCTGTCTGAGATTCAAATCTCGTTGAGTCATAATGTATTTCAAACTCTTGTGATCGGTGTACACTGTGCATTTCTCACCGTACAAATAGTGCCTCCAAATCTTCAGAGCAAACACAACTGCAGCTAACTCTATGTCATGGGTCAGATAGTTGCGCTCGTGGGTCTTCAAATGTCTTGAGGCATAAGCCACTACTCTCTTGTCTTGCATGAGAACACATCCTAGCCCTACATAAGAAGCATCACTGTAGACTACATAGTCCTTCCCGGACTCTGGCTGAATCAAGATTGGTTCTTGGGTCAAAGCTTCTTTCAATTTCTCAAAGGCTTTCTGTCTTGCATCTGTCCACTCAAATTGAACACTCTTCTGAAGTAACTGTGTCAATGGAGCGGCTAACTTAGAGAAACCCTCTACAAATCTCCTATAGTATCCGGCTAAGCCTAGGAAGCTACGTACCTCTGTCACAGACTTCGGTTGCTTCCACTCAAAAATGACCTCAATCTTCTTCGGATCAACTCTAATCTCATCGGCTGACACTACATGTCCTAAGAAGACTACCTCTCGGATCAAGAATTCACACTTGCTTAGCTTCGCATACAACTGATGATCTAGCAAAGTCTTCAAAACTAGTCTCAAATGTCGGTCATGGTCTTCTTCAGTTCGCGAGTACACCAAGATGTCATCTATAAACACAACTACAAACTGATCTAGATATTGATGAAAAATCCTATTCATCATGTCCATAAAAGCAGCCGGTGCATTAGTCAACTCAAAAGGCATGACTAAAAACTCATAGTGACCATATCTAGTCCTAAAGGCCGTCTTTGGTACATCAACTTCTCTTACCTTTAGCTGGTAGTAACCCGATCTCAAATCAATCTTCGAAAAGACTGATGCTCCCCTCAACTGATCAAACAAGTCATCAATTCTTTTTTTTGAAAGGTAAATGATATGATTGAGTAATAGAAGAATTTTTACAGAAGGGCATAGGAGTGGGCCTCGTTAAAAAACCTCCCTAAACCTAAATGGAGGAAAAAGAGTGCACCACACCCAGCCCTATGATACATAGCATTACGATTGATATAAAATGTCCTAAAAAGCCATAGGCAATGAAACAAACTAGCAGCAGGTAAAGGTGAGCGCAATGTATTACAGCAATTGGTATAATGAAGGCTACTGTTTTACTTTGGAAGATAAGTGCTGGAAGGAAGTGGACCATCATCATTGAAAAAAAAAACTTGATACCCGATCGGAATCTAACACTTCACTGTGCCACCAGGAAAGAATGCTCACGTAACTGGTAAAGAAATACCCTGTTTGGCTAAAGAGTCAGCTGCCGAATTACAGCAACGGGGGATCCAACGAACCACGAGACCTGAGGAAATGCAGTGGTTATGGATCATAAGTACTTTGTCACGGACTAAGGGGGCAGCTTTCTCATTGCGGCACCATTCCACCATCTCTTTACAATCAGATTCGACAATCAACCTGCTACTTTTATACCAAATTGATGCATAAAACAAAGAGACACCATGACATAGAGCTTCCAACTCGATGAAAGCAGGGGGATCAGGTCCTACTGATTTCGAGAATTGAAATAAGACAAGGCCATCAACATTTCGGAGAAGACCGCCAATACCGCCTTTGAATTCCGAAGATAAGGCCCCATCAATGTTAAGTTTGAGGAAGCCGGGAGGGAGGGAGACCAAATCAATTCCGAGACAGATTTAGTCTTTGGTAAGACATCTTGAATAGCCAAGGAGAAGTCAGAGAAAAGAGCATCCAGGGGCACAGAACATGTCGGATGTTTTGCTTTTAACCAAAACGCAAGACGTAAGCGGATCAGATAATCTAATTGCAACCGATCAAAACTTTTACCGTTGAAAATAATTTCGTTCCTGGCAATCCATATCGTCCAACACACAGCAAAAGGAACCAGAGATAGCCAAGGAAATAACTCACTGAAGGAGGACCATACCTCGAAGAAAGCAGCCGGGTTTGAAGGAAAAGCAGTGGATATCTTAGCCATTAGACAAAAACTGGTCCATATTTTCCACACCGATGAACACTGGAAAAATAAGTGAGAGACTGTTTCGGCAGTGCAACTACAAAATGGGCAGGCTGTGTTGTCATGGTTGATGATACCCCTTTTGGCCAGTTCATGCTTGACCGGAACTCTACCCTAGATGAGCCGCCAAATAAAAATTTCAACTTTGGGTGGGGCGAGACCCAACCAAACACTGTTCATCCAAGGAAAGTTACTAATGGAAGTGTTCCTCGAAAGGGATCGAAAAGACCGAACCGAAAAGGAACCTTCGCTAGAGCCCAACCATCTTACCCAATCTTTTTCCGATGAGCTAGACCTGAAATTAGAAAGCAGAAGCATAAGAGAGTCCCATTGGAACGATTCCCAACCAAAGATGTTCCTCCTGAGTTGAATCGACCAAGACCAAGAAATGCCATTTTTGATACCAAAGTCATCAATTCTAGGCAACAGATATTTATTCTTCAGTGTCAACTGATTTAACTATCTGTAATCTATACACATTCTCATGCCTCCATCTTTCTTCTTTACAAACAAAACTGGTGCACCCCAAGGTGAAGAACTAATCCAAATAAAACCTCTATCTGTCAATTCTTGCAACTGAGTCTTCAACTCTTTCAATTCTTTCGGTGCCATGCGATACGGAGCAATCGAAACAGGAGCTGAATCAGAATAAGTCTCAATGGTGAACTCTACCTCTCTATCCGGTGGTAACCCTGGCAAATCTTCCGGAAATACACTAGGGAAGTCACATACTGTCCGGATGTCCTGAGGTCTAACCTCACTCATGTTAGGGTTCATCACATATGCCAAGTATGCTTCACACCCCAACTCAACTAATCTCTTTGCCTCTAACACTGAAACCACATTGGACAAGAACTTCACGTTCTCACCCACCACTACAATCTCATAGTCATCTGTGAGCCTCAAAGAAATCCGCTTAGTTTCAAAATCTATCATAGCTCTATGCTTCGTGAGCCAATCCATACCCAGAATCATATCAAAACCATAGAAAGGAAGCTCCATCATATCCACTGGAAACACATGCCCCTGAACCATTAACGGACACCTTCGGTACATCTTCCTAACTACTACCGTGTCCCTAAAGGAACTAGTAACGCTAACTCCTACCTCTAACATCTCGCAAGGCAAATTCAAAGACTGTGCATGCTCACTCAATATGTAGGAATGTGTAGACCCAGAGTCAATCAAAGAAAGCAAACTCAAAGACTGTATCGAGAAATTATCTGTGATCACATCGGTGTCATGCTGATCCCCACGCTGAGCGTAAACTCTGGCCTGCCCTCCGCCCTATAGATGAACTGCAACTACATGTGCTATGTTCCTCTGACCATCGTTCATCGACTGGAAGTTACCTCTACCGCGCCCGCGGCCTCTCTGAAAGTCATTGGCTCTAGCAGGAGCCTGAGTTGGTGCCTGTCCCACCTGATGTGGATAGTCACACCTAATGTGGTCTCTAGCCCCACAACTCCAACAAGAATGAAAATTTCCCCAACACTCACTGGTGTGGTTCCTCCCGCAAGTAGCACATGTGGGCAACTTCCCACCAGCTCTCTGGCCCTGATGGCCCCTACCGTGGTTACCGCCACCACGTCTATGATCATAATGATGTCTGTTGTCCCGATGCCTCTTGGCATCACCTCTATCAAAGTTACTGGACCTCTTACCCGAACTAGATCCACCAGACCGCCTGGTCAAACTCAAGTTGTGCTCTAAGTCCTTGGCCCTCGCGACCAAGACATCAAAATCAGTGTAATCTGATGCTAGAGTATACGTCTTGATCTCTTCACTCAGCCCATAACGAAAGCGGTTACAACGCTCTACCTCAATAGGTACAAGCTCAGGTGCATACTGACTCAATCTGACAAATCGGATCTCATAGTCTGTCACGGACATACTCCTCTGAAGCAATGCCATAAACTCCCTCTTCCTCTCATCGAGGTATCGCGGACCCAGATACTTCTTACGGAATGTTGTCTCAAAGAACTCCCAAGTGATCTCGGCCTCATCCATACCCGTAGTAATGGTGACCCACCAAGTGTAGGCGTCACCCTGAAGCAAAGACTCAACACATCCCAACTTGCGCTCACCAGTACACCCCATCTGAGCAAGGATACGGACAGTCTTCTCAAACCACAACTCCGATCTCTCTAGAGTAGACCTTCTGAACTCTTCGGCCTCAAGGCCCGGCTATTGCATCCTGAAATGCCCCGGCTATCGTCTGAACCAATGGAGCTAAGTCTATCCGGGCCGGTCCTTGGCCAGCTTTGCCTCCTTGAGGTCCCTCTCCTTCGGCCCCGGCCTCGCCTCCCACTCCAGGTGGAGGAGGTGGTGGTGGTGGAGGTGGTGGAGGAGCTCCAACTCCAACCACAGGCTCTCCCACTTGAGCCTCAACCCTAACTATTGGCTCAACTCCTGGAGCCGCTGCCCATGGTTCCGGTCGAACCATCCTAGGCCTCCCACGTGGTCTCATGATACCGCTAGCAAGATATAAACTACAACAAGAAATAGATAAGGATTACGTTAGCCAAAGCAAGGGTCCAATAGTGCTCAAGTATTCCTTTTCCAATAATCTTTTAAATTAAGTAATAGTAGCAATGGGCACACACTCTACACCAGACACAACAACGCAGGCTTCAAAACATCATACGAACAGTCAAATATCAAGAATTCATGGCAAGATATGCATCGAACAACACAATCATTTAACACATCAAGCTTACCTCACTTACCTGCCCAAGGTCTTGGTAACCTCAGGCTCTGATACCAACAAATGTAACCCCCTCGTCCTGATCTGGCCGGATGACCAGTCCGAATGGGCCACACGGGGAAAACCGAAGCGAAACTCGTTAAGGTTCCCCCTCGGTTAGCAATCCTATTTTTTTTCTTTTTATTTTAATCTTGTCTAGAGGGATATTAAGTCCTAACTGATTCACAACAGCGGAAAACATTCAAAGAAAGATCACATTCGAACCCCAACCATACATAACTAGTCCATTTTTAAGCTTACAAGGCAGACCGTATCGGTACCCTAACTAGGGGTATCGATACGCCCTGACCAGGTCAACCCAAAGAGTCAACTTCGGGAAGACCGTATCGATACAACCCTTGAGCGTATCGATACGCCTTTCTCGGTCAACTCTCCTTGGTCAACGGAGTAGACCCGTATCGATACGCGTGAACCCCGTATCTGTACGCCCTACTCTTACCCAATTCTCCAAATTCCAGTAACTTTGGAGGGTATCGATACCCTCAGGGTATCGGTACGCTAGGCCAAAAATCGTGGCATTTGGGCAAGGCCGTATCGATACGGCCCTCAGGCGTATCGATACGCCCTACTCTGCAATTCCACCATTTTCAACTTGGTGACCTCAAACACGACTCTAGATGCATTTTTAGACTCTCCTATGCACATACTAACATTTGAGCTATCATACTTGAGCTAAAGAAAGCAATCAAACATGAAACAAGACATCTAATCATGGCATTCATACAAGGGCAATATTTTAGCATGAATGGGCATACATAAAAGCTCAAAAGGCCAAAATGGCACAAGTCAACATATAGGAGGTTTGCACTCACTAACAAGGCAACCTAAACATCTAGAGGGCATGCCACCACACTCAAACATTCATCATAGCATATCATGCTTTACAAACCATAGTCAATCCAAAACATCAACATATCAATGAGTCATACATAGCTCATACAAAACACCCTTGCCACATTGCTAACTAATACGTAATTAACAACCGTACTTGAGCCACAAACTTGGAAAGCCCTTCTTGCCTTGCTCCGAGCTAACACCACGCTAATGATCTACATTGTTGAAAATTGAGAGCGTAAGCTATAAGCTTAGTGAGGGTGCTCTAAAACGAAAAACATCAACAATGCAGGGTTCAAGCATGTAAATTCTAATCTCACATACATCATACATTGGTAAAGTAAACGAGTAGACCTAGCTAGTCTTTCAAGAGTCATAATATGGTTTCTCATATCCTACCAAGCTCAATCATCATATAAAAACACCACATATCAACATCATATATCACAAACACATGAACAAGTTTAATTGGCCACTATTAATTACCCGGATGTGCGGATATAAATCTCAACAACCACTTTACCTCGGTGGGATTACACTCATCTACGGACCTTGCATGTGCGGGATTCCACTCATCGCCACATGCCCTACGGATGGGATTCCACTCATCATCCCGTAGAATATATAAAAGCTTCTGGTGGAATATTACATCACCGTACTCCTCCTTGATGACTTAACGCCATCAAGGCCACGTACGTTTTGACTCAATTCGTGTGCACACTAATCCTAATGATCGATCATTTACAACCGGTAATTTATTTAGTGCCAATTTTCATTTACCACATCACATTTCCATCAATCATATCATCATGCTCATCACATATTCATACCATGGCATACATGTACAAATTAACCACATATCACTAGAGCATAGATAGGCAATACACAATAGCACTTAAGGGAATTCAATGGCTAAGATTAACAACTTGAAATAAAGAAATGGCCTACCAAGCACATTCCACACACACACTCTACACACACTCGAACCAAACTTTAAACCATGATTAAAACCACTCACCGCCCTTCCTTAGCAACCAAAGCAAAAACTACTACGAGCCCGGATTCGGTCCCAATGCTCCTTCGACGTCTCCTCTTGCTTCTAGCCAACCAAAAACACAACCAATAATCTCAATCAATGCTAGCATTCAAACAACACTCAACCTTTGAGTTCAAACCAACTTCACCCAAATTTCTAAATCAAACTAATCCCCAAATATTTCAATTTTCGTGCTCCCTACAACACTAGCTGAAATTTCCATTTTCAATCACCCAAATGACCCCCCAAAGGTCCCAAAACATCCTCCTAACCTATATAAACCATCAGCCCTTTAATTTCAACCTAAAACCCACCAAAAGTTGAGTTTTTGACATCTAAAAAATGGCTCTAAGAACCCACTTCGAGTTTTCAATGAAATTCAACCATTTTGACATATAATGAACATTTTAATATGAATAACCAAGAACCCAACTCCATTTTTCAAAACAAGATGAAAATCCCCATAAAACCCAAACTTTAAACCAAACCCTAATTTTCAAAAGTTCATGGTTTGAGAATCTACAACTATGTATGGATAGGGAATAAAGAGGGGAGTTAGAAAACACTATTACCTTTCAAAATGGTCTTGAAATTGAGTTGCAAATCAATGGAATAGTAACTTGTGTTTGGGAGAGTTTGAAAGAGGGAAAGGGGCTTCTAACGTTGGAAAGGGGGATGGGGGAAGGAGAAGACAACTTTTAATTAAAAGTGGTCTTGCTTTTTAAATCATTTGGGTAGAATTACAACATTGGTCCCTCCCCTTTTTATTAAAGGCCAATTAGATCTTAATTTAGGTTGAATTGATTTTATTTAATTTTATTGACTCGGACTACAAACCCGACTAACTCTTAACCCCAAAACACGGGCGTTACAGATTTTATATTTTTCTCAAGACTGAATTTAACGACGTTACGACTGATCAAGTTGACGCTTATTTGTAATCATGCTTATCTGTTTAATTTTTTAGCTATTTACCACTATGACCACTCACATTATAAAATTGTTGTTCGCTTGATTACTATATTTTCTTTGTGATGAATGTGCTTGAAATTATTGAGGAAAATGGAACATACTCAAAGCCAAGAGCTGAAGATTAAATGTTGTTGAATTCTTTACATTCTTTTAAGTTTGTCTTTAATTTGCACTTATTAAAAAAATATATTAGGGGTTACTAGTGAATTATCTTAAACATTGCAATAGAATGACCAGAACATTGTGAATTTTATGCATTTAGTTAGTGTGTCCAGACAACAATTACAAATGATGAGAGATGTAGAATGACAATCTTTACTTATTTTTTTGTGAGAAGAATAACAATGAGATTTCAAAGGTAAAAGATGTATTTGTTGTTTCAAGGAGGTTTAGGAGAAAAGTCCACGAAGCTTCAAATTTACACCATTTTCTGTTGAGTTGATCAAACAATATCAAATGGCCAAGAGGGATGAATTGGTGATAAAAAATTTAAGGGTGAAAATTGGAAGAATAAAAAATTGAACACAAGGCAATTAGAGTGGTTCAAGTTCTCCAATGAACTCTACATCCACTACCTTAGTTCCCACTAAAGATTTTCAACCAATCCACTAATCGATTCTTCCCTTTTTCTTGGACGAGGAGGAAACCTTACAATTTTGATTAAACTTTCTACCCAAAGCTTAATCCACTCACTTTTACAAAGAAAGATTTTTGGTAAACTTTACAAATGCCTATCTAAGGATGATGTTTACCCAATTATAATCAAACACCCCTCAATCTCACAATGAAAATAAAAAAGGAGTTGGGTACAAATATTTGACTCTAAAATGAACAAGGTTTGGATTTGAGTGCTTTGATGTTGCTTGTAGGTTCAATAGTTGTTATTGTAGCATTTGAAACTTGTTTGTATACTATTGCATAGATTTCTAGCCGTTTGGGTGGTTGAGATCATCAATAGAGCCGTTGGACTGCAATTTTCTGCAATAGATGATGTTCAACAACTTACTGTATCGATGCGGCTCGTGGGCGTATTGATACCTGTCTCAAACAAGAAAGAGTCGTTGTGACTGAAAAACAGGGTGTATCGATATGCTTCGAGGGCTTATCGGTACGATATTAGGGGGAGTATTGATATGGATATGCGTATCGATATGGATTTTGCTCACTGAAATCCTGAGTTTGGTTTTGATAAAAAAAACGTATCGGTACGCTCCCTTAGCGTATTGATATCGTTCAACGGTCATTTAAAATTTTGGATACCAACTAACTGACAAGCCAACGTTCGAAAATTAAATGCAAGAATTTTGCAAAGATCAACGTATCGTATCGATACGGTGACATACCGTATTGGTACGCTATAGCAAAATAATATTTTAATAAGAAAATTGTATCGATACGGTTCCAATGCGTATTAATACGTTATAGCTTAAAGTCTTGCCCAGATGAAATCGTATCGATACGGGTATAGACCGTATCGGTACGCTATGAACGATTAAAATTCCAGTGTTGAAAAACCGTATCGATACGCTTGTGCGTTTTGTTGAAGTTTGACTTGAAAACTTAAGAAAAGACTTAGTGAAAATCGAACTTTTAAATATGTTTTGACTTGAAATATTATTTGGTTTAAAATGACTTGTCAAAATGTGAGTAATTGAAAATACTTAAAAATTTATTGTTTTACAATTTAATCCATAAGTCAAATTGTTATATCAAAATTAATTTTAGTTTCACATTTTTCAAGTTAAATTATTTTATCAGGTGATTGATAGACAACTCTAAGAGCATAATAATTATTTTTTTAGACAAGTACAAGTTGCTTCTTTGTGTGGCTTACTTGAGTCCAAGAGACTTATATATTTCTTTTGATAAGAAAAAGTTGATTCGCTTTACCCAATTTTATCCTATTGAATTTCTACAGAAAACTTTATGTTACTTGATTGTCAGCTTAAGAATTATATTATTGATGTTTGTTCAAATAAAAGATTTTGTGATCTAAAAAAACTTTTTGATTTATCTAAAAAAATAGTTGAGACAATGAAAGATATTATGTACCCATTTGTTTATTTACTTTTAAAGTTGGTTTTGGTTCTATCGATTGCAATCGTAACAGTGGAAAGAACTTTCTCTGCGATACAATTTATAAAGAATTGATTGTGCAACCGTATGATAGATGAATAGTTAAATGATTTCTTAGTAAGAAAAAAATATGTTTGATAATATAAACAATAAAAAAATTAAATAATAATATCAGAAAAATGATGTTTAGAAAGGAATAATTATAAAATTTATTTTTAGTTATAGTTTTTGTAAGATTTCTTATTATAATTAAAATATTATTAATATTTTTATCTTAAAAAAATTTTGTGTTAATAATATATGTGCTCACCCTCAAAAAATTTTCTAGATTCGCCACTGCATGTACTCGTAGTAGAAAATTTATTTTCCAGAAGCGAGTTTAATTTAGAGTCTAATGATTCAATTTATGGTTTAAATTTTAGTGGATTAGGTTGCAGTGTTTAGAATTTGTGGTTTATAGTTGCATTTACTTTAGGAATTTAATAATTTTTTGATACGAAACTTAATAATTTTTTTAGTCTAATTCTTTAAAAAAATAGTTTTTTGATGATGTGTTATCCTGATATTGTTGAACTATGTACATAAAAAAAATTAGGGATTAAATTGAGAAAAAATATCAAATTTAGGGATTAAATGTTGCTTTATCCCTTCAACACAGGTACTCTGTTTTGTCTGTCAATTTCCCACTTACCTAGTACCTTCTTTCCCTCCTCAACTTCTATATCTTCCTTTATTTCAAATTAAATTTATTTTATTGATCCAAAGCTGTAAATCCGCTAAATTGCATTAATTACTATATATATATATATATATATATCAACTCTCTCTTGTTTTCAAACTTGGCCTGTGAAGCATTGTCCCTTATCATCGGATCTGGGGTTTCATTGCTTTCTCTGAAAGGTATATTATATATAAACTTAATTACTTATAAATTATTATTTTTATCTGATAAAGCATGCCTTTTTCTTTATTGGGTATTGATGAATATGGGGTTTTGATTGGTACATTTTCTGGGTTTCAATGCTTTTTTTATATACATTTGTTCTTTTTATGCATCAAAGCCTCTTCATTTAGTTCTGTTTCCAAGGGATTTTGAATTTTTTTAATGTTTGTATGGGAGATTTAGGATTTTGTGATTGAAAACTTTTTTATATTCTGTTGATGGATGCAGGGTCTGCTCATTGGTGTGTTTACTAAGCTAAACTTGCATTTATTGAGCTGTTTTTGTGTGAGTTTAAATCTGGAAAGTCCCCATTTTTTGCTTCTTCAAGTTAATGTTTGTAATGTGTTTGTGATTAAGACTGTGAGAGTTGGTAGTGATAGATTAGATGGCTCCTAGAGGTAAAGATTTAGAACTTGACCTTGAAAATGGAGTAACTGTTAATGCTAGAGGTGATTTCTCGGTACTGTTGTTGTCTGGTGATGTTTCGAGTTGTGGTAGTGTGTATGTGGAGAATTTGCAGGCAATGCCTAGCTCGAATAGTAATAAGGATGCTAGGGAGAATAGAATAGTAATGAAGGAGAAACGTAAAAGCTTGGGCCATAAGAAATCTCCTAAACCACCTAGACCTCCGAGAGCCCCGTCCTTGGATGCGGCCGACCAGAAGTTAATTAAGGAGATAGCGGAACTTGCGAGATTGAAGCGTGCTAGAATCGAGCGGATCAAAGCCTTGAAGAAGATGAAGGCTGCTGAGGGAACAACTTCTCACAGCAACAACGTGCTTGCTGCGGTGTTTACAGTAATTTTTTGTCTTGTCATGATCTTTCAAGGTAATATTTCCTTATTGCATTTTAGTTTCACTATAGTAAGAGTATGTATTATTTATGGTGTCACCGCCCACCGGTAAAGATGCTCGTATATAGGATAGAATGCTTTCAGTGCCATCAGTGATCTTGCAAGAGCCAGTTGAATATAGCTTAAACTTTGTTTGTTGTTTTTTGCAGGAATGTCATCCGGAAGTAGACCAACAAGTTACCAAGGATCTCCCGTGCCAGCCGGAGCTGGAGCAGTGGGGGGAGATCTGATTCCAGTCCAATTCTCAGGGAAACCATCTGCCAGCATTCCAAATCAACCAGATTCAGAATCTCCCCAGTATGTAACAGTATTACAGTGGCAAAACAACATTGTTTATATCGCATTTCAAGACGTTCTTGGTTCATAAATTGAATTAAGATTAATAGAAGCATTATAGTGCTGTGAAACTGATTCCAAATCCGCTTTCCCTCGTGTAGTTTAGTGGAGCAGGTTGCAGGTTTCGATGCTCAAGAAAAGCTGAAAAGATCTTCTGGATAAAAATATGGTTTTGAACGCTCTACTTGTGGCTATAGGGACAAGTACTTGCTGCTTCCATGAAAGCCATTTTGCCGACTGGAAAATGTGTTGTATTCACAGCCCCGGATTCTCCGGTGCTTTAACTTTCCCGGTAACTTATCCCTGGACCCCTGTTATTTGAAGTTGGTGGGGTCGAGTTAAATTTACCGTGTAAATTTTTGGCCGAGGTTATCGAATAATTAGCCTACAGTCTGCACAGCAATTTACCTGGTCAGGTTATGTTGTGGGATCATGTGTACTTTCTTTCCCCCTGATGCATCATGTTCATTAAAACTCTGTGATTTAAAATAATAATAATTATGTTTCATGCTGGAGAATCTGATTTGAATTTTTTGAGATGAACACTCAAGTTGACTTACAAATCTGAATTATTATATATTTTATCTGTTTCTTGAGCCTGTACTCTGGATTAAGGTACTCCATTCGGTCGGACTTGGGTTCTCCGACTCGGATATTTTCAATTTTCTTTGTATTTTGAAGGTTTCCGAATCACAGCCCTATTATACTCATGTCTTGTCTAGATATATGCGTTGTGGGTGTCTAGATACCAGTGCTTGTAGAAAAATAAAGAGTCGAGGCAAGGATTTTCCGGTATCCTTTGTTCTTCCGTCTGATATTGTCATCGCATTTCGCTCTACGATCGGTATCTTGCAAGTGAAGTAAGAGCTTGATCTGATTTAGAATTATTTTATTTTACAAAATCTTATGAAGAATTAAATGATTATTAAGGAATTGATCCTTTGAGGGTCAGGTCATGTGGATTCACGTGTGCTTGTTTTGTTTAATATTTGTGACCTGGACTGCTCATGTTTCAATTATCCATGTTAAAAAAAAAGGAGGATCCGACCAGGAAGGCATGGACACGTTGTTTCCCGATTCCGCATCGGCGCAACTATCGCCTTCCCGGAAAACATCCTTGAAACCTGCGAGGAGAGTCCTGCAATCATTCACGAGTGTACCCAGAAAATGAGATGAGTGTAGTTTCTATTTAAAAGTTTTAAGGGATTTAATGGAAATTTTTAAAAGAAATTGTAGTCTAATTAAAATTTTCAAAAATTCTAAGTTTAATGAGAATTTTCAAAAAAAAAATGATGGGCCTAATGAAAATATTTGAAAACCGTAAGTTTTAATGAAAATTTCTTTAAAATTTGGAGTGATCAAGTTAAAATATTCAAAAAAAAAATGAGGGCTTAAAGGAAATTTCCCGAAATTTTGGCTATCATTGTTCCGAATTAGAACTCTTGCTCTCGATCGTCTCATATTATCATTGATTACATATTTTGATATTTAAGAATATTTCATAAATATTTTATTCGAATGTTAAAATTATTATTTATTGTAGATTCATATAAACAATTTTAAAAATCCGTCATCTCCATTACATTACTTATACAGATTACATATTAATCTCAAGATTATCTATTTTGGAATTCTAATATTTTGTTAATTTTATTGTAAGAATCAGATCGATGATTGAATCAATTAAATCATTCGTTTTCAATTTAACCAATTGAGCCAATAGTTCAATTACAAATAAGTAAATACTTTTTTAATAACTGGTTAAATAATTTAAACTATTTATTTTCTCTTCCAAGTCTATGTTTTTGTCCGTTTAAAATAGTTCATTTCCTTAATTATATCAATAATCAAATTAATTTTGATTATTGATTTAACCAATTCAACTGATCGATTAGATTCGATTTGGTTTCCGTAACACTATTTGTTAGTATTATTTTGGTCATAATAAAAAAATCTCTATATGAAATCCTAAATCAGATATGGAGTGACATTCCCAATCTAATTTACTACATTCACATTGTCAGAATTCAACCAACTAAAATCAATAAAACTATGGGAAAGAAATTGATTGTAATCTCAAACTCTCTAAATCGTCATCTTTCCATGCAAAGACAAGGATCCATTAATAACGTCATTAAACCAAATCCTCTCCTACTTCTCCTCTATCCGTAACCGATAGAACATCAATCTCCAGCTGTAAAATGTTTAGACTTTGACCCCAAAATTCTGCCATTTCTTGTGTGTGTATATATATATATATATATATATATGTAATGGCACTGCCTTGTACATTGCATTTGTATCTTAAAAGTTAACCAAGACAATGAAGTCCATGGCAATGGCAACACCTTACCTTTCGTCCTCTGCGGCCATTGTTTTCATTTCTTTATCTGTCATCTCCCTTCTTCCTCCTTCATATTCTGCAGACTTTTTTGATGGTTACAAGAACTCATCAGTCCCCAAATGTGATCTTGATTTGTTGGAGTTTCCATTGAATCTTGAGTATTTAGAAGCTGAGTTCTTCTTGTATGGTGCTTTGGGTCATGGCTTGGATAAAGTTGCTCCATATTTAGCTGAGGGTGGTCCATCTCCCATTGGGGCCAAAAAGGCCAATCTTGACACACTCACCAATGATGTCATCCTACAATTTGCTTATCAAGAAGTTGGTCACTTGAAGTTAGTGTCTTTCTCTCGAAACCCTCTTTTCGATTTCGTATCTAGTGGTTAAATCGAGTCTAATTTGATCTTTGAATGGAGACAAAGTGTAAGAGTAAGAATCGAAGAACAAGAATTTTATAGAGATGAGAAGCAGATCAGAATTAGATGAGAAGAGAATACAGAGAAAATTTAGGGAGACAAGAGTTCATTCATTCCAATCGATACCCCATCTACATTAGTCTCAGGGTTTTTAACCCGATAAAATAAGACGACAGCGTTTAAAGGTACTATAAAATAGATATATGCCATAAAACGACACTGTTTTAGTGGATAACTAAAACGGTGCGTTACAAAACTTCCCGCTCGAAAGAATCCTTGTCCTCAAGGATTAATAAGGGAATTCCATGACTACCCTTGAAGTTAAAATAAGGACTCGGAATTTTTTCAAGTGATTCGACCAAACATCTCCCGATGCTCTTTTCTTCTTAGCTACATTTGGCTCCCACCATAACAATAAGTCCTTCATGATGGTCGGAAGTAATTTTCCACTTTCAATCAATTCATTAGCATTCATCCAAGACAATTTTGGTTCAACCGCCCAAACTTTTTCAATCACCATTGGCTGCATATAATTCACTAAATCAACTCCAATGAATCTTGGAAAGCTATTGAGAAAGTTGGGTTTCGATAATTTCCAATACTTGCAGACTTGAGTTCAAGTGGCTCAACAGTAATACAAACAGTTGATGGTTGTTGTGATGATAGACACAATGTCATATTCCAGTCTAAACCATTCCCATTGTTGCCCTCAGGTTGGATGATCTCACCATAGGTTGGTGTAGGTGCACTGTACGCATTGGCCTCATTATTTTGTCTAGCTAACTCTCTGAAAAACATAGCATTGCTAGCCATGTTCCTGTCAACATCATATTTTGTAATGTCAAAGTTAGACACAACATTAACACCAAGAAGCTCAATGGCAACAATGTCATATGCTTCAATGGCTTCCTCTTGGGTGTTGAAGGTTACAAGGCAAAGATCTTTGTTTCCAACAACCCTTCCAATTATACTCAATTTATGCAATTCAGAAGTAGTAACCAGCTGCTCAATGACTTTTTTATCTTCTTCAGTTTTGAACAAGAATTGAAAATTAAGACCTAATAGCACGTGATAATCTGCATGTTTTACCAATATCAGAGGGATAGGTTTGCTGGCTTGTTGTCCTTGCATAGTAACATCCTTAGTTGCTCCAAATACATTAGAGTTGACAACACCCTTCTGCCATCGTTCTAAATCAGTCAAAATTATCTTGCCTTTCTGTGTCGTCTTTTGCCCCACCTTTTCAACTTTTGTTTTCCTTACTGTAAGCCAATCAACTAGATTCTCACATTCATTAGCATCATGAAGACTTTGACTGTCAGAAACAATTTTCCTCTCCTCGTCTTTCAATAGCTTCAATGTCTCATGGTTCAAGGGCACCACCAAAGGAAGCAAATTTTGTTTTATAAAATTCCCCAAAAACTTATCTTCAAATGGGCCATAAAAAACACTTTGCTGCTTATAACTTGGATGAAGAGCTACCAAAGACGGAACTTTGTCAAAGTCATACAACACCATAACATGTTCTGAGAAATCCTTTGCCACAGAAAACCACGCCTTTTTCTTGTATTTAAGCGCTAAATTAGATATCATTGACTCATTCAAGCCAAAACCTATGTATATAGGAAAGAAAGCCCCAACTGCTTCAACAAAATCATTGATGGCAGAGTCTGAACTAAGAACAGACACATCAGGAGCAACAAACTTCTTCAGATATTGAACAAGCAAGTCTGCTTTCCTTGGTCCATAATAATCCATAGAAACTCCATGCATAAAGAACTTGAGGGTAGGATATCCATCAATATCATATTTACTAGCAAGACGGGTAAACTTGTCTGCATTAACTTTAGCTGTCACTATTGGCTCCTTCAAGCCAGCAAGAGCAACAGCTGCCTCATCTAACTGATCCATTACGGCTGTCGATATGTCTAATGTCTCCAACAGTTCGGACGAATTAACAACTGATGTGTACTCACGCTGAAAATCAGATTCTCTGGTAATATGGACCACTCGATCAGTGACTTCCTGGTATTTTCTTATAAACGATTCACCGATCATGTGAGATAATTTGGCGTTCACCCTTTCAATGTTCATCGGTCCAACTTGCAAGTCATCACGCCCCTCAAAAATTGAGACTTTGTCTCGTGGCAGTTCAAACAAAAATCCATCAGTAGGTTCATCAGAAACAAGTACCTGAGTTTGGTCATCCGAATCAGCATGGTCCATAATGCCTTCCGATAGCACAATAGAGTCCTTGAAGATGACGACGTTTGAATCTTCAACCATTGACACAGACAATTTTTGAGACCTCTCCATTAACAATAGTCTAAATCGACATAGGTCATCGACGTCAACAAACTTGACAATATGTCTTGTTGCCATTGGGTCCTCACCTTGTCTCACAAACCTTTCTTCAAACACCTTAGTTGTGTATGAATCCACCTCTTCATTCATCCTAAGTGAATCTGAAAATACTTCTTGAATCGGTGATGGTTCCAATAAGCCCCTAGTTAAATGCCCACACCCCTTAAAAATTAGAGCCTTGTCTCGTGGAGGTTCTGGGAACCCCATAGTTGAGTCACCAAAACTATCCAACTCCATGTCTGTTATCACAGACAATTCGTCAAACAACTTGCCTTCGTTAGAGCCTGACAACAAGGGTTTATGTTCTGTCTCAGCCAACCATGTCGACATTACACCTTGAACCAGTGTTGGTTCCAACAGACTGTCACTGCACTCCACCGCTGTTGAAACTTCAGTTATAGAGACTTGTTTCAGCTCACCGTCTGTCAACACAACATCGTCATGAAGCTGAATATCCATCTGACAGCAACCGTCGTAAATGTTACGGCCTTGAAGAGAACTCATGGCTGCGATAGCCCCATAACATTGAAAGTGTATCAAGAACTGAACCTCAACCGAAGTCTGAAACGGAATAATCTTTTGCACAGACCCAAAAGGTGAGAAAACCTGATGCAACATGTCTTGAGTTATAGGCCAAATCGCATGGTGGATTGTAACCAAGAGGGTTCGATTGCTGAAAAAACTATCGAGCATAGATTGTAAATCCTCACTGCACTTAGACAAAAATGACTGGAAACCTTCATCCATAGTCGCGATCGATGGCTCTGATGCCTTTGTAAGAGTAAGAATCGAAGAACAAGAATTTTATAGAGATGAGAAGCAGATCAGAATTAGATGAGAAGAGAATACAGAGAAAATTTAGGGAGACAAGAGTTCATTCATTCCAATCGATACCCCATCTACATTAGTCTCAGGGTTTTTAACCCGATAAAATAAGACGACAGCGTTTAAAGGTACTATAAAATAGATATATGCCATAAAACGACACTGTTTTAGTGGATAACTAAAACGGTGCGTTACACAAAGCTCTATATGTGTGTTATATATGTTTGATAGAAGTGATTGTATTCAGGGACGAAGCCAACCTATGGCTCGGACTATACCTATTCAGACACCCAATTTTTAATTCTTTTGAACCCCGCGCCCTTGTTTTTATGGTTAATTATACTTTGTCCCCTTAATCTCGATTCCTGACTCCGTCTCTGATTGTATTTTTTGGATGCAGGGCAATTAAGAAGACAGTGAAAGGGTTCCCAAGGCCACAGCTTGATTTGAGTGCATCATTATTTGCAAAAGTGATAGATAAAGCATTTGGGAAGCCATTGAATCCACCTTTTGACCCTTATGCCAACACCATTAACTTCCTCATTGCTTCCTACTTGATTCCTTATGTTGGACTCACTGGCTATGTTGGTGCTAACCCTAAACTCCAGGGTGCTATTTCAAAGAGGGTAAGTCCAACAATTTCAAAAGTATAGGGACTGGTGTTGAATTAAACCAATTTTCTTTTATTCAGCTGGTTGCAGGTCTCCTTGGAGTAGAATCCGGCCAGGATGCCGTTATCAGAGGATTACTATACGAGCGTGCAGCCCAGGTCGTCAGTCCATACCCGTTTTTTGTAGCGGAGTTTACGAATCGAATTTCGATTCTCAGGAATACACTGGGAAGTGCTGGGACCAAAGATGAAGGCCTTATCGTGCCTATAGACTTTGGTGCGGAAGGCAAAGTCGTAGGCAATGTGCTTGCTGGTGATAAATTCTCTGTGGCATTTGATCGAACACCTGATGAGATTTTGAGAATTGTTTATGGAAGTGGCAATGAAAGCATCCCTGGTGGATTCTTTCCCAAGGGAGCTAATGGCAATATTGCAAGGTCTCATTTGCACACTGCCAATGGTTATCACTAGCTTTTGTCTTTGTCCACCATGTTTCTTTTTGCTTAAGAATTATTGGAAATAATATGTACTATATATCTTTGTATTTTCATTATAAATAATGAAGTTTTATTTTATTTCTATTTTATTTTTTACTAGAATTAGAAATTAAATTTTATTAAAAATAAAAATACTACAAATTCAACATACTCAAAATCATAAAACTTGCAATTAAAGGGTGTGATTTTTTTTGAAACTTTCAATTCTACTCGATTAATTTTCTTTTTCTTCCAATTCACACTATATTAATGTATGAGTAGAGATCGAAAAAATCAATTTTGTCATAATGTGAAATCTATCCTTCCTTAATAAGAGGGTCTGTCATAATGTTTGCTACACGAACATCAAACTACCATAAAGAATGACAAAAACTGTGTTACAAGATAGACAAAAACTGCATCACATAATCAGACGAACAAACACAATAAAATGTGTGAAAATAAGAAAACCAAAATAAAAAGGATTGCTAATTGAAACTAAAAACAAATAAAAAAAAATAGACTACAACACTAAAACCGTCGTCAAAGGCGACCCTCTTATTTATAGAGGTTATAGGTTCAAACCTTACCAAAGCCATTTCCACTTTTAAATCTAATGACTTAATATTTTTGTTCCTCCCAATATTTGATCCTAACTCCGTCGTTAATTATAAAAAAAACAAATTTAACGTCTGTCTTCAACTCTTAGATTGACAAACAAATTCGAAACCTAATTGTTTAGGGTTTCATGACGTCCTCTGCATCCTCCGAAGTTCTAGGACGTGACTGCGGGCTAGCGCCGGTGGGTCGCCCACCCGATCAGCAGACGCAGGAGGTGACAAGGGGGGATGGACCGGTGCATGACGGCGACTTTGCTCTTGGGGATGACAACGGTGAGAC
This sequence comes from Hibiscus tridactylites, assembly GCA_958450335.1. Lineage (NCBI taxonomy): Eukaryota > Viridiplantae > Streptophyta > Magnoliopsida > Malvales > Malvaceae > Hibiscus > Hibiscus tridactylites. The sequence continues at coordinate 84,933,538 of OY288270.1, forward strand.
GGGGCAGCAGATGGAGGTTGAGGATACGCCTCCTGATAACGTCGTGATGGTTGACGCTGGTGGCGAGCCGGTAACTGGATCTCCGGCGGTCGGGGAACAGACGGGTGCGGCGAAGGGCAAGCCTTCTTTTCGCGATATGGTTGTCGGACAGCGATCAGAGGGACAAAAGGATAATTTTATATGCGACCTTGATGTTGAACTTGAAGCGGATGATGTGGTGATAGGGAACGTCGGGGAGGTGCCGGAGATTAAATTCTCCGAACGAGTCCATCGCATCATTGATGATAAACTGGCAAAGTCTTTAGTGGTGAGACTTTTGGGTCGATCAATTGGCTATCGTGCGCTACATAACAGAGTGCATATGATGTGGAAACCGGTGGGTGAGATTAGTATTATTGATCTAGATAATGAATATTTTCTTGTGAGGTTTGCGATGGTAACGGATTACGAACGTGTGCTGTTTGGGGGACCGTGGATGATTTATGGTAGCTACCTAACGGTCCAACCGTGGTCGCGAGATTTTTCCACGGCTATCGATTATCCTAGGAAGTTATTGGTATGGTTGCGGCTTCCCGGATTGCCATATAGATACTACTCGCGTAGCATCTTTGAGGCCATTGCTGGGGTTCTTGGGGAGGTAATTCGTGTGGATTTTAACATGACAGAAGGATCAAGCGGAAAATTTGCTCGCCTTGCGGTGGTTGTGGATTTGGAGAAACCTTTGATACCGGCGATTATCATTGATGGGCGGCACCAGTTGATTGAATATGAGGGATTATCACATATTTGCTTTTCTTGTGGAAAGTATGGGCACTTAAAAGATATATGTGAGAATTCCGCGACAAATAAGGGAAAAGCTAAGGTTGTGGAGAATGTTGTTCCGGAAAAGACAGACCGTTTTGGTCCTTGGATGCAAGCCCCTAGCTGTCGACGTCGGGCGACGCTGACAAAGGATAAGGCCCCGGTGCAGGCGACACCTAGACCGCACCCTGGCTCGCGCTTCAGGCTGTTGATCGTGGAGAGTGAGGGTCGAGATGCCGCGATGGATGCTGCGGACGTTGGTGAGGAGCATGTTGTTGCTCATAATGCTGGTGGGCGTAGGGTTAAGAAGGCTAATGCGGGTAGTATCGCGGATGGTGATGGGCATGTTAGTGCGGATATGGACAATAGGTTAACGAAGGAGGGTGGATCGGGTAACATCAGGGTTGTTGAAATTGGTTCGCAGGGTGTTGAGGCTGCTAGGAGGAGTGTTGCGGTGAATATGAAGGGGGTTGTGATTGAGAGTAGTCCGGAGGTGCCGATTGCTTCGGCTGATGTGATTGTTGTGGAGCAATCGACGTTACCAGCATCGAATCATACTGCGGTGCGGGTTGTGGATGATGGGGGCGTCACCATTGCAAGAGTCGAATGGTCGACAAAGCATAGGAAGTAACCGGGGGAGTGGGCCTAAAGGGCCAAGTCGAAATCGGCTAGCTCCCAAGGGTGTGGCGTTGAAAGGGGTCAAGGCTCGGAAATCCGATAACTCCGCGTTAACTCAAGTAGCGGTTAAGGATTGGGCGAATGATTTGTCGAACTCTCTAACATTGACAAAGGATGTGTCGGATGCTAGAGGCGTGAGTCGGGGGGATGTCCAGTGGATCAGGAATGCAACATTCGAGGGGTCGTCGTCTGGTACACCTCAGTGAGTTTTATTTGTCCTCTTCATTTTATCCTTATGGTTAAGTTTATTATTTGGAATACACAAGGCGCTCTTGGCCTTGATTTTAACCATTATTTTCGAGTAGTGGATAGGTTGTATATTCCGGATATGTTTGTTATTGTTGAGCTGCGTATCAGTGGCGTTGCAGCGGATACTTTTATTCGTCGTGCTGAATATGATTATTCGTATAGGGTTGAGGCGAATGGGCTATCAGGTGGTATTTAGGTTCTGTGGAGGAATAAAGTTCAGTTTGATGTGTTGGCCTTGTCGAACCAGTTTGTGCACGGGTGGTGTAGGGAGGTAGATTCGAATATCGGCTTTTTATCACTTTTGTGTATGCTAGCCCTAATCATAGTAGACGACGTTTGCTGTGGGATCAATTACGTGCGTTGGAAGTTGCCGAAGAATTTCCGTGGGTTCTCGGGGGAGATTTTAATACCATTTACTCCTCGGACGATAGACAAGGGGGTTCACAGCAGAGAACGAGGATTTGCTGGAACTTTAGTGATTTTATGTTCAGGTCTGGTCTGCATGATATGGGTTTTAATGGTCCTCGGTTTACTTGGAAAAGAGGGGATCTTAGTCAGCGCCTGGATAGATGGATTTGTTCGGGTGCGTGGTATAACGTTTTTCCACTTTTGGAGGTATACCATCTTCAGCGTTTGGGTTCGGAAAATCGTCCTATTTTACTTTCCACGGATGTCCTGCATAACAGTCGAGGTGAGCGGTCGTTTAGGTTCATTGCGGCATGGAATGAACATCCGGATTTCGGGAACTTATTATCTGATAGCTGGAATCAGGAGAGTGCTGTCTTTGACAATTTAGCGAGGTTCCAGAATAATAGTCGACGGTGGAATAGAGAGGTCTTTGGGCACATTGGGCAACGGAAAAAGCAGCTTCTTGCCCGTATTCGTGGGGTGGAGATAGCTTTGGAACGTCAACAAACGACGTTTCTTGTTGAGCTAGAGAAGAGTCTAAAAGGGGAACTGTCTGAGGTTCTTAAGCAAGAAGAAAGCCTTTGGTTTCAAAAATCGCGCAGTAAGTGGATACAACAGGGGGATCGAAACACTAAGTTTTTCCATGCGACGACCTTACAACGTCGTCGTAAGAACTCTATTCGAATGCTAAAGTTGGATAATGGTCCGTGGTGTGACGATCAGACGGCCCTTCAGGACCATGCCATTGATTTTTTCTCTTCCTTGTTCACGTCGGAGCCGTGTAGGGAACCTCCCGGGATTTGTTCGAATGGGTTTCCGGCGTTGAGTAGCGACAATTTGGATGGTTTGGTGAGAAAGGTGACTTTTGAGGAGGTTACTGAGGTTGTGTTTAGTATGGACCCTCTGAAAGCTCCGGGTGCTGATGGCTTTCAGGCGGCTTTCTTCCAACGTAATTGGGGCACTGTGGGTGATTCGGTGTTCCAGTTTGTTGTGGATTTCTTTGAGAATGGTTTGCTACCTGAAGATGCGAATCAAACGTTGCTGGTTCTTATCCCGAAAGTTCAGTCGCCAATCAAGATTAGTCAATAATGTCCTATTAGCCTTTGCACTGTTTTATATAAAATTATTACGAAAATTTTGGTTAATAGGCTGAAGCCCTTACTAGACGGGTTGGTTAGTCAGAACCAGGTGAGTTTCGTACCTGGTCGACAGATTACTGATAACATCATTTTGGCACAGGAAATTATGCATTCGATGGCCAGGAAGAAAGGGGCGAAAGCTTGGATGGCGGTTAAGGTGGACTTGGAGAAAGCATATGATCGGTTGGAATGGGCTTTCATTGAATCCACTCTTATTGATATTGGCCTACCGATGAAATTTATCCATTGGATCATGCATTGTGTACGCTCTGTTCAGACCCGTATCATTGTGAATGGGAATCTCACGTCTAGTTTTCGACCATCGCGTGGGATCCGTCAGGGAGACCCCCTATCGCCATATATGTTTGTGCTTTGTATGGAACGCCTTTCCCATGTGATTAATAGAAGGGTTGATGAGGGCGCATGGAAGGGTATCGCTTTGTCGAAGTATGGCCCGGGTATATCTCATCTTTTTTTGCCGATGACTTGGTTCTTTTTGCGGAAGCGAATTTAAATCAGATGCAGGTGCTAAAAGAAACCTTAGATATTTTCTGTGCTTGTTATGGGCATCGGGTAAGCTCTGATAAGACCACTATCTATTTCTCCAAGAATTGTAGCAAGGCTAGGGGGTTGGAGTTAGCCGGTGTTGGTGGGTTTAAATCAGTCGATGATTTGGGGATGTATCTAGGGGTTCCGTTGTTGCACAAACGGGTCACTTCCGCTACGTACAAGTTTCTTATTGAGAAGGTTGAAAGCCGTCTATCAGGCTGGACGGCTCGCACATTGTCTTTAGCTGGCCGGATTACATTGGCCAAGGCTGTTCTTCAGGCTATTCCCACGTATGTTATGCAGACGGCTTGGCTTCCGAAGGGTATTTGTGAAGCGCTAGAACACCTTATTCGGAGATTTATATGGGGATCACCGTGTGGATCCAAGGGTATTCCGTTGGTTCGCTGGAATGTTGTTACGGCTGATGTAAAGGAGGGGGCCTTGGTTTGCGGCAACTTGGACGCCAAAACCAAGCTCTTCTTATGAAGGTTGGATATCGCCTAATTACGGATCATAATAAGTTGTGGGTCCAGGTACTTCGCCACAAATATAAGTGGGATGGTTCTCTCCCGCAGAGTATTCACCGGATGGGGTGTTCCCGGTTATGACGAGGCTTAAGCCAAATATGGGACATGATTCGAAGTGGCATATGTTGGAATATACACGATGGGTGGAACCCGGATTTCTGGTTTGATCATTGGTTGGATGGTGACGGGGTTTTGGCGGAACGGTGCATTGGTGGAGATCCGCCTAGGAGTTCACCTGTAGCGGCATGGATAGGAGCGAATGGAGAGTGGGACTAGGGCAAGCTCGCGGGAGTGCTGCCGGAAGCTGCGATACAGCAAATCCGGACTGTTGCACCGCCGCACGCTGCTGCTGGTTCGGACAAGGCAGCGTGGAAATGGGAGCAAAATCGTCGGTTCTCATCAGCTTCGGCGTATAAGGCGTTGGGCAGTGGTATGGTGGCAAGTAATCCGAGAGCTTGGTCTTCCATTTGGAAGCTTAGAGTTCCACAACGAATTCGAACTTTCTTATGGTTGGTGGCGCACGATAAGCTATTGACGAACGCTGAACGGGGACGGCACCATTTGACAGCAAATATGAATTGTAGTGTGTGCGATGGAGTGGTAGAAGATATCAAACACGCCCTCTGATCGTGCCCACGTGCATGGAATTATTGGGCTCGGATTGTTTACCCAAGTCGGTTGCAAGAATTTTTGGCCTTACCGTTTGACAACTGGTTTTGGGGTAATATTACCGGTGCACATAGTCCTTGGTCACCGAAGCCGGAGTGGAACATATTGTTCGTCGTCTTCATTTGGCTGCTTTGGAAGAACCAATGCACAAGGGTGCTGGGGGACGACGCTGGCAGAATGCGTGATTTGTTGGAGGTGGTTGCGCGCATAAGGGATGAGTGTGTTGCAGCAGCTTCGGCACCTACTGTTGGGGGTAGTCGCACGCCTGGGGGTAGTTCTAGCGCGGCTGCATGGCGTTTTCCGGCGCAAGGAAGGTTGAAGGTTAATGCGGACGGTTCGGTTAGGGGGCCTTTGAAGTTAGCGGCAATTGGTGGGGTTATAAGAGACGACACGGGAGCATGGGTGCTTGGCTTTGGACGGTGCATAGGACGATGCTCGGTCCTCATGTGTGAGCTTTGGGCGGCCTATGAGGCTCTTCGACATACATGGGACTATGGTTACCGTATGGTGGATTTTGAGACGGATAGTTCTACGGTTGCGGACATGCTTAATAGTAAGATAGACGCGAGTGGTGATCATAATTTGTGGCACCAGATTATGGACATTGCGAGGCGTGATTGGGATTTGACGATACGTTATATCCCTCGTGCATCTAATAGGGTTGCGGATAAGATGGCTTCGTCAACTTTTGAGTGGTCTTTTAATGGAAAGTCCTGGCTTCACCCTCCATTGGAAGTGGTAGATTTGGTTCTTGATGACATGAGTTTGTCGACTTAGTGTCGTTGTTTGTTTTGATTTCCTGTTAATGCTTTGTACGTAACATCACATGTATTATTTTCCCCCATTTAGGTTTAGGGGGTTTTTTAACGAGGCATGTGGTGTTACTCTTTCTTATTAATAAAAAAAAAAACGACCCTCTTAAAAAGTTACTATAATTTTTTTTAAAAAAAAAATCCTTATTTAAATATTCTTTTCTATTAGAATTCTTACTTTAATATATTGTAATTATATTCACATGCTATTTGAATCATTTTAATTTTTTGTAATTATAAATTTTAAAAATTAAACTAAATTAAATTGTCAATTATATGTTTTAAAATCATTGGCTAAAATAATTTGACAATCCATGTGTCTAAATAAAATTTACGATATAGTCCCAGGACGGCCCTGAGCTTTTGGTTGCTCTCAAGGAGAATCTAAAATATAAGCCCTATATTAGAGATTTAAATCACGATTGCGGTCGTATTTACGATCGTGTTACGTTTATCGTGATTGCGGATATTATAGATGTTATTTCGGCCGCCAGGAATATCGCGGTTGTGAAATTTTTTAATAACATACGCTATTATAAACATACCAATTACATGTATTGCGATTTTAGATGATACCGCTACCGTCATATAACGTTCGTTGTATAGTCCTCGTGCTTAAAAACATCATAATCATCTGCTCTGAATTTTTTTATTTAAAAGTCTTAATACAATCGTTGATATCGTTAAGCATATTTCGTTAAAATTTATCATCAATACACGCTTACAATCATATCAAACTTTAGAAGTAAATCACTATGTACGTCAAAAAAAAGTAAATCACTATGAACTCAACATATACTAGATGTATGGTATGCAAATTTTGACAGTAAATGCTAATCGTGTTAATGATTGGACTAATGTTTTTAATTTTTAATTTTGACAGTAAACACAGATCACTACTTTAATTTTTAACAATCATTACTTTCGATGCAAGTTTACTTTGTAAACAAGCAACACATCCTTATAAATAAATACTAAGAATTAATGTTTTAGACATAACACAAGATACAAACAACATGTAAATCAAAGACTATACAGTTTAAGCCGCAAACAAGTTGCAATCTTTTATTTTTTGTCATAGTGAAAATTTTCATCTTTTATTTGTGGTTTCTTCAGTTTTGGATTTTTCCATATAAATTTTTGGTGTTATTTATTTTCTTGTTTTGTTTGCGATCACTATCTTCGTTTGTTTTGTTGTCATCGTTCCTTGTTGGTATATCCCAATATAACAGGTGCCATTAGAACTAATATGTATGTATAAGGTGACAATATAGTAGGAGATGATATTATATATGTATGTCCAAACTCAAATGGAATACATTTTAAGTACACTTGTTTTACAATCCCAATACTGGTCCATATCAGTAGGGCCTTTCGCCGATATAGTTACCCGGCGGGTCGTAATTGCAAGTCATGAACACATCTCCGGTATCGCAGACCACTCGGGCACACCCGATTCTTCTGGTGTTTTTCCAAACGATCTGAGTGTAGTGGCCGCACATCTGCCCCTCCTCGCACGAGTTGGTGTCGTAGTCGTAGTATTTCTCTTCATCGGCCCATGCACTCACTGCATCGCTGGGTCTCCACGTCGAGCCGCTGCCCCAGAATATGTTCTCCCCCAGCTTGAAATCACCTTCTGGAAACGAATGGCGTAGCTCACAGTCCGCTTTCCTCTGTCCCGCCCACCACCGAGCGTATTTCTGGAGCTGGAAATCCCAGAACAGAAGCGGCTCCCATTTGGCCGCCCTCGCCAAGTTGTGAGTGAACAGAAACTCCACCGACTCGGCTATGCAACCCGAACAGAGTTGCTTGGAGATGTTGAATATGGTTCCGTTGTCGGGTATTTTGCCACGCGGAACTGAGTCGGAAGCTGCTAAAACTAAAGACATGTCTCTGGTGAGAGTGCATAATAGAATGAGGAAAAGTTGGAAGATAGGCTTCATTTTGATTCCTGGTTTTGTGGTTTTTGAAGGATGGATCCCTTTTTATACGCATTTTGTTGGGGATTTTGTGATTGGCGTGCGATGATATTGATAATATATATGATTGAAGTTTGTCTCGTGAGCTTATGGAGAAAAGTTCTTTGCCCGTGAACTCTTTATGTCTGTATTACAAGACAATGTCCCTGTCTGGGTACATTCTAGAATAACAGCAGCTAGAATTTGGTTGACACGCGGCATCTAATCCAGCATTCATTCTTAGGGTTGTAAACGTAAGGAGTGTCGGTTAATGAATCATTCGTATATTGTTCGTTTAAATATATAATAGGTTTTAATTTTTAAATTATGATGGATAATTATTTTGGAAAATGTTACTTTTTATGAACTTAGAAGCCATGGGCGGAGTTACTATGTAATTGGGGTGTCTTATAAAACTCGATTTTTTTTAAAATCTTATTTTTTTATGTGTTGCGAACGTTTTTTTTAAATTGTTTGTGAAAAAACTGCCTAACGATTAGGGTTTTAGAAAATTGGAGATTTTCATTTTAATTTGATCTTGAAATTATGATTTTTTTAATGTTAATCAAATTTCCTTTATTTTTCTTAAAAAATCATTTTAGAGTCGCCACCGATCACTTTGGTATACTAGACATCATAGAAACAGACCAAAAAATATCGCGTGTACGGAAGGGTTAGCACTCCTACAACGTCCGATATCGGTACCTCATCAATATCGCGTGTCGTTTTGCATTTCGAACATTAATCTGAATTTAATTAAATCTTTTAATTGTTAAATGGATTCCATTTCAAATGGGAATATCCTTTTTGTAAGAAAATACATTTTGGACGAATATAAGTTTTGAAACGTCCAAATACATTAGGACACTTCAATTTATATTCAAAATATATCTCAATACAAAAAGTTTAATGCATTTCCAATCATTGTCTTGTTCATTTTAAGCAAAACCTAATTAAGGCTTCACTAATTAATTAATTAATTAATATTATATGAATATCATTAAGTTTAGGGTTAATGTGATAACACCCAAATAATTTGGCACTATCCATATTAGGCTCTAAATTAACAATATTCTTATTTTTAATGCTACTAACTTGTTGTTCCTTATCTTAATTTGATTTTATTAAAGTTATTTAGGTGTGATTACATGATTTTAGGTTTAAATGGTATATCTTTTGATTAACATCTCGTTATATTGAGACACTAACCAAATTAGGGTATTGAAGTTGTTATATAACACCAATTTATTTTTTTACAATTTCCTCCCTATCAAATTATTTAATTAAGGAACCTATACTAAAGGCTCTAATCAATACAATTAAATGATTAATTCCTCCTAACATGTATAATATATGTCTGATTAAAAATCATGCAATCATACAAATAAATTAAATTAAAGCAATTAAATTATTTAAAATTATAAATTACTAAATTGAAAGAATTTAAAACTCAGAACAAAGCTAGAAGGGACTAAATTGAATTATATTTCAATTAGGAAGGCTGAATTACAACACTTTAGGGACTAAATTGGAAGAAAATGAAAACTAAGAATCTTTAAACATGAAGTTTCCAAAGTAGGGCGCAAATCCCTTTCCCGGATCTGAATGACCCGTGCGGGTCGAGTCAACATGGTGCGAAAACAACAACGTTTGACTCAGGGTATAAGTACCCCATTTACATCCTAACTTGGCCATTTGAGCCGTGTATTCTCTTTTTCCTCTCACTCATTCTCTCTCAACTCAAACACCCAATCTCCATATTTTCCTACACTTCTCGATCAAAATCAACATTTCTCTTCATCCTTCGTTCTTCATTTTCATGTTTTGATCGAAAACAAACACCAAAACACATCCATTTCATGTTTCCCTCGGATCAAAACCCACTTTTTCCTCAACATTCATCCTTTGTTCTTCATTTGGCACACTTTAATCCTATTAAAACACCCAAATCCTTCTATCTTATGTTTTTCCTCGATCAAAACTTCATTTTAACCCAAAAATCGAACCTTGTTCTTTAATTTTCTTATTTTGATCCATCATGTAACCAAAATCCTAACTCCATATATTTTTAGCCGTCAGAGGCGACGCCTGTCACCGGTCGTCGTCTCTGGTCATCTCTAACCTTTCTCCGATGATCGGAACCTCTTCGATCATTTTCTTCGGCCAACCATAATTTTCCGACCGCTGCTTGGTTTTTCCGATCATCCTTTTCGACATGACCTGCAACTTCGACCACCGTGCTCTGTCGCCAGAGCGATTTTTGACCATCGTTCGCCACCGCACCCAAACCCTAAAAACTTCAAAAATGCTCCGTTTTCATCTTAAACCCTAATCTAAAGCTCGTTTAGACAAAAAAAATCCAACTTTCCCTCCTAAATTAACTACCTGAACCAAAAACTTTTCTACATCTATCATTTTCGACTCCGACCAGACCTATCTCCTCACTCTCACATTTCGGCGATACACACAATGGCCAAAACTCAAGATAAGTGCTTCTTCTCACTTTCAAATTCAATCTTGGTTTCAGATTTATGATTTTTTTAGGTTTTAGACACAGATGGGCTTTTGTGTTTCTTTGCCCAATTAATCAAAGAGAAAGAATGTAGTGGGCTTAATATATTTCCGGCTTGGGCTTTCTATTATAAAGGATGGGCTCTAGTAATGTGTATTTGGATTTTGGGATTTATTTAATTATTTGTATTGGACTTATTTATTGTATTTGTTTATCTGGCCCTATTTACATCGAACTATATATATATATATATATGTACTCAGAAAAAATACGAGTATTACACTATATAATTTATATATGAAAAAAATTGAAAAATATATATAGTTGACACCCCTCTATAAATAAAATGACACATCTTTATAAATAATTAATTTCTCTTAAATATTGTTAAAAAATACATCTCTTAAATAAGTTCTTGCTCTGCCCCTGTCAGGAACTATTGCAACTATGATATTTAAATATATATTTTAAGGAGTTGAAACTTGAAAGAGTGTTTGAGATCAATGGCAAATGTATATGTAGGGTGGGAGCCCACCCTGAACTTTTTAAAATTTACACATTTATCTTCAGTTTTTTAGTTTTTATGAATTAGTCTTTAATTTTTTGTAATATTTATGATTTGTACCTACCCTAAAATTTTGAAAATTTATATGTTCCCACTCTTAATATATTTCTAGATCCACCACTGTTTGGGATATACCGAATTTTGGAAGACATATATATCAGGTTATTGGATATATACATGAGATATCATGCATTTTATACTCTTCATGGTCTCTATACTTTTAGTAGAGTGTTTATTTTTCCCATATGTGGAAGTAGACAAGACCAAACTTGTAGGGATGGTAAAATAACTGTCCCCGTCGAGTACCAACCAGACCTGACCCGATAGGGGTGGGTTTTTTTAATTAAAAAATCAAGCTTGGGGCGGGGAGAGTTATGAAAAAAATAAAGTCGGGGCGGGACGGGTTCGGTTTTAGGGTGAAAATTTCTCGACCCAACCCTAAATATTTATAGTGTTTTTATATATTATATTTAATATTTTTATTAAATTTTTCCAGGTGGGTCGGGTTTAGTCAGGTTTTTTATTAAAATATCATAATCGGATCGGTTCAAGTTATATTTTTTATTACTTCGAGGCGAGTTAGGATAGGAATAAATATATTAGAATCAGGACGGGACGAAATCAGGTTAAATAGTTTAAACTTCGGTTCAAGGTTGGGGCGGCCAACAACCCACCCCTACCCGCACCGTTGCGATCCCTACAAACTCTTGTGTGTTTATTCAAAATAAAAATAAATAAATTTAGTTTTGAATCATGTTTCAAGGCCTTTCGGTTGCTAGTATTGGTTAATACCTAACTGGGCTCGAAAAGGGCCACCACTGCCATGTGGTGTGACATATTTATAATGAAGGATCTGTCTCATCAAAATACTTCGCATTTTTTATTGCTATTGAAAAAAAAAAAGATTAATTGCAACCGGTATTCTATGACTGGGTCTCCGAAATTTAAAATATTTTAGTTGAATCAAAAACATTAATATTGTATTAAATTTATTTATTGATAAAAAGAGCTACGAATTTTAAACATGAATCGTAAAATAAATATATATTTTATAAAGAATTATTTATTTATATGTCTTGTCATAAATTTGGATATTAATATCAATTCTAAAATGATGTGGATCATATTTAAAATATATGGATGAAATTACACTGGGGTGAGTGCAAGGTATATATAGGCATGTGCACGGGTCGGGTTTTTGGCACACCCGAACCCGACCAAAAAATAAATACTTTAAATTTGAACCCGACTCGGCCTGAACGCATTCTTTAAAAAACCCGACTTGACTTATAGAAAAAATTAATTGTAGGGATTTAATTGTAAAAAATAGGGGACTTTATCATAAAAAATAATAATTTTAAGGACTAAATTGTAAAAAAATAATTTTAAAGATCTGATTATAAAAAATATATATAGGGGTATTATTATAAATATTCCTAAAAATTTTAGGATAAATTATACAATTAGTCCCAGATCAGGTCGAGTATTTTCCATCCTAAACACAAACCCGACTTCACCCTTAATAAAATTTCGACCCAATCGCAACGGGTGTGGATAAAATGCTCATCCCTAGATATACAATGATCTTGTAGTTTAGCTCCCAAATATAAATAATTCATTTTGGCATTATAAAAATCTAGATTTAGGGATGGTAACAGGATTGAGTGGGGCAGGTTTTTGGTCACCGTAACCCGAAGCTTAGAAATTTATTCCACCCAACTCGACATAATATAAATATAACTTGATCATAAAAATTTAATAAAAATTCTAATTAAACCCAAACCCACAATCGCACAACCTACGAAAAAATAATAAAATTAATAAATATATTATAAAAATAATCATGAAATAAGAAAAAAAATATTTGTAGTAAATATATTAAGGCGGGATAAGATAAGTTTCATCTGAACTCGACCCATAATCCTTGATTAAGAAAGCTCGACCCGACCGAGTTGGGTCTGGTTGAGACTCGACGGGGTTAAAAAATTTGTCACCCATGTCCAAATTCTCACATTTATGTATATACCTACCACGAGACTTATAAAATTTGTTGTGTTTAACTAAACAACTTTTAGTGAATTTAAATGATAATGTTTGGGACAAAAATCATTTATCCTCTTTCGGTGTCTATTTTTATGTCTCAGCACTAAACAATTAAATTATAAACCCTAACTTTAAATTTTAAATCTTAATCTATGATCCATAAACTCTAAAAATATTCTTTCCCTAATTTATTAAACCCTAACTCTAAATCCAAAACCAATTTATTTATTATGGGGCATAAATAGGACACCGGAAATGAATAAATAATTTCTATTCCAATGTTTATTTTCTAATAAAAAATTATATCGAGCATGTATATATAACAAGATACGCATATTTATAATTTTATTCATATATTTTTAAATTATTTTATGGGATATCACAACTAGAAGCTTCCTTTTTCTTTCTTGTTCAAATAAGTAGGTCTTATTTTTGGTTTTGGTGTTGGTTGAAGTGTGAGACCGTGGACTACTTAGGAAAGATAACCAAAATAACTTTGTTTCAAAGGGTCAAAAACTATTTTTAATTTAACAAGTTTACTATTAGTAGAAAGTTCATTGGGTGAAATATATTAATCCATCAAATTAACCCTCATTTATTGGACCCTAAGTTTGGCCAATTATTGCTTCATTTGGTTAACCTAATTGGACACTCAAAATCCCATAAAGGAGTTGTATGCGATAATGGCATTGGACACACTAGTCAATGTGAGGATAAAATAATGCTAAAAATGGGTTAGTAAATCAAGATTAGGGACTCTGGTTTTGCATCATCTTATATCTTCATTATTTATGGATAGGCAAGGTAGGTGACATTGAGATATGCATGTTGTAGGATGAAAATCTTCTACTTTTTTCGGTGTTTTTATTTATGACCACATACTCAAAATTAAGTTTAGGGTTAAGATTTATAGAATTTAAGGTATGGTGTATTTTTTAGGGTATAAGGTATAGGGCTTAGGATTTAAAATTTAAGGTTAGAGCTTAAAATTTAATTTTGTAGTATTTTTTAGTGTTGGGGCATAAGTAATAGCACCGAGAAGGGGCAGATAATTTTTATCCCATTTTATAAACCCAAATCCATGCATTTATTATTATGGTATAAAATAAATCTACAAATTTATATTATGATTGTCAGAATCAAAACAAATAGAACAATTAAATCATTGGAATAAAATAAAAATTACATAAAAAAATTATTTACTTTTTATTAATTTTTGAAATTTTCTTTAAATACTATTCAACTAATAGTTCAACCATCAGTCTACTTTTATATAATTGATTGACGGATAATAGGTAAGTTACATGCTTAAATAAGGATCTAATCTTTTAAGAGATTGTTTAAACAAGTGTCTAACCTTTAAAATGGTCGAATAAACGTCTAACGTTTTCAACTCTTTTGAAAGTTTAAGCCTTTATTTGAACATGCACGAAAATGTTATGTCCTTAATTGACATTTTTAAGAGGTATTCTTTTTTTATAATTAATCCCTCACTTTATCTCAGATTCTCTCGTTCATAAATATTGTAGAGCTCTCACTTGTTGAAACACACACTCTTCTCCTTTCCTCTTTTCCTCACTTTCCTTCCATTAAGGCATTAACATTTTCCAATCAGTTTCTGTATTGAAAACTGATCTCAAAATGGTGGTGGCATCTCCGAATCCAATCCGGTCTGAATCAGTTCGAGTCATCGAGCTACCGGTCATCGACCTATCGGCCGAGAGATCAAAGGTGTCAAGCCTCATTGTGCAAGCATGTGAACAGTACGGCTTCTTTCAAGTCATCAACCACGGAATCTCTGAGGACACCATTGCCCGAATGGAACAGCAAGGTCTCAGCTTCTTTACCAAGCCGGTTTGCGAGAAACAAAGAGCCGGACCGGCCACTCCTTTTGGTTACGGTCGTAAGAACATTGGGTTCAATGGTGATGTCGGAGAGGTTGAATATCTTTTGCTTGATACCAACCCTTTATCCATTTCCCAGGGTTCCTATTCCTTCTCCAATGACCCCGAAATGTTCAGGTACTTATTTTATTACTTTAAAGTGTTACATACATTGCACGTTTGCTTGGTAAAAAAATACTAATGAATACTCAACCAACTAATCTACTCGTATAGTCATTTAGCGTAAGGTCGAAACATGCCACAAGATTTAAATAGAACTAGCAATGACTTTTTATAGATATTCATAGTAGATGAGACTGTTGGTGAAACTCAAATCAATCTGACCGTGATAATTACTACTCAACCAACCCATATTGACATGGGCAGAGCCACATCCACCATTAGGGTGTATATTGACACCTCAATTCTTTTTGAAAATTATATTTTTCTATATAGTTTGTATATAGAAATTTAAATATATGTATAATTGACACCTCTTTATAAATAAAATGACATCCCTTTATAAATTATTAATTTCTCTTAAATATTGTTCGGAAAAATAACATCTCTTAAATAAATTTCTGGCTCCGCCCCTGCATATCGACACCCAATAGAGTCATGACATGTTATAGGGCTTATAGAGGGTTAATGATAGTATTTACATATGATTCACACTAAATGGGACCGTTAGCAAAACTCAAATTAATCTTAATGATAGTTAAGAAATAAAATCAACTTATATTGACATCCTTTCCTCGATCAAGGCACAAGCTAACAATGGTACTTATTAGGGACGAACACAAGATTTTATATAAATGGTATAACTTTTACTTTTATATGAAAATTTAAAAATTTTAAGGGAGTGCGGTTGTCCTCCTAACACCCGTTCGATTTATTCTTGCTTATATATGACCTACACTAAATGAAACTATTAGTGAAACTCTAACGTGAGTACATATCATGGTATTAATGATATCTAAAAGTAAAAAGGAGAGGGCTCAGTAGGTAGGTATAGCTAGGTATTTGCCATTGCCAGCATGGTTTTTTAGTGCATTGTTTTCGGTTTTCATGAATCCATGTTGGGATGAGTTGTATATTTCTTGTTTTTCCACCCCCACTCCCATCGCATTCAACTCCAACTATCATCGCTTCATATGGCAAAAATGATTACTGTGTTTGCTGTTCTTGTGGTCTTTTGGAAAACTCCCCAAATAAATACTAATTTGCAGAAACAATCCATCTGCTGCACAAACCTGTCGCTCTATTATTTATCTTCAACACTGTTCGAAAAACGATTGATTGAGTTGGTTGAATACGAATTAAAGTTCGAACTTTACGAATAATACGATAATTTATAAATAACATTGTTAACTCTGTGATATTCTCTCTTACCCTAAACTTTATGTGCATGCATGCATGAACATGAGAATTGAACATTGTGATTTGTGAGCATAACTATAAGTTATGGATTTAGTCTCAAAGTAAAGACTAAATTTAAAACTTATACATAATGGTAGAGGAATTAATGGAAAAGCATTTGAGTTTTTCTTTTTCTTTTCTGCTTCTCACAAGTCACATGGGACTGTGGTACGTGGGATACAGTTTCTCCTACAAGGTGGGGATATAATGTCAGAAACACTTCCTTTCACTGTGTTTGCTGTAAGAAAACATGTCTGCATCATCATCAAGAGAAGGTCTTGTCAAATCAAAGGAACTGAAACTCATACGGGAAGAGTTTCTGGGGTCTAATTTTGTTTCCGAACCCTATACTTTCTAGTCATTAAAAACAGAACCCTTGCAGACAAGTAAAAGGAGTAGATGCGAAATTAGAGCATATGTTTTGATTTAGAGCTTGAAAGTGACCGTGTGTTTCTGGTGTACGGTGACAGCTCTGCTGTGAGTGGTTACATGGAAGCAGTGAAGGGGTTGGCATGTGAGATATTGGATCAGATGGCAGAAGGATTGAGGGTCCATGATTCATCAGTGTTTAGCAGGATGATCAGGGCTGTTGAAAGCGACTCCATCTTCAGGCTCAATCACTATCCACCCATTCTCTGCAAAGACAAGGTTGGGTTTGGGGAGCATACTGACCCTCAGATCTTAACCATCCTCAGATCCAACGGCGTAGCTGGCCTGCAGATTTCACCAGGTGATGGTCTGTGGGTCCCTGTTCCCCCTCACCCCACAGCCTTCTGTGTTAATGTTGGTGATGCTTTACAGGTTGGTCCTTTTTATCTTCTTCTTCTTCTTCTTCTCTCCTACTGGTCTTTCAGTTTCAGTAGTAGCTGACATTTCTAGTTTTTGCCATTTCCCAAGCTAACTCAGGAAATTATCCACAAAGTTACCTAAAAACGAGTAAAATAGTACATTTTAAGTCATACCACATGTTCACTCGATCTACTATAACTTAATTTGATCATGAAATAGGGTATGAAACGAATGCAATAGTTCGGGTTACATAGATCCGAAACCTGTAGGTAAATATGGAGTTAAGAGCAAATATTGGGAGAGAAAAAAAGTCTATCAAACTTTTAAATTTAAAAATCAAAATAGGCAAAAAAATTTATTTAACTAATATTTAAACTAAAAAAACTTAAAATACTATTATACCAAAAAAAAAAATGGAAGGGGCGACAACCCTCAGTCAACTTAATGACTCCGTCCCTAAACATAAAATAATGGCATTGGACCCTACGTCCCTTAAAATAATTAATTTTCAATAAAATTGTACTTTGGCCCCTAAAAGATTTTCTAGATCGCCTCTGGAGTAAACATGTGATCACTTGTTGTATAAGTAATTCAATCTATCTCATAAAACTAACTTTTTCACTGTTACAAAATGATCATTTTGTTTGTTTTACTATTGTACGTGGACTTTTTTTTTTTGCTCATGTTAAAATTAGGGATCAAAATGCACTCCGAGTATTTTTACCAAGTATGAGACTGATAATACTACATGTATATTTTGAACTATTTTGAAGGCAATGACTAATGGGAGGTTCATGAGCGTGAGGCACAGAGCATTGACAAACTCCCACAAGCCTAGAATGTCAATGGCCTATTTTGGTGCACCACCGCTCCATGCATGGCTCACCCCTCCGGCAGAGTTGGTCACACCCCACAAGCCTTTGCTCTATCGGCCGTTCACTTGGGGCGAATTCAAAAGCACATTGTATTCTCTCCGGCTTGGCGATAGCCGCCTTCATCTCTTTAAAACATGCAATTCATAATGACAATTCATGTGACCAGTTTGTAACTTTATAATATTTTTTTTAGAGGGAAAGATGAGACAAGTTGTGGGTTTTGTGTCATAAACCAAAATACATGGAATGCAATCATAATGTATCATTATTGATGTTAGTTTTGGATTAGACCCTTCACTTTCTAGGAATTTGCCCAATGGTCCACTTAGTGTTGTATGTGCTGAAAAAGGTTTGCTTGATTGAGGATGTGATGCTTTGGGTTCCAAGAGTTGGGAATGTGATGATATGGATTGATATTCAAGGCGGTCGGTAGAATGTTTCTACTCACACAATATTTTATTTTATTTGCGATTCCTTTTTGTTAATATTTATGGGAATGGGAATGGATTGAATGGTTGGGATTATGATAGAATGTGAGGCAATTTACCTTTGGTAAAATTTTGGCATTGCTTTTTGTATTATGTTCGGTTACAAATCTAGTGTTTATATTCCTAATTCTGTCAATTTTAGTCTCCAAGTTTTTAGAATTTTAAATTTTGATACAAACGATAATAGAACATTCAATGACGGAATTAAGATTAAACATTGGAGGGAAAATATAAAATGAGGGGAGGTCAAAGTATGATTGTTAAGCCAATAATTTTAAATTTAAAAATAGGAGTTAAGCTTTACTTTGTCTAATTTTGAAATTGATATGGATTTAAGAACAAATACATGACTTAAAATTTTCCAATATAAAAAATGATAGGATGAAAAGTGAGTCGCGAGTTGAGGAGCAGCTAGTAGAGTTGAGCTAAAGGATTAAGTTGAATGTAGATCGAATTTAGACCGAATAATTAAAAAAAATGATCTAAAATTTTTATGTGTAATAATCGTCGATGTTTAAAGTCGAAACGATGAGTTGTGGTTAGAATATGGGTTGGTGCGTGACTAAAAAAATTATGTCACCAGATAATAACCGAAAAAACGAAGGAGTGAGAAAATTTTTGATATCTAAAATTTAACGCTTAAATTAAAATAGAAAGAATTGAATATTAAAATCACCGATCCTCGGGAGCTTTTTTTGGGGGGAAATTGTTGGATTGGATTAGAACTGAGCCCAATGAATTTGGGTTTTGGAAATGGGCTTTATGGGTTGATTCTGGAGAGAAGAATTGGGCATCCCCGTTTTTCACGCTTTATAGTAATTTCTTTTAGGAAAATAGTTTGATAAATAAGTTTGTGTAAACTTACACAAACTTTTTAATTTTAAAGTTTAAATATTTATGTTGTAGTTTATGGTTTAAATTGTAAGGTGTAGAATTTAATGTTTATGGTTAGAATTTAGAGTTTAGGGTTTATAATTTAAGGGTGTTAAAGCTAGGGTTAACTTTTAGATTTTATAGCTTAAATATGAAGGGTTGTGTATTTTTTTACACAACTCGTGTATCAAAATATAACCTTTTTATATTATAATTTTTTATCCTTATAGTAGTCATGATCTTAACTCTCAGCTAATAATTTTTTTTTATTTTATCTCTTTTTCATGTCATCTTTTACCAAATAAATCTTACACACGTTTTTTTTCCATATAAGATTTAGAAAATAGTTTTTTAGAAGTCACTGTTTGGATGACATGAAAAAGAATGATGAAGTAAATGATTTTATATTAATAAAGAATGATGAAGTAAATGATTTTATATTAGTTGAGACCATAACTGACGTGGTAAAGGTGACCCATGATATAATTTCTCCTTGTCAACTTTATCACTACCTAATTTACTTTAGCGTATGATCACTATGTTGTAGTTGCATAAAAATGTAATTACTGAACATTATAAGTAATTTTAGTAGAAAAGAAAATCATCCTTAACATATATGAGTTCAAATAATTTTTGCTATAAGATACATATATTTTTATAGTCACTCATATCATTTCATTGACTGGTAAATTCAGACCTAGTACTATAAGTTTGATCTTGCTTAAGAAACTTAATTTTTCTACAATTAGACTAATTAATTGTTAATAGATGTGTACCGTTTTTATTATAGGTTAAATTTTGATTGTATCCAATCATATGATCATATTAAAAATACTAAAAAATGTGATTATGGTTCTAATAACACGATAATACAAATTATAATTATATATACTAAAATCTTAAAATAATATTTATATGCAAATCCAATTACACTAGAACTTTCATACACCCTTTAAATATGCTTGATAACTCATTATAAATATTCGATCCAATGAAATTTAATAAGTATAATAATTTAATATTTTACGTACGCTTAATATTCAAAAAATTTCATTATCAAATGATTTAATAATTATTCTTAAATAAAATAAAAACAAATTTATAATTAAAAATTAAGTAAATTACGTAAATTATTACTAGACTTTACTTTCAAGCCTATTTTAGTCACTGAAGTTTCAAAACATTCAATTTACTAATTGAAGTTTAGACATCGAATGTTTTTGGTCACTCCACCATTCACCGTTGTTGTCGTTCGATACTAAATTTCACCAGTCGCTTTGTCCAGCTAATTGAGTCCGAATCAGACCTTAATTTCGCCAAAAATTGCCCAGAAGTCTACGAACCGGTCAAAAACCTTTTGATTTCTCTCTCATCGATCTCCATCTTTCTCCATCGGATGGAGTTCGTCTTTCAGTATATTGCTTCACACGCGTCAATGAAGCTTTCTACCGTATGGATCTTGGAGAAATTCCTCAATTCTTCGATAAATAGACGAGTAATTCACATTTTTGATCACTTAACTTAAAATCCACTTTCATCTACATCACAAACCTTTAATTTAATCAAATTACATCACTCAACTTTTATTATTTATAAATGTAAAACCTATGTTTGATTTTGATATAACAATGTATGTTAAGGATTAAATTGAAAACTTGAAATAGATTTTTAAGTCCCTCAAATGATTTTAAATCAATAAGGCTTTAATCTAATTTAAAAAACTCAAACTCCAAATATTTTCTAAGTGTTCCAAGGCCAAACTATTGAAAAACGTTCAGGCGTATCGATACGCTTCCAGCCGTATCGATACCTTTTTTACAAGTTTGTCTACTGGAGAAACACGTTTCGATACGCCCATCAGCGTATCGAAACAGATTACTTCTGTATCGATACACTCTCTCTGTAAAACTGAAGGAGTTTGAATGGCGTACCGATACGGTCTCACCCGTATCGATACGAATTTAATGGAATTTTAAATTCGAAAGCTTTTATTGTTTTTGACCTGTTGGGTTGTGTGGGGCTCGATTCGATCAACCAATTTAGCTCACCAAGTAGTGGAGAGATGAATTTATGGGTGGAAGGGTTGTGGAAGCTAGAATGTAAAAAGACACAATGATTTATAGTGGTTCGGCCTTCTAACAAGCACCTACATCCACTACCTTAGCTTCCCACTAAGGATTTCACAATCAATCCACTAATTGATTCGTCCCCTTTTCTAGGATTAGGAGGAAACCCTTACAACCGATCAAGCTTCTACCCAAGCCTTGATCAAAACCCTCTTTTACAAAGAGATAAATAAAGCAAACTTAAACCCTCTAATAGGTGTTTGTTTGCACAATGAAGCACTCACCCAAAACCTAAAACACTTGAGCAAATTTAACAATTTTGGCTCACTAGTGTTTGTCTATACAAGAATTGACAATTTAAGTGCTAAGACATTTTCTTGATCATTTGATGTTTGACAATATGAGCATTAGTCTTCTCTTGATGCTTGGAGGTCCCTTTTATACTCCCAAATGAGTTTGTAGCCGTTTCTAGCCGTTGGGATCAAATTGGAGCCGTTGAGGACTTTATTTCCCTTCATAAATGCTGTTCTGCAGCTACCAGTATCGATACACGTGGAACGGTATCGATACGGCCTTCTTGAGGAAATAGCCGTTGGGCTTTTGCCAGTATGGGGTATCGATACACATAGAGCAGTATCGATACGGCTTGATATTTAAATGGCCGTTGGGAAATAGCCGTTGGGGTAGTTGAACAGGGATCGGTACGCTGACGTGGCGTATCGAAACGACCCCGGTCCGTATCGATACGCTAAACCCTCGTATCGATACGGGTTTTGACAGTGGCCAAACTGGGCCAAAAAGGTATCGGTACGGGTACAACCGTATCGATACTGGTGACTTGAAAACACAAGTTTGGCTGTTTAAAACATGAAAAATCTTTGCCAAAAACCTCTTAAAATACCTCAAACATAAATTCAAGTTGTTTGGACTTAAAACCAAGTTTTAAATTCTTTTCAAATTAGTCCAAAACATTTTTCAATTATTATATCAAAATATAAGTTCTACATGACCGTTGGTGTCAATTGTTAGGTAACCGAAATTTAAAGTGGTGGTTGTCCCGTACCGATACGCCATTTGCTGTATCGATACGGAAACTTCCAGTGAGCTTTGTGAAATTAATTGCATCGATACGGATGTTTTCCGTATCGAAACGGTCCCTATCTCGTACCGATACGCTTACACATGTATCGATACACCTTCTTGTTATTGTGCAACGACTCGTTCTGTTTTGAGACAGGTATCGATACGGGTCCTCGTGTATCGATACGGTAAGCTGCAGAAGTGCATTTATGGTGGAAAGAGAGGGTCCCAACGGATATATTTAATACACCAACCACCCAAACAACTAGAATTAATAGAGAATATATAAATTGAATGCTAGCAATAACTATTTGCATTAAAAAGAAACATCCTTACAAAAATCTAAGCTCAAAGTGCTTTCTTTCTTATCCTTTGTAAAATCTCAAATTTTGTTGTGTTCAATTTTGATATTGTAATCAAAATTGGGTTGAGTGATTGTACTTAAAAGGGCAATCTTGTATTGAGATAAATATCTTGCCTTAATTTATTCTTTGTACTATTGTGGGGGGTTTGGTCAAATTTTGGGTAGAAAATTTGACCGGTATTGTAAAGGTTACCTCCTAAGCCTTGAAAATGGGAAGAACAATTAGTGGATTGTTGGAAAATCCTTAGTGGTAGCTAAGGTAGTGGATGTAGAGTTCATTTGGAACTTGAACCACTCTATTCTTCATTTTTAGCCATTCTATTTTCTCCAACAATTTTTAAAAACCCAATTCACTACCCTCTTGGCTTTGATCAATCCATTAATTCACTCAACAATAAATTATGTCGCTTATATTTAAAATATTAAATAATTCTAATGAAAAAAATTGAAATTGACACTTTTATTTAACATATTTTTCACATATCATCATCAATTAATGTTTAATTGGTAATTTTAATAATTTTATGTAAGACTTTTCTAAAACATTTCATTTAAATAAATTTAAAGGAAAAATAACTAAATTTCCTATAAATCCAAACAAAAATATTTAAATTACTAATTAAACATTATTTATTAATGATATCCGAAAATATGTTAAATTAATGTGTTAATTAAAAAAAAATCATTAGATTTATTTAATGGTTTCAATATAAATGATTTAATTTATAAATAATGATAATTGAATGATATAGTTTGATTAAATTAAAGGTTTTTGATGTAAATAAAATTTGATGTTAAGCTTAGTGAATTAAAATGTAAATTACCCTAAATAGACATTGTTAAAAAATTTAATAGAAGAATGTAAAAAAAAACGTTCAATGTTTAAATTTTAATGAGTAAATTAAACGTTTTGAAACTTTAGTAAATAAAATAGTAAGAGTAAAATTCAGTGATAATTTACGTAATTTACTCTTTATATTTAACATTTAATATTTTTATCATTTAAACTTTTAACCTAAACGTTAAGATTTTTTTTTCGATTTATAAAAAAAATCAAGGGTAATCTTTACCCGTGGTCCCTTTTGTTTGAGATTTGTTCTATTTTGGTCACCTGAATTCAAAAAAATTATTCTCGTCGCTTACGTTTTGAATCGTGTCTATTTTGGTCCCTTGGCCGTTAATAAAAAAATTAATTTCTAATTTAACCCCCAAACTTTTAAAATTTTATTTTTTACCATCTTTCCAAAAAAAAAACTTAAAAATTTTCAAGTTTTGATAGGAGGGTCTTGATCGGGACGCTCACAACAGTTGAAAACTTGAGTTTCCTACTGTTCCTTCCTTGGCCGCAACTGCTATGGCAAGACTACACCCTTTCCTACCTCAACATTGGTGCCATCGTTCTTTTTCCAAAAATCTTGCTTTCCGCTCTCTGCCCACACATTCAAAACTAATGTAAGTATTTGTTTCTTAAGCTGTGCTTTCAATTGCTGCAGAAAAAAAGATAAATCTTTGGGTGTTAGTTTTACTCAATTCATTAATCTTGTTAAGCAATTGTTTGAGGGCAATCACATCCGTCCTCTATGTGCTCCTATTGGTCCAGATGAACCACATGCAGCAAGTACTGGCTTGCCAGATGGTCGTCTTAAAAAATATGATTTTGATTCATTATATCTTTAATTACAAACAGCTGAATTAGAGGATTTTTTGTCTACTAAACTTCTTTCCCACCCAAAGTTACACCGAGGACAATTAAAAAATGGCATTCGCTACCTTTTTTGCCAAATAAAGTTCTAACAAACAAGTATAATCCCCACTTGATATCAACAGCTCCTTATTATTAAGGATGTAAAAGATTTCTGAGATAAGAAGTCATTCTCCATCTTGATTAACATTAGAAGTGCATGCTTGAATGTTTATTTTCCCCATTTTTATTTGGTGTTAAAATTATTGAACATCATGAGCATAATTTTTTAGTTTTCTTCTCTTCTTAGGCGTGGGCTGATTGTAATCACAATTAATAACTATCTTGAGTTTCATGATCAGCTCCTTTCACACAGTAACATGTTTTATGATGTCGCTATGGCTTTAAAAGTTTTAAAAAATAAAGTTTTAAAAGTTTGGAGGTTAAATTAGAAATTAATTTTTTTATTAACGGAGGTTAACAATTAAAGGACCAAAATAGACACAATTCAAAACGTAAGTGACGAAAATAATTTTTTTAAATTCAGGTGACCAAAATAGAACAAGCTCCAAACAAAAGATATCAAGGTGAAGATTACCCAAAAATCAATTACTCGTTCTTTCTTATTTTCACAGTTGAAGAAATTATAAGAAAATCGCGACAATATTCTCCCAAAAAACTCTTCTTCCTGTTTCTTTAACTGTTTTTTTAATTATCATATATATATATTTCTCCCTTTTTCTCTGCATACAAACACCAAGCATCGCACCTCACCGATCTCTTATTTCATTCTGATTAAAAAAACATTGTTTAATCGCAACTCTAATCTAAAAGAAAGCGTTGATTTTGCTCCTGGGAATATATTGGCTGCTTTTCGTGTATTTGGGGGGTTTTCTGGTGGATAGGTGTTGAGTTTCGAGAATGTTCTTCTCGGGTGATCCGAGTACTCGGAAACGGGTTGATTTGGGAGGTCGGAGCTCCAAGGAGAGAGATAGGCAGAAACTCCTCGAACAGACGCGTTTGGAACGCAATCGCCGTCTCTGGTTGCGCCAGCAGAATTCCGCAGCTCTGAAGATTCAGGTTTGGCTTTTGAATTAGGCGTTTATTAGCTTTATTGATTACTTTTTCTGGTTAATAGTTGAATAACTATGTCTGCTTTGAGCTGAAAAGTAATATCTTGAAAAATATCCATGATTGTTTAGCTTAAATACTAATTTATATGCAATGAACTGCCGAGTATAACAATGCTTCTTTTGTTGTTACTGTTTCCAAATTTTTTTGGTTTGTGTTTAGCGGGAAGAGTTGGTTAGATACTTAGATTCTTTTGTTGCACAGATTTAATATTATCTATAGGCTCTTTATTTTGTGCTAGATAAATGATGATATAATTTTGAGGTGTCAAACTATAGGTAGATGTGATCATTTCGTTATAGATTGCGAGAGGGTAAAGGTAAATGATACAATGAACTTATACCATTAGCAGGTTTATTTGGGAAAATATGTGATTTAACATGTATTAACTCACTGTATGATCCAAGCTATTAAGGCCATGGAATAAACAAGTTTTTAATAAATCAAAATATACATTGTTTACTTAAGCTTTTAGTTTGCACTTATCTTGTGCCTGAGGACGCATGTTGTTTGGTTGTTAGTCATTTCTCTTGATTCCTTCTTAGGTGTTTTTATGATTAACAAACCTTTTTCTGCTAGGCAGTTTGGGTTAATAAAATGGTCATCTGGGTTTGTTTTTAAGAACATGGCAGCCTACATTTGGCAAAGTGTTGACTAATTATTAACTACAGAAATACTTCAGAGGGAGAAAGGTAGTGGAAGTTGAACGTGCCAAGGTACGAGAGCAGTTCTATGAAACTTACGGAAAGCACTGCCAAAATGTAGACAGGTACATTTGAATTTTGAACACCTATACTTAAGAGGGAGAAAGGTAGTGGAAGTTGAACTTTGTTCATTTTATTGAGAGCTCCATTTTTTAATGACACAGTGAATTCAAACTCTATTTCTTTTTGGCCTGCTTTATTGCATTTCAAAATGCTGTATTCTTTCATGTGAATCTGGAGCAGGGTTAGCTGTTGTTTGAAAAATTAAAA
Source organism: Hibiscus tridactylites (assembly GCA_958450335.1). Lineage (NCBI taxonomy): Eukaryota > Viridiplantae > Streptophyta > Magnoliopsida > Malvales > Malvaceae > Hibiscus > Hibiscus tridactylites. Next base: position 84,960,071 of record OY288270.1, read on the forward strand.
AAATTAAGTGTTGAAACAGTAAAATGTTGAATTCGTAGTGTTGAGCTTTATAAGTATTGAATTTGAATTGTAAAAAAAACCTTTTGATATGCTACTGATAATTAAGTGTTGCTTATAAATATACCGTTTGTGAAATGTTTTTACTCTTGGTTCTGCATTTTATGTTATTTCAAATAAATATGAATGGTATGTTTCAATTTTAATATGAAAGTAAAATACATAGAAAAAAAAGTTGAAGTATGATATATAATATATAAAACTAAAAAAATAGTAATTGATATAATTTTTATGAGTTGATTTGCTATTTAAAATATAATTTAACTTTATAATAAAAATTGACTGAATGTATTCTCTATTAAGTGGCAAGTCACTTTTGCCGGCCTATTTTCTGATTTTATTCAGGTTGTCCCTGTTTATGCAGGCATTGTTTTGGTCCAGACTCAGAGTTTCTCCGCCAGCTAATTTTCTTCGTTAATGCACGGAATATAAATGATTTTTCTATTCTTGTTGAGACTTGCCGGTTAATTCAGCATTTTGTTCAAGATAGCGGTACTTCTTTCACAATCCCTTGTTGAATAGTTGTAGTATGGATAAGTTGTTGTGGGTTGCATATAATTATTTTAGTATACATATTTCTATCTTTCTCTAACTTTTGCATATAATTATGCAACAGGGGATGTTGTGGGACTCTTTGCAGGCATGGACTACTTATCCAATCATTCTTTGGTTGTCTACAGGTTGAAGCGATTCTCATTTGCTTGTATTCAGGCTATACATCACAACAGGTTAGTGCTTCAAACCTTCTTTTGTCAGCTGGGTGTTGTCTTATATTTCATTTTTATATTTGCACCTCATCATAGAGCCTGTGTTCCTTTGTAAGCAGCTTTTAGATGCTTTCTAGAATCTCATGGATCTAAAATAGAGACTGAAACAAGGGGGAAAATTGAGTGCCGATCTTGATGATAGCTTAATATATATTGTCTTGCACCCATCTCTCTTTCCCCCCCCCCCCCCCTCCCATTTGTATTGTCTTTCACTATGATGTCAGGCCGAATTTAATGTACTCATATATTCAGTGCATGTCTTTAAGCTGTTTCATAGGGTAATATTAAGCCTGTGTTCCTTTGTAAGCAGCTTTTAGATGCTTTCTAGAATCTCATGGATCTAAAATAGAGACTGAAACAAGGGGGAAAATTGAGTGCCGATCTTGATGATAGCTTAATATATATTGTCTTGCACCCATCTCTCTTTTTTCCTCCCCTCCCATTTGTATTGTCTTTCACTATGATGTCAGGCCGAATTTAATGTACTCATATATTCAGTGCATGTCTTTAAGCTGTTTCATAGGGTAATATTAATTTTTTACTGGACAGATATCAATTGAAAGATCAACTGTTGATAAATGGAGAGGAGTCCAGTGCATCAGCAACCATCTTGCTTCAAGCATTGGTTTTGCTATTAGATCCTAAATTGCCATGGGCTTGTAAAACAGTTGGTTATCTCATGCAAAGAAATGTATTCTCTCTGTTTAGAGAAGTTATTTTAACAGCCAGGGTAAGCATGTTTTCAACCTTTGATTGGATACACTTCACACGTACTGATTTTGAAGTCCTTATCACCATAATTCTGCATTTTAAGACTTGTTATTTAGTGATTTCCTTCTACTTTTCTCATACTGCCTTTATTTTGTCGTGCAGGAAAATATGGATGGCAAAGGTTCTTCTGGGAAAGTATCTGCATTGGAGCATGTGCTTGCTTGTATGATTTCTCATGTTGGCCAGAGTCCATGTATTTGCTCAAATGTGGATCCACAGTGTAGTTTCTCATTCCAGATTCTTACAATCCCTTTCTTATGGCAAACATTTCCATACCTGAAAGAGGTAGATTCTTCTATGCCCTACTTGTTTGAGACTTTATGCGTTGTTTCTTTGAGTTTAATTGAATCTCGGTAGTGGTTGTATGTGGTGCTGAAAAACTTCCGAGGTATATATGCTTTCTGTTCTTTTTTTGGCCATCGAAATGCTTTCTGTTTTAGATGGTTGTTACTTGTTTCTACTTTTATTTTATGTTTAATACAGAACAAATTTTTTTCTAATGTTTTGCATTTTAGGTTTTTGCTTCTCGGAGCTTGATCCAGTACTACACTAATCAAATGGCTTTGTGTGTTCAAAACCATGCTAATGTATTTCCCACCGATACATTGAATGAGTTTCCTGGTTATGCTTGCATCCTTGGTAATATATTAGAAACAACAAGTGCTGCTTTATCTCAGCCTGACTGCTCATTTGAAATGGTAAGAAGGTGATAACTTTTTTTATTTGAACCAAAATTTTCTGCTATAAGCTTTTCGGTATAGCGGTAAATATAGTGCTTCTACATGCATGGGCTTTGAACAATATTATCCTTTTGTTATGATTTTGTGTTATGCATATGTTTGTATCTAAATGCATGCATCTTCAGATGCTAGCCCCAAATAGCTTCCCTGGCTTCATTGTGCTAATTCTTTCAAATTATAATCTTAGTATTTCCATTATCGCTGTGTTAACTTTAGTATCAAATGTGATTATCTACTTTTATGGGTGCATTAAAGCTGCTACTTATGTTAAATCAATTTTAATTCAAGCAGGTTTTCATCTAGTTTTCTCCTTTTGGTTTTCATTTTGAGCAGGCCTTAGACCTTGCAGCAGTTACAACATTCTTGTTGGAAGCTCTTCCTCCTATAAAATCTTCAAGCAGAGAAAGTATGCTTTGCCTCTTGATATGTCATCCATTTCTCTTTTCTCTCTCCTTTTATGCTGATGGATTTATTTTCCTAGCTTCCTTGATAATAAAATTATATATATATATATTTATAATACTGCAACTCTGAATTGATATTTTGCACAGCAATTCATCTTTAAATTGGTTCATTGAAAGCACATGCATAACCATTTGGCTTCAGGTTCTACAGTTGGGGAGGATGATATGATCATGGGTGATGAATCAGTGGAAATCATTTTGGATGATAATTTGCAACAGCAGATAACAAATGCTATTGATTCACGTTTCCTTGTGCAATTGGTAGGCAATTCTGACACTTTCTGATTACTTTGAAAATCACTTTGGCTATCCTATGAACTTGGTGATTTCTTTTCATAACAAAGAAAGGGTTCAAATTTTGTTTCTTCTGAGCAGACTAATGTGTTATTTGGGGGGATTTCCACGGCCCATGGTTTAGATAATGAAGGACCAGATGATAAGGAGGTTGCAGCTGTTGCTGCTGCTTGTGCTTTTCTGCATGTTACATTCAATACTCTACCTCTAGAGAGAATCATGACTGTACTAGCGTATAGAACTGAACTTGTTCCAGTGCTTTGGAATTTTATGAAGCGATGTCATCAAAATCAGAAGTGGTCATCCTTACCTGATAGCTTTTCATATCTTTTGGGAGATGCACCTGGTTGGCTGCTACCTCTGTCTGTTTTTTGTCCAGTATACAAGTAAGATAATTGGTTGATTTCTGGCAGCATAATTTTATGCAATTCTTGTTGCATGCTTCGCCATTGATTTGTTTTTCTAAATGCTGAATGTTGTTTAGAGATTGATGACTGACTAATCTGGCTTCTTTGTGGTTGATTAGGCACATGCTTATGATAGTTGATAATGAGGAGTTTTATGAGAAGGAGAAGCCACTGTCTTTGAAGGATGTCAGATGCCTAATTGTCATTCTGAGACAGGTGACTTCATTTTGTATGATTGTAGTTCAGAAAACTATTATTTAAACTATAAAGCAATTTTTAAATTTTGGTTCAGAAAATATCATATATTCACTTAACTTTCGTTTTTATCAAGACATTATTTTTTGTATACCCATCGGCCTTAAGATATCATTGTGGAAACCATGACTATTGTGATTATATGGAATTACTTGTGTAGGGTAACCTTGTTTAATGGTCTAACTGACATTCATATAATCCTTCTGTTTTCTTCCTGAATACAGGCTCTGTGGCAGCTCCTATGGGTGAATCCTTCAGCTCACCCCATTTCTGGGAAATCTATCTCCAACACTTCTGGTCATAAGAGGCACCCTGTTGAAGCTATTCAACGTAGGGTTGGTACTGTAGCCTCTGAGCTACTATCCCAGGTAGATGCCAGTGTAAATTGTCGAATTTCTCACTTCCCACTTATTGATATTTTATCTTGTGCATGGTATTAAAATTAACTGGGTTATGCTCAATAAATATAAATAGAGTGATGCATTTCTTGAGAGTAATAGCATGTAGGGAACCATTATGCTTTGTCACCTTTCTGATTTTGTTATTTAAACCTGCTCTTATAGTTGCAAGATTGGAATAACCGGCGACAATTTACTCCCCCTAGTGACTTCCATGCTGACGGTGTAAATGACTATTTTATTTCTCAGGTGATAGTTTCTCTATTGCAGCTTTAAGTTCCAAGCATCATTTTTCTGATGCAACTTGTTAGTTCTGATCTGAGCTTTCCCTGGCACAGGCTGTAATGGAAGGTACAAAAGCGCATGATATATTGAAGCAAGCACCTTTCTTGATTCCATTCACTAGCAGAGTTAAAATATTCACTGTAAGTGAATAATAGCAAATTTTTGTTTGGAACTGTTGGATGTTGAAGAATAATATCAAACTGTTGTGAGCATCATTCATAGTATAAATTCCTTGAACCGAGAGGTTTGAGTTATGTAGCAAATTAGTCCAACGTATGGAGTCTTTTTTCATTGATATCTAATTTCCTTTTATCTTCTCTCTATATCTCCATCTACCAGTCACAACTAGCATCAGTTAGGCAGAGACAAGAGGCTCATGGTGTTTTTACCAGAAACCGATTCAGAATACGAAGGGATCATATTTTGGAAGATGCTTATAACCAGATGAGTGCCTTATCTGAAGAGGATCTTAGAGGACTGGTATGCTTTACTTAGGTCTTCTCACTATTAAAACACTATTATCTTTAATGGCTAGCGGCATCTGGTCTCTTCAATCTTAACACTGTCCAATAATGACATAAGCAGCTTCATTTGCATCCCTACAGATCCGTGTAACGTTTTTCAATGAATTTGGAGTGGAGGAAGCTGGTATTGATGGTGGTGGAATTTTCAAAGATTTTATGGAGAATATTACTCGAGCTGCATTTGATGTGCAGTATGGGTTATTTAAGGTTAATTTATACTAATGCTATCTCCTTTTCATCTTTTCATATACACTGATAAGCTGGTTAGGAATAATGGCTTGACACTAATTTTTATTTTTTTCATGTTTTATTTCACTTATGGTAAAGATGCCACTAGATGCTTCCTTGACTTTCTCTTATGATGGTATGATTTGAGATGGCATGCTTATTCTGGATCAAACAGGTTGAGAGAGTAGATCATTATTCAATTCTTGCTGAACAAGGGAAAAATAAAAGAACAATGAGATTTTCTTTCATCACAATTAGTTTTTTTTTTTTTTTTTATAAATAATATGAATATGATTGGCATCAGCTGTAGACAAAGCGATGCTCTGTTATAAAGATAGAAACACTGATTGGAATCTGAACTTGCTTTGATTGTCTCTAGTTAGGATCCACTTTGTTGTACATGTTAACTTGTCTCACTTGTTATGTGTTGTTTTTTCTTATATGTTTTTTTACATACTACTTGGCATGGCTACCCAGGAAACAGCTGATCACCTCCTATACCCAAATCCTGGATCAGGATTGATACACGAACAACACCTCCAATTTTTCCATTTCTTGGGATCACTCCTTGCGAAGGTATGTCATTCTATTACAGAAGCTTAGTCTATTCTGTGCAATGCTTTATCTATATTTAATATTTAATTCGCCTGTATGCTACGTTAGCTTTATCTATCATGGGCTTATTGATGAGGCATAATATACCTTCCTTGTAGGCCATGTTTGAAGGAATTCTTGTAGATATACCATTTGCAACATTCTTCTTGAGCAAATTGAAACAAAAGTAAGGTTTCAAATGATTTCCTCCTCTTTGGAAGACCTTGTATTGTAGAGATATTTATACACATGAATTTTCTCTTCTAATTGATTAGGTACAACTATTTAAATGATTTGCCTTCCTTGGACCCTGAGCTATATCGGCACCTTATTTTCTTGAAGGTTATTATTCTGACCTTTTCGCTTTAATATTTCTTGCATTAATACATTTTATTATGGCTCTAGCATTCTAATCCCTACCTTTGCCATGACATTCAGCATTATAAAGGGGACATTTCGGAGTTGGAGCTCTACTTTGTAATTGTGAATAATGAATACGGAGAGCAAACAGAAGAGGAGCTGCTTCCAGGAGGCAAAAACATACGTGTTACTAATGAGAATGTTATCACATTTATTCACCTTGTATCTAATCACCGTTTGAATTTTCAGGTAGTAAGATACTTCATTTCTAAGTAACTTAATGCATTTGTCTTATACCTGGCATGACAGTGGCACTTTGAAATGATGTAATTGCAGATACGACAACAAAGTACACATTTCCTTAGGGGATTTCAGCAACTTATACGGAAAGAGTGGATTGATATGTTTAATGAACATGAGTTGCAGGTATTGAACCTTCAAATTGTTATCCCTGTGAATTGAAACTTCTCCCGATATTAGTTGTTGTCATGCATAAATGCATTTAACATTGTTCAAATTTCTTAGCATTATTTTGATTCATTTATGCTTTTTATGTGTGTAAGCCTCTTAAGTTCCTAACATCTTTTCTCTGATGCTTTAAGATAAGGAAACAAACAATTACTGCTTTCACGCTGGCTGGCTGAAACATCTGCTTATCTTTCAAATTAAAAATTTCATCACCTGAGTGCATCTGTTAAATATAATTTTTGAGATTCTCTTAAATCCTCGAAATGTTTTTTTCTTTGCAGCTTCTGATATCAGGTTCACTTGACAGCTTGGATGTTGATGACCTTCGACACAATACTAATTATGCAGGTGGCTACCATGGTGTAAGTTTTATTACTGCCCCACTCATTTCTTTTTTGTTGGATTAGAATGGTTATTACATATTACACACTTGAATTTTCCTAGTTTTTTTTCCCAGTTGAAATGTCAGGAATGCAAATTGTTACCGACTTAACTTGTTAACCTATTTGTCATATTTATCAACAATCAGCTCTTTATATTTGCTTTCATAGGCTTATTTTCACTTCTTTGCTTGACAGGAGCACTATGTCATAGAAATGTTTTGGGAAGTCCTCAAAAGCTTTTCACTGGAAAACCAAAAGAAATTTTTGAAGTGAGTTTCATCATCTTTGATCTATGTGATTATTGTCCTCTTGTAAGGGCTACTATAATTATTAGCTTCAAGAATTACGTATGCGAGAGAGAGTAATAATTCAATGAGGTTCTGTTTAGGTTTGTGACTGGTTGTTCCCGGGGACCGTTGCTGGGATTCAAATATCTTGAACCTTTATTTTGCATACAGAGGTATTCATTGTACCAAATGTACTCTGCATTTTTTTCTTTCCATTTCCAAATAGAAATTAAAGATTTTACTATCAATTCATTTTGCAGAGCTGGTGGCAGTGCTTCTGCAGAAGCATTGGACCGGTTACCAACATCTGCGACTTGTATGAACCTTCTGAAGCTTCCACCGTATAGAAGGTTTCTCTCTCTCTCTCTCTCTCTCTCTCTCTCTAACTTGTAGCTTACCATAGAATAAGTAAGACTTTGAGAGATGTATTTGAATTGTTGGCACGGTTTGCGATGTTTCCTAAACAAGGCATGAATTCAGGAGTCGATTATAAATTAGATTGTGAAAGAAAGGAACTAATCATTCTTGTCTATTCCATATCATTATCCATAGTCAATTTTGATATTGACTTTTTCCTTAACCCTTCTTTTGCAATATGAACTTCTGGCATGACGGTAATGATGATCTGTGGTTATGGTGCGCAGCAAAGAGCAACTGGAAACCAAATTGCTATATGCCATAAATGCAGATGCTGGTTTCGATTTGAGTTGATGTATAAAGAACTCCATTCCTACACTCGATGACGACAGGCTCCGGTGGTAGGTCGAGAAATCTATATATGCATCGGTAATTTATATTTTATATTTAATTTGGAATTGGAATGAGTGTTGTGGGTATGAGAATTTTCTAAGCAATACCATCAGAGCTGGAAGGAAGATGGTTAGGTGGGGTTGGGCCAAAGGCCAAGCATAACAGTGAGCGAGTGTATAGATAAATAGGCAGTTAGCTGTTCGAGTCTGGTCGTTATCCACGGTGTATAGTCTGTTTTAAACAAAGATTAAGCAACAGATTGCGAATCTACTACGATATTTATGCAGCGCAGGGTGCGGGCAGGGCTCTTGGCAACTTGCAGGTTGCTATTTTCAAAGATGTTTTATTAATGCAAGACAAAGAACTATTCTTGTATTGTATGGTATCATGATTTTTGTAAATGAATAACAATAATAAACATTCTGCCTGCTCTCACTTGTACGTAATTTGCCATTTTTTTTACCAGTTCAGTTATTTCCGGTATTTAGAAGAAAGAATGTTGGACAAGTGCCACATCATATTGGTCTGACCTAAGGGTCGTTTAGCAAGATGACAAGCCTCTCAATTACATCCACGTGTATGTATTGGGGTTCACCTCGACTCAGTTACTTGCTTTCCTCAGTCGCCCACCTGTCATGAGAGATCCACATTGGGTTCTATAAACCATCTTCATTTACTCTAAGATTAGATCTGGAAGTTTTGTCCGAATCACATGGACCTTCTGTTCTAACTTTTGATGCCACCTTAACCAAAACACAGAGTCATGTAACACAGATTTAGCTTAACGAGCTACAATTTGCTTTAATTTTCATAGTATTTTTTTTATAACTATTGGCATTTGATCTATTGGTGGACTTGTTCAAATCGAGTATTACAGAGATCTATTTACTAGAGTGACTCTCTAACTTAGTTTGTTTCAATTATAATGTTAGGGTTAGGGTTGAGTAAAACTTGATGTGGAATATTCGATTTGATTTGACTTGAATAATAATTTCATAAACTCGACTCGAAAGATTTTTAAAAATGGGAGTTTGAATTATAAAATGGGAGTTCGAATAACTTGAAATTTTTAGTGATTAGTGGATCACTTTTTAAGTTTAAGTTAAGTCCCTTAGCTCTGCTAGTGCTTGATATATGCATATCATATGTGAAAAGATAAAGAAATATATGTATATCGTATATGGATATAAAAAGCCGTTTAAAATATAATCAATCAATACTATAGTATTATAAATAATTGTAATTAAATTTGAATAGAAATTTAAAAACTCGACTCAGTCGAACGCTCGTCCATAGTTAGAATTCAAAACACTGATCTTTCATGTTATGTTAGCACAAATTCGAATCTCAAAGGTATACACTTGTCTTAACTACAAGTATTTATATGATTGGAACAAAAGAAAAAGAAAGTGGTATATAAAGTATAAACCTAATACGCGCATGCAAGAGTTTTGTATTCGATATATCTCTGCTCAAAACGATATTGATTGAAATAAGATATCTTTAACTAATTTGCTCCAATCATGAAGGACATATGATGAAACACGCTACACCACGACTCAACTTCATTTCAAACTTTGAATCTCTTTTGTATTTGAGTTTCTTTCTTTTCTTTTGATGCTCTAATAGTATTTTTCTTTTAATTTTACAAATAAGATTAAGAATTATTGCTACCATGTATTATATTTATTTATTTATTTATTATTTTTTACATATCAATTAAAGATACATGATAATTTTTTATTTAGTTTATAAAATTAAAAGTCTGAATATCAAATAATTATATATATGTGATTAAGATCAACTTACACTGTGTAAATTACTTTTACACATTTTTTGAGACGTTGGATGAGGATAAATAACGATTATTTTTTTAATCTTTTTTCCTGTGATAATCTTTTCATTTTCTATTGTTAATCTCAGTCACCCATTTATATTTATCAAACGGTCCAAAAAGTGCAAAACTTCCAAATTTTAAATGGTATATGAGGTATATATATATATATTGAATAGTCTAAAGGTGATTACGATGTAATATATGTTAATACATATTATATTATTCTTAACCCTTTGACAATGTCTATACATCTAGTAGACAGTGCAAATTGAACTCATGAATATACTAAAAGTGCATATTATTGGACTTACACTTGTTAATTCTCAATCAATCATATCTTATTTTATATAATCTTGAAGAATATCCATCCGTGTGGACTATATCTTCATCCAGAATATTAACTGAAAATGACTCCCCTTTCCAAACCCCTTTTTCTACTTTAATTAATGCATAATTATTTCATGCACAATTACTTGTAAAAAATTTATTTATACAAGCGGCTTAATTTTAAGGTTTAAAGACTCCGTTTAAGGTTTAGAGTTTAGAAGCTTGAGTGTAGTAGTTTTGAATTTATAGGCTATTGATAGAATTTTAGGTTTAATGTTAAAATTTAGGGTTCATAAGTTAAAACATAAATCTCTAACCATATTACCTTAAAACCCAAACCCAAACCTAAACCCTAAATTCTAACCATGAACTCTAAATTTTAAATCCATACACTAAAACCTATAAACTCTAAACTAGAACCCTAAACCCTAAAATTAAAGCGCTTGTAGAAACAAAAAATTTCTACCGCATATGTATGAGATAATAATCCTTAATTAATTCCCCACTTACAAAAATAAACATCAATTCCTACCATGGATTATTATCCTATACACTAACGGTGGAAACTAAAAGTTTTCACAAGTACCTTAATTTTAGGGTTTATGGACTTAGTTTAAAGTATAGGGTTTAGCGGTTTCGGTATAAGAATTTAGAATTTAGGGATAGTGGTTAGAATTTAATGTTTAAGGTTTAGGGTTTAATTTTTAGGGTAATATGATGATGATTTAAGTTTTAATTTATAAACCTTAAATTATAACTCTAAACTGTAAATTTCAACCACTATTCCTAATTTCAAAACTCATACACCTAAACCTCTAAACCATACATCCTAAACTAAGTTCATAAACCCTAAAACTAAAAACGTTTGTAGAAACTTTTAGTTTCCACCGTCGGTGTATCAAATAATTATTCTTCTTGCCATATATTTCACTCATTTGTATATAAATGACATTATACCGAATATACCATTATCAACCTAACCAAATTCCCAACTGCCAGATTTTTTTTGAATCACAGTTTACACGCGCAAATATATATTGAAAAATTATGTCACGCTCGACGAGTACCGATGAGCATTATTAATTCAATTTATAAAAATTGAAAATTTAAAAGACTCACTGTATAATTATAAATTATTTAAAAATCAAAAGATAAATTAATTAAAATAAATTATTTTATTTTTAATTTTCTTGTAAACATAGATCAAAATATCTATCTACCCCTAAATTACAAAACCTTAATTTTTGTTCATTTAAAATTCAAACCGCCGCCGCTTTTTGACGTCGTTGTCTTTTACATGCCGTCGTTCCCCACCGATAAACATCATTTGAATAGCGTGAACTAATTCATAGATTTAATCACCATTGCAATTCACGTCCGCTAAATAGCCTCCTGCCGGACATGGATTTTAAGTATCATCCTGTTTTTTAATAAAATAGTATTGATTTAAACAATATTGATTTCAAGTGAAATAGCGTTGTTCATTTGAAACGGCGGCAGCGGCGGTCAGGCAGGGGCGGCATGGCAGCGGTAACGACAGGACGGCGGCGACGGTTTTAATTTCAAATGAATAAAAATTAGAGTTTGTAATTTAGGGGTAGATAGGTATTTTGATCTAGTTTAAAAGAAAATTAAAAATAAAATAATATATTTTAATTAATTTACCTTTTAACTTTTAAATAATTTATAATTATACGGTGAGTCTTTTAGATTTTTAATCTTTATAAATTGAATTAATGGTGCTCATCGGTATTCGTCGTTAGTGGTGCTCATCGGTGCTCGTCGAGTATGGCAGACTCATCCGTGTATATATATATATATATATATATATATATATATATATATATATATATATATATGATTTAATACATAAATAATTTCTTAAAATATGTCTTTTTTTATAACCACCAATATTCAATCAATTAACCGATTAAAATGATTAGATTTTGCATAGACATACTATAGAGATGACTCTCTCAATCTAATTTTTTTCTTTGACAACATCATAATTTGAATTCTCAACTTTGTTTAAAAAACATAGTACATTATCCGGTTAGACGAACTAATTAAGCGTTGTTCTTTCATGTTACCATTATTTTCACTTTTCATCACATCCGCTAAATGATACATGACATTCACATAAGACCGAATAAAATTCGTCTGCCCCTTTTCGGTGCCCCTACATATGCTCCAACACTAAAAAACACTACTAAATTAAAATCTAAACCCTAACTTAAATTCTAAATCCTAAACCCTACACCCTATACCCTAAAAAATACACCCTACCCTAAATTCCATAAACCCTAACCATAACCCCTAACCTAAAACCCTATACCCTAAACCCTAAAGTTAATTTTGAGCGTGGGGCATATGTAGGGGCACCGAAAAGGGGTAGAGGATTTCCATCCCATAAGACCACATGACATTACTAGATAAAAATATGATCAAAATATATTAAAAAAGAACCACATATAATAAAAATTAAATTAAAATAAAATCTGATTTGAAAGACTCGAAAAATGAGATTTCAATATTTAAAAGGAATCACACACAATAAAATTAAACTAAGTTCTTCACAATTAATATTTTTTCAGCTCAAGGAAACACATATATTTACTAGAAAAATTAAATATATGTTTATTTATTCATATATATATATATATATATATATCTCAATTTTGGAAGTAATAAATTAAATCATATGTATGGAATAAATTATTCTAAATTATAATCATATATATTTTATATAAATAAAAATATAGAATCATATTTATAAATATATGTTAATTAGTTAATTAATTACCTCAAATTAAGGGCAAAATCCTTGTATTTCTCCAATCAATTATTAATTAAAATTTATGGTGAGATCGCACATCTTAATTAACATAAATTATCTTAGTCAAAGAAAAAGATCAACCCAACAGTTGATCCATTAATATGTGGACACGTGGCATACAATTCATCACACTGGGAAAATATTAATAATTGGCTGCCACGTCCATTAACTTCCAAAATGTCAGTTATTTTTCTCCTTTTGTTTTGAGTTATCCTCACCACCGACTACCAATTTGATAAGGCTCAATGCCAAGTGTAGAATCACCACCGTCCGATCAACCACAGAGTGGGTTTGCTAGCTATTTAGCCGTTGGATTTCCACTTAAACATAAAGATATTGTGTTCTACCATACACACAATACATAGGTAGTGATAAATTGTAACCTGGGTCCTTATACTCTTCTCACTTTTGAAATTTAGTCCTACTTTTAATTTGGAGAAATTAAGAATTTAAATTTCAATTGATGACACTATCAACTTACTTCTTTATACTTTAAATTGTGTTCAACATGTCATGAGAAAAGCAAACACCAAGATGTACGTTATGATAATCGGTCTTCAAAACTCTCAGTTTACATGAGTGTTTGAGATCTTTTTGACAGGAATGAATATCTTTTTTCAAAACAAAATATCGAAACGAGGATAACCTAACAAGAATATGCCACAAAGAACACTTGATGAATCGTGGTAAGAGACACATTGATTATCTATGAGAAAATAGATGCGAAAATAGTTGGCATTCACTAGAAATGTTATTAATAACGACATACATATGATTTTATGTCAGAGGTGTGTACTTTTAAGAAGTTATATTGAAAACTGAAAGAACACATAATTACAAAATTTTAGAAGTACAGAATTAAATCATCAATAAAAAGTATACAAAAAATAACTAGATTTTAATTTAAAATTTCTAGAGATACAACCGCACCCGAGTATCCCTCGATCCATCCTTAATTAGTAATTACTAATCAAATTTTAATTTTCAAATCATACAAGTAAATAAGACCAACTTTTCAGAAGAAGAAAAAAACAAAAGTTTAAAAATACAAGAACCATAGGCAAAATTAAACCATCTAATAAAGGTAGCACCTTAATTTTTTTCTTTGAAATTATAAATCTAATCCTACTCAGAGGGGAATGAAAGGACAAAGATAATCAACTTAACTAACCGACAAAATATGCTTGTTAAACCCCTTAAGTTTTGTTTCCTCGACTTTTTAATGTGTCAAATGTTGAGAAGAGGCAAGTGTAGACTTTCCTTTTTCTTTTGCATGCCAAGCATTTTGAATAAAAAAAATCTAATAAATTTTCTCTCTAACATAAACCATAAAACAAATACAAAATTATCAAAATAAAATCAAACAAATTTATGGAAAAAAAATCAAAGAGATTCAGTTCTAAAGAGTTACAAAACTTTTCTTATTACATTTCAAAAAGCTTATAAATAGGGCACTAGACCCAACCCTTGTTTCACCAACACACCCACACACTGATTCCTCAATTTCTTACATCAAAACTTGAGTGTTCTGTTCCTTGTTTTTAGTTCAAAACATGTCTGCGAATGGTGTTTCTGATAGTGTTCCCAAGAGGGCTTACGTTGCATTCTTGGCCGGCAATGGTGATTACGTGAAAGGTGTTGTCGGTTTAGCCAAGGGTTTGAGGCATGCCAAGTCTTTGTACCCTTTGGTGGTGGCTGTTCTGCCTGATGTTCCCCGGGAACACCGCGAGATCCTCCGCTCACAGGGCTGCATCATACGCGAGATCGAGCCGGTTTATCCGCCGGAGAACCACACGCAGTTTGCCATGGCTTATTATGTCATCAACTATTCGAAACTTCGTATTTGGGAGGTAATAAAATAAAAACCCTCCTTTTTGCCTACTACTAACACATGCATCTACTTTTCTTGATTTGCTCTGATAATTATATTGTATTTTGATTAAATTTAAAATTGAATCGAGACGTATTTTTTTTGTACGAATACTTTTTTACTCATAAACTCAAATCAGAAATCGGATTAGGACAATTTTTTCTTAAATTATTTTCACTCAAAATCTGAACTTATTTTTGTAGATAATTTGTGATCATTTTAACAAAAAAAGCAATAAACCTACAACATTTACAAGATAACACTTAGAAAATGAACATTTATATTGGTTGATCTCTAAATCTATACATAATTGTATATCAATCATATCAATCCTATTGAATGTACTATTTGTTTAGCTTGATTCTTACATTCATTCGAGATATCAAACTCTTTATCATTTATAATGAATCGGGAGATATTCGTGTACTTTGCATATGTAGAACCATTTAATTATTTATGTGTGACCAATTGAGTTTAACTCGGGTGGCATGCTGCATGTACAATATACATGTAGATGCGGATTCAAACATGCATAAATGCTCAATATCATTCGATTTATAAGTTGGGAGGGGTTTAGATAGTATAATATTGTACTATCAAATTGTAGGTTAAATTTGTTCCACTGCTTTATAAATCTCATGGCAATTAATTAATTTGTAGTTTGTGGAGTATGAGAAGATGATATACTTGGACGGTGATATTCAAGTGTTCGGCAATATCGATCACCTTTTCGAGCTAGACGATGGCTACTTCTATGCCGTCATGGACTGCTTCTGTGAGCAAACATGGTCCAGTTCTCCTCAGTACAAGATCGGATATTGTCAGCAGTGCCCGGAAAAGGTCAAGTGGCCGGCTTCAATGGGGTCACCGCCGCCGCTCTATTTCAATGCCGGCATGTTTGTTTATCAGCCTGATCTTGTCACTTACCGCCGCCTCTTGGACACCCTCAAAGTCACTTCTCCTACTTCCTTTGCTGAGCAGGTAAATCAAAATACGCTGAATTAAAGTAGAAGGACTACATCACAATTTTAAGCATAGTAGAGGGACTAAAACTGTAATTTGACCTAATTTTACACTTCATGAAATTTCAAATCCGCCTTAGTTAAGTTTTGACGTGAATTACTATTCTTAATGCTAAATATTTTCTTCTTAACGAATAATAAATTTTGATTATTTATTTTATTGGAAAATTACAATTGCAGGACTTTCTGAATATGTTCTTCAGGGAGATTTACAAGCCGATCCCTCCTGTTTACAACCTCGTATTGGCTCTTCTATGGCGCCACCCCGAAAATATTGACCTTGGCAAAGTCAAGGTCGTTCATTATTGTGCAGCGGTATGTATGTATGCATGCACGTATGCATGTATCATGTATGTATGTATGTATGTATGTATGTATGTGAACTTTTACTGATGCATGGCCTGCATGTAAACATTGCAGGGATCAAAGCCATGGAGGTTCACTGGGAAGGAAGAGAACATGGAGAGGGAGGACATAAAGATGTTGGTGAAGAAATGGTGGGAAATTTACGAAGACGAATCTCTGGATTACAAGGGAACCGCCATTGATGAACCGAGAAAGCTCGACTCCTTGATTTCTGCACTTGATGAAGATGATGTTGTCAATGGCGGGAGGAAAGCTCCATCTGCAGCTTAAACAAACAATATCATCCATTCATTATTAGTATTATTATTATTATGCTATTAGTTTTTGATCATGCTTGGTTTTATTGGGCAGTAGTTTTATTTTGTTGAATATGCATACGGATATGTCGACATGGTATTAATTCAGTTGACATCGATACGCATACGTGACTATTGTGCTTTTTTAAAGCACTATTATGTTGGAAAAAAATAAGTTTTTTTTTTTCTGTAATTTGGATTTGTTTCCTTATATAAAAGACCAATTACCATAATTAATTAACAATTAGGTGTTTTTGTGAGGTTAATATTAATTTATGAAATTAGGGGGGATATTCCTATAGTAATGTTGATTAGAAAATCTTTCATAATGGCATTGGGTTATGATTAAATTTAAGTTGAATTAGGATATGGTTCCCCCCCCCCCCCCCAATTAATGGTTTTACTCATACGTCCAAGCCGATTATTCCGAGGTTGTTCGATTACTTGATTCTTCGAATGCTGCATATTGTTCCTTATCACTGGTTCGTGCTATTGCTAATTTTTGTTGCAGACACTGGATAACTGAGATTGTTTGGGTACCCCGAGAGATGAACCGTGTTGCAGACAAGCTTGCCAAAACTGCTGATACCGCTGCTATCGACCTGCTTCTCCTACAGCATCCGCCTATGGGTGTTATCCCTTTGCTTCAATATGATGCCCTAGCTACGGAAGGCATCGAATATTTGTACACCTAATTTTAGGTGTTCCTTTAATTCAAAAAAAGAAAAAGCTATTTTCTCTTATAAAATATGAATTTAAAATTTTACTCATGTGACGTTAAATTATTTATCTCTTATAAAACTCTCTCGATATTATTTCTTTCGTCTATGAGCCTCAAATCTAGAACCTTTCCATACAATTCAATAGTGTTAAAGATTGCATCAAATTTTAATTGGTAATATATTAATTTGAGATTCTAATTAATTCTATCGATAAAAGATTACTTGATTATTATTTATTAACTACATTTTTAGTTATAAATAAAGAGAGCAATTTTAACCAGGTCTGCCCCAGACCGAACCCACATTGAGCCCAATGTAGCCTGCCCCAATGACTACAAGTCTCTTAGGGACCTCAGACAGCGAAAATTCCACTGTTTTGATTGATTGAGTTAATTATCATTCAGTCATTGGCCACATTCACGGACATCTTGGTAAAAATACTGGTATTGAAGCAGTCCACGTGGTGTGTAAATCTCCCAATTCCCACTCTTCTGCACTGCAAACATGTGCAGCTAAAGTCATACTACTAGGGGCGTTCATAGTAGGTTAACCGTACTATTTAGCATAAATTATTGGTTAACCGTTATTAAATTGTAATCTAATTATTAAAAAACAGTTAACCGTTACTTAATGATTCGATTACAGATTAACCAATAACCTATTACAATCTAATTCTTTTGAGAATAATAAAATTATCTCTCCGATAAATATTATATTAAAATTTTTAAAAAATAAATTAAATAGAATTTCATTTTATGTCTAAATAATTTCATAACGGTTAAGCATTAACATCATTTTTAGCAGTTGGTTAACCGAAACAGTTTAACTTTAACAATAGGTTAATTAACCGGAAAAATTTAACGGTTACGGTTTATTTTGCACACGCATGCATACTATATATATAATATATGCTGAGCTACATTGTGTTTGTTGGCTGTTGAATATTATTGAAATGGAAACCTCCCCTTAAGTTGTTCAAAGTATTGATCATAAACTGGATTAGACAAAGATTAGTGATAAAACAAAGAACGTTAATTAAGATATTGGCGAGCATCTGTGATCTGTCTCCTGTCTGTCTGCTGGTTCCATACAATGCTTGTCTTTGTGCATGCGATTTCAAGGCTCCCAATTCATGAGACTTAATTTTTTCAATAATTGATGATTAATCCTTGTTCTCCCTCCACCCGTGACGCTGAAACTATAACCCGTGAATTCCATTGCGAAACGTGTCATCTCTTCATCTTGCCATCTCATCATGTAGCTGCAGCCTGCATGTGAAACTAAAAAAGACCCCACGGGCTCTTAGCCAATCAATGTGGGAAAAGAGGAGTGGCGGTGGGCCCAAGCATTCACCAATGGCTGAATCGCCTGCTAATCAACTCAGTCCGATGTGTCAATGCTCTCACCCACAAACTCAGCCAGTGGCAGGAATAATGAGAAAACCAAACCAAATTCTCTCTCTCGGCTGTTCTTCTACCTCAAAGTTAAACCCACCCGTGATGGCATAATTTCGACAGCAAAAAGCTTTGATTCGTCTAATATTCGGTTTAGGATATGTTTTTATTTTGATTTCTGATTCAATCGAGTTAAGAAATTTAATCTATCTATCTATTTGATTCAATTCGATTCTAACAACTATGATTAGGGGATTGGGACATTATATCTGTTATGGATTTCTTTCTTTTTGTAAGTTTGATGTGTGAAAGGGGATGGTATGAAGCTGTTGTTTGTGGACCACAGGATTTGGATGCACCCGTGAGTGTTTTAATTCTCTTGTCGTCCAAAGAGCTAAACTACAACACACAGTCACGAGATTTGTTGCTTTTCCATGACATCAGATGACCAAATCCTCACATTGCTTTGTCTCTACAGATTTCATGAAAAAAGTTAGATGTCACGATTCGACTTAATTCGTTTATATTTTTATGACTAGAGGCGACAATCGATTTTCTTCATCGCCTTTTTAATTAAAGTGGCTAAACCAAATTTAATCTTAAAAAACCGAACTGATTACCTCCTTTTTGTCAAAACCGAATTAATCAAACCAACATAATTTCGATCCATTTGTTTGGTCAAAGGACAAAGTTGCAAACATTATACAAAAGAAATTGACCTTTAGTATTGATGTTTATGGTGTTACTTCAACATATTTAAAATCTTTTCTTATTTCTAACTCTTAATGAGTCGAGTGGTAAGAAGTTCGATATTTCTTAAATAAGATTTCGAGTTTGAACTTTTCCGAACTTAAAAACCAATGTTGGGAAAGCTTGCCCTCTTGTATAGGGGTCCATTTTCTTGGAGAGCCAGCTGGTAACATGAACACACTAAAACCTTAAAAGATTCAAGTTGTAGCTTTGGTATGCTTGATAAAATACAAACAAAAGTAAAATCTCTATAAGTTAATATTTTTTAGATTAATAAACTCTATTAAATAATAAATTTTTTCTGTCCCGACTTATGCCAATGTAAAAAATCATCAAATTCGATAAGATAATAATATAATAATTTTTTAGATATTCCCTTTATAAATATAAAGGTCCCGTCAAAACTATAAATTAATAATTCATAAATATTACAATTACTATCTTGGTAACTTGTTAAAATATGAATCTATTGTAATCTGTTTCTTTTTAAAATTCAAATCTAATTCAATTTCATCTCTAACTATAAATTAAGTACATGCATCAGTCTAGTTAGATATAAATAATTTGATACATGAATATATTTAATAATATATACATGAATCTACTTATTTTTAATTAATTATAATATTATGTACAATTTACAATTTATTTGCACACAATATCTTTATTAAAGTTATATTTGCTTAATTGAAATTTTTTTAATTAATAAATTATCAATATATTAATATCTCTAAATTAATAAAATTTTATAATCTAAAGGTATTAATTTATAGAGGTTTTACTGTTTGAAAAACATAGCATCTTTGAACCACACATCATATGACATAAAAGCAAAAAAGAAGAGAAAATAAATCTTAACATCCACTGATGACCAATGAAGCACCAAGCCAAAGCCAAAGAACCTTCTGCCAAATTTGGCACACTAAAGCAAACCCTCCACCAATGCTATGCATTGTTGATATTAGAATCAATAACAACTTGACACGTGTCGAACCGTCACGCAACCACAGTTTTTCCCTGTGGAACTAGTGCTTCACTATAAATTAGGACAACCCTTTGGCTCATTTCTTCAAATCCTTACATCACTTGTAAAAACTCACCATTTTGCTCTGTTCTTAGCCTGCTAGATAGTGATACATTGTGTTGCTCGAATGGACGCCGGTCGGAGGTGTTTGTTTATATGGATGGTGGTGGCAATGGTCACCCTTTGTACCGGCAATGCGAATGCGAGATATCATTACCACAAGGGACGGAAAGTTAATGAGTCATCTCCTCCTCCATCTGCTGAAGCACCAGCAGCAGCTCCTTCGGTTCCTTCAACACCTGCTGACCCTCCTCCTGCTAGCTCACCATCGATTCCCTCGGATCCGTATCCGAACGATCCCGGTGATACATCGGACTGCATTTTCGACGTGACTTCGTACGGTGCAGTGGGTGACGGTTCTTCGGATGACACTGCAGCTTTCAAGGAAGCATGGAAAGCTGCTTGTTCCGTAGAATCAGCCACTATTTTGGTTCCTTCCGATAAAGTTTTCATGATCACTTCCACTATCTTCTCAGGGCCTTGCAAACCTGGACTTGTGTTACAAGTAAGCATTTTTAGAAGTTAATTCCTTACAGACAATTTGTGACAGCAATGTCAAACACTTAATTTACGTATTCGGTTTACGATAAAGGTTAATTTGTGTGATTGAATGGTGGAAGGTTGATGGAGTCCTAATGCCACCGGAGGGACCGGATTGCTGGCCGAAAGCAGATAGCCGCAAGCAATGGCTAGTATTTTATCGACTTAATGACATGAAGCTCACGGGTAATGGAATCATTGAAGGAAACGGACACAAATGGTGGGAACTCCCTTGCAAACCTCACAGGGTACTTTTACAATACTATATTCCATCACTTTTCATATACTCCCTTATCTTATTATTATTTTTCAAGAAATGTGTGGCCCTGAATTCATGTGATGATTGTGACTAGGGTCCAAATGGTTCGTCTCTGCCAGGACCATGTGATAGCCCTGCTGTAAGTACTATCTAAACAATGTGTTGATATCTGCAACTATATATTATCAGTGTATCGAATATTGACTCGTGCTTTATACAGATGATAAGGTTCTTCATGAGCTCGAATTTAGTAGTGAGTGGCTTGAGGATCCAGAACAGCCCTCAGTTTCATATGAAATTCGATGGCTGCGAAGGGGTTTTGATAGAGAAGTTGTCCGTATCGACACCAAAGCTTAGTCCGAACACTGATGGGATCCACATCGAAAACACTAAATCTGTTGGAATTTATGATTCTATGATAAGCAACGGTGGGAGACATGTTTTATTATTGGAATACACTGTTTACGTCTGTAATAATGTAGAAAAAAAAAACTCATGGTTTTGCTCTGAACAGGAGATGATTGCATTTCGATTGGTACTGGATGTTCAAATGTAGACATCAATGGCGTCACCTGCGGTCCTAGTCACGGGATCAGGTATCGTAGACCTCCGTGCTCTTTTCGCTAGTTTAACATAGTTGTTGGGCGTTGAAAAATGCTTTTTGGTTTGGTTTCAATGCTAAAGACACTCTTAGCTAACTACTAAACCGGACACACCGGTAAGATTGGCCGAACCCTGTAGAATCCGGTGATGTCTGCAAAAACAGATGAAAAGCACCTAGCAACTAATTTCTTGAACAGAAAGTTATTTTTGGTTACTTTTGCTGTCGAAAAATGCTCTTGAACAGCCAAAAGCAATGCTAAACATGGGTCCAATAGCATTCAATTGAGTGAGGTACACTTTAGTTGATGTAAAAGGTAAAAACTACTTGAAACATTGTAACAAATTTTATGTGCAGATTGTGTATGGTCGGTCTCATATGTCGTTTTCGACACTAAATGAACACATCAACCAATTGCTTTTGAGCTGTAAATAGTTGTCATGTCTTAAAACAGCTTGATCATAAATGAAGAACATTAAGTACTGAGCCAAGTTCCTTTATGCAGCATTGGGAGCCTTGGGGTGCAGAATTCCCAGGCATGTGTTTCGAACATAACCGTACGCAACACCGTCATAAGAGAATCCGACAATGGAGTGAGGATCAAGACATGGCAAGGGGGCACCGGTTCGGTCTCAGGCATATCGTTCGAGAACATCCAGATGGAGAATGTTCGGAACTGCATAATTGTGGACCAATACTACTGTATGTCAAAGGAATGCCTGAACCAAACATCAGCTGTTCATGTCACAGACATCCAATACAGGAACATCAAGGGAACGTACGACGTTAGAACCCCTCCTATCCATTTCGCGTGCAGCGACACCGTGGCCTGCACGAACATAACGATGGCGGAAGTTGAGCTTCTGCCACATGAAGGAGAGTTGTTGGATGATCCGTTTTGTTGGAATGCTTATGGAATTGAAGAGACATTAACTATACCTCCCATTGGTTGCTTACAGGAAGGCATGCCCCAGACAATAACAGAGACATCTCAGTATAGTTGCTGAGATTAAAGAGACTAGA
Organism: Hibiscus tridactylites; assembly: GCA_958450335.1. Lineage (NCBI taxonomy): Eukaryota > Viridiplantae > Streptophyta > Magnoliopsida > Malvales > Malvaceae > Hibiscus > Hibiscus tridactylites. Next base: position 84,983,030 of record OY288270.1, read on the forward strand.
TTTTAATTCCCATATATATATATATATAATTATTACTATCAATAGAAAATACTTTAGCCTTAGGTTTCATCCCTAATAGGGTTTGTTTTCCCCTTATTGTGTGATGAGATGTACTATTATTAGTATAGTAGCAATGACCAAATGGGTATATATTGTATACTTGTAATCATTGAGAATGTATTTATTGTCAAATTTCTAATATAAGTCTTCAAAAATATCCACCAACCCTTGTACCTTAAAAACTCAAATTGTTGCATTTAACCGTGAATAGAATATGAAACTGAATTAAGTTAAACGAGTCGAGTGAACACGTCACAAATTTTCGATTTTTCTTCGATAATCAATTGTATTATTATTGGTAGTAGAGTATACTTTACACAAGTGATAGCCAAAAGCAGGAGCTTAAACAAGAATAGCAGTATGGGAAATGCATAGCAGACTTGCTGCAATTGCATACTTATTCAGGGATTAAACTATTTATCTTAGCCCCAAAGGACCGACGTTGGGATCTTTTGAATCAAGTGCATTGCTGCAACACATCCTCCTACCATTGTAGCTTGAAGCAAGTTACTAATCCCCTGTTCTTTCATCTCCATGGGAAGCAGATCATCAATTTCCTTCTCGATATATTGCGCATCAAACATGGTAATTCGACAATGCAATGGTTACATTCCTATCGGTAATGTCATATACACCGATCCAAACGCCGACTTACGACATTTCAATTACCTGTAGGATAATATTAATATCCATAGTTGGCACTAACGAACACATAGCTTCTAGCCTTCTACTTGTTCAAGAAGTAGGCTTGTCGCATGCATGCAATAATGAGTGGATTAAAAGTAACCCACTAGGGAACCCCATACGCGAATTACATGCTCAAGTTGGCCAAATCAACAGCCACAGAGCAGCCATGGGCTAAAGGAGAGCTGGGGAAGAAGACATTGCAGGGCAAAAAGACAACCATTTTAAGTCCTAGAAGTATTTGAAGCAATTTCAAGAAACAACACACTACAAGAATTAAAATACCCTATGGAAAAAACCAGGAACAAGAAAAGAGAAAAGCTCTGCGTTTGCCGGGAGTCGAACCCGGGTCTATTGCTTGGAAGGCAATTATCCTAACCGTTGGACTACAAACGCTAGTTGACATTAGACCATTTTTATTTTTGTTTACTTCTAAAACATTGAAAACGAAGTTGGTAGCATCTGTTTACTTGAAGAAGAAGAAGAAGAAGAAGAAGAGACCACACCATATCCATTAAGTGCTCCAAGGAAGGGGTGATTCCTAGAGTGAGTAGATGCTTGATTGGCTTGTATCGAATTATTTTAACGTAAAATATGAAGTCGAATTTATATTTAATGTACAGACAATACTCATTATTGTTGTTATTTAAGTTTTATGATAAATCAAAATTAATATTATTATCTGCACTTTTAAAAAATAATTTGTGTTAGATGACAATTCTTATATAATGTAGAGTATATTGAAAATACGATATTGAACAGTAAACATGTGTTTACTTGTTACGTAAATAACTTAAAATGAGAGTTCAATTTTTATTACCGTGTCAAATTCAAATAATTCATGTGATGATATAAACATATTTAAATTTGATTCATGTGTTTTAAATATGTTCCACAATACTTTAAACTATCATTTTGAACACCCAAATTAGTAACTAACCTAAATGAAGGACTTGTATACCGTATTGATACTTTAAGACTACATTTGAATGAAGTTTAGGGACTAATTTAAGGTTTGATTCATAATTTAGGGGGGTTTTTTAGTTTAAAAACACTTATTTTAAGCACTCTCCAGTCTCCAATCCAAAAACACAGTGAGCTAAAAGCCTAAAACTATTGAAAATTTGAAATAGCGACTTGGCAACAAAAGTAAAACAAAAGAAATAAACTCGAGACCTTTTAGACTCAGTGACAGTGAGTGAGTCAAAGGCTAAACCGTATACCGGAACAGAAGGAAGACGAAGACGATAAACATGTCTTCTTCTTCTTCTACTTCTGGTATAGCATCGGACTTTGTAGCCGCATCGAAATCAGCCGTTGTTTCCGCCGGCAGCGTGCAAGTCACAACCTTTACGGAGCTCGTCGATGAAGTGACCCTCCACTTTCAGATCATTCGCCTCGCCAAGCAGGTATTCCAATTCCTTGACTTATTTAATATTAATCTCACGAATTTGCATATTTATCTTTTAATTAATTGATAGATATACGTTTGGATCGGCTCTGACTCTGCTAAACTGGGGAATTTATATGCCGCTGCTCCTACACGACCTGTAAGTTTCTTTTTTAATTATTTCCCTTCAATTCATTACTTTGTTATCATTGATTATGATATTGATTTGGTATTGCTGCTAAAAGAAAAAAGATTCATCATAATGAATAGAATAATACGGTGAGCGTGACTTCAATTCTTGGAGGTGCTTCAGATAATACTGGTTCTGGAATTGCTCGACGATTAGGTCAGTTTTCTTCAATTTTGCCTACATTTTGAATACTAAGTTTGCGGTCTAATTACTGTTTTAGTCCTTCTACTATGCTAGAATTTTGATATACTCTAAAATGGCGTAATTTGGTCCTCTGATTGTTTAAATTGATATTAGTTGCTGCCATGGGTCGGAAATTTTTCATTATTATTATTCGGTCACACGAAAACCCAATCAAACATTTTCAACCAAGGGTAAATTTGTTTGTTAGTCATATAAGTTAAATCCTAAATTTCAATATAATAGAAGGACTGAAATTATAATTGGATTTCTTTTTTCCTCTCTTTGTGGTTTGAACTAAAAGCAAATTGATTGGTTTGCAGTGGTAAAGACTGGACTTAATATAATTGTGGCTTGCAATATCCCAAAGAACAACCCCATGCTTGAGGTTTGGTTTTACTCATTGATAATTTGTACTTTGATTCAAGCAATATCTGCTTTGTGCTCAGTTCATCATTTTGTTCCCAGGCAAATGCTGAAAAGAAGTTGATAGAGAAGCTAATAACCATGGGATACTCGAGGCCGAAATCCCGATTCCCGGGGCCAGAGTTGCCGTCCGCGTAATTGTATCCGGTGAGCAATTAGATCAAACATGTCCTCGTAACAGTGAATTTATTTTGCATTGTACCAGTTAGCAATTAGACAATGTAGCATCAGTTATGGAATCCTTTTTAACGCATTTAACCAGCAAACATAATGCTCTCTGTTTGTTAGCTCCCTTATATTTTTATTTGGATTACAAGTTTGCTGTTGAGTTTAATGCTAGTAGTTTAACACTATTACAACTTGAATTTGGATTTCAATGCTTTTGTTGGCAAAGTTGGCATTCAAATTTGATATGGTTGATTACAAGTTGAATGATTGATTATGAGTAGGTAGAGTAAAACTCAACTCGAATTGAAAAAATAGATTTTTTCATCTAGACTCAGACACAAAAAAAAAATAACTTGACTCTAATCGTAATTTTATAAACTCGGACTCAAAAAAATTCAAATAAAATTTAAATTAGCAATTAATGGATTAAATTTCAAATTCAAGTTGATAGTTGAGTCTCTCAATTTTGCATGATATATTTATATTGCATATGGTATGAAAAAGAGTTAAGATCCACTTACATTGTGCAAAATTAAATTACTTTTGTCCTTTTTTTTGAATCGTTAGATGATGGTAATATGACTAAAATTATTTTCTTATTTTTTTCAAGTAAATATTTTAACAGTTTCTACTATTAATCTCATACATCTATTTACTTTCATCCAACAATTCAAAATATATATATATAATTATATCAGGTTGTTTAAACTAAAATCAATTAATACCATATAATTTTAATTCAAACAAATGGACTTAACTCGAAAATTTTTCAAAAGTAATTTAAGTTATAAAATAAAATTTAACAACTTAACTAACTTGAATTTTTTTTATTCAAACTCAAAAAAAAATAATAAATTTTGATATATAAAATAAAAACTCAAAATTTTTTATAGCAAAATAAAAGCTAACATGAGCCACACCAATATATATCAAAACATCACGACTTTAGTGTTGGATTCTATAAATACAAAATGAACTTCCCCACCCCATGTACGTCAGAATGTCCTATTCCTTCATGTGCCATATTAAAACCCGTAACCAAACAAAGCGACTTCGAGAGATAAGATTAGATTAGATGTCATCCCGGCCACATGGTCATCCCATAGGCAAGGCAAGGCAAGCACCATGCTCATAATTTTAAGCACAGCACAGCCTAATCAACCCTATCCATCCAACACAAACACCTACAACGTGGAGTATTCGGACATATATCTGCACTCGATACTCAAATATATATATATATATATATATATATCCGAGCACTGCAACACAAATTCATAAAAGTGAAAAAATATCGAATACATATGATAGACCCTGTACAGAAAATCTCATGATCAAACAATGCCATTTCTGGAAAACAAACTAATCTTTCTCTACAATCTACAAGTAGATACGTAAATTGAATCTCCATAATAATTAAAAAAGAAAAAAGAATTCCCTCGCTTGCCTCATCTCTGCTGAGTCTAGGAGGGGTGGTGGTACATTCTGCTGTCCGACCTTGAATCTGGATCGTCACTCCTATCAGCGTCCGAGTTTCTCGGTTCTGAGTTTGCTGCCTGGCTCCTTCTGCGCCTTCTATCCTGAAAAATTTAGCCACGGTTACAACCTTAAACCGGACATTCTCCTGACAGACAATCTAACTAAAAGCAAAGAAGTAGTTGACAATCTTCCATCCTTTAATATAGAGTTTGAGTGATAACACCGAGTAACTGGTTTAAGGTATCAAAATCGAACCTCCCGAGGAATAGGATACTCCTCTGATTCAAGCATGCGAACAACCTGGCTCATCTTTGGTCTTTTATCAGCATCGGGATCAACACATCTCAGAGCAGTCAAAAGAGCCCGTTTAAGAGCACTGGTCGATGGTCTAGTCTCTATATTAGGATCAACTACTTCCTCTGAGCGGCGTTGTTGAACCATCATCTTTAGCCACTCAACCATATTTACCTGAGAGTATACCATACAACAAGATTTACGTCAAACGAATTATTATATCATGCGTGCTATGTCCGAAATTACTGACAAAAGAATCAGACAACATTGACATCATGAGATGATCCAGGATGCAAAGAGCTTTAGTAAATTTCGAGCACATACTATCCATGTCTCAAAACAACAAAACTTCTAGTAGTAAAGATGCATTCTTCCGTACCTCAGGCTGAGGGCGACCATAATCAACGGGGTACCTTCCGGTAATTGCTTCTAAGAGCACCACACCAAAGCTATAAACGTCACTCTTCTCATTCAGGAGGCCGGAGTTTGCATATTCCGGAGCAACATAACTGGAAAATTATTCAATCCGAAGAAAAAGACTTAATGAATGATTTTTTTTAGATTCTTTAAGGATACTAACAAAAGTTGAGAAGGCCAAGGCAGTAGGTTGTAAAGAAAGGATGTTATTCTCACCCAAAGGTACCCATAACTCTTGTCGTGACATAACTTTTCCCGTCGCCTAGCAATTTGGCCAGACCAAAATCAGATATCTTAGAATCATAATTTTCATCAATCAATATATTACTCGATTTTATGTCTCTATGCACAACTTTTGGTTCAATAGCTTCGTGCAAATAAGCCAACCTGCAACATTTAGTGTTCGAGTAACGAAAGGAGATTAAACTGAAAGTATGCATTAACAACGAAGATTTAGTTAAATGCAAACTTACGCCTTGGCAGTACCAAGAAGAATCTTTATACGAGCCTCCCAAGTGAGATATCCCTTGTAAGACATATCTCCACGGAGCCATTGCTCTAAATTGCCATTACTGACATATTCGTAAACCAACATCCTGGAGTTATAGCCAGAAATTTAAAAAACATCAGTAAAGATATCTTTCCTTTCTATGCAACCCAGATTATAAGAACACAAATATAACAATTTATTAACATCAACTCTCATATGGGGATGCAAAATCACGGGCAGCCTCCTCGATCTTTATAATAGGGATTACATAAAACAATAGAGTACCTTTGAGTTCCCTCGATGCAGTACCCAAGAAGTCGAACTAAGTTTTTATGCCGCACGTGACCAATGGCTTCAACTTCCACTCGGAAATCCCTGTCAGCTTGCCCCCTAAAAGAACATAGAACAAGAGTGAGCGAACCTTAGAAGCTATGGACAACAAAACACGACCGAAAGGATTAATCTTCTATGCAACATACATATTGTTAAGGAGCTTTTTGACAGCTACGGGGGTACCATTAATCAGATTGCCCCTATAAACAACTCCATATCCACCATCACCGACAATATTATCCTTTGAAAACCGATTAGTTGCAAGCTGTAGGTCTCTAAGAGTGAACCAGTGACCCCAGCCGAGGTGCGAAAATTCAGGTAGACCCGACAAAGGTGAAGGAGCAGTTAACGGATGTGAAGAAGGCCTGAATGTGGAAACCGCCCCGGTGCCTCTCTCTTCTGCCAGTTGAGATCCTTTAACGTCTTTCCCCAAATGATTAAACGAACCAGACTGGCCACTGTCATCCCCGTTGTCAGCATTAAACAAAACCTTCTCGGAATCTCTGTCACTGAATTTAGCGTCAAGGGTGTTCATACCACTGTTGTTCGCCGAAGCTTGATCTACTCTTATCTCCTTAATTTCCTCCGAAACATAAGGCGCTTGTCTTACGAGAGGCAAGTCATTACCCGTTCTGGTTTTCTTTCGAAAACTAAGCCACAGCGATATTCCAAGAATAACTAAAAATACCACCCCTAAGCAAATTACAATAAGTACCCACAACTGCATACCAATGTATGTTTTTGATAGAGTTTTGTTCAGATCGGTCGCCATTTCGCCAACACCGATATGCCTGACGAACGATTAACCGAAATATCTTAAAATCACAATCTACATCTAATAGTGAAAAAAAGGCACATATCTAGCATTTATTCAAATATCAATCGATAGTCCAAGCAAATTTCATTTCCAATTACATAAGATATAGCAAATCACATATTTCAAACCAAACAAGAACAGTTGGGAAACAAGTACAGATCTTAGACCACAATCAAATTCCCAAAATAAACCCTAAGATCTTCAAATCAAAGTACACCGACTGCACTAAACAAATATCAAAAACCCAAAACATCAACATTTCCCATGACACAACCCACAATCATCAAACAAGCTGAAACATTTCTAAAAAAAACGAATTCCAGACATCATTTGACTGGATCAATATAAAAAAGTCAAAACTTTGAGCTTTAGATGCCATTAAACAAAGTGAAGAGCATTTAAATCAGAACAAACCTGGTTCAGGCAGTGCTGGTTAGAGACAAAAAGAAGCAAAAATTGGACTTTGGGTGTTTATAATGGGAAAAGAGCTAAACCCCAAAGTGAAGCACAGGGAGAGAGGCTAGTGCAGCATTTTCTAAAAAAGAAAGGATTTTTGTGTAGGGTTTTCAATGCTTTTTTCTGGGTTTGTGAGACTGAGAAATGGGTTCGGCTTTTTGGGCATTGGGTAATGAGAAAATGTGGAATTATCAGAGGTAGGTAATGAGGAAAGACATGGCTTTTACAATTAACAGTGCAAGTGGAAGCAGCTAAGCTTTTATACAACTAATGTCAATTGAATTCAAAGTTTGCTCTGCTGTCTTTTCTTTTTCATTTTTTTTTCAAACTTCTTTTTTATATATAAAAACATTATTGGAATCAATTTTAAAATGGGAATCCATTGAAAGTCACAAAAGGAACCGCTATTGTTTTGTGGGCGTTTTTTTTTTGTTTTTTATTTATCTTCTTAAAGTATTCTTTTCTAATAATTTGAATGGTAAAGTATATAAATGGTCATTCAATTTTTAAACCACTATTAATTTAGTCATCATCGTTAGCAAAACCTATCAATTTCAGTCACTACTGTTAAATTTCGTAAGTGCATGTCACTTTTAATAAAATAATGACACATATTATTATTTAATTAATAAAAAATAAGATTTGTTAAATCGGTTTTCTAATATTAAAAAATGTTTACAATCATTTCATATATTTTGTGTTTGAGTTGGGGTGAAATTAGTTATCAAAGCGTTGTTATGTTTTATTAATATGTTAATGTTGATAATGCATGTCATTCATCGTCGACAATAATGTTTGTTTGCATTTTTTCAAACTATTTAGTTGTATTTTTTACCCTTTACTTATATGATTTATCTTCAATATTCAACTATTAGTTTTTACTCTTTATGATTTTAGAGGAAATGACCAATTAATGTTAAGTTAATATTTGATGCTCAAGTATTGGAATTTTTTCCCATAAGGATGCCTATTTATGTTTTAAAATCTTAACCCTAAATCTTGAACTTTAAATTATAAATCATAAATTTAATATCTTAAAATATAAATTCCTAAACTCTAAACCCTTAAATCATAAAACAAACATGCTTGTGTAAACTGAAGTTTACACTGATAGTGCATCTAATATTTTTTTCATTAATGTAAGAATTAATATTTGATACACTGTCAGTGTAAAAAAAATTTGGGTAGACTATATAAATGGTCCCCCAACTATGCTTCAATTATCTTTTGCGTCCCCCGACTATCAGAAGTTACAAATTAATCCTCCGACTTAAAAAAGTAACAAATTGGTCCATAGTCGTTAAAAAAATTAACGATTGATGACGTGGTAGTTAACATAAATTGGCATAGTAACACATTTAGTCTTCAACTTTTACAGTATATTTTAACTTGATCTTAATTCTAAAAAAATAACCCTTAAAATTTCAAAATTTTATCAATTTAATACATTTCCTTCTCCCCACACAATCCTAAACAAAATCCACATTCTTTCTAAAACAAAAATCAAATTTTGGTTACTTAGATGACTTGAAATCATGACCTTAAGAAAAAAGAGACGGTTATAAGGGTTAACAAGTACGAAATTTGAATATGACAAATAAGTCTTCGAAGTAAACTCCACCAAATTAGGCTTTCAAAAACTTTTTACCCCTTTTCGTTTATTTTTCTGGATTAATTTTATGAAAAAAATTCAAAATCGAATTTTGAAATTTCAGATTTTCCAAGTCCTATTCTAAGGATCTAACTATCGAATTTTTGTGCAACCAAGACATGCTACTCTCTTTAGCCAACAGAGGTTTAGATCTCCAAAGGTCGACGAAAAGTCCACGAATTTGAAACCAATCGAATGAGTGTTATTACTTTTTTTTTGTCATTTTTATCAATTTTTTTCTTAACTTTTTGAGTCTTTAAACAATTTAAATGTTAGTTTGTGTTCCTTGAAGAACGACAAATAACTTGTTAGTGGACTCTGTAATTTCTCAAACAAAATATTCTTGAGCATTTTTTTTCGTTTTTAGGTTGGACATGGGATGGCAACGGGGCGGGGTGGTTTTTTGGCCGCCCCGATCTATAAGGTACTAAACTCAACCCCGCCCCGATATAATAACCCTTAAACTCAATCCCGCCCTGACCCGCCTCGAAAATTTTTAAAATTTTAATCTTCATCGATGATAAATGTTAGATTCGACCAATCTTCCACCACAATCACAAATTATGGTTTTAAGGGACTTCAAACCTATATAAAAATAGAATAAAACAATTTTAAATTACCCACATGTTAAATTACTATTTTTGTCATCCCTAGTTGGACAGTGGACTCCGTTGTTTCTTTTATTTTATAGCATGAATCTTGAAAAATTTGAGGATAAATGAAGCCGTTATAGATGTTTTTTAATTGGTTTTTTTAAGAGTTGATTTTAAAAGAAGAGGAAGAAATAAAGATTTAGGTGTCATTATAGGTTGCAGAATGGTTATGAATGACAATGACTATGAAAGAATGGTGATTGAATAACTCCACTAAACCCTAAACTCTTAAATAACTCCACTAGTAGAAATTTTATTTTCCACCGCCAGTATATAAGATAATAATCCTTAATGTAATTATTCTATTTTATAATTTTCATAGACTATTCTTCCCCTGGACTTTTATTGTATTTTATTATTATTTATTTAATAGAACTAAGTATTATTTAAAAATGAATTTGTCTAGTTGTGATTGAATAAGTATGGAATTTTGCTGCTTTTAGATTGTTGATTAATGCCTATAGTAAATAGGACAGCTGTTTGGGGATTATGCGTTTTACATAAAATGTCCATTCAAATTACTTGAACTCTTTCTCTCTACATATACACATAAATGTCTAATTATGGTTTTAATCCCCTTACCATACAAAATGTCAATTCAAGTTTACTTAAACAATGACAAGCTTCTCAGTGTACAAAGGATTCTCCTTCTCCTTTTCCTCTCCAAGCTCTTGTACAGCTCCTTCGGAAGGAATGTACCCAACAGCTCAAACACATTCGAGCATCTCGCCAACTTTTGTTCATCATTCTCCTCACATTACCCATGTCTTCCCATCTGTCGGCGTTGGCGTACATATCAGTCGTGTACCGGCCGGAACTCCGGAAGTAAACAAAAGTGGTGTTATCGGGACTAACACCTTCCTTCTCCCTTTCCTTGAAAATGGCAAAGCCCCCCAACCATGCAATTCCATGAAGAAATCCTTTTTAAAAGTTTCATAAGGGAAAGTGAATTTATTAGGAAGAACAGAGTCAGTCTTGAAACATTCGCAAGTAGGATGCGGTGAGCAGGTCGTTGAAGTTGATTGAAGAGGTCTAATGCAATTAAAAGTGGTGACTTGTACCAAAAGTAACAAGATAGCAAGTATCAAAGAATACTACACTGAAAACGTTATAAATTAACCAATATAGGAAGTACATCTCAGTTTAACCAAAAAAATGTTGCAACAAGTTAAGCCCTGCTCCTACCTATTAGTCACCTCATCACCAAATCAAAAGAAATTAGACCAAAATTGTTGATTTCTTTTTTCATTTTTTTTACAAATAAAAAGCAAATAGAAGGCAGCCACCGCAGCTCCAAGAGAATGTAGAGACGTTACTGTTACTGCATATGCCACTGCTCTGCAACAAAGAACGCATCTTTAGCAAGGGAATGAAGAGAATCACAGCCTTTTCTAAGCACAAATCTTCGAAAATCTAGTATTCATCATGTATATGAGATGCATTATGGTGCCACGCACAAGAATAAGAAGCAAATCCAACTTAAGGTGCATATGGTTAGAAAAGTTCTATTGCATTTGGTTCCCAGATTAATGCAAGGAAAATAAGATGCAAGCAATAAGCGCAAATACTTATCGCTCAGCAACTTCAACAGACTACGTACTCATAGGCAGAATATACAAATATAACGGGCAATTTATCAAGAACATAAGGCAAATGTAGCGCAAATTATCAAACGGTATAAAAGCCTATTTACAATCAACATCACCATGAATAGAAATAGCATTACAATTTGACAAGTATGCTAACTTGATAATTCTGGGTCTAATATATGCCGTTCGGAACTGTTAAAAACCAGCAATCAAATTTACAACCCAAAATTTGTACAAAAAGCTGGATATATCTGTATATAGTTATTTCATAAGCTAAATTCAACAAATAAACCCAGCCATCAAACAATCTTCAAATTAGTGCCATTCAAGTTTCAATGGGAGCATCCAATATCTATATGCAGACCGGAAATGACAACAAAAGAAGGAATGAAACAGACCAGAAAAGGGACTTCAGTTTTTGGTGTTTCTTTTTGCCCCAGTATTCTTTCTTTTGGGGATACTTTAAAGCTTGTTTCAACATCCCAGGAATAAAAAAAAAATCAGCTAAAGAGGTACAAAAATGAAACAAGAACAAATAGTGTTATAACTGAAAACAACAACAAAGAAGTTAAAGTTAATATTCAAGTCCCCAAATTCCACAGAATCTCATGTTAAATGATACTGCAGCAACTACAACGAGTTGTTCACTTCTTAATAACCACTCAATGAATACCAACTGAAATAAAGGACAAGCTAGTTATACATCCTATAAAATTATATTCTTTGTTTATTTAGCATCTATTGAAGTATCCCACCACCCATTTACCCCTAAGCAGCTTACCAAGTGGAGCATAAGGAGCAGAGCTCTTAACTAAGCAGTGTTGACTTGGACTAGGAAGTACATGTTCAGATAGGCACAATGTTGACTATAACCAGGAATCGGTGTGTCAACCGAGTAAGATTGTCAAGTGAATCGTAACATATGCTACATAACTTTAAACAAATCACCCATCAAAGTACCATGGATGATGAAGATAGACATAAAAGGAGTAAAATTTGTTCAAATAGAGTGTTGTTAGAGGCATCATAAAAAGACAAATAGAGAAGAAAAGTACAGGCAGCCAACCAAAACTATTTAACCTTATATAGCTGTAAAACCATGAAGAGTAGGCGCCTACTTACAATGTCCTACATCTACACTAGGGTTCTTTGCAAGTTTTCTTGTTGTGGCCAAGTCCCTTGCATTTGCTACACTGGAGCTGCCGTTTAATAAGGTCTATTGATTCCAGCTTCTTCTTTGGCCGTCCTGGTGGACGTTTAGTTGGAGGAGTTATAGTAACAGCTACATCAAGTGATTCATCCTCAATTGGTCTGTCTACATTTGGAACAGGGTGAATGGATTCGGAATACGTTAAGCGATAACTCTCGGTTGTTAAGTATCTAGAACAGAAGTCATAAGAACTTCTACTGATGCATTCAGAGACAGCAATAGCATGACAACAAGGCAAACCAGTAAGTTGCCAGCCCTTGCAACTGCAGTCCCAATTATCTATATTAACAACCTCAACAAATGTCCCCTCAACACATTCCCCACGAACTTCAAATATGCTACCATGTGTGAGTAACACTTGAAGCGACCGCGCCATCGCAGTTTCCTTCTGCAACTTTTCCTCATTACTTGGAGTTAAAGTTGTCATCCACTGACTGGAATCCACACGACGTTTGTAGATTGACTCCATCATCTTACCCCGTAATACATCAATCATCTGTGTTATAGGAAACTCACGTGCTTCTGATACCCAACTATAGAACTCCTGTCCAAAGCTTGAGATCATGTGGTTATACCTTGCTCCTCCAAAAAAGGCATTTGCCCAGTGCTCTGGTTCACTTTGAATGACCCAGTCGTAAGCTTCAGGAGAAATGCATTTTATACTTTCAGCAGCACGCTGGAAACCTTCAAGCCGTGGTGCACGAGCAGCAGTGTAAAAGTCATTGATCATAAATCGTCTGGCATCATGAGAAAACTGCCCCTTTAAATCTCTGTTGAGTTTGTCAGCAAGATGACGTAAACAATAGCTGTGGTAGCATTTATCAAATACATCAGCCAGTGCCCGCTTTAAACCATTCTGAAAATCTGCAACAAATGTTAACTGGCTACAGGTAGAAACTGCTGACTTGAGTTCCCTTAAAAACCAAGTCCAATTGTCTTCATTCTCATCATCAACTACAGCAAAAGCTACAGGAAAAATACCATCCTCTGCATCTGCAGCGGTTGCAGCCAACAACATCCCTTGGTATTTTGAATTTAAAGTAGTACCGTCAAGAAAAATTAGAGGTCGACAACCTTGTAAAAAACCAGTTATCGAGGCATGAAATGAGACAAATAGTCGATGGAAGCTCGAGTCGTCCTTGGTATTGAAGGTGACAATACTGCCTGGGTTAGTCTCTTTTATCTTCTCACAGAAAAAAGGCAAGAGGTTATATGCATCTTTAAAGGATCCTTGAAGCTGTTCCCTGGCAATCTCTTTTGCACGCCATGCCTGAGAATAATTCAGTTGGATTCCATATTCTCGTTTGATGTCATCGGCAATATCTTTTGGCCTGTAGTTGGGGGAAGCTTTCAATTTCTCCTTTATAATACTTCCCACCCAACCCTTTGTTGCCCGGTACCCAGCTTTCACAGCAGCTCCTTCACATGTATGTGTCGTGTTCATTCTCTTGATGCAAATCAACTGGGTAGTGGACAGTCTTGATGCATATATCCTCCAGGGGCAGCCTTGAGCTTTACATTTAACAGTAACACGATGGCTGTCGTTTTTCTTATACCTATAAGCAAAACCATGTGCAATTGAGTATTTATGCAAAGCTTCTCGGAATTCATTAAAACTATTAAATCTTTGGTCAACGCCAGTGATCGTATTCTCCCAAACTTGAGCAGCTTTATAATGCTTCCCATCAGTCATATTAATGGGCATACAGTCCAAAGGAGTTTCGTTTGGCATGCCCACGTCATGTTGGCTGATGCCATCATTTATCCCAACAACACCATTGATAGGAGCAACAACAGGAACCACAGCTTCTGAAACAGTTGTCCTGCTCGACCTGCGCATTTAAGGACACATAACCGTGACAGCAAGGGCCAAACTTAGATGGTAAATTCAGAAACATGAAGGGTAACTACCTACTAGCAGGCATGTTGGAAAAATTACGGGCAGTTGCTTCCTCCGACACAATGAAGACATCAACTGTGGAAGATTCGCCTACGAAATTAAGCATGCGCTGCAAATCCTTGTCTTTGGAGATGGTTATGAGGGTCTTCTTGTTCCCAGGGAGGAAGTACTTGATAGACATGCTACCAGAGCTAAAATTAAACATGTCTGCTATCTCAGACTTGAAATCACTTAACTTGGATTGATCATCGATATCTATAGCATAGGCCTCGCCGCCATTGTAGGACAATGAACCATCTTTATTGGTGACAAAATCGCCACCAGCCTGACATATTGCTATAATTTTCTTCCCAGCCATGGCCTAACCAGGAGAAAAGCAAATCAACCACAACAAAAACTACATTGACGAAACATGAAATATATATATAAAAAGATAGTAATTTTATTTTCCCAACACACAAAATTCAAAAAAAAAATCCAATACTAAAGCAGTCACATGGGGAAGCTAAACAACTTACAAAAACCCAGAATCGAAAACAACGAAGAAACCAAAAAAAAGAAGGGGAAACGCATATGTGAATAGAGAAGAAACCCTAAAATCTATGGAGTTTGAATTGAAAAGAGGGGGAAAAAGATGACACCTTTAATGGAGAAACATCAGAAAGGTGAGATTTTTAATTTTGCATTTGTTGTTGGGAGGTTGAATCCATGATTTTGAAGAGACCCAAAGATGAATGAATGATTTCGATACAATCCGGAGCGTATGAGTTATGCTAATGCCGTGCTCACTTCCAATTGCAATCCTTTGATTTGTTCGACCCTTTTTATTTTATTTACATATGTTTGACTGTCCTCTCCTCGTTTGGTCTCTGATTTCTTTATATCAGTTAGATGAACATGATTATAGGTGTTTACAAAGGATGGAAATTAATATACTCTTTTCCATGCTACTTATTATATCTCCTGCTCAAAATTTAGGGCATGGTGTATTTTTTAGGGTATAAAAAGTAGGATTTAAGATTTAAAATTTAAAGTTAGGACTTTAAATTAATTGTAGTATTTTTTAGTGTTGAAGCATAAACAGGGGTACCGAAAAAAGACAGAATACTTTTATCCGTTTACAAATTGAATTAGGTTCAAATAAGATTAATGTTTGGTATTAACATCATATAGGAGGCATTACATTAACAAAAAGTAGAGTAAGCATTTCTAGCCGGTTGGTCAAGTTATTCATCTTTGTTCTTCATATTCATATTTTTTAGGTCGTGGGTTTAAAATCTACTCGGAACATCCCTTCTTTTCCCTCTCTACTTCCCGTCTAAGTAGGATTAGAATTAAAATTTGTCAAATAAAATAAGATTATTTATGCTAATAAACTATCTCCAACGATTAGGGATGGCAAAAATATTCGTTCCCGACCCGATCCAGGGTATCTCGACCTAACCAAAATTTCCCGCTAAAATTCGGGGAATGGGGCGGGCGGGACTTGAAAAGCATAAAGTCGGGGCATGACGGGTTCGGGTATATGCTAAAAAATTCTCCGTCCTGATATATTTTTATTTATATATATATTATTATATTTATAAAAATATCATAATAAATAAACATTTTTATGGGTTTTAGTCTATTTTTGGTTTTTTTGGGTTTGTGCTTCTCGTAAAATTTTGTTAGATGTTGTTCAAGTTTTAATATATTCGATTCTCACGGTCAATAGTTCAAGTTTATTCTTTTAAATATGTAATTTAACATGTGGAAATTTTAAAATAGTTTTATTTTATTTTTTATATAGGTTTAAAGTCCCTTAAAATCATAATTTGTGATTGTGGTGGAGAATTGGTCGGACCTAACTTTTATCGTCGACAAAGATTTTTTTTTTAATTTTTGGGACAGGGCGAAGCAGGTTTAATTGTCAGTATGTCGAGGCGGGACGAGTCGAGCAAAATAATATTAAAGTGCGGGGCGGGTCGAGTAAATTAATATTAAAGTGCGGGCGGGTCGAATTTAATAGCTTATGGATCAGGCGAATTCAGGGCGGCCAAAAACCCGACCCCGCCCCACCCCATTGTCATCCCTACTGTGTGTCCACACGTTCCCAATGGGGACTATCCCACTGCCAGTGTATGCAGGGCAACCTTTGTTGCATCAGTTGTCATAGGTTTTCCAACAAGTTTCAGTTGCTAGCTTATTTGATTTTTAGGTAAGCATATTATCAAGTGTCATGTTGTACCTTCGTATTCAAGTCTTATGTATCTTTTACAAGCACATTTTTTTTTTGTCTGGACTCCTCTAAAAACAGATTCTCCAATGCTGACAAGTTACAACACAACCTTATCAAGAAGCTCGAATCAGAAGTACTTATGGGTGTTTTGGTACAATGTACACTCAGCTAATCGATATCATTGATTCTTTTATAGTCAACTACCACCTCAAGAACTTAACTAGAACAATTATAACTAAAAAAACAAGAAAATATTGTAAACAGAAACAAACCAAAATTATCTCTTTATTTGTTATTTGCTATATTGCAGTGAGTACCTAATCATCAGATAACATAACACTCAAATTAGCTTCGAGATTTCTAGTTTAAAACACTCTCCAGAATATCTCTTTATTTGTTAAAAGGTACAGAAAAAGAGAGAACAAAGTTATGATACCGCACCAGAAAAAGCACTTCACTCACCACACTCAGCAAGGATAATTGCGTCTTTTAACCAGAAAAAATATGCATTTGCTTCTTCGTACTTCAGAAAATATCTAAAAACAAGGTGTACTTTTTATTTGGAAATCTTTTAGCTACTAAGTTTTCACATGATATTGAACTAATAAATTTTTAAATGCATTAGTAAAGTACATTATACTCTTAATAAAAAGATATGAGTTTAGAGTTTAAAAATAACATTTTTAAAAAGAGCAATTTTTTCCTCGCACCTTGAACATGAATAATAAGATGAACTTGTATATTACCAAAAATAAAAAATCGTACACAACAAACACTGGTACTCCTAACATACGACTCCAGTTTCAATGAAAGTATTAAAATTTGACCAACCTTGTTAATACATGAAAGTATTTAACAGAATGATATGATTAAAATCATATTTATAATTTAAATATTCAATTCAAATATTTTTAAGTTTGAGACTAATTTAGAATACAATTTATTCGTAAATATTACTAGTAAATAAATACTTGTTCTTTCGTGCACGCATTTGGGGAAAATATAATAAGTTACTTTATTGACTCGTTTTCTCTCTTCAAGGTTTTTTTTTCTTTTGAAAATCTCTTCAAGTATTTAAAATAAGTTGAACTGTTGAAGGTGTAGATTTTGCAAAATTGCCTTTTATTAAGTTAATTTATATTAATAACATAATCAATTATAATACTGCAAAATGGATTTACAAATTTAGTTTTAAAATTGCTTAAAAATAATTAAAACCAATCATTACAATATATAAATGGACGGACTAATAATTGGATTAAAAATCTATACATAATATAAAATCTTTGTAATAATAATCTCTTAAACACACTCGAACCACGATTTTTTAGATGTTATAACAACTATGATGTCGATTCAACCAATAATCGATCTTTTAAATAAGCAGAAAACTAAAGAAAGTAATAAACAGACTGCATTAATTTTGCTACTCATGAAGTTTGTACTAAAATCCCCTCTCAACAAGGGAATAAAAGAAGAAAGTACAATGAAAAACAAAGTGTAAGAAAATGAAATAATGGAGAGGTGATAAAGTTATATAGCATAGTGAACTAAGCAGTAAGAGACTGACGGTCAGGGTCGGAAACTCGGGACCGGAATCGGTTAATGAAGGCAGAGGCTTTACGGTCGATACCCGGTTCGGCGATCCAGCGCCGCCCGTCTTCGTCGCTAGGACACATCCTTCTGGTGTAAAAACCCTCCTCGCTCACGTCGTCGCCTCCGTTCGAGCAACACGACATGAATAAACTGAATATCGAAAACGAAGATTTGCCATGCTTGGTGTAACCCATCACTCTCTTAGGCTAAGCTGTGTTATCTGTTGGTAGAGCACTCAATACGTTATGCCTGCAAATGAGAGCAAGCTAGCATATATATATATATAAAATGATGGAGGGGGAGAAACCACTAGGGTTAAGCAATCATTTAATTAATTAAGAATGTTACCTACATATATATATAGATATTATGGCTGTAAAACTTGAGCAAAGAAAGCATATATATTCTAGTCCTCTGCTTTTCTTTTTCATGGATCGATACCCTATAGCAATCTGTTTCTCTGACGTATTCCCTATTAGGGATACCAAAATTTTCATATATATATATTTGATACGTTGACGATATAAAAATTCGTAAACTATCAACAAATTTTAAAACGTGAATGCGATTCACTAATTGACCAAGTGACTAAGGATGTCCGTATTGTCCTATTTTATGATATTAATATTAAATATGGTTAAACTTTAGTTATAGGAAACAAGGAAGAAACACACATGAGAGGTACCTAATTAAGCAAAGTTACCTCTTTGGTCCGACCCCTTTACTGTTGCCAGACTATATTAAAAAAATGGCATAAAACTTTAGCTTATTCACATATATTCTTTGTAATAAAGTGCAGGTCTCGTACTTTGTACTTGAGGGGTATGTTTTTAAATAATAGTAATAATAAAAAGATGGAATAATAACAAAATCCCAGAAAAGCAAAGCTTCTCAAAGATGGCTTTCTTAGTTCCTTTGGTTTTCTTAAAAAAAGAAAAAGAAATTAAAAGTGAAGTGAAGTGAAGTGCTTTTGGATTGGCATGGGCTGTAATTGTTAGAATATATCTCTATACTATATAGGTGACATTTTATATATAAGGTTAAAATAGTAGCGTTTTACTTTTTAGTAATTTTTATATATTCGTTGTATAAAAAATATGTAAGGTTGTACATTTACTCTTCAGAAAATAAAATTTAAATCTTTAAATTTAAAACTCAAAACTCAAAATCTTAAATTTAACTCATAAATCTTATGACTTAAACTTTTAAATTTTAAACTAAACTTATAATTTTTACCCCTAAAACAAAAAGGTTAATGTAATCTAAAGACTTCACATCTTAAGCCACACACTTATTTTAGTGGTGAATTGACACTAAATTACATTCACTAAGTATTTTTTTACAGAAAATTTTTGATATATAATCCATGTAAACTAAAGTTTATAAGTGCTTATCAAATTTAGGGGTTAAAGATTTAGTTTAGGGGTTTAGGTTGTATGGTTAAAATTTAAAGTCAGAGTTTAAAATTTAGAGCATTAAAGTTAAAGTTTTAGATTTTAAAAAATGATCTTGTAAAGTAATGGTGTATCAAAATATAACTCTTTCTACAACACATATTTTAATTTCAACAAAAATAAAAAAGTATACATTATTTATTTTGAATGTGTTATTTTTTATTTAAAATTGTACTTGTCTCCTCCCTTCAATTTTATGTTTATGCCGATCCTTCTTTATTTTATATAAATCATTTTGAAACTCATGTGATAATTAAATATTTGTTATGTTATTGTTTGTATAATTAAATATTCAAGTGACAAAAATAACATAATCGTGATTAAAATATATAAATATATGGATTTTCCAATGTGAAAAAACAAGCCATCTTCATTTTGTAACCACTTCAAAGTAATTGCTCCCCCATTACAGACTGACACCGTATACCAAGAATTTCACCCCAAAATAGAAGCCAATGCCATTCCAGACAACTCAGTGCCCACAAATTTTCAACACAGCAAGATTACAACAAATAACCCATTCACTCCATGGTGCAAAAGGAAATGCCAATTTTGCACCTTAAAAACAGGTGGAAATTCGACAATGAAAATCCATACAAAAATGAAGAACAAATAGACCAAAAAAATACCGGTTTCGAGTAAAATTTGGTTTGCCTAATAAACAGAGATGGGGCCTCAGCAAAACAGCCCCTCCAGTATTCGAACTATAATACATGTACCATATTCAACTCGAGTGGCTTCAATGCTCCCTGAACAATCTCTTGGACTGTTCGATTACGACGGCAGACATCGGATAACTCTTCAACTGAGAGTATCAGGGTATTCACATCGACCCCGGAGGCTGCTTCGGACAATGCTTGCAAAAATCTCGAGCGCTCCACTTCCTTGACTGCAGTCAACGGGATCAATGACAAACTTTCCCTAGCCCATTCCAGTGCTTGCATGCCGTAAGCTCGAGCTAATGCTAGAAGTGCATATGCTACCTGGAGCAATTAGATTAAACTTGTTCTATCAATCATCAACGTAGCAATGGCAGCAGCATAAAAGCTGAAGAATATAACAGAGCAGTAGAAGCTACCGTTTCTAATCGAGAATTTGGCAGTGCTCCTGTGAGGGCCGCCACTAAAATTCTAGTAATGGTAGCACCTCGCGGAATAATGAGACTATCCCTGATAGATAAATATTGTTCTCCCTTGCTAGACTTTGCGAGATCAAAGATATCAGACAAGAAGGTCAAAACGGAATTGGAGGCCTCTCTGCAAATGAAATATAGGGAGACAATAAGTTTCTAAATGATAAATGTATTGAAAAGTAATTCTGTATCCTAATCCCCTATAAGAAGGGTGTATTGCTTGTGTTTGTACAAACCAACAAACAAGCTCATAATGTGATAAATACAGGCAGTAAGAAAGAGACTATACCTGTGCTGTACTGTGATCCCGATCATCGCACAATCTATTAAAGCTGGAAATACCGCAGAAGGAATAAATAGTTGAGGACAATAACGAATGCATCTTGACGCCAGTAGAAAACAATCATCTGCTATGTCTGGTCTTGTAGTGAATTCCTGCAGCAAAACAATAAGTAAAAGTTGAGAGAATTAAAAAAATAGTAAAATAACAAAACCAGTCAATCAAGCCGTACCTTAATACTTGTGAGAAGTGATGTCGTGTGCTTGAAGAGCACTTCAATCATATTTTTTAGGTAACTTGCACAAGAAGGATCAGAGCCAAATATCTACAGCACAAGTGGAGCTGGTTTCTCAACATCTTAACCGAATCCAATATAAAAAAAAAATTAGCAGCATTGACAAGGGGAAAACGTACCTTTATAACTTCACTAGAGAGATAAAGGAAGCATGGCTGGTGGTGTTGTTGATACAGGCTTTGGATTTCTTCAAGCATTGCTCCAATTGTGGTCCCCATAAACCTTCCAGAAGTTCTCACCTAAAAAAGAAACTTTGAGATCATTGCAACTTCCTAGTAATGCTGATTATTTTCAAACAGGTGACCACTAACAAGTAATTCATTTCCTCCTCCCCCCCGCTAAGCCAGGTTATGGAGGATACAGTCGAGAGTAAACAATGTTTGAGGCCTACTACATTCCAAGATCAAACAAGCTAATTAAGCAAAATTATATTCTGAGAATAATATAATATAATTAAAAAATCTGACATGTAACAAATTCTTTCGGATAATATTATCATTGCAATTCCAGCAGCCAGATTTTTATCTAAGATATGTGCAGTAGAATGTTTGATTGACAATCAAATTTCTAAATCAGTCCTGAAAATCCTTTTCCAAACCAACTCATCATTAGACTCACAGCATATTTGCAAGCACGGCAAAGAGATTCCATGGTCCTCATGTCCCAAGCACGACTGCATCAGAAGCATTTAAACCATAATTAGGTAAAAGTCGGAAACCTATGAAAGCTGACATGGTGACTACACGTTTGGGAAGTCATTCAATACTCACAGATCAAATATGGCTTTGAATATTGGCCAAAGCCTATGAACTGAATCAGCAACAGCTTCAGGATGATTTACATACCTAGAATCGGTTCAAGTTGCATGGTGAACAAATAGAAGGAAAAAAAAAACTCAATAACCAACATAAAAGAAACAAAAAGGGGAGGGAAGACGGGAGGAGGGGGAACATTTCTCTCACCGGAAGATATATGCAAATCGATCTATGTGAACTGTTAATTCATGAGCATGTTTCTTCTCTAAAACTTCAGGACCTTGGTTAATAACTGCCTGGTAACATATCATAGAAAATGATCCATCGTAAACAAAAAGAGAAAAAAAAGCATCAACTTATTATACCCAAAGGAAACAAGCGAACCTGCAAAGGAGTAACAACTGATGCGCATAGTTCCTCCAAAGCATTCTTAGCGGGCTCTGGTGGAAGTTCAGTAATAACCATGCTGAGGAAACAATTTAACAGCCATTAATGAATAAAGAGACCAACGTAAGACTATAAGTCACTATCCATGTCTTTTCAGCCCCTAAAGTTGCTGAGTAAGAAGCACACCTCAAAGCTTCAACTAAGTGCAATGAATCATCGGCGGTGCCCTTAAAACTACCTTCCCCATTAACTGCTGTATAGTATATATGAAAAAGCTCTTTACAATAAGTACAAAGCTTTTTACGGCAATCTGCATTCAACAAGAACAATTTGAATCCACAGTTAAAATTTTCGAACCAGAATCGTAAAGCAAAACATTTTCACCATCCAAGATATATCAGGAACCACTTGAGAAGATCTCATACATATATATACATTTATATAACAATGCGGTCAGCAAGGATGCTATATGCTTTGTGCTCTTTTTCACAGTTTACCTTTATTCCTTTCAGGAGAAGGGGGAATTCGATTATACAGAGTCTCACATGATAAGTTCATGATTCTCCAAAGTCGATATAAAATTGGAAAGACTTGGACAGTCAATCCAAATCTTACTCCCATTCATAATTTATAATCAGTATAAAACCACACAAGGTAGATAAAGAAGGAAGTAAAATAGTTAATAAAAGAAACTATACCATCACAAATGTGTCTAAATGCCAAAGCCGCAGCTGCTGCAGAGTCTTCAGAGGTACGCATCCCACTCATGAGGATATCAATCACCAAAGGCAACTTAGAGAAACCACTTGGTGCAGCATCAAGCCACTTAGAAAACGCTCCAATTATTAAGCAAACTGAATTTGTACGTACAAACATAACAATTGGTTATTGAAGATAACTTCAGATAAATATAAAAACTAAAAGAATAGTAAATACACTCCTTTGAAATCTTTATAGCAGTGATCTCTATGGGAGGCCAGATGACAGCAGATGTTTGGACAGCACAAGATACCTACAGCTTTGGAAGGAAGAAGATAATTTGACAGATTATGAAGTGGTAGGTTACCTGTTTGGAGTAGCTGGGGATGAAGAGGCAGTTTCGGAAGCAGATCCATGACCTATAAAACCAATCACATGAACAATGGATTATTAACATAAGATTTCAAAACAAAATTGCAAATAGAAACTGACAATAAAATCCAAACAGTTGCACAATTAGCACACTCATCAAATTACCAATGAACTGCAGAGAACAATAGTGCCAAATAAGCTGCATAACTTGAAACAAATTATATGTACAAGTGTAGTTGGTATCATAGGCGAGTTCAATTAATACAGCAAATGCATATATGAAAGCATAGAAATGGGAAAATGATGTTAAGATAGGAAAATCAACATGCCGTATCAACAAAGAAACAAGCATATAAGCGGTACTTAATGCCCATTCGTACCTGAGGCATTACGTTTGTTTCAACAACTGACACATAACTTGATATAGCTCGAATGCAAAATAAAGCCGCCTCAGCTGGACGCCATTCACTCTGTTCATTCCCACAGCAAGATATGGCCTTGGTAATAGAAAAGTGGAGAACTCAATTTAGCAACAGGGAAAGTATAAAGAATTATATCAATAACAGAGAAAAACATACAGTTCGAAAATCTTCTAGAGAAGCCAATCAAACTTAAGTTGCACAATTAAAGACAGAACTAACATCTTTTTCTTCCAATTGTTTCCTATAGACAGATTATTTAGAGCCAATTTGAAGAAGTTCCACAACTATGCATATCGTTATAATTCAAGATTGTAACAAAAGAAAGTGGAAATGAAAAGCAGATATCAAAAGTTCGTGAGCAATCCATCGATCCTGATTTAAAGGCACTTGTGGCCATTGGGACTTGCTCAAAATCACCAGGGTAGACCGCAAGATGGCCATGGAAACTCGGAAAACTCATGAGATCAGTACCATATAGCACAAAAGATAATTCACAGCCAATTTGAAGAAGCTGAAGCTCCACTAATATACATATCGTTATAATTCAAGATTGTAATTATCAAAAGAAAATGGAAGTAAAAAGCAGATATCAAAAGTTCGTGAGCAATTCAATGATCCTGATTTTAAAGCACTAATGGCACTGGGACTTGATAGAAATCACCAGGCTAGACCATAAGATGGCAACGGGAAATTCGGCAAACTTATGAGATCAGTCTGATGCTAAGGCACGACATAGACGCACACCTTGAAAACATTTATTACAACCCTTTATTAACCTACCAGGGTAGAAATGACCGCGAATCGGATATCAACAATTTTTTAAACATCCAAATACTGCTTAAATTATCCGAAAGTCGAATCCATTTATTATTTGCTTATTATCTGAATACTACTATCCAAATCCCCATCCAATTCAAAGACTAATATCCGTCGAATATTTATATCCACTAAATATCCGAATTTATTAAATCATTTTTCTATGAAAAACTAAATCATAATTAAATATGAAATAGATATTGGATTCAGGTTTGAGTATCTGAACCGTTATCCACATAAATAAAATGGATTCAAACAATCCAACATTATCCAAACAAAAATCAAAGAGGATTCAGATAATGGATATTTAAAGATTCATATCTGAATCCATTGTGGAAAATAAATATAATATACAAGTCTGTAAAAATCAAATTAACAGTATTGGAAATCCATTTGTAAAAATAAACATAAAGTCACGAAGAAAATAAACAAACTTCACAAATATAATTTATATTTTAACTAAAGCAAATAATAAATACCTCTAACAGCTTCATGTAAAGAATTTGCAGCGTTGCATCACCGCCTAAAACTGATGCCGCATCAGTTAACACATCCGCAACAGCTAGCACATAGCAGATCCCATCAGGGTCTCATCAAAGACAAACATATCTTTTACAAAAGGAAAAAATGAATCTAATGACCTTTACATTCAAAAGGAACTGCAACCAAAACGCAGAAGTCACACTTGACGCATTTTTGATAATGCATGTCATTAAATGACCATGTGTTTACTTCAGACATGAAGTTGAAGCTAAATAGATAATATGTTCTTTGAAAGAAGACAAGAATTAAAATTAAACAAAGCCTTGTAAACAGCTCATTGCACTAGCAAGATAAAGGGAGAAATCGGAGACGGGTGATAGCCAACTAGGCTTTTCACAAGAAAAGGAGAATAGCCAACAAAACAGCCAAATTATTACCATATCTTGTCTGTTTGAATTCCTTGAGATCCTCGTATGAAAGATCTTGATAGGCTTGGGGATATTGAACTCGGGAGCTAACCTGTTGAGAAAAACCATGGCACTCCAAGCCTTAGACAATAGGAAAATACAAAGTTAAAAATTGAACTTGGCGTTCATTCTTTTGCAATCAGTCAAAGTTCACACGCTGAATTATCTTTTAGCTCTTATTCCCTTTCAGAAAAGATAGATATGCAACAATAAATACCTCATATTGAACACTGTTATTAAATTCAAATGACGAAAGCATAGAAGTATGCTCTCCATGAAGTTATAAAAGAAACACAAAGCATTTAAATATTAGTCAGATAGAGAAGAAAGTGGAGGACACAATAAGTTATAATCATATCAAGATTTGTTCTGGACAATAGTAGCACCCAGCAACTTCAGTAATCATTCTTTTTTTTTTTTTTTGAGGAAAACCTACACTTTAAAAGGGGAGGGAAATCCATCTCCTGTGAAAAGATACTAGTAAACCTATCTATAGAAAATCCATGTATTTTCTGTAAAATTGGAACCATAAGCGAAATAAAAAATGATAGATATTAAAGGGAAATTTCAATGATGCAAGGCTATTGGGAACCTCTTCCCTGGAGAAAAAAAAATGCACGTCCGGGCATCAATGGAACTGCCCGAAAAGGTGCCTAACAAACATGGCAGGAGGTAGCACCCATGGAAAACAAGGTCCTTAGCATCCTTAAGGCACCATCATCTCTGACTTCAATAGGGACAATACAATAGCTGTGACCTTTTACTAAAGACATCACCAGATCAGAATTCCCAAAATAGTGAACTAGCATACCCACCAAGGATACAAGAGACTCATATGATTGACGAAAAACTTGAAGCCTCTGGTTTCTCTCAGCTTCAATGGTTGCTTCATCACCAAATGAAATATTGGAATTCCTGGTATTCAAGAAAAACTCAAATCAAGAACAATTCATCAAACTAGACAATGTTCCACTTGAACTCACCTTTTTGTCAAGATAACCTGAAGACTGTGCCAAAAATTAAAGGTCATTGAAGCAATATCATATTCTGGATGGGAAGCAACTTCCAGCAAAGCATTCACAATCATCATTGCTTCACTGGTTCCTGAAAAGAAAAACAACCAATCATATGGAAGCAGATAAACCACAAGCAAAATTCTCAATGTTGTTCATGGGAACAAGAGAAACTTGCATTAATCCAAAGCAACCAACTGTTAAAAGGTGAAAAGCGAAAGTATCAACAGTTGTTGAAATATAGTAATAGCACTCCTATATACCAGTTGCAATCAGTTCGACATATGAATCACCCATGTCTGCTAATAGTCTAGCAATGGCTTTCACATCTTCCTCATCCTGAAAGCACAAAGTACAATTTAGGAATTAATCAACATAGTCACTTTTCTCAAATATGCAATGATGTTCCAATAAGAATCCACAGCAAACAAAGGTTTCAAAATTTTGCCAACAAAACATGGTATCATTGTTTCAAACATTACAAGTGAGTTTCTAAACTCCACAAGTGGAGCGAAAACATTATGATGCGTTCTTTTCTTTATTATATCATTTTTTCTCAAATATACCCTAATGAGATATTTGTTAACCTTCTAACAGCACCAGTGGTTTGTTGGGTAATTTTCCATCATATAGGACATGCCAACCCTTGGAAGGATCAGAAAAACCGAAGGAATAATATCTGAATTTTGTTTTAAGAAAAAGTATCAAGTTAACAGCACTCTCTCAATATAAAGCACTAAGGATGCCAAAAAAATATAACATTAAACACATTTTTTCAATAGGCAATTAGGCATACAAAATATATTCATCCAATTATCCCCAACATGCAGCTAATTAATGAAGTCAAACATCTCAAATTCCACCCATATGTTTGTAACAGAGAATCATTGGCTCATACAACATTCCCTGAGAATGACTATGACACCAGTCCACTGCAGTGTGAGAATGATCAACTTACTGAGACCAATACATTGTATTTATGTCTCCAAGATCAACACATATGTTTCACAAACAAGAAACAAATTTATACAGTTTATGAATACTTCACCCATAAACCAACCAGCACCTAGCTTTGGGAACAGCAACCTTCCCCTACCCCTCCAAAATTAAAATAAAAAAGAACCCTAAATCCACTTAAAAGAAAAAAGATAAAGCATCATTTCAATTTAAGATTCTTCTTGTTATATCCACATACATCCATTCTATCATTTGAGATTTACTTTTTTTCAGAGAAAAAGAGAAGGGTGGAAGGGGGTTACATAGAGTTGAAAGAAAGTCATACCTTTGAAGAGTCTCTAAGCTGTGCCTGCAGATTCATAACTTGAGGCACAATTACTTGAATTAATGGCCCTTGTACAGAAACACCACCAGAGCTTTTTGATGCTGTGTAGTGTATCAATTCAGAAACAACTGCAAGAATAGGGGAAATGATAAATAAAACAAATACCTTAACACCACCTTCCGACGAGGATAGATTTGACTACCAAAACAATTTAGTAACAGAGCTTAACAAGAAACTATATTTTCACAAAAAAAAATGCAATACCATTCACAGATGCCTCTGAAAGTATATCAGAGTTCAAGCTTGAAAGAGCTGTTAGCACCAATGGGTGAGTGGCAAGCACAGACCCAGGGATCCTAAAACCAACAGAAAAAGAAATTAACCTATGATGACTGTAAGTACAGATCTGAGAAGAAGAGTAGTCAAATAGTTATCTTCCAAAAGATAACACAACTGGAGGCAGTCAAAGACATCATCAATTAGCATATGTCTAGGAAAACACACACACGGGAATATGTGCAAGTAATCAAATGTTGACTAACTTAGTTAGCTGTTAGCACCAGTAATTTATACATGCCCAATTGTGAACCATGTTACAATAAAAAAATTCTCCTGCTGATTTTAACAAGCAACAACCCAACTCCTAAGAAGCCAAGTTATAAACAGTATAATCTATAGCAATAAACCACTGACATGGAATAGTGCCATAAATATTAAATTGTTAACATGTCCACTTCCAAAGAGGAAAATAAAAAATCCATCACTCCATTTTCCTTTAGGGCTGCACAAAATCAACCAAACTAATCCCCTATAGAGACAAACTTTGGAAATAATATCCATCCATAAAGAAGAAGAAAAAAAGATACAGAAAAGGAAACACTAACCCATGCTTCAATCGAAGCCAAGAAGCAAATGCTTCAAGAACCTGGCAAATCAATCATGTTGAAGTTACAAACAAATAACTTAATCATCAGTAATGAGCATATAAGTAAAACGCAGCACACATCAATCTTGTTAAGAACCTTATTTTTAGGAAAATTTTGATTAAAGCTTAAATTGACCAGAAAAATGTTAACAAGTCAATGAAGTAGAAGAGGTCTTTTATCTGTTTTAAACATTATATACAAAAGTTAAATCCCCCAGACGAAAAAATCGTTTAACCAAATGAAAATTAAAAGACAAAAAGAAAGAAATGTTTGTAATATTACTTCATAAGCAACAAAGAAAGAAGAGCAGTGATAAGATTACCCTCCTTTTTTCTTCTTCTTAGTGGCAGATATAGATTTATAACTACACATTCAACTTGAACACCACAGTGGAAAATGAAGAGAGGGAGAAAAGGTGTTTCCATAAATGGTCTAACCCTTGTTCTTTTTAACAGCAGACCCACCTTTATTTTCTATAGACTACGAATTGGCATTTGGCTAGTCGATGAACAAGTTACTGTATTTTATAAGCTTTCAGCCTTGGGTTGTTTATTAAGAAAGAGCCATAAATAGCTCTCCCTACCACACCCTATCCTCTGAGCAGAAGAAGATATATTTATGCAAGCTTGTGCATGAAAGCCATAAGCAGCTCCTCCCTATCCTGGCCCTATATTCTGAGAAGAAGCTACATCTATGCAAGCCGAGTAGCCAACTATCAATGAAAATACCAAGATCAAATAATATTATCAACAGACCCATATCTTAAAATTAACTCAGTTTCACCTTAACTTACACTATAGTCACAAAAGGCTTCAAATGCATGTCAAACAAGAATGCAACCTAATGCATGCAAGTTTAGGTAATAATTGCACTGTGAAATTCGGTATCAAAGATAGAAATTAATGCTTAGTCTTAAAATGTCTTGAATGCTGGAAGTCTCGTTTGTTAAATGTTCCTTCCCAAGTGGGATTATGTATATCTTAGACTACTGGACTTAGAAGTTGCCTAGGATCCTCAAGCTAAGAAGACGCATGAAAGTGGGGTGGAGATGTATATGGAAAATGGCAATTAAGTTGATATTCCATTATCACAAAAGTTATAGATTAAGGTTAGCTCTATCCTTTTACATTTTTTTTCTTTCAACTCTTCTGTAGTCGCTGTGAATTGTTTGATTCCCACTCTCTCTTCCGGGCTTAGTTCATCATAATCATATCAAAAACTAGATAAAACAACAACATATAAGTAATAAAATAAGAGGTCTCACCTGCTCTTTCAATTCACTTATATTTAAACAAGCTGTCAGTATATTAAGAGCAATTTCCATTTGAGCAGTGAGCTCTTTTTCAAAATGGCGTCGTCGTTCTGGACGAGCTGCTATCTTGTAGTTGAATGCTTCCTGGTTGCAAGCAAAATATAGGCATTAATTACATGGCCATCATCAAAGTATCCAGAATTACCAGTTTGTTATAACATTTTTCTTATACTATTTAAATGGCAGAAACAACTCTACTTGCCAGATTTCCATGTTTATTTAGAATATTTGAAGTTCTCTGCTTGACTATAGCAGCAGCAAAATGTTAAAAATGAATAGGATAATAGTTTCCTGATTAAATGGAATGTGCATTCCAGTTAAAGTCCTCAATAAGTACTTCAGGAAGTTGAATATCAAATAAACTCTAGCTAGAAGGTGAAATCAGGTAGATATGCCAAACTACATAGCATGCAACTAAATTTGAATTTGAAAACTCAAGCCTGAAATTTATACATACCTCAGGCAATACAGTAAGCAGCTCCAAAAATCCAGGTATAAACTCTGGATGAGAGTTCATCTCATCCCGAAGCCAGTTGACAATACCGCCATCTCCCCAGTCTTTTGCAGGAACATGTACAGCCAAAGCAGCAACTGCAATGCTAATCTAAATAGAAAAATAACTGAGCACAAAAGTTTCATGTTATCAAAAAATTTAGAATGCAACTGTATAGTACCTGAGTCCGAACAATAGGAGGGCCCTTATGAAACTTTTTTAACAAGTTCTGCATTTGAAATATGAATTCCATTAAATCTCTAGACAGATGTTACATTAGCAGTATCTATAGCAGTATCGATCTATATGTTTGAACAAATAAACAAACAGAAAAGCAATATATGAATTTATGCTAACTGCAACAAGGAGGGCAGTTTTCTTTTAAGTAAATAAATAATAACAGTAAAATATTTACATTTCTGTAAAAGAATAAAATAATAAAAAAAACAAGCGAACCATACAAGCTTTATGATCCCAATGTTGCCAAGGCTGCTAGGGGCACTTCAGGCACTAGAATCCTTAAATTGCCTTGGGCGCAAGACACAAAAAACAGCCCTCTCCTGACTGAAGCAAGGTGTGATATGTATATTTGTGTGTGCTTTTGTTTTGTATGCTCGTTTGGGTGCATATATTTATATGATAAGTTTACAATATAAAATTATGATAATAACAAAAAATGCAACTTTTTTTGTTGGTCAATATGCGGATTTCTTTATGGTCCCATGTTTGTTGGCGAATACTCAAATACTAGAAGTAAAGAATTGATACTATTCCTTTTCTCACAAGTAAATGTACATCTAATGAAAATAGTTAAATATTAAAGAGAATTTGAATCAAATGGGCTTTATGCCTATCGCCATACAAAGAGTTTGATACTATTCCCTTTATTACTAGTAAAAGCAAACTAGGTGTGTGCCTGATCAAATGTGCCTCGTTGGAAAGAGTCAAAACTCAAAAGTGCTTTTATTGTATAATGTTAAGGCACAAAGCATAGGTGCATCTTGGCACACTCCTTAACCACATTGTATCATCCTACTCATATGCTATGAAACCATGAAAATAAGTGCAGCATTGAAGTTTTAAAACCAAGGAAATTATTTGTTGTATAAGTAGACTTCATTAGCAGTCTATATGATGTTTGAATCCAGGCCTCCTCAAAGGTAAAAAAAATTATATGCATAAGCCAACTCACATTTAAGGAATTCCTTAATTGGCAAAAAGCTTCAGATGGTAATTCTTCAAAATCGCGTTGTACCTGTCAAACAAATGCACCATCACATGTACAGTAAGACTTTGATCTTGAAGATTGAGCAAATAAATGCATGTTAAAGTTACCTTGCTTCTAAGAGTCTGTGAACAAAATATTAAAGTCTCCGGATTGCTAGTGGCATCATGGAGCAAATTATCAGCAACCTAAAATGAAGAAGGTTAAAATGAAATAAGAGTACATATTCGTATAAGAGGAAAATATAAAACGTAAAAATAAGTAACAAAGAACATATTGTTGAAATTGAAGGTGGAAAAACCAAGAGTCGGATCTAATTTACAAGAGGATCTGTCACCTTAAAATTTATGACAGGACATTCTTTTTTTCAATCTGAAGTTATATATTTTAAAAAGGTACTGTGGCAACATCAACAACAAAACCATGGATATACATTTGATGTTTGATAATGATACAGTAAGGCTTAGAAATGCTAATAAAGATGTTACATAATGGAAAAAGACCACGTAAAAAGGAGAGGAAAAGCCCAGAAGACATTGGCACTTGGCAGAAATTATCAGAAAGGACCTTGCTAATACTAACCTTACTTGAGCCATGGTTTTAAATAAAGGACAAATGCTGGCTATAATTCATGGAGCAAACCTAAGTAAGAGAAAGGACTGTTTGTCGCTTCTTGTAGCAGTTTACCAGCAACATTTTAACCGCACAACTCACATGAATTTTGGTGTAAATATAGAAATAAATGAAAACATTCCAGTATATGAACCAGTATTTTTAATTCTCCCAGAAAACCCAAAGAGAATTTTGTGTCTCATTCGAATCCTACACTTGTCCTTTTTATATATTCCTTCTTTTTCTTGCACCTTAAAAGTGAGGCTTCAATGATGTGTGAATAGAAACACTGTACTAAAGACAAACTAAAAGGGTGCACTGCACCTATAAAAAACAGTTGACGGATGAGAAAGAACTTTCGAAAAATAAACTAAATGGTAAACCATTTTAAATATTATACATTCCTTGCTAGATGAGCTTAATACAAAGACCAGGGTCCAGAAGGAAGTCATAAACCTACCAGAGGGAAGATGGACTGATGGAGTACAAGTAGACGAGCACGCAAGTGCTCCGGTTAGTTGGCAAATATTTCATTACCATGGACTAGGTAAGAAACAAAGTACAATCCTTTTCAATAAGAAATCCTAATAAACAAAGAGTATTTGATTTGTCCAATATTCATCTGAGCTCATTGCAATCAGATGAGCCATTTCCGTTAGTTATATTCTATTTTGATTATAAAACAAACATGAAGTGAAATGATTCAAGTTCCCTCATATTTGAATTTTTCTTACGAAATTGTACACGGATATACATATTTATAATCCTCTAAGCAAAAAAATAAAAATAAAAAATCACTGTTTCTATTTCTACCCTAGCAATTATTTATTCCTCAACAAGACACCAAAGTAAAGCACTAAACTATAACGATAGCAGAAACTAATACTCCTAATAAAAGTACATGTTAGAACTTAAGCTCGAGCAATCAGAATCCAAAAACAATTAAGAACAAATGCTAAACTTTCTAAACCACTAACAGAAACAAACCTATCCAAACGCAGCCTTGTTGGAAAAATCTCAAAAAGAACGGGGGGAAAGACAAGAATACCTGCCAAGCATCGATAGTGCATTGGAAATCTTGCAACCAGCGATCGGCTTGCATACGCACCGCATCATCGGGGTGATGGTACAGTGCATTTAGGGCTTCCTTCACAGTGTTCTGTAGCTCCATGCTTTGCATTTTTTTCTTTTTTCACTTTCTATCTTCGATTTCAAAATCCAACAGTACAGTCGCAGAAATTAGATTTGAATTGATCAGTGTCTTTCGAGCTTTGATTTGGCTTCTTCTTTCTCTAATGAGAATTTTTGGGAGGTTTTTTTTTTTTGGCGCCCGTCAGTGAATTTGGGGGCTTTGGGGAGCTCTGATTGGTAGTGATGGAGAAGATGAGAGAGGTATTAGCCGTCCGATCTGTCTACTTTTTTAGTCCCCTGTCAATGCGATGGCTGAAGGTTTCTGGATTATTTTAATAGTATTGTTGTTATTATCTAGGTAGATTACTAGTTCAAGGGATAATTTCGCGAATAGCCCTTAAACTAAAGTAAATATTTCAATATATGGTATCTCTACTGTAAAATTTTCAATTTTGGTTTTCTAAATATTGAATGTGGCACGATTTTGGTATCTGAACTAAAGAAAGTTTTGGAAATTGTAATTGGTTTTTTGATTTATATCCTATACAATGACGGTGAAAACTAAAAGTTTCTAAAAGTGTTTTAATTTTAGGGTTTAGGATTTTAGTTTAGAGTATAGGGTTTATGTGCAAGGGCTTAGAATTTATGGATAATAATTAAAATTTAGAATTTATGGTTATAATTTAGGGTTTAGAGGTTGGGTTTTGTTTTTAGAATAATATGGTTAGGATTTAGGTTTTAACTTATAAAGTCTAAATTATAACCCTGAACTATAAATTCTAGCCACTATCCCTAAATTCTAAACACTTTCATCTAAACCCCTAAACCATATACCCTAAAATAAGACTCTAAACCCTAAAATTAAGACGTTTGTGGAAACTTTCAGTTTTCACTTCTAGTGTATAAGAGTATAATAATCCTTGATTTATCTATACTTTTTATGATGTTTTAGAAATTTAGATTTTGTAATGTTTCTCAATGGTTCAAATTTATTTTTAATTTCAACTAAAAATTATTATCTCACACTGTTATACACAGAAATTTTAGGATTTAGAGTTTCAGTTTAGATTTTAAAGGTTTTAGTGTATGAGTTTAGAATTTATGCCTCATAGTTAGAATTTAGGGGTTAGGGTTAAGTTTTAGGATAAGATGGTTAGAGATTTGGGTTTTAACATATAAACCTTAAATTTCAACTTTAAACTCAAAATTCTATCTACAACCCCTAAATTCAAAATCACTACAATTAAACTCCTAAACTCTAAACAGAGTTTATATACCTCAAATGATTGTGCGTGGAATAATTACCCTTTAACTAGTAGTCTTACTTATTAAAGAAAAATAGTTAACGCATTGATGGTTTGTATTTGTTTTCTTTAGAATGATCAAATTACTCCTTTTCTTTTTCTTCAAAATGAATCAATTTGTTTAATTTCTAAATTGATAAGGATCTAACAAATATTACATCATAAATTTAACGCTTTCATTATTATATGGAAACTAATCTGGCCCTTAACTAGCAAATCAAGAAAAATCCTCAGCCATATTGAGAAAAAACGAATTAAATTGAAAAATAATGACACGAATAAGTCATGAATTTTATAACAAAATTTTCAATGCAATACGTATACTTTAAAAATATTAATTTTGACGTATGATGTTTCATTTCATCTATTGAAATGATACTTATTACTAACATTGTTAAAATGAAAAGTGAATTAACACATCTTTCCAATCACGACTTGACACGTGATGCAAAATAATGTTACGTGCACAAACAAATGACAACGATTCCACGTAATAATGTCACGTGGCACATGTTTTTTTCTTTTTTTGAAATTGAAGATTTATTAAATCAAACATCAAATACGAATAACTTGAGCCGAAGGGCCCAGAGCACAGAAGGACAACCGGGGCCCAAAGTAGAAACGAGCAAACAAGCCCAAGGAACACCAAGCAACCTTAACCCTCACAGAAAAGCCGAGACTAGGGCTGTAAATGAACCGAACGTTCAGCGAACCGTTCGTGAACCGTTCGGCGGGAAGTTCGTTTATGTTCGTTTATTTATTAAACGAACGAACATGAACAAGATTTTTTGTTCGTCTAATTAAATGAACGAACACGAACAAAAGGCTTGTTCGTTCATTTATGTTCGTGAACGTTCGGTAATTCGTTCGTTTATGTTCGTTCATTTATGTTCGTTCGTTTATGTTAATTTATGTTCGTTCGTTTATGTTCGTTCATTTATGTTCGTTTATGTTCATTTAAATTTATTCACATGTGTCTAGGGGTGTTCATTATTCGGTTAAACTGAACTAACCGACCGAACCAAAACAAAATTGGTTAATCTATTAGATAATTTTAGGTTTCAGCTAATGATTAAGAGTTTTTTCAAATTTCAATTATCGATTAATTCGGTTTAAAATCGGTTAATTAATTGAATTAATCGAACTAACCAAAAATATCAAATATTTAACAAATTATATATGTTCGTTTGTGTTCGTTTATATTCATTTATGTTCGTTTACCATTTAAACGAACGAACATGAACGAACACGAACAAGCTACATTTCTTAATGAACGAACACGAACAAGAAATTTTGTGTTCGTTTATGTTCGTGTTCGTTCATTTGTTCGGTTAAAGTTAAACAAACGAACATGAACACACTCTCGTTCGTGTTCGTTCGGTTCGTTTACAGCCCTAGCCGGGGCAAATGGTAGCAGAAATTCTGGTAAAAAAAAGAGAGCCGAGCGTCTTAGCAATATGGAGGAGTTATCTCAAATTCAAGTGTGGCAAATGTATTTTGTTAAACAAACAAAAAATGATAATCTAATATGATTCAAACCCATAAAGTACAACTATTCACTTTATAATGTGCTTTCAGTTCAGGTAATATTTTGTTTTCTTCTTGCAGTTTAGAACTAATATTGCGCTTATCCAGAAACACCACTAAACAACATTCACATTCTTTTCTTCTTTTGCCCAAATCTTTTAATAAGAAAAATCTCAAGAATAACTACAATGGAATAAGAAAAAATACCATCAATTATACAAAATGATCAAAGGACCATGGATTCCACTA
The DNA here is from genome assembly GCA_958450335.1 of Hibiscus tridactylites. Taxonomy (NCBI): domain Eukaryota; kingdom Viridiplantae; phylum Streptophyta; class Magnoliopsida; order Malvales; family Malvaceae; genus Hibiscus; species Hibiscus tridactylites. Next base: position 85,019,867 of record OY288270.1, read on the forward strand.
CATTTTAGTTCCTTTCTTTTTTAACAAATTCATTTCTCTCTAGACCTAATAATGAAAGAACTAAAAAATCAAGCCACAGCTTCAACTTCAATACATGGCAATCTTATACCAAGGAAGATAGAAGACGGCATCTCCTCGGACCTGATAATCTGACATGCAATTGAGAACCGATATTCTCACTTTGCTTAAACAGGAAGAACCTTTAAGGACTTACAATGTTGCTAAGCAAGTCACAAGAAGAGAGTTCAATTGGCTGCAGATTCTAATTCCAGGGGCTGGGCTGCCGAGCCTCTCTGAAAACCGAAGTGCCACCAGATGCTGCAGGGGAAGGAGATGATGCGACAAAATTTGTTCCTGATACAGATACAGTGGGAGGATTCCCAGGATGACCTTGATTTCCAGTAGGGGCAAAACGTGATGGACTACCCGTGACCCCCATGCTTGTTCGAGACGGGTGGGGAATCTATACATATGAGTGATAACTGAACATCATCAGCATATGTAACAGAGTCATATATGCCACCATCCTAACTTCACAGAAACCTATATTGGCTTAACAGATATTGTTCACTAATCAATCTTAAGTTTAAAAACAATATGATGTACCCAGACAGAAGTCAGAACACAATTCGATTTCGTACGCCTCAATAATAATCAAACAAACACAGTTTCAGAGAATGTTAACTCTAAACGGTGTGATCCTTCGTAATAGATCATATTTTATTTCTCTAAAGTACTGAAACAGAAAATCTTGCAGATGGTGCAGATTATTCTGAAGTCCCGATTTTCATACCTACATTGTGCATCTATTTCCTAGAAACACAAAAAGGAAAAGAGTATCATAGTATGTGTCATTTTCTTAATTTGAAAAAGCAAGAGACAAGGCTCTAAGCTACAGAAGGAGGCTTATTATGTACCGACATCCAGGTGAGGGTGACTAATCTTAAATTCCCATACAAAGCAAGTGTAAAGCACTTGACAAAACAGCAAACCATCGGAGGAAAGAAGCTTGCGGTGATTCATAAGATATGCACAGAAGTAGGATTCAAGGTAAATAAAAGTTCAGAACTTAACCAGAATGAACATTATCCTACAGTTAAAGAGAGATCAAATTGCACGCTCCCATAAACTTTAGCTTCCAAGCTCAGGCCACCCACTTTGACATTACAAGTTACAACACATCGATGTTGAAAGATAAGATATATGGATGCTCATGTACTATTGATGTGTTATTATAAAAAAGAAAAGGGAGAACAAATTTAGTATATTACCACATTATGTTGAATGTAGGTAGGTCTTCTAAGAGGAGATTCTGAAGACGGCGATGTACTGCTCATCCGAAACACATGACGGGAATGGACATTAAGGTTTGAAACATCATCAGCTTCAACTCCTTCATTTTCGCCAGCAACATTAGCATCCGATCCCATCCGGGGAGTGACAATCCTCGTCATTGATCCAGAGTCAGTTGTGGTTTCCACTTGAAGTGGAACAGCCGGACGATTCGCTGTACCTTGCGTACTATTTCTTCTCTTCAACTCCTCCTCCGCATTCAAGATCTATAAAATACTACCAATTAATTTCAGGAATTCAATTCTCGAAACAGATGACTTCTATTCGAAAAGGCATTAGAATTGAGGTTTACCTGCTTTAGTACTTGCACTAAACCATGCTTCTTCGCATTCAAAACTTGTAATTTCTCCTCAACATCCCTTTTCCTTTGTTCTTTTCCATTTAAATCATTTGTTTTTTCGACCGTCTAGCAATCCACAAACAAATCAACAACATTTCAGCAAACAAGAATAACAAATTTAATACTTTCAAATAAACTGATATTCAAGCTCAAAATTTATGCTTAAGAATTCAAAAATAAAAAAATTTCAAGCTGACAAAAGTACCTCTACATTTGTTCTAGTCTCAGGTGGTTTCTCTTTCTCATCCACTTGCAAACTGACATCTTTCTCGGTCTTCTCATCCACCGGCTTCACCAAACAATCTCCGCCGTCGGATCCTCCAACTACCTCCACCTTGACCTCCGTTAGAGGCGGTCGAGTTTTCAAACCCTCGGACGGCTCAGGCTCAACTTTGGCTTTCAATTTGGGGCCAACAGGAGGCGCCGTGGGAACGTGAGATTGAATTTGATGCTTCAAATCAGGGGCAGGGGTAGGGGTAGGGGTAGGGTTAGAAGAAGAGGAACGGAGGCGAGAAAGGGCTTTGTTGCGGCGGTGCAAGAGGGATTTGAAGTCTTTGAGGGAGATTTTGGGAGTCGGCATTAGCCATCGCCGGGGAACTTCCGGTACTCGGTGGAGGTTCCCTCTGTACAAAGAAATCGCCACCATTTTTTTTTATTTTTTCTAAGGTTTCTCCTCTGTTTTCTCCGTCAATTTCCACACTGTCCTAATTTCTGTGGCTAATTTTTTTTTACTGTGATGGTGTTTACCATCGAGTTTTCGGTTATAACTTTAACTAGAAGTAATTAAAGAAAAATTTAATGGATAATTTAATAAAATGTTTTTGTTTCTTATTGAAAATATAATATTTTAGAGATAATTATTTGTTATAAGAAATGTTATCGGATGAGTAAAATTTTACTCGATTTTTATCTTAAAAAATTTAATCGATTTAATTTGATGTAAAAAGACTCGACTTAATTCGAATAGTAATTTCATAAATTCGACACAAAAAATTTCAAACAAAATTAGAGTTAAAAATGGGATTTCGAATAATTAAAAAAAATTAGTAATTAGTGTATTAATTTTAAAATTTTAGTCGAGTCTCAGAACTTTGCTTAATATATGTATACCACATATGAAAAAAAAAAGAAATATATATATTGTATATAATTATATAAAACGTTTTAAATTTGAACCAATTACCACCATAATATTATAAATATTTACAATTAAATTTGAACAGAATTCGAAAATTTTCAAATAAAGTTTGAGTTATAAAATATGACTCATAAACTTAAAATTTATTGACTTGAGTCGAATTGTTCAAATGTCCACACCTATCATCAACTATATATTGATTATGAGTTAAGATATTAGATTTTTTATATATATATAAAAGAAAGAAGGTAACCAGGTGCCTTCAATTTAGATTGAAATATTGTCTTCAATATTCAATTTAGATTACTCATATTCAACTTAAAACATATCTTTTTAATTTTGTCTGCGGAAATATTTATTTTCACAAACAAAACACTAAATAATAGTCTTTAATCTTAGATGATATTTTTATACACGAGCTATATAACTTGACAAATTTAAAAAATGTTATGAATATTTATTTATGTGGATGTCTATCATGATAAGAACTTTATTAAGGAGATTTGATTTACTTTATTATTAGGAGTGTTATCTTCATTAATTAGAGTTTAATGTATTATGTACTTCTTATGCCTATAAATAAATAATTTGATGAAGGCATTGTATACAAGTCTATATTTGAGAATAATATAAATCTCTCTCTTTCTCTTATCTCTTTGTTTTTCTTGTTCTTCTTTATTTTATTTATAACACGTTATCAGCATGAGTTTGCTCAAATAACTATAGATGAGAAAGATGTGGGATATTTATACACACAATATCGGCGTTCGATTGTCAAAATTTTGACTTAAAGATTCGAGGCAGCTCATGAACTTTATCAAGTATGTTCATGGAGTTTGACATACTATTAATGAGATTGGTATGCACCCCTGAAATCTTCATTCGTCCTATCCTCAACAAAGGTAACTCCTTAATTTTTTTTCCATTTTTTTCTATTGTTTCTTTAGTTTATAACTAAAGATTAATATTTGTTTACATTATTTGATAATATTGGTATTTTTAACAGTGTTTTCAGTTTTACATGTCTTTAAATGGCTTGGAAAGAGACATGACATAAAATGATTATTCACGAAATTGTTCGTACATACCTCGACATTATTTTTCGGTGATTCGATATCGTTCATCATGACTGTAACCAGCCAAACAAATTGTCGGCCTAAACTGAAATTAAAGGTTATGATATTTATCGTATTCCAATTATTTGTAACATATTCTTTTCCAAAAATTTGTTATATTGGTTTTACAATGTTATTATACTAACAAATTTAACCATCATTTTATTGTGATAGTACTCATGATGCTCCACGAAGCACCCAAAATTTAAAGCAGCGATTTGCAAAACAAATCGGACTTGTGAAGCCACGTGTAAAGTCAAGCTTCTATGATGGTTGTGCACTTTGCGCTTTAACCTGTAGGTCGATTTTAAAGTGTGATAAATTATGGTGTTTTTGAATCTACAAGAAGACTGTTATAAAGTCTATGTGTGCTCGAAAGCAATGATTCTTATGTATCGAAAAAACTCGACTATTGACTTCTCCCAAGTTCAAGTTACGAAAATTCGTCTTGATCCAAAAAGTTTTATGGGAGGCATTCCCTGAAGTGAATGCAAAGCATGATGTTTATTCCATGCGATTATCAATGATGGAGCATTCCCTGAAGTGAATGCAAGCATGATGTTTATTTCATGCGATTATTGGAACTGTTTCATTCCCTGAAGTGAATGCAAACATGGTAAATCATTATTCAATTAGAGACATAATTTTGGTATAATTCAAGTATATTAGCTGGATCCCGTTCTGCGAGGCTACTAGTCTCAAAGGAGGTTTTTAAAGGACCTTGTGGACTGGTTTAACAATGACACGTACAATGATTAAATATTTGTTCTCTATGATAAGAATATGTTAATAAAAACATACTCTACTTTTCACGACAAATAATATTGTCCTCATATACAATATCGTGAAAAAGGTTTCAAAGGCTCATTGTCTCTACTCCATTCTCTGAAGTGTGTAACACCCGGGTTTAGGGGCCGGGTGAAAATAATATTAAAATATTATTCGGGTCCGATTTTATAATTTAAATAAATTAAATAATGGTTCGGGTTTCGTTTTCAAATTAATTAATTTGATGTTGACTATGCTTTGGGATTAAACCCCAAATGGCCATGGATTATATACCCTTGTGAATATTCTATTTCATTAAGGGCAAAATGGTCTTTGGGCCTTTAAATTTAAAACAAAATAAAACACCTCTCTCTTACTATTCATTCTCTTCTTCAAAGAGAAAGCAACGGGTTGAAGAACTCTTCCTCCTCTATCACTATTTCATCTCATTTCTCTTCCATTTCAACTCCATTTTGAAAGGTAATTACGTTTTTGACTTCCCCTCAACTCCCTCTCTTTAAAAGTACTACTTATTTTCATTTTCATAGAAGTTTTGGAAAATAGAGTTTTGAAAGATTTTGATTAAAAATGGAAACTTTGTGTTGTTAAGCCTAATGTTTTGATTTAATATGGTTAGTTGTGATGTATAGAAGTTAAATGGTATAACATATGTGAATTTTGAATGATTTTGAGCAATTTTCGGATTTGGGTAAACATGAGGTTTTTGGAGGGTTTTGGGTGAGTTTTGGGGGTTGTTTTAGGTGGGTTTTGATAGGCTATTGTTAGTACTATGGATAGGGGTTGAATTGGGATCGATTGTGGATGTAATGGAGGTTGGAAACATGGTTTTTGGGCATGGTTTTGGGGCTGTCCGAATTGGTTAAAAATGGGATATGTTCATAGCTTGCAACATGGTAAATTGTGATTGAATTGTATTCCGGGTTGGTCTTTTGATGTTGGGCTGATTGGAATTGTTTGAAATGTGTTTGAGGTTGTCTAAAAGCGGTAATTGGTGTTGGAGAAGCTTCGCGAGGAAATCCGGGTTTGTGGGAATGGTTGCTTGCTTGGCTTGGAGCTTGGGAGCTTAGGTGAGTGGTTAATGTTTTAAATTGATTTTAATGGTTGGTTTTAGCATGTGGAAGTGAAAATGTTTTCAAGTGATGTTTTGGTTCAAAGGTAATTTTGAAAGTGGTTTAGATTCGAGCTTGAAAGTGACTCAAACTTAAAGAGTAAGTTGATGTGAAATGCCTCTTTAATTTCCCTTTTTATCATTGTTTTCGTTGCTTGAAATGGTGGTTTGTTAAGCATGTAATTTAAGTACTTGAGTAGGAGCATGTTGCCTATTTCTATATCGTTAATGATGTATGATGGTATTAATGATGTCGTTGATATGCCTTGAAAGGTGTGAGTAAGTTGGTGCAAGTTGTGCACGAAAATGGTGAGTAAGACCATTGTGATCGGTAAGACTCCAAGTAGTAAGTGATGCTTAATTGTGGTTTTCGTTACATCTTGTTTTGGTTGTGCATGATATAGTGAGAACATGTCGTATGGTAGTAATTGTGCATCGTGTTGCATGGTTGGTGTCGAACCTCACGTGATGGTTGTCGTTGCTCCGGTGATGTGTAGTCCCGTCGGTAGCGAGTGGTATAAGACTCCGGTGATGTGTAGTCCCGCCGGTAGTGACTAGTAGAAGAGTACTTTGATGTGTAGTCCCATTGGAAAACTACTAGTCGAAACGGTGATGTGTAGTCCCACCGTGTGTGTTTTGGTTATGCTTGTGCATGCCATGTAACGTTCATGTTGTATCTCACTATATCATTGTCTTCTTATTGTTTTGCTTTAATCTAGGATTATGTCCTCATGCATACCATAAAGTGTAATGCTATGTTAAATGCCTATATTGTTGAATTGTGGCTGAACTTGTATGTTAGTAGAAGGATTAGGTCGTTGGATGATTTGTATGCATTGACCTTTATTTTAAAGAAAGCTTTGAACCCTGCATTGTCGTAGTTATGTTTTAGAGCTCCGCTCACTAAGCTTTATGCTTACGCTCTCCTTTTTCCGAAAATGCAGATCTTTAGCTTGGAGTTAGCAAGGAGCAAGAAAAGGGCGTCCAAGCGTGTGGTAATTGCTCAAGTATGGTTTATTAAATAATGTAGTAGTCTAGCAATGGGAAATGCTACGTGTTTTAGGAGCTTGTATCTAGACTCCTTTGTGTTGGCCACATGTTGTTAATGCCTTATGTTGATGCTTTGGTTTGATTATGGTTTGTAATGCATGAATGCTATGATGAATGTTTGGGTATGGTGGCATGCCTTTAGATGTTTAGATTGCCTTGTCATGGTGCAAACCTCATGTGCTTTCCTTGTGCCCTTTATGGCCTTTGAGTTCCATGTAATGCTTGTATGTCCATATATGCATGAATTGCTTTTGTATGAATGTTAAGTATGGATGCCTTGATTCATGATAAATGCTATCTATGGCTTATGTACGCTTGTTGAAATGGTCATATGTGCGAGTCTTGTGAGTGTTGATTCATGCTTTGGTCCTTTTTAAGCCTCTATTTGTGTCTATGCTTGATCTTGGTGTTTTTCAAAGTTAGGAAGTCCTTAGGTTGGGCAGTAAGTGATCCCCTGCACTAAGGTTTCGAAACCATGGGTAAAGTTTCGAAACCTTTGGTGAAAATTTGGTTCCAGGGGTCACTGCCAGCCAAAGTTTCGAAACCTTTGGGGTAGGTTTCGAAACTATGGTCAAAGGTTCCGAAACCTTCCCCAAGGTTTCGAAACCTTTGGTGAAAACTTGGTCCCAGGGCATTCTGCCAACCAAAGTTTCGAGACCTTTGGGCAAGGTTTCGAAACTAAGGTCCAAGGTTTCGAAACCTTCCCCAAGGTTTCAAAACTTTGGGTGAGACATTGGTTCCAAGGGTTTCTGCCAGCAAAAGTTTCGAAACCCTTGGTAGAGGTTTTGAAACTTCTGCTTAAAATTGTACTGTTTTGACTTGTTGACCTTTTTAATGGGATAAACACATAGGATTTACTGTGCCTTTAGTCAAGATTGAATTTTGGTCGTTTGATTGTGGTTTGGGGTTCGAAAATGACAAGTTTAAAATGAAAAAAAAAAATTTAGGGTTGTTAACCGAGGGGGAATCCTTTAGGGGTTTTCACTCGGTTTTCCCCGTGTAGCTCACTCGGACCGGTCATCCGGCCAGACCGGGACGAGGGGGTTACAAAGTGAATGTGAGATTATATTATAGAAAGAATAAAAGCCACATTAGAAGTTGTGGTCATGGTCGAGACATGGACATATGCATTATGGTCATTTTAAGAATACTTCTACCCACCGGTGGTGAGGTTATAAGGATGATAAGAGTGATAAAGATCGTTCTAATGAAGTAAAATTATTTTTATTACCAATGTGATGTTATAAACCATTGGTCTCATACTTGCCGTATGTTGAAAAATCAACAATCTATGGTGACGATTTATGCTCAACATAAGCATACGATATATTTTTCCATTTAAATGTAAGAGAATAATGTGAGTACTATATCTCAAAGTACTGAAAATATTGATGCTCTAGAAGAGCAATAAATTCTTGAGAGAAAGCACACTATGAAAAGTGTAAAATTGTGAATATTGCAATAATTACTGCTAATGGTAATAATATCGTCATCACTAGATTTGGAAATTTTAAGAGAGCAAATATGAGTTCGTAAAATATCCTTTTGAGAATTATAGATAACATATGTTATCAATTAGCATTTGAAATAAGTCATTGTGGATATAAGTTCTGGTAGTCAAAAAGTCAGTTGAAAGCTCTAGAAAAGCTATATATATTGCTACCAAAAGATAGTTTTCATTGAAAGCTCCGAAAGAGCTAAATATATTCTTATTCAAATAAACAATTTTGATGATCGTACTAGACATGTACGAGTGAGATTGAATCACATGTTATGGTAAACCAAAAGTTTACAAAATTCAGAAATGTATATACACACTTGTATGTAGTTGGTATAATCAGTTAGACCATCCTGATCAATAATGATGCGAAAGCTATTGAGATTTACATGCACATATATTAAAAGAACTTGGAGTTCTTTTGGTGCTTATTCAAAGGAACAATTTTGATGATCGTACTAGACATGTACGAGTGAGATTGAATCACATGTTATGGTAAACCAAAAGTTTACGAAATTCAGAAATGTATATACACACTTGTATGTAGTTGGTATAATCAGTTAGACCATCCTGATCAATAATGATGCGAAAGCTATTGAGATTTACATGCACATTTATTAAAAGAACTTGGAGTTCTTTTGGTGCTTATTCTCAAAGGATTGGATTAAATTCCACTTATTAAAGAACGTGAAGTTCTTATGTTGCTTAAGGGAATTGATTAAATTCCACTTACTAAAAGAACCTGAAGTTCTTGTGTTGTTTGTTCTCAAAGGATATAGATGATCCCACTTACCAAAAGAACAAGAACTTTGAAGTTCTTGTACTGAAGTTTAGACTGTATGTCTTACATATCTAAACGAAATATGAGCCCATATATCCACAAATGTAGAAAATTTTATATGATTTTAGTAGATGCATCTACATTGTTTTATCAACTTACAACCAGAAGTTTGTGAGATTGATTCTAAAAGGATTCAGATTATGCAATTAGACTATTCGTTTTGCAAAAGCTTGTGGGTTTATATTTTAGGCTATATCGGTTGTTACAAAGCCTATTGATTATGAAAAATACGATTTATCAAATTTTTAATTGGATGCCTCCTATTTAATAGCTAAACTGTGAGAACAAAACATTTATTATTTATATGGTATTTTCATATAACAACACTTATACGCATCAAGCCAACGGATTATAATAAACTCCTCATTATAATTTGATTTTTGGTCAGAAGTCATATTTCTCATTTTTAAATTTTTGAATGTGCGATATATAGTTGAATTGCTCCACCATAACACACAAAATGGACAAGTAAAAAGGGTTGAGAATACATATTGAGTACGAGTCTCCTTTTATGTTTAAATTCTAAACATTAATTGGAGAATCGTTTATTAGATGATTTTTCCCAACATCATGGGGGAGAGAATAATCAGCTGGATAAAGAAGGAAATGAATTATCATTATATAGATCCTCGAATATGAACTGAAAGTTCATAAGATAATTCATGTTATTTCATGTCAACTGCCACACATATTTACTAACCCAATGAGAGTAATTAAGTCTCATATACCAGCTGAAATGCTCTAAGTTTAAATTACATGTTAGAGCAAGTGGATGTAAATCATGCTTGAAGCATGATAGTTGAAACGGTTCCAATGATCAAAGTTCTCGTAAATGAAAAGTATTATGAGATGGTCATATATTGGAGGCGGGTGCTCCTAAAGAGACCCAAGACATAACTAATAATAAAACTCTTGAAGAGTTTCAAGTACCTGAAATATAGATTGAAATCTTGAAGAGAACTCGATGAGTTATGTCATTACGAGAATGGAACCAGAAAATTGAAAAGTTGTCGACAACGATTTTTAAACAATTTTGCATAGAATACTTCTATAGAAGTAAAGAAAGAAAATGATGATTTTGTATAAAAATCTATCCAGAAGTATAGATATTGAATTGACCAATGTAGAAAGACGCTTTGAACTTTTAAAAGAGAAGTATTTGGACCAACAGTCCAAACACCTAAAGGTGTAATGCAAGTGAGGCACAAATAAATAGTCGTAAATACGACTTAAACTATGATTTATGAAAAGTTTTAATTACTTCATGGTGGATGAAATTACTTTGGCAGATATGAAAAATTTTACATGCGTCTAATTATTTGTGGATCCATATTTATCCTTGAAGGATTTAAAATGCTAGAAACATTTAGAAATTTCTGAGGAAATTTATTTAGACACTCTCATGAATATTTTGGCGCATTTGGTATAATCGCCTTAGTGAATACTAATTGAGAAAATACTATAAGAATGATCAGATTTCCTTATGTATTTTATAAAGGAGTTTGGATCAAGGTCCATTATGATAATTTTAGAACTCCTAAAGAGCTTCAAATTGGAAACTCATGAAGTACTTTCAATACAAGTACTTGAATCTTGACATCAAGTTTATCTCGACTTGAAGATCGAGCATTTTTATATATTTCTTTTGTCTATGAATAGACATAAGCTGGAAGAATCTTAAAGAAGATTCAATATGAATATAGCACATCTATTGAGTATCACAATAATTGTAAGATTGTTGGATGTTAATAGAGATAATTATATCTTTTCTTGGTCTTGAAGCACTATATATTAGTTGGTCAAGAAATATCTATGAATATACAAAGATCATTACATTTAAATCTTCAAACATTTGTTGATGCCTCCTCAAATCTTGTAGAAATAATTGTTATGCACAAGGCAAGTCAAAAATGTGTTTGGCTAAGACCATTGATTCAACATATCCAGAATATATGTAATTTACTTTCACAAGATATGATACAAATGCTATCTTGTGTAGAGATAATGGAATGTGGATACATCATAGAAAATATTACTCCAAAGTTTCATCCCCCGATATCTTTAGAAAAAATAATATTCAAGTTTGAATTATGAAGATTCAAAGATCTTCTGAGATGTTTTCATGAGGGGGAGTAAATATGCATTGCACTCTTTTTTCCTTAACCGAGCTTTTGTCCCAATGAATTTTTCTAGTAAGGTTTTTAACGAGGCAACATGTTTTGCATATCAAAGATGTGTGTACTCTTTTTCCTTCACTAAAGAATTTTTTTCTACTGAATTTTTATTTTAGTAAGGTTTTAATGAGGCACATTATCTTCATAGACATCCAAGGGGGAGTGTTATGAGTATTTATCTATGTGGATGTCTATCATGATAAGAACTTTATCAAGGAGATTTGATTTACTTTATTATTAGGAGTGTTGTCTTCATTAATTATAGTTTAATGTATTATGTACTTCTTATGCCTATAAATAAATGATTTGATGAAGGCATTGTATACAAGTCTATATTTGAAAATTATATGAATCTTCCTCTTTCTCTCATCTCTTTGTTTTTCTTGTTATTCTTTATTTTATTTATAACAAAAAAATTAGTATGGAACTTGTGATTCAAGAGTTTAAGTTGTATGGTTTAAATTTTAAGATTTAAGGTTTATAATTAAAATATTAGAGATTAAATTTTAGATTGCATAGTTTAAATGAGAAAACTTTCACTTTAGTGGATACCTTAATAAGACATAGATATATAACTCTTAATACCATCAATTAGTCCGTCTAGTACGACGAGACACTGGATCCATTAAAAGAAATCATAAATTCAAATTTTAACTTATGGATAAATAAAACCTATAAAACAAAGGATAAATTTTCTATACACAGGCGGTGGAAACTGAAAGTTTCCACAAGCGCCTTAATTCTAGGGTATAGGTAGTTAGTTTAGGGTATATGGTTTAGGGGTTTAGGTGTGGAGGGTTAGAATTTAGGGATAGTTGTTTAAATTTAAGGTTTAAGGTTATAATTTAGGGTTTATAGGTTAAAACCTAAATCCTCACCATATTACCCTAAAAACTAAACCCTAACCTATAAACCCTAAATTATAACCCTAAACCTTAAATTGAAACAACTATCCCTAAATTCTAAACCCCTACACCTAAACCCCTAAACCCTATACCCTAAACTAACTCTCTAAACCCTAAAACTAAGGCGCTTGTGAAAACTTTAAGTTTCCACCGCCAGTGTATAGGATATTAATCCTAAAACAAATTAGGTTGGAGAGTGACCTATATAATAAATCTCTGCATTCCAAAAATATAATCATATATTTGAAAACTTGGAACCCTTTGATTTAAAATTAGGGAAAACACAAGGTTTTGGAAAATTAATTTGATAGATCCAACTCCCATCAAAGTAACACTGAAGAAGCCTGAAGAATCATGTCATGATTATAATATACAAAGACTGCTTCTCACAATCAATTGCTATGAACCCTAGACATAGTAATGAGTACAAAACTTCAATTTCAACGTATCAAGAAAGAAACCAAATCAATCATGGTTCTTTGCAAAAAGAGACTCATTAGCATAGCTTTCCAGGGCCCTCATTCCTTTTTCTCTTTCCCTTAAAAATTATATGAACATACAGCTTTACCATATATCATATGGTAGTTCCCCAGTTTTGTTCTTCCACCATTTTTCTTTTTGCAGAAAACTTCAACTTGATGTATCAGTATGACTCAAGAGGCAGTGCATTTACAGCAAAGTTTGGTTTTGCACTCGGAGTGTCCCAAGATTACTTCCCATGTTTTCTCCCTGCAATGCATGCAGATTATTAGTATAAACATTGTGTACAACTTCCGTTTTTTTGAAGTATTCATGGTGTCGATGCACGAGTTCAGGGATATAATCCCTCCAAGTACTCTCCACCTACGTACAAATACTGAAAATTTTGAATATAGCTACATTCAATACTCACACCTAAGTCGAATCTTGTTCGACAAGATTGATATACTGACGAATAAATTTGTGGGGGCGAAAGAAGAAAATCATTTAAGCATTATACAGATGGTTGCTTTAAATGGTGCATTGAAGTCAACATAAAGGGGTTGAGAAGAAGTTGTAAAACACAAACACAACAGCCATCATGAAAGTAAATAATTGTCTCAGACTTTCTTCATTTAATGAACCTAAATCAATGGCATATTAATCTCAACCAATTCATAAAGGCAGCAAACAACAATGGCAACCGGGCAACTTAAAGGCAGGCATTAAACTAAAGTGGATGGCAACAGAAATCATTTATATCAAGATGAAAAGCGGTTGGTAGAATTAGAAAAGTGGATTTGGTTTTTATTTCGTGTTACCTCTTTGGAACCATGACTTTCGTATTGCTTGGCGAATCTGGCGTTCGTTTCGCTCCAACAGCTCATCGACTCTATGCGTTTGAGACAATAAGGGACCTGAGAATTCAACCTTCTCCCTTTCATCTTCAAAATCCTGTCAAGAACAACAAGATTTGATCAAACTACAGATATTCTAAAGAAATTGATGTGAAGATATCTTCTGATTTGAGTTTAGGGGCATAGGTAAAAATGGGTTCTTTTTCTTCATTTCCTTACAGTTCTAACAAGAAATATTTATGGAAAATCGATGCTTCTGTTTATTTAAAATAATTTTTTTCAAAATCTATATTGCTTGGACTCTTCATTTTTCTTTAACTATGTTTGATGCATATCTGAACATGCATATAGGATTATGACCCTCCAAAGACCCTTTAAGTATATGGATAAACTTCAAAATAAATTGAACATACCCTTCTCGACCACATATTAATATCCGACACTCACTCCCGAGTCCAAGTAACATAGATCAAAATAGTCAATTCATGCTTTCATGCCAGTTGCCTCACTTCAGTGATGTAATGGCTACCATTACAGGCCAAACCTACACTTTTGAAACCTTCCAGTTTATTGAAGTTCATTGCAGTTATCCAACAATTTCTTATATTTATAATTTTCACAGATAAACTTATTAGATTTCATAACCAAATATTTGTCACCAAAAATTAACCCAGAAAGAAAAATCAACCAATTCAGGGAATCTTAATAAAGTCTCCATCTTTCTATAGTTTTATATGGAACTGAATCTTTTTTTTTGACAATGATGGAACTGAATCATTTGAATCTATATGATTAAATGATTCTTCATGCAACATTGAATTAAAACTGAATAACCGATGCATGCAATCTGCAAAAGAAGCTTATAGTAGATGTCAAGAACAAAATTTTGATGTAATTTTGGGTTCTAATGTTTACAGACATACCAAATTATTTCTCTTGGCTGCCATTTCTTCTCTTTGATAAAGTGCCAATGATAACTCTTGTGAGTGGTATCCGTCAGAAGCATCGAGTGACTCTGGATTCTCAAACTGGCACCATTGTTTCTGCAGAGCACGCTTGGCAGCTTCATATGAATCATGGCCTTTAGAATCAGCACGACCTCCATATATTACATCCCCGTTTTCATTTTGTTTTGAATCGCAATTATTTCGTGTATATAACTGAGCAGAAGGCTCTAAAGAATTATAAAGGTGACCTCTTGATATAGATCTGCTGTGTGATCTTTTGGATGCATCATCTTTTCGTCTTTTGGCCCATGCAAAGCCACTTGATGTAGAAACTTGTAAAGGACCAGAGAAAGGAATGTCACCTTGGGATGCATGCTTTATATGAGCAGCTTCTTCGACTGCATCAGTAGATGGATTTGTCACTCCTTCGCTGATAGTAGCATTTCTTTGCTTCGACTTGTGCACACGGTCACCGTTAACTTTATGAGAACCTTGAGCTTGTGCAGAGGCATCCTGCACGTGAAAGTTGTACAGAAAATTAGTTTTCCGCGCAACCTTAAACACAAATATAGGGGAATGAGAAAAAGAGAGCTAACAGACCTCAACTGGAGCCAATTTACTTATGCTATGGGGTTTTCTTATTGGCTTTCTTGTTTCAGGCCCACGAGCTCTTCCGCTTATCTTTTTCCTGAAATTCATTGCCAACAAGGGGAAAAAGAATTTAAAAAATTGTGAAAATTTTGAGTGGAATGCAACAGTATTCGATGCAGATGGACTTGAGAAGGTTCCGAGTTCCAGAAAACTATATAAATTATTGTCTTCATTCAGACATTTCTTAAGAAAGTTCTCACCTCCTTGCCTCTTCACGATGTTTTGCATCTATCTCTTTGCTAGGTGGATATACAGGCAAGCTCGTCGGATCACAAGCGTAGGGCTTTGTTGTGAAATACTAAAAATCATAAATTAAGAATCAGAATATTGCACATGATGGAAATTTGAAGTATAAGATCTGCACAAGCATGTGTATGACACTGAATATTACAATCCAAAGAAAATGCTAGCTGATATATTAAGAACAACAAAGATGAGACAATTTCATAACAAGTTACTTCACGAGTGGATTTTATTAAGGATTTTAATTGGTGTTAATTCACATTAGTTAAGCTTGGCTAGTTCCGGCTTTATATTCAGCTGGGACCTCTCTACATATGGGTTGTTGCTGTTATGATGGATGCTTAAAATGGTATTAAAGATCACCTTGTTTGTTGCTATGGGTCTAAATGTAACGGTGTTTTAGTTATTCTAAGTTTTGAACTTAAATTTGGCTTTTGGGGCAGCCTAAATTTCAAGTCGGAGTACTACACAGTACACATAAAGTCAATTAATATCGCAGTAGAAGGTTAATAATGGTGAATAATAACAAAATAAATTTGCAAATAAGAAACGAAAACGTTGCCGGGCATAATTACCTCTGAAGCAAGAGCTGAGGAAGCAATGCCACGCTTGCATGGCTCCACCGAAAGCAAAGTTTCTATTAGATTCACGGCAGTAGCCGGTAAATCTTTAAAAGTGTCCCGGAGACTACTATCATAAGGTTGTTGTGGCTTGAAAATAGTTGCATGAGGTAGTCTGGCTTTTTTCCAGTAATCATCAGGTGGGGACCCGCAGAGCTTGAAAATTTTATGCAATTGTTCAACCTGTACAAGACCACCAGAAAACAACAAAGCGATTGAAGTGAAACAATTCTCAAAAGAAATACTCGAAAACAGACACATAGGACTGGCATTTCCAGATACCTCTTTCAGCAACAAAACTGATTCCTAGTAAACTTTCCTACATACTGTAAAACATGTTCAGTTCTTGTGGTAGATCCTTTCCCATATTATGACGAATCAATTACTCTATAGAGGCTTATCTCAGTAATACAAGTCATTTCCAATGAAATCGATCTTTTGCTTTCTTTTTAAAACATCCATAACTTTTTTTTTGTCGAGACTTGAGATTAAAACTACGAAGACAAATATAACATAAATGGTATGTACTTTAGCAAGGTGCTTACCTCTGTTCTGCCTTGCAGGATAGGTTTCCCGAGGAGAAGTTCAGAGAACACACAGCCAACACTCCAAAGATCCACAGCTGCAGTATAATCCGTAGAACCCAACAAAAGTTCTGGGGGGCGGTACCATAAGGTTACAACACGACTTGTTAACGGTTGCCTACGTCCAGAACCATAGAAGTTTGCCAAACCAAAATCAGCCATCTTTAGAATTCCTTCATTATTTACAAGGAGATTTGATCCTTTAATGTCCCGGTGCATTACACCCCGCGAGTGGCAGTGATCAAGTCCAGATAACAACTGCTTCATATAGCATTTAATCTACAAAACAAAAATAATTTCCATTGTTAAAGACGTGCAACACTAGTTTTTCTCGCATTATAATGCATTCATCTTCGAGTTTCGGGGGGGAATTTAGGTTTTCTTACTGACTGCAATTTGGATTCCAAAAAATGTGTTTGATACACGTGCCATCATAGAACATTAGACTAATCTTAGCCACAGAGGCAAAGGGCACAAACCTGTGACTCGCTGAACTTGATGTCAGGACAAGACAAAAGTCCGGTGATATCGTGTTCCATGTACTCAAATACAAGGTATATGCTACACGACATTCGGGAGGTAATTACCCCATCCAATTTTATGATGTTTGGATGGTCAAGCCTACGAAGAATCAGTATCTCCCTTGCCATGAATCGGACACTCTCGGGCTCAAAATTGTCAAACCGCACCTTCTTTAGAGCAACTATCCTTCCACTCTCGAGATCTCGAGCTCGGAACACAGTGCTATACGTACCTTGCCCTATCTGTTAAAGTAGTTGAAATGGTACAAGATCATTACATCGAATATTAGGAACGGTGTGGCATTTCAAAACAAAAATCACAAGCTGGAAAAACTTGAAAAAAATAAATGAATAAACCATGTTGAACGCATATTATATACAAACATATACATATGTGTGTGTATACATATACAAGCTACTGGTCTAGTAAAAACTTGTAATGTAAGCTTTGATTGTTCCAAAGAGCAAGAATTGTTGGTAAATAATGAAAAATTACACTTTAAAGTAAATTCAAAACAAAAACATAAAAAAATCCCATGAAAGTGAAACTATAGTACAATGCACATGAAGAAAATGACAAAATAAAAGAATTAAAATGGAAAATAAAACAATTTTCTGACAGAAAAATTAATGGATAATATGAAAAAAAACAAAAAAAAAATCCAAAACCTTCTCAAGCTTCTGATAAGAGTCAGCTTTGAGTGGAACCCAACCATGGATAGCTTCACCGGCGACGGCGCTGAGCCAAGCAGGCCATCCGGCTGCCACGTGTTCACCTTCTACGTACTTATGCAAATTCCCCAACCTCAAGCTCAACGAGTCGGATCTCGAACTCGCCCGGCCCGACTCACCCAAGTCGCTCCCACTCAGTCCGAACGCACCACCCAAATCACTCACACCCCCACTGTTACTGCTCTTTTTCTTCGTCTTCCTACCGCTACCGCCGCTGCTCCGCTTCTTCTCGGGCTCCGAGAACCCGACCCGATAACGGCCCGAATTGGTCCCTGAGCTACAAGCGGCAGCCGCATTGTCACGTAAAGCTCCGGAGTGGTCGAAAGCAGGCGTCACAGACACCGTCTGCTTCGAACTCACACAACCCATCGATGGCTGTTTATCATGTGATCAAAAACCCAAAGATCCCCCAACTTTCCTCCTTTTTTGGCGCCAACCCGCCCCGGAGAAAGCTGTGAACTGAACTTCACGCTTTTAGCTTCTACCCATCTCTTCTTTCTTCTTTAAAAAGACGAAAAAACAAAAAGATCAAAAAATGGAAGCCTTTACAATGAAATATGTATATATGTGTGTGTGTAAATATTGGATTTGGTAGCAACAATGGCGGAAGATAATGGAAGGAGAAATCATAGATTTTAAAGGGGGTCAAACAAAGGAATCTTAAGCTACCGGAATCAACGGGAAGATTGAAATGGAAAGGAAGAAGAAAAAAAACAGTTTTTAAATGAAGAAAAATGAGAGAATATTGTGTATCCGCAGTTCCGCACTGTTTTGTTGGGAGGTTATATTCTTTGTTCTTGTTCTTTTGTCTGTGAAAAAGGAAAGAACTTTGTTTTGGATCTCCGTTTTAATGAAATTTGTATGATTCTCTGTTTGTATTTGACCATATATGAATGATTTCAAATAATAGTAGAGAAAATTGGCTGGCAGTCCATTACATTTACAACTGGTTTTCTTTTATTTTGAATATTGGAATGAAATAAATACGAAAACCATACATATTTATATTTTTTTGAATAATTATTTATATTATTTGTTTGAGTAATTTGTGATCAAAATGATTTTAAGGGCTATTAAAAAAAAGTAGTTTATTGAACCCAATAATAAAGTATAGGTCTTTCATTTAGATGATTTGAGTTCGAACATCATGTGTACAAAGTTTAAGCATTCAAAAAAATAGTCTATTAAAAATGGTTTTGAGAGAATCTTTAACTATTGTATTTTTATATGAAAGATTTTTTGTTTTATTTGTTGATTATAGTTGAGTTGTTGTCGCCTAACTTAGTCCTTTGTATTTTGAAATTGTTTAGAATTAAGATCTACTTTGTATATACATATTATTTAAACTTCATCGACTACTAGTTGTTTAGTATAATAAGATGTTAGATTCATTAAACGGAGTTAAAGTTTTAAATGTATACTATGTGATTAATGCAAATCGATTTAAGAAATTATCGTATAATAAGTTTTTGTAATATTTAATTTAAATTAGTCGATAAATAAATCAAATACAGAGAGTTTAGAAAATTAAAACGTTAATAGTTTTTTTTTTTGCGATTCACACTTATAAACCTAAAAGGTGTTGTTTTGTGGTTTTGTAAAATATAAGGCAGATAAATTGAAATATTCATTATTTTTAATTTTTGAGAATTAGATTGTGTTATGAATTTATCCATGGAACAAGTCAAATCATGACCATTAAAGGTAACGTTTCTGAGGAGTTTTGAACCCGAGACCTAAAGGGAAAAAAGTGAAAAAAATAAGCGTGCTCTAACCACCATTATATCTTTATTCAATTTTAACATAATTTGAAAGTATGATTTATTATGCAAAAATTTTAAAATTCATTTCATATAAAATATTTATATATTATTATAACTAAATTTAAATAATTTTTGGGGGTAAAAAATAATTGGAATTTTGAAGAATAATAATGGTAGGATTGATTTTTTTTTTTAAATTTTGTGTTACGTAAGAGTAGGGGATGGAGGAGAAAGGAACATGTCCTACTAAAGGGAAAGGAGACCCCTGATTCCTTTTCTTCTAGGTCATGTGATGAAAGAGAAATTTCCATCAAAATAAGGCATTCTTTTTTATATTACTTTCATTCATTTTTTAAATTACTCTCTATTTTATATAATAATTATTTTAAATATTTCTTAGTATTTTTAATATATGGGGTAAAATACCATCATGTATAATAATAAGTTTTAAAAAATATGTTTTTATATTCATTTTTTTGGGGTAAATTACACGTTAGTTTTAAGGTTCTTGTTCAGGATTTGTGAGTTTCTCTTCCAACAATGTCTTCTCTAATGTTTAAACTTGGGTCATCTTTTTAATAGAGCAATGTGCATTGCTAATGCATACAACACATGTATGTTTTTATATTCGATTTTTATATGTACTAGATCTCATTTTAAAAAAATTAATTATATAAATCAGTTAAACTAAACTTCAAATTCTATGTTTTAATTATGAAAAAACGTTTTTGAAGATTTATGTATAGGAAGAGGATAAATTATTATGTATCGTCGATACATATCGTTAAGGTTTTAAGTTTTAAAATATGTGTGGATCGTTTTAAATTTATTTTTATTCAGATTAAGATATATGTATATATATATTAATTGTCTTAAGGTGATTATAATGTAATATTTATTTTCTTAAATTTTAACCATTTCATAAGTTATATATATTTTACAGATAATGTTATTCGAACGAGAATCGTTTAGGATAAATATCATATTTTTCCACTAAAATCACTCGCCAGTTCGACTTAAGATATATTATGATTATTACCTGAGTGTGTTTTTGTAATTGTTAAATTAAAAAAAATTGATAAAAAGAGGGATCCTGGTCGATGCCGGAGGAGGGTTGGATTAAGATTAATACGGACGAAGCTAGATGTGCAACGAATGATCTTGCCTCGTGTAAGGGTGTTGCTTGTGATCATAATGGTTTATGAAAAACTGACCTTTCTCAGTTCATCGGCATTTATTCTGTCTTTGAAACGAAAGTACGGGGTGCATATTTAAGTTTAACGATTGCATGGAATCATGGTTTTCGAAGAATTGTTCTTAAACTTGATAGTTTGGATGCTTTATGTATTCTTTGAATTGATAAGAACTTACTTAGAAGTTAAACCACACACTACGTGAGGCAAATAAAGTCGCGAATAATCTTGCTAACCTCGCTAGCTCTGGAGATTTAGAGGTGTTGCATTTTGATGTTCTACCAGGCTCAATACTACAACTTTTTCATAAGAATATAGTTGGATAATTGTTAGTTTACTAGTTATTTGCCTTATTTGTGCTTTTATGTTAATTTTTAAATTTAATTATATCTTCTACCTATAACTTTAATTTATATATATATATATATATATATATATATATATTATATCAAAACATAGTTTTATCGGAAAGTATATATTTATTTATTTTCCTATTTAATTATCATATTTGATGATGATGGAAGGTTTTCTTTCCCTTTTTCTTTTATAATGGGGACCACTCTTGTCGGGGAAGTGATCAATGATTTAGCTTAGTTTAATACTATAATATTTTTAGTGATTTTTTATAACTACGGTTATTTTTTATAATTATCGATATTTAATTTATTAGTTTAATAATTTAGATTGATAGTACATATGTTCACGTGGGTCGATTTTTTCAACCCAATCAATGATATTTTATTCATTTATTGATTATTTGGATTGTTTAATATGAAAATGATTTTGTCTATTAGGGTGAGTATTTAATCGAGTCGGGTCAAAAATTTTGAGTTATTATAGTTTATGAGTCCTATTTTATGACGCAAATTTTATTTAAAAAATTATCGATTCAAGTCGAATTGAGTCGATTTGTCGAGCTTTTTGTACAAATTTAATTGTAATCATTTATAATTAATGACTAGATCGCAAAACTGTAAAATTTAATTTTATAGTTTTTTGAGTTATTAAAATTGAACTCAATTCGAACTCAAAATAACGCAAATTATTTTTTTTAATTTAAGTTTTTTCATTTTATCAATTGAATTTACTTCATTTACAATATTAAATTTCGAATCTTTTAACTTTATTTAAAAGAGTTAGTAACTCATCCAGACAAATCTGAATGTGCGTCCCTTTCCTTCCATTTTATATTCCTGTTCTGCTTTTGGTAAAAGCAAAATAAATCAGAAATTTTGTTATCGGATCTAGCGATGGTTTGAATATTTTTCGATATTTGATTTACTTTATTAATCATTGATCGGAATATTTAAAATTTAGATCCGATTATTATAAGTGAGGAATTCAAAGGGGAATATTATTTTTTTTCAAGTATTTACCGAAACGAGTACAATGATTAATCTTGTGTTATATTGGTTCATATTTAGAATAAACGCTTATTATAACTGTTAGATTTATTTTAATTTTGTTATAATTAAAATAATTTAAAATTAAAATTTGTCAAAAATATTTTTTTAATTTGTATAAACGATTTTTAAAAGGTTTGATGTAACACATATATTGAATACGCTTTTAAAAGTCAAATAGGAGTCAAATTTTTCAGTGATGGTTTCCATACCCCTAAATGAGGTTTCGAAACTTTTCGGGCAGAAAGATTTGAAATCCAGATTTGGGCAAAATATTTCGACACCTCATACAAAGTTTTGAAACATGTAACACCCTGAACATTTATTTGTATTATTACAAGTGAAGTGGGACAAGGTTGATAAAAAACGAGTAAAAAAATGAGAGGATTTGTGGTTGTGAGGTTTTAAACCCGCACCCTCAAGAAATGTGGATGAAGGTCTTAGCCATCAAGGTCAAAACTATTCTTGGTTTAAGTCTGTCTCGGGGATTAATTTTAAACTATAATGTTGGGTATATACGAAATAATAATAAAAAATTGATTCGACTCTCCAGCTACCCCTTTAGTGTTGCCCGTTCGAGTGTGAAAGAACCTAGAAGGTTCTAAACCTCTCCACCTCTCCCGGCCACCGTCTACGATCTCCCTCACCGTTCAACGGTGTTGTGCACCGCTGCCATCAAACTGACCGCCAACATGCCATGATCAAAACTCCTCAAGCCACACGCGCAATGTTGTCCCGATTGTTAGGAATCGAGGGTTAAAGTTTCATCGACCCACCTTCTAATTTTTGTGTTTTCCGGCCACCCTCGACATTCGTTCGAGACTCGGCTTTCAAATCTGAGCTTCTTGCGTCAAGACGAACAAATTCCCTCTTATCGATCGCTCGTCCAACTCCGGTAAGGCTCTCGTCAGAGCTTCGTGTATTTTGGCAAGGGTTTGACGTTTAAGGAAATTTCTGGCCTGATTCCGGTCTTCTTTGGTTGATCTTTGAGTTGGTTGAAATGGTTATCTAAAAACTCTTTTTTCCCGACAGTTTGGCGACCATTAAAGCCTCCTGTGACCTTCTTCGTTGACCAGCCGACGATCTAGAATTTCAAAGGTAAAACCTGGTTTGAAACGGCCCTACTTGTAAACCGGTCTAAATTGGTCCAATTAGTTAATCCGGTTCAGGCCAAAACCAATTATCGGTCCGAACCAGAGCCCAATGCTCTTTGACCCGACTTGATCCGACTCGTTCGATCTGAACCCGACCCGAATTTGCCCGATCCAACCCGACCGAGTCCCACTCGACTTGACCCGTTGACCGAGTTAACTTGGTGAGTCAACTCGTCCGAGTCAACTTAGTGAGTCAACTCAATGAGTCAACCCAGTTGATTGATGATGTCAACATTGACTTTGACTGTGATTGTTGACTTTGACTAAAAAGTCAACTTTTTCGAAAACTCCCATTTTATATATTTTGACGTCATGAGTCCATTTTAAAGTCCGTTTCGCAAAATTCTTACCCAAAAGCCTCCGAATCTGACTTTGAACCCGAAACTGCTTATGTATTTAATCATCTAGTTAACAACAATGTGAATAAGGTCTGATCTTAAATTTTGTGTAATTGAAGATATTCACAGTTCTTTGTATTCGGGTGTTGAAGGACGTCGAATTCGAGTTTAAGAGAGTTCGAATGTAGTTTCAAGGGGACGACTTGTATATCAAGGATTCAAGGCAATACTTTACTACCTCTTGCATGCTTTACGGAACTTATCGGTATTGGTCAATGCATGAATGTATTTGAGTAATGCCTGAATATTTTAAAGTCATACTGATAACGATAGAAAGATAATTATTTAGTTAAGACTTGAATGACTCCAATAAGGAATTGATGATCGGTAAAAAATCTAAGCTTAGTGAGTAATCGATAAGATAATTCACCTCGAAACTTTCAGTACAGATTATTCATTGACAAAAGATCTAATGCTCAAAATGTTTGGCTGAGAAATGACAAAAATGCCCTTGAGGTATAAGAATGGCTAAAATACCATTGACAATGAAATGATCTAGAAATCTACACTAGACCTGGTAAAACAATTGATTCATCTGAAAACCTCGTTTTGCTTGAAAGTTATGGTAATAAATCTTAAACCTTTGAAATCGTGAAGTATTTGAATTTTCTTGAATTCTGAATAAATCTCTAAAAAGAAGTTACGGAAAACTATTTGTATGTCTGGATTAATCAAAGATGTGTAAAAGATTGAATTGATTGAAATGACTAAAATAATTGAAAATACTGATAAGACTGAATTGATCGTAATGATCGTATTAACCAAAAAGACTAAAATATCCACAGGGTACTAATTGCCAAATTATCTTTAGTGTTGGATATACTCTTGAGATCTGAATGAATGGATAATTGAAAGGACCGAAAGGCTCAGAATAATTGAAACACCTTCGGATATCGAAGTGTTTAAAATATCAACGAATACTAAAATGACTGAAAATACCACTAAGACTCGGAATAAGAAATACCAATAAAGTGAAACAAATGTAATGACTCTGGAAGTGGTGAGACACAACTCGTGTTTGTTGGTCGTTTCTAATACTAAGGTGATATTGGAAGAATACCTTATGAAGGTATGTTCGATTTATTTGGAGAAAATACATAGTTAATAGTAAGAGTAACTTATTCTTTAAAGGTACATTCGATGCTATGGATTGAGATTGGGCGCAATGCACATGTTCGAATACTTGGAAAATACCACTTGAATACATGTTCGATTTATCATAATATGTTCAGTGGTTGATTGGTGAATGCGAACCATTTTTGTTATACTCTCAAGTCAGTTCTGAGAAAAGAGTGTTTAATGTGTATTTATCCGGTTAAAGAATAAACATTGTATTGATGAGTTTTGATTAGTTCAAAGGGACTCTAAAACCTGATGAGCAACTAGAATTTTTGAATTTTGTGCATCACCATTTATACTTGGTTGGTTTAAATTACCAAATTATCCTTGAAGGTCCGAATGACCATAATGCCCTTGTAGGCTTTAATGATTGGATCAGTCGCGATATATCTAAAATCTCAATGATCTTGAGGTATCAACTTCTGAATGTCTGGTTTGAGCCGTTAATACCAAATCCCCATTTTTGCAGGGACCTCGTTCTTAAATCAATCCAAAATTGTTAGATGTTCAATGTCCTCTTTCTAATAATTACCAACTACGAGGAATAAATTGGACCATATAAAGTGTTCCATGTGTCCATGAATATTTTCTCTGTTTTTAACCAAAACTATTTGCTCTAAATTAAAAGTATGACTATGTTATCCGTAATGAAAACATTATTCTTGGCTTATGTCTTCTGATACAAAATATATATGATACATGTTTTTCGACATTATTGTTTACTAGATAAAACTGATTCTATCCGGGGGTATACTATCTGGGATTTGACTGAAGTTATGTAGGCTCAGTGTTGGTAAGTCCTTTTGGACCTAAGCTCCCACGCCCAACGGGCCTAGGGTTAGTCTTTCTGTAAGCTCTTACGCCCAATGGGCCCATGGTAAGTCTTTCTGGTTACTGTTATGAGATATTGCACATCGATGTATGGTTGAAGGGTAGTCAGGTAATTAAAATAAAACTTTTTGTTCCCTTTTATAATTTTTGGGTTTATAGCACGCTCGAATCGATCACTGAAATCGTCAAGGTGGGTTGTAAATGTTTGGTGGTTGAATTGGCTAAACTCGAAATAAAGGTAGACAAGTGACACAATGATTTTAAAGTGGTTCGGTCTTCTAACAAGCATCTACATCCACTACCTTAGCACACCACTAAGGATTTCTCAACTCACTCAACAATGAATTCGTTCCCTTTTCCCGGTTTAGGAGGAAACTGTTACAACCCTATCTTTTGGACTTGGCTAAGATAGAACCAACTCTAGTTTGAATAGAAATTTGTTCTACATATTTCAATGTATTTGAAGAAAAAAAAATTAATGCGGGTCGCTCATGTGACCCTAATGTGACATTCTAAATTTAAGTGTATTCATAGGGGGTATAGGGGGTTACAAAACCTTTCACCGGGTTTCGAAATCATGCCTTGTAACGGCTAGTTTTTCCTCTAAAACCCCCAAAGGTTCTGGTACCTCTGTGCAGGTGCAACATTAAATGCTCAATTTTAATGACTTTCAACAGCTTCAAACTCCCTCCAAAATTTTACAACAGTAAAAAAGGCGAAGAAAATATAAAAGGGGTTTTCAAACATTAATGGAGGATTAAGAAAGTCAATCTAAACATTCAAGCAATCAAAATAGAATTTGTGCTCAATTTTGTCATCTTTCTTGAAAACACTAGTTTTGTTCTCCATTGTAATTCATTTGCTAACGTTTATTGGGCGTGTGAGAGAGCATAAACTTTACAAACACATTACTTGTGAGGATTTTTTAAGTGTGTTTTTTGTGTTTTTTTTGTGAAAATATTTAATAGACTTATGCCCAAAGGAAAGACAAATTAGTGAATTTGTAAAATCTTTAGTGTGATAACTAAGGTAGTGAATGTAGACTCCATAAAGGAAGTTGAACCACTCTAAATCTTCTTGCAATTTTCATTTTTTGTAATTAGTTTCCACATTTTTTTTAAAATTCCAATTCACTTCCTCTTGACTATATTCGGTAGATTGTTGCACTCAACAATAACTTTTAAGTTACTTCATATCTAGAGCGAGAATTGAATCCCCTTGTGTCCTGGTGGAAAAAGTAGATGTTTATCATCCCTTAAGACTCGGGTTTGAGCACCAGTAATGTCATGATGTGTGTGTCGTCTTTGAAAAGACTAAGAAAGTTGAACAGATGCTACCCTTGCATCACACCAGCTATTCAAAATATGTTCATATATATTTTTAGCCCTCAACCACCTGTCGAAATGGAAGTACATCTTTAATCACCAAATATTCATAATTAGTATATGCTTTTATTTTTATAAATAGCGGGTCCTTATTTAAATTTGTTATTTGAATTTAATTTACTTTCATAAGTAATGTATTTGAATTTAAGTATATATTTTTTTCTCAAATACAAATAAAATAATTCTTTGTAAAAATGAAACAATAAAAACACAAAAAATTAAAAATATACATTAATTCAATAAAATATTAATGACTTAATATCTTATTGAATTTATTATTTTCACGATAAAAAATATTAATGTCCCATTATCTTATTGTTTGATAATTTAATCAAACAAAACCATAATTTTTTATTAAAAAATCATAAATTTTTAATATAATTTCATAATAGTATTGCATATATCACATTTTTTCCCTAAATGGACATAATTTAAAAATGATCGTTATCTTATGCTTGACACGTTTCTAGTTAATTATTAAAAATGAAACTAATACTACTACTTTATTTAAAGACGTCGCCTCCTTATCTTTTTGCAAAACCAAATTATTTTTGGTCACTTTATGACATTAAACAATACAGAGTATGAGGTTTGGTGGGGATTTGCTCCCTCAAAACAAGGCTTTTAGCCCCCTATATTTGAAGAAACATGCAAGTTTCGAGGGACACCATCACACTTCGACTATAGATTGTAATACAGATATATATGTTATTAAAAAATATTTTAATATAGAGTCGTATAAATTTTTTTTACGTAACTCTTCTTTAAAGTTTAAACTCTAACCATATCTCTAACACTACACATTCTTAACTCTCTAAACCCTAAACTATAAACTTTAACCCTAAATCTTAAATTCTAACAACTACAACCTAAATCTCTAAATTTGACAAGCACATGCAAATTTTGGTTTATACGGAATTACAGCTTGTGCATCAAAATTTTTCTAAAAAAATACATACACAGAGGCAAAGTTAAGATTAAATATTTTTTTTATTAAATAGAGATTACATTTCTATACCAAAATTCGAACTCATACAAAATAATATAATATGAGCATTCTTAGCCACTAAGTCAATCAATGGATCTGAAGTTAAGATTAAATGTTGATTGTTGATAGAAATAAATTATATAAATTTAAAATAATAAAGAAATCATTAAGGCCCTGTTTTGCAATTAGTTGATAGCGGATTATATTAGCTGATAGCGGATAGCTAATAGCATTAGCTGGTTTGACTAGCGAATTACATTAGCTGATTGTATAAAAGTGTTTGGTAAAATTAACCGATAGTTGATAGTTGTTTGATTATTTGAACAAGCAAAATGACATATAAGAACATGATTATTTTTTATACTTGTTCGAATAATTTATTAGTTATTAATATTTTGTACATATTAATATTAATTAGATTATAAAAATTATTTTTTTTAATATCATTGCTGAGCATATATAAAGATGTACACATTAATTTTTTATTTGTGAAATTATTTTTTAATGTAATTTTAATAATTATTAAATTTAGATGTATAATGTAATTTCTTATATACGAAATTATATTTTGAATATAATTTTATTAATTATTAGATTTACATGTATTTATTAATTTCTTATTTATGAAATTATTTTTTTTAATTTTATTATTTAATCAAATTTATGTTATTTAGAGAATTTTTTTATAATTATCAAAGACAAAATAGTTTTTGCAAGTCTTTTATCCAAACTTCTAACTCAAAAAGCTGCTAAAAGAATTTTTTTAAAATGAGAGGTTTCATCTTAATCCACTATTACAATCCTCTATTTACTAAACATTTAAATTAGCGGATTTAACTGGTCAAATCTCTAAACATGTTTCAAACCTCTAATTTTGCTCAAAAAGCTCTTTACCAAACATGGCCTAAGTATTTAATTTAAAGAATTGAAAGGGGTAAAAATTTAATTCAAAATTAAGTTTAAACTGATAGGGATAAGAAAAATTGAGACCCACTTTCTATTGACATTTGTCATTGTACACATATTATCGTTTGACCACAATTTGACATATATCATGTACTATTATAAAAAATAACAATGGTATTGATCGTTTTCATTTATTCATTTCCAAAAATTGCCTGGACTAAAATAAATCATTTTAATGGCAGAGAGACAAACAATATATATATATATATATAATACAAAAACTTACTGTAACCGCATTCAATAATTAAATTTAATGAAAAAAAATCACAACTGTATGATCTGTTTGGTCTAATTTTACAAAATCAATTTAATTAATATTTTTTGATTAAATAGAGGTATTATAGTTTTATACCGGAGTTTAAACTTATACAAAATGAGATGATATGAACATTCTTAGCTACGTAAGCTAATCAGTGGATCTCATTAACATCTTTTTTTTATAAAAATATTTGTATTGGATTTACTTAATAATCTTAATGCACCAACTTACCCAAACCACCGAATAGTGATGAGCAAAGTTCAACTCGAAAATTTGATTTTTTTAATTCGACTCGAGGAGAAAAAAATCGACTTGACTTAAAAAAATTAAATAAAATTTGAGTTGTAAAATGAAAATTCGAATATCGAAAATTTTAGTATTTAGTGGATTTATTTTTAAGTTTGAGTCAAGTCCCTCAATTTTTCTTGATATATATACTAATATAAAAACATGATGAAATATATGTCACATATGAAAAAATATGAAGAAATATATATGTATATCTTATATAATTAGAGAAAATCATTTAAATTGGAATTAAATTGTACTATAACATGATAAATAATTACAATTAAATTTGTATAGGAACTCGAAAACTCGACTCAAATTTCATAAACTTGACTCGAATCGTAAAAATTTCAAATAAAGCTTGGGTTGTGAAATATGACGCGTCAACTTGAATAACTCGATTTTTTACTCGACTCGATCGAACGCTCACCCCTACCACCAAATACCATAGATAATTTGTATGTTCCAATTTTGCGTATTTTCTCGTATCATGACTATTTTAAATAATTTCTTGTATTATATAAGTTTTAAAATGTTTACATTATTTTTTAGTCATATTGATATGATTTTATTTTGTTGCATAATTTTGTTCTTTTTAATAATCAATATGCATGTGAATTTTGTCGCCCATTTTAAGCTCTCCTATTAAGGCATGATTGCTGTCTCCAGTCTCCCATTATCTAATCAAATATCTCCCATCCCATGCCATGCCACATCAAAACACTCAATTGAACACATGCAATTATATATATATATATATATATATATATATATATATATACATATATATATATTGATTCACTTTCGACTGTAAAATTAAAATGATTTTGAATCCAACAAGTGTCTTAGTGAAAAAACGGATGATGTTCATCTTAGGAGATACATGTTTAAATCATTTTGTCTACAAAATGTATGCGTATTGTCAAAAGATTAAGAATATCTATGAATAAATATTACCTTGTAATCACCTTTAGACCGTTCAAAACAAAAATAAAATAAAATAATTTCATGCATAATTATATATATATATATATATATATAAAGATTGGCGTAATTTTATATGTTATTGAACCTCTTATACGAAATTGCTGTTGAAAGAGATGATGCAGTATAGTAAAACAGATAGAGAAATAGAAGATGAAATATGTTGAAAGAGATGATGCAGTATAGTAAAACATATAGAGAAATAGAAGAGAACTTTATTTCATCTCATACAAGAAGCTTGATTACAACAGATAGGATTCAATTTTTTTATACACAAAGCTAAGCTAAGAACCAATTAAGCTGAAATCTGTTGAAGGTTGTTACAAGAAGTTACAAATCCTAACTACTTTTAACAGTTTAACCGCTGCTCCAACTCAGCACAGCTTCATTGGTTAACAATTGCCACATTTTATTTTAAATTCATGTTGATTGTATAAGTTAAATAATACATAAATGCAAAGAAAAAATTTTGATACATAAAATTTTATGCTTGTCAAGTTTAGGAATTAGGGTTTAATTTAAGGTTTATAATTTAATATTTAAGTTTGAATTTTAAATTTTAAAGAAGTATTGTATATTTTTTTATATACTGTGTATAAAAATTATAACCATGTATATATTAATAAATTTACGAATTAGTGTTAGGTGCAATGACAAGACATATTACATTACCATGAGAGAACTTAAGTTTAAACCTAAAAACGACATTGTTGAAAGATAGAGTCACGAATCACGACCATAGACCACAAAATAGATGTGAACTATAAAAAAAATCAACAATTGAAAAGCTATTTTTGAAAATTCAATAAACTACATTCCTTTATAAATAAACATTATCTTCATTGTTTTTTTAATAGACCATTGTTTTTTTAAAATATGCATTAATTTTAATTTTTCATATATACTACACAAATAATGCTAAAATATTGCCTTCATAATAAAAACGCATTAAACCATTTTTTTTGAATAATTCTAGTTTAAAATCACACAGGTTAAATTGCGAATGTAGAATCTCAAAGTTTCTAGACCTACTACTATTAAACCAAGGTCACATTGAATATAAATATTATTCATTGAATTCAGTAAAATTAACCTAAAAAGAAAATAGAAATAAAATTAATTTTTCTCATTAATAATTATTTGATACACTAACGTTTTAGTTTTCACAAGCGTTTTTGTTTTGGGTTTAGAGATTTAATTTAAGGGGCATGATTTATGGGTCTAGATTTAGTAGTTTAGAATTTGGTGATTATGAATAAAATTTGGGGTTTATAAGTTAAAACTTAAATCCCCAACACATTACCCTAAACCCTAACCCATATATTCTAACAATTATCTCTAAATCCAAAATTTCTAAACCCTAAACTAAATCCATAAAACTTAAAATTAAAATACTTATTAAAATTAAAATTTACTTATTACCCTTGATGTTATAATGTCAACCAATTTAGTTTGGTGATAGCATTCATATTTGCATTCAATAACAAAATGGTAGAACAGACCCCTAGTCCTACTACACTAGGAGCTCTCACTCCCTCTACAAACAGATCAAAGGGTAACCTACCCTATCCTACATTTCATTAATATTATGTTTCTTTTTCCTGTAGAAAAAATAAATTAAAACAAAGGTGGGGAGGGGAACTTATTAAATTCTCATTTAATAGGAGGAAAATACCTACTCAATAACCTATTTAGATATTCGTGTAATTCAAATCAATTCCGCTTAAATTGTTATTTATAAATAAATATTGATATATATATTTATATCCATAATTTGACCTAAAGTGAAACAAATTGAACATCTGAGCAAGCCTAGAAAAGAGAAAATTAATAAGATAAAAATTCTCCTAGATCCTACTATAAAATTAAAAAAATATAAACTTTAAATATATCATTTTTATTTAAATTTAATATATTTTATATTATTGAAAATATTTATACAGTATAAATGATATCCATATTATATTATTTATTATTAATACCACAACTCTTCTTTTACAATTACCTCTTAAATTCATGAAATTTTAATAGACTATTTTTCCTAAAAAAATATTATCTAAACAAAACAATCATAATTATTACTATTTTTGTCCTATTCAATATGTCCAATATTTACTTTTAAAAGTTATTTTTTTAATTTTGGTCATATTTATTTTGAATATTTTAAATAACTAAATTTTATAAAATATATATTTTTAAATTACTTGATTAAAGATTTTTAAAACATATTTTTATATTTTTATTAATAATAAATTTAAAATAATTATGAGCCAATATTAAAAAATTGAATAAGACAGA
This sequence comes from Hibiscus tridactylites, assembly GCA_958450335.1. Lineage (NCBI taxonomy): Eukaryota > Viridiplantae > Streptophyta > Magnoliopsida > Malvales > Malvaceae > Hibiscus > Hibiscus tridactylites. The sequence continues at coordinate 85,052,821 of OY288270.1, forward strand.
AAGAGTAGTATTTTGAAATAATACATTTCATTAACATTTAAAAATGTAAAAAGTTTTCAATACAATAAAAATACCATATTGACTTAAAGGGCTATTTTTACCCTTGTAATAGTCTTAATTTATCAATTTCGCTCATATGATATTTTTACCCCTGAAGTAATCAAATTGCATCATAGTTAAAGGTTTAGGAATACTTTTATGTTTCATAATCACTTTATATTGATACAATTTACGATTAGAGTTTAATATTTGAGATTTAGAAATTAGAGTTAGAATGTCAGTCAAGGGGCAAACGGTGATATAAGTCAACTATGCCAAATTAATGTAAAAATACCATAAAGGCGAAATCGATAAATTAAAACTACTACAAGAACAAAAGTAGCCCTTAAGCCGATTAAAAATCGCCGAGTATCAAATAGACGTATCCGACTCTGACACATATACGTTCAATAAGTTTTTCATATATTTAAAAGATCATACCTCTATACGTATGTACGAGTGTCGAGTACAACTGTTCCAAAGAAAAAGGGAAGCCATCAGTAGAATAGATTACCTACTTCAAGGGAAATGAAGAACTGAAAACCAGGAGCCATAATAAAAGAGGAGCAGTTTTAACACAGCACAATAAATAACTATTAACGCTGTATTTTTCGTATCCATACCAAACATTGAAAAAAAAAACACCGAATCCAACACCATTTATACTCCCAAGTCTTTGGAGAGGCAAACTATTTAAAGCTCTAAACAAAAATCTTTAAATTTAGAATTGCAATAACAGGCAGCGAATCGATCTCAAACTACTTTGGACCGATGTCCTTGAGTGCACAGATCTGCTCCTCCCCCATTGCGGACATAACAGAGACGACAAGGTCTTTCCCATCGGCAAAACCGTCCTTGATCTGCAGTCAAGAAGGTATTATCGGATGCAAGTTCATACGAGGCAAAACTAACCACAGGTTCATGTCCTAATATAGGTAACGAGAAATGCAATCATAAAAGTACACATTGAAAAAGAGAAATGGACATTTCAGCAGCATTAGAATAAGAACTAAAAGAACAAGAAATTTCAGCTGGATTAAACATGCTAAAAGGACTATATACACCCATTGGAATTTGGCATTCACTCAGGATGCCCCTGTTAAGAGGCTGGGAAATCAAAAGATGATGGTTTGAAATCAATACAACATTAAATTTTCTCGTTTTTAGCAAAACTAATAAAAATTAACAAGGTCATAAGCCTCCCTCGTGTGGTAAAAGGGGCTCAACCGCACTGCACTCGCCACTCGGACAATATAATTTAACTAGCCAAGCTTAGACAACAAAGGATTTCATTTATATTTTTAGAACTCAAATCGGTAAATCAAATAAGACAAAAGAGACTCCATTGCAAAAGAACCATATATAAAAGAATGCATCAAAAGATAGATAGTTGACCTGTTTCAACAAGGACTCATCAGTTGGGAGCCTCAGATCATCCTTGGTGTCTCCGCTATCAGTAAGCAAGCTCACCTGAAATATTTAACAAGTTTAGAAGAAACACACATGCCAAATAGAAGGGGAGAGCCAGAGCGAGTCAAGCAAAATGAACTTACAAATCCATCCTCAGAAATGTCAATCAACTGGTAGTCAATACGATTGACATGCGGAACCTGTCAGAAACAAACAGAATCATTCATGAACGCAATCCAATTACTCAACAGATTAAAGTTAAAACCAGAATGAGAACAATCCATACATCACAATTGTGGGAAGAAGGAACAATATCTTCCAGCTTCTTAGCAGTGAAGATGTCAATTCCGACAAAGTGACACTTAGCATGTCCGTGCTTCCCGGTCTTGGAGGTGGAAACTTCAACAACCTGTCGAACACCCCGTACAACAACAACAACAACAACAACAAGCAAGTTAGCTAAATTTTGCAAATCATTATGCACCCAAATCTAAATAACAATCATAGGGTCAAAATCAACAGTCAGCAGTAGTTTATCATATTCTGTATCATCAGCTTGCTCATCATCTGAAGAATCATTCAAAAATTATAATTTCTTAATAATAAAGGATCTGAGTTGTTGGTTTTTGTTAACCCCCGCCCCACCAAATTTGCTTTTGATTTATCGAAAGCTACTATAAAGCCAAAATCCAAATAACAATCATAGGTTGCAAATTAACAGTCAGCAATAATTTTATCACATGCCATATTATTAGCTTACTCATAATCAGACAAATCATTCAAAAATTACTAAATTCTTAACACTAAATGCTCGGAGTTGTTTACTTTTGTGTGTGCGTGTGTCTGTGTTTCCAATTATAAAGCTAAAATCCAAATAACAATCATAGGGTGCAAATCAACATTCAGCACTAATAAATCACATGCCATATCATCAGAACAATCATCCAAAAATTATTACTTTCTTAATACTAAAGACTCTGAGTTGTTTGCTTTCGTTTTTCTTTTTCCTTATTATAAAGCTCCAAAGAACAACCTTCGGGTGCAAATCAACAATCAGAGCTAATTTAACACATGTCGTATCATCAGCTAGCTCATCATAAGCAGAACCATTCAAATATTATAAATTTCTTAATACTAAAGACTACGAGTGTTAGCTCTTTTATTTTTGCTTTTGCTTTATCGAAAGTTAGAACAAAAGCTAAAGAAAAAAACAACAAAAAAAAGCTAAATCAATGAATTTTCAATTCCATTAAACGAAAAACGTTACTTTCCACTCCAGAAAATAAAAAAGTAAAAATCAAACGAAAAATATATATTTCACCCATCCAACCACTAAAATCACTAAAAGCGCACAGATCTGAACCATTAGAATGTCAAATCTCAATGCAAATCTAAAAAAATAAAATAAAATTCCGAGTTCATTTTTAACGATAATTTCAAGGAGATGTTCAATTAAAAGAGGAGACCTTGCAAGGACGGTTCTTGATGACGATGTAGCCGTTCTTGCGGATGGTACCGGCTTGTTGAGGGTAGGTTTTGGAGGCACCGGCGTCGGCCTTGGACTCGAAATGGTGCTCCTCGTCCGACATTATTAGCTCTCTCTGTTGTTTTACTTTCTGGGTTTTGACCGAGTCAGATTGGGAAAATAGGGGACTATGTAAGCATGCGGGTTTTTAATTATATATAAAGATTTTTTTTTTTTGTATGTTTCATGTTTTGAGGGTCTAATTCTGCACTGAGTCCCTGTACTCTTTAGACTTCGGAAAACTTAGTCATACTATGTGTTTCATTTAAAATTGAAGTGTAATGGAGAGTGTAGTTACTTTATTTTATTAAATTTAAAGATATGTTTTTTGGACTTTATATTTTAGAATTAGAAATCTGAATATTCTAATTTGATTTATTTGAACTAATTATTAGACTTTTTCGTACATATATCAGTGAACAAAATTTTTATGTGAAAAATATATAGATAAAATCTATTTTAATAAATGATTATCGATGAAGTGATAAAATATTTTTATATGAATTTTTTAGTTTTGTATTCAATTATCGAATAAGTTTTGTTGTTGCCTTATTTAAATTTTATGTGAAAATATAAAAAATTAAAAATATTTTTAATGATATCAATTACCATTTTAAAATAATCGTCTGTTAGTCATTTTTTATTTTCTAATTTAATTGGTGTCGAGTTTATTTGTACTCGACCTGAATTGCTCTACAATGTTCATAGTTGACACTTTTGAACTTTTAAATTTAGTGGTTCTATTTGTTTGATTAAAAACTACTAAAATGTAATTTTAAAAATGACTAAAAGTAAATACCATATAGTACCATATAATTACATTAAAATATTAAAAAACTAAAATATCACATTAAAATATTAAAAAACTAAAATATAAACATTGATATTTTTGTTAAATTTGAATGTGTTATCAACTAATCTTTAATTTTTTTAAAGTTTAATATTAAAATAACACGTGTTATAGTTTAATGGAAGCCTGTTACATGTTACCACTTGGATTTTTTTATTTAAGATTTTAATTTTCAGATCAAATCAAAAGAGGGACTGAATTCTCAGAATTAAAAGCAGAGAAACAAAATTCCGAAAGTTTGAAGAGTACAGTGAGAAAGTTAAAATTAAACCTTTAAAGGTGTTCTAAGGGTTTTCAGTTTTATTCGTGATTATCCTTTTGGAAGAGGTGGGCCTCTTCAACCGTTGATTTTTAGTGGTAAAGTCCTAATTGGTGATGATGGAGGATTGGAATTATTATGGCGAATATGCTACTGCGTTCTTTGAACGCGAGCGCGACACAACTTTCTATTTTTTTTGGAAAAATCTCAAAAAAAAAAAATTGCTATAGGATCCCCCCAATCTATTATTGTTTGCAGTTTATATTTTAAAGTATTGTGATTATAACAGTGTCTTAAATTCGGACTATGATGAACAGTGGCGGATCCACATGGTGCTTTGGGTGGGCCTGTGCCCACCCTGAATTTTTCAAACCTTACACATTTAGCTTCAATTTTTATAATTTTTATGAATTAATCCTTAAATTTTATGACTTGAGCCCACCCTGAAATTTTGAGATTTTTATGATTTGTACCCATCCTAAAAAGTGTATTGATTTGTGCCCACCCTAAAAAAAAAATTCTGGATCCGCCAGATGATGAACTAGTATATAAAAAAAAATTTAAAATCTTTCTCATGTGACTCTGACTTTGGAGTTTCCTAAAGTCTTCCTCATGTGAGTCCAACTTTGGGGTTCCCTAAAGTCTCCCAATCCTGCATACATATGCATGGTAATTTTGAAAAATTTTAGTGCTAATTTGTAAATTTTAACAAACTTGAGATCCTTTACTCTATAGACCCTACCCAAGTGAAATTCACTACTAAAGGATTATACCTACCAAATTTCATTCGATTTGGAAGCCATTAGCACTATCAAATTAACTCTACAAGAATTGGTGATTATTTAGTAAAATAATCAAAGCTGTCCAATGAGCCATAACGAACTTACCTAACCTCGTTTCGAAACACTTTAGGCTATTTTGGAACGAGTACACGAGAGTCAACCCTGTTGACCCAACTCTTTAGACCATTTCGATACAAGCATGACCCGTATCGGAACGGATTGACCAGCATTGATTTGACTTGACCGTTCTGAAACCTGTATCGAAACAGGGCTCTCTAGTGGCAAAAATGTTCCGAAACGACATCAATTCATTCCGAAACGCCTTTAATCTCGTGTTCAAAGTTAGGGTACCCGTATCGAAACGTCATCACCCGTTTCGATACGGAGAGGCATGTAATGACAGATTTTATCTGATTTTTATACAAATTACCCTACTAAATGATGTCCATTTGCAACGAAACTCTATACGCAACATTTCAAAGCTATAAACTACTAACGTGTCAAATTTCATAGTTATATGAATACATTTACCTCGTTTTTACCTTTTTAGAAAAACATGCTTAATTAAGGCTATATTAAAAGGACCAAAGGGTCATTTAAGGCCAATGACCTTATTACAAGATAGGCAAAACACCAACACAACAAAATGAGCATGTCTGATTAATTTAACAACTTTACCACCTTCCTAGGAGTTCAAGGTCATAATTACTTTACTTGTAGCTTAATAGTGACTTGTACTTGCGGCCGATCCGATCTTCCAACGTACAACTCTTTAACCTGAAAATGCATGAGGGAAGACACATTAGGCACACTTTGTCTAGTGGGGTAGTCACTAATAACATAAATGATGATATGTCATAGCTACAATGATACTTAAATTCATGTTAACATAATCAATGCCATATAACAATGCATAAAGTAATAAACATGTTTCTCTTTTCATTCATAATTCTTTGGATTGAATTAAGATCGTGGATACACGAATTCCTACGCCTCGCCAAAACAATGAGTGGTCTAATCCCTCCGCCTCGCCAAAGTGACCAATAACAATACACATGCCTCCGCCTCTCCAAATTAATATAGGTTGTAGCCTTAGGACTGTGGTCCACCAGTACACTAAGCTCATGAATTCTATGGCATGCCAATTGTATCTCGAGTCAATTCCAATCCAAGGTCACAATATACTTATTCATTTCAATAATCAATGCTATACCAATGTTCCATAAATTCAATGTAGTCGATGTTTAATATACATATATTCAACATCAATATCTTATAGATTGTTGTCAATATCAATGTCCGATGATTTAATGCAATGATCTCATAACCATGCTTATATCAATGGCAATACACAATGAACATAATCCATGTTAGTGGTAACTTACCGACACTTACTAAAGTGTTCGATTTAACATCCAATTCATTCGCTTCAATAACAATGTTAGCGAAATGATCTAACACAACAAATAATGATCTGGGGAGGCCTTTCGCCTAAACCCGAGACTCCGACTACACTCACCTTAACAATCCGAAAGCTTCAAGGCTCTCGGATAGCAATTTCTTTATTCCTAGCTTGTGACGGAGATGGTGATACCTCTTTCTCCCCTTCTTGAGCTGGAAAGGTGAATAAGAAACTTATTAATGTTTCGATATCAAAATCAACATTGGGATATCAAAATTAATATCCAACTTCAATAAAGATTGCAAGAAGGAGATATCCACGAATAGTTAAAACCCTACCTTAGATTACACCCAAAATATCCATGGAATTCATTAATTGAATGAGGAATATAGCTTACCCGATCGATAATAACGTTTCGATATCGCTAAAGTGAAGAAATAACAAGCTTAGATTCCCACCAATGGAGGTGTGTGCTTAGGTGAAGAAGATGATGAAAAAGTGGTGCTTGCTTCCTATATTTTCGGGTAAGCTTTCTTTTCTTCCTTGTTTTCTATTTTTAATTCAAGGCTTTCCTTCATTTGAAGGAAGGTCATCAGGTAACTCCACATAAGTGGAGAGTTTAATTCAAGGGGCTAATCGCATGGTTAGCCCTTCACTTTTCATACTATTATAACTTTACCCTCCAACTTATAATTCTTCTATTTTAGCCACTAAAAGCTTAATATTACTTAATAGGATTCAAATTCGATGTTTAAAGCCTAGTTAGGGTTCGATAACAATAATTAACTAGTCGGTTAAATCTTTAAGCTTCTTCAATGTAGAATTTCCGATCTTCGGAAATGAATTCCAACTAGACCGGATTTCAGGGTGTTACAAGAAAACTCATTTAAAGCAAGTCAAACATTCAACGAGATTAAAAATCAACAAAGCAAGATTTAACAAAAAAACAACCAAACATGCTTAACATTCTCAAATGGTCTAAAGCCAAACCAAAGCATACTTTATCACTTTAAACATGGTAACAACAATAACAAAAACATAGGAGTTTGGACACTAACTCCCCAACACAAAAGTCTAGCGTTCTCATTGCCTAAGTATTATTACAACCATGAAAACCATACTTGAGCTAGAAAATGAACTCCAAGTTCCTCCTTTTCCCCACTTGCCTCTCGAAGCCACTAACGATCTACATTCTTGGAAAAGAGAGTGTAAGCTTAAAAGTTTAGTGAGCCGAGCTCAAAGTCACAACAACAACAATGCAATTCAAAACATGTATTTAGTTTAAAGACAAAACCATTTGGAAAGGAAATACAATAAACCGAAAGCTTAAGACAAAACCACGGTATGCACATGCACAACCATTCCCGGTGGGACTACACATCATCGTTCACAATAACTAGCATATTTTCGGCGGGACTACACATCACCGTACTCATCTACTAGTCACTTTCGGTGGGACTACACATCACCGTATTCAACAACACACTTTCTCTAAACCATCATGTGAGGCTTTGACAATAACAACAACAACATTCAACATTAAAATGGAGGTAAAAGCAACCCGCATTTCACACAACAACACGTATAAACACATACACCATCAATCAACGGAACAAGGCAAAATTAGACAAGCTTACACTTGGGTTTAGATTGGCCCCTAAGGCTCCACCCAACCCCCAAGAAACCTTCTTTGAACATTTTAAAGCTTCAAAACAATTTCCACTCACCAACACAATATCAAAACAAGCTAACGGTCCTCCTTCAAGCTTCCTCAACTCCCGGTGTAGCGTCCGAAGAACCCAAATCCTTATCTGTTGCTTCTACCCAAATTAAAACAAGGAATTAATACACCTTTCAATAATCAAACCCACTGAAATCAATCCCATCAAAATCCAGCAACAACAAGTTTCCGATTTTATTCGAATCTAACCAAAACCAATCACATTTCCTCTCTAACCATGAATCAGTCAAAACCTCATCAATTTAACATCCAAAACATACCCAAAAGCTTCAAAATCTTCAACACACATCCACAAATCCCTTAGGAACCATTTCCAACCACAAAGAACCCAAAAACCTATTTTTCCCCAACTCAAAATTTACCCATTTTCCAAATTCCGAGATTTCTAGTTACACTCATCATCTTAACCTTATTTTATACTCAAAACATCATTTAAAACTCACCCAAACCATTATTTTCACTAAATTGCTTAAACACTTCAAAACCCCATTTTACCCAAAACGAGAGGACTTGGGAAATATTCAAGTTTTTGGAAAGAAAATGCTACAAGTAAGGTTTAAATGAAAAGAGAAGTAAAAAACAAGTGATTTACCTCTTTGAAACCTCCAAAATGGTGAAGCTTGGTGAAAATGGATGGTGGCAAGGCACTTGGGCGTTTTTAACGTGAAATGGTTTTGAAAAGGGGGAAGAAGAAAGTGAAACCTATTTTCTTTTTTTTTTGAAATATTCTATTTTATTCCCCTCTTATCTTAAAAACTCTCTTTTAACAAAAATCCTCTCTTGCCTTAATTTATTTTCATTTATCCCAAAAAACCCAATCAATATTTTAAAACTCTTTTATGAAACCATTTTTATTTAAAGGCAACCCGAACCCTAAAACTCGGATATCAAACCTTTCCTGGGTTTCGGTCCGAACTCCCAAACCCTAAACCTGGAGCGTTACAAAATAGGTGAAGATTTGAGAAGAAAATTTAGTAAGTTAATTAATATTTTATTGTTTAACTTAAGTTCGTAATTTTTTGAAATTTTTATTTGATGTTTGAATTTTTGATGCTATTTGGAGAGAATATAGTTTAAATATTTTGTGTTAAATAATAGGTGGAGAGATTTTGAGAATATAGATAAATTGTTTGAATATAAGAGAAGAAACATTTATTTTGAGAATATAGAAAAATAGGTGGATATATTTTATTATTTTATTTAAGTCCTTTAATTTATTTATATTTACTTATAGGTGGTTGAATAAAAAATGATGTTAAATTGATGATTTAATAGACAATAAGCAAATACGACATTTATTTTAATTGTTATTTTTAATGTGATAGATTTAGTCTCGGTTTAATAATATTTTCTTACTTGTCATGTGGGATGGCTGAGCAAGCTCTATTGTTGCATTTACAAAATCGACACATTACTAGCCTTAGAGTTGATGAGCTGATATAATTTTTAAAAATTGTTTCATTACGAAATATGCCACTTTTGTGTTTTTTTTGTTAGTAATTATACTTAAATAATGTGTTATTTACAAGATGTAGAGGAAACATTTAAACATCATCTGTGCATGGTAGACAAACCCCTAGACCATAGAATCGAGAATTTTTTATATATGGCATGATAAATCATGCCACGTTCTTCCATGAGTACAAGTTGGTGCCCGGATTGATTACCGCTCTAATTGAGCGTTGGAGACCTGAAACGTATACCTTCCATATGCCTTGAGGAGAATGCACGATCACCCTCGAGGACGTGGTTTATCTTTTTGGGGTCCCAGTAAATAGGAAACCAGTGGTCGAGCGTTCCGAAGGCTCAACGGCTGAAATTTGTCAAAGGTTCCTTGGGGAGACCTGAAACGTATATCTTCCATATGCCTTGAGGAGAATGCACGATCACCCTCGAGGACGTGGTTTATCTTTTTGGGGTCCCAATAAATAGGAAACCAGTGGTCGAGCGTTTCGAAGGCTCAACGGCTGAAATTTGTCAAAGGTTCCTTGGGAAGGAACCCTATGGAAGTAACGTGAAAAGGTCTCGTGTGAAAATGAGTTGGCTAGAGAAAGAATTTCAACTCGCTGAGTATAATACAATTGAAGAAATTTATATGGTCAGTCGAGCATATATCCTACAGATGATCGGAGATATACTGATGCCAGATAAATCTGGCAATATGGTCATTGTAAGGTATCTTTGTTTTTGGATACTCCTTGGAAATCTGATTGTCAATATAGTTGGGGATCAACTACATTAGTGTGCTTGTATCGCGAGTTGTGCAAATGCACTTTACTGCAAAAGGGTCAGAGGGTAAGCGGTATTGGTGGTTGCTTGTTATTGTTGCAAGTGTGGGCTTCGCAACGACTTCCCTTTTTACACCACTTACTAGAACACATGTGCAGTTTCCTGTCGTTGGAAGGTAAATATATATCCTCACTACAGCAAAATAAGTCTTTAGCGGCATTTTTTTAGTCCTATAGCGGCATTTTTTAGCGCCGCTAAAAACTTTCCCGGCGCTTAAAAAAGCGCCGCAAGAAGTGCCACTTAAACCAGCGCCGCAACAGTTCGCGGCGTTTTTTTTCCAAAAACGCCGCAAAAGATCAAAATCTATAACAAACGCCGCGAAAAACTGTTATGTAGTGGCGTTTTATTTTACAAACGCCGCGAAAAACTGTTCAGTAGTGGCGTTTGTGTTTTACAAACGCCGCGAAAAACTGTTCTGTAGTGGCGTTTGATATTACAAACGCCGCGAAAATTTGTTCACTAGTGGCGTTTATTTTTTACAAACGCCGAGAAAAACTGTTCTGTAGTGGCGTTTGATATTACAAACGCCGCGAAAAACTGTTCTGTAGTGGCGTTTGATATTACAAACGCCGCGAAAATTTGTTCACTAGTGGCGTTTATTTTTTACAAACGCCGCGAAAAACTGTTCTGTAGTGGCGTTTGATATTACAAACGCCGCGAAAAATATTATGCTTCCAAAAAAATTAAATTAAATAATACTATATAATAATCGATCAGTGTTGTTAAATTAACAAATGTTGCACCAAGTTATTTTAATTACAACATGGTTCCTTATAAATACAAAGAAAATCAACAAAACTACATGCCAGTCAACTATTTATGTTGAGTTGTAAAATTCAATGTGTGTACACATTTTACCAGGTTTTCTGAATTTCTTTGATGTTAGATCTGCACGAATTGCAGCATGAACCTTTTTATACATTTCCTCCAAGCTGCCAGCCTCAATACCTTTCTTTTTGTACTCATCTTCCATCAAAGTCTATTATTACTGTCTTCAACCCCCATCGTGGAGAGAACTTCAACACCATTATTACTCTCTTCAACACCCTGAGAATAAATAAACAAATAAAAAAATAAGGCAAGGTTGGTCAGACAGTACACTCTTGCAAACAAGGGCTTTTAACTTCTAAAATGTTCAAAAATGCAAACAACAATGATTACAATACAGTAAGAAAGTAATGTTCAAACCCAACAAAGCTGAAATGACAATTTCAGGTACACAACAACACAAATAAACTATAAGTGGATAACGATGGTCAGTTTCTATTAACAAAAGTAAGAAAGTTTGGCCTCACTACATGCAAAAGGTTAAAATACATGAAGAAATGCAAGCCAGTGGTGAAACGGCTATCTATCCTTTGAAAGAAAAAATAAATTCTACATGGCTGCCAAACTTAAAAGTAGATAAAGCAAAAATGAAAACTACAAAGCAAACTGCAAGCAACAAACTTACAAGGTCAGGCAGATGCGAGCCTATAGAAACAAGTAGACCTGTTGCTGCTCTTTGCTAATCTGCATTGAGTTCCTATATAAAAATAAGCAAAACAAGAAAGAATCATAATCAATGAACAACTAATTGCCTTGGATTGGTAAGACACCCACAAAAGCAAGATATAGTGTAAGCTAATACAAACTAATATTTTATTTAGATCAAAATACCTATTTTTGACAACTAATTGCCTTGCATTGAGTTTTATGATGGCGAAAGCAATATACCTATTTTTGCAGTTTCAGTAGTTGGATCAGTTACTATGCTTATTATCTATGGTTTCGAGCAAATCTCCATCAAGCACCATACTCGACCTACTAATCCTGTTATTACTCTGTACCCCTGATATCAGCAAAACCGATAACATGTTAATTTCTTGACAAATGGATATATTACAAGCAAAGTAACAATGAAAATGCAGGCTAGCTGCTAATTAATAATGCGAAAATTTTATCTTAGGCAAATATAAAGCCTTAAAAGTGACCAATTTTAATACCAAGGAAATATTTAACATTCTCCTGTTGAAACAACAAGAAAACCAGACGTGGCAATGAAGATACGAAGAAATAATAATGATAATAATGAAAATCAATGTCATAACGATACGAAAGAGGAAAAAGACTATCATTTTTAAATCAGTAGGCTTATCCAACGTGGTTAAACATATGGTGGTAAATTCTAGTCACCAATTCACAGTTCAAACCACATTGGAAGTCATAGGAAAACTTATTAAAGATAATAAATAATTCCATTGCTTTGATCAAATTCATCACAAACAAATACGTACCTCCATTGTTTTAGGCCTCAGCTAGATGTGAATTAATCTCTGCAAGTGACTAAGAGGAAAAAATGACAAGAGCAATTAACATGTCAGATAACATCCTAGCAGAATATTTGATAAGTTAATTGAAGCATCAATTAAACTTTGAAATGAGAAAACCACATCACGAAGAGCAGTTTTGCGATCTTCTATTAGGAGCCCAGGATTTACAGACAGTACCCACTCCATATCACTAGCATGAGCATTTTTACTCCCAGACGGGCTGATTGATTGCCTTTCTAAACTGAAACATTGATAAATTTCACTTTCGCGTCAGACTTGTGTGTCATCTATGAACCCAAAATCTTGAATAAGCAACAAAGAACGACTATTGTAAAAATCTTAAAATCTTGTAAACGGAACAAGTTCAAGCGAGGGAAACGCATAAACAAAATGAAAGGGGAGTTATACCAGAACCGAACATGAATAGAAAGCTGCTACCTGAGATTTTTACTTCCGATTTTGTGGACAGCTTTGGTTAAACGGTGAAGAGGGAAACCGGAAACCCAAAATTTGTTGTTGCTTCACTTGGAGACAAACGGGGGAAACAAATTTTTGCTGCTGCTGCTTCTCTTGGAGACGAACGGTGAAGGGGGTGAGAGACACTGAGATGAGGGGGACTAGGGATTTTGTGGGTTTGATTCGAGGATCGGGTGAGGGTACCTATTGAGTTTTATTTTCTATCGTGGCATTTTTTTATACAAACGCCGCTACACCACTCACTATTGCGGCATTAGAAATAAAAACGCCACTAACGTTCAAGTATTTATGGCGCTTCTAAGATAAATGCCACTAAAAAACGATCTATAGCGACGTTTTAGTTTAAAAACGCCGCTATTTTTGTCATTTGTGGCGTTTTAAGGAAAAACGCCGCGATAAATTCAAAATTAGTGGCGTTTGTTATTAAAACGCCGCTAAAAGTGCCGCTATATACCAAATTTGGTGTAGTGCCTTATTCTTAGTTGAATTTGTAAATTAATTAAATTAACTTGTTATTTAAATATATTGTGATTTGTATGTAGATGGTGCAAGAAGAAGCATGAGACGGAGTTGACGCACAACAACGTTAGAGTTTGTAGATCTCTTATTAATTCTCATTGTCAAGAGCATGTATATGAATGGAAAGTAATTTTTGGCGTTAAATGTGTTTTTCACATCTTAGTTAGTTAGATGTATTATTTTAAACCATTATTTTTTTGCAGTTTATTTGGAAGGCCTACGAACATGACCATATATTTGTATTGGAATATTTGACGAATGATTCACTTTTATGGTGTAGTGTTACACCGTTGATCCATTTCTTTATTGTCGAGTTCCACTTTGCAGATAGAGTGTTAAGGTAATTTGGCTTTCACCAGCCTATTCCGCGCATTCCATGTGACCATTACCATCTTCATGCCTATGATGGACGTGGCAGGCAAGATACGAATTGGGAAGTTAAACATAACAAGTATAATTTTTTGTGGAACAACATAGGTTCATCGTTGCCGAAACGTCGTCCAATGGAAGCAGCCGATTTTGATTTCGAGAGTTCAGAGTACATGATCTACTATCGTAGTCATTGAATGTCGTACTTTACAGATCAGTCTGAACGGGAGGAATGCGAAAGGTTCCGTAAAAAATATGGAGGCAAAAGTAAATCATTGAAGGCTGCAACGAGCTCATCACAGGGCAACAAATTGATAGTAGAGGCCCTACGGGTTGGCCAACGACATGGGAGCCACCAGTGGCCCCACCAATGGATATATGGAAAAAAGAACCGACTCCTACTTGTGTACAACAAAAAGTTTCGACATCCTATAATATGTCTCTTTCACCAGGCTTGCTATTGGGAGATGACATGATCCTTTTAGTACTCATTTTATGCACTTCAAAAGGTTGGTAGTCATTTGCCCGTATCGTCTACCACCTTCATCATATGATTGAGCCTATCTTTCTCTCTCGATTTCATTTGCCCAACTCCAAACCTGCTCGCCGTACTTCATTAAATTTGTCATCTTCCTCTCAAAATGTGGCCACGTTAGTAGATATCATGCGTCACAATATTATTAGTATCGACAAAAATCAAACATAAATAAATAAATAAATAAATGCACATGCAAATATAATTTAGTTTGAAAAAAGATGCTTACTCATTCTTTCAATCTCACTGCGAAGATATTTATTTTTGAACCGCTCGTAGCAGTTCTTACTAATATGACGAATACAGTAGGTAGGGTATGCGTTCAGTGGTGTCCAACGACTTCCGTCTCAATTAATTGCCGCTTTGATACCCGTCCCTCGATCGAATATAATGCATACCCCATCTTCTTTGGCGACAGCTAACGTAAATTCGTCAAAAAGAAATTCCAAGCTTCCGCCGTCTCATGCTCAACAATTGCGAATGTAATCGGGAAGACGTTGTTGTCACCATCTTGCGCAACATCAACCAACAATATATGAGAGTATCTTCCGTACAACCATGTGACATCGACTTGGATCATACGTTTGCAATAGGGAAAGCCTTCGATGGTAGGCTTGAACACCCAGAAAAGTCGATGAAAAAATTTATAGCCTTCAACAATTTGTCCTTCTCGGTCTTGGAGAGTGATTGCACAATATCTGACAGGATTGTCACATGTCATCAATCGGTAACGTAAACGATGAATCTCTTTTCTAATTTTCTGTGATATTTTCTCCTTCATTTCTCGAAGCATGATTTCCTTCTCGAATCTCATCTTCGTACTGCTTTAACAATCAAATACAACCCTGACATCAGTTTTCACCATTTGTCCATTGTAATGAACAATCACCATCAATTTGTTGTTGCTAATTTTCTCTACATGATCGAAATAAAACATACTAAATTAAAATGCTCATAAAAAATAAAAAAATAAATATATTTCGAATATATTTTTTCTAACATAGTAAATCAACTTACAAAATAAACTGAAATTAAGAATTAAAATTACCAAACTAACTCAAATAAACTATATGAAAAAATATATCATTTTCCAATCCAAATTTAAACTAACTCAAATAAACTACATGAAAAAAATTAAAAATATATAAAACATACAAAATAACAAAATAAAAATACTAAACTGAAAAAATTACCAAACTCAAAAATTCTAATATACTTACAAAATAACAAAATAAAATTACCAAACTGAAAAAACAAAATTCTAAAAAAAAAATCGAATCTACTTACAATCTTTTCTTCAATATTTTCTTTATCTTCTTCTTCTTCTACTCTTTCAATCTTAACTTTCTTTCAACCCTGATTTAACTATTTAACAATTTTTTTATCCCTTGTACTACCCATATCTCTGCCTAACTAACAACTATAAATTTTTAACCTCTACCCCTATGCACTTTAAAATACCCTAAACCCATCATCATTCAAAAATCACATCCACCACTCCTAAAAAAATTAATATGATACCCATTATTCCCAAAAATAAACTGTAAACTCAGCCTAAACCTATATCTATATTCGAATCAAAACCCTTTCCCATAAACAAAACACAACTTAAACTTATATTCGAATCAGAATTCAGTGACTGGTCTTGTCACCCAGTTGATGCATGTTATGCATGCAGGTTGAGAATCAGATTCTCATGTCGTGCCCCTCTGCCTCCTCAGCGCACACGCAAAGCTTGCAGAGATTTCACCCAAAGTCGGATTCTAATGAACAAGACTTTTAGGGGATTTTTTTCTGAAACCGTGGCCATTAGAGTCCGGCTTTAGAAAATTTTTTTTCCAAATTTTCCCCAAAGTCGGATCCTTTTGGGAGAGACTTTAGTGTTTTTTTTAAATCGTGGCCATTAAAATTTGACTTTAGGAAATTTCCCCCAAAATTTCTTCAAAGTCGTATCCTTTTGGGAGACACTTTAGTTTTTTATTGAAACCGTCACCATTAGAATCCGACTTCTCCTTGCACTGTTCAAAGTGCAATATTTCGAGAATTATTCTGGTACCAATCATAGATTTGGTAAAAAAAATCCCATAGCAATCTTTTTTTGAGATTTTTCCTTTTTTTTCTTTTTCAAATATGAAAATATCTAACATGACGCCATCACATGTAAATATATTCAATTGAGTTGAGTTGAATTGAATCGAGTAAAAAATTTGAGTTAGTTGAAGTAACGAGTTGACGAGTTCTATTTTATTATTCAAATTTTATTTAAAAATTATTTCGACCGAGTTGTTCATGTTCAAATTTAATCATAAATATTTATAATGTTTTTTTACATAATAAACATTTATAATGTTAAGGTACTAAACATTTTGAATTTAAATGACTTTCTATAATCATACACAATATACATGTATTTTTTTTTGGTATTTTTCATAAGTGTGATTGTGTGAGTAAAATTTGTAATGATATTTAATAAATCAAATATCACCTAAAATTATATAATATATTTATAATTTTATTTTTTAAAGAAGAGATTTTGAGGGAAAAATATTGATAAGAGTATAAAGAGACAATAAATTAAAATCCATTAATTGGTTGAGATGCTAAAAATACTCATATTATCTTATCTTATATGATATCAGTTCTTGACATTTTACCTTTAGAATGTAAATTCTCTTTACTTAATAAAAAAGAGAGTCAAAAAATTGATTGAAAGAAAGAATTTACTAAGAGCTAATTACAGTCAGAAGATTAAATTAAATAAAATATGAAGTTGAGATATTAAATTAAAAAATAAGGAAATTTGTTGATGATGTTCATCCTCATTAAACTAATCATATTTTTACCTCTACTACCGGCGGGCAACCATATTTTCTTTTGATAATAATAGAAACTAATTAATTATTAACATTTTTTTTTCTTTTGAAAAGTCAGTTAAGCATAGAATTACACTAACGGAATTCAATAAGTGTTACTAGTCAAAAAGTAAATGATTTTTATTTTAAAAGATTCGAGTTTAAATTGTTTTGCCTGTAAGATGTATGTATATTATTAAAAAATTAAATATATGTATGAACATATATTACATTATAATCACCTTAAAATTATTTAAAAAACACACTAACAAATACAATTTTTCAAATAACAACACTAAAATCTCATTAAGCATAGAATTTCTGGACCGTCCAATCACGAATTTGTGAGTCCCGACTATCTTAAAGCCCCAAACAATTCAAAGTTTTAATAATAAATCAGGAGACCAATATGGACTAAAAATCAAAGTTAAGAAATAAAAAAAAAATACAAATTTAGAGATTAACCCGAATAAAAAAAAATTCCAATATAAGACTGATTGGAATAAATTTGGAGACCAATATAAGTTGTCAAATCGAAGATAATATGTTGTTTTATCTCAAATATCACTTAAAATTCAATTAAAAAAACTAATTGTGAATTACTTATGAATCTCGAGATATTTAAAGGAGGTGTTTGCACTCATCATCTCCTTCTCTAATCATAATTCTTGTATTACTCGTAGGGGTGTAAATGAACAGAGCGTTCGACGAACCGTTCGTGAATCGTTCATATAACGTTCGTTTATTAAATTAAATAAACGAGTGTGAACAAAATTTTTATGTTCGTTTAATAAACGAACGAACACGGACATATGTGTGTTCGGTTCGTTTATGTTCACGAACAAGCTCGTTTATAAGTTTGTTTATAAGCTCTTTTACATGATGAAAATACTTGTGGATGTATCTAAATACTACTTTTTGTTGTGTTGCTAAGTATGTTATATAAGTTCATGTTGAAATGTAAGTTTTGTTTTGTTGCTTTTGTTTTATTTATTTATTTATTTATTCATTTATTGTTAATTTAGTTAACATTTTTAATATATAAACGAACATGTTCGCGAACACGTCCGCAAACACTTAAATGAACACGTTCGTGAACACTTAAACGAACACGTTCATGAACACATAAACGAATACGTTCGTGAACACTAAACACATGAACACGAACACATTCAAAAAAAAATAAACGAACATGAACACTTTGGGCTCCTCACCTACACTTTGGGGGGGAATACTAATCGTATCCAAAACAAATCGAGAGGGAGAGAGAATCTGGAAATTTCCTAAGTCTATCTCGTCGTTCACCGGCTTGATCTCCGTCGCCGTCCGGCCGTGGCGTGCACCGCCAGCGTCAGCGTGATCGTTGCGCCACCCCGATCGAAACCCCTATGGTCACTCGCGTAGCTGCCGCCGCAATCGTCGGCAATCGTGCTTCAACAGTTCGTCAAACCTAGGGTTAAGGACCCTCTTGGTTTTTCGAGGATTTTTGCCGTCATGGGCGTCCGTTCACCGCGCCGTCGCCACCCCTAGGCTCTCCGTTCCAAGCCGAACAAAACCCAGTCGATTGTTCGTGTGTCTGACTCCGGTAAAGGCCTCGTCGGAGCCACGTCAACCCGATCGTATCATTTCCGATTTGGTAAGATCGGTGAGTATTTTGGCTTAAACTCTGAGTTATTTGAGCTTTGAATGAAAAATGGATGATAATGGTGGGATCGGAGGCACTTTTCCGGCCATTTTAGGCCGCGCGTGGGCCTCACGCGCCGTCCGGGGCGATTTTCGGCTGCCCTAGACAGTGGCCGTTGAATTGGCCGGCTCAGACCCGGTCTGGCCTTGAATTGAGTCACCCGAACCGGTCCAAACTAACCGTCATGACCCGTTGACCCGACCCGTTGCCCATTGACTCGACCCGTTAACCGACCCGACCCGACCCGTTGACCGAGTCAACCCAGTGAGTCAACTCGTCCGAGTCAACCCAGTGAGTCAACTCGTCCGAGTCAACCCAGTGAGTCAACTCGTCCGAGTCAACTCGTTGAGTCAGCCCTGGACCAGTGACGTCATCATGACGTCAGCGTTGACTTTGACCAAAAAGTCAACTTTTTCCGAAAAGCCCTATTTTATGTTTTTCGACGTCCTGAGTCCGATTTTGAAGCTCGTTTCGCAAAATTCTAACCCGAAGACCTCCGAATCTGACCTTGAACCCGAGAGTGCTTATGTATTTAATTAATTAATAAATACCTTTGTGAATAAGGTCTGATATTGGAATTTGTACGATTGAAGGTAATCATAGTTCCTTGTATTCGGGATGTTGAGGACGTCGCATTCGGGTTCGAGAGTGATCGAATGGAGTACCATGGTTAACCGATATAGCAAGGATTAAAGGTAATACACTACTACCCCTTGTATGCTTTATGAACATGTTGATATTCGGTTAACGCATGCATGCTTATGATGACGTATACTGTAAATTCTGCTTAAATTGAATCAGATTCGAGTAATAAGTATGGATATTAATAAGACCAAATTATCCGAATAAGTTACTAATGGGCTAATAGTATCAGAAGTTCTAATAATTAAATTCAGCTAATCCGCAACTCAATCATCAGTGCGTAATAATCGAGGCCCAGGATGCAGAGTGAGAGATATTAATTATGAAATTACGAAAATCCCCTTGGAGCATAAGTATGACTAAACTACCCCTCTGATATAGGAAATGACCTAAAATCTGCATTCGACCTGATTATACAAATTACACTACCCAAGATGCATGTTCTTTTGGAAAAGACTTCGGCATCATTATTCAAATGTGTGTGATACTAAAGGAAACTTGAATTTCCCCCAAGCTCTGTATAACACCTAAAGGCGAAATTATTGGAATTATTGTTGTATTCTTAAGCTGATACGTACGACAATAAGGAATGAATTAATCGAAATGATCGTAATGACCAAAAAGACTGTAGTGCCTTCGAGCACCGAAATTCTTAATTAATCAGAATGACAATTTTACCCTTAAGTTCTAAAATGAGTAAACCATCTGTAAGGGCCGAAGGGATTAGAACGACTTAATCTCTACCGAATACGTAAACGATAGAGGTGCTAAATATTAAGATTTGACAAAAACGGTGAATTTATCCCAATTTCTAAAATGACTGAAATGCTCTCTTGAGTTAAATATACAATTATGCATTTGATGAAACCCTGAGAATTCTAATGAGACTTTAAGGGCTAAACTGCCCCTAAGTGTTAGGAAGCACGCTCATGTATGTTAATCACTCCTGATATTAATATAAAGGGTTGATTAGTACTGCAAGATTGGGATATGTTAGTTCGAACAGTTGGAGGCTTGAAAAACTTCTGGAATTATTAACTATTGTAAATCGTCATTTTATCATTACTGAGTTAAATTACAAAATCACCCCTGATAGTTAAATGACCAAAACGCCCTTGTTGGCCATAGTAACCAGAACAACCCTAGATGTATCCGATATCGCAAAAGATCTTATCATAGAAATCTCTAAATGCATGACTGGAAAACTGATGAGTAAATAGAATTTCCTGAGCGACTGTTTATGTCTCGTTGGTATAAATTACCAAAACGCCCATGTATGATAAAATGACCATATTGCCCTTGTAAGCTTAAATGACTAAAGTACTCATGATCTATCCAAACTTTCTAAGATCTTGATGTACCAATTCTTGAATACATAATATGAATCGTTTTACGAACCCTTTCTAATAGGAACCTCGTTTTGGAAATTCGTCTAAATTGTCAAAAGTTTTAATGCGCCCCTTTCTGTAAATGCCAAGTATCTTCAGGAAATGAAATATTCCATCTAGTGTGTTCCATGTGTGTTATATTCTGTTGAATGGATTTTATAATTATTTAATCGTGAATAATATTATGTTCGATGAACATTTTAATTGTTATTGAGATTGCATCACTATGTTAGAAAAATGAGATAAAATGATGAACTTGATATATGATGACATGCTCTGCCTACCTGATATATGTCTGTCCAATCTGTATACTTGGTATGTGATCGTTTGATCTGTGATGGTATTGTCTGACTGTTTGATGAATTTGTTAGCATGATCTGTTAGTTTGACCAATGATGGTACAATCTGTTCGCATGATGAATGCTGAAAATGTCTGCTCTACTCAATAGTATGCCCATTTATCTGTCAAAAGCATAAACTTATGTTTCTGATACTCTGAATAGAATATGTCTGTTACATGTATCATGTTACTCATGTCTGAAATCTGATTTCCGATTGTCATCTAGGGTATACTGTTGGGTTATGATATGAAGCCTCTGTCGGTACAGCCCTGATCAAGCTGGTAAATCCTTATGGACTCAAGGTCTCCCCTTGAGTGGCACCTACGCCCATCGGGCCTAGGGTAAGTCCTTATGGACCTAAGGCATCCCCTTAGGTGGCACCTATGCCCATCGGGCCTAGGGTAAGTCCTTATGGACTCAAGGTCTCCCCTTGAGTGGCACCTATGCCCATCGGGCCTAGGGTAAGTCCTTATGGATGCAGTTCTGGGGGACTGCATATTGGTGTAAGGTTGGAGGGTAGTTCTTGTAAACTTCTGTATGATCATTGAACATTTGCATTTAATCTGTTATGTGCTCATATGATATGATGTTAAGTACTTATGTATGTTGATCTGCACTTATTGGAACACACTAGACGTCGAACTCTCTGATTCCTACCTCGTATGTTATCAGCCTATATAATTTCTGTCTAGTTCTCAAGGTCTGATTAAAGAACAAATACCATTATTCTTGAGTATGATGAAACCTCGAAATAGTAGAACAGAAATAGAGGACTATCACTGCTTGAAACATCATGAAAATGTTATGCTTACCATGTGTCTGCATGAGCTTATAGCATCTTTTGGTAGTTCTGTATTACTGAGCTTTTCCAAGCTCACGTTGTTTTTACCATCGCAGGTTCAAAGAAAATAACATGACCTAATGTTTGACATCAGTGTTCGGAGTTCCCTCGGCGTTGCCTCCGGAGTACGATATTGTATAGTTAGTGGGCATGTATGTCACGTATGGTTTTGTGATTGGGTCTGTAAAGTACTTTCTGAAATTTCTTGTTGTGTTTAAATGATTTTCTGAAATAGTATTTTAAACAGAAGTTGATTTTTACAGCTTAATAAGTGTTTGAGAAAGAAAAAAAAAGTTTTCATGTGTATTTTACTGTGGGTCGCTCTTGTGACCCTAATGTGACTTCCTAGGATCCGTTGTAACGCATAGGCGGGTCTAGGGGGTTACAACAACATTAAAAATTTAAACGAACACGAACCGAACATGAACACCTTTAAAAATAAACAAACAAACAAAAACATAGTCTTGCTCGTTTAAGCTCGATTCGTTTACACTCCTAATTACCCGGACAAAACTTCTTTACATATGTTGTGAGAAAATTAGGCTTTGTTTGACAATTAACAGATAGTTAATAGCTAATAGCGGATTACAATAGCTGATAATTGATAATTGATTGCATTAGCTGATTTGACTAGCGGATTGTATTAGTTGATTGTATAAAATTGTTTGGTAAAATTAACTGATAGCTGATAGCTGTTTGATTATTTAAACAAACAAAATGACATATACGGACATGGTTATAATCGATGCTTGTTTGAATAGTTTATTAATTATCAATATTTTGTATTTATTATCGTT
This sequence comes from Hibiscus tridactylites, assembly GCA_958450335.1. Classification (NCBI taxonomy): domain Eukaryota; kingdom Viridiplantae; phylum Streptophyta; class Magnoliopsida; order Malvales; family Malvaceae; genus Hibiscus; species Hibiscus tridactylites. Next base: position 85,075,875 of record OY288270.1, read on the forward strand.
CAAAAACAATATTTTGTATCTATTAATATTAATTAGATTATAAAAAATATTTTTTAATATAACAATACTAAACATATTTGAAAATCTATATATTAATTTATTATTTATATAATTATTTTTAATGAAATTTAATTAATTATTTAATTTAAATAAAAATATAAATATGTGAGAATAAAAACAAAAAATAAAAAGAATTACTTTACAAATGTCAAAATATAAATACGTGGGGTAAAAAATTAAAATAGAAAATGTTAAATTTAGGTTATTTGGAGACATTTGATAATTGTTAAAGGTAAAAGGGTATTTATAACTATTATGTCAAACTGCTAATTTCAAAAAGCTCTTATTAGCAGCTTTTTTTCTTCAAAATTAGAGGTTTCACCTCAATTTGCTATACACCAAACATTCAAATTAGCGGATTTGACCGGTCAAACTTTTAATATTAGCTTAAACCTCTAATTTTAGCTCAAACCGCTATTTACCAAACATGACCTATATAAACATATATATTTATTTTATAAAAATAAAATTTAAAATTTTAATCTTAGAATCCTAAATCTTTAATTATAATTCTAAATCATATTTTCTAAATGCTACGCATTAAACTATAAACTTTAAAATAAAATAAAAATTACACATGCTTTAGGCTGTGTATGGAATAATTTTTTAAAATTTCAAAAGTGGTCTGTTTTGAACGAAAATCATCGTATTAAAATAACAGGACCTTGTTCTTAAAACAAAAGGGAATACAATCAGTGTTGATGACAGCAGCAGGGAAACAAACACTTAGTGATACTAAAAATGAGTACACATTACATTACCAGAAAGTTGTTATTCAAATATCAATTATTCTTATGATATTACCTACTCAAAGTTAATAACAAGGATCTTCCAAAAGATTTGCAAATTCAGAGAACATCTCCTTTTCTTGATCAAGCATGGCTGCCACAAATGAACTCTCACCTGACCTTGATGATGATGATGATGCTTCAAAACCATAGCTTCCCGGGATTGTTGCATTGTTGTTGTTGCTGCTGCTGTTGTTATTATATATATGTTCGGCACTGGCCTCGTTGCTGCTGTGATTTTGTGGCGCAATGTCCTCGGATTCGGGTCCTTGAGGGGGCAAAAGCGCATCTTCAAGGAGGAAATCGCGCCAGCTGAAGGCGAGGTCGGTTTTCTCTTGCGCAGCGGTGGAGCAAGTGGAGGAAGAAGTAGACGACGAAGGTGACGGCGACGATAGTGATAAAGAGTACTGATTAGGGAACACAGGCGACACGATTTGGTAACCGGCGTAGTTGGAGGCTTCGGTCACGAGTTTTATAGCTTGAAGCTGAGAGAGAAGGTCCAGGGAATCACAATCAGCTGTAGCATGATGGTTAAAGTTGTTGATCGGTTTGATCCCCGGGGCTGCCATTGTTGTCATCAGTTGGTTATTGTTGATGTTAGTGGCAAATCCTTGTGTTGCTGCTGCTGCCTGTGGCTGATGCGGCTCCGGTTTTATCAGAAACGTGTTCTTCATGTCTCGGTTGAGGGATCCGATTCGGGTTCTCGATTTCGGAAGGCCTCCGATGTTCCCGTAATCGGCTAGGATTTGAGAGAAAGGTTTGTGAGTAACGGGATCGATCCCCATTTCGGAAAGCTTCTTCTTCAGCTTAGTGTTCCAGTAATTCTTAACATCATTGTCTGTTCTTCCAGGAAGTTGTTGGGCTATGATAGACCACCTTGAAACACAACAAGAAATAAAATAAAAACCACACACACACAAAAGACAGTGTCATGTCATATGTCTTGCACTAATAACTGAAACAGGCTGTTAAAAACTGTTGGCTTTTTTCGTGCATCATTGACAGTTAATGTTTGTTATGATCCCATGACACAGCAAAAGCAGAATCTGCTGCTACAGCAGCCTACGTTACTCGGACTCTTCATTCACAACCGCATCCGAATCCGAGTAACATAGGCTGCACCATGTACAACAACATGCACGGAATGTTGCGGGAATTTGATATTACCTGCTGCCTATGGCGGCGTGAAGCAGAATAATCAACTCTTCCTCCTGCGGAGTGAAGCTTTCGCGTTTAAGATCCGGTCGGAGGTAATTAGTCCATCGGAGTCGACAACTTTTCCCGCATCTTCTAAGCCCTGGAGACCACACTCAGACATGGCATGAGGTCCCATAGTAAAAAAAAAGTTAACAAAGTGATTAGTTTCTAAAAAAACAAAAAGAAACTACCAAAGTAAATGTAAAAATAATAATACACATTACAGTAAAATTTAACCTGCTTTTTTAGGAACAGCAGTCCAGTTACCAGTTCCATGTTTAGATACATAGGCTAGTATCTTTGCATCTTCTTCTTCACTCCACAACCCTTTCTTCACATTCAGCTTGTCACAACAAGGAGGTCTTACCATCTTTATCTGTCGAATCAAAAACTCGGGAATTCACAACGACAAAAACCGAATATAACCCGAAAAAATGGAGAAAAAAAATCATAAAAATCACTTACAATGTAACCCTTCTTTTCCTCAAAAGCTAAATGCTAAATGAGAAGCAAGAAGAATGGTGGGGAAGAAAGGTTTTAAGGTATTGAGTGAGAGAAGAGCATGAAATGCATGAGATTGGATTTTTCATATAATCAAAATTGCATGATAAAATGACATTTTTTTTTGCATTAGAAATGAATTCACATGTAGACTCATACATTTGCTTTTGGTTCCCCACAAAGGGTCAGGTTTGATTTGGGTGTATTTTTTGGTTAAATTTAGAATATATCTAAGTGTAAATAACATTAAATTTTTTTATGTGATATTTGTTTAGATTAAATCCATTCATTGTGTGGGGAAAGGAAATGGGTTCTGTTTAAGTTTTTTTATGATCACAAGTTTGACGAGAGTCACTAATTTAAACAAAAGATCTAACTAATTGAAGAACCTCTAAATTAAAGTGTTAAACTTGCCAAGTTGTTAAAAAAACATCATTTTGGATATATACATTTTTTTGTCTGTATCGTGATTTGATCCGAACCAATAGGGTAATAATTTTTTTATGAAATTCGAAGTCGAATTATGTAAAATTTTAAAATTGATCGGGTTGGATTTGAATATAATACATTTGGTATCGAAGCTTTGAATAATGTGGGCCTTGAAGTAGGCTGATTGGGTAGAAGTACGCAAAAAGTAGGCCCGCCAGCAATGGCTAATTTTATTCTGGTCCGATAAGATCATTTGTAAATTTGACTAATCCGGCTCAATTAGAATTATAAATTAATAAAAATGTTTTATTTAAATAGTTAATTTTATCGCACATTTCATAAATTATGATCCTCGCTCTAAATTGGTCTATCAACTTTTAAATGTTCAAATTTTCAACCTAGACTATGACTTTCAATTTAAATTGATCTTCAAACTTTTGAATATTTCAATTTCATCCCTAAGCACTCCTTCTAAGTTGGTATCCAAAATTTTAATTATTCAAATTCCATCCTCAAAACATTATTTATGTCACATCATATTAATACATAATACATAACAGTTAACAAATTTTATAATGGTTTTTTAACATGGGATATGATTAACATATTGATAATTTGAGAATGAAATTAGAATGTTAAAAAGTTTGAGGATCATTTAAAACGAGAGTTTAGGGTTAGAGATAAAATTGTAGCGTTCAAAAGTTTGAGGTAAGTTTAAAATGAGGGACATAGCTTAAAGATGAGATTGAAATATTTCAAAGTTTGGATATCAATTAAAAATGAGTTATAATTTAAAAATGTGTGGTGCAATTAATTCTTATATAATTTAATAATAAACAATTATAAATATTTAATATAAATCTATCCCGTCACTTCATTTATGACCTCGCGAATAAAAATCTTTCATTTAGTTCTTTGTATCCCTTAAAAAATTAGCCGTCTTCGTTTCTCTAAAAAAGTAAAATTTTAGTTAAAACCTTTAATTAAAATGAAAATTACTGTTTTATCACCTTTAAAAAATTCAATTCAATATCTTTGAACATATGATTTTATCACTAATTGTATATTATATTATTGTACACTTTAAATAATTGATTTATTGAGTGATTGGCATAAAGAAGATGAAGGAATGTATCCTAAATTAAATATTCGATTTATTATTTATTCAGATAATAAATATATTTTAATATTTTAATTATTGACCATGATGGATCTGGGATGAGAGTGGATTAACCTTCCAATAAGGCAATACTATTAGTCGAATTCGTTTTACTTTCGTGGATAAAAGATTTGAATATCTATTTTTTTAAAGTTTTAATTAATATTTTTAGATATCCAACATATAATTAAACTAAATTCGGATTCATATAATAGTATTTAAATTTAACATATAAATAATAGAGGAATCTTCATATTTATATCCCAAATGTCGGATGCCTTCATTGGCCATTAAAGCAAACCACAACTAAAGAACTTACATCATAAATGCAACGGTTTGTCTCATTCAGCATTTAACAATAAGAGAAGCACTTTGTTTAGTTTTATTTTATTGTCCTTCAAGTTTTTCAATATTTTGCTAAGAAGAATCTAAATCAACATGCTTCGTATATTTGATTTTTGTGTGTGAGTTTTTCGGCGGAAATTTTTTTACATACAAAATACTTTAAACTTGAGGTCTGCTTAAGCTATATTAAACTCCTTATCACCTGGATCAATTCCGTTAATTATTTTGTCTATTTTTCTTATCATTCTATTTTAATACGGATGATTTTGTATCAATTTTAAATTTCTATAAACTCACATAATCTATAGACTAAACCCTCGAGTACAAGATATTTTTTTTGAAAAGCAACCACAACTAGAAAACTTACATCATAAATGCATGGTTTGGAATTGTCTCATTCAACAATTAACAATAGAAGTACTTGGTTTAGTTTTTTTTATCATTCTATTCGAGTACAAGATAATATTTATATTGATTTTAAATTTTGATAAACTCGCGTATTTATAGACTAAACCATTCGAGTACAATATAATTGTTTGGAAAAATTAATTATCTAATCCAACTCTTTATTCGACGTTTTTGTAAGTACGAGTCATATAATGGTATGAGAATGTGATATGAAGCGATTGATATCATTTAAAAATATAAAAAAATCTTTTAAAATAAAACTTATAAAAGATAAAGATATTATAGTAACATTTAACATACTATTATTTAAAAGTAAATTATTTAATATAGATAAAATTTAAACTCCATAAACTTAATTATTCAAATAGAACAAATTACATCCAGATGAGTAAGATTTTAAAGTAAATTCTACAACGTGCGACGAACACCGCTGAACACCACTACTGTTGAACACCGCTAAACACTATTAAATTAATTAATAAAGATTTAAAATTTTAAGGACCCATCAAATAATTAATAATTATTTTAAAAAATTCAATTAAATTATTTTTTTATATATATTAAAATTTTATTTTTTAATAAGGGTAAACTCTATATTTAGTACCTCACCTATTTCATATTTCTATTGAACTCTCATTATTTAAATATAATTTTAATTTGACCCTATTTTTTATAAAAAAATAATTTAACCCTAAACCCTAAACCTAAAACCCTAAACCCTTAAACTCTTAAACATATACCCTAAACCATATACCTTTAAAAATAATTTTATTTAATAAAATAATTAATATAGATTATAGCCATCAACAAGATTTTTCACCCCAATAGAAATATATTACTATATATTAAAATTTTATTTTTTATAGAACGGTATTTCGAGTTCCCTTCAAATTAATTTAAATAATTTTATTTTATTTAATACAATCTCCACCATTGTTTCCAGTGGCTTAACGCTCACTTGGGAAACAACATCCGCAAGCTTGTCATCCGACAACAGTTTACATTGAGTCCTATGGGAAAGATTGTAGAAGCTCCAATCTTACAGATGACTTGCTACAACATGATAACATCAGAGGTATAGCATAATAATCCCAATGCCATTTGATATCCTTACTACATACTACAATCTTCTATTTTTCTTTTTCATTTCTTGCTTTTATAATCGTTGCAATTTTCAGTTCTTTATTATCCATATATTTGCAGGACTGAATCTGTTATTTTTTTGGATTCATTTAAAATTTTTTTAGTTCTGCTTGCTGATTATTGACTTGATAAATTGAGTGGAGTTATGTACAATTTTTTTTCTCAACTTTGCTGAACTCTTGATTTGATAGAAATTAGAATACTTAGATTCCTTTTTGGTTACTTTTCTTAATTGGTGGCAAGTCAATTTGTACATGTTATAAAATGTTTGGTTAGGTTGTTAGAAAGGTATGGGTAGCGTTTGTCTGGATTGACCAGCTTTTCTATGCTGTTGCACCAATCACCTATGCAAGATTAATGAAGCTCAATATTTTATGAAATATTCCATTTTAATTGATTATCCTCTTATACCGTTTGTGATGTTGTTAGGAAGCGGTTGAAAATTATTTTGAAAAGGTATATGGTTTAGGGTATAAGTTTAAGAGTTTAAGGGTTTAAGGTTTAATTGTTTAGGCTTTTAGGTTGAAGGTTAAATTATTTTTTTATAAAGAATAGAGTCAAATTAAAATAATATTTAAATAATGAGGGTTCAATAGAAATATAGAAATAGGTGAGGTACTAAATATATAATTTATCCTGATTAAAAAAAATAAAATTTTAACATATATAAAAAATAATTTAGTTGAATTTTTAAAATAATTATTAATTATTTGATGGGTCCTTAAAATTTTAAATTTTTATTAATTAATTTAATGGTGTTCAACGGTGTTCAACATTAATGATGTTCAGCGGTGTTCGTCGCACTTGGTAGACTCATCCTGAAGGGATGAGTCTACCACCTCTACCACGTGCGACGAACACCGCTGAACATCACTAATATTGAACATCGCTAAACATCATTAAATTAATTAATAAAGATTTAAAATTTCAAGGACCCGTTAAATAATTAATAATTACTTTAAAAATTCAACTAAATTATTTTCCATATATATTAAAATTTTGAATTTTTTTAATAAGGGTAAACTACGTATTTAGTATCTCACCTATTTTCGTCTTTCTATTTTGATACTTAAACTAATTTTTTTAGCAAAACGGTACTAACGTTACGTATTGTTTCTAATTTGGTACCCCAATTGTTAAAAATAAACAAAAATAATAACGTTGCTTGGTAAAAAACAATTTTAGTACTTAAAACTTATACAATCAATCAATTTACTCCAAAATATTATCAATTTAAACATCATTTTAAATTTTTTGATTAAAACAAAATTTATAGTACTTCGTAGATGTAAGATTGAATGGCTCATCTAAATGTGTGCTGATATGTTGTTCTGGGTTTTAATTTCAAGCAATTACTCACCTTGCTGCTTTATTTGGTTATAATCATCTACATCAAAATAAAAATAATACATAACGTTAGATATTATTTTGTTAAAAAAAATAGTTTGGGTACCAAAATAGAAATACGGAAATAGGTGAGGTACTAAATATGTAGTTTATCATTATTAAAAAAATCAAAAATTTAATATATCTTGAAAATAATTTAATTGTTTTTTAAATAATTATTAATTGTAAGTTGAGTCCTTGAAATATTTAATTTTATTAATTAATTTAATAGTGTTCAGTGTTAGTGGTGCTCAGTGATATTCGTCGCACATTGTAGAATTTTTCGATTATGAAGTCTAAATTTCACATCTCGTGTAAACAAAACAAATCTTAACAATGTAAGTTGAGGTGGTCTGCTTAAAACTCTCAAAATTTTAAAGGTTTAAATTAAAATTTTCAAAAATTTGAAAGATTTAATTTAAAAAATAAAAATAAGGTCCAATTAAAATGTTTAAAAAAATTAAGACTTAATAAAAAATTAAAAATTTTAGGAAGTGACTTAATGAAAAACATTCACAAATTTAAAAATATAATAAGAATTTTTAAAATTTTTAAAGTGATCAAATTATTATTATTTTTAAATTGAAAGCACAAATATTAAATTATTTTGGGAGGTAAGACATCCCGAGCCTCATAACTCATAAGAACATGTCTCTACTTAATACTTATATATTGAATAAGTTTTTTAAAAAATCAATATTTTACTATACATCTAATATTTTTCATAATAATAACATCATTGTAATAAAACTATTGTTATGTTAGGCGGCATATTAACCACATTTTAAAGTATCAATTAAAGTTTTTTTTTTTGAATATAAGTATCGATTAAAGTTAGAGTATCAATTTAGAAGAAAAAAAAACGAAACTCAAGGCTAACAGTGTAATGTTTTAGACTTTATTAATGACCTGTTGAACGCTTGTGAATTATCCTTCATCCAACAATGTCCAACAACAAGCTAGAAGGCAAAGTTGCCATCATCACTGGCGGAGCAAGCGGCATCGGCAAAGCCACCGCCTGTGTCTTTTCCGATCACGGTGCCCGTATGGTGGTGATAGCTGACATCCAAGACGAACTAGGCGAGCAGGTAGCTGCTGCCATCGGTTCCCAAAAGTGCCGCTACATCCACTGCGATGTTACCGACGAAGAGCAAGTGAAAGCTATGGTGGAATGGACGGTACAAAATTACGGGCAGCTCGACATCATGTTTAGCAACGCCGGGATAATGCGTTCCAGGAACCGCAACTCCAACTCCGTCTCCGACCAAAATGTTCTCGATCTAGACTTGGCAGCTTTCGACCACCTCTTCGCCGTCAACGTGCGTGGCATGGCTGCCTGCGTGAAACACGCGGGACGTGCCATGGTCGAGCGGCGTGTAAGGGGGAGCATCGTCTGCACGGCTAGTGTCGCTGCCAGCTGTGGAGGAGACACGGATATTGATTATTTCATGTCGAAGCATGCGATTGTGGGGTTGGTAAGGTCAGCCAGCCATCAGCTCGGGGCGCATGGGATTAGGGTAAACAGCGTGTCGCCGTTCGTGGTGGCGATGACCTCGTTAACGCATCACCTGACCGGAACGGAAGCAGAGGAAGCTCGGAAGGTTTATGATCCGGAAACGAAGCTGAAAGGGGTGGTGGTGAAAGCGAAGCACGTAGCTGATGCTGTACTGTTTCTAGCATCCCAAGATTCGGAGGCTGTCACCGGACACGACATGGTGGTGGACGGCGGGTTTCTGCTCAAATAGTTCAACCTCTGCCCGGTGGATTTCCACGTTATCAACCTGAAATGAGTGAATTAAATAAACTTGACCGTATCTGGTCTCAGTCTCACCTACTGATGTAAACTTCTCGCCAAGTTTAAGACGTACGTGCAGAGCTACCTTGCATAAACTAGGTGGATTTGCAATTCCGAACAATATAATTTTCCAATCATTTATCTTTACAAATTTTTAAGGGCCAAATTGATAAAATTTATAAACCTGGAGAACTAGAAAAGCTATTTTATAGTCATCAAATTAAGTTGACATGAGTTAGGGGAGGGACACAGATTTTAGAACAAAAAGTATATGGACTCAATTTTACAAAAGTAAAGTACATGGATTAAATTTTGAGTTTTGAAATAGTAAATGAAACTTTTTTTCAAAATTAAGTGACCAAAATGGAAATAATTCTAAAGTTGGATGATCATCTAACTAAGTTACTCTAAAACAATCTATCACAAGAAGGGGTGAACAAAACTTGACTCGACTCGAAAAAAAAAATATTTTTTTAATTTCGAGTTATTCGAGTCAACTCGAGTAACTCGGAAAATTTTGAGTTCGACTCGAGTTAAAATTTTCCTAACTCGAAAAATCGAAAAATTGAATTTTACAAATTTGCGATTTAGTCCCTAGTTTCATTTTTCTTCAATTTCTTCTTCATTTTAAGTCCATTTTGATCAAATTTGAATAACATGTTACTAAACCAATTTAGAATACATAATTAGTTTCAATTCATATTTGTGAAAATAAATTGTATCTTTTTGCAATTTAACCCCTCAACTTCGTATAATTTCCTCATTTCTTAAGTCTCTCATTCGTTTCAAGTATATTTTTACCAAATTTGAACTACATGCTCCTAATCCGCTTTAGAATACATATTTAGATTCAATTCATATTTTAAAATAAATTTCATATTTTTTCAATATAGCCCATCAACTTTGAATGATTTCTCATTTCTTAAATTCATTTTTCGTTTTAAGTCTATTTTTTACCAAAATTAAATCACGTGATTCACTAACACTATATGATATGTATGCAAGTTCAATTCATATTTTTAACAAAATATATTCTTTTTTGTAAATTAGTCCTTTAACTTTATATTTTATTTTATTTGATCATTCAACTGATTTTTTTTGTAAAGTTTTTCTTCATATCAAATATCGGCTCATTTATACTCTCATCAATACTTTATCCCCAAAAATTTCTTATTTAAAAATAACATTATAAATATATTTTAGAAGTCTAGATGATATTTTTTATTAAATAACATTACAAATATTATTTATACATGTGAAAAATAATATGAATATATATATATATATATATATATATATATATATATATATATATATATATATATGCATATCTTATATGGTTAGAGAAAGTTATTTAAATTGGAATCAAACCGTACTATAACGTGATAAATAATTGCAATAAAATTTGTATAGGAACTCAAAAACTTGACTTGGCTCGAATAAAAAAAAATCAAATTAAGTTTGAGTTATAAAATATGACACGTGTTGAGATGTTTGTTTTGATATAATAATAGAAAATTGTTTTGGACTAAATTGAAAATGTTTCAAAATGTTTATAAGTCCAAACAACTTAAAAATATATTTGATGAATTTTACAAGGCTTTGGAATGATTTAAAATGTCTTTAAAGTAGCCAAACCTTTGTTTTTCAAGCAACTGTACTGATACAGTATACCTCGTATCGATATGCTTTAGGATTTCAGCTACAAGAAAATTACAGTAGCCAAAACTAGTACTGATACGGCTTGGCCGTACCGATACATAGAGGACGTGTATTGATACGATACGTGGCGTTTCAATACGGTTGTTTTACAAACCCCCTAACGGCTAGTATCCGTATCGATACGGTTGTATCGAGTACCGATACGCCTAACTGTTTTCAACGATCATTTTCTGTTGAGTGGATCGCAAGATCGATATTGACCAAGAGGGGGGTGAATTGGAAATTTAAAGTTTTGTGGTAGAAATTTGCAAATTAAAAATGATGGACAAGAGATTTAGAGTGGTTCAAGTTCTAAATGAACTCTACATCCACTACCTTAGCTTCACTAAGGATTTGCAACAATTCCACTAAATTGCTCTTCCCCTTTTCTAGGACAAGGAGGCAACCCTTTACAATTTCGGTTGATTTTCCTACCCAAAAATCAACTCAATCCTCACACAAGTGAACAAAGAAATTTGATGGCTAATAAGGTATCTCTCAATACAAATGATAGCTCTAATACAAGCACTCAACCCAATTTGACAAAATATGAATGAAGATTACAATTGGGATTTCTAGACAAATAGGAATTTTGGCACAATTGCTTGGATTTGATGAATAAGTGTTTTCTTGAAGATCAATAGTTGTTGCTGTAGCTTTTGGATATGTCTTTTATACCTCCTTATTGATTTCTAGTCGTTTGGGTGGTTGGGAACATAAATGGAGCCGTTGGAACCCTCTCTTACCACCATAAATGCACTTCTGCAGCTACCGGTATCGGTACGCGGGAAGGGGTATCGGTACCTGTCTTAGAAAAGAAAGAGCCATTGTGTGCATTTAATAAGGGGTATCGATACGCACGTAAGCGTATCGGTACTGGGTATCGAAACGGCAAGGGCCGTATCGATACTATTTTCTGAACTTAGCTCACTGTCCACAACCGTATCGGTACAAGGGTTAGAAGTATCGATACGGGTCAACGAACTTTTAAAGTTTGGTTACCAACCAACTGACACCAACGGTCATATTTTTAAACCGACTTAATCTTTAAAAATTATAAGGGTCGTATCGATACGAGGGTTTGCCGTATCGGTACGCTATTCAAACTCTTTGAATTTTAACACAGGTGTGTATCGATACCAGGGTTTGGGGTATCGATACTGGTTCCGACAGTAACCAAGTTTGGCAAAATAGTATCGATACGCTTGGTGCGGTATCGATACTGCTGAACGATTTTCAATGGTTTTGCCTCGGAACACTTAGAAAATATTTTGAGTTTGAGTTTTATAAATCAGTTTAAAGTGTTGGTGTTTTAAAACTTATTAAGGGACTTATAAAAATAATTTTAAGTTTTACAAATTGATCCTTAAAGATTTAATTATATCAAAATCAAACATATGTTTTACAATCTCCCCCTTTTTGATATAACAAAACTAAAACTTAAAATTTTTGACATTTTTGAAAAACTTTTACAAAGTTAACTCCCCCTTAATATAAGCTTGGTAACCTTTGAATAAAAATCAAAATATTTTGAAGTGAGCTAGATTCTTCTCCCCCTTTTTGTTAGATCAAAAAATCCTTTGAGACAATTAAGTGCATCAAAACATCAAAGGTATAATAAGCAACATAGAATTTATTCATTATAGCAACATACTTAAAATCCAAACAAAGGCAAAATAGAAATCAAAGCATAGGTTTTAATCCTAAAACAAACTTAATCCTAAGAACATAAAACATAGGTGCATAAAATAGAAAATCCTAGATGATATGAATGATATGCAAGAGGAAACGTCTAAGCATCGTCTTCTTCGTCTTCATCATCTTCATCATTAACTCCCAAAGGCTCATTAGTGCGCATACTATTACGCCATTCATCATGGAAAGCGGCAATGGAAATATTCAAGGAATTGTGCCCACTTTCAAGAGATGTGAGGTGATTCTCCATACCCGTCATCCTAGTGTCAAAAGTAGTTTCCATTGAAGTGAGACGAGTATTCATGTCCGTGCACAACCCGGTAAATTGCTCATTGAGATAGGTCATGAGAGCATCCATGTTGGGTTGTTGGACTTGAGGAGCTTGAGGGCCTTGAGGAGCTTGAGCCTCTTCAAACATGGCGGCGGCTTCCGGTGGTAACTCGGCAAGACGTATCCATTCACCATTGAGATAAGTAAATTTTGCCCGAGCAAGAGATCGCTCATCAATGGGATCGGTGAGAGGAGTTGAAATGTCATAGGAGCAATCAATATTCTTTTTAACAAAGAAATAGCTCAAAGCCGAACCGTATGTGAAGGAGGTGACATGAGGAATGTTACGATTTTGAACGAGGTAGACGATCTCCGCGAACATGAGTCGAGCTAGATTTGGTCGCTTGGCTTCACGGAAGCACCGAATCCAAAAATCATCCACTTGACGGATTGTGGAATATTTTCCTCCGGAAGGACGAAACCACCACGACACCATCAAATGTACAATCCGATCGTGAGCGTTAAGGGTGGTGACGGATCCACTAAGAACATGCCCCATACCATGCTCATCATCAAGGCCTTCATCATCAAACTTAAAAACCTCACAAATAGACTTGACATCAAGGATTATTTTCTTTCCCATAAGATAAGAGCTAATTGCAACAACTTCCCCATTATGACTAATACATCTTGCATTAGCATAGAAAATCAAAACCAAGAGGCGATAGTAAAAACCGGGAATAGAGATAAAATCCATGAAATTCCAACGATGAAGCAAGGGGAGGTATTCAAACTTGAAACGCTCCGAATTGAGAAAATGGATAGATATTACCCTTTCGACACGAATCTTATAATTCTCATATTGACGAAAGTGATTGAGACCCGAATTGCCTTCAAAGGATTGCTCATAGATGGTTGAGTAGTTAGGACGAGCAATCGCTCCAAGGTTGGAAGATTCACCGGCTTGATTAGCCCTTGGACGCTTCCTCGATGGTTCTTTTGGTGCCATGATCTAAAAGAGAAGTTAAGCAAGGAGAATTTCTTCAAATTGAGTAAAAATCAAGGTAAAAAGAATTTAAAAGAAAATTTTTAAGAGAAATTTTGAAAAGAAAATTTTAGAAGAAAATTTAAGACAAAGTTTGAAGAAAAACAAAGTTTGTTAAAAAAAATCAAAACAGCAAAACAAAAAAAATTGAAAAAGAGAAAAAAAGGAGATTACCTTGATAGAAACTTGAAGATTTGAAGAAAACTAGCACAATGATGAGAAAGAGAGCACAAAGCCTTGCTTGATTTAAAAACTCTTTTAGGTTTGAGTTGAGATGTGAAAAATATGAAGGAGGAAGTGCCCTTTTATAGGCAAAAACGGCTAGGGTTAATTAGGTTTTGAAAATTTTGAGTTATGGTAAAAGTTGAACTCATTAAAAGCTTAATTAATGCCATCAGCGCAGTCGAGTATCGATACGCCCGTTGGGGTATCGATATGGGGATAGAATAGACCTTTCCGCAAAAATGCCCATTGGAAAGTCGTATCGAAACGGAGGGGTCCGTATCGAAACGACCCGTATCGATACGGGATGAATCGTATCGATACACGTGAAGCGAAGAAAATTCTGGGAAACGAAATGAAGAACAGGTATCGATACGCGTAGATTAGTATCGATACTGTTTGCCTAGAAATGCATATTTGGTTCAAAGAACAACCAAAGGCTCGAACTTAACATCTCCTATGAGTATGCAAATGATGTATGAGCAGTTCTAAGCATATTTTAACAGAATCATACTCCCCCTAACTATAGGCATGGAAGAAATTGGGAGTCTAAGCATACAAACATGGCATTTCACAAAATCAAGCATATTGAAGCATAAAAAAAGTCCTAAAAGGTCAAGATAGGCTAGCTAGACCTAACTCTCTCCTAAGGGACCAAAAACGCTCTTTGTCTAAGGGTTTTGTAAATATGTCTACTAATTGATTCAAGGTGTCTACATACTCTATAACCACATCTTCCTTAAGGACATGATCTCTAATGAAATGATGCCTTATTTCTATATGTTTGGTTCTAGAGTGTTGGATGGGATTTTTTGTTAAACATATTGCACTAGTGTTGTCACATTTTAGGGGTATGGTTCCAACTTTAATTCCATAATCTAAGAGTTGTTGCTTCATCCAAAGGACTTGAGCACAACAACTCCCTAACGATATGTACTCGGCTTCGGTGGTAGATAAGGCTACACTATTTTGTTTCTTAGAGAACCAAGATATGAGCATACTACCTAAGAATTGACAAGTTCCCGAAGTACTTTTCCTATCAATTTTGCAACCCCCATAATCCGCATCCGAGTAAGCATGAAAGTTGAAGGTAGAGTCTCTAGGATACCAAAGACCTAAACAAGGAGTGTCTCTAAGGTATCTAAAGATTCTCTTAACGGCTATAAGGTGAGACTCTCTAGGACTAGCTTGAAACCTAGCACACAAGCAAACACTAAACAAGATATCCGGTCTACTTGCGGTAAGGTAAAGCAAAGATCCAATCATAGAACAATAAAGCTTAGAGTCAACACACTTACCTCCTTCATCTTTGTCAAGCTTTGTAGATGAGCTCATAGGAGTGGCTTGAGGCTTTGCATTCTCCAAGGCAAACTTCTTGAGCATATCCTTTATGTATTTTGCTTGGTTGATGAAGGTGTCATCCTTCTTTTGCTTGATTTGGAGTCCCAAAAAGAATGAGAGCTCCCCCATCATGCTCATCTCAAATTCACCTTGCATTAACTTAGCAAACTCTTGACAATGACATTCATTAGTAGAACCAAAAATAATATCATCAACATAAATTTGAACTACTAAGATGTCATTTTTATACATTTTTATAAAGAGTGTAGTGTCCACCTTACCTTTTTCAAATCCTTTTTCAATCAAAAAATTTGAAAGCCTTTCATACCAAGCTCTAGGAGCTTGTTTTAAACCATAGAGAGCTTTGGTAAGTTTGAAAACATGATTTGGAAATTTTGAATCTTCAAAACCCGGTGGTTGTTCCACATACACTTCTTCATTTATAAAACCATTTAAAAATGCGCTTTTAACATCCATTTGAAAAAGCTTGAAATTATGATAACATGCATATGCAAGCAACATCCTAATGGCTTCCATTCTAGCTACGGGTGCATAGGTTTCATCAAAATCTATTCCCCTTTCTTGAGTGTAACCTTGTGCTACAAGTCTAGCTTTATTTCTCACAATGTTACCACTCTCATCTAGTTTATTCCTAAAGACCCATTTAGTTCCCATTGTAGATTGATTACTAGGCCTATCAACTAATGTCCAAACATTACTTCTCTCAAATTGATTTAACTCTTCTTGCATAGCCATAATCCAAAAGTCATCTTTCAATGCTTCTTTTATATTTTTAGGCTCTATGCATGAGATAAATGCGACATGGTTCATTAATCTAAGAGAAGAACGAGTGGTTACCCCCTTGGATGGATCACCCAAGATTTCACCATCTTTGACATAGTTCAACTCCCTTGGGTAGCCCACTTCCTTTTCCTCAATGGCCAAGTCCTTCAAGGCTTCAAGAGGTGGATCTTGTGAGTCCTCTTCCTTTGTTGGAATCTCATCCTCCTTTGAAGTTTGACCTCCATCAAAGGCATTTATGATCCCTACATCATCATCATCACAAGAATCCTTCCTAGGAAGGAGGTTATCATCGAATACAACATGAATAGATTCTTCTACTACTAAAGTTATTTTTTTAAATACTCGATAGGCTTTAGAGGTTAAAGAGTAACCTATAAAAATGGCTTCATCACTTTTTGCATCAAATTTACCTAAGTTGTCTTTTCCATTATTTAAAACAAAACACTTGCACCCAAAAGGGTGGAAATAGCTAATGTTAGGCTTTTTGGATTTTAAAATCTCATAAGGTGTTTTCTTTAAAATTGGCCTAATCATTACTCGATTTACAATATAACAAGCGGTGTTTGTGGCTTCCGCCCAAAAATATTTAGGTAAATTGTTTTCACAAAGCATAGTTCTAGCCATTTCTTGTAAAGTTCTATTTTTCCTCTCAACTACCCCATTTTGTTGAGGAGTTCGAAGAGCCGAAAAATTATGGCTAATACCATTTTCATTTAAAAAATCTTCAAACCCTAAATTTTGAAACTCGGTTCCATGATCACTTCTAATATGTGAAATTCTAAGTTCAAGATCATTTTGGGTTAGTTTTGAAAATGTGATGAATTTTTCCAAAGCCTCATCTTTAGTACTTAAAAAGAGAACCCAAGTAAATCTAGAAAAATCATCAACTAGCACAAAAGCATAAGACTTACCACCCAAGCTCATAGTCCTAATTGGCCCAAACAAATCCATGTGAATTAGTTGTAAACATCTACTTGTAGAAACATCATTAATGGATTTAAAGGAAGACTTATGTTGTTTACCCTTTGAGCATGCATCACAAATTTTATCATTTGAAAATTTTATTTTGGGTAAACCTCTAACTAGATTTAGAGAGACTAGTTTTTCTAAAACACTTATGCTAGCATGTCCTAGCTTCCTATGCCACAACCATGCATCATTTTCATTTTGAGCAACTAAGCATGCATGAGATGTATGTATGTCATCTAAATGCACCATGTATATGTTTCCTATGCGATGACCTATGAACATAATATTATTAGATTTAATGTCTACAATTTTGCATCCATTTTTATCAAATAAAACATTAAATCCTTTATCACACAATTGACTTATGCTCAATAAATTGTGTTTAAGACCATCGACATATAAGACATTTTCAATGAGAATGGTAGAGTGATTACCTATGGAGCCAATACCTTTAATGTGGCCTTTGGAGTTGTCACCAAATGTTACTCCTCCTCCACCTTTTGGCTTTAGATCCATGAATCGACTCTTGTCTCCGGTCATGTGCCTCGAGCATCCACTATCAAGGTACCATGAGTTTTGACTTTGTGCTTTGGCCTTGTAGCAATGCCCCCTACAAACAAAGATATTAAACTTTGGTTTTTGGTACCCAAATCATTTTGGGTCCATGAGTGTTAGCTCCCAAAACCTTGGTTTCCTTAGGAATCCAAGATGACATAACAATAATATTATTAGATTTAACAAGTTCCTTAGGAACCCATACACTTCTAATTCTTTTAGCTCTACTATGTCTAGGATAGCTACTTTGTTTGTAGTAGTTAGTCTTTTTCTTAGGTTGGTGTGTTCTAGATGATTCTCCTACTTCAAGCTTGACACTACCAACATTTTTTAAAGACTTCTTGAGCTCATTTAGCTCACCCAACACCTTTTGGTGTTCACAATTACATTGAGACAAAAGATTATTAAGATCAACATTTTCATCTTGAAAAAAATTTAAGTTAATCTTTTAATCCTAAAATCTTTTTCTCAAGTTTAGAATTAGCTTGAGTAAGTGAGTCATTTTTCTCATTTAGTTCTAGAATAATCTTTTTATTCCTAATGAACGACTCCTTATACTTCTCAACTAATTCATCATATACCTCTTGTAACTCATCATATGCATCATTTAATTCTTCATATGAAAAATCTAAAGTAGATGAGTTAGAGGTTACCAAGGAGGAATCTTCCTCAAGTGCCATGAGGCAAAGATTAGCCACTTCTTGTTCGTCATCCTCCGATGACTCCTCATCACTCCAAGTAGCAAGCTTGGATTTGAGTCTCTTCTTCTTCTCAAAGCCCTTCTTCTTGAGTTGAGGGCACTCCGAACGGATGTGGCCGGGTTGTTTGCACTCAAAGCAAATGATAGGATCCTTTCCTTCTTTTTTGTTCTTCCCTTTCAAGTCCATCTTTCTTTGGATTTTTCTTCCCCGGTTGGACCTCATGAAGCGTGAGAACCGTTTGGCTATCATAGCCAAAATTCTTCAAGTTCATCCTCCTCACAAGATGAGCTCTC
Organism: Hibiscus tridactylites; assembly: GCA_958450335.1. Classification (NCBI taxonomy): domain Eukaryota; kingdom Viridiplantae; phylum Streptophyta; class Magnoliopsida; order Malvales; family Malvaceae; genus Hibiscus; species Hibiscus tridactylites. Next base: position 85,094,682 of record OY288270.1, read on the forward strand.
ATCATGTTGTGAAGCTTTAGCCTTGAGAGCTATTCCCATCTTCTTCTTCTTCTCAACCTCAAGCTTCTCTACCCTTTTCTCTTCTTTCTTCTTCTCATCTTCCCTTCCTTGCTTCATGATCTCATGAGTAAGGAGAGAACCCACAAGCTCATCAAGCTTCAATGTCTTCAAGTTCTTTGCTTCGATGATAGCGGTTCTCTTCCCATCCCAAGACTCGAGAAGTGAATAGAGTAGCTTCCGGACAAGCTTGTCTTCCGGTATGATCTCTCCAAAGCCATTTAGACCATTGACAATCGTGGAGAATCGATCAAACATCTTTGACACCGTCTCATTGGGCTCCATCTTGAAATTTTCATAACTAAGATTGAGAATTCCAATCTTAGTTTCTTTAACATCATTGGTGCCTTCATAAGTGGTCTCAAGAGTGTCCCACACTTCTTTGGCGCTTTCAATTGATGAGACCTTTGAGTAGATGTCCAGACTGAAAGCACAAAATAGCATGTGGAAAGCTTTATCATTGACTTGAATCTTTTTCCTCTCCTCTTCACTCATCTCCACTTTCTTCTTTAACACCATCTTGCCTTCACCGTCTTGCTTCAATGGTATGTATGGCCCATCCTCAATGACATCCCACACAAGATAGTCATTTGACTTGATGAATAGACGCATTCTATTCTTCCAAAAAGAATAGTTATCACCGTTGAAGAAGGGAGGCTTTATGGTCGATTGTGACTCGTACATGCCGGAACCGGAGGTTGAAGTCATCTCTTGATACTTTGATGATCACACTCTTCCAAGGAACTCCTCTTGTGGTTGTTAATCCTCAAAGAGTTAGGCTCTGATACCAATTGTTGAGTGGATCGCAAGATCGATATTGACCAAGAGGGGGGGTGAATTGGAAATTTAAAGTTTTGTGGTGGAAATTTGCAAATTAAAAATGATGGACAAGAGATTTAGAGTGGTTCAAGTTCCAAATGAACTCTACATCCACTACCTTAGCTTCACTAAGGATTTGCAACAATTCCACTAAATTGCTCTTCCCCTTTTCTAGGACAAAGAGACAACCCTTTACAACTTCGGTTGATTTTCCTACCCAAAAATCAACTCAATCCTCACACAAGTGAACAAAGAAATTTGATGGCTAATAAGGTATCTCTCAATACAAATGATAGCCCCAATACAAGCACTCAACCCAATTTGACAAAATATGAATGAAGATTACAATTGGGATTTCTAGACAAATAGGAATTTTGGCACAATTGCTTGGATTTGATGAATAAGTGTTTTCTTGAAGATCAATAGTTGTTGTTGTAGCTTTTGGATATGTCTTTTATACCTCCTCATTGATTTCTAGCCGTTTGAGTGGTTGGGAACATAAATGGAGCCGTTGGAACCCTCTCTTACCACCATAAATCCACTTCTGCAGCTACCGGTATCGGTACGCGGGAAGGGGTATCGGTACCTGTCTCAGAAAAGAAAGAGCCGTTGTGTGCATTTAATAAGGGGTATCGATACGCACGTAAGCGTATCGATACTGGGTATCGAAACGGCAAGGGTCATATCGATACTATTTTCTGAACTTAGCTCACTGTCCACAACCGTATCGGTACGAGGGTTAGGAGTATCGATACGGGTCAATGAACTTTTAAAGTTTGGTTACCAACCAACTGACACCAACGGTCATATTTTTAAACCGACTTAATCTTTAAAAATTATAAGGGTCGTATCGATACGAGGGTTTGCCGTATCGATACGCTATTCAAACTCTTTGAATTTTAACACAGGCGTGTATCGATACCAGGGTTTGGGGTATCGATACTGGTTCCGACAGTAACCAAGTTTGGCAAAATAGTATCGATACGCTTGGTGCGGTATCGATACTACTGAACGATTTTCAATGGTTTTGCCTCGGAACACTTAGAAAATATTTTGAGTTTGAGTTTTATAAATAAGTTTAAAGTGTTGGTGTTTTAAAACTTATTAAGGGACTTATAAAAATAATTTTAAGTTTTACAAATTGATCCTTAAAGAATCAAACATAGGTTTTACATTTTCCCAACGGCTATTTGAATTGCAGGCCGTACCAATACGCCTATAAGCGTATCGATACTCATCAGCTGGAAAGACTCCAACGGCTAGTTTCTGAAGAAGGCGTACTGATACGGCTACTCGTGTATCGATACGGACAACTCTAGAACATCATTTATTGCAGGAAATAAAAGCCTCGACAACTTCAAATCAACCCCAATGGTCTCTAACGGCTAGGAACTCAACTAAGAGCATAAAAGGGACCTCCAAGCATCTATAGAAGGCTAATGATCCTCAAGTCAACAACATTATGATGAAAATTTGTCTTAATGCATAAATTCTCAATCTTTGTATAGACTACACTTGTTGAGCTTAATTGTCAATGTATGCTTAAGTGTATTAGGTTTTGGGTGAGAGCTTATTAGTGCAAACACATACCTTTTAGAGAGATTTCTAATTTGCTAAGTTCTCTCTTGTTTGAGAGTCTCAATGCTCGGTTTGATAGCTTTGGTTGCTAGACTTGGTGAGTGAGTCTAGGTTGTAATTGGTTGCCTCTTAAGCCAAAAAATGGGAAGAATTCTTAGTAAATTGGTTGAAATCCTTAGTGGAAGCTAAGGTAGTGGATGTAGAGCTTGTTAGAAGCTTGAACCGCTATAAATCCTTTGTTCATTTTGTCTATTTTTTGCTTCAACTAAAAACACTCAAAAATCAATCTTCTCCACACTTAGCAAGCAATTTGGTTGAAGGATATCGAGCCTAACAATTGGTATCAGAGAGAGACTCAATCGAGAGGATTAACATCCTATTGAGGCTGTAACATCCCAAAATTAGCTTAGAAGAATTAGAGGTCTAATTGATTGATTAAGTGAAAAATTAGATTAAATTGTTAAAATTTCGAATTGAAATTTGGTTCATTATGGACCAAATTGGAAATGTGGTCAAATGTACAATAAGAATTCGGTTAAATCATTAGTGACCAATCCGAATAAAGATGAAAATTAAGTGCTTGCATGCTAAAGTGAAAGTGCAAGGATTACTACTAATTATAAGATGGAATCATAGTGTAATTAGAGAGTTTATACATGAATTAGTAGGAAAATTAAGGGAATTAGTTGAGGACATGACCCCTTGGTCATATCCCATTTAATGTGTCCCCTCCCCACTTTCTCATTTCCTTAACCGGTTATACAACCAAACCTACTAAGTCCACTTTGTTTCTTTCACACACACACAAACATATCATAAGAATTGAGAGAAAGAGTGAGGAAAACTCGGTGGAGAAGAAGAAGCTTGCATGTTGGTGTTAATCCCTTAGAAAAATCAAGGAAAAATCGGAAGTAAGTATATCATCCTCTTCTCAATCCGATTATGGTACTTGGTTTAATAAATCATGTGTTATAAAGTGTTTAGAAAATATTAAAGATGATGCTCTTAAGTGTGGTTGCTGGAAATAGGGAAATTTATATGAATTCTTAAGAGTTAAGAGTCATAAAATATTAAGAACATGCAGGCAAAGTATGTTGGCAGATTTGTAAAGTTCATGACATGCATCTTTGGAAATTCATAGAAAGTTCTATAAAGAAAATTTGATGCTAGATTTTAGATATGTGTTACTTTAACATGTTTAGAATAATAGAAAAATGATAAAACAAGGTTCTAAGGGCTGTGTAAAAATCTGGTAGTGTAAAATATGAAAGCATGCAAAACTGTCCAGCCTTAACTCGAGCTGGACAGTGGACTTTGAAAATATGTAGAAAATAATCTACTAAGCGGTTCGATCTGAATTTTTAGTATGTTGAAATTGGGAATGTAATCTGAAATTAGAAACAAACGGCACTCAATTTGGGGTTGTATACAAGGAGAACGAAGGATGTCAATCTAGGTGGTCAGAATTGAGCAAAACTGGAAATATATGAAATTAGGATTTAAAAGTTATAAAATTGGTAAAATTGAAGCCTATGAAGCATTGTTAAGTCGAGTCATAAGCTGAGGGGTATGAAATTGAGTAAAATTGGTGGTCAATTTGAAGGATTAAGGAGTTAATTGAAGGAATTAGAAACTAGAAATTGCCGAATTGGATTAAAATAATTTAGGGACTGTTTCGAATAAATTGAGAAATTCAGTATTTAATTGCACGAATTGTATTCTGAAATTGTGTTATTTGTTTGTATTGAGTGCTCTAGATCTTAGAAGTGAAAGGGTAGAAGAAGAGGCTACTCCGGGATCGAATACGGATCGGGCGAAAGGCGTACGGATTACGAACTAGCTCGGCGATTGTGAGTGAAACGAACTTTAGAGTTGGAATTAGAGTTCCAACTACTTAATCTGATTTTTGATTATGATAAGCATGAAATGGATTAATTAAATATTCGATTTTAGTAAGGGAAGAAGGAAATAAAGGAAATTGGATTTTGGTGCTATGTTATGTGATTTTGAAATGTATGAGATTAAATTGACTTGGTATTTGATATGATTGACTTTGGAATTGATCTCCTGCCTATTGTGCTGCTTATATGAATTTAGAAATTCTGATTTTGGTTGCTATGATGTTTAAGTAAGTGTGGATACCATGACATTGAGTTATGATTATGATTATATGATGACTATCCCAAGTATGATTAAGTCGTTGTGTTCAATTGTGTATTGAGCTATGTATTGTAAATCTGATTTATGTGATATGAGCTTGGGATTATATGCGAATTGATTTGAAGTATGCAATTTGAGCATGTATAATTGCCATATGAATGTGCATATCACATGTTATTTGGAAATTGAATTATAGGTAATTAATCGAAAGGATTAATTGAGATCTTTTGAAATTCGATTGATTTTATGTCTGATTAAATTAAGGACTTAAATGCAAAGCCTTTGGTGTGTACAGTCTGTTTAGGTAGTACGGCTAGCCTAGAGTCTGAGCTCAATAAGAAAATCGGTACGTTAGTGTACTCGATATTGTGGTACGTAAGTGTACCTACTTGTTTAATGTCTGCGGACATTATAATATGTTATATGTGATACGAATTGGTACGTGGTACCTTAACATGGTGAATTTGATTCACAACCTCTGTTATATGTGACTTGATTACCTATCAAACTATACTATCCAAGGCATTGCAATTTGATTTAAAAGAACACTTAAAGAATTGAAATCTGAAATTTGAAGGAAAATTAATGAAATTACTTATAGAAGTATTCGAATGACATGCTAAATTTGGTGATCTTGATATGCTTGTTATGCTATGAGCCTTGATTGTGATGATATGGTATCTAGAGGCTAATTTAGGTTTCATGGCTTGTATGTGCAAATAATTTATGAAAAATGTATATTTTGGTGGCATGTGTTCGAATGGAAATTGCTTGAATTCCTTGCCTATATGATCGAATGATTGATATATGATATGGATAATAATATGGCCTAATTTATTTAATTCATTCGATTGAAATTTGTTTGATTCCTTTGTGTAAATGTTCGAATGGCTGATGCTTGAATACTGATAACAATGTTGATTATTTTGCTTGGCTAATTCGAATGAATTAATGTGCAAAGTGAGATTAAATTCGTTTGATCACAATGTTAATTGGAAACCGGATAGAATAAGGTTTCCTCACTAAGTACGAAATGTACTTACCACTCGAACCTTCCTGCCTTCCCCTAAATTTCAGGTTCTAGCATCGTCAACCTCAACCCGAGACTTTACCGTACTCAGATTAAGTATGATTTTCCCTATCTTTGTCATACTCATGGTGGGTGGCTTAGCGTTTGGCATGCTAGTGCAGTTCGGCTTGTTAGTCATGTTTATGAACTACTATTTCGGTTCTATTTAAACTTTATATATGTTTCCCTATATTTTGTTATGTAAGTAAGGGGGTAAATGTGGGGTATAGATCGCCCGTATATATATGTAGGGCTTGATTCTTTTTGTGGATAGTCTCTTTTTGTATAGGCAACCATTAGGTTTTAGCCTTTGATACCCCGTTTATTTTGAAAAAGGGAAACTAAATGCTATGGATTGTATGAACCAACTATGATGCTTAATTTTATATAAATATGATGTATGTTCGGCTATGTATGATTTGGATGGAATGTATGTATTCGATTAATTAAATTGGGAAGTTAATAATCGATTATAATTGGATAGAATTGCAATTGAAACATAGTGGTAAGTTAATCGAATTGGACCTTTACGTATAGCATTCATTTCAATAGGATGTGTACGATGTTAATTTTAAGTTAGTTTTAATTATTGAACTTAGAAATTTAAAAGTATGATTCATACGAATTGGTCATTGTTTACAATTGGTAACATTTTAGAATGGAAAAATAGATTTGTATAATTGGCCGAATAGTATTATTGTGTATAATATAGCCTTGTATGAATATGGTATTCGAAAGAGATGTTTTTTTTTAAAAAAAATGTTACACGAATTTGGAATCTGATAAACCCCTTCCGCTGTGCCTTCTAATACGAATCTGTTTATGTTAATATAACGCTCCTTGCTCCTTAATCCGGGGTGAGGGGTGTTATAGAGGCGATCCCGGAAAGCTCGATCATCAAAAAATCAACCGGTATACATGACGCAATTCATCGACAAGCCATCATTCTTCAACGGTGAACATTATGCTTATTGGAAGAATAGAATGATGTACTTCATCAAGGCAAATGATTATTGTCTTTGGGACTTTGTTGAAGATGGATCGTTTGTTTCTCAAAAAGGAAGGTAGATTGGAATGCTAAAGACAAGAAGATGATGAAGCTTAATTGCAAGGTGTTACACATTCTCTTTTGTTCTTTTGGCCCAGATGTTTATAAAAAGACATCTTCTTATGAAAGTGTCAATGAAGTATGAGAAAAGCTTGAAGCTACATACGATGAAACAAACGAAGTAAAGGAGACCAAGATCAATCTTCTCAACTATGAGTATAAGAACTTTAAGATGAACCTAGAAGAAGACATCACGAACATGTTCGATCGGTTCTCCACAATCGTCAATAAACTCAAAGGATTTGGAGAGGAAATTTCAGAAGACAAGCTCGTTTGAAAGTTGATTTATTCACTTTCTGGATCACGAGAGGGCAAGACGACGACTATTATCGAAGCTAAGAACTTAAAGGAGCTCAAACTTGATGAGTTAATTGGGTCATTTCTTACCCATGAAATGATGTCTACACTCCTGAAAAGGGAGAAGGAGAAGAAGATCAAAGAGCAAGGCATTGATGTTAATGTTATTGCTCTCAATTCCTCCAAATGCCAATATGAAGAATCAAGTGAGAAGGAAAGTGAAGATGAAGAGATAATTCATCTCTTCAAGAAATGTGCCCGACTAATGAAGAACAAAATAGAAGAATCTAAGCATGAATCGAATAAAAAGAAGAGGGCAATCTCTTCAAGCCATAAGAAAAAGACATATGTGGCTACTTGGAGTGATGATGACTCCACCGATAATGAACAAGTCAACCTTTGCCTTATGGTTATCCAAAAAGATTCAAGGGTAACTTCTAATTCATTAGCTTCAACTTTTTATTCTTTTGATGAATTATAAGATGCCTATGATGATTTGGTTTTAGAGTTTAAAAATCACATTTTAAAAAACAAGAAAGTGGTTTCAAATTTGAAAATTCAAAATGATTTGATTTCTAAAACTAAAATTGAACTTGAAGCAAAACCCAAGGAGTTTGAACAAAAATGTGTTGATATACAAATTTTACTTCATAAAGTTCAAGAGTAAAAAGATTTGATTTTCAGAAAGCTTGAAAAGAAGATCAATTTTAGAAAATCAATTTTTTATCAAAGACAATCTAGTGCCCCTGGATTTTTAAATGGTAAATGTTTTAAAAGTATTTGGGTCTCAAAAGGACTAATTACTTCAACTAAAAATGATGAAATTAAAAAATGGATTCCTAAGGGGACTAAATTATGTGCTACTAACGCTTATAGATCCAAAGTAATTTGGATACCAAAAATTACTTGATTGTCTTGTTTTAGGTGTGATGAAGATCGGTCAATAAAGTACAACATGGGGGGAGCTCCATACACACAAAGAAGATCACTTGAAGAATGAAGGCTTCACATCCTACCTTTGATTAAAGTGTGGTAAAAATTAGTTGAATTTTATTTATTTTAATTCAACTAGTTTATCATAATTGTTGGACTAACCGTTTAATGATGCTTTGAGTAAGGGGGAACCATTTGAAAACCTAAACTCTTATTTTTATTTTTCAAAAATTTTTAAACTCCCATTGTTATTTTGAGCTTATAGTCATTTAAATTCTTTTTGATATAACAAAAAGGGGAGAAATTGTTTGAAATTTTGATTTTTTTCAAGTGGATAAGGGGGAGCTTTAACTACGTTTCAATTTTAAAATTTATTATTCAAATTTTTAAATACTAAGGGGAAGAATCACAAATAATTTTTCAAGTTGATTTTATTATATCAAAAATGAGAGATTGTTGAGATGTTTGTTTTGATATAATAATAGAAAAATTATTTTGGACTAAATTGAAAAGGTTTCAAAATGTTTATAAGTCCAAACAACTTAAATATATGTTTGATGAATTTTACAAGGCTTTAGAATGATTTAAAATGTCTTCAAAGTAACCAAACCTTTGTTTTTCAAGCCACCGTACCGATACGATATACCCCGTATCGATACGCTTTAGGGTTTCAACTACAAGAACGTTTCAATAGCCAAACCCATATTGATACGACTTGGCCATACCGATACGGAGAGGACGTGCATCGATGCGTTACGTGGCGTTTCGATGCGGTTGTTTTACAAACCCCCCAACGGTTAGTATTCGTACCGATACGATTATATCGAGTACCGATACGCTTAACAGTTTTCAATGGTCATTTTCCCAACGGCTATTTGAATTGCAGGTCGTACCGATACGCCTATAAGCCTATCGATACACATTAGTTGGAAAGACTCCTACGACTAGTTTCTGAAGAAGGCGTACGGATACGGCTACCCACGTATCGATACAGATAGCTCCAGAACAACATTTATTGCGAAAAATAAAGGCCCCAACAGCTCCAAATCAATCCCAACGGTCTCCAACGGCTAAGAACTCAATTGGGAGTATAAAAGGGACCTCCAAGAATCTATAGAAGACTAATAATCCTCAAGTCAACAACGTTATGATGAAAAATTGTCTTAGTGCATAAATTCTTAATCTTTGTATAGACTACACTTGTTGAACTTAATTGTCAATGTATGCTCAAGTGTATTAGGTTTTGGGTGATGACTTATTAGTGCAAACACATACATTTTAGAGGAATTTCTAGTTCGCTAAATTTTCTCTTGTTTAAGAGTAATCCCAAAGCTCGGTTTGCGAGCTTTGGTTGCTAAACTTGGTGAATGAGTCTAGGTTGTAATTGGTTGCCTTCTAAGCCAAGAAAAGGGGAAGAATTCTTAATGATTTGGTTGAAATTCTTAGTGGAAGCTAAGGTAGTGGATGTAGAGCTTGTTAGAAGCTTGAACCACCATAAATCCTTTGTCCATTTTGTCTATTTTTTGCTTCCACCAAAACACCCAAAAATCAAATTTCTCCATAATTGGCAAGCAATTTGGTTGAAAGATATCAAGCCTAACAACACGTAAACTTGAATAATTCAATTTTTTTTACTCTACTCGATCGAACGCTCAACCCTAATCACAAAGACAATGACAAAGTTAAATGGGGGACTGTGGAGGGGCACTTGCCCCCACCAAAAAATATTTTTTTCACTTTTGTCTTCAAATATAATTTTGAAAAGATTTGTTTATTTATAAATTTACTTTAATTTAAAATATTTATATTTTACTCCCAATTCAAAACATGGCTCCGTCGCTGCCCAAGGAAAGTTTTTTTTGGGAAAGTCATTTGTAATTGGATTTGGATACGAAAAACTATCTGTGATGGGATTTGGGTGTACGATTAACTATTTCAAAAATTATCGACTAATATTTAATTCTTTATAAATATAAAACGACATGAATTTGAATAGTTTAAATATTACATAAATAAGTTGATTTAAAAAAATTATTAAACACGTCCCCAATACTGCAATTATTTAAAATGAGATCGCTGCGGAATCTCTTTAGACTTTTGTGCTCTTAGTTTTTTTATTATTAAATGAGGATATTACATTCTCATGCCGAGATTCAAACTCATACAAAATAAGATAAGATAAACATTCTTAGCCACTAGTCCAATAAGTGGATCTCACTCTTTGCCTTTTATTAAGGGCGCTTAAAGCTTGTTTATTCTTCCATTGTCCAACAATGTCCAACGAGAAGCTAAAGGCAAAGTTGCCATTATCACTAGTGGCACAAGCAGTATCGACTAAGCCATTGCATGTGTTTTTGCTGATCATGGTGCTCATACGGAGGTGATCGTTGACATCCGAGATGAGCTAGGTGAGTAGGTAGCTGCATCCATCGGTTCCTGAAAGTGTCAATACATCCACTGCGATGTTACCGATGAAGAGCAAGTGAACGGTATGGTAGAATGCTGGGACAGTTCATTCCAAGAATGGAAACTCCGACTCCAATCAAAACGTTCTTGATCTAGACTTGGCGGTTTTCGACCACCTCTTTGCCATCAAAGTGCGTGGCATGGCTGCTTGCGTGAAACACACGGGACGTGCCATGGTTGAGCAGCGGGTAAGAGGGAGCATGAGATTAGGGTAACAGAGTATTGTTAGTTGTGGTTTTGATGACCTCATTCACACATCAACTGACCGGAATGAAAGCAGAGGAAGACTGGAAGGTTAGGATCCAGACATGAAGTTGAAAGGGGTGGTGCTTAAAGCGGAGGATGTAGCCGGCGCTGTATTGTTTCCAGCATCCCAAGATTCTGAGGTTGTCACCGGACATGGCATGCTGGTGGGTAGTTCTAGGGTGACTGAGGTGTCACGGTCTTAGCCTTTAGTTCACTCGGTTGCTAAGCCGGGCCGCACTTTAATAGGAGTTTTCACCCGATCAAGTCAGCCTTCTCACTCAATTATCTGTCACAAGCAACCAGGCAACACATTAGTTCTCGCATAACGATGCATTTCCAAGCCACAAGCCAAAACCGTGGGGCATAGCGAATGCCCACGATCGACCCCCTTCTTCCCCGAAGGAAAAGAAAAAAGGTTTTTATTACATAAAAGACAAAGCATCGGGTTACACAGAAACTAATCCACACCATCTTCGGACATGGTGGTAGGGGCCACCCCGATGGTGTGGGAAATCCTAGCACAATCACACACACAAGCATGTGAGCAGCCCCGGCCAACTGCTCACCCCTACATATATGCGAAAAAGAAAATATAGAAATGCCCGTAGTACACATTGAAATGTTCGAAATGAGGACACTTTTTACTTAGCCTTGAAAACAACAAAAACAAGGACTTTTCTAAAAACATTAACTTATTCGAAATGGGGACATGATGGCACGGTTGTGGCCCTGGGATATGGTTGTGACTCGGTGGAAGGGGCTGGCCACAACATTCTCCCCCACCTAACTTGTCAACGTCCTCGTCGACTGTGCTGCAAGGAACTCCTCGATCTTCTGTTGAAAGGCTTTCAGGTCGTGATCTCTCTCCCAACTTGAATCTTCAGGTCCAAGGCCTTCCCACTTAACTAAGTACTCCCGAACATGCTTCCTCTTTGATACAGTCACAAATCCGTCGGCAAGGATCTCCTCAACCCGGCGTTGGGACGGAGGTTTGACACAAATGGGTTCTCTATCACTCAATCCTCGGCTAGCATCCAAGAGATCTGCATGGAAAGGCTTTAAGTTGCTCGCATGGAACATTAGGTGCACTTTCATCCATGTCGGCGGCTTGATTTTATATGAACTGTTCCCCACTTTTGCCACAATCGGTAACGGTCCCTCATACTTCCTCACCAACCGTCGATCTCTATTCCGCAGGAACCGCAGCTGTTCTGCCATCAACTTGACAAGTACTAGATCCCCCACTTTAAAATGTTGGTCCATTCGGCCCCGATCCGCCCATTTCTTCATCCGTTTGGCATCTTTTTTCAGATAGGCCCGGGCAATCTCCGTGTTTCGGTGCTATTCTTTGGAAAAGGTAAAAGCTCGAGAGCACTTTCCTGAGTATGATTCCAAGGTGGTATGTGGGAGTCGCGGTTGCTGACCTGTCACAATTTCAAATGGGCTTTTATTAGTAGCAGAACCTTTTTGGGAATTAATACAAAATTGTGCCACATCCAACAACAACGACCAATTTTTCTGGTTGGCCTGAACAAAATGCCTCAAATATTCTTCCAACAACCCATTGAAACGTTTCGTCTGTCCGTCTGTTTGAGGATGATAACTAGAGGACAAATTCAGCTTGGATCCCAAAATCTTGAAGAGTTCTCTCCAAAATTTCTCCGTGAACCGACCGTCTCTATCACTAACAATATCCTGCGGCACACCCCAGTATTTCACCACATGCTTGAAAACCAACCTAGTTGTTTCCTCCGCGAAACAGTACTTCGGCGCAGGGATAAAGGTGGCATACTTCGAGAACCGATCTACCACCACAATAACCGCTCCAATATCTTCCACTTTAGGCAAGCTCATTATAAAATCGAGGGAAATGCTCTCCCAGGGTTTCTCCGGCACCGCCAACGGTTCCAATAGCCCAACGGTATTTTGTCGTTCTACCTTGTCTTGTTGGCAGATAAGACAAGTTTTGTGTAGTCCATGATATATTGTCGCATGTGCGGCCAATAATACCCATGTTCCAACAGAGCTAAGGTACGCTTCAACCCTTGATGACATGCCCAATGAGTGTCATGACATTCTCGCAGTAGTTTCAGCCTGAGTTCTCTCGCCCTCGAGACATACATTCGCAGACCTTTGGTCATTAAGATTCCATTTTCTATCCAGAAGGTCTTTGACTGCCCACTCTCTACCATCTTCATTATCGCCACCATCTGCGGGTCTTTCTTCGTATTTTCCAGTATCAACTCACGGATATCATTCGTCACCCGACTAGCTGACATAGGGGCAATTCTCCTAAGAGCTGCCAACCCAGCTCTTCGACTTAGCGCATCGGCAACCTGATTGTTTTTCCCAGCTTTATGTTCAAAGGAAAAATCAAACTCTATCAGGTATTATTGCCATCTCGCCTACCTCGCCGACATCTTCAGCTCTGTCAAAATGTGACTAGCGGCTGTATTATCCACCTTCACGACAAACCTGGAACCCAGCAAATAATGTCTCCAAGGCTTAGGATAGTGGATTACCGCCAATAGTTCATTCTCTTGGGTAGCATACCTTGTCTTGGCCCCATTCAATTTCCGACTCTCAAAAGCCACATGGTGACCTTCATGCATCAATACTCCCCCTATGGCAAAGTCAGACGCATCCATTTCGACTTCCATAGGCTTCCCAATGTCAGGTAGTACCAGGACAAGATCACTCATCACAACCGCCTTCAATCCTTCAAAGGCGTCTTGGCATTCTTTGGTCCAAATCCATTTCTCTCTCTTCTTTAGCAAGTCGGTAAGCATTGCTGCCCTTCGAGAGTAGCCATCGACGAACCGTCTATAGTAGTTAGCCATACCCAAGAATGATCTGAGCTCGCTGACATTCTTTGGAGCTGGCCACTCTTGGATTGCTTTGACCTCTTCCCCATTCATTCGAACATATCCCTGTCTGACTAGGTGTCCCAAGAACTGGATTTGCGTCTGTGCAAAGTCGCATTTCTCTCTTTTCACAAAAAGCTGATTATCTCGGAGTCTTTGCAACACTAGCTGTAAATGCCTCTCATGATCTTCTAGAGTCGAGCTGTACACCATTATGTCGTCCAGATATATCACCACGAACTTGTCAATGACATCATGAAATACCTGGTTTATTAAAGTACAAAAAGTGGCAGGTGCATTGGTTAGCCCAAACGACATAACAAGAAATTCAAACGCCCCATACCGTGTAACACATGTTGTTTTCGGCTCATCCCCTTCAGCCACTCTTACTTGATGGTATCCCGAACGCAGATCCAACTTAGTAAAGTATTTGGCACTGCTCAATTGATCAAACAAATCCGCAATTAACGGGATAGGATATTTATTCCGAACAGTTACATTGTTCAAAGCCTGATAATCAACACATAATCTCAGGCTTCCATCATGTTTCTTCTGAAATAACAATGGCGTCCCAAACGGCGCTTTAGACTGTGTAATAAAGCCAGCTTCCAGTAGCTCATTTAATTGTTTTCTCAGCTCAGCTAACTCAGATGGAGACATCCGATATGGACACTTGGCAGGGGGTTTCACACCCGTCATTAACTCAATCTCATGGTCCATCGACCTTCGAGGAGGCAGACCCTGGGGCAATTTGTCTGACATGACATCTTTATAATCTTCCAACACCTTCTGAATCCCCATCGGTAAAGCCCTTGCAGACGAATCCTCTTTACAAATTGGCAACACTAGGAACGAGGACTCTCCTTTCTTTATTCCTTTCTTAAATTGAATAGCCGACAACATCTTTTTGCCTTCTCGGGAAACAATCGTAGCAGACGCCACACACGGGCAGTACCCCAAGAACATCAGACAACCAGCGGCAGGAACAAGAATCGCCTGGGCCGATGTCATAAAATCCAGCCCCAATACAACATCGAAATCATCCATGGGTGTAACCGTGAAATCGACACTCCCTTCCCAAGGACCCAACTTTATCATTACTTTCTTAGAGTTTTCACAAATGGCTGAGGCCGCCGAATTGACTGCTTTCATCTGTCCAACGCCTTTGGCCACTACCAAGCCACACCTCCTTGCCTCAGTAGGTGAAATGAACGTATCTGTGGCACCAGTGTCAACAAGAGCCCATGATGCCTTCCCATTTATTATTATGTTGACATACATCAAGCCCCTTTTCAGTTCTTTCTTTAGACTACTCAACTGTGATTGCAATGCCGTCAAGAACCGAATAGATCCCACTTGAGAAGGTTCGAGAACACTATTTTCTGTACTAGGGGTTTGCGGAGTTCCCCCTAAGGGTGCAACTTTCAAAGCATTTACTGCACCGCGTTGAGGGCACTCGGCCACTTTGTGAGGACCCTTACAAAGAAAACAACCCAAAGGAAAATGATCTTGTCCATTACCTTGCCCAGGCCCTCCGTTTCCTCTGTTCTGAGACTGCACTCGGCTGAAGATCCTTCTCCCCGGCCCCCAGTTATTTAGCATGTCATTTCTAGCCACTTTATTCCCATTACCCACTGCGTTGTTACTTCCACCAGTACCCCTGGACTTACGCTTAGTGGAGTTATCATTATAATCAGTAAGGCGTTCGACAGCTGCCATAACGGCTGCTATTTCCTCAGGCATGTGTCTCATTACCTTTGCTCTAACCCAAGGTTTCAGTCCTTCAAGGAAGGAGAACATCTTGTCTTTCTCCGACATATCTTTGATATCTAACATTAGGGCTGCAAATTTACTTACATAATCACGAATATACCCTGTATGCGCCAGATCCCTTAGTTTCTTCCGGGCAATGTAGTCTACATTTTCTAGGAAGAAAGAGCTCATCAACTCTTTCTTCAGCTCTTCCCATGTGTCAATAGAACAAACACCATCTGCGAACTTGGACCGCCACCACAACTTGGTGTCCCCTGCTAGATACATCGATGTGACTGAGACTTTGTCCGAGTCAGATTCAGTACGCGTCGCTCGAAAATATTGCTCAATGTCAAACAAGAAATTTTCAAGCTTCTTAGCATCCAGTTTCCTACGTATCGCTGCGGTTCGGGGATTCTAGTCCTCGGTCCCTTATCCGCTGTCATAGAATTGCCCATAGCTATCTGCATCAGATTCACCTGAGCCTTGATCTCTTCTATCTCAATATTCATGTGACTAATTGCTTCTTTGGCCTCATTGCCCAACTCTTTGATGGCTTGAGTCAACTCTTTTTGAGTTTCCTCGATGGCTCGGAGCCGATCGTTCAACACCATAGCTCTCATGGCTGCCACTGCGGCCTCAATTTCTTCAAATCGACCACAGTCAATCGAACCATTACCCTGTGTCGGCGTCCCTGCATTTGGGTTTCCACTACCCGGTGCCGACACTTTTTACTTAGCCTTGAAAATAACAAAAACAAAGACATTTCTAAAAACATTGACTTGTTCGAAATGTGGACATGATGGCACGATTGTGGCCCTGAGACGTGGTACCAGAGCAAGGTTGAGTGTTTGAGCAAGGCTGCGTTGCCGCTTGATTTAACCCCGAGCACAAGAGGTGCGCATTGGTTGAGGCACAGAGGTGCTTAAAATATGATGCAGTGGAATCAGTGCACAGAGGTGCCTGTCGTTAACCACTACAGCGGTCGAAGCACACGCAGTGCTCGACCTTGTTAGCACAGAGGTGCTTGTTGGTTAATTATCGTGGGATCAGTGCACAAGTGGTGCATGTCGTTAACCTCGATAATTATCTGAGCGCAGTGGCGCATGATAGCACATGGGTGCTTGCTAGATGGGTTGGGTGGAATCAGTGCACACGCGGTGCCTGTCGTTAACCACGCCAATCGCTCTAGCGTAGTGATGCTTTATGTGTCAAGCGCGTTGACGCTTGTAAGCTAGACTAATTAAAATGTGTGATATTGCTTGTTGCGTGCAGGCATAACCATGTTGTGTGTGTGTCAATAGAAACGGTGATAACACGGAAACGAGGAGCAGGTATAGCTCTCAGATCTAGAGCGAACCCAAACGCTGGGACGTCACCACCGAGTAGTTGAAACCCAAATGCAGTGACGCCGAAACAGGGTAATGGTTCGATTGACCGTGGTCGATTTGAAGAACTTGAGGCCGCAGTGGCAGCCATGAGAGCTATGGTGTCGAACGATCGGCTCCGAGCCATCGAGGAAACTCAGAAAGAGTTGACTCAAGCCATCAAAGAGTTGGGCAATGAGGCCAAGGAAGCAATGAGTCACATGAATATTGAGATAGAAGAGATCAAGGCTCAGGTGAATCTGATGCAGATAACTATGGGCAATTCTATGAAAGCGGATAAGGGACCGAGGACTAGAATCCCTGAACCGCAGCGATATGAAGGAAACAGGGATGCTAAGGAGCTTGAAAATTTCTTGTTTGACATTGAGCAATATTTTCGAGCGACGCGTACTGAATCTGACTCGGACAAAGTCTCAGTCACATCGATGTATCTAGCAGATGACACCAAGTTGTGGTGGCAGTCCAAGTTCGTGGATGGTGTTTGTTCTATTGACACATGGGAAGAGCTGAAGAAAGAGTTGATGAGCTCTTTCTTCCTAGAAAATGTAGACTACATTGCCCGGAAGAAACTGAGGGATCTGGCGCATACAGGGTCTATTCGTGATTATGTAAGGGAATTTGCAGCCCTAATGTTAGATATCAAAGATATGTCGGAGAAAGACAAGTTGTTATCCTTCCTTGAAGGACTGAAACCTTGGGCTAGAGCAGAGGTAATGAGACACATGCCTGAGGAAATAGCAGTCGCTATGGCAGCTGCCGAACGACTTACTGATTATAATGATAACTCCACTAAGCGTAAGTCTGGGGGTACTGGTAGAAGTAACAACGGAGTGGGTAATGGGAATAAAGTTGCAAGAAATGACAGGCCAAATAACTGGGGCCGGGGAGAAGGATCATCAGTCGAAAGCAGTCTCAGAACAGAGGAAACGGAGGGCCTGGGCAAGGTAATAGACAAGGTCGTTTTCCTCTGGGTTTATTTCTTTGTAAGGGTCCTCACAAAGTGGCCGGGTGCCCTCAACGCGGTGCAGTAAATGCTTTGGAAGTTGCACCCTTAAGGGAAACTCCGCAAACCCCTAGTACAAAATATAATGCTGTTGTACCTTCTCAAGTGGGATCTATTCAGTTCCTGACGGCATTGCAATCACAGTTGAGTAGTCTAAAGAAAGAACCGGAAAGAGGCTTGATATATGTCAACATAATAATAAATGGGAAGGCATCATGGGCTCTTGTTGACACTGGTGCCACAGATACGTTCATTTCACCTACTGAGGCAAGGAGGTGTGGCTTGGTAGTGGCCAAAAGCGTTGGACAGATGAAAGCAGTCAATTCGGCGGCCTCAGCCATTTGTGAAAACTCTAAGAAAGTAATGATAAAGTTAGGTCCTTGGAAAGGGAGTGTCGATTTCACGGTTACACCCATGGACGATTTCGATGTTGTATTGGGGCTGGATTTTATGACATCGGCCCAGGCGATTCCTGTTCCTGCCGCTGGTTGTCTGATGTTCTTGGGGTACTGCCCGTGTTTGGCGCCTGCTACGATTGTTCCCCGAGGGGGCAAAAAGATGTTGTCGGCTATTCAATTTAAGAAAGGGATAAAGAAAGGAGAGCCCTCGTTCTTAGTGTTTCCAGTTTGTAAAGAGGATTCGTCTGCAAGGGCTTTACCGAAGGGGATTCAGAAGGTGTTGGAAGATTATAAAGATGTCATGCCAGACAAATTGCCCCAGGGTCTGCCTCCTCGAAGGTCGATGGACCATGAGATTGAGTTAATGACGGGTGTGGAACCCCCTGCCAAGTGTCTATATCGGATGTCTCCATCTGAGTTAGCTGAGCTGAGAAAACAGTTAAATGAGCTACTGGAAGCTGGCTTTATTAGACCGTCTAAAGCGCCGTTTGGGGCGCCATTGTTATTTCAGAAGAAACATGATGGAAGCCTGAGATTATGTGTTGATTATTGGGCTTTGAATAAGGTAACTGTTCGGAATAAATATCCTATCTCGTTAATTTCGGATTTGTTTGATCAATTGAGTAGTGCCAAATACTTTACTAAGTTGGATCTGCGTTCGGGATACCATCAAGTAAGAGTGGCTGAAGGGGATGAGCCGAAAGCATGTGTTACACGGTATGGGGCGTTTGAATTTCTTGTTATGTCGTTTGGGCTAACCAATGCACCTGCCACTTTTTGTACTTTAATGAACCAGGTATTTCATGATGTCATTGACAAGTTCGTGGTGATATATCTGGACGACATAAGGGTGTATAGCTCGACTCTAGAAGATCATGAGAGGCATTTACAGCTAGTGTTGCAAAGACTCCGAGATAATCAGTTGTTTGTGAAAAGAGAGAAATGCGACTTTGCACAGACCCAAATCCAGTTCTTGGGACACCTAGTCAGACAGGGATATGTTTGAATGGATGGGGAAGAGGTCAAAGCAATCCAAGAGTGGCCAGCTGCAAAGAATGTCAACGAGCTCAGATCATTCTTGGGTATGGCTAACTACTATAGACGGTTCATCGAAGGCTACTCTCGAAGGGCAGCAGTGCTTACCGACTTGCTAAAGAAGGGAGAGAAATGGATTTGGACCAAAGAATGCCAAGACGCCTTTGAAGGATTGAAGGCGGTTGTGATGAGTGATCATATCCTGGTACTACCTAACATTGGGAAGCCTATGGAAGTCGAAACGGATGCGTCTGACTTTGCCATAGAGGGAGTATTGATGCAGGAAGGTCACCTTGTGGCTTTTGAGAGTCGGAAATTGAATGGGGCCGAGACAAGGTATGCTACCCAAGAGAAGGAACTATTGGCGGTAATCCACTGTCTTAGGGCTTGGAGACATTATTTGTTGGGTTCCAGGTTTATCGTGAAGGTGGATAATACAGCCGCTAGTCACATTTTGACACAGCCGAAGCTGTCGGCGAGGCAGGCGAGATGGCAAGAACAATTGACAGAGTTTGATTTTTCCTTTGAACATAAAGCTAGGAAAAAGAATTAGGTTGCCGATGCGCTGAGTCGAAGAGCTGGGTTGGCAGCTCTTAGGAGAATTGCCCCTATGTCAGCTAGTCGGGTGACGAATTATATCTATGAGTTGATATTGGAAAATACAAAGAAAGACCCGCAGATGGTGGCGATAATGAAGATGGTAGAGAGTGCGCAGTCAAAGACCGTCTGGATAGAAAATGGAATCTTAATGACCAAAGGTCTGCGAATGTATGTCCCGAGGGCGGGAGAACTCGGGTAAAAACTTCTGCGAGAATGTCTTGACACTCATTGGGCAGGTCATCAAGGGTGGAAGCGTACCTTAGCTCTGTTGGAACAGGGGTATTATTGGCCGCACATGCGACATGATATCATGGACTACACAAAAACTTGTCTTATCTGCCAACAAGACAAGGTAGACCGACAAAAGACCGTTGGGCTATTGGAACCGCTGGCGGTGTCGGAGAAACCCTGGGAGAGCATTTCCCTCGATTTTATAACGAGCTTGCCTAAAGTGGGAGATCTTGGAGCGGTTATTGTGGTGGTAGATCGGTTCTCGAAGTATGCCACCTTTATCCATGCGCCGAAGTACTGTTCCGCGGAGGAAACAACTAGGTTGGTTTTCAAGCATGTGGTGAAATACTGGGTGTGCCGCAGGATATTGTCAGTGATAGAGACGGTCGGTTCACGAGGAAATTTTGGAGAGAACTCTTCAGGATTTTGTGATCAAAGTTGAATTTGTCCTCTAGTTACCATCCTCAAACAGATGGGCAGACGTAACGTTTCAATGGGTTGTTGGAAGAATATTTGAGGCATTTTGTTCAGGCCAACCAGAAAGATTAGCCGTTGTTGTTGGATGTGGCACAACTTTGTTTTAATTCCCAAAAAAGTTCTGCTACTAATAAAAGCCCATTTGAAATTGTGACAGGTCAGCAGCCGCGACTCCCACATACCACCTTGGAATCATACTCAAGAAAGTGCCCTCGAGCTTTTACCTTTTCAAAATAATGGCACCGAAACACGGAGATTGCCCGAGCCTATCTGAAAAAAGCTACCAAACGGATGAAGAAATGGGCGGATCGAGGCTGAAGGGACCAACATTTTAAAGTGGGGGATCTAGTATTTGTCAAGTTGATGGAAGAACAGTTGCGGTTCCTGCGGAATAGAGATCGACGGTTGGTGAGGAAGTATGAGGGACCATTACCGATTGTGGCAAAAGTGGGGAACAGTTCATATAAAATCAAGCCGCCAACATGGATGAAAGTGCACCCAGTGTTCCATGTGAGCAACTTAAAGCCTTTTCATGCAGATCCCTTGGGTGCTAGCCGAGGATTGAGTGATAGAGAACCCATTTGTGTCAAGCCTCCGTCCCAACGCCGGGTTGAGGAGATCCTTACTGACGTATTTGTGACTGTATCAAAGAAGAAGCATGTTCGGGAGTACTTAGTTAAGTGGGAAGGCCTTGGACCTGAAGAGTCAAGTTGGGAGAGAGATCACGACCTGAAAGCCTTTCAACAGAAGATCGAGGAGTTCCTTGCAGCACAGTCGACGAGGACGTCGACAAGTTAGGTGAGGAAAAAGGTTGTGGCCAGCCCCTTCCACCGAGTTACAACCATGTCCCAGGGCCACAACCGTGCCATCGTGTCACCATGTCCCCATTTCGAACAAGTCAATGATTTTAGAAAAGTCCTTATTTTTGTTTTTTTCAAGGCTAAGTAAAAAGTGTCCTCATTTCGAGCATTTCAACGTGTACTACGGGCACTTCTATATTTTCTTTTTCGCATATATGTAGGGGTGAGCAGTTGGTCGGGGCTGCTTACATGCTTGTGTGTGTGATTGTGCTAGGATTTCCCACACCATCGGGGTGGCCCCTACCACCATGTTCGAAGATGGTGTGGATTAGTTTTTGTGTAACCCGATGCTTTTCCTTTTATGTAATAAAAACCTTTTTTCTTTTCCTTCGACGAAGAAGGGGGTCGATCGTGGCATCCACTATGCCCCACGGTTTTGGCTTGTGGCTTGGAAATGCATCATTATGCGGGAACTAATGTGTTGCCTAGTTGCTACACAAATTTTTAATTTTTACGGTGCGGCTAAAATGAGGTGATCCTACACAAATTCTTACTCAGTTGGTAAGAATTTAAGTTATAATATTAAAACTTTTGTAGCTACATAAATTTTTAATTTTTACCTAAGGTGATCCTACACAATGACTGAGGCACCGTAAATTCTTACACAAATCTTGTAATATTAGGATCAGTAGGTGATCCTACGCCATTTATGTTGGCCGCATTTTAGCTGGGTTTTTTTTAGACTTTCCCCATGGTGGTGGACCGTAGGTTTCTGATCAAATAGTTATTAGGATTCTTGTATAAAGTGTTAGTTAAAAGTTTGTTTTACTGTTAGTTTTATTTTCTTTAACCGTTTCTTTCTTTTTTTATCGTGTAGAAGTAATGACATTGGGTCAAACCTTTTGTATTGACTCTTCCATTCATTGTTAATGAAATTCCCAATTCTCTTCTTTCATTTTTCATTTCTTCCGAAACCCTAAATAACCAAATGTTCATAATCTGAACCCTTGACTACTCTTCTTGATATGGTATCAGTTGATTCACTGCATTCGCGCTCCTCTGAAATGTTGGACGGTCGGTCTGTTCGCACCAATGATCCGAACAACGAGTTTTATGTCCACCCAAATGAGAATCCTGCTCTCGTCTTAACGTCGGCTCTTCTCACCGGCAACAACTATCACGACTGGGCTCGTTCGATGAAGATGGCCCTCACCTCGAAGAACAAATTCCAGTTCTTGGATGGCACGATTCAAGAACCCAGCAAAGATGATTCGACGTACGGTGCCTGGGTAAAATGTAACAACCTTGTTTGATCGACAACGCGTTATCTGCAACGTGCGTTAATTTCTTGTCTTATCCTGGCTTTAACGTGCGTTAATCATCGAAATTGCCCAAAGCGTTATCTGGATCGACAACGCGAGTGAGCTGTGGTCCGACTTGTTTGATCAGTTTAGCCAGGGGATCTTGTTCGAGTTTCAGATTTGCTGCAAGATTTTTACTCCCATCAACAAGGTTCGTCTTCTATCACGGCTTACCACACACAACTCAAGGTATTGTGGGATGAAATCTCGAATCTCAGACCCTTAATTTCTTGTTCTTGTGATGCTAGCAAATATAGGAAGCAAAATTTCATTCTTAGGTTTTTAAGGGGTTTAAATAAAAATTTCTCTGTTCAGAAATCGCAAATTCTCATGATGAAACCCTTACCATCCATAAATGAAATATTTGCTTTAGTTCTTCAACATGAGCGAACCCTAGGATCTATTCCCAACTGTGATTCTGCTGTTTTTTTAGCCGGGAGGGTTAATTCTCAAAATGCAAATAGGTTTTCTTCACAAAAACCCCCTGTTTCGAATTCCAATTTTAATAATAAAAAGTTTTATACCCATTCTGGAACCAAGAAGCCTACCTGTACTTTTTGTGGGATTTTTGGGCATTCTATAGATAAATGATATCGTAAACATGGGTTTCCCCCGAGTATAAAACAAGATATCGGTCTTCAAAATCCAATCAGATTAGTTCTCATGAATCTGTTCCTTCTAGTGATTCTTCTCGGAATCAATATCATGTTTCTTCTCATATTTTCACTAAACAACAATATGAGAGTATAGTTTTTCTGCTTCAAGAGAGAAATTTTTCTTCTCCAGTATCTGAAAATGTTGTGCATCAGTCTCAAATCAATGCCCTTTCTTCTAGTTTTATTCCTGAGAATATTGCTCCAGATACATGTATTGTTCTTTTTGCCTTTATTGGTTCCAGTGACACCTGGATTATTGATTCAGGTGCCACTGATCATATTGCTAATGATTTCAGTTTCTTTCAAAATTGTAGAATTATTCATAACAAATTTGTTAAGTTGCCCAATAATGAACTTGTTAAAGTTTCTAGTATTGGTGACATCTTTTTAAATTCTGTTTTATTCTTAAAAGATGTTCTTTATATACCTAATTTTGGTTTTAATCTCATCTCAGTTTCTCAATTAGTTAAAGATAATAAATATGCCTTGGTTTTCTCACATCAGTCTTGTTTTATACAGGATATTGCTCTTTTGAAGATGATTGGTACAGCTAGTCAGATTAATGGATTCTATTATCTTCAACTTTCAGATTCGATTTTTTTTCTAACTTTGTCTCTAAACTTTCTTCTTTATATGTTTGGCATGCTAGATTAGGCCACCCTTCTGCTAAAAGGATGAAGTATTTTTCTAAAATTTATAATGATATTCATGTTGGTTGTTTGCCTAGTTGTGATGTATGCCATCTAGCTAAACATAAAAGGCCATCCTTTCCCATTAGTACTACTGTTAGTGATTGTGTGTTTGATCTTGTTCACGTGGATGTTTGGGGTCCATTCCCAATTAAAAGTCTTTATGGACATTCTTACTTTCTTACTGTCATTGATGATAAAAGTAAATTTTTATGGATTTTTCCACTAAAA
The DNA here is from genome assembly GCA_958450335.1 of Hibiscus tridactylites. Taxonomy (NCBI): domain Eukaryota; kingdom Viridiplantae; phylum Streptophyta; class Magnoliopsida; order Malvales; family Malvaceae; genus Hibiscus; species Hibiscus tridactylites. Next base: position 85,118,900 of record OY288270.1, read on the forward strand.
TTAAAAGCAGAAGTTAGAGATGTTATTACTAAGTTCTGTGTTTTTGTTGAAGTTCAATTTTCAAAGAAAATAAAATGTATAAGGACTGTAATGCTAAAGAATTTGAGATGTTTGATTTTTTTTAAAGAGAAAGGGATTATACGTCAAACATCTTGCACCTATACTCCTCAACAAAACAGTACTGTAGAACGTAAACATCAGCATATTTTATCTGTTGCTAGGTCCCTTAGATTTCAAGCCAATCTGCCTTTGTTTTTTCTGGATAGACTGCATCCTTCATGCAGCTTATCTAATAAATGTCACACCAACTCCTGTTCTTGAAAATAAAACACCTTTTGAGTTGTTGTATAATTCCAAACTTGTTTTAAGTCAGTTGAAAGTGTTTGGTTGTCTTACTTATGTCTATGTTCTGTCAAAACCCAAAATAAAAATGCACCCTCGTGCTCATAAGTGTATTTTTTTAGGATATCCTAAAAACACTAAAGGATATAGGGTGTATGATTTAGAAGCCAAGTCTGTCTTTGTTTCTAGAGATTTTATGTTTTCTGAGAATGAATTTTCTTTTAAGCATTCTAAAGTTGTTCAAAAGGATGTCATTCTTCCTACAATAGATAATAATGTTCCTGTAGAAGACATCACCTTTACAGATAAGAATAATTCTTTATCTACTGAAAACATTTTTGATAGTCTTGCTTCTGTTGAAAATAATTCTGAAAATAGTCATCAAAGTGGTTCTGACAGTCTTGCAAATGATTCTGAAAATGTTTTTAATCAGTTTATTATTACTGATAAAACTACTGATGTTAGTTTTACATCAAACAAAGATAAAATTCTTGTTGTTCCTTCTCTTCTTTCAAATGAACAACATGTTCCTTTTGTTCTTTCTCCCATTTCAAGTGATCAACACATTTGCTTCTTCTAAAGAACAAAAAGTTGTTTCCTCAAGGCCAACTAGACAAAGACAACTTCCAGAAAAGTTTAAGAATTTTGTTGTGTCTATGCCTAAAGTAAGGTCTTCTCCTCATACTCTTGATAAAGTTGATTCTTCTGGTAATGTTTCTACTGCTCATAAGTCTTTTGTCAATAATATTTCTGTTTTAAGTGAACCTAAGACCTATAATTAGGCTATTAAACATGAGTGTTGGAAAACAGCTATGCAGGAAGAAAATAGTGCTTTAGAATTAAATCATACCTGGAAATTAGTTCCCCATCCACCAGGGAAACAAACAATAGGTTGTAAATAGATGTTTAGGACAAAATTGAAATCAGATAGAACTTTAGAAAGGTATAAAGCACGTTTAGTTGCAAAAGGCTTTACTCAACAGTCTGACATTGATTACTTTGACACTTTCAATCATGTTGCTAAGCTAAACACCATTAGAACTTTGTTAGTTGTCTCTGCTGCTAATAAATGGCATCTGCATCAGCTTAATATTAATAATGCCTTCTTGCATGATTTTTTACAAGAGTAAGTGTCTGTTGCTAAGCTAAACACCATTAGAACTTTGTTAGTTGTCTCTGCTGCTAATAAATGGCATCTGCATCAGCTTAATATTAATAATGCCTTCTTGCATGATTTTTTACAAGAGAAAGTGTATATGAACCTTCCTCCTGATTTTAATTCTCTTGCTCCTGGTTTAGTTTGCAAATTACAAAAGACCTTATATGGGTTAAAACAAGCTAGCAGAAAATGGAATGAAAGATTAACTGAATTTCTTTTATCTTTGAATTTTAAATAAGCTGGTTCTGATTCCTCTTTGTTTATTAAGGGTGTTGGTTCTTCTTTTATAGCTCTTGCTATCTATGTAGATGATATCATAGTAGCTAGTTCTAATATGGATGAAATAACCAACATTAAATCTGTTTTGAATGATGCTTTTAAAATCAGAGATTTAGGTGTCTTTAAATATTTTTTGGTTTGAAAGTTACTAGGTCTAATATAAGAATTAATCTTTGTCAAAGGAAGTATACCTTGAATTTATTAAAGGATTATGATTTCTTAACTTCTAAACCTGTTTCAACCCCTGTGATACATAATTCTAAAATTGCAATGACCTCAGGAACACCTTTAGTTGATATTACAGAATATAGAAGACTTGTAGGAAAGTTATTGTATTTAACTCATACAAGGCCTGATATTTGTTTTGTTGTTCAACAATTATCCCAATATATGTATGCTCCTACTTCTACTCATCTCACTGATGGTCTTAGATATTTAATAAGTAGTCTAGGACAGGGTATTTTCTTCCCTGCTCAAAATGATTCCACATTAAAAGCTTTCTCTGATTCTGATAGGGCTTCATGCCCAGAATCAAGGAAATCTACCACTGACTTCTGTATTTTCTTGGGTCAGTCTTTAATCTCCTGGAAGTCTAAGAAACAAAATATTGTTTCTCGTTCCTCCACTGAAGCTGAATATAGGGCTATTGCTATTGTTACTTGTGAGTTGCAATGAATTAATTTCCTTCTTTCTGATTTGTAGGTTAAACTGCAAACAGCTCATTTGTATTGTGATAATCAGTCTGCTATAAGGATTGCTTAGAACCCTGTTCAACATGAACGTACGAAACATATTGAAATTGACTGCCACCTAATCAGAGAGAAGATACAACAAGGAACTATGAAATTGTTTATTGTTTCCTCCAAGAACCAGTTAGCTGATTGCTTCACTAAAGCCTTGCCCACCTAGAGGGGATATTAGGATTCTTATATAAAGTGTTAGTTAAAAGTTTGTTTTACTGTTAGTTTTATTTTCTTTAACCGCTTCTTTCTTCTTTTTTACCGTGTATAAGTAATGAGCTTGGGTCAAACCTTTTGTATTGACTTTTCCATTCATTGTTAATGAAATTCCCAATTCTCTCCTTTTTCTTCCGAAACCCTAAATAACCAAATGTTCATAATCTAAACCCTTGACTACACTTCTTGATAATAGTCAAATCTCTTCTTGGTGAATTTCTACATTATCCACCTAAAACTAGTGAATTAGATGAACTTCATCATATCTGGTCTTCACCTACTGATGTAAAATTTGATATGTACCGACCTTTATCGATACGAAACCAACAATAACTATACTGTTATTACCATTGTCAATATTCAACTAGGATTGGCCATTTATTACATCAGACATGATTCAGTGCAATGCAATGACAAGAAGTTTTTAAAAGAAATCAAAGGCATTGGTCATTTATTACGTCAAACACGGTTCAGTGGGATGCCATGACAATTATTGACCACAATATAACAAGATAATTTCAAATTACAATTTCAGGATCCATCTATGTCTACCATTTTGCTTTTCCATAACTCTTCACATACAATGATCCTTCAGCAACAGCACAAAAAACAAACTCAACTGAGAAGACAAGAAAATACCAGGAACACAAGGGGTGTGTCGAATTGAATCGAGCTCCCCATCACTAATGCATGATGATGCCACTACTTAAGATGGTGCTCGAACAAGGAAGCCATCTCAATCTGCAAATATAATCCAAAAGACACTGAACTTCTTAGAATTTAGAGAGACAAAAGTTGATAAAATCAGCTTTGAGATAAATCCTTAGTTTGAAGCAGTCGAACAAGATTTAAGAGTCGATCACAATGTGTTAGACTTAAATGAATATGGATTGACTAGCCAGCTATGCAAAACTTTTTTGCAAGTTAACAAGGGAGTTCGAGCACTCGGCAAAAGAAAATTATATGCATTTAGAATCATTGTTATTATCTACAGAATCTGTCAAAGACAAATAAGGGACGTTACTCGAGTACTAAATTAGTTATGCAGATGTGCTATGCCATGCATCAAAGCCATTGAAATAATGCACAAGTGCCAAAGCTGATTGAGAATATTGCTAAGAAATGGGAACCTATAGGGTTCTGGTTGAATGGTCTCAACCCTGCCCTGGTGCTGGAAAGTTTGCTACAAGGACCATCAGGCTCGCTCATTAGCGACACTGTGCTAGGGAATGGTAACCCCTTTATTTACATACCTCCAGTCAAACTCCTAATAACTAAATTGGAATTACAAGGAAAATGAAAATCAAATACCAATAATAGATGATAAACATTAAAACAGTAATTGCTTCCACTAAAGAATACTCCATTATCAACTCACCGCAGTCAAAGCACACTCAGCACCTTTGTTCCCCGATTTACCACCAGCTCGATTTAATGCCTGCAAGTGTCATGTTAAATGAACCAATTACATAAAATTCCACAGCGGCAATCATTTTATTTCTTTAATTGCATCTAAGAATAAAAATGTCAACCACCTCTTACATTCAAATATATCATCTCAAAACTATTCTTAAGTAAATGACAAATCACATGCACTAGACCGTCCTCTGTCACTTGGTAGTTGGTATGCACAAACTATGCAAGCATGACAAGAATTTTCCTCCCTCTCGCATTCCATTCAATGAGAAGGAAGCCGGAGAGGGTGCCCCATTATAGTTCTTAATACAAAATGATCTTTTATCCGGCTCCTACCTGGTCCATGTCATCGCAAGTCAAAACACCAAATATGCAAGGAACACCTGCAAAGTTGATAAGTTGCAGCTTCAAATCAAGAAATAATAAGAATTGAAAAGGAAAGCTACCGATAGCCAAATAATCAATGGGTGACTCCATTATTAATACAAGAGAAATTCCATATAATCATTTCCTACAGAAAATGTTTTTTCAATCTTTAGGGTATGAGATTGATGCAGATCTTATTTGACAACTGCCACGTAAAAATCTGTCCTCCCAGTTTGAAAGGATGATAATTTTCAACTTTTCAAAAGAAAAAAATCTTGCATGTATTCCATTGTGCTGTCTAATTGAAACAATTCGGAGAAAACAATGAAATTTGTAATTAAATGATTACCATGATAGCATTATGTAGGAGTCACTTTGAAAATAGCACGTACTAAAGATGGTATACTTGCAGTTTAATAGAATTGTAATCATATCGAACAAAGTTCTTGATAACTTCAGCCAAGCTTGAAATATTGATAGCCTAAAATAAGTTTAGAATATGCCTGAATAAACAAGAAAAGTGAGATATATGCTTTTTGATCAATGAAAATCTAATTGTTGTCTAAATTTATAGGTGAGATGCCATTGACTCTTGAAATCACGGTAGCATTTTGCGAGAAATGAGCCTGACCTGAATTTAAACCAGCTGAAAGTACCCCAGATGTTGCAGAATTAACAACGGCGTCATAGTGAGAAGTATCTCCTCTTATCTGTTGGCAGGATTAACAAAATTTGGCAAATTGTACTCAGGAATAGCATTGCAAGCACTCCCCATGAGCAGATACAAAGTTATACGAGAAATTTCCAAGGAATATGAAAGGAATCATACCACAGCCCCAATGCATAAAACTGCATGATACTTTCGAGACTTGCCCAGCTTTTCGGCAACAACACCAATTTCAAAACTACCAGGGACCCAGACAACCTGATAAGAAAGTGAAGAAATGATCAAGCCATCCGAAAAGTCGGCTGAACATTATCTAAAAATCAATGAAAGGATTTGGTCAAAAGATTCATATATACTGAAAAAAGGCTTGTTCTAAGTAAGATGATATACAGAGCAAATCATGATATGCTACTATATCCTAGTCTTCTGAACTGCAGTAGTCAAAATAATTTCTTCGCATTTGCAGCCGCAGTAGCAAAGAAAGCACAGGCATGTAGATAGATACAAGGACAAAGCAGACATGTAACCCGGGATAGAGATATGAGATAACATAACATTGAAGAAGCCTTTTATTTTAGCATTATAAGTAGGAGGGTGGTTAGTGGTTGTTACACACATCAATGTCTTCTTCATTAACTGAATACTTGTGGAAAGTTTCCAGAGCTCCCTCCAAGAGCCGCCTTGTCACAATCTCATTGAAACGGGCAACAACCTTTGACAATGTAACAAAAATAAAAACATAATAATATGAAAATCAATCAAACACAAAAAGGCAATAGACGGCGGATTCAATATTGGACTTTAAAATTGCAAATAGCAATTACAGAAAGAACTGACCACAGCAAAGCGAAGGCCTTGAGTTTTGGTAACGGATCCCTCCAAATGGCGAACTGCCGCCATTTGTACAGAGGAGGAGCTGTGATTCCTATCCGCCACAAATCCTGATTTCATCGACATACATATGTACGTGTGTGTGTTTATATATCAGTAGTTATATCCAAAAATCCAACGCAAATGCTATCTTCACTATTCACTGTAACAAAACGAGTTTCAAAGGATGTATAAATCAGAATCCTACATTTCTCATTTTTTTGGAACCAATTATGTACTCCTATCTAGCTGAGGCTGAGCTAAACTTCAATCACTAAGAAAGTACAAATCAGATCCAACATTTCTCATTATTTTTTGTTTCTTAGCACTGAGGAGTGAAGTTTTCCCCTAATTTCAAAAACACAATCTATAAAATCCGAACCTCGTGAATGAAATCGAAGGGTTACAAGACCCGGAGTTTAAAAAAAAAGCTATAAATTTCCGAAAACAACTTTAAACAAAACTGATATTCAAATTTAAAATTGAAGCACCAAAACATGACATGAGATTCAACCAAAAAAGGAGAAAGATTACCTTGGAATTGGAAGGAGGAGGAAAAGGACAGAGCGGTTGACTTGCGGTGGAAAATGGCGGCGGCAGAGGGCGGATTCCTGGGAGTGGGGAACGCACCGCGTACTGTTCCGCTTAAGAGACGGTCTTGAACCTTTAAGCATCCAAATCCATTTAAAGCCATTTCCTTTTGCTTTGCTTTCTGTACTCTTCTGCAACTGCAATGCTTGATTTGGTTTTTCAGGATTGCTGCCCTGCGCCTCCTCTGCTTTTAGACTCTTACTAGTTACTAGCAGAGTAATGACTTTTGGGTTTTACCCTAAATTATACCACATACCACTAAACTATTATTGTTGATTCAAAAATATCACCAAACTTTAAAAATTTTAAAACTAACACTAAATTTTAGTTTAAAATATAAATTAGCTGATGTGGTTTATTTAAAATTATTCTTTTCCACCTAATTTATATTTTAAAGCAAAATTAGATTATCTGAAAAGTAAAAATGGCGAAACGGCGTAGTTTCATAAAATAGGAATAAAGTAAGTCCATCTTTCTTCTTTCCGACCTCCATTCTTCGATTCCCAGACCACCATCAACTTCCCTCCCAAATGGCCAAATCTGCCATTGTAGCTCCGCAAAGAAACCCTTTCAATTCCTTCCAAGTCCCTTCTTTCACACGGTATTAAGATAGCAAAACAAAACCCCGTCGATAACGCAGACTCCCATGATTCAAATGGTCCATTTTTAACTTCGTAGCAAACCTCATTTCTATCAGCCATTGTGGTCGATGGCAGCGAAGGCGGAGCCGACTAAGGAAGGGGAAGAGGAATGAGGATATATTTGGGATTTAATGTGTTATTGGGGTTTTGGTATAGTCTGTAGAAGCGCATGTAGTGGCTTGTGTGGAGGCAGAGCGAGATGTAAAGGAAGTGCTCGGCGGAGTAAAAGAGAAGCGATGAGATGAGGGATTTCATTGATTTTGAGACTAGTGATGGCGTCTTGGGACTCCAGCTATGATGTTTTGAGTCACGTCGTCTGGGAGGGGCGACAACTGCGACGGTGGTGGGGTTGGACTTGGTGGAGTTTATGGTTTTACGGTGGCGCTAATCATGGGTTGATGTGGGAGTAGTTGGGGAATTTTGTTGGGAGAGGAATAATACTCCATTTTATGAAACTACTCCGTTTTCTCATTTTTGTTTTGGGAAAACTACACAGGTGGTCCCCAAACTATTATTGTTTTTCTATTTTGGTCCTTAAACTATGTTTTTCGGCAAAACAGTCCCTTCTGCTACATAGTTCTCCTGTTTTAGTCCCTCAACGTTAAATAGCTAACGATTTTGCTGACGTGGTATTTTTTAAATATTTTTTAATCATTTCTCTCCCCTCTTAAAAAATGCCACGTCAGCAAAACCGTTAGCTATTTAACGTCGGGGACCAAAACAGGAGAACTATGTAACAGAAGGGACGATTTTGCCGAAAAACATAGTTTGGGGACCAAAATAAAAAAATGATAATAATTTGGGGACCACCGATGTAATTTTCCCTTTTGTTTTTCAAACATTTTATTTCACTTTAAAATATAAATTAGGTGGGAAAAAATAATTTTAAATACACCACATCAGCGGTGTAACGAGAGTTAGATTACATGTCAGCACTCCTTAACGGAAGAGTGATATTTTTTAGTTTAAAATTAAAATTTAGTGTTAATTTTGAATATTTTTAAAGTTTAGTGATATTTTCGAGTCAACGATAATAATTTAGTGATATTCGGTATAATTTTTTATATATATATTATTTCCCTCTTTCAAAATATTGATTTTGGAAAATAATTCAAAATATAATTCGAAATTTGCTTAAAAAAGCAGAAAATGTGTAAAACCCTACATAATATTATTAATTTTGCTCAAATATAACGTGGTAAACGTTAGTAGTTTTTGAAAGAGAGAAACAATATTAAAAACGTATTAACTTAATATTTAAATAATTCAAATTTTGCATAAAAAGAATATAATTCAAAAATTATTAAAAAATATAATTTGAATAATGTTATGAATATTTATTTATGTGGATGTCTATCATGATTAGAACTTTATCTAAGGAGATTGATTTACTTTATCGTTAGGAATATTATCTCATTTAATTAGAGTTCAATGTAATATGTACTTCTTATGCATATAAATAGATGACTTGATGAAGGCATTGTACACAAAGTCTATATTTGAGAATAATATAAATCTTCCTCTTCATTTCTTTGTTCTTCCATTCTTGTTCTTTGTTCTTATTATTGTTCTTTTATATTTTATTCACAACATGTTATCGGCACGATTGCGCTCAATCACTATTATTTTTGAAACGTGAAGGCCCAACAATAGGACGCAGGGACGAGTGATGGTTCGTTGAATTTATTTGGGTGCAAATCAGTCGGGAAGCCAAACCTTTTCCAAATGGTTTGTTGCAAATGAGTTTGTAAGTTTATTTCTTTTTCTATTTATATATATTGATATAATGATTGAACTTAAAATGATTGGTTAATCATCTTTAATGTATTTTAACTCATTATTTGATTATTTTTTATACCAATATTTTATTCTAATGATGAGATTTAATATTTTTAACCGTATTTTGAGTTTTACATGTCTTTAAATGAGTTGGAAAGAAGCATGATATAAAGAGATTATGAGAAGTTGTCTTGGCCGTTTGCTATGTCTTCATCGTCCTCGAGAGAAAACACAATATTGGTAAACTCTATTTTTATTTTTATCCTTTAAAATATAATTTTAAAGTGCGATAAATTATGATGATTTTGAATTTACAAGAAGATTATTATAAAGTCTACATTTGCTCGAAATCAATATTTCTTCTTCGTCGAAAAACTCGGTCATAGACTTCTCTCAATTTCAAGTTACGAAAATTCGTTTTGATCCAAAAAGTTTTATGGGAGGCATTCTCTGAAGTGAATGCAAAACATGATGTTTGTTCCATGCGATTATCAATGATGGGGCATTCCCTGAAGTGAATGCAAAACATGATGTTTATTTCATGCGATTATCAATGATGGGGCATTCCCTGAAGTGAATGCAAGCATAATGTTTATTCCATGCGATTATTGGAACTGTTTCATTCCCTGAAGTGAATGCAAACATGGTAAATCAATATTTAATTAGAGACATAATTTCGATATAATCCAAGTATATTGGCTGGACATCCCGTTCTGCAAGGCTACTGGTCTCAAAGGAGGTTTTTAGAGGACCTTGTGGACAAGTTTAACAATGACGCGTATGATGATTAAATCTTTGTTCTCTCTGATAAGGATATGTGAAAATGGTTTCAAAGGCCCACTGGCTGTACTCCATTCCCTGAAGTGAATGTGAGATTGTATTATGGAAGGAATAAAAACCACATTAGAAGTTGTGGTCGTGGTCGAGGCTATGAATATAGACATGAAAAATATGGTCATTTTAAGAATACTTCTACCCACTGGTAGTGAGGTTATAAGGATGACAAGAGCGATAAAGATCATTCTAAGAAAGTGAAATCTTTTTTATTACCAATGTGATGTTATAAACCATTGTCTCGTACTTATCGTACGTTGAAAAAAAATCAACAATGATTGAATGATAAAGGAAAAAAAATAAAAGCAAATTCTGTTTGCGAAAAATGAAAAAGATGATATTGGTCTAACTTATTTGGACATTGTTAGTCCAACTCATTTGGATGTTGTTGATTTCTTTATAACCCTCGAATGAAATAAATCATCTCCTAATTATTCTCATAACTTTGAACATAATTAATTATCTTTTTATTTATTTTACTTTATGTTTATTTACTTTATACATTAATTATTTACATTTTATATTTATATTCATGTTAATATTTATATTTATATATTATCATATTTATTTATTTTTTTAACATGATTACTTGTCAAATACAATCTATGGTGATGATTTATGCTCAACACAAGCATAAGATATATTTCCTCATTTAAATGCAAAGGAAAAATGTAAGTATTATATCTCAAAGTACTAAAAGTATTGATGCTCCAGAAGAGCAATAAGTTCTTGAGAGAAAGCACATTATGAAAAGTGCATAATTGCAAATATTGCAATAATTATCGCTAATGATAATAACATCGTCACCACTAGAAGTAGAAATTTTAAGAGAGCAATATGAGTTTGCAAAAATATTCTTTTTAGAATTGTAGATAACATATGTTATCAATTGACATTTGAAATAAGTCAATATGGATATAAGTTCTGGTAGCCAAAAAGTCAGTTGAAAGCTCTAGAAGAGCTATATATTGCTACCAAAAGATAATTTCAATTGCAAGCTCCGAAAGAGCTAAATATATTCCTATTTAAAGGAACAATTTTAATGGTCGTACTCGACATGTACGAGTGAGATTGAATTACATGTTATGATAAACAAGAAGTTTACAAATTCAGAGATATATACGCATATATATATATAGTTGGCATTATCGGTTAGACCATCCTGATCAATAATGGTGCAGAGATTATTGAGATTTACATGCACATGTATTAAAAGAACTTGTAGTTCTTTGTGGTGCTTGCTCTCAAAGGAATTGATTAAATTCCACTTACTAAAGAACATGAAGTTCTTGTGTTGCTTAATGAAATTGATTAAATTCCACGTACTAAAAGAACTTGAAGTTCTTGTGTTGTTTGTTCTCAAAGGATATAGTTGATCCCACTTACCAAAAGAATTAGAACTTGAAGTTCTTGTGCTGAAGTTGAGACTGCATGCCTTGCATATTTGAACAAAATATGGGCTCATATATTCACAAATGTGGAAAGTTTTATATAATTTTAATAGATGCATCTACATTGTTTTATCAACTTAAAACCAGAAGTTTGTGAGATTGATTCTAAAAGGATTCAGATTATGCAATTAGACTATTCGTTTTGCAAAAGCTTGTGGGTTTATATTTTAGGCTATATCGGTTGTTACAAAGCCTATTGATGATAAAAAATACGGTTTAGAAAATTTTTAATTAGATGTCTCATATTTAATAGCTGAACTGTGAGAACAAAACATCTATTATTTATATGGTATTTCCATATAGCAACACTTATACGCATCAAGCCAACGAGTTATAATAAACTTCCCATTATGATTTGACTTTTGGTCAGAAGTCATATTTCTCATTTTTGAATTTTTAAATGTACGATATATAGTTGAATTGCTCCACCATAACGCACAAAATGGGCAAGTAAAAAGGATTGAGAATATATATTGAGCACGAGTCTCCTTTTATGTTTAAATTTTAAACATTAATTAGAGAATCATTTATTATATGATTTTTCTCAACATCAGGGGAGAGAATGTTCAGCTGGATAAAGAATGAAATAAATTATCATTATCTAGATCCTCGAATATGAACTAAAAGTTCATAAGATAATTCATGTTATTTCATGTTAACTGCCAGACATATTTACTGACCCAGTGAGAGTAATTAAGTCTCATATACTAGCTGAAATGCTCTAAGTTTAAATTAGATGTTAGAGCGAGTGGATGTAAATCATGCTTGAAGCATGATAGTTGAAATGGTTCCAACGATCAAAATTCTCGTAAATAAAAAGTATTATGAGATGGTCATATATTGGAGGCGGGTGCTCCTAAAGAGACCCAAGACATAACTAATAATAAAACTCTTGAAGAGTTGCAGGTACCTGAAATAAAGATTGAAATCTTGAAGAGATCTCGATGAGTTATGTCATTACGAGAATGAAACCAGAAAATTGAAAAGTTGTCGACGACAATTTTACAAACAACTTTACATAAAATACTTCTATAGAAGTAAAGAAAGAAATCGAGGATCTTGTATAAAATCTATCCAGAAATATAAATATTGAATTGGCCGATGTTGAAAGACGCTTTGAACTTCTAAAATATAAGTATTTAGACCAACAATTCAAACACCTAAATGTGTAATGCAAGTGAGGCACAAACAAGTAGTCGTAAATATGGCTTGAACTATGATTTATGAAAAGTTTTAATTACTTCATGGTGGATGCAATTACTTTGGCAGTTATGAAAAAAATTTCATGCGTCTAATTATTTGTGGTCCATATTTATCCTTGAAGGATTTAAAATGCTATAAGCATTTAGAAATTTTCGAGGAAATTTATTTAGACATGTCTCATGAATATTTTAACGCATTTGGTATAATCGCCTTAGTGAATACTAATTGAGAAAATACTATAAGAATGATCAGATTTCCTTATGTATTTTATAAAGAAGTTTGGATCAAGATCCATTATGATAATTTTAGAACTCCTAAAGAGCTTCAAATTGAAAACTCATGAAGTACTTTCAATACAAGTACTTGAATCTTGACATCAAGTTTATCTCGACCCGAAGATCGAGTATTTTATATATTTCTTTTTATCTATGAATAGACATAAGCTGAAAGAATCTTAAAGAAGATTCAATATGAATATATCATATCTATTGAGTATCCCAATAGTTGTAAGATTGTTGGATGTGAATAAAGATAATTATATATTTTCTTGGTCTTGAAGCACTATATATTAGTTGGTCAAGAAATATCTATGAATAAACAAAGATCATTACATTTAGATCTTCAAACATTCGTCGATGCCTCCTCAAATCTTGTAGAAATAATTGTTGTGCACAAGGCAAACCAAAAATGTGTTTGGCTAAGACCATTGACCCAACATATCCAGAAGATATGTAATTTACTTTCACAAGATATGATACAAATATTATCTTGTGTAGAGATAATAGAAGATGAATACATCATGGAAAATATTACTCCAAAGTTTCATCCCCTGCTATCTTTAGAAAAATAATATTCAAGTTTGAATTATGAAGATTCAAAGATCTTTAGTAGTGTTTCATGAGGGGGAGTAAATACGCGTTGCACTCTTTTTCCCTTAACCGAGGTTTTGTCCCAATGGGTTTTCCTGGCAAGGTTTTTAATGAGGCAACATGTTATGTGTATCAAAGATGTGTGTACTCTTTTTCCTTCACTAAAGAATTTTTTTCCCACTGAGTTTTTATCTTAGTAAGGTTTTAACGAGGCACATCATCTACATAAACATCTAAGGGGGAGTGTTATGAATATTTATCTATGTGGATGTCTATCATGATTAGAACTTTATCTAAGGAGATTGATTTACTTTATCATTAGGAATATTATCTCATTTAATTAGAGTTCAATGTAATATGTACTTCTTATGCCTATAAATAGATGACTTGATGAAGGCACTGTACACAAGTCTATATTTGAGAATAATATAAATCTTCCTCCTCCTCTCATTTCTTTGTTCTTTGTTCTTATTATTGTTCTTCTTTATTTTATTTACAACAAATAAGTAATTGTTGTGATCAATTTTAGGTAATTTAATTTATCTAAAACAATTACTAATTTAATATTAAAATATTTAATTTATTTATTTTTATTAAATATTAACATTTAAATAAAATAATATTATTCATAATAATAAATATTTGATTAAATTATAAAACTTAGAAACAAATAGGGTCAATTGTAGGTAAAAATAGATTTTTCAGTGACTAAATTAAACAAAAAACAAACCTAACAGGCTTGACATGCCATTTACGCTTTAAATAAAATCAGGTGGATTGACTTAGTCAAAGAGGAGATGACGTGGTGTGATGTGATTGGCTGAAAAATTTCTTTAACAGAAGGGTAACGGGATGGGGCAAAACAAGTAATGATGCAAACGTTAGAGGGCACAAGAGCTCAAAAAAATTTTAGGTACCAAATTGAGAAAGTAGTAAATGTTAGGGGCAAAAAGTACATTAAGCCTATTTTTTTTAAAAAAAATATTAGTAATAAATAATTTCATCCAATAGATAGTTTTATTATTAAGAGGTAAAAATAATATTTTAAAATATGGGATGAAACAACTATCTACCAAAATTAATATTTTAAAAAATTACCCGAGTGATCAAGAATGTTTATATTGTCTTATCTTGTATTGATTCGAATCTTGATATTTTCTTTGAGAATGAAAATATCTCTTGATTAATAATGTATCAGACATAAAAGAGATGTGTTGTATTAAATAACAATTGTATATGAAAAAAGATGAATGAGGGAGGGCTGTTACTACATCAAGGTATTTTGTTTATGAAATTTGGGACAAAATTGAAAGATAAATGTTATGCATGAATGTACTTTTTTACTCTTAAAATTTTAACTTCATATTTTAAGGGTTTAAAATATAAAGTTTGTTATTTGGGGTTGTGGCTTGTTGTTTATGGTTTAGATTTTAAGGTTTGGTTTTAGATTTAGTGTTTAGTGTACACAGTTTAATTTTTGATCTAGGGTTTAATGTTCATTGTTTAGTGTTCACATTTTATAGTTTATTTGTTTATGGTCTAGGTTTTATGATATATGGTTCATGATTTAAGGTTTATTGTTTAAATTGTAGGTCTTATGATATATAATTTAGGGTTTAAGAATCATTGCATGGGGTTAGTATATTTAGATTGATGTAAATGCATGAAAATAGTATGATGATTTAAGGTTATTTACATAGATATAAATATGTGAAAAATAGTATGATAATATATTTGTCAAAATTGCCATGTTAAATAAATATTTTATGTGAATCATTAATAAATATCATCAACTTGGTTATTAAATAACACGATGTATTAAATATCACATCTACCAAACACATAATTATTTATACTTTTTGTTATACAGGCATGTTAAATAATATGTTACGCCAATTACAAGCCAACCAAACATTAACTAAAAGAGAGACTGAAAAAGAATTAACGGACAATTTCAAAGAATTAACTTGTTGATTAAAGAATCGAATAGAATGAAAGAAATAGCTATGTTACAATTACACTAAGAAAAAACCCATCAACTAATTCCTTTTCTCTAAACCCTAACAACCTATGCAACCTCTTCTATTTGATGGGCTACGGTCAAAAAATAAAAAATAAAAAATAAAAAATCTCGATTTTCATGAAAGGAAAAGGGGGGAAATGACCATATTACAAGGAATTGAATTCTACTGTAAGTGGATGGTTAGAAATTTGTACATGTTTTCATGGTACAATGGGACTTTTCCTGCTTTGCAATCCCACAGGCATCCATCCCCTCCAAGAGAATTGGTTGACTGCTACAAAACTTGTTTCGAAAATACTAGATGGGCTATCACCGACCTCCATACTGGCCATCAAAGGTACATTTTTGGTCACGTAGCATTTATGCGATTGCAGATGTAACGCATGATATAGCGGTTAATCGTGATGAATATCGACAGCAGAAAGAGCTTAAGCAACAAGATAACAACCGTAATACTGGACTTTACTAGCTGTTTGAATCCCTGATCGTGACCATTCTGCATAGAAGCTTGGCCCATCTGACATTTACCGAGTAATGAGAGGCATATCCTGAAGGATTATGCATAGTTCAAGTCCTGCAAAAGCCTCTGGGACAAGGTCCTTGCCTCATCGTATGCAACATCTCTGAAGGCTTTAAAATACACCAATACCAGAGGGTGAGAGGCATGTCCTGCCATCGAGACAAAAGTTGCAGCTCGATTCGAGTTCCTCAAAAGCAGCATTTCCTGCCATTCAGTCAAACTCGTCAGTACTAGGATGCAATCAAGCTGAGTCAAGCTCAAACTGTAAGAAGCACGAGCTCGGTTCAACTCAAAATTCGAGGCTCAAATCTTGCTTGATTTGAGTTTGATTGATTTTCACTTTTAAAGTTCGAGCAGACTTCGAGATAAAAATCCAACCGCTCAAACTCAGTTGAATAGGCATATATACTTGAGTTCAAGTTAAGATTTATAATTTCGATACTAATTAAAAATAAAAAGATTGATTAGGTTCACTAGATATTCGAGTAAGTATCAAAATACTCAAACTCAAGTTGCTCAATGGCTTAGCTCAACTCTGCAACGACCGAAGTGGATTCGAGTTTTTATCGAGCCGAACCTGAATAACTTGTGATAACAAGTGTTCAGTCTATGAGAATAATGAACTTTACAGGAACATATTACCTTGTGGGAATAGAGAAACTGATCCTCGGCTATTTTGCAATCTTCTTTGCAAATGGTTATTTCACTTGGCCTGCTCCTTTTCAGCTTCCTTCAAAGCTTTTTTCTTGTCCGCTTCCTCCTGCTTCAGATTCTCTTCATGTGCTTTTTGAAACAACTTCACAAATTTTAAGATTGTTACGGTAACTGCATTTGTCAAATACAATCATCGATTCAACTTCAATCACCATACGAAAGCAGTTTTACCATGAGGGAACATCTTGATTTTAGATTGAAATAAACAGACTCCTAACTAGCTATGTTCTCTGGAATCGGGGGACAGTGTTTGACATGAGTCCGTGTCCTACGGCTATTTTCATTTTTATTCTAAGTTTTTCCATGTAAGGAAGGTATTACATCCACAACCTACCTTGCTCGAACGGGCATCGGGCAGGATCCTCACCAAGATAGACTACAAGTCCATCTGCATTTTTACCCTGTCCACCAAAAGATATAATATCAATGATTGAAGCCATAAGAGTCGGATAACATTAGACCTATGTTACTCGGGCTCAAGTTTAAGTTTCGGATATGGGGAATCTTTTCAACATGGGTATAATAAAAAAAATCAAAGTTTTTCCATGTATTTGAAGAGTTCTTGAAAGATCGTATCCCCAAGATAAGTGCTAGAAACGGGTACTTAAAAGGAGTCAGAGCAACATAGACATTAAACTAAGCATCAGAGAGAATGTTAAACATTTGGCAAATTACCGCCACAGTATATAGATTTAGCAGGGATGCCCCCTCCGCTTCGGATGTAGAAGTAAATTCCTTTAATGTCTAAATTACAAGAAAAAATGTTAGAACAATGAAAGCATTCCCTTGGTAAATAAAATGCAAAGTAGTTGATACGTGTTAGTGTTTGATGTAAGTTTTATGTTCAACACGGACATGCTCAATTTTCTTTCTAAGTTTTTTTTTCATATATTTGGAAGATCATACTCCCACACTCATATCTGAACATGTTTTGGATACAAGAGTCGTACACAAATACTTTAGGAAAATTAAAAAATTGGAGTAATATAGGGAAACAAATACTTGACATGTAATAAAACGAAGTGAAGAATGCAACAAAATTTCTACATGATTGTTGAAGAACAAAAAGCAGTGAAACAACAACATACCTGCCGGAATACTTCAGACACGGGACCATCATTTTCTGAGGCAACCAGCTCCTGCTTAACCTTTTCTAATCCCTTAGTTATAGCTTGCATTTCTTCTGCTAAAGATTTTAATTGTATCTGCAAGCACAAAAGGTGTCAAACTAAGCATACCATTACCTACCAAGTTAATTGGATTCAGGTACAAGTGTCAAACAAAGATACTTTTAAGAGAAATGAAAGTGTCGGAATAACATAGGTTAACAAAATACAAAGTTCACATGCTAAAAAGGGCTGATGGAAACCTTAGTTGCAGCCTCAAGGCTAACAAAATCCCGGTGAAACTCAAGGAGATCTGGTGTCTTGTTAGCTAGGACCTGAGCCACAATAAAACACAGTTGATATCAATTCAAACTGACAGTTCCTTTTTGCATCAGAAACAAGTTCCATTTTTCAAAAAATCTACCAACTAAATCATAACATATAGTCTAGTAAAACTAAAGAACTGTATCTAAAATATATAAAAGGATAGCTTATAAATCAAAAGAGCGGTATTTGAGAAAATATCCCCGGTAAGGATTTCAAATCTTACAAGAAAAACAATGACCTTAAATAACACCAAAGAGAAGGAAATAAAATTACCAGACCTTGCAAAGGTAATGCATTAATGTCATCCTGCTATTAGAAGCACGCGTATCTGAGAGCTTTAGAAGACTATCCAACTTAAATCCAACAGCAGCGCCTGTATTATAAGAATAGTTTTGAAACTTCATATTAAAGGAACACACATCCTTACAAACCACATTTCTCAACCCCAGTTTTCCGATTCATATTCGGACATGGGTATGGTGGCACGATCCTCCAAATATCTGAAAAAAACTTAGAAAATATTGAACATATGCATATCCATGTCGAACATGTCTGTATCCAACATTTATCCCAAGTCTGAGCTAGATAGCTTACTAGAGTCCAATAGCAACCATCAGAAATGATAATCATACTTTCAACATTGAATAGTATGCCTAGGACTACACATAACAAGGTTTCCGGTTTAAGAAATACTGCTCAAAATATGTGACTTAACCTCATCTGTATGTGGTTTAGTTAGTAAACATCATCCTGTGTTATTCCAAATCGAGTATGAGCATTAAATATGAGTATGTATATTTCTGGAGGGTTTTTCTAGGGTAATATCCCCATTCCCTTATATGAATAACATTATAACAGACTCGGGTGCGAGTGTCTTACGCAGGTAAGGTCAAATCTTTTCAAGATTTCATGTATTTGGCAGGTGTTTGAAGGATGTGTCCACATGCTCACGCCCAGATATGCATAGGATATGGTTTTGTTGCATCAAAGACTGAAGCCAAAAAGAAAATTGAATGTACAATTTACCCCTTGCAGTTCCTTGGTTCAATGCATTTCCCAGAAACAGAATTTTCTTCATGATCTCCTTGAATCTTTGGGAATTTCGAATCTAAATTAAGCAAATACAAAAGTAATTAAGAGAATTGTGAACCAATAAACAAAAAACCACACTTAAGCCCGTTCAGGAATATTAATCACATACCTCATCACATGCAGAATTTACAGTGTTTAAGGTCTTTCTAAATTCAACAATCTGCAGGTTCAAGAGGCGGTTCAATAAATCAAAAGTGGAAAAAAGAAAAAGCAATAGATTGAGTACTAAAGAATATTGTAAATTTATGGAGATTCTGCCAAACCTGAGTGTTGAACTGAATCTTGAATAAAAACACATTTAATTTTGCCTCTACTCGTGGCACTTTCATCAGCTCCATAAAGAACTGAACATTGAAAAATCAAAACCTAGTTAGTTTGAAGCTTTTGCAAACATGGATCAAACAAAGATGTAACCTGAAAAAGCATCCTAGAAAATAATATCCAAATTCTATCATTAGTAACTATATCTTAATTGAATCAATTTTAGTTCTCGTCTTTATACCATATAATATAACTAGATTACAAGAAATAATTAAATAGGAAAACATAAATTACATGAATTAAAACAGAATTTGTCTTAATAGATTTAACGGACATATTAGATCCGAAATTTTTAAATTTAAAAACTATAAGAACTAAAAATGAAAAAAAATATTAAGAGTAAATCCATAATTTACACATAGTAAACCAATATTAATAGTAAAATTTGACTAAAAATAATTGTACAAGGTTTTTACACATTCGGATTGGTTTGAATTATTTGCTAACAAAAATATATAAAAAAATAATATTTTATTATTGGTTTAATGATTCTTGAGGCCTTTGACCTTTTAAAAAAATCAATTCAGCCCCTGATTATTTTGCATCCAATTAAGCTCTTAAACTCAAAAAAATTAATCAATGTGGGCCTTTGATTGACAAAAATCATCATCGACCATTACAGTATTAACATGACGGTTCACGATATTGATGTGGTGGTACACATGTGAATGATGATGTGATAGAGAGAGCTTAATTGATCTTTAAGGCCCGCATTTATTAGTTTTCTGGGTTTAAGATCTTAATTGAGTGAAAATTTCAGGGATTGAATTTATTTTTTTTTCAAAGGTTTGATAACCTCAAAAATCAATAAACCCTTATTATTTTATGATTAGTGAGTTAGGCCTGCAAACAAGCTCCTCCAGAGCCGAGCTTGAGTAAAGGAAGAACAAAATACACTAAAACAACTTTATAAAAATCTAAAACACAAAATATTTTTGAATTCGGTAAATTTGATCAAATTGACCCCTATATTCTTTTGGGTCAAGTTGATTCTTAAACTTCATAAATTTGATCAAATTGACTCCTAAACTTGTTAAGTCCAATGACCAGTTTAACCCAAAAAAAAAATCAAGCAGTTTGACCTAAAAAAGTGAGGAGCCAAATTAACCTAACTTGCCAAGTTCATAGGCATTTTGTGTTTTAAACTTATAAAAGTAAACTTTTTTATTTTGAATATATATATTCGTATTAAACACTCAAATTCAAATAGCATAAACTATTAAAAGGTAAAAAAAAAAGACAAAAGATAAATTAAATTTCAAAATTTCTCTTGTAACAAGTTCATGTTAATGCAACCATATACGGGTCTGCTAAACTAATAAATTTATTAAGTCTAATGAGTTATAAAGTTGGAAGATATGATTTAGAGAAGATTTTGCATACCTGTTCACACTTCCCTAGAGCATCCTTGTCCCCGGTGTACTTCTAAAAAAATAAGGACATTGAATCAAACTAAAGAAGATAAACTTAAACACGCATATATACATTATGCTACTTGATTCTCCACTCTCTTTTTTTTTTAAGTATATGTGTTTACCGCCACTTGTGTTTAATATATGTCTAGATGGATAAAAGGATATGACTCTATAAATATATGAAAAAATTAAAAAAAAAAACTTATCCGACGCATAACCATGTTCGATTCTCATGCTCGAATTCAAATAACATAATATATATGCTAATGCTTCACCATTTCACCTTGATAAGTTCCATTTCGTCTTTAGTCGGACAAAACTTTATGAGATTTTCCACTTGATCAGCATCTAATAATGAATCATCCAATGCTAGCACAGCAGCCTGTTAAAATACATGAGCTTGTATATGGTTATTAAACAAATAAAACTGACAACCTTCAGTTAAAACAAAGGAAGAGAGAGCTGCCAAGAAAATTACATATATACGGTAGAAACTATAATTACTCGAATTGAACCTTATATTTTTTTTGTTCAATTTTAATTTGTTTGCATCTTTTATAATAAAAATAATTAATTAGAGAAAAAATAAGGCTTGATATCAAAATAAGTGTCCAAATTATACTTTCTTGAGATAGATGCTTAAAGTTTTTTTTGTTGAAATATGTGCCTCAAATTTTTTTATAGCTAAAGTAGTTGCCTAAAAAGACTTTAAAACGTGCCAAAAAAATAAAATATTAGACACATATTTCAGCAAAAAAGAAACTTTAGAAACATATTTAAAAAAAATATAATTTGAATACTTATTTTAATATTAAGCCAAAAAATAACGTAAAGAAAATACAAGAACAAGACCACGTCCAGCATACCATCATATCAGAAAGAGGCATCTTAACTTTAGTGAGCATGATTTCAGTGTTATTAGCCCTCTTCAAGTCAACCTACAATGGAATAAACAAAATTTGTTAGCAATAGTGATGAATATTAAGGTCTAGAGTTTAGTACCAAAATGAGATTCCAAATTACCAGGTGGACTACATCAGATTTCGATCCAGCTGGTTTGGATTGCCCTCCAGATTTAGCAGCTGGTTTAGCAACAACCGCAGAGAAAAGAGTCTCAAGCTCTGACATATCAAAGTCTGAGGCACTGAGACAAAAATAAGGCAATGTCAGCAATTATATATGTAGGAAAATAACAAATATAAAAGTGTAATGCTAACATGTAATCCCATGGAATTTTAGACTAAATAATTAGTCATAAATTTATTGCTTGTGACAGTGTACTATAGAAAAACTAACTCATTAAAAGAAGAGAAAATACAGTTGAGACTCTCCAAGTCTTTGCAATTCATCCCATAAGCTTCCTTGTACCGCCCTTGAAACCTTGATCCAATGTAAAGGCTTTAAGTTAGATTTTCGTTGTGCTACTGCACGTCCACGCCCTCTTCCTCTCATGTCACCTCCTCTGCCACCTGGTGGAGGTGGAGGACCACCTGGAGGACCAGGAGCTCCGGGTGGAGGTGGAGGACCAGGAGCTCCAGGTGGAGGCGGAGGACCAGGAGCTCGACCTCCAGGAGGTGGCGGTGGAGCTGGTGCTCCAGGAGCTCCACCACCTGGAGGTGGCGGTGGCGGTGGCGCTCCAGGAGCTCCACCACCTGGAGGTGGCGGTGGCGGTGGCGCTGCGGGAGATCCACCACCTGGAGGTGGTGGTGGGGGTGGTGCTGCGGGAGCTCCGCCACCAGGAGGTGGGGGTGGGGGTGGTGCTGCGGGAGCTCCGCCACCAGGAGGTGGTGGTGGGGGTGGTGCTGCAGGAGCTCCGCCACAAGGAGGTGGTGGGGGAGGTGGTGTTTCGGCCACAGGAGGTGACGGCGCTCCAGGAATAGGGGGCGGTGTGGGTGGTGCTCCAAATGGGGGAGGAGGTGGAGGAGGAGCATTGGATGTTGGAGGTGGTGGTGGAGGTTCAGGTGGAGTTCCTTGTGAAGAAATAGAAGGAACTGGTGGTGGTGGTGGTGGGGTTGGGGTTGGGGGTGTGGATGATGAAGTCCCGTGTGTAGTAGAGGGCGGCGAAGCTCCATGTGGTGATGCTTCAAGAGTAGGTGGGGGTGGTGTTCCACATGATGTAGGTGGAGCTGTTATTCCGTGCAATGGAGTAGGGGAAGGTAGAGATGGAGGACTTGGGGAAGACTGGGCAGCAGATCGCAATCCATGGACAAATGCTAGAGCCATGGCCATTTGGATTGGTGTGGTGGGAGGGGGAGGACGAAAATGACGTACTTTTGATGGGGAGGGAAGAGGATGACTAAAATTACAAGGTTTTGATGTGGAACGTGGGGGAGGAGTAATATTACTAAGTTTTGATGTGCCTTTTGAAGATCCAACATGAGTTGGGGGTGAAAGAGAAGGGGGGCTATACACTACAGTTTGGGTAGCTGAAGAACACTCAACCTTCCATGGTGGTGGAGGTGGTGGAGGTGGTGGGGGAAACACTAGTGCAGTAGTCTGGTTATTCAAGACATGGGAAGATGTCGGAGCTGTTTGCAAAACCATTCCAACATTTTCTTCTTCTCTAGTGGGTGATGAAGGGGGAGGGGGAGGTGGTGCTGCAAGAGCCATTTTAGAAAAAGCATTTCCAATAGCTGCCATGAGAGGATGTGGCGGGGGTAGTATAGATATTGCATTTTGCTTAACAGGCCGTGAAACCAACAAAGATGTGGGTGGAGGTGTAGGTCGAGGTGGAGGTGGTGGTGGCGAGGGTGAGGACAATGGTGGTGGTGGTGGTGGCGAGGGTGAGGACACTGGTGGTGGCGGTGAAGGTGAAGGTGAAGGTGAGGACACTGGTGGTGGTGGTGGTGGCGGCGGCGGCGAGGGTGAGGACACTGGTGGTGGCGGCGGCGGCGAGGGTAAGGACAATGGTGGTGGTGGTGAGGACACTGGTGGTAGTGGTGGTAGTGGTGGTAGCGGCGTGGGTGAGGACAATGGTGGTGGTGGTGAGGACACTGGTGGTAGTGGTGGTAGCGGCGTGGGTGAGGACACTGGTGGTAGTGGTGGTAGTGGTGGTAGCGGCGTGGGTGAGGACAATGGTGGTGGTGGTGAGGACACTGGTGGTAGTGGTGGTAGTGGTGGTAGCGGCGTGGGTGAGGACACTGGTGGTAGTGGTGGTAGCGGCGTGGGTGAGGACACTGGTGGTGGTGGTGAGGACAGTGGTGGTAGTGGTGGTAGCGGCGTGGGTGAGGACAATGGTGGAGGTAGTGTGGTAGGTGGAACAGAAACTGATTGCTGCAGACCAGAGGGAGGTGATTCAGAATCGGAGCCCGTCCCAGGACTTTTTTCTAAAGCTGGCAATACCTCCTCCAAGTCAGGGTGGGGAACACCAGCTTCCAACACCTTAGATTCTGAATTCTTCATGGAAATGAAGTCTTCTCTATAACTATAACCCTCATCTCCCACCACTTCTGATTTTCCAACCACATTGGTATCATCCTCCCTCGACATATCTTTCTGCGCTGGCTCGTTGTCATGGACAATTGGACTCTCATCATCCACCTTTTCTTCCGGCGCATCGCCTGCAATGCTGAACATATCTTCTTGCATATCAAAATATTCCTCCTTTGAAACACTTCCTATATCACTCCCATCTTCACTTGCCATGGCATTAAGGTCCGTAAAAAGTACCTGATACAAACATGAATATGCATTCAACTCCTACAGTTTTAGAGAAGAAAAACACACGGAATAGTAATAATTTAAACCTACCTCAACTCTGAAGTCCTTTGGAAATTGATACTTGATATCCCACAATGTATCAATTTCATTGCTGTTAAACATCAAAATATTTCCTTGAACAAACGCTGTGTGAAACATGACTCTAAATATCATTTCTTCACGTACCAAGTCTTCATTCAAATGTACGCACTCAAGCACAACATCCCCTTGAATGTGGTTATGGATATCTATCTTTACCAGTGCACATTCTTCCTGCAGATAAACCTTATTAGAACATCCCGATTTTTTGGTTAATCTATCTTTCTAGTTTCAATTGTTGGACTTAGGCATCACCTTTCGGAAGTGACGAACTTGTGTTTTCTTCATCGAATTCGAATAAAGAAGCTTGGAATTTCTATTAAGCCGTTTCTCCTCGTTCTGTCCATAAACTCGCACAACTGGTCTGCACCCTCTCCCCCCTTCAAAAGTTGGAAGAACTCTAATGATCAGGCAATCCAAATATAGAGGTCTGTCTGACGAACGCCAATTAGAGCCCATGTTTGTTCTAGTAATGTACCGGAGATACCTCAACTGGGAAGGCTGAGGGTTCAAAGGAGACAGAAGCTGAAGAAGGGACTTAGGAGCTTGCTTGTAGACCATTTCGAGAGTCTTGAGCTCGTCGCTGTACTGTTTTCGAAACAGCAAAAGACTGGCAAGCATGAAGGCAAGAATCGGCCATCCTCCTCTTTCACAGTGCATCAGAAGCACATTTTTCTGTCCTTGCAATGACAACCAGCTTTCACTCGATCGAAGGAAGTAATGCATCATTTCAAGTGTCAACAACGGACATCCCTCGTACTGCCGTGGGTAATCCATAACAGTCATATCATACTGAGATAAAATGTCTGATATTGGGCTTGGATTATTCCCTTGTTTGAAATTAACCACCATGAAAGTAGATTCAGGAAAGTTCTCCTGTAGCTGTGCCACAATCCTACACAGATACAACTTGTACTCATCTTCGTCCAATACATCCGGCGAGAAACAACAGTCAAATACTGCAAAACAAACAGCAGAAAATCGAATCAAATAACCAACACTTAGTAACCATATGCCACTAAACGAAATATGATCTTCATGACTATGTTCTTGGATAAATCCCAACTATACATGAAATGGCCAATATGTAACATGAACTTTTATTTTTCTACAATTGTATATATAAAATCAACTTTCACAAACCACAAACACCATACCGACATAACACTGTTTTAAGTAGGCAATTATATTTACTCCAATTTAAAAAATACCTGGACTTATTTGTTTTCCTTAACGTATATAATTGAAATCCAAATGCAAATTTTATGTATGATTGCACCAAATGAAATTTGACTTGCCATATTGCATCAGAATTCATATGTAATTCTGAGATTTTTTTCTATACAGTTTCAAAAGGATGAGCAATATTGAACTTGTACCAAAACTGTTATGCATTAATGGTTAAGAGATGCCATATAGTTCCTGAGCTCCGATTGAATTTCTAAGAAAGTTCAAAGGCTAATGTATTCAGCACTTCAAGCTATGAAAATAAACAAGCTAAAAATACTTAGTTGTAATAAAATTGGCCAAGATTAATCAACAAAACCCTAAAAATCCAGAAATTAAGAGGTCATTGTCCACAGAAATTAACATCAAAACCAAAAATCTCCCAAACAGAATCATGCAATTCAAACACTTCTAGATTGAAATCAATTTTAACCTAAATTGAACAATAAATTAAGAGGGAAAATGAAAAAATTACTGTAAACACGTTCAGTAATCTCGAGAAGTCGCTCCTGCGGTTTCCGGTAAAAAATGCGTTTGAACAGCGCCATCTAACGGCGCTGTTTCTCCATGGCGCTGTTTCTCCCCTAATCGGATTCAAAACCCTTCTTCTTATCACCAAGAATTAGATCACATTTGAATTTGATCCTCCGCTTCTCTCAACAAAAACACCAAAGATCTTTGCAATTGATTTTGAATTCTCAAATTCTCAAATTCAATTGCAAATTGTGTTCCTTAGAACGTTTTAACCCCATTCCGACGTAAAAATTCAAGCAAATCCGCCAATGCGATCTCCAAGCGCGTGAAATTATTCAATTGATTCAAAATTTCATAGCCGAAAGGCAAAATGAAGCTGTGAAAGTTTAGAAAGAGAAAAGAAAAAAGAAATTCATAAATTAAAATTTAGATTTAAAACTATACGGAAAAAAATGGGGATTGAATTATGTAAATTAGATATTTTGATTCTAATTCTTTTATTAGAATCAACCTTTTCCAATTTTTATTTTTGGTCCATCTCATCAGATTTTCCAAATCAATGCCCTTCAACTTCCATAGTTCCATCAACAGTCCATTTTCCAAATCTGACGACTTAGCAGCTAATATCATCTGATAAACATACAATCCGCTTGCCATGTGTCGTGATGATACACTTGTTACTTGAAAAAAAGTTTCAGTCCATTTTTAATATGAGAACCGATAGCATCGCCGCCGCCGGCACCGCCACGAATCCCTTTGCATTCACAAAGCCACCACCGTTTCACAACCTATACAAGTCCTTAACGACGACGACCAGATTCAGCTCCACGACTCTTGTCATTTCATTTTATTTTTTTCAAAGATATATAGATGAGCAGAGAAGATATGTCGCGGAAGATTAAGACATAATTTATTTTGGAAAAAGTTCACATATGGTCTCTAAACTATTCTAAATATTATAAAATGATTAGTATACTTTTAAAAGTTACATAATAAGTATTAAATATTATTTTTTGTTATAAAATAGTCATTTAATCGTCATCAATGGAGTGACGTGGTAGTTACAAAATTTTGTATAATATCATATTTAATCCCACATATTTACACATTCAATTAATTTATTTATAATTAAACAAACCAATAAAGTATTTCTAATTAGAAATATAACCAAATTGAAAGAATGTGTAGATAATGAGGTCTAAATTTATTATTTTTTCGAATTAGGACTAAATTGATTGAATGTGTAAATATAGAAGATTAAATGCGCTACTATACAAAATTTTGTAACTATCATGTTACCTACGGGTGAGCGTTCGATCGAGTCGAGTCAAAAAATTTCGAGTTATTCGAGTTGACGCGTCATATTTTACAACTCAAACTTTATTTAAATTTTTTCGATTTGAGTCGAGTTTTCGAGTTCCTATACAAATATAATTGTAATTATATATCATATCATAGTACAATTTGATTCTAATTTAGACAACTTATATATATTTATATGTGACATATATTTCTTCATATTATATATATTAGGAAAAATTAAGGGATTCGACTTGAACTTTAAAATCAATCTACTAATTACTAAAAAATTAGAGTTATTCGAATTTCCATTTTACAACTCAAACTTTATTTGAAATTTTTTCGAGTCGAGTCGAGTTTATGTAATTTTGAGTCGAGTCGAGTTTTGCTCACCCCTAATGTTACTCCTTTAATGATTGTTAACAACTCAATGACTATTTTATAACAAAAGCTAAAGTTTAATATCTATTATGTAACTTTTGTATAATAGCACATTTAATCTTATATATTTATACATTCAAATCAATTTATTTTTAATTTAAAAAATCAATAAATCATTTCTAATTAGAAATATAACCAAATTGAAAGAACGTGTAAATAATGAGGTCTAAATTTATTATTATTTTTAATTTAACTAGATTGTTTGAATGTGTAAATATAGAGGATTAAATGTGCTATTATAAAATTTTGTGTAACTATCATGTTACCCATTCAATGATCGTTAACGACTCAGTAACTATTTCAGAGCAAAAATTAAAGTTTAATATCCATTGTATATCTTTTTAAAGTTTGATCACTATTTTATAATTTTTTTGCATAGTTTAATACCCATTTGTTTACATTGTTGTTCTTGATTTAATCACGTCAAATTTTAACAAAAATATTAGGTTATTCCGTGCTCGATTTCTTCAACCGTTCTTGCTCGTCAAGTGGTGGAGAAGTGGAATTTTGGGTGATTAAGGTGTGGAAGCTAAAAAGAATAAAGACAAGATGATTTATAGTGGTTCAACCTTATAACCAAGGTCTACATCCACTACCTTAGCTTCCCACCCTTAGCTTCCCACTAAGGATTTCCAATCAATTCACTATTGATTCGTCCCCTTTTTAGGCTTAGGAGACCCTTACAAACCGATCAAGCTTTCTACCCAAAGCCTTGATCAAACTCTTTTTACAAGAGATAAAATTACGCAAACTCAAATCCCTCTAATAGGTATTTGTTTGCACAATAAAGCTCTCACCCAATCCTAAAACAATTGAGCAAATCTAACAATTTTGGCTCACTAGTGTTTGTGTATTCAATAAATTGACACTTAAGCTCTAAGACAATTTCTTGATCATATGTTGTGTTACAATTGAAGCATTAACCATTACTAGATGATTGAAGGTCCATTTTATACTCTTTTTTGAGTTTGTAGCCGTTACTAGCCGTTGAGGATGAATTGGAGCCGTTGGAGATTTTATTTCTCATCTTTAATGCTGTTCTACAGTCTTCCATATCGATACGCGTGGACCCGTATCAGTACGACCTTCTTTAGAAACTAACCGTTGTGCTCTTGCCAGCCTAAGCGTATCGATACACTTGAGGGCGTATCGATACAGTATGTCATTTAAAAGACCGTTGGAAAACTAGCTGTTGGGGTTGTTAAAACGGGGATCAGTACGCTTACCAGGCGTATCGAAACGATTCCTCTCCGTATCGAAACGACAAATCCTGTTTCGATACGGGTTTTGGCAGTAACTAAACCTGCGCAAAAAGGTATCGATACGGGGTACACCGTATCGATACGGACAACTTGAAAATTCAAGTTTGGCTATTTTAAAGCATGAAAAACTTTGCTAAAAACCTTTTAAGATGCCCCAAATATAAATTGAAGTTGTTTGGACTTAAAGACAAGTTTTAAATTCTTTTCAAATTAGTCCAAAATATTTTTCAATTATTATATCAAAACATTATTTCTACAATCTCCCCTTTTTATATAATAAAACCAACTTGAAAAATTGTTTGGGATTTCTCCCCCTTTGTTAAATAAAATTTGAATAAGAGAATTTAGATTCAAAATCAATTAAAGCTCCCCTTATTCAATTGAAAATTCAATTTTTTCAAACAATTTCTTCCCTTTTTGTTATATCAAAAAGAATTTAAACCATTTTTAAGCTCAAAATAACAATAGAGGTTTAAATTTTAAAATATTTATGTGTTTGGTTTTAAAATGGATCTCTTTACTCAAAGCATCATCAAGAATGTTAGTCCAACATTTATGATCATCTAGTTGAAATAAATAAAAATTAAATCAAATAAAAGCAAGAACAACTAGATTTTACCACACTTGAACCCAATGGAGGATGTGAAGCCTTCCTTCTTCAAGTGTTCTTCCTTTATGTGCATGGAGCTCCCCCTCAATTTTTGACTTGTTGATCACTCTCCATCACACCTAGCAAAAAACAATCAAGTAATTTTTGGTATCCAAATTGCTTTGGATCCATAAACGTTAGTAGTACAAAATTTAGTCCCCTTAGGAATCCATTTTTTATTAGTTAAAGTGGTTAGTCCTTTTGGAACCCAAACACTTCTAAAACATTTACCATTTACAAATCTAGGAGCACTAGATTCTCTTACATAAAATTTTGATTTTCTAAAATTATTTTTCTTTTCAAGCTCTTTGGAAACCAAATCTTTTTCTTCTTAAACTTTATGAAGCAAATTTTATAAATCAAAATATTTTTGTTCTAACTCTTCGAGTTTTGCTTCAAGTTCAAGTTTAGTTTTAGAAATCAAAACATTTTGAATTTTCAACTTTGAAATCATTTTATTGTTTTTCAAAATGTGATTTTTAAACTCTAAAACCAAATCATCATAAGCATCTTGTAATTCATCAAAAGAATATGAGCATGAAGTAGATGAATTAGAAGTTACCCTTGAATCTTCTTCGATGACCATAAGGAAAAGGTTGACTTGTTCATCGTCGGTGGAGTCTTCATCACTCCAAGTAGCCACATATGCCTTCTTCTTATGGCTTGAAGTGCTTGCCCTCTTCTTTTTCATGGATTCTCGTTCAAGCTCTTTTAAGGCTTTCTTCATGTAAGGGGCACACTTCTTGAAGAGATGAACTATCTCTTCTTCATCATCCTCCTCTTCACATGAATCTACATGGTGGCAAGTGGAGGATTTAAGAGCAATGGCATTTGTGTTGATGCCAAGACCTTTGAGCTTCTTCTCCCTCATAGCTCTAATTTCTTCACTCTTCTTCTCATCTTCTTTGTTTTTCTTCATTATTTGATGAGTGAGAAGTGACCTCATGAATTCATCAAGCTTCAAAGTCTTCAAATTCTTGGCTTCGATGATGGCGGTCCTCTTTGAGTCCCATGACTCGGGAAGGGAGTGGATGAGCTTTCGGACAAGCTTCTCTTCCGGGATGGCTTCTGCATAGCCTTTGAGACCATTGGTGATAGTGGAGAACCTATCAAACATCTTCTTGACGTTATCTTCTGGATCCATCTTGAAGTTTTCATACGCAAGGTTGAGAAGCCCGATCTTGATCTCCTTTACTTTGTCGGTTCCTTTCTATGTGACTTCAAGCTTGTCCCATACCTCATTGGCACTCTCACAAGAAGACATCTTCTCATAGATGTTTGGGCTAAATGCACAAAAGAGGGTGTGCAAGGCTTTGCAATTAAGCACCATCTTCTTGCGATCTTCGGCACTCCAATCCGCCTTGCTTTGTTGAGGCACGAACGAACCATCTTCTACTATGTCCCAAAGCTTGTAGTCCCTTGACTTTATGAAGAAATTCATCCTTGTCTTCCAATGGGCATAGTGTGTTCCATCGAAGAATGGCAGTTTGTCGATTGATTGTGCCATTGAGCCGGTTGTTGGAAATGATGATTGAGCTTGTCGGATCTTCTCAATAAGATGTTATTCACCTTCAATTGAGCCAAGCTATGATACTAATTGTTGGGTTATTCGGTGCTCGATTCCTTCAACCGTTCTTGCTCGCCAAGTGGTGAAGAAGTGGAATTTTGGGTGATTGAGGCGGGGAAGCTAAAAAGAATAAGGAAAGATGATTTATAGTGGTTCAACCTTCTAACCAAGGTCTACATCCACTGCCTTAGCTTCCCACTAAGGATTTCCAATAAATCTACTATTGATTCGTCCCCTTTTCTAGGCTTAGGAGAAAACCCTTACAAACCGATCAAGCTTTCTACCCAAAGCCTTGATCAAACCCTCTTTACAAGAGATAAAAATACGCAAACTCAAATCCCTCTAATAGGTATTTGTTTGCACAATAAAGCTCTCACCCAATCATAAAACACTTGAGCAAATCTAACAATTTTGGCTCACTAGTGTTTGTGTATTCAATAAATTGACACTTAAGCTCTAAGATAATTTCTTGATCATTTGTTGTGTTACAATTGAAGCATTAACCATTACTAGATGCTTGGAGGTCCCTTTTATACTCCTCTTTGAGTTTGTAGCCGTTACTAGCCGTTGGGGATGAATTGGAGCCGTTGGAGACTTTATTCCCCATCTTTAATGTTGTTCTACAACCTTCCGTATTGATACGCGTGGACCCGTATCGGTACGGTCTTCTTTAGAAACTAGTTGTTGTGCTCTTGCCAGCCTAAGCGTATCGATACGCTTGAGAGTGTATCGGTACTATATGTCATTTAAATGACCGTTGGAAAACTAGCAGTTGGGGTTGTTAAAACGGGGATCAGTACGCTTACCAGGCGTATCGAAACGATCCCTCTCTGTATCGAAACGGAAAATCCTGTTTCGATACGGGTTTTAGTAGTAACCAAACCTGGGCAAAAAGGTATCGATACGGGGTACACCGTATCGGTACAGGCAACTTGAAAATTCAAGTTTGGCTATTTTAAAGCATGAAAAAATTTGCCAAAAACCTTTTAAGATGCCTCAAACATAAATTCAAGTTGTTTGGACTTAAAGACAAGTTTTAAATTCTTTTCAAATTAGTCCAAAACATTTTTCAATTATTATATCAAAACATTATTTCTACTATCTCCCACTTTTTTATATAATAAAACCAACTTGAAAAATTGTTTGGGATTTCTCCCCCTTTGTTAAATAAAATTTGAATAAGTGAATTTAGATTCAAAATCAATTAAAGCTCCCCTAATTCAATTGAAAATTCAATTTTTTCAAATCATTTCTCCCCTTTTTGTTATATCAAAAAGAATTTAAAACATTTTTAAGCTCAAAATAACAATAGAGGTTTAGATTTTAAAATATTTATGTGTTTGGTTTTAAAATGGCTCCCCTTACTCAAAGCATCATCAAGAATGTTAGTCCAACATATATGATCATCTAGTTGAAATAAATAAAAATTAAATCAAATAAAAGCAAGAACAACTAGATTTTACCACACTTGAACCCAATGAAGGATGTGAAGCCTTCATTCTTCAAGTGTTCTTCCTTTGTGTGCATGGAGCTCCCCCTCAATTTTTGACTTGTTGATTACTCTCCATCACACCTAGCAAAAAACAATCAAGTAATTTTTGGTATCCAAATTGCTTTGGATCCATAGACATTAGTAGCACAAAATTTAGTCCCCTTAGGAATCCATTTTTTTAATTTCATCCTTTTTAGTTGAAGTGGTTAGTCATTTTGGGACTCAAACACTTCTAAAATATTTACCATTTACAAATCTAGGGGCACTAGATTGTCTTACTTAAAATTTTGATTTTCCATTTTTTTCTTTTCAAGCTCTTTGGAAATCAAATCTTTTTCTTCTTGAACTTTATGAAACAAATTTTGTAAATCAAAATATTTTTGTTCTAACTCTTCGAGTTTAGCTTCAAGTTCAAGTTTGGTTTTATAAATCAAATCATTTTAAAATTTCAACTTTGAAATCATTTTAAAATTTCAACTTTGAAATCATTTTATTGTTTTTCAAAATGTGATTTTTAAACTCTAAAACTAAATCATCATAGGCATCTTGTAATTCATCAAAAGAATATGAGCATGAAGTAGATGAATTAGGAGTTACCATTGAATCTTTTTTGATAGCCATAAGGCAAATGTTGACTTGTTCATCGTCGGTGGAGTCTTCATCACTCCAAGTAGCCACATATGCCTTCCTCTTATGGCTTGAAGTGCTTGCCCTCTTCTTTTTCATGGATTCTCGTTCAAGCTCTTTCAAGGCTTTCTTCGTGTAAGGGGCACACTTCTTGAAGAGATGAACTATCTCTTCTTCATCATCATCCTCTTCACTTGAATCTACATGGTGGCCAGTGGAGGATTTAAGAGCAATGTCATTTGTGTTGATGTCAAGCCCTTTGAGCTTCTTCTCCCCCATAGCTCTAATTTTTTCCCTATTCTTCTCATCTTCTTTGTTTTTCTTCATTATTTGATGAGTGAGAAGTGACCCCATGAGTTCATCAAGCTTCAAAGTCTTCAAATTCTTGGCTTCGATGATGGCGGTCCTCTTTGAGTCCCATGACTCGGGAAGGGAGTAGATGAGCTTTCGGACAAGCTTCTCTTCCGAGATGGCTTCTCCATAGCCTTTGAGACCATTGGTGATAGTGGAGAACCTATCAAACATCTTCTCGATGTTATCTTCCGAATCCATCTTGAAGTTTTCATACGCTAGGTTGAGAAGACCGATCTTGATCTCCTTTACTTCGTCGGTTCCTTTGTATGTTACTTCAAGCTTGTCCTATACCTCATTGACACTCTCACAAGAAGACACTTCTCATAGATGTTTGGGCCAAATGCACAAAAGAGGATGTGCAAGGCTTTGTAATTAAGCACCACCTTCTTGCGATCTTCGACACTCCAATCCGCCTTGCTTTGTTGAGGCACGAACGGACCATCTTCTACTATGTCCCAAAGCTTGTAGTCCCTTGACTTTATGAAGAACTTCATCTTTGTCTTCTAACGGGCATAGTGTGTTCCGTCGAAGAATGGGGGTTTGTCGATTGATTGTGCCATTGATTCGGTTGTTTGAAATGATGATTGAGCTTGTCGGATCTTCTTAATAGGATGTTAATCCTCTTCAATTGAGCCAAGCTCTGATACTAATTGTTGGGTTATTCGGTGCTCGATTCCTTCAACCGTTCTTGCCCGCCAAGTGGTGGAGAAGTGAAATTTTGGGCGATTAAGGTGTGGAAGCTAAAGAGAATAAGAACAAGAGGATTTATAGTGGTTCAACCTTCTAACCAAGGTCTACATCCACTACCTTAGCTTTCCACTAAGGATTTCCAATCAATCCACTATTGATTCGTCCCCTTTTCTAGGCTTAGGAGAAAGTCCTTACAAACCGATCAAGCTTTCTACCCAAAGCCTTAATCAAACCCTCTTTACAAGAGATAAAAATATGCAAACTCAAATCCCTCTAATAGGTATTTTTTTGCACAATAAAGCTCCCACCCAATCCTAAAACACTTGAGCAAATCTAACAATTTTGGCTCACTAGTGTTTGTCTATTCAATAAATTGACACTTAAGCTCTAAGATAATTTCTTGATCATATGTTGTGTTACAATTGAAGCATTAACCATTACTAGATGCTTGGAGGTCCCTTTTATACTCCTCTTTGAGTTTGTAGCCGTTACTAGCCGTTGGGGATGAATTGGAGCCGTTGGAGACTTTATTTCCCATCTTTAATGTGTTTATGCAGCCTTCCGTATTGATACGTGTGGACCCGTATCGGTACGGCCTTCTTCAGAAACTAGCCGTTGTGCTCTTGCCAGTCTAAGCGTATCGATACGCTTGAGGGCGTATCGGTACGGTATGTCATTTAAAAGACCGTTGGAAAACTAGCAGTTGGGGTTGTTAAAACGGGGATCAGTATGCTTACTAGGCGTATCGAAATGATCACTCTCCATATCGAAACGGCAAAGTCTATTTTGATACGGGTTTTGGCAGTAACAAAATCTGGGAAAAAGGTATCGATACGGGGTACACCGTTTTGGTACGGGCAACTTGAAATTTCAAGTTTGGCTATTTTAAAGCATGAAAAACTTTGCTAAAAACCTTTTAAGATGCCTCAAACATAAATTCAAGTTGTTTGGACTTAAAGACAAATTTTAAATTCTTTTTAAATGAGTCCAAAACATTTTTCAATTATTATATCAAAACATTATTTCTACAGAAACTAATATTAAAATAATAGATAAAACAAAATGATATTGTAATACATATAAATAAAGATAATTATATTATGCACCGAAAGTGAAAACTTCTTGTTTTTACAATTTTTTTAATTTTAGGAGTTAAATATTTAATTTAGGGTTTATAGCGTAGGAGTTTAAATTTTAGGTACTGTGGTTTAAATTTAAGGTTTAAGAATAGAATTCAGGTTTATATGTTAAAATCTAAATCTCTAACATATTAGCATAAAATGTAAACCCTAACCCTAAATCCTAAATTCCAATCATAAATCTTAAACTCTAACCACAATCCCTAAATTTTAAACCAATAAACATAAACTCATAAACCCTAAATTAAGGTGCTTATAAAAAAAATTTATTGCCCGTGCATAAGACATTTCCCCTATAAATAATCGGAAAGATATAGATATAACAAAGTGAAAATTAAACTTAAACCTTTCCAAATAATTTAAGACAAAATCAAATGAGTAATTGGGTTAGATTTAAGGGTTTTGGATATTAATTCTAAAATATTCTTATGATTTTTTATATTATATCATTTTTAACTGAGTTAGATTCATATTTTGTTCTTAAAATTATAAAATTTGAATCAAACATTTTTATTGCAAATTATTATTAGTGTATTATTAACTCATCCAAGGGCGAAACTAGAGGGGATGACATGATACACGGTTCCCTCAAACTGTAAAATTATAAAAATAATGATAAAATTCTATTTTATCCCTTTTAAATAATAAAATCCTAATAAAAATATATAGAATTAAAGTTAAAACAACGATAAAATTAATTTTAACTTTTGAAAAAAATTAGAATCTTTTTCTAACCCCATATTTTTTATGACAATGTCGTTAATTTCATCTATTAAAAAGACTTGACACGATAAGAAAGCACATTGTATTGATTATTAAAAAGAAAAATAGAAAATATCTCACTTTTTATTTTTTTAATTAAAAATTGAAAAAGGCAATCAAAATATGCAAATTGTAATTGTAAAATGTTCAAATAATTTCCTTATTTTGAGATCCACTAGTTAGCTTAGTGATTATTGTCTCATCTTATATGGGTTCGAATGTTAGTATTAGAATGTAATACCTCTCTATTTGATCAAACAAATAATTTCCTTATTTTTAAAATATTTTAGATTTTCTTAATATTTTCATATATTCACTTTATTATACATTTTAATAAATATTTTTATCATATGATGCTTTTTTATCAAGTGAAAATAGAGTTGACCCCTACAAACAATAATAGCAATTTACAACTTTAAATATTCAAGTGATTGAAATTTTATTCTAATATTAGAATGAGAAAATTATAAAATTTTAAAAGTTGAAAATATATTAGGGTGTAATTATATAGTAGTATTTGTTTTTTATTCTTAGGTTAAAAGGGTTATTTTGCCCTGAGTTCGACCCAAATTAGTAATGTTGCCCCTCGCGCGAAAACACATTCAATTAGGTCATTTAATTCGCACATTGTAGCAAATTGGCCCCTTGACTAACGTTGACCGACGAAATCGTTAGTCTGCCCGTTAATTTGTAACGCGTCAGCCATCTTCGCCTATGTGACATGCCATGTCAGCGTTAAAAATTAAATTGCTGACGTAGTCTCTCTCTCTCTCTCTCTCTCTCTCTCTCAACTAATGCTGAAAATAAATACTCCCTAAACACTCAATCTGCTAATATAATTCAAATTCATTATTGAAGAACACTTTTAACAAAAACGATTAAGTTCTCGTGAGGGGAAAAATGAAGAACACATTATGTTTTTTTTAGCAAAGAATCGTTTGAGAAATCCTTTAAAATTTGAAGCGGCATCTTAAATCGGTAAGTTTTGTTTGGGTTTAGTAAGAATGTTTTTATTTGAGAGTTATAGAGTTTCATCCATGATTTTGGGAGTTTACGATTTCATTTATGTATTTTATTTTATTTTTCAATTTTAAAATCGAAAGGAAATGAAAGCAAGATTGCATCGAGGTTGGGTATATATTGCAGCATAAAGGTAAGAAAGTGATTACCATTAATTTTTGTTTTCGTCGAATATTCCTTAGAGCAAAAGTAAAAGAAACATTGTAAAGTGGTCATATGTTTCCGTGTTTTGATTTTTTTTGTTTAGTAACAATGCTTAATTCTATATGAATTGTATTATATTATATTGCTTTTGACTGATTATAATATATATGGTTTTTAGTATATGTGGTGTTCGAAATTTGTTTTGACCATGTTACTGTGTTTTGACAATATTTTTGTATGTACGATGGACATAAATTCAAAAGTATTTGTACTATAGTATTTCTATGGTGGAAAATTTGTAAGTTCTCCTAGCTTCTCGTGTGTGGATAATAGTATTAAAAAATTTCAAATTGACCCTGGTAAATTGTGTTATTGAAATATCATTGTAATGTTAAGGACTTAGGGTATAAGGTGATGTATCGATGTACTATAGGGTACCAAAAGTAGTCTTTAATTATGATGCATTGATTTTGATACATGATGATGATACAGTTAGGCAGTGTTTAATTATTTTAAATAGTATGGGTATTATAAACCTCTATATGAATTTTATGAAAAATTATAAAAAACTGTCAAAGGTAATAAAGTAGGTGAAGGCAGTAATGAAATGGATAAAGTCAGTAATGATTTTGGTGAAGGCAATGATGAAGAACAAAAAGGCATTAATAAGACATGTATTGTTGAAGCATCAAATATATAAGTTGTTAATATTGAAGATTTAGGACAAGAAGTAGAGTGTGAAGAAGTTGTGGTTGGTGAGGAAGAAGCATCTGCATATTCTGAAGATTTCTTGGTTAATATTGAGGTGGGTTCTGATTTGGATGAAGAAGTTGAAGATATTAGGGAAAATTTGAGATCTAGTAAAACAAGAACATCAACTGAAAGTTCAACGGATGATAATGAAGTTGATTATAATAATGTAGATACATTTGAGGGTCGAATATTTGTAGTAGATAATACAATTAAAGGAGATGAAATAATAGAAGTTGTAAGGCAAGTCGAAAAGTCATGAAAGTGACTATATCGACTCTGATGATTCAGGAGAATATGGAGAAAATGATGAAGAGGATAATGATGAAATACGTGGAGTATATAGAGCCAAAGGTAAGAATTCAGTGGGTACCAAATATGACCCCAACTGTGTATTTTCTTTGTGAAAAATAAGACTTAAGTTTGAAAATCACAAACAATTTAAAGAGGCAGTACGAAAATATACCATTGTCAAGGGTGTTGCTTTAAAGTTCAAAAAGAGTGAACCAAAGAAAGTGAGTTATAAAGGTGGTTGGCCTTGGACCTTATTTGCAAGCATAGATAAAAAGCGTGGTTATTTTACTGTAAAAATTTATTATCCTATCCACAAATATTTTAAGACAAATAAAAATATAATGATGAATTCTAAGCATGTTAAAAAGTATATAAGAATAAAATTTTAGTTGAGCCAAAAATAAAAGTCAACACTTTAAAAAAACTGTGCATGCATGAATTAGGGGTATATGCTAGTTATAGCATGTGTCAAAGAGCTAGAAAAAATGTGCTTCAAAAGTAAAGGAGTTCTTATATTAAGGAGTATGTAAATCTTTGGGGGTATGCCACTGAGTTGCTTCATAGCAATCATGGAAGCACAATATCATTTCAACTTTATAGGGACAATAACCACAAAGTTATTTTTCATATAATGTATATATATGCTTTGCTGCTTTAAAGAAATTAGGAACATATTTTGTTGTTTTTAATTTTGAGTTTATTATTTTTATACCAATATGTATGCTAATTAACTGGATGCATTGTATTGTTTTAGTTAAAAAGAGGGTTGTCGATCTTTTATTAGAGTTGATGGTTGTTTTTTAAAAACTGTCACTCAAAGTAAACTAATAATTGTTGTTAGCAGATATAAAAACAACTAAATGTTTTCAGTTGCATGGACAGTTATTAAAGTAGAAGAAAAAAATCATGAAAATGATTTCTAACCAAGTTAATGCATGATTTAGGCCATCCAAATGGTGAAGGTCTCACATTAATGTTAGACCAACATAAGGTTAATTTTGTAACTTAATTCGTAACCATTTATGTCATAACAAATAATTTGTTTACTAACACAGTTTCATTTGATATTGATGTTTAAATTTTTTTTTATCTTTTTAACAGGGTCTAGTGCCGATTATCAATGAATGAATTCTATTGTTGAAGCATAGGATGTATGCCAGAAACATCTATACAAATTCGCACAAAAATAAAAAGGGATGAACATGAAGATTCAGTTTTAGAACTGTATAAAATTAATTTTTGTTAAAGATATCGATGATCAACTGAAGATATTAGAAGGAATGAAGCTACCTCTACTAATGACCTGCTAACAATTCCTCTACACCATTAGAGTCGTGACCATTTTACAGGAGAATCCAAGTGTGATTTGGTGGATAATAATTTGGCTGAAGCTTTTAATGAGTGGATTGTGGATGCAAGATGCTATCCAATTATTAGCATGCTGGAAGAAATAAAAAAAAAATTGTAATGCAAAAAAGTATGTGAAGAGAACATGGTCAAGCAAGTGAAAAATCAACGTTGCATCTAGGCATCTACAGAAGTTTGAGAAAAATATAGATATTTTCACTCAATGTAGGCTGGTTTGAAATGGTGATGAAGAATTCAAGGTAAGTGATGGTGCAAACCAATACATAGTTCATCTAAATAATATAAGATACGCTTGTAGAGAATGAAAGCTAACTAAAATACAGTGTTCTCATGCAATCTGTGCTATCATCATGATTCAAAGGAACCTCAAACTTATATTTCCAATTGGTGCACCAAGAAAAGATATGATGTCAGTTATAGCTATGTTTTACAACCAATTAAAAAATATATTCTAACCAAAAAGGGAAGATGATCCAATTGAGCCTCCTAAGTTCAATGTCATGCCAGAAAGGCCTAAGAAAAAGAGAAGAAAAGATAAAGACGAGCTTGTAAAAATTAAGTATGACAAGTTAAGTAAAGAAGGATATAAAATCACATACAATATTTGCAAGCAAGTTGGGCACAGAAAAAATAGATACTTCTAAAAATAGTGTCACCAATATTGGACAAATATATTTAACCATATTTTCCTTACTCGTATGCCATGTAATCAACATCTAACAGATAATTTTTTTATGTAAACCATGATAGTAATGTCAATGATGTGAAGAAGAAAACTAATGATGTCCACACTTCAACTACTACAACCAATGTTGGACGAACATGCAGTAGGCCTGAAATCAACGAAGTGCAAAATTCACAGTCTGATGCTACAAATTATGAGGTTTTCAAAAATTTAAATAATATTTTTGCTTGTTTAGCATGACACTATTATACTTGATTTTGACATTGTTATACTTAATTTTTATGCATCTTAGAGTGAAAATACTAGTTCAACAACAAGAGACATGGAAATGAAAT
Organism: Hibiscus tridactylites; assembly: GCA_958450335.1. Taxonomy (NCBI): domain Eukaryota; kingdom Viridiplantae; phylum Streptophyta; class Magnoliopsida; order Malvales; family Malvaceae; genus Hibiscus; species Hibiscus tridactylites. The sequence goes on from OY288270.1 coordinate 85,160,218, forward strand.
TTACAGCTGGTATTAGTTTGTATACAAACCTCAAAATTAGAGAACAAACTTATAATGTGAGTTGGTATTGGAGAACAAATATTTCTACTTGTTTAACTTTGTTTGTTTGGCATCTACACTTTCAAGACATTTGTCTTAATTTTTTGGTCATGCAGCCTGATTTTCCTAGTGAAGAAATTGTTACAACCAACACAAAAAGAAAGATTAGAGCTCATACTTCTCAATATCAACATACATGAAAAGGACATAACTTGAAATGAAAAGAAAAACAAGTTGTTACTATAAGACAACTGTAACAATATTTATCTGATGAATGTAGTCAAAAAAAATTGCTGAAAAAAAATAACTCGATACACAATCAAGTCAGACAGATAAAAATTTCAATTCTTAAGATGATGCTTGAAGTTATATAGAAGTTATTGAGTTAATTTATTTATTATTATGGTAAATTTTATGAAGACTCTTAGGATTATATTTTGTTAATGGAATGACTATATTTTGTTAGTTGAGCTATGTTTATGGTATACTAACCAAAATTGATTATATTTTATGTTCATGAGAAATATTTGAAACTCAATGTACCCACAACTGATGTTACTTTTATTCATAAGATGTTACTTTTGTTATTGGAAAAGATATAAAAGCTTTAGTTTATAAATTATTGACTTATTTGAGCTATATTTTTCAGCAAACACCAATTTGAGCTTTTATATTATTTTGTGTTCACTGTTATACTCAATTTATAGATAAATTTATTAATTTGAGCTATGTTTTTTCAACAAACACTAATGTGAGTTGGTATTGATCTTTTTCACTAAACACTGATTTCAGCATACACGTGTTACACAAACACAAGAAAAATTTGAGCAAACACAAATGATAAGACAACCAAACATATTTTATTACCATATTTTATTAAACATATGATTCAATTATCATCAATACACATATCATGCAAGCTATTACCATCTCTTTTAGTAACATTTTTTATGTGATTTTAATTCTGTGATTGAATCAACTTCATTAGCAATATTTATTTTTTGCAATTTATCATTTTTTAACTCGTTAATGAGGAACCTAGCTCTTTCTGATATATGTTCATTAATCCACCTCAAGAAACCACAACTCTTTGTCTTATAGTTTGGACAACCAATAATCTTTTTTTCTAAGTTTTCAGTGTTTTTCCATGCAGTTCACATTTGACATTTGTCACCACAAGTACACTCAATTTATTAACCATTGTTCTCCCAGCTCGATCTTGAACCCAATTTTTTTGATGACCTCAAGAGGATGAGCAGGATGATGGTGCCATCTTCAAGCATACAAAATTAATCGAAATGCCAAAAAAATGAAAGTGTAATATTTTCAAAGGAACGACATAACCTTAGATTCCAACCCAGCAACCAAAAAACCTAAAATAATTCTCAATATAGTTGTTTGAAATTTCAAAATGCCTAATGAACAATAAGAATTGTCGAGGGTTTTTAATTTTAAAATACGCAAAAAATAAAAATTGGTGTTTAGATTACATGGTGATGAAGACGATGCCAGTGAAAGAAGAATAAACGAAGTAGAAAAAACAATGGAGATGGAGGTATGTGTTTAATCAACAAAGAGATTCAATTTATAGAAGAGAGAGAAAGAAAATCAGGACAAAAATTTTATTTTATTTATTTTATTTTTTGCCACGTCAGCACCTAAGAAATGTCAGCAATTTGACTTTTCAACGCTGACATGGCATGTCACGGGGGCGAAAACGGCTGACGCATTATAATGTAACGGTCAAACTAACGGTTCGTCGGTCAACGTTAGTCAAGGGACCAATTTGTTGCAATGTGCGAATTGAAGAACTTATCTGACGCGTTTTCGTGCGAGAGACAACATTGCTAATTTGGATCGAACTTGGGAGAAAAATAACTCCTTTAGCCTTATTCTTACAAGATTTAAAATTAATTTTTAAATTTTAGTTACCTAAAGAGAATAACAATATCACTGAGTACTGAAACTACCCAATAGATTTATATATTTAACTTTTTTTCTTAACAATGGCATCTGAATTTTATTAAATATCATAAAAGATATTATAAATACAATGCATCGAAAAGAGAGAGTAAAGGAGATCGGTCCACTAAAAATCTCATACAAATGTGCAAAGAAAAGCAAACCAAACTATCATGCAAATTGTTCCACTACACAGTTCTGATTACATTGTCTCTAACAAACCATCAAACAAGTGAGGATCAATCTTTTTTATGACCACCTATAGATCAAATCAGAAAACTAGTGCTGAGTGAGAATCTTTATACGAGCACTAAACGACTGCTAATGTATGATGAAATTGTGTCAAACGACAGATGAAACGAACTACAAAAGTCAATGAAAATTGTGCCGCAAAGGCAAAGGAAACAAGTACCATAAGAGCAAAAATTCTTGTAAAAATTAAGAAACCAAAATATGAAAGAGCAAGAAAAATAATGAACGCCGGTGATCGACAACCAATAATATAAAAGAGCAAGAAAAATAATGAACGCCGGTGATCGACAACGAATAATAAAATTAACTATCGACCATCGGCGAGGTATCAAAAAGAAGGAAAAACTTGGGCACAAAAATTTTAAAAGAGAAAAGAACTTGATTAAATAAGATATTTAGAAGAGAAAAGAACTTGTTTATATTTAATTACTTTTAAATTTTAGTTTGTGTTGTTTTTAATATATTATGTTGTGAATGCATTGTCCGTACCGTGAACTCATAGGCCGCCAATGATGCTTAGGCCGATGGAGAAACTGCCATCAAATGATGTTGAGACGAGTCAAAAGTGGTTCATCCCAATTACTTCAAGACCAATTCAAAAGAGTAAAATCCAAATTATTAGGGATGAAATTAAAATTTTCAAATTTAAAGATTAACTTAAAATAAAAGTCATAGATAACATTCAAAAGTTTGGAAAGTAATTTAAAAAATGAGTTATAGTTTGAGAATGAAATTAAAATATTTAAAAATTTAAGAACTAGCTTAAAATAAGATCATAGTTTTGGGACGTGTAATATAATTTACTCTATATTTTATATATTCAGTGTAATTGTTTTTTTTTTTCTTTCAATCTAATCCACTTCTCCCTTCCCTCGCCCACAAATGCAAATTAAAATGAAAAGAAACTGATATTTCCAAAGTCAAATGTGGATATCAACTATAGAACGTGGCTATACTAGTAACTAGTAAGGCAACACAATCAGATTGAATTTGTGTCATTGATTAATCAGATACTAACATAACTACTAAAAATACTGAAAATCATTTTTAACTAATAATTATTTTATTTTATAAATAATTTTTTTCATATATTTTATAATCTTAAGCAAGAAAACAATTAAAAATCAATACTTGAGAACTAAACACGAAAAAATGATCTATTTACAAATCTTTTACTATTTCATCTATGATCATTTGTTGAATTAATTTTAATAAATATATTTATTATATAAAATGTTTTCATTCATCCCGTATTCCCGTTATAGTGTTTCAAAATATAGTGTATATATATTGTCAATTTCTGAGACTAATATAGACAAATCATAAAATATTAAAAAGTTTAGGGACTGAAATTTTATTTTAGTCCCATTGATATTACTACATATGAAAAGCCGGCCTCACCCGAGAAGAAACTTTGGCAGAAATAATAATAATAATAATAGTAATAATAATAATAATAATAATAATAATAATAATAATAATAATAATAATAATAATAATAATAATAATAATAATAATAATAATAATAAATGGGTTGAGTATAGCTCTCAGCCTCAAAAATATTTGAGAAAAATAAAATGGTCATTTTAATTATAATTAAAGTCTTGTAATGGAAGGCTGGTAAGCGAAAAGAAAAATGAACACGTAGAGGAATTTGGTCCATGCGACGAGCCTACGACGAAGAACTAAACGCGATTGCTTCGAATTTTTTCTTCAACTTCTCCGTTTCGATTTCAGTTTTCCCCAGCTGATACTTCCTTTTTTATTCTTCCTTTCATCTTCGATTTTTTAGTATTTTTTTTGGAGTTTTTTGGCGGCAATGTCTGATGAACCGGCGTCGTCTTCGGGAATCGTCTTAGAAGGAATTGATGACGTGGAAGACTACGTTTGGGTGAGTACTTCTCCTTGTACTTCTGTGGACTGTTTGGATGCTGAGAAAATGTAGGAAAAGAGAATCACGAGCATGCTTTATCCGGAAAGTTTCGTTCCTATTTGAGAGAATTTAGAATATGAAAATTTACTTATTATTTCTCCTTGAATAAAAAAGTGATAAATAGCAAACTTATCTTTTTTATTGCTAAGAAAAAAAATAAGAATAATAAGTTCTGTTGATCTATTTTTCTTATCTGAGATAAAATTTGTATTTCTTATTTTCTTTTTTTAAGACCCGAAAGAGCAAGACTGAAAAGAAATAATGAACTCTCCCCTCTTTTTTCTGCATTTTCTTGAAGAGCAAACAGCTGTGTTCATTCCGTTTTAGTTTACTCCTTCAAATTTGTTTTGTTTCAATTGTGATTTTCTTAGAATTGTTTTGTAGTTGAGAACAATGTGGGGTACGACACAAAATTTAATTGTCATCTTTATTTGTTTTCTCTTTCGTTATCTGTTTGGTCGCTGAGAATTTCTAGGACACTGTTAAATTGGATAACCAATTATCAGGATGTCCCAGCATATTTATGATCGAACATTTTCCTTCACCTGCAAACCAAGTGTAGAACAAAAGATGCAAGCTGAAGAAGGATTAGAGTTGCATTACATAGCCTGGTAGGCAAAATTACACTGAGTGAATAAAATATTAAAGGGGAAAGATTTGAGAGCTTTGATACCATGTTAAATTAGGTAAACAGTTATCCAAAAAATTTAAGTTGATAAGAAAGGTCCAGTTATTATTTACGTTTACCAACATAGAATTCAAATTTCATTGCCTAACTATATAACCAAAATAAAAATGGGGGTTAATGATTTGTCTCTATATATTCAGTCTTTGGTTGGCATAAGAGTTAAGGGTTTAGTTCATCCATGTCTTTTCTAGCAATATATGAAAATCTACTATAGTTATTGTGCATAATTTTTGTGTAGAGTTTGTGAATTTTATACAATATTTGTGATTTAATGAACACTGGTTGAAGTGTAGGAAAACCACAGAGTAGGATCATTGCCATGGGACCGATATAGCCATGTTTATGATCTTATGGAGAGTGGAAACCAAGCATTCCGAGAGAATCGTTTTGAGGAGGTTAAAATCTTCCTTTCATAATGGTTCTTTAATTTTGATCGGTTTCTTCAATTGTTTATGTTTAATATAACTTGTTTCCTCTGGCATGGTATTTTCCTGCTGTGAGTTTCTTTGCATGATAAATGGAAATGCTGATCCAAATGTTTTGAATAATTTAATTAGGCGGATTCTGTAGATGTTCATGCATGATAAATGCCCTAATATTATTTTTGTTGACAAATTATTATAATGAATTGAGTTGGGTTATGCATTCTTCTGTTGGATGCTGTGGAGCTGAAGTACGTGTTGGGTGATTAAAATGGAAAAGAAAAAGAGAGGTTAATGGTTTGTATGGGTCTTAAAATGCCAGATTGTCTGTATGAAAAGTTAAAAAAATTACATCTTTAGTTTATAGTATGTGGCATTAGTCATACATGTGATGTATTAGGATTGGTCTCAATTATATGATAAACTTAAATTTCTTTTATGAATTTTCGTTCGATGACCAAGTTCTTAGAGACATATTGTTCTTTAAATGTGGTGACCATGGCCAGGGTGTTCTCAATGTTAGATTCTTAAGGTAGGAAGAAAAGTGGAAAACAGTTTTTTTTTTCTCGAGTTTTCCATTTAAGGTAACTCCACACTCACATGCCATGTTACTCACCTAGCTTTTCCATGTCTGTTTGCTTAAGGCTTTGGCCACAATCATTGAATATTAGATGTACTTGTGTGTATCCCTTCTGCTGGATGTCTCACGTTCCTAAAGTACACACACACATATAGATAGTAGGTTTCTTGAGCTCATCCTCAGGAATTGGTTAAGATGTGCAAGTATTTCTGCAAATGACATCCTAAGTTTTCCCTATAAAATATGCTCACTGCCGTTTTGCCACTTTCTCTATGCCTGTTGCTCATGATGATTGAAACAACAAGGCTAAAATTTCTTAAAATTATATGTTTGGTTACTTGTTTCTATTTCACTGTTCCTTTGTTGATAAATAGTGTTTTTCATTCAGGCCATCAACAATTACTCAAGGGCCAATAACATGAAACCTGGTGATCCTGTTATTCTTGGAAATAGATGTGCTGCCTACATGAGGTTAGGTTATGTTGATGTTTGTTGTCATTGTTTTGTAGAGATTTGTGCATAGATATTAGATAGATACGACAGATATACATATGCATCTGTATACTTCTTCCTTTAGTCACATGTTCGTTTGGCATTATTTAAAGTTATGTACAATCCGTTAATTATGCTGGAGAATGTGGCAATTCTTATGCAGGATTAGTCAATTTCTGAAACGTAGATCTCCAACAGCTTCTGAATATAGACCATTGAATGGGCTGGATATGACAACACTTGCTGAAGTATGCCTGTTTCTTTCATCCTTAAATTGATCAGAGGAACATTCTGTTTTATTTATCTCTGTCACAGACTTTCTGTAAGAATGAAACTTTTTGACTTTTGACAATTATTTCAGCTTGCTCTTAAGGATGCTGAGAGGTTAATGAGCTTGCAAAATAATGAAGTAAAATCCTATATCTTAAAGGCCAATGCTCTAATTTTGGTAAGTGATGGATTGTTATATAACTGGATCCAAGCTAAAATTCCTACGGGCATATATCTAGTTATGATTAATAACCCATGCACAAGCACTTGTATAGTCTATTTCGTCTGGCTTCTCCATTGTTTTGTTTTGACCCTGCATTTCACACGCGCACATCCATAGCTGTCCAAAACTCCCTAGCTAAAAGTCTTGTGGACCTGTCTATGTACGATCATTATGCTTAACATGCACATGTCCGTTCACATGTCTATCCCGTATTGGGTTTATCAAGCTTTTTGTACTGTTTTGACTTTGCAGTTGGAAAGATATGAGGTGGCATGGGATGTTATTCTTTCTGGTCTTCAAATTGATCCTTTCAGGTAGTTTATGTTTTATTTTGTTTTAACATATATTGACTTGCAGTTTCTGATCTGAATGATCCTTCTCTTCCGGTACTAAATAGTGCCATTCTCCGGGCTGCTCTTCGGAGTTTGGAGAGGCGGCCTTCCAGCGTGGTGCGGAGTAGAGGCCATGAGGGGCCTGAACGTACTGATGAGTTTGATTGCACGCTTTGTCTGAAGTTACTATATGAACCCATAACAACACCTTGTGGGCATTCTTTTTGTCGCTCATGTTTATTTCAGACAATGGATCGTAGTGAGTATTTGTGGTTGTTGATTACAATTCTTATTGTGCTTTTTATCACCATAATATTAGCTGACCTTGTATTAAAATGATAGGCAACAAATGTCCATTGTGCCGAACAGTGCTATTTATTAGTCCTAGAACATGTGCAATAAGGTAAGCTTCTTGCTGGTTTATGATAACTGTGCTTGCAAGTTGTCTTCTATCTAAACTTTTTACATTCTGCTAAGTGTTGATTTGCAACCTCCTTTGAAAGGTTTCAATACTGCTTTGTCTTGGATTTCTGTTTTTTTTGTCTATTATTAATAACATTACTTGCTTGATAGTGTAACGCTAAACAACATCATACAAAAGAATTTCCCTGAAGAATATGATGAAAGGAGGTCAGAACATGACAGTCTGATCCATCTTGGTAATGATGTGATACCTCTTTTTGTCATGGATGTTGTCATTCCCTGTCAGAAGTTTCCACTCCACATATTTGAACCCCGCTACAGACTTATGGTGAGTTTCATACATTCTCTAATCTAAATACGGTTGTGTATTATGACGAAGTCAGACAATTGGGTTTGGGTGTATTGATGTTGTTTTTGCAACCACAGCTATGTTACCATTGCACAATTTCATGGCCTCTTACTATGCTTATGAGCTTGTTGGCAGAGTTGCTTTTGTTCTAAATTCCAGTTGGTTTTGTTGGCGAGCTGCCCTGAAGTTCTGTATATATGTCTCTATGATATCATCTTTCTTTAACATATCCTGCCAATTTTATATTAATAAAAGTCAATGAGTGTAACCTCTTAGACGAATCCTTCTGTGAGAAATTATTTGATCTTAACCGGAAAGGGTCACTGTGTGGTTAGCTTGGTAGTGGTTCCTTGATGATTATTTAATTGGTTTTTTATTATATTTATTTATTTATTTATTTATTTTATTTGGTTGTCAAGGCAAGCAATCCTTCCATGTTGTTGATAGCTGAACTATAGGTTAGCAATTGTTAGTCGCATGGTCTTACTTTTGGTGCATCATATGTTCAAGCTGATTACTTTGTGTGTCTAGAGTTTGCTGCTTCTACATTTGAAATGTGGAAAAGCAACTTGTTGGTCTGTTTTGTAATTAACAGCAGTCTGAGTTGTTCATCTTACCTTTAAAGCATACTTCTACATGCATATTCTTTGCCTCTGATCACGAGTATTTAATTTTATTTGCTTGAAAACAGGTGAGAAGAATAATGGAAGGGAATCATAGGATGGGAATGGTGGGCCTTATTTTCACTGGTTCTTTCTTCTTCCGTTTGTCAAACCATGTTGAATGGTCTAAAGTTCCTCACTATTTTTATGTAGGTCATTCGCGATCCCGCTACAGATTCCGTTGCTGACTTTGCTTGTGAAGTGGAGATCACTGAGTAGGTGGCTTGTAAACCTTTTCTTTAATCCAAAAGCGGTGCACCATTTCTCTCTTTTCCCCCCTTTTGAGAAGCTTATGTGTTTTAACCTTATTATCTTGTCACGTGCTCTAAATATGTAGATTTGAGCCACTTCCTGATGGACGCTTTGTTCTAGAGGTGAACATTATCAACTTTCCTTTGCCTTTCCTTCAATGAGATTTTTGTGTTATACGCGCTAAAGTTGTAAAATTAGCTTTCAGGGTGGACAGATAATATTTTCATGCATGTAAAGGAGAGTATCACTTCAAAGCAAATGAACTGGACAAGCTTGTTCATGTAGTTTCCACTTACTAGCTTGTGGTTCATGCATTACTACTTACGAGCATAGCTCTAAGTACACGAGTACAATGACTAAACTTTTCTTTAAATAAGAAACAGAAAGAAATTTGTTGTTTTCTGATCTGAAGGTTGATACAATAACATCATTTGCATCTTTCCAAGTTTATTGAGCTAAACCTGTAAGATAGTATAAAGAGGCTAGTATCGAAAGCTTCATTTTCCCCTTATGGTGAATGATAGATAATTTTGGTCCATGACAAAACATTCTCTCTCTTCCATGCTTATGTTGGACCAAAAATCTTTAGTTATTTCTGCCTCTTACATACAGTTTGTATTTAATTCTGACAAAAACATGAATATCATATAATTTATACAAAATGCAGGTTGAAAGTCGCCGGAGGTTTCGCATCCTCAGATCTTGGGACCAAGATGGGTTAGTTTTCTCATCATCGGATCATGTATATCATATGCTTTTACTCACAGCTTCAATTATTCATGCCCCTACTAGATTTTGTTGTGGGATTTCATACTTTTGTAATGTTTGCAGATATCGGATGGCAGAGGTCGAGTGGGTGCAAGATATACCCCCAAGAGATGCTAGTGAAAGAGAAGATGTATGATTTGTCGTTTTTCCATATTAATTTATTTTTGTTAAGGAAAGAAATGCATCAACTAGTTATTTTGTGTAATAATGTCCATGATGCTTACAGTTGCAGGAGCTGACAAATAATGCAGCAGCATATGCTCGATCATGGCTAAGTACAGCGAAAGAAGCAACACGTGGTAAGATTCTTAAGTTGGATACTTTGAATTTATTTTTAAAAAAAATCATATTCTGTTATTGGTCCTTATCTAATATCAATTCATCTAAGACAAAGTTCTTCAATTCCTGACCTCTGCACAGATCGAAGAAGGCTTGAGATGCTCTATAACGTTGAAGCAATGATGCCTAATACGCGAGACCCCGAGCGCTTCAGTTTCTGGGTACGGTTCTGTCTCCCGTTATACCGTTGTCACTTGTCAATGACCGAACTAGCTGGTGGGTCGGAGGGGCCATGGTCCCCCACCCTGAACTTTTTGGATCTAATTGCATCTCAGGTCCCTATTAGTTTTGAAACTAGACAAATTAAGCATTGGCCCCTCCCAAATTTTTGAGTTCACTTACTTCTTTGGTCCATAGTAGTTTTGAAGCTAGACATATAAGGCATTAACCCCATTTTTCGGTATAAACACTGCTTAATTCCATATCAATTTTGATGTTTATCGTTTAGCTAATTGTTTTGATAATATAATGACTGCAAACTCATACTGCTGCACAGCTTGCTACTCTGTCGAATCGAAGGCCTTCGGAAAAACTGGAACTGCTGCGGATCCGAGACACGGGAGAGGTACGATTTTCCGGTCACATACAGCTATGTGTTCGACATTGACATTTTTTTCTTTTCGTGTATTTTTAGGGGTCATGTCTCTATGTTTGTTTTGAATATATGTCAGATACGGACATTTTAAGAAAAATGAACAGTCGGATTAAGGCACCATAGTGTACTCTTTGCAGTCCAAAATAAATAATTGAACCAACATTTTGTTTTGCAGAGGATAAGAAGGGGACTAATATACCTCAGAACAGAAGCACAGGGCCATCGGTAACGTACACTGATATTGTGATATATGGTATGTATTTTATTATTCACATATTTTAACAAATATTTTATATGTTAATTCAACCTTAATTTATGTATTTTTTATTCAGTATTCTTTGGGTCACACTATAGAAGTTTGTGTGCCCCTAAGTTTGTTGTAAAGTAATTGTTTTGAAACCAATTTTCCTTAAATGCCAATAATTCATTAGCCAAATTGATCGAATCTGGTTATTGTTTGATACGATAGTGCCATATTAGTAACTAATTTTAAAATTTAAAAAATAGGTGCTAAATAATATAACACGACGTAGGTTGTAAAGTCAAAAATGAAATATACATGAAGTGTAATATTGATTCCCACATACTTCAGCATCTGTCCATTTGTTTTGGAACAACCTTGGAAATCATGGTAGTTCCTCGCCTCAACTGCGATACAATCATCTTCAACAATGTCATTCCCATCCTCGGTAGTTGATTTCCCAGAGAAACGCTGCTCTCCCAATTCCCATGTGTATGGGTTCTCACATACTTGAGCATCATTAATCACTGGTTGATGAGCATGATTTGGGTTGTTCCGAAACGAATGGGCCGGTGATGATCTATACTATAGCATACTATGTATCTCCGGGGGCTCCGAGTATTTTTCTTGCACTACTGGTGTCCGAGACATATTTAAACATACGTACGGAGATTAATATGACTCTCCCAATGCATTCCAAATTAAGCATGCATTTGGAATAAACAAAACCATGGGGGGACAAAAAGGAACTTAATGCATAGAATAATTCAAGCAGTCGTATGGAAATTTAGTAAAGGATAATTTTTTTAAAGGTATAGTTGCAAATTGCAATTGTTTCAACATCAAAATTCCTAAAACAAAATCCATCCAAGCATCTAAGCTTCACTCGTATCAACCATTTTAATCACACAATAAAACTCAAGATAAACAAAACCCAGAATCAAAATACCCAACAAAAAAGAGGATTCTTTAAAACGGAGTAAAGAAGTGAGTTAAGTTATATATACCCTGATAAGAGCATTTCAAAAACCTCATCACATTTACAGCTCTCCATGTCATTATCACATAGCAAAATCCTCGCTTTGCTCCACTTTTACGCATTTTATTCATATTCTCTCAACCCAACATAAAGTTTTTTTTTCTTTTAAAAAAATTGAAATGGTGAATACCAGAGAAAACCCAAATTGGGATTAGAATCTCGATTTTTACGATTGAATATTGTTCTTCCCGTTCGGACACCCCATGGAACTCTGTGTTTTCCTTACCCCTTTTAAATGAACCCACAACCAAAATGCTCAAGTGGACCCCACCCAAGTGTCTGATTGTCTCAACTCTATTTATTTTCCACGTTTTTATTCTAATATATCAATTTGGAAAAATTAGGAAAATATTGTAGGTAATTATGCGGTACGACATACTACGATGTGGTACTAACTGAAAATGTTATAAGATTTAAAATATAAAACTGAAAATGTTACACTGTTTAATAACATCTTCGGTACTTACAAAAACTTAAAATATTATTAGAAGCGATGAAAGTTTTAAAACTCAAATTAAAGTTTCAAAACTTACCACAAATTGAAAATATTATCAAATATTTTAACATTTTCAGTTTCATGTTTCAAAATTTATGACATTTTCAGTTGATACCGCACTATAACTTGCCGTATGTTAGACACGCCCAAATATCGTGGTTGTAAAAAAAATTACAATCTTTTGCACAACCGAAATTATATATGGGCAAATCTAACTATAAGTAATAAGTATTTTTGAAGTCAGATTGTAAGGAATTTAACTATAAACAATGTTTTTTTACATTAAAATATTGAAACCGGTTGGAAGAGAACCCGATTATAAACAAATTTAATCCTCTGTAAATAATTCAATTTTTAATTTTTTTAATTTTTGTTTAAAGTCGAATTTATTTTAATTCGATTTTAAAAATACCGTAAAAAGTACAATAGATTTGTAAATAATATGGCTACTATAATAGACTTGATTTTTTTTTTCCAACTACAGGCTTCCCAATCAATTTCCCAGTTTATTTAATAAAATAATATATATATATATATTTTCAAATTATTTTAAAAATAACACATATTTTGATCGTATAGGATAAAGATACATTCAGTCATCTGTATTTTGTAGAACACGTGCATCTGTGATATCAGAAAAATATATGTTATTTCCGTAAAATAATTTAAAAATATTTTTAATAAATAAATTTTGAAATAAGTATATTAGTATAATTTATGTATGTTGCATGTTATGTTTCATTTTTTCCTATTATATTAATCACGTAGATATAATCATAAAAATATTGAATATAAAAAATCTAAATATAAATACATGTATTCATGTTTTTCTTTATAATTATAAAAATCTAATCTATTCTTAATGAAACAAGAGGTTAGTCAAGAAATCAAAGATCACATGTTCATTCAAATAAATTAGTTATGCATGCAAGTCTTGTGACCGTAGATTTTTCCACTCTTTTGCTAAAATTCAAATTAAATTGGATTCGAATTTATTATTTCTATGACAGTTTGAATCAAGAAAAAAATCGTATCAAATCACATTAGTAGCTCGATTCTTAAATATACATACAAATAAAAAAGATTTTAACACACAAATTGAGATCATGTCTATCTATCCTATTCATATATTTTTTATATCAATCGAATTAAACTTAATCAACACGTATTAAAATTCTATTTTTTTTTAAAATTGAATATGCATATTGAATTCATTTTGTGTGCTTTTTTATAAAGTACATGTCTATTTTATGTTTATGTTCAGAATTTACGATTTTTCCTCCCAACAATATTATCTCCAAGATTTGAGCTCGAATTTTCTCCTTGAAAGAATAATATGTCTTACCGTTGCACTTAACCCTTACATGTATTGAATTCATTCACGTTTATTTTGCACTTTTTAAAATTTAAATCTCTATGTCCCTAACATTGTCAAATCTAATCCATTTTTAGAAAAGCAAGAGGTTAGGTAAGAAATCAATGCTCACATGTTAATATAAAAAATCAAAAGATATTATTTAGAGTACTATGTAGTCCAATGGCTCAATTTTTTATATAAAATATTAATTAATAATTTCTTTAAATAACAATTAATTTTATTATAATGATCGATCTATTGTTTAATAAGATTTATATACAAGTTCGTTACCATCTTACTGATAAATAAATTTTAAAAAAAGTTACATAAAATACTTTTTACACTTGCAACATGAGTATAACAAAATGTAATAATTTATTGTGTTATATCATTATATTACCAAATTTAGATCATTCTTAGTGAAGCATGTGGTTTGGCAAAAATATCAAAGATCACATGTATAAAATATAAGAGGCATTCACGTTGGATGAGGCCTGAAAATTTTCAAATTCTATTTTATTTTTTATACAATATTTTAAAGGTTTACTTTTTTATATGCAGTGTAAAACTTATTTTACACAACTATTTATTTGAAGTATAAATCTTAAAATATTAAAATCTTAAAATCCTGAATCTTAATCTAAAGCCATAGCCAAAACAACATCCCCCCCCCCCCCCAAAAAAAAAAAAAAAGCTATAGTAAAATTGTTATTTAAATTCCCAAAAATATATGCTATAATAAAGCGTTGTTCTCCTAAATTTATACATCATACATGTAAGGATTGTCAAGCCTAGAGCTCCGTATTCCTTTAATGAAGTTTTGAGTTTAAAGTCTTGGGACTAAAAGATTCGACTCTTTTCGGTGCTTCTTTCTATGTTCTAACACTAAAAAATTAAAATTTAAGTCATAACCCTAAATTCTAAATCTTAATATTAAACCCTAAACCTTAAAAATACACCACACTCCAAATTTTCTAGACTCTAATCATAAACCCTAACATTAAACATTAATACTAAACCCCAGACCGTAAACTTAAATTTCTATTGCAGGGCATATCTAGAAGCACCGAAAAATGACAGATGAATTTTATTTAAAATGATAAAACAATTATACATAATTTAATTCTGTTGGGTTAATTAATAGAACAGTTGGGCCGTTTCTAGTTTGTTGAGAGATATGGTTATATATGTTTTGCGGATTGGGCTTTGTAACAATTCTTGATAGTGATCCATTGAATGAAAGTTGTTGAGTTAAGTTGTCTCGTTTTCAGCTAGCCCTAGCCGTAGCCGTTTTCTTCTCATCGCCGGTTCATCACACTGCCACGCGCATTAGGTCTGGTTTGATGGTCCAGCTGAACAAAAGCTGCTTCAAGGATTGATGAAGGCTAAGAGGGAAAAGAAATGCAACCTTAATGCTGTTGCTATTGCTAATACGCTGTCTAAGGAAGTAATCTCCCAATACTTTTACATGCCTATCAGGCAAGCGGCTAAAGAGCTTAACGTAGGCTTGACATTGTTCAAGAGAAGGTGTCGGCAACTCCAAATCCCTCGCTGGCCGCACCGGAAGCTTATGAGCCTCAATTCCCTTATTAACAACATTCAGGTAATCTTGTTCTTTTTCTTTTTCTTTTTATAAAATAACACCTACACAAACAAAACAAATACTCAGGTGTTGCAGACCGAGGAAAGGGGGGAGGGAAGCGAAAGGAAACTGAAGGTAGCCATGGATGTTTTAGGACGGGAGAGGAAGATGTTGGAAATGATGCCGGACATGGAACTGGCTGACAAAACCAAGAGGCTTAGACAAGCGTGTTTCAAGGTCAATCACAAGAAGAGGAAGCTGTTGATATCCACAATGTTGAAGCAGTCGCCGCCATCCATGTCTTCTGCTACTACTGCTACTGCTACTGCCACTGCTACACTACCTTATGACATGGAAGAAGAAGAAGAAGAAGAAGAAGAAGAAATGAAAGCTCTTTCATCTGACTCTTGTTCATCGACTAGCACCATGATCTAATTCTAAATTTTCCGGTTTTCATTACAAAGATGCTATGGATGTCGGTCCTTTTGTCTTTTAGGTTGTCCTGTTCGTTTGATATATGATTCACTTAGTTTTATACTGTTAGTGTAAATAGATCCTCATATATATGTATGGACTTGCTTTGATGTTTTATATAAATCAGAGAAAAAATTAGAAGCTTTTAATGTTGCTGTCATGGGAGTTTTGGTGTCCAGGATTTTGTGTCGAATTTTATGGAAGCGATTTTAATTATATATATATTTTTTATAATAGTGTTAAGAATTTGGTATGCAGAAAAATAACAAAGGCGATAACAACGTGAATTACCTGCACAAGAGATGTTTTTGTGGTCGATGGAATTTTTTGGGATCTAGGAGGAGGCTCGTAAAGTGTTCGATGAAAGGCCTCAGAAAGACACGGTCGCGTTGAATGTATTGATTTCTTGTTATTTACGTTATGGGAGGACTAGGGATGTGTTAATGTTGTCTGCTAGCAAGCAAAACGAGAATTTTTGATGTTACTTGTCTCCTTGTGGCACAAGCTTGTGCTAATCTGGGGGAGTTGGAGTTTGGCAAGAAGGTTCATCATTATATTGAAGAACCTCTAATCTGCGTAATTCGCTTATAGCGATGTGGTCTCAGTGTGAGTTTGGACAAGGCTGATGTTTTCAAGGGAATCGGAGAGAATAACATTATTTCACAGAGTGCTATGATATCCGGTTTTGCAATGAATGGATATGGCAGAGATGCTATTCTAGCGTTTGAAGAGATGCACAGAATGGGGATTGTCCCCGGTGAACAAACATTTACGGGAAGGAGTTTCTTAATCCAATGAGCAAAGAGTTTGGAATGAAGCCATTATGGGTGTGTTGTCGATCACTCGATCTAGCTTATCAGCTCGTAATATCAATGAAAGTGAAGCCGATGCAACCATTTGGAGGACCTTGCTTGCAGATTGCAAATTGCAGATTGCATAATCCATGGCCATTTCACACTCGGAGAACGAGTAATCGAACATCTGATTGAACTTAAGGCTCAAGAAGCAGGCTATTATGTTTTGCTGTTGAATATTTATTCATCAGCTGGTAATTGGGAGAAGGTGATGGAACTGAGGAAGTTTCTTTAAGGACAAAGGCAATAGCAAACAAACAACACCTGGCTGTACTCTGTAGTTCAATCGAGATTAAAGGAGTGGTACATGAATTTGTTCGCATCCATGAAAACACGAGATCAACGATAAGCTAGATGAGAGTAATAAGCAGTTGAAGATTGCTGGTTATGTTGCAGAAATGACATGATTTAGGTGCAGAAGAATGCACTCTCTTATCACAATGAGAAACTGGCTCTTTCCTACTCATGTCTAGAACAGGTATATGAAGATATAAACGACACTCATGTCTAAATCCGAGTAACAGACATTCCTACTCAATGAGCTTTAGTAACACATATTGAAAAGGAATAACAATTACAGATTTACTAGTACTAGCTTTGTTAGATTCAATTCTAATATGTCTAAATCGAGACCGACTTATTTATACAAATTATAAATCTTTAACAGTTTTTCAAACAGAAAAATCAAAGTACAAGCAAGTAGCAACTGCCACTGATTACAAAATGACTTATTTAGCATGTGATACATTCACATGTTCTATATAACTCAAACATCCAATCTCTTAACACAATCTAACCTTACATACCCCAGTAATTGATGGGAGAGTATCTTTGTTGAGTCTCAATAGATTTAAAACCATCCTCTGCTTGAACGAGAGGGTTTTTGAAGACCGGAGTGATTCTGAGAGTCTCGTTGTAACTGGGTTAGGCCTCGAGAATTCGGCTGAAACCCGGCTGAATTGGCAGAACTGAGTTGAACCCCGTGTCTTTGAAAATAAGAAATGGTTTGAGAACGTCTCTGAGACACGGTTCGATGGTCGGAACGGGGTGGAACCATATATGCATCATGTAATATGGAAAGTGCTCTGTTCATATCTCCAGATCCCTGAACTGCTGCAATGACAGTGGCTCGATCTTCTCGGGACAAGTATGGGCATACTTCCTTTAACAACTCTTCATCTTTCATTTCTTCAACTAACACCACCTTGTGAAACTAAGCAGAAGAAGGGGGAGAATACTAAGATTAAGATGCCGCCTTGTTGATACTTGTGCCATTCCTTGGAGTTCATATGTATGCAAAATAAAAGATTTGATCAAGAGAAAAGAATGCTGAAATTCTTCCGAGCTGCTTCCTTCTATTTGCTACAAATTTGTCGTTTCTTTTTGTTTGCTTTCTGCAATAAAATATGCGGCCGCTCCAATGTCCATGTTATAGTTTTCAGCTCAATAATACAAACCGTTTCACAGATTTTACACCAATCTATGTCTACTGCGTCTGTCTTGAACGAACAAGACATACTTCGGAGTACTGCCGGCCCGCGTCTAGTGTCGTTCTAATCCCTTTAATGAATGCGCGGGCTTCAACTAGTTTAAGGATGCAAGGCCATGAGCTGGACCGGCAATTCCCATAACTACCGGACCATGCCGTCTAGGGGTATTCATAGTTAATTAACATACTACAACGGCCTGTTAGAGGTTATGTAATCCAAGCTTTAGAAGAGTCTGTTGAGGTTGTTATACTTTCTATTATACAACTGTAATCTTGTAATCTTGCTTATCAGATCAAGAATTGCTGATAAAGCTTCTCTAAGCTCAACCTATATAAGTTGAGTTGTAATCTCTGTAAAACCACCTTAAATTCATTGTTGAATAATATCAGATTCATTTCACTTCTTGTTTCATTTCTTTTCCTAGTTCATCTTCTTCTTTTATCTTCGTTCTATAATTCATCATGGTATCAGAGGTTGAAAGCTCTTCTTCTTCCTCCAAGCCTTTCACCAACAAAACTGTCTCTATACGGCTCGATGATTCGAACTATCTGCTTTGGAAACAGCAAATTCTGTTTGCTGTAGAAAGTCTTGCTCTCATGGATTATATTGATGGCTCGTTGGTGGTTCCTCCGCAAACGGTTTCCGGTACCGGTGGTACGAGGGTTACCAATCCAGAGTATATTCGTTACAGGCAAGGAGATAGTGCTCTCTGTTCTTGGCTTCTTTCTTCTATTGGGCCCTCGATTCTTCCCTCTCTGGTGAATTGTCGAACTGCTCTTGATATATGGAACAAGATAAAGCTTGATTTTTCCATTACGTCAACAACCCGGGTCATGCATCTTCACTGCTCTCTCAAGAACATCCGTAAAAGAGATCAGTCTATGCGGGAGTACCTTTCGCAAATTCAATCCGTCTGTGATAGTCTTGCAGCTTGTGGAAACCCTCTTTCTGAAACCATGCATATTTCGACGATTCTTTCAGGGTTGCCGCCGGAGTATGAGTCCGTCGTGGCGGTCATCACCTCTAGTCAGCAGCCGTATAAGCTTGACGGTGTCTCTAGTGTGCTTCTTGACACAGAGGCCCGGTAGTTAGAGTTTCTCAGTCATGGGTCGGTCAACCTGGCTTATGGCCCGTCTAATGGGAATGATGTGGCTTATGCCCAACAAGGCCCATATTTTAATTCAAATATGGGTCAGAATAATGGAAGGGTTAATTCTAATCAGAGAGGTGGCCTAGGGTTTCGGCCGTTCTTTCGAGGTTCGTCCGTTCCCAAAGGCAGAGGTGGAAGGTCTTTCCCCGGCCGTTCACGACCTCAGTGCCAGATCTGCGGCAAGATTAGGCATCTTGCCAATCGCTGCTATTATCGGTTCAACCAAGACTTCGATGGTGGTTCTGCAAATCAGTGCTCTTTCGAAGAGTTTTCTGAAGATCAAGGGGGTTTCGTGCAAGGGTTTTCTGGTCAAGGAGTCTTTGCTGGACAAGGAGTGTTTCACGGTAATCAATCCGGCTCTCAAGGTGGATTCAATACTGCTGGTTCTGGGGATGGCAATTCGGAGCTTCCTGTGGCTACTGTTGCAGCCGTGACTGATGATTTCGGTGGTGGCTATGGTGACGCTGCTTGGTATCCCGACTCGGGTGCCACTTCACACTTGACTCCAGATGCAGGTAACATTATTCGATCTTTTCCTTATTGTGGCAATGGTAAAGTTTCTGTTGCTAATGGTTTCTCTGTGCCAATTGCTAATGTTGGTATGTCTATGTTGCAATCTAGGTCTAGATCCTTACTGCTTAATGATTTATTGCATGTTCCTTCGATAAAAAAGAATTTGTTGTCAGTATCTAGGTTTACCAAAGATAATGATGTCTCTGTTGAATTTTTTCCTGATTATTGCCTTGTGAAGGATTTGATAACTCATCAACCAATATTGCGAGGGCTTCAAACTGATGGTCTTTACAAGTTTTCTGATGCTTCTGCTGTTGTTTCTCTGCATAGTTCTAAGTCTGATTGTACTAAGTCTGAGAATGTTTCTAATTCTGTTGAAAATGTCAACACTTGTTTTGTTTTTGAAAATTCTTCTCAGCTGTGGCATAGGAGGTTAGGCCATCCTTCTGTTGATTCTCTTGTAAAGCTGGCATCTGCTTGTAACATCTCTAATGCTAATAAAATGTTTTTTTGTGAAGCTTGTAAGTTAGGCAAGAGTCACAAATTACCTTTTCAGAAGTCTGTTTCTGTATATTCTGAACCTTTGCAATTAATTCAAATAGATGTTTGGGGCCTTGCTCCTCTTATTTCTAATAACTGTTGTTATTATATCAGTTTTCTTGATGCTTGCACTAGATTTACATGGATTTACTTTCTGTCAAAAAAATCTGATGTTTACAAAGTGGTTGTTGAATTTCATAAAATGGTTGAGAGGCAGTTTGATAGGAAATTAAAAGCTGTTCAATCTGACTGTGGTACTGAATTTAAAACTCTTGAAGCTTATTTTTCTCAGTTAGGTATTGTTTTTAGACATACATGTCCTTACTCTTCTGAACAAAATGGAAAGGTTGAGAGAAAGCACAGGCACATAGTTGAGCTAGGGCTTACTTTGCTAGCTCAGAGTAGTATGCCTCTGAAATTTTGGACTGATGCCTTCTTTACTGCTGTTTTTTTAATCAATAGGTTGCCTTCCAAAGTTTTAGAAGGGATAAGTCCTCATGAAAAATTGTTTAAATTGAAACCTGACTATTCTTTTCTTAGGGTTTTTGGTTATCAATGTTTTCCGTTTACTAGACCTTATAACAAGCATAAACTTGATTTTAGGTCTAAACCTTGTACTTTTATTGGGTATAGCTCTAATCAACATGGTTATAAGTGTCTCATGGATGATGGAAGAGTTATTGTTTCTCGACATGTCTTATTCAATGAATCTGTTTTTCCATTTTCCTTCAAAACTAACTCTTGTTCTCAGAATGAGGCTGTTGATCTTTTTAAAGTCAAGTATCATGGTCCTGTTCCTTCTAATCCAAGTCAGAGAGCTCTTTCTTCAAGTTCTCAATCCAATTCTTCTTCTCTAAGGCAAAACATTTCTTCAAATTCTAATTTCTCTTCTAATTTTAATAGTTCTGATAATGCTTCTTTGTTTCAACCTATGGAACAATCTGTTTCTCTAAGCCCTGTACCTGTAAGATCAGTTGCTGGTGAATCTGTTGCTAGAAGCTCTGCTGCTGTTACTCCTGTTAATTCTCAGTCTGATCAGAATCCTGGTCATACTGTCTCTACTTCTATTCCAGTTCCTGTTGTTTCTCCTAATTCTCCTTGCCTAAGTTCAACTCCAGTTCCTTCTTTGGCTCCTGGTCAAGAGTTCCCTGCTGTGTCTCAGACTGATCAATCTAGTGTACCCAAAGCTACTGTTCCTACTCATACTATGGTGACTAGATCAAAAGCTGGGATTTTCAAGCTTAAGGCTTTTCATGTTTTTGAAGAAGTTGATCCACAGCTGCCTAAAGATGTCTATCAGGCTATGAATGTTAGTGAATGGAAAGAAGCTGTGCTTAAAGAGTTAGATGCTTTGATTCAAAAAGGGACTTTGGATCTAGTTCATCTTCCTAAGGATAGAGTTCCTATAGGGTGTAAGTGGTTATTCAAGATAAAAAGGAATTCAGATGGCTCTATTGCTAGGTACAAAGTAAGGCTTGTAGCCAAGGGTTATTCTCAACAAGCTGGCTTTGATTACAAGGAAACTTTCAGCCATGTTGTCAAACCAGTAACTGTTAGGGTTCTTCTTAGTGTTGCTCTGAGTAATGGCTGGTCTCTAAGACAAATAGATGTGGATAATGCTTTTCTCAATGGAGATTTAGCAAAGGAGGTGTATATGATACAACCACCTGGATTTGAACAAGAGGATGATTCAGGAAATCAGCTTGTCTGTCGGTTGAAAAAGTCTCTGTATGGTCTTAAGCAAGCACCTCGTGCTTGGTTTGACAAGTTTAAAGAGCTCCTAGTTCGATCTCTTGGGTTTACTGCTTCTCTTGCTGATGTTTCATTATATTTCAGAGAGCAAGAAGGAAATAAAGTTTATATTCTAGTCTATGTGGATGACATAGTTGTCACAGGGAATAATTCTGTTGAGGTTGACAAAGTGATCAAAGACATTAACTGTGTATTTTCAGTTAAAGACTTGGGATCTCTGAATTTTTTTCTGGGCATGAGTATTACCCCTGTGGATAATGGCTTTGTTCTAAGTCAAAGGAAACACATTATAGAGTTATTGGATAAAGTTCAAATGCTGGAAGCCTCATCTACACCCACTCCTATGGTTTCTACTCCTAAATTGTCTGTTGCTGATGGAGTGCCTTTTTCTGATGCTACTCTTTACAGACAAGTGGTAGGGTCTCTTCAACATATCTGTTCTACAAGACCTGACATACAGTTTTCTGTTAACAAGGTCAGTCAATTCATGCAAACTCCCTTTGACACACATTGGAAGGCTGTAAAAAGAATTGTTCGGTATCTCAAAGGCACAACTGATCATGGCTTGTTTTTTAGTACTTCTGGGGCTCCTACATCTCTTGTAGGATACACTGATTCTGACTGGGGAGCTAGTGCTGATGATAAAAGATCTACAGGTGGTTATTGCATGTTTCTTGGAGGCAATTTAGTAGCTTGGAGTTCAAAGAAACAAAGTGTGGTTTCTCGTTCATCCACAGAAGCATAATTCAGAGGCATTGCTGATGCTATGTGTGAGGGCATATGGATTAAATCTCTTCTTCAAGAGTTACAAATTCCTCTAGCTTCTACTCTTGTTTTATGGTGTGACAACACCAGTGCAATTGCACATTCTACAAACCCCGTTCACCATGCCAAGCTCAAACATGTTGAGTTAGATCTTAGTTTTGTCAGAGAGAAAGTAACTGATGGTTCATTTTGTATTAATTATGTACCAGCTACAGAACAAATTGCTGATGTCTTGACTAAGCTCCTATCTGCTTCGTCTTTTATTGATCTCAGACACAAGTTAAAAGTCTTCTCTGCTGAGGAAATAAGGTTCAACGCAGCAGGCAAGGTTCACTAAGTTGTATGGTTGAAGAAAAGAAAAACATATGAAGAATGTTCAACATATAAATGGTCACTAGTTTTAAGAGAAAAGAAGAGAGAAAATAGGAAGCATGTTAGAGGTTATGTAATCCAAGCTTTAGAAGAGTCTGTTGAGGTTGTTATACTTTCTGTTATACAACTGTAATCTTGTAATCTTGCTTATCAGATCAAGAATTGCTGATAAAGCTTCTCTAAGCTCAGCCTATATAAGTTGAGTTGTAATCTCTGTAAAACCACCTTGAATTCATTGTTGAATAATATCAGATTCATTTCACTTATTGTTTCATTTCTTTTCTTAGTTTATCTTCTTCTTCTATCTTCGTTCTATAATTCATCACGGCCACAACTCCATTTGTACCCTGGGCCGCGTGAGGTAAATATGTGGCATCAACATTTATTTTTATTTTTACAACGTATCCATCCCACAACTCAAACTCAATGGCCCTTGTGCCACCCCATCTATCTATATACTATATGAGCCGAGCTTGACTTTCCTGTCCTATTCGTTTAATGGATTGCATTGCCCGAATAATGTTTTATCACATGCTCCACTCCTCTTCTTTTCTAACCCCCAAGTATCTACAAATTCTTCCTCCACGTGTTTCAAGTGTGTTTGTATGAGGTAGATCATCGAATATAAATGTTGTGAATGAAGTAAACTGAATTAATAAGATTACTCTCGTAATGAATTTCTACCTACTTAATCTGAATTAATCAAAAAATAAATCGAATACCAACCATTACACTAAAAAAATAACAGAAGAAACAGAAATTTGCCTAAATATCACTGATGAGATCACATACCATGTGTTCTAGTACTAGTCACCTGTCAATCTCTCACAACAGGATGAGTGCTCATCATATGATGTGCTATTTTTGCATTAGTTCGTTTCTTAAGTACTGATTTACGATGATTTTATAACATTTTAGTTCATTTATATTTCATGTTTACATCTTGCTTGTATTTTTATAATTATTTTGTTCATTTTATATGATTTTAATTACTTTTTACTTTTGAAAAATGTTTATATGTTTTTAAGAAAATTAAGATAATTTCGAATAAAAATAAATGGATCGAATTGTAAATTTCTCCTATAAGAACAAAAAGCATGTCCTTTTGTATCTCTTTTCATGCTTCAACACTTAAAAAATGAAGGCTTAAGGGTATAAGAAACCCGCCAACTTTTGAGGAAAAAAATTAACTAAGCCCCTAAGTTATTTTGCACCCAATTAAACCCTTGAATTAAGCAATTTAATCAATTAATCTATTTGACCAATTTTTACCATTAAATCTTGATATTGTTTTTGGATATGTTGGTGCAGTACGTCGTGCCACAGTGTTTTCACTTAATATTTTTAAAAGAAATTATTTTATTTAAAAGTTCTAAAAAAATCAAAAATACTTATAAAATTTATAAAATCTATTTTTGAAAAAAAAAACTATAAATTCAACATGATAGAACTAGTGTATCATGTGCAAGTAATATTAAAAAAAACTGTGAAGATTTAATAGTTAAAATTGGTCAAAGGGCTTAATTGATTAGATTTTTTTTAGTACAAAAACTTAATTGGATGCAAAAAAAAAAGTTTAGAGGCTTAATTGATTTTTTTTCTAAAGTTCAGGGGCTTATTACACCCTTAAACCAAAAATTAAATTCTACCATGAATTTTAAACCCTAAACTCTATACCCTAAAGATATATTATATCCTAATTTTCTAAACCCTAAACTTAATTTTTAGTGGGAAAATATAAATAGTGGTACGAAAAAGGTAGAGGAAGATATATTCCAAAACTAAGATGCCAATTACCAGGATAAAAATCATCTGGCCCTTTTCGGTGCTCATTTCTATGCCTCAACACTAAAATAATTAAATTTCAAGCCATAACTCTAATCCTAAATCCTAAACTTACACCCTATACTCTAAAAATACACCTTACCCCAAATTTCCTAAACACTAACCTTAAACTCTAAATCTATTTTCAATATGGGGCATAAATAAGAGCACCGAAAAAAGTAGATAATTTTTATTCGAACGTCCGATATATCACTGACGTGACGCTTCATGCTTTCTAGTTGGCTATCAATTTCTCAGGAATGGGATGCTTTTGACGTATACATGTACGTAGATATGTTGATGGTAAATGAAGCTTAAAATTCCTTTATAAATTACATTAACAACAAGGAATTGGCAAGCTTTGCAATTCCATGGCATTCGTAAGCTTTTTCGAAATTTTCTTGGCTCTCATTTGCTTTCTGTTTCTCTACTGCTTTAGAAACAAACATGGTCCTCCAATGTGTTTTCCGGTGGTCGGGATGATGCCGGAGCTTCTCCTCAACGTTCATCGGGTTTACGATTGGCATACCGAGACTCTGGAGAGATGCGGTTGCACTTTTCTTTATAAAGGCCCTTGGTTTGCTAAGATGAACACGGTCGTGACCTGTGACCCTGCCAACGTTCACCACATCATGACTTCCAACTTTAACAACTTCCCCAAAGGACCCAAATACAAACACAAGCTTGACATATTGGGAGACGGCATATTCAACTCGGACTTGGATTTGTGGAAAAACCAGAGGATGGCTACTCATGGATTCATCAGAAATCTGCAGTTTCACAAGTTCTTGTTGAAGACTACTCGGGATAAGGTCGAAAAAGGGCTTGTTCCTGTCCTTGATCATGTTGCCGCTCGAGGATTGATGGTCGATTTAGAAGATGTATTCCAAAGGTTCATGTTTGATTCTACGTGCATCTTGTTTGTCGGCTACGACCCTCGGTGCCTCTCGTTCGAGTTCCCGGAAGTTCGTTTCTCAAAGGCCTTGGATGAAGCACAGGAAGCGATCTTCTACCGGCATGTCTGGCCACAGAGCTTTCTTAAGCTGCAGAGGTTGTTGAACATAGGACATGAGAAAAAATATAGAAAGGCATGGGAAGTTCTTGATGATACTATAGCTACTAATATAAGCCGGAGAAGGAAAGAACTGAACGAAGGGTTGGTATCGGAAGTCGGCGAAGACGGTGTGGATCTTATAACATCATACTTAACCGAAGAGAAGTCAGCAGGGTTGGAATGTGATGATAAGTTCTTGAGAGACACCATTTTGAACATGATGCTTGCAGGGCGGGACACAACGAGCTCCGCTCTTACTTGGTTCATGTGGCTGGTTTCGAAGCATCCGGCAGCTGAAAACAAGATCATAGAAGAGCTTGAATCAAAAATACCCGCGGAGGACACCAAGAAAAGGCGATTATTCAATGCTGATGAGGTGAAGGATTTGGTTTACCTACATGGAGCATTGTGCGAGGCATTAAGGTTATATCCACCTGTTCCTTTCCAACACAAGGAACCTATGAAACCAGGCGTGCTTCCGAGTGGGCATCCGGTTCATCCGAACATAAGAATCTTGTTCAATCTGTATTCGATGGGGAGGATGAAGTCGATCTGGGGGGACGATTGCTCGGAATTCAAGCCGGAGAGATGGATTAACAAGCAAGGAGGGATAAAACGCGAGCCGTCCTACAAGTTTCTGTCGTTCAATGCAGGGCCGAGGACATGTTTAGGGAAGGAAGTTGCGTTTTATCAGATGAAAACCGTGGCATCTGCTATAGTTTACAACTATCGTATCCGTGTATCGGAAGAAACTCCGGTTGTTCCAAGTCTGTCCATTATCCTGCACACCAACAATGGACTGATGGCTAGGATCTCCTCTAGATGGGACTAAATGCATGACAGAAAATCGAAAACTTACTGTTATTATTATTTTCCTGCACACCAACAATTGTGATTGTTATATTCATCGGTTCAACACAACTTGTCAATTTGATAGATTCAGCTCTAATATCTCTAAAATAGAGACAAGCTTATTTATACAAATCTTAATTTGACAGAGAAATCAAAGTACAGTCAACTGCAACAATCTTCGACGAACATCGTTTTTCAAAAACAACTCCTGGTAAATTGATTACTCATCAAACATCCTTTTTCTTCCATCAATTTTTTTACTTTATGGCTAATTAGATCTCGGTTTTTCAATTTTCGAAGATGTTACATAACTTAGAGTTAGGAGCACGGAAGTTAAAGGTGTTCGGGCTCGGACCGATGGGTTGCATACCACTGCAAAGGGTGTTAAGTAGATCAGGACAATGCCAGGAAAGAGCAAACAAGTTGGCTCTCAGTTTCAACAAATCTGCAAGCCAATTATTAAGCAATATGTAAAGTAGACTTCCCAATGCTAACTTCAAGTTCCGAGATGCTTACGACGTTGTAGACGACGTGATTTGGAATCCGGACAAACACGGTGAGTCCATGTCCGGAAAAAAAACTAACAACTTTAACTTTCATGGAAAAGGTAAACAGGCATATTTTCATAAGCCTCCTATAGAGCATTAGTCGTGACTGAGTTCCGGACTACGGTGTGTTGCAGGGTTTAGTAACGCCGATTCTTCCTGTTGTTCATTGGGAAGAATTCGACTGGCTCTCGCATGCTTACCGGCATCGATGCTATGTTCAGATCGAAGTAAGCATGTGTTTTGGGACAAGTATCATCCGTCGGATAGTGCCAATCAGCTGTTTAAATTGTGCCTTGGTGGTAATTCAAATGCATCTGCACCAGAATCTGATTCTGCCATTGCTCCATCTCCGGATGAAGAATATTTATTTAAATTGTTTCACAATTTTCACCTGTTTTAGCCTGAATAATCCTTTCTAGATTGTAATTTATAACTGGCATTAATTTACCGTTAATTTTTATGTTATTTCGACTTTTTAATTTTTTTCTTGTGTCATAAATAAAAAACTCTGCATTACTTCAACTTAAAGCCAACGACAAACTCTGCAGCAACAACAAGAAAAACTTGGAAGTCATTAAAAAGTGAAAGAATTGGCAATTTCCTCACTCATTTCTTGTTTGTTGCAAAGATAAAATAATTGCCCTTAAAAAACAATTGCATTCTCATTGAAACTAAATCAAATGTAACATAGAAAAGCTCTAAAAATATTCAATTACATTGTCCAGAACCAAAAAGAAAAGGTGCAATAAGAACTTGTAAGCTTTGATGAATTGTTGAACCTTTGTTAAGAAGAAATGGAATAATGCGTAGAAATCTGATACCTTACTGATCACATTTGGTATAATGGGTAGAAATGGACTAAGCTCGTAATAAACGAATCTTTTAATCCAGTTTTCTCCATTCACGATGCAAGCATTCGAACACCTGAATCACAATAAACAAAGATTCTCTTGTGAACCTTGGGGACAGATCAGTTGGAGATGAAAGCCACTAAAGCTTTGTGTTTGTTGTCGACCCACCATTGGTTGAAGCCCACATGAACACTGGTTTCATCTTCATCAGCAGGAGCCGGCAGATTAAGATCAAGAAGCTTTCTGGTATGAGTTTCGATGGCACTATTTTCTGTGCAGCTTCCATTGATTCTCTTATGACTAGCTCTATGGCCTCCTAGTGCTTGGTGAGAGAGAAATTTTTTGTTACAGGCACTGCATTGAAACTTTCTTTTGCTTGATTTTACTAAAACCCCATTTTTGAAACTCTCCGACTCCATTGTTGCGGATTCTAACTTATTCAAACTGTTTGCAGAAGTTTCCATGTCTCTAGAAAGCATCATTAAGCTCAAAGCAACCTCTTGTTGTTGCTCTTGCTCGATCTCAGACATGGAAGATGAATTTGCAGGGACAACAACCTTGGTGTACCTTCTTCTTCTTTTGGTTTTGGATCTAAAACCACTACTCCCGGAATCTTGATTTTCATTTTCTGATGAATAACACTTGGTGTGACCAAACAATGATAATCTCCTCCATGTCTTCTTAGGTTTCTGTCTGGGAATATAGCCGCCATTGATGTCTTGGTCAGCTGAATTGTTCATGTGAGACCTCGTGTGACCACCTAAAGATCTACCGCAAGGGAAGCTTTTCGGACAAAACTTGCAAACATACTTGAATTCGTGTTCTTCTTCCATTGTCACAGGAAATTCAACAACTCAGATCAGAAGAAGAAGAAAAACTGAAACTTCACAAAATCTGGTCCAACAATTGTTAAACAATGCTTCAATTTCTCGATCTCATCAGTCATTAAAAGGGAAAAAAACCCAGGTCAAAACATGTTTAAAAACAATGGATTTTGCTGAGAAGAGAATTCAATACAATTATGAACTTGATTCAACTATGAAGTATGGTTTATAGGGTTATTGAAATGTGGAGAAAAGATAAAAAAAAAAAAAAAACTTTGAAGAAATGGGAGAATTCTTGTGCTTGTTTTGTTTAACAAAAGGCAAATATAACAGTTTTCGGATTTAAAAGGTTTTCTGGAAATTGGGATCATATTTTGGAGGAGAAGTCCATGCAAAGAAGCAAAGAGGTGGTGGACAAGATGGGCAGCACACGTGGACTCAACTGAGAATCCTACGCCATCATCACGAAGTATCCAATGGCTGAGATTTGTCAAGTTAAGCATCTCTACTGTTAAACATAAATAAATAAAAATAGAAATAAACACCCAACTATTCTTTCCTTTGTCTTATACGGATGGAAATCATCTGTCCCCAAAGTATGCCACCATTTGTGCCCCCACTTTAAAATAGTGAGTTTAGAGTTTAGATTTTGGGTTTAAGGTTGGGGCTTAAGATTAGGGTGTAGAAAATTAGAGGTAGGGTGTATTTTTTTAGAGTTTGGAGTTTGGGGTTTAAGATATGAAAATTAGAGTTATGGGGCAAGATTTAATTTTTAAGTGTTTTAGGCAGGAGGCATATAAGGAGGCATGGTTAAGGGGCAGGAGATTTTTACTCGTGTTATACTACTAGCCAGTCTCCACTCGTTTTTTTTACAATTTTGTTTCTCTCATTATGTGGATTTAAATATCCATCTTGGAGTAATAAATTTAGATAATATTCACATCCGGTTAATTTTAAATTAAATAAAATTTTATATGAAATTTACCTAATTTATATAAAGTGATATCAAACTTAAAATTTTAAAATTCTTCAATTTCAACCTTAACAAATATAATCCAAAATAAATTAGACACCATTCACTTATTAAATTATGAAATCATTTTAAATTTAGTTTATTTTTGAGAAAATGTTTCATGTATCAGGGTGAAAAACTAAATTTTTACAAATAAATCTAGTTTAAATATTTCATTTAGTTTATATTTTAAAATTATAATTTATAGATCAGAGTTTTAGGAGTTGGGGATTTTAGGGTAGAATGATTATGAATTTACATTTTATATTTGAAGTTTACGTGAACATACTTGTGTAATTTTAAATATAGACGGTATTTGATGGGAAGTCAGTTTGGATCAACAATAGATGAATATCTACAGTAGTTCTTTTAAAGATTGAATCATATTCGATCGAATAAATTGGCGATTTTTAATTCAACCGTTTCGTTCGAATAGTTTAATTTTTTTAATATGAATAATTTAATTTTTCAATGCCTGCATGTTGATTTCTTTTATACTATGTAGTTATTTTATATTTAGTGATATATTAGTAATCCTTATTTCTTCTATTAAAAAAATAATTCTTATTTCCTTTAAGATTTATATCCAATACACAAGCGGTGAAAATTAAAAGTTTTTACAAATGTATTAGTTTTAGGGTTTGGGAATTTATTTTATGGTGTAGGGTTTATAATTTATGGTGTAGAGTTAGAATTTAGTGTTTAGTTTTTAGAGTAATATGATGAGGATTCAGGTTTTAACCTATAAACCATAAATTCTAACCATAACCTCTGAATTCTAACCATTATCCTTAAATTTTAAACTCATACACTTAAACCCTTAAACTCTGGACCTTAAATTAAATCTTTAAACCTTGAAACTAAATCACTTATGGAAACTTTTAATTTCCACCACAACCGCTAGTGTACTGAATAATTACATTTTCTTTTATGGTATCATATTCATGACTAATATTTT
Source organism: Hibiscus tridactylites (assembly GCA_958450335.1). Lineage (NCBI taxonomy): Eukaryota > Viridiplantae > Streptophyta > Magnoliopsida > Malvales > Malvaceae > Hibiscus > Hibiscus tridactylites. The sequence goes on from OY288270.1 coordinate 85,191,347, forward strand.
AAATTACATCAAGCTTAGCCTTGAGCAAGGACAACAAAGGCGCCTACTCAGGGCCCATCATTCAGGGAAACTAAATATTGTATTTTTCATTATATTTACTATTAAAGATTTAATTGTTTCTAATTCTTGTAACTAAGGCTTTTTTTAATACTTGTTAATAAGGGAAGAGTTTTTTTAATATTTATCATTAGGGATTTACTTTTAATATTCAATTTTTTTTCTAATACTTGTTATTAGCTTTTAGATTTTTTTTCAATATTTGTTATTATGAATATAGTCTTAATTTTTTTAAAAATATTTGTTATTAGGGCCTAATTTTTTCAATACTTGTTACTATAGACATGCTCTTAAAATTTAATTTTTTTCATTACTTGTTATTAGAGATAGAGATTTAAATAGCGGTATGCAGCCACAAAAACTATCGTTATAGGACGGTAATGGCTCATTTTTTAATACTTGTTAATAGGAGATAAGTTTTTTTTCAATATTTATTATTAGAGCTCTACTCTTAATATTTAATTTTTTCTAACACTTGTTATTAGTTCTCCAATTTTTTTAATATTTGTTATTATAGATATATTCTTAAAATTTATTTATTTTTCAATACTTGTTATTAGAGCTCAAATTTTTTTCAATACGTGTTACTATGGAGTATGGACCTACTCTTAAAATTTAATTTCTTTCATTACTTGCTATTAGAGACATAGATTTAAATAATGGTATGCAGTTAGAGGTGGCAAGCGGGTCATTCGGTTCAGGTTCGGGTTCGGTTCGAGTCATTTTGGTTTCGGGTATTTCGGGTCTGATACCCTTCGGTTCGGTTCGTTTTAGTTCGGGTCTATTATGATTCGGGTCATTTCGAGTCAGTTGATTTTCGGTTCGGTTATTTTTGGTTCGGGTCAATAGGAGATCGGTCTGTTTTAATCAAGTTTTTAGGCCGGTGAGTTTTATATACCCTATATATGACTTTATAAAGCCAATATATTTGACTTTTTGGTGAGTTGTGCGGTTGTTCATATCTCATCTTTCTTTATTTCTATTCATATCTTTTCTTTATTTTGGGTTGTCTTCGCTTCGAGTTGTTTTCGGTACGGGTCTGTTCAGTTCGGTTGAATAACGGTTCGAGTCTATTTTGATTCAGCTAAAATTTGGGTCAGTTTCGATTCGATTTATTTCGGGTTTCGGATCAAATTTTGGGTCATCATGTTCGGGTTAATTTCGGGTCTCGGGTCAAGTTTGTCAGGTCTATATGCAGTGATGGAACTATATAGAGGTGTGGAGGGGCAATCGCCCCCACTCCCGATTTTTTTTCCACTTTTGTCTTCCTATATATATTTTTTTAAATTGATTTATTTATGAATTTGCCCCTACTTTCAAACATTTATGTTTTACTCCAACGTCAAATTTTGGTTTCGTCCCTGGCAGTATGCTACCACAAGAACAATCGTTATATGATAGTAGTGGCACCATCTGAAAACAAGATACTTGCAACCGTTATGTCCGCAATAGCGTATGTTATTAAAAAATCTCACAACCGCGATACTCGTAGTGACCGAAGTAAACATATGTTATGTCCGCAATTGTAATAAATACAACATAATCGAAAATACGACTAAAACTATAATTAAAATTTAAATTCCTAATTTAAAGTTTAATTTTTAAGTTCGCCTAGAGTCTCCAAAAACCGAGGACCGGGCCTGAATTACAGGATATAAGCTAAGCTTGTAGCGTAAGGGTAAGACCAGAAGTGGATAAACAAACAAGTCTTGGTGGCAGCTTATTCGGCAAGATAGTTGTTTTGGCTTCAGCAGGTAATTTCGTTGAAACATCTCATTCTTGCATCCTCCGTTTCTTGTCTGCACCTAAAATAATACCCGTATGTGTCCGAAACAAATATATAAAATTCATTTTAAAAAAGAGGGTAAACTACTTGAAATACCACTCAACTTTAATGTGTGACTCTAATATGTCACTGAACTAAAATTCGATACTATAATACCATTGAACTTCACTGTGTGATTCAAAGTTAGCACTCCACCGTTACTCCCATTACGGAATTCTGACGTGGACTCTAACTCCCGTTACAGGGATGACGCGGCCGATAAAAAAATAATATCTTTTTCCAGATATGATCCACCTCATTATATTTTATGTTTTATTTTTATTGTAAAACGACGTAGTTTTGTTAAAGACTCTTTATCTCCTCAAAATTAGGTTAATGGAATTTCAAACTTCAGAAATCACTCTGAAATTAGACGCAAAAAAAATCAGTGGGTTTTCTATGAATTGTTATTGATTATTCAAGTGGGTTTCTCTGGGTTTTCTCTGAAAGAAGATTGTAGTGATCGGTTGTTAGAAAGAAATCAAATGGAAAAACGTGGGTTTCTCTGAGTTTTCTCTGAAAGAAGATTGTAGATGATGTTGTAGAAGAGACTGAAGATGATGATGTAGAAGAGGATGATGATTATGTAGAGGATGAGATTGAACAAACTGATAGTGATAGTGGATATGAAAATAATGATGATGCCTTAAATGATGAAGCTCGAGAAGAAGAGGTGGAACAATGGAAGGTTGATCCTACCTTTTCAATAAGTTAGTTGTATTTCTTTTATTCTTTCTTTAAGTCTTATACCGGTATAAGTTGTATTTCTTTTATTTTTTTTAAGTCTTATACCGGTATAAGTTGTATTTCCACTCCCCTTAGTGCATTAAGTACCACAGTAGTACAATACTGATAATCAAAACAAAAATCCAAACAAATCTCTCATTCCTTCTTTGGATGTTATTCGTCTTGATTTTGTTTAGTAGTCCGACGAGAACAACTCTTGCACGTGGGCTCATTGGAGGATCAAACCAACAAAAAAATCTACAATGTTTATGAAGAAAACTCCCGTAATTTTTGCAGCCAAAGAATCTCCTTCCAGGGTTGGCATTAGACTACGATATAGTCAGCTTTGTCGGACATCCGCATCCACACACCGGAATTGAAATGGGTTCTTCTACTTCAACCCTGCGTTCACTTGATCTTTGCCATTCTACCTCCATTGATTTGGATCAGCTTCAAAATCTATGCTGGGAAATAGAAAATAGAAAATTAGGGTTTTGTTTTCAGCCAAAAGAGATTTTATAGTAAAAATAAAACATAAAATATAATGAGGTGGATCATATCTGGAAAAAGATATTATTTTTTTTATCGGCCACATCATCCCTGTAACGGGAGTTAGAGTCCACGTCAGAATTCCGTAATGGGAGTAACGGTGGAGTGCTAACTTTGAATCACACAGTGAAATTCAATGGTATTATAGTATCGAATTTTAGTTCAGTGGCATATTAGAGTCACACATTAAAGTTGAGTGGTATTTCAGGTAGTTTACCCTAAAAAATAATATGTTCACTTTGGTAAAAAAAATATATGTGATGTGATATATTAATAGTTAGTTTCATTCCTTAATTATTAGGTCGGAGGTTCGATTTTCATCTATAAGAATATAACATATTTCATAATTACTCACGGCTATAAAGAAGATGAGTCATTGTTTGGGGATAAATACTTTAATTTCAAGAAGAAGAAGAAAAAGCACTTTAAGGTTAAAAGTTTTAGGTCACATTTCAATTAGGAAAATTCTGTCGTTAATTTAATTTATAAAGATTAAAAATTTAAAAAATTCACCGTATAATTATAAATTATTTAAAAATCAAAAGGTAAATTAATTAAAATATATTATTTTATTTTTAATTTTCTTTTAAACATAAATCAAAATACTTATCTACCCCTAAATTATAAAACCTTAATTTTTGTTCATTTTAAATTTAAGCCGCCGCCTCCTGCCGTCGTCGTTGTTGCCTCATGTCGTCACCGTCGCCGTCGTTGCCACTACTAATCTATTTTTAAAAATATAATAACATATTTTTTTAGTATGTGAAGTGGATTCCCTTCTTAAGAGGCGATTGAGGGTTTAGAAACAAAATCAGATCACAATTAACATGTTTTTCGGTGATCGCGGGACGTCCTCGGATATTTCCACTCCAACACTGTCGTTAAACATTATATCGATAGCATGAGGCAACGACGACAAAAGGCAGCGGCAGTGGCGGTAGCGGTTTGAATTTTTAATGAACAAAAATTAGGGTTTTGTAATTTAGGGGTAGATAGGTATTTTAATTTATGTTTAAAAGAAAATTAAAAATAAAATAATACATTTTAATTAATTTATCTTTTAATTTTTAAATAATTTATAATTATACGGTGATTCTTTAGATTTTTAATATTTATAAATTAAATTAATGATGTTCATCGGTGCTCGTCATTAATGGTACTCATCGGTACTCGTCGAACGTGGCATACTCATCCTTTCCATTATTGTTTTGTGTTAAAATTTAATCATATCTATAAATCATAATCAAAGTTGAGATCCTTTGTTAACACTTCAAGTCACTAAAGGAATGCCTTGTTGAGAAGCCACCTGTACAAGATAAATTGCTTATCAAGGTAACCTTGATTAAAATATAAACGTTGAAGCTTATTACTAATCATTAATTTATATAAATACATAACATTTTTAATGAATACGTAGAAATATACGAATTACCGGATCTAACCGATCCGAGAAACAGTTCCCTACGCAGAAACTAGTCAAGCACAAGCTATCTATGATTTCTGCAACTTTTGGAAATAAAAAAAAAAAACAAAAACAAAGGGTTTGGATGTTAAATCATGTTGTTAGCACTGTTAAATTCTCTGGAATTTTCCAACAATACCAAACTGTTACTGATGACCTTGCCGGTCTTTTTTCATCATCATCCAAAATCTGATAGAGATTGATAATTAGATTCGAATTGATTAGATAAACTAATTAAGCAAAGGTTCGAGTTAAAAATATGTTTTTCTTTGTACCAACTGTAACATGAACATCGTTATAGATATTGAGATTCGAATTTTAAACTTAATGAATGTCATCTTTTAAAAAGACAACTAAAGCCGGCTTTTGTTTGAAGGAGGAGAGGGCATCTTACTTGCAAAAAAATCCCTTAATTTGTGCCCACATTGCCGGCATTTTGAGTACAATGTTTAGCTGTAATTTGTCTGAAAATTTCCTTCTTTGTTGTTTATATAATATAGTGGTGGTGTCAAATACGAAGCGATTAGGGCAAAACATGGAATATTAGTTGCCTCTGTGTACAAAATAAGATCACGTGCTTGTACATTATGTGGCCACTGTTTTATATTTATGCAAATGATCATTTCAATTTAATTACTTCACGATATAATATAATATAATATAATATAATATAATATAATATAATATAATAGGGTAAACTACAACAGAAGTCACTCAATTATGGGTAAAGTTACATTTGGGTCACCCAATTATTAAAAGTTACATTTGGGTCACTCAATTATGGATAAGGTTATATTTGGGTCACCCAATTATTAAATGTTACATTTGGGTCACTCAGTTATGAGTAAGGTTACGTTTGGGTCACCCTTCATATTTAAAAAAAAGGCACATCAATTTAGTCACTTTTTCTTCCAAATCACTTGTATACCCATGTTAACATTAGAATACTTCATTTGAAATCATTAATTAATCTAATACACAAATTGATATACTTTTTTAAATATGAAGTGTGACCCAAATGTAACATTGGCCATAATTGAGTGGTTCAAATGTAACCTTTAATAATTGGGTGACCCAAATGTAACCTTACCCATAATTGAGTGACCCAAATGTAACTTTTAATAATTGAGTGACCCAAATGTAACCTTACCCATAATTGAGTGACCTTCGTTGTAGTTTACCCAATATAATATTATATACGCTTGTTTAGATGTTATTGCAGCCGCGTGTATGATTTCTGAAATACTATTTATTTTCGATTCAATCAGTTTGATCGATTAATTTAGATCAATTATTCTATTCATTCATTAAAGTTCTAACGAAGAAATTGGAAAGCCAATAAAGTTAAAAACATATAAAGCTTTAGTATCCCCCACCCCCCAAGGAAATTTGAACCATATCTAGAACTGAATAATGAAGATACTCATTTGCTGAAGCTGATCCATTGAAATAGGATTGTCATGCAGAGAGATATTCTGAAGAGCTTTGCAGTCTTTCAATAAATTAGGAAGAATCTCAATTGTTCTCAAACAATGTTTATTAAACAAAATTCACAAAAATTAATATTTATAATTTATTCCCCACTCGGTAACTTGAATCTACAATAATTCGTATAAGCAAAGATTATCTACAAGGATTAAGGAAGTTTAGAAGAGCAAAGGGAGGCACATAATAAAAAATTGAGGGAGATAGAGATAACGGCTCATTCATTCGATAAAACATAACTTAAAATAGAGTTCTGGCTATATAGCCTTACAACGTGAACGAAAGTGTTTAGTGAGAACACCTCAACATACCGTTTCACTTAACTCATCATTAACATAAAAGTAAATAAAAATTTAAAAATTAACAGCATTTGACCGTTGAACACTTCAACTTATTACAAAACTCTCTCCTTCAAACAATCCTTGACCTCAAGGATTGGGGTTGAATTCTGAAAATTGAATTTATAATTGATGCAAATTCTCCCACGAGGCATCTTCTAGGAATGAGTTGATCTATTCTACTAGCACTTCAGTCACAGCTCGATTGCTCCTTTTAACTATCCTCTTCTCCAAAATCTTCACTGGCTCTTTACTTATGCTGCCATCAAGTCTCACTATTGGCAATCTTCCAAATTCTTCTTGAGCTGTGTTACATGGAAGACTGGATGTATCTTGGATCCTTCGGGTAATTTCAGTTCATAAGTCATAGATCCCACTTTACCTAGAATTAAAAAGCGACCAAACCACTTAACTGTTAATTTTTGACAACTTTTAATTTTCACAAATTATTGCATGTATGGTTGGAGCTTCAAATATACTCATTCTCCCACATTAAATTCATATTCAATTCTCCTCTTGTCTGCCTGACTTTTCATTCTATCTTGGGCCCTCTTCAAATAAAATTTGAGCATCTTGATGGCTGCTTCTCTCATCCTCAAACTTCTATACACAGATTCAACCACTGCAAGACCAACCACATAAGGTAAATGAATTGGGGGTGCTTGACCATACAAAAGCTTCAAAGGGTGATGTTCGAATGGCTGAATGATATGTGGTATTATACCATCACTCAGCTAAGTGCAACCAATCACACCACTCCCTTGGTCTCTCCACTGCCATACACTTTAAATAAGTTTCCAAGCACGTGTTCAGTTTCTCGATCTCCCCATCTAATTCAGGGTGATAAGCCGTTGAAAAATTTATGGACACTTTAATTTCTGAAACATTTCTTTTTCAGAATGTGTTCATGAAAATTGTGTCCCTGTCACACACTATATTGTTTGGTAACCCATGCAACTTGAAGACATTTACTAAGAAAACATGTGCTATATCCTTGACAGTGTATGGATGAGCAATGACAATGAAATGACAGTATTTGGTCAACTTGTCAATCACCACTAGGGTTACATCCTTCTTCTTGGATAATGGCAACCGCTCTATGAAATTCATTTCCACATATGGCCACACTGAATCTGGAATAGGAAAGGGTTGTAATAGGCCTTTGGGATGTTGCAACTCATCCTTGTATTTTTGACAGATCCAACATTCCCTCGCCCAATTCCTCACTTCCTTCCTCAAGCCCTTCCAATAAAATATTCTGGTCACCCTTTTAATAGTGGCATATGCTCCATAATGTCCTCCTATGGCACTGCCATGAAAGTAGTCAATGATATCTTCCTTAACTCTGTGTCACTGTCAACTACTACCTTCCCTTTCCTTCTTAACTGTCTCTCATCCCAAAAATATTTCTCTAGCCTCTTGGTTTCATCTTTCAGCTCCTTAATGATTTTTTCAACCTGTCATCTTGTTGCCATGTATCTGCTACCGTGGATAAAATTTCATTGAATACACTACTAACCTTCAATTCTGCACAACTAGCTCCCATATGTTTTCGAGACAACACATCAGCCACAATGTTGTTAATCCCCTTCTTATAACAAATTTCATAATCATAACCCATCATTTTTGCTACTCACTTTTGTTGAGCAGGGGTCACAACTTGATTCTCTGGGAGAAATCTTAAACTTTGATGATCTGTTTTAATCTGGAAGTGTCTTCTCACCAGGTAGGGTGACCATTTTTAACAACCATTAGCACTGCAAGCATCTCCTTCTCATACACAGAAATTTTTTATGTTTAATTCCTAGCTACTAAAGAAAGCTATAGGTTTCTTCCTCTGCACTAAAACTGCTCATACACCAGTGTCACAAGCATCAGTTTCCACTGTGAACAATTTCTCAAAATCTTGAAGAGCTAGTACAGGGGCTGAGCTAAGATCCTCTTTTAGTTTATGAAATACTTCTTCCTCTTCCTGATTTCATCTTCACTCTACCTTTTTTAGTAAATCGGTCAAAGGTCTGGCAATGGTTTCATAGTTTTGTATGAACCTTCTGTAGTACCCAGAGAGTCTTAGAAACCCTCTCAATTCCTTGACTGTTAAGGGAACATGTCAATCCAAAATGATGTCCACCTTAAATTTTTCCATGGAAATTTCACTCTTAGAGATAACATACTTCAAGTACTCTATCACCTCTGCCCCAAAATAACATTTACTCTTATTTGCATACAATTTGTAGCTTCTTAAGATGCTCAACACCTCCCTAAGATGTAACAGATGTGAATCCCAATCAGTGGAGTAAATTAAGATATCATCAAAGAAGACTAAAATTGTTTTCCTCAACTGTCTCTTGAAGATCTTGTTCATCAATCCCTGGAAGGTAGTTGGTGCATTAGTGAGGCCAAAGGGCATCACTAAAAACTCATAGTGGCCCTCATGAGTTCTAAATGCAGTCTTTAGGATATTGTTTTTCCACATTTTGATATGATAATATCCAGACCTCATATCTAGTTTTGAAAATACCCTGGCCTTCCTCAATTCATCCAACAGCTCCTCAATCACTGGCATAGGAAATATATCCTTAATTGTAACCTGATTCAGCCTCTTGTAGTCAACACACATCCTCCAAGAGTTGTCTTTTTTCTTAACCATCATTATTGATGAAGAAAATGCACTGTTACTATCTCTAATTATGCTTGAATCCAACATTTCTTTGACCAACTTCTCAATCTCATCTTTCTGCCAAGAATGATACCTATATGGTTTGATTTTTACCACAACATTCTTATCCAACAATTGAATCTTGTGATCTTGCCCTCTCTCGGGGGGTAAGCCTTTTGGTTCTGCAAACACATCAGCGAATTCAAGCAGAACTTCTTATATTTCATAATGCTCTTGCCCTTTTCTCCCCTTGAACTTCAATTGAACGTTTAAAACAAACAGGGATGTTGTAAAACAGCTACTGACCCCTTTAACAACTTATTACACTCTTTAGGTCCCATCCAGTCAAGGGGTTGAGGTTGTAACCCTTTTAACACTACAAATCCATCTCCTTGTTAAAATTGCATCTCAAGAGTGACAAAGTTCCAGTGCACCACACCCAAAGTTGCTAACCACTGAATGCCTAGGACCACATCACTTCCCTTGAAAGGTAAAATCAAGAAATCAGTGATAAAACAATGATCTTGAATTTTCCAACTCCCTTCTCTACATATTCTCATGGTTTCCAAAGAATTTCCATCTGCCACAGTGACTTTAGGGACTTTTTCCTTTCAACTAGCAATCCTAGTTTCTTGACTGCTACTCAGCTAATGAAGTTGTGGGTGCTCCCAAAATCAAGCAGTGCTACTAACTTGTGGCCATTCACCTCCAATTCTAGCTCCATTGTTTCATAGCTTACAGCTCCCCACATGGCCTGTAAAAAAACTATTGGACCTTCAACTTTGCTGCCCTTCAGGTTCAATAACTCTCCACTATCCTCACAATATAAAAATTCCTCATGTTCACCCTCCTCCTCTAATTCATCCACAATGATCTGATACAACTGAGATTTGCACACTTATGTCTTGGTGTGTATTTGGCAGCACACCAGAAGTAAAGTCCCTTCTTCATTCTCTCCTCTATTTCAGCAGCTGGAATCACTTTCCATGTTGACTTAAGATTGGTAGAATTTCCTCCACTTTCCTGACCTGTTGGACTTAGTACGGCTGGAGTCTGAGTTCTGGAATGGTTGGTAGAATTTCCCCCACTAACTGCACTATAAGCATTTTTAAAACTGCTATTACTAGTTCTAGCAGGCATATATAATCACGGAGAAGGTGATGTTTTCACAGTTCTCCATGTTTGCTTTTTCTATACTGGAAAAAACATTCCTTCTAATCTTTTGGCCACATAAAATGCATTCATCAAAGATTTAAGTTGTAACAGTTCTAAATACAAATTAATTTCCAACCTGAGATGTTGCTTAAACATGCTCAACACATAACTGTCAGGAAGTTGTACATGATTAAGGAGACTGATGAACTCCTTCTAATATTGTTCCACAGTTTCAGTTTGCTTCAGAGCCAGCAATTCGTTGTAAGGGTCACTAAGTTCTTCTGATGCAAAATGTTCCCTCATCAGCTTCGAATACTCCTCCCACCTTAATTCATTCAAGTTTGTCTGACTTTTAGCCAAAAATTGGTGTCACTGTAGAGTTTTCCCTTCCACATGCAACATGACCAATCTCACTTTTGCATTATCCGACACATTATCAGCTTCAAAGTATTGTTTGAGCTTCAATTTCACCTTTTAAAATCGCTTCCATCAAATTTTGGGCATAACAAACGGTAAGCAAAGTTATTGGGTTGGACATGATTACCCCTCGCGACGCCACGAACACTGTCATCTTCCACCACTATCACTGGAGGTTCTTGTTGTTTAACCGTGTTCTCTAGGGCCGGAGTAGCACTTCCTGATGCTTGAACTTCAAGTGAGGAACCCATAATACCATCCTGGGGACTGGGCATCGACTCCGCTCTGATTTTCTTTCCCATGGCTATTTCCAGTAACCTGTGCAAATCTGTCATCATCGACACTCTCATCTCCTTGAACTTATCCTCCATCTCACTTTCCAAATGATCCTTCATACCATTAACAACATATTCAAGACGACCCACTTCTTGTTGCCATTCTGGTACCTGAGCTAAGTCGATGGGCTCAATCGCCGATGTTTGTGCCGTCAGAGCTGCCTGGTGCCTAGTCACCGCACCGTCTACCATATCTGAGAATCGACCTGGCTTCTGATACCTTTGTAACGCAACGAACCAAGAGAAGAATTATTATTAGGGGATCAAAGAAGTTTAGAAGAGCAAAGGGAGACACAGAATCAGAAATAGGGTTCTGGTTATATAGCCTTACAACGTAAACGACAACGTTTAGTGAGAACACCTCAACGCACCGTTTCACTTAACGTAAACAGAATTTTAAAAACTAACAGCATTTGACCATTGAACACTTCAGCTCATTAGATTGTTACCACTGAGCAGAAATAGAATACCAATTTTGACCTAGTTGACTAAATGCAAACTCAGACCTTCAATTCTCCAGAAAGAAAGCATCATTAACTTGTAATTCTCCAACACTATTAGCAAACAAAATTAAACGAGAATTTATACATTTAGATAATAAAAGTTTATTTAAAACCAACTGTATAAAGGAATTGATCAATCATATAACCAATTAAAGCACTCTTAAAAGCTATGAAACAACACTGAATCAAACAAATTAAGATAAACCCAGAAATCATTATCATCTAAAGAATGAAGAACCCAAAAAAGATAACTGCCTTGCCTTCAATTTGGCGTCGCGTAAGGCAACAATGTCGTTTGAACGCCATCGAGCAATTCTATTAGCTTTGAAACCGGCACCTCTACTTTGAAATCATCCCATCTTTCAATGTTTCTAAAGTTTTTCCCTTTTTTTTCTAGTTTTCCTCTAAGATTCAATCCGAGAGGGGGAAGGAGGAGACTAAACAGATGAGTGGTGAGTCCACAAGGTCGCAGACTTTCAAGTTTCAACATTCTTCATATGGTGGTGTTTTGTTTTACACATGGAAAACCGCGTTGGTTTGGACCGTTTGGTTCAGTTTTGGGTGGGACTCGTTTTCTGTTTGGGTAAACTACATAAATGACCATCATACTATTGATAAAGTCGTGACTTGGTCATCTTATTTTTTGAAGCAATTAAGCCACCATACTATTAATTTAGACTCAATTTGGCCACCTGCTATTAGATTCAGGGTGATATGGCAGTTTAAAATGATATAATTACACATTTAGTCCCTGTTATTTACACATTCTTTCAATTTAATCTTAATTTTAAATTAATTATTTAATTAGGTGGTGACACGTGTAAACACCTTATTGGAGAAAAAAAAACAAAATTTCTACAGCCTACACCTGGTGGGATTTGAACCCAAGTAAGATAAGGAGAGAAGCAATAGCTTAGCCACTACATCAACCACAAGTTTGTGCTTTAAATCACTAGTTTTAATATATGTTTTATTGTTTTATACATTCATTTTTTTAATTACACGTATATAATCATCGAATTGTTTTTTTAATTTAATTAAAAAGTCTTAATTAAATTATTATATATATGTTAAATTATATTAAAAAATTAAATTATAATAAAATTTAATTTATCGAATTCAAACTCACAAACATAATTCAAATGAATTTATCTTGTGATTTGTGTTGTATTAAAATTCATGTAGCAAATCTAAACTCACAAACATAATTTAAATTAATTTATCTTGTGGTTTGTGTTGTATTTATATTTATTTTAAAAAATAAATGTAGAAAAATATATAATAAATTAAAATTATTAATTCGATGATTATATATGTGAAATTAAAAATTGTATAATAATTTAATTGAGGTTTTAGATTCGTTAAATGAAATTTTATTATAATTCCAGTTTTTTATTTTTAAATATAATTTAACATATATTATAATTTAATTGAGATTTTTAAATTAAATTAAAAAAATAATTTGATGATTATATATTAAAATTAGTGATTTATTACACAAACTTGGGCTTGGTGTAGTGGCTAAGCCATTATTTTCCACCTGCCATACATGGGTTTGAATGTGTCGCCACCTAATTAAATAATTAATTTATTTTATTAATTTAAAATTAGAACTAAATTGAAAGAATGTATAAATAGCATGGACTAAATGTGTAATTAGACCCATTTTTAACTACCACGTCACTCTGCCGACGCAGGTGGCCAAATTGAGTCAAAATTAATATTATAATGGTTTAATTGCTTCGAAAAAAGTAAGGTGGCCAAATCGCAACTTTACAAATAATATTTGGTGGTCAATTATGTAGTTTACCCTTTATGTTTATATATAAATGGGTATTTTACTTTGCGTAATTTGCATTTCAAGTCACTTTAATTTAGCTTTAATCTTTGGATAAAGCAACATTGAGTCGTTGGATTTCGAAATATTTGTCAATTAGGCCCCTTAACTTGGATTTTTAATCTTTATGATGACCGATGAGATGCACTCTAAGGAGACATGTCATTACTTGAAAATTTTAAGGCCAAATTGAAAGTAATTACCAAGTTTAGAGTAGGCTACGAATATTTTAACTTGATTAAATTATGCAAATTTTGATTATTGAATTAAGTTATGTTAATTACATAAATTCCCATGAAAATGCAAACGTGACTTGGTACAAAATTCTAAAGCTGAATTTATTTTAAACAATATAAATCATATATGTATTCTCTAATTACTTTTGTATTAAAAATTATTTTATAGAATTAGTATAAGAAACGCTGTTTATTAATAATAGTAGAAATTGAATGGTATAATTTTTATGAAAATAAATAGCTCGTTTTCGAGACTTTTTTTCTTTCCGTAGAGTACAAGTGTTAGCCAATCTTTGTTAAAACCTTTGTTTTCTCCTCCATCTTTATATTTTTTTCTATTTTCCATCCGTTTAAATTGTTTTATTTTAATAGATCTTCCTTTTTAATGAAAGTAATAAATGTTTTAATTTGAACAGTCACAAATGAGTGAAGAACTATATATATATATATATATATATATATATATATATATATATATATATATATATATAGGATTAATATCCTATACACTGGCGGTGGAAATTTTTTATTTTCACAAGCGCCTCAATTATAGGGTTTAGGGTTAGGGGTTAGGGTTTAGAGTTTAAGGGTTTTAATGTAAATGTTTAGAATTTATGGTTCATGTTTAGAATTTAGAATTTAGGGTTTAGGGTTAGGGTTTAGTTTTAGGGTAATATGTGTAGGGATTTAGGTTTTAACCTATAAACCCTAAATTTTAACCATAAACTCAAAATTTTATCAACAATCTCTAAATTCAAAACTGCTACACTTATACCCCTAAATTTTAAACCCTAAACGGAGTCTCTAACCCCTAAAATTAAGACGCTTGTGTAAAAAAAATTCCACAAGCGCTTGTGTATAGAACAATTACCCATATATATATATATATATATATATATATATATATATATATATATATATATATATGGATTAATATTTGATACACTGCCGGTGTAAAAAAAGTTTACACAAGCATACCTATTTCCAAGCTTAAATTTAAAACCTAAAATTCTAACCTTAAAACCCTAAAAATCTAACCCCAAGCCCCAAACCCCAAACCCTGAATTCTAACCATAATTCCTAAATTCTAAATCATACACCCTAAACCCCTAACCTCTAAACTCTAAACTAAACCTCTAAACCCCTAAATAAACCCGCTTGTGGAAACTTTATTTTCCACCGCCGGTGTATAGGATAGTAATCCTATATATATATATATATAAGATTAATATCCTATACACTGGCGGTGGAAATTTTTTGTTTCCACAAGCGCCTCAATTATAGGGTTTAGGGTTATGGTTTAGAGTTTAGAGTTTAGGGGTTTTAGTGTAAAGGTTTAGAATTTAGGGTTCATGTTTAGAATTTAGGGTTTAGGGCTAGAATTTAGGGTTTAGGGTTAGTGTTTAGTTTTAGGATAATATAGGTAGGGATTTAGATTTTAACCTATAACCCCTAAATTTTAACCCTAAACCCAAAATTCTATCAACAATTCATAAATTCAAAACTACTACACTTATAGCCCTAAACTTTAAACCCTAAACAGAGTCCCTAACCCCTAAAACTAAGACGCTTGTGTAAAAAAGTTTCCACAAGCGCTTGTGTATAGAACAATTACCCTATATATATAGGATTAATATCCTATACACTGGCGGTGGAAACTTAAAGTTTTCACAAGCGCCTTAGTTTTAGGGTTTAGGGAGTTAATTTAGGGTATAAGGTTTAGGGGTTTAGGTGTAGGGGTTTAGAATTTAAGGATAGTTGTTTTAATTTAAGGTTTAGGGTTATAATTTAAGGTTTATAGGTTAGGGTTTAGTTTTTAGGGTAATATGGTGAGGATTTAGGTTTTAACCTATAAACCCTAAATTATAACTCTAAACCTTAAATTGAAACAACTATCCCTAAATTCTAACCCGCCACACCTAAACCCCTAAACCCTATACCCTAAACTAGCTCATTATACCCTAAACCCCTTAATTTTAGGGGTTAGGGACACCGTTTAGGGTTTAAAATTTAGGGGTATAAGTGTAGTAGTTTTGAATTTAGGGATTGTTGATAAAATTTTGGATTTAGGGTTAAAATTTAAGGTTTATAGGTTAAAACCTAAATCCCTACACATATTACCCTAAAACTAAACCCTAACCCTAAACTCTAAATTCTAACCCTAAATTCTAAATTCTAAACATGAATCCTAAATTCTAAACATTTACACTAAAACCCCTAAACTCTAAACCCTAAGCCCTAAGCCCTAACCCTATAATTGAGGCGCTTGTGGAAATAAAAACTTTCCACCGCCAGTGTATAGGATATTAATCCATATATATATATATATATATATATATATATGGATTAATATATATATATATATATATATATATATATTAATCCATATATATATATATATATATATATATATGGATTAATATCCTATACACTGGCGGTGGAAACTTAAAGTTTCCACAAGCGCCTTAGTTTTAGGGTTTAGAGAGTTAGTTTAGGGTATAGGGTTTAGGGGTTTAGGTGTAGAGGTTTAGAATTTAGGGATAGTTGTTTCAACTTAAGGTTTAGGGTTTATAGGTTAGGGTTTAGTTTTTAGGGTAATACGGTGAGGATTTAGGTTTTAACCTATAAACCCTAAATTATAACTCTAAACCTTAAATTGAAACAACTATCCCTAAATTCTAACCCTCCACACCTAAACCCCTAAACCCTATACCCTAAACTAACTACCTATACCCTAGAATTAAGGCGCTTGTGGAAACTTTCAGTTTCCACCGCCTGTGTATAGAAAATTTATCCTATATATATATATATATATATATATATATATATATATATATATATATATATAATTTACCAATTGAGTTTAGTTCAATTAGTATCAATACAGTATACAAAAAACATAAAAGCTCGTAAAAAGTAGGGTTTCTTTCTTCCTTTTTTTCACTCTCATCAAATAATAATAATAATAACTCAACAATCATGCACAAGAGAAGATGAGAAATGCAGAAACCCTTTACTTATGAATGAAAGGCATCCAAAATACACTAAATCTTTTTTACCTTAAGAATATTAGGCTACCTGTTTCAAAAATATTTCAGACTGAGCTCTTTGTTCTCCCATTTACCCAAAAATCATGGGACCTACCCCCTCACTCTCTCTCAACATTTTCAGACAAGTATTCAAAGCTGAAAACATCTATATATGATCTCCGCAAATCGACATGAATAGCCTCCAATGGAAAGATCTAAGAGCCTCCATTGCTTTTAAATTCGGAGCAGAGACGCATGAGGGATGGGAAGAATATTGGCCAAAAAAAGATGGAAAATTCGTTCAAGTAATCATCAAAGGGAAAAGCATTGTACTCTGTCAGGGATATTCCGGGGCATCGGTAGAGCAATTACATATCTCTGGGAGAAGAATTTGTGAGAATTAGCACTCGCATAAGATGACGATGAGGTTTCAGCCCCGTCAGCTTGCCCCCGGCCATGGAACTTGGCGAAACGATTGATGACAGATATCTTTTCTAGATCCTGGCATTCCAATCTTAGATCCAAGATTGAGGCTCTCTTGTCCAGACTGCATAACAAATCGGAAACATTCGAAGATGAGATAATTGGCACAGTCATAAAAGGAGCTTAGGGCAAAACAAATGAGGGCAGCGATGGGAAACCAAAGGTATAAAAATTATATGCTAATTAACCGTCTTATCCATAGAACTAGCTAGAAGCTATCACTCCGGGTCAAAGTACTAAGCAACATAAACGGAAACATATGTAGCAGTGTACACTCAACGGGCAGAATGCACCCTCAAGATCAAAAGGATTATTGAGCCTATGCTGGGAAATACTAAGAAGAGTAAAGGGGAACCAATACAATCAACAGAACTGACAAGGAAGCCCTTCCGACCGCATGGTTTTGCTTGTTTAAGAAAACACGTTACCAATAAATTAACAGACATATGACACCTTGGCATACCCATGACAACAACAAAATAATCAAATTTAACGGGTGGTCTGTGAGGCGAAGTTCTTACCACAAAACACTGAACTTCATAATTCATAAGCAAAGTGTTCAGCCATTAATAACAATGTTGCAAAAGACTAACAAAAGAAATAACATGCATAAAAGAAATTGGAGAGAACTAGATGTGAGTTACCTCTGTAAATCATTTTCGAGTTTCTTTGCTCTGGTGATAAAATCTTCTGCTGCCTTTATGGTGGAATGGTTACTCTCCTTAAGCTTTTCTGAGAGGCTAAAAGCAAAATGGAAGGAAAAAATTCATCAGATAGTATCAGTTAATACTTAATAGCAACAATGATCAGCAGATTAGATCCAGTAAAAACAGGATTCAAGGATTTCAAACAATATTAACATGTTCTTACGAGCTTTCACTGTCAGGACAAACAGCAGTATCACTTTCCGGTATACATGCTGTGCTGCATGCGTCTCCTAAGACTGATCTGGCAACAAAATAGGCCACAGTCTCATAGTTTTTGCTAGCATCTGCAGAAAGAAATACTCTTGGAGGAGCACGAAGTAATTGCTGCATAAGCTGCCTCGACAAGGTGAGCCTTCTTTTTGATCTAAACACTGGCGGCCAATCTTCAATCATTTCAGGTTCATCTTCAACCTGTGATTAGATCAATGTCTTTAAGCTGAGAACTGTTACAGTTTTAAGAAAGAATAAGATAACATCAAAGTAAAGCAGTCAGAGTGTCAGACACTGAACCCACCTTCTCAATCAATCGATTTGCTGCATGCGCCCATTCCACCTCTCCCGCACTGTGATAAACAGAAGATTTCAATATGATTCCAGAATTAAGAAAAACAAAAACATAGTGAGAGAAGAGAGCAACTAATTTTTGCATGCTAATAATATTGGGAAATACTTCAGTGCTTTTGGTCATTGACATCTATACTGCTAAAAGTAATTGCAGCAAATGGGTTATTTATTCCAATCACCTGGTGTTCTGAGATCTTTGAGAAACTTGTGTCACTTCTCTATGCCATGGTAGAAACTCAAATGCCATACTTTTACGCTTTCTTGCTTTCACAACAACCAAATCCTGATTTGTGACATTATGCTCACTCAATATTGGCTTTGAGTTTTTACAGGCACTATCCAGCTGACTAGCATCAGCAGCAGCAATAACCTGCTCACTTGAATGAAGAGCATGCGAACTGTCAGAAGGCCTGCCAACAATAAATTCTTTTTCTGCAGCCTTCACCGTGGCAATTTTTCGAGATTCATAAAGAGAAGACATTTGCTCATTTTTAAACGTGCCATACCGATCAAACCAGGATGGAGCCATCTGGGGACTTATTTGAGAGTGTCCACCCTTGAGATTAGCAGCTGCATTATTAGCACTAGAGAAATTCCGGGAATCATTCTGGGTGAGTGCCACAATATCATTAGAAGGAGCTGACAGACGATTAACCAGAGCATCTTTCACCACAGTATCAGATCCATAAGGTAACTGCTGTGCACCTTCAGAACTTACCTGCGGAGTATCCAAAGCAGAGTCTAAACTTGGGCCTTTAAATCTTTTTATGCTCCTATTACTTGGTTCAATCCCTATATCTTTCATGGACTGCACCTGATGCAACAATGAATGATTCTGATGTACAGTATTATTTGGTCTCAAAGAGTGGCCAAGAGCATCAATGTCTCGGAGCATAGCTGCAGGATTTTGGCTGGCAACATTCTCTGCCAATAGCTGCTGATCTTTTGCTGGTTGCTCCTCTCCAACAAAGCTCCGTGGTTTAGCAGAGGCTGCAGGCAACTCAGATTGGCCACAACCTCCTGCCTCGGGAATTTGATCGTCTAGCTTCTTTGTTCCAGGAACAGTTGTTTCAGAGTTGATATTCGATTGATGATGGTACTTAAACAAATTTTGGGAGGCCCAAGATGACTGTTCTCCTAATAGATGTTGTGGGGCTGAAACACTGGTCCACACATCAGGCATTTTGGTAAAAGCACCTGGCTTTGGAGATTCAGATGTAGCAGATGGTTGGGAAGCTGGCAGAGCCTCCAAAACTGGAAACTGCTGGCTTGGATCCCTTGCATGGATTTGGTCACTACTACATGGCTGAGAAGTCTCTGAAGAAGCAAGATTGTTATCTGCAGCAGATTTAGGTATGCGAGGTGCTGATTTCCTTCGCAATTGACTAGTTTGAGCGCACTCAGAAGAGTCATCAGTCTGCTTGGCGACAGTTGACAACCCACCAAAAGCACTCGGTGTTGCCTGACTACCCACATTAGTAACATGCTGGCTTTGAAGATTACTTTTTAAATGGTAATCAGATGCAAAACCGGTAGAAAAATTGCCCTGGATATTATATGGTGACGACATATTACTGATTTGACCAGAAACACTTGAAACATTATTCCTAATGTCTCCAGAGGATGCTCCATGAGTTGGGGACTGAACAGAAGTTTTTGGATCCAACCATGCATGACCCTTCCTTCCTATCTCAGAAGAGACATGAACTGAATTTAGAGAATTAACTACTTGGGGAGTACTCTGAGATGAGATTGCACGATCAGGAATGGTAAACCTTTGAGATGGAAGACCTAATTGTAAACCAAAACCTTGGGGTGTAGAAGGCCTATTATTCTGAAACTGGCCTACAGATCCATCAGAAGTTTCTGTATCAGGCATTTCAGATGATAGATTGCGATCGGAAGAGCTTAAGTGTGTTGCAGTACCATGTTCTCTTGGCTGGTCAAACTTAGGAAGAAGCTCCAGCATGTTTTGACTGAAAATTTGGAATATCGAGAGCACAATAGAAAGTAATAAGAAAACCAGCACAATAATAATAAAAATCAGATTGCAAATACATGGTGATGAATAAGTTTTTACTATCATAGTTTTAACAACCAAAGAGAATATTATTTGTAGCTAAATCATCTTAAAAATAAAAAATTGAGAAAAGCAAGAAATTCAACTCAAGCTAAAAAATAAGTACAAATATTCAACTACCTCATCGGAGCTGTCTTGTTTGGCACAGAACCAACAAAAGATTTGTCAGAAGCAGAACCCTGATTTGAGCTTTTTGAAGGTACCTCATCGGCTTGAATGCTAGGAAAACACCCCTAAGTAGGAGAAAATTAATAAAAATTTATTTAGACTTCCAAAAGCCTATATTATTCTAAAAGAGTAAAGTAAAATTCAGAAGTTGTACAAAGGACAGAGAAAATTAGTTGACAATTTCACACTGAAAATTACCTTCTCGGTTTCTATAGATTCTCTAGCAGCATGACCAGTAAATTTTGACTGCCCAAAGTAT
Organism: Hibiscus tridactylites; assembly: GCA_958450335.1. Lineage (NCBI taxonomy): Eukaryota > Viridiplantae > Streptophyta > Magnoliopsida > Malvales > Malvaceae > Hibiscus > Hibiscus tridactylites. The sequence goes on from OY288270.1 coordinate 85,212,221, forward strand.
CCTCGGTCATGACCTTTCAATCCTTGTGAAACATGTTGGGATATTGTCTGTGAATGTGCAACACTTTTAGTTCCATATGAAGGTTCAGCCTCCATATCCAGATCCCCCATAGGATGGTACTGAAATTTACGGATTCCAGAAGGCTTATGACTAATACGAACAGATGACTTCTTGTTTCCTCCACGTGAATCATTTACATCCATCCAGACATTGTCCCTCATGCCACCAGTTGAAGAATGGTGGAATGAGTTTGGGTTTAAACTGTCATTGCAAGTTTCTTTGACACTGTGATTCTCCAACATATTTGCTTCATGCGCTCCCTTGTCCAAACAATCATTTTCAGATGAATCAAAAGCTTGAAGGTTCTTATCCTGATTTTGCTGATATTTTGCTTGAACCTTGCTTTGTACAGAGTTTAAGTTAGAATGAGTACTTCTCCTGACATTAAGATTATGATTGTTTGGAAGTTGCTGGCTGCTTCTAGTGACCCTTGTGGTTCTTGAATCTGTTACTGCAGCAACATTATCCAGGTCAGAACCTTCCCTATTCGCTTCTGGGCTTCTCAAGCCGGAATTGAAATTTGCCTGCTCAATATTTGCTTTAGGAACGGAATGATCAAAAGCAGAACCATGACCTTTCTCCTCATACATGGCACCTCTATGATCACTATTCTGAGAAGGTTGCAATGCACAATCAATATCCCGACTTTTTGATATAGCATCACCACTATGTGATGCAGAGTCAATGAAGTTCCAACCATTTGGATTATTGTGTGGCTGAACACGCACATTATGTACAGCTATGCCTTGTTGGCGACCTGACACACTCTTTGCACTCACTTGCAAATTAGGAGAGTGAGCAACATTTCCAAAGAATTGCACACTTTCGGCTACAGGCTTTTGTAGCGGACTGCAATCTAACTGTTTGCTTCTATCTTCTGTTAACTGTTGAACAAATTTCTGAGATGAGTCATTATGCATTTTCTCAGTCTGTTCATTTGCAATCTGGACTCCTGATTGCTGAACCCCAGGGATGCTAAAAAAGTCAAGATTGATATTGGCATCACTAGACATTGGAAAAGGTTTAGAATTCGATGTCGAGGCAGTCTGCAATTTGTTATCAGCCCAAGCCAACTGATGTTTGCTGCCATCATTGACAATTTGTGATGGCATATTCCCACATGGAGGTTCACTGTTCTGCACACCTAAACCACCCCACTCTTCCTGTACCCCTAAATCATTACTAGATGTTTCTGCCACAGCAGACTGCATAAGTGCACTCCAACTGCCACTTTGCAAAGAAGGCAATGCCCCAAAAGACTCTGTACCATCCAACAATGAACCCATGTTGGTACTCCTTCCAAAGATATCCCACACACTATCATCCGAACCAAACAAAATCTTTTCTTCAGTTTCATCAAGCGTGGCCACACTCTGTGAGGGGGCAGCCTGACTCGCTGACTTGTCCAGGGATATTTCTGATGGACCAGGAAGTTCTTGCCTTCCACAAGATGCCTGCATCACCGCACTTTTTGGCTGGATAGTCATTTCCTGTAAATTTTCTGAACGAAATCCAGTATTTAAGCCTTGTCCTGCTGCAGCCCCAAACACTTTTTTACCCTGATCGCCCTGTCGAGAAACCAAAGTTCCATCTTGCAAGTCAACTTGATCTGCAAATACGGCATACTGATTGCCAGGAAAAGAATTACTGCTGGCTGGCACCTGCTGCATTGAAGGCTTATTCATTTGGACAGAAGAAAGGTGATATGGGTTTCCTCTTGCCCCACTGGTTGATGTCCCATAAAATGATTGATCAACCTGCTGAGGAACCAAACCCATCAAAGACACCTGCCCTTGCTCAGGGGAAAACGGAAATCCTCCAGAGGATACATGCATGGCTGGAGATGCACCATGCTGCAGCCAATTTGCATTTGGTGTCATGTGCTCAGGCTGCCAGGAATAATTTGAAGCATCATGGAGAGGAAAGCCATTGATTGGAGCTGGAGAAAGGCTACCCAATCCCTGTTTTACAGTAGAGGAAACCTGATTTCCAGAGCTCAATTGCCTTGCATCTGGTAGCTGAAACTGTGGCTTCAGGAGTTGTTGCCTCTGTAATTCATGCATTTGCTTAAGCATAGCATGTTGCTGTTGCTGTTGCTGTTGCTGTAATAGCTGCATGTCATTCATCCCTGATTGCTGCCTGGACAAAGGCTGGATCATGCCAGAATGCTGTGCACTAATTTGCTGTTGCCCTCCAAAAAAATCGTAATTTACGGGAGATTCAGTGGATTCCAACCTCGGGGAATTTCTCTTATGAAGATCAGGACCATTTCCCATCTGTGAATCAAGAGGTGATAAGCATCTAGATGCTGCATCCACTCCCAAAAAGTTAGTTTCATTCTGCCTTCCCTGAAGAGACTGATGCCCTAGAAAATAGCCATTTGCATTTGGTGATTGGTTTTGTAATTGACTTGTACCTGTCTCAGGCCTCAAACCTGAGTGAGTGAAGTTCATGTCCTGCTGCTGGAAAGAAGACTGACCACTATGTCCTCTGTCAGACTCGGCTAATGCCAAAAGAATATAATGAAGTCAATTGAACAGTGTTTAGGAAGCATGTTACAAACATGTGCTAAAATCGAAAATGTCGTAACAGAGGAGAACAGAAACTTAACAACCAAGATGTCTTCATATTACCTAATTGATGTGCACTGAAATTCTTCAAACTGGAAACAAGAGGTCCACCAACTTGTCTCTGGCCTCCAACCCATACATTGTTACTTAAGCCAGGCCAGGCAGTTTCAAGGAGCGGCGAATGATGCTGGCCTTGGGACAAACCCTCTTGACCAAGGAAATTATGGATCCTGTCTCCAACTTCGTTGCCAGGCATAAAGATAATCCAATCCAAAAACACTCAGCGGCTAAAGGTTTGAGAGAAAAATTACTGCCTAAAAAAGAAAATAATTAAGTTAAAGTCATAACATGCTTTTAATTCCATTATATGCCACACAACCATAAGAATCCTTCATTAAATCCAAGTATAATTGGAAACAAACCTCTTCTGTACATTTAAACATTCACCCTAGTTGTGACGTTTCCTGCATGGATAAAATCCAACACATTAACAAAAGTTAAAGCAAGTTAAAGCAACTATCTGCTCATGAAAATTGTTCCACCTTTCTTTTCTTCATTTAACATAGCAAATGGCAAAGCACGTAGTTCTTTTCTAGTTAATTTATGTACCACACTCGATAATCAACGTTAAAAACAAGCTTCATATTGATGAAAATTAATGAAAGATTCATTAAATCAATACATTCAGGTGGACGTATGAGAAGTTAGCAGTCTGACGCATCAAGTACATAAAGATACGGACAACAGAAAGGTGGTAATAAAACCAAGAACGCATCAGTCAAAGGAAAAGGATACCTCCACATTAACCCAAAAAAAAACATCAAAGGCTACCATATCAATGTTGATGAACTCTAACTAACACAAAAAAAAAAAGACACTCAAGAAGCTACGAAGCAAAGTACTACAAGTTCAGTACGAACATAAATCCACTACTAATGTCAAATTCTTGAAACTAAATTATTTATAAAAACGAAAAGAGTAACCCTTCATAGAGCAGGAAGAAAAGACCCCCGCATCCCTCCCTTTTCTCGGCAAACAAACAGACACTAAGCTAAAAAATTCCGTAAAAATCACAGACTTCTAACCTAGCCTACAAAAGAAGATCGAAACCGCATAAAGCAATCCTCATCACTAAAACGAAATACAACGACACAGTTGCCCAGACCTATGCTATCAAATCCTTACCATCGATTCAGCATCTCATATAAAAAATACCTGAAGAGTGGAAAATTACATTAGGGTTTCCAGGGAGAGGAGAAATGAACTTACAATGGAGTGGCGAGGACATTGAAATGGAGCTCGAAGAATCGATCCTTGAAAGAGTGTCAAAATTGTGAGAAGATTTATTAGGGTTTGAAAAATTGGGCGTTTTTTTGTTTTAGCCAGAAGAAAAGAGATGGAGAGAGAGCGATAAAGTGATCGAAAATAGTGTGCGAAATTTTTCAACGAACAGAGGAGCAAAATTGAGGTTCGGATCCAGAGGTAAGGTTAGGAGGGAACGTAAACGAGGTTTGGAGTCGAAGCTGAAAGGGAGAAGGTTGAAGGAAGGGGAAATGTTTGGGTGCACCAGGAAAAGAAATAATTTTGGTGGTCCTGCGAGCATAGACTAACACGTGTTTAAATCATATGGCATATTACACGATTTATAAAAGTTGAGGATTCCACCGTTTGATCTGCCGTAAAAGGTTTTTTTGGTTAAAGTACAAATACGGTCATTGAACTTTAATAAAAAAATAAAATGGTAATTAAACTTTCAAAAATCACAAAATGTCGATTAAACTTTATGTTTTATAACAAAACGGTAATTAGACTTTAAAACCTATTAATTGTCTGTTATGAATTTTGGTATAATAGCACATTTAGTCCTTCATATTTATACATTAAAATCAAATTAGTCCTAATTTGAACAATTCACTAAATTTAGCCCTCGTTATTTATGCATTCTTTCAATTTGGTCCTTAAAGCAAAATTCCAAAGTATGGTAACATGATAAATAATTACAATTAAATTTGTATATGAACTCGAAAACTCAACTCGACTCGAATCAAAAAAATTTCAAATAAAGTTTGAGTTGTAAAATATGACACGTAAACTAGAATAACTCGAAATTTTTTGACTCGACTCGATCGAACGCTCACCTCTATCTTAAGATATGACGCGTCAACTTGAATAACTCGAAATATTTAAATATTTTAAATCATTTTTTCTTTTAAATCGAATATTTTTTAAAATAAAATATTTAATATTTTCATATTTAAATCACATTGATTATTTAGTAACAACTTTAAATATTCAATTCAATTTAAAAATATTTGATTTAAAAGAAAAAATTGATTTAAAATATTCGAATATTTAATTAAATTTTTATAAGAACTCGACTTGACTCGACTCGACTCAAATTGAATCGAAAAAATTCAAATAAAGTTTGAGTTGTAAAATATGACGCGTCAATTCGAATAACTCGAAATAGTTGAATATTTTAAATCATTTTTCTTTTAAATCGAATATTTGTTAAAATAGAATATTTAATATTTTCATATTTAAATCACATCGAATATTTAATAACTACTTTAATATTCGATTTAATTTAAAAATATTCGATTTAAAAGAAAAAATGATTTAAAATATTTGAATATTTAATTAAATTTTTATAGGAACTCGAATCGAAAAAATTTCAAATAAACTTTGAGTTGTATGACTCGACTCGATCGAACGCTCACCTCTATCTTAAGATATGATGCGTCAACTCGAATAACTCAAAATTTTTTGAATCAACTCGATCGAACGCTCACCTCTATCTTAAGATATGACGCGTCAACTCGAATAACTCGAAATATTTGAATATTTTAAATCATTTTTTTCTTTTAAATCACATCAAATATTTAATAACTACTTTAAATATTTGATTTAATTTAAAAATATTCGATTTACAAGAAAAAATTGATTTAAAATATTCAAATATTTAAATTAGTTATTAAATATTTGAATATTTAAAAGAAATATATTTAAAGTAGTTATTAAATATTCAAATATTTTAAATCAATTTTTTATTTTAAATCGAATATTTTTAAATTAAATTGAATATTTAAAGTAGTTATTAAATATTTTATGTGATTTAAATATGAAAATATTAAATATTCTATTTTAAAATATATTCAATTTAAAAGAAAAAATGATTTAAAATATTCGAATATTTCGAGTTATTCGAGTTGACGCGTCATATCTTAAGATAGAGATAAGCGTTCGATCGAGCTGAGTCAAAAAAATTGAGTTAACGCGTCGTATTTTACAACTCAAACTTTATTTGAAATTTTTTCGATTCGAGTCAAGTCAAGTCGAGTTTTCGAGTTCCTATAAAAATTTAATTGTAATTATTTATCATGTTACCATACTTTGGAATTTTGCTTTAAGGACCAAATTGAAAGAATGCATAAATAACGAGGGTTAAATTTAGTGAATTGTTTCAAATTAGGACTAAATTGATTAAATGTATAAATATGAAGGACTAAATGTGTTATTATACCAAATTTTATAACAGACACTTAACGGGATTTAAACGTCTAGTTACCATTTTGTTATAAAACATAAAGTTTAATTACTAGTTTTATGATTTTTAAAAGTTTGGCTACCATTTTATTTTATTTTTTTTACTAAAATTTAGTGAATGTATGTGTACCTTACTTTTTTTGAAATGTATGATTTCATTGGCTTAAGGGTGTTTAAAAGCATTGAACTTTTAAAGAAAAATTAATTAAGTCCTTGTATTTCTATGCACATAATTAAATTTGAATTAATTAATTATTTAATCAATTTTGACTATCAAGTTTTCATAATTTTTTTCTTGGCAGATTATATTTCTATCATGTATCATTTATAAATTTGTTAGAAAATTATTTTTTATTAATTTTTTAGAACTTTTAAACAATTTTCAAAATAAAATAAAATAATATATAAATGTCAAGTGATAATATTATAATATGATATGTTGCATTAATTGATAAAAAGAATTATTAGATTTAACAGTCAACGTTGGTCAAAGTGGTGAATTGATAAAATTTTAGAGTATAAGAACTTAATTGGGTGTAAAAAAATTCAAGAACTTAATTAATTTTGTTTTGCAAAAATTCAAGGCCTTATGATCCCCTTAAACCTCGATTATTCATATCATTTTTCGTATCTCATTTACTTTTTAGGCTCTTTTAACTATTATAAAATATTTTTTAATTATTCGTGTTTAATTCATTAATTGACTAGTCTGGACTGAGTGTTGTATGCTTATTATGTATGAAGCTACTTTTCCTATCCAATGTATCCCATTGATAACGTTAAGATTCGAACATCTGACTTTGTTGGCCTCGTCTCACTAGACTACTAGTTATACTTACTAGTTAAGTATTATAAAATATTGATTTAATTAGGCTTAAATGAAAAAATAACCCCTAAAACTATGCCTTCTGTTTGTTTTTTCGCCCTTAAACTATTCTTTGGTCAAAATAAGCTCCTAAACTATCATTTTTAGTCAATTTAAGCCCGATAATTATTTAAGTCAAAAGAAAATTATTTTGACTAATAAGATGATGACACATTACAAAGATTTTTTAACCAATAGATATATAAGGACTAAAATTAAAAAAATGACATAATTAAGTACTTATTTTGACAAAAAAACAGGTTAAGGGCTTAAAGTGACAAAAGTGATAGTTTAGGAACTTAATTTGACTAAGAAATAGTTTAAGGGCTAAAAACAAACAAAAAGCATAGTTTTTAGAGCTGATTTTTCATTTAAGCCATTTAATTATGAGTTTTTTTAATAGCGTGTAGGGGTATTCATTGTCGGGTACCTCATTGCTCGGCCCGTGTTCCGGCCCGTTACTTCTGGGTACTCGAGTACCCGGTTCGTATATTTTTTTTAGTTTTTTAATTCTAAACTTTTTAAAAAAATACATATTAAGCACAATTTTTTAAAAAAATTAATTTTAAAACTTAAAAGTATATAATACAAACATAAAAAGAATTTAAGGATTTAAATTTAGTTTTGGAGTAAAAATATTAAGAAACTTAAAATAAAATATAATTTGAAATATAAAAAATATATATTAAAACTTGTCAGGTCGGGTCAGGTACTTGGTAAGGGAAAACTTTCGGCCCGTGTCCTAAAAATATTATCGGGACGGGTACCCGGCCCGGATAGATAATTTTTTTAGGGAATTACCTATCTTTTTAGGTTCGGGTCGTCGTGTCATCGAGTCGGGTCAACCGGGTCGGATATTTTTAAACACCCATACTGGTAGGTCACGTGCCCACCATTAATTTTTGGTAAACTACAACGGAGGTCACCAATTATGAGTAATGTTACATTTGGATCATTCACTTTTTAAAAGTTACATTTGAGTCACTCAAATATGGGTAGGGGTGGGAATTGTCGGGTACCCGGGATTCGGGTACCCGGTTCATCCGGGTACCTCATTAAACGGCCTGTGTCCCGGCCCATTATATCCGGGTACCCTGGATTCGGGTACCCGTAAAATTCGGGTACCCGGTTCATATTTTTTTATTTTTTTAAATTAAAAAAAATCATAAGTTAAACACAAAAATATTTTTAAAAAAAATAAACTTAAAACTTTTTTTGAACAAGATGACATGAAACATTTGCGTAAAACCCGAAATACAAAACATAAACATTCCTCGACAAACTCCAGACATTAGTCATCTGTAAATTCAAACAAAACTTCTAGCAAAAATGTTTTTCTAATAGTCTTTAAGATAAAATAAATAAATACGCCAAAAGAATTAAAACAACAACCAGTAATATCCTACTTCGCCTATGCCTTATCGGCCTTGGAAGCAGTGGCAGCAGCTTGTCCTCTGAGCCTACCAGTCCTCCTTGCAACAATATGTTGATGGTTACCTCCTCCGTGAGGATGCTCGACTGGGTTCATAGCCACACCACGAACCTTAGGCCAGCAGTTCCTCTTCACTCTATACTTGTGGAAAGCATTACCAGCCTTAAGCAGAGGTTTCTCAGTCCTACCACCTCCAGCAACTTGGCCAATCATGGCTCGGCAACCACTTGGAACAATCTTCTTTGCACCCGATGGAAGCTTGATCCAGGAGGTGTCGTTATAATACAAACATAAAAAAATGTAGGGATTTAAACTTAATTTTAGAGTGAAAATATTAAGAAACATAAAATAAAAATATAATTTTAAATATAAAAAATATATATTAAATTTTATCGGGTCGGGTCGGGTACCCGGTAAGGGAAAACTCTCGGCCCGTGTCCCGGGAAATTTGCCGGGTCGGGTACCCGGCCCGGTCGGGTAATTTTTTTTCGGGAATTACCCGGTATTTTTGTTTCAAGTCGTCGGGTTTTCGGGTAGGGTCAATTGGGTCGGGCATTTTCTCCCACCCCTAAATATGGGTAAGGTTACATTTGATTCACTCAAATATGAGTAATGTTACATTTCGATCACTGGATTATGGGTAAGGTTACATTTGAGTCACTCAATTATGGGTAATGTTACATTTGGGTCATTTTTCATACTTAAAAAATACTACTACAAAAATTACATTTGGATCAATCCTTAAATGCTCAAATTTTTTATAATCTGTCTTTGAAACTCGGAAGAACTTTCACAATATCACACTTATCTATTTAAATATTATATTTGACAAGAAAAAATAGTCTATCATGAATTTCTCTACTCATCCCTTTATCAATTCAACTTTCTTGTCACTTTTATCAATTGAGTATTGTTATTATTTTTTAATTCTTTTTTCAAGTAGAGAGATTTTTTTAACAAAATGTACTTTTTGATGCTTATTTAGTATGTCGTAGTCAAATTAAATGTCTGGAGGGATTCGAAGCATTAAACCTCTAAATAAGACAAGGGTAATTATTGGATACACTAGTGGTAGAAATTAAAAGTTTCCACAAGCGCCTTAGTTTTAGGGTTTAGGAACTTAGTTTAGGGTGTATGGTTTAGGGGTTTAGGTGTATGGGTTTTGAATTCAGGGATAGTGGTTGGAATTTGCAGTTTAGGGGTATAATTTATGGTTTATAGATTAAAACCTAAATCCTCATCATACTACCATAAAAACTAAACCCTAACCCATAAACCTTAAATTTTAACCCTAAATCATACACCTTAAACTAGGCCCCTAATTCATAAAATAAATAGGTGAACAATCAAACTTAAATTCCTGAATCTGTCCCGACTTATATATATATATATATATATATATTTCAGTAGTTGAAAGAGAATTATACGTAATAATAGTATAGATATTATACTTTTATACCTTAAAAATGTGTTTTCAATTTGTGTAGGGTGAACGGGCATTGACCAAATGATTAAGGCTCACTTTAACATTGTTTTTGAGAAGTGCGGTAGAAAAATTAGTTTAAAAAGGTAGTTTTCAAAAGTACTTTTAAATTTTTTAAGTTTAAAACTTAAGTATTTAATATTACTGTAAAAAATGTTTTTAAGAAGATAAATAATCATTTTGGACATAATATTGTAAGTTATATATATATAATGATATTTAAATTTTTTAATGATATAATATATGAGCTTAAATTATTATAAAAATATAAAAATATTTTTATTAATAAATACATTTTTAACATTTGTACGTGTTTTATGAAAATTAATATATTTTAAATATTTTATTTAAAAAATTGACATGAATAATATATATTAGTTTTAAACTAAAAAAATAATTATTAATTATATTTTCGTAAAAATAATAAATTATAAATTATAAATAAACACAATAAAAATAAAGGTTAAAATTTTAATTTGCCCCCCAAAAGCACTTTTACAACCGTAAAAGCTAAAAAATTTAGCTTTTGTATTTGGGTTGAAAAGCACTTTTCAAAAATAATTTTTTCTCCAAAAGCTAGCTGTTTAGCATTGCTCTGCCTCCAAACCAGCTTTTGGCCCCAAAAAAATGTTTTAAAAAGCAATGCTAAACAGAGCTTAAATACGACGTGAATAGGGGTGCTTATTGAGTTGAGTAACTCGCAAACAACTCGAGCTCGACTCGGTTAAAACTCAATTAACACTCAACTCGAGTTGACTCGACTCGAAATCGAGCTCGACTCGAGATCTTAGCGAGTCAAGTCGAGCAAGGTCCAACTCAACTCGATAAGTTCGTGAGCAATTCATTTTTTATAAACAAGTTTATGATTTTTTGGTGGCCACCTTAAAAAATTATGTTACAAGAAGTTTAAATACTAGTCGAAAACTCTAGAAAAGTTCAGTGAACTGTTAGGTAATTTACCCATAAAATTTTGGTTTCAAATTTTCAAAAGATTTTGTATTCCCGGAAATTAAAAAAGTTAATTTGTATTAATAAAAAATTAAATTATAATAATGTGTATTTCTTTTTTATTAAATTCTTTCATTTTTCTTTTATTATTACATTATGTATAAAAAGTAGAAAAAAGGAAAAGTCTTCGGTTTCTACTGCCTATATAAAAAATACAATTGAAAGTTAAAACTCGAAATTCCTAAGACATTATCTCCTCTGTTGTTCATTGAAGATTGTTGAGAAATTAAAAAGAGTCTCACACTCGAATATTGACTTAATCTCTAACTCGATTATGACATGTTCGTTTATTTATCTTCTCAGACCTCACGTTTTCTTCTTTTTCTGAATTTATATATTTATATTAAGCTCTAATAGTGTCACTAAAATTTCCTTGTAACTAGAAAAAATAAGGCAAAAATTTTGGCAAGCTTAACGAGCAACTAGATTTTTTTTAACGAGCACGAGTCGAGCAAAAATTTTTCGAGCTTAACGAGTAACGAGTCAAGTCGAATAACATTATTTTTTTAACGAGTACGAGTTGAGCAGTACTCAACTCGCGATCGACTAGCTCGATAAGCACCCCTAAACGTGAATACTGATGGTTAGGGGTGGGAATTGTCGGGTACCCGGTTCGTCCGGGTACCTCTTTAAACGGCCCGTGTCCCGGCCCATTAAATCCGGGTACCCGTAAAATTCGGGTACCCGGGTAATCGGGTACCGGGTACCCGGTTCATATATTTTTTTTATTATTTTAAAATTAAAAAAATCATATGTTAAACACAAAAATTTTTTTTAAAAAAATTAAACTTAAAACTTAAAAGAATATAATACAAACATAGAAAAAATATAGGGATTTAAACTTAATTTTAGAGTGAAAATATTAAGAAACATAAAATAAAAATATAATTTTAAATATAAAAAATATATATTAAATTTTATCGGGTCGGGTCGGGTACCCGGTAAGGGAAAACTCTCGGCCCGTGTCCCGGCCCGTGTCCCGGGAAATTTGTCGGGTCGGGTACCCGGCCCGGTCGGGTAATTTTTTTTCGGGAATTATCCGATATTTTTGTTTCGGGTAGTCGGGTTTTCGGGTCGGGTATTTTCTCCCACCCCTACTGATGGTAGCGCATGCTGACTTGGCATAACGGAAGTGGATTTTAAAACGATGTCGTTGGGTAAATGGTCAAGTGCAAGACAAGCGTTGACTATTGACAACAGTTACAAAAGGTCAAACCCACGACTTCAAAGATTCCCAGCAAACTGAGAGTATTCAACTCCTTCAAAAATGGAAAAACAACATAAAACAAGTTCAACAATTAAAATCTAAGAAGCCAAAAAAAGAATCCCACTTGTGCATTTTCCCACGAAATTTACCTCCTTTTCTCTCCAGTCTCTTTCAAAACCCCCCTTTGTTGTTCGTTTGACTTTATTCTTTTTCTGGGTTGCTGCTGCTGCTGCTGCTGTATTTCGATTATTTCAAGTAAAACAAGCTCTAAGGTTTGATGGGTTTCTTTTCATTTTCTTCTGAATCTTTTAAACTATTATTTGTCATGTGGCCTTTGAGATTGAATTTTATTTTATTTTAGTATAAATGGCTAAGTACAAGGCTTACCTTTCTCATTTCAGTTCAATCTTTGTTCGACCAATGTTCTAAGCGGACCATCTGAAAATTCCCTTTTGATTTATCTGGGGTGTAGAGTTATCAAGTTGTAAACTGATTGATTGATTTATTCGAATTCGAAAAGCATCCATTTGTGTAGATCTGCTCTCGATTGTATCCGGGGTTTAATCGATTCAAACCGTCATCCTTTTGATTTATCAAGTTATAAACCGTTTGATTGAGCATCAGATTGCGGTGTTCTGTTCTTGATTGTTTTTGGGGTTTATTGAATCTGAATCACGATACTTTTGATTTGGCTGGAGTGTGGTTGTTGTCAAGTTGTACTGTTTGTTTGATTTCTTCGAATTCCGAAGCATCCGATTGCGTTGATCTGCTCTTGATCATATCTGAGGTTTATTGAATCCGAATCATGGTTTTGGGTAGTATATGGTTTAGGTTCTATATGTCATCAGCCCGTTGAAAGGCTTGGCTTGATTGCCTGGGAAATTACTTGGTGTTAAGTCGATTACTTGATTGGTTTGTTCGGTTTCTTTTGTGTATTCTTGACTTTGATATGGACGGATGTCAATCTACCATCCCGACATACGAAGGAGATCTTCATGTTGTTGCTGCAGCTCATCATATAGTCAAGGCATTAGGAGCAACTAAGAATCTCAGCGATGATTTGCGGAAAATCCTTGTCGATCTTGATGCTCATTTGTCAATGATAACTTTGAATACAGACAGCAAGGGAGGAAGGGGATTTGTGGATGTTGAGGAGCAACTCAAACAAGCAGAGAGAAAGATTCTGAGTTGGCAATCAGATCCGATGATGATATGGGATTCTGGACCTAGGGAAGCTTCTGAGTATCTCGAAGCTGTTGGTGAAATTCAAACACTGGTTGATGGTTTACGAGGGTTTTCCGTGCATGAAAATAGGAAGCAGAAGGAACTTCTTAATCGTGCAATGAGTGTTTTGCGGATGGCAATGTCTAGGCTCGAGGAAGAACTTATTCATATACTTGTTAAGCATAGGCAAGAGTTTGAGCCCAAACACATGTCTTCTCGATCTACTCGAAGGGATGTTGTTTATGATGAGTCATTTGTTTCGGTTGAAGACGAACCAGCCGAGGATACATCGAGCCAAAACTGCTCTAGTGATGAAATTGGTGAGTATATTGTAGATTTGGTGCATGCAGATGTAATTCCTGATATCAAGTCCATTGCAAAGGTTATGTTTACTTCAGATTATGGTCCGGAATTTTGTGAAGCTTTCATTGGTGTACGGAAAGAAGCACTGGAGCAGTACTCTGCCATTCTTGAAACAGAGAAACTTAGCATCGAGGATGTGCTGAAAATGGAATGGACTAGCATGAGTAGCAAGATGAATAAATGGACCTGGTCCATGAAGATAATTGTACAAGTCTATTTTGCTAGTGAAAAACGGTTATGTGATCTGATCTTAGGGGACTTCGGATCTGTTAGTTCGTTTTGTTTTCTTGAGATCTCAAAGGCAACAATTCTTTGCCTCTTGAACTTCGGAGAAGCCATAGCAATGGGGGCTCATCAACCTGAAAAGCTGCTTCGTTTGCTTGACATGTATGAGACTTTGGCAGATCTTCTCCAAGGCATAGATACATTGTTCTCGGAAGAGGCTTCTTCTTTTGTTCGGCTCCAGTTCCATGTGCTTCTGGAGAGATTGGGCAACTCTTCAATAGCAGCATTTGAGGCATTTCGAGTTGCTATTTCTTCTAATGGATCCTTATACCCCTTCCCTGGTGGTGGAGTTCACCCTCTCAATAAATATGTAATGAACTACATCAGGATGTTCCCTGAATATTGCAACACCCTCAATTTGCTTCTTAAGGACCAACATGCCGATGTTGCAGATCAAGTTACTGATCCAGATAATGGGCCAAACATGCCTCTTTCAACTTCTTGTCCCATGGCTTGTTGCCTTCGATCAATCACAAGTTCTTTGGAGTCCAATCTTTATAGGAAGTCACAACTATACAAGGATGAGGCTTTACAGCATATTTTCTTGATGAACAACATCCATTACTTGGTTCAAAAGGTTAAGGGCTCGGAACTCAGACTCTTCTTCGGAGATGAATGGATTCGTAAGCATAATGGAAAGTTTCAGCAGCATGCAAAGAACTACGAGAGAGCCACTTGGAGTTCGGTCATTTGTTTCCTCAAGGACGATAACCCAGGCTCAAGTTCCTTGTCGAAATCAACCTTCAAAGAGCAATGCAAGGGCTTTAGCAATACTTTTGAGGAGGTGTACAAAACCCAGACAAGTTGGTGTATCCCAGATCCTCAGCTTCGTGAAGATTTGCGAATTTCAACTTCACTTAAAGTAGTCCTTGCATATCGAACTTTCCTTGGGAGAAACCCAGCTCATATTGAAGACAAATGCGTCAAGCATACAGTAGAACATGTGGAAAATTTGCTCTTGGATCTTTTCGAAGGATCACCAAGATCGTTGCGCAATTCACGCAGATGGTGAACACTCAATTCACTCTTTCTTTCTTTGTCACTCATTTTCCGTTTTGGGAATTTTCTTTTTCCTGATAAAACTCTTGCTTGTCATAGATGTAAATGTGGTTATAATTAACATGTTATAGTACCAGCAGTTGGTTCTCTGATTGCATACAAATGGCTGAGCCTGTGTTTGTTTTGACTTTAAAAATAACACGCTTAGCTATCCTGCAAGTGTTAACCAATACTTTTACAATAAAATCAGTCCTACGCATATGATCTATCTCATTCTCTAGGATTGCTTGTGTTTTGGTTGCTGCTTTTCAGCTTGAGGATATAAGTATGCTTTCTACATACATCTACTCTATGTTACTCGGACTAGGGCTCGAGTGTGTGCCTGGTACGAGTATATATATTTTATAGTTTTTGATGCATTGGACACGACACTTGAAGAAAATGAAGAGTGTATACACGTGTGCCGATGATGGTAATTCGTACAAGGATTAAGCTTAAGAATCTGAAGTTTTCTTAACTTTCACGACTGCTTTTAATTTCGAGTGGGACGCCATTGATGCCCCCACTTAGCTGCTCCAGGTTTAATGAAAGAGTAAAAGCCCCATATGTTGCTAATGAGGCATATGATATAAAATTAAAGCATATTCATGGATTCATGCAGTTTTCATCAATGAGAAAAGGACCTTCACATTGAAGGTGTTAAATGTGCATGTGCATGTGCAAAATGCATGTTAGTGGTCAGTTAGGCACATCTTAGGATTTAAATAACGGCTTGATCCGAAACATAGACCTCAAATTGTCCAAACCCATCCATATTTGTAAATATTAGAGCACTCATCTCTGAGTAAGCTTGATACTCAAAACACATTTTTGGCAATTATTTTCTTCGCAATCGACTACCTGTACACTAGAGGTGCATCCTTAGAGGTCCTCTCGATGCTCTAAAGCCGATACATCCTTAGAGGTCCTCTCGATGCTCTAAAGCCGATACTGGTTATAATCTGAACTGTCTCACGAAGTTCTGTCGATATCTATTGCGTTTAAGAGATGATCCAGGCAAACTTGAACAAAGAACTTAATTTTGCATTGAGTTAAGAAAGTGGTTTCTGCATTTCAAAGTTTAGGTATCACTTACAAAAATAAGGTTCAACAACAATCTTAAAAATACATATGTTTAAAGGGTAGGCCTTTTTTAACTATTAACTCTTGATTTTAAAATATGTATAAATTGCAGATTTAATCACTATACTTTAATTTTGTCAATGTTAATACTTATATATTTTCAGATTTAATAAATTCAGTTCTGACCCAAATATGGCAGGGATAATATAAATAAATTACAAGGACAAATAATATCGAATTAAAGACATTAACTAAATCCATAACTCATGTATAATTTAGGGACTAATAATAGAATCTGACTAGTTTTACTACTACCTTTTGAGTCTGCATTGAAAATTTCATATTCGAAAAATATAGATATTAAAAATGACTAAATTCTTCGATACAAAAACGTTTTTATCTATCCTTTTCTCAACTGAAATTCTCCGTGCCGATCTTTTTCCCAGAGACCAAACACAAAAAAGAGAACAGTGATCCACGATGTGACATCGACCATACCGGTGAACCGATGTATATTTTATAAAAATTAATAGTCGGAGCAAAGTAGATATGCATGCATGAGAGAGAAAAATAAGCAACTCAAAACAATTTCAGCAATCCTCTGAATGTGTGCGTTTCATTCAAATCCAAACATTTGCATATTAAATGGTTTAGAATTATGGAGTATATCAGACAGGGCGATTGCCAAGTTCCTAAATTTCATACTAAAAAGTAACAAACAAGTGCAAGGAGAAAACTACACCATCGTAGTAACTGAATATGAGAGCACTCGAAAGCTCTTAGTCCCTCCTTAATTCCTTATATAGCCATAAGATCACCGTAATTGCGCATCAGAAGAATCGATCCGGCGAATAACCCAGCAGCTCGCAACAGTTTCTGTAAAAGGGGGTGAAAGAAACATCACTTCTAAGGATGCAAATGAAATTTGTTAGGTAGAACATGCACATAGACGAAACGAGAAATCTGAAACATGATCATATTGAGAAGCACGCTTTCATTTCAAGTAAAAGAAGCAAATCGATGAGATGGTATCGGAAACTTTTAAACCATGTTCAGATTTTATAACTCCCGGGAGTGCAACAGAAGGCTAAAGTGGAAGAACATTACAAGAGGCAACATAGATTAAAATGCATCGGATCTATTCTAATTGAAGTTACTCATGGAACCCTAAGAAATCAAATTTTTTAATTTTGAGAACAATAAAAATGGGAAGTGATCAATTGAAACAAGAATCTTATTTCTTATAATCTCTTTCGAGAACAATAAAACGGAAAGCGATAAATTGGAACATGAATTCGACACTAGAAGTTTATTAATTCTTCGCCAATAACCGAGTTCGCTCGCTTGAAACCACTACATATTTGATTTCTTCCCAATGAGTTCATATGTTACAATCCAAAGTTCCAAACAAGCCAGTTCGTATGTGCGTATACACACATAGCTATCCATAATAGAAAGTTTAATTTTTCGGAACCAAAAAATTCATTTTCCCCCCAATTCCTCAGATCAACGGAGTATTTTCTCTAAACAAATTCCCAGAAACCCAATATCAGGAAAACAAAATCATATTAAGACGCACGTAAATCGAAAGGCATAACAAAATAAAAGGGAAATAGAAAAAATGAAGAAAAATGAGATACCGTGTTTTGGGCCCACTTCTCTTCATCGTAGATTTGAGAGTACAAGAGGCCTTTCACCTTATCAAGAGAGATCATAGTGTCCGCCATTGCTCCGCTGAGAAATAATACTTAGCTGCCTTTGTAACCAGAGGGTTTATTTGGGACTCACTGTCAGGGATTAGGGTTTTATTGTCGAGACTCTAGGTTGAGAACATGACTTCTTTTTTTGATTAAATTTTGTCATTAGTCCTTATACTATCTATACATTATAGATTTAACCCTTACAGTTGACGTCCGTTATACAGGTACTTTTTAAAGTACAATGATTAAATTGTAAATGTGCTCATATTTAAGTGACCTGTAATGTATTTTACCCTTTTTAGCCAAATGATTTAGACGTTATCAAACGTCTAGAACAAAAACATATTCCGTTAGGTGTTACTAGAGGCGGGAAATTGACTCGAGACGATTTGAGATTAGATATCGACCAGAACAAGATGATTCGAACTTGATTCAAAATTTGAAACAAATCGAATCAAATGCGACCCAATTTTTAGTTGAACTGATATGGACGCAATTCGATTTTTCAACCTAACAGAATAGACCCGAACCGAAGGGACCATAACCGACTTCATCTGAACCGAAAGTAACCCGAACCGAAGTCAACTCGAAATAAAAAAAGATATTAAAATAAATAATGAAAGATTTGACGTGATTCGCCGCACAACTCACAAAAAAGTCAAATATAATATATTTATAAAGCCATATATGAGTTTAAAAAATTGGTTCGGCCTAAAAGCTCGACTGAAACATATTCATCTCTCATTGAACCGATATTGATCCGACCCGAAATCAATCGAACCGATGTGATTTGATCTGGTCCGATACCCGATTCGGACTAATACTCGACCTGAACTGAACCGAAATCGAACATGACCCAAACTGAACCCAATCCGAATGACTCGTCTGCCGCCTCTCAATGTTCCCAAAATATACTCTTTTTTCTGTGTCGAAACTTTGTTTAAAATAAATTAATATCTAATGTTTTATTCTGCAGCTCAAATCAAAATTTTTTGAGACAAACATTAACAATTTTTTATTATCCAATAAAAATGTAACATATAAAATATTTATGTTATTTTCTTTAATTCTATTTGAAGAAAAAAATTAGAAAATTTAGAAATCCCATAATCTTTAATACCTCTAAAAGACCTAGAACCTAACCTTAAAAACTATTTTAAATTTCTCCACTCAGACCACCGATTTAATTATCATTAATCATCATTGCTTTCGTCATACCTTCACAACTGAACATTTCATCATCTCATCGTCGAAATTGATGAATAAACCGTCGATTGTTCCGTCGACAAACATCCAACAACAAAAAAGTTAATTAGTTTCTAATCAACAACTAAAGGGTGGGATGTCGAACGACAAGATATGCGAGTTTTAGGTGGTGAACGATGAACCGTCGATAATAAAAATGTCGTACAGTGAGAAAGATGTGAATTAAGGGTTTGATTGAAAGAAATTAAAATTTTTAAAATTAAAATTTTTAAAATTTTTAAAAATTAAATAAATAAAAAATAGGCCACATTATAATTCAATGGCGATTTTTAATGAATGTTAACAAAAAAAAGTTAATTTGAGTTAAAAAAATATAACAATAGACATTATTGGGTTTGTGACACGCTCGAATCGATCACTGAAACCATCAAGAATGGTCGTAAATGTTTGGTGGTTGAATTGACTGAAATCGAAATAAAGGTAGACAAGTGACACAAAGATTTTAGAGTGGTTTGGGCTATTAACTCTAAGCACCTACATCCACTACCTTAGCACACCACTAAGGATTTTTCAATTTACTCAATAATGAATTCGTCTCATTTTACCGATTTAGGAGGAAACCGTTAGAAGCCTATCTTTTGGACTTAGATAAGATAGAACCAACTCTAATTTTTCTCTCAAGGCTAAGCTAGAACCTCTCCTTATACAATGGATTTGTTTGGTAAACTTAATAACTCACAAGGTGGGTGTTTACACAAATTTAAGCTCACACGAGAACAAAGGATTTACAATTAAGATCTCTCTAAAGACTATGCACAAGAGAATAGTAGTAAAATAAAAATTTAGACTATAATTCTCTTGACCATATTGCTTGGATGTTGTGTCTAACCTTCTTCAAGTGTTACAACCTTCAATTTATAGTCTCAATTGAGTTTGTTGTCGTTACTAGCCGTTACGGATATTTTGGAGCTGTTGGAGACTTTATTTTCCTCACTAAATGCAGTTCTGCACAGTGGCGAATGTACATATAACATAGGGTAGGCCCGTGCCCACCTTGAACTTTTTAAAGTTCATACATTTGCCTTCAGTTTTTAATTTTTTTTGAATTAGTCCTTAAATTTTTGTAATATTTGTGATTTGTGCCCACCCTGAAAATTTGAGATTTTATATGTGTTCACCCTCAAATATATTTTTGGATCCGTCACTGGTTCTGCAGACGTCCGTTTCGGAACGACCTTCTTCAGAACTAGCCGTTGAAGTCTGATGCAGCAAACTGTTTCGAAACGCCTCTGGCTGTTTCGAAACACCCTTGATATGTAACGAAACGGTAGCAACCCCGTTTTGAAACGTGTGACAGTTGGGCTGCAATTTAAAAAGTCGTTGGAAAATTAGCCGTTGGGAAGGTTTTGATCGTTGGGCGTATCGAAACACCAAAGAGGTATTTCGAACCGAAGCCATCTCCGTATCGAAACGGGCAAGCCCTGTTTCGGTACGTGTATTAACATTTTCAAAATGTTTCGATACATGTACACTGTTTTGAAACAATTACCTTGAAAACTCTAGTTCGGTTACTTAAAAATATTTTAAACCTTGTCAAAACCATTTAAGACATTCTCAAATTTATTTTCAAATTGTTTGGACTTAAAAATACTTTTAAAATCTTTTCAGTTTAATCCAAAATTATTATTCAATTATTATATCAAAACATTAATTTTCAGATACTAATTTAACGAAACAAAATTTACACATCTTACTTAAAAATATATAATTTGGGCACTTTTATTTTACGTTTACGCCGGTAATTTATCCATCAGTTTCAGTTTATTTATTTATTATTTTTCGCAAGCCAATTTGGATCCCCATTTTGAGTCCTCTTCTAAAAAATTCTCCGTAATCTATCAATGGCATCCAAAGTAAGCAGCTCCTCCGTCTTTCAAAGCCTGAAACGGTACATCAAGAAGCCATGGGAGATAACCGGACCTTGCGCCGACCCAGAGTACAGGAGCGCTTTGCCCAAAGCCACGGAGTACCGTGTTCGCTGCCCGGCAACCACTTTGCAAAAGCCCATCGTCCCCACATCTGACCCCGAAACCGTCTTTGACATCAAATATTACACCCGCGATCAACGCCGCGACCGTCCCCCGATCTGCCGCACCATCTTGAAAAAGGCCGACGTGGAGAAAATCATGAAAGATAAGACCTTCGATGTCAACGATTTCCCTAAGGTTTACTTGACGGCCAAAGTTGAAGAAGATTATAATGCAATTGGTGGAGGCTACCAGAAATAGGTCAGTCATATTATCGAAATTCTTAAAATTTGAGGCTTTCTTTAGCTGCTTGTAATAATCTAAGATGCGGGCTTTTTTTAATGAAATTTTTATCTTTTAAAGATTTAGGCATCGGTTAATTTTCTGATTTGAGATGCATGATTGGTTTATCAATATTAGTATCTGTGAAGGCTACCATAAGTAGGTTAGATTATCGAAATTATTAGAATTTGAGGCTTTATTTAGCTACTTGTGGTGTTTTAAGATGCGGGTATTGTTTTGTTTTTTAATAAATTTTTTTATCTTAGATTTGGCATTGGTTAATTTTCTGATTTGAGATGCGATGATTGGTTTATCACTATTAGTATCTGTGAAGGGCAAGGCTACCATAAGTAGGTTAGATTATCGAAATTATTAAAACTTGAGGCTTTATTTTGCTATTCGTGATGTTTTAAGATGTGGTGGGTTTTTGTGTTTTTTTAATGAACTTTGATGTTATAAAGATTTGGGTGCTAGTTAATTTTCTGCTTTGTGATGTGGGGATTGGTTTCTCACTATTAGTGATGATATTTCAACTAGATGACTTCTAAGATTGAGGATGAATGTGGTTTTCAAGGTTTTCCTAATTTATTAGGTTCTAGAAGGTTTAGTTTTGGATGGGATTGGGGTCATCGTGAGATTTTAAATGTTGGTATATGGATGTTAATGTTTGAAGGTATACTTCTATGAGATCTTGTATGTTGCTTTGATGCACTAGAGGTTGGTGACAGTACATTTCTTCATGCTTAGCCTAGGTCTTTCCATGTAGTTTTTCATCTATTCCGATTTATTGGCAAATTGTGATTATGACTTGGTAACATCAGTTGATCATCGTGGGATTAAGTTTAAGGAAGCTAGGAAATAATGCGGTAACTTGTGTCAGAATGTTCTCTCTCAAGATCCTTGGGAAGAAGAATTGTTCAACTCATTAAGCACTATATGTTACTTTTATCATGCTAAACCTTGGCATTGTTTGATTTCAAAGTGATTTTTTTTACAGTAATCCTATTTTTATATGCATGTTGTGTTTTGGACAATGCTTTTATCTTTTTCTTCCGGTTCACAATGACTTGTGCACCAAGTGCTGCAAACTTTAAATTACCATAGAATTCCTTGAGAAGCCTTCCACTGCAATTGTTCCAAGGTGGCTATCCTGTCTGCAGCTTTTAGTGTTAAAGCTGGTTATGTGTTATTAGTCTTGGAGGTCATCGATTTAAGAATTCCACAATTTAAACCAATATGTTGAGTTGTTGCTTGACGTACTCCATGGTGACTCAAATCTCGATTGAGCAATCATTTTACTTAGTCAAGGGTCCTGCTTAGAGGGCACTTTGTGACCTTCTCATTATCCATTGAAACCAGGGATGGAAAAGTTGGTGGGAGAACAGCAATAAGATACATTCATTTCTAGGCTAATTTAGTATCTTGCGGATGCTATCTATGAGGTAGTTAGACTTGCCCCTAGGGAATCTGTTGGGTGTCTTTTAGAAAGACTCAATCAACAGGATGAAACAGTGAATCTTTTTCGTGGTAACCTTGTCAAATCCCATGGCAAGCTTTCATTTCTGACCTGATGATGTTAGCAGTAATGGTTATCGATTCTACCGCATGTTCTTATTGTTTACACTCTAAATTTGGATCTATAAAGTCCCTCTCTCTCTCTCTCTCACACACACACACACACGCACATATTCTCTATCTTGACTGCAATGCAAAATAATGCTCTCAAGCATTTCTTTCGCCTTTGGTGGTGGACACCTTTGTTTATCTTTGAATTTTTTACCCACCATATTGTACAAGTTTAGCATCAATCAACTTATATTCATATTCTAACTTATGAAATAGAGGACTTAACTTTTTCTATGCTTACCTGGGATAAGGTCCCAAGGACCTTCTGATGTTAGCAGTAAAGGTTATAGATTCTACTGCATGTTCTTATTGTTTACACTCTAAATTTGGATCTAAAGTAAATTCTCTCTCTCTCTCTCTCTCTCTCTCTTACACACACACACACACACACACATTCTCTATCTTGATTGCAATTCAAAATAATGCTCTCAAGCATTTCTTTCGTCTTTGGTGATGGACGCCTATGTGTATCTTTGAATTTTATTCTCACCATATTGTACAAGTTTAGTATCAACTCATATTCATATTCGAACTTATTATGAAATAAAGGACTTCACTTTTTCTATGCTTACCTGGGATAAGGATAGATAGAGCAGAGTGACGCATTATGGTCCATATAATAAGACTATGTTCCCAGAGAAAAAAGTATATTTATGTTAGTCTATATTACTTGGACCCGGATGTGAATGTTGAATGTAGGTAGGTGTCCACTGGCCAGTACGATTATGATTAATTTTTTTCTCAAGATTTCCATGTATTTGGAGGGTTATTGGGGGGATCATAATTCATATCCCTACACCCATGTTTGATATGTGTCTGACACAGGCTTTTTAAGAAAATGAAGAGTTGAAGCAGTGTAGAATTGTTAATCGATATGTAATTCCAACATGTAATCTAATCTAGATTGTGTTTTATGTTGTAAACTAATACTACCGACTTCTAAAATTGTTTCTGGCATGTGCGCAGGCCTCCATGGAACCTGTGGAAATTTTTAATGTGCACCAGTTTTCTTATGTTTCGCTCTCTTGCTGGCCTGTCGTGGAACAATGTAGGCCATCTTAGCATAGCAGTGTCTGAGACTCTTGAAATTAAAGAGTATGCAGTGTCCAACATTAATAAGGTTATTTTCCTGGATTTTGTTTATTCCATTAATCGACATGTTTGCATTAATGTATAAAATCCAGATGCAACTGCAGTTGGATGATGGACGATGTGATTGACCAGTTCAAGTTTATATGATTTTTTGAAAACTTCTCTTGTTCTTAGTTTCATTGCTCCATGCTTCTATCTTTATGTCAATCCGAATCGGGTATGAGTATTGAATATGGATGGATACATGTTCGACATGAGTACGTTCAAGATTTTCATCGTTTCAGGTCATATATGCCCATATTCAAATCCAATTATGAGTTAAAATTGTGTCGTGCATGGGTTTAACAAATATGAAGAGTCTGGAATTATATAGTTTTGTTCTTCACTTGCAAGACAGCACAAAAAACATATATATAAAAGATAACAAACCGGATAAAATTTGCTTAAAACATGAGATTGTATATAAAATATCTCATCTTCCATATATAATATATATGTATGGTATCATAATCTGAGAAAATGTGACATTTTTTATGATATAACAAAAGGACTGCAGTTAATCTTATCAGTGAATAATTGAACTTCCATTCAAAGAAAAAATCAGACCAGAGGAAGAAAAGTGGTGAATGATGAAGACCTAACAAAGACATTTTTTGTGAACAGTTTACTTGGAAAACAGCTGACGCCTCCTACGTTGTTGATGGGATCGTAAATTACCCCCTTCGCCGATCACAATCTCGTTGACTAAATCCTTAAAGACCAACCGTTCAACATCTAGAACCATCCTGGAAATCTCGCCGTTGAAATCCGTCCAGCTTTCGGATCGGCACATTACATCTTCCCACAAGATGTTTTTCAGACCATCCTCCTCTTCCTCTACGTTGCTGTTTGATTTATTGACTTGAAGGTGCTCTATCTCCGTACAGAGTTCCTTCAGAAGCTTTTGTGCATTGAGGGTCTTCCTTGCCAACTTGCCGGAATTTATCCAAGGCTCCGGAGAGGCTCCAACTAGAGCCAACTTTCCAACAAGAATCTCATTAACCAAATCAAATATAAGCTTCCGATGGAATTTCTCGTGGTCCGGCTTTAAAACAGAAACCTTTCCGGAGTTACTATCTTCTTTCGATTGCAAAGTGCTTGCTTTGGTTTGCTCCAAAACAAGGAATAGCTCTGGGTTGATGGGATGACCTGATGGATGGAGCTGAAGCATGGTCGAGCCAGAACCTAGGTCTCTCAGTAGAAGGCCAGAGGCTAATAATATCTCGGAAATGTATCTGTGATCCGGATTCGCATTCTCGCAAAGTGATGCAATGTAATCTGTACTTGCTTCATCATGAGTGGAGTTCAGTCTTCTAAGTTTTTGGACCAAATACTCGATCTTCTGTAGTTTCTTGCGATTAATCTCCGAGACAGGACCAGTCCCCACACTGTTCGACAAGCAGTTATCTGCAGAGTTCCATTGCTCATCTTTGTGCCCGTCATGGAAACCTTCAGCAGCACCTGATACAATGAAGATATTCAAGTGAGATTCAGTTCATAGATCCCAATACAACTGTAATCTCTCTAATATGACCTAGGGACATATCATCTTGCATTGGAAAATACTGGAAAAATATGCATGCCACTGATGAGCATCTTCTTTCTCATTCCATTTGCTTGTTTGTTTTTTATATTGTGATTATTTTCTCTCTTTCGGTGTCATCCAGTCAGGAAGGGGTATGAAAGCTTAAAAGTTACTCGGAATCACTCCATTACAACAATAGCAATGGTGGGGACTGCAATGAAAGACGATGATGATAAATTTTCCATCCTTTTCCCTCGTGCACAATGGAAATGCATTACAGCCTAAAAGCTAAGGTAACTTATGAGGGAGATGTGAGTGGTAAATTTTTTAAAAAGGTTCCAAGGATAAGCAAATATGAATATTCGTTTAATTCACAAGAGTTTACATCCAAATTAAGCATCTTAGAAAACAGATGTGTTACCTTCTGGGATGTTCAATATCTGCTTTACTGGTGATGGAGCATCATCTCTATAGACTGACGTGTCAAGAACAGAAACCGGACTCGGATGTTCTAGAGCAGACATAGCAAGTTCAGCCACTGATCCATCCTCAACCAGTCTTGTTGATTTCTGAAAAAAAAAAGTGACATGTAAGGTAAGGTAACCAAAATGAACAATTCGATCAATGGCAAAGACTAGAGATTAATATCACTTACTTTCTGCATTATGCCAGAAGTTGAGTACTTGGCAGCATTCATGGATGGACTTTGACTACTATTGGTCTCGATAGATCGTTCATGACTGGTGACTTCCATATCAAACTTGGAATCCAAGGCAATATTGCTGTCTGATTGCAGAGAGATCTCATCTCCTTGGTGACTTGAAGTACATGATTCAGAACTTACCTGACTCAGTTGCTCGTCACATTGCTGCAAGTTGTGAGATTTTGGTCTACGTTTACCTCCGGGGGAGCTTGATTCCGAAATATTCCTGTTGGATTGTCTTCGGGGTTTGTTTGGATCAGATGGTGGAGTGGGCGGACGAGATCGCCTGTCCAACTCGAGCTTTTTTTGCTGCAGTCGTGGGCTCCTGGATCCTCCTGAACTCTTTACTGAAGTTGTTGTGCTTTCTTTTGGAGATTTTGTTGAAGACTGTATGGATCCAACATTCCTACTACTAGCTCTCTTATCAGTAGAGCTGACAGCCGAAGTGCTTTGACTGCTTCGGGCAGTATGATCTCTAGCTGATTGACTACTTATCGAACCTCGTTTATTATCAACAGATGCCCCACTCCGAAGCTTGGGGAGACTGGAAATGTCATCTATGGGAACTACAGTTGAAGCATGCATACCACCTTTGTCAATGAGTTTTGCAGGTTTCATGATCACAATAGGAGATTCATATGTTCTTGTAGAATCTGAACCTCTAGTTGTTGAAGTGTTGATGCGAGTGTTCTGCAGCCTTCGCTGACCTCTCAGATTCTGACCAGGGCTTGTGCATTTCGGTTCAGAGTCTCTTTCAGACACCAAGTTTGCAGTTTGTTCTTCTTTCCCAGTCTCGAGGAGCCCCTTTGCTTGCATTGCTTCGAGTATCTGTTTAAGAGCTCTGAGATCCTTCCCGGATTGTTTAAACTCTAGGTCTTTCAATCTTTTCTCGATCTCACTATAAACCGAAGGGGAAGAATTCGGAGTCTTGGACGGAAGTTTTACATGTTTAAGAGGTTGTTTCTGAGAACCTCGAATTCCATCCGCATGTCTCCATGGTGCTGGCTCAATAGGGAACCTTGAACTGGAAATAGGCTTCATGATCATATTGGGACTTTTCCACCGTGGTGAAGTTGGATCTTTTAAAGAGCTTCTTGCGCTGTTAGAAGTTTGGGTTGTCCTGTTCGGATCATTGGACCTAAGAGGCTGCAAGAAAGGATTGTTATCCTCGACACTGCAGGTTTTCACCACTCCTAACTGCACATCACCAGCCGAGGAAGAATCCGGCAGTGGTCCCAAGCCCATCAGTTTGGCTACAATATTCGGAGGGCGTGTCTGGTTTCCCGAAGGTTGCGGTGGATTAGTAACCCTGCCGTTCAAGTTGTCAATATTATGGAAACCTTTAGCAAGGTACTTTGAACCCTTCAATGACCTTTCTCTACTATCCAAAGAAAGTCTTGGCTGCTCTTTAAGCTTTGGTGAAGATTTGAAGGTGTCCCGTGATTCAAAAGATAAACGATTAGTCTCCCTTCCATCGTAAGAAAATCGAGGAGTGTCCCTTGACATTGAATTCCACGAGCCGTTTGCTTCAGATGACCTTGGGAGTTGTCTAACTTCATTGTTGTAGTACCAAGGTGCTTCCTGAAGTTTTGCAAGAACTCTAAGAGACTCCTTCAGATCAGCAGACACATTTTGCTTTCCGTTGATTCCAACACCGTAACACCCATCCATTGAATTTGGAATCGGAAATGGCCTCGGCGAATCTCTATGCTTCACGGTACTGCCCAATACTTCCTCCCTGGTCGTTGTTTTAACCGATAGTCCTCTAGCTTCTCGGTACATCGAGTCCTTGACCACATCTCGAAGGTCAATGCCTTGTGACCCTAAATGCAAAGAAGTACTTGGTTGGTTCATCATGGTATCCCGAGACGGAGTTTCGGGAAAAAGGATTCTATCAGAGGAAGAGGCCTCTTGCTGAGCTATCTTGTTACAATCCAGTGATGACATGGAAGACGAACATGACGATGAAAACGAGGCTCTCGAAGACTCTGTGGAGATTCTTTGTTTCTCATACAGGGTTCTTTCCGTATTCGTTTCCTGGAAACCAAAAGACTGTAAAGACAGATTTCAACAACTAAGAAATGAACCACAAAACACAGAGAAAATTGCTGGGAACATACAATTGATGCGTGTAGTTGGTATACATTATTCAGATCACCTTCTAGGATTCCATTGTTAAACCGGGAATTCCCTGTAAACACGATCAGATTGTACTTTAGACCGCACTCGGATTGTTTTTCGAAGCAAGTTCACAAAATACCAAGGAAAACAGAGATATCAGAAACTATGAAGAAATCTGAAACTGCGGAAATAAGGGGTTCGATAATCTACATATAACTCTTGAATAAGAGTTTCAGAAAACAACATAATTTTCAACAGTTGGAATTGAATTCCACCTGCATTCATCAATATACACACAGATAGCAGTTTGAAATCAATACAACCTGTTCGAAAATCGGCCCCTCGATATATCGTATTATACATAAATATACATCGATCATAACATATTATTCATTTAAACCAGAGGACCTAACATTAAATTTAGACAGAAAGCATAAAAATACAGATGACACAATTGCATTCATTCCTAAGAGAACTACCTGCAGCAGGAAGTTTCCGATGGCTCAGGCGCTTCGCGGTGATCATATGATGCCGATCGAAGATCTGGAAAACCCCGGTCATGCATCCAATTTGCTTCTTCAAATCCGGGTTTTCATCTGCCAATGAATGTAGCAGCTTCGCAGCCATCTTCGACTCGACCGATAGAAAACTTGGAAACTCCTAAAGATTCATCAGCCTTTCTCCAAACACTTGAATTGCAATCATCATTTCATCATTCACCATAGATTCAGATCATTTAATCTTTAAAACCAATGAAAAATTTGATCTCTTTAGCCTCTTTTTACAATTCACCCTTCAAAGATGATCCAAATTTCAACACACGGACTACAATCCTATCCCCCCAAAACCAACCACTGGTTTGATCCTATACAGCTCAAAAGCAAAAGCTTTTGGCTTCCCACAATATCAAATTTGTCTTTTTGCCATGAAAATCTTCAAAAGCTCAAACTTTATTTTCTCAGCAACCAAACAGAACTGCAAGAAAGAGAAAGAAAGGTAAAACTTACTAAAGAAACATAGAACCATATATCTCTAATAAACATATATACATATATAATACCTTATTAAACTTCACAGGCAAACCAGACAATGGAATGCGTACTATCTGGCTATCTGCTAATACAACCAAAAAGGAAGGAAGAAAGGAAGGGACCCAAACACCCTATTTCACAAATATATATATATCCACACACACGCATAATCAACAGTTCGTATATGGCAATACCACAGTTTATGTATTAGCTTGTAAGAAACTAAAACCAAAAAAAGAAGCTACTGTAAGAAATACTGTAAAAAGGAATATCTTCAGATCCAAGAAGGATTTTAATAGGAAAAAAATGGTGTCCCTATGACAAACCCAGAAGTGAATGGAAGGTTTGTTAACACCCATTCTGGTCAATCATAGCCAATTAAAATATGCTTTATATATATTGCTTTTTTGTACGTGAGAGGGTCAGAGAAGAGGAAGTAGACACTGGAATATTACATACTATCATAATGTTATACCAAAACATAATTAAAATTTTACATAAAATACAATAGAAATTTAATCTAAATACTTACATATGATGTATCAAAAATATATATTAGTTAAAACATTGTTAAATGTTGTAAAATAACTTTACCTAATAATTATTTTGTTAATGAAAGTTAAGGAATGTAAAATACTTGAAAAAATATAAGAAGTAGAAAGCAAATATACCAAATCAACTAGAGGTGAATGTATGGTCTTATCCTACACATGCATGTGCGAAGAGCATGTGGGTGGGTCTACATCTGTCACTGCATTGCCATGTGATTCTGTCAGGATTTCCAAATAAAGAGACCCTAATCAAAATTAGGATAGGGATTCCAACCCTTTTTTTATTCTCAATCTTAAATGGTTAAATATACAAATTGGTTTTTGAATTTGGTTCTTTTTCTCAATTTGGTCCCTTATTAACCCTTCAACCCTTGAATTTGGAAGACGTGACACAAGTTAGTTTGTAATACTAATCTTGAAGTTTTAAAGAATCTAAGAAAGAAACATTTAAACTTGATAAATTTTATCAAATTGGTCAATGAACTTTTGATTTAAAATTTAATTATAATTAAATTTGAATTCATTTAATAAAAAATAGTATGATGATTTTAATGCATTCTATTGAACCAGAATCTCCCTCCATTAATCTTAAACTTCTAAATTTAAACCTTAAATTTTAAGTTCTAAACCTTTAGAATATAAACTATAATTCTTAAAACTAAAAAAAATGGGAAAGAATAGGAAAGAATAAAATGGTCTTTTTGGAACTTCTTGCTTTGTCTTTGCATCTTTGCCAACTCAAAATAATTAAAAATTAATTTAAGCCTGTAGAATCACCATACATGGTGACCACAATGTCCTACATGTTGTTTTATTTTTTTATTTTCAAATTAAAAACATTAATTGGACAAAAATACATAATAATAAATAATGGGTTTTGATTTTTTTTAAAAAAAATTAATTGAAATTAATTAAAAACAAGCATATTTATACAAACTGAATTATAAAATATATACTTCGAATAATGACACAAATTTATAACCGATGTGATTTAAATCTAAATAAAATACATAAAACTTCTTAATACTTGGCTTTGAATTTTGCCAAAATTATATAAAAAGAAAAGCTGAAAAATGCAAATATGGGTAATCTTTAGGGCACATGGCCGCTCTACCAGTGCCCACCGGCCACCACTCTCCTACTTTGTCAACCTTCGGCTTGTTTCTTTCATTACATTACTTTCTTAAGAAAATATTTGTTTTTCATTTTTAAAAAATTACATATAATAATAATAATAATAATAATAATAATAATAATAATAATAATAATAATAATAATAATAATAATAATAGTATTTCTGGTTGGAAATTCATTATTCAACTCTTCAACTACTTTTTAGTGGAATTTGACTTGTAATAAACATAAATAGATATTTTTGTTATTGTATTATTATTTACTATTTTCTAGTCAATGAAAGATTATTATAATGACAAAGTTAATATGATATTTTTTTTAAATTAAGGGGATATAATTAAAATGACATAAAAATAGGGCTTCATCTTTATCAACCCCTTATGGGTATGTTAATATATTTCTTTACTCCTTTTATGCGATCGTTTTTATTATGTTCAGAATCATCTCTATATATGTATATAAAAAATATTTGATATGTGAGATTCACTAATTGACCGAATGGTCAAGAATGCTCATGTCGTCTCACTTTATGTGAGTTCGAATCTTAACATTTGTCTTAAAAACGTAATATCTCTCTACTTAATAAAAATATATTTGATATGCATGTTGTGTAAAATTTAGACTCTATAACTTTGTTTATTTAAATTTTATATTCAAAATACTAAAAATCTAAACTCTAAACATTAAATTTCAAATCCTAAATTCTAAATAAACATATAAATTCAAATAAATATGTAGAGTACAAATTTTACATAACTTGTATACATTGTATGTATATAAGTTAAGATGGTTATGAACGAAACAATGTGCATGGATTATTTACCTACCATAATAAATTGGATTTGAAATTTGTGAATTATTAGGGTGGGGCCCAAATTAGAGAGTTGGGATGGGCCCATGAGATTTGTGACTGTCTTAAGAAAAATATTAGGAAACCAATAACTACTCCATTTAGAACATGTTTAAAGGCATATGCAATTCAATATGGAACCTTAGTTTACTTGGAAAATACCTTTTTGCATAAAACAAAGGTAAAATGATAAAAGATGCCTCAACGTTTGCATGTTTTGTTATTTGGTTTTTATTCTTTTTTGAGAGTAAATAATTTTATTATTTTAATTTAGTCCAAATATGCTTTTATTAGATGGAAACCGTAAGTCAACTGACGGTCAACGACTGATTCTGACTGGACTTGCCACAGGTTAAGATCGGCTGACGTGGTATATGCCACGTCATATTTAATTTTTTTTTGTTATACCATCCTTTATGGTGACACATGGTTGACTATCATGCTGAGATGTGGCCGAACCGGATGTTGACACGTGGTGAATATGATGCTGACACGTCAGCATATTTTAACACGTGGCAAGTTTAGTCAACATCAACCGTTGACCGTCAGTTGACTGGCAGTTTCCATCCAATAGAAGTATATTTAAACCAAATTAAAACGTTAGGAGTTATTTGCTAAAAAAAGAATAGGAGGCCAAATGACAAAACATGCAAAAGTTGAGGGCATCTTTTATCATTTTGCCTAAAACAAATTATAAGGGAAGGTAAAAGGTTGATGACGATTGCATGAGCATATATACTTGAGCAAGTAGGGGTGAAATCGAGCCGAACTCGAATTATTAAAAATGCGAGTTTAATTTTGATTTTGAGATTGGTAGTTTGATTTCATTTTGATTGAACTTTATTTTTGAAATTTAATTTTGATTTGAGATTAGAAAAACCAAACTATTCAAATTTACTCGATTTAACTTTTTTTCATCTTACTAAAAATGAGCTCAAATTCAGAAGTTTTGGAATTGTGGATACATAGCGAAGACATACCAAGTATAAAAATGAATTCAATTGTTTACATTCAAGTTAGAGCTTGAGTTTGAATTGATATTTTTCAATGATAATTGAAATTTTGTATGTTAAAAATGAAGGAACTCAATTAAGTTTCCAGGGTTACTCGAATTGAGTATTAAAACACTTATTTTTTCAATACTTCAAACTACTCGAACTGGACTCGATAAAGAAGTATTAGGACATAGCACCTTTAAACCAACCCTATTGATACTATTCTTGACCCAATTGTGATATCCAAGGCTGGGTCTATCTCGATTTGGCCCAATAGTTTTTGATTTTTTTTTTTTATCCAAGGGAAATTGGAGAAAGCCTTGGCAGCTAGGTCAATTGACACTAAATCTGGGATTTTTTTATACTTTTTTTTTACCGTGGAAGAATGGGATTGATCCACGCCGACACGTGTGCTTTCTTCAATGCAAATGGTTGGGGTTGAGTTTAACGTATAATATGTTTAAGGTGCGGTTAAAAGACGATAAAGTTCGATACTTGTTTAAAAATTTAAAATGTTAAATTTTTTGATATCATTTTAGTTTTTTTTTTTTCGTTTTTTTACAAGTATATAAAGTTATCCAAAAAATTAAAATGTTATAAAAAATTAAGTATAAAAACTTGTCAATAAACATAAAAAATTAAACTTAAAATATTATTAAAAAGTCTAACATTTTAAATTTTTAGATAAATTTTAAAAATTATCTTTTTTAACCACACGCGACATACCTGCCCAATGGTTGGGGTTGGTGGAATCTTTATTCTTCAGTTTTACAGAGTAGTTAATTAGGGGTAGTTCTGCGGTACGACAGCCTAATATAAGGCTAATATACGGTGTTACCGGAAACATCATAAAGAAATACCGGAAACATCATAAGATATACCGGAAACATGATAAGATATACTGGAAACATGGATTTCGAAAGTATCGATACTTTCGAAATCAACATATCTAAAAGTATGGATACTTTCGAAAGTATGGATACTTTCGAAATCAACATATCCAAAAGTATCGATACTTTCGAAATCCATGTTTCCGGTATATCTTATCATGTTTCCGGTATATCTTATGATGTTTCCGGTATTTCTTGATGATGTTTCCGATAACGCCGTATATTAGCCTTATATTAGGCGGCCGCATGCTAGAAAACTCCGTTAATTAGAGTTTAGCACTGTTAAAGCTGGTTTTCCACTTGACAGCAGAGAAAACATATGTCGACTCGGACAATGACAGTATGACACATTATTGGTGGCATCAGCTGTATACAACCCTGCTTCTCCCGTTAGGGTTTTGTAACTTTCAAATCCTAAATGAATTTTGAATGGTGATATTTGCATAAAAAAAACCTATTTCTTTCTCCTCGGTTTAGCCCTCTTTTCCTTTCATTATTTGCATTAAAGGGTCTTGTAATTTTGGGTATTGGTCTCACTTAATTTATTGAGTATAATATAAATAATATTTATTATAATGATATAAAATTCCAATACCTCATATTCTTCTCTGAACATGTTTATTTATATTATTGTTTGTTTTAATTGAGTAAAGCAATTAAGCACACTAACTTCCCATAACTTTTTCTTGCTCGGCAATGATTTATTATTAGGGTAAACTACATAAATGGTCATCGAACTTTTAGGGTAGATTCATTTTGGTCACCATACTTTTAAAATATTTGATAAGAACACCCAACTTTTAAATCGCATTCGATACAGTCCCTCCCGTTAACTCCGTTAAAGTTCACGTGCTTTCCTTAATAAAAATGGGCAAACTACATCAATCATCACCCAACTTTCTTCTCACTCCTATTTTGGTCACTAGAGTTTAACAGTTTAATAAATTAATTTTCGAATTGTTCATATTTTGGCCACTCTAAAGTGACATGGTTATACAAATAGAAAAATTCGATTAATCTTTTACAAAATCCGGGTAATGATTTTTTTACTTTGCTTATTAAATTTACCATATTTGATATTTTAATAAGCTAAGTAAAAAATTATTACTCGAATCAAATTATCCGGTCAATCGATTATCTGATTTAATTGTTACAATATAAGATCGAGAATTGAATAATCTGAATTTAGCAATTAACCAAAATAATTTTTAAGACCAATCGAACCCGATCCGATACCAAAATAAAATAATATATTTTAAAAATTTGTACCGAAACCGGATTTGATTAATCCTTAAAAAATATTTTGGTTAAAAAATCATTACCCGAATTTTTTAAAAAATTAACCGAACCTAGTTTCGGTACAAATTTTTAAAATAATTTTTATGGATTAACTGAACCAGGTTTCAGTAAATTTTTTTAAAATAAATTATTTTATTTTGGTACCGAAATCGGGTTCGATTAATCCTTAATAGTTATTTTGGTTAAAAAATTAGTACTCAGATTTTATAAAAGATTAATCGAACTTGATTTCGGTACAAAATTTTAAAATAATTTTTAATGATTAATCAAACTAGATTTTGGAAAAAAATTAATTATTTTATTTTGGTACCGAAATCGAGCTCGATTAGTCCTTAAAAATTATTTTGGTTAAAAAAATCATTACCTGGATTTTCTTAAAAGATTAATCGAACCCGATTTCGGTAAAAAAATTAAAATGATTATTTTATTTTGGTACCAAAATCGTGTTCGATTAGTCTTTAAAAATGATTTTGGTTAAAAAATCAGTACCCAGATTTTTTAAAAGATTAATCGAACATGATTTCGGTATAATTTTTTAAAATAAATTTTAAGGATTAATTGAACTTGATTTCGGTAAAAAAATTTAAAATAAATTATTTTATTTTGGTACCGAAATCGGGTTCGATTAGTCTTAAAAATTATTTTGGTTAATTGCTAATTTCAGATTATTCAATCCTCGATCTTATATTGTACCAATTAAATCAGATAATCTATTGGCCGATTAATTGAATTATTTTACTCGAGTAATATTTTTTTACTTTCCTTATTAAAATATCAAATATGGTAAATTTAATAAGAAAATTAAAAAAATCATTACTCGGATTTTTAAAAAGATTAATCGAATTTTTCTATTTGTATAACCATGTCATTTGAGAGTGGCCAAAATATGAACAATTCAAAAGTTAATTTATTAAATTGTTAAACTCTAGTTACCAAAATAGGAGTGAGAAGAAAGTTGGGTGATGATTGATGCAGTTTACCCATTTTTTTATTAAGGAAAAGCACATGAACTTTAAAAGTCCGACCTTATCGAATGCGAATTAAAAGTTGGGTGACCTTATCGAATGCGAATTAAAAATTAGGCGACCTTATCGAATATTTTAAAAATATGGTGATTAAAATAAATCTACCCTAAAAATTCAGTGACCATTTATGTAGTTTACCCATATTATTAATTTAAGAATAAGAGTCTAACCTCATTAAAAACCTCTGTATAGAGCACCAAAATCACCTTCCAATTGCTTTCCAGCCCTTCTCTTCCTCAAAATCCTTCCGCTCAACTTGATTCAACATTGCTTCATTCACAGTGATGTAAATAGCAACAACTCTCTCTAATAACCACCTAAAGAATTGCACCAAGACATAATAGTTAATACCCACCACCAAGAGAACGCTACTACCACCACGCAAAGTAAGAGATAAGAGATGATTGTGGAGTTACCACCAAGCTTGAAACATCTCTTGCTTAAGTGCACCGTCCATCGCAAGCATACCAACATTTGAGAGGCAATGGGTCGATGGTTTTTGATCTGAAGTAGCACAAGGAACATAGATGTTGACCACAACAGATTCTTCTCTACTCTCTCACCATTTTCCTTTCAAATATATGTAACCAGACCATACCTTTTCATCCTCAATTCCAAAGCAATTCCAGTTCATCATCAAACCACAATCTATTGACTTCTATTTCAAAAATAGATGTTTTTTTCGTTTCCTAAACAAGTAGCATTTCAACTATGTTTACCCTCACAAGCCTCGTTACTGTCATTACCCTTAAACTTGACCCCAATCCTCCCATATTCTACGTTAAAATTTGCTTCTCGCCTTCTCGTTTTCCGAAAGCCATAGACATGTTGTTATCTCCCATGGCTTCACAATTGTATTTTGTTGTGACATGACAAACGAAAAAGAAAATAAAACAAGCAAGAACACAAGAAATTTAACAGTGTGCTTACATCCTCGGAGCAAAAAACGATTGTTTTCTTTTATTCAATCAATGGCCCTTAAGTTACAAATAGCACATCTATTTATAGACCTGAATACATGGTCACCAAGAAACCTTATTCAATAAAATCTCCTACTTAAAATAGATTTATACTCATATAAGTAACCAAACCTGATACAATTACAAAGATACTCCGTACCGTATCGCAGGGGCTTCGCCCCCGCACCCCTAACCCATTTAATCCAAGCACATTTAAACCCATCAAACATGATTCTCAAAGCATTTTACCTTTTTATTCATGTCCAAAGTTAAGGTTTGGAACCATTTTCATGGCCATTTTTATACCGTTCAAAAAGTATGTTATGTACCAATATCAGTCTCAAATGAAAGCACCCGGGAAACACACCTTCAACATTGTAACACCCGGGTTTGGGGTCGGGTGAAATTAATATTAAAATAATGTTTTGGGTTTCAGTTTCATAATTAAAATAATATTATTTGGGCTTCGTGTTTTCAAAACAAATATTTTATGTTGGATCCAATTTTAAATTGAAAACCCAAAATTTCATGGATTTTGGAATAGTGGAAGATGACTATTCTCATTAACGGCATTATTGTAATTACAAGCCCTTGAAAAACAAAAACCCTTTTTTATTTAGAAGACCACTTTAAACTCATCTTCTTCCTTCACCTATTCTCCCTTCCAACGTGAAAAACCCCTTCCCATTCAAGATTACAATTTCATCATCTCCCTTGCTCTTTGTTGGTGATTTTTGAAAGGTAAATACGTTTTTGACTTGTCCTTACCTTCCTCTTCATATTGGTACCTTTAGTTTTCAATGAAACCAAGTATTTTGGGTTTTGGTTTTTTCAAAGATTTTGATAAAGGTTGTAGCTTTATGGATTTTTAACTAAGCTTTTGATTTATTATTGTTAGATAAGTTGTTTGTAAACCATAAGGTCCAACATATATGATTTTTAAAGGGGTTTTATGATGATTTTCGGATTTGGGTTTTATAGGGGTTTTTGAAGGGTTTTAAGTTTGGTTTTGGGGGTGTTTTATGAGGGAATTTGTTGGCTAATGGTTAGGCTATGTATAAGGGTTTTTTGGGAGCTTTTAAGTTTGTTAAAAAGGTTGAAATCAAGGGTTTTGGGTTGTGCTAAAGGGCTGCTCGGGAATGAGGTTTTGGGGATTGCCTTTAGCTTGAAATCTTGTGTTTTGTGCTTGGTTTGTATTTCGGGTTGGCTACATTGATTTGTGAACTGATTTGAGGTTGTTTTGATTGTGTTGAATTGATTAGAAGCAAGAATTTGTGTTGGTGAAGCCTCGGGAACAAATCCGGAATCGTTGGAAGCTTGATCGGCTAGTGTGTTGAGCTTGGAATAGTCGGTGAGTGGTTAAATGTTTTAAATTGATTTTCAAGGTTGGTTCAAGCATGTGGACTATGTTGGGCTTGGTAGACCCACCTAGAGTTGGGATTAGATTGGTAGTCTAATCCCAAGCTTTAGTTAGAGACTTTGGTTGAACTCTAATTGTTGTTTATGCCTCATGATTAATTGAGGTTGTGGTGGTTATGTATATTGTGTTATACATGTATGTTGAGGCATGGTTTTGATGCATTGTGATATGCATGTGGTTTGTGCATGATGGTAATCCTGGTGAGTACGTGCTAAGAACGGAAGTTGAAATGAAATGGTGTTGCGAAAGATTATGAATTGTGTTTAGTATTGGCACTAGTATGCTTGGGTACAATGATCGATCATTAGGATGTTTAGTGTGCACACGTGAGTCAAAATGCGCGCGTGGTCTTGGTGATGGTAGTCATCAAGATGGAGTACGGGTTCGCTCGGAAATTCTTCTTATATATGTTAGTCGGTGATGAGTGTAATCTCATCGACGGGGCGTGAGGATTCCGCGTGAAACGATTATGAGTGTAATCCTACCGTAAGGTAATGGTTGTGTTGGATGTGAGTTCCAACGGTTATCCGCGTATTCGAGTCATAGCTAGGTGCCAATATGGATTAATATATGTGTCTACATATGATGTGGATTTGGACTGGTTGAGCATGGCATAATATTGAGTTTATGTTCATGCATCATATATATTTTGGCTCATGTGGATTTGGAGGTAAGGTCATGCATTTTACCTTAGTTGTTGTTCGTGCTTGGACCCTACATTGTCGAGGTTTGATTTAATGAGCTACCCTCACTAAGCTTTATGCTTACGCTCTCTTTTGTTCGACAATGCAGATTCGTAGTTCTTGGGTTGCTTGCACTAGGAGGGCCCCAAGTGTGCTAGTTTGGCTTTTGAGTTTATCAAGTATGAACTTTTATATTATGAGATTGTAATAGTCAAACAATGGGATTTGAGCTTTTTGATGTATGTTGATGTTTGGTTTTAGGAGCATGGTTAGACTCCTTGTTTTGTGGATGATATGTTTAAGGTTGCTTGCCTAGTGTGTTGGCCTTGTGCCCCTTATAGATGCTTAAGTGTATGCTCTTATGAATGCTACGTGTGTCTCTTTTTGAGTAAATGCTTGAATCCTTTGGATGTATGTTCCTTGTTCGTTTTGAATGACTCGTATGTTGTTCCGTGGATGTTGGATGTTGTATGTATGTTTGCATGTGGCTAGGGAAGTCTTAAATTGCATCTAGAGTTGTGTTTTGGAGTCTTTGGTTGCAAATTTTAGTGTTGCAGTGCAGGGCGTATCGGTACACCCAATGGCCGTATCGATACGGTCCTACACTTTGGGACTCAAGTTTGGCCTAGCGTACTGGTACACGGGGGTGTATCGATACGCCAAAGCCTCTCTGGAAATCTGAGATTTTGGCGAGATTTTGGTGTATCGGTACGGGTCTAGGGTGTATCGGTACGGTCTTGTATCGTTGACCGTGAGAAGTTGACCAGTGAGGGCGTATCGGTACGGTCAAGCCGTGTACCGATACGGTCTCCCTGGGTTGACCTTGGTGTGTTGACCTAGTCAAGGCGTATCGATACCCTCTTCTAGTGTATCGATATGGCCTGCTGTGAAAGTTAAAATGGGATGTTCTAATTGTATGTTTGTTGTTTCGCCTCGCTTGTTGCTTTCGCTGTCGTTATTTCACATAAGAGGTATTAACACATCTAGACAAGATAATAATTAAATGAAAAAGTTTTCTCGGGTCGGTAACCGAAGCGGAGCCTTAACGGGTTTTGCCTCGGTTATCCTCGTGTAGCCCACTCAGGTCGGTCAGTCGCCCAGAGCGGGACGAGGGGGCTACAAGCATGCCTACCAAGCCATTTCAACTTCTTAAACAAGTGTTGGAAGTATTTTCAACGTGTTTTTAATACAGTGTGCAATGTCTCGTACGTGCCAATATCAATCTCAAATGGAAGATAAGTCCTAATACTACGTATATAAGCTTAAAAATTACCAAAATTGTCGGGCTAATGGCACGATAAAATGCCTCGAACATGTCTATACACCCTTGTATTCAACCATGGATTTTCGAAGACCTCGCTTTCTTGAAAACGCGAGGTCTATTTTAATTTAAACGCGATATTATCATTTTCTCTGCGACCTCGCGTTTCTCGTAATGCGAGGTCGCATCCACTAATTTTAAATTTCAAAATATGAAAAAGTGGCTCACGTCAGACAAAACTTACTTTTTGTATCACGCGAGGTCTATAATCGCATTGTGCAAAACGTGAGGACGCCTTACGTGACAGATTTGTGATATTTTTTTACATAATTTTGGCATAGAATTATTTTCATAAATAAGTATTTAAAAGGGGTTTTAATATAAAATTGCCTTTATTAGTATTCGTCGTCTGACATGTTAGTAATGAAGTCGAAAATAAAAGTTTTATATAATTAAAAAGTTTTATTCCATCCAAACCCTAGAACAATTATTATTATTTAAAAGAAAATATTTTATTAACCCAAGCCTACCTTTCTGAACCCTAGCTTGGCAGCATCAACAACAATGGCAGCCGACGAGGAAGTGGTTGATCATTTGAGTGCTTTACCCGATGAACTTGTTTTGCACATTCTTTCTCTTCTCCCACCACTACAGCAAAACAATTCTTTAGCGGCGTTTTTTTAACTCTATAGCGGCGTTTTTTAGCGCCGCTAAAAACTTTCTCGGCGCTTAAAAAAGCGCCGCAAAAAACGCCGCCTAAAGTAGCGTCGCAATAATTCGCGGCGTTTTTAGGTACAAAACGCCGCAAAAAGTCAAGATCTATAGCGGCGTTTGTATTTACAAACGCCGCAAATAAGTGTTCTTTAGTGGCGTTTATTTTTTCAAACGCCGCAAAAAATCAAGTTCTGTAGCGGCGTTTTAAACACAAACGCCGCAAATAACTGTTCTTTAGTGGCGTTTTTATTTTCAAACGCCGCTTAAGCATGACCTTTAGCGGCGTTTTGTTTTTACAAACGCCGCAATAACCTGACTTTTAGTGGCGTTTTGTTTTTCAAACGCCGCTAAGCTTAATTGTAGGGAAAATAAAATAATAATAATAATTAATTTTTCCCAATTTCTTTTTCGTCAAAAAATGTAAATTACATATTCAAAATATTTGTTAAATAAAATATTTATTTCATACCAAAAATATTTGTTAAATAAAAATGTAATCACCAGATATTCTCCAACTCTGGTCACCTAAAATGCTACATTCAATCACTAAAAATACACCATTAATCACCAAGAAGAGAATCATTTTAATGAAAAGATACACTTTTTCAATATTTAAAAAAACTAACCTTGTGTTTGGAGTTCCGGCAGCGGGAGCGAATCGTTGGCGTGAATTGTTTACAGAAGAGAGAGGGAAAGATTCTAGTAGCGCCGCCGGCTATGAGAAGGTTTTTCTACTTACTTTGGGTCACCGTTGAAGAGGTCGAGTCGTTTCCACTGCTACCGACAGCGAAGGATGGGACGACGAGTTGACGATGAGGCCTGAATGGTGAATGAAAAACATAGAGATGCATTAGGGATTTCACGATATCTGATTTAGGAGTGGTGAAAATATGAGATTGAGTTATCCTCTATTAAAACCTAGAGTTTACCTATTACGGCGTTTTCAAAACAAAAGGCCACTAACATGACGCCTATCGCGGCGTTTATCTTTTTAAACGCCAGTAAAACGACATTTATTGCAGCGTTTTTTACTAAAACGCCACTATATGTATTCTTTTAGCGGCGTTTGTCTTACAAACGCCACAAATTGTATTATTTAGTGGCGTTTAGCTTAAAAACGCCGCGATATGCAAAATTTTAGTGGCGTTTACTCCAAAAACGCCGCCAAAAACGCCGCTAAATATCATTCTTCGTGTAGTGCACCTGTTTATTCGACGTTACTAAGCTTTGTATCTGCCAGATTCCGACGCTTATGGATGTCAACCCCCGATCTTGAATTATCGGAATCGCACCACGATCCCCTCAATCCAAGGTGTCCCTTCCAAAATATTGTAAGGTACGCGTTAAACAACCATGAAAAGCTGGGAATCATCCGGAGATTCCATCTCTCGTGTTTTGACCGTGAGTTGAAGGAATCCAAGATTGGTGATTGGATCGATCTCTCTACAATCGGAAGTTGCTCTAATCTTGAAGAGTTTTGCCTTGCTCTAACTGTGTGGTGTCGTATCGATTTAACTCAATCGATCTCTTCCTGTCGGAAACTCAAAACCCTAAGGTTAATTGGATCGATCACGTTGGAGGAAATCCCGGGCGATGTTCATGTTTTGTTTCCGAATCTCCGCGCCCTCAGCCTCGAATTTATTTCGATAGAGAAGGGTAAGACGTTGAGGCGCCTTCTCTCCTGCTGCCCTCGTCTCCAAACTTTGGAAATGAGAGATTGCTCCATTAACTCCAAGGAACTCGACTGGTCAGGTGAGCCCGGATGTACTATCGAAATCGAGTCACTGGACATAGAATACGAGGTTAAACCGAGTGATGCCATAGCTTCTGCAAGAATTGACGTTGCTTGGTCGTCCGGTGATGCCTTTGATTTTCTCAACTCATTCTCCAATATACTACACGAGCTTGAGATATATAACCCCCAAGTAACTTCCTTTTTCCTAACTAATTTGTTGTTATTGAATCGAATAAAATATGAAAAATAATTTCACAAACTGTTGCAGCGAATTTCTTGGTTTGATGACGAAGCAATTGTATTCCCAAAGTTGACCCATCTTGTGGTTAAATCTATTGAGGAGCCGTATGATCAGTATGACAATGGAACGTTGTCGCGCTTTTTGGAAGCTTCACCTAATTTGATTTCATTGGTTTTATACCAGGTATGTAATGTATGTATTCTCTCATAATTCATATAACATTCAATTAATGTTGTGTAACTAATTACAGTATAAGGTGGAGGAGTATGAATTAGGTAATGTTGTATTGCCAAAGCTTGAGGAAATCAGATTCCTTGATTTCAGAAGTGAGGAAAAAGAGGGTGTGAAATACTTTTTGAGGAACGCATCGTGGTTGAAGAAGCTGGTGATTTTGCCTTACCTCCGTAGTGACCTTGAACAAGTAGAGGCGGAGATTTTGGATGAACCAAGGGCTTCCCGGCACTGTCAAATTCTATTCACCCTTTGTTAACACACCCACACAAACTCCATAGAGATATAAGAATTCTTGGATTTTATCTTCTCTTACTTTTTTTGATTAAAGCAAATTACTTTTTTTGGATTTTATTTGGAGTTAATACACTGTTACGAAAAAGTATTACTTGATTAAGTGTGGGATGCAAATAGATGGTTGATGTCTATGCCAGCCTTAATAAAATCCAAAACTCGCTGCTCTGCTTCTACAATCATCTGCACTACATTGATCATAGGGTGAGTAAAAATACATTTTTATTGACACCACTTAATTAGTTAAGCAAAAATAAGCATACTTAATGCACATCTACCGAAAGATCTGTCTCAGGTCATAAGGAATCAACCACAAGAGGCTTAATCTTGCCATTCAAATTCCAATGACAATATTCAATTTGAGTTCAATACCAAAATAAAAGTGTCGCGTGTGATGGCTGACGACAGTGACAACATCGATGATAAGGATGAGAGTTAGGGTTAGAGAAGATAAATTTTGGGTGAAAAAGGGATTTTTAGGTTTTTCTTGTTGAAGAATGTGAAAAGAATAATGTTTTGAAAGTTTATGGATTAAATTATAAAATAATATTATAAACAAAAAACGTAAGTGACTAGGACATAAATTTATCAAAATTGATGACCAAAATAGAACACTAAGAAAACAAAAGTGATCATCCGTGTAGTTTACCCTTATCAGAATTAGCCGCTTGACAAGTTAGGATCGACTGAAGTCCAATTTATAAGCACAACCAAACCCTAAAACAATTATTACTAGGGTAAACTACACCTGACCACCGAACTATTAGGGGGGGAAATTCGTCTTCTTCGACTTCAACGTTGGTTTGACAGCTACTCATTGGCGGAAGTTGGATGAACTGTTCACTGCTTTGATAAGTTTGGACCTTTGGCAATGGCAGCGGCGGATTCAGATCAGGAGAGCTCGGCTCTCGGTGAAGCTTTGTCGTCAGAGGAACTGTTTTGGTGGCGGAGAAAGAGGGTGAGGGCGGGAAGAGAGAGAATGATGGTGGTGGCGATGAGAGAAACATAGACGG
This sequence comes from Hibiscus tridactylites, assembly GCA_958450335.1. Classification (NCBI taxonomy): domain Eukaryota; kingdom Viridiplantae; phylum Streptophyta; class Magnoliopsida; order Malvales; family Malvaceae; genus Hibiscus; species Hibiscus tridactylites. The sequence continues at coordinate 85,257,032 of OY288270.1, forward strand.
TGGGAGAAGTCGGAAAGAGAGTGATGAGCATGGATGAAATGTTGGCAAAAAAAGTATGAAGGGTGGAGGGTAACGACGACGGGGGAGGAGAAAGAAAGGAGTTTGTGGGGGTGGAGACCGAATCATTGTAAAAATATTGCATTCAGATTTGTGGCATTTGGGAATATGCATATTAAGATAAAAACATAAAAATTCTAGGATAAGGGATAAATATTTATAATAATTCAAACTCTATAATTTTCCGTATATAATTTACACTCCCCTCAAGTTAGAGAGTATATATTGTAGATTTTTAGCTTGGATGAAAATTCTTCTTTATAATGCTTTGGTGAGAATATCAGCTAGTTGGTGTTTTGTAGGAACATAATCGAGTTTTATAACTCCATTATTGAGCAGAAATAATATACAAAACCTTGAGTTTGTGCAACTAGATTGGATTTTCAGTAGCACTATCGGCCTCTGCCAAAACCTTCCCTTACGAGTAAATCCTGATGTTCAACACGAAAATTTTTGCAGCAAAGTCTTTGCACTTTGGAGAAATTTGTATTATTCAAAGATTAAAAATGTCTTAACTCTGCTTTTGAGTTTGGTATACCTTGAATGAATTAAACCCAAATCTTTTTCATTTTTTATTGTTTTATTTCCAACTAAATATACATAATTTACCATTTAAAAAAATAGAGTAAGAGAGAGGAAAAAAATAAAGGATGAAAGAACTTGAAAGTTATAGAGAAAAAGTAGAGCAAGAAAGAAGAAGAAAATAGGGGAAGAAAGGAAGATAACGGAAGTTAACGAGAGAGATCAAAATAAAAGTGGACTAAAAGTAGACCAAAATAAAAGCGAATTAAAAATTGGATAATTTTAATGAAAATTATAAAAGTTCGGTGACTAAAATAAGTGTGGTTTAAAGTTCGGTGACTATTGGTGTACTTACCCATATTTTTATTTAGGCTTATATCACAAATAAATACTTAAAGTATATTATCTTTTTGATTTAGGTACTAATAGTATTTTTTTATCAAAATAGTTACTTAAAGTTTTTTTATTCATTTAGGTTTCTATAAGTTGATGTGTGGCATTGATTAAAAAAATATTTTAGGTGCCTATTTTGACCAAAAATTAATTTTATGTCCTATACGGAAAAGATAGTATACTTTGAGTTCTTACGTTGACGAAAAATAATGTTGGTACTGTTAAACTTATTTTGATTTTAATATAACTGAATTTATTTTAAGGATTAAATCATAAAAATTTGTTCGATTAACTCTACATATACCTAAATGAAAAAGGTGGTTTAATTACCTTCAATATTTTTTAATTTGTGATGTAAACATTTTGTTTAAGTATTCATTTAGTATTACCTTAAATATTTATTTAACTTTTTAATTTTTTTAATATCACATACAAGTTTAGTTAAACCAATGACCAATTTGTCTAGTATAATATGATTGAACAAATAATAGAAAGATTCATCGATTTAATCTCCGGACAAATTTTAAAATATCAATTTAACTTTAGGTGAACAAGTAAAAGAAAAAAAAAAGGTTAAAAATGTTGGTAATAATTAAGACAAGTTGTCAAGTATTATAAACGGCCCTTTATCATTCAATGGCTGTAACTCTTTCTTATTATTTATTTCAATGCATTTCCTCTCTTAATTTTTCAAATTCAAACCCCCCAATTTCCCTCTACAAACCAATCTCTTCTCCAATCAAACTATTACGTTGAAAAATACCCAGAAAATTTATCATATCAAATGTGCACTCTATCAATATTTACAAGGATTGTTAGATGGAGAGTAAAGGACTTTGCTTCATGTTTCTTGGCTTGCAGGTTCCCTGTAGGTAAATACAGTATGGAATACAATAATTCGGGTCGCGAGTTTGATTCTTTTTTTCTTTCAGATCATTGTTTTTGTGTGTTGAATTATGAGTGGACATAACTTTGATTTTTGTTTATACTCATTTCTGGTATTGTTGAAATTATTGTAGTGATCTTGTTGGTTACTTAATACGATGTCTCACATGTGTTTGGTGAAATGCAGAGGAAGAACCCGGGTGTAACCATCCAAAGGAAACCATTGTTTTCGAAAGGAAAGAAGATGACTCCAGAGGGAAGGAGATTGACAAAAGGCTTTCATGGCGAACCCGCAGTTCGACATTGTCGAAAAACACAGTTTCGGTAGACAATGACAGTGAAAAGTCAAGCCGGCCATGCTTTTCCGATGAAGACTACATAGTCTTCTGCTTTAAAGAAGATGGGGCATTTATTGTTATGGAAGATGGCAACAAATCACAAGAATCCAATACAAGTTCATGCTCCTGCCCCGTGAATACAAAGGTTGCCTCCCACTCTTCATTTTTCTTGAAGAATGAGTTATCAAATTACCCAACATCATACAATTTAGCTAGCTTCGTTATTACTAATTCGGTCGGTTTATGTAACCGGTAATCGAACCGACCGAATTAACCGGCTAAATATAGATAATGGAGTATATAATAAACTGACTGAAATTTTTGGATGGTCAAGCTTGATTCTGCTGAGGATGCTAAAAGAGATAAGCAGAGTGAAGCTGGAAATGAAGCAGAGATCAGTGCAGCAGAAGTTCAGGTGAGCCTATGATTTTCCTTCCAATATTTGTTTATGTTATGATTATTGGGAATTTTTTCAACTGAAAATCTATTTGTTAATTTAAAATTAACAAAACAGTGACAGAAGCTGGAGTAGTAGCTTTAATTTAGCTTATGCTAGTGTCTTTTGAAGATTTCTTCAAAAGAGTTCTAAATTGGTATATTTATTTTTCACAACCTTTTTTCAAGTTTTAATAGTCATTTTAAAACCCAATTTCGAAGTGTTGAATATGATTTTTTTTTTAATGAAAAAATCGGGTAATGTTTCGATTTTTCAAATAGGGTGACGGAGAAAGGAGCAACATTTGCTGGGAAGTGGAGGAAACACCAAACCACCGTGGGACGGTTTCAGTTGAATCAAGTGGCTCCAATCAATCTGATGGCAGCACTGGATCCTTTGCCTTTCCTGTGTAAGTGCAAGGGAACTTGGTTTGCTCCAATTTTCAGATATGACCCAAAAAGAACCTTTTTTACAAGTTTTTACGTATATTTGAAGAATCATATATTATGCGTACGTTGGAGTGTGTCGAATATGAATATCAAATACGAATATTTAAAAGAAGTGACATTATTTTTTATGAATGCTGTTGCAGATTAGGATGGGAGTGGATGGGAAGTCCAGTGCAAATGCCAAAATCAGGTCTTATTAACACAAGGAAGAACAAGGCCGATTCTGTTCATTTTCAATGTTTGAGATTCTGATTCTCCACTTCTTTCTTCCCTCTACAGGCACAAGATTTTAAAGAAAATACTATTCTTTTATTAAATGATTAAATATGTTATATGAACTCGATTTAATGAAAATGCTGCTAATTTATATTTATTCTTTTATTAAATGAATGGATATGTTATATGAATTCAATTTCGGATTAGATTACTTTTGATGAACAAGTTCGGGCTGCTCCCAACAGATTTTACTTATAAATCAAAAACACCCATGCATTTAGTACACAATTAAGAACAGAAAATGCCATACATAACATACAATAATGACATATAAAAGTAAACTAATGCTGCAGTTGAACCTGATATCCCAATGCATTGATGAGTTCGTGTGAACGTGCTTCGACCTTAAGAAATCCTTATATTGCTTTACTTATGCACTTTCGGATTTGAAAAGAACGGACTGGAGATACAACCTTGCACTGGCTGCAGCCGCGAGGGATTCTTCATCTTGCTTCTCTTTGGCAGCATCGAGAGCAGCAATATACGCTAGCCTCGCTTCTTCCACTTTTGGCATCTCCTTGTCATCTACGCCATCCTGTTTATACCAAAACCAATAATTCCTGACTATGACATGGTAAAAATACAAATCCACACTTAATGGAATTTAAGGTGATGGTTTTGAAATAACAAAGCAACCAGTAGCACTTAAAAATACAGATTCGTTCGAGCAACTTCCTCTATGTGCTATTATAAATGCTATTACCGTATATGCACAACAAATATTTGGAATTCAATTCTCTTTACCAAGTACAACCATTTGATATTTCCAAATGGTGCAATTTACGGATAAACTATGATACTTGGACTTTGAGTGGATGTCGGGATTCTTGCACCCATGTCTGGATTTCGTTCGATACAAATAAGTGGGAGCAACATGGTGAACAAAAGCCAGAAAAAACTCAAATTTAAATTGATTAGGAAAAGGATGGTGAGCTTACTATACTAGGGAGATGCTCAAAATGATACGGCGCTACATCATAATCTTCAGCACATGCAGTGCGATTATTCTTTGTCAAGCCATTTAATAGCAGCATAAACGATGAAAATTCTCCTTGCATGGAGTCTATATCATTTTGCAGCTTCTCCAACTTTTGCTTAGATGTCATTGCTTCCCATTGTGTCTTTTCCAGGGCAGCCTGCTTGTCCGCTAGCTTAATCTAAAGAAAGAAGCATATTTACCAATAAGGAAACAAGAAGAACTCCGAGTTTATCTCAGTAGGTTCATGCAACTATATTATGAGGCGGTATTAGTTAAATCTAGGATTTGAATCCCACCCTCTTCTTTCTACACCCAAAAAAGGGGAATAAGAACATGAAGTTTAACTCAATTGATTCATACTTCATACAACCATCTTATGAGGTGATATTGAGCAAATCTGGGATTTTAATCCCAGCAACTATAATCTCTTCTCCTACCTCTATGCTAAGGTATCCTTTTTATGTCAGTTAAACAAAGTTAATTCTTGCGATTGTAACTGCTTTTTCTTTACCAATTCTGGATTCATTTCACATCCAAAATTATCTAGGAATAATATAAATTGACATAAGCTCCAAATTTATATTCATCTGCTGCCTCCTATCAAATTTAAAAAGATTAGTGTTTAGAATGTAATTACAATGCACTAAATATTATACAAAATCTATGTTAATCGCATTTGGGTGCAGATGCGGAATATAGGTATGTTTCTAACACAAGTATGTTCGACTTTTCCAAATTGTTTCTATGTATTTGGACGGTCCTTAGAGGGTCATAACCCCATATCCATGTACGGAAATGCATCATACATGAGTTTCAGACAAGGATACTTCAAGAAAAGCAAAATGTTGGAGCAACATAAGCGATGATATATACATCAAAAGTGTATACCTTGGCATCAGAGAGTTGCAGCTGAATAGACTTGATTAGGGAGTCCTTTTCTGCAGCATGTCGATTCAGTTGATCTAGTTCTGCTTGAACATCGTTCATCTGGTTCTTTGAAATCTCTGCTGATTTCAGAAGCTCCTCTTTCTCCAATAACCTTTTTTGCAGATCCTCCACTTGTTCTCTCAGTACAATTAACTCCTCATTTTCTTTTTCCGCTATCAAATCCCTGGAGGAAAAGATTGATAAACTATCACCATTCTTGTCTACTCGATCCTTTTTCTTTTTCACTGGAATAGACAAAGCTCCATTCCTTCCTTTTACATCGCTAACCTTTATGAACAAAAAGAGCAGCATGATATATTTATATAAAGATGTTTTTAAAAAAAAATCTAACAGATGGAAAGCTATTAGATTAGATCCAGGAATATGAGGAAATTTTTTATAGGAAAAAGAGTTGCATGTTAAAATTCATGGAAAATTGTAATTGGAACCTATTAAACACCAGATGTTTTATATTTTATATCTTTACCCTCCAGACAAATGTCTAATAAAGAGTCAATTATGCATACTATAATAAGACTACCACTTCAATTCAACAAATACCAACAATTGATACCCAAAAAAGAAAACAATTGTTTAGTCATAAAAAAAACACCAATGGTTAACAAACCTATGTTATTTGGATTCGGCTACAAATATCAAATACCTGTATGGTTTGTATCTAAGACGGGAATGTTCATTTTGATTCCAAATCCTTCATGTATTTGAAGGGTCATATCCTATACCAAATGTTCGGATATAAGTTGGAGACAAGTATGAAAAGTCACAGTAAGGTAGTAATAAACTAGATGACTGAAATTGTCGAAATATCTTAATACAAAAAACACAATTTTCCATTTCTATGCCTAACTAAATTGCCAGTTTGATAACTAGGCATCCCAAAAGAAGATATGCCATTCTAATATTCTTAATTTCCACTCATATATATCATAAAATATAAAGATTTATATTTAGTACATGAATATATAGCCACATCAATATTTTTCTAATCTTACTAACAATGTTACTTAAGATGAAACAGCAAGCTCTAGTTCACTATCAGTATAAATTCCACAAATTTTGATTCAACCATGTTTTTGAAAACTAGGGTTTCAAAAGTAGCATAAAGTATCATTGAACAAAATACATAGTATTATTTTTCAAATTCTTGAATTTGCTAGATGCTAATCTATGATGAATTTGAAATGCTGAATTTAATACCTTTCAAATATATAATAATATTGAATCTTAGCTAATTTATACATAATATAAGCAATAAGCATTGCATTCTCAAAATTTATACAGAAAACCAAATCCAAATCCAAAATGTTAAAGTCATCTTTTTCCAAACAAGCCACAAGTAAATTCAACAAATTAAATTTAAAACGAAGCAAGGATTTAAGAACTTACTTTACGGGATAAGGATTCCCTTGAAGGTGTCTTGGTATATACAATCGATCCACGCCTTGTAAATGAACTGTTTGGTTTCCGCTCCTAATCAAATCCAAGTTTACAAAATAATACTAAATCAAAACTTAAATACACACTTCTCTTTGCATTTTCCAGATGGTGAAAAGCTAAATAAACTAATATTATTCATTTCCTTCCAATTTCCTTCAATTCCAAACAGAAACCGAAAAAACAAAAAATAAAAAAGTAAAGTTAAAAGGAGAAGCGGAGATTACAATGAGGGACTGAACGAGAGGGATCATCTCGACGAGATCCTTGTAGAGTTCACTATCCACATTGCCGGGGACAGAGCGAGCGAGTGAGGAATCAGTTCGATGGTGAGTCGGGGACGAGTTGTTGTTATTCCCTGAAAGCCAAGTTCCAAAACCCGAATTTTCTTGTAAATCTACCAAATGTTGCGGCTCGTACATTTTTTCACCTTTTTTCCTCCAAAAAATTCAAAAATAGAGAAACGAAGAACTTGAAGAATTTGAAACTGTAAGTGAAGCAATGGAGAAGTTTCAGCAGTTAACAATGCCTTTTTCCTTTACTTTTTGTAAATATTTTCTTAAATCTTCCCCGAACTTGTGTTGAAAGTAATTTATGATATTACGAAAATACCCCTGAACCACTTTGATAAAAAAAATTAAGTAATATACTTGTCCATCTTACGGTCCATATTCAGGTGCGAGATTGTCTCTCCCAATAGTATCGTCTCTAAAGTTTGAACTCGCGTCGTCTCTTTGGGAGTGTAATGTGCCTTAAAGTGATTTTTTGTATTTTTGTGATTTTTTTAACTACTTGCATTTTTATAATTTCTCGAATAATTTGTCTCTATTTTTGTCGTGTAAAAACTAAATGTGTAAATTATATAAAAAAATGTTTAATATACTAAAAATATTGTTTTGACAATGTGCCTTAAAGTGATAATTTTTTGTATTTTTGTGATTTTATTTAACTATTTACATTTTTATAATTTTTCGAATAATTTATTTTTATTTTTGTCATGTAAAAACTAAATGCCTAAATTATATAAAAATGTTCAATATGCTAAAAATATTGTTCTGACCACTAAAGCTTTGAAAATTATAAAACATCTATTAAATTTATTGAATCATTACAAAATATTCAATTACATGTTAAAAATCAGTAATAAATTCTAATTAGTTTAAGAATAATTTTAACTATTCGATAAATTTTAATGATATTTTATAATAATTTAATAAAATTTTGTGATTATATTAGAACAAATTTATTTAAATTTAATTTTAAATAACTTTTTGTCAAAAATATTTAAATTTAATAATATTTTATAATTTTTAAAACTTTAATATTTAATTTAGTAATATTTTATCATAAGTCCAATCATTAAGTGAGCGCTAAAAACTTAGCCCCCCAACACGTTTACAAGATTTTTTTTCATTTTATTTTTCAATACCGTAATGGTAACCTTTAGTAGTTCTATTGATTTTGTATATAAATAAATTCATCTTCGCTGATGAATGTTTTATTTTTAAGTTTATACTTTTGTTCTTTTGTTTTGTTTTGAAACGTTTATATCACATCTGCTTTTGGTAGTTATTCGTTTGTTTTTATGGTAATTTATTTGTGATACTGTTGCCTACTTTTATAGCAATTTAACGTTCGTATGATAAATATCGACGAGCGTTCTTAACAGGAAAGATCGGTGGTATATAGTGCTTATAATTTCCTTTTGTGATTTTGCCGATATGTCTAGAACTAGCAGCGGAAAGATTTGTTTTCTTCATAATGCGTTATGTTCAAAGTAGTGGTTGTTGAATTTCTTTCATAAGATTATTGTGTAAGTTTTTTTAGAAAATGTGTGGTTTGTTTTTCATATGCACCCCTTCAGAATTTATTGTTTTTATTTTTTTATGTTGATTTTTCAATGTTCGTGGTGTGATTTCTTTATTATGTTCACTTTGAATATAATTTAAGATATTTTTTTTGTCAAAAAAAACTATTTAGAAAATAAAAAGGAAATTAAAAACTATTTGAGTTATTAGTAGAATTGGTTGTCCATTATGTTTGCTTCATCGGACCGAGTCAAAGTCGTGAGATTAATTAATTTAGTATTAATTATTTTTTAATTGTAGTATTAATTATTTTTAAAATATATTTTTAGTATTAATCATAACATTATATTATTTTTTTCCAAAGACTCAGTGGACTAATAATGACATGCTTCTTTTTTGTTAAAAAATAACGACATGCTTCTTTTATTTTAATAGTTGAATTAGACAGTAATTAAATATGATTTGAGTTGAGTAAGTTTTTAAATTTTGATTTTTTTTTGTCTAATCGGATTTTAGGGCTTTGTTTGATTAATTCAGACCGATCCAGGTCGCACATTTAATTTTGGTGGGTGAATCTTTCAGCGGAAATTTTCTGCATACACAACATCTCGAACTCGGGACATGCTTAAACGATAACAAACTGCTTACTGCTTGAACCAACATCCGTTAGTTGAAATTTGATATTTATTCTTCAAATAATGGTTATGTTGAAGTGACTTTTCAGTTTTACAGGATTATTTAAATAAAAATTTAAAAATATCTCTATCAAAACAACATTTCACTTAAAAACTTAATTTATTATCACTTAATTTAACGGATATATTTCTTATCTAAACCTTTTGGGAAGGTTTGGTTCATGGAAAAGATTATTACCAGGGGTAATAATCTTTTTCGAAATCTTATTCCTATGTTTGGTTTATCCTCATTTCCACCAACTTGAAAAAGATTATTACCAGCATTAGTGTTTTTTTGTCAACATTCGGGGAATGTGATTCCCACCCTTCACTTAGGTATTTGTCAATTCATGCCACTTTGGACAAAATTGCCCTTGAAGTAATGAGTTTTCTTAATTTAAATTTGTTGGGTTTATAGCACGCTCGAATCGGTCACCGAAGTCGTCAAGGAGGGTCGTAAATGTTTGGTGGTTGAATTGGCTAAAATTGAAATAAATGTAGACAAGTGACACAATGATTTTAGAGTGATTCGGGCTATTAACTAAGCACCTACATCCACTACCTTAGCACACCACTAAGTATTTCCCAATTCACTCAACAATGAATTCGTCTCCATTTACCGGTTTAGGAAGAAACCGTTACAACCCAATCTTTTGGACTTGGCTAAGATAGAACCAACTCTAGTTTTTCTCTCAAGGCTAAACTAGAACCTCTCCTTTTACAAGGGATTTGTTTGGTAAACTTAATACCTCACATGGTGGATGTTCACACAAATTTATGCTCACACGAGAACAAAGGATTTACAATAAAGCTCTCTCTAAAGACTATGTACAAGAGAATAGTAAAATAAAGATTTAGACTCTAATTCTCTTGACCATATTGCTTGGATGTTGTCTCTAACCATCTTCATGTGTACTAGCCTTCCTTTTATTGATTGAAATGAGCTTATGATCGTTACTAGCCGTTAGGGATATTTTAGAGCCGTTGGAGACTAATTTCCATGTAAAATTTCCACTTCTGGTGCCTTCGGTATCGATACTCGTGTGGGAGTATCAATACGGTCCTATTATGGAAATAGCCGTTGGAGGCTAAAAAAGTCAGGCTGGTTTCGATACCACTAGCCCTGCATCTGGGTTTTGCTTACTGGAAATGATGGTATCGATACGGATCAAGGTGTATCGATACGATCCTTGTAAAAATGATATTTTGGCCATTTAAAAAGCGTTTTAGATATGTTAAAAACCTATGAAACCATTTCAAACATATTTTCAAGTTGTTTAGACTTTAAAGGCATTTTTGAAATCTTTTCAATTTAGTCTAAAACTATTTTTCAATTATTATATCAAAACATTAGTTATTCAATCTCTCCCTTTTTTATATAATAAAATCAACTTGAAAAATTGTTTGGGATTCTCCCCCTTCAAGTTTAAAAATTTGAATAAGAGATTTCAAAATTGACAAGTAATTAAAGCTCCCCCTTATTCATTTGAAAATACAATTTTTCAAACCAAACTCTCCCCCTTTTTGTTATATCAAAAAGAATTTAGATAACTTTAACTTCAAAATAACTTGGGAGGTTAAAAAATTGACACAAAAAGAATTTTGGTTTTAAAATGGCTCCCCTTACTCAAGCATCATTTTTAGGCTTAACAAATAATCCAAGACTTTAAAACAAAAATTAGATAACCAAAGATAAAAGAAAATGAAAGCTATAAGCTTAGAGGTTACCCAATTTCTTCACTTGTGTGACTAGAGCATTTTTCATGTCTTTGCATTTCTTCTCATTGCTCCAACACACCTACAAAAGACATTCACTTGATTTTTGGTATCCAAATTGCTTTGGATCCATTTACGTTACTCACAGTGTCTTTAGTTCCCTTGGGAATCTATACTTGTCTAATCTTATAAGATTTTCTCTTCTTAATAAGACAAGTATGTAAGGAATGACCATGATAATGGCAATGTGAGCATTTTACCATTACGTGACAAGATGAATTATTAAAAATAATTTCTTTTTCTTTTGTTAAGCTTTCAAGCTTAACTTTCAAATAAGATTATTTTTCTAAAACATCTTTACTTGTTTTTGAAAACTCTAAATCATTTTTTAAAATTTAATTTTGGTTTTCAAAATCCAATTTTGTTTTCAAAAGAAAATCGTTTTCAAACTCAAGTTTTGAAATCATTTTCTTAAATTTGGAATTCATGGTCTCAAATTTCAAAAATAATTCATCGAAAGCATCTTGCAACTCATCGAAAGAGTAAGAATTAAGCTCACTTGAGTTACAAGATACCTTAGGCTCATCGGGAGCCAAAACATCATCCATCTTTGGATTTGAGAGAAGGTTTGCACATGATTGATCATCATCTTTCTTTTCTCCCTTCTTGTTGCCATAAAGCTTCTCAAGTTTCTCTCATAATTCTTTGGCACTTTTGCATGTGGAGATCCTCTTGAAAACTTTTTTGTTAAGGCCACAATAGAGAATGTGCATTGTAACACCCCAATTTTGGGCTTAGAAGTTTTGGGTTTGAACTGGACCGGTCGGATTTTCGGTTCGAATATAAAAGGTGGTTTTAAGGAAAGCCTAGTTCGGGTTGCATTAAAAATATAGAAAAAATGTCTTAAAATCCTCTTTTATTATATATAAGAGAATGATGAAATCAATTTTACAAAATGAGGTTTGGAAGTGTGACATTTTGGGTTAGTGACCAAAATGTAATTTTTGAAAACTGTGTGACTATTTTAAAAAGGATTGAAACTTTGAATCTTTAAGGAGCTATTTACCCAAAAGAGTTTCTCCAGATTTTTCTTAATATTAATCAATTTAATTAATGGTTTTAATTAAGTGTAAAAAGGAGGGAAAATATATTTTGGCATTTGTAACTAACTTTTCTCTAAATTTCCATTTTCTTTTCTCTCAACTTTTCTCTCAACCCAAACACATTTCTCCAGCAAAATTTCCTCTGATTTTGATAATAAAGATGAGATTTCAATCCTCATTTGATCTCTAATCAATTCTACAACAAAACCTTGGCATTAGCTTATTGAATTTTCAAGAATCTTGGTTCCAAAAAGGGAGAAACTCAAGTTTAGAGGTATGAACGTCCTTCTCCTCTAAATTCTCAGTTCTTTACTGAAATTCCCAAGTTCTCAATCCTTGATTTGTGTTTTATAAAAGGTTTTACAATTGTGTTCTTGATTTTGGCTTAAAATGCAAGATTTGGATTTAATTTTGAAGAAATTCGTAATAATTGATTGAGCTCTGTTTTGAGATGTCTTTTTGATGTAATTTGGATGTCTAAATGATGTATAATTGAGGTTTGATCAATGCAATCCCGAATAGGTTGATTTTCCTAAGTTTTTACTTGTGAAAATGGTGGGTTTTGGGGTGATCTTGGTGTTTTGTTAATGCTGGAGGTATAAGGACGTGTTTGGGATCATTTTGGATGTTAATTGATGTTTAAAAATGGTTAGAAGTGATGGATCTTGGCTGGGTTAAGTCTTGGAAGTGTTGGGAGGTGATTTTGGTTGTGTTTGGTAGCCGAAATGTTGGATTTGCAAAGAGCAGCGAGTTTAGGTGTGTTGCTGGTGTTTTTAATGCATTATGATGCATTAATCCTCTGTTGTTATGTGCTTGAAACAGGGGAGAATGATCCGTGAGCAATAGAGGTGGCGTTGAAGGCTTCAGATGCTTGGAAGGCTTGTTGGCTAGCCTTGTTTTGTGTATCGGTGAGTGAAGTTGGGTTTTCAGCTTTAAAACCAAGGTTTGAAGGTTTTGGGAGCTTAGTTTAAGTCTAAACAACTTAGCTAAGCTCAAGAGTAAGTAAAAGGAATTTCTCTCTTGGTTGTGTTATGAATTGGTTTTTAAAGCACTTGTGATTGTTGGATGCAATGCATGTGATTTGCATGTTTTAAATTCTGTTTTGAAAGCATATTTTAGCATGGTTTAATGCTGGTTTTGAAAGCCATGTGTGAAGGATGCTCAAGGTAAGAGATCCTTGGTTTTGTACATTGGAATTGTGGAATTGATGCATAGTGTTGCATGTTGTTTAATGGCTTTGTGTAATGCTTCAAAAATAGTGGATTGATGATGGTAATTGGTGGTTTTGGCATTTTGGTTATGCTTGTAAAACAATGGATTAATGTGGTAAGATGGTTATATTGGCAAGTGATGTAAGTGGTTCTTGGTTACTTTAATCGGATATAGTTAGCCGGCTATAGGATTGGGTGCACCGTGAATATAGTCGCCTTGGATGTGGAGTGGTTGTGATTGAACCGGTAACTCCATCCAAGTACACTAACGAGATGGTTAAGAACACCATGGTGGTTAAAATTTCATGGGTGGGTCTTGTGTTAAGGTCATAATGGTGGTTAAAATTCCATTTGAGGACCTTGTGTATGTTAAGGTCATAATGGTGGTTAAAATTCCATTTGAGGACCTTGTGTTTGTTAAGATCACAATGGTGGTGTAAAGTCCATGTGTGGATCTTGTGTTGTATGTCCCGGGATCTCGTTAGTGATGTTATACAACTACCAATGGATGAATGTTAAGGTCATATGGTGGTTAAAAGTCCATATGAGGACCTTGTGAATGTTAAGGTCAAATGGTGGTTAAAATTCCATTTGAGGACCTTGTGAATGTTAAGGTCATATGGTGGTTAAAATTCCATATGAGGACCTTGTGTATGGTAAGGTCATAATGGTGGTTAAAATTCCATTTGGGGACCTTGAGATTGGTAGTGTGTATGAAGCGTGGGGACAACGCTTGTGATCCGCGTATCCGATTGTGTCTTGCGTTATGATGGTTTGTGGATTATCACTTGGAAGCCAATATAATGTTCTTGAATATGATGAAGCATGAGATGCTTGAAATGATGCTTGGTTGCATGAGAAGTGTGTAATGTTTTATGAATGCATGTTTACTTGTTAGCTTGAACAAGAGTTTATTTTCTAATGGGAATGGTGCATGTGTGCATGAAATCTCTTTAGTGCATTGAAGTCTTGCGAAGACTTGTTTTAAAAGGCATGTGATGTAAATGTTGTTTTTGTGGTTCATATGTTGCATTTGTTTAATGCATGAGATAGATTGATTGAGTAAGTGGTTTCTAAAGGTTTCTTGCTTGAAATGATTTTCAATGTATGAGAAAAGTATGATGTGAAGTGGAAGTGTTTTCCAAGGATCTTGTATTTAACTTTGCATATGATGTTCATGCATGGAATGGTTAAATTGATGGTTTTGCAAGGTTGTGCTTTGAAGTGAATTACTTAGCTTTTCTAAGCTAAGGATTGGTTTTCATGTTTGAGCAATGCATGACTTAAAGCATGTTGATAAAAAGGGTTTTCAAACGTTGCTTTGGTTTATCGAATTGTGTTTACTTTTAAAAGAGGTTTTATGACTCGCTGCATTGATGGTGTTTTGGTTTTGAGCATTCCTCACTAAGAATTATGTGCTTACGCTCCTTTTTGTCCATAAATGCAGATATTTGAAGTTGGGACAGCGAGAAGCAAGGGATTCAAGGAGAGCTCCACTTGAGATGTATGTCTCGGTTAATAGCTATAGATAATAAAGGCAATGGGGGGAGAATCTCTTATGTTGATGTTTAATGAGATTGTGTATGTTGGACAAGTTTGGTTTATGATTTTGAACTATGAGGTTTAACACTTGCAACGTTTGAATCTTCTTATTCTTAAATCGTTATGCTATGCTTCTTGTTTTAAAAGCATGATTGAGTGTTGGATGTGTTGAATGAGTGGGTGCACCTAGGGGTGGTTTTGTATTTAGATTTTGATGCAAATTGGTAGGTATGATGCTTGGCATGTTGTTGATTTAATGTGGAATGGTTTGGAGCATGTTTGATGGGGTTTAAAGGTGTTTAAACAGGCCTATCTGCTGTTTCTGGGCAAGGTGTTTCGAAACACCCTTGCCTGTTTCGAAACAGGCCCTTGTTTTGGCTTGGGTGTTCCTGAACGGCCTAGCCCATTTCTGAACATTTTGGCTACTGCCAAGGGGTGTTCCTGAACGGCCTAGACCCGTTTCGGAACACTTGACCGTTGGGCTTAAAATTTGAATAGTTTTGAGGTTTGCAAGCTTTACGTTTTAGTCCTGATTCTTGTATGTGCAATTGCTTGAGTTTGAGATGTCCGTTTGAGATGAAATTTGGCAGAGAGGCATGAAACATGACTAATTTCATAATGGTAACTTAAAAATTGGTAAAGTCCTCTTAATTTTCAGAATTTACAAATTGGTCCCTAAATTCGTATTTTGTGCAATTGGGTCCCTTATTGTTTTCCAATTGCTATGATTTTTGAGTATGCTTATCTCAAGAGTATGCCTAGGTTAAATGTGCATCTAGACAAGTTTAAAAAGAAAAAAAGGGTCGTTAATCAAGGTTGACTTTCGGGTTGACTTTGGTTTTCCCCGTGTAATATTCGTAGTTCGGGTCAACCGTCTAGGTCGGGCTACGGGGGTTACATTTGGTGGTATCAGAGCTGAGTTGTGAATGCTTGGGGAAATGGTAGATTGTTGTAATATGTGTTTGATGTTTATTCTGATGTGTGGTTGAAAGTCGGTTGAAATACGTGTTTTTGAGCGAATTGTTGATGTTTTAGCATGCTTTTTGATTGTGAATCTTCATTGGGATAATGTGGATTTGTGCTGATGTTATGCTGGTGTTGTGAGCTGATTTTATGAATAATGAAAGTGTAATGGGTATGATATGTTGATATTATGCTGTTATGAGTGAATGTTGTTGATGAGAGCATGATCGAAGTATGTGGATTAATATGCTTGATGTTGTGATATCCATGTTTTTATTGACTGTTATGTCATGTAAAAGGGGAGAATTTGGGATACCCATTGCCTTATTATTATAGCTATTGTGTTATGTTCGAATTGGAGTCTTGAATCCTTGCTTGAAGCTGGCCTGATCGTTTTGTTTGTTTTGTTATGATAGCTTGTTGTTATAGCATGGTGAAATCGATGAGAGAATGGCAGTTAGGTGAGTTGGTTGCTGCTTTAGAGCAGGTTGTTAAGGCGTGGAATTCACCTTTTAATGGAGGTGTTTCGTCTCAGTCTTCTGTGCCTGGAGTTGAGGTAGTAAGGCAGGAGGAAGAAGTTGGTTTTGTGATGAAGAGTTCATCACCTATAGTTCAAGAGGTGCTGGGAACATCTCTGGCTGTGGAAAAATTAAGGCCTGTAGACGTGCCGGCTGTGGGATGTGCAGGTTTGTCGAAACAGCGCTTACATGATTTGGGAGGTTTGGAGTATCATGGTTCGACACCTGAGACATTCGTGGCCTGGTTGGCCAGTGTAATTCTGATTTTGGATCAGGAAGGTTGTGATTATGCCTGTAAGTTGGGAAGTGTTGTCTCATTGATGTTGGAGGACGCTTGTGTCTGGTGGACATCTGTGGCGATGGCATCGCACATCCACGATATAGACTGGGACTTCTTTGTGTCTGCCTTTTATGAAAGGTATCTTGGAGAGAAATTCCCAAGGGTTAAGCAATGTGAGGGTGTGGTTTCAGTTTATGAAGGTGAGAAAAGTTTAAGCAAGAGAGTTGCGAGTACTGATCTCCGGAGCGGTCAGTGTAAGAGGCTACGTGATAGAAGGTTTTGCTTGAATCGAAGTCTGGGTGGTAGTGCAAATCTGGGGCAAGTGCTGCATGATCAAGGAGTGGTAGCTCAGTTACCGGTGTGTGACCGATGTGGGAAGTGTCATGTTGGAGGTTGTTGGGGCGCAGGAGTTTGTTGGAACTGTGGTTCTAAAGAGCATGTGAAGCGAAATTGTCCTCAAGTGGTGAGATCAGCTTCAGTGGTAGCAAAAGGGTCTCTGAAGGGTCGTGGGTACGGCCGAGACGAGGTTCGAAGGTGGCAGGAAGGGCAGGAAGGTGTGAGGAGCTTGGAGAATGAAACCTGTTGGAATTGTGGGTCTGTTGGACATTTGAGACGTAATTGTTTGAAGTTGGCTTGGGGTAGTCAGGGTTCTTTACCGCAGGGAGATGGTGATGACCTTAATGTGTTAGCTGATGCTGCAGCGGTGCGGCTGGAGAATGATGGTTCTGCGGGGAAGAGAGCTTGTCTGTTGAAGTTCCAGGGCAGTGAGGTGTTTACAGGTAACCTTGTTAAGTAACCTTTGCTCTAGTATCTTAGTTTGGTTTCAATTGGCATTTCCTTGTGTAGTGGGTATAGTCTCGTTGCTAGCATGTTTGGGGTAGTAGTTGGTGTTGTTTTGAAAACAACTTTAGTGTGAGGAGGGCATTAGTGAGTATCTTGTGGATAATGGGTAGTTAGAATGATGGAGTTGGTCAAGTTGGAAGTGAGGTAGGAGGTTGTTTTTAGGCGGACTCTGAGGATGTTATTGGTGGGTGTGAACCGACATACATGCACAGTTAAAATCATTTGTTATATGCTATATTATATATGTACTGGTCCATGCATACATGTGACATGACATTAGAGGTTTTGCATGCATGTACATCAGGCATTGATAGGGCATATTGGTGACCATGCATACGAACGTTCACACTCGCTGATAGTTAATCGGGTCTGTTAGTGTTGTGATAGGGTTAGATTGGATGGGGGTTTTAAAGTTGTGTTGGTGCTAGGAGAATGTTAGAAGTAATGGAGGGTATTAAGCGAGTTGCCAGTAATAGTGAGTTTAGCGGTATGGTGGTGAGGAGATTACCGTTTGAGTTAGAATCAGTCAAAGTGGTTGTGAATAGTTGGTAGAAGTGGTAGTTTCTTGGTGTTAAGTGCTGTGGTAAGTTAGTGGATGTGTTCCAAAGTGCTGAGGTAACTTGGCATTGATGTTGTAGTAGAAGGGTTGTTTTTGTAGGTGATGGTTCTTAGCAACCTTTGAGGAATTGAGAAGAGGTTTTGTTGTGGGTTGTAGAAAAGGGTTAGCCTGGGAGAATAGGAGTTTCGTAACCTAAATATGTATGTATAGGTTGGGCGATGTTCTAGTAAGGCAAGTGTTGTAGTCAACTTGAAGTGGAAAGGCAATGTAAGATCAAAGGCCATTGTTGGTTGGACGGGTTCTTGTGAGAAGTGGTTGGTTGGTTGTGATTAAGTAAATTCCGTCTGAAGACAGTTGGTGGTGTGTGGAACGGCTGGCGGAGTCAAGGTTGGGGCTTTGTGATGTGATTTTCGGATGTTAGGTGAGTAGTCCTGGTGAATCGTTATGGTAATGATAGCAGCGGATGTGAAGGAATGTCAGCAATACGTTGAGAAGTTTGGGTAAGCAGTTAATGCTTAAGAATTTTTGCTTGTTGTGGTAGTCTTTGAAAGAGGTTGAGTAGTTTTGCAAGGAGTTTTAGGAGCAGTGAAGGTTGTGGGTCACTTGGTGGCTAAACTGGATTGGTTGGTGTCACTGTGTGAACAAGTTTTGGGAGTTATGAGTTAAGGTGGTGTATGCTGTAAAAGTTGGAGGTTCTTCAGGTTGTTGTTGGGGCTATGTGCAGTCTGGAAGTGTGAGAGGTTAAGATGTGGTTAACATCTGAGTGTTCTGGAATTCGTGAACCGTATGTGGTGGTGTTGAGTTTGGGTGGAGTTTTGTGAGGAGAGTGTTCAGTGGTGGTTAAGTCTCCTGTGTTGCCTTGTGTGTTGCTTTGAGAAGTTTGGTTGTTCTCTTTTCGCCAGTTGAAATTTCGAGGACGAAATTTCTTAAGGGGGGAGAGTTGTAACACCCCAATTTTGAGCTTAGAAGTTTTGGGTTTGAACTGGACCGGTCGGATTTTCGGTTCGAATATAAAAGGTGGTTTTAAGGAAAGCCTAGTTCGGGTTGCATTAAAAATATGGAAAAATGTCTTAAAATCCTCTTTTATTATATATAAGAGAATGGTGAAATCAATTTTACAAAATGAGGTTTGGAAATGTGACATTTTGGGTTAGTGACCAAAATGTAATTTTTGAAAATTGTGTGACTGTTTTAAAAAGGATTGAAACTTTGAATCTTTAAGGAGCTATTTACCCAAAAGAGTTTCTCCAGATTTTTCTTAATATTAATCAATTTAATTAATGGTTTTAATTAAGTGTAAAAAGGAGGGAAAATATATTTTGGCATTTGTAACTAACTTTTCTCTAAATTTCCATTTTCTTTTCTCTCAACTTTTCTCTCAACCCAAACACATTTCTCCAGCAAAATTTCCTCTGATTTTGATAACTAAAGATGAGATTTCAATCCTCATTTGATCTCTAATCAATTCTACAACAAAACCTTGGCATTAGCTTATTGAATTTTCAAGAATCTTGGTTCCAAAAAGGGAGAAACTCAAGTTTAGAGGTATGAACGTCCTTCTCCTCTAAATTCTCAGTTCTTTACTGAAATTCCCAAGTTCTCAATCCTTGATTTGTGTTTTATAAAAGGTTTTACAATTGCGTTCTTGATTTTGGCTTAAAATGCAAGATTTGGATTTAATTTTGAAGAAATTCGTAATAATTGATTGGGCTCTGTTTTGAGATGTCTTTTTGATGTAATTTGGATGTCTAAATAATGTATAATTGAGGTTTGATCAATGCAATCCCGAATAGGTTGATTTTCCTAAGTTTTTACTTGTGAAAATGGTGGTTTTTGGGGTGATCTTGGTGTTTTGTTAATGCTGGAGGTATAAGGACGTGTTTGGGGTCATTTTGGATGTTAATTGATGTTTAAAAATGGTTAGAAGTGATGGATCTTGGCTGGGTTAAGTCTTGGAAGTGTTGGGAGGTGATTTCGGTTGTGTTTGGTAGCCGAAATGTTGGATTTGCAAAGAGCAGCGAGTTTAGGTGTGTTACTGGTGTTTTTAATGCATTATGATGCATTAATCCTCTGTTGTTATGTGCTTGAAACAGGGGAGGATGATCCGTGAGCAATAGAGGTGGCGTTGAAGGCTTCGGATGCTTGGAAGGCTTGTTGGCTAGCCTTGTTTTGTGTATCGGTGAGTGAAGTTGGGTTTTCGGCTTTAAAACCAAGGTTTGAAGGTTTTGGGAGCTTAGTTTAAGTCTAAACAACTTAGCTAAGCTCAAGAGTAAGTAAAAGGAATTTCTCTCTTGGTTGTGTTATGAATTGGTTTTTAAAGCACTTGTGATTGTTGGATGCAATGCATGTGATTTGCATGTTTTAAATTCTGTTTTGAAAGCATGTTTTAGCATGGTTTAATGCTGGTTTTGAAAGCCATGTGTGAAGGATGCTCAAGGTAAGAGATCCTTGGTTTTGTACATTGGAATTGTGGAATTGATGCATAGTGTTGCATGTTGTTTAATGGCTTTGTGTAATGCTTCAAAAACAGTGGATTGATGATGGTAATTGGTGGTTTTGGCATTTTGGTTATGCTTGTAAAACAATGGATTAATGTGGTAAGATGGTTATATTGGCAAGTGATGTAAGTGGTTCTTGGTTACTTTAATCGGATATAGTTAGCCGGCTATAGGATTAGGTGCACCGTGAATAAAGTCGCCTTGGATGTGGAGTGGTTGTGATTGAACCAGTAACTCCATCCAAGTACACTAACGAGATGGTTAAGAACACCATGGTGGTTAAAATTCCATGGGTGGGTCTTGTGTTAAGGTCATAATGGTGGTTAAAATTCCATTTGAGGACCTTGTGTATGTTAAGGTCATAATGGTGGTTAAAATTCCATTTGAGGACCTTGTGTTTGTTAAGATCACAATGGTGGTGTAAAGTCCATGTGTGGATCTTGTGTTGTATGTCCCGGGATCTCGTTAGTGATGTTATACAACTACTAATGGATGAATGTTAAGGTCATATGGTGGTTAAAAGTCCATATGAGGACCTTGTGAATGTTAAGGTCAAATGGTGGTTAAAATTCCATTTGAGGACCTTGTGAATGTTAAGGTCATATGGTGGTTAAAATTCCATATGAGGACCTTGTGTATGGTAAGGTCATAATGGTGGTTAAAATTCCATTTGGGGACCTTGAGATTGGTAGTGTGTATGAAGCGTGGGGACAACGCTTGTGATCCGCGTATCCGATTGTGTCTTGCGTTATGATGGTTTGTGGATTATCACTTGGAAGCCAATATAATGTTCTTGAATATGATGAAGCATGAGATGCTTGAAATGATGCTTGGTTGCATGAGAAGTGTGTAATGTTTTATGAATGCATGTTTACTTGTTAGCTTGAACAAGAGTTTATTTTCTAATGGGAATGGTGCATGTGTGCATGAAATCTCTTTAGTGCATTGAAGTCTTGCGAAGACTTGTTTTAAAAGGCATGTGATGTAAATGTTGTTTTTGTGGTTCATATGTTGCATTTGTTTAATGCATGAGATAGATTGATTGAGTAAGTGGTTTCTAAAGGTTTCTTGCTTGAAATGATTTTCAATGTATGAGAAAAGTATGATGTGAAGTGGAAGTGTTTTCCAAGGATCTTGTATTTAACTTTGCATATGATGTTCATGCATGGAATGGTTAAATTGATGGTTTTGCAAGGTTGTGCTTTGAAGTGAATTACTTAGCTTTTCTAAGCTAAGGATTGGTTTTCATGTTTGAGCAATGCATGACTTAAAGCATGTTGATAAAAAGGGTTTTCAAACGTTGCTTTGGTTTATCGAATTGTGTTTACTTTTAAAAGAGGTTTTATGACTCGCTGCATTGATGGTGTTTTGGTTTTGAGCATTCCTCACTAAGAATTATGTGCTTACGCTCCTTTTTGTCCATAAATGCAGATATTTGAAGTTGGGACAGCGAGAAGCAAGGGATTCAAGGAGAGCTCCACTTGAGATGTATGTCTCGGTTAATAGCTATAGATAATAAAGGCAATGGGGGGAGAATCTCTTATGTTGATGTTTAATGAGATTGTGTATGTTGGACAAGTTTGGTTTATGATTTTGAACTATGAGGTTTAACACTTGCAACGTTTGAATCTTCTTATTCTTAAATCGTTATGCTATGCTTCTTGTTTTAAAAGCATGATTGAGTGTTGGATGTGTTGAATGAGTGGGTGCACCTAGGGGTGGTTTTGTATTTAGATTTTGATGCAAATTGGTAGGTATGATGCTTGGCATGTTGTTGATTTAATGTGGAATGGTTTGGAGCATGTTTGATGGGGTTTAAAGGTGTTTAAACAGGCCTATCTGCTGTTTCTGGGCAAGGTGTTTCGAAACACCCTTGCCTGTTTCGAAACAGGCCCTTGTTTTGGCTTGGGTGTTCCTGAACGGCCTAGCCCATTTCTGAACATTTTGGCTACTGCCAAGGGGTGTTCCTGAACGGCCTAGACCCGTTTCGGAACACTTGACCGTTGGGCTTAAAATTTGAATAGTTTTAAGGTTTGCAAGCTTTACGTTTTAGTCCTGATTCTTGTATGTGCAATTGCTTGAGTTTGAGATGTCCGTTTGAGATGAAATTTGGCAGAGAGGCATGAAACATGACTAATTTCATAATGGTAACTTAAAAATTGGTAAAGTCCTCTTAATTTTCAGAATTTACAAATTGGTCCCTAAATTCGTATTTTGTTCAATTGGGTCCCTTATTGTTTTCCGATTGCTATGATTTTTGAGTATGATTATCTCAAGAGTATGCCTAGGTTAAATGTGCATCTAGACAAGTTTAAAAAGAAAAAAAAGGGTCGTTAATCAAGGTTGACTTTCAGGTTGACTTTGGTTTTCCCCGTGTAATCTTCGTAGTTCGGGTCAACCGTCTAGGCCGGGCTACGGGGATTACAGCCTTGGTGTTTAGCTTTGCCTTCGTCTCGTTGGCACTCCTTTGCTTTTTCTTCTTTTTCGGAGCTTCACAATACCCGTCTTCAATGATGTCCCAAACCTCGTAGTCTTGAGACTTGATGAAGAATTTCATGATATTTACCCATTAAAAGTATGCTTCTCTTTCGAAGAGCAGAGGACACAAGATAGAGTGGCCTTCTTCAAATCTTATCATTTTCTTGAACGGTGGACTTTGAGCAAATGATCTTTACTCCCGGATGTTAGTCCTTCGATGGAGACGAGGCTCTGATACCAATTGTTGGGTTTGTAGCACGCTCGAATCGATCACCGAAATCGTCAAGGATGGTCGTAAATGTTTGGTGGTTGAATTGGCTAAAATCAAAATAAAGGTAGACAAGTGACACAATGATTTTAGAGTGATTCAGGCTATTAACTAAGCACCTACATCCACTACCTTAGCACACCACTAAGGATTTCTCAATTCACTCAACAATGAATTCGTCCCCTTTTACCGGTTTAGGAGGAAACCGTTACAACCCTATCTTTTGGACTTGGCTAAGATAGAACCAACTCTAGTTTTTCTCTCAAGGCTAAACTAGAACTTCTCCTTTACAAGGGATTTATTTGGTAAACTTAATACCTCACATGGTGGGTGTTTACACAAATTTCAGCTCATACGAGAACAAACAATTTACAATTAAGCTCTCTCTAAAGACTATGTACAAGAGAATAGTAAAATAAATATTTAGACTCTAATTCTCTTGACCATATTGCTTGGATGTTGTCTTTAACCATCTTCATGTGTTCTAGCCTTCCTTTTATTGATTGAAATGAGGTTATGGTCGTTACTAGCCGTTAGGGATAGTTTGGAGCCGTTGGAGACTGATTTCTATATAAAATTTCCACTTCTGGTGCCTTTGGTATCGATACTCGTGTGGGCGTATCGATACGGTTCTATTATAGAAATAGTCGTTGGAGGCTGAAAAAGTCAGGCTGGTTTCGATACCAGCAAGGTGGTTTCGATACCACTAGCCTTGCATCTGGGTTTTGCTTACTTGAAATGGTGGTATCGATACAGATCAAGGTGTATCGATACGAGCCTTGTAAAAATAATATTTTGGCCATTTAAAAAGTATTTTAGACATGTTAAAAACCTATAAAACCATTTCAAACATATTTTCAAGTTGTTTGAACTTTAAAGGCATTTTTTAAATCTTTTCAATTTAGTCCAAAACTATTTTTCAATTATTATATCAAAACATTAGCTCTTCAATCTCCCCTTTTTGATATAATAAAACCAACTTGAAAATTTGTTTGGGATTCTCCCCTTCAAGTTTAAAAATTTGAATAAGAGATTTCAAAATTGAGAAGTAATTAAAACTCTAATACCAATTGTTGGGTTTATAGCATGCTCGAATCGATTACTGAAATCGTCAAGGATGGTTGTAAATGTTTGGTGGTTGAATTGGCTAAAATCGAAATAAAGTTAGACAAGTGACACAATGATTTTAGAGTGGTTCGGGCTATTAACTAAGCACCTACATCCACTACCTTAGCACACCACTAAGGATTTTTCCCAATTCACTCAAAAACGAATTCATCCTCTTTTACCGGTTTAGGAGGAAACCGTTACAACCCTATCTTTTGGACTTGGCTAAGATAGAACCAACTCTAGTTTTTCTCTCAAGGCTAAACTAGAACCTCTCTTTTTACAAGGGATTTGTTTGGTAAACTTAATACCTCACAAGGTGGGTGTTTACACAAATTTAAGCTCACACGAGAACAAATGATTTACAATTAAGCTCTCTCTAAAGACTATGTACAAGAGAATAGTAAAATAAAGATTTAGACTCTAATTCTCTTGACCATATTGCTTGGATGTTGTCTCTAACCATCTTCATGTGTTCCAGCCTTCCTTTTATTGATTGAAATGAGCTTATGGTCGTTACTACCCGTTAGGGATAGTTTGGAGTCGTTGGAGACTGATTTCCATGTAAAATTTCCACTTCTGGTGCCTTCAGTATCGATACTCGTTTGGGCGTAACAATACGGTCCTATTATGGAAATAGTCGTTGGAGGCTGAAAAAGTTAGGCTGGCTTCGATACCACTAGCCATGCATCTAGGTTTTGCTTACTGAAAATGGTGGTATCGATACGGATCAAGGTGTATCGATACAAGCCTTATAAAAATGATATTTTGTTCATTTAAAAAGCGTTTTAGACATGTTAAAAACCTATGAAACCATTTCAAACATATTTTCAAGTTGTTTGGACTTTAAAGGCATTTTTGAAGTCTTTTCAATTTAGTCCAAATCTATTTTTCAATTATTATATCAAAACATTAGTTCTTCAAGATCCTTTATAGCGTATTTAAATGGAGTAAATTTATTAAATAATTTTATTTCATATTAGTTTAATATTTAAATGATTTTACACATATTTAAAAAAATTTAATACTTGAATAAAAGAAAAAATATCATGGCTATGGAAACTTTTGATAAAATGTATAAATATTCTTTAAATTTTTTTTATAAAATTTTAGTGAGAAAATAAAATAGACACATAACATATTACAAGGAGATTCTTTGAGTTTATTGTTTCTATGTTCTATTTTCGCAGAAATTCTTGTAACTTAGTGTTTCTTGATATGATCATCTTCTCCTATTTGTCATTTTTCTTGACTTTATACAAATTTATTATTCACTTTATTATTTCAATAGTGCTTTAATATTTGGGGATTACATTTTTTAAAAAATTATTTTATATTAGTTTAATATTTAGACGTTGTTACCCATTAAATATTTATTTATTTGAATTTAGATATAAGAATTTTAATATCAATAAAAATATATATTTCATATTGTTTACGTTAATTATATTAGTAATATGTTAAGTATAATTGTATGAATGTTTAAGCAAATATTTTTAAATTAATATTGAAAGTTTAACTTGTTAAAAAAATATATCACGAGGACAAAATAGTAAAATTTATTTGCAAGTAATCTTATATTCCCTCAACCAAACAATCAAACAATGTAATATTACATTACTATCAAATAAACCAAACAATGTAATCCAACATTTCGTTTAGCTTTTCCCATGGTCCCCAACGCGATCCATGTGCTCTCCCACAACTCTCGGTCCTCAGTGGTTCTTTTGATCTCTCCTCTTCGGCCATCTCGATTGGCGTTGTGCGAGGGCGGAACTTCCCCTCCATAGGCCGTCGGCTGCTGGCTGTATGGAAAACGAGTGTCATCGGTGGTTTGATCCAACGGCATGGAGCGAGCCAGGTTTGGTTAGCACCGAGGGAAGGTGGCCGTAGGCGAGGCTCGGTTTTGCCGTCGCTGTCGCGTACTGCTCTCTGCTGTAACATCCGGTCTGGGATTTCCATCGTTGAGAGCCACGGTTATAAGCTTCAACACCCACCACGGAAGGGTAAAAGTAAGTTTCCAGATTTCAACCTTTCTTCCCCTTCGTTCGTTGTTTCGATGATCCATGGGATGGTCTCGTCTGTTGTGGATACCGCCGACGGAAGTGATCCGATAAACTCCGTCTCAGGGAGGTCTGCAAGGCCGGCGACAGGCAAAAACAAATTCGAGGAAGGTTTCTCAGGGGCATGCTGGTCTTTTGCCGTAGGGAGGAGAGCTTCCTTTGATGGCAAAAAACCAAACCCATCCTTGAAAATCAGAGATGATCTTGGACTTGATTCGTATGTCTAGTTGTGTCTCCTTTTATCTTTTCGGTTTAAGTGTGTTCGCCCCTAGGTTGCAGCTTGGAACGGGCAAGAGTCCTGGTTTTCCACTTTGTTCTTGGTCGAGGTTCATTATGTCAATTGCCTTGATAAGGGCCATTACCTTCGTAATGGAAGCCTGCCTCTGGATAGAGCTCTCAGGCGATGCCATGGTGAGTTACCCCCGTAAAAGTGAGTGGAAGACACGTTTTGGCTCCAGCTAGGTGTATCCAAGTCTGTTTTGGTTTGCCGACGTATTCCCCGACGACGTCGATGGATGCGGCTTCTTCCCCTTTGCACAAGGTGGTTTGTTATGTCTTGCTTCGAATTATGGTTCTTTTGCTTTGTTTTGATGTTTTGCTTTTGGTTTAGGGTGCTTCGGCTACCTCTTTCTCGAATGTTGTTATGTAAGCTTCTCTGAAGCATGCATGTACTTCTGTTTATCCTTTTAATTTAATGTTAGTCCTCTTTTGATAAAAAAAATGTTATCCAACATTTCTAATAATATCTCAGGTAATGTTACATTCTATAAATCTTATTCTCAAGGGTAATTTTACATTCTGTAAACCAAACACACTCTTATAATATTAATGACATATTTTTTTAATATGTTGGTATGATAAAGGGTAGTATTTGTTCAACTTCCTTAGTCTTTTTTAATAAGACACACAACCGTGCAGAATTGGTGCTCAAACTCATATCACCTAGATGAATTACATCATTCTTTATCACTGAAACTACAAGGGTGAGCTATTAATGGCATATTTTTAGAACATGGTTTGATTCAGTTTTTGGCATGTTCTAAATGGAAATGACATATCTAGTTTGAAAAATAAGAATTATTTGACTTTTGAATGAGATTTTTTTCCTTATATTAAAAGTTATTTAATACATGAATGGAAGAAAATAAAATATGATATAATATAAAAATGAACACAAACGTGATGCGAAATAAACCTGCCTAGAAGATTTAATTCGTTTTCATCCTTGTAAAAACAATGGTACAATATGTGATGTTGAAAATTTTGCTGCTAAACAAAATGGACGATAAAAAATACATTTGTTTTCTTGGATGCCAAAGTATGATGAACAAAAATCTCATGCGCATTAAGTATGGCTCTTTCTATACTTCACACTAAAAATATTTAAAAAATAAATTTTAAATTTTAACACTAAATTTTATATTTTACACCTTAAAAATATACTCTACCTCTAATTTTCTAAACCCTAACAATAAATTATAACTTTAAATCCTAAACACATTTTTTAAAGTGAGCCACCAAAAGGGGCATAATTAGGGGCAGACGATTTTCATCCAAGTATAATCATTCATATATATTTATATTGCATACAAATATTTAAAAATATATATTCGTATTTAATATTTATTTAAATCTAAAATCCATTGATTCATTTAAAAATGTTTATATTATTTCATATTGTATGAATTCAAATCCCAATATTCGCCTTAGAAATATAATATTCTTTCTATTTTACAGAAAACATTTATCTAAATCCTAATTCAAGTAACGTATCCCTTGAACAAGGCAAGTTACTTTAAAAAAATAGTTAATATAATGTTGAAAATGTGTAAGCTAAATCTTTTTTTTTTGTTCAGATCTTGAGCTTCTTCATGGGCCGATCGGAATCCTCGATAAATCCAACTCTTGAAGGTGCTGCCCCTTGATTTGTAGGTTGAGTCTCTCTACAACCCTACAACAGAGTAAAAATTGAGAGTAAGTAGGTTAAAATTTCTTATAATAAGAGAAAAAAAATTCATTTTGTCTCGGGACACATTACAAAAATAAGTTTGAGCATATAATTCTTTTAATTATATTAAAAATAAATATATATTTTCAGATATATCTCTATATTCAATATTTATCAATCATATCTGAATATGGGCACAATTTCCCGATAGATATGTACGGATAAAAAATTTATATCTTTTTTCGGTGTTCTTAATTATGTCCTAACACTAAAAAAATACTATAAAATTAAATTCTAAGTTCTAACCCTAAATTTTAAATCTCTAAACTTTAAATTTAATTTTAAGCGTAAGACATAAATAAGAGCACCGAAAAAAGGTATAAAAAAATCATCCGATATGTACAAATATATGATATTTACCCTAGTCCGGATAAGAAAAAAATAACAAAGGCAATGGAAACAAACCTTAAGTGTACCAGATTGCTTCCCGATGTCAATTTGCACCGAGATGCTGGCATGTGACAAATCCACTCCAGATGTCTGCAGTGCTCGCGTTAGAGTACTCAATAACCTGTCTCAAACAGCATGTCCCATTATTACATCCTCAGTTTCATGGATGAGCATGGAGTGCGGTAGTTTTAATTATTAAGATACAGTTAAAAACGATAAATTTTGAAATTTGTTATAAAAAATTATCTTCAAATATTATTAAAAAGTCTAATATTTAAGTTATTTGGACAATTTTTAAAATTTACTGCCTTTTAACCTTGAATCAGACTGACTTATTTTAAACTATCCGATTTCATCGGATTAAAAATTAAGAGTTAAAAAGTAAAAAGCTTACCCTTGAGAATATACACTTGAGATGCTAATTGTGCCACCTTCAACTGTCAGCTCTTGTTGTTTCGGGATTTTAATAGGAAGAGCGCCATTGGTTTCTGCATCAGATGGCAATCCGGATGTACTCTGGGCAGAGGTAATCAAGTTTGGCTGTGGTGACACAAGAAAGGGCATTGCCTTATTCATCATAACAGGACCAAGGTCTATTGGTATAGACCTGGTAGCTGTGCTCATATCAGATTCTACAGGGTTCATTGTCGGGGCAACGGAAAAAACCAAGGCCGGAGTCGACACACCATTTATAGCTCGAGATTGATCGGCATGATCTTCAGTGGGTCTTTCGTTGTTGCTCTGTTTCGGATAAAGTCGATAAGTTGTTGATGTTCAAAAGTAATTCTTAGTTAATAGAATCAAGTATAAAAATGTACCCATGGCATCAATTTTGAGGGTTCATGGTTCCATCCTTCATATGCTCCCTCATATTTTTGTACTTTTTCTTGTAAAAACTGAATGTACTCTACAACCTGTGAGTAGATTGAACGTGTACACCACTGTTAAAAGTTTTCAAATTTCGTAGATAGACAAAAAGAATAAATCAGAACTACTACAAGAAATCTATGTACCTCTAATAAGAATGAGGCCTTATCTCTCTTTTGATCACTATTTGGCATTATGCCTCTTAACATCTGAAATCTGCAAAAGAATTTCTGGCTTTTAGTATCTAATAATGAGTAGTATTTATGTTACTCGGACTTGAGTGCAAGTTTAGAGTACAAACATATCTCTTAGTCATACGCTTCTACTTGCCTGTCATTAATTTTACTCCGCCGCCGCTGCTCGGTAGCGGAATGCTTCGATCTTGGGGTGTTGGCCTTCTGATCGACAGCACTCTTTCCATCCACTTTTACTCTCAATTCTTCTGCAAAAAGAAGGAAAAACAATACATATTAACCATATTCTTTCTCAAAACCGAACCGAATCCTTATTATCTTACTATTAGAAAAAATATAAAAAGTTTATAGTTTGTAGGTAGTTTTTTAGTCAAAATTAAGATATCTGTCATCGGTATTAACAATTAACCATAGTACTTTTTAAAGAGGGAAACAACTTACTACAAAATATGCTTCATTTTCACGTGTGGGATCAAATCAAATCCACAACCACATTGTTAAGAGACAATGTATACAAAACCAACTATGACAGACCCGAGACTTTATGTTAGAGAACGAACATATAAAATTTTAGAGGACGAAAATAGATTTCAATAGAGAATACACAAAAAAATTTAAATAACATATAAATTTCAAATTTTCAAAGGGGTGACCGCCCCCACTAGCACCTCGGTGCATGAGGTCATCATTGAATTCAAAAGCATGCATAAATCCATCAGTAATTAGTAACATCGGGATCAGGTTGGTAAGCCTTGTATGCTACGAAAGCCCCACCCCATTCGCCAACCAGAAACTATAGCGATTGCATGCGCATGCAAAGCAGCAAATGAGATAGGAAACAAACCTAAAGTTGAATTTATTTTAGGTGTATTTTAGGTGACTTTTTGCTCATATATGCCAATCTCATGTGCTAATAATGGTGACACTATATGCATAAGGCTATTTACTTGAAGAGAGTAAGAAACGTTATCGCCAATGTAATCAAAATGGAAGTACTATAAGAGAGTAAGAAATTTTTTTACCGCTTATGGCGGGTGTTTTGCCGGTATTCTCCTTCCCTGTCTTTCCCTTAGTTGCTGCAGAATCATCCCACAGAGTGAAACCACTTCCAGTGTTAGAACTGCAGTTGGAGGTTTCATCATTTCTCTCGCTACTACTCCTTTGAGCTACAGTAGTGAATAATGGCACCTCTGTTTTATGGCTTATATTGTAAGTTCCAATTCCACCCGGTAGAATATATCCTGCAGAACGAGGTGGAGCAGGTGGTGGCGTCGGCTTTTCAGCCATTGCTTCCTCGACTGGTGTTTCATCTTTGGCAGTTTCCTTCCCTAGTCGTTCCAGTTGTAGGAAGTCGTGAGTTTTAAGATACCCTCCTGCTCATTTAGACGACCAAACAAGCGAATTGAGGATCAGAAGAAAACACCATTCTAAGTGGGTATGCCATATGTGTGAGTGTGAATTAAAATATTCATTATTTTAAACTGATTTCTTAAACTGATTTATGTGTTACTATTCCAATGGTTAAATATTCATTATTAATATTCTGGTATGAATTAAAATATAAAATCCACCTATAACTATTTAATTATGTGGAGAGAAAAAATGGGTTAGGGTCAAGTTATATGATGTAAAACTCATTTAATTTACACTAATCCATAGTCATTGGATAAATATAATGGATGAATAAGATTAAATATTGAAAACAATGAGATTTTTAAGGAAAGAAAATTTTGGAGTGTTTAATCTCATCTATGTGTTATATTCATTAAATAGTCATGGATTAGTGTAAAACTAAATGAGTTTTATATCATCTAACTGATCTTATCCCAAGAAAAATAATTATTAAATTATTATATTCTTTTTGAATAGTCTAAATGTGATTACAATGTAATATTTGTTCATATGTGTTCTTAACCCTTTGACAATATGCATACACCTTGTAGACAAAGCGATTTGAACTCGTGTATAATTTTCTATTCATATAAATTAAATTTTGAATAAATTAAAGAATCTAATTATTTTTTATAATGATTCAATGTTTTTTAAAAAAAATATTATGTTGTAATTACATGATAGTATTTGTTCGTTAATCTTAACCTTTTAAAAATGCATACAACATACATACTGTGCAGACTATGCTGCTCGAACTTAAATCAACTATGAAGAACTTTAATTATATATTTAATTACTTTTTTTGTTCTGCTTGTTTTTTATGGCTGAGATCTAAAATATTATATACTATCTTATAAGTTATAGGTATAGAGAGAGAAAAAGAAAGAAAATTGAATTAATATTTTTTTTCTAATAATTCAGTAAAAAAAATTAATTTCCTTACAAATTAACTCTTATAAATTCGTGGGTATTATTCTCAATAATATATCTTCTCACACCCCTCGTTTTATGTCATGTTTTTCCTTTTTATTCATTCATTCCTACGGCAGCCACTATTTCTAATTTAATTTCTCATGGGCCCATATAAAGTTTCGATTGGCCGATTCGTTCGCGGGAAAATGCAGCACGTGCACTCCCCCCACATCCAGATCCGGAATAAAACCCTATTGATGGCCGCCGAAACATAAAAGCAAACTGGAAAGTGTAAATATCAGATATTTGTAAAATTGAACTTTTTAAAAACAATATTACAGTTTTAAATAGTATACTGATAATGTTTTTTTTTTCAATTTTACAAGTGAAATTAAAAAGTTGACACATGTTTTTAAATAATATAAAAAAAACTAAAATAAATAAATGATAAACATATTAAAAAAACTGTTATTATCAATAGGATGAATCTACCGCATGCGACGAACATTGATGAACACCATTAATAATGA
Source organism: Hibiscus tridactylites (assembly GCA_958450335.1). Lineage (NCBI taxonomy): Eukaryota > Viridiplantae > Streptophyta > Magnoliopsida > Malvales > Malvaceae > Hibiscus > Hibiscus tridactylites. Next base: position 85,289,673 of record OY288270.1, read on the forward strand.
ACACTATTAATTTTTTTCAAAATTTTAAAAATCTAAAAGACTAAAATTATAATTAAAATTATCTCTTAAAAAATAAAAATCAAATTTAATAGTTACTTTATAATATTTTTAATAGATTAGAATCAAATATATCCAATTCTCCTAAACCCTAACAAAATCAATCTCTTAAAAAAATAGAAATCAGTTTATAATTTTTTAATAGATTAGAATCAAATATACCAAACTGATTTCTAATCTATGAGGGGTTGAATTTGTTAGGGTTTAGGTTTAGGAGAGTTGGGTATATTTGAATTTAATCTATTAAAAAATTATAAATTGGTTTCTATTTTTTTAAGTGATTGATTTTGTTAGGGTTTAGGAAAATTGGGTATATTTGATTCTAATCTATTAAAAAATATTATAAAATAACTATTAAATTTGATTTTTATTTTTTAAGAGATAATTTTAATTATAATTTTAATCTTTTAGATTTTTAAAATTAAAAAAAAAATTAATAGTGTTCATCGGTAGTGGTATTCATCAATGTTCGTCGTCCGTTGTCAAATTTTAATTATCAAATATAATAGAGATATTTAATCAATTCAAAATCAAAATTTTACGCCTATGAGCTGAATAATTATATTGTTAAATATAATAATCAGTTTCAAAACATTAATTATAAATTTAATAACAATGATAAAACCACTCTAATGATGTTAACATTAATATTTTAACTTGTTCAAAAAAACATTAATATTTTGAGAAAAATGCAAATTAGGCAAAGAGAAGGGGGAAATAATTAAGGAGGGAGAGTATATTGAGTTTTTTTAACAGTTAATTTTTTCTTGGGATCTTGAAAATCAGGAAGAAAGAATTACCTTGAGAAGGTGACCTTCGGTCTTGTTGGACGCTTGAATGACTGTAAAGTGACAGAAAGTCATGCGTTGGTTTCCTTCCTGTTCTTCAAAACCAAATTTACTGTTAATAATAAAAAAAATTAATTCTAACTTTTTTCCAGTAAATTTCTTCTGGTTTTATTATCTAGTAAAATGAAATTAAATCATTTTGATAATATATGTGTGTGTAAAGAAAAGAAAAAGACGTGGTAAAGTAAATTACCTTCAGCTTCCAAAGGCCAGGATTGAGGAAGCTCCATCTATGGCTTCAGTTTTTTTTTTGGCAATGAAACTTTGGATCCGAAAATATAACTATGGAAGATGATTTCTGACGAGCGAAATTCAAAATTCTACAGAAATTCGATGAATTCGGAGAGTTTGAGCTCTAGGATTTGAACGGAAAAAAAGAAGAATAGTCAGTTCTTCAATCCGGATTGCTTTAAATCAGATCTGTTTCACGTCTAGAAAGTGATGCTCGACAGAAAAATTTACGCCTCCACCTGAGATCGGAGTCGCGTTCACTGATGCTTTCAGAATCAAAAGCTCTACAAACAATTGACTTCAGATTCCAGAAAAAATTTCCTCAACTCTCGTAGTTTGTTCACCGAGAAAATTCGACAGATTACAGCTCCATGAGATCTACTCCTCTACTCGTTTAACTGACCGAAAGCCACCAGAAAATTTCACAAATTAAGAAGGAAAAAAACTCGGTGATTTCAACACCTTCAAAAAAGCTCAATTATGCATAATTCAAGTCAAAACTAGCTAACTAATTCAAAACTATAACAATCCACAAAACAAAAAAAGATGAAGTACATACCTGCTTTGATCTGAACCAAAACAACCGATTTTAACGTAGAATTTCAGCTGAACCAAAGATTTGAACCAACAAAAAGCAGCTGATCTAAACACTGAATTATATAAAGTATAAACTCTGAAAGAACAATCATGTAATAATGCAGCTACCGAGTATTTTATTCAAATCGACGCGGCCGTAGACGAGGCTTTTTGGCTTCGGAAAAAATGAAACTCTCGCTTGCTCTTTCTCTCTGGTTTTCTTTATCGTTCGCCCGCTTTGATTCAAAGATCTTTTCATATGCTTTCTCGTTCGCGTTAGTTTATTTTCTTATACTATATATATACTGGACTACTGGTTTTTGTTAACGGCGTTGCGGCTGGGTCGACGACGTTAAGGCTAAGTTGACGGCTGCATTTGATTCTTTTTTTTTTCTTTTATGTAATTCGGGTGTGGCTTTCTATGGATCACGGAACTCGATGATTTAAATTATTTATTTATTATTTTAATGATTTTTGGCAATCCCGATTAATATTTGATTTTTTTGGGAAAAAATATTTTTTTAAGATTTGTTTGGTGGAATACAAAAAATAAGAACATGGATAAGTGGTATGAAAAGTAGACTCGTTTAGTTTTAGTTTTAGAAGAACAAACAGGTTAGGATAATAACAAGAGTGGGTTGATGTAATTTTCAAATATAGAAACTTAAATTTATTGTTTTGTTTTGAATTAGAATCAAATTAATAGAATTTATGTATTTTATACAAATTTGAAAAAATGTGTCTAGGTCAAATATTAATTTGGGAGTAAAAAAAATTAAGTACGGACTTTGAAGAAAAGGCCTAGTTTATATACTAATTTGGGAGCAATTTTTTTTAAGTACCAACTTGTAAGAAAGTATATAATTTAAGTACCAAATGTGAAATGTATATTTAAACCTTCATATTAATATACATTGAGGTTAATTATTTCATTTGTTTTTGAATTCTAACCAAATTTATATTCATCTCTAAGCTTCATAATATTTTAATTAAATCCTCGAACTATTAGTTATGTATAATTAGATACTTCTATTTGTTTAGATATCAGTTTAGACGTTACATGTTATCTCGAATATTATTTATAAACTTCATAATATTTTAATTAAATCCTCGAACTATTAATTATGTATCAATTAGATACTTCTATTTGCTTAGATATCAGTTTAGACGTTACATGTTATCTCGAATATTATTTATAAATTGACATTTAATTATCAATCTAATGTTCTGATAAAAAAAATTAATTAATACAAAATCATTATTCTAATAATTTAATTAAAATATTTTAAAATTTAAGGAAGATACAAAATTTGAATCATAGTTTAGAAACTTATGATACAATTAAATCTATTAACGAAATTAGGAATCGATAGCATATCATAAATAGGGGAATAATTTTAATACAAAGTAAGCGTATAGTGTCTATCTTTACCAAATCTGGATATAGTTACGGCCTTACGGGTAGTCTAAGACTAGCTACGCACATGGTAGTGATGGACTGATGGTACCACCATTCACATGACATGTGAAGATAGGCCGTAGCCACTAGGCACTAGCCAGCTGCCCCGTCTGGTATTTGAAGGCAGTCCTATTAGGGTTGAACAAAATTCGGCTCTATTGACAAAATTAAATTTTTGACTCAGCATATTTTTTTTTTACTTAAATCGTAATTTTTTAAATTTGGCTCGAATTAATTCAAAAAAATATAAATAAAATTAAAATTTTAAATAATTTGTAAATTTTTAATAATTAATTGATCAACTTTTAAATTTCAGTCGACTCGAATCGAAATTCAAAATTTTAACTAAAAAGTTTAGGATTCATCAATTTGATTAATTTAATTATTTTTAATTCGGTTCAACTTAATCAACGGTTCGATTTCGCCAACGCACTCATACTTTTACTCACGTGACTCGCCCATCCCTTCCCTGCAACTTGGCTCAGTTGCTGGTATTATTCGAATTTGGGTTAGTTACGGAATATGGGCACGGATCCCAATTATCCGTTGTGATGAGATATTGACTGTGGTAGAAGATATAAAGATACAAAGAGGAATGGAACTGGGATCGGAGGATGTTGGTGATAAAGGAGAAAAGGTCACGTGCTACGCCTCATGTCTCTGCTCTTTTCCCTGTGCCGGGAAACGCGGGACTTCATTTTCACCTTTTTTTTCCCAGGTACGGCCCCCATGTGCAAGTTTTTTAGATTCTCCTTCCGCTAATTTAGACCCAATCGAGCCGGGTTGTAAAAATTTTAAAAACTTAATTGATCGATTCTTGATCGTGGTGTACTTTTATAATATTGAATTCAGTTTTTTTTTTATAATCATCCATATTTAATTTATTAATTAGTTAATTCATGTCAAGTACCATAAAAACTCATTATATTAGCGAGCTTCTCAATCCAAATTTGTATTTATAACGTTAGAATTTGAATCTCAAACTTATTTAAGGGATCTAGTGTATTATCTCACTAAATCAACTGATTATTGATACTAAATTCGGTCCATGATAAAAAAAATTGAATTGCTTAATCTTTGTTGAATCATGTTTGGACTCAAACTTAATTTCGAATATATAAAACATAAAAAGAAATTCATGTAGAAAGAAACGGAGCTAGATCAAACATTAGAAGGGATAAGAGTCTATTCCGTTTAAATTCAAACCTTTAACTTTACTTAAGAGATTTAGTACATTTTACTAAACCAACTGATTATTGGTACTGTATTTAGTTCCTGATAAAAGATTGATTTATTTAGTCTTATTTAATCATGCTTGGACTCAAACTTAAGTTTGAATTAGAAAATATATTAAAAAAAATTATGTAAAAAAGGACGGATCTAAGATCAAATATTAAGAGGGATGAGAGTTTATTAAACTTTTAAATCTATAAATGAAAGAAATAAAAATCTTATCCGACTAATATATAACTTAAAATGCAACTATACAAAAAAAAAGACAATAGCTTCTCATCCCCTAAATAGCTTAGTCTACATGTAGACTTAGTCCTTGTTTTTTTGTTGCTTTTACCAATTCAAACACATTTTTTAAGCAAAAGCAACTAAAATACTCTACTTTTGAGTGTCAAAATTTTGGTTTGCCCACCATTTTAGCTTTTCAAACTTTAGTTTGCCAAAAGCTAATTTTTTTAGCTTTTACAAAACCTTGGTTTGCCCACCACAACAAAAAACAAAGCCTTAATAAATAACTAAGGTTAGCTCATCCTGATAGTTGAGAGCGACTGTGAATTGGTTGTTGAATGGTTAGCTCATCCTGATTCAGCTCCCATGGTGTGAAAGCAGCAGATAAAGCGGTGCGTGAACCTAGTAGAAGGAAGTGAATGTCAATTCCAGTATCCTAGAGAGTGCAACTGTAACACCCCCTTCCCGGCCTGGTAGAGAACCGGGTCGGAGAGCATTACCGAAAACGATGCGGAAAACTTCTTACTTGAAATCTTTATAAAACTCAACTTATTAAACTTAATACACCCTTTTTATCATGTTAGGCTTAATATCATGAGTTTACCATTTCTTATACTTGTTGCGCTTACCGGGTTTACATATTAATCCATTTAACTCACAAGAGCCCAAAAGAGACTACCTGTATCGAAACACCCTAAGCCGTTTCGATACGGCTTGACCCAAAGTCAAACCATTGACTTTTCTTCCTTGACTGTATCGATACGGCTTGACCCGTATCGGTACGGGTTGACTGACTTTGACTTGACCCAAACCTGTTTATTATTATATCGTATACTAGTATTATGATTTAGTTATGTTGTTATCATCATTATAATTATTACTATTATAGTTATTAAGATTATTACCGTATATTATTATTATTAATATCCTTTATTATTAATATTATTATAATGAAGATAGAAGAAAAACATAAGTAAATAAAAGCCCAAAATTATAAATAAACAGTCCATTATATTTGGATTAAATAAATTACAAGCCAAAAATAATACAAGCCCATACATTCTTAGCCCAATCAAAAAGAAACCCTAATCTAACCTTAATTAACTCTGCCTTATGTGCAGCCGCCGCGTCATCTAAGACCGTTGGATCGAGCATGCAATCAACGGCCCAGATTGCTCCTAAGCGAAACCCTAGCAAGGATTACCATCAAGCCAGGCGCCGCACATGTTGTAGCCGTCAGATCCAGATTAAGTTGGACGGTCGCGATTAGGTCTCAAGCGAGTACGATCCACGCGCGGCTGTCCGTTGCCCGACGCGCGCGTGCCATCGCGCCCACGCCGTCTGACCCTTCGCCTGCCTCCACCACGCCTCTGATCGACTTGTCCCTCCCGTTTCGGCAAAGAACGACATGCAACAGGGGAAAAGCAAAAAAACCCAGTCGGCAGAACCCAAAAACAGCAACAAAAAAAACAATAAAGTGAAGGCATTTAATCAAAGCCAAGAGGAGGACATCAGAGATCAGAGAGAAATGATTTTTTTTAAAGCATTGCTTTTTACCGTTCGGTTATATAGAGAAAACCGAAGCAAAAGCAAAGGGATCAATAGCAAAAAAATAGAGAAATTGAAAAAAAAACCTTTGTAATCGGGAATTTTTACAGAGAAAAATCAATAGAAAAACCTTCTAAGGTATCTTTTTCCTTATTTTCGATTCCAATCGCATGTAAACCAATCAATCCAAAAAAGAGTTTTGATTCTACCTCGACCGGCGTCTTGTCTTCACTGAAGCCGTGTCCTTTGCTTCCCGTTCTGCTGCCGTTCCCCGCGTTGACAATAAGCCTCCGGCCGTGCGAACGCCGTGCATGGTGAGTCGGCGAAAGGAATGCATGCGAACGGTGGAAAGCATTTTTGGTTTCGGTTTTTCTATAAAAGAGAAGGGGTTTCGTTTTTGGGTTTCATAAAAAGGGGGAGTTTGATTTTGGTCTGGATCTGAAAAAGAGGGGTCTGACCTCGACTTGGTTTCAAAAAAAAAAGAGAAGGTTTTTTTAGGGTTCCGGCGCCGGCAACGGCGACCGGAACCCCTTTACGGCGCTGGAGTTACAGAGAAGAAAAGGGAATCTCATATTTTTAGGGTTTCCAAAATGGGTGAAAATGAATTAAAAACGGCTTATATAACTTTTTAAATTTTTAAAATCGGTTTAATCGCGTCTTAAACCCTTCTGCGTCGTCGTTGTTACGCGTGAAGGGCCTCCGCGTTTCGAAATTTTGCATTCGGCCCCTGAAGTGTTTTTAAAGTTTTGAATTTCATCCTCGATTTAGTTTCAATCCGTTTTCAAGTGGGAAAATCACCGTTTTAGTCCCCTGGTTTTCCGCGTCCTTTTAATTTAGCCCCTATTTCGTGTTTTAATTGTTCTTTTTATGGGTTAATTACTATTGCGGTCTCTGTCTGTTTGCATTTTACTTACCTTGCATTTTATTTATATTGCATGCTTGTTTTTTTAAATGTCATTCGAGTATATGTTTTGCCATGTTATTTTTTTCTTTATATGTGGTATGTGGTCATATGTTTTATGTTTAGCATTTAATTCATGCCTTTAATATAGCTTTGCCATGTGTTGTGTATATATGTTTCTGTAATGTGGCATGCCTAATTGCTTTAATGTTGTTCGAATATATTTTTGTGGCATGCATCCAATATACCATTATAAAGTTGCATTTCGGTTTATGAATTGCAATGCGATTGTCTTTTTATTCGGGAACGAACGAGGCCAGTACCAGTCGTAGTGGTGGTGGTTCGGACGTTCCTTCTCGAATATTAAGACTTTTAAAGTTTACTCGCTCGTATAACCAAATTAAGATACGATTCGTCACTTTAATTTGCAAAGTTTAATATTAATTAAGCGGTAACGTTTTTGGTACCAATTTTGGGCACGTCGAGGGTGCTAATCCTTCCTCGCGTGTAACCGACTCCCGAACCCTTTTAAATCTCTGGTTTTATTTCGGTGTCCGGTCTACCATTTTTAAATGGCCGGTGGCGACTCCTCTATTTTTTACAAATTCGACTAAAATTTTCGAAACCATTTAAAACCCGGTTCGTCCGAACGACACCCGAGGTACGTTGTATTACTTGTATTTTTTAGTCGCAACAGATGGCGACTCCGCTGGGGACAAAATTTGTTTTCAAAAACAAAAAGAGAGTCAAGCCAAAAAAAAAACTTTACCGCTCAATTAATATTAGAAGTTTCGAATTAAAGTAACCAAATCGATCGAAATTTGTTTATAAGTGCGAGTTTATTTTAAACGCATTTAAAATTGGCATTTAAACCCGTTCGTTTAAGTGCGGGGAAAACGCTAGTGCTTTCGTGGGGATATCGTTCCTCCGTGTAGGCCTAGTAAGTACCTTCGGGGCTCGACTACCCTATATCTTCGTGGGAATATTGTTTCTCCGTGCAGATATAGCTAAAGGGTCCCCTTGGATTGAACTCGGTTGAAATGAGCCTATAATGGGTGATGATCGGGGGCCTTGCTACCCTTAGTAGGGGACAGCGAGGACAATTCGAGTACCTCCTAGAACCAAAACTGCATGTAGCGAACTAGAAAGCCTACCCCTTTAGAGCCATGCGGATAACCTAGGTGAACTAGACGGGATAAACAGGACTGCTTGTTTATGCTTGTCTTCTATCTTATTAATCATGACTAATCGACACTAACTCATTTCTCTTTTTCTTTTTGCATTGGTTTTGCATACATATCATGACATAACGGTGCTGAGTCAAGGTGGTTTTACCCAATTCGGGTGCTTTCATTATGGAAGGAGATTACTAAAAAGGATGTCAAATCGCAAATTCGACAAATTCTAGACGATTGAAGAAGAAAGCAAATCTAGCCTCGACATTTTTTTTTTCCGAAACCTTCATTTTCTTGGACGCAATCCAGAGACGCAAGGGGCATTCGTTGGAATCTGCTATGACTACCTTGTAACAAGGAACCTCTTTTATGTCTAAATGAAAGTTGACCTAAGGGGAATCACCTATACGACCAACACCTTTATTCGCATACACATTTTCATACATTTTTTTGCATTATATGTTCATACATCATTTTATAATCATTCACAACATTAAATCTCTAGTCACACATTCATTACATCATATCCATCGCTAATTAGGCATCAAAAGTTTCCGTTAAATTCATGATGCATTACGTCATACTCATTCTAAAACTCTTCAAATCCATAATGCATTCATCACATCATGCTCATTGCTAACCGGGAGAGACTCTCGCCCAAGTGAAAAGAAAATAAATGACCGGGGGGCTAGCTCGAACATCTTCAAGGACACTCGGTTCAGAATCAAAGGGAGTCAATATGCAAAAATCCAATTCCCATGATTGGTGAAAACTGATTGTACCCAGGGGAATGGTACGACTAGCCCGGAGCAAACGGCTACCGGTAAAGGCAACTCAAATCCGTTAATCCATGTACATTTGGGAAAAATGCAAGTCTCAATTCATGGATAATTCAAATATCCATCGAAAAATCCATTTTCACAAACGGTCAAGGGGAAATAAATCCTTTGGAAAATTCCAACGCCACAGTTGGTGAAAACTGATTGTACCCAGGGAAACGGTACGACTAGCCCGGAGCAAACGGCTGCCGGTAAAGGCAATTCAAATCCGTTAATCCCTGTGCATTTGGGAAAATGCAAAATAAACAAGCTAAGCTGTCGGTCTTTGGCTATTTTTTTTTATAAAAATTCCATTTTGAAAATATTTGTTGCATTCTTTGATTCTTTAAACATTTCATTCATGAACCCACTATTGTTTTCCAAATATACATGTATATACTATTTTATAGAAATACATTTTAATTCAAAAACAATTTTTTTCCAAAAAAAATCGAATGTTGAGGACGTTACAAATAGAAACACTATTTGTTCTACTCAAGCCAAGGGAGGAGTGACAATGAGTGATCAGGAGTAATGGGCCACTCCCATTGAATGAATTCTCCTCTCAAGCATTGTTGTCTAAGATCCTTGAAGGAAGCGATGACCCGAAAACATCTACCACCTGAAGACTATTTTGATATCCAAGTATGGGAGGACATTTGGATCCAAGCCAAGGATCACTTCCACACTAGGGGGCAAGAGGATGAAATTACATGGACAAATGAGGAACTTTCAATATAAATCATGCTATGAAGACGAAAAAGTGCAATAAAAGGGACACTTGGTCTAAATAAAAAAAAAAACAAAACAAAAATTCGTGCTCAATGAAGCCAACCTAGACCAAGATCAAAGTCATCAACGCGTGAGCCCGAATCAACAAGAGGGCTAAAAAAAAACTCTTCATAAATGCAAAAGGAAAGTTGTGCTCAAAAGGCCAATTCAAACCAAGCTGCAAGTTCTCAATGTTGAAACCAAAAGTGAAGGCGCTAAACCACAAAGCACGAGCTATGGGGATTCTTCATCCAATTGTACCTCTACCCAAATTAGTTGGAAGTACGCACCAACACAATGAAAGGCGAACACCCCAAAAAATGGACAGTCAAAAGCAATCCAAGCATAACCACATCAAGTAGACATGATGATCCTCAATTCAAGGCATATGTCCTCCTTCTGTCACAACCACGGGCCGTAGCCTTCATTTCAAGATCTACAAGACCACTCCGACCATACACGGATGGATGAATTTGTCTTCAGAATACATCCCGCCTATCGGAGTTAACCTTTCTTCAAGGATTGCCACACTTCTAATGCTTGATCGAGATCAAAAATGAGGGAAGGATGGGGCACTGTGAGTCAGTGAGTCAAAGAGAGCCACCATTAAATCGGGTAGAGACTAGGTATGAGAGTCTCTCCTCTCGAAAGCTTGATAGCCCATAAACGTTTTCACATGTATGCCCTTTACAACATTCGTAATTTTTCCAAATAAAATGCCATTTGAGTCAATGCTTTTTCAAAAACCAGCAACTAGATTTTTATAAATATCACTTTTCATGATTTTTCAAAATGTATATGTGTACATAATACAATTATTTTTCCAACAAACATCTCACATACAAAAGATTTCTCTACATTTCTTCGCAAAACGATTTCAAAAGCACATGGACCAATAGCGAGCTTGTCGGCCGATTGCGCAAAAAAAAGCATACAATAATTGACATTCCCTAAACAGGTGACATTTCGGAAGATGATAGCCGGACCCACAAAAGGTTGGGGCATCATTGAAACCGTGTGATCAAGAACACAAGACCGAGCCGGTATAAACGACAAAATCATGGGGCACCCCTTTGTATGTCAACATCAGGACCAATTGCATTACATTCGCATCATCATTAGTGCATTCATCATGCATTCACATCAAGCATCTACACCATATATCAAGTCAAAACATACAAAACTTACACATTTCATTCGAACATAAAAAAAATAAACAGGTCAAAAGACAAGGATGGCGAATCCTCAACCAAAGGAAAGCCACGCCGACAAAAAAGACAAATCAACAAAGAAGATTGAACCTCACCAAGAGGAACAACCACAACACCAACTCTCCTCCAGCATCGATCTTGTTATGCCGTTGGTGGCGTAGCGGATCTCCTGCAACATCGATCTCGTCCTGCCTTTGATGGTAGCGGATCTCTTACTACATCGATCTTGTTATGTCGTTGGTGGTGTAGCAGATCTCCTTCAACATCGGTCTTGTCCTGTCTTTGATGGTGGCGGATCTCTTTCAGCATCGATCTTGTTATGCCGTTGGTGGTGTAGCGGGTCTCTTTCAACATCGATCTTGTTATGTCGTTGGTGGTATAGCAGATCTCTTACAACATCGATTTTGTTATGCCGTTCCTGGTGTAGCAGATCTCATACTACATCGATCTTGTTATGCCGTTGGTGGTGTAGCGGATCTCCTTCAACATCGATCTTGTCCTGCCTTTGATGGTAGCAGATCTCTTTCATCATCGATCTTGTTATGCCGTTGGTGGTGTAGTAGATCTCCTTCAACATCGATCTCGTCTTGCCTTTGATGGTGGCGGATCTCTTTCAGCATCGATCTTGTTATGCCGTTGGTGGTGTAGCGGGTCTCTTTCAACATCGATCTTGTTATGCCGTTGGTGGTATAGCAGATCTCTTACAACATCGATTTTGTTATGTCGTTGTTGGTGTAGCAGATCTTATTCAACATCGATCTTGTTATGCCGTTAATGGTGTATCGGATCTCCTCTTCATCGGATCATGCCTCTTCGTCAGAGTTGTAGCTTGATCTCCAATATACTCATTCGGATCATGCCTCTTCGTCAGAGTCGTAGCTTGATCTCCAAAATTCTCCTTCGGATCATGCCTCTTCGTCAGGGTCGTAGCTCGATCTCAATCTAATCACCGAGTCATGCCTCTTCGTCGGAGTCGCAGTTTGATCCACTCTATTCTCCTGATCGTGCCTCGTCGTCGGTGACGTAGCGGATCATCCATGTCCAACAAGGAAGTGGGACAAAATTAGTGCTTATGGTCTTTGCTTTATCCTTGTTCCACAAGTATAAGCAAAGAGGGGCAACTGTAATCACTAATTTTGTCCCAAAACTTAAACTCTTTTTGTTCGCATTTTGGGCTTATCGGGCTATTAGGAAATTAAAAAAAAAATTAAAAAAAATTATCAAAAAAAAAGAAGAAAGAAAAAAAAACCAAAAATAAATATACATATGTCACACATATTAATACCTTACTATTATGAGTGTTATTTATTGTATATATAGGTGCATGTGACAAATTAGATAAGTATAATTAAGTAATAATATATATTATCACTATTAGAGTATCTATTATTACTGTTTATTATTATATCGTATACTAGTATTATGATCTAGTTATGTTGTTATCATCATTATAATTATTACTATTATAGTTATTAAGATTATTATCGTATATTATTATTATTAATATCCTTTATTATTAATATTATTATAATAAAGATAGAAGAAAAACATATGTAAATAAAAGCCCAAAATTATAAATAAACAGTCCATTATATTTGGATTAAATAAGTTACAAGCCCAAAATAATACAAGCCCATACATTCTTAGCCCAATCAAAAAGAAACCCTAATCTAACCCTAATTAACTCTGCCTTATGTGCAGCCGCCGCGTCATCTAAGACCGTTGGATCGAGCATGCAATCAACGGCCCAGATTGCTCCTAAGCGAAACCCTAGCAAGGATTACCATCAAGCCAGGCGCCGCACATGTTGTAGCCGTCAGATCCAGATTAAGTTGGACGGTCGCGATTAGGTCTCAAGCGAGTACGATCCACGCGCGGCTGTCCGTTGCCCGACGCGCGCGTGCCATCGCGCCCACGCCGTCTGACCCTTCGCATGCCTCCACCACGCCTCTGATCGACTTGTCCCTCCCGTTTCGGCAAAGAACGACATGCAACAGGGGAAAAGCAAAAAAAACCAGTCGTCAGAACCCAAAAACAGCAACAAAAAAAACAATAAAGTGAAGGCATTTAATCAAAGCCAAGAGGAGGACATCAGAGATCAGAGAGAAATGATTTTTTTTAAAGCATTGCTTTTTACCGTTCGGTTATATAGAGAAAACCGAAGCAAAAGCAAAGGGATCAATAGCAAAAAAACAGAGAAATTGAAAAAAAAACCTTTGTAATCGGGAATTTTTACAGAGAAAAATCAATAGAAAAACCTTCTAAGGTATCTTTTTCCTTATTTTCGATTCCAATCGCATGTAAACCAATCAATCCAAAAAAGAGTTTTGATTCTACCTCGACCGGCGTCTTGTCTTCACTGAAGCCGTGTCCTTTGCTTCCCATTCTGCTGCCGTTCCCCGCGTTGACAATAAGCCTTCGGCCGTGCAAACGCCGTGCATGGTGAGTCGGCGAAAGGAATGCATGCGAACGGTGGAAAGCATTTTTGGTTTCAGTTTTTCTATAAAAGAGAAGGGGTTTCGTTTTCGGGTTTCATAAAAAGGGGGGAGTTTGATTTTGGTCTGGATCTGAAAAAGAGGGGTCTGACCTCGACTTGGTTTCGAAAAAAAAAGAGAAGGTTTTTTTAGGGTTCCGGCGCCGGCAACGGCGACCGGAACCCCTTTACGGCGCTGGAGTTACAGAGAAGAAAAGGGGATCTCATATTTTTAGGGTTTCCAAAATGGGTGAAAATGAATTAAAAACGGCTTATATAACTTTTTAAATTTTTAAAATCGGTTTAATCGCGTCTTAAACCCTTCCGCGTCGTCGTTGTTACGCGTGAAGGGCCTCCGCGTTTCGAAATTTTGCATCCGACCCCTGAAGTGTTTTTGAAGTTTTGAATTTCATCCTCGATTTAGTTTCAATCCGTTTTCAAGTGGGAAAATCACCGTTTTAGTCCCCTGGTTTTCCGCGTCCTTTTAATTTAGCCCCTATTTCGTGTTTTAATTGTTCTTTTTATGAGTTAATTACTATTGCGGTCCCTGTCTGTTTACATTTTACTTACCTTGCATTTTATTTATATTGCATGCTTGTTTTTTTAAATGTCATTCGAGTATATGTTTTGCCATGTTATTTTTTTCTTTATATGTGGTATGTGGTCATATGTTTTATGTTTAGCATTTAATTCATGCCTTTAATATAGCTTTGCCATGTGTTGTGTATATATGTTTCTGTAATGTGGCATGTCTAATTGCTTTAATGTTGTTCGAATATATTTTTGTGGCATGCATCCAATATACCATTATAAAGTTGCATTTCGGTTTATGAATTGCAATGCGAGTGTCTTTTTATTCGGGAACGAACGAGGCCAGTACCAGTCGTAGTGGTGGTGGTTCGGACGTTCCTTCTCGAATATTAAGACTTTTAAAATTTACTCGCTCGTATAACCAAATTAAGATACGATTCGTCACTTTAATTTGCAAAGTTTAATATTAATTAAGCGGTAACGTTTTTGGTACCAATTTTGGGCACGTCGAGGGTGCTAATCCTTCCTCGCGTGTAACCGACTCCCGAACCCTTTTAAATTTCTGGTTTTATTTCGGTGTCCGGTCTACCATTTTTAAATGGCCGGTGGCGACTCCTCTATTTTTTACAAATTCGACTAAAATTTTTGAAACCATTTAAAACCCGGTTCGTCCGAGCGACACCCGAGGTACGTTGTATTACTTGTATTTTTTAGTCGCAACACCATGCACTTACCAACATACAATCGATGACGTAAAACTACTAACTCAAGGTTAGTATTAACAACGGTAACAACATAATCGAGTAGGCCCGAGCCTAACTCGAGATGCTACTACACTCACCTTGATCGGCTAAGGCTCCTAGGGTCGATAATACCTCGATCGATTCTTGAGCCCTTTCTCTTATGATGGCACGGACAACACGAGCTTCTTAAACAAGGGAGATCAAAGCTTTGATTAAGCTATCATTGAGGTGCTTGCTTAAGCTTAAGGTAGAAGACGATAATGGTGGTGCTAGCTTATTTAGGAAGAAAAGTGTTTAAACTTACGTAGCAAGAACAAAAACAAAGTTCTTATCATCTTTCTTCTATTTATAGAGAACTTAAGGAATTAGATATTCAATTCCACCTCCGACATCAGCCAATTAAAAGCTTTCCCTTACCTAAGGGTTTGCTAAACCCCATACACCACTTAATTTACCAATCAAAACATTTCCTCGCCTTTAAGAATCCTTATTTAATATTTCTTTTTCCCTCTTACAATCCAATAGCTGATACTCAGCTATTTATCCAGCTAAAAACATGGAAGAACATGCCAACCAAGCTGGTGATTCACCAAAGGCCGCAATCCTTGACTTTTGGGACACTTGCCCTGTTTTCTGCATGGTACCGTTTCAAAACGGTCGAGGCCGTTTCGATACGGTCTAGCAAAATGCCAAAATGGTAGTTATTACCGTTGGACCGTATCAGAACGCCTAAAATCCGTTTCGATACGCCTTAGCTAGGCCGTTTCGATACGGGTCCTAGGCGTATCGAAACACCTGGCCCAGAAACGTTAATTTGGCATCTTAACTTGGGTTGTTGCTTTCGTAAAAAAAAATTTAGGACACAAACTAATCATTAATTTAAAATTTTAACATCAAAATTTCAACCACCAAAACCTATTTCCAACCAGACCGGTTTTCGGGGTGTTACAGCAATGAGTTTGCTGACAGCCACAGGTTAGCCAAACAAGGCATTACTAGGCCTAACGACTTAGTTATCGTTGACGCGGGTCGAATCTCAAGGCTGACAGGTAGAAGTAGACCCTCCGATTGTTGAATTTGGGTGGATAGGTCGGTTTTCAACTTGGTGTTTATATGCATGTAATACAGACATCGTTAGTATTCTTGTGAAGCTGGTTATAGCCCATGTTCCTGCTGCAAGCTTTAAGTATGATGCACATTCACTGCAAGAATATAGACTTTTAGTGACAAATTGGCAGTGACTAGCAGTAATTTTGTCACAAATATTAAAATTTTGTGACAGATTTTTTGTGCGACACTATTAACATAAGTAATTGTGATGTATTTTTATTTAGTCACTATACTTTGATATTTGTTGTGACAATGCAATTGTTTGTCACTTAAAATTTTACTTTTGATTTATAAATTTTGTCACCAATAAAAAAATAAACTTAATGAAAAGTTATATATTGTCACAATAATAAATTTATTTTTATAATTATAGTAATAATAAAAATTATAAAAAATTGAAGTTACCATAAAGGCATAAACTAGTTTATCAAAAGGTAAAATAATTCTATTAGTCTCTACACTATGTGTAAATTGTTGTTTTAGTCAATTCTATTTTGATCAGTTTTAGTCCCTATATTTTTAAAATTTTAAAACTTCAATCCTAATCCAAACGGGACAACGACAATATGATTAAATTACAATGACTAAAAATGATTGAACAAAAGAATAAAAATAAAAAAATTTACTTAACATATTTAAAGACTATCATTCATGTAAAGATCAAAATTTCAAAATTTAAAAAGTACATATTTTTTTGAATAGAAAGTACATAAACTTAAAGTAAACAAATTAAAGTAAAAAAACTAATATGTAATCTTGGCATAATATGTGATAGCAAAATTTTACCTTGAGAAAAATTTTACACTTGATATTTGTTTTAACTTTTTTTGTGGAGGTAAAATTTGCATTGTCAGTATAGTAAATAATTATCTCATAAAGGATAATTCTATCAATAATTTTGGTGTAAATCTTAATATTCATATGTTTATATTTTAAAATTAACTCAATTATTTTTATATATTTTCTTCAATAAATGTATTTCGTATAGGAAACCATATAAAAATTAATTAAATTATTATTATATTAATTATTGTTATAATTAATACATACTTTTAAAATAAATAAAATTAATTTCAATTACAATTTAACTAAATAATATTTTACTTTCAAAATAATATTAAATTTCTTGCCTAGTCTAGTGGATAGACATTGCACTCTCCCCTAAATGTTCCAGGTCCGATCCCCCACGAAACCATACATTGTATTTATTTATTAAAAATTGATATATGAATATGCACATCATCTATAAATAACCCCCTCACCATGGGCTAGCAGCCGAGCTACCTAGGTGTAAGTGACCTTCTCTTAGGCTCATGTGAGCCCTAGGTGTACGGGCCATTGGGACCAAGTGGATGACCTTATAGGGACCAGTTTGGGGGGCAGAGGGCCACATATCGCGCTCGTCGCAGAAGTCAAGGGTTGATATCTAGCACATTCGCTACCGCCCCCGCGGGAGAGATATTCAGTGTGCGTGTTGCTTGACGAATCATGAGACGACGCTATTGAGATAAGTCCTTGGATAATGGACACGCGATGAAGGCTAACTTGTTTGGGATGAGCCCCTTCGAGTGCAGTACGACATGCATGACCCGGGTCTGAATAAAAATGGTTGCAACTAAAAAATATAATTATTTTATTATTATTGAAAGTGACAATGTATTTTAGACACTATTTCAATATGTATTTGTGATAAAATGTTTGTCACTAATAAAAATAACATTAGTGTCTAAATTTTAGTCACTGATATTAATCTTGTGTCAAAAAATATAGTCATAAAAAATATAACTTATTGTGACAAAATGTATAAAAATTGTCACTAACATAATAGTGACGACAGGTGACGACTCAGAAAAATAGTCACTGTAAATTTTAGTGACTAAATTTAATACTTTTAGTGACTATTTTTGATGCCACTAAAAATTTATTTTCTTGTAGTGATTTTGTCTTCTGATTAGGTTTAGAAAGATTTTTTAACGAGACTCGAACTTTAGTTAATTTGTAGACAATCGTTCTTAAAGCGATAACATATTTTATCTTAAAAAAAACAATAAAACATTCAAATTTGATTCGATAGATAATTTAAGGTGTTCATTCTAAAATTGACAATAACCTAATTAAATTTAAGTTGTTTTGGATTTAGGGTCAAGTTGCTCGTAAGCACTAGCCCTAATTCATAAATTTAGTAAATATTATATTCTACTTATATTTATCATGTCATCCCATATTAATTTTAATTTAACGTATGTATATCATAAACTTACTATTTTACGGGTAAAATAGAATTTTATTATTACATTAAATTAAAATATTTACGCATGGTAATAGTTTAACACGGGTAAGCGCGATATTGAGCTAATGGACAAAAGTTACGTGAACCGGTGAGGTGAGATCATTTTCATGCAGTTGGGTGTGGGCCACGTGAGTAGAGCCCCCCACTCACGTGCATTCTTACACAAGAACAACTGGATAAGCACATCATCTGTTTCGCGGACCAGTAACATTTCAGGTCGAGTCGGTTCTAAAATTTTATTTTTAGCCAATTCAATTGTTTGACTTTCAAAAAAAAATTGTTTGATTATAATTTAGGGTAAACTATAACGAAGGTCACTCAATTATAGATAAAATTAAATTTGAGTTACTCAATTATTAAAAATTACATTTAAGTCACTTAATTATAAGTAAGATTACAGTTGGGTTACCCAATTATTAAAGGTTACACTTGGGTCACTCAATTATGAGTAAGATTATATTTGAGTCCCCCTTCATATTTGAAAAACATATATCAAGTTGTGCATTAGATTAATTAATGATTTCAAATGAAGTACTCTAGTGTTAACGAGGGTATACAAGTGATTTGGAAGAGAAATGATTAAGTTGATGTATTTTTTTTTAAAATATGAAGGGTAACCAAAATGTAATCTTACCCATAATTGAGTGACCCAAGTGTAACATTTAATAATTGGGTGATCCAAATGAAACCTTACCCATAATTGAGTGACCCAAATATAACTTTTAATAATTGAGTGACTTAAATGTAACCTTACTCATAATTGAGTGACCTCCGTTGTAGTTTATCCTATAATTTAATTAGTTTTAATCTTCTTACTCCGCAAAGATGTTTAACTTGTTTTTTTTAGTATGAGTAGCCTTTACAAATACAACGAAGGTTTATAAATCAGGTAAAAAAAATTGATCTAGACATAATTTTTAAAATATAAAAATTAATATTTATAGATCATAAATATGACCCTACAAAAATAATAAAAACTTTAATTCAAAGGCTCGAAACAAAATAAATACAAACATCACTGAAGCTCGACGATGAAAAGTAAAAAACGACAACAAACAACATTAAAAATACATATTGCATTAATAAGACATGTTGACAACATGGTCATTACCGCAACTCAAACGCAAATAAGAGCGATGACTGTGAGCTTGTATCCAAATCCAGTTTGAGAGTCCAAAACATAAAGATCAACATGATAATAAAAAAGTGTCATATAGATCAGTCATGACGACGTCAAATCCAATCATGATAGAAAATCAAATGAAAAAAAGAAGCGGCTAAGCAACAGATTAAGAGAAGAAAAGTGTATCAAAAGACATAAGATGCGTACCAAATGCTAGAAAAAGCATGTCACAAGAAAAAAAAATTATGAATTTAAAAACTAGAAAACAAAGAACGAAACAAAGGTTATCAGCGGCCGACGACCAACACTAAGACTGTTGTTGTTGTCGACCACGTAAATATCGGAAAATATACTAGAGAAAAAAAGTGGACGACAGCTAAAATGTTTAACTTGTTTATTTTTTTAATAGTTTAAAGGTGATTACAAGATAATATTTATTCATAGATATTCTTAATTAGTTGACAACGTATACACACCTTACCAACATTGTGATTGAACATGAGTCTCTTAAAATAAACACTATCTATTTTTCACCGGTCTTCAAATTTTGAAACATTTTACTCGTTAAGTGTTACTTCTATCTAATATATTTGCAAAAGTGGAAATTTTTGTTTCACGTTTGAAATTTGAATTATATATTCTTATGGGAGTTGCAATGTAATTTTATTATTGTATTAATTTATAATGATTAATATATATATATATATATATTACAATTTCTAAAAGCCAATTTTTTTCTTACTTGGCCTATTCCACTAATTTTGCCCTTTGGGAGGACTAATGCCCGATCATCCCCTAATTTTATGGGTGAAAATCTTATTCCTCTAATTATGTCTCTTTTTATGACCCACATTAAAAATTATTTAATAATTAAATTTTAAACTCTAACCCTAATTTTTACATCCTAAACTCTAAACCCTGCATCTTAAAAAATACACCCTACCTTAATTCTATAAATTCTAACCACAACTTCTAACCTTAAACCCTAAACTCTAAACCTTAAATCTACTATTTTTAAGTGGGGCATAAAAGGAGTAGACGATTTTCATCCCTAACTTAACCCTACTTTGATGTACATATATATAAGTAAAATACTTAAATCATCACTCAATTTTGCTCTATGACCTATTTTGGTGACTGAACTTTCAAAACGACCAATTTACTCACTGAGTTTTATTTTCTGGCCTATCTTGATCACTTTTAATTATTTTATTAACATTTTAATATGATTTGATATATTTTATTATTATTGAATATAAAAATAATTTAAAATAAAAATAAATTATATTTTATTTATTATTAAATACAAAATTACAAAAATAAAACCCATACCCCAAACCTCTCCCACTCTTACCGGCGTCACCACCATTCACCGGCGTCGCCCACCCTCGTTGGTTTCCTTTACTTGGTTTTGGTTACTATCGAGATCCAATTCATGTTCCGAACTGGGTTTAGTACCTTGTCTCAAGAACCGTTAATTCGGTTTCCCAAGTTCGACATCGAGGTCGATGTTCAAGACAAAGAGGCACCAACTCGTCCCTTGAATTGGGTTTTCAAAAACACGTCTTCCCCTTCCTAGCTCCAACATCTGAAGCAACTAAAAAATCAGTCCAGGATCGTTTCGAATTCGTCTTTTGATGCCAAATCCTTTGACCCCGGTGCGAAACATGGGTAGTTGGAACTCCATAAGTCGGCAAAGATTGCTTGGGAAATTGGGAGAAATCTATGGGAAAAACTTGAAATTGATTTGGTAAACATACCCAAAAATCCCAAGAATGAATCTGAACAGTGTAGACCTTCAATTTCTATATCAGAATCGGATATTTGGCCCATGGAAAGTTCATGGTGCTTCCATGCGGTCTTACTTTGGGGTCTCACTTAAAGGTGGTGGGTGACGCCGGTAGGAGTGACACCGACGAGGGTGACGTCGGCGAGGGTGAGAGAGATTTAGGGTATTTGGGGTTTGAATTTTATTTTTATTATTTTATATTTAATAATAAATAAAATATATTTTATTTTTATTTTAAATTATTTTTATATTTAATAATAATAAAATATGTTAAGTCATACTAAAATATTAATAAAATAATTCAGAGAGATCAAAATAGATAAAAAATAAATTTCGGTGAGTAAATTAGTCGTTTTGAAAGTTTAATGACCAAAATAGGTTATAGAGCAAAGTTGAGTGATGATTTAAATATTTTACCCTATATTTTTTAACAAGTTCTACATTAGGGAGGGAAAATGGGGATTGTTCCTACTAGAAATAGAACCCAAGACTTATGAGAATGTAATAAATGTCAACATGAGTCTTTAACAATCTGCTTTAAGTTGTGTTGACGATATAATTATATATGTAAATTAATGATTATCAATTAGTTCATTCTGATGGAGTATTAAAACTCTTAAAAATATTAGATGTATATAATTTTTGAAAAAATAAAACCATATATTTGAATTGAGAAAACTAAGTTAAATATATTAATTTATAATAATTTTTTTTACTATTCGACCAGAATAATTGATCAATAAATCAAATCTGACGGTTATAAATCAATCTCTTCTTATAACATCTGTGCTTATTGCATAACATATTATCCTTTTTTATAGTTAGAAATTAGGTACACATTCAAAATTTTGACTTCCATATTTAAAATGTGTTTCACCTTATATTCAAACTAACATATTATCGTCTAAACTAATGTTAGACCGATAAAAAAATTTGACTGATATGTAACTATTTGAAAACTCAATTAAAATATTTTGAAGTTTAAAATCAATCTAGAGATTGTAATGTAATTCATCTTTAAAAATATATAAAACAATTCCGAAAAATTGAAGTTTTAGAATTTATGAATAAATCCGTTCATGATTATAAATAAAACATCCTAATCTATAAAAACGAATGGAATATTTTTTATTTCGTTGTTACTCATTTATTAAGGATATTCATTTTCGGATATATGATCTGATTCAATTAGAAAATTTGGATATTCAAAATTTTAGATTGGTAAAATAACAATCCTTATCCGATCTAAAAAATTGGATATTTAAATATCCGATTATTCGAATATATAGTTTGATTTAAGTATTTTTAGATTTGATTGCCATATTTATAAAAATTCGAAATTTCGAATATAACAAATTACTAAATATAACAAGATATACATCTATGAAAATTTTGATTTTTCAAATTTTTGGATATAACAAGTATTAAATTGTTAAATATAACATAATTAATATTCATGAAATTTTAAGTTTTTAAATTTTTAGATAACTATTAAAAACTTAAAATATTATGATTCATATCCAATTTAAAAATTAAAATTAAATCGGATATTTTATAAGTGGTCACTAAGAACAAATATATTATAAGTGGTCACTAATAGTCTTTGTTTTTAGTAACATATGTCCCTCCCCCTGTAAAATGGACATTCCTTTGCTAAGGAATCCGTTTAGGGATCAGTTAACAATATTACTTATTTGTTTATTTATTTATTTTGTTGTCTTGTGATAATAATCACTTCAATAGAAACACGGCACTTTTTATTTATTATGAGCATAATGGACTTTAATTAATTTAAGGGGAATTTTTAAAAATTTATTTGTTTAGTATTACTGAAAGGACAGATGTCAGATTCTCCGTAAAATTCGCATATATATCACGTGATGAAAATGTCTGCCCACCACATCCTCCCAAATCACGTGTACAACTCAAGCTGCGACACTTGGGCATGGCCCAGATACCACACGATCAATTTTCCCATATTTTAAATAATAGGTATATAAATATATAAAGGCTTAAATGAAAAATAAGTTTTTAAAGTATACTTCTTTTAAATATTATGTGCTTAATTTTTTTTTTATAAAAATAAGTATTTAAAGTTTTAACCGTTATAATTTTAGGCGTTTTATAGTTATCTACCGCTAAATCCGTTAACCAATAAAAATTAGACACATGTCATGTTTTAATTTATAGTTTCTTTTAATTTATTTTGTTTTTAGTAATTTAAAAATTTTCAATAAAAAAATCTTTAAAATTTATAAAATAATTTCTAAATCTTTATCGTCAGCCGGCGGCGGCCTCACCTTTTCGATCGTTGGGCCCAGCCTACCATTTTCCTCAACGCACCATCATTGGAAATTGATTAATAATTATTTGATTGGCACATCGTTCGCAGATTTTCAACGACAGTGCGTTGGGAGAAATGGCCAGCTGAGCCCGGCGATCGAAAGGGTGGGGTCGACGGCTGCGACCGCTAGCGGTAAAAATGAAGATTTAGGGTTTTGTTATTTTTAGGAATTTAGGGACTGGTCTGAATATTTATGAGAATTTTAAAATTAAAAAAATAAATTTTAAAGATTTTTTTCAAAAATAATTTTAAAAATCAATATTCTTGACATATGCCGCGTTTTGATTGGTAACAATTTTTCTAAACAGCTGGGCACTTAAAATTGTAACTGTTGAAATTTTAGGCACCCATTTTTTCAATAATCGATTTGAGTTGTTCGAATTTATGTTAAAAATTTAATTACATATATTTATAATATTATGATATTAATTAATTTCAATATGAACTGCTTTTTTGACAATATATGATGTACATATATTTCTTCATGTTTTTTTATAGGTGATATATATATCAGACAAAATTGAGGGACTCGACTCAAACTTGAAAATTAATTCACCAATTACTAAAATTTTTAAGTTTTTCTAGTCTAATTTTATAAGTCAAAATTTATTTGAATATTTGTTAATTCAAAATTTTAAAATTATGATTCAAGTCAATTTTTACATCATATAAAAAAAACTGACTTTTTGAGTCTAGTCAAAATTTACCCCTAAATAAAGTCAATAACAAATTTAATTATCTATACCACTAGTTAAATGTCATTCCTAAAAAACAATAAAAAATAAAATTTAAAGATCTAATAATTGATTGAGTTAATTTAAATCATGACATTTATCGTGTGATTGAAATATCTCTATTTAATAAAAAGAAAAACAAAATTTAGAGTTAAAAAGATGGCTGAAGTTACATGTGAGTAATGATAATTAAGATTATAATTATTAAATTTATTATTTAGCTGATATAAAAAGACTTGTATGTTTAGTTCAGAATATAGGTTATTTTTATTTTTTTTAAAAATAATAAAAAAGTTGAAAACACATTTGATTGTAAATTTTGAGAATTATTTTTAAAAAATAAAAAAAAATGAGTGAAAATTTGAAAACATGAAAAAAAGATATTTTCACTATTTTTATCCAAAATGTTTTAGAAAAGTTGAAAAAGAATAAAATAAATATTTTTAAATTTTAACTCTATTCAATCTGAGTTTGAATACAATTTTAAAATTTTAGTTTATTCAATCATATTATAATAATATTTTTCTAATAATTATATTTTAATTTATAATTTAATGAGTTAGTGACAATTCGTGGTTTAGAGTTAAGTGGGTGCCAATTTTACTAAAAATAATATTTTTGTGACCAACACAAGAAATTGGGGATAGTTAAGTGACCAATCAATGGTGTTGTTTACCCTTGATGTTTTTTTTTATCGGTGGTGTGTTGTTTGGTTTTCGTAGAGGTAAAAAACAGAAAAGAGGGAAAGCAAATTGTTAGGCTGTTAGCACAGTATGTATAGCACGTGAGGCGTGGGTGATAAGGGGGGCACCTACTCACGTGCGCCCATCCCCTGCCGTTGATCTGTCAGTGTACTTGCCGCCTTGCGTGCGGTGGGGGTCCCCCCAATCGGGTTTTAACGCCGTCAAGTCAGGCAACGTCGTACTGTGTTAGTAAGTAGGTCAAAAAATGCGGAAGGATGTGCAAGTAGAAGTTGGGTTGAGGAAAAATAAATCAACTAGATTGGATCTATGTGTAAGGTGTCAACTAGCATATGTGGGGTCCCCTCAATCGGTTGTTTTAATTTAAGGTTCAAAGTTATAATTTAGGGTTTGTAAGTTAAAATCTAAATCCTCACCATATTACTCTAAAAACTAAACCATAACATATAAACTCTAAATTATAACCCTAAGTCTTAAATTGAAACAACTATCCCTAAATTATAAACCCCTGCACCTATACCCTAAACTAACTCCCTATACTCTAAAACTAAGGCGTTTGTGGAAACTTCCAGTTTCCACTGCCAGTGTATAAGATATTAATCCCATCTTATATAGAGAGAGTTAGAATCAACTTACACAATGTAAAACTCTTTAAGTTTTACATATTTTCTGGATTCTTAGATTAGGAGAATAGATAACTCATGTTAACTCCTTACTCTTTTTTTCTAAGTGATAATCTCCACATATTTACGGTTAATCTCAATCATTCGTTTCACTCATCCAACGGTCTAAAAAATATATAAAACTTAGAGAATTTTACACTGTGTAAACGGATCCCATCTCATATATATATATATATAATGACAAAACTTAACCATAAATTTTTTAATAGAACCGAAGAGATCAAATTAGGCGAAGGTTTCAAAAGGTATGACCAACTCCAAGTTTCCATGTCATTCACATCCTCGTTGTCTTTTAACAGGTCTCGCAAAACAAATAATGTATAAATTTGGGCCAAATTCTTATCCAGTTACCATAAAACTGTGATGAATAATTACAACCTGAAAAAGGAGTTTTTCATGATTTTTATCTTTAAGTTGCGTGAATATGAAAATAGGCTGACAAATGAACAAACAATTGCCTAAGATCAAAGTGAACTGAGGTAATCCTTTATCAAACTCAAGAGTGGGGCAGCATTGGGAAATCCCTCCAATCTCTGGAACATAATTCCATCCATCCGAGCTTGAACGCCCTCAGAAAACGTCAAGTCTTGCAGCAGTTCTTTTAGTGTTAGGTCTACTCCGACTATGGAACTCCCTATTCCACTTAACACCTCCGGTAGCGTTGGCGACGGTCTCGATAACTCAACAAGCGTAACCTAATCCATTATTACCACATGCATCAGTATTTCTGAAAGCACGATTTTCCAAAATGAAAAGTAATTTTCGATGAAGAATAACTTAAATAGATGTCCTTGACTTGAGCAAGACAACAAAAGATGCTTATTCCAATATATGAACATGTGTTGTCTTCAAATGAACTGATACCAAAAGTTTCAACATGATATGAATCAATAATGTATTACCGATGCCAAATGCCATAAATGTGCATCTTATTCTATTCTATAGCAGGGTGCAGGTCTATCATACAGAATTTTGTTTCGATACTAATTGGATATACGGTCCGCTAATTTCATGTTGCTGATGGCTACTAGTACTTAATGGTATGGACTGATGCTTCATCCTATCACATATCTCCAGATAAGTCCGGAAAACAATAGTAGCTTGCGAAAAAATATGGACAGACATAGAAACCTCAATTAAAATACTAGGGGGAATAAGATGCAAAAGCCTACAGGGCAATACTGCGATGCAACAAGCACATAATATTATCACAAGACTAACATTTCCATATCATCCATCGAAATATGGGGTTCCCCTTTGTAACATCATCGGAATACGTTTGTCTTAAAATGAAGAGAAAAGAACTAACCGGCTTGTCTTGGGGTATATTGATTTTATGTTTTGCAATGGCGATGGCCTGAGAAAGTCCCCCAATAGCATCGACCAAACCCAGTGACGCTGCATCTTTACCTGCCCACACTCTGCCCTGTGCAACCTCTTCCATCTTTTCTACCTGTTCAATGATTCAAGTTCAGAAAAAAAAAAGATTTCCCCGTTCGGAAACCTGACATTACATCTAAACTGGAGATAAAAAGGATAAGCATACCGGCATTGATCTCGAAAAAGCAGCCTTGTCTCGAAACTGTTTATAAGCATTCTGTGCAGACTTTGCAAACAGCTCGGCTTCATCAGGTCTGGTATATATTAAAGTTAGTTCTCTTTCAATTTAATAAACAGAAAAGTAGCTGTTGCTATGCGATCTAAAGCCTCCAAAGAGAACAGTCGGGAAAAGAGAATAATTAATCGATAAGAACCAAAACTCGGCTTTATAATTATAAATCTCTATTGTTCCAACTCTTCATTATTTTTTGAAGTACTCATGTCCAACACCCTTGTGTCAGACGCATATCCAAACATGGATTGAATATGAACCTTCTAAATATATGGAAAAAATATGAAATTTTCAACATATCCGTAACTGACACTCTCACCTAGGTCGAGTAACATAGGTTCCAATATCAGAACATACAGAAATCTTGACATCTTTTTACTTTCTATCTAAACAAAATATGCAACCAGGGCATTCACCTAAAAGGCCGCTGCTCGGCTGCAATAAGTTCAGCATATCTTCCCCTTGATATGACCTCCTTATTGAAGCCAATTTTTTCATATAGTTTCCCCAAGTTAAACTTCCCTGCAAGCAAGAGAAGAGGGAAAACAAAATCACATTGATTTTATAACTTGCAAAAATCTGAAAGGCCTATGTAGGAAACTGACATTTCTGATTTTCAGCCACAAGCAACTTGTTCATAAAAACAAGGAAAGGATCAATTTGTTTGGCAAGGGCATTCCAGGTTAAGAAAATACAACAGTGCCCCTGTACTTATGAGATACAAGGATATGACCATTTCATGTCTCAGATTTCTGCAGCTGGTAAGCTGGTATGAGGCTTGGAGATTTTAGTTTTGGAGGAAAGATTCAAAGGAATAATAGTTAATTTTCAAGGATTTTGAAAAAAAAAATTAAAACTTTGTTATAAGTTTCAGATAACAGGGATCCCAAAGTAGTCTGTAACTCAATAATTTGGATTTGTAATTGTTTTTCCCAGACCACAGTAAATTCTTTTTGCTTATCAAGTTTCAGAGAGTTAGCTCACCTGTGACAACTCCAATTGAACCAGTTAAAGTCAAATTTTCAGCAACGATAGTTTGAGCTGCCATAGCCATATAATATCCCCCACTAGCTGCCACATCGGACATGGATGCAACGACAGGTTTTGATGCAGCTAAAAGTCTGATTTCCCTCCACATTCTGGATATTGTAAACATCATCTATAGTTAGCAAACAGACATGGTCGATTTTTTTCTTTTGCATCCGATTAAGTATTTCAAGAAGAAATAAAAATGTCGAATATTAGCACATAACACCCAAGTTTCGACATGATACATAAAAGGGTTGAAAAACAAGGATGACAACTCATATCAGACAATTTATTTAAATTCTTGAATTTAGAAGTTTGATGTTTTATAGAAAGATATGTGATATATCACTTCACAGACAAATTGCATCGATATCAAAAGCTCATGCATTCTTAATTGTTTCGACAATCATTAGATCCTTAAAATGAGAATTAATTGAAGGAGTCAATCTTTAGAACTTACAGATCTGAAGCAAGAGCATCACCTCCAGGGCTGTCAATTCGTATGATAGCAGCCTTGTATTTTTTTGATTCTACAGTAAAATAAAAAATTTATTTAAAAAGGTTCACTTCGAGGGCAGTAAAATTTTATTTTAAACGTCAATTGCACGAATTGAAATTAACTTCTATGTCAATAAAAATTAACCTCATACATGTAAAGTTCAGAGCCGGATTCTATTTCATCTACTAATCATTGTATGCAAGGTAAAATGAGGTATACCTCGGACACTGCGAATCTTCTCAATGATCTGCTCTGCAATGATACCGGAACTAGTACTTAATGGACTCCTCACACGGCTAATGCTCCCAGAGGCTCTGATCACAGCTATTAAGTCTCTACCACCTGTTAAACCGAGAGTCCACTTCCTAACTTTAGAGTATTTCCTACATTTACAGAGGAAGAAAAATCCTTAAGTAAAATATGCAGAGAAATTTGAATAGATGACATAAATGTTACACTAGTCTTGGTCCGAAATATATCATCTCCAAAGAAAAACAAAAGGCACATATAAGAAGACATATAACGGAAATTTCGTATAAAGATTGGGAAATAATAGAGAAATTCCAATGCCCTTAAGATTATATGGGAAAAGAAAAAAAATGACAGAACCCACTTGTAATTAACCATGCGGAGAAATTTATCCTTTTGGACACCAAGCCTCTCTTTTAACATTGAGATAACCTGCAGAAGTTATAACAAATATAAGTCATATAAATCCAGATAACAAACTTAAAAATAAAACAATAGACCAAACTGTTCCAACAGTCAACATTCTTCAAAATATAGTACAAGGAAGGCAAATGGTCTGTTTGAATTGCCCGAGTTTGTGTATCTCAATAAACTTATATAACATTAATGTTGGATATATATTTCCTATGTTTTAGAATATTTTCCTTCCTTTTTCATCTCTTTAAGGCTCTCAATCTTGGAAAGCTAGGGCTATGTTAGTTGGACCAGGGTGTGAGTGCTGGAGAAGGATATGTGTCCTACACGGGTATGTTCACCCTTTTTTTCACAAGATTTCCAAGTATTCACAGAGTTCTTGGAGGATAACTTCCCCATACCATGTTAGGATATGTGCTGGACACAGATATGTGAAGAAAACAGAAGAATTAGAGAACTATTATCAACTATGTGATGATTCTACCTCATCATCATAATGTATATTTGTTATGAATCCCTCCTCTTTCAGCTTTTTTACTTCATAGACCCCTTCATTAATAAAGTTCTCAACATCTTCCCGTTTCTTCCCTGTATAAGATTTGCGTGAGCCAAAAATTTTCTTTTATCACTTTGAGATCAACACACAATAAAAAAAAATAGAAAAGGTACCTTTGGAAGAGGAAACTACGTCCAACCAATTCCCATATATGTTATCAAGCAACGCAGTAAGCATCTCACAATTTTCTTCTGACATACTCTTCCGAGTAAGTTGATCACCGGCACTTTTATATTTACCGATCCTTTGCACCTGTGGTTCAATTCCTATTTTCTCAAGGACACCTGCAAATAGATTTAGACAACCAATCTCATGTTAAAATTCAATTCACAGCATTGTCTTAACAATACTATTAACCAAAGGTAGAGGAAAAGTTGAAAATTTGAAAGTATAACAACCAACCAAGGTACATAAAAGAAAGTAAAGCAATGGCAGGAGAGTTATTTTATACATCTATGAGATGCAAATGGACTACCTCCTGGTTCCATGAACCTACGATGCTCGACTCTTCATTTTTCTTGTGAAGTATCCATATCCGTTTCTCATGCCCGTGGCCGATGCATGTTTAGACATGTGTATGGGAATATGGCCTCTCCAAGACCCACAAATACGTGGTAAAATTTAGACAAAGTTGAACATGCCTGTGTCAGCTACATACTCAAATCCGACATTCACACCCAAGTCCAACTAACATAGACATGAATTGCTTACCTATTCATTTTTGAAGATAACAAATATAGAGGCAGTTAAGATGATTTTCATTTCCAAGGGTCACTTTAATCTTAAAAGCATAATCAACTAGAGTCACCACATAGCCAAAGAGAGCCTCGACCATAGAGAAGGATATTGCAACTCCTTTAAAAAGGACTGTAAAAAGCTATGTTTCTGCGACTCTTCATTTTTCTTGAAGTACCCGTTTCCAACACCTATCTATGTTTGACACATTTCTGGATGTTTGTATGGGATATGACCCTTCAAGGACCCTCCAAATGCATGAAAAAAATTAGAGAAATTTAAACATACTAGTGTCAGATTTGTATCCGTATTCGCACTCACATCTGAGTACGAGTAACATATGCTAAAAATTAATTGAACTAAGCATTAGTTTGCAAGCTAATTGAAGCCAACAACATGGATGATCTACCATATTATCCTAAACTATTATCACCCACATATGCTTATTTAAAAATAAAACTCAGGTGCTTTATCCACAAGGTTAAGGTTCCCTTACGTACAAGCTGCTCAATAATAATTAAATGATACAATAACAAAAGAACCATTAGAAAGCGAGAGAGATAAATTCCGGTCAACTAACCTCCAAGGAATGAAGCTTGAACAGTCAGGCCATATAAAGAAAAATAGGCACTTGGTGGTGCATAAATCTCTTCACATGCACAGGCAAGGTAAAACTCTTTCTCCCCACATGCAGGGGTATATGCAATAATGAATTTACCTATAAGTTTCATAAAAGATAAAATTTCAATTCATTTCCTTCAAAAATAAAGTAAGTAGTTAAATAAAATCTAACATTAGGATAGAAGAAACTTGTTTCTCCATATACATATATCTACCAGGTGGTCCCATGCATATGTTAGAAGTATGCTCGAGTAAAAAGGTTATCAAAAATCAAAGCAAGAAGAAAGAATTAAAATCCAAGCTGACTTAAGGTAAGGACATTTTGCATCATGCATTTGTCAACTCAAAAATACTTTAATGTTCTTTAACAGCAGTTAGGCAACAACTGTGGATTACAATACCCAAAGTCATCCAACAGTTCGATTTGTGCACAGATATCAAAATGGAAGTGCAATGAACTAAATGAATTTACCTGATTTCTTAAAGTTCAAAATATGCCTCCGAATTTCTTCAACTTTTCCCCACCCACAGTTCAACGGTTCAATGTGGAGATAGACACCTGAAATACGAGGATCATATGCAGCTTTTACGAAATTCTCACAAATTTGCGGCAGAGATAGTCCTGAAGAGAAACGGCTCTTGAGCTGATCAGATATCTGAACATGGAAAGAGTAGAAATTCTCAAATCCAAAATAAAGCAATCATATAAAAAGTTACAGAATGCAAACAATTTGTCTGGAAAATGCAGTACAAAAATAAATTAATGGCATTTTTAACAACATTTAGATCTCAGACACTCCTCAAGCTGGACAGTTTAGTGATTTCAAATATCAAACATCCTAGAATTCTATCGTTACCTTGATTTCCCTTTTCACTGGGAGAACATTACAATATAAATTAGCAAGAAATGTGCTGAAAATCTAAAAAGGCTACAAAATGTTTATCCAACAAACAATCAGACATATTTACAACTCAGCTAAGCAAGATTAAAAAACACTGAATTCTTTAGAAAAATAAAGAATCGTGTTCATGAAAATGGATGTATATAATCCTTCTGCAGAAAAATGATTAATTCTTGCAAGCTGAACTCATTTCACCTTAAAGTATTGCCTCCACTACCATCAGAAAAAAAAAACCCAGCTCTTTTTTTCTGGATTCTCAACACAAATATTCATTACCAAATAAAAAAATGGAGCTTTAAGAAGAACCAAACCTGGCCACGCAGTTTCATAGTCAAAACACTGCCCTTTCGAACCCTTTCCCAAGGGAAAGCAATAAGCATCTTAAACTTAACAACGAAACTCTTCCACCCACTAATCTTCTCATACTCCATTTCCCCAGTAGGATACTCCTCAATCTCCGGTTTTTCAACAATTTCTTCTTCTTTTTCATTCTGGGTCTCGGTGGAAGATGAGGAATCATCGAAAGCTCGAGTTGAAAAAGAAGAAGATAACAAAAAGCTTGGGGCGTGGAAATGGGGTTTGAGAGTAGGCAAAGAAACTGAGTGGAAGGGGGAAACGGGAGAGTAACATTTGGGAAGTGAAGGGATTGAAAGAGGCTTTGAGAGGATCGAAGCAACAGTTCTGGGATGGATTCTGGGTGTTGAATGGACCGTTTGGAAGAGTAGAATTTTAGACATTCTATTTGGTTTTCGACTGGGATTCTTTTACTGAGCTGAGGAATGGAAGCTTAGAAAGCAAAAATGGCGGAAATGGATGAGGAACAGACAATTGGGAAAAGTCCACGTAACACTTTTGGGCATTACACGTTGTTTTTGTGGACCGTTTGGGCTAAACTCGTCGACGCCAATTTCTTTCTTCGATCCCCAGATATTTTGGTAGGATTGAATAGAAATTCTTTTTACCAAACAGCTAGTTTCATGAAAAACAAAATATTTAGATTATAAACGTAAATTAAATATATATTTTGGATATTTTTTAATAACCGCACTTTAGATATACGGATCATAGTATAAAAATGTTAAAAATTCAGTTAAAAAACTCGAACAAAAGATAAATACAAATAAATTTGATTGCTTCGGTAAATGAATCATAAAAGAGGATAAAATTATTAAAAGATCACCGACAACCGCAAATCAAAATCGAACGTCGTGAAAATCATCTACAAGGTACATATTCAAATTTAATTCGATGATCTAAAATTATCTGAGTTTTAATATAATTCTAGCTCATGCTTTATATTTATAATCAAAGTTGAATTAATCGTGAGAAAAAATCATTAAGAAAAAAAATAAAATATAAACAACAACAATCGCATATTAAAATCAAACGTTATAAAAAAATCACCCACAAATTACATATCCAAATTTAATTCAATGATATAAAATTATCTGGGTTTTAATATAAATTTAGCTTATACTTCATTTTTATAATCGAAGTTGAATTGGTAAAATTAGTGGAATAATTCACTTTAATTATTTATTTAGGGATTTAAGATTGCTTTAAAATTATTTTACATAATAGGTTAGTTTCTACCGTACCACATCATGTGGAGGTGACGAGGTAAGACCTCACCATGTGCAGGTGGCGAGGTGTAAAAACGACTCAGCTTTGACAGGTTGGCAGGCATTAGGGGTGGGCATAATTACCTGACCCGGTTGACCCGTCCCAATTATCCGAAGCAAATTAGACGGGTAATCTTATAAAAAAATTACCCGGCCCGGTAATTTTTCCAAAACACATGCCGAAAGTTTTCCCTTACCGGGTACCCGACCCGACCCAATAAATTTTAATATATTTTTTATATTTTAAATTATATTTTTATTTTAAGTTTCTTAATATTTTTACTCTAAAACTAAGTTTAAATCCCTAAATTTTTTCCTATGTTTGTATTATATACTTTTAAGTTTTAAGTTTAATTTTTTAAAACTATATTTTTGTGTTTAACATATTATTTTTTTTAAATTTTAGAATAAAAAAATTAAAAAAATGAACCAGGTATCCGGATGTGATGGGCCGGGACACAGGTCGAGCAATGAGGTACCCAGATGAATCGGGTACCCGACAATGCTCACCTCTAGCAGGCGTGTTGGGTAGCTCGCGATGAGCCGTGGAATAAGCTACAAGGACCACACATTGTGTAGGTAGCGAGGTCATATGCGTCAGTTTTGCATGCATGCAAAAGACCAGCTTTCACGTTAAAGCTGGTCACTCACCTTTTTTTTACATATTAGTATAATATTAGGTTATATATAGGAGTGTATAGAGATAGAAAAAAAATCATTCTTAGGAGTGTTTGAGAATAGAAAATTTTGAGAGAGTTAGAATTGCAGTGTATTTGAAAAAGTTTGAGACATTAATTTGGGTGATAATTTTTGAAAATATATTCGAAGACGGTGAAGATTGTTTAAGTGTATTTTTCTGTATCTTCCCGATTTCTCAACAGTAAGTAACCAATTTTTTAATTAATTTGTTATTGTTGTTGTTTTTTAAAATTATAGAGGGTTTGTACATTTTTGTGTGATTAAAAATATATTCGAATGATAATTACTTTTTTATTGTTGAAGGCTTTAGAGCACATATACACGGTTTCTTGTCTAATCTGGTAACTTTTTGTATTTTTTAAATTTATATTCGCGTAGATAATTTTTTTTGAAGTTAATACATTTTTTGGTTGTATATATATTCGAATGATAATTATTTTTCAGATCTGTAAATAAAAAATGGCATTTGGAGGTGTTTTGTTGTATTGTGACCATTAGCACATTTCGTCTCATATTCACGAAGAGCAAGTAAGTAATTTTGTCGTTATTTAAAATTTATTAGGTCATGTGTAATGGTTAAAATACGAAATAATTTATTATAATAAATTAATTATAGGGTGTAGAACATAACATCTGCCGTCGAGGACTGGAGATTAAGGAACCTTCTGATCGTTTAGTTCATTACCTACATCGTTCTAGTTTTTATAATGCTTCATTTCTCTATGGATTTAAGATAATCCCCGTGTTGATTACCGTATTGATTGGACGGTGGAGACCAGAAACTCACACATTTTATTTTTCATTTGGCGAATGCACAATAACTCTGAAGGATGTAGAAGTACAACTTGGTGTCTCAACAAATGGGAAATTATTGATTGGAGAAAATAAGTATAATGCATATGAGCTTTGCAATTAGTACCTAGACAAAACTCATTGTGAGTCATGTGTGGACGGTCAACGTCTCAAAATTTCATGATTGCAGCAGGAATCTATGGTAACAAATGAATATGGTCGCCGAGAACTTGAGTGTGCGGCTCGAGCATATATATTGCTACTTATTGGTGGGGTATTGATGCTAGATACATCTAGTAATATAGTTCACACACAATATTGGTCGTTCTTGGCTGATTTTGACACAACTGCTACATATAGTTAGGGATCTGCAATATTTACCTTTTTCTACCATGAAATGTGCAAGGTCGCAATTATGAATGGTGAAAAGAAGAATTTAAATAAGGGTGGATGTCAAATCTTATTACAGTCGTGAGCGTGGTTAGGGGTGATAATGAGCCTGACCGGCTCGCGAGCTACTCGGGCTCGGCTCGGTCAAATCTCGGCTCGAGTGAGCTCGACTCGGGCTCGGGCTCGGCTCGAAAACTTAACAAGCCGAGCCGAGCTTACCCAGGCTCGGCTCGAAAAGCTCGTGAATAGGCTCGGAATCTACATATGCACTAAAATAAATTATGTGTTTGTATTTTCTTTCATTAGTTGATTGTTGTTTGCTTTTGTATTTTCTTTAATTACGTGTTTGTATTATAAGAATATTTATTGATTATTTGAATTAATCTAATTTCTAGCACTTTTTTCCCCTTTCCGGTCATTGAATTTCATTTTAGTGTTGGTTATGAAAGTGATTTTTAATGAATATTTTATATAAAAAAACTATAGCAAAATCAGGGATTTAAATAGCGTTCACGGTCGCGTTGCGTTTATCGCGTTTGCGGAGATAACGGATGCTATTGCGGTCACTGCGGGTGTCGCAGTCGTGATTTTTTTCAAAATTCGCATAACTTATTGTATTAATCAATAATTATAATTGTAATTATTTAAATTCAATTCTTATGATTTTTATATTGTTTTCTAACATTTAGATTAGTAGATTATTAAAATTAAATAACTAAATTCAATGAAAATAAACTTTGCACTCCAAAATTAAGAGAAAATGAGGATTAAATTAATATAATTAAAATATAAAAAGACTAAAATGGATATTTATCCATCCTTACATAAAGCTTAAGGGGGCAAGGAGGAAAACAACTATAAATGATAGGTTATGCAGTACTTCTCAATATCCCACATCGGTTAGATATGTAAAGCAATGAGGGAGAACCGCCTATAAATAGAGGCTCAGGCGCTGGAGGAAGTAAGCACATTATCCTTGGCTTTTATGGCTGAGATCTTGCTTAAGTGGGCTTTTTGTGCACACAGCTAAGTATATTTTTTAGAATGAGGGCTTATTTGCCTTCATTTACAAACTCTATTGAATTTGACTTTGCATTCAGTTGATTTTCAAGCTGGATTATGTTCAATCTGGTTTGTTTAAAGTTGATAACGGGTCGATAACGGTAAAAGCGCATCGTTATTACTCTGAGCAAAATTTTTCATTTCGAGCCCGAGCCGAGCCTGACGAGCTTCGAGCCCGAGCCGAGCTCAATAAAATTGTTTTCGAGCCGAGCTCGAGCTTAAAATTCTGAGCTCGGCGAGCTTCGAGCCCGAGCTGAGTCCAATTATAGTGTTTCCGAGCCGAGCCTGGCCAGGCTCGGGCTCAGCTCGGCCCGTTATCACCCCTAAGCGTGGTACAGACTGCCTTATCTAATGCTTATTTTATCTGTACCCGTACAAATGGAGTTTTCGCTTGCTAGAAGGTGATATTGTAACCCCCTCGTCCCGGTCTGGATGGATGACCGGTCCGAGTAGGCTACACGGGGAAAATCGATGTGAAACCCGTTAAGGTCCCACCTCGGTTAGTAACCCTAGAAAATTTCTTTTATTTATGTCTTGTCTAAATGCATTGTTAAGTCCTATGTGAAACACAACAGCGGAAACAAAAACAACATACCAATGACCATCTAAGCAACACATTAAAACGACCCATTTTTCCCTTTTAAGCAGGCCGTATCGATACACCTGTCAAGGGTATCGATACGCCTTCACCAAGTCAACTGCCCTCATTCAACTCAGGGGAGACCGTATCGATACAACCATTGGGCGTATCGATACAACCTCCTCGGTCAACATCTCACGGTCAACAAGACAAAACCGTACCGATACGCTTAGAGCCCATATCGATACGCCAAAGTCTCACCAAAATCTCGGATTTCCAGTGAGCTTTGGGCGTATCGATACACCCCCGCGTATCGATACACCAGGCCAAAATTGAGTTCTGAAGGGCAAGACCGTATCGATACGACCCTTAGGAATATCGATATGCCCTGCACTACAAGTCTCCAAATTTCAACAAAACGATTTAAGACTCGACTCTAGATGCGATTTACGACTCCCCTAGAGACAAACAACATACATACAACCTTCAACAACCAAGATATCAACATATATGGCATTCAAAATGAGCAAGGATCATGCATCAAAAGGATTCATACATTTACTCAAAAGGAGACATACTTAGCACTTAAAGGTTCATGCCTTAAAAGCAAACATATAGACATTCATGACATGCAACATAAGCAAGATTTACAATTCAAACAAGCATCCAAAAGCCAAACAAACATCAAAATACATCAAAGCTCAAATTCATACAACACCTATCTCATTGCTTGACTATTACAATCTACAATTTAAAGTTCATACTTGAGCTAACCAAAAGCGACACTTGTGACCCTTCTTTGCCTTTGCCACCCACAAGCTACTGATCTGCATTGTCGAACAAAAAGGAGCATAAGCATAAAAGCTTAGTGAGGGTAAGCTCGTAAAACAAACTTCGACAATGCATGGTCCAAGCACGAGCAACAACCAAGATAGAATGCATGATCTTACCTCCGATCCTCAAGAGCCAAAATATACATGATGCATAAACATATGATCAACACTATGCCATGATCAACAACACCTAAGCCCAACTCACGAAGATACATATATCAATGTATTAACAACAACATGTATCAATCTATATTGGAATCACATTTCATATCATATTGGCACATATATATATATATATGATCTGCTCATATTGGCACCTAGCTATGACTCGAATACGCGGATAACACGTTGGAACTCACTTCCAACACAAACATTACCTTCGGTGGGATTACACTCATCACCGGTTCTCGCGGAGGGGATTCCACTCATCCTCACGCCCCGTCGATGGGATTCCACTCATCACCAACTAATATATAAAGATTTCCGGGCGAACCCGTACTCCTCCTTGGTGACTTAACGCCACCAAGGTCACGCGCGAATTTTGACTCTCGTGTGCACACTAACATCCTAATGATTGATCATTGTACCCAAGCATACTAGTGCCAATATTAAACAAAAACCATAACATTTCACAACATCGTTTCATATCAACTTCCGTGCTTAGCACGTACTCACCATGATCACTATCATGCATAATTCACAATCCAGACCACATGCATAACAATGCATCAAACCATGCATCATCAACATGTATAACACAATATACATATCTACCATAAACACAAGTAAACAAGAGGCATAATGAGCAATTAGGAGTTCAATCAAAAGTTTCCTAAACTAAGCTTGAGATTAGGCTACCACTCTAATCTCAACTCTAGGTGGGTTTACCAAGCCCAACCTAGGTCCACATGCTTGAACCAATATTTAAAAACCATTTAAAAACAATAACCACTCACCGACCACTCCATTTAGCACAAGCCGACTAGCCCACCAAGCATCCAAGTTTCCGGATTTGAGCCCGAAGCTTCTCCATTGTTTTCTCTTGTTTCTAACCACTCAAAAACGATACATTAGCCCCAAAATCAGCCACAAACCGAAGGTTTAACACCAACACACAAGTCCACTACAATTCTCACAATTCAAAGACAAATTCATTCTTCAAATTCTCATTTTCGTACTTCCACAAAGACCCCTAAAAACAGCAATGTAGTCATCCAAAGCACTCTTAAACATGTTCAAAACACTACCCAAACATAGTATAACCATCAACCAACAATTTCCAACATCAAGCACACCCAAACCAACCTTTAAACCCTTCAAAAACCCCCTATTAAAACCCAAATTGGGAAATCATTGTAAAACTCTTTAAAAATCACATATGTTGGACCTCATGGTTCATAAACAACTCATGTATCATTAACAAATCAGTATATTTAGTTAAACACAACAAATGTAGCATTTTTATTCAAAATCTTTAAAACTTCAAATTTCAAAAACATGAACAATATTGAAATCTAGAGGTATCATCTTGTAGAGGGAAAAGAGGACAAGTCAAAAACGAGATTACCTTGCAAAAATCACCAACAAAATCAAAGGAGATGATGAAATAGGGATTTGGAGAGAAAAGGGCATTTTGACGTGAATAGGGTGAATGAAGAAGATGAAGATGAGTTTTGGAGTGGTCTTTTAAATTAAAGGGGGTTTTAAAAATGAAAGTTCACATATTTACAATCTTGCCATTAATGAGATGGCAAGCTCATATATTCTAAAATCAATGGGATTTGATTTCCAAAACAATTTAAATCCAGTATAATTGTTTGCTTCAAATATATGAAGCCCAAAATAATATTTTATTATTTTAAATTTTAAAACCGAAACCGGGTCATTATTTCAATATTATTTTCTCCCGGCCCCCAAACCAGAGTGTTACAGCTCTCCCCCACTTAAGGAAATTTCGTCCCCGAAATTTATCGAACAGGAAGAGCCACATAAACTCCCCCTCCACACTTTCCTTTTCACCACAACAGACTAACCAACTCGGTAGACTTACCACACAACAATAGCTATTTGATGCTAAGACCTCGACATGTCCTTCAATGTGCGCCAATTTTAAACTAAACTAAACCTCTTCAACGAACATAGCACGAAACAGATCTAACTCACATTCCCGAATCATAGATACACGGAACACATCACAAACCCCTTCCTAACTCTGGTGGTAACCGCAACAAATGAACAACAGAACTAGCCCGATTCACAATCTTATACAACACTGTTTGAATACTTGACCCATAGCTTTCTCTAACTGACCATCCGACTTCAACATGTAACCAAACACTATGAAGACGTCTTCAAAAATCTAGTTGAAATCTCGGATCTCTATTACTCGCTTCCATTAAGAACATTCCACGGATGTAACAAACTAGAAGAAAACTGATGCTCGGTCTTGACACGCTGGCAAATTACACACTTACTCTCATACTAAACAACATCATCCATCAACTCAATCTAGAAGTACTCATCTTCAACCCACAATATGTCTTCATACTACTCAGATGCAATACAAACGAACTGTCGTGTGCTTCGGTCAAAACAATACATCTCAAAACACTATGTCAATCGGCACAACTATTCTGCCTCTGAAATGCAAAACTCTATCATCTCTGAAACTGTATTCTGAAGGTCTTCCTTCCGCTATGTCTTGCACGTGAGGTGCCAAGAACCTGTCTTGCAACTATTTCTCTTCAAGTATCTGACTCAAAGTAGGTTTAACATGAAACTCGGCCATAAAACTACTATCATTCGATAAACTGAATCCGACAAATATAGCTCGCAACTCAAATATAGCTCAGCAAAAACAACTCGAAGCATCAGTTACTACGTTAACTCTCTCCGGATGGTATTCAATCTTGAGATTACGGTCTTCAAGCAATTCTAACAACCTATGTTGTTC
Organism: Hibiscus tridactylites; assembly: GCA_958450335.1. NCBI lineage: Eukaryota > Viridiplantae > Streptophyta > Magnoliopsida > Malvales > Malvaceae > Hibiscus > Hibiscus tridactylites. The sequence goes on from OY288270.1 coordinate 85,330,798, forward strand.
AAGTTTCAACCCTTCCTATGTCGTCTAACATTTCAAGTTCTGATGATAAGTGCATATAGGGTGCATTTCTTACTATATGTGCTTTGTCTCTAAGTCTTCGAAGCAATTACAACTGTAATTAACTCTATGTCTTGTGTCAGATTATTCTTTTCAAGGTCTTTCAACTATCTCGATGAATAAGCCACAAATCTTCTGTCTTGCATAAGCACACAACTTAACCCTACATATGACACATCACTAAGCTTCACAAATTCTTTCTCGGATATAGGCTGGACCAAGGTCAAAGCTTTCATCAAAGTTTCTTTCGGTTTCTCAAGGGCTCGTTGTCTCGCATCTGACCACACAAACTGAACATTCTTCTGTAGCGACTTGTCAAAGGAGCAACTATCTTTGAAAGACTATTTACAAGCCTCCGATGGTAACAATGCTAGACCTAGGAACTATAGATACCTGTCACTGTCTTCGATTTCTTCCAACTCACATCTTCTTCTGCCTACTTGGGACTTACTCTAATACACTCGGCTGATCTACATGTCCTAGGAGAACATCTTCTTTAACTCGGAGTTCACGTTTGCTCGACTTGACATACAACTAATTCTCTAATAGGGTCTACAACACTAACTCCAAAGCTTGTCATGGTCTTCTTTGGCACATGAATATACCCATGTATCATCTATGAGAGCTACTACAAACTGATCAAGGAACTCAGGAAATATTATGTTCGACAGCTCTATAAAAGTAACTAACACGCTAGTCAAACAAATCGGCATAACCCAAAACTCAAAGTGACCATAACTTGCCCCCAAAAGCTGTCTTCGGTACATCAACCTCTCTCACTTTCAACTGGTAGTAACCGGATCTCAAATTAATCTTCGAAAAGACTCCAGCACACAATAACTGATCAACAAATCACCGACGCTCAGAAATGGACACTAACTCACTGTCAATTGTTTCAACTGCCTGTAGTCTAAACACATTCTCGTATTGTCATTTCTCTTCTTCACGAATTGCATTGTCGTACTCTAAGATGATGTACTAGGCCTATTGGATTTACGGTCTAACAAATCTCGTAATTGATTCTTCAACACTCGTAATTCTTTCGGGAACCATAAGATATAGAGCAATCAAACGGAGCAAACTCGAAGACAATATCAATAACAAACTCTTCTTCCTTATCAAGAGACAAACCGGCAATTCTTCCAAACACTTTTAAGAAAAACACAAACTATTCTAACATTCTGCGGTCTAATCTTCATTTAAAAATCAAACCTATCACATTTGCTAGGCAAGCCTGTCAACTAAACTCAATCAATCTTTAACCTCTAAAGCTGGATCAACATTCGATAAGAAGTTCACATCCTCACCTACCACTACAGTCTCACAGAAATCTGCAACTTCAAGGCAACTCTCTCTCTCTTTATCTCAAGGTATACCCTAACTCTGTGTTCTACAAGCCAAACCATGCCCAATGCTACATCGAAACTGTAAAAAGACAATTACTTCACATCTACTAGAATCGCGTAACCCTGAACCATCAACAAACATCTTCTGTACATTTTTATGACCACCACTATCTCACCAAAAAGGACTAGTAACATGCGTCCCTACGTCTAAGTTCTCAACAGGTATACCAAATTTCTTTGCACGCTCACACAAAAGGACGAATCCGTAGAAATTGCAACTTCAAATGTACATAACTGATAGTTTTCGGTTCTCTTGTTTTCATGCTGGCCTTTCAACATAACCTAACTCTTCAAAACCGTTCTTAGAGCATCTCGAAACCTCAAAATTCAGTCCTGATCACACACAAACAACCATGCTTGAACTTGTTCTATAACATCACTCCCGACGACCCGAAACATCCCACTACCAAACAATCTAGAGTTAGAGCTCAAGACTTCCTTCTCGGCTCAACTATATCGGAAGCGACTTCATCTTTCCTTCTTGCTGGAAGACAACTTAGACGCACACTGGCCCAATCACACAAATCGATTCCCACTCACGGATACTAACTGGTTGTCTTGTATTAAAACCATAGGCCGAACCCCAACGATCACCAACTAGCATTTCTGAATTTCAGATTACCTACACGAGACCCTTACCTTGATCTCGCCAAAAGAACTAAGGAACTCATACCTACCTCTGACACTTCACCGGGCACATTCAAACTTTGCATGTTTGCTAACAACATACAGAAGTACAGATTTAGAATCAACCGGAGGGAACAAACTCAAAACTGTACCAAGGGCTTACCTACTATAACATCGATACCACTCTGATTCCCACTCATAGGTCTTCACCTCTTTCACAACTAACACCAGAAACGATCACATCATCCATCACCAACAAGAATCAACCCACATACCCACAGACTCGAACAAACAAATTGTACCCCAACTCTGGTACAACCATACCTCCCTGACTGTAGCAATGAACTCCCTCAACATCATCCACATTTCCAGAAACCACAGCTTCCACTTACCGATTCGCGGCCCCCGCCTTGGCCTCAAACTTACCAAAAAGCAATAAATCAATAACAACAACAAATTAATCATGCAAACTGGGTTAGCAAAGGAAATGGTCCAAGTGGCTCAAGTATGATTCCCTCACTTAAAAATCTCTTTTTCCGATGTAATAGAAGCAATGAGACTATACTCAACATGCTTCAAGCAACACACACGCACGATCAAACAACATACACCAAGCATACTTGATAAACAAGAAAACATGCTTACATGGCAAGCAAACACCGCGCAAATAAAACACAAAAATTAAACTTACCTCACTTACTTGCCCAAGATCTCGGAAACCTTAGGCTCTAATACCAACAAATGTAACCCCCTCGTCCTGGTCTAGATGGCTGACCGGTCCGAGTAGGCTACACGGGGAAAACCAATGTGAAACCCGTTAAGGTCCCACCTCGGTTAGCAACCCTAGAAATTTTCTTTTATTTATGTCTTGTCTAAATGCATTGTTAAGTCTTATGTGAAACACGACAGCAGAAACACAAACAACATATCAACGACCATCCAAGCAACACATTAAAATGACCTATTTTCCCTTTTAAGCAGGCTGTATCGATACACCTCGGTCAACATCTCACGGTCAACAAGACAAAACTGTACCGATACGCTTAGAGCCCGTATCGATATGCCAAAGTCTCACCAAAATCTCGGATTTCCAGTGAGCTTTGGGCGTATCGATACACCCTCGCGTATCGATACACCAGGCCAAAATTGAGTTTTGAAGGGCAAGACCGTATCGATACGGCCCTTAGGCGTATCGATATGCCCTGCACTACAAGTCTCCAAATTTCAACAAAACGATTTAAGACTTGACTCTAGATGCGATTTACGACTCCCCTAGCCACAAACAACATACATACAACCTTCAACAACCAATATATCAACATACATGGCATTCAAAACGAGCAAGGATCATGCATCGAAAGGATTCATACATTTACTCAAAAGGAGACATACTTAGCACTTAAAGGTTCATGCCTTAAAAGCAAACATATAGGCATTTATGACATGCAACATAAGCAAGATTTACAATTCAAACAAGCATCCAAAAGCCAAACCAACATCAAAATACATCAAAGCTCAAATTCATACAATACCTATCCCATTGCTTGACTATTACAATCTACAATTTAAAGTTCATACTTGAGCTAACCAAAAGCGACACTTGTGACCCTTCCTTGCCTTTGCCACCCACAAGCTACTGATCTGCATTATCGAACAAAAAGGAGCATAAGCATAAAAGCTTAGTGAGGGTAAGCTCGTAAAACAAACTTCGACAATTCATGGTCCAAGCACGAGCAACAACCAAGATAGAATGCATGATCTTACATCCGATCCTCAAGAGCCAAAATATACATGATGCATGAACATATGATCAACACTATGCCATGATCAACAACACCTAAGCCCAACTCAACATATATCAATGTATTAACAACAACATGTATCAATCCATATTGGAATCACATTTCATATCACATTGACACATACACACACACACACACACACATATATACATATATATATATATATATATATGATCTCATATTGGCACCTAGCTATGACTCAAATACGCGGATAACACGTTAGAACTCACTTCCAACACAACCATTACCTTCGGTGGGATTACACTCATCATCGGTTCTCGCGGAGGGGATTCCACTCATCCTCACGCCCCGTCGATGGGATTCCACTCATCACCGACTAATATATAAAGATTTCTGGGCGAACCCGTACTCCTCCTTGGTGACTTAACGCCACCAAGGCCACGTGCAAATTTTGACTCTCGTGTGCACACTAACATCCTAATGATCGATCATTGTACCCAAGCATACTAGTGCCAATATTAAACAAAAACCATAACCTTTCACAACATCGTTTCATATCAACTTTCGTGCTTAGCACATACTCACCATGATCACTATCATACATAATTCACAATCCAAACCACATGCATAACAATGCATCAAACCATGCATCATCAACATGTATAACACAATATACATATCTACCATAAACACAAGTAAACAAGAGGCATAATGAGCAATTAGGAGTTCAACCAAAAGCTTCCTAAACTAAGCTTGAGATTAGGCTACCACTCTAATCTCAACTCTAGATGGGTTTACCAAGCCCAACCTAGGTCCACATGCTTGAACCAATATTTAAAAACCATTTAAAAACAATAACCACTCACCGACCACTCCATTTAGCACAAGCCGACTAGCCCACCAAGCATCCAAGTTTTCGGATTTGAGCCCGAAGCTTCTCCATTGTTTTCTCTTGTTTCTAACCACTCAAAAACGATACATTAGCCCCAAAATCAGCCACAAACCCAAGGTTTAACACCAACACACAAATCCACTACAATTCTCACAATTCAAAGCCAAATTCATTCTTCAAATTCTCATTTTCGTACTTCCACAAAGACCCCTAAAAAAACAACAATGTAGTCACCCAAAGCACTCTTAAACATGTTCAAAACACTACCCAAACATAGTATAACCATCAACCAACAATTTCCAACATCAAGCACACCCAAACCAACCTTTAAACCCTTCAAAAACCCCATTAAAACCCAAATTCGGGAATCATTGTAAAACTCTTTAAAAATCACATATGTTGGACCTCATGGTTCATAAACAACTCATATATCATTAACAAATCAATATCTTTAGTTAAACACAACAAAAGTAGCATTTTTATTCAAAATCTTTAAAACTTCAAATTTCAAAAACATGAACAATATTGAAATCTAGAGGTATCATTTTGTAGAGGGAAAGGAGGACAAGTCAAAAATGAGATTACGTTGCAAAAATCACCAACAAAATCAAAGGAGATGATGAAATAGGGATTTGGAGAGAAAAGGGCATTTTGACTTGAATAGGGTGAATGAAGAAGATGAAGATGAGTTTTAGAGTGGTCTTTTAAATTAAAGGGGGTTTTAAAAATGAAAGTTCACATATTTACAATCTTGCCATTAATGAGATGGCAAGCTCATCTATTCTAAAATCCATGGGATTTGATTTCCAAAACAATTTAAATCCAGCATAATTGTTTGCTTCGAATATATGAAGCCCAAAATAATATTTTATTATTTTAAATTTTAAAACTGAAACTGGACCATTATTTTAATATTATTTTCTCTCAGCCCCCGAACCCGGGTGTTACAGATTTTGTGATTACAGTTGTATATGATTATTTTATTGATCTAATATTTATATGCAATGACTTAGAAATATAAATTCAATATCTTTGCAGATGGAGACATAAGTTGAGAAATGCGGGGTTGGTGCACAACACTGTCAGAGGTATAAGACTAAAGATCCAAACAATAGAAAAAAATTAGGTATCATAATATTATTTTTCTAAAGTAATATGTTATGTTTGTTTGTGAATTCATATTAATATTTGTGTTTTACAGTTTATTTGGCAACCGTACGTGAATGACACAATCAAGTCTTGTCTACCAGAAACTGTGCTTCAATGTTCATCATTATGGGGTGCAATTGTTCCTTTGATCCATTTTTCTATTGTTGAGTTTCATTGTACTGACATAGTGTTGTAGTAGTTTAACTTCCATCAACACATTCCTAGAGCTCCACATGAACGTATTCATATTGTTCGTAGAGGTAGATTCAATGAGAATTAGATTATGAAGCAAGCCGATTTCATTGAGTTGTGGGAGAAAAGATGGACGTGATGGGCTGAAAATTTGATTCCAATTCAAGCCAGTGGTTTTGAATTTAATACAGAGTACTATTCGTGATTTTCAAAAAATGGAAAATTGTTCATAGCATCTCTGGAAGATGCAAATAAATGGCTTAAAGATCCACGGTGCTCAAGACACGTACACTTCCTATCCGAGTTTGGTCAAAGCTCTCAAGAACCAACAGACGAACCAAACTTGAAAAGATTTTTGGGTTGACATTCTTTGTAGTCTCCGGTGCAATCTCAACATGTAAGCAGTAATCCTTGGGAAAAACCAATACAACACGAGTATCCACCATTGGGTAATGTCTCGAAACAACCACCATTTGGAGAAAGGTCATCAGTTCATCAAACATTTAGATTTGGTAATGTTCTGAAACAATCACTAATTAATTTTTCAATTGGTGCTAGCTCATCTTCTAAGCCGTCTTACAATGATGATGGAGGATATGTACCACAATTTTAGTATCCTCAATCATCTGTATATAAGGAAGGTATGGGTGTTGGTAGTATGACATCTTTGTTGTCGACTACCACCATTAGCATCTCATCATTTCATCCGAAAGATATGTTTGGTACACCACCTTCTACGCAAATAATGGATGATCAATTTTTCAACGATGAGTAGGCTCCTAATCGACCACAAAGAACGATTCACCCCATCAGCGGTACGATCAAACATCTTCTTTCCACCGACAGGAATTACCGAGGAGGAGGCAGAAATAGAAAATATGGTTTATTTATTTATTTGTAATATATGTTTTGATTTTGAATATTTGTGGTCCCCGAGTATTTTATGTTATATGTATTTCTTCTGATTTCATTTTGATATTTAAGTTCTTTTTTAATTTCGGTATCCAAATTCTAATTCTAATTCTAACTATAAATTAAAAAATCAAGAAATAAATAAATAATTAAATTTGAAAAAAATAGGATAACTAGAAGAATTAAATTAAAAAACTAGAAAGGCTTGAAGTTGGTTCGAATATTAACTATAACATAATAAATGGTTATTTTTTATTCGAACATTAACATAGAACTAGAACTAGAATTTACAACTATATATTTTTTCAAACATTTGTTTTTCGTTAATATTTTGGTTCGATATTTAAGTTCGTTCTTTAATTTCTGTATTCAAATTCCAATTCAAAATGCAAACATGAACGAGAAAAAAATGTATTTACCTTATCATAAAATGTACATTAAACACAACATTTAGGTTGATGGTCCAACACGATATTTGAAAAGATTGGATTTATTCGGACACTTGTTTCTTGAATGACTCTGTTCCCTACAAATAGTACAATGTTTAACTTGAACTCCCCCTCTCTATCATCCGGATCATCCATATTCGTATGAATACGAGTGGACGTCGGTCGACCCTTCAGCTTTCTACGAAGCTTTGGATTTGGTAACCATGCTTCGTATATTGGCTCTACCGGCCAATAATCTTGGTTCGGGATCGTGTTGAACCAAATTTTGTATATATTTGTAATATTCTCCAGTTTATAACACTCATCCGCAAAACTGTAAGGGTCGGGACAAAAATACAAACATGCGGTGTGTGCGTGAGAGCATGTATATCTAAATGCTTGGAATACACCACAATCACACCATCTCTGATGAAGGTTAACAGTGAACATTCTTTGCTTATCTCAGGCTGTAGATTCGACAAAAAATTCAAAACCACATGGGTCGAATGGTCTGACTCGTATAGAGGTGGCTTTGGCTTGAAGTTCGATCATTCTATCCTGCAGGGTTTTAGACCAATATTGTCCGATGTTTATCCGGGAATTAACTTCTTGCCCTTTTTCGGACCATACTTTACCCACTCTGAAGTAAGTCTCTCACACAATAATTGCAATTGAGAGATGACGTGTTCCTTTAAGCACCGAGTTTATAACATCTTCAAGGTTAGTTGTCATATGACCATAGCGCCAACCTTCATCATAGGCTTGTGACCATCTTTCCGTGGGGATGCCATTTACAAAATTAAATACATCTACATTGTGCCGCTTTAACCTTCTTATCATCACTTTGAATTTTGGTTGAACTAGTTCATACCATATTTAAAAAATAAGTTAAATAAATCAACATGATTAACTCAAAAAATTACAAATTTTTATAAACAACGAATAACAACTTACCTGTGCCTAAAATCTCTTTCTAGATCTAATTGTTTCCGAATCGCGTATTCGCATTTGTCGCAATATGTCGTACACAATATATTGGATATGCATGTGGAGGTTTCCATAAACTCCCATGTCTGTCAATTAATGATAAGGGCGCAGTCCTTCTATCAGAAATCATGCAAATCTTGTCTTGTTTTACTACATGGTTGCATATATGCTTCAAAAAGAATTCTCATCCATCGCGTCTTCCTTTTCAACTATGGCAAAGACAATTGGTAATGTATTATTTTCTTCATCTTGTGCAACAACCACGAGTAATATATGACTGTACTTCCCATACAACTAGGTATCATCCACCGGAATCATGCATTTGCAGAATGGGAGCCCTTCAATGCACGCATTGAACGCCAAAAATAACTTACTAAATATTATTTTACCAAGAATTAATTTGCCTTGTAAGTTGAGCATCGGTTTTGTTTCGTATTCTACCATGGTTCCCGGGATGAATATTTGTATTGCTCGTAAAAGAGTTGGTAGCTCATTATACGATTTATCCCAATCATCATACAGTTGCGTCATCGCCTTCTACTTTGCCATCCACACCTTGTAGTAAGATGAAATATATCCAAGCTGAGTCCGGATAGATGCTACTAACACTGCAATCGAAATTCTTGGTTCCTGTTCAACCAATGCCCTAGTGTAAGCACATATTAGATCATAGTCTAAATTAATGTGGTCCTGTAATAAAGTCATATTGGTACAAGTGTGTTGTTCAATGAACCGTGACACATCTCACATCTAAGTCCTCTTCCTGTATGAAATTCTTACCCACCATGGACATTTGCTCTTCCAATGAAGACACCTTACATAATAGGTAATTTTATTGGACTCAACAATAGAAAATGACATATGACGTTTGATACAGTGCTCATGAACTGCTAGTTTGGCGGCTTCTTTTGTTTTGAATTCAACTTTCAGTACAAATTCTCTAAAGTTCGAAGATGATGAAGAACCAAATACGCGAGCTTGATGTTTCAGATCTCGCATTGCAAAAATAATCCACCTCATTCATGCGAGCTGCTGGAGGTTCATAGGCTTGATAAATGGGTTCCGGTTGTTGGGGCTCTGGTTCAACATAACCTCAAATTGGCTACTCTTTTCTCAACTCGAGCCTAGCAATAGTCGTGGCCCAAACATCATCTTCAACATCGATACCATTACCCTGAGATTCATCTGTTATAACAGTCTCAACATCATCAACATCGAGTAAGTGCACGTCATCTTCTTCCGTGATTGACACAATATTTTCTTCATCCTCATTGAAATCTTCAAGCGATTTGTCCCAACGACCAATTGTGAGTTTGGTGTCACAATATATTGCTGAACTCATTCTCTGTAAATATTAAAAAAACATAAGCAAAGATTAAAATTTAGTTTTCTTATTAAAATTTTAAAAATAATAAACGGTAAACGAATTACAATTCTAAAAATATAAAACTTACCAAATTCGACGAAAAACCATGTAAATGTGCTTTATAATTTAAAAAAGTAATTATCATTCGAATGAATATATCTTCAATCACACAAAAAAGTACAAACCCTCTATAATTAAAAAAAACACCATATCAATTAAAAAAATTAATCGCTTACTTACTGTTGAGAAACCTATAAGATCTACAGAAAAATACACTTCAACAATCTTCACCGTCTTCGAATATATCTTCAAAAACTATCACCTAAATTGATGTCTCAACCTTTCTCAAATACACTGCAATTCTAACGCTTTCAAAATTTTCTTTTCTCAAACACTCGTAACAATTTCTTCTCTATACACTCTTATGTATATAACCTATACAAATGTAAAAAAAAATATGGTTGAGTGACCAGCTTTCACGTGAAAGTTGGTTTGTGCATGCATGCATAAACAACACCTCGCCACCTTTAGGTGGCGAGCTTTAACCCTCGTTTAAAGTTGCCCACGCAGCTTGCATGGCTTGTCATGCTTGCCAAGCTTTCAGGCCTGGTTCATTCAGCCAAATTTGGCGCATTACACAGCACCTCGCCACCTCCACATGGTAAGGTCCAAGGATGCTAGGAGCACATGGCGAGGTCCCCCTAGACACTGTAAATTTTGGCCTATATTCAAAAAATTTCCCCCAAATAACCCTATCCCCTAAATAAAAATCCTGGGATTATTTCCCCAATTTTGCCAAGTGAATTGATCTTGAAAAAAAGTCATTAAAAAAATAAAATATAAACAACGACAAAATCACGCCTAACAAAAGATCCAAAATTCAAAGTTCACGTTGAAAAGGGAAAAAGGCCCAGAAAAGAGGGCATTCGGTCCAATTTGAGTAGGTCATTGAGCCATCATTTATAATTGGAAAAACGAGCACCGTGAAAATACATATCGCTCGCTCAAAGAAAGATGATGGAGAGTTGGCCGAAATTGACACTAAATAATTTGCGAGAAATCTCCTCAAATCACTTGTATGGCTATCAAAATCGTGAGCATCAGTATATAAGTTCCAGATCCACGTGGTAGTATCAGGTGCCTTAACTATTGTTCTTGAGAAATGATCCAGCCTAGCCCATTTCTCGAAAGAAGTTTTTACAGGATCCCTATCTACCAAAATTTTTACTTCTCGTTTCGGCAAACAAATAATCATTGAGTCCTCTTTTCAGACAACACATACAAAAAGACCCGCCAACAGTCAAGTAATTAGTGGACCCATGAGAAATGCTTATACTTAGTTTTTTTAGCAAGGATAAACATGCAAAAGCCCATATGCCTATCAAAAGCCTTAGGTATGCTAGAAGACCCAAACCTTAAAACACATAGATAAAAAGTTTCATCTCATGATGTTTGAAATTGTCATCACATCTGATCGAATATGAAGATTCGATCTTAATTAGGTTATTTTGTTATGTAAAAGTTCAAAGGTTTGAGAAAAATATCTCAATTAGTTGTAGACAAGAACTTAGTTAACAAACCACTTTATATATGTAAATCAAATTCGATTGAAAGTATAGACACTGAAATTCGTAAATAATAACATTGAACCCTTAAAAGTAGATTTTGATTTCCTTTTGAAGTCATATTCTTTATTTAAAAATAAGGTATTGATGAGAAAAAGAAAAAGAATCGCGCCAAGCGGTTTTATGAGGGATAAAATATTATTGAAAGGAAAGACGTAGACTGATTCTAACTCTTGAAGACACTGCTAACACTACAAAGAAGAAGAAAAAACAATCAAAAAATAAAAATCAAGGAAAAACAACAAAAGATGCAATGACCTTTAGCCCCATTTGCTAGTGAGTAACATATCTATTTTTCAACACAAAATAACACTCAAGATTGAACCATGGACATTAGAGATACAAAAGCTCGTAGAGTGACCTAAATAGAATTCATGAAGCGATAAAAAAAGGGAAAAACAAAAGAATGACGGGAAAAAAAGTAAAAGTGGTCGATCAACATTTGATGACACCAAATCAAATGAGTTATGTTTAAAATTATGGATCAAATGAAACCATTATTTTAAAAAATAACAATCAAATAAACCATTAACATAAAAAGTAACAAGAAATTAATCTAATTTTTCAAATAAAAACTCATTTGATCCTTACTTCAAACTATGGGCCCATTTGATTTCTTTAATACAATTAGAGAGGCCAATTGGATATATAGGCCCAAAAAGACATTTTTAAAAAGTCTTAACTCAAAAATAAGTGTCAATTTTTTTTTTTGAGATATGTGTTTAATGTTTTTTTTTGTTGAAATGGATACCTAAATTTTTATTTTGTCAGTATTTTAAGATAACATCGTTAAAAAATCCACCACTCAATAATAAATTGACATGTGGTTTTTGTTTTCATTTTTTAAAAATAAAATAAAATAAACAATATTCCAGCATTTTCAAAATCGTAAAATAGTTCAAAATCTTAAACTCAAAATTGACGCTACTACTGTCGTCGACAGCCTCGTCGAACTCTGCCATCACTGTCGTCTGAGGTCATTACTCATTTCCTCAACCACCCATCACCTGTAACCTACAGGTAGGGGTGGGCATTGTCGGGTACCCAGTTTTCAGGTACCCAGAAAACGAGGTACCCAGTTCATCCAGGTACCTCATTAAGCGGCCCGTGTCCCGGCCCATTATATCTCGGTACCCAGGATTCGGGTACCCGTAAAATGCGGGTACCCGATTCCTATTTTTTTATTTTTTTATTCTAAAATTTAAAAAAATCACATGTTAAACACAAAAATATTTTAAAAAATAAACTTAAAACTTAAAAGAATATAATACAAACATAGAAAAAATGTAGGGATTTAAACTTAATTTTAGAGTGAAAATATTAAGAAACATAAAATAAAAATATATTTTTAAATATATATATATATATATTTTAAATTTTATCGGGTCGGGTCGGGTACCTGGTAAGGGGAAACTTCCGGCCCGTGTCCTAGAAAATTTGTCGGGTCGGGTAATTTTTTCCGGAAATTACCCGGTATTTTAGGTTCGCTCGTCGAGTTTTCGGGTCGGGTATTTTTGCCCACCCCTACCTACAGGAGGGGTGTCAATCGGACATCGAACGCCGATTATGAAAGGTTCTAGTCGTTCGACATTCGATTGACACACTTCTCGCTGGTTACTGACAATGAGTGGTTGGGAAAAATGGGCGGTGGCGCCACGGAACGACAGCGGCAAGGTCTGGCAAAACTATCTTGAGGTTTGGAGTTTTAGAAATTTGAGATTTTTTGATTTGTTTAAAAAATTATTTTTTTTTCAATTTTTATGAAAAAAATAAAGATACGTGTTAAATTTTGATTAAGTGATGAATTTTTTAACGATGTTACTTTAAAGGAAAATTCTACAACGTGCGACGAACACCGCTGAACACCAATAATGATAAACATCGATGAACACCATTAAATTAATTAATAAAGATTTAAAATTCAAAGGAACCATCATACAATTAATAATTATTTTTAAAAATTAAATTAAATTATTTTTTATATATATTAAAATTTTATTTTTAATAAGGGTAAACTATATATTTAGTACCTCACCTATTTTCGTATTTCTATTGAACCTTCATTATTTAAATATTATTTCAATTTGACCCTATTCTTTATAAAAAATAATTTAACCCTCAACCCAAAACCCTAAACTATTAAACCTTAAACCCTTAAACTCTTAAACATATACCCTAAACCATATACCGTTAAAAATAATTTCACCATCATCGATACAATTCAATTCAATGAATTGTTGAATGCTCCTAAAAAATTCAATTAAATTATATATATATATATATATATCAAAATTAATTAAACTCGAATCTCCTAGAATTAACACTATCATCTTATTTGAGATGAAGAGGTCATCACAATTAATCATATGACGATTTAGATATGGGTATGCTTTGGATTTTAATGGCCTCATCGTCATTTGTAACAGAGATTTTGTGAAGTAAATATCTTTTAAGTTCTCAGATTTTGTCATCCAATATGTGACAGAAAAAGGATTCTAATTTTCATTCCGATCTTATTGAGTTCTGAATGTCTCACATGAAAAAGTGAGAGACAGTAAAATGTTTATTGTGTTTGGTATACATAACTTGCAAACTGGATTTGGAATCAATAGATTTCTTATTCGATTAAAAGATTGTTCGTTTAGAAATGAAGCTCCTGACTTTATAATTGTTGTAATAGCAAGTGATGAACAATGGTATTTTTAATAAAGATTGTGTAAAGTTCCATATTTGTTTGTCAAGATACACTTATGCATTTCCACTTACATTTACTTCCATTGTCGGTCGAACTGTCATCGAGAAACCTTTGTTGCATTTCCACTTACATGTTTGTTTGTTTGGATTAATCACAATTAATCCAAGCTTTCTCTAATTCAATGAATTGAATTAATTATAATTAATTGTAATGGACTCTTCATCTCAAATAAGATGATAGTGTTAATTCTAGGAAATTCAAGTTTAATTAATTTTGATATATATAAAAAATAATTTAATTGAATTTTTTAGGAGAATTCAACAATTCATTGAATTGAATTGAATCGATGATGGTGAAATTATTTTTAATGGTATATGGTTTAGGGTATATGTTTAAGAGTTTAAGGTTTAATAGTTTAGGGTCTTAGGTTAAAGGTTAAGGGTTAAATTATTTTTTTATAAAGAATAGGGTCAAATTGAAACAATATTTAAATAATGAGGGTTCAATAGAAATACAGAAATAAGTGAGGTATTAAATATATAGTTTACCCTTATTAAAAAAATAAATTTTTAATAAATATAAAAAATAATTTAATTAAAATTTTAAAATAATCATTAATTGTATGATGGGTCCTTGAAATTTTAAATCTTTATTAATTAATTTAATGGCGTTCAACGATGTTCATCATTAGTGGTGTTCAGCGGTGTTCAGCGCACGTGGTAGACTCATCCTACTTTAAAACAATAACAAAATAAAACTTTAGACACATATTTCAGCAAAAAAAACATTAAGTACATAACTCAGGAAAAAAATGTATAGTTTGGACACATATTTTTTAGGGTAAACTACACAGATGACTGCTGAACTATGGGTTTGGTGTCAAAATGACCACTATATTATTTTTTTTCCAGCAAATGCACCATATAACTATTTAAATAGTTCAATTTTAGCCACCCGCCGTTACAAAACTAACGGCCCAATTGATGTGGTTGTTAAATGACTAAGGGAAGTCTGATGTGTAACCTAAATAAAAAACATTTTTCACCGTGGAAAAAGAAAGAACTAAAAGGTTAAAAAACCCAAACGACTCTCACTCTCTTTTACTCAAACCTTAACCACTGACACTCTCTCAACAAAATTGACGATTCAAGTAAAAAAAATCTTCAGAGAGATTGAAGATGAGTGAATTTCTTTGGCAAAAAGGGAAACCCAATCCGAAATACGGTTAGTTATCTTAATTTCGTAATGTAGTTTGCTTGTTTTGGGATTGAGTTTATCATCAATACTGAAATTAGGATTAGGGTTAATGATTTGGATTAGCGATAATATTGAGATTAGGGTTAATGAATTGGATTAACGCTAATAATGAGATTATGGTTAATGATTTGGGTTAACGTTCATACTGAGATTAGAGTTACTATTTTAGGGTGATTGGTTAAGATTAACGATAATAGTTGAGTTTTAGGGGTTCATATGGGTTGATACATGGGATACAATACTAAGATTAAAGTACTTGGGGTGATTGGTTGAGATTAACAATATTGCGATTAGAGTTAACATTTTATTGTGTGCTTAATAAAAGGTAATGTTGGTTTAAGGTTAATACAATCACTTTTTTTGGATTAATAAAATGTAATGTAATGTTACATTTGTTTAGGGTTCATAGAACCATTGTTTTGGGATTAATATAGTGTAATGTACTGTTACAATGTAATGTATTGTTACAATGTAATGTACCGTTGCATTGGTTTAGGGTTCATAGAACCATTGTTTTGGGATTAATACAATATTGAAATTTTGTGGGGTGCACATGTTTTAAGATTAATAGAATAGAATAAAGTTAGATTTTTGTGGTCTTACTTTTTTATATGGTTTGCACGTTTTTATGAAATGTTTCATTGATGCTGGGGTCTTTATTAATGCATATGTGTTAGCTATTTTTATACTATTTTTATATGGTTTGCACATGTTTTCGAATTTTATACTATTTTAGGTTTAGTTTATACATATATTGAACAATATTTTTTATTACCAAGAGTTAATTCAGAAAAAATCAGCTGAGTTGTACATCATGGTGGTTTTATTGTTAGAAAACCTATGGTGAAATATAGTGGAAAATTAGTTAACTATTTTGATAATCTAGATGTTGACACCATGTCAATGTTTGAAGTTACTGGTATAGTTGAGAAGTTAGAAATTAGTTATAGGGTAGGATTTTTTAACAAGTGGCATCTAATCCCTTAGAAGTGAAACAACTGGTAACTGATACTGATGTTATTGAAATGGTTAGAAATTTACCTACTTATCATTAAGTTCACCTTTACTTAAAAAAATTGTAAGGTTTGAAGAACCTGAATTGAATTCTGGTGATGATAATGTTGTTTTTGAGTCTGAGGGTAGGGTATATTCTTAGTTTGACTCAGAAGATGAAAATTATGGTGCTTAATCTGAGTCAACCACTGATGTGTTTAAATTTTCTAGCAGTGAGGATGAATTTCTCAGTTCAGATGATAAAATGAATAATGTGAATGTAGGGTTGGGCAGTGAAGAAGTAAAAGTTGAGAGTGATGGTGGATATTCTGACTCACTACACAGTGTAGATGAGTCAGATTCAGATGGTCCACAACATAAATTTAAATTTCTTGAGTTTAATGCTAAGACATACATGTTAAACTCTATACTGAAAGTTGATTTAATATTTACAAATAAAGGTATATTTAAAGAGGCAATTAGGATGTATAATGTTAAAAATAAGTACAATGTCAAGTTAAAGAGAAATGACAACAAAAGGGTTCAAGTGCATGCAAGGAAGGGTGTCCATGGATGTTATGAGAAACTTCTATTAATGGTGAGGATCCTTCTAGAGGTACTTAGCAGATTAGGTCAGTAAAGAGTGAACATAATTGTCTTAAGGAATTTGTGAATGGTAATGTAACTTTAAAGTGGCTTGTTAGGAAGTACTTAAATAATTTTTATGTTGATTCGACATTCTCTAGTATTTCTATAAAACATGTTGTACACAAAGATTGAAGTCTCACAATAGGCAAAAATAAGTGTATTAGGGCCAGGAATTTAGCCCTTGAAGTGATGCATGGAACCAAAATGAGCAGTATGCAAAATTGTATGCTTACCTAGGTGAACTAAGGTACTCAAATCTAAAGACAACAACAGAATGTAAGTTAGATGAGAGAAAATTTGAGAGGATTTGTGTTTGTATGGAAGAAATGAAAGATGGGTTTAAGGCAGGGTGTAGGCCTATTATTGGTTTGGATGGATGCCACTTGAAGGGGTATTATCAAGGTCATTTTTTAGCAGCAGTTGAGATTGATGCAGACGACTCAATTTATCCAATAGCTTTTGCAGTTGTGGAGAGTGAGTGTGAATCATCTTGGTGTTGGTTTTTAGAAATCTTAGCTGCTGATTTAGAGATAAATAACTCTCACACGTTCACCTTCATGACTGATAGACAAAAGGTATACCTGCTTTTATTTATTTATAATTTAATTTGCTAATGAAGTTCCTAATTTGTTGGATGTAGGGACTAATGGATGTTGTGCCAGAACTGTTCCCTTATGCTGAACACAGAATATGTGTGAGGCACTTATACTCTAATTATAAAACTAATGATTTTGTTGGAAAAAACTAAAATATTAGCCGTGAAAAATTGTCAGGGCAACATATGTCAGGGAGTTTGAATCTGCAATGTCAAACTTGAAGGTATGGCACTGTATTTTAAAATCAGTTTTATAAACTTGTATTTTAAATTTGACCACCGACTTTTAATTTCTGTAAGATTTATCAGAATCTTCTTGGAAGTGGTTGACACCTAAAGACCCAAGGATGTGGTCAAAGTCTTATTTTCCCTCAAATGCAAGTCAGACATGCTTCTAAATAATAATTGCGAATGTTTCAATAAGGTAAATTAACCACCAACCTTTAATTTGTTTATTTGTTTAATTGTACTAACTTTTAATGTATTTATATGGTCAGTTAATATTCGAAGCTAGAGACAAGCCAATAATCACATTGTTGAAGTTAGTCAAGACAAAATTGATGCAAGGCTTGCAAAAAGAAAAGAACTTGCTGAAAAGTAGAACGAGCTTCTATGCCCTAAAATTTAAAAGAAACTTGACCATGCAACTTCACTAGCACATATGTATGACTAATTATTAAAATAGTTATTTTTTGTTAAAGTTGGCGTAAGTATCTATTTGTTTTATCATGCAGTTGTTGACCCATTTATGTTGGTGGTCACATGTACCGAGTGTCATGTGGTTCTTCAAATCAGCATGTAGTTAATATCTAAGCTTGGACATGCTCCTGCAGAAAATGAGAACTGACAGGTTTATAATGTTTACTTTGTGTTTAGATTAGGTTTCTGAAGTGTATATGTGTTTAGTTTAGAGTTTTACTGTGTTTACTATAGGTTTATAACGTTTACTTTGTGTTTAGTTTAGGTTTATGTTGTATATATGTGTTTAGTTTAAGTTTATGCTGTGTATATGTGTTTAATTTAGGTTTTTACTATGTTTAGTATGTATTTTTACTGTTTACTTTCTTCTATACAAGCATCCCTTGTGTGTATGCTATTTTTGTTATTTTGTCACTTACAGATAGGCAAGAAAAATATGTGGACCCTTGCTATCAAGTCTCAACTCAAAGGGCAGTTTATTCACATTTGATCAGTCCAGTGAGGGGTGAGAAATAATGGACTGTTGAAGAAACACCCGAATCTATCCTACCACCTATATCTAGAAGACTTTCACAAAAACCACACAAAAAACGAAGAAGAGAGGCTGATGAAACAATACTTCAGTCTGGTAAAGTTTAAAGAAAGGTGTTAAAATTTACTACAAAAAATATGTGGGGAGTGGACATAATATTAGGACATGTAAGGAACATGTTGGTGGCAATGTCAAAAGGCTCACACCTAGACAAACATCAACATCTTCTGCAAATATAAGAGCTTCCAGAGTTTCAAAACTGTTAGTAAATTTTAAAATTTTATAATAAATGTATAATTATATTCTTTTCTTACTTGATTAAATGAATTTTTTGTTGTTGTGCAGATTAGAAGACATAAAAATGCCCTAATTACAACATATGCTGGAATCACCCCAACAACAAGTCATGCTGAAATAAATTCAAGGTCAAGTTCAAGGTCAACTCCTCCTTCACAATTCCATACTGTAACATGGATGCCCACCCCTTCTATCCATATGAGTCAAGAGAGTTGTGTCAGCTAACCATCTTCAAGGGTTGATCCTTAAATCTATTGGAAGAAAGCATCTTATTTTTTGTTCTTTTGTTAAAACATTGACCTACATTTGACCAAACTATGTTATGTTGTTGTGAAAACCAGTATCACTTAGCTTATGATATTTAGGTTTACCTTCTTTAATAGGTCAACATTTTTTATTGGCATTTTATAATAGGTCAATATTTTTTGATTGACTTTTTTTAGTTGATCAATATTTTAAAATTTTACAGAAAATAATGTGTATTGGTCAATCATTATGTAATGTATGGATAATATTCCAGTCTTAACAACATTATAAAGTTATGTATTTTTGTTTACATTGTACGAAATGTTTACATTATCTGTTAGTATTTGTATTGATCAAACATTGGTCAACATAACTATATGAAATTAATTTTTTTCATTCTATTACATTACATAAAGTGTGTAACACAGTTACACAAATCCCATATCTCATTTGCTTACATTGATCCCTTGCATATTAAACCCTAAATCTCATATCCTATTTCTTCATACACAAACTAGTAAAACACACGAAATAAATAGAGGTTATGTTACATCACAAATACCCTAAACTCATACATAATATCTAAAACTCACATTCAAAATGAAATTCCCATAGCACTTATTAAACTTTACAATTAGGAGAACATTGTTCCCCAAAAAAATCAATGAAAAACACCACACCAAGAACTAAAATTCCCCAAAATTTTTCTTTCTTCCTTTGTTTCTCCATAACAACAACCCTTATTCGAAGACTAATAATAACAGCTTTCGACCTAGGGCTTATTGGTGGATCATACCAGCAAAAAAATTTGCATCCCTAACCTCTTTTTCGTAATTTTCAAAACCCAAAATCTCTTATATGAATTTTCATCGGTCCTTCTTGTTTTTACCATTGAACGAGCTCCACAATAGCAAACATGATACATTTTTGCATCCATATCAAACTTCAGCCTCCAAGAACACCTTTTTTCTTTGAAATCTAAAAAAATAAAATGTTTACGAATTTAGGGTTTCACGTTAATTTAAATAGGCAAATGAGCATGTGCTTTTTATTTACCTGGAAATCTAATGTGGGCATATGAATATCCGGCGTGACAAAAAAAATCAAAAAAAAATCACATCAGCTAGGTTGTTAGTTTTGTAACGACGGGTGGTTAAAATGGAACTATTTAAATAGTTGTGTAGTGCATTTGTCGAAAAAATAATATAATGGTCATTTTGACATCAAACTTATAGTTCAATGGTCATATGCTTAGCTTATCTTATTTTTTAGTTAAAGCTTTGAAAAAAAATAAAGAGAGTTAAAACCACTTTCATCCACGCGCGATAAGATGAATTTTCCAAACACGCATACAGGCACCAGATCCACTTTTTGCGCGAAATTTTCCGAGTCGCCTAAAGTTAGCGCGTGGACATCTCGCGCGCTTAACTGAATGTTCGGTGTTTTTTTTTGTTAATTCTTTTTGCCCTAATCGACTGCGATTGAGAGGTTCCTCTCTTTATCGTGAAGCCCTCCCTTTTGCCTTTATCTGATAAACTCCATAAATCAACCATGTCCTTCCTCTTGAATCCCCACTCAACTCGGATCACGACTCGCTTGACTCGTTCATCGTTTTTCTTTCCGTAGGAATATCACGCCCCGACGTCTTAACTCGGTAACTCGGTGAGTCCATTGTCTCCCTCGGTTTCCTCGCTCTCACGTTTTAGATCTGTTTATCCCCTGTTTTTTTATTATTTTTATTATTTTTTGAAGAATTGAAAGATGGAGCCGATGGATATCGTAGGGAAGTCGAAGGAGGACGCTTCGCTTCCCAAAGGTATTTTCCCTCTTTTTTATGTAGTTTTATTTTATTTATTTGTAATGATTTGGTAATTTTGATGTTTTTTTCTCCTTTTTCGTTCATTCAATTTTCTTGCGTTCTAAAATTTCTCAAATTGAAGACTTTAATTTGCTGGCTGTTCTTTATCCACCATCTGAGTTAGCACAGAATGATTAACCATATCCGTTTTGTTGTTTAATTTATGGTACTGGGTTATCTTTGTCAACTTCTGCTTTGAATATTAGTAAATAAGTGAACCAGTTGCCATTGAAAATTAATTAGGTTTTTTTCTGAGTAAACTACCAAAGGGTGGAAGTTTGCATTAACTTGGAGTTGATGATAATAAGGTGAGCACGATGAGACGAATTTAAGAAAGTATGTGTCTCATGATATAAAACATAAATTTTTGTTCGAACCTTATCATGTTGTTGAGTATGTTGACTACCTTTCTTTTGTTAGAGTTTTGAACTTTTGTCCGAGCAGCTATCTTTTGCTTTGTCTGTCAAAGATGTTTAAAAACTGTTGTTTTTTTTATCAAGTGTTTAAAAATCTTGTTGGTTATTATATGTATATGTGTTATATATTATAATTACACGTTTTTGTTTTCAAACTCTAAGAGGTTATTGTGTAGAGCTTCTATGGGAGGGATTCCATTGCATTGGTTGAGGACTGTGATGTCTTTGAGAATGGATAATGAATATTGTATAAGAAAACATTCTATTCCGATGCTGCTCAGAGAAGTTATAATTGGCAAGGGTTGCAAGTGTTTGGATAATTATGCCTTGTATGAGTTGATGTATTTTCTTTCCCTGGTAAGCAGTTTTACTTGGTGAAATGGAGCTTATGAGCTCACAAGTTAACAGGGCTATAATATTTTTGGACACTTTTCATGGTTCAATTTTGTAGCAATTTATGATTCTAATTCTCTTTTACTTTTCAATGTTATAAAAAGAGAATGAGGGTGTCAAGGTTTTGTCTAAAATAGCTGAAATCCTTCTTTGTTCACATGCAAATTATTCGATGGATTTGTTTTATTGCTTTGTGATGCCAATTATATGTATTTTTCCTTTTTTTCAGCAACTATGACGAAAATTATAAAGGAGATGTTACCGCCAGATGTACGGGTTGCAAGAGATACTCAAGATCTTTTGATTGAGTGCTGTGTAGGTTAGATAATAAGTTTGATCTTCCTTCCTTTTTAATCTATTTAAAGCAACACATTCATACCTGGTTCTACTGCCAAATTTCTCACTTTTTTTTTACTTCTGTTTTAGTGATCACTTGCCCACTATTTTATTTGGTAAATATTAGTGCTTAAAGACATGTGATGAATGAAGGGAACGTTCTTTTCCTGGATAATTTTTTTTTCACTACATGTTGTCCCAGTGGCTAGGCAAACCAGGTTAGAGACCTTTTCAGTAGCTAGCACTTGTACAGCTATACATTAATAATTGACAGGTTGAATGATTGTCACTGTCGTTCTCTTGTTAGCACAAGTACTTGACCTAACCTTACTGCGGTGTGGATGCAATTTGGCCGTTTAGTCTCATCTGGTTATACTCACAGTATTTGTTGTGTCATTGAAGGTTTTGGTGGGAAAGAGCTTTTTCTTGTTAGAATCATGTTTGGCAAATTTATGCACCATTTATTTCCCTTGTAATTCTTTTACATCCTTGTGTTTTCACCGTCCCAAACCATAATGTGATTGGTAGTATTAGTTTCTTGTTTGTTGGAACTGATTAAAACATTAATCCTTTTGCAGAGTTTATTAATCTCATTTCATCAGAGTCCAATGAAGTTTGTAACAGAGAGGAGAAACGAACCATAGCACCTGAACATGTACTGAAAGCCTTAGAGGTATCTATGTCACAAACCTACTTTCACATTTTAATCTGGTTCTTTTTATGTGTGTGCTTTTTGTTGTTTTCTTCTTGCTGCCTTATTATGATTGGAAAAATTAATGTATTGAATAGGACCTTTGCTGTATGGTTCAGCAGTATCGTTATGCTTCAGATAGGATTCAAAATTGCTTACAGCCTTGTACCATAAAAATTCCAGCAATCCAGGGTCTAAGAAGTATATTTTTGTGTTTATATTAAGCTACGCCTTAAGTAGCCCTTGCTCCATCTGAAAGATAGAGGCATAAGTATAACTATTAAATATGTTCCGTATGTGCATTTCCCCCCACAACTGTGAAGTCAGGTAGCTTTAAGCAAAAGTTGTGCAACTGTCATTGAAGTGGTCTGTATCGGTACTAGTGATTACCATTGTGCAATTTACTGCCTTGCATTTATTCTGAAATTGTTACTAAAACTTTATGCATGCATGTAATTTGTCAGGTTCTTGGGTTTGGAGAGTATATTGAGGAGGTATATGCTGCATATGAGCAACACAAGATTGAGACCATGGTAATTATTTGTGTTGTTTGTATTTGGCTCAATCTTTGGAAACTGAATTATAGTTTGTACAACCGAGAATACCCAGCTTCATTTTAGCCGTTGATGGTATTGTTGAAATGCAGCATGACTCCATGAAAGGAGGGAAATGGAGCAACGGAGCAGAGATGACTGAAGAAGAAGCTGCAGCTGAGCAGCAGAGGATGTTTGCGGAAGCACGAGCGAGAATGAATGGTGGGGGTGTGGTTCCAAAGCAACCCGAATCTGACCCAACTTTAGAGAGCTAACTGTTTAGGTTTATTTTGTTTCACCATAGGTAAGCATCCTTGATTCTTGCAGAAGTTCTAATCATGTACAAAAAGAATGCCAGCGGTTAGTGCATCGGCCCACCTGGGTATGTGTGAATGCTATCTATAACTTAATGCAATTAGCAAGAGTTTGTTCGTTCAAACATTTTATCTATCTAGGCTACCTAACAAACGCTGATATTCAAGATGCTTGATGTGAATTTCTAATCCAAATTACACGTTCGAATATTAAAAAAGCAATAGAGCAGGAATCCCAATATTCACATTAACAAATGGGATGTTTTTTCTTTCCAAAAGGAAAACAAATAAAATTGAACTACAAGAACAAAGACAGTTTAAGAAGTGGAGATAGTGGATTTTGTTGGCGGTTAAACTGTTGAGTTCAATAACCTCTTATTATTAAACCAAATTTATTATTTGTTATATTTAATATCAAATCTATAATTTATAATCTATTAAAAAAAATCCGTTTCCAACTGCTTACACTAATAATTCAAAAATTACATTCATCGATATGTTTTAAATTCAAAAATTACATTCATCGATATGTTTTAAATTCAAAAATTACATTCATCGATATGTTTTATCCATTAAACACGATGTCATGTTAGTCGATTCCAAATAAAATATATTATATTATATGCAATTATGGCATAAAATTTAAAACGAATATATTAGAAATGATTGAATTTAGTTCAATTAACGATATAACTCGTCATGTGTCCTGCATAGAAACTATATACAGGTTAAAGTGTAATCTCATCATAATTTTTTAAAAAATATTAAACAAAAAATAAAAATTGTGTCAAAACCAAAAATCTATACACAGGTCGAACAATCACATTATTTTTCATATAACCAAAAGAGCCTTTGAATCCTTTCCTTTTAGCCGATCGTTTCCCAGGTTTTGTTCATGAATCTATCTAATCAATCATGTCCAGAGCATCGTGTTTCTTGTGTCGCCTCTCCGGCCATTATCCGACGCTCTCTACAGACTTATCAGTCAATTCCATGTAGGAGTCTGTCTAGTGGTTCGTTGCATTTTGGATATCACAGTCGGGAATCTTCATCTTACATGTACCCAAAACCTTTTCGCGGATTTCCGGAGAAAGCTCACTCAGAAGGTCTAGTATGCTTAACATGTGCTTCTTCTTCAGCTCGTCTAACTCCAACTCTTGCTTTAACAACAGGGATTCCAGCCTTTCGGTTATTGCCTTCACTCCTACGTCAGTGTCCTTTAATGGTTTACAGTTCGAATGCATTCCATTATGGTCATACAGGTTTTCCCCAAACCCGAACACACTCGATTGCATGTCAGCAGATCTGCTTTCATCTGTCACCGGGCCATTGTGATGGCCAACCTCATTTGCTTTCATCCATCGATCGAGTGAGCTACCCCTATTTACGTTACCTCCACTTTCATGGCTATAATGGAATTGTTCATAATGTTCAGCTATATTATCTGCGGACCGTACAAAAGGTATCTGAGAAACCCCGAACCTGGATGGAGAGATTCCACCGGCCGCTTTGGGTGAGTCAGACCAGTATCTTCGACCTGATGGCAATCTCTCCAGTGAAAGACAACCTGGTGATGCGGTTGAGTCGTAAGCCATTGGAGACCCATCATCCTTACTTTCAGAGGTGTCAAAATGTGTAAATTCTCCAAACTTGCTTTCCTGGGGAACCCAATCAGGAATATGAGAACGGATTTTAGATTCAATCATTTCAGCAATTGTTGGAACATCTTGATCTGTTAAGTCCAATTCTTCAACCATTTCACTGGCAACAGCAAATGCCGTATCAACTTCGGTATCAAATGGGAAGTGGATGTTGCGGATATGACCTAAAACCATGTTTTGTAATAAGAAAAGCAAGTATGAAGGCTAGTGAATGGAATACTTTTTTCCTGATGAAAGGAAACAACAGACAAAGGAGGGAGAGACCTGTTGCGTCTGCTATCCATAGTTTGAGAAATATCGTGTTAAGGTCTTTCGTCTGACCTTGCACTTTAACATCTACACTTGCCTCGGATTGAAGATCCTTTGCACTGTTATCTGCATTTATCATGTGAAAATGTGAGGGCCAAATGACTCAAAAGCCTTCAAGCTTGAGAAAAGCTCCTCAATTCTACCTGAAACGTGGGGATCAAGTCGTAAAGAACGACCTACACTGTCATTTTCCTCAGCAGGCTGGAGAAATGGATCCCGTAAAAGCTCCTTAGCAGACAAGCGTTGAGAGACTTTAGCAATGCATTTTTCAATGAACAACTTAACTCCGGGATCAGCCACTTTGGCTAATGATGCTGGCTTTATTCCCTGCCCAAGTAAAGGAACCATGAGAATTGAGAAGCATTGTCTCTCATTTTGCGTAAATGAACTACATTGCTAAAAGTAAAACTACAAGGACTAGGTATTAGTTCCTATGCTTATAAACATGAGGCTGAACTTCTTGTCAGAGCATAACAAACCACTATTCTACGAAATCGACATTTTCCAGGAACCTGTTATTGCATTACGCCTAAACTTGTACCACGAACAATGAATTCAAGGACCACAACCAATCACCATAAATGTCTTACCGATGTCACCTTCTTGAATATTTGAGCTGCATTAGCACATTCAACGTATGGATACTCAAATGTCACTAACTCCAGCAAACACATGCCAAAAGCATAAATATCTACAAGCTCATTGTATTCCTCTTCATAGAGTTCAGGTGCCATAAACTCCGGTGTACCTATATCGAATTAACAATTGCTTTACTATTTTTTATTCAAATCCATGATGGTTCCAAACATTGTAGAATCAGAAGTCATTAAGGACATGATCTGTACCGATAACACTATGTGCTGCACGAGCCTGGCGAAGGATAGCAGCCAACCCTAGATCCCCGATCTTCACCTCACCTTGGTTGCCATTGACGAAGATGTTATCACATTTCAGATCACGGTGAATCACCGGGGGGTCGTGACCGTGAAGATAAAGAAGACCCTCCAAGATCTGCCTAGACCATTTCTTCAATGCCCTCAGATCAACATGCTTATGCTTCTTCCGATACCTACACGATCGACCGTAGAACTTTCACAATGCCATAACAAAACACATTAAAAACAGACACATGTAGATATCAAAAACTTACTGCCGCAGTGTTCCCGAAGTGAAAATTTCAGTGATGAAGTTGATATTTTCGTTTTTGGTATCCACCCATGAATTGTAAAACTTGATTATATTCTTGTGCTTCAATGTTTTAAGCAAATGAACTTCGGAATATAAACGCTCCAAATCTTCCGAATTTCGCAACAGATCCGTAACCTTAACCTGATTCCATGCCACTTCTATACCTTCCAGTTCATCAAATGCTCTGTATCTAGATTCCCACAATTTGATCAAGGATTCAACAAAAGCCTCATACTCATAAATTAAGCCTCTAAAAACATTTATATACAAACTATAACAGCTAAGGAATTATATATATATATTATGTATGTATATGGAAATGCATGTCTAAAAGAAAGAAAAAAGGATACACTTTTTTGAAAGCTCCTCTTCCTAAAACCTCCCTGTACTGCAAAACAACCAATCGAAAGACAAAAACAAAGGCAACCCATTAATGGAAACATTAATTAAGATTAACCCAAATGCCAATCAACATCAAAATAGAATTAAACAAACTTTGTTAGAATCAAAATGTAAAAAATCAGACATTTTGAAAAAATGAAATGAAATGGTGAAAGAACTTACCCGACCATATCGACCCGTAGGATCAATTTCGACAAACTCGGCATCGGGATCATCTTGTTCTTGATCTGAGATTGTATCCTGCATCATTCTTTGGCTTTTTCAAACACACGAAAACAATATCAAAGACGATCAAATTTCAGGTGAAAATTTCAAATAAAAAAATCATTTTTAAATGATAACAAAATCCAAGCTATTGGGAAATCCAAGTCGTAAATTCAAAGAAAAAAAGAAAGGGCGATGAAATGGAGATGGGAGAAGGTATTTGTTTCGTCAAAGAGAAGCTCAGGGCAATAGGAAACCGACTGTTACTGACTGACCTTTGCGAAAATAATTGAAAATTTTACCATTTTTCTTTCCAGTTTTATTATAAATTTATTTTATTTTACTTTAACTTGGAAATAAAATTTGCAGAATTTTCATTTTTTTTCATGAATTGTGGGGCAGAGAAAGAAACGAAGGAATGTGGCAGAAAATAATGAAAAAAGGAAAATGCAAAAAAAGTCAAAACTTGAGAGCACATGCGGATTGTGATCCCACAAATTTAATGTCAACTACCACTTACATTTAGCCATCTCATTATGTCTCCCACCGGAAGTTGGTGTACATTAACATCGAACTAAAAAAAATCAAATTAATTTAATTTAATTCTTAATTACTTATTTTAATTACATTTTAAAAAATAATCGATATGATCATTTGATTGACAAAGGTCGTTTATCTTTATAATAGCGATTTAATGAATTTATATGTGAATGATGACATTATATACGAACTTAATTAATTTTTTTTAAAATAATAAGGATTTTTTATTCTTTAAATAAACAATTAAAAATATTATAAATGATAAATTCTTGAAAAATTTATAAAATATTAAAAAAGCATTTTAATCGAAAAGGTTTTACTCTCTAGAGTCTAATGCTATTAAAAAAATCAGTGAAATGAATAATTGTTTATTATTCCAAAACCATGTTGATTTCACCGAATCCATTAACATGGTCTTCCAATTTAATTGGACAAGCAAAAGAGAGCCACCAGCTCACTGAGGAACGAATGGGGGAGTTTGTCGAGTAAGGCTCCGTCAGCAATAAGTCGTGAACGCCCGTTAAAGGTTAAATATATAATTACTGAAAATTAAAGAATACAATTGTGGCGAAACATACGTTTAAACGTTAAATTCGGTGAAAAATATAAGTAAATGTCTGTTCAGCACGCACAAGATATCTATACCTTATTATTATTATATTTAAGGTTTCTACGCAGTCGAAGAAGCATTATTAAACGAGTCCTAAATTAAGCTTTTTCTTAATTTTTGTTAGTTGGATATAAATAATTTTTACGAGAGGGCTTAAGTGGTAAATAAGTGACCAAACTATATTTTTTTAGATAGGTGCCTAAAGTATTTTTTTAAGTTAAACAAGTGTTTAACGTTTTCAATGTTACTCAAATAAATGTCTTGTCATTAACAAACGTTAAAAAAATTTCGTTAGCCAATAAAAACATGACATGTGGCAGTACTAAACATTTTCTGAATTTTATTTTTTAAAAAATAAATTAAAATTTTTAAAATATCTTAAAAATTTTCAAATAATCTCAAAATAGTCTCTATTTCTCTGAACCCTCCAAATCCGGCCACTCCTACAAGCGTTGGTCGCATTTCCGGCAACGGAATGAAGAGTATTTTCCTCGTCGAACGACCCACACATTGTTTATCGTCTGTTATATCGTCGTTCGTTACAAATTATTTGAATAAATCATTCGACGATTTCGGCGTTTCGCACGGTGTCAGTTGATTTTCGGCGATGAGGTGGCGAGATAATGGTCGTGATGGTCCGGTGACAGATGTGATGGGCGGCGGCGTGACAATCGGCGGCGAAATCAGGTCAAATTGAGATTTGGATTTTGGGGTATTAAAGATTTTAAAATTTGGGGCTATTTTGTGAAATTTTGGGTTATTTTGTTTTATTAATTTTATTTATTTTTAATATAATTTCAAAATTTTAAAAAGTTGACATGTGTCAGATAACAAAAGTTAACGGTAAAAATTAACGGACAATAACGGTGAATACCTATTTAAATAACGTTAAAAATATTTGACATTTGTTTAGTCCGAAAAATACTTTAAACACTCATCTAAAAATAAAATATAATTTGAGCAAGTATTTGCTACAAGGGAAATGAAGATAAACATTGAGTTCTCATAGTGCTTAACTCCAAAAAAACTAAATAGAGTGGACTTAAATTCTAGAATTCACGCGTTATAATACTTAACATTTTTTGAATATGTTGGTATGATGCAAGGGTAACATCTGTTCAATTTTTTTAATTTTTTAAAGACAGCATACATAACATACATTACTGGAGCTCGAACCCGGGTCCTAAGAGATGATAAACATCTACTTTTGCCACCAAAACACAAGGGGATGAGCATAATACTTAATATTTGGTAAGCATGTATTCGTTGTTATAAATATTTAAATTATTTTATGTGTACACAATTATTATTATTAACTTTTAATATATATTTTTATTAGATAATAAGCACAAACGATGAAATATACAGTATTAAAAAAATCACAAAATCAATGTTATAAAAAAACGAGTAAATTAATCAAGAAAATCAATAATTAACTCTAAATAAAAAATTGAAGAAAAAGAATGGCGTGTTAGAGTTTCATGGTACATTTAATTTTTGAGGTAATCAATGAAATTGTGAATTATGTTGTAAATAAACCTCAAGTATTCGTAAAATTTTCATTCAAAAAATTGGTCTTCGTAAAATTAATATAAACATTAAAAAAATCCGTGGCTGCATTATTGAATTCCCTGTCTTGAATGAATTGTTGTTGAAGAAAACTCATCAAAGTTTTCCCGCCATTTAACCCCCAGCCCTGCTTGCTTGGAGAAACTGATGCTTCTCTGTTCTATCCAAGCCACCCCCGACACCATGAAGGAAGTTTACTGCGCCGTCGCACTCTCCAAGTACTTGGCCGGAGATCCGAACTCGGATGACCCGTACTGAAATTCTTGATAAAATAGAATTTGAAGGGGCCAAATTCAAAATCTTGAAAGATTCAAGGCATCCAATTTGGGAAGTCGCCGGTGTCAAGTGGAGGCGGTCCGCTGTTTAATTGCAATCAATATGCCAAGTGACGCCATACTTGGCCTCAGGCTTTATCCACTCGACGATGAGGCCATGGTTCTTGAAGGAGCATTCTTGGTGTTCACATCACTCCATTAAACCCCACTATGTATATGCAGTATGGCTAAACTCATTTCTAGTTATCATTTTGGAATCATATACTATCTGCTACTTCTTGGATGTGTTTGTATTTAAAACCTATGCTAAATGTCTAAATGCTATGATATCGGACTGCAGTTTGCACCTCTTTTAAGCTAATCAACATTACAAACATTGTATCCAGAAATAGGAATCCTGAATTAGGTTTCATTATTCGGTATCAACTGAATTAACCGGCCAAAATTTAGTTCAGTTCAGTTCATTTAATAGGTTAACCATGAACAACTAAAAATCCTGAAGCAACTACCTATGAAATTATCATATATGAGTTTTAGGTCCGGACAGATCTCTAAACAGCGGGGCAAGCTCTTCATGTGCTTGTTTCTCAATCCACAATAATCGAATTCGAAACCTTTCTTCGGAAACATCAAATTTCTTATCACTCGACTTATGTATCATATTTCAGCCCATAAAATTTGTTGGCAAAGCAGTAACAAATGTAAACTATAGCAAGAATGCACAAGTTGGCAAAAGAAACAAATGTGTCCATTCATATGCTAAATTTGCCACTTTCTTTTCTTTTTTCTTTACAAGAATTCAAGCAATTTCATATACAGACAATTCCCTTTACTTCACAATTGATAATATTTAACAAACCCACAAAAAATACCCAAAAATTAAAGTGGGAGAATAATGTATTCATCTATTTGCTATGATAGGAATGTGAGTAAAGGCATTAGTTAGTAAGTTAAAGTACCTTAAAAATCAAGAAGTAATTGGGGGAGAGTTTTTTCTAAATGAGTTGCTTCAATCTTAGTATCACCCTCAGCTTCAGCAATCGTAACAGCTCGCCGCACAGCTTCTGTATCAATATATATAAATATACGAAGAATGTTTTTAAAAAACTCATTTAAATTCTCAAATACACACTAAGTTCTGGCAAAAAGAGAACCTGTAATAAAAATTCGAACAAGTTTGCAACTCAGCTTTAGAGCATGTGGATTAGCTGCAATCAGATTGATTTTATCAATTTCAAACAAACATGTATGCTTGGGAAATAGAAAATGGCAATATAAATTGAAGATGAATAAAAAATAACATTGATTTACCTACTTGTTTACTAATTGATTTGAATTCAATAATGTAAAAATTATATTAATAATCGAATCAAAAATAACATTGGCTTCAATCTGTGAGATGGATCAGATTATTTTGGATCTGAAATAAATTACCGAATGTTGGTCGAATCTTCTTTGATGTTCCCGTTCCAACCTATCATTCAAGTTAATAGGAAAAAAAAGGAAATTAGGGAATGAAATGCAGAAATATGAAACAACGAATCACAAATGAAGGTACCTCGGAGTCTATGGCGTCGGTGTTTTGAAATCCGATTCCTTCACGCTCTGGAAAGTAAACACCAAATCCCTTTTGTTTTATAAGTTATGAATTGAGGATAAAATGGAAGGGGAAAATGGTGAGATAGCGAAACCTTGAGCTGTTCTGGTCCAAATCTGCTTGAAAATGTCTCTAGTCAAATCCTTGAAGGAGAAAAAAAAACATATACTACATTAAGATCAAACAAATTGAGTGAAATAAGAACACATGAAGGAAACTGATACAAATAAGGAGGAGATTACAGGTTCAAGAGCTGGAGTTTCGTTGTCATCCATGGCGGAATTGATTTGATTTTGTTCCTCGATTTTGACTTTTTGTCGCTTCCTGTCCATTCGAATAGGCTACGGTCATGATTTCCAATGATTTTCCAATAGGTATAAGCTGAGAAGGAGAAGCCACCATAGCTCAGAGCTCAGAGGAAGAGCGTAACTCTTGTGAATTGAAAGGCCTGTAGTTTCATGCACTTTTTTTTTTATAAATTTTTTCAATAGTTTTTGCCTTTTTTGAGTTTAGATTATAAAAAAATGTAAATATGAATTTGGCTCGAATTTTAGTATCGGTTTGGTTTTAGAAAATAATTTTTTGTTTTCTGTTTTTTAAAAATAAAAAAGTTAATAAAGACGAAAATTTATTTTCAAAAATAAAAATAATAAAAAAGTGTTTGATATCCAACTTTCTAAAATAGAAATAAAAAAATAATTATTAAATAACTGAAAAATATATTTAGAAAATATTATAATAATAAATAAATAAAATATGAGTATATAAACTAAAACTTTTAAAAAATGGCATTAAAATATGAGTATTTAAAAAGACTCGACGTAGCCAAAGTCACATTAAGGGTGGCTAGTCTCCTAGACACTCTGAATTCGGTAAGGGTAATAGCAAGAGGGATCAATCATCGCATCGATATAAAAGTTGAGAAGTTCGAGGAAGATTTTGAAGTGTGTTCTCCTAAGAATGAGGATGTCAATTTTGCTGATGTTTGGCCAACATGCTTTGTTGACAAGGATGGTGATGGGGTTGGTCTCTGTCATGGTGCTAAAGCTAAGTTTTCCGATGTTGCTGACCAGCCATTGGAGGAGAGGATTTTGTCTAGAAACCCAAAAGGCGTTGGATTTTCGACTCCTCGGGCAGAAGGTCATCCTAGGGACTCGTTGTCTTGTAATTCTCCTTCCCAAGAAAGGAATAAAGGGTTAAATGAGGATGCATTAAACGAAATAAACCGTTTGGCTTCACTAGAAAATAGGGGGTGAAGGAGATAATACGGATTGGGGCCATGAGAACTTGATCATATTGGACTCTCTTAATTCGACTGGGCCGTAGGACCCAACTCTTCTCTCGATAAGGGGATCGGTTGTCTAATTTTTTTTTAAAGATAATGACAAAAACAGACATAGAGAGATTTCTTCCATTTTAGGGATAAAAGAATTTCTTCCAGCATCTTCAAGAGATCTCTCTACCGAAGGGCTCAGTGGAGGTGTTAAGTGTGCAAAAGTCCTATGTTTGTACCCTACTTTAGCTCAATTATTGTTGTTAAGTATAGTTTAGGTTGCATTTATTAGGTAACATACACAAAATAACATAGATTAGATAATCTGCCTTTTTGATTAATTTAGTTGATTTTATATACATGATACTGCTCAAGTGCGTTTTCTCCCTGTGCGTATGTACCTGCCCAGGCAGATGCAGCCGAGGCAGCAAAGAGGGCAGATGAAGAGAAAGTTGGGAGTTGAAGGAGGAAGCCGTTAGAGCATTAGGAGAGTTGATCGAGGAGAAAAAAACCAGAATGTAGAGCTATGCCAACCCCTGCACACCAGTCCATACCCCCGTCGAGGCAGTCAACTACTTGCCGCCGAGGCAACACTTCAAGGAAGAATGAAAAAAAATACAAAGTGGTATGCGATAGAAAGAGCTCATCAAGCCCGATTTTTAGAGACCACTTGCACGTGCATCGGAGCCCAGCAAACAAAGAAAAGTCGGGTCAAAGTCAAGTTGAAGAAAAGTCAAACGAGAATCTATGAGGATTTAATGATCTTTTAATGAGTTGTAATCATATCCTAATTAGTATTCCTACCCTAAACCGACTTAGGCATAGGCTCCTCCCCTATATATATGTAATTGACTTGAATGAGAGGAGACAATTGAGATTTGAGAGATACTCCTTCTTGTCGAAACCCTAGTGCCGTCCAAACCCACCATGTTCCAAACCTTCCCTAGGGATAAGGGTTGGTTTTGTAGTAGTTGTGAGAGTCTTGTTGTATTCGTTTATGATTTCAGTTTTGTAATAAAATTCAAGGTTTGTTTACTCTTGGTTCTTCATTGTTGCAATTTTTATCGGGAGAGAAGAGGGCTTCAATCTATTTGTTCAATGTCGGGAGAGTTGAACTCATGAAATGAGTAAAAACGATTTTATTTAACCATAGGGTAAAGCTATTTTGGCTTAGGGATAAGTTAAGAAGTTCAGTAGCTAAAAGAGGACCAACAATCGGTTGGTGTTTGCCCTTAGATTCATGTCGGGAGGTATCATCCAAGATGTGTTCGCCAATAGTACTTCAAGCTTCGGGAAAAGAAGGAGTCATAGAAGGGAGCCTTGCCGAACCTTGAATCATTGCTTAACTGCCCAGGCGATCTCACACAACTCTGTCGAGGCGGGCGCCTCCGAGGCATACTTGTGGGCGGTAGCTGGAGTTGTTAAGTTGATCAGCAAAACTGTGCCGAGGTGGTACATCAATTCTCCACACTACGAAACATCCAATACCGGCCCATTCTCTGACTTTGATTTCTCAATTTACTTTACTCGCTTTAGTTTTAGCTTCAATCAAACCAACTCCTAATATTTGTGTTTTTACTTTACTTGTGCAGAAAAATGAACTCCGAAAAGCTGTCACAATCCCTGTGGAGACAATATCTTAAATACTATAATTTGGCACTGTGTATACTTGCACGCTAATTGCGCATCACTTTTGCACGTAACAAGTTTTTGGCACCGTTACCGGGGATTGACATACACCTTTTTTGTTTTTATTTTTCTGCACCTTTTATTTTTTTCGTTGAACCCCTGGTTTTCTTTGCTTTATGACCAGAGCCATCCAAAAGTCACCCTTGCGAGAATACGATCCAGAGCCTGAACGTAATGCACACAGATTAAGACAAGCGAACAAGGACCCATGGCTGATCCAGAAAACATCTAGAACCTACCACCACCACCCCCAGGCGACAATGTCACGGTGGGCAATGGCAGGCAACCTCATGCCGCTCGGCGGTTAATTAGAGTCTACATGGAGGAAGATCTTAGAAGACTGAACTCTGGTGTGATCGATCCTGAAATAGAAGCGGACCACTTCGAGCTCAAACCCGTCATGTTCAACATGCTGAATACGCTTGGAAAGTTTGGAGATTCCACCACTGAAGATGGCCGCCAACACATGAAGTCTTTCCTGGACATCTACAAGTCCTTAAAAATCCATGAAGTTCATCCAGACGTGCTGCGTCTTAGATTATTTCCCTATTCACCGAGGGATAGGGCAAAGACTTGGTTTAACAGCCTACCATCGGAGTCCATAGAATCTTGGACAGAATTATCCAGAGATTTCTTAGCCCGTTTTAATCCTGTTAATTTGACAAATAAACTGCGTACTAATATCACCATGTTTCGACAGGCAGATGACGAACCAATGTACGAGGCATGGGAGAGATATTTTGAATTGTTGAATAAATGCCCCTCATACGGATTTCCAGAATGGACACTAGTATATATATTCTACAACGGTGTGAACACACCAACAAGGATGATACTGGATTCCTCTGCCAATGGTACAGTACTCGACAAGGAGCTCAATGTTGCGTTCGTGTAGTGACTATAAATGGTACGCAAATAGTGCAAGTATACACGTCGAACGAGTAATAAAGTGATGAGTGAGTATCGTCTCCACAGGGATTGGAGGTATTCACGGTTACTGTAACAATAAAGCTTGAACTTTTTGCAGGTGACAATGTTATAGTAAAAGAGATGGTGTATAATAATGCTGAAGCAAAACAGTGCAAAGAAAGATGAGATAACAATATGATAGATAGGTCCCCTTTCGTATGCGAAACTCACTACGGAATGACTGGCTGGGAAGGATGGACAATCTAACTTAAGCTCCTCAATAATGCTAAGGCTTTTCAGCTATCTTTTATGCTAGGCAGGATTTACTAAGAATGCTCCTAAACTATCTCTAGCCAGGAAGCTGGGAGTCAGAAATGCTACAGCCATACCTCTCGGCGTAAACTCATAACGCTCCCCTACCCTTCACGTACTATCCTTTTTAGCCCTTGAAACCTATCACTTATCTCTAAGGTAGGTTAGAGTCTACCTCTCAACAATCACTCTATTGCTTATGAGGGTTATAGGGCTAGCTCTCTCGATTACTAACCCCAACATACACTTAAAGAACGGCCACTCTCGAGGCGCTTAAGGTAGGGCCTAACTTTCGAGGCACTTACAACCCTAAGCTCTTACAACTTTAAGAAAATGATAAATGCATAAGCAAAGCATAGAATCATGATAAACACTGAAAAAGCTATAGCATGCATTAAAAAGTACTCAAAATAACATCATCCATCAAACCCAAGCCACCTAAAATAGTTCATGGCTGGGCAATATCATCCAACGTATCATTGCGATAACATTACCAAATATAAAGATATAACAAGAAATTGCTATAGTGACAGAAAGAAAGGTGAACTCCCTCTCCGCCATGGACTGCCTTATTGTCTTAGGCCCACCGCCTCTCTCAAGGCCGGTGATGCCACTCCTTGGAGCTTCAACGATGGAGGACATCAAGCTGGAGAAGATGAAGGTGGAAGCTTCTCTCTCCTTTTCTCTCTCTTCCGCCTCTCTTTTTGCAATGCTCAAAATACCACACTTTGCTCCAAGCTTCTCTCCCCTTTATATAGTGGAGGCTTCTAGGGTTTGGTGCCCTAAAGATGCCTTGATATTCCCAACAAATATCCACTGACAAGGTCTAATTCGAGGGGACAAGGGAGACAGTATGCAGGCGGGCTCCGACTGCTGCACATGTCAGATCGTCCTTTGCTGCATGTTCACATGTTTCTGCAGCTCACGCTTATCTCACGTGCTGGCCAAAGTCCGCTTCCATCATGCTATAGTAATTCTCGGCACCAGCTTTCTCTTAACTCCTTTCCTGCGCACCACAAAACCAAAAACCAACCTTCCAAGCAGTACCCTTCGATATTGACCAATAACTAGCAAAGATAAATATGCACCCAGAAGAAGAAAATGCAACCTAAATACAGTCTAAATGCTATGGTATGAACTCAAGAACATGCAAATGCTATAGCAAAAAGGTATGAAAATAAGGATATTTATGCAGTTATCACTCACCGAAGCAATTCAAATTTTGAACAGGATGACCAAAATAAACTATCAGTTTCCTAATGCCCGCCGAGGTGGAATAAGAAGGCAGACCACAAAAAACGAGCTTGGAACATCAGATGCACTCATAGCACAAGTCGTACGATTGACAAAGATGGTAGAAGAGATGCAAGGGCAGAACAATACACCACAAGTCAAAGAAATTGACCCCTTTTGTGACCAATATGGGGGAGACCATGACTCATCTAAATGCCAACAAGGGACATAGACCAACTGCTTTGTAGGAAACTTTAATAGAAACAACAACCCTACATCGAACACCTACAACCCTGGTTGAAAGAGGCACCCTAACTTTTCGTGGAGAAACCCCAACAACGCCCTGAATCCGGCTAATCAGGAAAATCAATTGCAAGGATTTCAGCAAACAAAACCGCGACAGCAGTCGCCGCAACAGGCAGCATCCAGTGCCTTGGTGTAACTCCCGAGTTTGGGGCCTGGGAGATAATCCTGTTTGGTTAAACCGATTCAGGTGAGGTTAATTTTGAAGCTATTTTAAATGGATAACCTTGGTTTTAATAAAAAGGGACAAAATGAGAATTTTGAAATAAAAGAAATAAAGAAAGGGTTTTTGAAATGCTATCATTTTCTCCAAATTTTTTTCCTTTTCACGTTAAACCTCCCCAAAAAACCCCATTTCACTATTCCATTGCTCCTAGCTTTCTATCCAAGCGATTTCTTCAAGGTAATTGATTCTTTAACTTGGTTTTATCTTCCTTGAGTCGTAGATACTAAGATTTTTGCAAAAACCCATGGTTTAAACTTGTTTTGATTTTAAAGTTTGGTTTGAAGTGGAAGAGAGTTTATGGGATTTTCGTTGGGGTTGGTTGTGGTTGGGTTTAGGTGTGTTTTTAACTTTGTCTTATTGGTAAAATAACATGGAAATGATTGGTTGTTATAGGAAACCCGAAATGAGAATTGTGGGTAACTTTGGAAGTTGGAAATCTTGAGTTTTTGGATGGGCTTTGGGTCTAAATGACAACTGATTAATCTTCTTGTTCTTCCTTCCAGGATCCGCTTTCAATGTTAAAGAACATGGAATTCTACATTATAATCCTGGAAATTTTAAATATTGTTGATTTTAAAGGAAAGTAATTGCTTGTGAGTGGTCGATTCAGAAATATATATACATTATAACTATGTGGCAGACAATGCAATTTTGGACAACAAAAAGGCAAATTCATGAAAGGAAAATCACAAAAACTATGTGGCAGACAAATGCAACAAATCTTCATCATAGAAAAACAGTAAAAACCTTAACAAGATCAATTGGTACATTTTTGAGAAATCAGAAGATGATATAGATTTGAACTTTTCTCTATCAAGGGACTCTGCAACAACAATAGAACCGATGAACCGATCCATCAGAATAACATGAGGTCCGCAGTAGTGCGACAATTATTCCGAACCATCCAAAAAAGTGTCTGATGCGTCTCGTTTGCCATCGATGTAGAATTCGACGACTGCTTTCATTCTTTCATTGTTATTTGGGTGATAATTTGCATGAACTATAACATGTTTTAACTTCTTCACTTCATCACCTTTTCTCATTTTTTAAATAGGACTTTGTTGTTCATAAACATGTAAGAATCCATAGTTCATTTAGCAGCATGAAGGCCATCATACCTTGTATGTGATAGAACAAAGAATTAGATTTAAATAAACAAAATTAGCAAATCTAAGCCAATTGAAGGGCTTCGCCTAGCGATAATAGTGCTGCAATTTAACCCATTGGTTGCAAGTTTGATTCCTAGAATTCACATTTAGTTAAATTTTTACTCAATTAGGTGACACGTGTCGCCATCTGAATGGGGGAAAATATTAAATAAAATAAATTGAAAATAGAGTAAATCCATCCAATCGGGTCACGACATGTATCGTCATTTGATTGGTTGATTAATCTTAATCAATTAAATTAAATTTAGGACCAAATTGATATAATAAGTAAATAACAGGGACTAAATATGTAATTATACAAATTTTCTTTAACTTCCATGTAACACCCCCTTTCCGGCCTAGTCGAGAACCGTGTCGAAAGGTGCTACCGATGAACGATACCGTGAACGGTGTGATAAAATTTCATTTTTATAACCAACACTTGAATAATGTCATGCAATAATACATTACCAAAATGCATCTTAATCCAATTAATCCCTTATAAAACAATATTTAATCATTTAGGATAAAATTGTAGTTATTACAAGTTTTAGGAACTAGAATGTAAATATGCTAAATTAAGGGTTCTTCGATGCAATTAATCATACTAAAATGAAATTCAATACAATATTGATAAGTTTGTAAATTTTCATGCAATTCAGAAATCATTAACTCATCCAATTTAATCATCCTAAATTCAGTGACCATTCTGTAAATAATGTAAACCTTCAGGTTATGCCTTTTTAACCAACTTAACTAACCCTGTATCGAAACACCTTAAGGCTGTTTCGATACGGTTATACGATGGTCAACCTTTGTTTACTTTACCCTTCATACCGTATCGATACGAGCAAGCCCTGTATCGGTACAAGTTGACTCTATTTGACCTAGACTTTGACCCGTTTCGATATTGTAAGACGTGTAGGTGTTCCCTTTTTGTGAGAGCGCAAGTGCACACTCCTGCCAAGTTATAGTATAAAAGATGTCGAATCCTACGAGGATTGTACAACTTGTCTCGTTTCGTAGTTCATGCACAATAGTAAAATAAAAGCACAAGTGAATGATTGGTTTGGATAGAAGATAAACGAAAACACAAGTAATAAAGAAGGTAATCAAGTTGATAGAGCAAGTAAGGTTATGCTGCTTCTTAGTGTGAGAACTGCGTTATAAAAGGTATGAGTTATTGTGTGCTGCCACGATATGTTGCCTCGGCGGGTATGGAGGGCGGAAAAATATGACCCTGTCACGCGGCCACATTAGATCACTACCACTGTAGGGGTGTACTGTCTCGGCAGGTGGAACGGAAAGAAGTCCTGGCGGCAAGTCTAGCAGATACTCCAAGCTCGGCAGGATAGTCAACAGTGATCCCTCCTATTTCTAGGTTAGGATGCTCGAGAGCTAACGTGACGTAGGCAATACCTAGCAATCTCAGCGTTAACCTAACACATGCTAGTCATCTCGGTTGGTAATCCCTTTTAGCCGCTGAAACTAGTGGACTGGTGTGGAACCAAGTTAGTCACGCCTCAGCACGTTGTGACCGTACTTAACCCTTTTGTGAGCCTTGCACTTTCGTGCTCGACAAATGGATTCTCTCAAACGACTAGTGTAGATTGATTGAAAGAATGAAGAACAATGAATTAAGTAAACTTGGAATATTTTATTGAAAAATAACTCAAAACCCTAAACAAACGTTTCACACTAGTTTACAACATAACCCTAACCCAAATAGCGTTTAGAACATGGCGGCGGCAAAAAACACAAGAAAAGTCTATAGAAAATCTAGGATGATTTGAACTAGGAGTTACAATGGGTATTTATAGACTCGAGACTGGGTTAAGTCCTTAAAGTAGAAGTCCTCGAAAGTAGATTTCATTCTTTAATATGACTTTAAATGCCGACTTCTTTGCGTGGAATATGGACTCCATCTCGTTTGCCTTAGTCTGCAAGTAAGCTTGAGAATTTTGCTTCGGCAGCCCTGGCCGCTGCTACAGACGTCGGAAGATCACATGATTGCCGGTGGTAGATTCAGGAGTTTTAGCTCTATAGATCGCGCTCTGGTTCTCCCAATTTCCATAGTCAGCTGCCGTGGGCAGCAAGGTCGGCGGCAACTCTGCTCGGCAGGTACTCGGCAACAACTGTCTTCTGCTGGAACTGCTTCAGTACAACTCCTAGGTAAGCTTCCTCAGCCTTGTGCCCTCAAATCCTCGGTTCCCTCTTTCAGCTGTTAGTACCTACATACAAGAATACACTAAAACAATATCTCTTGTTCACCAAATAAATGATAACTCATAAAAGCAAGGTAGAACAATGAAATATTGTAAAATGCTATGCATGCATCTACTTATGTCTAAAATGTGCTTAAAACATTAATAATAAGAGTTGGAATGTGCATGAAATATAGGACTTTTGGACACTTTACACACCCCCAAACTCAAACTATTGCTTGTCCTCAAGCAATGCAACCTAAAGTACTTGCTCTAATAATAGTCAAAAGGAAAATTTTGTTTTTAACCTGATTTTGTGCCTCAAGGCCGTGGCACCTATATATAAAATTTAATGAAGGGAAATAAACAAGAAAATAACTTAGAATTTAAATTCCTCATGCATGTGTGATGTGTGCATATCTGAAACAAACTGAATATGCAGAATAAATAAATAAACAAAGATACTGCTGTGATTTAAAGGTTTGCTGCCGAGGTAGCACAGTTAAGCACATTATTTTTAATCATGGCAGTGAAGGCTTTAGCTTATCACAACTACTCTTCTAGGTCTAACGATGAGATATGAGCAAATTAGAGAACCCCGAACCCTTGGAGTAGAGTCATCTCATGAAGGCTTTCATTCACTCATGCTAATTTGTCTGTCACTCATGCTTATCACAACAAATTTGTTCTTTGTTTTTTATCTTGCTGCCGTGGCAGTACTGCATTTTTCTGTTTCTTTTGCCTGCCTCGAAGGCTTCATGTAATCATCGTTAGAATTTTGCAAAGAATTCTAAAAACAAACAGGCAATGTTCATAAAGTATTCTAACACATTCAGTAAGTAACAGAGATGTTTAACATTTTCAGGCATAAAGAAAAAAATTTCTAAGTCATATTTCATACTTTTTTCCCAAGATTAAGTTCAATTTTTATTAGATGCGAAAATAATTTAGTTGGCTATCCTATCATAGGCACAAGTCATAGCAAACTTTTCTTTTTTGATTATTACTAAGGCAAGTACAATGCAACCTAGATGCAATTGAAGATGCCTAAAAACATAATGCGAGAGCTATCCCCCCAAACTCGAGATGGGCATTGCCCTCAATGCACAAAACAGATAAAATACAAAATAAAAGAAAAATACAAGTTAAAGATAAAAATAAGCGAAAATAAAAATAAAAGAAAGGAAAATAAAATGAAATAAAAGTTTGTTGAGGGGTGGGAGGAGGCTAGATTCTTGTTAGTTGAGGAGGAGGAAGAAGTGTGGATGACGAAGCGACGGCCGACAGATGCCTTGGCGGCTATTCTAGTAGGTGAGATTTTTGCTTTCCGCGGTGGCTGGACTCTCTTCGGCGTATGCTGTGGCTCTTCTTGTGGTTTGGTAGGAGAAGCGTCTAGAGATGCATCGTCCTCGTCTGACTCTGTTTTGAAGTCCACATGTTCTTCGGTTATTATGTGCCGCTTCCTCTTCTTGGTTCCTTCCTCCGTGGGTGTTGTTGAAGGGATGAATGCCATTGGGATGGCCGTTGTTGCTACCACCACTGTTGTTTCTGGCTCCTGCGACGGCTGCTCGATCTTCTCTGATGAGGAGGTGTATGCCACTATGTTTGCTGTGCAGGCATGTGAGAGATTCTACTGGTGCCTCTCAGGGGAGTCTGCCACTGTGTTGGATGGGGTGGTGGCTGAGTAGGTTAGAGAATGCGTAGGAGAGGGCACCTGGCGGTCAGTCTGGCGGGCAACGGCAGCTGGTGGAGTTCTTTTTGCTCGAGCTACTACTACAAGCTCCTCAGAATAAGGCGGCATGGTGGGCACATCACCAGGAAATTTCTACAGAAAATAAGTCACAAGAGCTTCTTGGGCCCCCCTCACATAGTTCATGAAGGCCAACTGATGTTGCTCTATTCGTTTTGTGCTTTTAGAAGTGTGCAGCAACAGGAGGACTTCTTTGTCTGAGGCAGCGTTAGTACTGTCGGGGGCGGCTTGAGTTTTGAACTGTGTGGTTGAAGGCTGGCTCGGTGTTACTAGCTATTTTTCCGCATCCTGCATCATCTGAACGCAGACCTTTTTGGTCCAGCCCTCTTTAGCAGTTGTAAGCTCATCTATGGGCTCTGCCAGGACTCGAAAGTTGGTGCAGAAACCTGTGATGAGGGATGGGAAGTACAACCTGCCCTTATTCTTCTTGAAGCAATTGTAGATTTCCGTGCAGATAATTTCCCCTACGTTGATCGACCGGTTCATCAGGATACTGTGAATTAAGGCGAGGCGCGACAGGTCATTTGTTGAGTTGTGGGATGTGGGCAGCAGACGCCTTTTCACAAACGTGTTACATAGCATGGCTTCTGGAAGCAGGTGGCGGCGTTGGATAGATCCCACATGTTTGCCCCTACCTTGATTTCCTCGTAGTTGGCAGCCGTTAGTGACTGCCTCCAATCCTCGTGAGGGTTGTCGTTCATATCGAGGCCGTAGTAGCTGTTGATGACAGCAACGTTGAGTTTAACCGGCTCCCCGTGGACGTAGACGAATAGATTCTCCGGGCAGGGCTGATGGGAGTAAAATTCTCTAACGATAGTGATGTTCGCTATCTCGGGCTGCTGAGCGAACATCTCCCATCCCTTGTAGTGGATGGTTCGGAACAAGGTGGGCTCTAGACCACGGTATTCTATTTTCCGCGTGTAATGGAAGCCTTGTTTCTCCCATACTACCTGCTTGGAGAATTTCTCTCTATATCTCTCCTCGTCCTCCTTGAAGCAAAACTTCTTATAGATGGGTTTTTAGGTTGATGTTGAGGCCATGTGAACGGTTGTACTCAACTGAAACTAGAAATAAAAGTTGTGAGAGAGCAGGGGAATCAGATAGAATACATCAAAAAGATGAAAGTAAATTAAAATGAAGTGAGTGAGAGGTGTATATATAGGGGCTGCCGAGAAGTGCTTGGGCGACATTAAATGCTTAACGGTCCAATTTTCTAGCGCACATTACAAATTTTTCTGCCCGTTAATTTCGGAGCTGTTGGAAGCTACCCATTCAAGGTCAACTAGTCGTTATGTGTTGTTGAGCTGGCGGCTGTCTCGGCAGAATGGTGGGCGGCC
Organism: Hibiscus tridactylites; assembly: GCA_958450335.1. Taxonomy (NCBI): domain Eukaryota; kingdom Viridiplantae; phylum Streptophyta; class Magnoliopsida; order Malvales; family Malvaceae; genus Hibiscus; species Hibiscus tridactylites. The sequence continues at coordinate 85,375,444 of OY288270.1, forward strand.
TTCTTGATAGGTCTCTTTCCTAATCCTACTCTTTTATTCTTAAACCTGAAATAAAAATAAAAATAATTTTTGAAAAATAAAATTCTGAAAATTAATCTAATCCTAAAATAACATAAATTCTAATCCTAATGCAGAAAAATAAAATAAAATAAAATAAATAAAAATTTAAGTTATGTTGGGAGTGCATTTTAGTGCATCTCCCAAACATAACCACTTCCTAAGGTGGTTTCGCTTTTTCTTCTCTCTTGGGGGGTCCTCATATTCTTTCAGATGTTGTGTTTTGGGGTTCTTAAGTCTGCCCCTAAGCCTGTCGCGGCAGCTGCTGCCTCGACCTGTTTCTACATTGATCTTGGCAGTTGAGATTTCCTTTCCTTCCTCTGAGGGTTGTAGCACGTTCATCCTTATGCTCTGGTCCTCTACCCTCATTGTCAGCTCACCGAGTTCTACATCTATAAGCGTTCTGCCCGTGGCCAAGAAGGGTCGCCCAAGGATGATAGGGGCTTTCTCGTCGGCCTCACAATCTAAGATGAGGAAGTCGGCAGAGAGAATCAGGTTGTCCACCTTTACTAGGATATCTTCGATCTTTTCCTCCGGTTACACAAATGAGTGATCGGCAAGTTTAAGCATTACAGAGGTCGGTTTGGAAGGACCAATACCTAGTTTGTCGAAGACGGCCTTTGGCATCAGGTTGATGCTGGCTCCCAAGTCACACAGGGCTCTGGTCTCGTGCGTTCTACCTAGCCTGCATGGTATAACAAAGCTGCTCGGATTTGTCTGCTTGGGCAGCATCTTGTTATGCAGCAGAGCCATACACTCTTCAGTGACAACCACTGTCTCGAATTCCCCTATCCTCTTCTTCTTAGAAACCATGTCTCTGAGATGCTTGGCATAGTTTGCCATACTTTGTATGACTTATATCAGAGGTATATTGATATGCACCTGTTTCAGAATATCCAGGAACTTTCTAAACTGGTGCTTCAGTGGCAGTTGCTTGAGCTTTTAGGGAAACGGTGCTGGCAGACAGATGTCCTCTATGTGCTCTTTGCTTAGGGGCTTAGTCCGAGGAGGATCATCATTTTCAGAGCCGATGTCATGTTCTGCTGTTGGGGCGACTAATGTTGCTGCTGGGGCAACAAGTGTTGGTGCTGTTGTGGCGGGCTTGCTTTTCTGGTCTGGTGACACTTCTGGCTGTTCTACCATCATGGGTTCATCTAATTGCTTCCTACTTCTTGTTGATATAGCCTTGCAATGCTCATAAGTGGGTTTGGCGACTGCTTGCGAGCTGCTAGATGATGCACCCATAGTCTGACTGTTGTAGATTTTAGTGAACTGCCCAAATTGGGTCTCCAGGTTCTTTATGGCAGCCTCGTGATTGTTCATCTTCATCTCCGTCCTTTCCATAAAAGACTTAGTTTTTTCATAAATTTATTTGTATGAGCAATAAATTCACCAGTTTGTTTCATAAAGGTTTGCAGAGTAGCTTCTAGTGAATTGTTGTGTTGTGGCTGCTGAGTCTGTTGTCGGGACTGGTTCTGCTGGTAGCCTCCCTAGAGTTGTTGTGGGTTGGCAGCCAGGATTATAGGTGTTTTGGGCGGGTCTGCTATTCCTCTCGTATCCTCCCATATAGTTTGCAGATGCAGTGCAGGAAGAGGAATCGTGGTCGCCCCCACATTCGCCACAGAATGGCTCAACAACTTTTACTTCATAGACCTTCTCAGGGGATTGCACCATCTTCATCACCAGCTCTGTCAGAGTGTCGAGGCGGACATTTACGGAATCTGAGGCTTTTACCTCATTTGCAGTTGTTGTCCGCCTTGTGCCGCTTCGACGGGCTGTCGGGTACTTGTAATCGTTTTTAGCGGCTATGTTCAGTAGCCGTAGTGCTTCCTCTAGAGGTCTGTCTAGGATGATCCCGTTGACCGAGGCATCTATCATCATTCACGTTGGGTAGTTAACCCCATTATAAAATATAGATACCAGAGTCCAACCCGGTAGACCGTGAAGCGGACAGTTATTCAGCATTTGTTGATACCGCTCATTTGCCTCATACATCGGCTCGCTATCCCCTTGTTTGAAGGCTGTGATCTCATTCCACAACGTATCAGTGACATTGGACGGGCTGAAACGGTCTAGAAAGTCATTGCAGAGCTCCATCCATGTATTAAAAGATCTGACTGGTTGGTTATTCAACCATTGTTTAGCTCTATCCCCCAATGAATAGGGAAATAGCCTCAGCCGCAGTACGTCTTGGTGAACCCCATGTATCTTGAATGCTTAACAAATGTCCAGGAATCCTCGTAGATGCTGCTGAGCATCTTCTGTGGCAGTCCCTCCGAAGTGCCCTAGTGTATTTAGCATGTTGAACATGACGGGCTTTAGCTCAAAATGATCTGCCCTTGTCTCTGGTTCTGTCACTATTGGCTCGAACCTTTGGAAATCATGTTCCAAGTAATCTCTAGTTGTCTGCACCTGTTGTGGCCTGGGCGGATCAAGGGGGTCCTGCCTCTATTGTTCTTGTGGTCCTCTGGGCGACAAGTCATGTTGCCCGCCCCTGCCATTCATGGCATCATTTGGGGGGTCCTCGTTTACCATGGTTTCTTCCTTTGCTTTGCCCTTATCTCCTTTGTTCTTCAGAATTTCCCTGAGCTCCTTTTTAATCCTTCTCGTTTCGCTCTCGAGACCGTCGTAAATGATAAGGTTTTTCTTAGGGTTGGCCCTGGTCATGCACTTGCAAAGGACACGATAAATTAATTTTTTTTCGATTAAAAATAAAAATAAAATAAAAAGTAAATAAAACGAGCAGAAATTGAAAAACAAAATTCAATGTTACCAATCCCCGGCAACTACGCCAAATACTTGTAGGGCGTGTAGGTGTTCTCTTTGTGTGAGAGCACAAGTGCACACTCCTGCCAAGTTATAGTATACAAGATGTCGAATCCCACGAGGATTGGACAACTTGTCTCGTTTCGTAGTTCCTGCACAATAGTAAAATAAAAGCACAAGTGAATGATTGGTTTGGATAGAAGATAAACGAAAACACAAGTAATAAAGAAGGTAATCAGGTTGATAGAGCAGGCAGGGTTATGCTGCTTCTTAGTGTGAGAACTGCGTTATAAAGTATATGAGTTATTTTGTGATGCCACGATATGCTGCCTCAGCGGGTATGGTGGGCGGAAAACTACGACCCTATCACGCGGCCATAGCAGATCACTACCACTAGAGGGGTGTACTGTCTTGGTAGGTGGAACGGAAAGAAGTCCTGGCGGCAAATCTGGCAAATACTCCAAGTTCGGTAGGATAGTCGACAGTGATCCCTCATATTTCTAGGTTAAGCTGCTCAAGAGATAAAGTGACGTAGGCAATACCTAGTAATCTCAGCGTTAACCTAACACAGGCTAGTCATCTCGGTTGGTAATCCCTTTTAGCCGCTGAAACTTGTGGACTGATGTGGAACCAAGTTAGTCATGCCTCAGCACGTTGTGACCGTAATTAACCCTTTCGCGAGCCTTTGTAACACCCGGGTTTTGGGGTCAAAAGTTGAGGGTGTGAGTCGGGTTCGAGTCGTTGGACTCGGTTTAATTAAATTAGACTTTGGTTTAAAAAAAGAAAAAGAAAAAAAGGATTTGAAATTCATTAATGGCAAACTTGTAAATTTTAAAGTAAAGGATTTAAGATGAGTGGAAAAGGGGTTTTTAACAATTCATCTTCTTCCTCCTTGGTTTTTCACGTCAAAAAAACTCTCTAAACCCCTAAATGCTATTCAATTCATTTACTCCATCAATTCAAGTGATTTCAACGAGGTAAGACCGTTTTTGACTTGTCCTCTCAATTTCTAGCACATTGATAGTTTTAGATTTTCAAAAAATCATTGTAGAGATTTTCAAGTTTTCAAAGTTTAAAGAAAATTGGGAAACTTTAATGGCTTCTTGGGTTGTTTTTGATTGATAGAGTTGAGTTTTGATCTAACCTTGCCCTATGGAACATTATATCTTAATTTGGTTGTGTTTTATAAAGAATCCCAAAATGGGTTTTTAGGGGTAGATTAAAAGTGTCAAAATTTGTGTTTTTGGAGTGGTTTTGTGAAAAATTGTTGGGCTGATGTTATAGTGACTTTGGGTGGGTGTTTTTAGATGTTATTTGATGATTTTTGAGTGGTGATAGTGTTGGTTTGAATGGATTCCCGAAGCTACTGCTGTAGGTGATTTTTAGGAGTGAAAATTGGGAGTTTTTAAGGTGTTTATGTAGGGAAAAGAAGGACTGGTGGTTGTACAGGCTTAGGGTGATGTTTTGGAGTGTTTTAAGTGTTTAAATTGAGAGGTAATGGTTGTGTTTTGCTGGAGTACGAAAATGGGATTATTTGGGAGGATTTCGGCTTTGAATTGTTGAGAAAATATTGGGGAATTGAGAGCTGATGTGTAACAGTAAACTTGTGGTTGATTAATAGGTTAATACATTGTTTTTGATTGGTTAGAAATAGTGGATTTGGCCTTAGGCGGTTCGGACGCGGTCCCGGGAAGTTGGAAGCTTGAAATGACTTTGTGGTTTGCATTAGTATGCGAATGGTGAGTGGAAATGTTTTAAGCAACGTTTTGGTTTAAAGATGGTTTTGAAAGAGTTTGGATTGAGCTTGAAAGGTTAATCAAAACTCAAGAGTAAGTTGATGTGTATCGCCTCTTTAAATTCCTTTTTTTTACCATTTATTTTTCATTACTTGTGATGATAATTTATTATGCATGAAATTTCCATACTTTGGAAGGAAGCATGTTGTTTGTTATTATGTTGTTGATCATGCATGATTAAATCAATGGTGTTGTTGATATGCCTTGTAAAATATATGTAAGTTGGTGCAGGTTGTGCACGAAAATGGTAAGTAAGACCACTTGCGGTTGGTAAAATTGTAAGCAGTAAGTTGTGCATAATTGTGGTTTTTGTTACAAGTTATTTTGGTCGTGCATGATATAGTGTGTTCATGTCGTATGATGGTGATTGGTATATCATGTTGCATGGTTGGCGTCGAACCTCACGTGATGGTTGTCGTTACTACGGTGGTGTGTGGTCCCACCGGTAGTGACTAGTATAAGACTACGGTGATGTGTGGTCCCGCCAGTAGTGACTAGAAGGAGAGTACGATGATGTGTGGTCCCATCGGGAAACTACTAGTTGAACGGTGATGTGTGGTCCCACCGTGTGTGTTTTGGTTATGCTTGTTGTGTATACCATGTATTGTTCATGTTTGTGTCTCTCTATATCAATTCCCTCTTAATGGTTTTGCTTTAAATCTAGGATTATGCCTTTATGCATACGATGAAGTGTGATGCCATGATAAATATCTATATTGTTGACCTGTGGTTGAACTTGTATGTTAGTAAGAGGATTATGTCGTTGGTTGGATTGTATGTGTTGGCCTTTATTTTAAAGAAAGCTTTGAACCCTGCATTGTCGTTGTTATGTTTTCGAGCTTCATTCACTAAGCTTTATGCTTACGCTCTCCTTTTTCCGACAATGCAGATTATTAGCTTGGAGTTACCAAGGAGCAAGAAAAGGGCGTCCAAGCGTGTGGTAGTTTGCTCAAGTATGACTTATTAAATAATGTAGTAGTTTAGCAATGGGAAATGCTACGTGTTTTAGGAGCGTGTATCTAGACTCCTTTATGTAGGCTTTATGTTGCTAATGCTTTGTGTTGATGGAATTGTAAACCATGTTCTTGAGATGCCTATGCTTTGGTGTCAGAGTTGTAAGCCATCTGTTTATGAGATGCTTAAGTTTTTATGTTTGAAGGCATGTAAGTCTTGGGTATGCATTGCTTAAGTGAATGTATGTTTCCTATGGCTAAATGGTTTCGATATGCATGCTTGTATGCAAGTTCCTATCTAAATGCTTATCTTGTTGTTGGATGCTTCTCGTATGGAATGGCTTTTATTAGTATGTTGAGTGCTAAGCATGCTTTTTATAGGGTGCCTTATATCTGGAGTTGATGTATGTTGGTTGTTGGAGGTTTTAGTTGGTGTTTGGGGCAACCTTGTGCCATTAACCAGCTAAAACCAGTCTGCTCGCAGCAGGCGTATCGAAACGGTTGACCCCATTTTGATACGGTCCCTTTGTTTTAGGCCAGGCGTTTCGATACGTAAAGGGGACGTTTCGATACAGTTTTTCCACTGGAAATATGAGATTTTGACGATAAATTGAAGTATCGAAACGAGCCTAGGCATTTCGGAACAGTCTTCATATCGTTGACCGTGAGAAGTTGACCGCTAAGGGCGTTTTGGAACGGTTGACCAGCGTTTCGATACGGTCTCCTCGTGTTGACTTTGGCCAGTTGACCTAGTCAAGGCGTTTCGATACACTCATTGGGTGTTTTGAAACGGCATGTAGTCTAATTTAAAAATGGATTGTTTTTGGTATGCTGTTTGGATTGATCGCCTCGCTTGTTGCTTCCGTTGTTGTCTTTTCACATAGGTTTAATTTAATCCATTTAGACAAGATAATAATTAAAGAAATTTTCTAGGGTTGCTAACTGAAGGGGAGCCTTAGCGGGTTTAACTTCGGTTTTCCCCGTGTAGCCTACTCGGACTGGTCAGTCGTCCAAACCGGGACGAGGGGGTTACATTTGGTGGTATTAGAGCCTGAGGTTCCGAGACCTCGGGTAGGTAAGTGAGGTAAGTTTGAAGTGTTATGTTGTTGCTATGTCTCGGTGAATGTTTTGCCATGTATGATTGATGTTTGCTTGTTAGTACGGTGTTTGGAAGCATGTGCTAGCATGATGGTTGTGTTGGGGCGTAGAGTCGAGTTCCTATTGCTACTATTACTTATTTAAAAAGGTTTTTGAGAGAATGAGTACTTGAGCACCTTGGACCCTTGCCCCTTGCTAACCTCATATATTTTGCTTACGTGTTTTGTTTATTGTTGTATTGTTGTCTTTGGCAAGTATGAGACCGAGGCGTGAGCCTAGAGTTGGTAATCATGAATCTGAGGTTTCAGAGAATGTGAGTGATGAGAGAGTTCATCGCTCTAGTTCAGGGCAGTATTGCCGTAATAGAGTTTGAGGTATAGTTTGTCTATTTGGGTCAGCGTCCATATGAGTTGGTTCTTGTTGAGGAAGAACAATGTGACTGATCCTGAGATGAGTTGGTAAAAGAAGTGAAGACCTACGAGTTGACTTCAGGGTGATGTCGATGTTATAGCAGGTAATTCCTCGATACAATCATTGAGTTTGTTTTCTCTGATTAATTCTGGATCTACGCATTCGTATATTTTGAGTGAGCATGCGAGGTTGTTGAATTTACCTTGTGAGACATTAGAGGTAGGTGTTAGTGTTGCTAGCTCCTTCTGGGATACAGTCGTGGTCAGAAAGATGTACAAGGGATGTCCGTTGATGGTTCAGGGTCACGTGTCTCCAGTAGATGTGATGGAACCTCCTTATTACGGTTTTGATGTGATACTAGACATGGATTGGCTTGTAGAACATAGAGTTAGGGTAGACTTTGAGACAAGGGGGTTTTCTTAAAGCTTGCGGATGACTATGAGATTGTAATGGTAGGTGAGAATGTGGATTTCGTATCGAATGTTGTTTTAGCTTCCGAGGCTCAGATGTTGTTTGAGTTTGGTTGTCAGGCCTACCTAGCTTAGGGATGAATCTGAAATCGATCGAGGTCAGACCACATGATATCAGAACGGTCTGCAATCTCCCGAAAGTGTTTCTGGAAGAATTGTCTGGTTTACCGCCTGGTAGAGGAGTGGAATTGCTATAGAGATGTATGCGGAATCTGCTCCTATTTCAATTGCTCCGTACTGTATGGCACCAAGAGAATTGAAAGAGTTGAAGACTTAGTTGCAAGAGTTGTCAGATGGAAGTTTTATCCGTCTGAGTTCTTCACCTTGGGGTGCACCTGTACTGTTTGTGAAGAAGAAAGACGCTAGTATGAGAATGTGCATAGATTACAGATAGTTGAATCAGTTGACAGTGAAGAAAAAATATATGTTGCCTAGAATTGATGATTTATTCGATCAGCTTAGAAGTATTTCAATGTTTCTAAGATAGATTCGAGATCCGGGTATTACCAGTTGAAGGTAAAAGAGGTTGATGTACCGAAGACAGCTTTTAGGACTAGATATGGTCGTTATAAATTCTTGGTTATGCCGTTTGGTTAGACTAATGCGCCAGCTGCTTTCGTGGATATGACGAACAAAATTTTCTATCAGTACTTAGATCAGTTTGTGATTGTCTTCATAGATGATATTTTGGTGTACTCGCGTCTTGAGGAAGACCATGACCGGTATTTGAGGATAGTTTTGCAGACCTTGTTAGACAAACAGTTGTATGCAAAGTTGAGTGAGTGCGAGTTTTAGATCCGAGAAGTAGTCCTGGACATGTAGTGTCAGTCGATGGGATTAGAGTTGATCCGAAGAAGATAGAAGCCATTGTTGAGTGGAAGCAACCAAAGCCTGTGATAGGGATTCATAGTTTTCTAGGCTTAGCCGGATATTATAGGAGGTTTGTGAATGATTTCTCGAAGATAGCCGCTCTTTTGACGAAGTTGCTTTAGAAGAATGTTCAGTTTGAGTGGTCAGATGCGAGACAACAAGCCTTTGAGAAATTGAAAGAAGCTTTGACCAATGCATCAATTTTGATTTAGCCAGAGTCGAGTAAGGACTATGTGATTTACAATGATTCTTCATATGTAGGGTTAGGTTATGTTCTCATACAAGACAGAAGAGTGGTGGCTTATGCCTCGAGACAGTTGAAGACTCATGAGCGTATCTATTCGACACATGACATAGAGTTAGCTGCAGTTATGTTTACTTTGAAGAAGATTTAGAGGCATTACTTGTATGATGAGAAATGCATAGTGTATACGGATCACCAGAGCTTGAAATTTTTGATGACACAGAAAGAGTTGAATCTTAGACAACGTAGGTGGTTAAAATTGCTTAAGGACTATGATCTCAAGGTTGAGTGTAATCCGGGAGAGCCAATGTAGTAGTCGATGCTTTAAGTAGAAAAGTGGCAGTTGAATTGCGAGCTATGTTTGCTAGTTAGAGCTTGTCCGGTGATAGCAGTCTAGTGGCCGAGCTTCAGGATGGATCTACTTTAGGTCAGTTAAATTGAGAGAAGCATCTGTTGGATAGATCTTTGGCACCTCACGTGAAAAACATAGCAGAAGGAAGACATACAGACTACAGTTTCAGTGTTGGTGGGGTCTTGTGTTTCAGAGATAGGATAGTTGTTCCAGATGACAGTGATTTGAGGCGTACGATCTTGATTGAAGCGCACAGTAGTCTGTTTTCTATGCATCCCCGTAGTACAAAGATGAACTGTGGATTAAAAGATGAGTGCTATTGGGTGGGTCTGAAGAGAGGTGTTGCCGATTTTGTGAGCAAGTGTGAGGTTTGTCAGTGTGTTAAGGCAGAATCTCAATTTCCGTCTGGTTTGTTACAGCCATTGAGAATTTCAAAATGAAAGTAAGAAGATGTTATGATTGACTTCGTATCAGGATTGCCTTTGACTTTCTCTAAGAAAAATTTAGTTAGGGTGATTGTTGACCGTTTCACAAGGTGTGCTCATTTCATAGTCGTTCATACGTAAGTTAGCCGATTTGTACATCAGTGAGTTTGTGAGATTACGTGGTGTGTCGAAGTCGATTGTGTCAGGTAGAAATTTGAGGTTTACAGCTAACTTTTGGAAATGTCTGCATGTTGCTTTGGGTACCTGTCTGAATTTCAGTACATCGTGTCGCCCTCAGTCCGATGATCAGTTAGAGAGATATATTCAAATATTAGGGATCGTGTTGAGATGTGTATTATTGACCTTCAGTGTTGTGTGGGAGAACTATCGAGCATGTCAAGGTTAAGTAGCGACACAGAGGTGTGAAAGAAGCCACTTGGGGGTAGAGAAAAGAAGATATGGAGAAATGGTTTCCGTATCACTTCCCGTCAGGTAATTTCGAGGATGAAATTCCTTAAGTGGGGGAGAGTTGTAACACCCGGGTTTTTGGGTCAGAAGTTGAGGGTGTGAGTCGGGTTCGAGTCGTTAGACTCGGTTTAATTAAATTAGACGTTGGTTTAAAAAAAGAAAAAAAGGATTTAAAATTAATTAACGGTAAACTTGTAAATTTTAAAGTAAAGGATTTAAGATGAGTGGAAAAGGGGTTTTTCACTATTCATCTTCTTCCTCCTTGGTTTTTCACGTCAAAAAAAACTCCCTAAATCCCTAAATGCTATTCCATTCATTTCCTCCATCAATTCAAGTGATTTCAACGAGGTAAGACTGTTTTTGACTTGTCCTCTCAATTTCTAGCACATTGATAGTTTTAGATTTTCAAAAACACCATTGTAGAGATTTTCAAGTTTTCAAAGTTTAAAGAAAAATAGGAGACTTTAATGGCATCTTGGGTTGTTTTTTATTGATGGAGTTGAGTTTTGATCTAACCTTGCCCTATGGAACATTATATCTCAATTTGGTTGGGTTTTATAAAGAATCCCGAAATGGGTTTTTAGGGGTAGATCAAAAGTGTTAAAATTTGTGTTTTTTGAGTGGTTTTGTGAAAATTGTTGGGCTAATGTTATAGTGACTTTGGGTGGGTGTTTTTAGATGTTATTTAATGATTTTTGAGTGGTGATAGTGTTGGTTTGAATGGATTCCCGAAGCTACTGCTGTATGTGATTTTTAGAAGTGAAAATTGTGAGTTTTTAAGGTGTTTATATGGGGAAATGAAGGGCTGATGGTTGTACAGCCTTAGGGTGATGTTTTGGACATGTTTTGGAGTGTTTTAAGTGTTTAAATTGAGAGGTAATGGATGGGTTTTGCTGGAGTACGAAAATGGGATTATTTGGGAGGATTTCGACTTTGAATTATTGAGAAAATATTGGTGAATTGAGAGATGATGTGTAACAGTAAATTTGTGGTTGATTAAGAGGTTAATACATTGTTTTTGATTGGTTAGAAACAACGGATTTGGCCTTGGGCGGTTCGGACGCGGTCCCGGGAAGTTGGAAGCTTGAAACGACTTTGTGGTTTGCATTGGTGTGCGAATGGTGAGTGGAAATGTTTTAAGCAACGTTTTGGTTCAAAGATGGTTTTGAAAGAGTTTGGATTGAGCTTGAAAGGTCAATCTAAACTCAAGAGTAAGTTTATGTATATCGCCTCTTTAAATTCCTCTTTTTACCGTTTGTTTTTCATTACTTGTGATGATAATTTGTTATGCATGAAATTTCCATACTTTGGAAGGAAGCATGTTGTTTGTTATTATATTGTTGATCATGCATGATGAAATCAATGGTGTTGTTGATATGCCTTGTAAAATATATGTAAGTTGGTGCAGGTTGTGCACGAAAATGGTAAGTAAGACCACTTGCGGTTGGTAAGATTGGAAGTAGTAAGTTGTGCATAATTGTAGTTTTTGTTACAAGTTGTTTTGGTCGTGCATGATATAGTGTGTTCATATCGCATGATGGTGATTGGTATATCGTGTTGCATGGTTGGTGTCGAACCTCACGTGATGGTTGTTGTTACTACGGTGATGTGTGGTCCCACCGGTAGTGACTAGTATAAGACTACGGTGATGTGTGGTCCCACCAATAGTGACTAGTAGGAGAGTACGGTGATGTGTGGTCCCATCGGAAAACTACTAGTCGAACGGTGATGTGTGGTCTCACCGTGTGTGTTTTGGTTATGCTTGTGCATGCCATGTATTGTTCATGTTTGTGTCTCTCTATATCATTTCCCTCTTAATGGTTTTGCTTTAAATCTAGGATTATGCCTTTATGCATACGATGAAGTGTGATGCCATGATAAATATCTATATTGTTGACTTGTGGTTGAACTTGTATGTTAGTAAGAGGATTATGTCGTTGGTTGGATTGTATGTGTTGGCCTTTATTTTAAAGAAAGCTTTGAACCCTGCATTGTCGTTGTTATGTTTTCGAGCTCCGTTCACTAAGCTTTATGCTTACGCTCTCCTTTTTTCGACAATGCAGATCATTAGCTTGGAGTTACTAAGGAGCAAGAAAAGGGCGTCCAAGCGTGTGGTAGTTTGCTCAAGTATGATTTATTAAATAATGTAGTAGTTTAGCAATGGGAAATGCTACGTATTTTAGGAGCGTGTATCTAGACTCCTTTATATAGGCTTTATGTTGCAAATGCTTTGTGTTGATGGAATTGTAAACCATGTTCTTGAGATGCCTATGCTTTGGTGTTAGAGTTGTAAGCCATGTATTTATGAGATGCTTAAGTTTTTATGTTTGAAGGCATGTAAGTCTTGGGTATGCATTGCTTAAGTGATTGTATGTTTCATATGGCTAAATGGTTTTGATATGTATTCTTGTATGCAAGTTCCTATCTAAATGCTTATCTTGTTGTTGGATGCTTCTCGTATGGAATGGCTTTTATAAGTATGTTGAGTGCTAAGCGTGCTTGTTATAGGGTGCCTTGTATCTGGAGTTGATGTATGTTGGTTGTTGGAGGTTTTAGTTGGTGTTTGGGCAGCCTTGTGCCATTAACCAGCTAAAACCAGTCTGCTCACAGCAGGTGTATCGAAACGATTGACCCCGTTTCGATACGGTCTCTTTGTTTTAGGCCAAGCGTTTCGATACGCAAAGGGGGACGTTTCGATACAGTTTTGCCACTAGAACTCTGAGATTTTGACGATAAATTGAAGTATCGAAACGGGCCTAGGCATTTCGGAACGATCTTCGAATCGTTGACCGCGGGAAGTTGACCGCTGAGGGTGTTTCGGAACGGTTGACCAGCGTTTCAATACGGTCTCCTCGTGTTGAATTTGTAACCCCCTCGTCCCGGTCCGGACGCTTGACCGGTCTGAGTGGGTCACACGGGGAAAACCGAAGCGAAACCCGATAAGGTTCCTCCTCGGTTAACGACCCAGAAAATTTCTTTTTATTTATCTTGTCTAAATACATTACCATATCCTATGTGAAACACGTCAGTGGAAACAAGAGCAATACAAAAACGATCATTCAAGACATCACCTTTAAAACAACCCATTTTCTGTAATTTAGCAGGCCGTATCAATACACCTGTCAAGGGTATCGATACGCCTTGACCAAAGTCAACACCCAACAGCCAACACAGGAAGACCGTATCGATACAACCCTTTAGCGTATCGATACGCCCTTCCCAGTCAACATCTCGTGGTCAACGAGATAGACCCGTACCGATACACTAAGACACCGTACCGATACGGTAATAACTAACCAAAATCTCAGAATTCCAGTGAGTTGAGACTGTATCGATACCCATAGTGTATCGATACGCCCAGCCAAAACTAAGCCCTGATGGCAAGACCGTATCGATACGGCCCTTAGGCGTATCAATACGCCCTACACTGCAAGTCTCCCAATTTCAGCAAAAACATACAAGACTCGAACCTAGATGCGATATAAGACCTCCCTAGACCCAATCAAGCATTCATACAACATCTATTAACCATAAACTAGTCATACATGACACCCAACATGAGCATACCTCAATCAATCAAGGAATTCATGCATTCATTCAAAAGAAGGCAACAAGCACTTAAGGTCTCATGCTTTAACATTCATACACTTAGGCATTCTCACAAGGCACATGACCAACACACATGGTAAGCAAGTTAGACATGGTTTAGAATCCAAACATGGCATCAACAAGCCAATCAAAAACAACATAATCCAAAAGTGTCATAACACGATTACATGTCTGATTGCTTGACCATTACATTATAATTAAAATGTTCATACTTGGTAGCTAAACAAGCACCACGAAGCACACTTGGAGGCCCCATTCTTGCACTTAGCAACCCACGAACTAAGGATCTGCATTGTCGAACAAAGAGAGAGCGTAAGCAATAAGCTTAGTGAGGGTAAGCTCTTTAAAAACAAACCTCGACAATACAAGGTCCAAGCACGATCTCAACCAAGGTAAATGCATGATTACCAAAGATCCTCAAGAGCCAAATGTTAAAGATGCATGAACAATATTCAATTATATGCCATGCTCATCAAGCTCTATTTCACAACATATGTAATCACATATAAACATCCAAATAGAGATCACATTTCACAACACATTGATACACATATCAATCGATATTGACACCTAGCTATGACCCGAATACGCGGATAAACGCGTTGGAATCTCACATCCAACAACCACTTTACCTCGCGGTGGGATTACACTCATCACCAGTCTCGCGGAGGGGATTCCACTCATCCTCATGCCCCGTCGATGGGATTCCACTCATCATCGACATATATATAACAATTTCTGGGCGAACCCGTACTCCTCCTTGGTGACTCAACGCCACCAAGGCCACACACGAATTTAGACTCATGTGTACACACTAACATCCTAATGATCGATCATTTGTACTCAAGCATACTAGTGCCAACATTTAACTCAGTCCACATTATTCATTTCAACCAATTCCGTGCTTAGCACGTACTCACCATGATCACAATCATAAACCATTCACATGCATGCCATAATGCATCACAAATCATGCCTCATCCCACATGTATAACACATTATACATATATCATCACATCACAAATATTACGAGGCATATACATCAAATACAAGTTCAACCAATGGCTCTAGTTTAAGTTTAGGATTAGGCTACCACCCTAATCCTAACTCTAGTTGGGTCTACCAAGCCCGACCTAGTCCATGTGCTCGAACCAACCATTTACAACCACTTTAAAACATTAACCACTCACCTAAGCTTCCAAGCTTAAAGCCAAGCAAGCAACCACCCTCAAGCTTCCGGATTTCCTCCCGATACTTCACCGACACAAGTTCTCGCTTCTAAACAACCTCAATACAATTCAAATAACTAAAAAAGTCAGCCCAAACATCAAAATACTAACCCGGAACACAATTCAAACACAATTCACACAATTTCAAGCCATGAACAAACTCCACATTTAGCAAACTCGGGCAGCCCCAAAACCTCATCCAAAACCCATGTTTCCAACACCTTTTATACCCACAAATGATCCCAAATCAACCCCTAACCATAGCACTATTAATAGCCCATCAATTCCAACCTAAAACAACCCCCAAAACTCAACTTAAAACCTCCCAAAACCCCCCCACAAAACCCAAATCCGAAAAATTCCATAAAACCTTGTAAAAATCAGTTTTGTTGGACCTTTTTGGTTGTAGACAACTCATATAACTTCAACAAATAGAAAACTTAAGTTAAAGACCTCAAAGACGACATTTTTAATCTAAAATCCTCCAAACTTCAAATCTCAAAACATGTACAAAAATGAAAACAAATGGTATTAACTTGTAGAGAATAACGAGGGCAAGTCAAAAACAAAGTTACCTTTGCAAAATCTTCAAAAATGGGCAAGATATTGGATGGAATAGTATCTAGGGGGAGAGGGGTTCATTTTGTCGTCAAAATGGGAAAATGGAGAGAGGTAGAAGATGAGCCAAAAGCATTTTTTTATGTTTGTTTAAAATTGGGGAGCTAAAGACCAAAGTACCCTTAATGAATTAAAGAAATCACAATAGGTGACACCCTTGGCTATTTGGGCTTGTTTTGAAAATGGTCCAACTTAACTTATTCGTTTTTAACACCCGAGACCCAATACATTATTTTATTATTAAAAATTTGGAACCGAAACCCGAACCATTATTTAATTATTATTTTCACCCGGCCCCCGAACCTGGGTGTTACAGAATTTGGCCAGTTGACCTAGTCAAGGCGTTTCGATACACCCCTTGGGTGTTTCGAAACGGCTTGTAGTCTAATTTAAAATTGGAGTGTTTTTGGTATGCTGTTTGGGTTGATCACCTCGCTTGTTGCTTCCGTTGTTGTCTTTTCACATAGGTTTAATTTAATCCATTTAGACAAGATAATAATTAAAGAAATTTTCTAGGGTTGCTAACCGAAGGGGAGCCTTAGCGGGTTTCATTTCGGTTTTCCCCGTGTAGCCTACTCGGACCGGTTAGTCGTCCAGACCGGGATGAGGGGGTTACAGCCTTGCACTTTCGTGTCCGACAAATGGATTCTCTCAAACGACTGGTGTAGAATGATTGACAGAATGAAAAACAATGGATTAAGTAAACTTGGAATATTTTATTGAAAAATAACTAAAAACCCTAAACAACTGTTTCACACTAGTTTACAACATAACCCTAACCCAAATAGCATTTAGAACATGTCGGCGGCGAAAAACACAAGAAAAGTCTATAGAAAACCTAGGATGATCTGAACTAGGAATTACAATAGGTATTTATAGACTCAAGACTAGGTTAAGTCATTCTTAAAGTAGAAGTCCTAGAAAGTAGCTTTCCTTCTTTAATATGACTTTAAATGCCGACTTCTTTGCGTGGAATATGGACTCCATCTCGTTTGCCTTAGTCCGCAAGTAAGATCGAGAATTTTTCTTCAGCAGCCCTTGTCGCTACTACAGACGTCGGAAGATCACATGAACGCCGGAGATAGATTCATGAGTTTTAGCTCCACATATCGCACTCATGTTCTCCTAATTTCCATAGTCAGTTACCGTAGGCAGCAAGGTCGGCGGCAACTCTACTCGGCAGGTACTCGACAGCAATTGTCTTCTGTTGGAACTGCTTTAGTACAACTCCTAGGTAAGCTTCCTCGGCCTTGTGCCCTCAGCTCCTCGGTTCCCTCTTTCAACTGTTAGTACCTACATACAAGAATACACTAAAACAATATCTCTTGTTCACCAAATAAATGATAACTCATGAAAGCAAGACATAATAATGAAATACTGTAAAATGCTATGCATACACCTACTTATGTCTAAAATGTGCTTACAAACAGTAATATTAAGAGTTGAAATGTGCATGAAATATAAGACTTTTGGACACTTTACAGATATGTTATAGACCCATATCGAAACAATGAATTCTAGTAGCAAAATATTTCTATACGGCCTCAAACAGTATCAACACGCCCTGTTTCTCAGGTTCAAATATGCTTAACCGTATCAATACGCCATGACCCCGTATCGATACGGCCTTGCTTGTAATGACAAATTTTTGCTAGTTTTTACTAGAATTGACTTACCAAAACGATGTTCAAATGCAATGAAACTTTACATACAATATTTCAATGCTATAAACTACTGACATGCCAAAATTCTTGATCATTCGAATCCATTTACTATATTTTCACCTTTTTAAGCCAAATATGCATATTAAGCCATTTTCAAGCAAAATTAACAAGTCATTTAGGGCACTTAAACCACATATAACACACAGTCTTTATGCACATAGAAAAAACATCAAAATTAACTAGTTTAACTACTTTGCCACCATTCTAGGAGTTCATAGAGGCAAAAATACTTTACTTTAGGCTCGAGGTGACTTGTCGTTTTACCAACTAGCTCCGATCTTGAAACGATAACTCTTAACCTGAAATGTATGGACAATGAATGCATTAGACTTATATAGTCTAAGTGAGGTAGGCAACATCAATGTATGAACATAGTATGACATTTATCATGCTTTGGTGACAGTTATAATATCAATACTTGATCATCGGAATCCAATTCCGACTAGCCCTGATTCTGTGGTGTTACAACTCTCCCCCTTAAGAAAAATTCATCCTCAAATTTTTACCTAGATTAATATCGTGATCATCCACTTGTTCTTTGCCTCTCATATGGTACATCTGTGCGGAAGCTTTAGATTCAGGTCGATACGATACTTTGGATGAACCTCCAGATTTCTCGAAAGATCCTTGTCTTGTTCCCTTGCCTTGAAAGGATTGAGCAGGGGATGGATCAGTCTATAAAGAAGCAGGCTTATTAGGGTTATTGGGGCATTCTCGAATGAGGTGACCCATCTCTCCACAAAAGAAACAAGCATCGGATTTCTTACGACATTGTCCTTCGGGGTGCCGACGTTGACAAAAATTACACTTGGGAATTCTTGTCTCTTGTTTAGAGCCAACAACGCTCTCAATGAGATTGACGCCTGAAAGAGAATGAGCTACAACTTGAGTTTTAGCAAAATACTCAAACTGGAAGGTTGCGAATACACGTTCTGTTCCGAACCATGATGCTTTCCTTTCTTGAAAGATTCAGATAATTGAGATTCATCTTGATTTCTCTTTTCAGACTTGTTAGATCCACTGGTCCTCTGAGTCATTTATGCACATTAATTAGCTTTAACCATGTTCACAAGGTCTTGGAAATCAGTGATACACAATGCTGCGAACATAGGACGGAACTCATCGTTAAGTCCATCAATGAACATCCGAGATTTCTCTTCCTCCTTCTTGATATATTCAGCGCCATTAGAGGTGGCAAACAGGTCAATCGGTTCGGGTCATTTCGGTTTCGGTTATTTCGGGTCTGATATTTTCGGTTCAGATTCGGTTTCGGTTTCGGTTCGGTTTCGGTTCGGTTTTAGTTCGGGTCTATTGTGTTTCGGGTCGGTTGATTTCGGTTCGGTTATTTTCGGTTCGGTTGATTTCGGTTCGGTTATTTTCGGTTCAATGAGAAATCAGTCGTTTTTAATCAAATTTTTAGGTTTTTTAGATTTTTACACCCTATATATGACTTTATAAAGTCAATATATTTGACATTTTAGTGATTTGTGCGGTTGTTCCTATTTTATCTTTCTTTATTTCTATTAATCGGGTCCATTCGGTTTGGGTCTATTCGGTTCGGGTCCATTCGGTTCGGGTCTATTCGGTTCGGGTCCATTCGGTTCGGGTCTATTCGGTTCGGGTCCATTCGGTTCGGGTCCATTCGGTTCAACTAAATTCGGTTCAGTTTCGGTTCGGTTTATTTCGGGTTTCGGATCAAATTTCGGGTCAATTTCGGGTTGATTTTCGGTTTCGGTTCGGGTCTGGATTCAGGTAATTCGGTTCGGTTTTCGGTTCTCAGGTCAAGTTTGCCAGGTCTAAGCGCCATATCTACAGCACTTGCAAAAGTCATGGATGTACTGTTCCATCGGTTGTCCACCTTGCTTGAAGGAAGGAAGGTGCTTCGCCTCTCGGTAAGATAGAATTCACTTATGTACTTCTTACAAAAAATTTTAAGGAAAACTTCCAATTCACAGTGTTTTCAGAGACAGTAAGGATAGTAGTCTCCCACCAGTGTAGGTCTTCATCAGCAAGCAACGCAAGGGCGCATTCAAGCTTATGTTCATCTGAACACTGTAATTGCTTAGTCAAGATTCTTAAAGTATTGTCCAACCAATACTCAGCAACTTCAGAATTGTCATCATCCTGACTAGTGAATGTGTAGGCTCAGTATTGAGATAGCTTATCAATAGGAGCTCGAGGAGGTTGAACAACGGCTAGCGTAGGTTGCACAACTTGATTAGTTCTCATTGCGTTCATAAATTGCTTGAACATGTTAGCCATGTTCCGATAACACTCTACCTGAGCCGTGAGTGCTTCAGGCTCCACACCGTAAACAGAAGGGTTCCGTGGATTCAAAGGATTCCTCCTTCCAACTTTATCACCATGAGTTGAGGAATCAACGATATGCTCTTCTATTCGAGCTTGATTAGAGTTAGACATCTATAAATAAAAGATCGGATAGCCGGTAAGTCACATTTCACAATAAATAACTTCTAGGTGGCAAAGTAACACAATATATAATATAGACGAACATAGGTTTAGTCTAGAACCGACTAAACTCTAGCTCTGATACCAAAAATGTAACACCCCCTTCCCGGCCTGGTGGAGAACTAGATCGGAAGGTGCTACCGATGAACGATACGGTGAATGGTGCAATAAAATTTTATTTTTATAACCAACGCTGGAACAATGTCATGCAATAATACATTACCAAAATGCATCTTAATCTAATTAATCCCTTATAAAACAATATTTAATCATTTAGGACCAAATCATAGTTATTACAAGTTTTAGGACTAGAATGTAAATATGCTAAATTAAGGGTTCTTCGATGTAATTAATCACACTACAATGAAATTTAATATAATATTGATAAGTCTGTAAATTTTCATGCAATTCAGAAATCATTAACTCATCCAATTTAATCATCCTAAATTCTGTGACCATTATGTAAACAATTTAAACATCTAGGTTGTGCCTTTTTAACCAACTTAACTAACTCTTTATCGAAACACCTTAAGGTTGTCTCGATACAGTTATATGATGTTCAACATTTGTTGACTTTACCCTTCATATCGGATCGATATGGGCAAGCCCTGTATCGGTACAGGTTGACTCTGTTTGACCTACAATGAATTCTAGTAGCAAAATATTCCGATACGACCTCAAACCGTATCGATATGCCCTGTTTCTCAGGTTCAAATATGCTTAACCGTATTGATACGCCATGACCCCGTATTGATACAGCCTGACCTGTAATGACAGATTTTTGGTGGTTTTTACTCGAATTGATTTACCAAACGATGTTCAAATGCAATGAAACTTTACATACAATATTTCAATACTATAAACTAATGGTATGCCAAACTTCATGATCATTTGAATCCATTTACTATGTTTTCACCTTTTTAAGCCAAAATATGCATATTAAGCCATTTTCAAGCAAACTTAAAAAGTCATTTAGGGCACTTAAACTACATATAACACATAGCCTTTATACACATAGACAAAACATCAAAATCAACTAGTTTAACTACTTTGCCACCATTCTAGGAGTTCATAGAGACAACAATATTTTACTTTAGGCTCGATGTGACTTGCCGCTTTACCAACTAGCTTCGATCTTGAAACGATAACCCTTAACCTGAAATGTATGGACAATGAATGCATTAGACTTATATAGTCTATGTGAGATAGCCAAAATAAATGTATGAACATGGTATGCCATTTATTATGCTTTGATGACAATCATAATATCAATTATATAAACAAACATGGCATGCTCTTCATTCATAACAAAGCAATATCAATAACCAATAATTCTCTTGGATCGATTCACGGTAATGGATACATGAATTCCTACGCCTCGCCAAACAAGTGGTCAACCCGACGACATCACCAATAAAACCAATGCATAATACATCCCTCTGCCTCGCCAAATCAATGTAGGCCGTAGCCCTAGGACCATAGTCCACTCGTACTCTGAGCTCATGAATTCTATGGCATGCCAATTGTATCTAATACTTCGAATCCAAGGTTCAATAACAACAATTCAATGACAATAGTATCATATCAGTAGATCAACAATCATATTTTCCATGTCAATAAACAATAGTAAGAATCCAATGCAATATCCAATGGTCAATGATTCTATTTACTAAAATAATTTCGATGACAATAGTAACAATGCTACGGAAAATGATTCGATGCAATACTTACCACAACTTACCAATATGGCTTTCAATAATGCTTTATGCAAATCCCTTTAATTCAATGGTTAATAAATCAAACAAAATCAATAACGATGAATTCGAAAAGGCTCCTCGCCTAATCATGAGACTCTGACTACACTTACCTTGATAATCTGAAACTTCTAAGGCACTCGGATGACGACGTCATTATCCCTAGCTTTCGACGATGATGGTGGATGATTTTTCTTCACTTCTTGAGCTAGGTAAACAATAAGAAATTATTATTAGAATCAATATGACGATATCGATACTTAGAATAGACATTAGCTATTAGACAAAAACTTATCTTAAAGCTTTTAACTTGAAATTAAGCATTCGATGATCAAGAGGATTGATAATTGATTTAGGGCTTCCACTTACCCGATCGATAGCTATGAATTAATATTCTTAAATCAAAGAAAACTTAAGCTTAAGGATCACAAATTGAGAGGTGTATGCTTAGGAGCTCAAGATTAAAGACAATGGAGGTGTGTATTTATTCATTCAAAGCTAAGAGATGAAAATGGGTCTCGGTGGAGCAAAACAAACATGAAAATTTTCTTTTATTCATTAAAGGGAACTAAAATTTTAATCATTTCCCACCTCATCAAGGACGAATGAGAAAGTTTCCTTCATCCAAGGGAAAGCTTAAAATAGTAATTTCTATCTTTTTTATTCTTTTTCAATATTAAACATATAGATGACCACTAGTCATCTTTTCTGATCATAACCACATGGAGGGGTGGCAAGAAAATAGGTGAGTCATCACCTCTTCATTTTCTTTTAATTTAACCTTCGAATAGATTCAAATCAAGGGAACCGTTTTGAAACGCGTGAAGTTGTATCAAAACGGCTACGAAAAATTCCAAAAGTTAGTTAATACCGTTGTAATTGTATCGGAACGCCCTATAATCGCTTCGAAGCGCCTTACCTAGGCCGTTTCGGTACGAATCTTACTGTATCGAAACACCTAGTTCAAAAACATCATTTTATGCATTTTCAAGGAGGTCCTAAGCTAAGAATAAGTTCATTTAGGATCTCTTAACAATATAATCTATAATTTAGACAGTAAAGATACTATATTTAAACATTTTAATATCAATACCCGATCATCAGAATCTAATTCCGACTAACCTTGATTTTGGAGTGTTACATGTCATGTCACCTCTTCATTAGATCTTAACGGTCGGTGATCAAAATAGGTCCATTTAAATAGTAAGATGGTTGAATTTTAATTTTTTTTATAATTTAATGGTCAAAATAGGTCAGACCCAATAATTAGATGTTCACCCAAATAATTTACCCAAAAAATGAAGAAGCAAGCCGCACGCAAAGAACTAACGTAAGCGGCTAGATTAATAAAAGTGATAGAGATGAGACATTGTATTATATATTGAAATTTTTACTTTTTTGAAAATGAATCTACTAATTTTATTAAACGGGAAAATATCTGAAATTACAATGAAAGTTTATTATTGGGTAAACAAACACCTAAAACCATATACGAGAAAACCAAAATTAGTGGCTCTAGATCATAAGAGGACCATACAAGGAACATGAAAGAACCTAATCCAAAGACTCGAAACTAAAGACGGATACAAACATCCTCAAATCGACAATGATGGGTAAAACCATCAACAAACAACATTGATAATGCATATTACAAAGAACGTACGTTGATAATAAGGTCATTACCACAATTCAATCGCGAATAAATAGTAGATATAATCACATATCTAAATTCGGTTCAAGGGTGCGAGACAGGAAGATCAGCAGCATAATGATATAAACTACTAACCACTAATTGGTGTAGTGAGATGATACATTATATTATTTAAATAAGATCAACAATTTTAAATTCTTACATTATAAATGTAAAAAACTGAATTGAAATGATCACATTTATAATGAGTTTCTACAATATTGAATTTAAATTTGTCAATTAATAAATTAGATACGACGCTTATTAAAAAGTAGATATAAATTAATATTTTTAGATTTGTCAATCTCTAGAGTTAATGGTTAAAAACTATCGGTTGACACCTCCCCTCTCCTAAGTTGTAGATTCTAAACTCAGTAGAGCAATTTTTTTTTTCTTTTAAGAAATTGTTTATATATATATATATTAATATCTTTAAATTTATTTTTCCGTCCTTTTTAGACTTTAACTTTACGACCTTTAATTCACTCTCAACTATTTTGGTACACTTTTTATTAGCCCTTAAACATTAATTAACAACAAATAATTTATTACGTATTACTTTTTTAACCACCCCGTAATTAATTACAGCATCCATTAAATTTATTCTTTTAAATGGATCATAAATTATTTCACCTACACCAACTTTAAAAGCCTTTGTATCTGTTTAAGGAAACAAATAATAATAGTTTTATTTATGTTCAAATTCGTCCCATCCCCATCATGTTTAAAAGCAATTAGTATTTAGTTAGTTGGGTTTAATTTCAAAGGCCAAGAGACTACCATTAATAACCTTATTAATCTTTCTTACCAAGTTTTGGTTGTCTGATTTAATAAGTGTTTAATGATATTTGTTTTAGTAATTTCGTGTATTTATATTTATTTTGAGTTATTTTTTATATACACGTCTTGTAAAAGAATTACACTAACATACGTATTTACTTTTGAAAATTAAAATTTAAACGTAAAATCTTGAACCTCCTACCCTAAAGTCAATTCATAAACCCAAAATTAAATTCATAACCCTGAAATAAGAAAGTTTGTGTTATTAGACTACATAACGTGTGTATTGAATAATCTATTTTCAGACTATATTTATATGACATTTTAGTATGTTAATAATTTAAGTTATATTTTAATACACAATACGTGTTAAAAATTTTACACAACCCTTCTATAAGATTTAAAACATTAATTTCAAATCTTAGCACCCTAAAACTTAAACCTTAAATCCTAAACTCTAAAATCTAACCCTAAACCTTAAATTATACACATGTACACTAAACCCCTAAACCCTAATCAAAATCCTAAATTATAAACCCTGAAATTAAAGGGCATGTGTAAACACAAGTTTGTGTATCAAAATACTTTGATACACAAGCTTGGGGTTTAGAGATTTATGTTGTAGTTTTGGGTTTAGGGGTTTACGTTATAAGGTGTACAATTTAAGGTTTATGGTTAAGATTTAGACTTTAGGGTTTAAGGTTTAGTTTTTTTGGAGTTAGAGATTTAATTTTTAAATTTTATAGCTTAAATTTAAAGAATTATGTGAATTTTTTTACACAATTTGTGTATCAAAATATAACCCATAATTTATTACATATATTTTCCATACTTTTCAGTGCGGCAGATTTTGAAATGTGTTTTATGATATTTTAGTTATTTTTAAGTTAGTAGTACAATTACAGGTAATGCGTATGGAAGCTTTTGATATCGTTGTCTTCGAAAGAATTGCAGTTATGAAATCATTCTCTAAATTACTAAACGCTGAGATGCCAAAAATATATATATTTTTTTGAAAATTTTAAATGTAGAGGTACCAATTATAACATTATATGACTATAATCAAAATCAACATGTACGCCTATAGCTAAACTGAAATACATATAAACAGACTGACTTAAACTACAGTACTTTTCGAAATTAATTTGTACAAGTAAATGGACAGATAATAGGTGTTTTTTTAAGGTAAACAAATTTAAGAGAATAAATAAATCAAATGGTCCCTCCTCTCACAAATCTAAACATTGTTGTTGGAATTGCTTCAGCAGGAAATCATAGAGCCACGTGCAGTAAAAATGGGACAACCTGGATCTTAACGGTGAATTCAATTTTTTTATTTTTAAATGCTTGGTTTTGCACCTCATGTCCTTCTATTTCACCATTATTGCATAAAAGG
This sequence comes from Hibiscus tridactylites, assembly GCA_958450335.1. Lineage (NCBI taxonomy): Eukaryota > Viridiplantae > Streptophyta > Magnoliopsida > Malvales > Malvaceae > Hibiscus > Hibiscus tridactylites. Next base: position 85,400,623 of record OY288270.1, read on the forward strand.
ACTTGATAAATTCACCTAATTAGCTTTAACAACCTCTCACTTTCAATATTGCCAAATTAAACCCAAATCCCATAAAACCAAACAACGTCTCATTTTAGTTCCAGTGTGTTTATGGTCTTAAGTTTGAATCATTTTTATTTTTCAAAATCCGGTTTGAGATGAATTTTGATATTTTTAAATACAAAAACTTATAATTAATTTTAAATAAAAACATTTTTTTATTATTATATCAATAATTATATTTGATTTTTAGAATTTTAATTAAAAGATATATTTTGAAGGATTGAATATGAAAACAAAATGAATAATAATATAAGAAAACGAATCTAAAAAAGAACCCGCCACATAAATTTAAGGGCAAACACAGTTCACACACACGCTAGAGTGAGTCTTACGGATATCTACATTTTTTAGGTGACAGTCACGGTGATTTTATCACTGCCTGTCTCCATCTCTCTCTCCTTTAGTCTTTACTAAGCAGACGCCAAAAGAAACATCCTCTGAAAAGGAAAGAACAAAAAAATAGAAGGAAAAAAATTGTTAAAAAAAATGTCCATCATCGTCTTCTCCTTCTCAATCTTCTTTTGATTTCAAGTTTCAATCCAAAACCCCAATTTTTTTGTTGTTGCAAAGTTCGGGAGAAAACTGAGTAAGAAAACATGGGTGGGGTGACGTCATCAATGGCTGCCAAGTTCGCCTTCTTTCCACCCAATCCACCTTCGTACAAGCTAATTAAGGATGAAGGAACTGGGATTTTGCTCTTAGACCCTTTCCCTCACCGCGAAAACGTCGACGTTTTGCGGCTCCCAACTCGCCGCGGCAATTCAATCGTTGCTGTTTACGTTAGGTACCCCATGGCCACGTCGACTCTGCTTTATTCTCATGGGAACGCCGCTGATATTGGCCAAATGTATGAGCTTTTCATCGAGCTCAGCATCCACTTAAGAGTCAATCTCATGGGGTACGGATTTACTTCGTTTTCTGCAAATTTGAGCTTTTTTTTTCATTATTATTTCCTCGATACGTTTTAGCTTGTGATCTTGGTGTAGAAATGAGTATTTCTTTTTTATATGATCAATTCTTCTAGTTGTGTAAGCTAAGATGTTGATATTTGATGAGGGGTTTTTGTGGAAGTTTCTATTTTTGGCTTACTTTTTGCCTTTATGATCTGATTGAGGATCCTTGTTGGGCAAATTACTTGTTTATTGAGCTTCAAGAATGCCAGTTTAGGTTGTTCATAATCATGGTTCAACTAAATTCAGAGCTTGAAATCTGGCGGTGGTTAATTTCTTAATTCAGATCTGTTTTCTCAAGTACCCTTAGGTTATTCTGTTATCGTGTGTGATTCTTGTTATCGATTCAAAACCACAAAATATCGGCTTACAATGGTGGTTTCTGAGGAATTTTACTCACTGACTACCTTGCTTCATCAGTTAGATCAATGATAGAATGACATAGATCGGGACTGTTCTCGTTAGGATACTCTCAAATCTCAAGTCTCAATCTATGTAACATTCGGGTATGAGTGTTGGACATGGAAATGTGTTCAATGCAGGTATGTTCAATTATTTCAAGATTTCGATGTGATTGGAGCATCTTTAGAGGATCATATTCCTTTATATCCATATCCGGATATGCATCGGACACAAGTGCTTCAAAAAAAATGAAGAGTCAGGGTACTATAGTTCTCAACTAATGGTCAATACCTTTTAGCCCTTCATGGTTTTCTGTACTGCCCGTCTTAGATCTTGGGTTTAATGGAAACTGGTGGTTATAATATGGTTCTGGAGCATTCGGTGCTTGTAATTGTCATGTATGAGCAAGCAAATTTTTTCTCGCAAATTGAGGCTTATAGCTTACTCGTGTTCGTATATTCCACTTCATTGTCATATAAACAGCTATAATTGACTTGTGGCTATGTTGCTCCAACTCTCTATTTTTCTTGGAATTCCAGTATTCGACATCCATGTTTGACACCCAAATATATGAGAGAACTTAGAAAATTTAACATTCCCGTTTCAAATACTCACATTCGAGTTTGAGTAGCAGAGATTCGCAAGTAGAAGTATACAGATATTTCTTTTTGTGTTACATTGCTGCTTGTGTTTGAGCCTCCATGAAATGCCTAACTGCAGGTGATATCTGCTATTGCGCACACAGTTCGTAAGATTAATGTGTGAAACTGGTTTTGTCCCCTCATTAGCATGGCATCTTGAATATTTCAAATAACATATTAAAATCTTTGCAGGTATGACTACTCTGGCTATGGACAATCATCGGGAAAGGTAATTGTAGCATGAATCTTCTACTCACGGTATTTGTCTGAATTAAATGCATCCGAAAAGCTCTTTCTCATGTTCATATATATGCTTTTGTTCAGCCGAGTGAGCAGAATACATATGCAGACATTGAAGCTGCATACAAGTGTCTTGAAGAGAATTATGGTGCCAAGCAAGAAAATGTCATCCTATATGGTCAGTCTGTTGGAAGTGGGCCTACTGTGGATCTTGCTGCTCGTTTACCTCGCCTAAGAGCTGTTGTTCTGCATAGTCCTATATTATCTGGATTAAGAGTAATGTATCCTGTTAAGCGCTCTTACTGGTTTGACATCTACAAGGTTCTATTCCGCTCTCTCATCAGTTCAGTTCTATAAATTCTGATGTTTGAAGCATCCATATGTTTGTTTCATCGTGTATCTCAACTTGATTCATGTGTATTTGCAGAACATCGACAAAATCCCATTGGTAAAGTGTCCTGTGCTGATAATTCATGTAAGTCTCCGAAATTCAATATTTTACATTTGTTAATTGCTTGAAACAATCATGGGAATGCTACTTATTTCTAATAAACCGTGACATGCTATTTTGCTTATAGTTCTTTACAGCAAAGATATTAGCACAGAAATTCTGCATTGTTGGAAAAAGGTACTAGTTATGTTATTCACTTAGAACAAATCGGACATATTCGTGTCTGGTACATAGCCCAAGTCCGACACTCGCACCGAATTCCAAGTAACTTAGGGTACTGGTACAGTGAAGTTAAGATGAAACATTTGTGAAAAAAAATGTAGGTTTTACGTCGATTACAATTAAGAAAAATGTTTGAAATTTGACAAGTTTAAGGAAGTACCTTAAAGAGGAATTGGGTGATGCAGATTTATTCTTAATCTGACAATTCAAGTTTATATATCCGATCATGACCTGGATGGAATAAATGGTGAAATAAGGCTCCTAATTGACCTTAAACATTTAGGTAATGATGTATTGAGATAAGTTGTTACGAACCGCGTGTTTGGATTGATAATTCAGCTTGTTGAGGGGAGACTGAAACCTTAGGACTTGTTAATTGTTAACGAGAGACCCATATCTTTTTAGGGTTTGATAAAATTATGCTTACCTTTGTTTTATTAATCATTCCTTTAAATGGAGATTACAATAACTAAAGGAGATAAATAATTAAAGAACATAAATAAAGTCTTCCACAATCACTTCAATTTTTAAGAGCCCTATCTGACATCTGTTTTTTTTTTTATTCTCATGTAGATTAATTGTATTGTTTTTAAGATGTTGGTTCTTGTTGTGAATATATGTGTGTGCATGTGTGCGAATGCATGCTTGTATATATTTGTTAAATTCCATATCTGCGATGAGCGATTGACATTCACTTTGGTGATTTCATGCTGGCAACGGAATTTAGGGAACTAATGATGATGTTGTCGACTGCTCTCATGGGAAGCAATTGTGGGAACTGTGCCAAGAGAAATACGAACCATTATGGGTGAAAGGAGGAAATCACTGTGATTTGGAACTCTACCCGGATTATATTCGGCATCTCAAGAAATTCATCTCAACTGTTGAGAAGTCACCTCGAAGATATTCTTCTCGGAAAAGTACAGATGGTATTGAACAATCCAGGCAAAGTACCGAATATTTTGAGGCTCCAAGAAGAAGCATAGACCGCAGGGAAAAGCCCAGGAAAAGCACTGATACCAGGGACAAGCCAAGGAAAAGCACTGATACTCGGGACAAACCAAGGAAAAGCACTGATACTCGGGACAAACCAAGGAAAAGTACTGATACCTGGGACAAGCCGAGGAAAAGCATTGACAGGCCTGAAAAGTTGAAAGTTCATGAGTATAACAAGTTTAATAACATCGACAAGCTTGAAAAGCTTAAAATATCGTTAGACCAGATGGAAAGGATGGAGAGATCTCGCCGAAGTGTGGAATACTTTGATAAATCCCGGACAAGCATCGACCTGCAGCTAGAGAAAGGAAGGAAGAGTGTTGATTGGATAGATAGAATCCCAGCTGTTTAGAACCTTGTGAAACCGGTTTATAGTTCTTTGATCGATTGGGGGAAGGAATTATATAGAAAGCTGAAATGGTGGGATTGGTTTGGGACTAATAACTTAATTGTTTAAGAACTTGTAACTTGAATCTTCGAAAGCTGCACGGCGACGATGTTTACGGTTTGTGGGTGTGGCAATGGCCGGACAAAATATGGTTACAAAAGGTAGGGTTTGGTATATGTTTTAGATTTGCTTTTCTTTGATTTTGAATGAAAAAAAAGAATCTAACCTGCACGTTCATGTTGTGGAAAACTGAAAAGCTTGTAATTAACAACTACTGTTTCACTATACTTTCCGGATTATGTGTTGTAAACTGGTGGATTTATCATGTGATTTAGGGATGGTAATGGAGTGGATAATGACTGGTTGTTTCCATCCGACTTGATTCTTATTTTTATATATCCGAATTCATTATGTTTTCTTCGGTTTCCGACCAATACTAATCGTTGTGATGTAGTCGTTACGTTACAATCGTAATTTAATACTAAAGGGTAACGTAATTTAATACTAAGGGATGATGCAGCTGGCTCACTAAGAGAGCAGTGTATTTCCATCTTTTCGAAACAAATATAAAATAATATGCATTTTCTCTTAAAAATCAATTTAAAGGGTAAAAGTAAAAAAATAATTTTGTATATCCATCTTGAAAAGAAAATAATTTTAAATTTTATTATTTAATTTTTAAATCCGTCACTTTTTACTACTATGTTTACTTGTCACTTGAGCTGTGAGCTGTTCCTAGCATCATGGCAATGACAATGGCTAAGGAGAAGACATTTTATGGATTGTCTTACATTTTATGCATTGGAGAACGTGGTATTAGTATGATATTAATTAGGGTACCAGAATGATCACTGAATTTTGTTAAAAATAAATAAATTGGTAATTAATCTTTCAAATATTATAAAATAATCATAATTAAATTTTATGTTTTGTAATAAAATGGTAACTCGGCTGTTAAATACTTAATGTGATTGTTATAAAATTTTGTATAATAGTACATTTAGTCCTCTATATTTATATATTCAATCAATTTAGTCATAATTTGAAAAAAGTCAATAAACTTAGCCTTCATTATTTATACATTTTTTTCCAATTGGGTCCTATTTATAATTGGAAAACGAATTCCTTTATTATTATTTTTCATTTTATTGGTGTCTTTCCAAGGACGTTGATTACTTTTTTTTTTCTAATATAATGTAGAATTTTGTGTTTACACCGACCCTATCATGTTTTGTTATTTGGCATTATGAATTATGATGTATAAAAAAAAATGAGCATAGTCGGACATATATCAGACTCCGAAAGATGAACAAGGTGGCTAAATGAACCAGGAGAGCGGAGTAATATATTCAGAATTCATTTATCTTAATCAACTGTCGGATCGAGCTTAGATTAGAGAACACTCTTGGCTTTTCAGTTTGATGTGATTCTTTACTGTTTACAGTTTCATTACATAAAATCCTTCCCTTTTTTTGATCTAATTTCTCGTCGACACAAACATCTATCATATCATATACTCTCTTCCGAATCGAGGAAATTTAGACCTTGGCGTGCACTGCATTGCAAATTGCAATATTCTTTGATTTAATTTAGCAGTTAAAAGCCACTGGTAAGGCTTTCTATAAATGAAAGAGGAAATTTCAATGGTGAATTATTGATGTTTACACTGAGAATGAATTTTTTACTATCAAACTGTAGAATTAAATATTTAAATATCATTTTCAATTATAAATAGGATCAAATTAAAAGTTCCATAACAGTCAGGTTAAATATTTAACATTTTGTTATAAAATATAAAGTTTAATTGTCATTTTATAACATTTATCGAATGATATTAAATTAAATCATAATCATATATCTAATTATTTCATTCAACAAAATATTATTATAATAATATTAATTAACATGATATATATTAACAATAAAATAGCCGTGGATAAGAGCAAGTGTGAATTGAAATAGTGTATTAAAAATTTAGGTAAACTATGTCAGGTACCACTAAATTATTGAGGATGATTTGTTTTTATAACTAATTTTTTAATTAGTTCAAATTTATCATTAAATTTTATTTTTAATTTATCTATACCACCGCACCGTTACTCTTTAACGGCGTAATGACTTAGATGCTCGTCGTTTTGGTGTTGCTATTTTGATACTAAGTTGCCTAAAAATGACGTCATTTTGTTGAAGGAAAATATGAAAAATCGTGCATTCAATAGAATTCAAACTTGGAACCTTTAGAATCAAAGGTAACCTCTTAACTACTAAACCAACTTAACATCTTTAATTTGTTTCTAACATAAATAATATATATTCCAAACTACAGCTTAGATTAATTCAATTTATTTTATTATATAAATAATATTACTCTATATAAATAATAAAAATATATTATAAATAATATTAGTATACATATAATAATATATTAATATATATAATTAGTAAATGAAATATTTATATTAAATAAACAAATTATATTATCAATAATAATAAATGTATAAATAAATAAATAATATATTATTATAAAAACTAAAAAAAAATTTCAAAAACAAAAACTTCTAAACTTCTAAAATTAAAAAAAAACTATCCAAAAAAATTAAACTCTAACCTAAAAACCTAAAAACCTTAAATCATAAATCCTAAAACCATAAATCCATTAGTAGGGAAAATAGATGGATTTGGAGTTTAAACTTTAGGGTTTTGGTGATATTTTAATTTTAAAAATTTTATTTTTTTAAAAAATTATTTTTTAGTTTTTATAATAATACATTGGCCCTGTTTGGCAATTAGTGGATAGCTGATAGCTGATAGCGGATTACATTAGCTGATAGCGGATAGCTGATTGCATTAGCTGATTTGACTAGCGGATTGCATTAGCTGATTGTATAAAAGTGTTTGGTAAAATTAACTGATAGCTGATAGCTGTTTGATTATTTAAACAAGCAAAATAACATATAAGGACATGATTATATTTAATACTTGTTTGAATAATTTATCAGTTATTAATATTTTGTATCTAATAAATATTAATTAGATTTGTAAAAAATATTTTTAATATAAATTTCCTAAACATATTTAAAATATTTATATATTAATTTATTATTTATATAATTATTAAATTTTTATATGCACATATAAATATGTGATAATAAAAAATAGAATTAACTTACAAATGTCACCATATAAATTAGTAGTAACAACAAATAAGTCCAATATTTAATATGTTATTATTTATATTAAAAAATATTATTATTTTATTTAGGTTATTTGGAGATTTTTGGTAATTGTTAAGGGTAAAAGAGTCATTACAACTCTAATATCAAACCTCTAATATCAAAAAGCTCATATTAGGAGCTTTTTCAAAATTAGCTTTTTCACCCCAATCCGCTATTTTAATCCGCTATTTACCAAACATCAATATTAGCGGATTTGACTAGTCAAACCTCTAATTATGCCTCAAACCTCTAATTTTGCCCAAACCGCTATTTACCAAACATGGCCATTATTTTTTATATATTTTAATATTATTTGTTTATAAATAAAATTTTAAGTTTTAAGATTTATAATTTGAGGTTAGGGTTTATGCGTTTAAGGTTTTGTTGAAATTTAAACTTTTTAAAAATTTCAGAGTTTTGAAAATTAGTCCTTTAGTTTTTATAATAATTATTTTATATTATTTATAATATAAAAAATTATATATTTTTTTATTTTATTTATTATTTATATATTAATATTTGTATACTAATATATTTCTAATATATTTATATTAGAAATAATATATATTTATATTATTTATATAAAGTAATATTATTTATATGATAAACTTTATTTTGAAATATATATTATTTGTGTTGGAAACAAAATAAATATGTTAAGTTGGCTTAGTCGTTAAGAGGTTGCCTTTAATTTTAAATGTTTCAAATTCAAATCCTATTGAGTGTATAATTTTTCATATTTTCTTCAAGCAAAATGATGTCGTTTTAAGCTATTTAGTATCAAAATAGTGACACCAAAACGACGTCGTTTTAAGCTATTTAGTTAATAGCGTGGTGGTATAAACGAGTCAAAAAATAAAATTTGATGATAAATTTGTACCTTTTAAAAGGTTGGTAGTAAAACCGAGTCACCCCAATAGTTTGGAGGTATGTGACATAGTTTACCCTAAAAATTTTATTGATCTTTTAGAACTACCCTTGTATTAACTTCACAATTTCAATCTTGAGATAGAATCCGTTTACACAGTGTAAAACTTTTTAAGTTTTACATGTTTTTTAGACCGTTGGATGAGTGAAACGAATGATTGAGATTAACAATAAATAAATATGTGAAGATTAACACTTGAAAAAAGAGAGTAAGAAGTTAATCTGAGCCTTTTATTCCTCCATCTAATGATCCAGAAAACGTGTAAAACTTATAGAGTTTTACATTGTGTAAGTTAATCTTAACTCTCTCTATATATATGAGATAGAATCCGTTTAAGTTTTACACGTTTTTTGGACTGTTGTATGAGTGAAACGAATGGATGAAATTAACAATAAAACTCTTCTATATATATATATAACGAATTCGAATTCCAGTTCCAATTTCTTTTTCTTATACTAGAAAATTTTGCAAATGGATTATTTTCTTCTTCGTTTTTAATGCCAACGAAATTCTGCTGAGAAACAAACGCTGTTCAATCTCTTCAGGTCGCGAGAGGAGTTAGCTAGGGAAGCTATAAAACACGCTTTGAAGGCGCTGAAGAAACGACATTTACTCGAAGAAGGTGCTCATGCTCCTGCTTATATTGCTCTTTCCAGGCCCAACATCTCTCAGGTTTTGTTTGTTTGCTTTCTGGGTTTATTTTTGTTGGCTATTCATATAACAGAAAAGTGGGCCATGCCGTTTGGGCTGGCTGTTATATTTGTTTTACCCGTTAGGGAGTTGTAACTGATTGGTTAGTCCATAACCATTTTTCGGTTAGCTCCTTGGGTTATATTAAATAATGGGTTACCCGACCCAGGCCTGTTATCGAGTATCAGGCCAACATTCCAAATCTTTTCTTTTCTCTGAAAACTGAGTTAGGTTTTTTTTTTTCTTTTCCCCCTTTCGGTTAGCTAGTTTGTATAAGTCGACTGGGAATTCTGGGGGTGGTTCGCCTGCAGCAAACTTGTGTTCTCTTGATGATACTGCTTCTCCAGGGAGTAGTAGTGTTTCGTCTGGTTCACCTGAGTCGCATCGATCTGGGTCTGGTTGTCCGCAATGCCTTCATGTTTCTACACCTAGTTCGTCCGGCACTGCTGGTGCGTGGTTTGCTGACACAGGTGCTACTCACCATGTGACATCCGATCCATCTGGTGTTCATTCGGCCACTGACTTTACTGGGCCAGGTAAGCTTCTTGTTGCTGATGGTAAGGGGCTTTGTATTTCTAAAGTTGGTACTTCTCATATTTGTTCTGCTTCTCGTGATTTAAAGCTGTGTAACTTGTTGCTGGTTCCTCAGATAACTAAGAACCTTATGTCTGTTTCAAAGTGTGCTAGAGATAATGGCGTCTTCTTTGAGTTTCATGCTGGGTTTTGTGTGGTTCGTGATGAGGAGTCTGGTGATGAACTGTTACGGGGCGTTGAATCTGACGGGTTATACTCTTTTGATACTTTGTTTCCTTCTGTTAATTCAGTTGAACTTTCTTTGAATTCGAATAAATCTGATATGTACACTGTATGGCATCGTAGATTAGGACATCCTAATCATGCTTCTTTGCTTAAAGTGTTGAAAGATTGTAATGTCACTAGTGTTAATAAATCTGCTGCTTCTGATGTTTGTGCTGCATGTCAACTTGGGAAAAGTCACAAACTTCCCTTCTCTGATTCGAATACTGTTTATGATACACCTTTTAAACTGGTTTACACTGATCTTTGGGGTCCTGCGCATATTAAGTCAGGGGGTTTTGCGTATTATGTTGCCTTTGTTGATGCGTGTACTAGGCACACTTGGGTGTATTTACTTAAAGATAGGTCACAAGCTATTTCTGCCTTTAGACTGTTTTCTAAGTTTGTGCTTACACAGTTTGGTGCTGAGATTAAAGAGATTCAGAGTGACTGGGGTGGGGAGTTTCGTAGTCTTTCCAGGTTATTAGCTGAGTCTGGTATTCGACACCGTGTGACATGTCCTCACACGTCAGAACAAAATGGGGTAGTAGAACGTAAGCATAGGCATGTTCTTGAAACTGCGTTGACTTTGCTTGGCCAGGCTTCCTTGCCTTTGAATTTTTGGTCCTATGCTGTTATGCCTGCTGTGTACTTAATTAACAGGCTCCCTACTCGTGTCTTGAATGGAATTAGTCCCTATGAAAAGCTACACAACAGTAAGCCTGATTATGCCTTCTTACGTGTCTTTGGTTGCCGTTGTTATCCCCATCTTCGACCTTTTCAGGCTCATAAACTTGATTTTCGTAGTCAGCCCTGCACCTTTTTAGGATATAGTGTTCAACACAAGGGTTACCAATGTTTGACTCCTCAAGGGAAAGTTGTTCTTTCGAGGCATGTTGTTTTTGATGAGTCTCTTTTTCCCTTTGCTGTGCCTAATCCTTCTACTGCTGGTTCGTCTGCTGCTGTTTTTAAGTCTCCTTCCTTGTGTGTTCCTTTGGTTGTTGGTGAACACCAGGGTTCTGGTTCTTCAGTTTCTGTGCCTTCTTCCCCAGCAGGTGCTAGTCCTGTTGGTGCTGTTAATATGCCACCTTCTAGTTCTCCTATTGCAGTTGTTCCCCAAGGGTCTACTGCTGCTGCAGATGGTGCTGCGTTTCCCACTGATGCCACCACTGTTGCTGCTTCTTCTTCTCCTTGTTCTTCTGGTGCTGGAGAGTCTGTTGCCCCTGTTTCCTCTACTGAGCATCGTTCTTTGTCCAATGCTGCTGTTTCCTCTGATAGTCTACGTGAATCTCCTCCTAATATTTCTAATCCGTCTGTTGGTGTTGAAGGACCTTCCACTGATGCTCCTTTTGTTGATACTGTGTGTGGTGGTTCTAATGCTCACCCTATGGTTACTAGGAGTAAACGAGGTATTTTTAAACCTAAGATCTTTGCTGCTGCATTAAGTGAGGAGTCAGTACCTACTACTGTTGATCAAGCCTTGCAGTCTCCTGCATGGAAAGAGGCGGTCTTAGCTGAGTATAATGCTCTTGTAGCTAATGGGACTTGGACTCTTGAACCCTTACCTGAAGGTCGCCGTCCTGTTGGATGTAAGTGGATTTTTCATGTCAAGCATAATCCGGATGGTTCAGTTTCTCGTTACAAAGCCCGCCTGGTGGCTAAGGGTTTTTCTCAAGTGCCGGGTCAAGATTTTAGTGATACCTTTAGTCCTGTGGTGCGGTTCTTTACCCTCAATGTTTTGTTGTCCTTAGCTGTCTCGAACAAGTGGCCTCTTCGGCAAGTGGACATCAACAATGCCTTCTTGAATGGTGGTCTTGATGAAGAAGTGTTCATGGTTCAACCTCCGGGGTTTGAGCAGTTTGCAAGTGATGGCTCACCTCTTGTTTGTTCTTTGAAGAAGGCCTTGTACGGGTTGCGACAAGCTCCTCGCAACTGGTACACTAAATTGCGTGACTTCCTTGTCACTCTCGGGTTCAAAGAATCGGCTGCTGACACATCTCTTTTTGTTCGCAAGATCGATGGTGTCTACACGTATCTCTTAGTTTACGTTGATGACATTATCATCACCGGTTCTTCTGTGTCGGGTATTGAGGATGTTATTACTCAACTTCACTCCACTTTCTCTCTTAAAGATTTGGGCGAGTTGTCGTTTTTCTTGGGCATTGCTGCGTATCGTACTGATGATGTGCTGTTCTTGAGTCAGAAGAAGTTTCTTCTTGAATTACTTGATAAAACCAAGATGCGGCAAGCCAAGTCTTCGCCCACTCCCATGGTTTCTACTAATAAACTGGTTCAGGATGCTGGCAGTCCAATACCTGATCCGTATTTTTATCGCAGCACAGTTGGTGCTCTTCTTTATCTTTGCCACACTCGTCCCGACATAGCATACAGTGTTCATCGGGTTGCTCAGTTTATGCACCGTCCTTGTGAGGATCATTTAGCTGCTGTCAAACAGATTTTACGTTACTTGGTTGGTACTGTTGACTATGGCCTTGTTTTTTCTCCCTCTGACTTGGGAGTGGGTCATATTGTTGCATTTGCGGATGCTGATTGGGGCAGCAACCTTGATGATCGTCGTTCAACCACTGGTTATTGTGTTTATGTTGACAATTGCCTTGTAGCGTGGTCTTCCAAGAAGCAGAAGTCTGTGTCTAGGTCCACGTCCGAGGCTGAATATCGGAGCATTGCCGATGTGGTGTCTGAAGTCACCTGGATTCAAACTGTTTTAACAGATTTGGGTGTTCCTCCTGTGTTGCCTGTTGTTTGGAGTGACAACACAAGTGCAGTTGCTATGTCTGCCAATCCGGTCTTTCATTCACGTTCCAAACATGTGGAACTTGATGTTCATTTCGTTAGGGAAAAGGTTGCTAATCAACAGGTTCAAATCAATTATGTTCCTGCTGAACATCAGGCTGCGGATGGTCTTACCAAGCCTCTTTCTAAGTCCTACTTTCAGTCGTTTCGTCAGAAGATGTGTGTTCACAACTCTGATCTTGTTGTGTAATCTTTTGTCCGCTCTCTGCTGCTGCGTCTAAGAAGGGGGAGAAGCAGGGGGAATGTTGGCTATTCATATAACAGAAAAGTGGGCCATGCCGTTTGGGCTGGCTGTTATATTTGTTTTACCCGTTAGGGAGTTGTAACTGATTGGTTAGTCCATAACCATTTTTCGGTTAGCTCCTTGGGTTATATTAAATAATGGGTTACCCGACCCAGGCCTGTTATCGAGTATCAGGCCAACATTCCAAATCTTTTCTTTTCTCTGAAAACTGAGTTAGGTTTTTTTTTCTTTTCCCCCTTTCGTTTCTCTGTAAAACAACAATTTTGATCATAACAATGTACTGAATTGGATAAACCATTAGCTTTCCAATAGAATAGAAAGCCATTATGCAATGTTGTTGGCCCGCGTGAGTCCATTCAATTATTCTTTGAAAAGCTTTTTCATGTATCTCGAGGGTTATTTCCTACGCCCATGTCTGGTATGTGTTGGACATGAATAGTAAAGTAAAATGAAGAGTTGGAACAACACAGATATTGGGTAATTGGCTATGTACATGGACGTAGGTGTGAGTGTCGGATGTTCTAGTTTTTCTAAGTTTTCCATGGATTTTTGGATCATATCTTCATAACTTTGTTCAAATGTACATTGAGCACGGTCGTCATAGAAGGATACTTCAAGAAAATTGATTAGTTAGTAACATAGGTGATTGGTGAATTTCTTTGTAGGGTTCGGAATGGAAAGAAAAAGCTGAAAACTTGGAAGTGGAACTCCAACAATGTTACAAAGCACAGTCTAGATTGTCCGAGCAACTAGTGGTTGAAGTAGCTGAGTTTCGAGTTTTGAAAGCTTCTCTACAAGAGAAAGAAACAACTATTGCAGAATTGGAGAGGGAATTGACCCAAACCAGGTTTGGTTGTGTTCTTTTTAGGGTTTAGGGTGCTAGTTTTTTGGATTTGAAGTCACTGTGAAATCAATAACAGCTAAACTATATAAACTGGCAGGGATGAGTGCTCTCAATTACAAACAGATTTAGAAGAAAAGATTAGAGGTTTGGAATTGGTGATGATCGAGCATCAGGAACTCAAAGCTCAATTAGAACAAGTGAATGCAGAGGCTGAAAGTAAAATGTTAGTTGATCGTTGGATGCTGAACGGCTTAATGAGGTATGGTATATCCTTGTAACAGAAGAAGCTACATTCCATTGGTTGGCTTGGAGAATGATAAATAGCTAGCTCCATATATGCTTGAAATTTAAGCATGTTGGGCTTATGATCCATTAAAAGTTTGTTCATGCATACGATGTAGTTAAGTCTGAACATTATGAAACTTTCTCTGTTGGCATTATTGCGACTCTCATTTCGAAATTTGATGGGACTGGAATGATTGTATTTAATATATAGGAGGTTCTTAAATAACTAATGTCGGTGGTTTAGACCCATCAGCTGTTTGTTTACTTGGAGCTGGGCCGATTTTGGGTTTCGACAAAGAGAGCATCGTCTTTGGCTCTTTGCTCATGTCTTCTTGACTAGAGACATTCAATACTGTTCGAGTACAATTCTGGAAAATTGATCAGTGGGGGACAGGATCGGTCGATCAAAATGTGGGATACTAGCACCCGACCTTTAATCCAAAATCTTTCTGGTTGCCTCGGTTCTGTCCTTGATCTTGCAATTACCCATGACAATAGATTCATAATAGCAGCAAGCAGTTCAAACAACTTGTTTGTATGGGATGTCAACTCGGGACGAGTCCGGCATACTCTCACAGGTCACAAAGATAAAGTTTGTGCTGTAGATGTGAGCAAAGTTTCGAGTCCTCATGTTGTGATCGGACGATAAAAGTGTGGGATTTGCAGAAAGGTTATTGCACCAACACTATAGTTTTTCACAGCAACTGCAATTCCCTTTGCTTCACCACAGATGGACTGACCATATGCTCAGGTCACGTTGATGGAAATCTCCGTTTGTGGGATATTCAGACCGCAAAATTACTTAGCGAAGTCGCAGCACATTCACTTCCCATTACATCTATCTCTCTGTCCCAGGGCTTCAAATTGCGGAACGCTTGCTATAGCGGCCGCGAAATCGCGGTCGCGCCCCGTCCGAAACCGCTATAAGAGAAAACAACGGTGGAAAACGGATTCACGACCATAATGGCCTGTCGCGGACGCGATATAACGGTGTTGCGGGCTGTCGCGGCGATAACGGGACGTTATCCCCTTTTCCAGGCGCGATTGAAGAAAAAATAAAAATATGCAGAAAAGCCTCTGCTTTCAACAGAGTACACTCCTGACAAAATAGGGAATCTATTCCCCCTGCAAAAGACATGACTCATGAGAACAAGAAAAAGAAATTGAAAAAAAATAAAAAGTAATAGAAGTTGAATTGAAAATTAAAACACTAGTCTCTAATTTTATCTCTCTCACAGTCACAGACCAAACCAAATTTCAAAGCAAAGAGATAAAGAAAGTGAAGAAAAACAGAGAGGACTGAGACTTTTAAGAAAATAGAGAGAAGAAGTGAATCTGACCTCTCTCACAATGTTGACTGACTGTTGAGCTTCGTTGCCGGTGGTGTCGTGCTAACTGCTAAGGACGTTGAGCCGTTGAGGACTTGAAGTTGAACGGGTGAGCAGAGTGGTTTGTTTGCATTTTACAAACCTTCAATCCACTTGAGATTTTGAAGTGAGAAGAAGAGAAGGTGATCGTGAAACTTGAAAGGGTGAGAAGCAGAGAAGGTGAGTATAAAGTTTCGATTTGAAACTGCATCGTGAAAGATATAAGAAAAGGTAAAGTAGTGATTTTTATGGATTATTATGTATTTGGTCCTTAATGTTAGATTGTTATCCTGATTTTGCATAGATTTTAGTTTTCAATTTTTCATTCACTTTAGTTATATATATCCTAATTTAAATTATTTAATTAAAGTTTCTAAATTCATACAATTTAAACTTAGTCTTAGTTTTCATCTAATTTAATATGAATTAATCAATTATAAAAATATATTAATTTTTTATTTAACTTTATGATTACAGTTTATGAATATACAAAATTCAATTCCAAATATAAACATATATTAGATTTTTATTAAAATTGAAGTATGCCACCACGTACGGACAAGTTCCCGACTGAAGAATTGGAAGGTGAACCGAGCAAAGATATAGGTTGGCACTTTAGAGATCCGGTTCCAAATTCAAGAGGAAATGTTGTTTGTAAATTTTGTGGCAAAGTTACGAAAGGAGGCATAACACGATTTAAAGAGCACATTGCTCATAAAACCGGTGAAGTTGCACCGTGCCCTAATGTCACTGGTATGTTATACACTTATTCTTTATAATATTTTGACACATATATTTTATAATTAACTTTAAATGTTAATATTTCAACAATAAAGATTATACATAATTAATATTTAATAGTGTGAATTATATTTATTTGATAACATATATTGTTAGAGAAAGTATGATGAAATTGCTCAAAGAAGCCAAGGAAAAGAAAATAGATAAAAATAGAAGAACAGATGAATTTTTGTCACAACTAAGAGGGGAGGATGATGATGAATTCATTGATGACGTTTCTGCTATGAGACAAGCCACTCGAGAAAGTATTCATTCGCAACACGAGTGGCACAGAAGAGAAGAATTCAGACGAAGTACAAGTGATTGGGGTAATATTTATGAAGGACGGTATTCTTCTTATGGATTAGTTGGAGGATATCGTAGAGAAAGATCTACCCCAAGCGAGTCTGAATTTAATTTAAGGGGGACTATTCCTGAATTGGTTAAAAGCAAAAGCTTGAAACAACCAAAGGTTAGCGAGTCTATTTTAAAGACTTTGCGTAAAAAGATGGGTGAAGCGGTCTCTAAATTTTTAATATATGACCGACTTCCTTTTCAATTAGCAAGTTCGCCATGGTTGTATAACCTAATTCAAGTATCAATGGAAGTTGGAAAAGGTGTGAAACTTCCAACACCTTATGAGGTTTCAGATGTGTGTTTGGCGTCGGAGTATGAACAAATTCGTACATGGGTAGACGAAATGAAGACGCATTGGAAACAATTGGGTGCAACTCTGATGTGTGATGGTTGGACCAATAGTTTAAATCAAATGCACATCATCAACTTCCTTGTTTATTGCAGCAGATGAACTATTTTTTGAAAATCTGTTGAAGTCTCTAGCGTTCGTAATAGAGATGCTGAATTCTACTACAACTTGTTAGATAAAGTTATTGAAGAGATTGAAGAAGAATTCATTGTTCAAATAGTGACTGACAATGAGGCTGCAATGAAAATCGCTGGAAAAAAATTAATGTCGAAAAGAAAACACTTTTATTGGACCTCTTGTGCAGCTCACTGTTTAGATTTATGCCTTGAGGATATTGAAAAAAAAATCTAGTGTAGCAAAAGTATTAGAGGAGGCGAAGAAAGTTACTTGCTTCATATACAATCATATTTGGACCATTGATTTAATGAAGAAGTATACCAACGGTAAGCAAATTCTTCGACCTGCTCTCACTCGATTTGCTACTCATTTCATTCAGCTGGAGGAGATAACAAGGCAAAAGCAAGATCTTAAAGAAATGTTTAACTCAAAGGTCAGTATTTTATAATTAGTTAATAAAGTTATTTGAATATTACATGTAATGATTTTATTAGTTTCAATTTTTAAATAAGTTAATTATATTATTGATTTTTTCTTATGAATTTATAGGAATTCAAAGAATCAAAATGGGGACAACAAAAGTCAGGGCCTGCTTATGAAGCAAAAAAAAATGTTTTGAGAAAAGATTTTTGAAAAAAAGCTGTCGACATTATAAAAGTTTACGAGCCCCTAGTAAAAGTTTTAAGACTTGTGGATAGTGATGAGAAACCAACAATGTGATTTATTTATGAGGCTATTGATAGAGCCAAAAGAGCAATTAAGGAAAATTGTCGATATTCCACCGAGTATGAAAGGATTATTGACGATAGATGGAATTTCATGCATTCCGACTTGCATTCAGCTGGTAAGATAAAATGTTTCATATAATTAAGAGTTGTTTTTTATTTTATTATTTTAAGTTATAGATCTTATATTATTTTATTATGATTAGGTTATTCTCTCAATCCTCAATTTCAATTCGGGGTGGAGCATTCTTACAATGTATTGATGGAAACATTAGAAGGTACAAGATCGGTGATTGAAAGATTAGAACCTTCTATTGATAACCAAATCAGAATGGTTAATCAGGTTAGATTCAATTCAAGTACTATTATTTGTAATTTAGCTAAATAATTTGAAATTGAATTGTTTTTCTTATTTTTACTCAATCTGTTATTTATGCAATTGTTAACATTTCAAGGTAAACACGAGACATTTGGAACTCCATAAGCACAAAGAGCTTGGAGTCGAATGAATCCGGGTAAATAGTTAATTAAATTATTTAATTTATATTATTTAATTATATGGTACATTTTTATGTTAGTTTGAAATTTAAATAATTTTATGCAGCTGAGTGATGGATGATATATGACACATGCACTCCTGAATTACAACGATTAACAATTAAAGTGCTAAGTCAAACAACTTCTGCATCAAATTGCGAACGAAACTGGAGTACATTCAGCTATATTCACACCAAAGCAAGAAACAGGTTGAAGTATAAAAAGCTTAAGACACTGGTGTTTACATATTATAATATGAGACTTAAAATAAGGCATCAACAAAGAATGAGCAATGATGCTATAAACACTAGTTACAATCCTATCAGCCTTGATCACATCTTTGAAGATGTTGATCCACTATCAGAATGGCTTCATGAGAAAGAGAACCCACTGCTAGATGGTGAATGTAACCTCCTCGTCCCGGTCTGGCCGGATGACCGATCCGAGTGAGCTACACGGGGAAAACCGAGTGAAAACCCCTAAGGATTCCCCCTCGGTTAGCAACCCTTTTTTATTTAAATCTTGTCTAAAGGATATTAAACCCTAAGTGATCATACAGCGGAACGACATATGCAAAACCAATCAAACGAACTCAAACAATCATGTTACGGCCAAATTTTAAACTTTACTGCAGGTGGTATCGATACACCTAAGGGGTGTATCGATACCCCTTGACAAGGTCAACTGGTCAAAGTCAACTTGTGGAGACCGTATCGATGCACCTAGGAGTGTATCGATACCCTCCCCAATTGTTGACTTCCCACGGTCAACGCAAAGGGGCTGTATAGATACGCTTGAAGGCCCGTACCGATACGGAACTAGACAATAGCTTCAGTAGCAAAAATAGTATTGGTACGCCCCCTCGCCTATCGAAACACGGGGCCTGAACTATGAAGGCCGTATCGATACGGGACCAACCGTATCGATACCCCTGCTACGAAAACACAGGTTTGAGCTGATTTAAGGCACCAAATGGCCCTTAAATCCATCTCAAACCTCAACCAACACACTAACATGTATCCTAAGTCAAGCCAAGAGTTTAGACATGCTTAAACATGCAATTAAAGGCACATTTCACACAAGATGATTATTTAAACATACAAGCAATTTAGGCATTCAAGCATGACATTCCAACAAAAGATATTTCAATATTTAAGACCATACAAGGAACTCAAAGCCTCTAAGGCACAAGACAAGCATATAGAGGTTTACTCCCACATCAAAGCAACCTAACATGATAGACATGTTAACACACACGATGATCATCATAGCAAGTCATGCTTACAAACCATAATCAACATAACATCAAACATATAAGTGAGTCATACAAGCTCATACACAACCCTTGCCACATTGCTAACTATTACAAAATTACCACCGTACTTGAGTCACAAACTTGGTAGCCCTCCTTGCCTTGCCTCGAGCTAACACCACGCTAATGATCTGCATTGTTGAACATTGAGAGCATAAGCTATAAGCTTAGTGAGGGTGCTCTAAAACGAAAAACAACAACAATGCAGGGTCCAAGCACGTTAATCCTAGTCTTACATACATCAAGCATAGGCATAATATCAAGTAGACCTAGCTAGTCTTTCAAGTGGCATATATGGTCTCTCAATCCTAACAAGCTTAAACATCAATATCATCAACATACAACAATACCATATATCACACTCTTACATCACCATATAAGAACAAGTTAATTGGCCACTTTAATTACCCCGATTTGTGCGGATTTAAACCTTGACAACACTTTACCTCGGTGGGATTCCACTCATCACCGGACCTTGCATGTGCGTGATTCCACTCATCGCCACATGCCCTACGGATGAGATTCCACTCATCGCCACATGCCCTACGGATGGGATTCCACTCATCATCCCGTAGAAATATATGAATAGCTTCCGGTGAAATGTTACATCACCGTACTCCTCCTTGATGACATAACGCCATCAAGGCCACGTACGTTTTGACTCAATTTGTGTGCACACTATCCTAATGATCGATCATTTACAACCGGTAATCATTTTAGTGCCAATTATCATAACCACATAATATATATATATATATATATATATATATATATATCATCAACCACATTCATGCTCAATCTCATAGATGCATATCAAGATAGACTCACATCCATCAACCACAATCATAATGGCATAGTCAAACAAGCATAAATGCATTCATGGATATCAATGGTTAATCAACAACTTGAATTAACTATGAGTGGCCTACCAAGCACACTTCACACACACTCCCACTACACATACTCGAACCAAACTTAAAACAAGTTGAAACCACTCACCGCCCTTCCTTAGCACTTCGAAACAATTCTCCTACGAACCTGGATTCGGTCCCAAAGCCTCTTCCACGCTTCCAATTGCTTCTAGCCAAACAAAACATATACATTACTTTCCAATTCAATGCTAAACTCAACCATCAACTTACTTTGCTAACACAACCCAAATTCTACAATTTCTCAAATCATATAATCTCCTAAAATCCCAATTTTCGTACTCCAACAACCCTTGGCTGAAAACTCGATTTCCAAACACCCAAATGACTTCCAAAACATCCCAAATCACCCTCCTAACATAGGTAGACCATCAGCCCTTCAATTTCAACATAAAACCCACCAAAAACCCAAGTTTTAATACTTTAAAATCTACCTCAAGAACAAGCTACGAATTTTCACCGAAATTCAACCAATTTGATATATGTGACTCATTATAACATGATTAACTAAAACCCCAACTCAATTTATCAAAACAAATTGAAAAACCCCTTAAAAACCCAAACTTTAATATAAACCCTAATTTTCAAAACCCCATATTTTTGAAATCTAAAACCATAGATAAGTAGGGGATAGAGAGGAGGTTAAGAAAACATATTTACCTCTTAAAACGGGGTTGAAATCAAGTGGCAAATTGATGGAATAGTAACATGAATGTTTGAGAGGGTTTGGGGAAAGGGGAGAGTGTTTCACGTTGGATATATTGAAAAAGGGGGAGAAGATGACAACTTTAAAAGTTCTCATCCTTTTTAAAAAATTTTGGGTAATTTACAACATAAGTCCCTCTACTTTTACTAAAGCTCAATTACACCACGTTTTAGGTTGAATTGTTTTAATTAAATTTTATTTGACTCGAGCTATAACCCGGTTAACTCCTAGGCCCAAAACACGGGTGTTACAACTCTCTCCCACTTAAGGAATTTCGTCCCCGAAATTACCTGACTGAAAGAGATACGGAAATTGCCTTTTCATATCCTCATTCCTCTCCCAAGTGGCCTTGTCCACACCTCTACGTTGCCACCGCACCTTCACTAACTCAATCGATCTACCCCTCAACACCTTACTGTCAGAAGCTAAGATCTCAATGGGCTCTTCTTCATAAGTCAAATTCGGATTCAATTCAATTTCCTCTACGGGCATAACATGTGACGGATCAGACCTATACTTGTGAAGCATCGAAACGTGGAACACATCGTGTATCTTCTCAAGCTCGGATGGCAAATGCAACTGATAAGCAACTGGACCAACCCTCTTCACTATCTCATACGGTCCTATGTACCTCGGACTCAACTTCCCTTTTCGGCCAAACCTCATCACCTTCTTCCATGGAGACACCTTCAAGAATACCTTCTCACCCACTGAGAACTCAACTTCTTTCCTCTTCAGATTGGCATAGAACTTCTGCCTATCCGAAGCAGCCTTCAAACGATCACAAATCAATTCCACCTTGTCCGTTGTCCCTTTTAGCAAATCCGGCATAGGTAATAATTTCTGTCCTACCTCGGCCCAACACACTGGAGTTCTACACTTCCGGCCATACAAGGCCTCATACGGAGCCATCTGAATGCTCGACTGAAAACTATTATTGTACGCAAACTCTACTAGAGGCAAATGCTTCTCCCAAGTACCCTGAAAGTCAATAATACAACAACGGAGCATATCCTCTAAGACCTGAATGACCCTCTCTGACTGACCATCTGACTGAGGATGATAAAAAGTGCTGAAGTTCAGACGGGTACCCAAAGCTGTATGTAGACACTCCCAAAATCTAGAAGTAAACCGCGGATCTCTATCTGACACAATGGACTTCGGCACACCATGTAGCCTCACAATCTCGCCAATGTACAAATCGGCCAATCTATCTAAGGTGTAAGTAGTGTTGACTGCCAAGAAGTGAGCACACTTCGTAAATCGATCCACGATCACCCAAACTGAGTTCTTCTTCGTAGGAGTAAAAGGCAAACCCGAAACAAAGTCCATGGTGATGTTCTCCCACTTCCATTCCGGAATTCTCAACGGCTGTAACAAACCTGAGGGAACCTGATGTTCCGCCTTCACCCTCTGACACACTAAGCACTTACTCACAAAGTCGGCTACATCTCTCTTCAAGCCAACCCAAAAGTACTCATTCTTCAAATCACGGTACATCTTCGTACTTCCAGGATGCATAGCAAACGGACTACTGTGGGCTTCAGTCAAGATCGTACGTCTCAAATCACTGTCTTCTGGCACAACTATTTTGTCTTTGAAACATAAAACCCCATCGGTGCTGAAACTGTAGTCTAAAGATCTACCCTCGGCTATATCTTGTACGTGAGGTGCCAAAGATCTATCTAGAAGTTGTTTCTCTCGAATCAACTGACCTAGAGTAGGTCTAACCTGAAGCTCGGCTACCAAGCCTCCGTCTCCGGACAAACTCAATCTAGCAAACATAGCTCTCAAGTCTACGGCCACCTTCCTACTCAATGCATCGGCCACTACATTGGCCTTACCCGGATGGTACTCAATAGTAAGATCATAGTCCTTTAGCAACTCTAACCATCTACGCTGTCTGAGATTCAAATCTCGCTGAGTCATAATGTACTTCAAACTCTTGTGATCGGTGTACACTGTGCATTTCTCACCGTACAAATAATGCCTCCAAATCTTCAAAGCAAACACAACTGCAGCTAACTCTATGTCATGGGTTGGATAGTTGCGCTCATGAGTCTTCAATTGTCTTGAGGCATAAGCCACTACTCTTCGGTCTTGCATAAGAACACATCCTAGCCCTACATACGAAGCATCACTGTAAATCACATAGTCCTTCCCGGACTCAGGCTGAATCAAAATCGGAGCTTGGGTCAAAGCTTCTTTCAATTTCTCAAAGGCTCTCTGTCTTGCATCTGTCCACTCAAACTGAACACTCTTCTGAAGTAACTGTGTCAATGGAGCGGCTAACTTAGAGAAGCCCTCTACAAATCTCCTATAGTATCCGGCTAAGCCTAGGAAGCTACGTACCTCTGTCACAGACTTCGGTTGCTTCCACTCAACAATGGCTTCAATCTTCTTCGGATCAACTCTAATGCCTTCAGCTGACACTACATGTCCTAAGAAGACTACCTCACGAATCCAGAATTCACACTTGCCGAGCTTCGCATATAACTGATGATCTAACAAAGTCTTCAAAACAAGTCCCAAGTGTCGGTCATGGTCTTCTTCAGTTCGCGAATACACCAAAATGTCATCTATAAATACAACCACAAACTGATCTAGATACTGATGAAAAATCCTATTCATCATGTCCATGAAAGCTGACGGTGCATTAGTCAACCCAAATGGCATGACTAAAAACTCATAGTGTCCATATCTAGTCCTAAAGGCTGTCTTCGGTACATTAACCTCTCTTACCTTTAACTGGTAGTAACCTGATCTCAAGTCAATCTTCGAAAAGACAGATGCTCCTCTCAACTGATCAAACAAGTCATCAATTCTAGGCAACGGATATTTGTTCTTCACTGTCAACTGATTTAACTGTCTGTAGTCTATGCACATTCTCATACTTCCATCTTTCTTCTTCACAAACAGTACTGGTGCACCCCAAGGTGAAGAACTAGGTCGAATAAAACCTCTATCTGTCAATTCTTGCAACTGAGTCTTTAACTCTTTCAATTCTTTCGGTGCCATACGATACGGAGCAATCGAAACATGAGCTGAATCAAAATAAGTCGCAATGTTGAACTCTACCTCTCTGTCCGGTGGTAACCCTGGCAATTCTTCCGGAAACACACTAGGAAAATCACATACTGTCCGGATGTCCTGAGGTCTAACCTCACTCATGTTAGGGTTCATCACATACGCTAAGTATGCTTCACACCCCAACTCAACCAACCTCTTAGCTTCTAACACTGAAACAACATTGGACAAGAATTTCACGTTCTCGCCTACCACTACAATCTCATAATCATCTGTGAGCTTCAAAGAAATCCGCTTAGTTTCAAAATCTATCCTAGCTCTATGCTCCGTGAGCCAATCCATACCCAGAATCACATCAAAACCATAGAAAGGAAGCTCCATCATATCCACTGGAAACACATGCCCCTGAACCATCAACGGACACCTTCGGTACATCTTCCTAACTACTACTGTGTCCCCAAAGGAACTAGTAACACTAACTCCTACCTCTAACAGCTCACAAGGCAAATTCAAAGATCGTGCATGCTCACTCAATATGTAGGAATGTGTAGACCCAGAGTCAATCAAAGAAAGCAAACCCAAAGACTGTATCGAGAAGTTACCTGCGATCACATCGGTGTCATGCTGATCTCCCCGCTGAGCATAAACTCTGACCTGACCTCCGCCCTCTGGCTTAACTGCAACTACATGTGCTATGTTCCTCTGACCATCATTCCTCGGCTGGAAGTTTCCTCTACCGCACCCGCGGCCTCTCTGAAAGTCATTGGCTCGTGCAGGAGCCTGAGCTGGTGCCTGTCCCACCTGATGTGGACAGTCACGCCTAATGTGGTCTCTAGTACCACAACTCCAACAAGAATGATAATTCCCCCAACACTCACCGGTGTGGTTCCTCCCGCAAGTAGCACATGTGGGCAACTTCCCACCAGCTCTCTGACCCTGATGGCCCCTACCGTGGCTACTGCCACCACGCCTATGATCATACTGATGCCTGTTGTCCCGATGCCTCTTGGCATCACCTCTATCAAAGTTGCTGGACCTCTTACCCGAACTAGATCCACCTGACCGCCTGGTCAAACTCAAACTGTGCTCTAAGTCCTTGGCCCTCGAGACCAAGACATCAAAATCAGCGTAGTCTGAAGCTAGAGTATAAGTCTTGATTTCTTCATTTAGTCCATAACGGAAGCGGTTACAACGCTCCACCTCAGTAGGTACAAGCTCAGGTGCATACTGACTCAATCTGACGAACCGAATCTCATAATCAGTCACGGACATACTCCCCTGAAGCAATGCCATAAGCTCCCTCTTTCTCTCGTCGAGGTATCGCAGACCCAAATACTTCTTCCGGAAAGCTGTCTCAAAGAACTCCCAAGTAATCTCGGTCTCATCCATCCCTGAAGTAACAGTGACCCACCAGGTGTAAGCATCACCCTGAAGCAAAGACTAAACACATCCCAATTTGCACTCACCAGTACATCCCATCTGAGCAAGAATACGGACGGTCTTCTCAAACCACAACTCTGACCTCTCCGGAGTGGCACCTCTAAACTCTTCGGCCCCAAGGCCCCGAAGTCTCTCTAATGGCAATCCGGAGCCCTCACCCTGACGATGAGCTGCCTGGCCTCCAGCTACTGCAGTCTGGAACGCTCTGGCTATTGCCTGAACCAACGAAGCTAAGTCAATCTCGGCCGGTCCTTGGCCACCTTGGCCTCCTTGTGGTCCCTCTCCTTCGGCCCCGGCCTCACCTCCCACTCCAGGTGGAGGAGGTGGTGGTGGTGGTGGTGGAGGATCTCCAACTCCAACCACTGGCTCTCCCACTTGAGCCTCAACACTCACAACTGGCTCAATTCTCGGAGCCTCTGCCCGTGGTTTCGGTCGAACCATTCTAGGCCTCCCACGTGGTCTTATGGTTCAACTAGCAAGGTAAAACTACAACAAGAAATAGATAAGGATTATGTTAGTCAAAGCAAGAGTCCAATAGTGCTCAAGTACTCATTTTTCCCAAAAATCTCTTTAAATTAAGTAGTAGTAGCAATGGGCACACACTCACACTAGACACAACAATTCATGCTTCAAAATATCATACGAACAGTCAATTATTCATGAATTCATGGCAAGACATGCATCGAACAACACAATCATTTAATACACCAAGCTTACCTCACTTACCTGCCCGAGGTCTCGGTAACCTCAGGCTCTGATACCAACAAATGTAACCCCCTCGTCCCGGTCTGGCCGGATGACCGATCCGAGTGAGCTACACGGGGAAAACCGAGTGAAAACCCCTAAGGATTCCCCCTCGGTTAGCAACCCTATTTTTTTATTTTATTTAAATCTTGTCTAAAGGATATTAAACCCTAAGTGATCATACAGCGGAACGACATATGCAAAACCAATCAAACGAACTCAAACAATCATGTTACGGCCAAATTTTAAACTTTACTGCAGGTGGTATCGATACACCTAAGGGGTGTATCGATACCCCTTGACCAGGTCAACTGGTCAAAGTCAACTTGTGGAGACCGTATCGATGCACCTAGGAGTGTATCGATACCCTCCCCAATTGTTGACTTCCCACGGTCAACGCAAAGGGGCTGTATCGATACGCTTGAAGGCCCGTACCGATACAGAACTGGACAGTAGCTCCAGTAGCAAAAATAGTATCGGTACGCCCCCTCGCGTATCGAAACACGGGGCCTGAACTATGAAGGCCGTATCGATACGGGACCAACCGTATCGATACCCCTACTACGAAAACACAGGTTTGAGCTGATTTAAGGCACCAAATGGCCCTTAAATCCCTCTCAAACCTCAACCAACAAACTAACATGTATCATAAGTCAAGCCAAGAGTTTAGACATGCTTAAACATGCAATTAAAGGCACATTTCACACAAGATGATTATTTAAACATACAGGCAATTTAGGCATTCAAGCATGGCATTCCAACAAAAGATATTTCAATATTTAAGACCATACAAGGAACTCAAAGCCTCTAAGGCACAAGACAAACATATAGAGGTTTACTCCCACATCAAAGCAACCTAACATGATAGACATGTTAACACACACGATGATCATCATAGCAAGTCATGCTTACAAACCATAATCAACATAACATCAAACATATAAGTGAGTCATACAAGCTCATACACAACCCTTGCCACATTGCTAACTATTACAAAATTACCACCGTACTTGAGTCACAAACTTGGTAGCCCTCCTTGCCTTGCCTCGAGCTAACACCACGCTAATGATCTGCATTGTTGAACATTGAGAGCGTAAGCTATAAGCTTAGTGAGGGTGCTCTAAAACGAAAAACAACAGCAATGCAGGGTCCAAGCACGTTAATCCTAGTCTTACATACATCAAGCATAGGCATAATATCAAGTAGACCTAGCTAGTCTTTCAAGTGGCATATATGGTCTCTCAATCCTAACAAGCTTAAACATCAATATCATCAACATACAACAATACCATATATCACACTCTTACATCACCATATAAGAACAAGTTAATTGGCCACTTTAATTACCCCGATTTGTGCGGATTTAAACCTTGACAACACTTTACCTCGGTGGGATTCCACTCATCACCGGACCTTGCATGTGCGAGATTCCACTCATCGCCACATGCCCTACGGATGGGATTCCACTCATCATCCCGTAGAAATATATGAATAGCTTCCGGTGGAATGTTACATCACCGTACTCCTCCTTGATGACTTAACGCCATCAAGGCCACGTACGTTTTGACTCAATTTGTGTGCACACTATCCTAATGATCGATCATTTACAACCGGTAATCATTTTAGTGCCAATTATCATAACCACATCATATATATATATATATATCATCAACCACATTCATGCTCAATCTCATAGATGCATATCAAGATAGACTCACATCCATCAACCACAATCATAATGGCATAGTCAAACAAGCATAAATGCATTCATGGATATCAATGGTTAATCAACAACTTGAATTAACTATGAGTGGCCTACCAAGCACACTTCACACACACTCCCACTACACATACTCGAACCAAACTTAAAACAAGTTGAAACCACTCACCGCCCTTCCTTAGCACTTCGAAACAATTCTCCTACGAACCCGGATTCGGTCCCAAAGCCTCTTCCACGCTTCCACTTGCTTCTAGCCAAACAAAACATATACATTACTTTCCAATTCAATGCTAAACTCAACCATCAACTTACTTTGCTAACACAACCCAAATTCCACAAGTTCTCAAATCATATAATCTCCTAAAATCCCAATTTTCGTACTCCAGCAACCCTTGGCTGAAAACTCGATTTCCAAACACCCAAATGACTTCCAAAACATCCCAAATCACCCTCCTAACATAGGTAGACCATCAGCCCTTCAATTTCAACATAAAACCCACCAAAAACCCAAGTTTTAATACTTTAAAATCTACCTCAAGAACAAGCTACGAATTTTCACCCAAATTCAACCAATTTGATATATGTTACTCATTATAACATGATTAACTAAAACCCCAACTCAATTTATCAAAACAAATTGAAAAACTCCTTAAAAACCCAAACTTTAATATAAACCCTAATTTTCAAAACCCCATATTTTTGAAATCTAAAACCATAGATAAGTAGGGGATAGAGAGGAGGTTAAGAAAACATATTTACCTCTTAAAACGGGGTTGAAATCAAGTGGCAAATTGATGGAATAGTAACATGAATATTTGAGAGGGTTTGGGGAAAGGGGAGAGTGTTTCACGTTGGATATATTGAAAAATGGGGAGAAGCTGACAACTTTAAAAGTTGTCATCCTTTTTAAATTTTTTTGGGTAATTTACAACATAAGTCCCTCTACTTTTACTAAAGCTCAATTACACCATGTTTTAGGTTGAATTGTTTTAATTAAATTTTATTTGACTCGAGCTATAACCCGGTTAACTCCTAGGCCCAAAACACGGGTGTTACAGTGAAAATGCTGGTATGTTTCCTATGGATACCTCGGATGATGAAATCAATGTTGTTGATCAACCTCAACAACAAAATTTAACTGATTCAAGTTCTAGTGCGACACCTAGTCAGAGTGATGGTGATGGACTAGATGGTGGCAATTTAAGTCCAAATTATAATGATGATAGAGGAAGCGGTGATCAAGGTGAAATTAGATCTTCTGGTTGGCAAAGGCATGGAGAAGAATATGAGACTAGTTCCGCTGGTGGACATTTTCGTCATAGATCAGAATTTGGTGGAAATACGCATGCTGCACCTAGTGGTAGTTGAGATAGAAGTGAACCCAGAGCTCGATCAAAAGAAAAAGGAAAAGGTGTCAAAATTCGTACTTCTAAAGGTTCTTCTGGTAGGAGATCGACTTCTAGTAATCTTGGGTATACTGATTCATCTACTAGCACTCATGGTTTTTATCCATCGGGTCCGAAACAATCTTCACATTTTCAACCTCCACATGGCTATTATCCATCGTTTCCTAATTACGATATGCCATATCAACCTCAAATGTACCATCCACCATCAATGTATCAACCACCTCTACCTCACAAGTATCCTCCTTCTCAAATATATCCTCCTTCTCAAGCATTTGAAAATCAATGTGAAAATGTTACCTTTTTGGATATATTTTTGGATCAAGACCGCAAAGATCAAGCCACGGTGAAGGTGAAGATGAAGGTGCAAGTGGAGGTGAAGGATATGATCTTCCTCGTTATTCGACTAATTGGTGAAACCACCACTAGGCCTATTGCCCCATTTCTAAGGTATGTTTTGCTTATTAAAAGAATCTATTTTTATGTCATTTAGTTAACTAACTTTTCTTTATTTTAATTTACTTTATTTGGTTGGTTTCAGATTGGTTTGTAAGTAGGATTGTTTTTCCTGCATGAAAACACAAAGATGTGATTTTGACATGTTTAAGAAGGTTAGTTACTTCATAAAAAAAAGAAGGTTAGTTACTTTTTCAATCGAGTGATGAAAGTTGAACCAGAAGTAGAACTGGAATGGTTCATGATGCATGCAATTTATTTTTACTTTGTATGTGACATAAGTGTTTGCAGGTTTCTTTAGGAGAGATAATGTTGAATTCTTCAATTCATTGTGTGATCAAATAGTTGGCTTATCTGATGCTTTGCACGTTTAGTAGTTGTTTTGTCAATTGCTTTATTAGAATATGAACATGATCATGATTTGTCTTGGGCATGCATGAATGCCTTTGTTTCTGTAAAACTTGTCGTGGGCAAACCATGAATACATGATTGTTGGCTTTACTAGCAAAAAAATAGTTAGCTTGTATGAGGTATGTTTGCTTTAATTATTGTACATATCATACTTTTATGTTATTGCTTACATTGTTGATATATATCTTGACCTATTCTATCACAAGATTTTTAGTTTTTTATTTGTTTAAAATTTTAAACTATATTATATATGTCTATTTTCACTTAGAAAGACCTCTAAAAATTATTAAAAATAAGTCTTTATAGTTATAATTATAATTATTATATTTTTAAACGAATTGTGTGAATTTCAAAAAAATTCACGACCGCGACACCCGCAGTGACCGTGACAGTATTTGTTATGTCCACAACTACAATAATCGCGACGCGACCGAAAACGCAACCGCGAACGCTTTTTATATCCCTGCTCTCTCCCGAAATGGAAATGTTGTATTGACAAGCTGCATAGATAATTTGCATAATTTATTCGATATACGATATTTGGAATTTTGTGGTACATTCAGAGCAACTGGAAACAAGGTGGCATCTAACTGGAGTCGCTCGTGTATTAGTCCTGATGACAATTATATCGCTGCCAGCTCTACCGATGGATCCGTCTGCATTTGGTCAATATCAAAAGCTGACATTGTAAGCACTCTGAAGGAGCACACTGCTCATGTTCTGTCTTGTACTTGGAGTGGACTTGGAAAACAATTAGTCTCTGCAGATAAAAATGGGATTGTCTGTACCAGGGATTTAAAAAGCGTTCGCGGTCGTGTTTTTGGTCGCGTCGCGGTTATTGTGGTTGCGGACATAACAGATACAGTGGCGGTCACTGCGAGTGTCGCGGTCGTGAATTTTTTTGAAATTCACACAATTCGTTTAAAAATATAATAATTATAATTATAACTATAAAGACTTATTTTTAATGATTTTTAGAGGTCTTTCTAAGTGGAAATGGACATATATAATATAGTTTAAAATTTTAAACAAATAAAAAACTAAAAATCTGGTGATAGAATAGGTCAAGATATATATCAACAATGTAAGCAATAACATAAAAGTATGATATGTACAATAATTAAAGCGAACATATCTCATACAAGCTAACTATTTTTTTGCTAGTAAAGCCAACAATCATGTATTCATAGTTTGCCCACGACAAGTTTTACAGAAACAAAGGCATTCATGCATGCCCAAGACAAATCATGATCATGTTCATATTCTAATAAAGCAATTGACGAAACAACTACTAAACGTGCAAAGCATCAGATAAGCCAACTATTTGATCACACAATGAATTGAAGAATTCAACATTATATCCCCTAAAGAAACCTACAAACACTTATGTCACATACAAAGTAAAAAAATTGCATGCATCATGAACCATTCCATTTCTACTTTTGGTTCAACTTTCATCATTCGATTGAAAAAGTAACTAACCTTCTGAAACATGTCAAAATCACATCTTTGTATTTTTCTGTAGGAAAAACAATCCTACTTACAAACCAATCTGAAACCAATCAAATAAAGTAAATTAAAATAAAGAAAAGTTAGTTAACTAAATGACATAAAAAATAGATTCTTTTAATAAGCAAATCATACCTTAGAAATGAGGTAATAGGCCTAGTTGTGGTTTCACCAATTAGTCGAATAACGAGAAAGATGATATCTTTCACCTCCACTTGCACCTTCATCTTCACCTTCACCGTGGCTTGATCTTTGCGGTCTTGGTCCAAAAATATATATAAAAAAAGTAACATTTTCACCTTGATTTTCAAATACTTGAGAAGGAGGATATATTTGAGGAGGGGGATACATGTGAGGTGGAGGTGGTTGATACATTGATGGTGGAGGGTACATTTGAGGTTGATATGGTATACCGTAATTAGGAAACAGTGGATAATAGCCATGTGGAGGTTGAAAATGTGAAGATTGTCCCGGACTCAGTGGATAAAAACCATGAGTGCTAGTAGATGAATCAGTATACCCAAGGTTACTAGAAGTCGATCTCCTACCAGAAGAACCTTCAGAAGTACGAGTTTTGACGCATTTTTCATTTTCTTTTGATCGAGCTCTGGGTTCACTTCTATCTCTACTACCACTAGGTGCAGCATGCATATTTTCACCAAATTCTGATCTATGACGAAAATGTCCACCAGCGGAACTAGTTCCATATTCTTCTCCATGCCATTGCCAACCAGAAGATCTAATTTCACCTTGATCACCGCTTCCTCTATCATCATCATAATTTGGACTTAAATTGCCACCATCTAGTCCATCACCACCACTTTGACTAGGTGTCGCACTAGAACTTGAATCAGTTAAATTTTATTTTTGAGGTTGATCAACAACATTGATTTCATTATCTGAGGTATACACATGAAACATACCGACATTTTCACCATCTAGCAGTGGGTTCTCTTTCTCATGAAGCCATTCTGATAGTGGATCAACATCTTCAAAGATGTGATCAAGGCTGATAGGATTGTAACTAGTGTTTATAGCATCATTGCTCATTCTTTGTTGATGCCTCATTTTAAGTCTCATATTATAATATGTAAACACCAGTGTCTTAAGCTTTTTATACTTCAACCTGTTTCTTGCTTTGGTGTGAATATAGCTGAATGTACTCCAGTTTCGTTCGCAATTTGATGCATAAGTTGTTTGACTTAGCACTTTAATTGTTAATCGTTGTAATTCAGGAGTGCATGTGCCATATATCATCCACCACTCAGCTGCATAAAATTATTTAAATTTCAAACTAACATAAAAAATGTATCATATAATTAAATAATATAAATTAAATAATTTAATTAACTATTTACCCGGATTCATTTGACTCCAAGCTCTTTCTGCTTGTGGAGTATCAAATGTCTCGTGTTTACCTTGAAATGTTAACAACTACATAAATAAAAGATTGAGTAAAAATAAGAAAAACAATTCAATTTCAAATTATTTAACTAAATTACAAATAATAGTACTTGAATCGAATCTAACATGATTAACCATTCTGATTTGGTTATCAATAGAAGGTTCTAATCTTTCAATCACCGATCTTGTACCTTCTAATGTTTCCATCAGTACATTGTAAGAATACTCCACCCCGAATTGAAATTGAGGATTGGGAGAATAACCTAATCATAATAAAATAATATAAGATCTATAACTTAAAATAATAAAATAAAAAACAACTCTTAATTATATGAAACATTTTATCTTACTAGCTGAATGCAAGTCGGAATGCATGAAATTTCATCTATCGTCAATAATCCTTTCATACTCGGTGGAATATCGATAATTTTTCTTAATTGCTCTTTTGGCTCTATCAATAGCCTCATAAATAAATCTCATTGTTGGTTTTTCATCACTATTCACAAGTCTTAAAACTTTTACTAGGGGCTCGTAAACTTTTATAATGTCAACGACTTTTTTTTAAAAATCTTTTCTCAAAACATTTTTTTTTGCTTCATAAGCAGGCTCTGACTTTTGTTGTCCCCATTTTGATTATTTGAATTCCTATAAATTCATAAGAAAAAATCATTAATATAATTAACTTATTTGAAAATTGAAACTAATAAAATCATTACATGTAATATTCAAATAACTTTATTAACTAATTATAAAATACTGACCTTTGAGTTAAACATTTCTCTAAGACCTTGCTTTTGCCTTGTTATCTCCTCTAGCTGAATGAAATGAGTAGCAAATCGAGTGAGAGCAGGTCGAAGAATTTGCTTACCGTTGGTATACTTCTTCATTAAATCAACGGTCCAAATATGATTATATATGAAGCAAGTAACTTTCTTCGCCTCCTCTAATACTTTTGCTACACTGGATTTTTTTCCCCAATATCCTCAAGGCATAAATCTAAACAGTGAGCTGCACAAGAGGTCCAATAAAAGTGTTTTCTTTTCGACATTAATTTTTTTCAGCGGCTTTCATTGCAGCCTCATTGTCAGTCACTATTTGAACAATGAATTCTTCTCCAATCTCTTCAATAACTTTATCTAACAGGATTCAACATCTCTACTACGAACGCTAGAGACTTCAACAAATTTTCAAAAAATAGTTCATCTGCTGCAATAAACAAGGAAGTTGATGATGTGCATTTGATTTAAACTATTGGTCCAACCATTACACATCAGAGTTGCACCCAATTGTTTCCAATGCGTCTTCATTTCGTCTACCCATGTATGAATTTGTTCATACTCCGACGTCAAATACACATCTGAAACCTCATAAGGTGTTGGAAGCTTCACACATTTTCCAACTTCCATTGATACTTGAATTAGGTTATACAACCATGGTGAACTTGCTAATTGAAAAGGAAGTCGGTCATATATTAAAAATTTAGAGATCGCTTCACCCATCTTTTTACGCAAAGTCTTTAAAATAGACTCGTTGACCTTTGGTTGTCTCAAGCTTTTGCTTTTAACCAATTCAGGAATAGTCCCCCTTAAATTAAATTCAGACTCGCTTGGGGTGGATCTTTCTCCACGATATCCTCCAACTGATCCATGAGAAGAATACCGTCCTTCTTCATAAATATTACCCCAACTACCTGTACTTCGTCTGAATTCTTCTCTTCTGTGCCACTCGTGTTGCGAATGAATACTTTCTCGAGTGGCTTGTCTCATAGCAGAAATATCATCAACGAATTCACCATCATCCTCTCCTCTTAATTGTGACAAGAATTCATTTGTTCTCCTCTTTTTATCCATTTTTTTTGGTTTCTTTGAGCAATTTCATCATACTTTATCTAACAATACCTGTAATCAAATAAATATAATTCACACTATTAAATATTAATTATGTATAATCTTTATTGTTGAAATAATAACATTTAAAGTTAATTATAAAATATATGTGTCAAAATATTATAAAGTATAAGTGTATAACATACCAGTGACATTAGGGCACGGTGCAACTTCACCGGTTTTATGAGCAATGTGCTCTTTAAATCGTGTTATGTCTCCTTCCGTAACTTTGCCACAAAGTTTACAAACAACATTTCCTCTTGAATTTAGAACCGGATCTCCAAAGTGCCAACCTATATCTTTGCTTGGTGTACCTTCCAATCATTCGGTAGGAAACTTGTCCGTACGTGGTGGCATACTTCAATTTTAATAAAAATCTAATATATGTTTATATTTGGAATTGAATTTTGTATATTCATAAACTGCAATCATAAGGTTAAATAAAAAACTAATATATTTTTATAATTGATTAATTCGTATTAAATTAGATGAAAACTAAGACTAAGTTTAAATTGTATGAATTTAGAAACTTTAATTAAATAATTGGAATTAGGATATATAACTAAAGTGAATGAAAAATTGAAAATTAAAATCTATGCAAAATTAGGATAACAATCTAACATTAAGGACTAAATACATAATAATCCATAAAAATCACTACTTTACCTTTTCTTTTATCTTTCACGATGCAGTTTCAAATCGAAACTTTATACTCACCTTCTCTGCTTCTCACCCTTTTAAGTTTCACGATCACCTTTTCTTCTTTTCAATTCAAAATCTCAAGTGGATTGAAGGTTTGTAAAATGCAAATAAACCACTCTGCTCAGCTGTTCAACCTCAACGGCTCAACGTCCTTAGCAGTTATCACGACACCATTGGCGACGAAGCTCAACAGTCAGTCAACACTGTGAGAGAGGCCAGATTCACTTCTTCTCTCTATTTTCTTAAAAATCTCAGTCCTCTCTGTTTTTCTTCACTTCCTTTATCTCTTTGCTTTGAAATTTGGTTTGGTCTGTGACTGAGAGAGAGAGATAAAGATTAGAGACTAGTGTTTTGATTTCTCATGAGTCATGTCTTTTGCAGGGGAATAGATTCCCTATTTTGTCAGGAGTGTACTCTGTTAAAAGCAGAGGCTTTTATGCATATTTTCATTTTTTCTTCAATCGCGTCTGGTAACGGGGATAACGACCCGTTATCGCCGCGACAGCCCGCAACACCGTTATATCGCGTCCGCGACAGGCCGTTATGGTCGTGAATCCGTTTCCCACCGTTGTTTTCTCTTATAGCGGTTTCGGACAGCGGCGCGACCGCTATTGCGTTAGCGTTCCGCAATTTGAAACCCTGGTTTGTACCTGGACATGATCTATGTTTTTTCATGTACTTTTTAGGGTTCTTGGAGAGTTATATCCCGATGCTCATGTCTGAATCTGTGTAATGCATGTGTACTTGAAGAGAAATTAAAAAGTCGGAGTAACATAAACGTTGAGAATCAATATAGTTCTACATATACGAAGGTTAAAAATCACAATTGTTTGAACCTAACCAATTTTTACACTTATTCAAATCTAACATTTGTAACTTATGTTTGAACTACAGCCTCCTTTTTATAACAAAGCTCCATATTCATCTGTTTCAAGCTTGAACCAGCAATTGAAAACCAAGAAGTACAAGTTGAATCTAAAATTTTCAGTTTTACAGGATGTTTCAGTAGTTGTCGGAAAAGCGACAGACTACGAATAAATAGTATAGACAAAGAAACCAAACCACAGATCTCAACGAACAATCATAGAAACAAAATAATGCTATAAGGTCTAACTAACATACTGTTTCTCAAGAAGGCTTGCACAGAATGCCAAATCGAACCTCTCTTCTGGTGGATCTCCGATGCAATCGAACACTGCATCTGCATTTAAGAAGTCTTCATCGTCTGTATAACTGCAACCAAAGGACCACTCAATGGTAAATATGAATTGTTGATGCATAGGGAAATCTGGTTATTGGGTTTTAAGAGGCTTTTCGGTTCTCAGTTTTCAGTACCGGGAGGTTTGTTTGTTTTCCGGTTAAATGCATATAGTTGAATCATTGGAGTGGTCAGTGAAAAATGAAAAATGAAAATGTTGCAATGGATCTTTTTTTAGAACAGTGAAATCAGTCAGTTCGAGACCAAAGAAACAAAACAAAAACTAATTAGATCTTCTAATTCAGCCTACAATTTACAAGCACAGATCGTTACGTTTAGTAAAGAAAATTACCCGCTCTTTGTCACTATGCAAGTCATTCCAGCAGCTTTGGCAGCAGCAAGTCCTATGGCACTGTCTTCTACAACAACACAGCTAAGGAACAAGATGGGAAGAAAAAAAATTAGATCAAGTGAATGTGTTAATGTTGAGTATTGTTCGAGCGCATTAAACATGTTTGTGTTGTTCCGACTTTATTCTTCTTGCAGTACCAGCGTCTGACATCAGTATTCAACAAATATCTAGACATGGGTATGTAATATTATACTCCGAAGACTGACCATGAGAATCTTGGAGAAAACTAAACATACCCATGTGGCCATGTTAGACACAGGTTGGACACACTTTTGTGACCGACGCTCATAACCAAATCCGAGAAACATAGATACACGTGATTTATTTTTTTGTTTTTTATATAGAAGAACATCAGTAAAGGCTATGTTATGATGACATACCTTGAAGGTTCAACACTGAGCGTGTTTGCTGCTAATATATAGATGGCCTGCCAGAAAGAACATGTACTCTTTAAGACATTCCATCCTCATGTAGACAAACAAATGAACTTGAACTAAGTAAACTATAATGAGTCACTTGTTAACCACAGGGATTGGAAAAAAGTCTGGTTAAAGGGTTTCTTTGGTAATGTCCCCAATTCTTTTAAGAATGTGTCCCAACTAGATATAACTCGATTAAATTTATAAAAGTATGACAAATTCTTTGGTAGTTTTTATATTTACAAATTAAGAGGGATGGAATACTCACTGGATCAGGTTTCTTACGAGGAACCACATCCCCGGCAAATATCTGTATTTGTCCTGCACGTTCTGGTCCCAGTAAACAAGAAACTACTGCAGAAACCTATAAAAATAGTAATGGATTTGTTTATGAGGAATAGAATTGAGAATTCAAAGAGAGCACCCAGTGCCGGGTTTACTTGAGACTTCACAAATATGATATGCTCGGACTCCTCGC
This sequence comes from Hibiscus tridactylites, assembly GCA_958450335.1. Taxonomy (NCBI): domain Eukaryota; kingdom Viridiplantae; phylum Streptophyta; class Magnoliopsida; order Malvales; family Malvaceae; genus Hibiscus; species Hibiscus tridactylites. The sequence continues at coordinate 85,439,182 of OY288270.1, forward strand.
TTTGGAAGTACTTGTTTCGAGCACATATTCAAACATAGGTGTGAAGATATGATTGTCTAAGGATCTTCTAAATACATGGAAAAACTACCAAAGTGTTGAACACACACTCGAGTCCGGTTAACATAACTGCAAATCATCTTTAAACTTGGCAATCTGTGCATATGCATAGGCTTTTATATTTTCTGCATCAGGGTGCAAACAACGAAACATAAACAGAACTCAAATTATTGAAGTCTGAACCCCATATATAGTATCGTGTTTAAATAAGTTACGGTGTGTTTATCACATTACTTCCATGTCTAATAAATGTTTTGTGTCCATATCAGGTCCAGAACTACAGGATTTAATCCTACAGTTAATCATAGCTGTATAAAACCTGATTAGCATACCGCCTTCTCATTGGATGTACTGCACACTGCAACTTTTACTCCTTTCTCCAAAGCTTGATCAATCAACCTGTTTAATATGATTACAAATAACTCAAAAGGCCAGAATATGGAAATCTAAAATACCTCAAAATAACACAAACATTTGATATGAGTAAGCGTTTGAGTGTTTCATATACTCACTTTTCCTTTCTTTGTAAACATAATAAAGAATCACATTATCATTAACTTGAATCCTCTTAATAATTTCGTGAATGTCATGTTAAACACAAACATTTGAGTAATAAAATCCAATGTTACCTGGATTCAAGTGAGTGTCGGATATGGATGTGTTCATATAATCAACATTTCCACGTTATTCTTTGTAAGCATGCTAAAGAATCACATTTATGATTAACTTGAATCTCTAAGTCATTAACCCAATGTGATTGTAAACACAAACATTTGAGTAATAAAGTTCCATGTTACTCCGGAATCCAATAAGTCGTAGGATACGGCATACCGGTGTATCTCCCGCAATAGGCGTACTTTCGGAAGATCATACCCATATTGATGTGCAAATAAGAGTGGACACAAGCGTTGAACGTGAACTTTATATGGAACATTATAAAGACAGCATAGATTAAAAGAAGATGACTAACTTGGCTACACCGGGACGAAGAGGTAGCAATCTATTTTCAATAAGGGCCATGAACAACTCAGTTTTTCGTTTATGAAGTGAAGCAATGAATTGCTTTCTTTCTTCTTCACTCTTTGGAGCTTTATCTGGCCAACCTGTCTTGTTAAAGTAAGCTGTCATCCTAAAAGAAAATAGAAGTAAATTAGTTGTGTTTCAGAACTCGAATTTCAAAAATAGAGTAAACTGTATGATAAAATGATTACGTTCTTCAAATTCTTGGATTTGTTGGATATCTAATTTCAAATTCATGCTTTTGCGTAATCCAATTTCATGGCTAATTTATACATCAAATATTCATCTCATTCTCACCATTTACATGAGAAATGATATCTAAATCCAGAATCGCATATTCTTGCTTCCAAATTGAGCGATGAGAGTAACACACGTATAAATGTAGCATCCATGATCATTTATTTAGCAGTGAATTTGAAATTTATGAATCCGAATTTATGTTTTTTATAGTCTAAAATATATATTACATTCATACATTCCATTCTTACAGTTTATATAGCAAATGGAATACAAATCCAAATTCATGTTCTAAAACCTAACATAAAGATAAAAAAGTTGTAAAAGAGATTACCTTTCTTTTCCACCACCAATTTTGAGCAACTCTCCGTACAAATCCACATCCCACGTAACACCCAATTCTTTCTGCAATTCGCACCATAAAAAATCCCTAAAAAATCACAAAAATAGACAAACGAGAGAGAGAAGAAGATGAAATTTACTTCATTGAACGTATCATTGAACGAAACCCGGTGGCCATCCTTCTCAGTATCAACGAGAACACCATCACAGTCAAAAAGAAGAGCAGAAGGAAGAGCATTCAAAGAAGAAGAAGAAGAAGCCGATGAGGATTTGATCTTGAAAGAAGTGGAGATTTGCTTTGTTCTTGTTGTAGAAGTGAAGAGTGAAGAAGATGGTGGTGAATTCTTTGCAATGAATAAATGGCGGTGGCTGAAAACGGAAGCTTTGGGTTGAACAGTTGGAGAAGATGATGAAGAAGGAAATGCTGGTAATGAAAGAGAGATGGCAGTGGAAGCCATTTTCGGGCTGTGATTTCTGCTTTGAAACAAGCCTAAGAGATTGATAGATTCCGTTGGTTATAATTGGTTGGTGTGCTTTTAAATGTCTCTGTTTCTCGCTCCACTTATCCGCCACAATTTCCCACACAAATCCATATCGGTCTTTCACCGTGAAACCGGGTCGGATCTTATTTTATGATGTCATCGGGACCATAAAAATAGGATTAGAGATAGCAAATCGGTCATTTTGGATTTGATTATAAACGGTTTCGGTTTACTTCTAGTCTATAATGATTTGGGTTGGGTCAACATTTGGATCGGTTGCTTTCAGCCGAATTTTTAAACCGGATAAATTTTTTATACTCATATATAACTTTTTAGTGAGTAGTACAGTAGTTCGCATTCTATCTTTCTTTATTTATTATACTATTTTTTCATTTCAAGTTACCTTCTGTTCGAGTTATTTTTTATTCGAGTGAAATCGATGTCTATTTTGATTCAACTAAAATTTAAGTCGATTTTAATTCTATTAATTTTAAATTTCAGATTAAATTGGAGTAATCATTTTTTCGAGTGGAGTAAATAAATTAAGTCTCGAGTCAAGTTTACCTCCTCTAAATAGGATCCTACAAATGAAATTGAAAAGGAACAATGGCAATAAGGTAAATTAAATGAACTTGAGTGTCACTTTTATAGGTTCCCTGCCCGCCCTTGCCCCTTCCACTGCCTTTGCCCCTGCCCACCATATCTTCCACTTTCCTGTAAATTATTTAACAAAGAGGGAAAAAACAGAGAAAAAAATACAGGCTTAGAAGAATCTTAAACCTTTTAACTTGCCTCTGCTTTTATTTTGTTTTTCCTAAGCTTTCAGAAAATGAGCAGTCCAAATCCTGATTAACTTTACCATTCATTTTTATGGCTGCTTCAAGCCTTTCACCAGAGCCAAGCCAAGAAGTGTTTTCCTGGCTCAAGTCACTGCCTTTAGCTCCAGAGTACAAGCCTTTAGCTCGTGCAGCTGCTAACATTAGCCTCGATTCGAACCCGAACCCACATTCACTACCCGCCAACAGTAGATCGGGTTTTGCCCCAGGAAACAAAGGCCTGTTTTGAAATCGGTGTGGCAGAGTGGGGAGTACTATACTCTCCAAGAATTCGAAGCGAAAGCAAGGAATTTCGAGAGGAATTACTTGAAAAGGTACATCAAAAAGGGTTCCCTTTCGGCTTTGGAAGTGGAAACCCTTTTTTGGAAGGCGAAGGTTGACCAACCCTTTTCCGTTGAGTATGCAAACGACATGCCTGGTTCGGCTTTCGTGCCGTTGGGATCGAAGAAGAGCACCGACGGAGGGAGGGAAGCAGGGGAGAGGGTTACGGTGGGGGAAACGCCGTGGAATATGAGGTGGTTTCGAGGGCGAAAGGGTCGTTGTTGAGGTTCATGAAAGAGGAGATTCCGGGTGTTACTTCCCCTATGGTGTACATTGCAATGTTGTTCAGTTGGTTCGCTTGGCATGTAGAGGATCACGATTTGCATAGCTTGAATTATTTGCATATGGGTGCTGGGAAAACTAGGTACGGTGTTCCCAGGGATGCCGCGGTTGCTTTCGAGGAGGTCGTCAGGGTTGACGGCTATGTAGGGGAGTTCAATCCTCTTAGTGAGTCTATTGAAACTTTCTATGCTCTGTTTCTTAGTATGCTACTGGAGGACATTTTAAGTACTTTCGTTGACTTTGCATAAGTGTATGCCCATATGAGAGTATAAGTGAGAGATATGTTGTGGTAAGCTATTCAGCTTCTATTTGGAAAAAAATCTGATTCAACTTGGTCGGTGGTCATTATCGAGTCAAGCTCAAGCTTGAGTAGCTCCAGGCTCCAACTATCAATAGTTGACTCATAAGCACACTTCTTGACTCGAATGGGTCAGGATTCTGAATGAGTTTTTTTTTTTAAATTAGTAAGCATGAGATTTGAGTTTACTTTTAAATTGTAATCGATTCGAGCCTAATCGAATGAGCTCAAGCAGTTCTACTTTTATCTTGAATCAAGATATAAAAGTGAAACTCCGTCCAGCTTGAGTTAGCCCTGAATTTTGTTTTGGTGTCTAGTGAACTATTATTTTGTCTTTGTTTCTTGTTAGCTAATGAAGTCCATGCGAAATACTTTTGTTGACTTCAAGCGAATGAATTTTCGGTTTACTTGCCATTTTAGATCAATTCAATTTTATTCCATGAAGTTTCTATGCTTTAGGTTAAACTATAAAAGCAATTCAAGCTTTCATATTTAAGTATCGATTATGATTATGATAATGTAACTTTTCTTGCTTTAGTTACGTTTTCTACACTTGGTGAGAAGACCACGGTGATGTCTCCCGAAGTATTTGTTCGTGCTGGAATTCCATGCTGCAGGTGATTTTAGTCCTCCATGCATTTCATTATTCTCTCATTCTACGAGAAACTGTTTCAATTCCATTTTTGCTCTTTCAATTTAGATTTATGCCCCGTCCTCTCCCTATCTCAGCAAAGGTGATATACAAAAAATTTCCTGAAATATTTCTATAATGAATTCATCATCTTAGAGTCTTATAATGTGATTTAATCATCTTGCTGATGAATGGTTATCTGTCTCTTATAATATTATTATTCTGAAATCAGGTTAGTGCAAAATTCTGGGGAGTTTGTTGTCACTTTCCCAAGAGCCTACCATTCAGGGTTCAGCCATGGTGAGACCATTGAATATTTATTAGTAAACTATCAGAGGAGGGAGCTTATTTCATCCATATGTTTTTTATTAGGATTTAATCTTGGAGAGGCAGCTAATATTGCAACTCCAGAATGGTTGAGAGTGGTCCAAGATGCTGCTATTCGAAGAGCTTCAATTAATTACCCTCCAATGGTCTCTCATTTTCAGTTACTTTATGATCTTGCTCTTGAGTTATGTTCAAGGTATGACTCACTGCTATGCAGTATGATTCCCTCCAATTCATTGGTTTCTTATTTTCTTGATTGATTCTGCCTTCTCAAACTTGGGTATGAGATTTGGATATGGGTATATATATCTGACATGGGCATGTTTAATTTTTTTTTTCAAGTTTCCCCATGTATTTTGAGGGCCATATCCCAATACTGATGTGCAGATATGTGTCAGACACTGGTATTTTAAGAAAATGAAAAATCGGTGCAACATACATGTGATTGGAATAATATCCTGCTTTTCCCTTCTCTTTAATTCCTTGGACTCGGGTTCAGTTGCCGGAGACTGGTTGATGTAAAACAAATAACCTGGAAAATGATTTTCTGAAGTCTGGATCTTATAAACTCAGAATTCTCAATATGAAAAACTTCAGCAGTCAAAACCTAGCATCCAATTGCAATAAAACTTAGACTTTCTTCCAAAACTTGGAAAAATGTTCTCTATCATCGGTATCTTTGGCTTTTTGCAAGTTTTTCCTAGTAATATTTATATTTAGAGGGTCACATCATCATGCCATTGTTTGCTTGAAATCTCCTACATGCAGCAAACTTTGGTATATTAGAATGTTGAAGACTCAAATAAACATTCTTTCTGCACTTCTATTTCTCGATATTATCAGGTTTCATATGATTTAAAGGACAAAAGTTGTAAATTTTACTGGCATGTGCGACACTTTTACCGAAAGTTGTTTGTAGGGTGCTCACCGGTGCTGAACTAATTAATTGAAGAGCAATAACTTATATTGTGTATCTTCTCCTCATTTTTGTTAGGTTTCTCCTTGCAGGGTACCTACGGACATCAATGCTAAACCAAAGAGTTCACGTCTCAAGGATAAGAAAAAAAGTGAAGGAGAAACCTTAGTTAAAGAATTATTTGTGTAGAATCTTATGCTGAACAATGACCTACTTCATATTCTTGGAAAAGGATCTTCTGTGGTATTACTCCCTAAAAGTTTATGCCGCTACAAGGAAGCAATGAAATCACCCGACGCCTTAGCTTCCAATGAGATATTGCTACATGGGAATGAAGAAATCAAGGGAATAAAAGGCTTCTATTCAGTGAAAGGAAAAATTGTTTCCATGCATGAAGTCAACCGAGATTCTTCTTTTAGGGGAACTGATTACCTATGTAGAGTGCCATCACAGGCCTTAAACACGAGCATAGAAAAAGAAAGCACTGACCGTGGTGATACCTTGTCGGATCAAAAACTATTTACATGCGTCACATGCGGAATATTATGCTTTAATTGCATTGATGTTCTTCAACCAACTGAACAAGCAGCTAGATACCTCATGTCGGCTGATTGTAGCTTTTTCAATGATTGGACCGTTGGTTCTGGAGTAACACGTGAGAAGTTCACTGCTGCTCATGGAAATGCACTCACTTTGGAGCAAAACCCTTCTATGAGTAGGTTATGCATGGAAATTTTCTTTTATTAGTTAATCCTTCTTGGTTCCATTTTGTGTTTAATGTATTCCTTGTGCTTGTGGGCTATGTTACTGGGACTCGGGTGTCAGCGTTAGATATATGGGTATGTGTTTGAAACTGGTATTGCCAAAATTTTCCAAGTTTTTCCAAGTAGAATAGTCTCAAACTCAGTTGTGAGTGTAGGATGCAAGTATGTATATGCCATTTTATGTTACTTAGATTTGGGTGCGAGTGTAGGATACATGTATGTATCTGACATGGGCATGTTCAATTTTTTTCTTCTAATTTTTATATATCATATGGAGGAACCTCGGAGGGTCATTTTCCCCCTACCCATGTTAGACATGGGTGTCGGGCAGGTGCTTAAAGAAAAAGGAATAGTTGAAACAACATAGCTTGATAATATTCTTGTGTATATTGTATAGTTTTAGATTTCTCATCGAAGCTTTTCATAACTAAAATTTTTAACTGAATAGTGTTCTGTTATTTCTTTTGCCAAAAATTTATTCTACATTCTGATTTCCCCTCAAATTCATTTATTTGTTCTGAACACATCATGGGCTTTTGTTTTACCTCAATATAGGGGGAGGAATAGAAGTGCTCCAAATGTATACGATGTACCTGTTCAGTCCGTTGAGTGCAAATTTCAGACAGTGAATCAAAGTAACCAAGTTGCAGAAGATACTGAAGAAAGGTTAAATACTTCTGCTCTTGGTTTATTAGCTTCAACATACGGAAATTCATCCGATTCTGAAGATAATAATGTTGAACAATATGCTACTGCCACTGGTGCCGAGACAAATCCAGCAGACACTTCACCGAGAAGAAAACTTAAGCATAATGATTCCAGTTTCTCTCCTGGCGCTGCAAATGGGAGTCATACTCTCTCATTATCAAGACTTAATTCTGAGGATGAAGCTCCAGTCCATGTTACTGATTCCAATCCCGAACCTGGATTTAAGAGTGTTGATTACAAGTATAGAAGCCCTCAAACATTGGACCATTCTGTTGAGTTTGAAACCGATAACCTTGCTTCTGGTAGATCAAATGGTTTGGGGGATAAATGTAGTGATCCAACCACAAAATCTCATGAGAAAATGAGGTCCAACAAGGCCTTTGCACGAACAGAAGATGCAGATATTCCATTTGCTCCAAAGTGTGACGAAGATTCTTCTCGGATGCACGTTTTCTGTCTCGAGCATGCTGTGGAAGTAGAACAGCAACTTCGTCAAATAGGAGGAGCGCATGTATTTCTCCTTTGCCAGTCAGGTAGATTTGGGCAGACATTATACACGAATGAATATTTTCACATAAATTTAGATTTCTGTTCTTCTGTCTTCCTGGAAAGAAGAGAAAAATTGTGAGATTCCATTTTCTGTAATGTACCTTCCCCTATGTTTCCGGTTACTGTTTATTATTTGCGTCTTCGAGAAAACTAATCATTGGTTTTACCCGATGCTTGTTTATTCCCTCTCTGGCTATTTAACGATTCTCTGTAAAACAATGCAGAATACCCCAGGATAGAAGTAGAAGCAAAGTTGGTTGCTGAAGAATTGGGAATCGATTATCTCTGGAACAAAATCTTATTTGGGAATGCTACCAAGGACGATGAGGTGAGGATCCGGTTTGCTCTTGATAGTGAGGATTCTATACCTGGAAATGGAGAGTGGGCGGTAAAGCTAGGAATCAACTTATTTTACAGTTCCAATCTCAGCCGCTCCATGCTGTACAGTAAACAGATGCCATACAATTGTGTTATATATAGTGCATTTGGCCGTAATTCTCCTACTAGCTCACCGAAGAAGTTGAATGTGTATGGAAGGGGGTCTCGGAAGCTGAAAAAAGTAGTGGCTGGGAAATGGTGTGGTAAAGTTTGGATGTCGAATCAGGTTCATCCATTCTTGACAGAAAGGGATCCTGAAGAACAAGAACAAGAAAATAGCTTCCATGCTTGGGCAACTTCGGATGAAAATCTTGGCCGAAAACCAGAAAATATTCGAAAAGCAGGAATTCCCAAGGTGGCTAAAAAGTTGAGTAGGAAGAGAAAAACAAGGGCAGGGATTGCACCAAGCAAGAAAGCAAAATGCATCGAGCCAGAGGGTGTAGTTTCGGATGATTCATCGGATGTAGTTCCTTTTGATTCATTGAAGGGTAATTCTCAACAACAACATAGGAGGGTTCCTAGAAGTCAGCTAACCAAGTTTATCGAGAAGGAAGATGCAGGTTCCTCAGATTCTTCGGATGATAGTTCTCTTCAGCAGCTTAGGAGGATTCTGAAAAGTAAGCATGCCAAAATTCTCGAGAGGGAAGATGAAGTTTCCGATGACTCACCGGATGATACTTCTCTGCAGCAGCTTAAGAAAACTCCGAGAAGGCGGCAAGGGAATTTTATTGAAAGTGAGGATGCAGTTTCATATGATTCATCAGAGGAGAATTACAGCCAACTGAATAGTAGTAGTCTTAGAAGCAGAAAAAAGAAAGCCCCAACACCACGTCAAATAAAAAAAGAAGCCCCTCTGGTTGTGAAACAAGGGAAACGCCAGACAACAAAACAAGTAGTCTCTCAGCAAAACAAACAGGAGACTCCTCGAAATCACAACACCAAAATCAAGCAAAGTGCTAGACAGGACAATTCATATGGTGAAGATGAGGTAGGTGGACCAAGCACACGAAGAAAGCAGGGTTAGGATTTGGCCCATTGTTGCCATTCAGAAAACTGTTAATCATGTATTGTCATGGGGTTTCATTATGCCCATTCCTTCACTTGCAAAACTGAGATTCTCCCCTCCTTTTTCATCATTTTATTCGGCCTAGCTTGGTATTATCCAACTTGGAATATGTATTAGAGTTGATCATAAGAAACATCAATTTTACCTTTGTGTGGATAAATCCGTAAGATCTAATGAGGTAACACAGATATTTTATTATAATAAAAATTTACATTCCACCACCAATGGGTTTTGATTGAGCCTGTAATTTAACTCAACCGTGACTCATAAGTTGGAAAAAGGAAAAAGAAGAAGAAAGCCATGATTACTGAGGATTTAGCTCTCCATTGCGCTGGTAATCCAGGCCATTATTAAATTTAATAAGCCAAATTGCCATCATCCCAATGCAGCCTTAAACTCCAACACAGCAAAACCATTTACTCTGAAAGGAGAAATACATGTATATATATAAGAGTTGAAAAAACCAAGTGGTCGGGTCCATAAATGATTAATGTGTACCTTGGGAGAAGGAGGAGATGGGGGAATGTCAGTTTTCTTAGAGGAAGCAGAAGACATGACATTGACAGCATTGCCTCTGGTTTTCTTCTCATCTCTGGCGTTGTTGAATATAACTGTAAACCCTTCAGCTGTGGCTGGATTGTTTACATCCCACTCTCCAAATTTAGGCAATGGTTTCCCTCTTTGCTGTGGCTGCAATTCCCATGCACATTAACAAAAACATCTACCTTTACACATATAAATATAAAAGAGGAATGAGAAATTACCGCCATGACTGGAAGATGATAACAGGGATGGAGATTTGGAGAGGGAAAAAACAGAGAAAACCTCAGAGAATGAGATGAAACAAAAGCACAAGAAACGTGGGGTGGTTAAATAAAAGAGATTAAACAGGAATGTTTGTTAATTTTGTCTTCAACAACCAATTTGTTAATAGTAGCCTTTCCCACTCTCGTTTTTTACGCTCTAATCTAATCTTAATATTCCCTGCACGCCATAATACAACAAATTCAAATTTGGATTTTGATTCAATTAAAAATAAACCACACTATCTTTTAAATGATTATGTTAATTCAAATTTGGATTTTTTATTAATTCCCAGATCATCTTAAAAAAGACTTTTAAATTTAAACGTTATCTAGAAGGATGAAATTTAAATAACAAAATTAATTTTAGCTCTATTAGTTCAAATTCCCACATATATTTTTGATCAATTTTTAAAATTCTAACTTGTACAGATACATACCAATATCTGAACACTAGATATAAAACTATCATTATTGGATGTTTGAATGCTTAACCAGATTTTAGGCTTGGGCGACAACTATCAGAAAGCTTCATATTTGCAACATTTTTTATGTTCTTGAGAGCAATAACCTCGAATGCAATAGATGTCAATTCGTTCGATAATAGAAAGTCATCCTAATCACCGAGACGAATATAAACTAATCTTTTTAACAAGCCATTATATTCATCTCCAGTTATAATTTTTTTGTCCTCTCAGTTCTTTAGGATTTTACCCTAAGTAATGCGTTATAATTTTTCATTACTCATCTAAGCAAAGCACATGCCTGCAGCCCACTTTCAACAAAGAGAAACTACAACTGAGTTCCCAAATGCACATAAAAAGGATAGAGCATCACAATTTTAGATTGAGCACAAATCATAAATATTATAAAATTTTAAAAATTAATTTATAAAAAATAAGAAAATTGAAAGCAGTGTATGAACATTAAAATGTTTAAGGTGGGTATGAGCCTATTTTTCATTACATTTGGACCCCAATTGATCACATCAAAAGCTATGTTTCTGGTGCCTATATTAGTATTCCAGTGTAATCGACCGTGTCATTCTCTAAGCGTTGTACAAAATTGATATACATTCTTGTTCTCTTCATCCTTAAAAACCTTGTTCCACATACATAGCTAGATCCCAGGCCAAAGCCACAAAAAAATTTATTTTTTCGGAACATAAAATTGTGCTTACATTTCGAATCCCTCTTGGCAATAACGGCTGATCTTAGAATAGTTTGTAAGACATTTTGGAATATAAATATCAAGATAAACGATGTTAGATTGAAGTACCCGTGCTTCATAGGTAATTGGATGTAGTTTAATATACGAGGATGTTGTCGTCTGTTCTGTTCCATCGGTTAGTGGTTATTCTTTTAAATTTGGTTAGAGGTTAATTCATTTTGAAACCAATTAATTAACTTAATGATATTTAATATTTAATAATTTATATATAAGGATAATAGTACAAATACCCCATGTACTTTGTCAAATTTGTTAATGTGGTGTCTAAAGTTTGTAAATGTCCAATATGCCCTTTGTAATTTTTTCCGTCATTCAAAATGCCTCCCAAAACTAACAGTGTTAAATGATGACATGACAGAGACAATGCACTCTCTCATATTGCCACGTGAATTTTTTTCAAAAAAAAATAAAGGCATGGTTATAAGTCTACTTTTTTTATGACAAAAAGAAAAATACAAAGCATGGTTAATATTTTACCATTATTTTTTTTTCTTTACTTTTTCCTTCCGCTATTCTTATCCCCTCAAGAAGACAATCTTTTTTCATACCGATGTTACTGTTGTCATTGATTTCTCCCACGTGTTTCCTTCCATTTTATTGCTCGTAGGATACCCCCATTTAAGAGGACCTTTAAATATTGTTACAACCATTTGAGTTTGTCAAAGATAACTTCACTAGGGTTATGACAGCCATCGGTTTCAACGCGCCTCACGCGCCAAAAGCTTTCTCCCACCCAAAGCTCCCCGGGCCTCAGACAACTATTTTGTTCTACCGGAGCCGGCTTTTTTGTGTGGTCACTGCATGGAGGACTCCGTCGCCGTCAGAGGGCCATCAGATCGCTGGAATCTTAGGGGTCGAGGTTGACTGTTGGTTTGCTCGGAGGTTTCTTGACGGTGGAGAAGCGAGGGCGAGGAGCAGGCAGGTTGCGAACGTATGTGGCTCCCGTGGCAGGACCCCAACGGCGGTTGCTATCGTTAAATCTGCGGATGCAGGCCTTTTGGCTGGACTTCTGGCAGCCGTGCATCGGAGGCGATGTCCCCACCTAAGCCCCCTGCGCCTCCATCTGATCCTTCGCTGTTACGCGTTCCGGCAAAATATGGAGTTAACCTGCGAATGCTTTGACCCTGGTGGACTGATGGTTGAGTGGCCAGCAGGACGGTGGATCTCATCCTCGAGTCCTTGCTTTCTTCGGCCTTTTCCTTCCGGAAACCGCAAGCCCCCTGCGAGAGCCTCTTTCCTGAACTGTTATTGCCCGCGGCGACAGTTAGGGGAGGTATGGAAATTCGAAGTATTTGTGTTGCTGCAGGGGAGCGCCACCGGAATAAGGATGCTGCCGGTCCAACGCCTTATCTCCCCGTCCCCGGAAAATGGCACGGTTGCCAACGCATCCGTACCGAGCCTGGGTAAACCTGCAAGCTTGGAGGACACTTCTCCCCTCCTAGAGCCAATCCACGCTGAACAGGATCGACCTTGGGATTTGGCGGGACCCACCCTTTTTTCTTTCTGGAATGAAATTGCCATTTTTAGGGAAACATCCCTGATGTCTTGGAATGAGAGCATGGATCTGATTTCCTTAATCGCTACGAAGGAATTTCTACTTTCATCTCTTTCTCTCTCTGCAGCAATGGAAAAAGTCAACTTTGGTGGGAATACTGGAGAACCTTGATCCTCCTGTGACATAAGGTTGAAATGGGATCCGGGTGGTTCCCTCTTGAGTTCTAGAATTCGGTTGTTTAAAGTTTTCTACCGGATTATTGTTGTTCCTTTTTCGACGATCGACCAGGGGCCTTATTTGGGTCGAAAATCTCTCGTAGTGTTGCTTGGTCTTAGCGAGCTTGAAGCTCTCACGTGTTTTGTGATTGTTCTCGGTGTCGTTTATGTGCTTTGGAAGGTTTTGGGCTTGTTTACATTCAGTCGTCTTTGTTGGTGGTTTACTGAAGCTTGTGCCTTGACAAGGACTGGTCTTCGCAGATCGGAAGCCTGCCTCTGGATAGAGCTCTCAGGCGCTGCTCCGGTGAGGTTCCCTCCTTCGGAGATGAGGATGTTATTTTCGGGCCTAAGTAATTATTCCTGCCGGCATATTGTTCTTGCCAATAGAACCTTCTGTATCGACGTTGGTTTTGGCTGTCTCTGCAATCTTAGCTTGGGTGTTGTGGTTTCGGACACGAGATCCTTTGTGAGGTTTAGCATGTTTTTTGTTTGTGGATGTTATTTTCTGACTGTCTGGTTAATTTTATTGTCAGTCTTCCTTTGTTTCGTTTGACGATTACCTTTGGCGGTTTCTAGCTTTGTTGTCAAAGGTGAATCGTTTTCTTTGTATGTTTGTCCCGTTTAATTTATGGAAGTTCTATTTGATCAAAAAAAACCATTTGAGTTTAAACATAAAAAATAAAAATAAATCAAAATTTTCACGAAAACCAAGAGTAAAGAAAATAACAGAAAAAATCACAAAAGTAATTGAAAATGAACAAAACTTGACCTCAATTAACCATCAGTCATCAATCAATAAAACAATAACTAAAGCCACAATCCAATAACTAAAAAAGAAATTTAATCCAAATCTACATGAACAACATATTAAGATGTATACCCCTATACTACCATTACATTGTTTGAGCCTTCTTCAATTTTTATAAAAGGATAAACTACATAAATAATTACTAAATTTTACTTGCAGACCTATTTTAATCACTTAACTTTTAAAATATGCAATTTACTTATTTAACTTTACACATTAAACATATTTGGTCACTCTTCCGTTAACTTAGTAATGCCGTTATCACGTGAATTATTTTTATTATGACCAATAAATTTATTAATATGTAATTATAAATATAATTTAAAATAAAAAATCTAAAATAGCCCAATCCCTTCCAAGTCCAACCCCTAATCCCTTCTCAATCTTATCGACATTATCTGCTACCACGCAGAAGGCAGCAACACTTCTGCCTCAATCTTCTCTGTCAAAATCCTCTATAGCGTTTTCTACTCTACCGTCGTCGGTGGTCGAAACAACGTTTACCCTTCCGTATAAGCTTGACAGTTGATCGATCCGTCCGACTTCAAAGATGGAGCTTATCGTTCAAACCATAAACTGAACTGAAAGAATGCCAAAAAAAACGTTCCCTTTTAATTTTGAATACCTAAACCCCCCTTAACAACATCTTGTTTCAAGAATCGAAGCAACTAATTTATCACCCCCAACAACCCATAAATAATCGAGGAATTTCGAAATGATTTTCTTCGATCTATTTTGAAGAAGACTCAAATCTCATTTCAGTTTATCAATGATGCTCCATAGGTGGATTCCGTTTTTACTATGAAAAATTTTATAGAATATTGATGGTTTTTGTGTACATTGAAAAACAACGAATTGTATTTTGATTATTTGGACTTTAATTTTGTTGCAGTAGAACTGGAGATTGAAGCAATGCTAATTTGAGAGGGAAATGAGGATGGCAGTCAGACAGTGGTGATGATCCCTGGAAGGTGGTGATCCAGAGACGCTATTGGTGGAGCAATGAGGGTTCACGATTTATGGGTCGGCTATTTCTGGTTTCCTAAGTTGATGGTGGAGATGCGATGGTTTGTGATTTGTGGAGCAAGTAAGGATGGCAGTCGGTTAGTAGCGATGCTAATTTTAAAACTCAATGGCGTCAATGATCAGAGGTGGAGAACACGATAGCCGGTCACAATAAGTGGGGATTGGTATCTGGGCAAATGGGGGTTTTAATTTTAAATCATATTTATAATTAAATATTAATAAATTTATTATATCATAATAAAATAATTCACATCATAAACACGTTATCAAGTTAACGGAAGAGTGACCAAATATATTCAATGTGTAAAGTTGAATGAGTAAATTGTATGTTTTAAAAGTTAAGTGACCAAAATAGATTTACGAGCAAAGTTGAGTGATGATTTATGTAGTTTACCCTTTATAAAAATAGAAAATCCTAATAAAACCTGCAAAAAAAACAAAAATTTAATCAAATCTCAAATTTTGATTTAATTCATCAAAGAAATGCTACATTATAAATACTCAAATATAACCTAAATGGCGAAAACTTAGACAAATATGTAAAACTAGCTACACAAATAAAATTTGAGTTGATTCAATAGTATATTCAGAAATTGAATCTTCAACATCTCTTTTCACTTAAATTCACTCATGCCCAAAAGAAAGAGGCAAAACAATTTAAAACTTACAAATTTAAGAAATTAACTTACCAAATTTTAAGATTCAAATAAAGTGTAGACAGAAATCTCGATTACTCACCTTGTTGTCCGACTTTCAACAAAAAAAACTAACAAATAAAATCTTGAGTTGATTTAAAAATTAGAACAGAGTACGAATAAAGAAAAAAACAAAAAAATGTAAAGGAAACAATGGCCGGCGGGGAGAGAAATCGACGATGGCTGAGGAAAATGTTATCTTAACTCAACGGTGGGAAGAGTATTCGACAACGATGGCAGAGAAGAACAAACGAAGAAAAAAACTTAAAAAAGAAGAAGATTAAATTGTTTCCATGCCCTTTATTTTATCTAGTGTTTATTTTTTTGTCATAAAAAAGAAAAAGGACAAATTATTTTACATCCCTTTTATTTTAAGTTTTTTTTTTGTAAAAAAATGCCACATAGCAACATAAGAATCTGACATGTGTCTCTGCTTTGTTATTATTTAACGGTGCTAATCTCAAGCGGTATTTTGAAAACGGAAGAAAACTACAGAGGCACATTGAACATTTACAAATTTTAGACACTACATTGACAAATTTGACAAAGTACATGGGGCATTTGTGCCATTATCCCTATATGTATGGGCGGTGGAAACATGTTCTCTAGTTTTAGAGTTTAGAAACCCGATTTATGATTTAAGGATTTAATTGTGTGTTTTTAGAATTTAGGGTTTATGGTGAAAATTTAGTGTTTAAGGTTAGAATTTAGGGTTTAGAGGTTAGAGTAATATGGTTAGAGATTTAAGTTTTAACCTATTAACAACAAACCATTTCATTTTCATCGCTGGTGCATAAAATATTTTCCCTTAATTTATAATCTTTCTAACATTTCAAGATCCAACTAAATTTTAATTCAAAAGAAAAAAATACTTCAGTTAATCTAATATAATTAAAGAAAAATACATACCTAAGACTTATAATAAAATTCAATTAATTCAAAATCGGCCGAGATAATTTAACTTTATTCGGTTCAATTGATAATTTTGGAACAAATTTTAATTCAATAAGATTAACGATTAAAGAAAAAAATCAGTTAATTTGATCACACGTATGTATTCGATTCAGATTTTTTTTTGAAGATTATACGATACAGATGGTTATAAAAAATCAGTTTAATACTTTAATTTGATTTGATAACACGTATGTACTGATTACACGTCAGAAAAAAAAGCGCAATATTTCCATTGTGCATATGATTATAGCTCCTTATGTTCTGTTTTGCTCCTCTCCCAAGCAAACTCTAATAAGAGCAAAAGAAGCATAACTCGTTTCTTTCCAACTCAGTACCTCACTCGATCGGCTCACCTATGGACGCTCAAGACGGAAATCAGCAGTCACAGCAACTCATTCTCGGTCACAACGTCTTCCTCCTCAAGCACCCAGATGTTGCTGACATCGACAAGGTCCGCCTCAAGGACGAGGTCCTCAACGCTGTCAGATCCAATGGTAACTCACCCGATTTTTCTCTCCTCTTTTTTCGAGTCAATTATTCCGGTTCAACCCTAACACCAATGTTTCGCGTGTTTTCTTCATGGTTGTGGCGGTTGTAGATATGACTCCATATTATGAAACCCTAGTTGCTGATGAAGTGGTGGAGCTGGATCACAGCGTTTTGGACTCGATGCGTGCCAAGAATGAAGAAGAGATCAAGAAGCTCGACGAGAAGTGAGATTTTATTTAGTTTTCTTCGAATTTGATTCTTCTGTTTGCTTACTGAATACTTAAGATTGATTGGAAATTTATCATAGTTTTTTAGGTTTTCTGGTTTAATTGTTATTCGGGAGTATTAGATTTTAGGTTTTTGGCTCACACTTTCCGTGTCTGATAATGATAATATAATGTAGAGTTTTAGCCTAAAGAAAGTTAGGAGAAGGAGATTAATTCTGAATGAATTAGTGTTTTCAAGAATTGAGATTTTAATTATAGTATTGCGGGGGATTGGATTTCAGTTTTATTTTCTTGCCATTGATTGAACATTTTTTGTTCAAGGACTGTTAGGTTGAGAGGTGCTTTATGGTTATGGTTTCTTGTTTGGAGTGAAAACATTTACGAGAATAATGTCCTCTATGAGATGCTGAAATGATTCATGCCGTTAATAGAATATCACCGAGTTAAATAGACATGAATTGAATGTTCATCTTTTAACACAAAGAAAACTTATGTTACTCGAACTTGGGTATGAGATGAGTCCAATATGTGTTTATTAAGTTAATGTACCTTCCAAGATCATAACTCGTTTTCAATTGCTGGAGAGTTGTGGTTCTGACTCTTTATTTTGTTTGAAATACTCGTGTCCAACACGTATTCAGATTTGAGTTTGACTGAGAATATGATTCTCTAAGATCCCTTCAAATACATAGAAACACTTGGGGAAACAATGAATGTACCGGTGTAGAACATATACATGAATCAGACACATCCGAGTCCCAAGTCACTTAGATAATAGGTTTTGGATAAATGATGTTGTTAATTAGATAACCAAAAATATATAATCAACTAAATCTCAGCAGTTTTTCAACACTCCGATCCCCTCTTTAAAAAGGAAAGAAACAGTTCTGGATGACAGATGAATTGTTCTTGTTGTTGGCTTTTAATTATCTTTAACCGAAGTCTGTCTTTTGGCATTGTAGGATTGCTGATGCTGAAGAAAACTTGGGTGAAAGTGAAGTTCGAGAAGCTCATTTAGCTAAATCCTTATATTACATTCGGATAGGTGAAAAGGTAATATTAATTGTAGTTTATTGCTCTTAAAGGTGATGTCTGCTTGTATAGTTACACTTGAGTGCTATATTTTTCATCTTGACTTATACCCATCTCAAATCTAGGAGAAAGCTTTGGGGCAATTGAAGGTGACGGAAACCAAGACGGTTGCCGTCGGGCAAAAGATGGACTTGGTGTTCTATACATTGCAGATTGGTTTTTTCTACATGGATTTTGATCTTATTTCCAAAAGTATTGATAAAGCGAAAAAGTTCGTAATCTTATTGATTAATAATATCCATTAATTTCAACTTTTTCTGAACTTGAGATATATGTCTTTAAACTTGTTGTTGCTCCTATTTTGATGCCAGTTTATTTGAAGAAGGTGGCGATTGGGAGAGGAAGAACCGTTTGAAGGTGTATGAAGGCTTATATTGCATGGCCACTCGGAATTTTAAGAAGGCAACCGATCTATTTTTGCATTCCATTTCAACCTTCACGACTTACGAGCTTTTCCCTTACGAAACATTCATATTTTACACTGTGCTTACAAGCATCATATCGTTGGATAGAGTTTCCCTTAAACAAAAGGTATTTTCTTCTAAGTTTTGTCTCAAAATTGTTGTCTTATGACCAGGCAGAGTTACCGATGGCTAAATGTTATAGGTCATTGATGCTCCGGAGATCTTGACTGTCATCGGAAAAATACCACATCTTTCAGAATTTTTAAACTCCCTTTATGAGTGTCGGTACAAATCATTCTTCTTAGCATTTGGTATGTATTGCTATGGAATTGTCACTTTGTTGCAATATCCATGCTAGTCCCACTGCTTTCTTAACATTTGATAAAAGCTACAATTTCTTTCACTGATCAATTTGTTTTGAATTATATATCAGCTGGCCTGACGGAGCAGATAAAATTGGACCGTTATTTGCATCCACATTTTCGGTTTTACATGAGGGAGGTCAGAACTGTTGTTTATTCTCAATTTCTCGAATCCTACAAGAGTGTTACCATTGAAGCCATGGCAAAGGCTTTTGGAGTGTCAGTTGAATTCATTGATCTGTAAGTGATTACATCCAATGATCGTGTTATTCAGTTTTATACACTTTTGTTTTCCATTTCTTATAATTGCTGTTCAAATGTATCTTACTTTGAAGCTTCAATTTTCTTTAAATTCTCGTGTACAACACCCGTCCCATGCATATCTAGACATGGGCATTTGGTTTGTCCCGTGCTTGAGTATTGCATTGCCTGCCCTGGGCATGATTGTTTTGTTTCTCTTCATGATTCCAGGGAGCTATCGCGTTTTATTGCAGCAGGAAAGCTTCACTGCAAGATCGACAAGGTTGCCGGTGTTCTCGAAACTAACCGCCCCGATGCGAAGAATGCTCTCTACCAGGCAACCATTAAACAAGGAGACTTCTTATTGAATCGTATCCAGAAGTTGTCTCGTGTTATCGATCTATGAATCAGTTAAGCATTTCTTATGAATTAGAAATGGATAACCAACATTTGAAGTTTGGAAGAGATATGGGAACTTATATCTGTGCCTTTTTCATGTTTCATGTATCATGATTTCCGATACACATTCATTTCTTTCCTCTTTCTCTTGGTTCCTTTTAGGCCAATGAATGTTATGCTACTGAAGTTACCAAAGTTTCAAGTTAGGTGTGTTTTCTGTTGTGTTCTTATTCTATCTCCGATGATTCAGGCTATAGACGAGTTTGATTCGAGATTAAAAATCGATCCGGGTTCACTCAATTAGGTTATTAGTGAAAAAATAAGCTTGATTTTGATGTCCTATCCTATTATTTTGGGATTAATTATTAATAAAGAATTTTCAATTAGGCTCATAAGTAATAAATTGCTCAAATTTGATTGGGTTTTATAGTTTAAGTTGGAGTTCGATTTGCCAGTGATTGAGCTAAATTCGTTTGTATTTTTCTTTACATCCGACTGTTTAAGGAACCTAGATTTTAGATTATTCCCATGATTCAAATACAGTAACCTAAACCAAGGTTTCTGGTTTGTGTTCGGTCTAATTTATATTTACAATTAATTAATTAATTAATTAATTAAAAGCCTATACAAATTAAGTATTCTTAATTAGAGTTGGTAAATTCAACATCAAGATTCAAATGTTAAAATCAATTTTGTTTTGTATTAAAAGCCATTAAAAAGATGACTTTAAGTGTAGACAGTAGTAATTATATTAGTGGACCATTAAGTTTCGGTGGTATATAAATAAACAAAAAAAAAATTGAATTTTAATTTTCCAAGTTTATTTAAGCTGACTTCAGTATTGGTAAAACACAATTAACTAGATTGGATTATGAAAAAAAATTAAATTACTTTTCGGGAAAATATCTTATGTATTGGAGGAGAAATAAATTTTTACAAATGACTTAATTTTTTACTGCTTATAATTTAAATTGTTTAAATTTAAGGACCTAATTTAAATCTTATAGTTTAAATTTAATTTTTTTTACACTTAAAAGGCTAAAACATTAAATCATAAACAAAATTTCTAAAGCCTAAAATTAAAAGACTTATAAAAAAATATTTTCAATACCTATACTCATAATTTAATAGTCACGTTTAAGTCCAAATATGGAATTTTCAGTACTAGTAAAAATGTATACTAAAACTGGATTAATCTCCCAAATAACTCAAACTTAAAACACGATAATTATCCAACCAAAATCCAAATTACTTGCTGGGTAGTAACATTATCTCATTAGACAAGATTGGGGATTTTTTTTTCAACATTTCTTTTTATTTTATTCAAAAAAAAAAATCCAAAGACAAGCCCCCGAAGCCACTAGGTGCAGAAATCCACAAACTTAGCGGTCGTTGTTTCTTCAGCCTTTGCTTTGCATCTTTTTCACTTGGATACCCCAATCTTACTCTCTTTGGCTTCTCAGCCACAACACGTCTTCTTAATTCTACTTTATTATTTTCAAGGTTTCTCTTTTTTTCTCTCCCTCTGTTTCAGCCTTCCTAAATGGTCCCGACAATGAGAAACTAAACACACTGCTGAATTCTTCTTCTTCTTCTTCTTCTTCAATTATTAAGGCCAAAAAGTGGGAACGGAAATGAATGGCATAGCTTCTCGTTTTGATTTCAAAGAGATCCAGGAGAAGGTTTCTCTCCATTTGAGGCCATGGCACCGCTCTTTTCAATTCTGGGTTCGAACTGCTGATATTTATACAGGCTACAAGGTCCCTCTTTTACTCCCTTCTCTCTCTCCGCACACACACTCTCATATGCCCTTTGTTGGGTTTTCTTTATTTATAAATTTGGCTGCAATTTGTTGATGGATAATTATTCGAAAGGTGTTTCAAGTTCGAGTGAGCTTTGTCAAGGATGTTCAAAAACAACATGCAATGTGGGAAAGACAACATGAGCTTGCTGCTGACAAGATTTATGCTATGTGTTCTGAACTTGGTGGGTTCTTCCTTAAGGTACTTATATTCGCCCTTCAGTTTACATTTCCTTTTAGTCTCAGTTGGTGTCCACCCCCCCCCCCCCCCCTGTCTCTTACCTTGATTCAGTGCTACTCATACTCAGGGTGTGGTTATGTTCAGAATTTGCTTAACATTTTCATGTAAGTAGATGTTTCTTGGATGGTCACATCTCCATGCTCATGTCTGAAACTATGTTGGGAAGATGAAGAGTGATGACTTGAGTTTTGCTGTGAAAAACTGTTCAATTCAAATGGGTTTTTTTTTTTTTTACTTTTTGGTTTCTTTACCGTTTGATTATCTTATTGATTGCTTCTTTGTTGATTTTGGCTATTCTTAGCTCTTGGAAAACTATAAAGTCTTCTCTTCTGTGTTCTTTCAGTTCATTCAAGGGATGGTTTTATACATATTTGATTATGTTCCTTTTGCCTCTTGAAACCCTGTTTTACTTGCACATTTTTGTTTTCCCTTGTTCCTCAATTATAGAGTGATAGATGTTGTACATTTGGATTTAGGGTATCTCTAAATTTTATTGAAAATATGTTAATTGCTTGTTGGATGCTCTGTTCCTAGGTTGCTCAAATTATTGGGAAGCCGGACCTAGCCCCAGCTGCATGGGTGAGAAAGCTTGTTACTTTGTGTGATCAAGCCCCTGCAACACCATTTGATGATGTTCAACTTGTTTTAGAGAAGGAGTTGGGTCAAAGTATTGGCGAGATTTTTGAAAAGTTTGAAGTAAATCCTCTTGGTTCAGCTTCAATTGCACAGGTACTACTTTACATTTTTTTACATAGCTCGAAATTCTGAATGAGTGGGCTGGGAAGGGTCTGTGTTCAACTTTGTAGCTTCTTGATGATTAGAACGGATATTTTCATTAAATAAGCTTCACACTTGCCAAAATATGGCGGGCTATTACACAATTAAGCTTTAATGGCATCGTTTTGATAATTTGGTTATTATTATTATTAAGTCATTGGCTTAACTCTTAATTCTTACTGGTAGGATATTGCTTATGAGAATCTTATGGATATACCTAACATATGTTCATCTCTGAATTAGGTTCATCGAGCAAGACTCAAAGGCGATAAGGAAGATGTTGTTGTGAAGGTAAGTCCTGTTGACGATGATATTATAGCCATACATGTCCATGAGGTTATAACTTTTAAGTTTATGGCAGGTGCAACATCCTGGAATCCAAGATCTGATGATGACAGACATCCGTAACTTGCAAGCATTTGCATTGTACATGCAAAAGACAGATATCAAATTTGATCTGTATTCTGTTACCAAGGAAATGGAAAAACAGGTATCAATATTTACACTGCTATTCATTTCAAAGCACATCTATCCCTGTTTTCCAATTTCTTCTGTTTCCAGGTCTTCTTTACTTTTTTTACCTTCTTTCACGTGTTAAGTGATTAATAACAATGGCTATGAGAAAGTTCGATGAATGATGGGTCTGGTTTTTAGTAATAAATAAGGGAGGATCATACTAGAGGGGGAAAATTAATGATCATCCTCGAGGGCTTTTGGAGTTGATTAATCTCATTAATCATTTCGAGTCACCAGAATGCAATTCTATCCTCATGGAATAGCTTATTGACTTAGGCCATTTCAATATTTGGTCAAAGCAAGACCCATCTTCTCTTTTTCCTAATTTTGTTAAACTAATAATTTTTCTCGACTTGGATGAAACTATTATGAGGTGGGATGTCAAGTTAGTACATCTGGTCTATTTGTATATTCCGAATTGTACTTGATTTAGCGAATATCAGCGGTTTTATTCAGTATTACATGATTGTTTTGTTCAGAATCTGCTATCTGATAATAAAGAATTGCAACTTATTCATGTTGGTAAAACTTTTAAGGGAATTTATAATCATTTTAGACAGTTGTTCTCAAGCTATTAAGTTGACTTATGTTTTATTTACTTCTTAGATTATCTAAATTAAGAGAATTCTTCCACATAATTTGCGATTCATTGTTCTTTTTGGATTTTATTAATTGATCCTTTGTGCTATTCAAGATTGGGTATGAATTTGACTTTCTAAGAGAAGCCAATGCTATGGATAGAATTCGCCGTTTCTTATACGAGAACAACAAAAAATCTCCAGTTCAGGTTCCGATGGTGCTCAAGGATTTGGTTACAAGGCAAGTTCTTGTTGTTATCTTCTCATAATGACATATTTGAACCGATAAATCAGTAACTCTGCATCGTGCTTGTAGAGGCTAGTCCTAGGACTAGCTATGTGTTTTGAGTATGCATATGCCATTGCATTTGGGTCTACATGTTTTCTGTTAGGACTTTGCATTGAGGTTTGCATATATAGCATTCGGGTCCACGTGTTGCCTCTTATTTCTAATGGTATCTCCTTAGTGTTTAGCATTTACTGTTATCAGTTACTCCTACTTCTTATGCATGCAATTATCATTTCATCATGATTGTAGCATATCTTACCAATGGTAAGATAGAGATTCAGCCACCACATCTCTTTAACCATCCACCCCTCCTCTTTGCTAAAATAGTATAATAATTCAGTTTGTGTGCTATTCTTAACATATTGTCTTTTCTAGATGGTGGATGCATTTTAAGTTGTTTATCTTGATGAACATATTTTACTGCTTTATTACTGATCCTGGCATTTCTGTAATGTGAAGTTTATCTGTTTAAATAGGAGGGTCTTAGTGATGGAATATATTGATGGAATCCCAATCTTGAATCTCGGTGATGAAATGGCTAAAAGAGGGATAAATCCTGGTGGTAAGATGGCGGCAGTAGCAAAGCAGTAAGCATCTAGACTTCCCAAAAGACTGTAGGGTTATTTTTGTTGTATTCCTTATCTCAAGGGATATTACTTTCCTGCTATTTTTTCATCTTTTTTGTTTAAGGTTGAAATGAAGTAATAAGTTTTCACTTAACCAATATTGCATTTTCTCCAAAATCTTACATCAGACCAATCTTCTTTAGTCCTTCCTTTATCACCCTATGGTCTTTTTGCTTAATATTTTTATTCTCCTTGGTGTTCTGTTATGTTCTCTATTAATACTTTTGACTCTTTATTACTTTGGATTCCTAAGCTATGTTTACTCACTTGGATATTATTGCGGGATATTATCACTTTGGGTTTCTATGAATACTATGATTTTTTTATCACTTTGGGTTTCCTAAGCTATGTTTACTCGAACTTAGGTACGAGTATCATACATGGATATTTTCACTTTTGTCCAAGATTTCCGTATATTAGGAGGGTAGTTAGAGAATCATATCCCCTTTCTCCATATATGCGCCAACATAAACGTGTTTTACTTCAAGAAAAATGAAGAGTCTGAACAACATGGCTCCAGAGTTGTTTGTTCTTCCTCCTCTTCTATCGCTTCTGGTTTCTTGAGTCTATCACTGCTTCGTAAGTTGTTTTTTGCTTAATGTGTTTCTCCCCAACGAAAGTTGCTTAATGTTCTTTAGGTTATCAATGGGGGCTATAAGTCTATCACTTAAGTTTTTTTCTTCCTCCTTTCTAGAAGAGATTATAAGAAATTTTCTGTGCCTATCGAGAAATGGCTCCTGTTTATCCCTTTCACTTCATCTTAGCTTTTTTTAGGGATTAAAATAACAATTTTTGTGAATGCAGGAACATACTTAAGAGTTTAACTCTAGCATATGGACAGATGATCCTGAAGAGTGGTTTCTTCCACGCAGATCCCCATCCCGGGAATATATTGATATGCAAAGGTTCAGAGGCAAGTTGTCTGTTATATTTTTTTTTCTTTTTCTTTTTAATTCTATTATAGCATTTTTTGTCAATTCGTATTTGTATGTAATATTCCATATAGCATACTTGTTTAACCAGTTTACTTTTTGTCCACATGCCAGGTTGCCTTACTGGATTACGGGCAAGTGAAGGACCTGCCGGACCAGCTGCGGCTCGGATATGCTAATTTGGTTCTTGCCATTGCCGATAATGATCCTGTAAAAGCAAAGGAAAGCTATAGGTAAACTTGTGTGTTTTTATTGTGCTTCTGGTAACCTTTCATTACAAAATTCAGTTGGTTGCCATGTTGCTTTGAACATATCAGTTTTAGACACAAATCCCTATACTAACATCTGAATTCAACACTAGCACCCAAGTCCGAGTAACATAGTTAATAATTGCATTGGTTTTGACATAACTATCCTAACAGTTCGCAATTACTAACTGTGTTCTATAATGGTATCTTGTCCTTTCTTAGGGAACTTGGCATAGGTACTGTAAGCAATTGCGTGAACGAGCAACAGGAACTGTTTCGCCTGGCGCAAACAATGTTTGATACGAAACTACCTCCTGGAGTGGCAATGCTGCAACCATTCTCTGAAGATTCTTCAATAAAAAAAATCGGTGTACAGGTAAGGGCTTATGTAAAACAGTTTGATCAACCTCTGACCCCAAAAGCCCGATTTTTGGTTTGATCTTATTGTCTGAACTCTGAATAAACCTACATACAAGTTGTTTTTCTGGGCTATGGCAGTCTTTCCCTGAGGAACTTTTTTCAGTTCTTCGTACCGTACATCTTCTGAGAGGACTTAGTGTTGGTCTTGGAATCAACTACTCGTGTGCAGAACAGTGGAGGCCTATTGCAGAAGAGGCTTTGTATAATGCTGGAAAGTTAAAAGGTATCCTTTTCGAACCCTAAGTTAAAGATGAATAGAGCATTTATATCAATCGCACTTAAGGATGCATTGCTGAGTCTGAATTTATTTTTGTAACTTGCAATATTGAACTGTCTCCCACTATAATGTTCATATTTTAGGTGCGAGTAAGAAGTTGGGTTATTGGAGAAGATGTTTCCGGAGAAATTGATAGGCACTCGAAAGAAAGGTAGGCTTAAATCAGTGTATTGTACCGGTTATTGATTACGAGCTTGTTTGTGAACTGATTAACTGCTTCTTGTTTCGTATGTACGAAACCGGGGTTCTTTTAGGAGATTTTTCTAGAGAGATAGATTGGCACTGAAAGGAAAGGTAGGCTTACACCCATCTAAAATATTAGTTTGGTGTGTACATGTATCTGTGTAGAGAGATTACAAGCAAGTTTATGGACTGATCAACTGTTTTTCTTTTCCGATTTCGAAATTCGATTCATTTGTAAACATGCATTCATTGTTTATGGTCGGAGAATATACATTCATTTGTGGTTTTTATGCACTATTTCTACTCTTTGAATAGTCAAATCCTTGTATCCATATATTCATTTACGTTCCTTTAAAAGCAATGCCCCTTTTTTTTTCTAAAATGGAATAATTATTGAGAGTTAATATTTGATGCGTTTCAAATTTGTTTACACAAACATACCTTTTAAACTCCATAATAAAAATTTTCAATCTCTAAATTTTAAATTAAACTTCTAAGCATTAAATTATAATAGATTGTGGAAAATAAATCTTTTACCGTCGGTGCATGAAATATTTTATTAATTAAACAGAGAAAACACACGTATGGGCAAATGTTTGATATACGCGCAGTGAAAAAAATAATTTTAAACCTTCATTTCATGAATGAATTACGCCTATTTTCACATCTAGAATTTACATATACAAAATATATTACTGTGGTGAATTTATTATTTAGTAGTAGTGAGTTTAATTTTTTAATTTTATTATTAATTTTTTATTATTGAGTTTATATTATATAATTTTATAATTTATATTAGATATTACAATATTAATTCTAATTAATTTTATTGTATATTTATATATTCTAATTATTATATATATATATATATATTTGATGAAAAGAGATGAGTACTATCTCGTGCCTCGTTAAAAATTTACCTAACTTAGATGGAGGAAAAGAGTACACAAGATAGTATTAAAAGGTTCAATTGCAAGAATAAACATGTCAAACAACAAACTAGAACCAAAACGTAAAAACTAAGGAGACAGTACATCCCTAACACCACTATTATCTGCATGGTAAACGCCAAAAACATCATCAGGCGACAATAGATAACGCTGACAAATCGTATCCTCGAAACGTGCTTTTTTAGCCATATTATCCCCAACCACATTCGCTTTCCGAGGCATATGATCAAACTGTACCACCCACGATCGCTGTAACAAGAGACCAATATAAGGGATTATGATGAAGGCCGAGACCCTACCCTTATACCGCTGAATAAATCCAATAACATCCTTACTATCTGAGTCCAAACATAAACGATGTACTCCAATCGACCAAGATGCTAAAAGCCCCTCATAAATACCCCAAAGTTCGGCCTCAACAATCGAGTAAATACCAAGACGACGAGAGTACCCAATCAACTAACGACCACCCTCGTTTTGCACCACACCACCGCACGATGCTTCGCTTGAAGTGCGACACCAAGCCCCATCACAATTCAACTTCGCCCAGCCCGTTGGTGGCTTACCCCAGGTGACCGGAATCCTACTCACATGATTAGGAACAATGTGTTGGCGTTCAACCGAGGTTGCACCGACAACGAAGTCCTGCACCAGTCGTCGACTCAGCTTGATCACTGATTCCCGCGCAATGTCATGAGGGTTGAAGATAAGCTCATTGCGGCGCTTTCAAAGATTCCAAGCCATCGCACTAAACAAAATATCCCACTCAGGCTCATCCCTAGTAAACTTCTTCGGATTGGTTAAGTTAACAAGCAACCACGCCTTGTTACTCAAGCCAAAGAACTCATCAAGCATCTATGGTTTAACTAACAACACCCAAGCTGTATAGGCGGCCGGAAAACGTCTCAAAATGTGATTGATATCTTCCGTACATGCTCCACAAATAGGGCAACTACCCTCACTAGCCATATGTCGTCGGAATCATTCCATGTTCGTCAAAAGCTTCCCATAGAAAATTAACCAAAGGAAAGTCTGAATTCACGACAAACCACAATAGACAACAATACTCTTCTAGACAAATTAAATCGGGCCAAAAACAACCCCTTCCCGAACACAATAGGTCGACCGTACCTGGAATGAGCGGTCTCGAGTAGGCAACCACCCGGGGCCATCAATCAAATGAGGCAACGATAGAGCCTTGAAAGCCGTCAAGCATTGTAGCACCACGTCCTACACCATCCCTTCAAGATCCGCCCACATCCAGTTCCCTTCAGCATCAACAAAATCCGCCACCCTCGCACTATCATTCCAAATCGCAACCCCTAGAAGAAGATGGCTAACAACTGGCTCGACATCTCCCAACCAATTATCATGCCAAAAGCTAACACTACTATTATTGCCTACTTGCTGAACTAAATTCGCGCGCACATCCCCCCACACCATACAAACACCTCGCCACAAACGAGAACAACCATTGCGCAAAACTGGGCCCTCATCCAATGATCGCCACTTATACTTTTCCCACAACAACTGAGTCCACAAATGATCCTGTGAGAGCAAGTGATAAGTAATCTTCATGAGGAATGCCTCATTTTGAACATGCAACTGTTTAAACCCATACCACCCTTGTCCAAGGGCCGACACAAATCAGCCCAATTAACAAGCGCAATTCTATTACGTTCAACTCCATGCCCCCCCCCCCCACCAAAAAAAAAGACGAATGATTTGTTCAATCTTCAAACACAACCCTTTAGGCAGAAAGGTCATCTGCATAGTATATGATGGAATAGCTACTAACACAGCCTTAGCCAAAACAATACGACCCGCGAGAGAAAGCGACTTAGCACTCCACCCTGAGAGTTTATCTTGAACTTTTTAAATCAGATATCGATACGTGGCCGTAGAAACTCGTGTATGCAGGATCGGTACCCCAAGATACTTCTCTAAATCAGCAACCTTAGTAAAACCAAAAGCACTACTAATATGATTCAGCACATCCTCACCTACATTCCTCGAATAATGAATCATGGTCTTGGCGATGCTCACCTTAAGACTCGAGGCCTTACAAAATATGCAACTATTCAGAGGAAGCTTCAGCAAACAAAATCTTGTCGTCTGCAAAAAATAGATGCGACACACCCACACCTGCCCTAGATAACTGAAACGGCTTCCACACCCCTCGACCCACTACTACATGAATAGCTTGACAAAGATGCTCTATGCATAAGACGAAGAGATAAGCAGAAATAGAATCACCTTGTCGTATACCCTGCGAAGGCACAAACGACCGTGTCACAACACCATTCCACAGTTTCTGAGATGAAATCAATGACACACAGTCATAGTTAACTAGCGTAAAGTATGTGGTAACCCAACATCCTCCAACGTATCAACAATAAAATCCCACTCAAGTCGATCATAGGCCTTCTCCAAATCGATCTTGATAGTCATCCAACCCTTTTATCCTTGCTTACGTCGCATCGAATGACTCACCTCATTAAGAATCATAATGTTTTTCGAAATCGACCTACCTAAAATGAAGCTTGTCTGATTGCTTGAAACCCATTCAGAAAGATAAGGCTGGATCCGAGTCACAATCAACTCAGTCATCGCCTTATAAAGCACAGAACACAAACTGATCGGTCGAAATTGATTTAAGAGTCTCGGATTAGGCACCTTGGGTATAAGAACGACAAGCATATGATTTAAGGCTTCTGGAAACTCACCAGTAACAAAGATTGCGCAAATAAAATGGCAAACACTAACGCCCAGTTCTTATGATAAAATAATGCATGAAGTCCATCCACACTAGGGGCCTTCAACGGACTCATCCCAAAAAACACACTCCTAATCTCCCCATCGATTATCGCGTTGTCAAGTGCCTCCCAAACATATCGATGCAGCCGCGGAAACAACCCCCTATACACATAAGCCACCGGTGGATTACCAGTAGTCGTGAACAAAGACCGGAAATAAGCAACTATCATGTCTTTCAACACATTCTGATCAGTTTGTCAAACACCCAAATCATCTCGTATACCCAAGATTGTGTTACGCCGGCGTCGGGCCATCATACTAGTGTGGAAAAATGTGTATTGTGATCTCCCTACATTACCCACCTCGAACGCGATTTTTGAAACCACAAACTTTCTTCTTGTTCAAGAACCGTCTCCATCTCCTCCTTGAGCTTACGTTCCAACTCAACCAGATGAACCGAGTAATGCGCACGCAGTGTACGGTCAATATCTCGCAAATGTGCCATCAACTCCTTCTTTTTACGACCAATGTGCCCAAACACATCTCTATTCCAATTTCCAGCCATCCACCTACACACGAAACCGTTCCAAATTATCTACCAACTCCGCATCATTATCCCAAGTACTCGCTAAAAAATCCTGAAATAAGATGATAGAGAATAATCCCAAGTACTCGCTAAAAAATCCTGAAACAGTTCCAAATTATCTGCCAACTTCGCACGAAATTAAAGAAAGGCTTAAATAAAAATACAAAAACAATGAAAGTAAATAAGATATGACAACACCCCCTTCTACGATCCTGTCTTAGACAAACGTGCATCTGAGTTTGGTACCGCCTAACCCTCTAAGGATCCTACCCTTAGCAACCTAGATGATGGAGAATAATGCCAAATACTCACTATCGTGCAATTGGACACCCACACTTCGAAGTAAGAACAAGGTAAAAATCTTGAACAAAAAAAGAACTCATAAGAGAACATTGAAAGAAATAGTTAAATTGATCTCTGAATGAATTAATTGTACAAAGTAATGAACCTATTTATAGGCTAGTAAAACCCTAATTACAAAGGAAAAAGAGTTTAATTTAATCTAAAAGACTAACTAGATAATAATAAAAAATAATAAAATATTATCTCAGTTAAAAGAGATAAGAATAGTATCTCAATTAAAATAGATAATGATAATGATAATATTATCTTAATTAAAAAGATAAAATAAAATTTAAATAATTGTAAAATTTATCCTAATTAAAAATGTCTGGATCCCATATGAAAACTTGTCGCAAGTCAATTGATATTCTAGCCTTTAAAAAAACTTTAATTTCTTGTCAAAAATGATTATTTTTACCCCTCCTATTATCGTATCACTCCCCCGCTCCTCAGAAAAATTCGTCCTCGAATCTAAATTGTAAAAAGGAGAACGATCATCAATAGTCATGGAAAATGAACCATTGTCATAAATGGAGTGATTCGGTTGAGCTCATCGAAATGGATCGACAAATTCAAGTTAATTCTC
The DNA here is from genome assembly GCA_958450335.1 of Hibiscus tridactylites. Lineage (NCBI taxonomy): Eukaryota > Viridiplantae > Streptophyta > Magnoliopsida > Malvales > Malvaceae > Hibiscus > Hibiscus tridactylites. Next base: position 85,470,944 of record OY288270.1, read on the forward strand.
TTCAGGTTGTTTAACATCACTTTCATCTTTCAATTTGATCGGCCTTGGATGGTCCACTTGAATAGGTTTCCTAAATTTATCATTGGAAGGAGTAACGTTGCGATGATCCTTCTCTTCAAGTTGTTCAACATCACTTTCATCTTTTAATTCGATCGGCCTTGAATGATCCACTTGATTAGGTTTGCTAAATTTGTCATTGGAAGGAGTAATGTTGCAATGAAAAGATGTAGAACAAGTGTTTCTTCAAGAATTTTTCAGTTGTCGTTCTGCTCGCAAGGCTTAGAAATATATGGTATGTGGGTCAAAAGATTCATTTTGTTCAACCACTTCAGGAATCCCATCATTCAAGTTACGAAAGAAACGATACATAGTATCATTGTCATCTTCAACAATTTGGGCTACTAATTTGAACAATTGCACCATCATGTAGTTTTTATTGATCGTCTTGCTACCTTGGCTGAGTGTGAAGTGTTTGAATCGACAATATCTGATAGGTAAAAACAATTTTCTCATGATGCCCACCAAGTCACACCAAGATCGTATGTATTTACGTTTTCACTTTAGATCAAGATGCATCCACCAATGAAGGGTAAAATTAGTAAATGAGCTGGTGGGGAGTCGTGCCTCATCTTCTATGTGATAATTTTCGGGGAAAAAACTCATCAATCATTATCTTTCATTGTACGTATTTGTCAGGATTAGTGAAACCACTAAAGGGTGAGATGATTACTTCCATTGATATTCATGAGAAGCACAAAAAAGAACAATTTGCCTAATACCCACAATTACTCACTCATAAATTCTAAAAGAAATCTAAACCTGTAGAAATATGTGTTTTGATATAATAATTGAAAAATAGTTTTGGACTAAATTGAAAAGATTTCAAAATGCTTTTAAGTTCAAACAACTTGAAAATATGTTTGAGGAATTCTTAAAGGGGTTTTAATGTGTTTCCCAAAGCCAAATTTTACAAAACCGCCTAGGTGTTTCGAAACACCCCTTAAGTGTTTCAATACGAGTATTTACATATTCAAAATGTTTCGATACAACCCTGTTTGTTTCAAAACGGGCTTAATCTGGATGGGTGTTTTTACATAGCATTTCGATACGGGCTTCACCGTTTCGATACGCCTATGTGGCAAAGACCCCAACGGTAAAAACCCCCAACGGCTATTTCCCAACGATATTTTAATTTGTAGGCTATTTCGATACGGGGCTTCATGTTTCGATACGGGCGTTTCGATACGACCCAAGATGTTCCGAAACAGGTGCTGCATCAAACTCCAACGGCTCTTTCTATATTTATCATGTTTCGAAACAAGAGCGATTGTTTTGAAACAGGGAGTTGCAGAACTACATTTATGGTGGGAAATAAAGTCTCCAACGGCTCTAAAACAACCCCAATGGTCCTCAACGGGCACAAACTCAATTGGGAGTATAAAATGAACCTCCAAGCATCAAGGATAGGTTAATGCTTCAATTGTCAACAACACTATGATGTCAAATTGTCTTTAGAGCTTAATTGTCACTCTCTTGTATAGACAAAACACTTGTGAGCCAAAATTGTTAAATTTGTTCAAGTGTATAGGTTTTGGGTGAGTGCTTAGAGTTGCAAGTACATACCTATTAGAGGGATTTCTTGTTTGCTTTGAATTTCACTTGTAAGTGAGTGTTTGATTAAGTTAAGGGTAGATAGCTTAATCGCAGTAACGGTTTCCTCCTAAGCCGAGAAAAGGGGACGAAATTCTTAGTGAATTTGGGAAATCCTTGGTGGCGTTCCAAGGTAGTGGATGTAGGCTTTGGGTTAGAATTCGAACCACTCTAAATCCTCGTGTTTAATTCTCATTTTTAGCCACCAACTCAAACACCCAAAAATTCAACTTCTCCACAACTTGGCAATCCATAACGGTTGAAGGAAATCGAGCCTTTCAAGCCTAACAAAACCTTTTAGTGTGCTAACACAAGAAGAGAAAATGTGTTAGTAAGCGTAACAGAAAAGAAAAATTAGGGTACAGAAATTTTAGACCTAGAATCAAAGAATAAGTTGTAAAATATGGAAAAAAAAACCTAGAAAACTTGGACTCTACCCTGTTTGGGAAAAGAAGTTTGATTTGTTCTCGGTTTAGAAAACACTATTAAAAACCAAGAACGCTTGTAAATTGATACCAAATGATAGGGAAGTGAGGAAGCTTGGATTAAATATTCCCTTCAATATAGATATGAAAAAGAAAGCAAGAGTTAATTTATTTTTCCCAACGACTCAATAAAAAAGGCATGAAATTAAAGAAAGACTTGAATAAAAAAAAACAATGAAAGTAAATAAGATATGACAACACCCCTTCTAAGATCCTGTCTTAGACAAACGTGTGTCTGAGTTTGGTAACGCTTAACCATCTAAGGATCCTGCCCTTAGCAACCTAGACGATAGAGAAGAATGCTAAATACTCGTTGTCGCGCAATTGGACACACGCACTCCGAAACAAGAACAAGATAAAAATCATGAACAAAAAAAGAACTCACAAGAGAACTTTGAAAGAAATAATTAAATTGATCTCTGAATGACTTAATTGTACAAAGTAATGAGCCAATTTATAGGCTAGTAAAACCCTAATTACAAAGGAAAAAGAGTTTAAGTTAATCTAAAAGACTAACTATATGATGATAATAATAAAAAAATATTATCTTAGTTAAAAGAGATAAGAATATTATCTCAATTAAAATAGATAATGATAATGATAATATTATTCTAATTAAAAAGATAAAATAAAATTCAAATAATTGTAAAAAATATACTAATTAGAAATTCCTAGATCTCATATGAAAACTCGTCGCAAGTCAATCGATGTTCTAACCTTCAAAAACAACTTTAATTTCTTGTCAAAAATGATTATTTTTACCCCTCCTATAATCGTATCAACATACATTACCGTCATCGAGATCCAGTGCTTCCATCTTCAAGTCAAAGGACGGCCCATAGCTTTGCACTTTTTGCGCCTCCACATCAACAAGATTGAAAGATGCTTGAACCCATTCATACAAAGTCGCCCTACCTAGGGGTTGATAATCGGACGATTTCTTGACTTTCAAACCCTTATTCTCTTATGAAAACTCGTCGCAAGTCAATCGATGTTCGAACCTTCAAAAATAACTTTAATTTCTTGTCAAAAATGATTATTTTTACCCCTCCTATAATTGTATCAACATACATTACCGTCATCGAGATCCAGTGCTTCCATCTTCAAGTCAAAGGACGGCCCATAGCTTTGCACTTTTTGCGCCTCCACATCAACGAGATTGAAAGATGCTTGAACCCATTCATACAAAGTCGCCCTACCTAGGGGTTGATAATCGGACGATTTCTTGACTTTCAAACCCTTATTCTCTCCCCCCCCCCCACCCCCGAAGCACAATACCACCAAACTGACCACCCTTTGGCCTATGAGCAGCTTTCAACTCAGAACCACGACCCACAATCGACAAAGTTGTATAAGAACCCCTCACCTTAGACACATGGTGAACTGTTGTTGTCGGTTGGGAACTCTCATCCAATGCAATCACCTCTACACACATGTCCTTCTTAGTCCCGGTCGTATTCAACGACGATTTCTTCATAGGATTCGAAGCAAGGTATGCTGCATTCTTAGTAACACTTGTTGCCGATACAACAGCCGTAGGAATCCTCACACTAGCCGAACCCATGCCCTCATCATGCACATGCCTATTACCATCAATAACAACACCCTTAACAAGAGGCTCGTCCTCTTTTCCTGTTCAACTATGTCTTTCAAAGCAGCGAAAGGGGAGCATGTGACAGCACCCCCACGCTGACCCTAGACTACATTCGACTCTGCCCTTGTTGAAGATTTAAGATGATAATTAGACGTCGCCATTCAAGGCCCACAAAGGCTTGATTCACGTGAAGACGGAGCAGTCGAAGTCCCTTTATCCGAAGTAACCCTTGCATCACCCTCGACCACCATAAGAACCTGACCCTTAGCACACTCCTCTCTCGAATGCCCATAGACCACACAAGCAAAGCAAATATGCTGCAGCCCTTCATATTTCAAACGTTGAACAATATTATCGAGTCCAATACAAGACTTAAGCGGCTTATTCAAATCAACCATGATGGCCATACGTGCAAATTTACCCTTCTCCCCTTCATGGGTATTATAATCCACCTTCACGGCTCGCCCAACCACCTGGACAATTCTCCGAAATAAAGCTTTGCAATAGTAACGATAGGGAAGACCAGGAAAACGAACACAGACAACCACGTGGGATGGGTGTTTCTCATACGTAAAAAACGAACAACTCGAGGGCTGAACTGTTAGATAACTACCATATATAGTCCAAGGTCCATATGTTAAGACCGGCCCATAATCCCTAACATCCGAAAACCGCACCAAAAAATAGTTGTTCTCAAGATCAATCAATTGGATCTCACCCAACAGTTTTCACATTACATTAATCATGGACCAGAATGCACCATGCCCAATTGAACGCCCTAGCAGCCTAACAATGATCGCATTCCTCATACTCTTTTCAATCTGATCATGAACTCGGTCTGAAAACTTAATCGTTAGAAAAGAATCAACGTCTTCAACGATACAATCCTCATCAAGGACCACGACCCTATCAGGGCCAAAGCCAAAATCCTCCTCATATCGACCCTCATCAGACGCAGCTTTAGCAACCATACTAGTATGCGATTGTTTACCCTTCACTTGTTCCTCCGCAACCTATCCATCCTTCTCAGATAACAGACTCGACCTTTGCACAATGATACCATACGCATTGTCCATCGTCTTTACACCATCAATATCCATTGCCACCAACTCCGATTACTCATCCCGGCTCTTAACTTGCTTTGCAAGACTTTGATCATCCACAATGATCGGAGACTCTAACCTCTACCGGACAGCCAAGGCCCCCACTTGATCCACAGTCTCCAGCGGCATGTCAATAAAGGTGTCGTACAGATCCAACGTAGGGTTTTGCAAAGGTTTCCCATGAGGGTTTTTTAACGTAGGCCAAGAGGCGTCGTACAGATCCAGTAGAGGCGCCGACCAGTAGAGGTGCCGTACAGATCTAGTAGAGGTGCCGGCCAGGAGGATTTTATTTATAATATATTATATTAATATTTAAGATTATTTTTATATTAATTATTATTATTTATATATTTCTATTACATTTATTTTATTTGCATATCGATTCAAAAAAATAAAGAATTATAAACTTGAAAAACATGGATCGGGTTGCGCCATACATATGAAAGAATATAAAATAATGATGTATTTGGTGAGTTAAATACCATGGTCTAATAAGGAACCTCTCATATTAGTTTAGTTGATAATTTTTTGAAAGATTTTTTCAAAAAAAATTATCAAGATCCTTGAAATTTAAATTAAATCTACAACCTCTAAAATAAGCTCACTTTAGTTCGTCAAGTTTTTTTAGCACAAATATACAGATTTGTTAAAATATTTTTAATTCAAATTATATAAGTGAATCTGAATTAAGAGCAAATATAAATTATGAAATGTTTTAAATACGATAAGATTAAGGTACGTAAATAAGTAGATAAGTGTAGTATTCACCGATCGCAAAGGCATTCAAAAGTCAAACTATATAAATAAATAAATAAATAAAGCCCAGCCTTGAAGTTTTAGCGGGAGTGGGTCAGCCATGGAGAAAAGCTTGAATTGGAAGCCCAGAAGAGGGTACGAGATACGCTTCCCGCTTCTTTATTTTATGGCGCCAAACAAAAACATCCGAATCCAAATCTCCCCCTTTCCTTTGTTTGTCTGTTTCGCCATTGTCAAATACCTTCAAATCTTTCATTCGAAATAAAGCTAGTTTTGGGCGAAAATACTTTCCCAAACACAGATATGTTCGGAAGAGTAAGAGCGTCGCCGTCGCCCTCGCCACTTGACAGCTTCGAGACTCCCCCTTCCAAGATCATCAAAGACGATTCTCTCTCCATCTATGGTATTTCTCAATTTTCAATCTTTTTCTTCTTCTTCTTTAAAAGTTCACGGATCAATGTTTGATTTTGGTTTTCGTTTTTCATATTTGATATGTAATCTACACTACAGAGACTACACTGATGAAGCTTAAACTGGGTTCTCAACGCCACCCAATTCCGCCGCCTACGATGGCGGATTTAACCGACAGCTATTCCGGAACTATTCCCGCGGCTTGTCAAGAAATGCAGTCCGATAATGAATCGATGGTGATTGATACAGATTGTTCTTCTGCTTCTCCAAGTATTGCTGATTGTTCAAGCGATCGTCAATCGACAGTTGATTTGAATTTGAATTCTCAGCAACGAAGGAATGGTACGTCAATTCTTGACCTGTTTTCCAAATTTAAGTCTCATCAGGGCGCTCCAACAATTAGTGATGAAACAATGATGGTAGACATTAATTGTTCTGCCCATTTTTCGAGTTCTGTTGAGTTTCGATCTTTGAGCAGTGCAAAAGAAGGGATCCATGAATCCAGCACAAGCAATGCAAGTAGTATTACATTATTCAATGGTTATTGATGTTCGAATTCGAAACCCTAATGTTCGGATTCGAATTTTAAATTTGTATGGTGAAATAAAAATTATTATGCCAGAGATTTATGCTCATCAGTTGTGTTTAAAAGGGATGCTTCTGTCAGTGTTCTGGGTTTGGTTATTTGTTGCATGACAAGGCAGAGCATTTTATTTATTTATTTATTGTAATGTTCTTAGAACATACATCGAATATGAATGTTAAACATAGTTTTTTTTTAATAATAATAAAAAAAGCAAACAAATTTGTTAATGCAAATGTTTACAATTAGATTTACTAATTTCTTTCAAAGATTTTTTTTCCAAATTTGTGTTTTTATAATAAATTATCATTCTAAACTAAATATTTTTTTTCAAATAAATAAATACTTTTTGTATAATTAATATTTTTCGAATATGACGAATATCAAAATGAGGCAAATGTCATATCAATAAATCCTTACGTATATATGGGATTCAAAAAAGGTTTGGAAATTTAGAAAAACAAATATACATGGAAAATTTTCATAAATCATACATACATATTTACACGTAATTACTGGATTATTTTTTACTTGATTTTATTTTATGAAATGAAATCTCGTAAAACAAAGAGGAATTTAATTATTTCATCAAAACAAAAGAGGAACTTAATTAATTAAATAAAAAGATAATATATTAGCATAGCTAAAATTGACAAGTGTTATGTAAGGCGGATTCATTCTAAGAAATGAGAGATTATTCAGGATTGAACACGAAATCGAAAATCCATTTGATTCAACCCTTGGTTCGGTTTATTTAACATTGAAATTCACATTTTTCGAGTCGGGCATGAAATTGTTCCGTTACTCGTACAAAATTTGCAACTCTAGCTTTGCAATTACATAAATATTAAATGAATGTTTTGACATTGAAAATATGGTATCAGACCATAACTTACAAAGCCCTTTGCCTCCGTCTACAATATGCTGAAATATCACTCCGTTAACCATGCTGCTTGAGCAGGTGTCCACTCGCATAGCTCACCTTCTTTGAACCAAAGAGCTGTACATGAAAACAAGTTAAGAGTAATGTTTAAATAAACGGATAAGAAATCGAACTGGTCGGGCCTTTCGTTCTTGATACAAATGGCCGGTTTAATTACTCCTTCCTTTTTTAATCTAAAAAAATGGTCTTTTACCAATTAAACCAAACAACATAGTACAAAAGCATTTCCAAGCAAACCCTTTTGGGGAGATATGCTCGAATGCTGATAGTTTTAAGAGTAGCCTACCTGCTTCGCGCTTGCCATTCTCAGGGCTGTCACTACCATGGACCACGTTCCTGCACACATGTTCGTTATCAGAATATTTACAGCAAAATGAAGTCGAGGAATTAGAGGAATGAAAAACAGGGTAAATGGAGGCTAACCTTCCTGTTTGAACCGCAAGGTCTCCTCTTATAGTGCCAGGCTCAGCCTGAAGAGGATTGGTAGACCCAATCAACTTACGTGCGGAAGCAACAACACCGACACCTTCCCATACCTTGAAAACATAAAATCATTATCAGATTTCTCGATCAAACAGGGAACTTATGATATGGGGAGAAATTCGATGAAATCATACCATACATACGACCGGTCCTGAAGTAATGTAGTCAATCAGTGTAGGGTAGAATGGCTTGGCCTTGAGATCCTTATAATGTTCCTATAACCATTATAACACCGATAACATATATTGTTATGTAATCTCAAAAGCATAGAACAATGCTCTGCTAGAGGCTCAATCATTTTCAAGTCAAGCTCGAGCAATAGATCGATGATGACATTGGATTTCTTAATGTAAACCAAAACAGCAAACATGAAATATCAACCCAACAGCAAACTTACAAACCTCAGCCAATTCTTTGGGGCATTGAAAGAGCTTCAAGCCGGTCAATTTAAACCCTTTCCTTTCAAACCTTGAAATAATTTCTCCAACCTAAATAAGAAAAATAAAACTCAGAACCAAAACTACACAAATTCTAATACAAACAATTCCCTTTTTGGATACTAAAATTAAATTTGACAATATTAGACCTGACATGATTAACTAACACAAGAAAAACTAACTAAATCATGATACAAAATAAAACTGGACACGAAAAATAGCATGAATATAAGAAAGGCTCAAAATCTATATAATACAAATTATAAACATATCACAACTTAATTAAAATGCGGCAAACTACTCAAGAACAACACGAATTGCCAAGTCTACTGCAAATGCTTCCATTGGACCAACATATAGCAAACAATTGTAATTTGGTACAATACAAACACTCGTTTACCGAAAATGCCTGCACATGAAGTCATAAACCAGTATAGAACAAACAATTTAAAGACTAAAATGAGTAGTTTCAGCAATTCAGCAACCAGAAATACACTATGGAGCATAAGATTTAAACAAAAATAAGTTTCGAAGCAAAGCTTACAAGTCCACGTTGTACGCCATCAGGTTTAACCATAATGTAAGTTTGATCAACTTGTTCCTGAAACCAAAACCAAATCCAAAGAAATAAGGGAAAATAAACAACAAAAACTTCAAGTTTTCAAAAAATTAAGAAACGGACAGTAAAGTTAAAGAAAGATAAATTAGAATCGAACCAATGAGGCGACCAGGTGGGGAAGGAAGATTCCATTGGTGGATTTACTAGCACGGGATTTGGAGTAAGCGAAAGGGGATTTTGTGAAAAGATGGACTTGGTTGGGGAATGCTGCTAAGCGGCTCACGCTAAGGTTGTTGCGAGAGGCGTAGGATAAGCAGGCGGAGCTGCTTCGCTTCGCCGCCGCTGAGGTGCCGAAGGATGATGCGGTTAGGGAAGGGGATAATGCTACTGCTTCCATCTTTTTCTTTCTTTCTCAATCCGCCTTTCCTTTGGTATCCACGCACGAGCCTAAATTGTGTACTTTTTACAAAGCCCAAGTTACCGAATTGCCCTTTTATATTTGCATGAAAGTACTCTTTGCGTATGGATATTTCGGATTTGGGATGCTTAATTATTGGTAAAAATACCTTGAGGTCCTCTTAATTTTAATAATAAAAAATTACATCTTTTAGAATAAATTATATCGATTTAATTTAGTTTAATTGGTATTATTATCACTACAGTATATAAAAAGATGTGATATCAAACATATTTAAATATTCAATCACCCCTCCTATTTAAAGGTGGTGTGAAAAGTTTAGATGAACTAAGTATTGTATTATTATACTTTTTAACATTAGGCTAAACGGTTAATTTTGTCCTTGTAGTAAACTCAAATAAGTAATGTTGCCCTTATTTTTTTTATGTAATTTTATCTTCAAAGTCATTCAATTACAGCAATTCTACGATTTGACCGACGTTGATGGTTAAACTACTGGCGTGGCAGTTAACAATGTCGATGTGGCGATCCACGATGGTATCGTGGCAATACACATGTGATGATGATTGGTTGAATTACTTTATTTTAAACCGACTTCGAGAGTATAATTGTTTTTTTTGCTGAATTTAGGGGCATAATTGATTTTAGGGTAAAGTACAAAATTGTCACTAAATTATTCCTAAAAATACAAAATGGTCATCAAACTTTCAAAAGTTACATAATGGGCATTAAACTTTAGTTTTTGTTATAAAATATCATTGAGTCGTTAACTGGGAGACGCGACACTTATGAATGTTTATATAATAACATATTTAATCATCAATATTAACACATTCAATCAATTTAGACATCAATAGTGAGGATTAAATTAGGAATAAATTGATTGAATGTGTCAATATGGATGATTAAATGTTCTATTATTCAAATTTCTATAATTGTCATGTCACCCAATTAACGGTAGTTAACGGCTTAGTGACCATTTTGTAACAAAAATTAAAGTTTAATGCCTATTAAGTAACTTTTGAAAGTTTGATGACCATTTTGTATTTTTGGAGATAATTTAGTTATCATTTGTATACTTTACCCTTGATTTTAATTGAAAGTTCGATAACTTTTTAAATCTTTAAGCTAAAAAATAAGAAATTATTAAATTTTAAAAAAAATATTTAAATAGTATATGAATATTTATAAAATGTAAAAAATAAAAACACTATAATGGATTTAAAAAATTAACTAAAAACATAAAATTAAAAAATCAAATTTATAAATATAAAAAATTTAAAATTTAAAATATTTATAAAAACAGAAGATTTTTCTAGTTATGCTAAGCCAATTAATATTCCTTAAACATACTTTTAATGGAATTATCCTTCTATTAGAGTAGTAATAAAACTTATCGAATATTAATGAGCATTAATTTGATGTAAAAAAAGCGAATGAAATTTTGATGAAATTGTTTGTCCATTTTTATTCAAAAACTAAATAAACCGATTAAATTAATTTAAATTTTAAACAAATTATTTGTCATTTTTAATATTTTAGCTTAAATATTAAATAACTTATCGAACTTCCAATTAAAATCAATTATGCATCTAAACCCAGCAAAAAAATTAATTATACCCTCGAAGTCAATTAAAAAACAATTCAGCCCCTCTGCCACATTATCATTACATGTGTATTGAGTACTGACATGTCAGCGTAATGGTCTATCATATCAGCACCGTTAACTGTCACGTCAGTACTTTAACGGTCAACGTCGGTCAAAAATTAAAATTACTACAATTGAATGACTTCGAAGAGAAAATTACAAGAAAAAAAAATTAAAAACAACATTACTGATTTTAGTTTACTATATGGGCAAATTTAACCATTCAGAGTAGGTGGACCACACTTTTGTTTTAATTAAAAAGACATTAAATTTCTTATATTTATTGCTTATTTCTTTTTTTTTTTTTTGCGAAATAATAATTTTGATATTTGTTGCACCGATAGTGTTAAATTTTAATATTTAAAAAATAATACAACATATCAATCGAACTAAATTTTAAATTTGAAAAATAAAATTGCTGATAATAAGTTTTCCCCCTCTTAAAACGTCATCAATAAACAAAAGGAAATGGACAAATATACCTTAAGAAACTAAAAATTCCTCTGATTCCCTTTATCTTGTTTACCTTAAATAAAAAATTGTATAAAACAATCTAATTATTTTAAGTCGTTGTTTGTATCGGAAATTCAAACTTGACTAATCTTTCCTTTTCCCATTAAACTTAAGTAATCAAACGTTGTATTTGCCGGCCTTAATTCGAGCTATGGTGCGATTGAAAAATGGATTACATCTAAAAATATGTCACTGGTCTCCCATACTATAAGGAATATTATATTGTAGCCTTTACATATTTAAAAAAAATAGTAAAAATACACCATATAATGATAACTAAACTGTTAAATTTCATTTGATGTATTTAATTAAACAATGTAATACTAATTTAAATGTGATGTATTTTTAAGTGACATAATATTTCCAGCCATTTTTAATCTAAAAATATGTCACTGGTGTGCCATACTATAAGGAATATTATATTGCAGCCTTTACATATTTAAAAAAAATAGTAAAAATACATCATATAATGCTAACTAAACTGTTAAATTCCATTTGATGTATTTAATTAAATAATGTAATACTAGTTTAAATGCGATGTATTTTAAGTGACATAATATTTCCAACCATTATAAAAATCAACACTTTATTCGTTTTTCTAACATATATCACTTTTACCGAGAAAAATAGTTTTTTTGAATAATTACTACTTATGAAGAAGAAATATGGTCATTGCTCATAATAGGTCTAGAACTAACAACTTAGAGAAGGGAAGATGTCAACCAAGAATTTTTTTAAATAGTCTAAAAGTAATTACTGATTACATTATGGTATTTGTTTATACATATTCTTAACCATTTGACAATGAATATGCACCATGTAAATAAAGTGATTTGAACTCGTATTTCCTAGGATGAACATCATCCGTTTTTTTACTAGAACATTCGTTGGATTCGTCAACTAAAAGCTTTTAACCACTTGTTTTAGATATTATTAACATAAAGCATTTTTTAATTATTAACGTCATAAATTAATTAACATTACATCTAAACTATTAAATGGGCCGTGTGCTGCATCTAATGACAGAGTTTGAAATTTTTCTTACGAATATTTTTAAATTAAATTCTTGTTAATATCAAAATTGATAGTATTAAGTATTAATAACCTATACACTGACGGTGGAAAATAAAATTTCTCTAGCTCAAAACTGACTTTAACTCTAGATAGTTTTTTTGACAAATTATAAATTTAATCTTAATCTTTTCTAGAGGAGAGGGGAAGGGGAGATTGTAAAAGAAAAAAGAGTAGTAGTCATTAGGGTGGGCAAAAATACCCGACCCGATTGACCCAACTCGAAAACTCGACGACCCGAACCTAAGATGTCGGGTAATTCTCGAAAAAAAAGATTACCCGACCGAGCCGGATACCCGCCCCGACAAATTTACCGGGACACGGGCCGGAAGTTTTCCCTTACCGGGTACCCGACACGACCCGATAAAAATTAATATATATTTTTTTATATTTAAAATTATATTTTTATTTTATGTTTCTTAATATTTTCACTCTAAAATAAGTTTAAATCCCTACATTTTTTCTATGTTTATATTATATTCTTTTAAGTTTTAAGTTTAACTTTTTTAAAATATTATTGTGTTTAACATGTAATTTTTTTAATTTTAGAATTTAAAAAAAAAAAGAAATCGAGTATCCAGATATAATGGGCCGGAACACGGGCCGCTTAATAAGGTACCCGGATCATCCGAATACCCGACAATGCCCACCCCGCCCTAGATATAATTAATATCCGTATTAAACAACCATATACACATAGTCTTAGACCGAAAACTTGAACAATAAAGTCAGCTTAATCACTAAAAAAATCAATTGAATGTTGTTTTTAATATCTCAACATCGGCATATCGCATTTGTTTAAAGCTTCGAATAAGATTTTATATCTAAACGCACGAATGATCTAATTAGAAAGTCATTTAAAACTTGATGAAGAAGCAGCATCTCATTATAAAAAAAAAATATTGAGCGCTTAAACATATTTAATTTTATATTCTCATATATATTATATCAACCGCCCTGTCAACCCGCAATTGAATGCTAATTTACATATTTTTGAATCCAATTGCACATAACAAAAGTACACGTTTTCTTTTATTATATTGTCTGTTCAAGCATCATTAGAACAGTTCAGAGCTTATTCAATGACCGAAGGCAGCCATTGGAGCTGTGTTATTGACCTGCAAGCATAAAATCACAAACTGGTTTACAGTAACCCATCCCATTCCCGCTAACGGGAACATTGTCTTATTGGAATTTAAACAAACAAGTTGCGTGCACCCACCAATCACCCATGGCGTTTTCTTGCTTCTCAACATTTCCAGCATGAAACCGCGACAATTGGCTTAGATTTCCAGCCAAGAACCAAGCATCCTTTATCTTCAACAACAGTGTAACCTTCAATAACCTTATTATTCCCCAGCCATTGCTTGGCTTGACTCAACAACCTCAACGGTGCAGCCTGGAACCCTGCTCGACTCATTCGTCGCCGCCATTGGTCGACCCTCTCGTGCCGTTCGACCCTATCCGGCCCCTCGCAGCTCACAATGTTCTTAATTTCCTCAGCAAAGTAAAACTGCTCCATCTTGGCTCGCTTGGTGTCGTATTTGGGTAGCATTGCGTCCAGCGAATCGAAGATTGCGGAGTAATAATGGAGTGCTTCCATGAATCTGCCAAGAAAAAAGGGTCCATTGTGGCTTGAATCTTGCTCAACGAGCACCAAAAGCTTCGGGGACAGCTCGTGGATCATTTGAAGAACCGAGTTTAAAGCTCCCCTGCTTTCTTTAACGACGCAATGAAGTTGAAGAACGCTGTTAACGACAAGAACTTCGTCATCGTATACTTTGATGTCTTCGGGTTTTAGGTTCTCTAAGTTGCTTTCGACTATGCCGAATTCCAAGTTGATTCCCATGGATTTTGCATATGTTTTAAGTTCTCTTCCGATGGCAACGAACCGGTCGACGCAGAGGCCGACTGCGGTTATTCGGAGGCGTGTGCACGGTTTTTTTGCCGTTGCCACCACCGCCACCGCGAGTGGTGACGGCGAGGCTTTGGATAAGGTGACGCCATTGATGACCTTCGGGTAAACCAAGGGTCATCCCTAAGTCCACAACGTGGACTAAACTCTCTCCCTCAAAGGCTTCCAATATAGCTAGGTTAGCTACGAAGTGACCAAATTTGATATGCGGGCAATTCTCGTAAACGAGGCGGAACGCTTCTTGTTTCTTGTCAAAATCCGACATGTTGATGTCCATTATGTTCATGACCGGCGGCAGCTGGACACGGCCTACCGCCGTCCCCAACGGCTGAACTGAATTGAGACGCTCCGCCAAGCCTTGCACGAAACACGAAGCCACCCGCTGAAACGACGTACCAAAGACCAACGCATTAGCATGAAGCTCGGATAACAACGCCGAGGCATGCGACTTATCGCGACAAGCCACCGCCTCGGCGCAAGCGATGAGAAGCTGAACCAGCCTCATACCGTAAGCCGTTTTGTCTTCCTCGACCCCGTTTTCTTCATAACCGGCCGCCATTCTCACCGCTTCCGCCGCCGCCTCTTCCACCGCCTCCGCAGCAAGGTATCTTTGACTATAAGTCAATATATGATCTCTGAAATGAAACCCCGATAAAGTACTCAAACTAGCATTGCTGCCGGTCCGACCCATCCCTCCGCTGCCGTCGCTGTTAGAAACAGTACCGGAGCTTCCGATGGATTCGGGTATACTGATAGTCCGTTTGAGCCTCTTAGTATCTCTGCCTCTGGTTTCTTGTAAGAAATGGCGGGTATCGTTGGCCGGCATTAGAGGCAGGAAAGGGTTTGAATAAAAAGCTATGGCCGAAAGTGTGAGATCAAGGCCAATCACTTCTTCAACCCTATCTGAGCTTTGCAACAAACCTGGAGCCATTCTTTGTCCTCTTTCTCTTTCTCTTTCTAGAACATATCATCGACAAAGCTCTGAAAGACCCTAAAGCCGAGCTTGGATAGTTTATATAACAAAATCAACCATCACCCTTTTCTTGTGAAACGTTAGTTTCAAGAAATTTTGGAGGAATTTGATTGGCGTTTTTCAAAACCTTGCACCCTTCATCTCATACAAAGACTATGCCTATTGCCTACACCATTAACATGTCCATATATTGGTTGTTCAATGTTCAGGTAGGTTAATTGTACCGTTTAACATAAACAATCGATTAATTATTATAGTGGTTGTTAACCGTAATTTGATCGTTAAAAAATAATTAACCGTCAAATAATTGTTTCTTCACGGTGAATCTATTGCAAAAACTTTTTCATTTGTTCACAATTTTTTTAGAATGATAAAATTATCTATCTGACAAATATTATTTTAAATTTTTTAAATATATATATTTAAATAGATAAATTTTAAATCTAAACTTCACACTTATAACTTAATCATTAACCATCATTTTAAGCAGTTCATGATACTTGTTTAGCTTTAACGATTTATCAAAATAATCAAGGTTGCTGAGCTGGAGGATTGTTTACTGAGTTGTATTTTCTTGATGGCAGTTTTGAGTTAATTTGTTTGTTTTGTGGCTTGTATATAAATAAATATTATGTTTTGTACCAGATATACAATTTACCTTTTAATAAAATTGCTTTTGTTTCTCTTCAGTTTTACTCACGTGTGTATATTCTTTTTCTTTATCGAACACATTGTCTACCTCTCTTTCGAATTTCCCAAATCAAGAAAACAAAACCCTAAGCCATTTTTTGATAATCAACATGATATTAGATGATGATTCCTCTGATCGATTCCGCTTCAAACCTTCAAGAACGATGATCTCTCGGATGAATGTAATATTCATCCGAACGAAAACACTGGTCTCGTTCTCACCTCTGCCTTGCTGAACGGTTCGAATTACCATAGCTGGGCAAGATCGATGAAGATGGCCCTTATTTCCAAAAATAAATTCCGTTTTGTGGATGGGTCAATTAAGCAGATGCGCAAAGAGAGTTCTCGTTTTCAAGCATGGGAGAAGTGCAATAATTTGGTCTTGTCTTGGCTACTACGAGCGATAACTCCAGAGATTGCCCAAGGAGTAATCTTGGTGGATACCGCATATGAGCTTTGGGCTGATCTCCATGACCGGTTCAAACAAGGGGATTTGATTCGAGTCTCCGACTTACAACAAGAGTTTTATTCCATGCGTCAAGGTATCTTTCAGTAACTACGTTCCACACTCAATTAAAAGTTCTTTGGGATGAACTTTGTAATCTTATGTCTATGTCTAGTTGTGATTGCAAAGCTGTTGAATTCCGTAAGCAAAATTTTGCTCTTAGGTTTCTTAGGGGCTTAAATGATACCTTCTCTGTTTCCAAATCCCAAATCTTGATGATGAAATCATTTCCTAGTATAAATAAAAAAATTTCAATTCTTGTTCAACATGAACGAACTATTAGTCCTGTTGTTAGTGCTGATTCCAACATCTTGTTGGTTGATAGGGGTAATTTCAGAAGGGATGAGTCTAGCACTAGAAATTCTGTTAAAAAGTTCTCTGGAAATTCTTTCAATCGTAGGCCTCTTTGTATTTTTTGTGGTTTGTATGGGCACTCTGTAAAAAAATATTTTAAAAAACGTGGGTATCCTCCTGAATTTAGGTCAAAAGGGTCTGTCAGTAGAGCTAATCAAACTGGAAATAATGTGCAATCTGCTTTTAAAAATTATGTGCAAACTGCTTCTGTTAATACAAGTGAAGATGGTATTGTATCATTTACCAAAGAACAATATGCTAGCCTACGATCCTTAATAAGTGAACGAGACAAACCACATCGAAATTCTACTTCACCTTCCCAAGTCAATGCTTTGTGTTCAAACCATGATTTTGCTGAGGCACAAGGTATGAATTCCTCCTTTATTAGTTCTGATTATTCTTTAGACATTAATGTAACTTGTTGTGGATATTCTAAAACTGAAAATTGTCAAAGTAATAATGTCTTAAATGATAGGTCTTGAATTTTTGATTCAGGGGCCACTGATCACATTGCTAATTCTTTAAATTACTTTGTTACCTATTCTGTTGTTAATGATAAGTTTGTCAAGTTGCCCAATGGTCAGTTGGTAAAAATGTTACATTTTGGAATTGTTGTGTTGTCTAATAGTTTGGTTCTTAATAATGTTTTTCATATACTTTTTTTGTTTTAATCTGGTTTTCATTTCTCAATTAACAAATGGTTCCAATTTATCTTTTATATTTTCACATGATTTCTGTTGTATGCAGGATGTCAAACAATGAAAGATGGTTGGTTTAGCTAGAAAGCTAAATGG
Source organism: Hibiscus tridactylites (assembly GCA_958450335.1). Lineage (NCBI taxonomy): Eukaryota > Viridiplantae > Streptophyta > Magnoliopsida > Malvales > Malvaceae > Hibiscus > Hibiscus tridactylites. Next base: position 85,488,829 of record OY288270.1, read on the forward strand.
GCTCTATCAGCTTGAAATTCAAAGTGACAAACATACTATTGTTGGTAATTTGATTAACTCTTCTGTTTCTTTTGATGTTTGACATGCTAGACTAGGTCATCCCTCTAGTCATAGAATGAAAATTCTTACAAGCCTAAATCCTATTATCCCATCTGGTTGTTTGAAACACTGTGATACTTGTAATTTAGCTAAACATAAAGGCTGCCCTTCCTTGTTAGTGTTTTCAAGTCTGTTTCTATTTTTGATTTGGTTCATGTGAACATTTGGGGTCCTTTTCCAGTGCCTAGTATATATGGTCATTGTTATTTTCTTACTATTGTAGATGACAAAAGTAGGTTCATGTGGGTTTATCCAATGAAATTTAAATCTGAAACAAGAGGAATAATTATTGAATTCTGTACTTCGATAGAAACTCAATTTTCTACTAAAATTAAATGTATTAGGTCTACCAATGAAAAAGAATTTGATATGGTTGAGTTTTTTAAATCTAAAGGGGTAGTTCATCAAACCTCATGTCCTCATACTCCTCAACAGAATAGCATTGTTGAGAGAAAGCATCAACATCTTTTAAGTGTTGCTAGGGCTTTAAGAATCCTTCCTACTCTTCCTTTACCTTTTTGGATAGACTGCATTTTGCATGATGCTCTATTAATTAACATTACTCCTACACCCATTCTTGACAATAGAACTCCTTTTGAAGTTCTTTTTCAGTCTAAACCTAGATATGATCATCTTAAGGTTATTAGTTGTCTTGCCTATGCTTCTCTTTTACCTAAGGCTGAAACAAAAATACATTCTAGGGCCACTAAATGTGTTTTCTTAGGCTTTCCTAGAAATGTAAAAGGATATAGATTATATAACTTAGAAATTAAAACTGTTTTTGTTTCTAAGGATGTAATTTTTTAGGAGAATATTTTTCCTTTTAAGAAAGATGTTACTAATAACCTTGGCAGTTTTGTTTTACCTAATTGTGATAATTTTGAATTAGAGGATGTTTTTGTGCTGACACTAATAAAACTTGTATTGAAGATGATCCTCTCAATGCTGATAATTTTCACAATTTTGATAAATTTGAAAATAATGATGTTGGTATTGATAAGTCTGATAATAGTGTTGTTGGTATTGATAGATTTGGAATAGTGTTGATAATCTTTTACCTTCTGAAAATTCTGATAAGGCTGAAAATGTTTCTTCTAGACTTCATGATCAACATTCTTCTAGGATTTCTAGACCTTTTAGAATTGTTAAAATTTCACAGAAGTTTAAGGATTTTCAGATAATTATGCCTAAGACTAGGACTACTCCCCATACTGTTAATCAGGTTCTTTTTTATGTTAACATTTTTACTAATTATAAATCCTTCCTTAATAATGTTGATTTGTTGAGTGAGCCTAAAACTTATAAACAGGCTCTTATGCATGATTGCTAGAAAACTGCAATGCAAGAAGAAATTAATGCTTTAGAAAATAATAAAACATGGGATTTAGTTCCTTTGCCCTCTGGAAAGACCACTATAGGATGTAAGTGGGTTTTTAAGACTAAGTTAAAATCAGATGGTACCCTTGTTAGGTATAGAACTAGATTAGTTGCTAAATGCTATACACAACAACTTGGGTTGACTTCATTCATACTTTTAGTCCAGTGGCCAAAATTACAACTATAAGAACCTTAATGGCTATTGCTGCAGCTCAGAATTTAGATTTACAACAATTAGACATAAATAATGCCTTTTTGCATGGTTTCTTACAAGAAGAGGTATATATGGAATTACCTCCTGATTTTTTCAAAGAAAACCATGGCCTTGTTTGCAAACTAAACAAGAGTTTATATGGACAAAAACAAACAAGTAGGCAGTGAAATGAAAGATTAACACTAGTTTTAGAGATCAAGGTTTTAAACAGACTGTTTCTAATTCTAGTCTCTTCATTAAGGGTGAGGGTTCTCAGTTTATTGCTTTAGATGTTTATGTGGATGACATTATTCTAGCTAGCCCTTCATTCCAACAGATTTCTTGCATTAAAAGTTTTCTTCATAATGCCTTTAAAATCAAGGATTTAGGAAAATTAAAGTATTTTTTAGGATTTAAAATTGCTAGGTCAACCAAGGGTATAAATTTGTGTCAAAAAAATATACCCTTTAACTTTTAAAAAAAACTGATTTTATTGGATGCAAACCTGCCTCTACTCTTATTGTTGTTACAAATCATTTATCTAAGTCTGATGGTGATGATTTACAAGATATTACTTCTTATAGACAGCTCATTGGTAAATTTTTTTATCTTACCAACACTAGGCCAGATATTTCTTTTGTTGTCCAACAATTATCTCAGTTTTTATGTACCCATATTAATGTACATTTAACTGTTGCACATAGAGTTCTTAGATATTTGAAAGTCACCACAAGGCAAGGTTTGTTTTTCTCTGCTGATAATACTTTAAAAATTCATGCTTTTTCTGATTTTGATCGGGCCTCCTGTCCAGACTCTCGTCGGTCAACTACTGGTTTTTATGTTTTCTTAGGAAAATCCTTAGTTTCTTGGAAATTCAAGAAACAACAAATTGTATCTCGTTCCTCTAGTGAAGCAGAATACCGTGCTATAGTTGTTGTCACTTGTAAAATTCAATGGTTCTTTTATTTTTTTTGATTTACAAGTTAATTTTTTTTCTGCTAATTTCTAATGTGACAATTTATCTGCCATAAAGATTGCTGAGAATTCTGTGCATCATGAACACACAAAATATATTGAAATCGACTGCCATTTAATCCGAGAAAAGATTCAACATGGAGTTATTAAACTTTTACATGTTTCATCACAAAATTAGCTTGCTGATTGTTTTACTAAAGCTTTATCAACTGGTTCTTTTCAGGGTTCAATTGTCAAGTCGGGCCTCCAAAACTTGTATGCTCCAACTTGAGGGGGGGAGTTATCAAGATAATCAAGGTTGCTGAGCTGGAGGATTGTTTGCTGAGTTGTATTTTCTTGATGGCAGTTTTGAGTTAGTTAGTTTATTTTGTGGCTTGTATATAAATAAACATTCTGTTTTGTACTTGATATACAATTTACCCTTTAATAAAATTGCTTTTGTTTCTCTTCAGTATTACTCACGTGTGTATATTCTTTTCCCTTATCGAACACATTGTCTACCTCTCTTCCGAAATTCCCAAATCAAGAAAACAAAACCCTAAGCCATTTTTCGATAATCAACACGATTAGACTAATTAAGTTACAAAATATAACGATTATACCGATTAACGATTACAGTTGACAATTACGGTTTATTTTACACACCCCTACCATCTACAACCTTGTCTCAACTTATATATTCCACAGTCCACCCTAGGTGGTAACTATGTTTAACTTTTTCTACTTTCCACGGTGAAACCTCATTTTCTGCAGTCCCACACAATATGCGAGGCGGTTTTATATTAAAATTTTCGGGATGAAAATTAAGGTTCATTTTTAAATGTGTATTTTGATTATATTTGTTTTTTTATCCAATGATTATATTTGTTTATAAAATGTACTTACAACTTAAAAATATAAATATTTATATATTTGTACCCAATACTTACATGCCAACATATACTTGAGTGAAAATGCAGAGGTGAATTTTGCCGGCTGAAATGAGAACATTAAGATGAAAAGGACAAATATATATAAATATTATTATGATTCTAAGCTAGCATTGTAAGGTTTTAGAGAGCTTTACGCTGCAAGATACCCAGTATTATAATTATCATTAGTGTAATACAATTTAGTTTAACTTTTGCCATTTGATTGCTGCATGTCCACTCTTATCTTGTTCGATACAATCGGTGCTCCCATCTCCAAAAAGGACACCCAATACATAGTCTATGAGTCAAGTTGCACGGGTATATTACTTATTATTCACACTCTTTTATTTTCTTTCAATTATTCATATTTAATATCTTGATTTATAGAATATATTTGTATTACTTCTTTTCTAGTGGCGGATTCAGAAATATTTTTAGAGGTGAGCACAAGCCAAAATATTTTTGAGGGTGAACACAAGTCTTAAAAATTAAAAAAAAAAACTAATTCATAAAAATTAAAAAAATTTAAAGCTAAATAAGTAAACTTTAAAAAGTTTATGGTGGGCACAGGCCCACCCAACCTTATATATAAATACGCCACTGGATGAAGTCAGAAGCGATTTAAAGAATTTAAGGGCATGTGCAATTTATTAAAATGAGACTTTTAATTTGTAATAGTAAGAGATACTTTTTTTTTAAAATATATATATATATATATATATATTAATAAAAAATGCATCATCAAGCTATTTGAGAGTTAGAGAGATCAAATAACATTAGGATTGTCGAAAAAAGCATCGTCGAGCTATTTGAGAGTTGAGACCACATGATAGATGGAATCAATAATAAGTCAACCTGTAAAAAATAAAATATAAAATAACTAAAATAATGTAAAAATACAAATCATAAAATATAATAAATTTATATTAAAAAAACTTGTCACAACCACAAGATTAAAAAAAATCGTAATAAAAGAAAGTGGAGATATTTAAAAATATCTGCTAGCAATATAACTATCATAAAATATAACAATTTGATTTTTTCTTAAGCAAAATTGATCGATGGGGCTATTTGATATTGTATATAAAAAAATAAACGAATAAAAAGAATTATATTACACTCGATAAATAACACGCATAATTTTAAATTCCAAAGATTTTCGGTTACTACACTTTACCTACTTTAAATTCCAAATTTGCTTTTCATTATGAGTTATGACAACTTGAAATTCATTTATTTCTATACACACATATAAGATTGTATTGTTTTTATTAATTTTTGTTACATCATAATTATAATTGATTGTTGAAAATATATTTTAATATATTATTCGTACTTTAAAATAAATTTAAATTGCAATATTAATTATTCGTAAATTGTTAATTATTAAATATAAAATTTATAATTTTTTGTAATTATTTAATTTAAAATAAATTAAATTTTTTGTGCCCTCATTTTTTAGGCCCAGTGCGGTGCCTATCTAGAACCGCTACGGGATGAAGCTCTTGACAAAACTCAGAGTTCTGTTTTACTTCTTTTTCATTTCAGTACAACTACGAGAACCCATATATGCCTACAGATATTCTTTGTTAATGGCATATTGACATAAATGGAGCTTAGAAATAGCATCCTATGAAAATATAATTAAATTATATACAAAGATTAATATTAACGCGATATATACCATGTTAAAGATTTATATTACACTGATTCTTAATATTTTAGGGTTAGACTATGAGCCAGTTAAAAGATAGGTTTGTTTACGTGTTTGGGTTGAATTGGTATAGATTGTGGTAATCTTATTTTAGGGTTGATTCAATTGGCACAACCCTTCCCCCAAAAATTACCCTTAATGTATATAATAAATTTGAAATTTTTATAAAATACTTATAAATTGCCCCCTAAAGATTTTAAAAATTATGTTATGTCCCCTTCAAATTGATATTCGGGCTCTATCTCTATGGACACATATCATGTCGGAAAATGAATGGAAAGTGCAAAGATATTACTATGATTTTAATGATTTAATTTAAATAAAAACAAAGACCTATTTAATATTTAAACTTAGAAATTGGAGGAGACAAGGCTTGAATTGAATAGAATTTAAATTAATAGGGACTAAAAATACAATTGTACCAAAAAGTTTGAGGGCCAGCCAAACGTCTATGGGAACGTGAGAATGGTAAAATGAGCTATTTTAATTAATTTATTTTTTAGTAAATTGGGTACCGTTAAAATCTCATTCTTAACTAAATAGAGATAGCGGAAGAAGGGAAAATATCCAATTGATCAATTAACTAGAATAGCATAATGAAATGTCACGATAAAATTGTTAACAAATCCCAAATCAGCCAATCAACACATATCAAATAAGCAAAATAACAAATATCTCTCTATTTTATTAAAAAATTTACCAAAAAGTTGATAAAATAACACAATACTTAACACTAATATATGATAACTTTTCTTCTTCTTAACAAATAGATAACTTCTCTTTTAAACATTGTTATTGTGATCCATGATAATATATATATATATATATATATATATATATATATATATATATATATATATATTAAGTTGCAAAACTCAATATATTGTACGGATAAAATCATTTAAACTCAATATATTATATGAATAAAATTATTTAAACTCAATTCTTTTAGGAAGAATAATATTCTTTAAAATTATCTGTTGTATTCAAATTTTTTTTAATTACTAATGGAGAAGTAAACCTAGAGCTTCATTAAAAACCTCCTTAAAGTTAAATAGAAAAAAAAGAGTACCCTTGGTTTACTTTACAAAACAAGCGAGAAGACGTCGACTATGAAGCAAAAAAAAATATCTTGGATAGTCCACATTAACCAAACTAATAATTGACGTCGGCGGCTCGGTGAACTCGTGACTTTCAAACGGAAGCTTCCAAGTGAGATAGGCTAGGGCATCCGCCACTTTGTTGTTTTCCCGACATATTTAGGAATGGGCATTTTACTTGATCTGGTCGGGTTCCGACCCGACCTGACTCGATCAGGTCAGATTTTTTAATGTAAAAATTTGGTTCGGGTTTGGGTCGGGTCGGGACGAGCTTTTATTTAGGATACATTCGAGTCGGGTTCGGAGTGGAAAATATTCGACCTGACCTAACCTGACCCGGGACTAATTGTGTAAATTTTCCTTAAATTTTTAGGGATATTTATAATAATACCCCTTTTCATATTTTTTTAAAATTAGGTCCTTAAAATTTATTGTTTATTTACAATTTAATCATTCAAATCATATTTTTTTACAATCAAGTCCCTAATTTTTTTTTACAATTAGGTCCCTAAAATTAATTTATTCTCTATAGGTCAGTTCGGGTTTAGCATATTTATTTTTGATTCGGGTCGGATCGATTTTTTAAAGAATATGTTCGGTCGGGTCAAGTCAGGTGCGAGTTTAAAGTATTTATTTTCCGGTCGAGTGCGGGTGGGCCAAAAACTCGACCCGTGTACATCCCTAGACATATTACTACTAATTTAATCTCTCAATTTCTATTAAGAAGAGCCATAATATGTTGGACAGTGAATTCAAATAATTTTTAATCACAAAAAAAAAAACACTTTCCAAAGCCTCATCAAGAATTGTCAAGTTCTGGTAGGCAACTATAGATGAATTTAAAGCAATAAAGCACTAACTCAAAAAAATTGAACAAAGAAAGGATGAAGGAAATTTTTTTTTTTTTTTGATCATAATGGATTTTGAACCCAAAACCTAAAAGAAAGAAATAATATCAACTGAAAGCTTTATTCATCTGCTCTAGAAATTGTTAACTCAAATTAATGTCTATTCAGTGCAAAGCAATAAACGTTTGATGAAATCCAGTATATAAAAACTATATAATTTAATTATTAATCAATAAAACATTAATAGTTATAGATGGGAAAAGGTGGAGATAAATGAATATCATGTGAAAATGTGGATGGTGTGGTGTCCAATACTTAAAAGCCCTTGATAAATGGACACCAACTTATTTGAATGAGACTTGTGAATGTGATAAACATATTGCATGAGTGAAGCCCGAATCTTTAAACCCGTCAACATAAAAGCCTTACTTTACAGGTAGACCGTAGACCTATCAACTGATCCCCGTCCAAATGTGTCGGCTCTTAACTCTTAAACTATACATTTTCAATTCAAAATTAAATAAATACAAATTTCATAGTATCTCATTTTTAAACAGCTAAGAAGATTGATTGTTGAGTCGAATTTGATTAGAGTCTTTATATAAAATTTTATTGAAAAATGACTCGTGATCTAATCTATGAACATATCTATTTAACTGTATTTAAAATTTTAGGAAGCATTTTATTTGTATCTAATTATAGTCAACTCTATAAATTTTTATCTAATATAAAAAAATGAATGTATTTTTTTGAACAATTTCTACTCGAGAAGAAAGAGGGTTTATCTATAATAAGTTTCAAACTCACAAATTTTTTGTTCAAAATTCGAACCCACAATCTAAGAATGCATTTTTGACGAAAAAATGTATTTTTTAAATGTGTATAACTGAATCTCATTTTCCGTTAACCAAAAAAAAACACATACAACTAAATCATAATCAAATACAATTGACTTATAATCAAAATTTCATTTATACTACCACATTTCCCATTTGGACAAAGCTTATTTGTAAATTTAATATGTATCTTTAATTTTATATTACATTAACATTCAGATATATAAATTTAAAAATAAATTAGTAACTGAATCGAACCAAATTGAATTTGAAAATAAAATCTTTTTAAAAATAAAATTATAATTCAATTTTAAACATTTTTATTTAAATATATTCGTAATCAATTTGAGTCTGATATATTTTCTCAATCCCAATTAGGATGAAGTCTAAACTAATCCTTATCCAATAACTCATTTAACTATTTTAAAAACAAATAAATTTGTATTATATTAACTATTAAGACAATGTTATAATGAACATATTAATTAATAATTGGTCGAAATTAAATATCATTTTAACCATAATAAACCCAAGACGAGTATATGTAAATATGTTATATATAAGAGTCAGTAGATAATTTATACTATCATTTTTTCAATATGGCACTAAATTTTTATTATAACCATAGAAAATATCATAATTACAATGCATCTAAGAAAGAGAATAATGTAACTAATTTACCCAAATTTCTTACAACTCAAAAATAAATGAAAGTGAAAAAATTATATGGAGATAATCATACCATCAAAATTTAGAAGCTTCCTGAATCTCGTTGTCTCTATCCAATCGGGACTCGTAACTGATGAAAAGAAGTGGTGATCGATCAAAACTATCCGGCAGAATGTTTCGTTACCCAGGACTGATTACATCGGCAAACAACCATCAACCGAGTGGGGATCTAACTTTCTATGACCACCGACAAAATTATAACCAAGAACTAGCGCCGATTAAAAACTCTATGCGAGCAACGACCGACCGCTAGGTAATGAGTGTTCAAAATTGGATCTATTTTATTGATTATTATTCATCGTTGTCAATTTATTACTACTAATTTGGTTTCGTTTTACTGTTTTTTGTGGCTGGAGTCGTGCACGACATGAGGTACGACGTTTTCTGACCTGGTAGATTTGAATCGTCCAGTCCGCAGCTTCTAGAAAGCGGCTCAGCATTATCTCATAATCGAGTTCGAAATTATCTTGAAGATAAGTGCATGAGAGATAAATACAAGGATAAGCGAAAGATAAATGTAACCCCCTCGTCCCGGTCCGAACGCTTGACCGATTCGAGTGGGCTACACGGGGATAACCGAGGTGAAACCCGTTAAGGCTCCACTTCGGTTATCGACCCAAGGAAAAACTTTTCATTTATTATCTTGTCTAGATGCGTTAAATAAACCTATGCGTGAAACGAAAGCGAAAACAAGGCTCACAAGAAGCCTAACAACAAATAGGGCCTAAGCCCAACCCTTGAGACCCTTTAGAGATGTCAAAAAGCCCATTTACAGGCCTGTGTTTCGAAACAGTCATAGCCTGTTTCGAAACACGGGCTCCGGTTTAAAAGCCAGACACCCGTACCGAAACGCATCCACCCTGTTTCGAAACAGGGTCCCATTTTGCCTAGGCGTTCCGATACCCGTTTCGGAACATGCAATTACAGTAGCCAAAGTGTTTCGAAACTCGTATCAAAATAGGGGCTCACAATAGCCAAACCGTACCGAAACGCATTTCGATACGGGGGCCCTGGAACCACACCCGTTCCGAAACAGCACAACTCGTTTCGAAGCACCTGCAGTCTGTGAATTCCCAAAATCAGTTTTAAACATCTCTAAATGATCCCAAACGCCCTTAACGACCCCAAAGAGCATACACAACATACAAACACACTCTAGAGGCATACACCCTATTGCAGCCATACTCGAAACACATAAGGATACAAGATAGGGGCATCCATTTAAAAGATCATACATGGCAATTAAGATGACATGCTTCAACAAGGCATACACTTAGGCATTCAAGGTAGGCAATTCAAACATGATTTACAATCCAAACATGACATCCAAAAGCCAAAACAACATAACATTTAAAGGAGTCTAACATGCTCCTAAACAACCAACACCAACATACTTCAAAGGCTCAAACAACATATACATGTCCCATTGCTTGACCATTACATTTTATAACTAAAATGTCCATACTTGATAGCTAAGATAGCACCACAAAGCACACTTGGAGGCCCCTTCTTGCACTAGCAACCCACGAACTACGGATCTGCATTGTCGAACAAAAGAGAGCGTAAGCATAAAGCTTAGTGAGGGTAAGCTCATTAAAACAAACCTCGACAATGCAGGGTCCAAGCACGAGCAACCACCAAGGTAGAATGCATGATCTTACCTTCGATCCACATGAGCCAAAATTACACATGATGCATGAACATATATTCAATATTATGCCATGCTCAACAAGCTCAAATCCACATCACATGTAAACACATATAATAATCCATATATGGATCACATTTCATATCATATTGGTACACATATCAACTCATATTGGCACCTAGCTATGACTCGAATACACGGATAACACGTTGGAACTCATATCCTACACAACCATTACCTTACGGTGGGATTACACTCATCACCGTTCACGCGGAGGAGATTCCACTCATCCTCACGTCCCGTCGATGGGATTACACTCATCATCAACTATCATATATATATAAGAAGGTTTTCTGGGTGAACCCGTACTCTATCTTGATGACTACCATCACCAAGACCACGCGCGCATTTGACTCACGTGTGCACATTAAACAACCTAATGATCGATCATTTGTACCCAAGCATACTAGTGCCAATATTAAACACAATCCACAATATCATTTCATAACCATTTCCGTGTTTAACACGTACTCACCATGATTAACATCATGCACAATCCACATGCATATAACAATGCATCACAACCATGCCTCAACATACATGTATAACATCATATACATAGCCAACACAATCACTATTAAACATGAGGCATAAACACATTCAAAGATCAACCATAGTCTCTAACTATAGCTTGGGATTAGGCTACCACTCTAATCTCAACTCTAGGTGGGTCTACCAAGCCCAACCTAGTCCACATGCTTGAACCATCTCATTGAAAACCATTTAAAAGCATTTAACCACTCACCTTCACTTCCAAGCTCAACAACCAAGCAACCAAGACCTTCAAGCTTCCGGATTCACTCTCGATGCTTCACCAACACAATTTCTTGCCTCTGATCATTTCAACACATTCAAAATAATCTCAAATCAGTTCACACAACAATGTACCAGACCCGAAACACTATTCAAGCATCAAACACAATATTCCAAGCTAAGAACAACCCCAAAAACTCCAAACCCGAGCAGCCCTCAAACTCAATCCAAAACTCATGATTTCAACCTCTTTAACACTCTTAGATGCTTCCAAAACGACCCCCAACTAACATACTAACATCAGCCTTCAAATTCCAACATTAAACACACCCAAAACTATCCTTTAAACCCTTCAAAAACCCCATTAAAACTCAAATCCGGGAATCTAAATAAAACACTTTAAAAATCATATATGTTGGACCTCATGGTTCATAAACAAATCATATATCATTAACAAATCAAAATCTTTAGTTAAAAACAATAAAGATAGCATTTTTAATAAAAAAACCCCCAAAACTCAAATTTCAAAATCATGGACAAAAATAAAAACTAAAAGTACCAACTTGTAGAGAATGGTGAGGACAAGTCAAAAATAAGTTTACCTTTGAAAAATCTTCAACAATGAGCAAGATATGTGATGGAATAGTAACCTTAAGGGAGAAGGGGTTTTTAAACGTTGGAAAGGATGGAAGAAGAGAGAAGGAGATGATGAATAGTAAAGTGTTTGAAACAAAATGATGTTTATTTTAGAAGTTTCAAATAATTACCATTTTGCCATTAATGAATGGCTATCACCAAAATCTTAAATTTCAAGAGATTTAGGGTTCTAATTAAATTTCGAAATTGATCCAACACATAAAACGAATTTTTAAGATAAAAAGGGAAACCCGAAATAATATTTAAATATTATTTTCACCCGACCCCCAAACCTAGGTGTTACAATAAAGCAGAATTCAACATGAGCCACATGATTCAAATTTATTATCTTTATCTTTTGTGATAGACCTTTAGATTTAATTTTAGATATTTAGTTTAAATATTTTAGAATTATCTTTTATCTTTATTAGAATTTTTTGTTGTTTAAGCATTGTTAATATTCTCGAGTATAAATACCCCTTAAGTTCAACCTTTGAACTCAGATTAAAATTTGTATTTTCCCTTGATGAATTCTCTAATAGCTATTTCCTTTTCATTCTTTGCATTATTTTCTTTCTTTATTGTTCCATAGGGGAATTCTCTAGTAGCTATTTCTTTTTCATCCTTTGCATTATTTTCTTTCTTTATTGTTTCATACCAAATGCTAAACATGATCCAATTCATGCTTAGTTAATTCTTCACTTAGCTTAAAACTTTGCAATGGCTCAATTCTAATCGTGAGAGCTAAATTGTACTTCATAACCGACGCATTATCTAGAAAGAAAAAAACTATTTTTATATCGATCGAAATTGAGGCTAACAAAATGTAGAACTATGTATTTTGATATAATAATTAAAAAATTGATTTGAATTAAATTGAAAAGATTTCAAAATTCTTTGAAAGTTAAAACAACTTGAGAATATGTTTAAGGGTTTTAAAAAGGCTTTGAAACAATTTAAAATGTCGTTAAAGTTGCCAACCCATAAATTTATTATTACTGTACCGATACGGTTCATACTGTATCGATACAATTTAGGGTTTCAGCTATAGGAAAATTTCAATAGCCAAAACCCGTATCAATACGCCTTTGTCGTATCAATACGGTGTGTTTTAAAGTATTCAACGACTAGATCGCGTACCGATACGCTCAACTACCCCAACGGTCTATTTTCTAACGATCTTTTAAATTGTAGGACCATATTGATACGCTTAACATGCGCATCGATACGCATCAGCTGGAAGTGCTCAACAACTATTTCCAAAATGGGACTATATCAATACGGACATTCGAGTATCGATAAGCTAAGCTGCAGAACTGCATCTATGGTGGGAAATAAAGGCTTCAATGGCCTAATTCATCCCTAACAGCTAGTAACGGCTATGAACTTAAATAGGAGTATAAAAGGGACCTCCAAGCATCAAGAGAAACTAATGCTTCAATTGTCAACAACTATATGATGAGAAATTTGTATTACTATATGATGAGAAATGTAACACTCAAAAAAATATATACATGAGTTTTTGAGGTTGTGGGAGTCGAACCTGCAACCTCTTATAGTTTTGGCCATGATCCAGCCATCTGAGCTATGAAGCTCTTAGGGTCTAAGGCACCTCAAATTTCTTTTGTATTATTCTGTGCACGTATGCCGTTTTTAATAAGGGGGATGACTTTTCACCTACCCAAAAATTAATCTCCCCTTTTTCCCGATTTCTCTGAAACTTCCTTCCTCATCACCGCCTTTTTCCTCCGGCCGTCGTCGCCTCGTCACCGTCGTATCGTGGCTGTCACCGCCGACCTTGCCGCGTCGGCCGTTGCACCCTGATCACGACTGTGGTAAGCACTCGCGCTTTTGGGCTGTCCCTCGTCGTGGATCTAGACCGAGAATCTCAACCAAAAAAACCCCTTCAATCGCCGCCCTTCTCCGTTCGCTCTCCGGCCGATTCCGGCGTCCAACCGACGAGCCGCCGTCAGATCTACATCCCCCTCGTCGAGCCCAACAAACCCCCTAAAGTTTTGAATCCAACCGACTCCGGCAAAGCCTCCGTCGGAGTTACGTAAGTTCTGGCGGCCCATTCTTAATTTCGGTTAATTTCCGGCAAGTTTTTAACGTTCTTGGTTCGTGAGTTTTGTGTAAATCGGATTCCCCTTTTTTTTCCAGGTACTTTGGGTGAATCCGGCAACCTCCGACGAACTTCCGGTCGCCGCCGGCGATGTCTCTGTTAAGGGTAATAAGCCGTCCGACCCGACCCGTTAACCCGACCGACCCACGGTTTATCCAACCCGACCCGGTTGAATTGACTCGTCGAGTCAGCTCAGTGAGCCAACTCGCCGAGTTGACTCAGTTGACTCTTGACCCAATTGTCTGTTGACATCATGCTGACATCAACGTTGACTTCTGCTGACGTCAGCGTTGACTTCTGCTGACGTCAGCGTTGACTTTGACCAAAAAGTTAAATTTTTCAAAAAGACCCTATCTTATATTTTTCGACGTCCTGAGTCCGTTTTTGAAGCCCGTTTTGCGAAATTCCGACTCTAAAGCCCCCGAATCTGACCTTAAACCCAAATCATGCATATGTACTTATTTATTCCATTCAGATATCAGTAAATCGAATAAGTGTCTAAAGTAGTGTTTTAATTGTGTAAAGGTACCCGGGACTCGTGTGACCACTCGCCAGCTCAGCCTAGCTCCTCTCGACCCGCTCATCCTCACGCTTCAGTGAATATCAGTACGAGTTCAAACCATATGTATAAGAATAAGTTTAACTCTTATTTCACATTATGACCATTAATCTTTCTTGATCTAGGATCTGACCCCGTATCTGAGCGTACTGAGGCAGGTGTCCGTTAGACCCTTCTCCGACCAGCTTCGAGGTGTGTTCCATATGTGTGTTATATTCTGTTGAATGATTTGCTTAATGATTTAATTATAAACAATACTATGCTTGTTTAATATCTTAATAGTTGTTGAGATTGCATCACTATGATAGAAATGAGAGGAAATGATGAACTGATTATATAATGACATTCTCTGCCGACATGATGTATGTTTGCTCAATGTGTATACTTGTAATATGATTTCTTGATCTGTGATGGAATTGCCTGATTGTCTGATGAACTTGAAACTATGATATGTTAGCTTGACCTGAGATGTTACTATCTGTTTGTATGTTGAATGATGAGAACGTATGCTTTGCTCAATAGGTATGCCCAATTATCTGTCAAAAGAATAATCTTCTGTTTCTGATATTCTGGATAGAATGCTTGCCACATGTACTCTGTTATTCATATCTGAGATCTGGACACTGATTACTATCTGGGGTATACTATTGGGTTATGTTGTGAAGTCTCTGTTGGTACATCCCTGATCAAGCTGGTAAATCCTTATGGACTCAAGGTCTCCCCTTGAGTGGCACCTATGCCCATCGGGCCTAGGGTAAGTCCTTATGGACTCAAGGTCTCCCCTTGAGTGGCACCTATGCCCATTAGGCCTAGGGTAAGTCCTTATGGACCTAAGGCATCCCCTTAGGTGGCGCCTATGCCCATCGGGCCTAGGGTAAGTCCTTATGGATGCAGTTCTGGGGGACTGCATTTGGTGTATGGTTGGAGGGTAGTCACTAGTAAACTTATGCATGCATCCGAGCATTTGCATTGATCCGCTATGTGTTATTATGATCTGATTGTTATGTATTCATTGCTTGTTTGATCTGCACTTATTGGAACACACTGAGCTCCTTAGCTCATGCCTTCTTCTTCTCCCCCTTTCAGATACTTGTGATAGGCTACCCCTTTTGGACCCGGCAACTGGAGGATCGGCACATTTAGCTCTAGACTGTTGTAATGTTCTTATCTTCCAAACTGTCTGTATTTGGGTGACTTATGCCTATATTTTGATACGACTTATCTTTTGGTTTTGCCGGGTGTTGGCTTTTGTTATAACTGAACACTTTATGCTTTCATATCAACTATTTTGTAATCTATTGTTACTAAACTTTTGCTTACTACTTTTGGATGGATTTGAAAGCGTTACTAGTAGATTTTATAATCATTCTGAGAATAATATTGATATGTATTTGATAACAAGTTTTATGGTATGATTCGTAAATCTCCCGAAAGGGGGAAACTATGTCAGTTTTGATGTTTTGACTACGATATTTCACAAGGGTTTGATTATAGGTTGTGACTGCCTGGAGTTGGGTTAAACGCATAAGTGGGTCCAGGTGGTTACAAGAAATTTGTATTAGGGCTTTAATTATTCATTTTTTTATAAACAACACTTGTAAGCCAAAATTATCATATTTGCTCAAGTGTTTAGACAGTGCAAACAAATACATTCTGAGAGAATTTTTAGTTTACTTAATTTATTTTTCTTGTAAAGAATGTTTGATTAATCTTTGGGTAGAAAGACTAATCTTTTGTAAGGGTTTTCTTCTAAGCCTAGAAAATGGACGAATCAAATATTAAATTGGTTGAAAAATCCTTAGTGGGAGCTAATGTAGTAGATGTAGGTGCTTGTTCGAAGCCTGAACTACTTTAAATTCATCGTGTCATTCATTTTTGGCTTCCACAAATCAATCACCAAAAAATCTAACTTCTTCACCACTTGACAATCTATTTCGGTTGAAGGAAATCGAGTTTATCAAGCCTAACATGCCTAAGGCTAAATCATCATCATTAATTTCTTTCTTTACAATTTATTATTTCCACTTATAGTTTTTTTACTCAGTTAATATCTAGTTAATATTTCTAAATCTCTCTCTTTTATTTTTGCAGTTAAATCAAAGGTTGAAAACAAAGAAGTGAATATGTCAATTTTCTTAAGTCTTCGCGTATCGATCATACCACTCTATATTACTTTTATTATTTAATTTTTAGATATTAAGATTATATTTTATTTGATAAAATCGACACTTGTCACTAGGGTATGCTGAATCATACCACAAGGACAAATGAAACAAAACTACAAAAACAAAGAATACATGTCACAAGAACAGAAGAAAACGCATATCATAAAAACAAAGAAAATATGTGCCATTTCAAAAATTTTAAAAAAAGAGAGAAAAATGATAAATAATAAATAACGGCGATCGACAACCAATAGCTAGGTGATTTTTCAGGCAGCGCATGGTTGTTAGGAGAAAAAAACTAGGGTTTGACATTAAGTCTTTTACTTGCAAATTATACTATCAGTTTTAAATATAAATGTTTAAGGTTAGAGTAATTATTTGATGCATCGTTAATGATTTTTTTCACAAGTGGGCTTTTAAAATTGTCATATATCTTTTTATAGACATTAAGCATAACTGTAAAATTTTAAACCTTAAATTATAAAATTTATTCTCAAATCTCAAAATATAACGGAAATTTTAAAACTCTAAACTTAAACCTTAAACTCTAACTTTTAAACACTAAAATTAAATACTAATAGAAAATAATTTTCTACCGGCGCATAACATATTTTGTTTGGATAAATAGGAATAACATATTTTTCCTTGAAGTTTATAGTCAAATTTTATTTATTTTTCCTTTTTAATCCTCAAATTCAAAATTTCGATCACTCCGCCAATCTGCTTCAGTATTTTCAAAAAAAAAAAAAAAAAAATTCCCTTCGTCGGTGTCTTCCTGTTTGAGCTGTATTTTTCCTTATGTTTTAGATTTGGCGGATTCAAAAATTAAATTCCCCAAAATCATAAGATTTCCTCTCTAAATCCCTAATAAATCCACCCCAATCAATCAATTAATCACTCCGCTCTCTCTATCTCTGTTTTTGTTCTCAATGGCAACTTCAGCTTTCAAGTCAACAACTAAGAGAGCCTCCGTAGCCAACTCTCCCGGTGACTCTTCTTCCTCCAACCGCTCCTCCTCCTCCTCCGTCCACCGCCGCGCCAGGAGTCTCAGCAGATTCTCCCGCCGGCTTCCCGGAGTCGGCGGCGATGACGATGAGGCTACTCCGGCTCCGAGGAGCAAGGGGAGGTTCGTTAATACCCTTAGGGGATCGGGATTCCCGGAGATTAGTCTCGATGATCTCGCTATCGAGCTCTTTGACTCCTCACTCCGAGGACGTTCAGCTTCCCGGATTGATGACGTCACACCACACAACGGTAAGGGAGGAGGAGAGAATGTGACTCAGAGGAGAGGACGATCGGTGTCCAGGCAAGGATCCAGGGGTAGTGCTGTAAATAGTGGTGCTGGAGGAAGGTTAACTTCGGACACCGCTAGCTCCAGGAGGAGAAGATCGGTTTCGGTTGTTCGGTGTCAGATTAGCGATTCTGAGGTAATATTGTTATCATCATCATTATCTGCATTACTGTTGTTTTTATTATTATGCATGAGCTCATTATTTAGATGATTTCTTAAGTCACATCAGATTGCTTGGTTGTGTAAATGCTTAGCGGTCTAATTTAGTTGTATAATTTTTGTTAAACTAACTGGACTTAACTATCTCCTTGCTTGTTTGTCTTGACGTTTGCTTAATTTGGACTCAAAGATCAAATTTAGGTGGACAAACCAACTAGAACTTTTATTAATTGTGGCATGCACTTGTTACATCTACTTAATGGCATTGCTTTGATATAAGTTTAAATAAATTGGTCAAAAGGAGAAAAACATGGGCGTATTTGATAAGGACTTCCGATTTCTCTTTTGAAGTATTCAATAACTATCAAGTTCTTTATGATATTGCAAGTATCATTGCTAAGTTTATGTTCCAAATTTAGAATTGTAAGCTCTTCCAGGGGCATTTGTTTTATGGATGCCATGTTTCTGCGACTCTTCATTTTTCTTTGTATTTTCCGTGTTTGACAGTTGACACCCATGTCAAACACATTCTCATACATGTTTATTGGATACAAACTTTCAAGCATGTGGAAAAGCTTTGAAAAAACTGAACATACCCATACCAGACACTCACATTCGAGTCCGAATAACATAGTATAATTGTTCTTGATTGGATGACAAATCATTTTTCTATAATTGAATAGTAGTTCATTTTCTATACTTGAATAGTAGGTAATCTTTTATCAGTTTTTGTAAATGAAGAACTTTAGAATTTTTGCATGTCAAATATGTTTATTTTCTTGTAGTAATATTGAAGGTGAAGTATCATTGATAAGAGATAGTAATGTACTGCTGCACTTGGTCAACTTGAATGATAATGTTGGCTTTAATGAAACCTATTAGTTTTTCATTCTACTAGGAATAATAATCAAAATACTAACTTGATGTGTATGCATTTGTTGTTCCTTAAATTCGTAGAGTGATCTAGATCATTCACAGAACTCAAGCAACCGTGCTAGTATGAAGAGTTCTATTGTTGGAAACAATCAGATATCCTCTGCTCACAAGCCAACAGCTTCAAATAATAGACAAGGGCTAAGAAGGTCTCTCAGCCAAAAAGACTTAAAGTATTATGATGGCTACTCTGTAAGCATTATCTATCTCTTTGAAAGAAATATCATTCTAACTTTTACTAGTACCATTTAGGTGTGTAATTTTTATGTAAGGATGCTATTTAGTGGTTGTTAATCCTGACTGTACCTACATATCTTTTAGACATTTTCAAACTCATTTATGTCAAATTAGTTTTTCTCGCTTAATGAAACTTTTTACGTACATGAAATCAGAGCCACTCTTCTGCTATAACTGATGATGAAGGGAGGGATGCCGCTCTTTCCAATAAAAATGGGATGGAGAGGACAATAAGAGCGGTTTATGCGCAGAAAAAGGTTGCTCCTCTCTCTTAAAAAATCACAATTATGTAATAACCTCTAGGAGATGTTTTGCTCAATCATTCATTTTTGTGTTTCCTGCCTGCTAGGGGGAGCACCCCATCGGGGATGATGTGAATGGCGGGTTATATGCTGCAATGCGAGAAGAGCTTCGACATGCTGTGGAAGAGATCAAGATTCAACTTGAACAAGTTTGTATTTTTTTTTTTGGTTTTGGTGAACATGTTTAATGCTTCATTTGCTCCTACATGAGCATAATTAGCTTCACAAATTTTGTTTGCTAAATTTTTTGGATGATATCCTGGTTTATGCAGTCAATGGTTAAAACAAAGAAGCCTGGTATAGCAAGCGGTGATAGCTTGCGGCCTGACAATTCTGATGTAAATCTGGCTGTTTCCGCAGCTAGAAGGAAGTGTACAACAAAATTGGAAAAGGTACAAGGTCATGTCATCAACATTCTGTGGCGCAATACTCTCCATTTATATGAAGATTATGGTTAATTGGTACTGCAAACTTACAAAAGTGTTTGAATGAGCTAATAAATACTAGTTGTGTGTGCATTTGGCTTCTTTAGCCTTAAACTATCTATGCAACAAACTTTGTAGTTTTTCCGTCGCAGATGTATGGGTTCTGACCTCTGTTACCAGAAATCACTATTTCCCCCAATGATTGTTTATTGGTACATGCGTTCCATATTGGCAACACTAGAGATCTAGTTTAGTAAAACTAACGATTCCACTAACAAAATTTATTTAAGTTCCAAAAAATGTTATTATGTTTCAATAAATTGCATTTAGTTCCTACTAAAAAACTGGAGAAGACTATCCCTATTGAATTAATTTTTTTTTATAGAAGTAACAAATTATTCCAGTTTTAGTTCCTTGTACCGGAGCAATCCATGTTCCAGGTATTATTGGTTCTGACTTAATAATATTTTCTTACGATAAGCCTGAACTGATACTTCTGGATTTTTACTTTTTATTGGAAACAAAAAAATAGGGTTGCATTTTAGTTGCTTTTGATGAGAAAGGTAACATTTTGATTTTGTAGTACTTTTTATTCATATTAACATGGATCATTGTTTATGGTTCATGCTAGACAACTAAGACAAGTAGATTATTATTAATATAATATTAATTGTTTACTTTAATTCTTTGATGCTGTTTAATTCCTTAATTGATCTCACTTCATGCTTGAAAACATTAGTGATTGGTTTTTATTTTTCGATTGGACAGTCTGAGAAGCATAGACAAGATTTATTAGCTGAGATTCTGTTGGAGGAGCAGCATGGTAGAGAGCTCTCTAAAATTGTCAAAGAATTGCTTCCTGAACCAAAGAACACTATTGTCGAGAAACCATTACGAGCCCGAAGGGTACACCTCCCTTCTACACTCTCTGTGACACTGCATGACTTTGTACTCTATATGATTATTTTTGAGTCTGCCATTTTCTTTGTTAAATCCATTAGATTCTGATGTACTTTGTAAGAAAGGTGATTTGATCTTTCTTTTTATTGTTTAATCAACATACGAATTGTTTTCCAGAGGAGCAATGACAGATATAGAATGTCCCGGCAATTGACCGAGGAGGCTGAAAAGTATATCGAAGATTTCATTTCAAATGTCGAAGATACGGATATTTCCTCACTGGATGGAGACAGGAGTGATACTACTAGTTCAAGTATAGGGGGGATAACAAAGACACCAATTTTCCAGAATCCAGCAGCGTTTAAATCTGTCCCTGTTGAAATGGATGGTGTAATGTTGCCTTGGTTACAGTGGGAGACTTCTAACGATCCTTCTCCTTTAACTTGCAAGAACAAACACAATCTTTCTCAGGTAATCTTATTCCCAACATAGGTATGGTAGTTGATCGTATAAAGTTGAATATCCGACACTATTTGATTTGTTTTTGCAGATTCTGGTAATGTTGTAATTTGGGGATCACCTTTGGCATTGGTTCAAATAGTGTCGGATATTCAATTTTATTATTCAAATCCATCTTATTTATACGAGTAATGGATACGTGTAAGGACATACTTGTATCTGACAATACAAGTCCGAGTAACAATCTGATGTTTGCTACTTATTACCAAGTGACTGAGAAATGCAAAGTTGAGCTGATTTCATGTGTGTGTGTGTGTACTGCATTGTCATGATATAGGAAGCTGGGAGTGCACAAGATGTAAGTGATCAGTTGCCGAGCAGCAGCCGAGGGAGTTGGAGCCCCGAATTCAGCGATTGTGGTCCTTCAAAAACTGTTGCAGAAATTGGAGGTGGAGATTACCAAAGCCGAATCTCCTGTTCAAATAAGAAGACGATGAAGTTGGATTTGGATGATTATCTAAAACCCAAGAGTGAGGAAGATTTTCTCCTGGAAATGTGGAGCCAACGACATGGGATTAATTCAGGTAAGCTTTCGCTTTGTAACCACATCCTCTTTTAGTTAGAATCCCGGGCTTTTTTTTTTTGTAATTTAGACTACAATAATAACTGTAATTTATTATTTAAAAAGAGTTACTGTTGAAGGTATATTTTTAATATTAGTTTGGATGGAAATATTTTTTTTTTGGATAATTGAATTTTATTATCCAGAAGCAAAGAAATGCTACAAGTTCACACCAAAGCTGTACAAGAAAACAAAACACAACAGCCTACCCTATACAAGTAAATTCCAGTTGGTTTTTAACTGTGTATCTATACCAGTATGTAAATGCCTAATCTTCCCACATAACTGTGTGCGAACAGTATACGTATACGAGAAAGAATGTTAGAAGCAGTAGAGGAGGAAGCTCAAAATATCTTGCAATTTCGCTCCTTCCAAACAAAGTAAACAAGAGAACACCAAGCAATCCGCAATATAAGGGCGATGGGAGACTTGCCTTTCAAGTGCTTGATTGCCCATTCAGACTCAAACTGCCAAGAGCCCACCCTTCGTTGAATGCCACAATCCAAGAGGACTTGCTTCCAAATCAACTTCGAAAATTCACACCCGAAAAATAGATGGTCTCTAGTCTCGCTGCCATCACTACATAAAACACAAGATATATCAGTCACCACTCCCTAAGCAGCAAGTCTATCTCTCGTAGGCAATCGCCCAAGATCAGCAACCTATGAGATAAGTGTATGCCGGGGAACATGCAAAGGGAACCATATCAATCTATGCCATGGAACTTTCACTCTTTGCCGGCGCAATTCCAACCAAACCTGGGCCGTAGTTAGAGGATCAATCAGCAGCCGCCTTTGGCAATCTCGAGTCTTAAGCAATTGTTTCCAAACCCACCCCATCGAGGACCTAGGCGTCAAGTGCAAGAACGAGACACCTTTCAGGACATAAAAATGAGCCCAAGCTACCCACAAGGAGCCCTGTCCAGCAAGCAAACGCCTAACAAGCATGACCATACAAGCAGTATTTCAGCTAACCAAGTCTCGAAGACCAAGTCCACCCTCAGACTTCAAGGAGCAGACCACATCCCACTTAACCTTAGCACCAGCTTTCTTATCCTCACCTTTCCAGAAAAACCTCAAACAAAGCTGATTAATTCTCCTCAACACCATCTTAGGCAAAACAAATTGCCTGCACCAATAATTTTGAATTCCAAAAATGGTCGATCGAATCAACTCTAACCTCCTCGCAAAACTCAAGTTCAAGGAAGACCACTACTGAATCTTATCCTGAATTCGAATCAACAAAGGTTGGAAATCCTTGACTGGTAATTTTCGAGTGACTAGAGGCACCCCAAGGTATCTAACTGGGAGCAGACCATGCTTAAATCCGGAGACAAGGGCCATAAAATTTACCGTTTTAGCTGACACACCAGAAATGAAAAACTCACTCTTGGCAGCATTAAGCCTAAGTCCAGACATAAGGTAAAATTCATCCAGAACACAACATACACCAGCAATGGAGTCAACATTCCCCTTAGTGAAGATCATCAAGTCATCTGCAAAGCATAAATGGGTCAATTTAGCCTTACAACACTTTGGATGAAACTGGAATACCCCTTTTTCCGCAGCAACATTCAACAATCGCGAAAGGACATTCATGGTAAGAACAAAAATATAGGGAGAATTAGGATCACCCTGTTTTACTCCCCTAGCACCCTTAAAAAATCCCACTAGACCACCATTGATCGACACTGAAAATCGTGGAGTCATCACACATACCTCAATCCAAGAAATAAAACGACAAGGAAATCCCATAGCCTGCAGAACAACTGAAACAAATTCCCAACTAATCGAATCAAACACTTTTTGTAAATCGATTTTAAGAGTGCATCTAGGAGAAATAGAACTCCTACCATACTCCCTAACTATCTCTTGTGCTAGAAGGACATTGTCAACAATGCTTCGGTCCTTCACAAAAGCACTCTGATTAAGCTCAATCATGCCAGGAAACAGCGGCACCAATCTATTCATTAAGATCTTGTTGATACACTTATAAACAACAGAGCAACAAGAAATGGGGCGAAAGTCTTTAACCTGAATTAGGACTGAGAGTTTTTGGAACCAATACAATGGTAGTGGCATTGAAACCTGGAATAAGTTCAGATTGGGAGAAAAAGAACTTCACAGCCAAGCAAAAATCTTTACCCGTAATATCCCAAGTTCTCTTGAAAAACAAAGCAGTGTACCCGTCTGACCCAGGCGATTTATCATTGCCCATACCAAATAAAGCACATCTAATTTCCTCATCAGTACAGTCCCTAGCTAACAATTCAGCCTCCTCCAAAGGCATAGTATAGGATATCAGATCCTTCAAAAAATCAATAGAAGGAACAGCAACATTAGAATCCTTAGTTCCAAGCAAATTAGAATAAAATTGAACCACCTCCTGAGCAATAGCTTCTTGCGTATCCAAGCGAACACCATCTGAAGAGACAAGAGACTGAATATTTTGCCTACAATTTTTTACCTTAACAATCGAGTAAAAGAATTTTGTAAATTGATCAGCTTTGCACAACCATTGGACCTTAGCCCTTTGTCTATAAAGACTTCTTTCAGCCTCCTCCAACTGAAAAAGTTCCTCTCTTAATACTTGAGTCAGAGCAATCGAAAAAAGACTAATATTAGAGGAAAGATTAACCAGCTGTGCTTCCTCTAATTGCTTCCTCTTCGCAACAACTCTAGAAGAGAGCTCACCAAAGTGCTCTTTGTTAAATTGCTTTAAAACAGGCTTAAGCCTCTTCAACTTAACAAAAAGTTGCCTCAAAGGATTCCCAAAGGCCTCCAAACCCCAAGAATCAGCAACAGTCCTCAAAAACATAGGGTGCTGACACCAAAAGTTGAAGAACTTAAATAGTCTTGGAGAAAAAGGAAAGATTTTATCAGTGACAAACCAACCAGAGGAATGATCAGATATCCCTGGAGCTAAAAATTCAGCCTACGAGCAAGGAAAGGAATCATACCAACTAAAATTAGTTAAAATTCTATCCAGTTTCCTTGCCAATGGTCTCTGCTCCTGGTGATTAGACCAAGTAAAAAGAGGGCCAGAACAAGGAAAATCCATTAAACCCAGCACATCAAGACATTCACGAAATTCAACCACATCAGCCCCAACAACAAAGCCCTCCTCAGAACTCTCTTGCGGATTCAAAATAACATTAAAATCACCTGAGACAACCCAAGGTGCCATACCAACCACAGACTTAAGATCAAGCAAGCTAGACCACAAACTTTTTCTACTGATACAATCATTGAAAGCATACACCGCAGTCAAGAAAAACACCACACCTCTATCACAAACCCGACAAGTAACACATTGATCCGTAACCAAAATGGGAGTAAGACTAAAAACATGTTTCCATAAAATTCAAATTCTTCCGTTATAAGCAGCAGAGTAATTAGCAACCCACTGCCACCCATGGAACCATTTATTGATAATCCCACTAGCATTATTTACTTTAACTCTAGTTTCAAGTAGACAAAGAACATCAACATTCAACCGAGATAAACAACTAGCCAAATTCCTTTGTTTCACTGGGTCATTAAGACCCCTAACATTCTATGTACACACAATCATAAAAGAGGAAAAGATGATGAACTAACCTTCACACCAGCATTAGCCCCAACACCCTTCTTCTTAACCCTTTCAACCACATCCCTTTTCTTATGCTTCAACTCAAGAACCAACTTAGCCACTCCATGAGAAACATTGCGCACCTTGCGGGGAGACACAAGGATAACAACCTGCACCAAATCAGGATCGCCTACTGATTCCACATGATCAGTCTCAGGCAAAACATCAGCAACATCCGTAACTTTCTCCTGATGAACAGGCTCAAGAACAGAGGCACCAAGCTCCTCAGAGAATTGTCCTGCACTAACATCCTCAGAAAAGAACGAAGCAGTTTCAGCAAGAACATAAAACTTATTAGTAGAACTCCTTATAACTCCCTTAACCGAAGAAGGATAAGGAGTAACCACAATCGATTTTACCTCGTCACAACCAGAAGAAGATCCAGGCAGGGTAACAGAATGCACCTCACCACGACCAGCAAAACCTACAGGCAAAGCACCCGACTGTGCCTCACCACCAGCAAACCTAGAACTGCCAGAAAGCAACACAGCACCAGGAGGCTTAACTGGAGAAGTAGGCAACTGAGTCTTACCTTTCCCCTTATCAACAACCTCCAAATCAACTCACACCGCCTTATCCAAACAAGCTTTGGTAGAATGACCAAAAACAGAGCATTTATCGCACTTCGGTGGCCTCCAAGGGACTTCAACAGAAATCGAAATCGTGGAACCATTGCGGAGCTTAACCGGAATCAAATCAGGAATCATCGTCTCCATCGTGACTTCAACGCACACTTTAGCATAAGCCAGACATTGCCTGGAAGCAGTAGTACTATCTATATACAAAGGACAACCAATAGCACTTGCGATGTAACTAAGCCCTCTTCGCGAGAACAACTCCAAAGGAATCCCCCATAAATGGAACCAAACCGGAACACGATCCAACTTGAAATCCAAGCTTGACAAATTAGGCTCCCAACGACGCAAAATCATAGGCTTATTCTGAAAATGCCAAGGACCATTCTCAAATACCCAATCTCGAACAGTAGAATTAACAAAACGAAAGACAACCAAGTTTTCCCCAACGGAACTGACCTCAACCGCCCCCTGCTTGCCCCAAAGGATCTCAGCAATCTTTTGCAGCGCACCAAAACTCGGAGCACGCCCAAGAAACTGACCCACAAGAGCAAAACGCCAAACCTGAGATGACATCGGCAGGAGGAGCCACAATGCCATCCGATGGACAAAAGTCGAGGGATTGATCGGAAGACCCAACAAAAAGCTTCCTCCAATCCGCACCACTCGACGCCGCACAATCATCCATAAACAGGACCGAAAGGAAGAGGACAAGCAACCAAAGTACCCAGAAGAAAGAACAGCGAAGAAGAAAATCGAAGAACGATAATCCCGCTATCGTGCGCCGAGAGCACTCCTCTTAACGTGCGCCATCCCAGTTGTAATTTGGTTAATAATGATGGAAATATTTATTATATGTAATGTTAAAAAGGAAATTTGTTAGTGAAATTCATTTAAACAAATTTCACCTATCATTTATTAAATATGTTAAATTTCAAATTTTACAACGAGGGATGAAAGTCATGATAGAAATCAATTGAGAGAAGAGAATACAGAGGGGAGGAAGGAATAATACAAACCTCCTTTTCCATTGTTGAATGCTCAATTTGAAAAAGGACAAACCTACGAAACAATTAACAAATAAGCCAAACGAAAGCAAACAACAATTCCCAACACTCGCTTCTTCAATTCCATCTTCTCAATCCACCCTTTTACTATTTTACATCACTTTAATCAACCACTATTAATCACGACGTTCCTATTTTTTCTGAAGCATATCAAAAACTCATAATTTATTTTAAAAAATAAAATTTTCTTCAAAATTGTAACCACGTTTAAATTCTTTTTAAAAATTATTAAAAATGATAAAAGAAATCTTAAAATTATAGAAATTAACAAGATCCCAATCTTCTCCGGAGTTTTTTTTAACTAATTCTTAATTATTGTTTATTTAAAAAGTCCCTAAAAATTGGGGAAATGCCATGAATATGACAGCTGGAAAGTTTTTTCCCCAAAAATATAGTACCCTTACTTTTATTTCCAAATTCATAGTATTTGCTATAGTAAAAGTAAAGTAGGTGGTAATACAATTCGATTTCACTGTTCATGCTATTTTTTAATTGAAAAATGTTGAAGACGGTGGAAATACAATTCTATTTCAGTATAAAATATTGTTCAAAGCTAGAACCTTTTCCATCCGACTTTAATATTTTTAATAAAAATACAAATAGTATTCAAAATCATAATCCTTTTAATCTGACTTCACTTTTATTATAAAAAGTATAATATTTTTAGAAATAATTTGAGAGGTACCATATTTCTGGGAAAAAATGAATACCATGTTTTGGTAAAATTGCTCTAAAAATTATATTTTATTTGGTCATAATTTTAGTCTTTATAAAATTTTGTTTGATCATAGATTTATTATTTAAGTTTTTATAAATTTTTATGGATAATTATTTGATACATTAGAAGTTTCCACAAATGCCTTAATTTTAGGATTTATGAACTTAATTTAGGGTGTGAGGTTTAGTAGTTTAAAATTTAGTGATTGTGAATATAACTAAGGGTTTAGAGTTAGAATTCAAGGTTTATTAATTAAAACTTAAACCATCAACATAATACCCTAAACACTAACCCCTAAATTTACACAATTTCTACTAAATTCTAAACTCTACTCTTAAACCCTACACCCTAAACTTTAAAACTAAATCGTGCACTGTATTGGGTATAAACCGAAATTTTATTTGGTCATAATATTATAAGATCTAGTTCATGCTTATGAACAAAAATAAGCCGAGCTTGTAAAAAAGAGCATGGTTCAGATTTTTTTTGAAATAGTCACTGAATTTTCATTAAACCATAGAAAAATTCAATTACAACGCAATCAAGAAGAAAAAAATTTGAGTTAAAATTAGGGGTGAGCGTTTGATCGAGTCGAGTCAAAAAATTTCAAGTTATTCGAGTTGACGAGTCATATTTTACAACTCAAACTTTATTTGAAATTTTTCGATTCGAGTCGAGTTTAAGAAATTCCAGTCGAGTCGAGTTTTTGAGTTCCTATAAAAATTTAAATATAATTATTTATCATGTTATAGTAGGGTTTGATTCTAATTTAAACTCTTTTCTCTAATCATATAAGATATGCACATATATATATTTTCACATGTGACAATATTTCTTCATATTTTTATATATCAGTATGTATTTATCATAAAAAATAGAGAGACTTGTCTCGAACTTAAAAATAAATCCACTAATTACTAAAAATTTCGAGTTATTCGAGTTATTCAAATTTTCATTTTACAACTCAAACTTTATTTGAAATTTTTTTGAGTTATTCGAGTTTATGGAATTTCGAGTCGAGTCAAGACGAGTCGAGTTTTCGAGTTCCTATAAAAATTTAACTGTAATTATTTATCATGTTATAGTAGGGTTTGATTCCAATTTAAACTCCTTTCTCTAATCATATAAGATATGCACATATATATTTTTTCACATGTGACAATATTTCTTCATATTTTTATATATCAGTATGTATTTATCATAAAAAAATAGAGGGACTCGCCTCGAACTTAAAATTAAATCCACTAATTACTAAAAATTTTGAGTTATTCGAATTTTCATTTTACAACTCAAACTTTATTTGAAATTTTTTCGAGTTATTCGAGTTTATAGAATTTCGAGTCGAGTCAAGACGAGTCGAGTTTTCGAGTTCCTATAAAAATTTAATTGTAATTATTTATCATGTTATAGTAGGGTTTGATTCCAATTTAAACTCCTTTCTCTAATCATATAAGATATGCACATATATATTTTTTCACATGTGACAATATTTCTTCATATTTTTATATATCAGTATGTATTTATCATAAAAAAATAGAGGGACTCGTCTCGAACTTAAAAATAAATCTACTAATTACTAAAAATTTCGAGTTATTCGAGTTATTCGAATTTTCATTTTACAACTCAAACTTTATTTGAAATTTTTTCGAGTTATTCGAGTTTATGAAATTTCTAGTCGAGTCAAGACAAGTCGAGTATTTTTGCCTTGAGTTGAGTCGAGTTATTCAGTTTTTTCGAGTCGAGTCGAGTTTTGCTCAACCCTAGTTAAAATAACCCAAAAAATTCTTACAACTTAAAAACAATGAAAACGAAAATTTCTATGAAAATACGCATACCAACGAAAATTTAAAAGCTTCCTGAATCTCATTGGCTCTGTTCAAACGAGACGCATAAAGAAGGAAGGAGTGGTGCGCGATCCATTCTGTCAGGCAAAAGATACCGCTACCTAAGATTGATTTTATCGGCAAACAACCATCAATGAGTGAGGATAAAACATTCCAAGTGACCACCGACAACACCATGAATCAGAAACTAGCGCCAAGGTGCGAACAACAATCGAACGTTAGGGTATGCTGAAACCTGCCACAAAGATAGATGAACCAAACCAAAAAAAAAACAAAACAAAATCATGTCACAAAGATAGAAGAAAAAGCGTGTCACTAGGACAGAAAAGAGCGTGTTACAGAAGCAGAGTTTCGTATTAAAACAAAAACAAAAGAAAACTGATAAATTTGGTGGTCGACAACCAATACGAAGATTGATTGTCGACCAACGATTAAAAAGATTAAACAAAAGAAAAAGCGACTAAAATTGAAATAATTTTGAGCGAAAAGCGGCTAGGATTTTTTTGAGAGAGGGACGACACTATGGTTCAGATTATTAATTGAGTAGTAAAATTTGAGATTAATTAATTGATTTAGTAATCAAAGTAATTTATGTTATATTATTATGTATTACTTTGTATTTCCACATTTACCTTAGAAATGTAATTACTTTTAGTTAAAAAACAATAAAATTTTTATTTATTGTTTTTAATAAAAAAATTACATTTAGTTTAAGGATAATTATTTAGTACGCTAGCTGTGAATTTTTTTAATTTTCATTAGTGTTTTAGTTTTGAGGTTTAAGGACTCAATTGAAGGTGCAAGGTTTATGAGTTTAGGTTTAATAGTTTAAAATTTAAAGATTGTAAATAAAATTTAGGGTTAAAGTGATAGAGTTTAGTGTTTATAGATTAAAATTTAAATCCTCACCATATTATCTTAAAACTTAAATTTTAACCTCTAAACCCTAAATAAAAACACACAATCCTTAAATTCTAATTATTATCCCTAGATTTTAACCCTTACAACTGAACCGGGATATAAATCCTTAGTTTTAATATACAAATACTGTTTCTGTCATAAACAGCTAGGGTTTTAAGGGTTTCAGTCACAAGGGTTTTAGGTGTAAGGAGTAAACGATGCCGCGCACCACCACCGTCGACTGCCCTGGCTGCCCTCCACTTCGAGCCCTAACTTTCGATGCCCTTGGCCTCATCAAAGGTTTTCGATTCATATCATCTTTAACTAAATTCATTCCTACTATTGAAATATGAGCTAATTTTGCTTTTATTTGAATAGTAATCGAAGCTCGAGCTAAAGGAGGAGGAGTTCCCAAAGTAGTGGAGAGATGGGGAGATCCCGATGCTTCTAAATGTCTGGTTGCCGCTTCTCTTAATGACCGCAAAATCGACCCAGTGAGTTTTTCCCCTTTAGCCATTGATAAATTGTCTTTTTTTCTTTTATATTGAAAATTTGTTTTCTTTTTTCAGTTATTAGCTGTTGCCAGAAAAAATGGTGTGGTGAGTAACCTTTTTCTTCATTTTCCCTCTTTTATGAAGACCTGGCTTTAGTAGGAATTGTGTTGAATTTTTCATTTCCTCAATGTATATACTGCAGATTGATATGCTTAATCCCCTCAATGGTGAACTTTCCCTTTCGGTGTCTGATGTTAGTAATGCTGGTGTTAGACCAGAAGATAATGCTATTGTTGGGCTGCATTTGTTCAGAAGACAGAGATCGGAGCTAACATCGAGGTATAATCCTATTGTTAATATTTTATTATGTTAAATGAAAATGAACTACTTTGCTCTAATGTTCTGAACTTTCGTTATTCTTTAAAGTATCTATGTTTGATAAATTTTCTGACATGGGTATGGGGTTATAACCCTTGAAGGACCCTTCAAAGATATGGAAAAACTTAGAAAAATGTATTTTATCCATGTTGGACACATACTTATATAGTTATACTTGACTCTCACATCCGAGTCTTAGTTACATAGAAAATGAGCAAGGTTCCTCTGCTTTCTTATTTATGTAATTTAGTGTAGTCACTGAAATAGATGGTTCTTGGTAGTCACAATTCCTTTACTTATGTAACCTTGTTGATCTCTATAAATTCATTGTTTTCAGGTCATGCACTTTGCTTGCATGTACGACAAAAGGAAATGCCAACATAAAAACAGTCGATATGGTTGATACTAAAGTGGATTCTGGTGCCCCGAAAGCGTGGAATGTGTGTGCCTCGGGTAATATATCATTTTCGGAAGTGGATGGAAGTGAAAGCTATGCCTTCTTTGGAGGGTGAGTGGGGTTCTGTTGTATGACTTTATACATGAGCTTCATACTTGATTTTTCTGCATTTGCTGATAGTGTATTTTGATGCTCGACTGGAATATTTATTATTTTTAATTCAGGAAGGGTGTTGAAGTTAATATGTGGGATCTTGAAAATTGTACAAAGCTTTGGACTGCAAAATCTGTGAGCCTTTTCAACCTAAAGATTTATGTTTTAGTATCTTCTTGTTTTCATTTATCTTAATGCATCCCATATTGAACAGCCTCCTCAGAACAGCCTTGGTATTTTTACCCCAACTTGGTTTACATCTGCAACATTCCTTAGCAAAGATGATCACCGTAAAGTTGTGGCCGGTACCAATAACCATCAGGTAATCTTTTGCTGCTATAAGCCACTCCTCAAACATAATACTAACATGTCAGTATGCCTTTGGTTGTACAGACTTGCATAAGTGTGTGTGTGTGTGTTTTCTTACTTTTCCTTTTTCCCTCTTCTATGATGGAACTTTTATACATGATCATATATTGCCAGTTTCTAAAGTAACTTTGTTATTCTGAAATAAAAAGGCATGCCAGTTTCAAGATATTTACTAATTTCTTTTTCCATTTTGGTTGAACTTTTGAAAATATAGTTTTCAGACTTTTTTTAGTTCTAGCTTCATGTTCGTGTGATGCTACTAGAACTTATTGAATTTGAAAGAACATGAAAAGACAAGATTTATTAATATATTTTATCTGGAATTGTGACTAACGCAGGAATAAAGGATTGAGTCGTTGTAGCAATGCATTTCATCCTCATCAGCATCTTTCATCATATTGTATTTCCCTTGTTTGGGATAACTTTTATCTTTTAATGGTTTCCATTACAGGTTCGCCTCTATGATGTTTCTGCCCAACGGAGACCAGTCATATCATTTGACTTCAGGGAGACCCCTATAAAAGCAATTGCAGAAGACCTAGATGGTCATACAATCTATATAGGGAACGGATCCGGTGATCTTGCTTCAGTGGATATACGCACAGGTACGGGATTGATTCTATGTGCTCGTTCTACAATTCTTTCTGCCATTCTGCATTTCTGATTCTTGGTAGCTTAGTCATTCCTGAGAAGGAATTTAAGTCTTTCTGCCATTCTGCATTTCTGAATTTTGGAGATCTAGGTCGGAATTTTTGTTTACGATGGCTGCATGTTACATATTTTATGCTAAATTTCCCCTTAAGACCAAAATCAGGGCATTTGCAGATTTTTTCTATTCATTATTGTCTGCATTAAAGGCAGGCTTAAAGTGTTTGAGTTCTATGTGTAACAGATTATATTGATGTACATTTTATCATAATAATGTTTTGGCAAGAATTTCAGTTTTTACATATTTGTTAGCTGAAATCACGTGGTTCAACTATCTCTATTTACTTGACGTTTCAATCCCTTTTCTTTGATGCTTCTGTAAAAATTCGAGACTGGTTATGGAACTACAGAAAATGTAGGTTGGGCTTGCTGGTTTCCTGTAGAGAATCTTAAATAAGTAGAAACTGCTGACCTCTTTTGTGCATCATTTCTTGATTAAGCTTTTCTTTAATGATTTGAGGTCTATTTTTCCGTGAATTTTGGTTAATGGAGGAAGTATTTTCTTACAGGAAAATTGTTAGGATGCTTTTTGGGGAAGTGTTCTGGAAGCATCAGATCGATTGCCCGGCACCCTGAACTTCCTGTAATAGCATCTTGCGGTGAGTTTTAATGCTAAAGTTTTTATGCATTGATTTTGTATCTTTTGGGGGTAAATCATTTTATACATACAACAAAACTGACAAACTTTGATATTTTCAAGGCTTGGACAGTTATTTGCGCATTTGGGATATCGGAACAAGGCAACTTCTATCGTCGGTATGTTCTTTTTGATATTTTTGCATAAAAATACATTGCAAACAAATCGTCTTTATCTGCTTACAATCTTCTGGGTGCAGGTTTTCCTAAAGCAGCATCTTATGAAGGTTGTTTTTGATACAAATTTTAATGAAGAAGGTCAGTTCTTTCCCTGGAATCTTTATTGTGCCCTTTCTACTCTGTAGAGAGTAGACTACTATTATATTGCCCCCGATTCTTCATTTTGCTTGTAGCATTTGTGTATGGTATCCATGTCTCGGAAAAATATTAAGAACTTTTTTTTCTGTTGGGGATTTAATCGAGGGGAGGATTAGTCCGAGCATGGGGAAGTTGGAGCAATTCAAATATGAATTTGATGATATTAGGTTAACCGTACTGATTTACCAAGTGTTGTTGTCGTTGCTAATTTTGAATGTAATTCTGTTATATGCAGAAGTTAAACACGATGCGGCCAATATGGCCGCGCATGATGCTCTGAGCATAGATGAAGTCCAAACTGCAGATGAAACTGAAAACCCACCGACAAAAAGAAAGAAGTCATCTAAAGAAGATAGAGAGGGAAAAAAGAAAAAGAAGTCATCTAAAGAAAAAGATGGAACGAAGAAGTCGAAATCCAAGAAATGAAGCAAAAAACAAGAACATGACGATGATGCATAAGCTTACTCTGAAAAGCTCTGGTTTCAGACCTTAAATATACATTATTGATAATGATGGCATAGGGAATATGGTTTAAAACCTAAGCAAAGGAATGTGTTGGCACTATGGCAGCCAGTTTTGATGGAAAATACAACAATGATAAAAAAAAAAAAAAAACCGGACCAGACTTGGCTGGTAGGTGCAGCGGTTCTACTGTATTAATGTTATCGAAAATTTTAAGAACAGATGAACTTGTCAACTTTACATTTTTGACGTTAAATTAGTGCTAAGTTATTGAAAAGGGCATGTATTTTTGTCATACAGAAATCAGTTTTATTTTCCAAATTATTTGTAGTTTATTTTAACTCCAAATGTAAAACATGTTTTACACTAGTCTGTGTATTTAAACAATAAAACTCAAAATTTAAAGGTAAAAAGTCAAAGTAGTTCTTAACGTTTTGATTTTTTGGTCATTTTGGTTCTTATTTTAATATTTATTTTTTTCAAAACTTACTCCCGTTGGATGGAAATTGTTAGTCAACTAAGGGTCAATGTCTAAAGTTGATGTATCATGTTTACATGGCATGAAAAGATGACGTGACAATGTCACGTGTAATTTAAAAAATATATTTTTTAAAAAATAACCTTAAAATTTTCAAATTTCACAAAATAGTCCACAAATTTTAAAATCTCTAACTCCTCCATACTCAAATCCCAATTTAAGTCGATTTTGCCGCCGTTACAACACTGTGGCCCACCATACAGTTGTCGGACCATTACGATTATTTATTCAATTATCCCGTCGCTCGAAGTTGACCGACATTGTGTAAAACACCGGACGAAGGTAAAATCGTTGAATAGTTCATTTTGATGATTCACAACCAACAACGATAAAACAGACAACGAACGGTGTGTGGGTCGTTTGGTGTGGGGAAGGTGCTTCATTTCATCGCCGACAATGCGGCCAACACCGACGAGAGTGGCTAAATTTTGGAGTTTAAAATTTTGAGGATTATTTTAAAAATTTTAAGAATTTTTTAAATATATATAATAATAATTTTTTGAATATATATTTTTAACCAATCAGATGATGCCAAGTCAACAAAGTGTCACGTGGCATCATCCGATTGGTTAAAAATATATATTCAAAAAATTAAAATTTTAAACATTGCATTTTACTAGGAAATTCAAAACCCCACTTGGTCTGGTTTGCCTTATCGTTTAGCGAATAAAATATTTGTAATCAAAATGTAAATATAAAATAATGAGCCTTTTATTTGCCTTGGACCCGACAGAGCTTGGTGCAGAGAAATCAAGTTAAAAATTATACATTCATGGTCTGCTAAATTGATTCCAAGTTTATTAAAAAATTGATCTGATGTCCCAGTGATCAACAGTGGT
The DNA here is from genome assembly GCA_958450335.1 of Hibiscus tridactylites. Taxonomy (NCBI): domain Eukaryota; kingdom Viridiplantae; phylum Streptophyta; class Magnoliopsida; order Malvales; family Malvaceae; genus Hibiscus; species Hibiscus tridactylites. Next base: position 85,524,908 of record OY288270.1, read on the forward strand.
TGCAAAATTCAAAGCTATTCCCCCCCTTTAACATGTAAAATATGCTGAGAGGGAGGGTCAAGATTCACTCAACAATTATTGGCTTAGCAGATAGCAGCAGACACATGAGTCATGAATGCTTATTCGGTAAGTCTATAATGCACTCTTCAAGGATCACACTAAAACTCACAGAAACAAAAAGCAGCAGGTTGGACCCAAGCTGCTTTACTTTGATGGAGCTTCCTCTTTTTTCTCCGACAAATACCTAAAAAGCATTACGATAGTACTGCGTTAAATCGAGCAAAAAAAAATGTCTTCCACTACACGAATCCATGTGTTTTAACAACTGATAACAATAGCTACTAGTTACTATGCTTCTTTAAGTTCCAATAAGTAAGGCAAAACTACATTTTGTTTATAAAATCAGGAATATGGTATCAAAGTTTCACTTCCCTCTATAATTGCAAATTTTCATGTTAAACCATATGCATGCATTGTCATCCCAAGTATTTGATCATTGCTTATTCATAAACTACAAAGATTTTACGGGAACGCAAAGTCGTAAACATCAGAGGTTCAACTTTGGCAATAACAATCTGAATCAATCTCGGTCATTAAGTTATCTGAAAGTACAATTTGTATATGATTCGGTCGTAACATTGAATATTTGTTAGAATTCAACATGAGACAACACAACATTCTTTATACCGGAATGATATCTAAAGATGTTAAGCATAAGTCGGGATTAAATTGTGAATGGGCAATGCATATGCTGAAAAAATGATTGCAAACACAATGGCAATTGCAAAGAAAAGAAATTAGCTCAATGCCATATCGCTCCTACTTTTCATTTTCCCTAAAGTACTTGTATTCGACACCCGTATTTAACACATATTCTAACATAAGCATAAGGGTATGATTCTCCAAATATAAGGGAACTCTTGAAAAAAGTTGAGCATAACACGTACCAGTATTTGACACCGACCCCTCAATACGAGTAACATAGGCTCAAGTGACCCAGAAAGACCATACTTACCCTTGATATCTTGCCCAACGGGAAAGGTGGTAGAGCTGTACTGTCTCATTTGAAGCATGGCATGTCAGCAGCAGATAGTTTCGTGGTTGTACCATCCATGCAAACCTCATGAACAATGCAGAATAGATGCACATTGCTATACGCCGGAATAGAAGAGAATAGTTAGAATCTTGCGCAGACAATAAGTAGCATGAAAAACCTGTTGCTTCTTTGAACTATATTTTTCACCTGTTGTCATGTTGCCAGAAATCATTTCTGGGGGTTTCTTCATGTCCACCAATCCCTGACACATTCATAAACAATGTTGAGACACAAGTCATAAAGCAAAACTTGTGTATGTTCTCTGAGATCCGGCGTAACTTTGTCTGAAGGGTGAACAACTGAACATATTAAAAAGCTATCTTAAACCGATGGTAGTTAAACATACAGCGACAACAAATCCCCAATTTGCAACAGGCCCCCAAAAGTGAGCTGTTTTCGGGCCAACTGGACTGTTTAAGAATGCTCGGAAGGAAGAAGCCATCTGATACAAACGTTGCTGAAAGTTGCTCTGCAATGGTTGAATGATTATAGGAATTATTATAAATCATCAAATTTCAAATAATAAGTAAATCCAGCTACAGAAAATTGAAGGCTATATTCTCTTGATCATTTGAAAATTGAAAGTACTGCAAAACATATAGCTAAAGAAACTAGGCCAAAATTTCAAACTATTCTTAGCAAACAAAAATAAATTATGCCCGACTTCTCATTCAGCCTGGCGTTTGGCACCGTCCACCACCCCATGCCACCTCCTGTATTATTTATCCTCTTATATAGAATTCTTTTATTAAATCATAAATCAAGAGTTTGTAATATATGAAAACGTTACACGGAAAGACAATAGATAAACACTTAAAATTCGATAACCATATTCCCCCAAAAATTGAATTTGGAGCTAAAACCCGTAATCCTACCCGCGTCAGCGGTAGAGTAACGTGGTTAAAAAAGGGAAAAACGATGGCTACTCGTTCCAACTTATATGGAAGCACTAAGAATCTAACTGTAAATAAAACTGAATAGAAAAATACATGCTAAACGAATTGGATCAAGAACCAAATCACGATTCAGCTAAGAACATCAGTGAATCAAAGATGAGATATCGAAGAAGAAGATGGGGTGCGTGTATAGGTAGATGAAGAAAAAGTGAATCAAAGGCGATTACCTTTGTAAACGGTGACGCCGGAGAAGTCAAAGACGACGGCCGATGGCGGTGGAGAGATTGGAAGGTGAAGAATGTTTGGTGGGAGAGAAAGCTAGCCAGCAAGGAGGAATTTGATTGTTCTACTTTGGAGCTTTGATCGTGTGAGACAGTTTACAAATTACAATAGAGTTTTTGACACGTGGTTTGAATTAGTGGATGACTTAACCAAAAGTGTTCCATACATTTTTTTTTTTTGGTTAGATGTTTGAATCATTCTTCGGTTTAGATAACGTCACATTTCGTTCGATTCATTAAAAATGCTTGTTATACAATCAAAACATGATAGGTGCCATATTTATGTTGTTTTTTTATTTTTTATTTTAAAAAAAATTAGAGAATCTTTAATTTTATTAAAAAACTAAAAAAATTAATTTCTCTAAAAAAATCAAAAACTTAACCCAAAATACTTAAATTTTTCCCATTCGATCAGCCACCCTTGTCTTTATTGGACCTAAATATGACTGAAAATCTCATCATACTGTTAGCGAAAACTAACAAATAAACCGTCGACAAACATCCAACGGAATTAAAGAATATAATTAAAGAATACATATCATCCAAAAATCAATTGTTGTCAATCATCAAGTATCATTATTTCAAGTATAAGCATCATCCGTACTTGAACAAACAATAGCTGATGTTTGGGCCAAAATAAAATGAATCCGAATATCCTAATGTCTACTCAAAACATGAGCAAAATCCATGAAAATATTCTGTCCCTGTTTGTAAGTTAAAGGAAGCAACATTCATGAGTAGATCACCATTGAATCTCATCATTGAATCTCATCAACAACGAGGTTTCGTTATGAAAGTACTTTCTTAACCTCTTCCGTAACCTCTTTCGGGGACTTTTCCGCATGAAGCTTCGCTACTATTCCCTTCTTGGAATAATAATCTATCACCTGAATTTCAAATAACACCATTTCGAATGTTAATGGCAGTTTGGAGAGTATTTAAGTAACATCATGGAGTTCATAAAAGCTCAAAAAAGGGGGAAAAGAAACTAAATAATGTATATTAGTATTAAATATACTCAATTCGAACTTGAACTCGAGCTCAAGTACTTTAAAAGCAAGCATGGGAATCAAACTGATTTCTTACTAGGTAAATGAGCGTAATCGAGCTAGCTCGAGTTCGAGTACTTCGATCTTTATCTCATATCTAACTCGAGCTTTAAAAATGAAAATTGATTGAGCTCGAGCTGAGCTTCAAAATTTCAAGCCAAGCTCATGCTTCTTACAACTTGAGCTTCACTCGCTCGTTTACACCACTGTGTTAAAACCGATACTAAAAACATTGTTAAGGTCAGAAACAAAGAGCATACTGGTTCAGTTTGCCTGTGAAATGCCGCTAGCCTTGACTTGAGAACTTCTGCAGTATCATCTTTACGCTGAATCAAAGGTTCCCCAGTCACCTTCAAGAGAACATAAACATGGAAGCGAGATCGTTAATATAATTGCAACTAATTTGGAAAAATTGGTAATGAAGCTTATATAAAGGTTAAGAGATTCACACATTAACAAAGCACCAATAAATTTGCATAAAATTAGTGCATATAACGTGTCTCGTGAAAAATTAACCACTCGCCCAGTCAACTTCATCAACTGGTGAAAAAGGTGAAAATGATCTTTGGCAATGAACTCTATTTATAGGACAAACCGAAGTAAAATTGATTGACTTACATCATCAACTCCTGGGACTTTAGGAGGTGCGAATTTTGTATGATAGGTCCTACCGCTAGCAGGGTGGATCCAGCGAGCAGTAATCCGCTCCTCCAAAATCGAATCATCAATTGCAAAATCAAGAACCTTATCAATTTTAACTCCTTGCTTTTCAAGCATTTCATCAAGCTGCAAACCAAAGATCAAGAACAAGCAATTAGTGTGGCTATAAAAATTTTAAAAACCCAAAGTGCATAAAGATTCAAAAGAAGGCGACACCTTCTGTGCTTGGCCTACGGTCCTCGGAAATCCGTCGAGAATGAAACCTTGTTGACATGAAGGTTTCTTCATTGCTTCATCAATAATGCCAACAACTAGGTCATCGGAAACAAGCTCTCCCTAAGGAACATTCACAAAACACCTAAATAGTCATTACCAACGTACTTAGAACCATTAAAAAAATCCAAAACATGGTGGATATGAATTTGACCTTATCCATAGCTTCCTTGGCCTTAATACCCAGAGGGGTTTTAGCAGCAACAGCAGATCTCAGCATATCACCAGTGGCCAAGTGACACAGGCAGTACTCATCCTTAATTATTGGTGATTGAGTACCTTTTCCCGATCCGGGTGGACCTGCCACTCATAAGATTTCAAAATAATTAGAAACAAGCCATCTTTCAACAAAATGCTAAAGAATAATAGACAAATACCGACAGTGGCTAAATAGTGTTCAGCAAGTTTTTGAGATGCTGCCATCAGGTGTGCAGTTTCCCCATGAATACAGACAATAAACAATGCTTGAGACTCAAGGAAAAATTAAATATAACAAACCAAAATTTAGTATCATTCCGTTAACTCAAGCAGCCCAAATTCCAATCCAAATTTAGGTCAACGAGTTTGTTTAAACTATGTTGCTACAACACTTTATTTTTGAAGTACCCACATCTGGTTCTCATATCCAATGCATATTCAGACATGAGAATAAGGATATAACTCTCCAAGGCTGTAACCAACAACTACACCATACCCGAGTAACATAGGTTTAAAACACACGCGCGACTCTGATTTGCATTAACCGACTGTCACATTGCAGCCTGAAACTCTACCGCTAAAGGCATACTTGTTTCTTAGTAGGTCACAAATAACCCGCAAGAAAATTGATTTCATTTTAGAGTAAAGAAAAAATGGGCTAGGCCCTGTAGAAAAAACCATACAAAGATGAAACACATAAGAATAAATCTATGGTCTTTACAAAGTAATAGTAGGAACCAAAAATAAACAGTAGTGTTTGCTCAAGGAAAGACCCATTTTTCCCACAAAAGGTAAATAAAGATTATTTGTTTACGTTTTCTAAAGCTCAAAAATTATAAATCCTAGAGCAAACATTATGAATCCCCAAATATGGCAACAAGGCAGGGCGGGGTGGGGCAGGGGCATACGAAAATGGGTGCCAATCAATTGACTCAACCGGCCATAGAATTGTAATTAGTCATTACAAATCCCCTTTTCAGAGAGAAAAAATTCATTGCCGATTCCGGCATTTGGAGCAAATCGGGGCAAAATTACAGGTTGGGTTTTGCCATTCCTATTCCCCAAGGCCAATGAGACAACTTTGATTTTATAGACATTTTTGTTCAAACAAATTGTATGATAAAGTGATAAAAAGTTGAAATTTTCAATGCAATTAGGAGCTTTTAAAAACTCAAAACTACATTAGGAATCAAAAAACCCAAACGCAAACTTAAATTCAACCAACTCTTGGATCTAAAAATGTCTAACAAAATTAAATAAAAAAAACCCAAACTGTGCAAATGAAGAAACGAAAAATCAAATCCAAAACAAGGTGAGTTGAAAGCAGAAAAGAGAGAATACCAATGAGGACGAGACGCTTGTCGGGTTTGGTGGCGCATTTCAGACGGCGAAGAAGCTCAACCATCAGTGATTCAGATGGTATATCTTCCAAGTTGGTTGAATTGCTCGCCATTTTGTTATTTGTCTTCTTTTTTGCTGCAAATGATTTCTGGGTTTTAACAGTGGTTTGAGATTTAAGTTAGGTTTGAAATGCGTTTATGTTTTATTTTTGGTGTTTGGTTGGGAGACTTGGGAGCCACCGATGCTTGAAACTCAAGCAGTGGTCTTTTCCAGCTTCTTAACCAAATTTGCTATTTTGTCCGTCTTTTCAAATAATTCCCCAAAATCCCAACTTTTGTTTGAATTTACGAAAAAAGTCGGTATTAGATTCACTCAATATCTAAAATATAATTTTTAATTAAAATAAGTACTTAAAATACTTTTTGGTCAAAATAAGTATATAAGTAATATTTTTTTGTCAAAGTAAATTCTTAAAAAGTTGACATAAGGCATTAATTAAAAAATACGTTAGGTACCTACTATGACAAAAAAAAATACTTTTAAGTACTTATTTTGAAGAAAAAAAAGTATACTTTAAGTACTTATTTTGACCAAAAAATATATTTTATATACTTATTTAGGTGCTTAAATAAAAATATAATATACTTTAAATACTTATTTGTAATTTAAGTTTTTAAATTATTCAGATTTGAACCCAGATGAGTTTAATGTTTTTTCTTTAAATAAAACTGAATCCAAACAATCAACCCTCAATAATAAAGAATATTATAAGAAACTAGCATAGGTCTAATCTGTTTGAAGCATCAAATTAGCTTAGAGCCAAGATTAATTCTTTTAGTTTACTTGTAGAAAAGAAAAACAGTTAAATCGTAGATTTAACTTGAAATTGGCTTTCAGCTTTTAACGAAGTGGTGTGGTGTGCGAGATTAGCATGCCAAAATTTAAACCAAGACGAGATTAGTAGTTAATTTTTGCTTTTTATTTGTGTTGTTTCACCAATATAGGGATGGTAATGGATCAAACTTTATAAAGTTAAATTTAATTAATAATAGCACTTTCAAAAAAATTAAGTTCCAATCCAAGTTTGATTACATAAATTCGAATCCGATCTAATAAAATATCTAAAATTCAAATCCAAATCCGAAAGTACGTATTCAATTATTTTTTTTCCTTTTTTAAAATAACAACTCAAACAAATATCTTTAAATAAAAATAACAAATAATTTTCATCAAACGAATGGGGTGATTAAAGGTGAAGAATTACCTATTTAAAATCTAGAATTATGAATATGGAGAAGATAGATACCCAATCACGATTCAAAAAAAAATTAGGAAAATTCTACAACGGGCGACGAACATTGATGAACACCACTAACGATGAACACCATTAATTTTTTTAAAAAATTTTAAAAATCTAAAGAACTAAAATTATAATTAAAATTATCTACTAGAAAATTAAAAATCAATCTATTGATGCAGTAAGATCTCCATTGCTTATGTAATCATATATGAGCAGCTTCTCATCATCCGAACAGCAATAAGCTCGAAAATTAACTATGTTTGGATGCTTGATTTCCCGATTGCTTCGACTTGGGTTTGAAACTCCTTGAGTCTTTGACCACCTCCGTCTCCAAGTCTTCTCACCGCCACGGCTAGTCCGTTGTTGAGCACCACTTTATACAGAATCCCGCTTGAACTCTTTCCCAGAAGAAAAGCAGATGCTTTAAGAAGTTGTTCAAGATCGAAGTCGACCTCGGTGTCTAATGGAACAAAGTTGCACTGCTCCATGTTTTCAGATAGAGTGTAATTATCTTTTTTCGCAAAGCAGAATATGTCCCTCCCAATCATCAATTTTTCTTCTAGACGATAGCCGGTCATTTTTCGAACTCCGTTGCAGACAGAGGCCTTCTTGTACCAATAAGAGAACAAGAATCCAATGAAGCAGACTCCTACCATCACAAATGCAACGGTTTTAATCACCCGGTACGAGCTCGAATGACCGTCTTTCCCACTTTTTATCGAGTTTCCGCCAGAACTCTGCAATGGATTACGAAATAATGACTGAGAATTTGCATTGGAACCGCCTGATTGGCATGAAACTTTCAATGGTGATCCACAAAGCAAAGGATTTCCTATGAAAGCTGTTGGCCCTGCATTTCCTAAAGCACTATACTGCGGTATCGGACCGGTAAGATTATTGTAACTGAGATCTATATACACTAGCTCAGGAGGCTTTCAGGCTAGCTGGAATCTCGCCGGTGAAGAAATTGTGAGATAGATCGAGAGTTCCGTGCAAATTCGACAAGTTTCCTATGTCACCGGGGATTGAACCGCCGAATCTGTTGTAAGAAAAATTGAGCTTCTGAAGGTTAACCAAACTATTCCCAAGTCCCACAGGAAGTGAGCCAATGAAATAGTTTTGACTGAGAACAAGTGTAGTTAATTCCTTGCATTGTACTAAAGATGAAGGTATAGTGCCATTGAACGAATTCCGCGAAAGATCCAACATCTGTAGGTTCTTTAGGTTTTCGACTTCGGTTGGCAGAGGTCCATATAACGAATTACCTAAAAGTACCAAGCTCTTCAGCCTAGTAGAATGGAAGAGCTCGGAAGGTAATGTTTCACGAAACAAATTGTTCTCAAGGTTAACATGACGAATTGAGGAGAGATTTGCGAGTGCAGGAGATAGATAACCAGATAGTTCGATTTTGTTAAGAGATTGATTTCGTTAGTGTCGAAGAGAATTGGGTATATTTGATTTTAACCTATTAAAAATATTATAAAGTAATTATTAAATTTGATTTTTAATTTTTTAGGAGATAATTTTAATTATAATTTTAGTCCTTTAAATTTTTAAAATTTTAAAAATAAATTAATGGTGTTCATCGTTAGCGGTGTTCATCAATGTTTGTCGCACGTGGTAGACTCATCCTTTTAAGTTCCAATCCAAGTTTGATTACATAAATTCGAATCCGGTCTAATAAAATATCTAAAATTCAAATCCAAATCCGAAAGTATGTATCCAATTATTTTTTTTTCCTTTTTTAAAATAACAACTCAAACAAATATCTTTAAATAAAAATAACAAATAATTTTCATCAAACGAATGGGGTGATTAAAGGTGAAGAAATACCTATTTAAAATCTAGAATTATGAATATGGAGAAGATAGATAACCAATCACGATTCAACAATGATGATTCCTAAGCCGCAACGATAACGCTCCGACCTCTACATAGTTCACCAAGTTGAAACGAGCATATAAAACTCTCTAAACTATTTTCAAAAAACATTAATGCGGCTAAATCTCTCACATCTTTTATATAACCTTTGTAATCCTAATTCAACTTATACTAGATTTTCATATATATATATATATATATATATATATATATATATATATATATATAATCTTAATTCAACTTAATTATGATTTCAATATATATCTATATTAATATACATAATTTCAATTCAACTTAATTAGATTTTGAATATATATCGATATTTTTCAAATAGTTCTAAATGTTTTTATTCAGATTCATATATAGATCAAATTTGGATCGAATATAGATTTAAATCAGATTCGAATCAGATCATGACAATGGCTATATGCGATCTACCTATTAGGACTCAGACCTTTTTTCGAATTCAAATTCAGACCTTTTTTCGATCGGATTTAAATTAATTTTTCTTCAGATTCAGATCGAATTCAGATTATACTGTCATCCCTACACCAATCTTTGCATTATATATAATTTACAGTTTTAATCCACGCACCCTAAATTTATAAATTTTAACCCGTGCATTTTCTTATCGTTGAAATTCCAGTTATATTCTAAAAATATAGACTTAATTAAAGAGATTAGAAATGGTCAAATTTGAAAGTAGAAATTAAAACTATATTGTAATGATTAATAACAAAAGTTAAAAAAATTATATCATGTCATTTCCGTCACGTCATTCATGGGACCGACCAATAAAAATTACTTATTCCATTATCTTTTTCAAATTATGTTTTTACCAAGTAAATCTTCACTTATATTTACTATAAATTAATTTTAAAATAAATTTTACCAAATAAAAATTCACTTGAAAAAAACATAACATGAAAAAAATAATAAAATGGATTACTTTTATTGATTGGTCTCATTGATAATGTGGCAGGGATGACCCATAATATAATTTCTCTAAAAATTGACTTAATAAGTTCAACAACTTTAATTTCAATTAATATCAAAATTTAAAAGATTAATGGCCAAATTAAAGTAGAAAGATAAAATTCACAATTTACGATTATTCTTACTAGCTACTTAAGTTGAGCACTAGCTTGTAATTATTTGACTGAAAGAAGTTGGAGAAATATGATTCCAACACTTGGAACAAAGTTGGATTTCATAATCACCATAAAATTTCTCAAACTTCAATTGGGAAATTCAACCCCATTAACAAACTGGAGCCTTAAGCACCTCAGTATGAAGGAAACAAAAATGTCAAGGTTACACAAACAATGAAAGAAAAAGATACTAGTTTCGGAATTACTCGGCACCGCTCCGTACTGATTGACCCTTTGCTTTCCTTGGAGCCAACTGAGTCTCCGGCTGCAAAAACAACAAATCCAATATTAATGTCATAACACCAGGAAGATTCCTCGAGGTAACAATGAAGATAATTTTACCTCTTTTTTGACAGCTTCCTCTTTCTCCGACAAAATCAGTTCAATATGGCACGGAGAAGACATGTAAGCTGCAAAAGAAAAACAACATCAACACAACTCGTAAAATTAAAACCACAACAAACAAGTAATATAAGGCAGGTCGAAGATATCACTGACGGTTAATTCTTCCGTGTGCACGATATGTTCGGCGCCTTTGCTTCTGAGCTTGGTTCACTTGGATGTGAGATATGAAAAGTGAATCTACATCCAAGCCTTTCACCTCAGCATTGCTCTCCGCGTTTTTCAGCAAATCAAGAATGAATTTTGCAGATTTCATGGGCCATCGACCTTGTCCGTTAGAATGGCGATTCTTAGCCTGTGCAGTTCTCCCAACTCCGCGACAGAAGCGCCGGAAAGGGATTGCTTGCTTGTGTGCGATAACATCCTCCAAGTACCTTTTAGCCTTAGTCAAAGGAAGCTTTCGGATTGCAAAGGCAGTTTCCCGTGTATTCTGTTACATATTCCACATCATCATTATTATTGCTGATATACTTGGCAAGAAGATCGGCTGCCAATACCAAGGATACTACATTTGTACACAAGACTAAAGCATTAAACTAACCGTATCATGCCATCGGCACCATAAGCCACAGCGGTAACCAAATTTGTTATCTCGAATACTTACCGTTAAAGTACTTATTTAGTACTTAAATTATTTTTCATACAACCAACCGGTTCAACCGGATAATTGATCCAGATTTTTAAACATTGACCATGTCATGGTTAAAGATCAAATATTAGTGTTAGACACAGATACTTCAAAAAAATGAAGGATCGGAGTAACATAACATAGCCATCGAAAGGTGAAAAAGTACCTTTGGACAGTTCAAAATTGCATATGCACAGATAATCGCTGAAAAGAGAGAAGCATACCTTAAAATGAACACGAAGGTCAGAGCCTCTGGCTTTGCAAGCTGAAAACACAAGTTACAAAAATAACAACAATCGAGTTACAATCTTTTTCAATGAACAAAACTAACTGCAGTAAGTAATTAAAATAAACAAGAGCCAAGAAGATACAATTGGGTATTGCATTTAGGTTTCTTACAATTTTCCTAGTTACCAAACAGAAGATAAGACTTGATCTTAAGTGATGGTGATAATAAACCACAATAAAAACTTACATTTGGTGGGGTTGTCTGGTTCTCTCGAATACTTCACCTGAGAAAACAAAGAAGATAAACCAAATTAAACCCAAAAAATGAAAATGAAAACGAAAACAATTCTGGAATTAAATCTGAATGTTTCTAAAGAAATGAGGAAGATAGACGAACCATGGCTACTGCTGCTGCCGAGTGTAACAGTTACCTACCAGGCTACCACTACAGGAGAAGAAACCCGGGGTTAGGGTTTCTTTGGCGAATAAAAGGGATGGGTTTTAGGGTATGCCAGTTTCTATTGGGCTTCCGTCGTGTTTTACCCGTATTAAGCCCATTTTGTTTGAAAGGAACAAGTTTTTTAATAGAGGCCGGTAGTATTATTAAAAAATATTTAAAATTACAATAAGTATTTACAATTATCATCCTAAATTAAATACATAATTTAAACATTATCTTATAACTTTGACACAAAAAATTAGTCACTTTAGATCATACAAGGACCATACATGAAAAAGATTAAAAACCTAACCAAAAGACTTAAACAAAAAATAGATACAAACAAATCTGATTGTATCGGTAAATAAACCACAAAAATGGATTAAGCTATTGAAAGACTATTGAGAGCCGCAAATCAGAGCCGAGTGTCGTGAGAAACTATCCATGAACGCAAATCGCATATTAAAAATTCAATTCGAGGGTCAGAATAGAAAAGATCAACATGATTACAAATAAACATCATCTTGATCAGACGTGGTCTCATCAAATCCAACATTGAGAAAACATAAAATAAAAAAATCGGCCAAAACAACCGAGAAGGAAAACAAAAAATGTGCCAAAAACAAAGACAAACGCGTTGTACAAACAAAATTATTCTTATTGAAGTTAAAAAAAAAAAACAAAAATCGATGGCCAACATCAAAACCGGTGTTACGACTGACTAAACAAAATTAAAATAATTGTAATGCTCTACAAAATAAAATTGATTACAACGCAGACCCTAAATCAAGTATACATAATACATCCTTTTATTAAGGAAGTTCCTCTATTTATGAATTTGTAAAATATTGAACTATTCATGAGCGTTACTCTTAGTTGACATTAAAAGAATAAGTAATTAGTAAAACATCTTTTGAGTTAATTAAAAGTAATATATTAAATGAATCTAATAAGTGTATCGGTAGAAAAGTAGATATGCTCATTCAAGAAGACATGAATTTATATCGTTTAGTCAATAAAGTATATGCGTATTGTCAAAGGATTAAGAATATGTATAAACATATGCTACCTTTTAATCACATTTAAAATATTTAAAAAAAATATTAAATATAAAAAAACTTAAATTAATAATTAAATATTCTTTAATTGAATCAGCACCCGCTAAACTAACGCCTGAGGGAAAAAAATCAATTTCAACTAAAAAAATGTAGCTGCAATTGGTTGCATGCCAAAAGTTCGTTATAAATAATAAAGCTAAAAGAACCAAATTCGAGGCATTTACTATTTAATTAGCTTCATAACTTGTTTTATTGGTCAAACCATGAATTTGGGTCCACTAAATTACCCTAGTTCCTAATTGAGGTCTTAACGAACAATCTAGCCTAACATCTATTCTATTACATTATATACACTAGAATTATTTTGAAGTAATGCAAACATTTTTATTTTGCACTTCAAAAAAGTATTTTTAAAATTATAATTCCAATGAACATCGTTATATGTTAAGGATGTTAATTTAGATTATGGGTTTGGATATTGCATATTCTATGTTAAAATTACTACTCGTTGTAGATTCAGAGAAAGTACAGATTGATAGTTCTGATTATTTATTATTCGAATTCACGTTATATATGTAGATACATATTGTAAATTCAAATATTTGAATCCGACTCTAACTCTAAATTATAAAATAGAAAATACATTTACTTTTATATGGTTTCGAACCTTTATCATCTAACTTTTAATAATTTCGAATATGAATTTGTGTGGGTTCAAATATTAAAAAATATGATTTTTGATTCAAATTTTGTTTTTCATATTCAAATATATGAAAGATAATAATATTCATTTTGGATTTGAATTCAGATTTCGATTCAGACAATAATACTATGATAATTTGCCCATAAAAAAATTCGAAATTTTAGACAAAAAATTATATTCAAATTCAAGTAATTCAAAATTTACAGATATCTAACCAACTGTCATGATATTATAATCATGTACAAATATAATTAACTCAATTAACACAATGTAAAATGATATTATAATCATGATCAATTCATATGTATCATTATAATCAAAATAAACAACTACAAAACACTTGTTCAAAAGAACTACATAACACAAACAAACATATTAATAATATATATATATAATAAAACATTTAATAAAATGAAATTACATACTTGTATTACATTAAATGTGTATTTTTATACAAATATTATAAAAAAATATTTTTTTTCAACTTTGGATATTTTACGATATACTATATTTTAAAAAAAATGATAATCGTTAGTTTTATTGAATAAGGAAAAAATACAAGAAAATTACAAGAAAACCTACAAATCCAGGATAAACTAATCAAATTATTCATAGATTTTTCCTAAATCTATTAAAGTGCACAAACTAACTATTAAAACTTTAGCATAAAAAATTATTATTTTTTAAATAGTCTAAAGATGCTTACAAGGAAACATATGTTCGTAGATATTCTTAATTCATATTCTTAACCCTTTGACAATGCACAAACACCTCGTAGATAGAGTGATTGAACTCGAGTCTCCTATGATGAATAACATTCGTTTTTTCATTGGGACCACTTGTTGAGTTCTCATAAAAAAATTATCAAAATATAAATAGAACAACAAAAAAAATTTAAAATCAAAGCAAACAACTTGGATAAAAATCTTCTGCCACTTTTCGGTGTTCCTACTTATGAGTTATGTCCCAACAGTAAAAAACACTACAAAATTAAATTTTAAGCCTAAATCCTAAATTTTAAACCCTAAATCATACACCTCATACCCTAAAAAACATCATACCCTAAATTTTTAAACTCTAACCCTAAACCATAACTAAAACTATAAATTTATTTTTGAACTTAAGGGCATGAATAGGACAGCAAAAAGAGGAGAAGATTTTCATTTGTATTTATTGGTGGTGACCAATATAATGATTTGGCAAACTGCATGGATACCACGTAAAGAGAAGACAGGTCAATGAAATGGCTATTGTGAATTGTGAGAAAACAAAAAATTACAGCTTGAAAGCCCTAATTTAAGAGGTAGATTTTGCTAGCATTTATGGATTTTGAAATCTGATTAATTGAAGTATTAAACATCAATTAACAATAAGCTATCCTAATCCTACAAGGTAAGCTGCATGCTAATCACTAGGTTCAATTCACCCGTTTATCTATTATGGGTAATAGTGTTTTTAATAATACCTCCATTTAATTATTTCAACTCCATCCTATAATATTTTTTAGTTGTCTTTCTGATTTCTAGGGTTTTGCTTTGACTAATCTAGATCAATTTAAATTGCACATCAGACTTTGGTAGGTAAATTTTTTAGCAGTATTTTTTCTTTTGCATATACAAAACCTCGAATTTGATGCATGCTTAAGCGATACTAAGCTACTTACCACTTAAACTGATCTTTTTAGTTGTCTATTATAATATTTTTGAAGTTTGATTTGAAAATTGGGAAATGATTTTCCCAAAGTATACCACTCCCTTTAAAATTTACAAAAGCAGTGAGCCTGAGCCACCATTTGTTCTGACTTCTGAGCCTGAGCCTGATCCTTCATCCAATGCACGTGCCCCCTTACAAAATGCCACGTCATGTTATCATGACCCATGAATGAAACTGACGATGACGATGAATAAAATCCCCTTCTCTCCACTTAGCTTCAGATCTCAGATGTTGTCCTTTTAACAAAATCCCCAAATTTCACCACTCTGTGTTGCTCGGGAAACAACCCCACTTCTACTAATCCAATGGGAGAGGTGATTCATCATCCATCATATCTTAAACAGTACCTCAGCCTCAAACTATTTCTTTTTTATCTAATTTTCTTTTTTATTTGCAGGAAGAGAAACAGAAAGAAATGGAAGAGAAAAAGGTTGAAGAAGAAAAGAAAGTGGAGGAGGAAAAGAAAGGTGAAGAATCCCCGGTTGTTCCTCAACAGATTGTCTTGAAAGTTTACATGCATTGTGAAGGCTGTGCTCGTAAAGTTCATCGATGTCTCAAGGGCTTTCAAGGTTTTTTCTTTTAATTAAAGAAACCCAACTTTGATTTGATTATTAAAATAAAATGAAATAAATGAATGAATGTTTTTTTAATTGGAGTTTTGTTTTGTAGGGGTTGAAGATGTAATCACTGATTGCAAGAGCAATAGAGTGGTGGTGAAAGGAGACAAAGCGGATCCGTTGAAAGTTCTCCACAGACTTCAAAGGAAGAGCCACCGTAAAGTTGAGCTTCTCTCGCCGATCCCAAACCCACCACCGCCCACGGAGGAGACCAAAGCAGAGGATAAAGAAAAATGCAAACCTGAAGACGAGAAACAAGAGGTTTTTTTTTCAGCTACTTTAATCACTTAAAAGTTTCATTTTTAACAGTTTTTGGTCCGGTAAAGTGTAGTTTTTTTTGCTGATTTTTTGCAGCCTCCCGCTGCGGCGGTTACGGTGGTGCTGAAGGTTTACATGCATTGTGAAGCTTGTGCACAGGAAATTAAGAAACGTATTCAAAGAATGAAAGGTTCTTTTTTTTTACCTTTATTGATTTATTCTTTTAAAATTCACTAAGATTCCGTTGAAATTCAGTCAAATCTCACCAACCCCACACCGATGTTTTGTAGGGGTGGAATCAGCTGAACCAGATCTAAAGAGTTCAGAAGTGACAGTGAAGGGAGTGTTTGAGCCGCCAAAACTGGTGGAGTACGTCTACAAGAGAACCGGGAAAACGGCGGTCATAGTGAAACAAGAGGCGGAGACGCCGAAGAGCGACGGAGAAGAAAAATCCAAAGATGACAGCGAAGGCGAGAAGAAAAGTGAAGAAAGTGGTGGCGATAAAGACAAGAAAGAATCCGGTAGTGGACAAGAAGAAGACAACAACAACAACAAAGACAAGGAACAAGGTGGTGGTGAAAGCAAAGACAACGCCGCTGCCACTGACGCAGCACCGGCGGCGGAAGGCGCGACGGAAGAGACCATAGTGGCGGTGGAAGTGAAGAAGAACGAATTTTATCATTACCCGCCGAGGTATGCTACCGAGTTATACGCATATCCTCCGCAAATCTTCAGTGATGAGAACCCCAATGCTTGTTCCGTGATGTAAAAAACTCTAAGGTTAAGGGGCATTGTTGGAATTAAAAAGTATTGGATCCTGCTCTCTGCATGTGCACCCCTAGTAGAATTTCGGGCGTATAGATCTACAGACAAAACTGCATAATTTTGCAAAACCTTTTGTACTGTTTTTTTATATATATATTTTCAATTATATATATATAATAGTTTTTTTTGTTCAATATATATATAATAGTTACTAAGTATAAATTTCAAAATATTTCTACATTTTCTTTTCTTTAATTATCTTGCTTGCATGAAGTATTGAAGTTGCAACGTTCTTACTTTTCTACGTTACAAGACAAACTATGTTACTGTTACGTGACGGAATGATGTTGTTTTCGTTATGACTAATTTCGGATAGGGTAATAAATACGTAATAAATGCTACAAATACTTGAAATTTATGTTTTTTCCCTCTAAAATTTTATTTTTATCATGACAAACAAGTAGATGAAAAAACTCCCTACTGTTCGTATTATCATAAAAAAGTAAAAATAAAAAAAATACTAAGTATATGTTTAATAGTATGGTTAAGTTTAGTGACATCCAGAAATTTTAAGGTGGGCACACACAGTAAAATAAATAACTAATAAAGAAAATTCATATTTTTGGAATAGACACAAATAAAATTTTAGGGTGGAGAAGCTCAATAAAATTGATAACTAATAAAATAATTAATATTTTCAGGGTAGTCACTTGGAATAGAAATCATCTACCCATTTTTTGTGGCTCTATTTATGCTCACACTAAAAATTAAGTTTGGGTTTGTAGTTAGGGTTTAAAGAATTTAGGGTATGATATATTTTTAGGGTATAAGGTTTAAGATTTAAAATTTAAAATCAACACTTAAAATTTAATTTTTAATATTTTTAATGTTGAGACGTAAAAAGTGTATCGAAATTTTTATCCAGTCACTTGCCGCCCTAATCCCTTACTACATCTGCCACCGCTTAAATTTGAGTCATTTTACCATCAAACTAAAATATTATTCAGAATCAACTTTCTTTTTTATATAACATGAACATTCTTTGGACTTGATTTATTTATTTTTGTTTGTATTGTATAAATAAGTAGGTTTTTATTAATCGTATTACCCAAGGCAGAGATTCAAAATTCATTAATACATTCAAAGTATTTCTCGTAACTGCTGAAGCAATTATGAAGCAAATGAGTATCCTATTTTTGTTGGTTTTCAATGTAATCATTCTTTTCTTTATATAAAATAATATTTTCATATTTTTATCAAATAAAGGGAAAGCTTGGTTGATTGATACAATTTTTTTATATGTAAATTTGATATTTGATGGACACAGTAGCATAATAATCTAAGGAACGAACAATTCCTCTGATATAATTATTTGAAGTGATTTTTAGAAAAATAATCCTTTTTTAGAGACGGAAATGCATTTTATACAATCCATTAATATAAATTGAATAGTTTTTACATTTACCAATATTCAATTTGGAAAATTAAAAAATAGATTCATTTATATTTTCTGTTCTGTTTTTACTTTTCTTAATTGATAATTAAAGAACATTTACCCTTGTTAATATAAAAATAAATAATCCATTTTAATACAGGGCATTGCCTGGTGTTTGTCTCTCCTTACATTTTCAAAAGACTTAACTATAAAATAAATTCTCAAATTATATTTTTTTATAATAGGTGTCTAAAGTATTTTTTTTTACTGAAATAAGTACTTAAAGTTTCACTTTAACTTGTTTTAAAGTTAACTGATGCATATGGTTGGACCGAAAAAAAACAACTTGAAGCACCTATTATAAAAAAAGCTTAATTTTAACACTTATTTTATAATTAAACTTTTTCAAAAACTGTAACCCCCTCGTCCCGGTCTGGTCGGATGACCGGTCCGAGTGGGCCACACGGGGAAAACCGAAACGAAACCCATTAAGGCTTCCCTTCGGTTAACGACCCAGAAAATTTCTTTTAACTTTAATCTTATCTATATGCATATTTAATTCCTATGTGAAGCACAACAGCGGAAGATACAAACAACGAAACATTCACCGACCAAACAAAACATAAACAGTCCATTTTACTTCATTACAGCAGGCCGTTTCGAAACGCCCATAGGGTGTTCCGAAACGCCTTGACTTAGTGAAAGGCCATGGTCAACCATAAGGTGACCGTTCCGAAACAGGGGAGACCCGTATCGGAACGACCTTGACGGTCAATATCTCGTGGTCAACGAGATCTGACCGTTTCGGAACTTCAGAGGCCCGTTTCGGAACGGCTTCATCTCGCCAATTTCTCAAAATTCCAGTAGCGAAAACGTTCCGGAACGACCCTCATCCGTTTCGAAACGGCAGGCCATTTACACAGGGGCCGTTTCGGAACACGGGGACCCGTTCCGAAACACCCCCTGTCTGCAGACTTTTCTGGGCTGTTTTGAGGCACAAGAATGCCCCAAAACACCATCAAACCACCAAGCAACTTCAAGACAAGACATCTTAAGGTATAACAACCATTTTAGCATGCTTCAACATTATTTAGACACGTCTATCACTATGGCAACAACCCACCAACATACGTTCATACAATCATCATTCAAGCACATACATGAACTCCTAAGGCATAAAGCTAACAACCAAGGTAAGCAATTAGGCATGAGTAACACTCAACGTGGCAACACAACCATGCAAAAGCAAGATACTAAGGAGTTTAAACATGCTCCTAGCAACCAACAACAGCCAACAAAATCCTTACGCATCCCATTGCTTAAACTATTACATGTCTTAGCATTAAAACCATACTTGATGAACTCAAGTCCAAAACCACACTTGGAGGCCCTCCACTTGCCCGAGCAACCCACGAACTAAGGATCTGCAATGTTGAACAACGAGAGCGTAAGCAATAATGCTTAGTGAGGGTAAGCTCTAAAAACAAACCTCAACACTGCAGGGTCCGAGCACGATCTAGCCAAGGCAATTTACATTTATCAAGAGTCCACAAGGTAGATGCATGAGCAATATATCACATGAATGCCATAAATATGAGCTCAATACTACCATACATGTAATCACACTTAAACTTCCCAACAGCTCATATATCTCAACACATTGATACACATGTCACTCAACATTGGCACCTAGTTATGACTCAAATACGCGGACAACCGTTGGAACTCACATCCAACAACACAACCATTACCTGACGGTGGGATTACACTCATCACCGGTCTCGCGGAGGGGATTCCACTCATCCTCACGCCCCGTCGATGGGATTCCACTCATCACCGACTATATTTAAATACCATTTCCGGGCGTACCCGTACTCCTCCTTGGTGACTCAACGCCACCAAGCCCACGCGCGACTTTTGACTCATGTGTACACACTAACATCCTAATGATCGATCATTTGTATTTAAGTTTACTAGTGCCAATATTTTACTCGTTCCACATTTCTCATTTCAATCATTTCCGTGCTTAGCACGTACTCACCATGGACACAATCATGAACCATCACCATGCATGCTTTAAGCAATACAACCCATGCCTCAATTCACATGTATAAAACAATATACAATAGCATTCATATCACAAGTCATACGAGGCATATACATTCATACATTTGAGTTCATCCAAAGGCTTAGATCAAGTTTAGGATTAGGCTACCACCCTAATCCTAACTCTAGGTGGGTCTACCAAGCCCAACCTAGTCCATATACTCGAACCAACTAATTTAAAACCTCTAAAAGCAAACAACCACTCACCTAAGCTTCCAAGCTCAAGACCACGCAAGCAACAACCTTCAATTCTCCGGGTTCACTTCCGATGCTTCACCGATGCCCAAACTTGACTCTAATCAATCCCAAACACAAACAAAACATCCACAATCAATATCTTGTCATCGAAATTTACCCAGATTACATTACCAAGCATCCAACACTTAAAACAAGTCCAAAAACAGGATTTTCGAGCAGCCCACTTGACCCACTGAATTCTCTCATTTCAAGCACCCAAACAAGCATCAATTACACCCAAAATGATCCTCATGTGTCATACTACCTACAGCCCCCAAAACCCAGCATCAAACAGCCCCAAAACATCCTTTAAAACCCTCCAAAAACCCTCTCAAAACCCAATTCCGAAAATTGATTAAAATCGTTTGAAATTTACATATGTAGCATCATTTGGCTCCTATATTCCATATCTAACCTTAACAAATCGAAATATTAAGTTTAGCTACACAAAGGCACCATTTTTAATCAAGATTTTCAAAATTTCTATTTTCTCAAAACTTCATGAAAACGAAAATGAATGGTACTTTCATGAAAGGGAAGGTGAGGGGAAGTCAAAAATACTCTTACCTTTCAAAACGGAGTTGAAATGAAGAAGGGGATGATGGAACAGTAGCTTCAATGGCTTTGGGGAGGTTTGTCGTGATATTTTGGGAGAGAGGGAGAAGATGAGTGAAAAATTGGGTTTTTATTTGTTTTGTTTTAAATTAAAAGTCCAATGACCCATTTGTCCTTAATGAAATGGATTATTCACAAGGACATATTTTCCATGGTCATTTGGGGTTTTAATTCCAAAACTTAGTCTATCATTAATTTAATTAATTTGAAAGCCAAGCCCGGACCATTTTTAAATCATAGGACCGAACCCGGAATAATATTAAAATATTATTTTCACCTAACCCCTAAACCCGGGTGTTACAAAAACGTTTGATCACTAATTCTGCATGAGATTCTAACATCACATGCTACCTTACATGTTTCAGTAAATAATATAAATTATTTTATGACCTGATACGAATATAATATAAAAAATAAAATATATAAATATTTTATATTGTACTATACAAATAACTAATTTGTCAAAAATTATGTTAATTATAATATTAAAACCAGTTCAAAGGAATATAAGCTTTACGAGGTACACTTATGACTTATTTTGACTCTTATGGCTTAACCATGTGAACTACAAAGTACATAAAAACAAGGAGAAAAGTGATATTTTCTTTTCTTTTTGTTGTTATTTTTTGACTTGCTTTTGTTAAAGCACAAAGCTAATTTCCTTTTTTTTGGTCTTGAGATTCAACAAGCCACACCATAAATGATTAATTTTTATTTGTTAAGAAAAATAACTTTCATCTTAATTTGATCATTCAAAAAATAAATTAAAATACAAAATTGAAGGCATCAACCCGGCAATAGCAATAATGTTCTCTTAAAGTTGCTTGTATATATATAACTACTTAAAAGATTATTATTATTATACTCTACAAATCGAATTTATTAGCGGTCGAAATTCCGACTAAAGTTATTACGCGACTACTTAAAAGATTTAATAAAATATAAAAAGTTCCTAATGTCATTAATGTATTGGAATCGCGATAATTAAAATTAAGTTTGAGATTAAAAGAATAAATTCGTAATTAAAAACTCATGGTGATGGGGCTCGACATTGTTTAATTCCTTTGAAGCAGTAAAATCTCACTTCCCAAGGATCAAATTATTCCTGCAGTCTAACTCTTAAAATAATTAATTAAGAAAAACAATTAAGCTAATTCAGATCTTACTGCTTGAACACTGACATTTTTATATAAATATGGTATATATGATTAAATAATTAATTACAGTTCTAATCTCCAGGTAGGCGGTAGGCCCATTACTAAATAAACATTTCCCCTAATTCACTCCATTAAATAATTAAAAAATATTTCCTCACCATCGTCCAATACATATGGCATCCCATTTGTTCCTCGAAAGATATTGTGAAAGCACACACAATAGAATAACATAATTCGCGTAAAATATGACCCTCTGAATTCTGTAACACCCCGCCACAGCAACTCCCAAATTCAGCTATCTCATGTACACCACGAAATTTTGCGGCACAATAGAATCAACCATGTGTCATTGTAACAGGCAAGTATAGTATATATTAAATGTAACAATAATATTTTTAAAATAAATGTCTAGATTCGAATCTATATAAAGAGTAAAACATATGAACATTCATAATTTTTGGGCTAATTAGTGGAACTCATATTAAATTGGTTTATTGATCTTGTTTGCTCGTTTTATGTATATGTATTGATAATGTTTCTATGAGTAACTTTGTTTTAATAGTAAGATTGAGATTTTTGGATGGTGTGATCATTATTCAGATAAATATGAATGTAACCGACAAAAATCTTGTCATTTTTTTGATTAATAATGGGAAGTAACACCACATGCCTCGTTAAAAATTCTCTTACACCTAGATGGGAGAAAAGAGTACACGTGGAGTTACATACAGGGAAGACTCAAATGAAAAGAAGCAAACACACAACACGGCAAACCATCACGAGATATCAAAAGACAACAACGGTTCCACGTCCGGTGGAGGGCGAATAAAAACTCTTCCACTAGAGGGCCAATTTCGCACCAATGACGCCAACTTATCAGCAACCATGTTAGTATCACGGGGTATATACCGCACCGAGAGATTTCAATTTCTCACAACAATACGCATTAAGAGTTGGACCAAGCCGTTCTCAACCAAAACGTTCGTTCTCCTGTTAAAGATATCCGCCACCGTTGTATTATCGGTTTCGTAACCCACGTCTCGAAACCCATAATCCCACGCATAATTGAGAGCCTCTTGCGCCGCCCATAATTTCGCCATAACCACCGAACATTGGCCAATATTCCTTGCAAACCCATATAACCAAGCACCCGTAGAGTCTCTAATAACCCCACCTATCGAAGCCAATTTACCGGGACCTCCAATCGAACCATCGACATTCACCTTAACCCTACCAATAGCAGGTAACCTCCATCGAGCCCTAGGATGATGCCCATGCCCAGCAGTGCTCCCCACGACGCCACCATGTGGAAAGGCAAGAGCACATTCATTCCGCAATTGCCTGGCTGCTAACACCAAGTCACGAGCTTCGCCCCCATGAGAGCCAAACACTCGAGCACATCGGTCTTTCCAAATGAGCCACACAAGAGCCGCGAAAACGACACACCACTCATTCTTCGGTGAGTTCCCTCGTGAGTTGCCCATAATGTTTCCACGAAACCACTCCTCAAAAGGTACCGCGAAGAAATTTGAAACGCAGTGCGGGTAGATCACACGGAGCCAAGTACACCTTGTAACAGGGCAAGAGCGTAGCACATGCTCTAAATCTTCAATATCCGCGTCACATGCCATACACTTACTAGAAAGAGTCATGTGTCGTCGGCATCTTTCCGCGTTGGTAAGCACCTTACCATGCGCAACAAGCCACAAGAACGTACGGATGCGTTGCGGCACATTCAACTTCCAAATAATTTTCCAAATGCTCCCTGCACTCACCATGCTGCCATTGCCCAATGCTGCGTAAGCCGAGGCAGTGGAGAAACGCCTCGTCTCTTCCCACCTCCACGCAGGCTGGTCCGGACCCAATGAGGCGTGCGGAGGCGCCACGGTCCTGGTTTGCTGCAGCACCGATTGCGGGAGGAACCTCGAGAGCTTATCCCAGTCCCAATCACCAGAAGCATTGATCATTGCTGCCACTGGGACGTTATTTGGCGGGTTACCATTGATGCTAAAGGCCACAAACGGACCATCACCCTCCAACCATCGATCGTACCAAAAATTCGTACCCCAACCATCCCGGATATGCCAGCAAATACCATCACAAACATCCTCCCAAATCTGACTCAACCCTCTCCACAGCCGCGAGCACCCAATCTGGTAAATGTTGAGAGGAACAACACCCTCCCATTTGTATTTGTGGCGAAGAACCTGAACCCATAGCTTAGTATTACCAGTTATTAACCGGAACCCTACTTTCATGAGGAGGGCCTTGTTATGTCGCCCAAGTTGACGTATACCCAACACTCCCTCGTACATATCGGTCGAAACAACACTCCAATGGACAAGCGAAACACCCCTCGAACCATTTGTCGAACCCCAAATGAATCGCCGAATAATACGCTTAATAGTATCACATACACCCTTTGGTAACCAAGCAGTTTGCATAACGTAGGTAGGAATGGCTTGAAGAACAGCCTTAGCTAACGTTATACGCCCAGCTAAAGACAACGTACGAGAAGTCCACCCAGCTAATCTACGCTCCACCTTATCAATGAGAAACTGGTAGGTGGCAGTTGTAACACGTTTATGAAGAAGGGGTACACCTAAGTAAACACCCAAGTCACTAACCAACTTAAAACGCCATAATTAGCAAGCTCCCTACCCCTCTCCTCACTAAAATTCTTGGAGAAATAAATTGTTGTCTTCGCTACGCTCATTTTATGTCCCGAGTACTCACAAAAGATATTCAAAGTATCTTTCAAAATCCTCATATGCTTTATTGACGCCTCAAAAAAGAGCACCAAATCATCTGCAAAGAAGAGATGCGATATACCAGGTCCATGCTTAGATAGATAAATACTTTTCCAATTTCCATCAGCTACCTTCCTGTTAATCGCATGAGAAAGCCTCTTCATACCTAAGACAAACAGATAGGGTGACAGGGGGTCACCCTGGCGGATACCGCGGGACGGGCTAAAGCTGTAAGTAAGCACACCATTCATAATGATCTTAGTCTGAACGGAACAGACACACTGCATAATCTAATTAATAAACTTAGTCGGTAATCCAATCTCAACAAGCATCGATTCGATGAACACCCACTCCAACCGATCGTACGCCTTTTCCAGGTCCACCTTAACAACCATCCAGGCTTTCGCCCCTATTTTCTTGGACATGGAATGGACAATCTCCTGGGCAAGGATAACGTTTTCCGTAATCTGCCGTCCAGGTACAAAGCTCACCTGGTTCTGCCCAACCCAATCTGATAAGAAATGTTTCAGTCTGTTAACCAGAATTTTCGTTATCACTTTATACAAAATAGTACAAAGACTAATGGGACGAAATTGACTTATCTTTTCTGGGTTTGTCACTTTTGGAATGAGAACCATAAGAGTCTAATTCGCAGTTGACGGTAACACACCATTATCGAAAAAATCAACCACAAACCAAAAAACTGAATCACCCACGATACTCTAATTTTTTCTAAAAGAAGACAACTTGAAACCCATCGGCTCTCGGTGCTTTAAGCGGATCCATGCTAAAAACCACCTCCCTAACTTTCTCCAATGAAACATTTCGAATCAACCCATCCAAACTTAACTTCCTTGTCCTCGGAAACCCATTACACAACGAAACGTGCGGCTCCCTACAAGGCGCAGACGTGAATAAGAAAGAGAAGAAATCCACCGTGTGTCTTTGTAATTCGGACGGATCATCACACCAAGTCCCATTATCCAATTTAAACATCCGAATGGCGTTCTTGCGTCTACGTCTTAAAGTAGTAGCATGTAAATACTTAGTATTTCGGTCCCCCTGCTGAACCCATTTGCACCGAGATTTCTGAAACCACAAACTTTCCTCATGTTTAAGAACTTCACATAACTTCTTCTTTAGGCCACTTTCCAGATCAATGAGAAAAGGCTCGATAGCTAATTCCACCCCACGAATACGAGCGAGAAGTTGTTTTTTCTTACGCTCGATGTGACCAAACGTCTCCACATTCCATTTCCTACTATTAATTTGGAAATCATGAAAATTAGCAAAAGCATCTTTATCATTCTTCCAACTATCCGCCAAAAAATTTTCAAACCCCAGTTGCTCATTCCAAGTAGCAATGAAACGAAACGGACGGGACCCTTGGCAGTTATTCACACGATCGGTGGACAGCAAAATGGGCCTATGGTCCAAACCCAGACGTTGTAGATGAAATACTTCAGACAGAGGAAAAACATTATACCACTTATCCGAGCATAACCAACGATCAAGCTGTTGCGAAGGTCACCCATCCGCCAGGTAAACCGAGGACCACTGAAACCCATGTCATGAAGCCCAGAATGGAACATAAAATCACTAAACAAACGACAGATTCTAGTTCTATGTTGAGATCCCCCTGCCTATCTTCCGGTGAGCAAATTGCATTAAAATCCCCACCCAGAGCCCACGTAATATCACCTCCAACGTCAAGGGCCCTAAGCTGATCCCACAGAAGCCGTCTCCTACTATATGATGGGCTAGCATAAACAAAAGTAAAAAAGAAACATGCGAACGAATGCAGTTCACCACATAAACCATGCACGTACTAATTAGAAACCGCCAGAACATCAAAACGAATCGAATCCTTCCACAGAACCCAAATACCACCTGATAGACCATTAGCTTCCACCCTATACGAACAATCATAGCCAGACCGACGGATAAAATTATCTACCGCAACGCCGCTAATTCTCGGCTCCAGAACCGCAAATATATCAGGGTAAAACAAACTATCAACCAACTTAAAGTACCGATTAAAATCAAGGCCAAGGGCGCCTTGTGCATTCCAGAAAATAAACTTAACCATAAAAAATATAAAACAACAAAAGAAAGAAAGTCTCACTGAGGCGTTCCAGCCGACGTTCCTTCAAAAGTTGCATTCCTAATCCACTGAACCGAGCCCCCTGTTCCTCTTGCCTATCCATATTATGTTCTTCACCCTGTACCTTAGAGGTCGTCGCTACTGATAAAGAATTGGACACCTTAACAGCCCAATCCTGCACCACCACTTGTGACAACATATTCCCATCCGACTTTTTAGACTTAAAGCCCTTTAAGGCCAGCCCCTTAGGAGCCAAACGGTTACGACTTGTCCCTTTACCATTAGAGCCACGACCATTCCCTGTTGCATACCGACCATTAGAGTCTTGTAACGGGTGCTTCCCCCATCCTCCAACACACGAAGAGCCACATGGTTGGATGGTTGTAAAGACGATTCCTCCACCACAACCGTATCTGTCGACGCCACATTAACCTCCTCGCGCCTCACTTGGCGTAGCTCATGCGTTGCACCCTCCTCTGCACTTACATTATTCACGATAGTAGACTTATGTTGCGCAATAACATCAACTTCACCATTGGTCCCCTCACTATCCACCACGTCCTCCGTTGCCTTGTTTACCTCCCCACGATTCATCACCTCATCTCGACCAACCTGGCCAAGTCCTATGTCCCTGTTCGCAGCAGCATTCTTCACCCCCATATTATCATCAGCTCCTATGGTTGCACCGTTCGCTCCATCACCATCAATAACCAACAGGTTAAACCGTGAACCATCATTGCGACGAGGCGCTGTAGTTGGAGGCGGTCCCTTCTTTCCCAAGTTTGGCCGTCGTCGTCGACTAGTTGCTTGCATCCATGGCCCAAAGCGATCCCTTGTTTCCGATATCACAGGTTCGGTAATTGTTGCTTTGCCCTTACTTGCAGCCACACTCCCACACGTTTCCTTCGAGTGGCCATACTTTCCACACCCAAAACAGATATGAGGGAGCCCCTCATACTCGATTAGCCGACGTCTTCCATCAATGACGATAGCGGATATCAATGGTCTCTCCAAATCAACCACCACAACAAGCCGAGCAAACTTTCCGTGAGATCCCTCAGTGGTGTTGAAGTCCACACGCACCACATCCCCAAGAACCCCAACAATGACCTCAAAAATGCTTCGCGAATAGTAACGATATGGTAAACCTGACAATCGCAACCAAACCAAAATTTTCCTTGGGTGTTCCACTGCCGTAGAAAAGTCCCGCGACCATGGCTGGACCGTGAGGTAACTGTCGTATATCATCCAAGGCCCCCTGTCAGAACGCGCTTATAATCAAAATCCATTGCAAACCTTACGAGAAAGTAGTCATTATCGAGGTCGATAATGCTAATTTCCCCCGTCGGTTTCCACATCACATGCACCCGGTTGTGCAATGCATGGTAGCCAATAGAACATCCAAGCAACCTCACTACCAGAGACTTTGCCAGCTTATCATCAATGATTTTATGCAACCTTTCAGAAAAGCTTATCTCAGGCAACTCCCCTACATTCCCGATTACAACATCCTCATCGCCTAGCTCCACGTCCAGATCGCAAATAAAGTTATTCTTTTGCCCTGGAAGACGCTGCCCTACAACCATGTCCCTGATAGACAGTTTGCCCGTCGCACCCCCAACATCACCACTACCAATACCAGATAGCTCCTCCCCCGATCTCCCTTTATCTGCAACAGTAGAAGCAGGCGTCCGAGTCACGAACTCCACCTCCATTTGCGCTACCTCCGAGGGGCGATCCATTAGGGTTTCCAAGAAAATCGGAGCTCTTCATAAAAGATATCACAATTACAAATCTTGTCATTTTTTGGTGCCTTTTTTATACTTCAAAACTAAATAAATTAAATTTTAAATGTTAATTTTAAACTTTAAACTTTAAACTTTAAATCTTAAATTTTAAACTCAAAAATAAACTCTACTCTAAGTTATTAAATTATAAATTTAATTCTTAAATATAATTTTTAATATGAAATATACAAAAAGACAGAAGATTTCTATTCGAATATAACCTACCACCGTTGCTACCGCAACAAAATTAGAAATAAAGTGCATCAAAACCCGCTCTATCTACGTAGTCTAATAAAAAAAGTGGGTGCGTAAGAGCTACGTGTTGAATTCCTTGCATGCAAAACTGATACGTTGCAATCTGGTAGCTATGGCGTTGAAATTCTGGTCCACTTTCCCACTCTCTAACCCTACCTTAAATTGCATTATGTTTTAATCCCCATATCCCGGAGAAAGCCATGGATATCGTCGAAAAGTTGGTCGGCGGCGTCGTTTCTATTACATCCCTTTTTACCATCTTCGTCTTCTTCCTTCCCTATCGGCTTCTCATGTCCCTCGTTTCCTCTTGGAGAGCCCTTTTCAAAGAAAACGTGAGAGGCAAAGTCATACTCATCACCGGCGCATCTTCCGGCATCGGCGAGGTTTCAACCTTATACCAACGTGGCTTTAACTAAATATATATAGATGTTAGTCGGATTTGCAGATATTTAAAAGGATGTTTTGGCAGCAAGTGGCATATGAGTATGCTAGGAGAGGAGCTCGTTTGGCACTTGTGGCGAGGAGAGAGCGTCGGGTCCAACAAGTGGGTGGCGTTTGTGAGATGATTGGGTCGCCTGAAGCTGTTTACTTGGTTGGAGATGTGGCCAATATTCAAGACTGTAAACGGTTTGTTGATGCCACTGTTACCCACTTCGGACATTGTAAGCAACCAACAACGACATGATAGATACATATTTGTCTTTTCATAGCATTTCATGTTGTGCTTTTCATATGCTGACAGTGGATCATTTGGTCACCAACGCTGGGGTTACTCCGCTCTGCTTCTTTCAAGATTATGATGATATCACTAAAGCTTCACCGGCTATGGTAATCACTCATCATCCTCGGTAAAAATTATTTGTCCTTTTTCGGTGTCTTTATTTAAATTTATTATTAAAATAATTATAGTTTATAGTTTAAGATTACGGTTTAAGGGTTAAAATTTGAAGTTTAGGGATAAAATTTAAAATTTAAAATTTAAAATTCTTAATTTAGAATTTAAGGTTAGGATTTAAAGTTTGAGATTTAGAGTTAGAGCACAAAAAGACAAAAATTTTGTCCATTCAACATATATACACTCCTCGCAATGAATTAATTTGAAGGGCAATAAAAGGATTAGGTTTATTAGAGTTTATGACATTAAGAAGATTTCGGGATGTTTAATTCTAATACTATATCAATTAAAAATATTATAAAAACTTATTAAATCTAAATTCTATTTTTTAAAAAATAATTTTAATTATAATTCGAGTCTTTCGTATTTTTAGTCTTTAATTAAAAAAATTAATAGTAATCAGTGGTATATTGTTTTAGCGACGTATTCACCGGTGTGCAACGTCATAATTAAATAAATATCAATTTTTTTTAAATATGCTGGTGTGATGCAAGGGTAGCATCTGTTCAAATTTTTTAGTCTTTTCAAAGACATCACACACAGAATTTATTACTGGTGCTAGAACTCGGGTCCCAAAGGATGATGAACATCTACCTTTGCCACCATGACACAAGGGGATGTGCAAATAAATATCAATTTAATTGAAAGAGAAAAAGAAAGGAAGTTATTTTAAAATGATAATAATTTTTCTATAAATGAATTAACATGTCTATTACTCACAATGTGTCCATTGTTAATTTTTCACACAATTTTAAGAATAAAAAATTTGTATAAGAGATGTGACTTAAATTAATTAAAATGACAATTTTATCATTGAAAAGTTGAATTTTTTTTGTTAGAAAATTAAAAAAAGGGTAGCAAGAGAAATGCATCTTGTAAAAGTTGTTAAGTGGGACGGAGGGTGGGACGAAGAGTGTAAAATTAAGGAGAAAATTGTAGAAAAATATATATAAAAATTAATTCAAACCGTACTGGTAGTTCTTGTCTAAGTTCTGGTTTGGGTTTATTGAATTTGGTTCGATTCATATTCATTATGATCTGGGTAGAATCACGTTTCTGGGGCATGATCTCCAACTTTTATATTCGATTTATTTTAATCATTGGTAGTTTAAAATTGGTAAAATAAAATCTTGATCTCCGGTTTTTTTATAAAATCTTGTCGATTTTAAAATTACACAAATTAAGATTTAGTTCTATTTTCAATGTTGATAGGAAATAAACTTTTGGGGATCAGTATACAGCACATATTTTGCGCATCCACATTTGAAGAAAAACAAAGGGAAGATCGTAGTCGTTGCATCCAGCACGGGATGGTTATTTGCACCGAGACTCAGCTTCTACAGTGTAATCTCACTTTGCTTTATTTTCAATACGTATATAAGTTGAGATTTAAACTGTAGCAAAGCTTTTAATTTGTCAGGCTACCAAAGCAGCAGTGATAAGCTTCTACGAGACATTGAGGATGGAATTTGGGGACGACGTTGGGATTACGATTGTCACTCCGGGTTTGATCAACACGGAGATGACGAGCGGTAAATTCCTATCCAAGCAAGGCCAACTAGAACCCGACCCTCAGATGAGAGACGTAAGTTATAATCTTAAATACACTTTATATGCAAGTGATAAACTTATCCTGATGTTAATTGGTAAGGGTGGCAGGTGGAAATCAGTTTAATGCCATTAGAGTCGGCCGAGAGGTGTGGGAAGACGATAGTGGAGGGGGCATGCCGAGGGGAGAAATACATAACGGTGCCGTATTGGTACGAGTCGACCAAACTATGGAAGGTGTTGGGGCCTGAGATAATGGATGGGTGGTTGGGTTTCCTATTAATGCCATGGGGATGTTCAAACCATGCTCCCACCATTACCAGCATCTTATCCCATTTTGCTAATTGCCTCAAAGATTGGTTCAATTAACACTCATAAAATGATCCATTACAAAAACATAAAGCTTTCTTCCTAAACTACTCTGGGAGTGTTTACAATATAAATGATAATATACTTATTATTCCTCTGCTGTCAACAATCAAACAAAAACCAAAAGGAACCACTCATGCTGTTGTCGTCTCAGGTCATCCTCTGAGCAGCTTCCTTTTGAAGAACCTTCTCCTTCGCCTTGGTTCGGGCCTGCGACTTGGATCCCATCACACCACCTCCCCACTTCTTCCTGTTCTCCTCATACTTGTCATTGAAGTTTGCCTGTTCCATCACTTACCATGTTAACCATTTATCGTATAACCGGATTATAGATTCAAATAACAAACCCACCATTTCATTGGTTTCAATCAGTAAAATAGGGATTAAAATTGCAGGTGTAGTCATACCTTGATGGCCTCAAGGATTCTGCTGAACTCCAACTTATCTTCATTCTTAACTGTAGTCAAGCACAAGACGGCAGCAGTTTTCTTGTGAACAATCTGCAGTAGCATTAAAAACACAAATAAGTCAAAATTCTGAACTCGACATTGCCAAAATAAACTCGAATCCAAAAGAAAATTACCGATCCCAAGCGGGATTTTCCCTTGACAATGCAGTAAGGGACCTCCATCTTTCTGCATAATGCAGGGAGCCACACTACCAACTCTATGGGATCCACATCATGGGCAATAACAACCAATTGTGCCTTGTTCTGCAAAAGAAGAGTAATGAAATCATTAGTTTTCTCCACTTAGAAATAAAACAATGCAAAATGTAAAACACAATATGAAGAGATAAGGGTGAACCTGCTCAATCAGGTAGGTAACATGGTTAAGACCATATTTCACGACAATTGGTTTCTTCGACTCAGAAGATTTTCCTTCAGCTTCAGCCTGGGCCTTTTTCAAGAGGCGTTCCTTCTTGGCTGCCTTATCCTCTGGCCTGTACTTGAGTACCAACTTGAACAAACTTGTTGCTGCAAAAGGACATTAAAAAAACAAATCAGAATCATTGTAAACAAAAGGTATTCTACAAAAACGAAAGGTCGACCGGATAAAACAACGATACCGGAAGATAAGAGAAGATGCACAGAAGAATAAGCAAACAATTTGGTATCAAACTATTATTTTGAGTGTAGGAAACATTCAAAAACCAATTTTAAAGTAACAATAATCCGGAACTACTCAATTCCATATTTCTGGTGTTCTTACACTAGACCAAGTAAAACAGCATACTACAACAATGAGTAACAAATCAAACTCGGTGAATCGAAATTGAATACCTAGGTTCTTATCAAGGGTCTTGGTAAACTGGTTCAATGCTGGTGGAACCTTCAACCTCTGCTTAAGGATCCTCTTCTTCCTTTGAATGCGAACAACCTTAGGCCACTTGACAAACCGATGTAAATCCTTCTTTGGAGGTAAAGCCCCTCCGATACCAAACTGTTTCGGACGTTTCTCGAACAATGGATTGACGACCTTCTCCTGATTTGCAGAACCAAAAGGGCAAACAAATTGTAAGCCTACAATCAAGATAATTAAGGGATCCTTCTGATTAATAATGAAATGATAATTACTTGTTTTTTCTTGGCTGGTGCCACCACCTTTCCCCCTTTCTTCGGACCCTGACATTAACAACAAATGTAAATAAAAACACAAAGATGAGTCCTTTAAAACAAGTTAATCAAATCATAACTAGCTTTAAACCATTTAAACTGATACCAATAGTCACTAATGAATTCTTTTTAGCTAAACAACACAAAAATCAGTTCTTTTTAGCTAAACAAAGAATTAAGCTAATGCTTCCGTGTATCACTCCATTATAACAATAGCTTTCATAGATCTACTCATTTCTTATAAAACTATCATTTTCCGTAGAAACTAACAAAGATCATTTAAATTTAGTGTTAATCACATAATACATTCCTAGAGGAAAAAAAGCTCAATGAAGTGCATCAAAAAGAAGAACGGTGAGCATTTCTGGTGACAAATTGAAAAGAAACAACAGATTAGATATACATCAAAGGGAGACGAAGCGGAATTGTTAAATGGAGTTTTGGATTTACCATTTTTTTAACCTTCTAAGGCTTCTTCCAAGCTTCTGTAATTAAATCGGGACGGCGGCAGAAAACCCTACAAAAAGAAATACGAAGCAACAAGGGGTTATATAAGAATATGAACACCGTTTGGGCTACTGTTAAAAACTATGGGCCTCCGAGACTATTTCCATATATTCTAGGCTTAACCGTCAAATAAATGTCTAAATTATAAATTTTTTTAGTTAAATGTCTAAATTATATTTTGAGCCAAATAGGTGCCTAACGTTTCATTTCGTAACCTATTTAAGGTTTTTCTATGACAAGCGTTGTTTTTTTTGTTAACCAATAAAATTCGAACATGTGGTATGATTTATCATTTTTTGAAATTAAAGTTCGAAAAAATATATATTAATTAACCCAACAATCTTTAATTTCTTTAAAAAAAATTCAACCATAACCATAAGTCTTTAAATTCCTCCACTCCGACTACTGATTCAACCACCACCGACTCCATTGTCTTTATTTGACCTTATCTACCGAAAGCCCTATCATTTCGTCATAAAAAATTAACGAATGAACCGCTGATTTCACCGTCGAACGAACACCTAACAAATAAGAAAAAATAGATCAATTGGGTTCTGATTGACGACTAGAGGGTGGGGAATGTCGAACGACGAGGTACCTAAAACTTGGGCGGTGAACGGTGAACCACCGACGTGTAGGGATGTCAGACGGTAAGGGAAAGGTGATTTGGGGGTTTGATTGAAAAGAATTTAAAACTTATGAATTTTTAAAGATGTTTAGATTTCTAAAGAAATTCAAAAATTAAAAAAAAAAACAGGCCACGTTTATGTTTTGATTGATTGAAAGAATTTTTTAATGGTCGTTGTCAAAAAAAATTTTAAATGGGTCACAGAATAAAACGTTAGACACCTATTTGGCCCCAAAAATAGTTTAAGCACCTAACTGAAAAAAATGCATAGTTTGGGCACTTATTTGGCGGTTAAGCTTATATTGTATAATACTTTGGCTTAATAGTCTATGCCTTTTTTCAGTTAGGTGCCCAAACTATTTTTCGGGCCAAATTAGGACTTAAAATTTTATTCTGTGACCTATTTAAGGCTTGTCATTAATTTTTCTATTAAATAACACGTGTCATCTCCTGAAAATTCTAAAAATTATATTATAAATAAATAAAACTAATAAAACAAAATAAAATATATCCTGAAAATTTCAAATATTCCCAAAACAGTCCCCAAATCCCTAACCCCCAATTTGACCACTCATGCTGGCGGCGGCCGCATTGTCGACGACGGAATGAAACGTCATTTCCTCGCCAAACAACCCACATGCCGTTTGTCGCCCCTCCTGCCGCCGTTTGTCGCGAATTGTTCGAAAGAATTATTCAGCAATTTTGTCAATTCGCACGACGTCGGTCGATTTCCAACGACGAGATGGTGGGGGAAATGGTCTTGATGGTCCGACGACCGATGTGGTGGGCGGCGGCGTGGCAATCAGCGGCATAATTGACCTAAATCGGGATTTATGTTTTGGGGTTTAGGGATTTTGAAATTTGTGGTTGTTTTGTAAAATCTGGAAAATTTAGAGATTTATTTAAAAAATAATTAATTATATTTATTTTTAATATAATTTTAAATTTTTCTGGAAGTGACACGTGGCATTTAATGGAAAAAATTAACGGCGAACCTTAAATGGATCATAGAATGAAACTTTATGTTCCAATTTAGCCCGAAACATAATTTGGGCACTTAACCAGAAAAATACATAATTTAGGTACCTATTTGACGGTTAAACCTAATACTTTCAAAAGTAATTTTGGGTCAAAAGTCACGTAGAACAATATAATTTTCTAGTCAAAAATATTTTTTAGTTAATTTAAAAAATATTTTTTAAAAGCTGAAATTTATAATTTTTATTTTTCAGTGAATTTGGGTATAATATTATTAACGGAAAACTCACACACAAATTATCATCACATGTAATATTAAAAACTCACTTAAATCTAATAGGAAAAAAATAGTACACCTGGAACTACAGAACAGCCTAGTCCATAAACATGAACATGAAAAACTAATAAAAACTGAACAAAGCCAAACACGTTCACTACAATCCATCACTATTATCTTATAGTTATAGCAGATGTGCCATAGCACTTTTGAACTAAACTATTCATCTATTTTTTTTTATATCATCAATTTTTTATAATTTAAAAATAATATCTAAAATAAATATTTTATATACTTAAAAACGTTTTTTAACAATAATATTAAACACTTTTATAATAAACCAAACAATTTGAAAATACTGCTGAAAAGCACTTTTGAAAGGCACTTTCCCACTTCACCTCTCAAAAGTAACGTTGTTTTAAAATAAAAATAGCATCAAATATAAAAAAATGTTTAAAAACTCAACGAACCAATTCAAAACAAATTATAGATACAAATTGGATTGGAAAGGTCACCTTCATATTAGATACTTACAAAACTCAATTCGAGTTTGTCGATTACTAAGTCGGATATCAGTGATTAAACCAAAAAATTGTAGATACAAACAAATATCATTATTGGGGGTAAATGATAAATACCATCACCATGAACATTAAATGCATATAATATTGATTATTCGTTGACAAACTGACGTTATCACAATTAATCGTTATCTATTTTTGATAATTACGAACGTCTATCAATATTTAATCTAAGAGTTTAAAACATAAATTACATAATAAATATCATTTTAAGAGTCGACATTAAATTCAACTCTTAAAAAAGAGTGTGACAGACAAAGAACATGGCATGGGACTATATAAAATCTCTTTCATTTCATACGAAAATGAAAAGACTAATTAAACAAAGGTTTATATCACTAATTAAAGTATATTAATTTTTTTATTTAGGCACTTAAAGTATTTTTTGGTCAAAATAATTATCTAAAGTATATTTTTTGGTCAAAATATGTACATAAAATATTTTTTTATCAAAGTTAGTAGCTAAAGTAATTTTTGTCAAAACAGGTATCTAATGTATTTTTTAATCAATCTCACATGCCAATTTTTTAGAAACCTAAATAAAAAATATATTTGAGGTACTTATTTTGACCAAAAAATACTTTAAATATATATTTGACCAAAAAATATACTTTATGTACTTTTTCGTCAAAAACATTTTAGATATCCAAATTGAAAAAACAATATAGTTTTAAGTAGGGGTGGCAACCGGGTGGGGAATAACCGAAAACCGTGAGGATCCGAACCGATGGGCATGGGGAATAACCGAAATCCTTACCCATGGGGACGGGGATGGGTGAAATTTTATAACCGGAGCTCAAATGGGGATGGGGACGGGGATTGTTATATCCGAACCGTGGGGATAACCGAACCGTACCCGTATAAATCATCGTGGGGATCCCTAAAAATATCCGCAAGAATCCCAAAAATATCTGTAGGGATCCTGATATTTTACGAAGTTTGATGGCCATAAGGGTAATTTACCTATGTTTCATCAAAAATCTATTCTCACCTGAGCTTGGCCGGCTAGAGTAAGTTTGAAAATTCTTTGTAAATTTTATAAAAATAATTAGAATGTTATCTATACATTGTTGTAAACATGATTTAGTCTAGTTTTGTTTAAAATACACAGTGATTGATTTAGATATGTATTCTAAATTATATAAATATTTGAATGTTGAAAGATCATAAAAAATTGGCAACATATTTCTTAAAAAAGTTTTAGTAATGAATTTGAAAAATCACCAAAAATTCTACAAGTTAAATTAGGAAGTGAGCGTTATATTTATATAATCACACGAAAGTCTAGATTTGTTTAAAACAAACAATTATTGATTTCGAGTTACATATTAGGAATTATTAATTTTTGAGTAAGCAAATGTTAGAAGAAAAGACAATATATTGTTTCGAAAAACAACAATAACAGTGACTTCGAAAATTCACCATAAATCGTACGAGTAAAACTAGAAGAAGTAATTTATATGATTGAAAAAATTATCGAATCTAGTTTCTTTTAGAACAATCATACCGTTATTTGAAACTATGGATTATTAATC
Organism: Hibiscus tridactylites; assembly: GCA_958450335.1. NCBI lineage: Eukaryota > Viridiplantae > Streptophyta > Magnoliopsida > Malvales > Malvaceae > Hibiscus > Hibiscus tridactylites. The sequence continues at coordinate 85,563,224 of OY288270.1, forward strand.
ACATATTTTCTTTTAAAGGTAGTGCAAGTTACCATGTTTCGAACGGTTAATATTTAAGTCATGTTTTATAGTTTTGAAATTATTTGTTTGTTGTTTGATAAAACTAAATTTATCTTTTATGTTTGTAATTTTGGAGATTTAATGTTGAATATTTGTTTTATAAATTAATTTATATTTTTTAGGTATGGGGATTAACCGAAAACCGCGGGGATCCGTAAGGGATGAGTATGGGGACGAAAAAATCCCCGAAATGTTTAATGGGGATTCCCCAAAACCGTACCCGCAAGTGTTGGGGACGGAGTGGAGAATGCAAAACCGTCTCCGATCCGCCCCGTTGCCACCCCCTAGTTTTAAGTACTTGTTTATGATATAAGCCTTAAACAAAACAAAATAACGAAACAATAATAAAAGAGAGAGAAAATGAAAGAGGAAAAAAACTACATATAGACAACAAATTCAAGACTAATATTATTGTCAATAATAGAGATGAGTCTACCACGCTCGACAAATACCACTGAACAATATTAATGCTAAACCTCGATGGACACCATTAAATTGATTAATAAAGATTAAAAATCTCAAAAACTCTACATATAATTATAAATTATTTAAAATAAAATTTTAATTAAATTATTATATATATTATATATTTTGTAATTTTTTAATAATTGGATCAAATATCAACCTTCGTCAATTAAAAAAATAAAAACTCTAAACCATAAACCTTAAAACAAAAACTCAAAACCCGAATTCGTATATCCTAAACCCTAAACCAAATATTTAAATTTTAAGGTTTAGGGTTTTAAAGTTTATGATTTAGAGTTTTGGGTTTTGGGTTTAATATTTTGGGTTTAAGGTTTAAGGCTAATATTTTTTATTTTTAAATTGACTAAGGTTGATATTTAATCTAATTATTTAAAAAATTAAAAATATTATATATATGAAAAATAATTTTATTAAAATTTTATTTAAAATAAAATTTATAATTATATGTTGAATGCTTGAAATTTTTAATCTTTATTAATTAATTTAATATTATTCAACATTATTTAACATTAACGGTGTTCAGCAGTGTTCGTCGAGCGTTGTATAATTTTTTTAATAAAAGATATAAAAATACTATAAAGAAACGACGCAAGAAAAAAAAGAGAACGACTACGATTTATTTTATATAATTGCATCGCCTCTCTATTGGTATGTTCGGTGAATTTTATAATACACTAGTTTTTGTAATAAAAAAATAGATGTAAAAATGATTTCAACGTTACCATGACTAAGAACGTGTCCAGATACAAATTTTTAAAAAAATTAAAGATAATTAAGTAATAAAATATTTTCCTTTGATGCATTATACAAAAAATCAAATAATTTAAAATCAAATCATTATAATTTTATACACGTTCCTTTTCGTAAATTGAATCATGATAATAATAAAAAAACTATGTACAGTATTAACTAAAATAATATATCACAAAATCACAACATACAAAAAATTATTATTTTTGAATATTATAAAAGATTAATTAAAATGCATCACGAACAATAAAATATCAGCATATAAATAGAATATAAGAAGTTATACAAATTATTTTTTTATAAGAAATGGGTATCGTTATTATGTGCCTCATTAAAAAACATCCTTAAATCTAATGGAAAAAAAGAATACACATGATAAGATATACAAAACACACGAGGATTACATCTTACGAGAAACTAAGTCCACGCGTAATAAATCAACAACAAAAGTCGGGACAGAATCCAAAAGAACAAAATATTTAAATTACAAAATCTCGCTAATTTGTAATAATAACATTAGTATTTTTTTAATAGAATAAAATTAGTATTTTAAAGTTAAACAAGTTAGTCCCTAACATATTGGGTTCTCACATGAAGAACCGTTTTACTATTCGTCGAGAGTCTGTTTGGGACTCGGCCAACAAAACTTTACATTTACTATTCGTGCGGTCAACGAAATCTGAGTTTTTTCGGGAAAATATGGTGAAATTGGCCTCTTTCTAATTAGGCTTTTGTATGATCTATGCACACAAAATAGGGTGAGGGTTATGGGTGATTTTAGCGTTAGTTCACCTTAACGTTAAGCTAATTCTAAGTCTTCCGCTAATACCGGTTGCTGGTATCTACAGAATTTGTTATGATACAGTTATTTAATTTGTTACAGTAATTGTAAGACAAATGGTAATTACTAAAAAGCTTATCATGGTAGTAAATTTTGTAGCTACCTCATCTCGTAAAAGATTACCTTATATTTTACAAAACGCGTAAGGAATTTCGTACATACAACATACCGCACCATACCTACCTAATTCGGTACACATTATATAGTAAAGAAGGTAACTACTGAATTTTTTACCCCATGTGTCCAAATCTTAAACCAACCCAACTTTCGGTAAGGAATTTTGTAGCTACCTCATCTCTTAAATGATTATCCTATATGTTACAAAACGCGTAAGGAATTTTGTACCTACAACATATCGCACCCTACCTACCTAATTCGGTACACAATAGATAGTAAAGAAGGTAACTGCCGAATTTGTTACCCCGTGTGTCCTAATATTAAACCAACCTAACTTATGGTAAGAAATTTTGTAGCTACCTCATCTCTTAAAGGATTACCCTATATATTACAAAACGCATTAGGAATTTTGTACTTACAACATATCTCACCATACCTACCTAATTCATTATATAATATAAAGTAAAGAAGGTAACTATTGAAGTTGTTACCCCATGTGTTCTAATCTTAAACCAACCCAACTTATGGTAAGAAATTTTGTAGCTACTTCATCTCTTAAAGGAATACCTTATATGTTACAAAACGCGTTAGGAATTTCGTACCTACAAAATATCTCACCATACCTACCTAATTCGTTACACAATATACAGTAAAGAAGGTAAGTACTGAATTTGTTACCTCATGTGTCCTAATCTTAAACCAACTCAACTTATGATAAGAGATTTTATAGCTACCTCATCTTTTAAAGGATTACCCTATATGTTACAAAACACATCAGAAATTTTGTACCTACAACATATCTCACTATACCTACCTAATTCGTTACATAATATATAGTAAAGAAGGTAACTACCGAATTTGTTACCTCATATGTCCTAATCTGAAACCAACCTAACTTATGGTAAGGAATTTTGTAGCTACTTTATCTCTTAAAGGATTACTTTATATGTTACAAAAGGCGTGATAAAAACAATACCTACTACATATCTTACAAAACATACTTGATTCATTACAAATTATATGGTAAAAAAGGTAACTATTGAATTTATCACCCCATATATCATAATCTTAAACAATATATCCACGTTCATTTTATATCGGTACTATTCATGTCATATTGATATTGTTCATTTCATATCGGAGTTGCTCATTACATATTTGTACTGTTCATTTCATATCGGTATTGTTCATTTCATATTCATACGTTACAAAATGCGTGATAACTTAAACCATAACTTTCATTAACATTGCATCAGAACAAACTGAATTTACCACCCCATATATCATAATCTTAAACAAACTGTAGAACAAATGTTTTGATATAATAATAGAAAAATAATTTTGGACTAAATTGAAAGATTTCAAAAATGCTTTTAAGACCAAACAACTTGAAATTATGTTTGAGGATGTTTAAAAAAGGTTTTTGGCAATGTTTGAAACATTTTTAAGTAGCCAAACCAATGTCTTTAAGGTACCCCTTTTGATATAGGGCAATCTGTATCGATACGATTTGAAAGTGCCAAAACACATATCGAAACAGGGCTTGCCCGTTTCAATACGGTGTGATGCTGTTTCAAAACACCCTTTTGTGTTTCGATATGTTTAACGGTCAAAACCTCCCCAACGATCATATTTTCCCAACGGTCTTTTAAATGCAGCTCAACTGTCACTCGTACCGAAACGGTTTGTAACCGTTTCGGTACAACTCAATACTGTTTCGATACGGCCAGAGGTGTTTCGATACGGCTTGCTGCATCAAGCTTCAAAGGCTAGTTCTAAATAAGGTCGTTCTGATAAGGGCTCATGTGTTTCGATACGAACAACTCCAGAACAACATTTAATAAGGAAAATAAAGGCTCAAACGGCTCTAATTTAATCTCAACGGTCCTCAACAGCTACAAACTCAATTGGAAGTATAAAAGGTACCTCCAAGCATCAAAGATAGGTTAATGCTTCAATTGTCAACAACTATATGATGTCAAATTGTCTTTAGGGCTTAAATTGTTCATTCATTGTATTGAAAACACTTGTGAGCCTAAATTGTCAAATTTGCTTAGTGTTTAGGTTTGGATGAGTGCTTTAGTGTGCAAACATCAACCTTGTAAGAGAGATTTTAGTTTGCTTATCTTTATCTCTTGTAGAGAGGGTTTGATCAAGCTTTGGGCTAGAAAGCTTTGATCGTTGTAAGGGTTTCCTCCTAATCCTAGAAAAGGGACGAATCGATTAGTGAATTGGTTGTGAAATTGTTGAACTAATATTTTGATATAACAAATTAAAAGAAAAATGTTTTTGGACTTAATCGAATTTATTAAATCTTTCAAAAATAATTTAAAGTCCAAACAAACTTGAAAATTTTGTTTCGAATGATTTCTAACTTTAGCCGATCTTTTTCAAAACATGTATGATCCGTTTTTGCAATAAATTTGTTTTTCCAGTCTCCAAGGCAAAAAGGATCGACCCCCCTGATAAAAGGGATCGATCTCTTGGTTGCCAGATTCGTTTCATTTTTGCTTCCAGCCTCCAAGTGCAAAAGGATTGCTCCCCTAGTTTATGGGATCGATCTCTTCACTATAACAGTCATATTTTTATGGAAAATGATCGATCCCTGGTTTATGGGATCGATCCCTCATGTTATAAATGCTGATTTTTTTGTAGGTAACGACTATTTTGCATTCCCAACGGCCATGGCTCATCCCCAACGGCCATAAACGACTAGAAACTCATTCCACACTATATAAGCACCACAAGGACACTTGAAGAAGTTAAGAGTCCACATCCAAGCTTAATGTTCGAGAGAAATTGAGTTTAAGTCTTTATTTTCTTCATTTCTCTTGTAAATATTTGTGGAGAGTGATTTTATTATTTTTATCCTTCACTCTTTCTTGTGAGCTCAATTGTGTAAACATCCACCTTGTGAGGTATTTTGTTTACCAAACAAACCTTGTAAAAGGAAGAGGTTATAGTTTAGCCCAAGTAAAAACTAAATTGGTTCTATCTTAGCCATTGAAAAGATAGGGTTGTAAGATTATCTGTAGAACTAATGTTTTGATATAATAATTGAAAAATGATTTGGACTGATTTAAAAAGTATTTAAAACATTTACAAAGTCCAAACAACTTGAAATAATGTTTAGGGAATTTTTAAAGGGTTTTCATATGTTTTCAAAAGCCAATTTTCACAAAACTGTCCTAGTGTTTCGAAACACCTTAGGGTGTTTCGAAACAGGTGCCTCCAGTAGCCAAAACGTTTCGAAACTTGTTTTGAAACGGGCTCTCTATGGACAGGATTTTTGCCCAGCGTTTCGAAACGGGCTAGGCCGTTTCGATACGCCCACGTGGCGCTGACCACAACGGTCATAAACCCCAACGGCTCTTTCCCAACTAACTTCTAAATGTAGGTCGTTTCGATACGGGCTTATAGCGTTTCGATATGCGTTCCGAAACGGCAAGGGGGTGTTCCGAAACGGGTACCCTGACAGACTGCAACGACTCTTTCTATATTGAAAGTGTTTCGAAACGGCTTCGAGCGTTTCGAAACGGGGAGCTCCAGAACTGCATTTATGGAGGGAATTAAAGGCTCCAACGACTCTATTTCAACCCCAACGGTCCTAAACGGCTATAAACTCAATTGGGAGTATAAAAGGGACCTCCAAGCATCAAGAGAAGGCTAATGCTCATATTGTCAAACATCAATTGATCAAGAAATTTTCTTAGTGCTTAATTTGTCATTTCTTGTATAGACAAACACTAGTGAGCCAAAATTGTCAAATTTGCTCAAGTGTTTTAGGTTTTGGGTGAGTGCTTCCTTGTGCAAACAAACACCTATTAGAGGGTTTAAGTTTGCTTTTTATTATCTCTTTGTAAAGAGGGTTTTGATCAAGGCTTTGGGTAGAAGCTTGATTGGTTGTAAGGGTTTCCTCCTAATCCTAGAAAAAGGGGACGAATCAATTAGTGGATTGATTGTGAAATCCTTAGTGGGGAGCTAAGGTAGTGGATGTAGGTGCTTGTTAGAAGGCCGAACCACTATAAATCATTGTGTCTTTATTCTTTCTAGCTTCCACAACCCTTCCACCCAAAATCCATCTCTCCACCACTTGGTGAGTAATATTGGTTGATCGAATCGAGCCACACACAACTCAACATTATCCCTTTAGCCTCAAAAGGAATAATTCATAGTAGTGAATTGGAAAATCCTTAGTGGTGTGCTAAGGTAGTGGATGTAGACTTTGGTTAGAAAGTGGAACCACTCTAAAATCATCGTGCAAATTGTCTATCATTTTTATCGGTTTTATCCAATTCTTTCGGGAGTTCAATTCAACTCTCTTGACGGATTCTGAAGATCGATTCGAGCGTGTTACAAGCCTTTCAGAAATCCTTAGTGGGAAGCTAAGGTAGTGGATGTAGATGCTTGTTTGAAGGTCGAACTACTCTAAATTATTGTGTCTTTTTATCTTTTAGCTTCCACACGGACCACACCTCAACCACCCAAAAATCCAACTTCTCCACCACTTGGTTATCCATAAAGGTTGAAGGAAATCGAGCCTATCAAGCCTAACAATTGGTAATGTTTTGAAAAAAATGAATTTTTAAGGGAGCTTTAATTGATTTTGAACTTTAATTCTCTCATTCAAAATTTATTTCACTAAGGGGGAGAATCCCAAACAATTTTTCAAGATTGATTTTATTAAATCAAAAATGGGATATTGTAGAACTAATATTTTGATATAATAATTGAAAATAGTTTTGCACTAAATTGGAAGATTTCAAAAATGCTTTTAAGACCAAGCAACTTGAAATTATGTTTGAAAATGTTTAAAAAAGGTTTTGGCAATGTTTGAAACGTTTTTAAGTAGCCAAACCAGTGTCTTTAAGGTACCCGTTTCGATACAGGGCCAATCTGTATTGATATGATTTGAAACTGCCAAAACGCGTACCGAAACAGGGCTTGCCCGTTTCGATACGGTGTAGTGCTATTTCGAAACACCCTTTTATGTTTCGATACGAGTAACGATCATATTTTCCCAACGGTCTTTTAAATGTAGCTCAACTGTCACTCGTACCGAAACAATTTGTAAACGTTTCGATACAACTCAATATCGTTTCGATACGGCCAGAGGCGTTTCAATACGGCTTGCGACATCAAGCTTCGAAGGCTAGTTCTGAAAAAGGTCGTTTCGATACGGGCTCGTGTGTTCTGATACGGACAACTCCAGAACAACATTTAATGAGAGAAATAAAGGCCCAAACGGCTCCAAATCAATCCCAACGTTCCTCAACGGCTATAAACTCAATTGTGAGTATAAAAGGGACCTCCAAGCATCAAGGGAAGACTAATGCTTCAATTGTAACAACATTATGATGTCAAATTGTCTTTAGAGCTTAATTGTCACTTTCTTGTATAGACAAAACACTTGTGAGCCAAAATTGTTAAATTTGCTCAAGTGTATAAATTTTGGGTGAGTGCTTAGAGTTGCAAACACATACATATTAGAGAGATTTCTTGGTTTGCTTTAAATTTCACTTGTAAGTGAGTGTTTGATTAAACTAAGGGTAGATAGCTTAATCGTTGTAACGATTTCCTCCTAAGCTAAGAAAAGGGGACGAAATTCTTAGTGAATTTGGGAAATCCTTGGTGGCGTTCCAAGGTAGTGGATGTAGGTTTTGGGGTAGAAAGCTGAACCACTCTAAATCCTCGTGTTTAATTCTCATTTTTAGTCATCAACTCAAACACCAAAAAATCCAACTTCTCCACCACTTGGCAAGCATCGGTTGAAGGTGGCAATCGAGCCTATCAAGCCTAACAATTGGTATCAGAGCAAGGCTCAATCGAAGGGGATTAACATCCTATTAAGGCGATCTGAGTATCTCGATACAAGTTTCAATCAACTGATCAAATGGCACAATCTATCGATAAGCCACCTTTCTTTGATGGGACCAACTACGCTCATTGGAAGATTAAAATGAAGTTCTTCATCAAATCCAAAGATTACAAGCTTTGGAATATTGTTGAAGAGGGTCCTTTCATGCCACAACGAAGTAAGGCGGAATGGAGTGCATATGATCGCAAGAAGATAGAGCTAAATTGCAAGGCCTTGCACATCCTCTTTTGTGCATTTGGCCCCGACATATATGAGAAGATGTCCTCTTGCGAAGATGCCAAGGAAGTTTGGGACAAGCTTGAAGTTACATACGAAGTAAAGAAAGTAAATGAGACAAAAATCGACCTCCTCAACCACGAGTATGAGAACTTCAAGATAGAACCGGATGAAGACATCACAAAGATGTTTGATAGATTCTCCACCATCACAAATGAACTCAAAGGCTATGGAGAAATCATTACGGAAGACAAGCTTGTCCTTAAGATTCTCTATTCTCTTCCCGAGTCATGAGACTCAAATAAAACTGTCATCATCGAAGCCAAGAATCTCAAGACTTTAAAGTTTGATGAACTTAAAGGGTCTCTTCTCACTTATGAAATCATGAAGAAAGGAAAAGAAGAGGAGAAGAAGAAGGAAGAGATAAAGAATATGGTCAAGAAGAAAATCATGGAGCTTGGCATCAACACTAATGCCATTGCTCTCAAGTCCTCCAAGTGCAATCATGTTGAATCAAGTGAGGAGGAAAGTGAAAATGAAGAGATGGTTAATCTCTTTAAGAAATTCACCTGATTCATGAAGAGCGAGATGGCTAAATCCAAGCATGAATCGAAGAAGAAGATGAAGGATTCCCACAAGTCCAACAAAAAAGGATCATCTTCAAAGAAAGCATACGTGGCGACATGGAGTGATGAAAACTCCACCGATGATGAAGTAGCCCACCTATGCTTCATGGCCCTCAATGAGGGGGAGGTAACTTCAAACTCATCTAGTTCAAATTCATATTCTTTTGATGAGTTACAAGAAGCCTATGATGAATTGGTTTTTGATTTCAAGGTTTTTTTTTTGAAAAACAAAAAATTGATTTCAAAATTGAAAAACGAAAATGATTTGCTTTTTAAAACCAATTTTGAGTTTGAAGCTAAAATCAAAGATTTCAAACTTGATAATCTTAAGAAAGAAAAGATTTTGATTTCCAAGGAACTAGAAAAGAAAAATAATTTTGGAAAATCAAAATTTTATCAAAGACAATCTAGTGCCCCTAGATTCTTAAATGGAAAATATTTTAGAAGTGTTTGGGTTCCAAAAGAACTAATCACTTCAAGAAAAGGGGATGAAATTGAAAAATGGGTTCCTAAGGGGAGTAAACTTTGTGCAACTAATGTCTTTTGATCCAAAACAATTTGGATACCAAAAATTACTTGATTGTCTTGTTTAGGTGTGATGGAGAGTGATCAATAAGTCTAAATTTGAGGGGGAGCTCCATACACACAAGGAAGAAAACTTGAAGAAGGAAGGCTTCACATCCTCTCTTGAAGTTCAAGTGTTGGTAAAATCTAGTTGTTTTATTTGATTTATTTTTTTAATTCAACTAGATTATCATGTGTTGAACTAACTCTTAATTATGCTTTGAGTACGGGGGAGACAATTTTAAAAAATATTATTTTTGTCAATTTTTTAACTCTCTATTATTATGGACTTCAAAGTTTTCAAACATAGTTTGAACCATTTTTTATATAACAAAAAGGGGAGAATGTTTTGAAAATTTTGAATTTTTAAGGGAGCTTTAATTGATTTTAAACTTTAATTCTCTTATTCAAAATTTATTTCACTAAGGGGAAGAATCCCCCAAAAAATTTCAAGATTGGTTTTATTATATCAAAAAGGGGAGATTGTAGAACTAATGTTTTGATATAATAATTGAAAAATGGTTTTGGACTAAATTGAAAGATTTCAAAAATGCTTTTAAGACCAAACAACTTGAAATTATATTTGAGGATGTTTTAAAAAGTTTTTTTTGGCAATGTTTGAAACGTTTTTAAGTAGCCAAACCAGTGTCTTTAAGGTACCCGTTTTGATACATGGCCAATCTGTATCGATACGATTTGAAACTGCCAAAACGCGTACCGAAACAGGGCTTGCCCGTTTCGATATGGTGTAGTGCTGTTTCGAAACACCCTTTTGTGTTTCGATATGGCTAACAATTAAAACCTCCCCAACAGTCTTTTAAATGCAGCTCAACTGTCACTCGTACCGAAACAGTTTGTAACTGTTTCGATACAACTCAATACCATTTCGATACAGCTAGAGGTGTTTCGATACGACTTGTTGCATCAAGCTTCAATGGCAAGTTCTGAAGAAGGTCGTTCCAATACGGGCTCATGTGTTCCGATACAGATAGCTCCAGAAAGAAAATTAATGAGGGAAATAAAGGCTCAAACAGCTTCAAATTAATCCCAACGGTCCTCAATGGCTACAAAATCAATTGGGAGTATAAAAGGGACCTCCAAGCATCAAGGGAAGACTAATGCTTCAATTGTAACAACATATGATGTCAAATTGTCTTTAGAGCTTAATTATCACTTTCTTGTATAGAAAAAACACTTGTGTGCCAAAATTGCTAAATTTGCTCAAGTGTATAGGTTTTGGGTGAGTGCTTAGAGTTGCAAACACATACCTATTAGAGGGATTTCTTGTTTGCTTTGAATTTCACTTGTAAGTGAGTGTTTGATTAAGCTAAGGGTAGATATCTTAATCGTTGTAACGATTTCCTTCGAAGCCGAGAAAATAGGATGATATTCTTAGTGAATTTAGGAAATCCTTGGTGGCGTTCCAAGGGTAGATATCTAAATCCTCGTGTTTAATTCTTATTTTTAGCCACCAACTCAAACACCCAAAAATCCAACTTCTCCATCACTTGGCAAGCATCGATTGAAGGTAACAATCGAGCCTATCAAGCCTAACACAAACATTGCATCATAACATTGCATCATAACTTTCATTAAGGCTTGAAATGTTACAAAATATGACTATTCATCATACAAACATAATTTGTTATAGTAAAGAAGGTTACCTTATTTCTTACAGTAATTGTAAGATAAATGGTAGTTACTGAAAAACTTATCATGGTAGTAAATTTTGTAGCTACCTCATCTCGTAAAGGATTATTCTATATTTTACAAAACGCGTAAGGAATTTTGTACCTACAACATATTGCACCATACCTACCTAATTCGGTACACATTATATAGTAAAGAAGGTAACTACCGAATTTGTTACCCTTTGTGTCCTAATCTTAAACCAACCCAACTTATGGTAAGGAATTTTGTAGCTACGTCATCTCTTAAAGGATTACCCTATATGTTACAAAACGTGTTAGGAATTTCGTACATACAACATATCTCACCATACCTACCTAATTCATTACACAATATATAGTAAAGAAGGTAACTACCGAATATGTTACCCCATGTGTCCTAAACTTAAACCAACCCAACTTATGGTAAGAAATTTTGTAGCTACCTCATCTCTTAAAGGATTACCCTATATGTTACAAAACGCCTAAGAAAATTTGTATCTACAACATATCGCACCTTACCTACCTAATTCGTTACACAATGTATAGTAAAGAAGGTAACTACCGAATTTGATACCCCATGTGTCCTAATCTTAAACCAACCCAAGTTTTAAAGCATATCGATAACGTTCATGGCATACCGATACTATTCATGGGGTTTCAATATTTATTTGTTATTCTGTTTCTTGAAAAATTTTAAAGCATTTTGACAACAAAACATTGGAAGTGGTGGTGAAGCATATGTAAATAAACAAGATGCTACCATATCTTACAAAATATAATATCATTGCAAACAAAAAATATGCGTCATTACATGAGATTAGGTGTTGAAACCAACATAACAAGCAAAAAGTTTAAAGTATGAAAAGTACCAAACTAGCATCAGCACAAGTCGTAACAGCTAACAAAGTATTTGCTGCAAAATATTAAAACCAACATAACAAACATATTTAAGCATTGGACTCCGGTGGTGGTGGGGTAGTCAAGTGTGGAGAGGGAGCAGCTGCCTGAACCGACAATTTCTCCAACCAACCAACAACAACAGAATGAAGTTTCTCCAGTTGAGTTTGTATGGCCATTAGTTGACGGTGAATATCGATCAGTCTTCCATCAAATTGAGATTGCATAGCTGCAAATCTCTTATCAAAGGCCTTCATCATGACATGAAAATGTGAATGAAGGGCAGCCTCAGTGGAACTACGATCATCATCATTATGAGGGTCATTAACAGGGTCGTCAACATCTCGCAACACATCTCTATGATCTCATTTGTAGGTCTTTTCCCCTTTCTCTTCCACTCAGTCCCACAAGCTCAAAATGACATTTCTTTAAAGTTGTCAGATTTATGGGAGTTGCCAAAGGAATGGTGACATTTAATGAGCAATCAATACTTTTTTTATGAAAATGTTACTAAGAAAACAACCGCAAACAAGAGTTTCAATACGCCTGGTGGTTGCATAGTTAACAACATCAACAAGTTCACCAAAAATAATTTGGGCAATATTGATTCTCTTAGCATTTTGGAAGTAGTGTAGCCACTATATGTCTATGACTCTGAAAGAAGAGCACTTTTCGGCTGATGGTCGAAACCATCATAAAACCATAAGGTGCAACAACCTATCATGGATATCTAACTGGTTTACATTAGTATTTGTAGAAAAGTGAGTTTTAACTGGTGCTTTTTCATTATCTTTACCTACATTGTCTAAGCCAAGATGCTTAGCGATAACATTAGCATTAAGCAAGAGAGTTTTGCCCATGACCTAATAGCAACCGTATTTTCTCCTTCCTCGTCCAAGACACACATAGCATTCGAGTAGAACACCCTAATTAGAACATGATATACGTGAGGAGTAAGTTTGAAAGTGTTGGTGAACTTCCATGACTTAAGCAGACGCAAATATTTAAAATTTAAAGTCGTATTATTCAAGGTTGCAACACAAGGAATTCGTTCCTCTCTCAAGGGAAAAGATTCAAAGTGAGTAACAAACCGTGTGAGCAAATTTTGCCTTCCTGGTTCGTTAAAGCAACAAGACATAATGGCTCTCTCGCTTTGTGTTGATGATGAAGGGCCTTTTATACACCTGGACATTGTAACTTAGAATGAAAGCCTGAAAATATAGAGCAAACGATTAGTGTTAGAAAATTTGTCGTAAAAAATTTAACGGTTCAAAGTTCTAATCATGTGGTTTGGGTTTTACTTTCTAAATACATTAGTGAAATTAAACATCATGAAATTAACCATCTTCCAAAAGGCCCACTCCGTTTTGAAAACAAAATGAAAGCATTGTGTTGTTTGAGTTTTACTTTCTAAATAAATTAGTGAATAAGAAGGAAGGTAGTTTTACCTCTGACTTTGTTTGTGTAGACTTCAGAACGACAATGAAAACTGATTGCAACTTTCTAGCTTCTCGAAATACTCCAAAAATTAATATGGTGGGTGGCAGTTGAAAGGACGTGGGAGAGTAGAGTTTTAAACTTTACAAAGAGGGAGGGAAAGTGGCGGGATATATATAATCCCGCGTATCAGTATCTGTATTACCTTCAAGTACCGATATTACATGATATATTTGTTTTCATGGGATTATGAATAGAATCAATACTGTTTTTTGTATACCGATATTTATGTTACAATATCGGTACCTGATGCAAGTATCAGTATCGTTTTAGCTCACTGGTCCTAATTTCTTTGATTGTGCATATCGGTATTATAGACAAATATCAATACTAAATAAAATCATTGGTCACTTTCATATCGAATAAATACCAATGCCAAAGATAGTACATGTACTACCTTCACATAAATAGTTAAGTATAACCTATTACAAAATGGTTTATCCATTCTGTAACAAATTTTGTAGTTATATCTGTTTTACGCTATTAATTACATCAATACATTCTACAATCACCCTGTTAGTTGTGATCGTTAATGGTCATTATCTTCACAAAGTGGTATAAAAAGAATAGCACAACATCAAAAAATTTGTCACCAAACGTGATTTTCAACAAGTTTTCATTCATAAGACACAAACAATTCAATATATTTGATTGTTGAAGGTAAACTTTCTTGGCATTTGACTAAAACTTAAGTGTTAACATATATTGTTGTATGTTAAAACCTTATTTTTACACCAACATATGTTCTATTTTTTTAAACTTACTTTCTAAATGTTGTGTTAAACTTTTTTGCTACCTCAAGCTTATGGAGGAAATAGTTGCGATGAAGGTCAGCCATCTTCACATGGTTTCTGCTATGCTAATTAATGTGTTGCGCCCGAGAATATAGTAGTATAGCTTTAATTAAGGTGTTACACCATCAACATATGTTCGCCTTTTGATTTTGCTTCTATATATGCTTCCTTCTACTGCAAGTGCATTTGGATATACAACCTTTTTTCTTCAGCACTCATTTTCCCTCACTTCATTCCTAATGTTTTTCGCATCTTTATCATTCAAAATATATTAAAATTTTGCCTCATATACACATTATTGAAAAATTAAACAAACACATTCAACTATTCGAAATTTTAAACTTACCTCATTAGTCATTTTTTTCTTCCCACCCTTTCTCCATTTGCATTCATTTATACTATACATACATTCATTCATTCAAATATATCATATTTAAACTTCAATCTAACAAATTAACCAACTTCAAATATTCAATACAAATTTAACTTTAACTTACTAAAAGTTCATAAACCCAGTCATAGGTTTACAGGCCTTAGCCACCTCGACCGCTACCGTCTCATCCTTCACATCTTCTACATCCATCTTTTTTGCTTCCTCCTTGCTCACACACCTACGAACAAAACACAACATTTTATTAATCGTTATCATACCGTATTATTTATTGACATGTCTCCTTCCATGTTAAACAAATATTTTTTTCCTACATATGTGACATTTCTAACTATTAGTATCAATATTACTTATAAATACCGATACCGTTTATCTATTCGATGTCTTTTAGTTTATTTCAATATCTGTACTACTATTACTACTACTACAATATCAATATTTTTATCTATTAGTACCGATATGACTTACCCATAACGATACCATTTTATCATTCAATGTCATTCAAATTATTTTAATATCTATACTACTACTGCATTACCGATATTTCATCCTATTAATATCGATATCACATGTCAACACCAATACCTTTTTTTTATTTTGTGCCATTCCAAATACTCTTAGCAGTGGTATTTGAAGAACAATACCGATGCTATTTTCCTAGAATCGTGTCTCAACCTTCGCATTCATAACAAAAATTACCAAACCTAATCCTTAAACTATGAAAATTGATGTGTTTCGGTATAATAAGTAAACCCTATTAAACTTCTTGTCTTAATCCCTCAAAATCATTATTAAACCATCACTTTTTCCAAAACCCTAATAATTTTTCATACACACTTTTCATCTCCAATTTAACTAACACAAAATCTTAAACATCACTAACATTAATTTAAGAGATAACAACAGCCCAACCAACGATTAGGTACTTATACGAAATAGGGGAGAGAGTTTTTGAAAGTTTTCATGAAGGAGGGAGAGGGAAAGTCAGCTTTTTTTAAAATTTTGAGTTCAGTACCGATACTACTCCAATATGAGGCACTTATACGAAATAGGGAAACCGATTTACCAGTTTCACCGAGTCCTTTTTTTCCCATTTTCTCCCATCGAACGGCTAAAATTAATTTACCCTAGATCTAACGGTAATACCAATACGACCTAAGATTAGCCTTAGATTAAGGGACCTAACATTAGAATCACCCAAAAGTTATTGAAGAATTTGAAATAAATACCATTAAAAAAACTTTTTCATTCAATAAGGCTTTGTCTAACATGTGCTATGTGTTTAACATGTGCTCTAGGGAACTTATTAAAGATCAATTAATATTCTAAATTGAATCAAAGATACCCTTTAAAAATTACACCTCATTTAATTAGGTATAACAAAATTTCTCATTAAATCTTTCATTTAATAATTAAATTTTTCTCTTATTTTTAAGTGATTTGTCTCTCCTATTAAATGGTTCAAGGTTTATGGTTCATGGTTTGGGGTTTATAGTTTAGTGTTTTAAAATTTAGGGTTTAGTGGTTTAGGTTTAGTGTTTAGGGTTTGTGATTTAGGTGTTTGTGTTTTAGTGTTTAGGGTGTGAGATTTAGTGTTTAGGGTTATAATTTAGAGTATGAGGTTTAGAGTTTAGAGTTTAGGGTTATAATTTAGGGTATGATGTTTAGAGTTTAGAGTTTAGGGTTTAGATTTTAGGATTTATTGCTTAGGATTATATATTAGGGTTTATGGTTTGGGATTTAATAGGAGAGACAAATTACTTAGAAATAAGAGAAAAATTTAATTATTAAATGAAAATTTTAATGAGAAAAAATTATTTGTATCTATCTAAATGAGGTGTAATTTTCAAAGAGAATCTTTGGTTTAATCTAAAATATTAAGGATTAATATTTGATACACTGCCAGTGTAAAAAAAGTTTACACAAGCATGCCTATTTTCAAGCCTAAATTTAAATTTTAAAATTTTAACCTTAAAACCCTAAAAATCTAACCACAAACCCTAAGCCCTAAAACCTAAATTATAACCATGAATCCTAAATTCTAAACCCTACAACCTAAACCCCTAACCTCTAAACCCTAAATTAAAACCCTAAACTCATAAATAACCCCGCTTGTGGAAACTTTATTTTCCACTGCCAGTGTATAGGATATTAATCCAAATATTAATTGATCCTTAACATGTACCCTAAGGCACATGTAAGACAAAGCTATGTTATAAAACCTTAAAAGATTTCATTGAATTTTTTTTCTTTCAACGTATTACAAAAACTCTAAACATAAACCTTACACCATAAACCATAAAACACAAACCCTAAACTATACACTCGAAATCATAAACACCAAACCCTACACACTACACCATAAACTCGAAACTTTAAACCTAAGCTCTAAATTAAGGTTTAAGGTTTTGTAATACATTGGATGAGAGTTTTTTAATGGAATCTTTTTAAGATTTTGTAATACATTGATTGAATGAGAGAATTTTTTTAATAAAATATTATATTTAATCCAAGCTCTTAGATGATCTTTAACCTATGCATGTATGTATAGGTTAGATAAAGCATTCTAATTAAATTTCTTCGCGTTTTAGTTACAAATGGTATGTTAAAAGATATTAAAATTTATAGTATTGTTCCTTTATATTTGAGTCATTTTAATAAATAAAAAATCGAGGGCATGAACGAAGTCGGGACAAGAGGGTTGTTATCCCTCCTAATTTTTTTTGGCATTATAGTATTTTAGGTCATTTGTAGTTTAAATATTAGATAAGTAAGACATGTGTCTTTCTCAATTTTTAGATTTAAAAGTTGAATATACTTTAATCCCTCTCAATATTTAATCTTAAGTTCGTTCATGTTTAAGTGTCAAAAGAAACATAATAAAAGTTCAAGACGAGAATGATTAAACTAGTAAGGTTGGGTCAAAAAGGTTATTCTACTTTTTATTTAATGCCTGAACTATACCTAATTCCTCTAAAATGGAGTTTATTATGTGCTTAAACACGTTCAAGTTTATAATCTCTTAAATGTTGTAATTAGAATGGTGTTAATCAAATTAAGACTCGACCAACATATTATAATTATATGTTGTAACATATTTTTTTTGTTGCCCTCTTACTTCCAAGGCTTCGCTCTGACCAATCCGGACTAACATGCGTCTCACATATATCTTTATTTTAAACATAATAATTGCTAGTATTTTTAATTGCTAGAATTATTTCACAAAAAGCATGTTTTAAACCAATAAAATTAGTAAAATGATTTAATTAAAATTACTTTTTTTGTTATCATTTCTCATTATAAATAGCGTTGATTCTTCCATAAGTAACTTCATATCCGTCAGCTCTTGTGCACTTTTTCTTCTCTTTCTGTTTCTTTCGATCCCATTAATGGAAACGCCTAAAGCCGGCGTCGGAGAAAACCCATCTCCCAAAACAGACAACCTTGTGTTTGCCGCTCAAATCTTGTTCAGAATTGCGGCGACCGGGACAGCATTGGCCGCCGCACGTTTGATATTCAATGCCGAGCAGACTGTTGATGTTATGGGCATGTCTTTTTATGCTAAATACAACTATTCTCCCGCTTTCAAGTAAACAACTCAAGATATATTATTTTGTATGCAGTTTCCCAGAAAATTTTAAAGCTCATAATGTTAAATATGTATGCATTTCTCCCCCCAGGTTCTTTGCCTCTGCAAATGCCATTGCATGCAGCTTCACTTTCCTCTCCTTGTTCTTTATGTTGTTTTCCCGCCGTAGATTGACTGCTTCTATCTACTTCTTGTTCCTCCTACACGATTTGGTATGTTAATGCAAATACATCCCACTGTTTTTTTGTTTTGGTTTGTAATTGATATATATTCCGGCGACATTGCAGCTGATGACGTCTCTGGTGCTAGCGGGTGTGGTGGCGGGGACGGCAATCGGTGGTGATGGAAACAGCAAGACTGGTTGGCTGAGCACTTCATTGACACTCTCGTATGTTGCAATGATTTGCTTGATGCTGCTTACCATCACCTCCGCCGCCAAGTCTAGAAAAATTTACACCCTTTTGTGTTGTAATTGTACTTGAGTCATATATTTAAATAAATTCTCATATGTAATTCGTGTTATATCTATACACATATTCGTATACTTGTAATTGTATCTGCAATTAGGCAGCACAAGAAGAAGGAAGTTGACAATGAACAATGGCAATTCTGTTAGGAAATGTTACTGTGTAGCCTCACCTCTGTTTCGATTTGCATTTAGATTGAATTGGAAGGCAAAAAATTATGTCAAGTACAATGAGTGGAGTAGTTAGCATCCAAAATAAAAGCTTATATATTCTTCCATTGAAGTTGTCAACAATAGTTAGCTTAGCACTACGCTCTTACATTGCAAACAAAAACCTCTATTTTTCTACAACAAAAAAGGAGGTAAACATAAGGCTCAAGCTCTTACATTGCCATGGCTGATCAAATTCTCCTTTCAAAAAGTGTTAGGAAAAGCCTTCACCAAGCTTCTGGATTGCACAAAACATTTTCCTTCTCGAACCAACTGCATTTATTCCCATATCTTTCAAATCTTCCAATGTCAACAGGGGCAGAACCTCACCATCCACTTCATGGATCTCGAAAACCGGGGCATACCTTCCTAGACCCAAACTATTCAACCATATCCTAACCCCATCTTCCTCGGTATCGGAAAACTCCAGCTGATCGGAAACCCTTGTCGGAATTGGCCTCCTATGGTTATTAGCATGATAAAGGACTTCCCTTTCATTGCCATGGACACCCAAGTTATCCAAAGAATGAACCGGACTATGCTCTTTCATGGGACTTTCTGAATTCTCCATGTCGAAATCATCATTATCTTCCTCCGTTTCCAAATTATTGCTGTTGGTGTTTCCGCCGCTGGAATCCTGGACTTTGGGGACCCAATTGGAGCGGACCCGTTTAGTGGCGGAGCCTGGCTTGTTGAAATCTTTGACTCTCCAGCTACCAATTGCGACACCGTCTAATTTGCTGTTATTGTTGTTAGCTTCCGTTTCATCATCGAGCGTTTCGCTGAAGTCAGTGGTTAGGTTGGTTAGGGTGCGAGTCTTGGCGGCGGCGGTAGCTGAGTGGTGTCTCCATTGCTTGGAGGAGGAGGGTCTTCGGATAAGAGAATCGTCTCCGCCGATATCGCCTAAACGAACGCTGGGACGTCTCTGGCGTTTTGGACCAACTCCAGCTGTCTCAGATGAAGCCAGCACGAGGGGTGCTCCGACGCCGTTTAACTGGCCTTCTGAAGGCTGTTGATCCTCCATCTGGGTGTGCTTTATCAGTGAAGAAAAGTGGTAATAATTGCTAAAAGGCCTTTGCTGTTTGGATGGAGAGAAAGAGAAAAGAAAGTGGGAGAGAGTGTGAGTGGTGGATGTTGGGTTATGTCATGGATCATTCAGGGGCCAACCAATTGTAAGAAACCAGCCCAAGAGATGAACCAACCAAATCTAGAGATACTCGAAAAGGAACCAACTGTCTTAAAGGAAAGTATTTTATTCGTTTTTAGCATAACTGTTTTAGAATCCCATCTCTTATATTTCTTACACTTCACTGAAAGTTGGCATTTTATTGATTTATGTTGACACATGATACATAACATAATGTAGTCTAAAAACATAACTTCATAAACTGCTGTTGCTGATAACTGCAGAGATATCCGGTTCCGAATATAGACAGAAGCAATTTCAGGAGTAGATAAACTAGTCAGGAATAGGATTTCCGAAAAGAAGGCGAAGGCTCAGCCGTTACTCGTCCATAACTGAATGAGATTGTCTCTGTGTGGGGCTTACGCTCCCACCGCGGTTTATTTTGAGTGCATCCAATGCTTTTTGTATCTCCATGCTCATTGCACTGTCCACGCTCCCTGAAGATAGCTTCTTGTGTGCTTTCTGCAAATGAAGCTTCAGTGAGCTGCTGCTCAAACCAGCATTCTTCCCACATATCGGACAAACTTTCATCATCGGTTTTCGTTGATGCCACTCCATCGAAACCTTTCCATGCAGTTTCCGATCAAGATCCAATAGTATCCTTGCAAACCCATCATTTGGTTGGGCTCGACGGTGAGCTCGCTTCAGGGAATTCCATGCTTCTAATAAAGTTAACTTCCTGCCCACATTATCAAATAACATTTTATTCAATGAGGTTCTTTAGCAGCAATATAGCCTTCTATGTACGTATAAGTTGTGTAAAATATAAAGGATGAAAAAATATTCTTACTTCCGAAGCATCAGGTATGCAATCACTACTGTGGCACTCCTACTTTTCCCTTCAAAGCAATGAACTAAGACTCTTCCGCCTATTTGTTCGACATGATCGATAAAATCACAAACTTCTTCAAAGATACTGCTGATGTTTGAATCTTCATTGTCGTATATCTGTTCCAATAAGGAACGTCGCAAATGTTATGAAACAAGTTTCCATTTGGGTTGCAGAAAACTAAGACACAGAATCACAGAGTTCTACATTCAACACTTCCATAGAACCGAGTCTAAGATGTGTGCAAAGGCAAAATGGCCATGTGACCACTGCGGTTATATCCACCACAAATATTATAATTTTATACTTTTTGATTCATGTATATTTGAACTTAAGACCCGGTTATTTCAGTTTACGAAATCCCGTAGCAGAGAAAAATAAGACGGATTTCATCCAGATCACTTTCATTTAGAAACGAACTGACAAAAGAGTAGAAGGAAATAAAGGCACTTACGGAAAAGTTTTTGTACTCAAATAGGTCATGGTATTGGGAATCTGCTTGTCCAATTTCATTGGAGCACAAACACAATACATGAGTAATTCCAAAATGCTGCATTGTATAAGCAGATCTAGCAGCCAGCGCCCCACCAATGAACAAGCTACTAGTAATTAAAGACGGCTTCTCCGTATTCGCAGCCTCAGATATCAATCCTATCCTCTCTAGAATATGCTCAAGCCTAACCTGTATGTTATAATAGCCAGAGAGAAAATTAACATCAGGAGATGCTACCACAAACACACAACTAATGATTTCTATGAACTGCATAGAAAGAAGGCCAAGAAGTTGAATGAGGGTATTACCTTCAATTCATAAGCATCGACAACACTGTTATTATCACTACCCTCGAAGAATCCCGTATTGAAATTGTTCTCTTGGCAGAGTTTAACAGCATCACTTTTAAGCATTTCATTCCATTGCTCCAAATCTTTGCTCGACTCAGCATCAACCTAGGACAAAAGATAAATACATTTCACATGACACTGCCCCAGAGTGGAAATCTTCCTAACACTGAGCTATAAAATATAATTGTACACGTAGTTAAAGAAATTTCACATGACACTGTCCCGGAGAGGAATTTTCTAACACTGATCTATAAAATATAATTATAAACTACATAATGGCATATCAGCTATCTAAACTCTTTAACAGAATTTAATCCTTGCATGATGTCATACTAAATGCATAAGCACAGAGAGTCAGCATGACGCACTAACTCTTGTCAAGATGACACTTCAATGGAGAAAAATCTTTCAATAACCTCCATAAGGAGTTAAATATATCTATTTTCCTTCCCAAATCAAGTCTTATAAAATGACTTGGAAAGTATAACTAACCTTGGCAAACTTATTAAAGTCTCGAAGCTTAGCAGTCAGACGTAAGCTCCTAAGTGGCTCTCCATTACCTTTGTAGAACTTTCCATGCCAACCTTCTCGTGACAAAGGAGAATTGAAGTCCACGTTTTCTCTGTGCCCTGAAGATGATGTTTTGGGAGCAGATCTCTGAGACTCTGAATCACTGCAGTCTGGTTGGTTATCGCTAAAGACCCGCTCCTTAGTTGGAGTAGATGGGAAAGAAACACCTCCAAGGAAAGGAGGATGCAATGGTGATTCAGGAACAGCATAATCCTCCTTGTCTAAGTCCCCCGATGTCTTATTTATAATACTCAAAAATTGGCGCAACAAACTATCTAGCTTTGAATGAAGTGTCAGCAGGAATATATGGAATCCCTGCAGATCCCTTAAAGCTGCACGGAATCCACCACGAAATTCCTGAATAACCGAGGTCGATTCCATCCCCTGTATATCTGTTGTTTCAATACCTTCTGGTGGCGGAGATCCTAATTTCCCAAATGTTATATCATGTAACAAGTTGGAAGAGTAACTGGAACTATTGAGAAGTAACTCAACCAACTTAGGATAAATTACTTGATCTTTTGCACGTTTCCCTACAGGTGGTCGACGTGGTACACCAGAGTCTATAGCCACAATGTAGGAATCAGAATGGAACGATTCACTGAATGATGAACCTACTAGGTTCATGTCAGTAGATCTTGGTGATTCTATAATATCAGAAAGATCAGAGCTCTGAGATACCGTTCCTTGACTATGAGTGCTTAATCTGTTGTCAACCAAAGACGCCCTTCGTTCCTTTTGAATAGCTCTCATCACCCTTGGATGGAATCGTTTCATTGCAGAGTCAAAGGCTTCATCCAAAGAACCAATATGCGACAAGCTTATTTTGTCTGTTAACAACAGATTTGCAGGATTACCACGCCATCTTAGTTGACGGCAAGGAAGCCTATCTTCATTTCTGATGACAAGGTCCAACATCAAGACCCTACCCAGAGCTGTTGCAGTTCTTTCAGCACTCTCCTTTGAATCGAATGCACTGGAGCTTTCCAACAAAGGGGATCCATGAACATAACTACAAAAGACATGGTTATTCATGTTCAAAATGATGTCAAAAGAATGCAACTATTTCCTTGGATGTCAAGCTCTCCTCTCTATTTGCTCTCAACTTATATCTAAACTACTTTATGCATAAAGAATTATACGACTACTATGTGCTCTAGGAACATGATACCCTTGCAGCAAAAAATAAATTGATCCTTTCATGTAGACATATTGCTTGATATAAAAATTTTCAGAGCCCAAACTGCAGACTTCTAAGGCTTTAAGTTCCGCACCAATCAGTGGAATCATATTGATATAACCACAACTCAGCTGATTCCATGGCCATTGAAGTCTAAAAAATCCAGGTTTTGTTCTCACCTCATCAGAAAAAGGCATCGACTAAGCTCTAGTGCCTCCAAAAGCTCTGAACAAGTGACTTCACCTACTTCATCACCTTCTTGGGTTGCTGTAACTCTTGCTTTTTGTGCAGCTTCCTTTATCTGGAGCCACTCTGGGCTAGAATTATGAACTACTCGAGCCTGTTCCAAAAGAAGAGTTGCCGAAAAGAGGGGTGGGGGGCCATAAAATACAATGCCTACAGTGTCAGGTTGGAATTATAGCCAAAACAAAAGGTGGTAGAATCACAGAACAGCTGGAGTATAAAGGTACAACCTGAGGAGTACGGATTCCTAGCCACTTTGCAAACTCATAACCTAGGCGTTCTGATTGCGTGGCCATCCTTGATGATGAAAACTTTATAACAGCTGCTGCTTCCTTCGGAAAATTATCATCAAACATAGGCTGGTTGAACAATGCAAAGAAAACAACTCCACCAGAATTTATGGTAACCTATATGCAGAAAACTGAAGATAAAATGAGGCGGCAGATGAGAATATAACGAATTAGGAAGTGATTATCTATTGGTCAGGCAGTCTTGTTCTTGCTACATGAATGCACATCCAGAGTTTTGCGTTCATAAAACATGTACGGAGATTACTCTAGCAGTTTAAAACCTTCATTTTTATGTATGTTTAGTCTTTTTTGGCATCTGAAAGCTATCTATACCACTTCATAAGCTAATCCATTTAAAGATCACCATAATGTAAAAACAGATCTGATTAGCTAATAAACAATAGTAACATTAAAAGTTGTTTTGATATTAGTAATTTTGCCACCAAATTCTGGATTGCTAACACACAGACGAATGGTTACGATGTATGACAGACCTCCAGGGCTTTATTCTGTTCGTCCTCGGATTGTTCAGCACTACTACTATGCTCAGTGTGGTGAAGTGAAGCTAGCAAGTCCCAGGAAAAAGAGCTTGACTCAATGTCCAATACAGCTGCTTTACCTAGTCTTTCCCACAAACTGGTTTCTGAAGGTTGCTCCACAGAGAGAACACACTGTGAATCAATGGACAATTCTTCTGCACTGAACAATGATAAAATTGAGAAATAATAAGGAAAAATCTCATCCATTATGATTTGACTTCAGATACAAGTAATGCTATTCAAATGTGGGGTGGCCAATCATTGCTTATATAACCTATGAAATAGTCCTCCAATGGCTTCTGGAGGATAAAGTATATGTAATATCATTAAATTAACTTTAACAACCGTTTGTAACATTAATTACAACCCCATTTATTACTCCATAATAATGAGCAGAAAATATTCATCAATTCATAAATTAACACCAAAGGATGACAAAGAATTGAAGTACCAAGATGGCATAGTGTCGAGCCTGTTAGGACGGTTAGGGAAGCCAGAGGATCGGTGTCTCCCGCTCCGTTTACGAACCAGTTCCAACCATTGGCTGAACCGAGAAGCCGGACTTGCTGTTATATCTCCCAACATATACAATACCTGCATTTTGTTTTGTTTAGAACACCCCTGTTTCACATTGATCAAACAAGAAAAAGAAATGTCAATTTTACCCGGGAAGTAACAGTTAAGGGCAATGGGGTGTCAGGTTGGTAAGATCCGAGGTCCAATTCTTCTTTATCTTGCTCTTTTTCCTGTAACTCTTGCACATATAACTTATCAAACAAATGGAAATGCAACCAATTATGGAGTTAAACCCTAAACAAGAAACGGTTTTTTAAAAATCCAATCCTTGTATGATTGAGTTTATATAGAAAAACAATGATTTGGGATGAAAGAAGAAAACAAAAAAAAAAGAAGAGAAAAAATAACTTTTTTTACCAGGAGACATAGAGGGTTGATGAATGCAGCAGGAGGCCTTTGTTTTTGGTGTTGTGCCATTCCTTTTTTGGGGGGTGTTAGTTTTGAAAAAGAAAATAAAAATTGGAGGCCCCCAAGGCCCAAGGCTAAAGCTGTGCTGACTAGTCAAATTAGAGAAACAGGGGGAAAAGGGGGGATGGCTCAGCTTTTTTAAATAATAAAAAAATAAAACAATTCTTTCTTCTTGCGGGAGAGCTTAGTAGTTAGGAAAGCAAATAAAGGTAGAAAAAGTGGATGGAGAGTGGGAGCTTGGTTCATCATCATTCATCGCTTTTTTTTTTTCTGCAAGGAGGGTTGAGTGTTCGATTGAGTCGAATCAAAAAATTTGAGTTAGTCAAATTTACGAGTTTTACTATTTAAATTTTATTTGATTTTTTTTTTCGAGTCGAGTTTTCGAGTTTTTGTACAAATTTAATTGTAATTATTCGTAATGTTATAATACAAATTGATTCTGATTTAAATGACTTTCTATATCAATACACAAATACAATACACATATATATTTCTTCATATTTTTCATATGTAGAATATATATCAGACATAATTGAGGGACTCGACTTAAACTTAAAAATGAATCAACTAATTAATAGAAATTTCGAGTTATTTCAATTTTTTATTTTACAACTCAAACTTTATTTGAAATTTTTTAAGTCAAGTCGAGTTAATAAAATTTTGAATTGAATGAATTGTTTTCACTTCGACTTGAATTTTAAAATTTAAATTTTTTTGGACTCAAATTTTGCTCATACTGCCACTATGATGGTACTGACGGCCTAATAGTTAGTTTCCAGGTCACCTTCAGCAGGAGCCTCGACCCTTGGCCCTGGGTGGAATCGGGCGGGTAATTCATTTTTTCTTTCCAACAAAACTTTAATATATAGTTGATTTGATGTGTCATTGGCTTTATGCAGGCCCGTTTTAAAGGTTATAGAGGTAAAGACACCACATGTATGGCCATGCAAAGAGGGACTTAAGGCGCAGAAGCACAAACCCAGCAGGGAGCATCCCTGAGATAAAAACGCAACAACATCAAGCACCGACAATCGAAGCCGTGAACAAAAGACAAATGTGATCTCTAATATAAGAGTCGACCTTAACTAAAAACAGAAGCTAAAACAAAGCACAAGCACCTTCGCTGTTCTCAGAATCGATTTTAAAATTCGATCATCGCACTCAAGTGATAACTTTTTCTGGAGGCAGGCTCTCTCGACGAATGGTAAGGGTCTTATCAACTTAAATGAATTGACCGAAAAACTAGACCTTGAACTTGGGATGGCAAAGAAACCAAAACCAGCGGCAGACACAACCTTCTGTCTGGAATTGGGGACAGTGGCCAGAGATGACAAAGATGAGATAGGCCTTAGATTCAGCATGAAAGGAGAATCACAGATGAACCTAGGGGAAGAAAAAAGGTGAACCGCCATTTTTCGTCCCTTCCACTCGAAAGAGGTGGAGCCAGAGAGAATCATATTTGGTGCGGATAACCTCATAGGGAGTTATCTGCTGGACTGAAATCAGTTAAGCTGGAATACATTGAGCTCTTCGAAGGGCCTCGAGTAGGATTGTTTTTCTCAACGCTTAACACGAACACCTCATCAAGGGACAACTTGAACTTTAACTAATGTAGGCCAAAAAGGGCTCAAACTCAACATAGCCTTGCAGTGAAAATGGGAATCGGTCAAAAGACTTATGGCCCACAACCCTAAAAAATGTTATAAGCGAGGAAAGGTCACTAAAACCCAACCTCGGTGAGCTCAAGCAAGCCTCGAAGCTCGTGCCTTTTTCGAAAGCAGAGAAAACGACAGAACAATAGGCTTTTCGAGGAGCCAACAGTATCCCAAAGATGTCGAGGTTGACTTCAGCACGAAAAGAAATCTCGATTTTCGTGCCTTTCCTCGCCCTCGTCCCTAACGATGAAATGCTTGCTGCCATATCTGCCTGAGCTTCATCACCTGCAATAATCATTGACTAGAGACGTGAAATCTTGAATTGTTAAAACGTTGAATCGTTGAGCCAGCTACCCCTTTGGGAGAAAACAACAACAATCGACTTAAGTGCTGTGATGAGTTACTCCTCCTTTGCTCCGACGCACGCCCCGTTGCCCTCATCACTAATCAAGGTTTCAATAAAACTGCTTCTTGTAGGCAGCCACAAGAGCGACACCAAAAACGAGTCTCTTGAGCCCAGCCAGCAAGAGCCGGGATTTCATGGTGGTTTCTTTTCCCTTAACACCCCTTCTAAAAGGACAAACCTGTGGTAGAAACTGAGACCAAAAGAATGAGACGAGCTATCCCAAAAACCTCGCACCAAAATATCTATCATCCCCGTCCACCGCGGCCAGGCCGATTTCACTGATAGAGACCGACGAAGTCTCTCAGAAGAAATTTCTGCGTCACCGAGACGAACATTCGAGCAACAATCTATCATGAACCGGAAACTGTGACGGAAAATAGAAGGAAGGTAAAAGACTTGAGGAAAAGTTTTTAGAGAGCAACATTGAAAATGAGTACGATTTTTTATGTGTTTATTCTTTAACTAAGTGTGGCTAATATTATAACTTAAGTTAATGAACAAAAATAAAATTATAACCTAAGTTTCTAAGTGCATGCAGTTGTCATAATTATAACTCAGTTGCTATTATAAGTAATGTTTTGTAAGGAGTTTGGTAAGGAAGCGCAAAGATTGAAGTCGCGTCTTATTCAACCATTAATAAAGAAAGGTTATCTAACTCTCAAGCTGATTAGTTTTATGTATTTTAACTATGAATTATTATTCTATAGGGTGGAAACTTTTTTTATTTTTACAAATGTCTTAATTTTAAAGTTTAGAGTTATAATTTGGGGTGTAGAGTTTAGTGTTTTAAGTGTATAAATTTAAAATTTAGGGTTTAGGGTTTAAGATCAAAATTTATGGTTCATCTTTAGTTTTAAAGGTTTAGGTTTTAACTAATAAATCCTAAATTTTAACTATAAACCTAAAATTATATCAATAATCCCTAAATTCAAAATTACTACATTTAACCCTTAAGCCCTAAATAAAATTTATAAACCCTAAAACTAAAATATTTGTATTTGTGCATAGAATAATTACCATTTAACTATAAGCAAGATCAAGCACGCTTTTTTTTTGTCTAAATTAGAATTACTTAGGTCACACTCCATCTTAATGAGAATCAAAAACTCTAAATCAGACGCGCTCTATTTCCTCTTTTTTTTTTTTGCTACTTCTTACCAAATCAATTACAATTGTATACATAATTTGTACTAGAAAAAATGGAGGATGTAATTTTTTTTTATTTTTGTTTGGATAGGCCGGCGATAATAATAGTTTTAGGATTATTTGTAGACTGTCGGTCACCTTTTATTATCTATTTTTTTATTTAATAAATATGTTTTTATGACACATTTTTATATTGTTTAGTATGTTTTTTCTGCTTCTTAGCACGTTTTTATGTCTTTTGACACGTTTTTTTGTTATTTATTTTCTATCAAGGTTGAATCTGACGTCGCCACGACTAATCAAGATGGCGCTTCTTTCATTATGTTGCTGATCTCCCTGTCTTGGACCCTTGAATCGAATTTGGATATGCGATTATATCTACCGTTTATTCACGATTGAGTTGTGGTAATGACCATATTGTCAACATACGTTCACTGTAATATGCATTTGTCAATGTTGTTTTGTTGATGGTTTTACTCATCATCGTCGATTTGAGGATTTTTGTATCTGTCTTCTGTTTCGAGTCTTTGGATTAAGTTTTTACATATTCCTTGTATGGTCCTCTTATGATCTTGAGCCGCTAATTTAATTTTCTGAGTTTATGTATAGATTTAGGTGTTTGTTTACTCAATGATAAACTTTCATTGTAATTTCAGATATTTCCTCGTTTAATAAAATTAGTAGATTTAATTTAAAAAATATATACAATTGTACACATGATAAATTTTTAATATAAAAAATTAAAATCTTATTAAGAATTGTCTATAATTTATAACGCAAATTAATATTTAATCATATTTTTTATTTACATTTTGATATCACAATTACACTTTATATATATAAGTGTTCAAATTTGAATCATAGATAAACATCAACATCTTTTCTCTGTAGGGGCCCATTGCCAATTTGCTATTTGACTAAATGGGTCATGACTAGGGGTGATAATGAGCCTGATCCGCTAACGAGCTACTCGCACTCAGCTCTGTCAAAGCTCGGCTCGAAAAACTCGTGAACAGGCTCGAAATCTACATATGGACTAAAATAAATTATGTGTTTGTATTTTTTTCTTTAGTTGGTTGTTGTTTAATTTTGTATTTTCTTTAATTATGTGTTTGTATTATAATAATATTTATTGATTATTTGGATTAATCTAATTTTTGATATTTTTCTCTCTTTTCTGGTCATTGAATTTTGTTTTAGTGTTAGTTATGAAAGAAATTTTTAAAGAATCTTTTATAAAAAAAACTAGAGCCCAAATACACTATTTCTGAGCCGAGCCAAACCTGGCTAGGCTCGGACTCGGTTCGGCTCGTTATCATCCCTAGTCGCGAGTATGACCCGAAGTATTTCCTACGTTAGACCGGGTCAATATTCAAGTCCGGCAAAGAATAATAAAAAAAAAAAACTTTTCTTTTGAGAAAAAAAATCATATACTTATTAGAGGAGTGCACCGTGCATAAGAGAAGTTGTTGGATTTGCTTACGTGGAGATCAACGATTGGTTCATTTCTCGTGGCACGCAATACCATTGGGCGAGGCAAATCGACGCCGACCGGCGTCAAGATATATTAAACTCCTAGACTCCTAGTCCTCGACACAATTTCATATTTTATTTAGTTTTACATTTTAGGTAGAAAAAAATATTTTACTATCATCATCAGATCTAGTGTTCTTAGATTGGTGATGATAATGAGGCGTTACGCTGTTCTTCTCCTCTTAGCATTCGCTTCGCTGCAGCTTCTCTGCTTTGCCGCTGATGATGATGTGGTAATTTGAACTGTTTTTTAATCTCGAATTGTTAACAACATTTGAATTTTTGAAATTGAAAATGAGATTTTTTTTCTTCGATTTTGGGGTCTGTTTATAGGTCTTTTATGATTCATTTGAAGAGTCATTTGATGGGCGATGGTTCCCCTCCGACAAAGATGATTATAAAGGTAAGAATTTTTTTAAAATACTACCTTTTTTTTCATTTTTGGATTATTTAGTAGAATCATTTACAATGGTTTTTGTTTTGTTATTGCTATGTTTACTAGCTAATTGTTTTGCTTACATTGTTATGCAATAGAATATCTATGATCTTATGTTCTTTTGAAGCATTTTTAGGATTTTTTTCTCTGAAATGTATTTTCTGATTTTAAATCATATATGTCCTGTAATTTCAGTTACGGGTGTTAATGGTTAACCAAATCGATTAATCTGCTGGTTCTGTTCTTAGTGTAATTAGAATATATTATCTTCGGACATTATCATCTAATTGCACTAAGAACATGACTTACGGATTAACTGATGTAGTATTTTGGTTAACCATGAACACCTCTAATTTTAGTGGTGTAATTTTGTCATTTGAAGTATCTCATCGAGCACTTGAATGATCCACAGTTTACTTGAAAATTGAACTTGTAATTTAGGATGCTCAAGTATGGTGATTTGGAATTGCAGGTGTATGGAAGCATTCAAAGAGCGAGGGGCATGAGGACTATGGTCTTGTTGTGAGTGAGAAGGCAAGGAAGTATGCAATAGTGAAAGAGCTAGATGAAGCTGTGAGTCTCAAAGATGGAACCACTGTGCTTCAGTTCGAGACTCGCTTACAGAATGGACTCGAATGCGGTGGTGCATATCTGAAATATCTTCGTCCTCAACATGTTGGGTGGAAGCCCAAGGATTTTGACAATGAATCCCCTTACTCCATCATGTTTGGTCCCGACAAATGTGGGGCCACAAACAAGGTGCACTTCATCTTCAAGCATAAGAATCCTAAAACTGGGGAATACATTGAACACCATCTTAAATACCCACCATCTGTCCCGTCCGACAAGCTTACTCATGTCTACACTGCCATCTTGAAGCCTGACAATGAGGTTAGGATTCTTGTTGATGGTGAAGAAAAGAAGAAAGCAAACTTCCTATCAGCTCAAGATTTTGAGCCTCCACTTATCCCTTCCAAGACAATTCCTGATCCAGATGACAAGAAACCTGAGGACTGGGATGAGAGAGCTAAGATTCCCGATCCAAATGCTGTGAAACCAGATGATTGGGACGAGGACGCACCCATGGATATCGAAGATGAGGAGGCTGTGAAACCCCAAGGATGGTTAGATGATGAACCCGAGGAGATTGATGATCCTGAGGCAACCAAGCCTGAAGATTGGGATGATGAAGAAGATGGTGAGTGGGAAGCCCCAAAAATTGACAACCCGAATTGTGAAACAGCTCCCGGTTGTGGTGAATGGAAGAGGCCAATGAAGAGGAACCCAGCTTATAAGGGAAAATGGTCTCCTCCACTAATAGAAAATCCCAGTTACAAGGGTATTTGGAAGCCTCAGGAGATTCCAAATCCCAACTACTTTGAGCTTGAAAAGCCTGACTTTGAGCCTATTGCTGCCATCGGTATTGAGATTTGGACAATGCAAGACGGTATATTGTTTGACAATATTTTGATAGCCAAAAACGACAAGGTTGCAGAGTCATATCGGGAGACCACATGGAAGCCTAAGTTTGAGGTTGAGAAGGAAAAACAGAAATCTGAGGATGAAGCTGCTGGTTCAGATGGGCTTACTGGATTCCAGGTAATTGACTGGCAACCGTGTTATAATTGTTGTTATGATGTTATTCAATCTTATATCGGTTTAACTTAAAGTTGGTAATTTCTCTCTTGCAGAAAAAGTTGTTCGATGTCCTATACAAGGTTGCTGACATTCCTTTCTTAAGCAAATACAAGCTTCAAATTCTCGTAAGTTGTCCCTCTTCTTTCGTATGCTAATTACCAATTCATCCTAGGACTTTATCTGAAATCTCGAGTTTCTCTTTAAGGATCTCCTCGAGAATGCTGAGAAACAACCAAACCTCACCATTGGTGTCTTGGTCTCTATTGTGGTGATTATCTTCTCGGTTTTCTTCAAGCTCTCTTTTGGTGGGAAGAAGCAAGTATGATTGTTTGAATCCTGCCTTTCTGGTCTATTCTATATACTATAGGTTTGTGTTTTCATGTTTTTCGCAGATGTTCTTACTCCATTGGTTAATTGTGTTGTGTTTGCAGCCAAGAGTAGAGAAGAAACCAGAGGCTGCTGAACCTTCAAATACTGAAGGAAGCAGTGGAGACAAGGCTGAAGAGGCAGAGAAACCTGCCGGTCCTCGCCAAAGGAGGCGTGACACGTAAACAAAGTTATAAGAATAGGTGGCTGTTGGTGACTAACAATGGGCAAATTTTGCACTAGCTAAAATATTCTTGGTTCTGATATTTATTTAGTTGTATTTCTGAGTATTATTAGATGTATTGGTGTATTGAAGAGTGTAAACTAGACAGTTTTCTGCCTCAAATAGAAAGGAATTTGTTGTATGCTCAGCTAAAGCATGGTTTTCAGCTTATTCTGCTTCGATCGGAACCTTATAAACCCCTCAATGAGGCCAAGAACGCGTAGAATTTTGTTAAATTTCATTCTGGGTTAAAAATTCAAGTTCAATGATTGTGCAGCCTCTGGCGTATACTTGATGACTTGAATCGATGAAGATATTTTTTTTAATTCACCATTTTCCCAAATATTCAAACTAATCAATTTTTTTAGGGTAAAGTATATAAATGGTCACTAAACTATCTCTAAAAATACAAAATGATCATCAAACTTTTGAATATTACAAAATAGGCGTTAAATTTTAGTTTTTGTTACAAAATAGTCATTGGGCTATTAACTGTCGTTAATTGGGTGACGTGACAGTTACAGGAATCTGAATAATATAACATTTAACCCAACATATTGACACATTTAATCAATTTATTTCTTATTTAACCCTCATTATTCATGTGTAAATTGATTGAATATGCAAATATTGAAGATTAAATATGTTATTATACAAATTTTCATAACTGCCACGTCTCACAATTAGCAACAGTTAACGGTCTAGTGACCGTTTTATAATAAAAACTAAAGTTTAATGGCATTTATGTAAATTTTGAAAGTTCGGTAACTATTTTATATTTTTAAAGATAGTTTAGTGGCCAAATGTGTACTTTATCCTTTTTTATTTATAACTTTTAGCCAATGTTCCCTCTAAATTTTTAATCGATAAATTTTACTTGATATTCTTTATTTAATTCGCAATCTTCTCGACATTTAAACCAATTAATTTATTTTTCATTTTTTGCAATTACATATGACTACTACTAGTCTACTACTCAGATACTGCATTTCCCAAAATTAAATAGTGTGATTATGAAAATATTTTATTAGATATTCAAAAAGATTTTTTTATAAAAAATCAAAAGAAAAAAATAAATTAGAAAGGTTTAATGTATTGAATCATTTTGAATTATGACTTGAAAAATGTATACGTTTAAAAACATTAGATATTCGTTTTAATTTTAATCGACGAAAATTTTATTTTAGTAACTAATTTGTCTTTTAAAAAATGACTTATTTATAGTTGAATACATAATTCAATTATTTAAATCATATTTAAAAACATTTAAAAAATTGTTAATAATACAATAAACAGGAAGTTGGATCAAACATATTGAATACCTCTATATTTCTTAATGGAAAATTATGTATTCTCTTTTTATAAACGTTTAAGATGTTTAAAACGATTTCCCTCTCTGCCTAGTTATTTGTTTTATTTTTTTCTTAACAGACGATGACATAATTTTGGTGATGGTGACTCATATTCCCATTACTTTATTATATCTTATTGTTATTTTCTCTTTGTATAAATTTTTATGTTTTTAACAATAATCTTCTTGTTTTGTTTTTCTACTCTTCATATATTTTGTAGTGTTTTTTCTTTTTTTTATAGCACATTTTTATTTTTGTGGCACGTTTTTTTATCTATTTTTATGGTCGTTTGGTACTCGTACAAAGATCTTCAGGATGTTGATTTTTGATTTGAGATTGTCAGTTGTCATAAATAACTTGATCCTCTTTTGTAATTGTTTGTCAATGTAATCAGAACTTACTAGCGAAACAACTTGCAAGATTGTTTGTTTCGCTCACCACTCTTGCATCATCCATTATATGTATTATTAGATAAAAGGCTTTGTTTGGCAATTAGCGGATAGCTGATAGCGAATAACAGATTACATTAGCTGATAGCAGATAGTTGATAGAATTAGCTGATTTGACTAGCGGATTACATTAGCTTATTGTATAAAAGTGTTTGATAAAATTAACTAATAGTTGTTTGATTATTTAGGCAAACAAAATAACATACAATAAAACCTCTATAAATTAATACTCTTTAAATTAATAAACTTCTCCGGTTTCGACTTGGGCCAATGTAAAAAATCATCAAATTCGATAAGATAATAATATAATAATTTTTTGGAGATCCATTTATAAATATAAAGGTCACATCAAAACTATAAATTAATAATTTATAAATGTTACAATTACTACTTTGGTAACTTGCTAAAATATGAATCTATTGTAATCTGTTTCTTTTTAAAATTCAAATCTAATTCAATTTCATCTCTAACTATAAATTAAGTATACGCATTAGTCTAGTTAGATATAAATAATTTGATACATGAATATATTTAATAACATATACATGAATCTACTTATTTTTAATTAATTAGAATATCATGTACAATTTACAATTTATTTGTACACAATATCTTTATCAAAGTTATATTTGCTGAATTAAGAATTTTTTTAATTAATAAATTATTAATTTATCGATATATTAATATCTCTCTGATAATATCTTTGAAACAAACGTATGTAGAACTCAAGAATGAAGAGAAATGATCACTAAAGCAACTTAGATTACAATGAACATTTACAGATGAGCTTTATAGGCATAGCAAAACCTTTCAACAACTAACTAACCTATAACAAATTTATAACAAAATCTTTATACAGCAAGGATTTACAGCTGATCAACAGCTAACAAGAAAACAGCTTATAACAGCTTTACAAAGCCTTTACGGCTATCATGCTAACATACTTCCTGTTCTCTTCTTCTTCTTCGAGAAAAAACATGACATTACGGCTAACATTCTCTCTGTCTTCTTCTTCTGGCAATTTGATTAACTTTGAATAAGGGTAACATTCTGCAACCTCAGCTCTTCAGGAGAAAACACTTGCATCTTCTGTCGAAGCTTTACAAAAAAAAAGTGTGCAAAGGTTTTGTAAGCACATCAACTATTTGTTCTAAAGCTGGAACATAATTGATTTGAAACTCTCCCCCTAACACCTTTTCTCGAACAAAATTTAAATCGAGTTTAACATGTTTGAGTTTGGCATGATGAACTGGATTGGCTGTGTGTGCTATCGCACTCGTGTTATCACACCAATAATTGGTGTTGCTGCCAAAGAAATTCCGAGCTCAGTTAACAATGACTTGACCCACATCGCATCACACATAGCATTAGCTATTCTCCTAAACTCAGCCTCTGTAGAAGAATGCGACACCACACTTTGTTTTTCGAACTCCAGGACACAAGATTGTTCTCTAGAAAAAGACAATGCCCAGATGTTGACCTTCTGTCATTTGATTTAGCACCCCAATCAGAATCTGAGTAGGCTGTTATTGTTGTAGCTACAGGACCAGTACTGAAGAACAAACCATGATCAATTGTTCCCTTGAGATACTTTACAATCCTTCGAACAGCAGACCAATGCTTATCTAAAGGGGCTTGCATAAACTGGCTTACTTTGTTAACTGCATACTGCACATCAGGCCTTGTGTTACAAATGTGTTGAAGGGTCCTCACAACTTGTCGATACAATGTTGAATTTTCAAAAGGCTCACCATCTGTTGAAGAAAGAGTTGGAGAAGTAACCATTGGTGAAGTTGAAGGAGTAGCATCTACAAGGTTCATCTTTTCTAACAGCTCAACAATATACTTTCTTTGGCTAAGAACCATACCATGATTAACTTGATGCACAATCATTCCAAGGAAGTAACTAAGCTTACCCAAATCCTTTAAGGAAAACACAAAATTAATTTCCTTAATAATGTTATCAACCTCATCTGCATTATCTCCTGTTGCAACAATATCGTCAACATACACCATGATAAACACTTTGCCATTGCTTGTATTTCTAAAATAAAGTGAATAATCAGCTAAGGAAGCAGTGAACTTAAGACTTGTAACTAAAAAATCTCTGAATTTCTCAAACCATGCCCTGGGAGCCTGTTTAAGGCCATAAAGTGACTTTCTTAAACGGCACACAAGCAAGTTACCATCAGCATCTACTTGCTCAAATCCTGGTGGCTGGTCCATGTATACTTCTTCAACCAAGTCACCATTTAGAAAAGCATTATCAACACCGATTTGTCTAAGCACTCATCCATTACTCAAGGCCAAGTTAAGAATGACACGAACAGTAACTGCCTTAACTACTGGACTAAATGTCTCACTAAAGTCAAACCCAGCTTGCTGTGAGTATCCTTTAGCAACCAATCTAGCCTTGAACCTAGATACACTACCATCAGCATTCCTCTTAATCTTGAATAGCCATTTGCACCCAATAGGAATTCGATCAGGAGGTAGCTGTACCAAATCCCAAGTTCCTTTCTCAACCAGCGCATTAATCTCCTTTTGAACAACATCCTTCCATTCTTCAGATTTCATCGCCTGATGCACATTCTTTGGTTCAACAGCAGAAGCTTTAGTATAGAAAACCTTAGGTTTAAACACTCCAGCCTTTGACCTGGTCACCATGTGATGTCCTCCACTACTAGAGGAAGAACTACTCTTATCTGAAGAGCTACTAGAGGAGCTTGAAGAGACTGCAGAACCAGCATCAGTAAGAGGAGAACCACTAGAAGTATTAGTACCAACAGCATCACTAACTTGTGTGGAATGCTCAACAACATCAGCACCAGAACTAGTATCAGCAGTTTGACCAGCTGCAACACCAGAAACACCAGAACCAACCGCAATATCTTTTGATAAACTTCCACTGAGACCAGAAGAAGATATAGCAGCAGACTTGACAGGACAAACAAATTTTGCTGAAACACCAGAATTCTGATCCTCTTGAAAGAAAGAAGTAGTAGAAGACCTCTTTGAAAAAGGAAAAAAACTTTCATTGAATTTGACATGACGAGACACATACACACGACCATCTTCACTAAGACATTTATACCCATATTGATTTGCACAATACCCTAAGAAAACACAAGGTTTGGACCTACACTCCAGTTTATGACTGTTATAAGGTCTTGTTAAGAGAAAGCATTGACATCCATAGACTTTCAAAAAACTCAGATCTGGCTTTTCCTTAAATTTTTTTTCAAAAGGAGTGACACCATCTAAAACCTTAGAAGGCATCATATTGATCAAAAAAATAGCTGTGTAAAACGAGTCAGACCAATATTTGAAAGGTACAGAACCCTGAGCCATAAGAGTCAACCCTAATTCTACAATATGGCGATGTTTCCTCTCTACTATCTCGTTCTGTTCAGACGTATGAGGACAAGAGTGCCTAAAGACAACTCCATGCTGACTGAAATAAGATTCTAAAGGCTTGAACTCTAACCCACAATCAGACTGAACAATCTTAAGCTTATAACCAAACTGTTTCTCAGCAAGAATATGAAATTTTTTCATAGCATCATAGGCATCAGACTTACGAGCTAAGAAATAAATCCATGTATATCTACTGTACGCATCAACAATACTCAGATAGTAAGTAAAATTATTAGAAACAACCGGCGCAGGTCCCCACAGATCAATTTGAACATACTGCAGAGGAGAATCATAGCTAGTTAAAGAAGATTTAAACTGCAACTTATGGCTTTTTCCTAATTGACAAGCATCACAGAAAAAAGAACCAATTTTATTGCAATCAACAGAAATATTACATGATTTAAGAAGCTTAACAAGATTCTCATTAGACATATGCCCTATTCTCCTATGCCACAGCTCAAAACTATCAACAGAGGAAACAGTACAAATAGTATGACCATTTAAACTAGGCATAGAAACATTATTCTTATCGGAAAAAGAAAATTCAGAACCATCTTGATCAGGAAAGAACTTGTACAGCCCATCACTTTCTGACCCTTGAAGAATCAATTGCTGCGTTTCCAGATCCTTCACAACACAAGAACTAGGACAAAACTCAATTGAAACGTTATTATCTTTAGTGAATTGAGAAACTGACATCAAGTTCTTCTTAATGGTAGGAACATGAAGCAGATTGTTTAAAAATAAAGGCCTAGTTCTAGAGTTTAAAGAAGCTTCTCCAATCTTAGAAATAGGAACAGTCATGCCATTTGCAACGGCCACCTTACCCATGCCGTGATAAATAAAAGAGTTAGAAACCATACCTGCATTCGGAGTGAGATGAGTGGTTGCGCCGGAATCCGGATACCAGGCCGCATCTCCGTAGCCAAGCTCATTAGACGTAACCGCTGCTAGATTCTGAAGAGACTCGTCTTGAATAAATCCTTCATCTCCAGCAGACTCCTCAGATTCATCGGTCACATAGCAATTGTTCACCAGAACATTAGGGTTTCCATCGAAGGACTGATCGAATCGATGATAACAACGATTCGCCAGGTGCCCTAGCTTCCCGCAAATCTGGCACTGGATTCGAGTTCGTCCACCACCGTTGAAGAACCGACCACCGCGACCACCGCCGCGATTAGAAATAGGTCCTCTATAAACCGACATCGAACTACGCCCAAATCTATGATTGGGAGAAAACCCTTGATTGAACTGATTCTGCTGAAACTGATTCCCAAAGCCACCACGACCATATGGACTGTTGGACCAAAAGCTTTGTGGGCCTTGCCGAAAACTAGACCCACTGGACGGACCCTGAGCAAGATTGACTGAGAGTTGCTGCCCAAGAAAATCTTGCTGTCGGGCCTCTGTATCTAAAAGAACGCTGCACACTCCATCAAGCTTGTACGACTGCTGACTCGAAGTGATCACTGCCACCACCGGCTCATACTCCGGCGGCAACCCAGACAAGATTGCAGATATATGCATAGTCTCAGTAAGTGGATTCCCGCAAGCAGCCAGGCTATCACAAATGGCTTGTATCTGGGCCAAATATTCACGCATCGTCTGATCCCTCTTTCGAAGACTCTTCAACGAGCAGTGAAGATGCATAATCTTCGTCGTGGAAGAAATGGAAAAGGCTTGCTGAATCTTTTCCCAGATTTCAAAAGCTGTCTTGCAATTTACCAAGGTTGGCAAGATCGAAGACCCGATGGAAGAAAGAAGCCATGAGCAGAGAGCACTGTCCTGCTGCTTGTAGATG
Source organism: Hibiscus tridactylites (assembly GCA_958450335.1). Lineage (NCBI taxonomy): Eukaryota > Viridiplantae > Streptophyta > Magnoliopsida > Malvales > Malvaceae > Hibiscus > Hibiscus tridactylites. The sequence continues at coordinate 85,603,365 of OY288270.1, forward strand.
AGAAATTCATCATTGACAGTTTTAATACCATCTTGAAGAATGAACTGAGAAGGAATCTTGATAGTGCCATCAACATGACTCGTCAGAGCCAGGCTTTCAATGGCAAACAAGACTTGCTGCCTCCATAAAAGATAGTTGGAATCGTCTAGACGAATAGAGATCGTCTTGTTCTTGAAAGGCTTCCCTGAGGCAGATGCCCCTCCCAACTCTGATACCATAATAATATCTTTGAAACAAACGTATGTAGAACTCAAGAATGAAGAGAAATGATCACTAAAGCAACTTAGATTACAATGAACATTTACAGATGAGCTTTATAGGCATAGCAGAGCCTTTCAACAACTAACTAACCTATAACAGATTCATAACAGAATCTTTATACAGCAAGGATTTACAGCTGATCAACAGCTAACATGAAAACAGCTTATAACAGCTTTACAAAGCCTTTACGGCTATCATACTAACACTCTCTAAATTAATAAAATTTCATGGTCCCAAGGGTATTAATTTATAGAAGTTTTACTGTATAAGAACATGATTGTATTTGATATTTGTTTGAATAATTTATTAGTTATTAATATTTTGTATCTATTAATATTAATTAAATTATGAAAATTAATTTTTAATATCATTTTACTGAGCATATATGAGGATGTACACATTAATTTTTTATTTGTCAAATTATATTTTTAATATAATTTTAATAACTATTAAATTTAGATGCATATATCAATTTCTTATCTATGAAATTATATTTTGAATATAATTTTATTATTCATAAAAATATATAATTTTGTTAATTATTAATTTTTTATGTATTTATTAATTTATACATTAATTTATTATTTATAAAATTATTTTTTAAAATTTTATTAGTTAATTAAATTTATGTTATTTAGAGAATTTTTTTTATAATTATAAAGATAAAATAGTCTTTACAAGTCTTTTATCTAAACTTCTAACTGAAAAAGCTCCTAAAATGAGCCTTTTCAAAATGAGAGGTTTTACCCAATATGCTATTACAATTTACAAGTAGGGGTGGGAGAAATACCCGACCCGATTGACCCGACGACCCGAAACTAAAATATCGGGTAATTCCCGAAAAAATTACCCGACCGGGTTGGGTACCCGACCCGGCAAATTTCCCGGGACACGGGCCGAAAGTTTTTCCTGACCGGGTACCCGACCCGATAAAATTTAATATATATTTTTATATTTAAAATTATATTTTTATTTTATGTTTCTTAATATTTTCACTCTAAAATTAAGTTTAAATCCCTATATTTTTATGTTTGTATTATATTCTTTTAAGTTTTAAGTTTAATTTTTTTAATATTTTTGTGTTTAACATGTGATTTTTTTTTAATTTAAAAAAAAATAGGAACCGAGTACCCGGTTACCCAGGTACCCGGATATAATGAGCCGGGACACGGGTCGTTTAAGGAGGTACCCGGATGAACCGGGTACCCGACAATTCCCACCCCTAATTACAAGTCTCTATTTACCAAACATTTAAATTAGCGAATTTGACTGGTTAAACCTAGGGGTGATAACGAGCCGAGCTGAGCCCGAGCCTGGCTCGGCTCGACTCGGAAACAGTGTAATTGGGCTCGGCTCGGGCTCGAGGCTCGGCGAGCTCGGAATTTTAGACTCGAGCTCGGCTCGAAAACAATTCTATTGGGCTCGGCTCGAGCTCGAAGCTCGTCAGGCTCGGCTCGGCTCGAAATGAAAAATTTTGCTATAGTTTTTTTATATAAAATATTCGTTAAAAATCTCTTTCATAACCAACACTAAAACGAAATTCAATGATCGGAAAGGGAAAAAATGCCAAAAATTAGATTAATCCAAATAATCAATAAATATTTTTATAATACAAACACATAGTTAAAGAAAATACAAAATCAAACAACAATCAACTAATGAAAGAAAATACAAACACATAATTTAGTTTAGTGCATATGTAGATTCCGAGCCTGTTCACGAGCTTTTCGAGCCGAGCCTGAGTAAATTCGGCTCGGCTTGTTAAGGTTTCGAGCCGAGCCCGAGCTTGAGTCGAACTCACTCGAGCCGAGCCCGAGTAGCTCGCGAGCCGGTCAGACTCATTATCACTCCTAGTTAAACCTCTAAAAATACTTTAAATTTCTAATTTTACCTCAAAAACTGTTTACTAAATTTTACAAGGATGGATGAGTTTTTTATATTATTTCAAAGGAAACTTTTAATGTTATTTGCTTAATGGTTTAGGCAATTATTTTATTTTTTGATCAAAATGGTTTAGGCAATTAAGCCTCATAGTCATACTTACTAAAAAAAGTTGAATATGGTGGCGCTGAAATAATCGCTACTACTCTTGCCAAAGAGAGTGATAATTTCTCATCAAAGTTTTCCACAAGGTAAACGATTATGCAGCTTTGAAAAAGAAAACGATTATGCAGCAAATATTACAGGTGACTGACAATTTGTTAGAAAAAAAAACATACAACTATATTTATAGGTTAATTATATCATGCTGTTGTTAATTTCTACAAACACCTTAAAAACTTAACTAGGATTTAGGGACTCTATGCTTAAATATTTAGAATTTAGGGTTTATGCTATTAGAGTTTAAGGTTTAGGGTTAAAACTTAAATCTCTAACATATTTTCTTACAACCTAAACCTAAACCTTAGATTTTAAATCCCTAAACCTAAACCCCTAAACTAAGTTTATAAACATTAAATCCAAGACGCTTGTGGAAACTAAAATTTTTCACTGTTAGAATTAGGGCTGAGCGTTCGATTGAGTCGAGCCGAGTCAAAAAATTTCGAGTTATTCGAGTTGACGTGTCATATTTTACAACTCAAATTTATTTGAATTTTTTTGATTCGAGTTGAATTTATGGAATTCAAGTTGAGTTTTCGAGTTCCCGTACAAATTTAATTGTAATTATTTATCATGTTATAGTACAATTTGATTTCAATTTAAACAATTTTCTCCAATCCTATAAGATATGCATACATATTTCTCATATGCGGCATATTTTTCTCTCACACACATATTGTTAAAACTTTCGAGTTATTCAAATTTACATTTTACAACTCAATCTTTATTTGAATTTTTTTCGAGTCGAATAAAAAAATTTAATTTTTTTCGAATCGAGTTGTGTTTTTCTCACCCCTAATTAGAGCATGAAAGATTTTCCCATATTTTTATTCAACCGTTTGATTCTGCCACTTTCCCGGCATGTGTATGAACATGCATGAATTTTCTCCAGTTTTGCCACCTAATAACAATTTCGTGACTTCATACGTTTCTCGAATCATAAATTTCCACGCCTCCGACCAAGACCAACCCCGTGGAAACTGGAAACGAAACTTAAACGTGGGTCAATCTGAACCGCGCCAAAAAAGTTTTGGCAGTGTCAGGTAAGGAATTGGCTCCAAAGGCAAAGGAAGATTACCCTTAATTTGCTTCTTGTTGTACTTCCGTGCGCGACTCGTTCAAACATCAAAACCAAAACCAAAACCAAATGCTTTTAGTTTCAGTTCAGGCAACCTTAAAATCTGTTTTTTTTTTCTTTTTGTCACAAAACACAACAAAAAAAGCGGTGGCTTAACGTGTCAATCTTGCTCTTCTTTCTGAAAAACATCATCCTTCAAATTGGATTGAACATCAGCTCCTATATTTTCTCCTTATAACCAGGCTCCTAACAAAAAACACAAAACTTTGTCCCCAAAACACATGATGGAAGTTTTATCTTCTTCTTCTTCTTCTTTGCCGATTAACTTCCGTTCACGCTGCCTATTTTCTCACCCTTTATCGCCTTCGCGTTTCCCTTTCCATTTCCACCCAAATGACAACAATTCAATTTCTTCTTCAAGTTCTTCATGTTTTGGCCTCTCCGTGTCTGGTTGTAATAACTTTATTCAAGTTAAACGCTTTCATTCACGTAGAAGAAGAAGACCCTTTCGAATTTCTGCAGTTTTCGAGCGTTTCACAGAGCGGGCTATCAAAGCAGTTATCATTTCTCAAAGAGAAGCTAAGTCTCTAGGCAATGATATGGTTTCCACCCAGCACCTTTTGCTGGGTTTGATCGGTGAAGACCGCGACCCCAATGGTTTTTTAGGGTCGGGCTTAAATTTTGATGAGGCTCGTCAGGTTGTTCGTAGCATTTGGCAGAATAGTAATCATGATGGTTCGGGCAAACAAGAAGGGTCTAGTGTTCCTACCACGGATGTGCCGTTTTCCGCAAGCACCAAACGTGTTTTTGAGGCTGCCGTGGAGTATTCCAGGAATATGGGTTATAATTTTATTTCACCAGAGCATATTGCTATTGGATTGTTCACCGTTGATGATGGAAGTGCTGAAAAGGTCCTTAAAAGGTAGCATTTTATTTCAATTAGTAAATTTGGTTCCTTTTTGCTGGTGGAACATGAACATGGTTGTCTGTTTTGGATTATCTGAACTCTGACATATCAAGTTATTAGATGGTTAATTCAGAAGCGTTGTATAGGTGATATTATGTGCTTTTACTTTGCATTGTAATTGTATGTAGTAATGCAAACAGGGGCAAAAACAATTTCTTAGTGCCATTAACTTTTTTATTGAAAATTTCAGATTGGGAGCAAATGCAGATCTCTTGGCTGCTGCAGCAGTCACCAGACTGCAAGGGGAGCTTGCAAAAGATGGCAGGGAACCTCCATTGTCGTTGAAAAAGATGCCGGAAAAATCCGCTGTTTCGAGGTCCCCCAAGAAAGCAGAAGGTAGCAATATGATCTCTTCTTTTGCTTTCTTTATAATTCCTTTTAAAATAATAAAGGCTAATGCTTTGTACCGTATATGTGATTGTTAGGGGAAAGTCCTTTGGATCAATTCTGTGTGGATCTTACCGCTCGTGCAAGTGAAGGACTCATTGATCCTGTTATTGGCAGGGAGAATGAAGTTCAAAGAATTATTCAGATACTTTGTCGCAAGAGCAAGAATAACCCTATTCTTCTTGGTGAAAGTGGAGTTGGTAAAACAGCCATCGCTGAGGGACTTGCAATCAGGATTGCACAGGCAGAAATCCCGGCATTTTTGTTGGTCCGTCTTTTCACCGGTCATCGATGTTCTATATAGTATAGCTAGTTTCTTTTTACTCCATCTATATGCCAGCGGTCATACTTCTCATGATGTTGTATCTCAAAAAATAATTACTTTTTTGCTTGTTTCTTTCTGCAGAATAAAAGAATACTGTCCTTGGACATAGGATTGCTGATTGCTGGTGCGAAGGAGAGGGGAGAACTAGAGGCACGTGTTACTGCTTTACTAAACGAGACAATAAAATCAGGTACCTCCTATGATGAGTATCTTTGTGGGGACTCAAGTATGATGTTTTCTATTTCTCATACTTGGTGTACTTTTTCGGCAGGTGATGTCATTCTTTTTATCGATGAAGTGCATACACTTGTTGGATCCGGTACAGTTGGGCGAGGAAATAAGGGATCTGGCCTTGATATTTCCAATCTATTGAAGCCTGCACTTGGGAGGGGTGAATTACAGGTAAACCTTTTTCATATGGTCATTTATGCAGAAAACCTGAAATGCCGAAAACGTAGACATGCTGTTTACTGCATTAAATGAAGCAAGCACCCTTGTTCAATGTAGTTGAGATCAATTCTTTTTTTTTCTCCTGCCAAACTTTTTTTTAATGGGATGAAGTTGGGTCCAACTCATTGAATACTTCTTGATAGAATCCTAGTAGTCTGTATAGGGCCAATCAGGGGCAGCCTCAATAATTCGGTATAGATGTTGTGTTTCTTCTTCTTCTTATTGTCATACTCATACCCTGAAATATAAACCTTTGAGGAGAAAAGGGCATTAAGTTTTTTCATGGCTTGCAGTGTATGGCATCAACCACCATTGGGGAATATAGGACCCAATTTGAAAAGGATAAAGCATTAGCACGGAGATTCCAGCCAGTGTGGATTAATGAACCAAGCCAGGTTGCTTTAGTACATTCTGTTCTATCTGTAAATTGCTATCCATGTCCCTCTTTTCTTATTTGGATTTTACGTGATCTCTTATAGGACGATGCAGTTGAGATACTGCTTGGTCTGCGGGAAAAATACGAGTCCCATCACAACTGCAGGTACACTCTAGAAGCAATAAATGCTGCTGTGTACCTGTCAGCAAGATACATTACTGACAGGTATCTTCCGGATAAAGCAATTGATCTCATTGATGAGGCTGGTAGTAGAGCTCGTATCGAGGCATTTAGGAGGAAAAGAGAGCAAGAAACTGGCATTCTCTTGAAGGCACCTGGTGATTATTGGGAAGAAATCAAAACTGTGCAGGCCATGCATGAAGTGGTAATATCTTCTCTTGTGAATATAAATATTACGCGCGCGCGCGCACACACATATATATATATAACTTTTTCTTTTAACAATTTGCTGTTAACCTCCATTTTGCACTTCTGTTGACATTAGGTCTTGGCGAGTAGGTTGAAACATGATGATGGTGCTTCCGATGTGGATGATTCTCATAAAGTCTGTTTAGAATCCCAATTGCCCTCTGCTTCAGATGATGATGAGTATGTTTTTCTTTCTTTGCTGGAGTCATGTTCAATGATACATCCATTAAGTACTTGGTCCTTTAGTCTTTGTTTGGTCTCGAATTTAAACTTCTTGTGGTGATTCTTTCAGACCTATAACGGTGGGACCTGAAGAAATTGCAACAGTTGCTTCAGTGTGGTCCGGGATCCCAGTGCAGCAGATCACTGCAGATGAAAGAATGCTTCTTGTTGGCCTTGAAGAGCAGCTTAAGAAAAGGGTTATTGGTCAGAATGAGGCTGTTGCTGCCATTTCTCGAGCTGTGAAGAGATCTCGTGTTGGCCTGAAGGATCCAGATAGACCTATTGCTGCAATGATCTTTTGTGGTCCAACTGGGGTTGGCAAAACTGAATTAACTAAAGCTTTAGCAGCATGCTATTTTGGTTCGGTATGTCTTCATTTTGAAATTAGTTTTTTTTTTGGTTCGGTATGTCTTTTAGGCATTCCTTTGTTTTTTGGGGTTCGATATGTAACTTGGCTTCTGTCACCTGCATAATCTTGCTATGTTTTCCTGTCTTTCAATGCCATTGTTACAGGAGGATGCTATGCTGAGATTGGACATGAGTGAGTATATGGAGCGGCATACCGTGAGTAAATTAATAGGATCACCCCCCGGTTATGTTGGTTATGAAGAGGGGGGAATGCTTACAGAAGCTATTAGAAGACGACCATTCACATTGTTATTGCTTGATGAAATAGAGAAAGCCCATCCGGATATATTCAACATCCTTCTACAATTGTTTGAAGATGGCCACCTTACAGATTCACAGGTTTGTTTGTTGTGAATGCACTTGCATGAGATGCCTGTATAGACAAATATAATAAAAGAAGGCGCTTTTCGCACGAGAATTTAGAGATAAATAATAATCATCGATCAATATTAGTCAATTATCTGTTTCTCTTATTTGAGGTTATGTGAATCAGGGTCGAAGAGTATCCTTCAAGAATGCATTGGTGGTGATGACTTCAAATGTGGGTTCTTCTGCCATTGCAAAAGGTAAACGTGGCTCCATTGGCTTCTTTCTTGAGGACAATGAATCAGCTTCATATGCTGGAATGAAGGCTTTAGTAGTGGAAGAGCTGAAGGCATATTTCCGCCCCGAGTTACTCAACAGGATTGATGAAGTAGTTGTATTCCGGTCTCTAGAAAAAGCTCAGGTTTGCAACTTTCTGTTGATCCATTAATAAATATCCATATTTCCCATTATGCCTTGCAAGGTTCACGTATACTCGTTTCTATGTCTGAAATTAAGTGAAGTTTTTACTGATATTTAGAATGAGTTAAGAGGTGTGTTCATCTAGGATTATGTTGGACTGAAACACCATGGGTCACATTTATCCGGTTTCTGTGCAGATGCTCGAGATAGTGAACCTGATGTTGCAAGAGGTGAAGGCAAGGCTCATGGCACTCGGAATCGGTTTAGAGGTGTCTGCTTCAATCAAGGACCTCGTTTGTGAACAAGGCTATGACAAGACCTTTGGTGCACGCCCCCTTCGGAGGGCAGTTACTGCACTGATTGAAGATCCCTTGAGTGAAGCTCTCCTAGCCGGAGAATACAAGCCTGGTGAAACAGTTTTTATCGACGTAGATGCTTCAGGAAATACCATCGTTTCAAATCAGAAGATCATTGTGTCTGATGCAGCATCTATCTTCTAGTTGCTTGTTCCTAGTACTATATCATTTCATCATGTAGCTTTATACATATACGTAGTATAGGAGTTTTTGGTGGATTTAGAATGTATTTTAATTTATTCAATTGTATATAAGTTAAACCTTTTTAAGTTTGGATTGATTATATCTTATATAAACCAAGTCCGAGTAGTTCAAGTTATCAAATATATTGAGTATCTTGATATTTGATTTGTGTAACTTGAGAATATATACCAATGCAATAATTTACTGCCGTGTCGTGACTGCAACTGTAACCGGAAGCGGCGCAACATCAGCTGCGGCCTGCAACTGTAACCGGAAGCGGCGCAACATCAGCTGCGGCCTGCGGGGACTTATTGAAAAGTCTCAAAGGTTGGTGGGGTTGTTTTGAGTACAAGTTTAGTACACAATTTACTTATTTCACTTGATCAAAACTTATCTGTTTACTTCTGGAACAACTTCATTGTCAAGTTTTGATCAAGTGAACAATAATCAAAACACTTACGAAGGAGATGTCGAACAACGAACTCAGGAAAAAATTCATCAAAATAACTGTTGCATATGAATATGTCTAATTTGACTTGAGCCAAGCCTCAGGACCAAGTGAAATCAGGACCTTGAAAATCCGTCTCTTAAGCCATAGTCGAAGACCAAGTGAAAGCGAGGCCATACAATTTTGCGACTAAAGACATTCGAACTAGCATAAAAAATGATTGCGAATAAAGAATTTTCATCAATTTTATAGTAACCCGACAATGAATAAACTACAAATGATTAAGAATGGTATCAATAGTGATAAATCATACTAAGTAAGCCAAAATCCACCAGAAAATTCGACAGCTTCAATTCGATGAGAGTTTGAGAATTTAAGAGATGAGATGATATTATTTGCTTTCTTATTACTGATACGTGACTCAACAAATACAATCATATCTAGATGATAATCACATAAAAAATACTTTGATGTAGAAAAAAAATTAGATCACCCGTTTAGTCCATCTATAATTTATGAGTGCGAAATTACAACATTTTAACAAAAAAATAAATCACTAATATATAATATAAAAAATACATAAACCACAATTACACATATTTTAGTGGATTATTCGGAGATTCGTAAGTAATTGTATTTATAATTGGTAATTGAAATAATATTTATAATTGGTAATTCCAATTGATTTATTAATATAAAAATTATAACCTTTTGTAACATAAGTGAATGTAATTATTATGATGATAATTACATTTTCATATAATGTCAAAAAATGCACGATATTTTTTAGGCACTAATGGAAAACCTTAATAGAAACCTTAATGGAAAGTTTAGCCTTCAAGCCGATGGAATGCCAATGGAGGTCTGTCGGAGCCCCATGGGGACTCCTTTTTGTCTCGATCGCGAGATCAGTTGGTGCGCATGGTGGCACCCCAGGTATTGGAGAGGGATGGTTCACCTTTGCCAATGAAGGATATGTGTTGAGTTGTGAGGAGCTCGATTCGTTCAACCGATATGGCTTACCAAGTGGAGGAGAGGTGGATTTTTTGGTGGAAGGATTGTGGAAGCTTAAAATGAAATTGACGCAATGATTTTAGAGTGGTTCAACCTTCTAACCAAGGTCTACATCCACTACCTTAGCTCGCACTAAGGATTTCCAATCAATCCACTATTAATTCGTGCCCTTTTCTAGGCTTAGGAGGAAATCCTTATACACAATCAAGCTTTCTACACAAAGCCTTGATTGAAACCCTCTTTTACAAAGAGAAACAATAAGCAAACTTAAATCCCTCTAATATGTATTTGTTTGCACAATTTAGTACTCACCCAAAACCTAAAATACTTGAGCAAATTTGAAAATTTTGGCTCACTAGTGTTTGTCTATACAATAAATGACAATTTAAGCTCTAAGACAATTCTTGATCATTTGTTGATTGACAATATGAGCATTAGCCTTTACTTGATGCATGAAGGTCCCTTTTATACTCCTTGATGAGTTTATATCCGTTGGGATTGAATTGGAGCCGTTGAAGACTTTAATTCCCACCATAAATGCAGTTCTGCAGCTCACCGTTTCGAAACGCTCGAACCCGTTTCGAAACACCCTTTAAGTAGAAAGAGTTGTTGCAGTCTAACAAGGCACCCGTTTCGGAACGCCCCTGGCCGTTTCGGAACACGTATCAAAACACTATAGACCCGTATCGAAACGCTCTGCATTTAAATGTTAGTTGGGAAATAGCCGTTGGGGTTTATGACTGTTGTGGTCGAAGCCACATAGGCGTATCGAAACGACATAGCCCGTTTCGAAACGCTGGGCAAAATCCTCATCCAGGGAAAGTCCGTTTCGATACCAGTATCGAAACGTTTTAGCTACTGGAATCCCTCGTATCGAAACACCCTAAGGTGTTTCGAAGCGTCTGGACAATTTTGTGAAGTTTGGCTTTGAAAAACAAATAAAACCTTTTAAAAACATCCCTAAACATAGTTTCAAGTTATTTAGACTTTGGAAATTGTTTTAAATACTTTTTAGATCAGTCCAAAACATTTTTCAATTATTATATCAAAACATTATTTCTACAATATGCGTGATCCGAAGAGGGTGTGCAATGAAGGTGTTATGGAGGATCCGATTCTGGTGGATTTGCAAGGACGGGATGTGAAGATGTGTGTTGGGTTTGTAACGTTGACTCTGGGAGAAGATTCGAGTCTGTCGTTTGTTGTTGTTGATTAAGGTGTGGCGGAGAAACAGTTCTACGTAGCTGCGGTTGCGGGGAAGGTTGTGGTTGATGTGGGGGAATAGACCACAATTACTAATGATGAAGTGCTGGTATCGGATGAGGATGCCCGAGTTTTGAAAGATAGTTCTTTTCCGGTGGTGCAATTCTCGGATAAAGTTAATGACTTGTTGGATCATAGTATGCGCAAATCTGTTATAGTTCGTTTACTTGGTCGAAGAATTGGACATGGTGTGTTGCTTACTCGAATTAAATCACTTTGGCAGCCGAAGGGGGACTTCCAGTTAGTTGACATTGATAATGATTATTATGTGGTGCGATTTGCTCAGGAGAGTGATTATGTGCACGTTCTAACAGATGGGCCATGGACGATATATGGAAGTTATCTGACAGTTCAGCCATGAAGCCGTTTTTTTTTCTACAACTGAGAGGCATCATTCTCATGTTATTGTGTGGATACGCTTACCTGGTTTGCCATATCGTTATTATTTGAAGGGTTTCTTTCGCCATATTGCATTGAACATTGGGAAGGTTGTTCGAGTTAATTATAAAACGGATGCGGGAGATAGAGGTCGTTTTGCTCGATTGGCTATAATGGTTGATATGAACAAGCCTTTGTTGCCTTGTATTTGAATCGATAACTTTGTGCAGAAGATCGAGTATGAGGGATTGACTGATATTTGTTTTAAATGTGGCGTTTATGGTCACTCGGAAGCTGTGTGTGGTAAAGAAGTTACAGTCCCTGTGGATGTTGTGCCAGAAAGGTTGCCGAAATGGAACTTGGGTAAGCTTGATACGATGTTTGGACCGTGGATGATTGCAGACACAAGGAGATGTCGATCTAAAAGGCCAAAAGATGCTGGAACTAGTGTGAAAGGGCGTGAAAATGTGGTTGAGGGTTCGCATTTTCACGTCTTTAATGACATGGAGTACGATGAGGCTGATCTCCAAGCGTCTCATAGGGAGGTGTAACCGTTGGGGGACACTGTGAGGCAAAAACCGAGTAAGCAAGGCTCCTCTCGGCAAGGGAATGGTAAGGCGAACTTTGTTGCTCGTTCCAGCACATCAATGTCTACAAAAGGAGGAGACTTACAAGATAGGTGGTTGCTTTGAAGGAGGGACATTATGTTGTGGCTACTAAACATGTCACAGGCATTCAACATGGAAGCCACTCGGCTATTGTGATTATAGAAGATGTCGATATGGGAAAGGAGTCGAGTAGGGTGTCGGGGAAAGCTAGTAGTGTGAAAAAAATGCAGGGAAGCGTGGCTCGAAAGGGGCTGGGTGTGAAAAAGCAAACCGGATTTCGCTTTCTGCCTCAACATGTGCTTTTAGAATGGATTCAATATGTGCCTACACCTAATGTTGCAGGGAGCTCTATTGTTTGGAGTTCAGAAGTGTTACTTGATCCAGGTGAAGCAGTGGATAAAGGCTCAGGGGGGGCGAATCAACGACCTTTGTCTAGTAATTGTCACGGACCACACCATAGGGTCCGTTCCAACCGCCCACCAAGGGGCCAGCAGCAGCACCCGCCCAAGGACCGAGCAGGCCAAGCCCATCGCAACCGAGCAGACCGAGCCTGACGCACCCCAGGGGCCCGATCACGCAACCGAGCAGACCGAGCCAGACGCACCCCATGGGCCCGATCACGCCGCACACCACAGGCCCAAGCCAGCCGATCACGCCCAGCACCACGGGCTCGACAGCAACGCGCGCGGAGGGGCCGGACAGGGCCATCAGGACGCACCCACGGGTCCGCACAAGGCCTTGGGCCTGGCCTCCGCGCACACCACGCCCTCTTAGGGGTTTAGGGACCACAAATCCCTTTAGGACAAGGATTCCCTCTCCTTGAAGGAGTATGATATTAGTAATCCTAGTTAGAGTAAGATTAGGGCTTAGAGGGGCTTATTTAAGGAGGCTTAGCCCCACCTCATTATTTACTTTTTCCTTAGGATTTCGAATTGCTTGGCTTATTAGGCAACTTTGTTTCTTTCGCTTCGAATTAATAAAACTCTCGGGCATTCTGCTCAACTCTTTGTCTCGCACCTTCTTTCCATCTCACCGTCATCTCGTTTCCATATCGATCTAAGCCATGCGGCTTAGATCAAGAAGGCTTACTTAGGCGCCACAAGCATCCCGAAGGGCCCTAAGGCCGCACATCCCGATCCAGGTTTCTAAGGACGTGACAAGTGGTATCAGAGCAAGGAATTTGCTCGAGATGGCCAAGAAAGACGAGACGAACGCACCAGCAAAACCCGCGGAGATCCAAGCTCCCGAAAAAGTTCCTGACAAAGTTGCCGATAAGAAGAGGGCCGCTTCAAAGGATCGATTAACATCGCTTGAGGACAAGATAGATCGACTCGAGACCAACGCAAAGGAGACGATAGAGTCCCTCGATGTTGTTAACGATCGACTCGGAGTATTAGAAGCCAACTTCGTTTCCAAAGAGAAAGTCAATGAAGAGGTTCAAAATCTTCTCGACTCAGCATACGAGAAACTAAACCTACAGGATGTTTCCCTTCAAATTGCGATGGAAGCAATGAGAGGGGAATTGTTGGGGGAAATCGGAAAGCTCAATGCCGAGCTGTTCCTCTACAAGAATGCCGTACTAACCGGTATGGTGGGAAGGACAATTGAAGCCAAGCCTAGGATCGATGTGCCGAAACTGAAGGAGTTCAAAGGGGCAAGGGACGCCCAAGAAGTTGACAACTTCATTTGGGGGTTAGATCAATACTTCCGACTCTCGGGCATCGAAGATGAGAGCACAAAGGTAAACACTGCCTCTGTTTACTTAGTTTTATGCTGCACTTCTATGGTGGTGACATAGGTGTTCTCAATCAAGAGATGGTCGTTTCCCATCAAAACATGGAAGGAATTCCAGTTTGAGTTCAAAGAGCATTTTTATCCAAAGAATGCTCAAGAAGAAGCCCGGGAAAAGCTTCACCAATTAAAGCATGACGGCTACATTCGAGAGTATGTCAACAAGTTCACGCAACTTAGGCTTCAAATCTAAGGGATGAGCGAAGCTGACGCCCTCTTTACCTTCAAAAATGGATTACAGCATTGGGCCAAGATGGAACTACATCGAGCTGGAGTTCAAGATCTTTCCAAAGCCTTGGACTTGGCCGACTCCCTTGCAGACTTTGAATACAGGAAGTCGGACACCCCAAAATAAAAACCGAAGCACAAAGGCAACGGCGGGAAAGGCAAAGAGGTGCATAACAAGGATGGGACAAAGAAAGCACCTAGCGGAGACTTCAAACTTCGTAAGCCGTGGGAGAAAAATAACAATTTCAGTTGCTACAACTGTGGGGGCAATCACATGAAAAGGGACTGCCCACAACTCGAGAAGGCGGCCGCCATCCAAGAAGAGGATGATGAAGAAGTTGGAGAAGAAGTCCCCAAACTTGGTTTCATTATTAGCTCCATAGAAGTTAAGAAAGGTTCGAAGAAAAAGGGTTTGATGTTCGTAGACATCAACATGGCAGGCCAAAAGATGAGCGCATTGGTGGACACCGGGGTCTCGGACTTGTTTCTATCAGAACAAGCTGCCAAGAAGCTTGGCCTTCGCATTGAGAAGGCAGACAGATTCATCAAAACCGTAAATTCAAAAGAGACTCCAATTGCCGGGTTAGCAAGAGGGGTGAAACTTAGCAACAGCGACTGGTCCGGGAAAGAAACAATCAAGGTGATTCCCCTTGACGATTTTGATGTAGTAATGGGCCTTAGCTTCCTTGACCGGATCAATGCATTCCCCGTACCATTCACAAACTGTTTGTGCATACTCGACCCAACACGTCGATGTATGGTCCCCTTGAGCCGACAGTCGGGAGTAAAGGCCAACGTAGTGTCGGCCATTCAGTTCAACAAAGGGTTGCATAAGGAGGAACCGACATTCTTAGCGGCACTAGTAAATGACGAGCCACCCATAACCAAAAGGGTTCCGACCGAGGTAGGACAAGTCCTAGCCGAATTCCAAGATGTAATGCCGCCGGAATTGCCCAAAACCCTCCCACCAAAGCGTGAAGTCGACCATAAGATCGAACTCGTTCCAAACGCGGTGCCACCAGCCCGAGCCTCTTACCGGATGGCCCCGCCCGAGCTCGAAGAGCTACGCAGACAATTGAAGGAACTCCTCGACGCCGGATATATCCGACCATCTAAGGCGCCCTACGGAGCACCAGTACTTTTTCAGAAGAAGCATGACGGAACACTTCGAATGTGCATCGACTATCGGGCTTTGAATAAGCTCACCATCAAGAACAAGTACCCAATTCCTTTGATAGCCGACTTGTTCGATCAACTTGGAGACGCGAGGTGGTTCACCAAGTTAGACTTGCGATCTGGATACTACCAAGTAAGAATTGCCGAAGGAGACGAACCAAAGACATCTTGCGTAACACGCTACGGTTTGTATGAATACCTTGTGATGTCGTTCGGCCTCACGACTGCTCCTGCCACATTCTGCACCCTCATGAACAAGGTACTACAACCCTTCCTTGATCAGTTCGTTGTAGTTTACCTCGACGACATCGTAATCTATAGTAAAACCATCGGGGAGCATATGGAACACCTACAAAAAGTGTTCAAAGCCTTGCGGCAAAACCAGCTATACGTCAAAGAGGAAAAGTGCTCCTTCGTACAAGAAGAAGTCTCGTTCCTCGGCCACATCATAGGAGGTGGAAAAATCCGAATGGATAAGGCAATGATCCAAGCGATAATTGAATGGGAGCCACCAACCAAAGTAACGGAATTGAGATCCTTCTTAGGGTTAGCCAACTACTATCGAAGGTTCGTCAAGAACTACTCAAGAATCGCCACCCCTTTGACCGAGTTACTAAAGAATGACAAGGTGTGGGACTGGAACCGATGCTGCCAACAAGCATTCGAAGAACTGAAACATGCCATGGCGAGTGAGCCGGTGCTGGCATTACCGAATCATGCCAAACCTTTCGAAGTCTATACGGATGCATCGGACACAGCCATCGGAGGAGTCTTAATGCAAGAGGGACATCCTGTTGCATACGAAAGCCGAAAACTGAATGACACCGAAAGGAGATACTCGGTTCATGAGAAGGAGATGACCGCGGTGGTACATTGTTTGCGGACTTGGCGACACCATATACTAGGGTCCAAATTTGTGGTCTACACGGATAACGTTGCCAACAGTTATTTCCTCACCCAAAAGAAGTTATCTCCCAAGCAAGCCCGTTGGCAAGAGTTTCTGGCAGAATTTGATTTCGACATAGAGTATAAGCCAAGAAAAGTCAACTTAGTCGGCGACGCCTTAAGCCGGAGGTACAACATAGAGTTTGTTAGCTTGCCCAAGGGACAGTTGCTAGAACGCATCAAGGAAGGACTAGCACACGACCCGACAGCCAAAATGCTCATCAATTCTGCCAAGGAAGGAAAAACTCGAAGGTTTTGGCTCGAAGAAGACTTACTCTATACCCGGGGCCATCGTCTCTATGGACCTCAATTCGAGGAACTACGCAAGGAAATCATGAAGGAATGACATGATTCTAAGTGGGCTGGGCACCCAGGTATGAACCGAACTCTAGCCTTGATTACCGAAATCTACTATTGGCCCCGCATGCGCGAAGATATAGAAACATATGTAAGGACTTGCCTTGTATGCCAACAAGACAAGATCGAGACGAAGAAACCCGCTGGGCTGTTACAACCATTGCCCATTCCTGAACGTCCATGGGAGAGTCTATCCATGGACTTCATTGTCGGCCTACCCAACACCGACGATCTGTCCAGCATTATGGTGGTAGTCGATAGATTCTCTAAATACGGGACGTTTATTCCAGCATCGAAAGTGTGCCCAGCCGAGGAGGCAGCCCGCCTCTTCCTCAAACACATCGTGAAGTATTGGGGATTGCCAAAGACAATCATCAGCGACCGGGACACACAATTCACAGGCAGATTCTGGACCGAATTATTCAAACTCATGGGATCAAGTTTAAACTTTTTGACGAGCGTCCACCCCCAAATCGATGGACAAACTGAACGTGTGAATGGCCTATTGGAGATATATTTGAGGCATTACGTAAGTATCACACAACGTAATTGGCCAAAACTTCTAGACGTGGCCCAATTCTCCTACAACTTACAACGAAGTGAGGCGACCAACCAAAGCCCTTTCGAAATCGCGACGGGATAACAACCACTAACACCCAACACAGTCACAACCAAGTACGAGGGGCCCAATCCAGCAACACATAGGTTCGCAACGGAATGACAAGAGCACCATGACCTAGCCCGAGCTTGTCTACACAAGGCGGGAAAACGGACCAAGAAGTGGGCCGATACAAAACGCAGGGACGTAAGCTTTCAAGTTGGAGACTTAGTTCTTGCAAAGCTAGTCGGGATATTACGCAACCCAACAGTGCACAAGGGACTTGTGCGGAGATACGAGGGACCATTCAAAGTTGTGAACGAGTAGGAACTATGGCCTATCGATTAGAACTTCCCACAACCACCCGAGCTCATCCGGTATTCCACGTAAGTTTACTCAAACCTTTCCATCAAGATAATTCAAACTCGGAACGAGCCGTGTCACACCGAGCACCCGTTGGAGTAAAAGTCTCTTATGAGAATGAAATTCGGGACATCCAAGCGGAAAGATCCGTTCGACGAGTGGGACATCCACCAAGGCACGAGTATTTCGTCCTTTGGAAATGACTTCCCGACAGCGAAGGAAGTTGGGAACCAGCCTTGGATCTATGGCAATTCAAGGACCAAATCAGCCGCTATCACCTTAGCCGAGCGACGAGGGCGTCGCCAGAACCAGTGGGGGAGAATGTCACGGACCGCACCCTAGGGTCCATTCCAACCACCCACCAAGGGGCCAGCAGCAGCACCCGCCCAAGGACCAAGCAGGCTAAGCCCATCGCAACCGAGCAGACCGAGCTTGACGCACCCTAGGGGCCCGATCACGCAACCGAGCAGACCGAGCCGGACGCACCCCAGGGGCACGATCACGCCGCACACCACAAGCCCAAGCCAGCCGATCACGCCCAGCACCACGGGCTCGACAGCAACGCGCGCGGAGGGGCCGGACAAGGTCATCATGATGCACTCACGGGTCCGCACAAGGCCTTGGGCCTGGCCTCTGCGCACACCACACCCTCTTAGGGGTTTAGGGACCACAAATCCCTTTAGGAAAAGGATTCCCTCTCCTTGAAGGAGTAGGATATTAGTAATCCTAGTTAGAGTAGGATTAGGGCTTAGAGCTTAGAGGGGCTTATTTAAGGAGGCTTAGCCCCACCTCATTATTTACTTTTTCCTTAGGATTTCGAATTGCTTGGCTTATTAGGCAACTTTGTTTCTTTCCCTTCGAATTAATAAAACTCTCGGGCATTCTGCTCAACTCTTTGTCTCGCACCTTCTTTCCATCTCACCGTCATCTCGTTTCCGCATCGATCTAAGCCATCCGGCTTAGATCAAGAAGGCTTACTTAGGCGCCACAAGCATCCCGAAGGGCCCTAAGGCCGCACGTCCCGGTCCAGGTTTCTAAGGACGTGACATAATGCTTTGGTTGGGTCGGATATTATGTCATTGGATGAGGAGAATGTCGCCCCACAACAATAGATTAATGCTTTATTTTATGGAGTTGTCAAGGCGTTGCTAGCTCTGACTTTTGTTGTCATTTTCCGGAATTTATGCGGCAATTTCATCCTCATGTGGTGGCTATTATGGAGCCACGCATCAGTGAGTTACGAGCTGATAGGGTTGTGAAGAGACTTGATTTTCAGAACTCATTTTGAATTGAATCTCATGGGTTCAATGGTGGTATTTGGTTACTGTGGAATGATTCTATTATTGTTGATATTGTGAAGATTTCCAATCAGTTTATTCATTGTCGGGTTCAGGATACTGGGTCGGGGGAATGGTTTATGTTCACTCCAGTTTACATGAGCCCTACGGTGAGGAAGCGCAAGTATCTCTAGCAAGCTTTGCTCGATATTGCGCCTTCTACTGATCAACCTTGGCTTTTAGGTGGTGATTTTAATGCCATTGTGAGATCAAATGAAAGGTCTGGTGGGTCCTTGTCGGCTTTTGGTACTAGTCAGCTGTTTCAGGATTTTATTTTTGATGCTAGCCTACTAGAATTGCCTTTCTCAGGTCCGAGGTTTACATGGAATCGTGGTAATCTTTTCTAGAGGCTTGATAGGTGTTTGATGAATGATGGTTGGTTTCAACGATACCCAGATTCCCACGTAATGCACTTGGAAAGATTGGGTTCATATCACTGTCCCTTATTGATTCGGATGGGTTCGGTGGAGAATATAAAACTAAATAGACCTTTTCGTTTCATGACGGCATGGCATGAGCATCCTAATTTTGGGAACTTTCTCGAGCATCTTTGGGATGAGAGCAAGGATGTTTCGGTTAATATCCAAGTTTTGCAGGAAGCTCTGATTGATTAGAATGTTAACATTTTTGGGCACATTGGTAAAAAGAAAAGGGAGTTAATTAGACGTATCCATGGCATTGAGAAAGCGTTGTGTCGGCGTTATTCGGTTTCTCTTAAACGAAAATTGAAGAATGAGTTGGATACAATCCTTATGCAAAAGGAGAGTATGTGGATTCAGAAGGTGCGTTGCCAATGGGTTTTGGATGGTGACCGCAATACAAAAAAAGTTCATGGTTATGCAATGGCTAGACGTCGAGCTAATGCGGTTTGGGATTTACGCAAAGATGATGGGTGTTGGGTCACGGACACAGATGAATTCAAGTCTATGGTGGTCAACTTTTATAGCAAGCTTTTTTAGTCTGATGCACCAGCCGCGAATGCTTATCGGTTAAGGGGTATGTTTCGTTCACTTTGTGAGGCTAAGATCGACAATCTTGTTCGATTGGTTAGTGACGATGAGGTTCGTGAGGCCATGTTTGATATAAGGCCTCTCAAGGCTCTGGGTGTGGATGGTTTTCAGGCTATTTTCTATCAGAAGAACTGGGGTACTGTTGGAGCTTATGTCTGTCATTTTGTTCGGGAAATCTTTGCGGGGTAGGCTTTTGATTCATCCCTTAATCGTACTTTGCTTGTTCTCTTTCCGAAAGTAGATAATTCGGAACATATTAGCCAATTCCGGTCAATAAGTTTATGTTCTGTATTATACAAAGTGGTTACAAAGCTTTTGGTGAATTGTTTAAAAGGTTATATGCCCGATTGGGTTTCTTGTACCCAAACGAGTTTTGTTCCTGGCCGTTCTATAACAGATAACATTGTCATTGCGCAGGAGATCATTCATTATATGAGAAGGAACACTGAAAAAGGGTCTAATGGCGATTAAAATTGACTTGAAAAAGGCTTATGATAGGCTGAAATGGTCGTTTATTGATGACACGTTACGGGATGTGGGTATTTCGAATTGCTTGCGCCAGCTTATTATACGATGTGTGCAGTCGGTTTTGATGCAGACTCTTTGGAATGGTTCTATGTTTGATTCGTTTCAGCCTAGTAGGGGAATAAGACATGGTGACCCTCTTTCACCTTATCTTTTTGCTCTTTGCATGGAGCGATTATCTCAATCCATTCATAGGGAGGTTCAATTAGGGGCGTGGAAACCGATTTTCTTGGCACGTAATGGACCTGGTATTACGCACCTCTTCTTTGCAGACGATATAGTGCTTTTTGCGAAAGCTTTTATAAGCCAGTTTGCAGTTATTAGTAGAGTGCTTTAAGAGTTTTGTTTATATTCAAGGCATAAAGTCAGTATCTAGAAGACAAGCATTTATTTCTCTAAAAATGTTAACAGTGATTGTTGATGCTATGTTAGTGGTTGTTTTGGTTTCAATGAAGTCTCGGACATGGGACGATATCTCGGTATGCCTTTACTCCATCATCGGGTGACTAAGGTAATGTATCAGTTTCTGGTCCATAAGATTAGAGATCGCCTTTCAGGTTGGCTTTCGAAGAATTTGTCTTTTGCTGGTCGTGTTACGTTGGCAAAAGTTGTTTTTGGAGACGATTCCATCTTATACAATGCAAACTACACTCCTTCCTAACTCTATTTGTCGTGAAATTGAAAAATTGATTAAAAAGTTCGTTTGGGGTAATACAAGTGAGGGCAGACACGTTCATTTGCTTATCTGGGATGTCTTGTGCAAGCCGGTGATTGAAAGGGGCCTCGAATTTAAGAATTTAGAGGAGCAAAATAGGGCTTTCTTAATGAAACTCGCATTTGGCATTGTCGCGCGTAAAGATGAGCTTTGGGTGCGGGTGGTTCGGAGCAAATATAAATACCTGGATTTTGTCTCTGATTCCTTTGTGCGCCGCGGTTGCTCCCAGTTGTGGAAATGAATCTCGAGTATTTGGGATCAAGTTCGCCAAAATTTATTTTGGAATGTTGGTAATGGAGGAAAAATGTAGATTTTTGGAGAAGCCCTTGAGTTGCCGAAATTGGTTTGTTGGTTGATTGGTTGGTTCCTTTTGTTGTTGTTCCCACAAAGTTCACCCTATTAAGTTCCATGGTAAATGATTCAGGTGAGTGGAACTGGTCGTTGTTTGAAACCTTGTTACCTCTTCCGGTTTTTCTTCGAATTGCTGGTATTAAATCGCCAATGGCCAGTGCTCTAAAGGATTCGGTGGGGTGGTTACCGAGCTCGGATGGCTAATTTTCGGTGCGTTCTGCGTATCGATTGTAGGCAACTCATACGGCTAGAGCAAATGATTCGATTTGGAAGGTGATGAAGCAGTTTCAGGGCTGCCAACGTGTTAAGACATTTCTTTGGCTTCTTGCTCATGGCCGCATCTTGACAAATGTACAGAGGATGCGTCGGCATTTGACGATGGATGGTCGTTATGGCATTTGTGGGTATGAATCTGAGCTTTTTGATCATTTATTCAGGTTCTGTTTGACGGCGAGTTTGGCATGGCAGTGCGTGGTACGGCGGGACCGATGAGATAAGTTTTACGCCATGCCTTTTATGGAATGGATTGGTTTTAATCTGGTTCGTTCTGATTTTTTCGCTTTTAACCGGGATGAATGGAGTCAACTTTTTGGCTCATTGTTGTGGTCGATTTGAAAGTATCAGAACGCTATCATTTTTGACCCGAAAATCCGCTAGCAAGAAAGGGGTGCTGGCGGATGCTCGTTCTTTGACGCATGAAGTTTCTTGCGCACGTTCTCTGCTGCAGAATTGTTCCAGGCTATTAGAGGCGGGTCACTCACGTGTGGGGGCGAGGTGGAGATGTCCGGATGAGGGATGGATTAAAGTGAACTCGGATGGTGCTCGTTGTCAGAGTGATGGTAGGGTCGTATGTGGGTGTGTGGTTCGTACATCCAACTGGTTATGGGTGTTGGGTTATTCTAAGTTTATTGGAATATGTTCGACTGTGGAAGCTGAAATTTGGGGTGTTATTGAAGGCTTTCATCATGTTTGGACGATGGGATTCCGACGTATTTGGGTTGAGTTGGATAATGCTGATGTGGTGCGGCTACTGGATAAACGTTTAACACAAGAAATGTATTTATCGTTGATTCATCACATCGTTCATATGTTTAATTGGGCATGGGAGGTGCGGTCCTTGAATGTGTTTCGAGAGGTTAATTTTTTGGCAGATTGTTTAGCGAAAAATAGTTTTGGTGTGGATCGAAGTACTTAGGTGTTTCATCAACCACCAGACTTTGCACTTAAAGCTTATCATGAGAATTGTAGGTTTTTACCTCTTTGAGTTTCGTCGTTTATTATTATTTTTTGAAGTTTATCTGGATTGTGTAAGTTGCTAGGTGTACTCTTTCCCTCCATTTAAGTTTAGGGAGGTTTTTAACATTTAGTCAACTCCCTTTTTTTTATCAAAAAAAAAAAAAATGCACGATATTGAAATTGAATCATGGACCTTGGGCTCTTGTTCTGGGCTTCCCAAAAATCCCGAGATAATGTTATTGTTTCCCGTTCGCGCCTTTTCCCAACCCTTCAAAAATTTGATTATCTTTTTTACATTTTTGCTGATAAATGTAAAACCCTAACCGTCCATCAAACAGCCATTGTTTTCATCTTCTACGGCTACCTTTCGAATCGGAATCGGAACCGGAATCGGCATTCGGCAGTATGACTATGCTCTGAAATCTCTCAATGACTCAAATGTCGAAAGAAAATGTTAGTTTCACGCCTCTCTCGCACTCCACCAACAATACTCCGCAGCTACAAACACCTCGGATTTCTCAGAGTTTCAGAGCCGCCAAGCCTTTCCTTGATCGTAAACGGGCTCGCGAGGATGCCTATTTTCAGCGCCAGTTTCCTTACGGGTAAGCAAGCGTTTCTTTTTTTTAATCGCCTGAAAACCGTGGAAAGAAAATTGAAACTTTTCTGTTTGTTTCTTTGATTGTAAAGCTGAGTTGAGACAAATTTCAGCTGATTTAGCATATCAATTTAAGAGCGATTTTTTCTACATTAAAGAAAAAAAATCCATGTAGCATGTCAATCTCCTCCCCTCTCTCCTTTCCTTGCTTTAACATCCCTCCCTAGAATTCTTCATTTTTTAAAGATTAATCTGTTTTGTATGCTGACAAATGGTTAGGCATGAATCTTGTGGTTATTCTAACTGTTTTTCTTTCAGATACAATGATGGAATGGAAAGCAAATTACCAGATTCAAATACTGGCATCAAGAGGGTTCCTCTTATGGAGATGCCAATGAACACACCTCCGCTTTTTACCAAAAAATACAATTCAATAAATTGTCAACATGGAGAGTATTCCTGTGCCAGATCCATAGCTGGTTCTATGGTCACTGAATGTATGTCTGGTCCTTTTATAACCCCAATAAAACAACCGGCTTTCTCTAATTTAAGTGATTCATTTTTGACAACTAGCCTTCTAGATGAGGATTTTGATGAATCCATATATGAAGAAATTGATGCAATATGTGAGCATCAATCTGCAGCAAAAGCAGAAAATGAGGATTTTGGTCCAAAAAATGTCAAAGATTACATGGACCGTCAGCAAAATGATAATAATGCTTGTAATGATCATATTACTACTTTGCTTCTCACTACAAATGAGAATGTCAGAGCAGAAAGTGCAGTAGATACCAGGCATATTTTTGGGTTAAAAGATGAGGACTTTGATGAATCTATGTATGAAGAAATTGATGCCACATGTGAGCATCAGTCTGGAGCAAAATCTGAAAGGGAGGATCTTAATGTCAAAGTTTACATCGACGGTCAGCAAAATGATAGTAATACTTGTAATGATCATATTACTACTTTGCCTCTCACTCCAAATGATAATGTCAGAGCAGAAAGTGCAGTAGATACCAGGAATATTTTTGGGTTAAAAGAGGAGGATTTATGTACTTCGGAGGCTGCACAAAGTGGGAATATGCCTGATGAATATTCAAAATACTTGCAATCTTTGAATGATAGACAGCGTCGAGCAGCTTGTACTGATATATCTATTCCTTTAATGATAGTTGCTGGTCCTGGAAGTGGAAAGGTCTCTTCCTCTCTCAAATTTTTGTAACATGTGCAGACAAACTCTTTCTTTGAACCGTTCTTTCTAGCAGTTCATTTATGTTTATCCTGTTATAGTAACAGTTGAACTTTATATTTCTGTTTCTATTTTAGACTTCCACAATGGTAGGTCGCGTTCTGATGTTGCTAAATGAGGTATTAATTTTTTGCCTGTCTACCAGGTTATCCACTGTTTGTGTTTTGTGACTGGTTTTTGCTCTAATCTTCTAAATACTGTCAGGGTGTTAGTCCATCCAACATATTGGCGATGACTTTCACTACAGCTGCTGCTTCTGAAATGAGAGATCGTATCGCTGCAGTGGCAGGAAAGGCTAGGGCCAAAGAACTTACAATCAGCACATTCCATTCTTTCTCTTTGCAGCTGTGTCGTTCACATGCAGAGAAGTATGCCTAACTTCACATCATTTAATGTTTGTCACCTTTCAAATAAATTGGGTTCTTTTTTTTGGATGCTCTTTTGTTGCAAGATATATTAGTCCTTTGTTTATTTTTTCTATTTTTATGCCTCTTCAAATACCTGAATGAATTTCAAATTGGCCTTTTTGATGTTTTCTAGTAGCAAAAATCTGTAAAACTAATAACCATTGAGCCCTTCAATGTCTCTTTCTTTGAAAGGGTTTAATTTTTGAGAAAGAATCACTAAAAACCAAGGGCCTGGAAACATGCACACATATTTGTGTATGTCTGAGAGATGGCTCTTATAACGCTGGTCTGATTCCCTTTCAGAGAATTACTGCGATTAAAAGCAATGGTGTAAAATGAAAGACAAAAAATATATGGTTGAGGCAGAAATGAAGTAAATGTTACATGTTATCTTTCTATAGCTTCTTCCCTTTTGTCTTAGCTTTACAGTCCTTGTAAATGATATTTGGACACGGGCAACACTCTGTTGTAGGTTAGAGCGCACACCAGAGTTTCTAATATATGGACATGGACAACAAAGGAGAGCAATCATTGAGGCCGTGAGGTTGTTTGAAAATGGAAAAAGTGGAGAACCGTCCTGTAAGTCCTCTGAAATTGAAAATTCTAATGGTACGATACATCCAGGATATTTTAAGGATAGATCAAAGAAATGGCAGAAGTTTGTGACTCAGGTTAGTTGTTATAAAGTATCTTCATGTTCTTTTTTCAGAATTTGTCCAAAAGCACTAGGCCAAGCTTATTTTGACATCATTAGCAACTCATGTTGTTTGACATGGATTTGCTGTTTTCAACTCCTGTAGCTTCTTCCCTTATTTGGTACAGTTTAGTTTGTTTAATTTCTTTTGTAGGGTGTTGCTTCCCTTCTGTTTGTCTAGGGAATACTAAATTTTGTGACAATGATTCAATCTTAGAACTATTAAAAAATCATGAACTTAACCCATAAAGTATATATTTGTGTTTATAGCTTTTCTACTTTCCATGTTGAAAAAGCATTTTCCCCGTAAACTGTATTATTCATTTTTCCAGGCAAAAGCTTCTGGGAGAACTCCTGAAGATTGCTGTAAAATGGGTGATGAAATGGGAGTAAGTAATAAAATACTGTTTCATAAATTCTTTGTTCACTTTTACTTCCGTTCTTCTAATTCTTACATCTGCATCTGATCAGGCTGAAGTTCTGGGAAATTATAACTACATATTAAGATCATGCAATGCTTTAGATTATCATGACTTAATCAGTTGCTCAGTGAAGCTCCTCACTCAATATGATGAAGGTTCACACGCGTAGTCAATTTGTGCAACTATTTATCTTATTCATTTGCTGAAACTTGCTTTATTCCATTTCAAGTGTTCAAGAAGTGCCAGGATACATGGAAAGCCATCATAGTAGATGAATTTCAGGATACCAGTGCAATGCAATACAGACTTCTGAGGATTCTTGCATCCCATAACCACATAACAGTTGTTGGTGATGATGACCAGGTTTACCTCTTTATACATCCACTTTTAGGAAATCAACTATTTATTTCCCTCTTTCCTCTTGGTGCTCTATGTTTATATCTTCCATGTTCCTTTCACAACTATTCTAAACCAAAGGGTTCTATGTTCCTTCAGTCCATTTTCAGTTTCAATGGAGCTGACATTTCTGGTTTTGATTCATTTCGCAAAGATTTTACGAACTACAAAGAGGTTTGTCTGCTCTTCCCCACTTATGTTTTCTAATTCTCATTTCGGAATGGCGTATGTTAATTACATCATTATTGGTTCTGTTTTTTTTGAATTTTTGATATATTAATCATCCAGATAAGGCTTATCAGAAACTATCGCTCCACACGCTGTATCGTTGAGGCTGCATCCTGTCTTATACAAAATAATTCAAAACGGTGCCTGTCAAAGAACTTCCTTTCTGAAAATGCCTACGGATCTAAGGTATGTTAATTGTTCCATTATCTCCATATCTTTACTTCTCCAATTTATTTATAGATAATAACCTTTACTTTTTCTTTTTGGTTTGAATGTTAAAACATAGATCACAATCAAGGAATCTTACAATGAAGATGCACAATGTGCCTTTGTTGTTGATAAGATCTTGGAAATTGCATCTAACAGTACTGTTGGTAGTTCCTCCTATGGAAATATTGCAATTCTTTACCGTAGGCAGGTCAAACTTACTTTCTAAGTGTTAGTATGCTTGAAATGTGAATTATAGTCTATATATATACTAAAATGTCTTTGCATCTATTTGTTCTATAGGTTTCAGGGAAAGTTTTTCAAACTACCCTCCGCAACCGGAAAATACCATTTAATCTTCATGGTGTAGCTTTTTACAGGAAAAAGGTTACCAGAACCAGAGTTCTTTTAATAGTTTATTTGTTTTAAAGATGCATGTTGACAAAAGACTTGTCTTATGACAGGTAGTTAGAGCTATTATTGCTATGCTTAAAACAACATTGCCTGCTTGTGATGATAGTCCGTATCACAAAGTGTTCAAGGCTTTGCTTCCTTTTGAAAAGGAGGAAAAGAAGAGGGTACATTTCAATTTATTTTTAATCATCTATTGCAATTGCATATTCGGATAATATGCTTGCTTTCCTGAAACTCTTTCCTTCAGACTAATATTACTAAGTGTGGTCCTCTAATATTTCATAAAGTTCTTCTCATGCTCCCTCTTGCAGGTAATTGAGCATATAGAAAAAATCAAGGCATGTAGAAAATGTAGCTTCATATCAGCTGCCTGTGACATCTTTAGTGCAAAGATTTCTGGTACCTTTAAGAGGTTTTCTTAACTATCTTTCACAACAGCTTTTTCTTATTATTTTTCATAAGATTCGGCATTTGGAAATCCCTAGAAACGTTAAACTTCTTGGTGATGATTGCTGGCTGCATTTGGAGAAGATGAAGGGCTGGTAATAGCAGTCAATGAGATGCACATGATTGTACTATTTTAAGTGTATGGTTTTGCCTGGTTTTTGCATATACCAATTTTGATGCTGGTGCAAGTTTTGGCACTTGAAATGGAAGTGGGAGAAGAATACATAAGGAAATGTTGGGAATAGGATAAAGTTAACTAGTCAAAAGAAGTATCTAAATATTAGTATTACTTAATTTGTCTTATCTAAATTTACTATAACCCATTTTTGACATTAGACTACTTGAAAATTTCTCCATTCCGACTTCTGAAATTTGGTTATAACATAACCAATTGTGAAACAAAGTATTGTTGGAGGGTTGGAGCTATTGACCTTCAGCAGTAAAAGTGAGCAATGACTAGGTAGTCTATTTTAAATCTGCAAGGCAGTGGATATGGGTAGCTTAGTAAAACACGGGGGGGGGGGGGGGATTTCAAAAGTTTATTGCTTGAATCAATCATTAAGATCATGACAAAATCACCTATTTCTGTGGTTTGAGAATGTAGAAAGTGCTTTATGTCTTCTTTTTCTTTTGCCCAATGAAACTGCCTGCGTATTCTCTGTGAAATATGGTTTCTCTAATTGATCACAGAAGTCAACTTACACAAGGTCGTAAAGTGCTAAAGACATTGGAAATGATATCAAAACTTGTTCACAGGGTAAGTTTATTGATCATATTGTTTGGATTGCTTACTTGAATATTTTATTGATATTTGTTTTTGGTCCTATTAGAAGGAAAATCATTTTTATGTAAGTGGTGAGAACTAAGGCATAATGTACTGCATATTGTTGGTCATTTCACTCTGACTAGCGGAAGGCACCTTTCATTTTCAACATGTTTGATGTCTGTTCAGATAGTCTTATTAGTAGTTATGTGAAAAAATTCAATACCAGCTATTTTGTTGAAAATTCATTATTAAACTGAAATTTTCGTCGAAGACAAGGTCATATACTAATCGAGATTTATTTTTTCGGAGAAGTTAATCTGTCGTTATTTTGCAGGAACAATCAATTTCAGCGGTTATAACTTCAGTATCAAACATGATACCTCAGGTTCACTCCAGTATTTAAATGGTTATAAATAACTTGGGATTACTTTTATGCTATATTTGTTTGAAAGAAAGTGTACTCAACGATTCACGGCAAGGTGCTAGGACTTTTACATTTCTTAAGAGTTGAGACTAAGTGCAAAAATAAGTGCTTGCTTGAAGCAAGACTATGTATAATAAGCTTAAGTTATATAATTTGGTACCGAAAATTGTGTAGAGAGTTTGATATTGATCAATTTTTTGCTATTAAAGTTGCATCTAGAACACCTAGGTGCACTAGGCAATGTAAGAGTTTGAGGCGTGGTTGTGCTTGATTAAATGTGTCTCTCCTAAATGGGTTTGAGGCATTTTTGTTGTCTGGCATCGTTACATTGCGACACATTATTCTCAATGCTATTGAAATTACAATGTCACCAACTGAAGGTTGATGATTGCTTCCCTCCCCACCATTTATATTAGCATAAACATGTCTGAGCTTTTCATTGTTCCTAGTTGTGCTAGATGACTTTTTAAAATTTTCCAATTATATCCTCATTGGTTTAATCTTCTTAAAAATGTTTCCATGTCTTGCTTTTTAACTTCAGCCAAGCTCTGTTTTATTTGCCATTTCTTTTCTGGTTCCTTGTGCTGTTCTTGCTACTTGATAAGTGAAGAGTCATACCTATGAACATTTTCATATATGAAAATTTGGTATGGCTTTGCTTTTTAATGTTACTGGCATTTCAATCGTTTCTGATTTGGCCTCAACTTTCAGAAATACCTTCTTGAACAACGAGCTGTCATAGATGTTGATGGAGGAAAATTACTCAATGAAGACAATGATGTCAGATCTGTAAGTTTGGCTTTCCATTCTGATGCTGCAACTTATATTAAAACTTCCATTTGTGATGATATTAAATATGTTTTTCTCAGTTGACCAGGACATTCTTTCATTAGTTTCTATTTTATTTTCAGGCCTTTTCTTACTCTTCTATTTTGTTGGCATGGCGATTTATTTGCTAGTGGTGTTAATTATTGTAAAGTGGTCTGCCAGTTATGTTAAGTGGTGTTATCCTACATTTGTTAAATATTGAGTTTTGTGCCATCTTATATTAAAGTAGGATTCCTCCACTTGTTGCCAAATGATTTATGTTGGATCTTAACATGGTATTAGAGCTGAGGGTCTGTTACAATGTTTTTTCAGCCTAACCCCATTTGAAGTTGATGACTCCTGGTGAGGTCGCCCACATGTACGCTGTGAGGGCTACACATGAAATGGAGTTTTAAGTTTTATCTTACATCTGTTAAATACTTGGTTTCCTGTGGTCTAATGTTAAACTTAGGCGCTTCCACCTTTAACCAATTCGTCTTACGGTGAATGCTTTAACAATTTATCTATACGTGTGTGTACTGTAGTCCTCTGGTTGGATAACAATTTATCCATACGTGTGTGCAATTATACTTTTGTTGTTGTATCAGCAGGCCCAATTCTCTGTGGTTAGATTCTTATTCAGCTTCAGATAATCTATCTCTTACGCTTACCTAGCAGTATGCTTGTCAGCTAATTAGATGTCTAGTTTCCACCCACTTTCTTCTTTCAAATGCAATAGTTACATTCATTTCGGAAGTTAAATGATCGATTCAAAAGACATTCCACTGGTCCACCTTGCAGGTTCTCGAATACCTACTTGATGATGTTTCTGATTTCCTGTCTACACAATCTACTGATAGAAAAGAGAAGAGAGAGGCCGGAGAAGAGAAAGGCTGTGTCAGTACAATAAATTATTTCATTGACTACATAACTGAGCGCGAGAGAGAAAACTTCCGTTCTCGAAGACATGACAATGAAAATTCTGTTACCTTGACTACCATTCATCAGGTTATCACCTCTGCAAACTTTCTATTTTTTTTTTCTGTTCTCAGATTAATGCCTTTTGCCAAGCCTTTTCTTTAACATATTATATTCTGTCTGCAGTCAAAAGGATTAGAATGGGATACAGTCTTCATAGTGAAGGTATATTACAATGTTAATTTGTATGGAACTTGGTCATCAAAGAACTTCTACTATTATTCTATCCATCAATCTGTGAAACTTCTTATGGTATCACTTTAACTTTATCATTATATGTTTCTAATATATGATGCTGTAACAGGCAAATGAATCAGAGATTCCTCTGTTAAATGAGTTCAACGGTGCTGCAGCTGAAAATGGGACATTACTTGAGGTATGCTTTCAGTATAATGTTTATACAATCCTTATAGTATTGGACAATGTTCTATGTTACAGAGATTGATATCTTATAGTAGGCTTTACTGATTTGACATATTTTAATACTATAGGACAATAACTCTATGCTTTCCCATAAAAGTTGTGGCAATTCCTTCTACAATGTTAATGTTGTATTATGATGCCCGACTAATTATCAAGCAAATGTATTTAGGAGGAACGCCGCCTTTTATATGTTGCAATGACCCGTGCTCGTCAAAAGCTTTTCATTCTGTATGTTACAATGGATTCGAATTGGCAGGTTGGAACTTCGTGAAACTTCTGCAATATGGTGTTTTATATTGTCATTTTGAGGTAACAGTTTGGCTTTTTTTTTTTCAGATGCTTCAACCTTCACGTTTTCTTAAAGAAATTCCAGATCATCTTCGAGATATTCAGGTAAATTACAGGTAGAAAAGTTGCATATAACTTTATCCCAATTATTTGTTGGCTCAGCCTTCTGATGTTGTCTCCTACTTCACAAATATTGATTAGTAGAATTTTTTTATTTTATTCTTTGCTCTTTTTTTTATCTATATCTAATACTATCGACTACTATTACTTGTTATTAGACGACTAAGCAATTCCTTAAAAAAAAGGAGGGCTTACAACAAAAAACAAAACCCCTTGCGCAACTACGAAAAAAGTAAATTTTTAGATTTCGCATCTAATTGACTTGCGGAAATATGATAATTTTCTTCATGAATTATTATAAACCAACTCGTTGGATTCACGGGTTACCTGATCTTACGTTTCTCCTTTATGCCATATTGTTCGCCCGCTTCATGGAATTTCCAATATAAAAAATGTAGTATTCATTTCAATTCAAAATAAATAAACTGTGCATTCCTGTACCACTAGGATCATTATCATAATTGGGTAATAACATTTGGGTTTGCTAACACTTTATGTTTGTTTGTAGTTCCACTTTGTAGGATCCATTTTTCTTTTCAAAATGCTTGTACTTTGGTATAACACAATAACCTCTTAAAGCATTGAGTAATATATAGTTAAATAAGGATTAAGTAGACATTTGACCTAGCACTTTAAAAAGTGAAGATTTATTTGTTACTGAGAGCTTCCCATTAATACTCTGTAATATTATTAGTTTCT
Source organism: Hibiscus tridactylites (assembly GCA_958450335.1). NCBI lineage: Eukaryota > Viridiplantae > Streptophyta > Magnoliopsida > Malvales > Malvaceae > Hibiscus > Hibiscus tridactylites. The sequence goes on from OY288270.1 coordinate 85,635,540, forward strand.
ATTCCAGAGCGTTTTTTAGTGGATGATGGGCACTTTGATTCCGCATTTACAATCGTGTATTGTAGGATGAAGTAACCAGGAATGATCTAAAAAGCACATATCAAGTTTTTACAAAAGGAACTGCACAGTTTTCCACTGATCTGCCAAGCGAAAAGCAATCATCTGAAGCAGACATGGTGCAAAACAATTTCTCTGACGCTCAAGATATAACCTCAAAAGAGACTGTAGAATCAGTTGAGGCATGCAATGGAAGTGATTTTTTAAGAAGGTTTTCCCTCAAACTTTAATGGGTGGAGTTCTGTTATTTTTCAATTTTGCAATGCTATATACAGATGTACCTTGTCTTCTGTTCATTCTCTTGTAGGTTTGGTGTAGAGGAGAGGTCAATAATCTCACACTTATTTCGACAATGGGCCAAGATGCAAGCCTTTCAAGAGCCTAGGAGGTTGCTTGATAAGGTAACCTTTGTTCTGTAAGGATGGAGCCTTTTAACCTAATGACAAACTGACTCATTTCAGTTTTACTTTACTCGTGCTTCTGAAGTGCTAAGAATGTGTATGTGTTGTGGTTTCTCAACCACTGATTTTAATTTTTTTGCGGATATATATTGCAGGTTCGCTTTGTAATTGATGAGCGTCTCAGAGCAAAAAATTATAAACACAAGGTTATGCCGATTATTCATTAGCATAATGTTTTAGTCTGTCCTTTATTTCTACTCTTAAAGCAAACTATGATACGCAGTCTCATAATGGAGCTTCCCTGGTGGATTGTGCCTTGGAATTATGTCCTAGGTTTCCTCATCTAATTATAGCCCCTGCCAAAGAGGCTCATAGGAGGAATATCAATTGTTGTTGAACATAAATACTATTCTAACAATGAGATGATTTACCAGGAAGTTATGCGTGAATTAAGGTCATGTTTGAATATTGAGGAAGCACTTCAGTATGCGGAATATGTAAGTTCAAATCTCAACAGCCGAAGTTTGTATTTTCTCGAGGCCTTTCTTATTCTTGACAAGTTAAATAGAATATTTGTGAACGACTTCCTTTCAATACATTCCTCAAGTAGTTAATAGATTTTTTAAAATAATGATTCATTCATCTTCTGTAGGTAGTGAAATGGGAGCAAATTCCTGCTGATAAACGTGCTCACTTGATGCGGGAGAAACAGGTTCAGATTCTAGGTTTCTGTTGCAGTTTTCTTGCTTCTCGGAATTTGATGCCTTTGTTGTTTATTTTCTGCTGTTATTTGTGTTGTTGTAGGAGCATTTCCAGAAGCTAAGGATGGAGAAATCAATGGGTTCATCAGCAGCAACACCAAAACAGGTATGCCTATTAATTGGGGTTGCTGATGTGGCATTAATCATAATAAGTTTTGATGATAATTTCCATTGCCTTTGCCTTTGAAATCCTTCATTTTTTATTGTAATGTATTGTAGATTGCGTATCTGCAAAGTTTGGGGTGCACTGTTTCTCCTACTTCAAGACTTCATGCTTCGCGTCTGATAGAACAGTACAAATCGCTGTGATTCATTCTATGTTTGGAGGCTGAAAAGGTCATGTTTATCTAATCACTAAACAAAATTCTTGTTTCAATACTTAGTAGCCTATGCTTATGTTAGGTGAATATTTCATAGTTTAAATACCTTTCTTTTCTTACCATACTTACAATGTGATATGATGAGCATTAAAACGTTATTACGTTTATGAACAATTAAAATTGGTATCTAGTTGATTATGGGTCATCTTTAGGGATGGCAACTTGGTCGGATTTTTGGCCCGAAGAATATGAATCAAGATCTGACCCAGACCTAGATGTCCTTTTATGCTCCACCGACCCCGAGTAAAGGAAAGCTAAGCTATACGTGCCCGTTCTCGACCTGACCCAACTCGTATGATATATTTTGTATCTTTGATGAACGAAACTACAATGAATAATTTATATATAATGATATAAAGAGAAGATTAAGAAAAATCCATCCCTCCCCTCCCGTTGCTTTCTTTCCAATCCCATGTTAAAATGCACACGTCCAGTATTTTAAATGGACACTTCTACAGTACCCAATGTATTTAGGGTAAATTACAGATATCACTACACACCTTTCTTCTCATTCTTATTTTGGTCATTGAAGTTTAAATTCTTTTTTTTTTTAATTTACTCACTCAATTTTGAAGATTGATTTTTTTTGTTCATTCTACTGTTATTTCTCTAACTCTATATGACATTGCATTTTTATAATCTTCAACTTAAATATATTTTTCTTATATAATCTTCTGATATATAAAATATTATTTTTTTATTGCAACAACATTTTGTTACTGTATTCATAAACCAAATATCATTCCGAGAAGAGAAGGTTTGAATGTGGCAAAATAGAGAAATCCAAATTTTCATTTTGCTTTTTGTACCTAATAAATCAAACTGCCTAATTGAAGAGAAAAAAAATCTCACCTTCGATTTTGGTAGATTTTTGGTGAACGGAGTCTCCATTTGATTAGTTTTCTCTTGGGATGCAGAGCAACATATCTTCATTCGGGTTCCATCCAACAAAGGACGGCGAAAATTAAAAAATAAAAATTAAAACATTCAATGCTAGATTCGTTGAATTTCGAGTGTTTTTTGGTTAAACAAACTGTAAATTTGTGTTTAGGACAAAACAAGTAGTGGTATACAATTTTGGAACTCATCGACCATTGATGATGGCAACCGACCACCGCCGATGATGGAAACCGACCACCGTTGGCATAGTGGCCAAAATTTGAACAGCTTGAAAGAAATGGAGAGAAATAAAGAAGAAAAAAAGAAAAAAAAATTGAGAATTAGAGGGAACAAATTATAGGAATTCAAAACGTCGCTTTGGTGTCAATTTAGTTTTTTTAAAACGACGTTGTTTTAGTACCGACTCCCATGTCATAATGTTGTTATCTATTTAATAGTCGAGTGACAAAAAAATCAAGCTTCAAAGCTAAGTAAATTGAAAAAATTTTAAACTTCAATGATCAAAATAAGAGTGAGAAGAGAGATGAGTGATTAAATTTGTAATTTACCCATGTATTTACTTTTTATATGCTTTTATAGATAATAACGTTTTCTCAAATGAAGCTGATTTAGAAATGTGAACAAGAAACAAATTACAATCCCATGCAGCCCAGACAAAACCAATTGAGATGATTCATGGTTGAAAGGAATTGCAAGAGGAAGAGATGTTTTGTTTGATAAAAGATTCAGAAAAAGTTTTTTCTTTTATTTTCCATAAATAGTTTGTATGCAAAACCTAACATTAAACAAGTCCTGAAAATTCCAGTGGTGAAAGCAAAGCAAAGGATACAAAAATCCAACTCCAAGTGAAGAAATACTGCTTTTGCTTACTGCTCTTTACGATCTTTAGATCTGGTAGGCTTTACAGGTATTATGTAGCCCAACATAATGAATGCTATGGGAAGGATGGTTCCTATATAATACACACTCCCATACGATGCAAGTGTTTCATGCTTGCTTAGTACCTGTATCATTCAACAACAAAAGCATGTTAAAAAGATACAATAAAGTATGATCATCCCGCACCGCACCATCTGTCCATCGTTGTCATGGCCAACTGATGAATGCGATTATACGATTTCAAATAATTAAAGGTTAGAGAGAGAAAAGAGAGGGTTACCATACCATAAAGCCAACACAGGAATAGTTGAGAACCAAAAGTGTGTAAACAAAATTCATCAAGGCAAGTGCTTTCTTCACAACACCCATATTTGTAGCTTTTTCCCATTGGTAAATAACTGCTCAAAAAGAAAATGGGAGAGGTGAACAAACAAATAAATGTAGTAGTACAATGATCTGAATAACAATAAGGATGCACATATCAATACCTCTTGAACCGGCAATCATCAAAGCTGACTGAACAAAGAATATGATGTACCCGGGATACAGTCCCTTTAACAAATGAGAAAGGCAAGGCCAAAACAAGGTTAAGTTGGATGAATTCTATTAATCATATTGTTATAGAATTTTCTACAAAATTAAAATAAATAAAGATTTCTCAGTAGTATAACAAAGCAAAATGACTCACATGCCAAACAGCACTGACAGTCTGTGTAGCCAGCAACTGGAAAAAACCAGGCTTCTTTCCCTTCTTAACAAGTCTCTCATAAACATCTGCACCAACAGAGTACTATCTTAACTTTTCATTCAGGATATCTTATGACTTTCGCTTGTATTTGCTTCCATTTCCTAAAAGTGGTTCATGCTAACAAAACTAAACTAAAACAAACAGCAGCCACTTTAAAAGACACAAGGCCATATAATATTGTAATCAAACATAGAAACACTTATTAATTAGCCAATTTATCTTCTTCTTGCATGTTTTGATTCATTACACAATATCTTACATTTGAATAGCAGATGTTTACTTGTATAATATACAGCCACAGCATATTTAAGCACAGAAAGGAATAGCAGCTAGAAAGACTCACAGTGACGAAGCCAGGTGCTGACTTGTATGTTCCACACAAGTGGTAACAGCACTGAACTCTTTGCTAACTCAAATCCTAGGATATCAACAAGCTTTGCACTATCCCACTTTGGTTTTGGTGGTGAAGATTCTGTCCATCCACTGAAACCCAGGCCAGATATAATAATAGCGGCCTCCGAAATTGACCAGATGAAATAATATTTCCACCGCATTGTAAAGCCAGACATATACTGGTAACTCAACTTCCTCCAGAATCCCCATTTGTGGTACGCAGGATCGGTAAACCAAGACAACGGGTGACTTGGTGCAAGATTAAGATACATTGCCATGCAAAAAGCAGCTTGGACAAGCGCACGTAGTGTTGCTACATAAGGTGATGGTGATGGTCCTTTTTCTGAATGAGCCCAAATCTTGAAGAAAAAAAATGATAATCAAAGCTGAATCCTGGTAACTTCAGAGTATCAAAAGGCATGCAGAAGTACAAACAACATAATAAACTTACCCCCTTCCCTTCCGTCCAGTCAAGGTAATCTTTCATCTCATAAACTGGACCAGCAAAGTGACTGCCACAGCACAGGCAGTACCCAAAGTATTCAATCAAAGAAGGTAGCTTAATCAACCGATGTTTTTTCTGAGCCTCACGTAAGTCTTCCTCTTTTAACAACCCATCATTGTAATTCATTGCACAAGAAATGACCTTCAGCGTCAAGACCATCAATGCACCTAAATATCAGAAGATAGTGTCACACAATGAAGGGCACTAGAAACGCGTCTCCTTGAAATCTCATGATAAAACCATAGGAAACCAGAATAATAATATAAATAGATAAATTTACAACAAAGTGAATTAAATGTCCAAGTAGGAACAGATTTGGTGGTACAGTCCACGTAACAAAACCAACAAACCATACCACCATTACACCAATATATTTGGTGTCGGCTACAAGAACAAATTGTAGTAACATTACATCAGGTGCATGAATCCTTTTCCTCTAAACGTCCCTATCAGCCGCCATCCTCTCTTCAAAATCTAAAAGATTCATATGATTTGTCATCACTTCCAACCAGGACCATTTTGGCCTCCCCATTAACCTTTTATCATGGCCAAGGGGACGGAGCTATTAAGGAGTGGGGAGGTTTTTTTTTTGTCCTCCTATTTAAATTATTTTAAAAATTGGTTTATTTCTAAATTTGTCCCCCTCCCACTTTCAAACATTTATGTTTTTCCCCTCTTAACCTCAAATCTTGGCTCCGTCCCTTTCTATATACTCCATCCCTCAAACAGGGCATCCCTTGATCATTCTCCTATGCATCCAAAGCAATGTAAACAGTGTTTTTTCTTACTTTATCCATAGGAGCTATCCCATCTTGGTATTACAATAAAAAAATTCAATAAACTAACGGTTGAAGTTCATCTAAGCTCAAAACAGTAATATGAAGATCAAACTAATTTACCCATTTCACTGAAGTATAGATGGTTTACAATTTTATTAAAATTTAAACGTAGTACTCGGACACTAAAGAACAACTTCTCAAGTCTAAACAAGAAACTCAAAGCATACTTACCAGTGGCATCAATGCCTCCTTGCTTCCATGCATCCCCGCTCATGTAATACACATGGCTACAAACATATAAAAAATGAACAGTCAAGACTCTAAAAAAAATACAATTTAGAGATAGATTATAGTGCATGCATGAACTTTAATCTAACATCAGCCAAGTGTTGCATAAGCAATATTCTTCCCACAAATTTGCACCAGATGTTAAAAGGAATGGAGAACTCAAGAATCGAAAGAGTCAAACATTTAATTTCTACTGATTGAACTTTACCCAAAAGAGTTTCTCAAAAGAAAAAAGACTTACCAGCCAATCAAATAACCAAAACCCAAGAAAAAAGTGATAATCCCACACTTGGGGCGATAAAGAAGCATTGCAGCATAACCCGACAACATGGGCACCAAAAAATGCAGATTTGCAGAAAACCCAAATGAAAGATAGGAAAGCAAGGCTCCTGCAACGGCTGAGTAAACGTGTTTAGCTACTCGACCCGGAACAAGCCGCCATAGAAAACTCACCGGTATAGTCGTCACGAAGCATAAAAGGAATCGAATCACTGGGACCGACACACCAATCGACGCCGCCATAGTTTCCAGGTTAAGTTCCATCTTCGTTTGGGATTTGACTCAAGCGAAAAAGGAAAGGAAATGATTGGATCGGAAATAGGAAATCGAAACTTGGTTGACTGTATATTTTGCATTGCATTGCACTGCACCTCGGGATGCACGAAAACTCTGATTTTCCTTGGGTATGATCGAATGTGGCCGTGCTCACGTTACTTATGCTGAATATACTTGTACGTTTCTCCTAGGGTTTACTCGTTCAATGTCTAAGCGTACAATACTAGGACTAATAATCCATAAAATATTAGTACTAATTTCATACCTGACTGTATTACTTTTTACTACTATTGTTATACTTATTTAAATTATTCGCAGAGTACTTAGTTAATCTTTTTCGTCTATTAATATTCAAATAACGTTAATGTCAAGTCAATAATTTATTGTCTATTAATATTTGTTTATTTAATTTTTTTAAAATATTTTTGTGTATAACATGTGATTTTTCGTCTACAATTTTTTTTTTCAAAAATTACTCAATATTTTAAATTCGGGTCGTCAATTTTTCAGGTCGAACTAATCGGGTCGGTATTTTCGGCCACCCCTAGTCGTAATCAATCAAATCTAGACTCCACATTTGCCGGTCACATACCTCCTCCTTAAATGCCTGTATTTCTTGAATGACTTGATACTCAACATTTACAATTATTACACATTTGGTATTTAAAATTGTCACTTTTATAAATATGGTAAATGTGTTTTTAACCAGTTTGGTGCATGTCCCTTCAAAATATATTTATAGAAAAATAATATGTTTGACAGTTTGAGGAGGTGGCTCCACTGGAATGTGTATATGTTAAGTGTTAATATATACTTCTCCAAATAGAACTCATGTTCAAATCTGGCAAAAATCTCAACTCTCAAGTCAGTGGCTTTGGGAAATGATGGTTTCAATTTACTTAAAACATGATCATTATGTCAGCCCTAATTTCAGGATAGAAAATACTCATCCTCTTTAGTGTACTTACTTATGCTCTAATACTAAAAAATACAATAAAATTAAATTTCAAGCTCTAACCTTAAATTCTAAATCTTAAACTCTACATCATATACCCTACAAAATATACCCTATCCTAAATTTCCTAAACCCTAATCACAACCCCTAACCTAAAACCATGAACCCTAAACCTAATTTTTTAGTGCACCGAAAATGGGTAGAGGATTTCCATCCCTAATTTCATCCTAGCTAGTCAACACATGCATTGACGGTAGAGGTGTGCCTTCCGATAGTCGTCCGAAATTTCGGATATTCAAAATTTTTGGATCAGCAATTTAGCAATTCATATTCAATCTGAAAAAATGGGTATTTGATTTTTCGGATTTTCGGATCGAATATCCGAATATCCACATTTATGACTTGATTTAAGTATTTTTTTTAATTTAACGGTTTTATCTATAAAAATTTTAAGGTTTCTAATATAACAATCAACAAATTATTGAATATAACACGATTTTTATCCATGGAAATTTCATTTTTTCATATAACAAGATTCACACACACATATATATATATATATATATATATATAATTGAATTTTCAGATTTTAAGTAATCGGATATCCAATTTGAATGTGAAATAACTATTCATATCCGATCTAAATTTTTTGAATATTCGATTCGAATTATACGAAAAATAAAAAAAGATCGAATATTCAAAATTTTGAATTGAATCAATAGATAAACAGATCGGATCGGTCGGATCGAATTTTTGTTGCATACCCCTAACTGACTGTAAGTTGACCCTCAAATTTTTTTGAATATAAAAACATTTAAAAAATAAATTTAATAATATTTTAAATATCTATTTATACCACTTTTAAAATTTTTGACATGGTAATTTAGATTTGATACTATACATTCTTTTAAAATGTTAAAACAATAATCCAATTTTCGACTATGCCATTGAATATGGGTCATTATCGTTAGAGATGTAAATGAATAGAGCATTTGACGAATTGTTCGTGAACCGTTTGTACAACGTTGTTTATTAAGCTAAATAAACGAATATGAATAAAAAAAATCTACGCACGTTTAATAAAGGAACGAACACGAACATAGGTGTGTTCGGCTCTTTTATGTTCACGAACAAGCCTGTTTACTCGATTTCCCCTTTTCTTTTAATTTTTTTTTTACATTTTAAATATTGGTGAAGGTATAGACTAATTGAACACATGTTGAACTTTAGAGTTCAAACTATGAAGCCTAAAGAGCTTAAGGACTAGTGTTGTAATTTCACTATTTTGATGAACATATAAACGAACACGAACATTACATGAACACTTTCAAAAATAAATAAACTAATGCGAACACGAACAAAATATAAACGCCTTCAAAAATAATTAAACGAACACAAACAATATCTTATTTGTTCAAGCCCAGTTCATTTAATTTAAACCCCTGATCATCCTACTAAATGTAACAAATGGTACAAATTAGAGCAAAATTTGCATGAACATGTTTTGATGTTTGAAAATGATTTTTGATAAGTTTGAGTAATATGTGACGTGTTGGTAGTGGTTAGGTTCCGTTTCGAAACCATTAGCAGTGTTTAATTACACGATGACACTGAAATTTGCATATTTTGGCCTGTTTTTAAGAATTAAAGTTTAATTTTTTTTATTTAGTCCTTAAAATGTTTGTTTATGAAATTGACCACTTGAAAAAGTATGATCAAGCCCTTGTCTGCAACATTTTTTTTTGTTCAAATTATATGTGGTACTATCCTTTACCCTTTGTATAATGCTCCAAACTGACCAAATTAGCATTCAAAGAATTCTCAGACAATGCATGATAAACTAATAAAACAGAATGCATGCTTTCTCAGCTTCCCATATTTTATTCTTTCCCTTGCATATACAACCATTGCACAAGTACATATTATAATAGCATCAAGGGAGGGATGAGCTCACTTTCCTCATCAATCAAGATTCATTCCATGTAGAAAGCACTACGATAATAAACGGGAAATAAGCACAGGCAAACCTGGCGATAACTCCGTTCCATAGCAAAGCTATTGAGGCACTTCTAGCTCCGGTCTTTGGTCAAATACTTCCCTAATTGATTCATCCGGAAATGCAACTGGATAGGTAGCCATTATCTTTGCTTTCATGCTCCTGTAGAAAAAGATAAATAAGTGGGGGCAGAGAAAGAGAGGCTTTCTGGATTAGAATTTAGATTTATGTACGTAGTGCAGACTCAAGCCAGAAAACTGCAATATGTTGAAAAATTATAAATCCAATACAGAAAAAATAGGCAGAATGGATTATGGAAAGCAGACAGACATGTTTATCCTGATACTCCAACATTGTTAATTGAAGTGGGACTGAGATGTTTATCCTGATATTCAAACATTGCTAATTGAAGCAGGACTAAGATGTTTATCCTGACATTCAAACATTGCTAATTGAAGCAGAGACCGTAGTTCTAAAAATTACAATCACTTTATGCTTTCTTTAAGGTTATCAAATGTAACTTCTAGGGGGAAATATGCCTATGATTATCCGATAGAGGTTAGAGCAGGCCTAACAGTGCATGGAACTCGTCCGATAGAGGTAAGAGCAGGCGTAACAGTGCATGTAATTTCATCTTCACATGTTCTCCAAGCAACTTCCATTCATGTCAATGGTAGTCAGACAACTTAACTCACAATACTTAATGGGAAATGATCTAAAAACACAAACACACACACAGAATATCTTAATTTTTTAAAAGGCAGCTTCAAATTCTTATATTTTGTCCTTTTTTATGCATCCTCATTTAGTATTGTACAAATCTTAAGTTTTATTTGCAAAAGCAAAACAAAAATACAGCACAAACTAACAATGAAACAAAGTATCAACTAGAATTTAGAATATTAAAAAAGTTTTTTACACGCCATCTTATTCCACCCATAAGCATATTTATGAATTGTTGCTTTAAACATGAATTTACTTCATTATAAAATTTCCAACTCTACACCGAAAACAAACCTTCAGAGAGCACAAACATATATGAACTAACAAGACAGAAAACGAGTCTTGGAAAGCTAGTTGTACAAACTAGAATATATTGACACAATAAAACAGCAAGATAATAAGAAAGAAATAGTCTACTATGACCAGTCACCAAACACAATCCCCATAGTCTTGAAAATTATAAAAGGAAACTGCAGGTTAGACCTGAATAAACATTTAAGGACCTTCACATCTATTATAATTTAAATGTCAACATAGAAATTAGAAAAAAGAAAAATAACTTTTATTTAATGAAAATCTCATATGCAGACAATTAAAAGTTAAAACAATAACTTCTACCTGAGCTTTTTAAAGATATAATCAAGGTCCGACTTCATAGATTTTAGCATGCGTGTATTTCTCGAAAAGTCACCGGAAACCTCAGCAAAGCAATGTTCTGAGTACTCATTAAAATGAGATAAGACTGCATTGCTATCTTGTAGCCTTCCCAAGCTGCAAGTTGAGTCACACATACAAAAAAAATACAATAATACAGGAATAAAGATTGTTACTCAAATCTAAGTTACTTTTCGCAATCAAGAGCAAGGGAAAAACAGAACAGTATATATAAGATAGTTTGAACTGCATTTGATTGTATTAAATCTATGACTATAATCATTTTGGTAGAGTACACTGTTGGAAGAGTCCTGTTTTCTGCCGGGACAAATATTTCTCCACAAAACAACTATGTAAAGTGGCTTCAGCTTGATACATGACTCTCTTTAAGTCACTTTCTGGACAGGGACGGAACCAAGATTGAACTATGAGGGAGGTAGACCGATTAACTTTGAAACAAATAAGGTCTTAAAAAATAATTAAATTGTACAAATTAAGGGAGTTTAGGTTTAATTTTACAAACTTTAAAATTGAAATGCCTTAAAAACTAATTAAACCAGAAAAAAACGAGGGGTCCGTCAAAGTTTAATTTTAGATTTCAAGGTCCTAAAAAATAATAAACCACAAATTTTTTTGGAGGGGCAAGGGCTTAATTGCAATGGTTTTAAAATTATTAGGGCCAAAAATATAATTAACCCATAAAATTTGGGACACCATGTCCGTCCCTGTTTCTGTATACATGCAAGGAGCAATACCCTTTTCAATTTAGTCCTATAGAGAAGGGCATGGGTATAAAGCGTGGACATAGGCATTCGTATCTCTTCAAATTACAAGATAAACAGTATGTATTTTCGATTGGAATAGCAAAATGAAAAAAAAAAAAAACCTTATGTTTGTCCAGTTTTACCAAGTAATTATAGCAAACAAGTGAACTTTTCAAGAGAACATACAAAAACGAATTATCATATACGACGCAAATCAAATCCAACCATATTTATGGAAGTAAAAGTAAATAGAAAAAAAAATGCAGAAAGAGAAGAGAAAAGGGAAAGGTACATTAGTAGCTGCAAATGCTCGAGAGAGTCCAAATCATTGGCGTCGATTAGGGTTTTGAACTGACGAGACACCTCTTTCGAAGCTGCTCTTATCGATTCTATTTCTTCCTCCGTTTCTGCCATTTCTTTTTCCTCTCTATTGTTTTTGTCTTTGATTATTCTATTTCGAAGCTGCTCGCATCACTTTGTATTGAATCTGAATGCTCTGATTTGATTATGGATAAATTTTCTATACACCGGCGGTGGAAATTGAAAGTTTCCACAAGCGCCTTAATTTTAGGGTATAGGAAGTTAGTTTAGGGTATAGGGTTTAGGGATTTAGATGTGGAGGGTTAGAATTTAGAGATGGTTGTTTCAATTTAAGGTTTAAGGTTATAATTTAGGGTTTATAGGTTAAAACCTAAATCCTCACCATGTTACCCTAAAAAGTAAACTCTAATCTATAAACCCTAAATTATATCCCTAAACCTTAAATTGAAACAACTATCCATAAATTCTAAACCTCTACACCTAAACCCCTAAACCCTATACCCTAAACTAACTCCCTAAACACTAAAAGTGAGGCGCTTGTGGAAACTTTAAGTTTCCACCGCCAGTGTATAGAATATTAATCCTTTGATTATTAGTGAAATCAATTTTTTCTTAAAAAACTATTTTATATAAATTTTACGAATACTAATATTTAATTTTATAAGAATAATTTAATATAATTCAAAAGAAGCATAGTAATTGATTAATAATTGATCGAATGATGAATAATATTCATTAATTAACCGAGTAGTGAAAATACTTGAATTGTTTTATCTTTTGAATCTTAACATTTATTTGAAAATGTAATTTTTTCTCTACCTAAAATTTAATAAAATTACCTTTAAAATTATATGACAAGTCCTTTGTAATCTTTATAAGTTAGATTAATAGTGCTCATCGGTGCTCATCATTAATGATGCTCGTCGATGCTGCAGACTCATCCAAGTTCAAATCTTGACATTTATTTGAGAATGTAAAAAAAAAAAAAACAGATATTGTTAAGTGTTAATAGAGTTGGAAATCAAGATGAATTCTGTTTGGAATGAAAACATTATTTGGCACACTGCTTTTAAAGTGTAAAAATTTCTTAAGTGGCACAATATCATTAGAAGGGACCATATTTTATGTGGTAGTGAGGACTGAGGATCTATCTAATAATTTGAAGAAAGATAAAAGCAAGAAGAAAACAGTACAAGCTTAATTATGAAATTATTTAGTATTAATATCTCCACCATGAAGAGCAAACATATGAAAACTAATGGCCTTTATCAACAGAAAGAAGAAAAGTTCCAACCCATTCGTAGCAACAGTTTAAAAATGATTAAACGTCATTTGTTTAAGTAGGCATAAACACGACACGAATACGAATTAAGCAAACTTAAAATCAAATCAAACATGTTTCTATGTCTATGTACTTGCATGTAATGGAAGGATGGCATGGTGCAGTGCAGAGGATGAGACAATTCCTCAAAGGTGAAACTCATGTCAGGTCATTTTCATCAAGTGTTTCTTCCTCACCTTTATCAGCATCCCCCTTTATTTCAGCCACATCACCAGTAGGCAACTTCCTTGCAAGCTTTATGATCTGCACACAGTTTTATTTCATTCAAATTCTCTGCAATTGAATGCCTGAACCATTGTCTATCGACACTGTACTGTAAGGTTAACATGAAATGTAGACCGGTATAATCAAAAGCAACCAAGATTTGATGAATAAAACAGAGCTCAATTCAGGAGTCCCCTCCGATAACCACTTTATGTTTTATATAAAGTTTCAGAATGCATGTACTAATTATAACTTTGGCCAACCCCAGGTGCGGATGGACGTGTGCATTCAATTTTTAATTCCCTAATTCCCATATTAATTCTCTAGAAGATACTCTAACCCAAGTATCACATAAAACTGCACAGTTTTAGGCCAAATAGAACCTGCCATGGTTGCATCATGTACAAGATCTATCATGCATAAGATGAAATGTCCCCAGGCCCAAAATATTATTCACATTATTGTAAGAGAGGCATATTTATTTCCAAAAACAAACTCAAATAGTAAAAAAGACATACCACATTGTCAAGATTGGAAATAGTACTCGATTGCGCCACACGTTTGATTTCTTCTACATCACCTTCTCTATAAGCAGAAAGAAGTTTACTAGCGCAGCGGCTCTGATCACTGCTTAAGAAAGCATCAATTCTGAAAATAACCCAGATGATAGTAGTTTAGATCACTTATCTCTACACACAAGTCATTATTTTCCGGTATAAAGATAGATGGGGAAAATAAAATAAAAATCATAGACAGTATTGTTGATTTCTAGATGCTTTCTGCTACAACATTATAATATGTAACTGGTTTTCCCTTACGTCGCAAGGGAGACAACATTCTGCGTTAGAAAAATATTATCATAAAAGGGGGAATAAATAATCGTTGAGAGTTTCACAAATAACAATCCAGAAACAAGTTGATATCTGATTTGAGTAGCAGCAAGTTTAACTATTATCGTTCTATTTCTTTAATTCAACTATACATGGAAAAAGGCACGCTTAAGAAAATCCATGAAGAGGGAGGCGAGAGAATCTGCACCAACATAATTTGGTAATGGTAAACACAAAAGTTTCCAGTCATCAGGGTAAAGCAAATTTTTAAAGGGTTCCACTCTTTTCCCACTTCAGGGGAAAGGAAAGAAACATTTGACTCCCCCCCCCCCCCCCCAAAAAAAAAAAGAAGGAAAAACAATTTACATAATACAGCAAGATTGCTGGGCAGGGCGTAAATGCTAGTGATTAGATGCATTTGATAGACATACAGATGAGATACAATATGAGAAAAATCATGTAGGAAACAAGCAAAATGCCTTTAATTTGATTTTATGTAGGTGTTGAAGAATGAATATATTATGGATAGTTGTTTTCAGTTGCTGGAGAATCATTTGAACTTGCAATATCTCATATGATAATGATGATTAACTGTATATCAAGCAAATGATTGTGCGCTAACAAGATCAACTAATTGAGAGCCACTAACTACATCCCCGATTACTACAATACATCAATACATATTGGTTTGAAAGCTAGCTGAGAGGGAACTGCACTTACTGTGAACAGTCATTGTAGCACTTTTCTGCTTGCTTCAAGTCATGAGCATAAAGATACACAATGATTGCACTAAGATATGCCTGAAATTATATGTATATTATATATATGGGTTAGCATATTGTCACCAACAAAGTTCCATTTGAATAAGTAAACGAAAGAAGAAAATGTTAGTGCCAAACAAGCAAAAAGAACAATAGCCACAAGATGATTGCACAAAGGTGATATTTATTAAATCACATGGTAAATGGATCAATAATGCCTCATAGGATTATGTTTTTATCACACATATACAAAGGTATACTTGTTGATACGGTGCATAAAAAGGCAACCAAAAGTTAAAAAGGAAAAGGGAAATTTAAGTAGAACTGTATGGTGTGGTGTGCACTTCATGCATCGACCCGAACTTCGTGTCAACGGGTTAATGTTGACCCGAGCCTTGGGCTTTAGGATTTGGGTTGTGTAATAACTCAAATGGACCTTGAGGAACCACTTTAATTTAGTTTTGGAAGTTTGGGGACTTGGGATGTGATTTCTCCATTTTTGGGATGAGCACTTTTAATTCTCTTGTCCCCTAATAGACAAAAGCTGCCCATCATACATCATCACCTTAACTCTCTCCCTCTCTTCATCTGTCCTTCATTTTCTTTGTAAGAACCATGATGGGGTATCTTTAAAACTCAACCTTTAAGTTCCAACCTACACTTCCGGATTTATAAAGGTAAGAATCCAAATCACCAACTCATGAGCTTCAAATTGAGAATAAGAGTGTTCAAAATGGAGGTGGTATGAAAAAATGGGTTTTTGAGGGTTTTACAGTTGGGAAAGTATTTTAGGTCATCCTTCATGTTGTTATTTCGTTTGAATCTTTACTCTAGTCATTTAGAGGTGTAATGAAGTGATATAACACTTGTTTTGGCTAATGAAAGAGGTGGGGTAAGCATCCAACACTAAGGGTAAGAAGAAGGTTTGAAAGGACTTTGCTCAAGAAGGAATTTCGGGTCTTTTGTTGAGGTTAGTACATCTCTAACTTGAGGTGCTTCATGTTTTTCATAAGTGTAATGGCTTTGCATGTAAGCATTTTTGTATGTTGGTTGAACTTGCTGTTAAAGGGTGTTTTAAATGGCCATAATTTACTTAACAATGTCCTAATAGACTTTAGGAAACATGGGAGTTCGAATGTTGGTGTTTAAAGATGATTTTGAGTGGAAACCCATAACTTAGGAAACCTATTCTGGGCTCACGTATCGGTATTGGTCGAACCAGTACCGATACTGGGTGTTATAGGCATGAACAAGATGAATTTGAGCCTACGTACCGGTACTGCATTCAAGCAATACGATACGGGAGCTTTGCGTACCGGTACGGTATGCCTGGTACCGATACTGACTGATTTATTTGGCACATCGAAGCTCATTTCAGTAACCGATACCATGGGACCCGTACTGGTACCCAGAGGGGGAGTACCGATATTGGGATTTTATTTGACACATCAAATGCAATTTTTGTACCGATACTGATTGATTTATTTAGCATGAGTGGTCAATGATGTAAAGAAAGAGAAATTTACTAGAGCTTTATATTGGTTTGTGTAAGTTAGTAGTGTGTAAATACTAGCCTCTAATATGATCTTAATTAGTGTTCTAATTGTTTTGTAACTCTAACTACTCTAAGGATAAGAGTCTAATCCTATAGAAAGTCTAGTGTTAGTGAAACTCTTGTATTAAGTCTATAAAAGGGCTTTACCTCTGTAACTATTAAATCATTGAGAATATAATATTACAGAGAATAACTCTCTTTCTCTTCTCTGTAAATCTACCTTATTTATTTCTACATGGTATCAGTCTAGGTATTGATCCATTAATCTATCTCGATGGCTTTTCCTTCCGCATCCTCTGGTGCTAATTCATCGACAGACTCCCTTCCAATTGTTGCTGATTTTCCAGAACTCTCTGGCGAAGTAGTCACTTGCCATCGGTTTGAAAGTCAGACTTCCTCGACTAATGCTCTCCCTAGTTTTTTAGCTACACAGAATAATCTTGCATGGATTATTGACTCCGGAGCCTCCGACCATATGACTGGTAATAGGGGTTTGTTTGCTGCATGATGAAATCATGTTATGGCATTTTCGGTTAGGCCACCCAAATTTTTTTTATCTTGCCAAACTTTTCCCTCACTTGTTTACTCATACAAAACCACAATTGTTCAAATGCCATGTTTGCCCTCTTGCTAAGCAATCTAAAGCTTCTTATTTACCATCTTCTTCTAAAACATCTAAACCATTTTCTTTGATTCACAGTGACATTTGGGGTCCTTCTCGAGTGAAGAGTATTAATGGTTATAGGTGGTTCGTGTCTTTCATAGATGACCATAGTAGGACAACATGGACTTACTTAATGCGAGAAAAATCTGAGGTTGAGTCTATTTTTAGGAGGTTTTATACAATGATAGAAACCCAATTTGAAAGTAAAATTCAAATATTTCAGTCCGATAATGGGAGAGAGTATTTTACCACTTCTTTGGGGAAATTTTTTACAGAGAAAGGAATAGTCCAGATTAGCTCTTGTGTGGATTCACCACAACAAAATGGGGTTGCTGAGCGCAAAAATAGGCATTTACTAGAGGTCACTCAATCATTATTATTGTCTAATAACGTTCCAAATTACTTGTGGGGTGAGGCTTTATTGACTGCCACTTATCCTATAAATCGGATGCCTAGTAAAGTACTTAAATTTCAAACACCACAGTCACTTTTGTTGGAGAGCTATCCAAATTTTAAACCCATGTCTTCTATACTTCCTCTTCGAATATTTGGTTGTACTGTCTTTGTGCATTCTATTGATCCTTCTCGGTCAAAATTAGATCCTAGGTCCTTGAAGTGTATTTTCGTGGGTTACTCTTCACTTAAAAAAGGCTACAAATGTTACTATCCTTCTACAAAACAATTTTTTGTCTCTTTGGATGTAACCTTCTTTGAACAGGACCCATATTTTTCGAAGCCTACAATTCCGGGGGAGACTTTGAAAGAATTGCAGCCTCTTACTATTCCACAGGTATACTCACCCGTAATTCCTTCTATATCTTCAGAATTTATTTCTACTCCTCCCAATGATATAACATCTTCCAAACAAACTTTACCCGCTGATCTCTCTACTCCAGAATCTGTTTTTCAACCAGCAGCCTCCCAAAACTCTCATTCTAAAACTGTTCAAACCCCTAAACAACTCAGTGTTTACACTAGAAGGAAGAAAGTCATTCCTGAGACCGTTTTTCAATCTGAAACTTGCCGAGAGTTGGAAATGAGTCCAGTTGCTGCTGAGGTTGTTGAAGGTAATGAAAACTCTTCAATTAATTTGGAAGATTTGCCTATTGCTAAAAGAAAGGGAGTACGGCAGTGCACTAAGTATCCCATTCAAAAATATGTTGCGTATGGTAACTTGATGCCAACTTTTAAGGCTTTTACAGCCTGCCTTGATAAAGAAGAAATCCCTTCAAATATTGATGATGCACTAAAGGATCCGAGATGGAAGCAGGCTGTTGAAGAGGAAATCAATGCTCTTGAAAAGAATGGCACTTGGACTATTGCAGACTTACCAAAAGGCAAGAAAGCTGTTGGCAGCAAGTGGGTTTTTGCCATTAAATACAAGTCAGACGGGAGCATAGAGAGATTTAAGGCCAGACTTGTGGCCCAGGGTTTTTCACAAACTTATGGCATAGACTACAAGGAAACTTTTGCCCCTGTAGCAAAACTAAACACGATCAGAGTGCTACTAAGTGTTGCTGTGAACAAAGATTGGGGTCTTCATCAGTTAGACATAAAAAAATGCCTTTCTAAATGGTAAGTTGGAAGAAGAAGTCTACATGAAGATGCCACCTGGGATGGAGCCTAAGCTGAATTGCCAAAAAGTTTGTAGGCTTGAAAAATCCCTCTATGGCCTTAAACAGTCACCAAGAGCCTGGTTTGACAGGTTCAGTAAAGTTCTCGTGCAGAACAAGTACAAACAGTGTCAAGCAGATCACACACTGTTTGTAAAGGTAACTTCTAATGATAAAAGAGTCATCTTAATTGTTATGTTGATGACATTGTAATAACAGGGGATGATGAAGATGAAATCAAAAACTTGAAGAGCTTATTGAGCAGGGAATTCGAGACTAAGGACTTAGGACAACTAAGGTATTTTCTTGGTATGGAAGTTGCCAGATCCATTAAAGGCCTAGTGATAAACCAGCGAAAGTATGTATTAGATTTACTCTCTGAAACTGGTATGTTGGGGTGTAAACCAGTTGAAACTCCAATGGTAACTGACCTGAAGTTAAGAGGAGAAGAATTAGGGACTGAAGTTGATAAAAATCAGTTTCGAAGGCTGGTAGGGAAGCTCATCTATTTGTCCCTAACCAGGCCGGATATCTCCTTTCCCGTAAATGTCATTAGTCAACACATGACTAATCCTAGAGAAGGGCACTTAGAAGCTGCATACAGAATTCTTAGATATTTGAAAGGTACACCAGGCCATGGCTTAATCTTCAAGAAAACTGAAGAAAGAACAGTCAAAGTCTATACAGACTCAAGTTGGGCTAGTGAAGTTACTGAGAGAAAGTCAACTAGCGGTTATTGTTCGTTTGTGTGGGGTAACCTAGTGACATGGAGAAGCAAGAAACAACCAGTTGTTGCAAGGAGTAGTGCAGAGGCAGAATATAGAGCCTTAGCATTAGGGATCTGTGAAGGAATGTGGCTGCTTAGACTGCTAAAAGAGTTGGGTATGAAGCAAGATGAGAAGTTTCAGATTCTCAGTGACAACCAATCTGCCATCCAGATTGCTAAAAACCCAGTTCATCATGATCGAACTAAGCATGTGGAAATCGACAGGCACTTTATTGCTGAGAAAGTGAATGATGGAATAGCAAACTTAACTTATGTTCCCACAGAAGAACAGCTTGCTGATGTGCTTACTAAAGCACTTTCTAAACAGATTTTTGATAAGTTTATATCCAAGCTGGGTATATACAATGTATACACACCAGCTTGCGGGGGAATGTAAGTTAGTAGTGTGTAAATACTAGCCTCTAATATGATCTTAATTAGTGTTCTAATTGTTTTGTAACTCTAACTACTCTAAGGATAAGAGTCTAATCCTATAGAAAGTCTAGTGTTAGTGAAACTCTTGTATTAAGTCTATAAAAGGGCTTTACCTCTGTAACTATTAAATCATTGAGAATATAATATTACAGAGAATAACTCTCTTTCTCTTCTCTGTAAATCTACCTTATTTATTTCTACAGTTTGGATAATGACATGATAAAACACACTCGAGCATGATGAATTTGTAAGGATCAGCCTTGGTTGAACTAAGATAGAGAGCTATCTAGTAATAGATCCTTCTTGCCTTGTGTGTTGTGAAATTGGCCTTGAGGGCCCTTTAATAAATTGAATGATTCTGATGTATGGGTTCCATACCCAAGTGATTGTATTGCAGTACTTGAGATTAGATGTGCTTGATGTCTAAGCGGTCTCGGGTATGTAGCATGATGAGGTATTCGATGTCTGTGTGGTCTCGAATACAATTGCAAGGTACTTGATGTCTAAGTGGTCCCAAGTACATTGCGATTAGCATGATGTCTTTGAGGTCCCGGGCTATACAGGTTTGATTACTATGTTTGGGTTGTGATTTATGATGTTGGTTGCATACACTGCTATGGTAGATAGCATGAGTGGCCTAAATGTAAACATAGAATGACTTGTAATATACATGCCATACTACTCATTTGTTTATTTTTCATGCTTGTGTTAATGAAATGCATGAAGTATAGTAGAGTACATTACCTTAGTTTTAGTAGTTGGGCCACGTATTCATAGAACCTTATTGTAGTTGGTCTGTAACTCTTAACTTACTTTATTTTGAAATATAGTGTTTTAAATCGTACGGAGCTCCAATTATATTTCGGATTTAAATTATCTATAAAACCTATTTATGACTTGATTTATTTGTTTTATTTATGGCTAAACTTGAGGTTTAATAATGAAAAATTTTTGAGGTCGGTTTGGGTAACCCGAATGTAGCCTCTCGGATCCGATTCGGGACCGGGGTGTTACACTGCATACCACATAATTGAAGGAAGTAGGAAACACTATATTAGATTATAATCTTCCCAGGATGTACTATGTAGGTATTACAATACTTAGAATCTTATTAAAAAGTCGGTTTGTTCAAGAAAAAACTATCAGTTAATACAGGCACATAGGTATTACATCACATCTTCCAAGGTCAACCAAAACTTGTTGGGAAAATTGATTTGGAAAGCATTTTCTTGATCTGCATACCCAATCAAAGATAGGCATTCTATTTGAGGCAAAGGTATATTTTAACTGGTTTCAGTATTAGTACTAAAAATGTTCATGGAAGACTTTGGCCACTTGGACTAAAATTCTACTTTCATCCTTGCAGCAAAAAAGAAAAAAAAAGTATTCTCCTACCAGCTACAATAAGGAAAAGATAAAAGGGTTGGAATCATAAAATTTTCTGCATAAAGTTCCAAAAAATGTGTATTGGAACTAAACTGCAAGTTAATTAAGTCATAAAGCAGTTTGACACCGTAACTTCTAAAAGCATACATGGATTTAGAGAGAAATCAGTAAAATGAAGAAAGTCACATTATATCAGCTGATCTATAAGAGAAAGAATTTGGCAGCAAAATATAAAGTCGCACCTTGCACTGACTATTTCTAGCATTGCTCTTGTCAGCTGCTAAGCCCAACCTCAAAAGGAAAGTAGCAGCATCTGTGTACCTGAGGATGACAAAACCATAAATAATGCCTCATATAAGGTTTGCTTACGTATGAAAATAATATAGTTGCCTAAGGCCTGATTCTCTAAATTTACAGGCAGTCCAACATATTTGACAGTAATCATATCTGGACATGAATCAGTGGATGCTGTCGGCAGTTAACATGGATAGTGGCTTGACAAACAAAAGAAAAAGTACTCACTAGATGTGAAATTAAATAAAGATGAAAATGAGATTGAAAAAAGAATAACAATTCACAAGCTCTAGTCTACTCAACCCGAACTCCATAGTGTAGAAACTAAGAAAAGACTTTCTGGGACAGAGAAGTTTTCTGTTCTCTGATTTTTCTATCAAATACACTGATTTACAAGCCTATTTAAAGTAGGCTGAGGTACAAAAGAGATAGAATTCTACTTAGAGTTCTATTAGCAACTAACTTATCAAGTTTAGACTTCTATCTTATCTTCTATTTAGTTAAGAGAAAAATACAACTTAAATAGAAATAGAGCTCTATTTACAGACTAAGTAAGAATACTAACTAAGCGAGAATACCAACACATGATTACAATCTACACATAGTTCCAGACATAAGGAAAAAGGCACATAATGCATTTGAAATCCTTTAGCAAAATGATGTTTTTATTTAACTATGAATTAAAGATCATGTGCAATTAAACAAAGATGAAAATTGGCTTGAAAATTGAATCGCAACTCACATGCTCTAGTCTACTCAACCTGAACTCCATAGTTCCAGACATAAGGAAAAAGACACATAAATGAATTTGAAATCCTTTAGCAAAATGAGGTTTTTATTTAACCATGAATTAAAGATCATATGCTAGTAAAAACAAAAACTATCGCCCTGTTTTTTTTTCTTTCCTTTTATTTTAAGAAACAGCAAAAGTATTCTAATTTTAAGAATGTCTTACACCATATGATGTACAAAGGTGTATAACTTTCATTTCTCAATCCTAAGAATGAGGATTTAATATATTATATCTCGACGGATTAAGAAGCAAATCCTTACTTCTCAAGTTTTACATAAATACTAGCGGCAGCACGATACAGATCAAAGGCCATTTGCTCCTTTCCATCATCTTCGAGAATAACACAAGCATCGATATATAGTTGAACAGCATCATCAGGCAAAGCATCCTCCAAAGCACTACAAGAACAAGTACAGAGAGATTAAAAAGGAAATTGCAGTTGTGAAACAGTTGGTGATGTTGTAAGTAACTAGATTATTGCATGCAAAACAAAGAGAATTTTGTTTTTTCTTTAACGGTTTCTTGAAATGATTATAGATTACACCACTAAATTGACACATATTAAGCAGAAAAGCACTAGGAAAAAATACAAGTACAATACAAACAAAAAACAGTAAATCCTGCATGAATACTCATTTGAATGCATATTGGCAATAGGGAATCGATCTTCTTCAAGTTACCAATAATAATTCCATAAATATGTATATCCATTCCCTCTCTGCAATCTGCATCCTAACAATAAAGACCAGGTTTTACAAACTTGAAAGAGGAAAAAATAATGAGTGAAACTGGAATCTTTGAATTTGAGAATTCAGAAAATTCCACATTCACATTGTTTGGGCTCTTCTTCAAATTTCATGAAAATAAGATTTCTTTTTTCATGATATTTTCTAGCATAATGTAAATAATAATGTTCGACGCCCAATTCAAATCAAATAGCATATTCACAGATCGATAATGCGGCACTAAAAAGAAACTATAATGGCATTGAAAAGCTTTAAGAATTGACTTCACTTTTTTTCTCCTTTTGGTTCATAGAAATTGACTTCTGTTGACCATATAAGATCAAGCAAAAAAACAAAAAAACTAAGTGGAGCAAGTTCATCTTTGATAGAACTTAAGAAACATTATGTCAAGTTCCATCTAAATAATAATAAATGTGTATACATAGGAGTACCAGCTGTAGTTTAAAAAAACTTAACTGGAGACTAGTAGAGTTGAAATGATGTAAAATCAGAATTCTGTCAACATAAAGTTTAAACAATGTACATACCGGGCAGCCTTGGCAAGTGAATCAGACGCAGGTTGTGGTCTGTCACACTGAATATATAGCTCAGATGCCCTTCTATAAAAGTCAATGACCTCAGTCCAGTTACGCAGTTCCTTCGCTAAAGCAGCAGCAGACTCCATATGTTTAGCAGCATCCCATGGACTGATTTGCTTATAAAGGATGCAACAATGGAGATAAATTGCCTTTTCTTTTTTGGTACATATGCGGATTCACTATGGCTTTCAGTACAAAAGAGAACATAAACCCTCTATTATCCGATCCTCATCTCAAGATTCAAACTTCAGATCTCCAAGTTCAAGTCTTTAGGTATATACACACTGGATATGAAGTAGTAAGCATAGCATACAAAATGATTAATAAAAAAGAGAGAGAAAGTAATTAAGGATACGAAGATAGCATCTCTTGTCCTTTGGACGCTTTCTCAAATGCCAACTTTGCTTTCTCATAATCTTTCGAAACTCGAAATCCATTTGCTACATACAGCACAAGCAACAATGAAGAAGTAACATTTATGTTATGACCAGCCCAAATAATTAGTACGTAAAAATGCCCAGTAATACCCTAGCCTCCATTTTCTTCATCTTCTTTACTAAGCTAGTATTTTCTACTATCTCCATAACCATGGATCCTTGACTGCATTAAGCATCAGAGAGCGTCCCGTAGCACAAGCTCCGGCGCCTCTCAGCTTACCTTCGTCTTGCAGGAACCCGAGGGCACCCAGTCTGCCTCCGAATCAACCCCATTCCAAGAATGGAAGAAACAATTTACATAATAAATTTTGTTGTAGAAAATTCGTTAAAATATGGACTGATATTTTAGATGCAAAAATCCTAGAGGTTGAATAATAGTAGATATCATACCAGCTTGTTCATATAAAAGAGTAGCACTTTTCCAATCAGCACTCCACCTCGTAAGACTTAGCTTTGTTCTACAAATATAAACATGGTAAAACATTAGGTAATATTGCTCAATTCAAGTAGCGTGATGCTGATTAATTCATTTTTCCATTTTTTTCTCGTATGTACATTAAGTCAATTTGATCCTTTAACACTGCAAGTGAGGGGATCGCATATAAAAAAATCAAAAATTTAAAAAAAAAATCGGAAAGTTCAAATCTAAGAATCTTAAGATAAGTAAATTACAACACAATCGCCGAATATAGATACAAGTAAGAGCTTTGTAGAGAGAGAAAGGAGGCTTACAGCTTGTCGGCTTTGGAGATGAGCTTGTTGGGATCGGAGCTGGACATGGCGTCGGAGTTTTTTACTTTCTGCGAATTGCGGTTGATTGGCCGACTTGCTTTATTTTTACGACTTCGATTTGATGGCAGTGCCGTCTCTTGCGGATAAAATTAAATTTTAAACAGCTGAAAAGGATAAATAAACAATAAAAAGAGGTATATAAATTATGAAAATTTTATTAATTTAATAACTAAACTTGTATTTTTGATAAAAAAAAATTTATACTAATATTATTTATTTGTATGGTTTAAATATACATTTGGTACTTAAACTAGGCACCTTTTTCTAAGTTGGTACTTAAAGAGTTTTGCTTTCAAATTGATATTTGAACTAGGCACATTCTCTCAAGTCAGTAGTAAAAAATTTTTTGCTCCTAAGTTGGTACTTGAACTCGACAGCTTCTCTCAAATTGATACCAAAATTCATACATTCTATCAGTCTGGTCCTAATTCGAAACAAATTAATAAATTTAACTCTCTATATTTAAAATTCTATCAACTTACTTTTTGTTATTCTTATAAATTATTTATTCTTCTTCCAGAAATGTAATATTGCTTTCATGATATAATAAAAGTTCAACATTAAATTGTTGGTTTTATTGTAGAATGTAGTTATCCAACTATTACTTTGATCTGATAGACTCGATTGGTTTGAAAGTATCGTAAAAAAAATGACTAAATTGATGTAATATTTAAATATGAAAAAGTTAATTTACTAATTTTTTTTAATTAAGATCATATTGATAGAATGTAAACGTTTTGAGGACTAAAATTATTAATAAAAGTATCAAAATAGTGAATGAAATTAAAGTTCGAGTATCAATTCGAGAGCAAAAATTCTTTAGACACCAACTTAGGAGAATGTGCCTAATTCAGTACCAACTTAGAAGCAAAAATTATTTAAGTACCAATTTGAGAGAAAATACATAGTTCAAGTACCAAATGTATATTTAAGTTTATTTGTATCTCAGTTGATTACCGTGAAACGTGTAATTTTCTAGTTTCAATACATTAGGTTTAATTCATCCAATTATTGTATAGTTATTATTTTTATTTAATTGTGGTTATATTTGTAAAATTAAAAATGTAAATTTATCATTTTCAAGATACAACAATTTCAATTATCAAACAATAAAATCATTTTTATTTTCATTTTTTGTCTTATCGATGTGATTCAAGTATTTACAGTAAGATTTTAAGTAAAATTTAAAAACAAAACATCCAAAAAAATCACTAATAAAAAGAATATATATTCCGAACTTGAATCAAAATAACCTAGACAATCCTTAACTTTTAATGACATCAAAATAATTTATATGGTACAAATTCAATATTTATAATTTGGCACTACGATATTAATATAATTTATTTACAACTAGTTTGTTTTCAATTCCGGTCACTGATTCCCTGTCCAAAATTATTACTATATATTTGCAAAGAAAATCAAATCCCTTTTTCAAACTCAAATTACTAAGTTTTCATAAATGGATTAAAAACAACAACAGTAACAGTGCTAATTCACAATAACCAATTAAAGTCCTTCAACCAAAATACACAACAATCACAGCAATACACATGCCACTGCTCACTGTGATTTCTCATTTCTATCCTAATTAATTCCAGTACACTATTTGGAAGCTAGATATATTAGGACAAAGTCTAATTATCTCATACAACAGACATTAACACATGTTTTTCTTTTTGACCTGATCAGAAATCTCATCCAGTAATACATGGCCAAAATGAAATGTCGCAGATAAACTACAGCTCCGTTCCTGAGGCCTTCCCGGTTTGATTCCCAGATGAAGGACCAAATTGCTCTCCCATGAAAACTGATTGTGTTTGTTGGTACGAGGCATTTATGCTCGAATCCAGTATCTGGTGGGGAAGTACCATCTCTGGTTTACCATATGCTGCACTCATGCTCACCCGTTGCTTCTTCTTCAACCTCTCTCCCGTAGGACTCCCTACTAGGGAACCAGAATCTGGGGTCAAGGGCTCATGATGAGATGAGAAAGACTCGTCAACAGAAGCTCCTTCTTTGGCAGCCTTGTCCTGCAAAGGAGATTCTGAAGTTGGGGCTGGAGTTGCAGGGTCAGTCTTCTTCTCAGATTCCAGACCACTGTCACCCAACACTGGGATTGAAGCTCCCGAGGCAGATGCATCTCCAAGGACTCCACTAAGACGCTGCTCTTCAATAATCTTCTTTAAATACTTTCCTTGAGCCTCTATCCGTAACTGTAGCTGTCTCTGCACCTGTTGTATATCAGAGTGTTTTGAGAAAAACAAGTAAATGAAACACACCTACAACTAAAACCGCGTGTCTAATATGTTCACTTCACAGAAATTTAGCAAATTGATCTAGTTTCATAATAAATACAGAGAAAAATATTATCTAAACATTGTTGAGCTCAATAAACATGATGACCAAAATAATAGTATCAAATTTGTATTGAGAATACATGCCTCCAATTGTTCATGCAAGCGCTTCTGCACCTCCATCTGCAACTTCAGAGCTTCAGTAATTTGCATGCCACTGCAATCAGGAAAAAAAATCCTTCAACTCTATGCAACTCATGTTGATAAACCTATGTAAGATGACAAGATATTTTCATCATTTAAAGAACACAATCCTTTCTCAGACGTACAATACTGAGTTTTCTACATTGTAGGACAAAAAAGGAAATTATAGAAATATCCATATTGATTCTTGACACAGGGAATAGTAACTAGTGGCGATAACATGTAAAATGGCTCCTACTTATGAAACTAGTTAAAACAAACAAAAATCGAGGTACCAAGCTGACAGCCAATATCCAACTAAATACCTGAAGCTAATATTCAACTAAATACCTGCGCCACATATTTAGATGGGAATGCTTTGCAAACCAACTCCAAAACTACAATAGGTGAAAATATATGAAAAAGGATATTTTCAAAACAGAAAACAAAATCAAACCGAAAAGGCAACCGCTTCACTTACGATGAACCATCCAAATTGGAAAGCATATCGCCAGTTTCTTTCTTATCAGGCTTTTTACCTTCATTCACAAGTAGAATAAACAAACAATATCAAGAAGAAAAGTTTTGTACAAAACAACTCGAGGTATAATTACGTATGAAGAATAAACTTAACAGCAACAACAATTTAAACGTCAGTTTACATCTACATAAAAAATAAAAAGAAATAGATCATAAACCTACCATCAGAAGAAGAATCAGGGAGATATTTCGCAAGTCGATATTTCTGGATGGAAAAGAAAAGTAAGGTCAACAAAAGCCATAGATGATAAATGAACCATTCGACAAAAACCTCACTCCCTGGGGCAACTCTGAACCTATGTACATAAATAAATACCGTTCTTCATTAGATTGAGATAAGAATTATACCTGTAAATGACTTTTGACATGGTATATTGTCAAACCCTGCACACCCATTACCCTAAGAACTCCTTTTGGTGTAGCTCCTGAGAGGGTAAAAAGAAAGAAACTTCTTCACCATTATAGACCTTCACCATATATAAACATTAATATTTTATGGTAATTAAAATTTCTGCATAAGGAAGTCCATGTAAAAATTAAAGCTACCATGGTACCTAATGGTTTCTCATGCAACTTAACACGAAATGTTTTTATAGATGATTCTCGACAAACAAGAGACTAGATGAAAGAGAGATGCTCAAGATATGAAACCCCTTTTAACCATTTATTTTTTCACGAACTTAGCAAATTGGTTTTCCTTCTTTCTAAAATATTCTTACTACTTCAATCTTTCACCAAAATAAAGGCAGCATAATTTCCATCCTCTTGCATTTTTTTTTTCAATTCAATGACCAAACTAGTCAATTACATGCACATACAAATTAAGGATAAGAATTAATTAATAGCAAGGGAGATCATTGACACGACTCACTATCTGGCCCACCAAGTTGAGCTACAGCATCAACAAAACGGTCATGAAGCTCATGTGTCCAGCGTAATCGTTGCTTTGATGCAAGATTAGGGTTGTTGGTGAGGCTGTTTCCTCCATTTATGGGATCCATTGAGCTAGCACCACAATCTAAATGTTGACCATGAACTAATGCGTCGCTATGAACTAAACTTGAACCCGGAACAGTCTTTGGTTGATACATTTGCCGTTCATCTACAAATGAAGGGGACTAAAAAGATTCATACAGAGCATAATAAACGCAAAGCGCTAATAGATTCCATATTAAGAAGGAACCAGACACATCATGGATGCAATTTTCACTGTCTCACAAAAAAGAAAGATGAATGGTGAGGCAAGCATGAATGAGACGATTATTAGCCCCATTAACCGACCAACCCCATAATGTTTCCTCTTCTTCTCTTTTTATTATTTTAGTGTTTTCCTCAAGATCACTCTAGTGACACTTTCCAAGGTTACTAACTTAATAAATATCATCATTAAATGCATTCACTACCATCAAACCATCTGTCAACTTTCGCAATTAACACGGAAATATTTCCATGATATTACCTTAATAGTAGTTTCTAGTAAAACCTTTATTATTATTATAATTTATAAGATATGAATGAAATAAAAAATTCCATAATGAGAAAGACCATGACAGGAATCAAATGTAAACCAAAATGCGTAGCTAGAGCAAGCCGTGAAAAGTCACAACTTTCTAATAGGTCAGAACATATCCTCTAAAAATAAATAACATATTAAGGGAAGAACCACATTATCCTTGCAATCATAAACAACCCTAAACAATTTTCATAACTACTGAATTTTCCTATTATATACAATACACCAACATTGTATACAATTCTCCGTTTTTTCTAGTCTTGATGCAACAGAGAACACTGCATCCTAAACCTTAATCTTAAACAAACCACAGCCATAATATATGTAATATAACCCATAAACCATCTAAAAGTTTTTGAAGCTAGTACTCAAAGAAATCTAGGAAGTAAAGATGTCAAATAGAAATGAAACCTAAAAGTTAATATTAAGCACATACATTGACTACTTCAGTCTTACACATATGTACATCATTTGGAAACTAGTTTTATCTTGCTCCTGATTCCCTAATTACAAAAAAGAAACATTCTGTTTTGATTGTTTTCTAGCTTCTAGATCACGATTCTTTGTCTTATAAAAGCCCTATGATGCACATACAAATTGAATGAGAAATATAATTTCTTCATTATGTCCCCCCTGTCCCCTGTCCCTATCACTGAAATGGGTATTAGAAATAAATAAAAAAAAGACTAATTAAGAAAAAAGAGGCATAAACAGAAACTGGAGTGCGCAAGTTTGTACAAACAGGAAATTAAAGTGGCGAAGTGGCGTCCAGCTGATTGTTTTTGTATACTTGAAATTTGAATATGTTTAGCAATTAGCATACAATACAATTCAAATTGGGTGAAGAAAACAGAGGAATCTTTTTCTTAGGTCAGAAAAGAGAAGATGGTTTATCGAAGTCCTAGAAGTGTGTGATGCAATCCTCTATCATTTAAAACCCTAAATTATGAAGAAATTACAGGCTAACCAAACATTTCTACTCCATTCATTAAACTCCAAAATAGGGGGAAAAGGAAAGTGAAAACGAAGAGATGAAGATGAAGAAGCTAAAGAAAGCATACCAGAAGCAGATCTATGAGCATCCCACCATAACTTCAATTCACGATCACTTTAACTATAATTTAAATATTTCAGTGTTTTTCAGCAAAAACAGAATTACCAATTTCTGGACCCCCAAAATCCAAAGCCAAGGAAAAAGTCCAAACACGCAGAGCAAACGCTTATTTTCCCCCTTTTTCATTTATTTTTATAGCTGTCTTTAACATTAAAACAATAAATAAATGTTGAAACTATCTGGTTTTTATTAAAATAGGTGATTCAGTTGACTTTAAAAAAATAAAAAATAATATTTAAACACCTGAAAAGAAGAAAAAATTATATTTAAAAAGAAAAAATTAGACACTTATTTTGATATTAAGCCTTAAAACAACAATGACTTACTGAAAAAACAATTAAATCATTATTTTTTTCACCCAATTAAAATTTTATACTCCAAATTTTAATTAATTAATCTCTTTAATTTTAGATCAATTGGTGCAATGTATCGTATTACAGTGTTGATACTTAATATTTTTTTTAAAAAAATTATTTAAGAAATTCTTTAAAAGTTCTAAAAAACTATAAAATTTTTATAAAAAAAATATTTTTAAAAACATATAAATGTCACGTGACAAAACTATAGTGTGTCGTGTGACGATTATATCTAAAAAAATTGTCAAAATTAGTCAAAATGCTTAATTGATTTAATTTATTAGTACATATATTTAATTAGGTAAAAAAACTTCAATAGCATAATTAATTTTCTTAAAAAGTTCGATGGCAACGACCTTACAATTTGCTTTCTAGCCAAACAATTAATTTATTTTTACTTCATTGTTGCAAATTGCAATGCTCTTCTGTTGCTATTTGGTCATCCTATGCTATGAGACTTATCATATTTGTTTTTTAAGTATTTATTATTTAAAATCATAATTTTATTTTTTAAAATAAATAAAATTGATAACATATAACTTATTGTAGTTTTATACAATTAAAATAAAATTCATTTCAGTAAAAAAATTAAAAAAATATGAGGTTTTACTTTATCAAATAAATTTGAATTTGATAATTATGAAACGAAAATAGAAGTATTACAAGTGATAATTATGATGCTTTTTTCGGTAAAAATTATTTTTGTTTCTTTTTATGTAATGTTTTGTTGATGGTTATGAAATTGAATATTGGACTGTAGCGACCGGCCATTCACGGAATCTACTTAGTTATATTCCGTCCATTCTTCTATTATTACGGCATTTTTGGTCTTTTCTCCTCTCGATTATTACGTTAATTAATTATTATTTTATTTTATTTTTGTTCTTTCAGTTTTGTAAGATTAAATAGATTTATTAAAATTGATTCGCGCCGCACTAGGTGATTCTTCCGGCGAAAATTTTCTGCACATACAAAATTTTGAATTTAAAGTCTGTTTAAGCAATATCAAACTACTTACTACTTAAACCAATCTTATTATTTTTTTTATTTTTTAATAAATATAAAGAAAAAGATACTATTATGTGCCTCGTTAAAAAAATTTCTCTAATATTAGATGAAAAAAAGTGCATATAATAATATTTACAGAAATACAACTAGCGAAACTCGTGAAATAAGGACAAAAGGAAAACACACAGTATAGTCAAGTAATACCTTGGCCCATCCTCTGTTGAATTAAGTTAACAAGTTTTTCCGGCTTGAGCCTTGGAATGTCCATGAAAAATATCCGCCACAATTTTGTTGTTCGTTTTAATGATAATTTTGTGGACCCCCAGACCCAGTCTCCAATAGTGAAAGAGTACATCATAAACGGCCCATAGCTCGGCCATTAAAACCCAAACATCCATCATAAATATAAATTTTGAATCTGCCCGGTATTGTTTACTTGTTTATTTCATTATTTCACTTCATTTTTAAAATTAATATATATATATATATATGTTTAAGAGAAAAAACCCATTATATCTAGATGACAAAGTTACTCCAATTTGTCTCGATCTAACATATAAAACTCAATCTGAACGGGTTTTTTAATTTTTAAATTTTGAATTCTGTGTTAGGCGATTTTGGTAAAGATTAAGTTTGGGTTAAGACGGGTTTAGGTTTAGGATGAAAATCTTTCGCCCTATAATATTTTTAATTAAATATATAATTATCAAATTTTTATATAATATATTTAATATTTTTTAATTTTTTTTGAGTTAGGGCGAGTTTAGTCGGATTTGTATTAAAATGTCTGGGTTAAAGTGAGGGTCGAGTCATACTTCTTTTATACTGTGCCGAAAACAAATCAAGTTAAAAATATATTGAATTTAAAATAGAATATTCAAATTGAAAATTTTAAATTTCAGGTCAGGCGGCTAAAAACATGTCCCGATACCATCCCTAATTATATCCTCGTATCCATTTTAGATGAGTATTAAAAAAGAATTTTTTTAGTTTCATCACTAAATTTTTAAATTTCACTCATTTGATTGTTTAACTAGTAAGTGTTTAACATCACTACCAAAACATTACGTTTTAGACTTTTTATTACTAAAATTCTTCTAAAATTTTAATATATTTTCTCATAGCTATAATCCTTCTATATTGTTATTCAACAGTCAATGATCATCGTTTATGATATAATTTGTACTAAATTCTTCCTTTTTTATATTTTTTTTCTTCTCAGTTCAATTATCTTCAAAATCGACAAAACTCAAATCAAAATTTTAATTTTCTCTTAGTCTGATCTACAATCTATAATAACTTACTGGTAAGGAACCAAAATATATTACTTTTCTCTTCCTTTTCAACATCGCATTATTTAGATTTGGAAGAAAATACTCTAACGTTGGATTAAAGGAATTCCAAAAAAAACTAGGTTTGAAAAGAAAGTTCTACAATTTTTTTGCACAAATTTATCCAAAAAATCAAACGGCTGACTTAATGGTCAAGTGACCAACTGGAGGAAAATTTAAAAGTTTTGTGATGAAACTAAAAATTTTAAAATTGAATGATCAAAACAAAAACATGAACAAAGTTGAGTGTCCAAAGACTTAAGCAGTCCTAATATAGCTTATAGGCTGCAACTTTGACTCATTCTATTTGCACAAATTACTCGTACTCGAATTTGAGCTCAACTCGATTAAGATTCATGCTCAATTAAGTATCGAGTCAAACTCAAACTTGTCTAAAGCATGCTTTTTTTATCTCCAAAACCTCCGGAAGTTGTATTAGCTTTTACAGAGCTTTATACTCTTCTAAACTGCAAATTGTGACCTCCATAGATCTTCACGCTATATTTTGGGAAACTAACATGCTTTGCAGTCTTCAACTTCACTGCAAAACCAAAATTCCATATATCCTACAAAGCTTCATTAAAACATAACATTACAAGTTGAGATCGAAAACTAAGAATACACAACTGCATTTAGAGTTTGGAGTTCAGAGATCATATCGATCTCCGATAAAATCAGCACAAGTCAATATGTTTTAAGAAACCGACTAAAGGTTCGATACCTAGAGGCAACATAAGCAACTTGGATTTACAATTTTGAGACAACTCGCTGGAGATCACCATATTTGCAACTTAGCAAACAGAAAGAGTAGCACTCATTTTACATCTCTACATTCCATATCCAGTTAACCCTTGGGGATTAACCCTGGCACCACCCCAGATCACGGATCCTGCTGTTCCCTCCAAGTTGACCATCTTTTTCTTCCCTTCAACAGGAGATCCTTCCATTGTCAATCCTCCCGGACTCTCCTGTGAAGTTAGGCAGCTTTCTGTAGAACCATCAGCCCTCTGAGAAAGCAGGCCGGATGGCATTTCTTCTTCTTGGCCGCATGCATTCACGACCTCAGCAGATTGAGCGGAGTAAAATCCAAGTGGATCCACTGAATAATTTCTCAGCATCTTATTACCAACTTCCAGGTTATCTGTTTCGATAACTGCACTTCCGATAAAATGATCAGCAAGCATCTTACAAGCTCTCTCAAGCATGGCCATATATTTTCGTTCAGCATCCTGGCGAATCTGTAAGTGTTTTTCAGCCTATATAGGACAACATAATAACATTAGCCAGCTTGAGAATGGGCTTCACACTCTGATCTGGAGCTATCAATCAATTATATAAGCCTCATAACAAGTTTCTCCAGACCAGAGAAACTATGGAATTGCACAAGACCCCAGAAACATTCAAGTTGCACTGCAACACTTTTGGTCACTACATAGCCACATTCATAAAAAAAGTTACTGCACAAGAAAAAAGATTACCTCAACTTGCAAATGTAATTTACTCTGTACTTCCATCTGTGCTCTTAATGCCTCCCTCACCTCATAACCCCTGCACATAAAACTCATTTACATCAAGAACTTAAAGATTTAAAATCCTAGCAATGAAACCATATTTTCAGACAAAAGATGAACATTCTCACTCGTTCATGTCAGAAGTTGGCAAGTTTATGGTAGAGTTATTGGTTCCAGGGCTTTCTAAAAGATACGAAGCTGACATCCCTTCATGAAAATCAGAAAAGAGAATTCAGTCTGAAGTTTTAAATACTTGTCACTTTATAAACTAATACCCGAATACACATCCATCCAATTCAAATCAGTCACCCCAAAAAAATTAGTCCTTAGATCTGAAAAGATAGACAGGAAAGTAAATCATTTCGGTGAAAGAAATTTAAAATTAAGATTCAAGCTAGCCAAATTCATTTACAGTAGCCCAGAAAGTAAATACTAAGGAAGAAAGAGTTAGGGCAGAACCAACCATCTTTTGGTCCCTCTCCCTCACCCATATCCTTCCCTGATTGCTTACCTAACCTGTATTTCTGTATGACAGTGAACATACCACGGTATAATACGTCCATAAGAGAATCAAGTTTGCAATTCTTTTGACAAGGTAAAGATTGACTAGAATAAAGAAACCTGGAGATGACTCTTTAAATGAAAAAGGGTTAATCCTTTTACATTCATTGTCCGCATGATAGCCTTTGGTGTAGCTTCTGCAGAAGTTATGCATAATCAGATCATATAAAATACTGAATCAATTATAATTATGATTAGCCAAAAAAAAAGACTTAAAATCAAAACATAGGCCAAATCAGATACTCAAGAAGAGCAACAGTGTAGCACATAGTTAAGCACGGAACATTCCAGCAAGATAATGCATGTATGAAAGTAATATGACAACATACATAAGACTGACAATGTGCTCCATCCTTCTAAGTTCCACTACATGAATTCATAGATCTACTTATACACGACCAAACCACCATTAAAAAATTTCTAGTAACTTAACCTCTATAAGATGTATCCCAATTTACAGTTGGATATACTCATTTCTAACTCTATCCTCCCTAGTTTTGTCAATACATACTACAACGAACTTGGATCTTAAACTACAACAAGTTCTCCAATGCCAAGTTTTAGCTCAAACCAAGTTTAATTCTAAAAAGTAATGTTTTTTACTTTGTTTCAGCAAATACATCTAGGCTTGTAGCATAACCACAAATGTTTAGTTCTTAAGGTTCCATAAAGCACCAAAAAAATGTAAAATTAGAGGCGATGAATAAAAACCCAGAAAGAAGAAATGGAAATCTTACTGTTGGGGCCGCCAAGTTGAGTGACGGCATCGACGAATCGGTCATGGAGGTCAGCGGTCCAACGGAGACGAGGCTTGGGATCCGAAGTCAAGACGAGGTAAGGCTCGCCTACGCCTTTGCGATTGAGATTATTAAGCATTTCCTCATGTGGACTCGGATGGTACATGTCCATTATCTTCCTTGTTTTTTACTCCAACCCAGAAGAACTACTTTAGCTTCGCCTCCAGTCCTGCTCCGGTGACGACCAGCTGTAGCCTGTAAGAGGAACAGTCAAAACAAGGGAATTGAACCACAAATGGTTAAAAGCCACTCAAACTGCTGCAACTAGGCTCTTGCGGGAGTCTAAAAAGAACGGCAAGTTACTACACGATTAATAAACGGCGGATTATTATAATTATTAGATGAATATTTTCTTTAAAAAATTTAATTTTTACAGTAAGAAACACAGTTCCATGTATCCATTTTTCAACTTTCTACTTTCATACTTATACTCAATAATTCCCATTGTCTTTTATATATAAAAAATAGGGTAAATTACATAAATGACCATTATATTATTGGTAAAGTTACGATTTGATCATCTTATTTTTTTCCGAAGCAATTAAATTATCACATTATTAATTTGGACTCAATTTAGCCATATGCCGTTAGAAAAAAAAGATATAGTTACACATTTGGTCTTTGCTATTTACACATTCTTTTAATTTAGTCCTAATTTTAAATTAATAAAATAAATTAATAAGAGGAATTTAATTACTTATAATTAATTAAATAAATTTATTCTCCTCCTCCAATTAGATGGCGACACATGTCATTAACTAATGGATGAAAAAAATGAAATCAAGAAATATGGCTTGGGTGAGATTCAAACTCAGGTAAGACATAAAGTGCACATCTTAGCTAATGCGCTAAATATAAATATGTGTTATAAGTTACTAATTTTGATATATATCTTATTTCAGCCATAGACGAGGAAAACATATGGTTCGATCAAAACTCATCGCTTTAAGCTGTAAAACAAGCGAGGATGAATCCATCCCTGCAATGTCTTGAGTATTAGCGTCTTCAACTGATCAAACAAATTGTTTAATCAAGTTTTTTATTCTTTCATGATAGGGGATTAGGAAAGCATGGAAGAAAGCTCTATGTTTAACATATTAGTGGAAAATGGAAATTTACTATTTTTTCAGATCCTATATCACTGGTTAGGGATCATTAGGCAAAGCAGATTTATCTTTCAATTTTGATTTACTTTATGAACTGTGGGATGTAAATGATGCTCAAGGACGCCCTTTCACTACATTTGCTGCTTTTCTAGGAAAATGCCTTAGCAAGCCATATGACCCTGAGGCTCCACTTCTTCCTCCTAAGAAAATCATTTCAGGTTGGTCTCCATTCGATTCTGTTCTTGACTTGTTAATCTTCACTATCAATCAATTTCCTTCTTTGAGCAACAATATGAGAATTGTAATGTCAGGCTTATTCGAAGCCTCTAAGCTTTTGATTTGTTGACCTCGAGTTGCAGTGGAACTGCATATTATCTTTGTTCAAGTAGTACATGTTTCTTGTGTCTCTCTGTTTTAGGTGATGTGACATCTTGCCATTTGGATTGGTTGGTGTTTGAAGATGAATCAGAGAAAGGAAGCAATGCGCTTTTAGCTTGAAGTGATGGGTTTTGATCGAGCATGTGTTTTCTTTATCCATGACTGAAATAAGACATATATTAAAGTTAATAACTTATAGCATAGATTTGTGCTTGGCACAGTGGCTAAGACATACACTTTATGTTTTATTTGAGTTTGAATCCCACCTAAACCATGTTCTTTGATTTCGTTTTCTGCATCCATTAGTCGGTGACACTTGTACCCTTTAATTAGAGGAAAAAAATAAATTTATTTAATTAATTACAAATAATTAAATTTCTTCATTAAGGTAATTAATTTATTTTATTAATTTAAAATTATGAATAAATTTAAAGAATATATAAATTGCAATGACCAAATGTGTAATTATATCTTTTTTTAACTACCACGTCACCCTGTCGTTAGATTCTAATGGAAGATGGCCAAATTGAGGCTAAATTAATAGCATGGTGGCTTATTTGCTTCGAAAAAAAAGTAAGATGGTCAAATCACGACTTTACTAATAGTATGGTGGTCATTTATGTAGTTTACCCTGAAATATAATATATTATACGACTTACATTTGATTTGATTGATAAATAATGGCTTAAGGCTCGAGAAGCTTTTGAATTTTAAAAAAAATTAAGCCATTAATTTTTTTTGCACTTAATGTTCCTTTAAATCTTAAAATTTAACTAATCTGACTTTTTAACTAACGAAATTCGTTGTTGACTGTGACGGTACTGACATGACAGTTTACGGTGCTGACATGATAGTTCACGGTGCTGAAGTGGCAGTCCACGTGTGAATGATGACGTGTCTAGAGGAGCTTAATTGATTTTGTTAGAAAGTTTGAAAACTTTTTTAATCTTTAAGAAAAAAAAGTAAAATTAAGAAATTATTTAAATTAACTTGAAATATTAAAAATATAAAAAAATTATAATACTAAAAAATTTAAAATACTAAAATAAAATAAATAACACTATCAATGAATTTTTAGATAAAAAATTTCTTTAACCAAAAAAGTGATCTCACTATAAAAAATGCTTGGATTTTCCTATGATAACACTGCATTGATGCATCGAGCAAGATGAAGTTCTTGTTGGAGAATTCTAATGTAAGGCGAACTAATATACGACTAAGAAACGGCGTTACCGGAAACATTATAAGATAAATAACAAAATGGGTAAAGCGCTACCGGATATGTTGATATGTGATAATGTATCCGGTAAAAAAACATGAAAAAAATAATAAAAAAATTGGTAACCGGCAAATTTAAGTTATCGGTCAAACATAACGAAATCAGTAAATTACTTATTTTGTTGATCTGAGTATCAACATATTCGATAGCGCCTAAATTGTTGATAAATTTGAGCTGATGGGGTCATGGAAAATACGACTATAACAAAGTCGGTAAAACTACCTATTTTGTTGATATGAGTATCAACATATTCGGTAGCGCCTAATTTGTTGATAACTTTGGCTGATGGGGCCTTGGAAAATACCACGATAACAAAACCGGTAAAATTACCAATTTTGTTGATACTCATATCAACATATTCGGTAGCGTCTAATTTGTTGATAACTTTGGCTGATGGGGCCTTGGAAAATACCACGATAACAAAACTGGTAAAATTACTGATTTTGTTTATACTCATATCAACATATTCGGTAGCGCCTAATTTGTTATTATTTGATCGTTTACATTAATATTATACTTTAAACAAGCCGGTACTAGGGTAACGTAATAGGTAGCGAATAAGTATCGATACTTTAAACAAAAGTATCGATATTTTAATAAAAACATTGGAACTGGTTCAATTGTGGCTCGAAAGTATGAATACTTAAATAAAAAATATGGATACTTATATTAAATGTTTCGATACTTAAATTAGAAGTATAGATACTTAAATAAAAATTATGGTAACATAATGTACATATATTTGCTTTCAAAAGGAATTACTTTTTCATATGTTGGAGGCAAGCACTTGTGAACTGAGCTCTCCTTTTATTACGTTTATGATTTATGAGATCGTTTAAAATTCTCGGACGATCATATTTCCCAACAACCTACATTCACATTAGAACATTTTGTTACGACTCAATGTCAGTACCAAAATTTTATTTTAAAAGTCCTTTTCGGACCACTTACCAAATCATCCGTTGACCTCCCCTTAAAAATAGCTTCCATCCACATGATCACATACATTCCGCAATTATCTCTGTTATATTGCCGCAAAATGTCAAATAGTTAGATAACCACAATAAATATTTGACTTATTAAATACTCAAATTTCATAACCGTTCGTTTGCACCATCTTCTTACGGTCAACAAATTCTAAATTCGTCACTGGGACCTTCATCTTCCCAAATGTATCAACAAAGGTCGCGTCCTGATTAAATTTATCTAAATATTTCAGCTGCGTCAAAAAATATTAAATTTGATTACGAAGAAATTATACATTATAAATTACAAAATGTATCGACACATACTATTTTCCTGCATTGTTGCACTCTTTTCCTGTGCCGGTAAGATGTATGTAGATTATCAAGAATCGATGCTACACGATCAACCATATCCAACACCAAGAGACACCAATGATTATTTTCATCATTTATTGGTAAGAAGATCTACAATAAATGTCACACAAGAAATTAAAATATTTATTGTTATTATTTAAATACAAAACAACATGTACGCAAAAATATCTTACCGTGTCACAATTAGTCATTTTATTATGGTCGACCATTACATTAGTAAAGAAGCTTACAAGATTCGGCACATTTTGACCGTCCTCTACCAACGTTGACTGCATTTTCAAAAACAATCACTATTAATTGACCAGTCATATGCATAACACAACACGAAAATGTGTATAAATTTAACTTACCACAAAGAAGACTGGAAAAAAAGTAAATCTTCCGGTTCCCTGATCTATTCTTCATCGACTCGTAAGCCAACAACCAGCCGACCAAATCAATAATCGGACTGTAAATCTATGAACCAGGTCTTAACGACCCAACGTCGCCTACTGTGCTGTGTTGGCTTTCGAAATCTAGGATAACATCCCTATACAAGAAATTTTTTGTATTAATTTTTTCACAAAATTATTTAAATATCACTCACAAAGCAATATATATTACTTACCGATCATCTAACAACCCACTATTCCATACATACTCACACATTGCAGCCTCCATTGCACCAATTCTATTTGATATTTTGACCTTTTCAACCTACGATATTGATTATAGATATGAGCCACAACACAATAATCAAAATGGATACATTGTATTATTCATTTTACCTTTTTTTTCTTTGGTGCAGGACACTCTGAATCCAGATTTACATCTATTGTATGATCTGGTGTCCTCATATCTTGATCGTGGACTTCTCTTATATTTTCCTCCCTCTTACTCAATTCTTTTATATTTTCTTCATCATTTTTTGAAGTTCATCATATTTTTCCTCAACATAACTCTTCTTTTGTTTAATTTCAGAACTTAAATTTACCAACTCATTCATTTTTTTCTACCATTCCAATCACCCCCTTCAACTCACCCTTCAATTTCACCACTTCTTTCACAACACCATCAACCTTTTCCCCTACTTTTCCCTTTATGCTCTCAATTTCCTGTTCGATTCTGGATTGTCTTTGCAAACAATTAGAAACGACTTTTTTTTCACCTCCGCCAACTCAGCCATCAAAATGTCATATTTACTTCTTCTTCTTCTTTATTCTCTTTCACCTTCTCTTCTACCTTCTCATCTTCCTCCTCTTCTTCCTCTTCCTCCTCGCCAATAACCTTCACAAATAAATTACATTATTAGAGCATATTTCTTTTTAAGTCCTTACTAATCTATAAATACTTAAATTACCCTTACTTTCTTTTTCGGTCTTTACAACTTTAACTTTGCCATCACTCGGGCCACTTTTTCCTTGCCCCATGCAATGATGCGTGCCACTCCGGTTCTTTGAAAAGTCGACACACTTGAAGAATCAGACCAAAAATCAAACAATGCAACATGCATTTATAATAAATTCTATCATTTTCTATAATAACTATTTACAAAATTTTCTAAACCAACACCAAGATTCAACTCAATTACCTCTAACACAACTATGCACCCTTTGAGGTATGTGGAGTTTTGGGCCTTCTGAAAACTCTTGATTGCATCAAATAATTTGGCACTGACAAATGAAGCCCAATTTAATTCACCTTTCAACCCGGAGTCGCAAATCAACTTCATACATTTCTTGCTCAGGGATGTATCACCCGTTAGACAAAGGAATACTCCGACAATGTACAATAGTACTCGGGCCTTCAGATCATCCCCTCATACTTGCCGATTTTTATATCGTCCTCAAGTGTAGCATATGTCACCTTCGACTTTAGGTCATACTTCTTCACAAGTTTTTTTCAATCCTCCCTCTTAATTACTTCATCCATACTCTGCCCTTTATTTTGTAGCCCCAATACGGCTTCAACACATCGAACACCAAAATGAAATGAATATTTATCGTATCGAACTTCACACTTTTGCAAATCAAAATCTCCCATCAACAAGCGACATAATTCCCCCCGAATTGATCGATCCTTCAATCCAATAAGAGATCCAAACCCCATTTTTTTTCCAACACATTGGCTTTATACTTCACTTTCAACTCCTCTATTATGTGGTGCACTCGTTTTATGCTACACATTGTCGACACTTCCAATATTATTTACATATAATGTTAGAGTTTTTATATATTATTTATCAAAGTATTTACAAGTTTAACGAATACCTTCTTCTCAATGTTTCCTTGTGCTTTCCTCTTTGCTGAATATTTTTCTCTATCCTTTGTGGACAACGTCTTAAATGATTCCTTTTCAGTATCACCCATCGTGTGTCATTTCTTCACCACATCGTCTCTCACTTGAAAATTATGCATAAACCATCAACAATCAAAATATTAAACCTACATTATATTCATTATAAATTCAATTTACATACCGAACCGACATTGTAAGTACCACATTCCTTCATCCTCTGCACTTCATTCATACTGTCATGATAGGAAAGTTTAAATGTTCTTAAATACTTGCATCCAATTACCATTTACAGAACAAGTACATAAATACATTGCTACTTATTAGAAGTACATATATCCACCATTTGGTTGCTTTGGATTTTCCTCACTTTCGATACTTTCCGGCTCCATTTCAACCATTTCAATGTTGGCATCTTCACGAACAACATTTTCATGAGCCATTTCAGTGTCATCTTCACGAACAACATCTTCATGATCCTTTGCATCCATCTTATAGTAACCGCTTCAGTTCTCTAAAAAAGTATCGATATTTATTTCTACCGACAATATAAATTTCTACCGATAAGTTCTCAGAACAAAGTACCGATATTTATTTCCTAAATATAATTACAGTTTCGACCTATAATCGATCTGAATTTTGATTTTACTTCAAAATCACTAAACCCAACTTTCGAGTACTACATTACCAAAAAACTAGGGTTTCGACAACATACCTTTTACTTTAAAATCCCAAAACCCAAAATCTTTCTTTTCGATTCTGATACAACACGACTTCAAGAACGTCTCCTGTGTATTTCGCAGCAACCAAACTCGGTTCGATTTTCAAATACTCTCTCAAGTTTTCTGTAAATGCAAGCAATACAAGGATTGTATTAGAGTACATACTTTTTAATCGGTTATATCATTATGATATATTTAATCGATACAATTCCCCAGGTTTCGATACTTTTTTGAATTGTGTCGATTCTTTCGACCCTTTTCTGTTTCAAAATCCTTTTAACTTACTAATGTACCGATTCTTTCGTACATGTTCTTAAAAAAAGTATCGACGCCAATCAAAATATCTGGTAACGATTTACCGGTTACATTATATGTTTAAGTAATGTAACCGATTATGTCAAATTTGCTTGTATTTTACCGATTCTTTTGACATGTTCTTAAAAAAAGTATCGAAACCAAACAAAATATTCGGTAACGATTTACCGGTTACATTATATATTTAAGTAATGTAACCGGTTATGTCAAATTTGTTTGTATTTTACCGATTCTTTTGGCATGTTCTTCAAAAAAGTATCGGCACCAAACAAAATATCCGGTAACGATTTACCGGTTACGTTATATGTATTAATAATGTAACCGGTTATGTCTAATTTGCTTGTTTTTTACCGATTCTTTTGACATGTTCTTAAAAAAAGTATCGAAACCAAACAAACAATCCGGTAACGATTTACCAGTTACATTATATGTATTAATAATGTAACCGATTATGTCTAATTTTTTCTATTGTACCGATTCTTTTGCACACGTTCTTACAAATGTATCGAAACCAAACAAACAATACGATAACAATTAACCTGTTACATTGTTTTTATTAATAATGTAACCGATTTGGCCTTTTTCCCGTTAATGTCAATGTCAAATTAGCTTCTAAAGGATAGATTTTTTATTAGTACTATGGAAACAGAAACGATACTTTCGATCCCTTGGTATCGATAAAATTGTATAAAGTGTTACAAAAGTATCTGTTTTTCGATACTTTTTTAAATTCGTTACAAAAAAACTGTGCACAAAGTATCAATATTTTCGACATTTTTTTCAACCGCGGTTACATAGCTGTT
Source organism: Hibiscus tridactylites (assembly GCA_958450335.1). NCBI lineage: Eukaryota > Viridiplantae > Streptophyta > Magnoliopsida > Malvales > Malvaceae > Hibiscus > Hibiscus tridactylites. The sequence continues at coordinate 85,680,223 of OY288270.1, forward strand.
CAAAAAGTATCCATACTTTCTAAAAAGTATAGATACTTTCGAAATTATCAACATATTAGGCGCTACCGAATATATTGATATTCAGATCAATAAAATAGGTAATTTTACCGATTTTGTTATCATGTGATTTTCCAAGGCCCCATCAGCTCAAAATTATCAACAAATTAGGCGCTACCGAATATATTTATATTCGGATCAACAAAATAGGTAATTTTACCGATTTTGTTATCTTTAACCGGTCACGCCGTATATTAGCCGTATATTAACCGCTTTACCGCAGAACTACCCTTCATTGTTTGATTGGATGGAAAAAACTCTTTAATAAAGTCAAGCACCATAGAGTCATTGTATAACGCAATAGTGTTTCTTAATTTTTTTATTTTCTAACTTAAAATCCATGAAAGTTGTTGGTTCAATCAAATATACTTTAGATTTTACACAACTTATTATGTTATAACATAATTTTAATCTTATTTTGTTATTACAATGATCATATATTTTTTTTATTTTTTATTTTTAGTAATTTAATATTTATTTTAGAACATTTTAACATTTTTTGTTGTTTTTGCTTAAAGATTAAATAAGGCTTTAAACTTTATAAAAAAAATTAATTAAATCCTCAAATTTTAAATAAAATCAATTTAGCCCATCTTTCACGTCATGACTTTTTTAACGTGGACCGCCACGGTCAACGACGGATTTCGTCAGTCAAAGGAGCGGATTGGTTAATTTTTAAGGTTTGAGTGTGACATTGTGTGCGAAAAAACTTTAAGGGCTCAATTATTTTTTTTTCAAAAGTTTAGGGGCTTCTCGAGCCCTTAAGCCAAAAATCTATAAAATCTTTCAAAATTAAAAATATAAATTCTTAGCCGAGGCATACACAATTTGCATTAGTGGTGCTCGAACCCAAGTTCAAGGTATGATAAACATCACCTTTACCACCAGGACACAAGGGAATGAGCAGCCGAATTTTAGTTTGTTATAATAACAAGAAATTTTAAAATTAATTTTCTGTTTTAATTAACGGCGTGTTATTATAGAATACGAATGCTTCAGTTCAAATATTAAACCGATCAATATTAAGTTAAAATCATTATTCATTATAATATTATGATACTTTACAAATAATATTTTTTTATTTTTAAAACAATTCAGTTTATTAGTTTTATTCAAATTACTAAAATATTTTATTTTTGATGCAACTGCAACTGTAATCAAATTAAGTGTGCTTGCTTGGCTTGCTGGCCTAAAAGGAAAAAAAAGGTTAAGCTTGGTATTATAACAGTGTTGTATTCTATATGTGAACAGTGAAGCATTCCTTAATTTTATAATGTTTTTTATGTAATTCCATTGCACCAACTTATTAATAAAATAAGTCACACTTAATAGTTATAAATGCTCATTCACTTCACACACTTAATAGTTATATATGTTCATTTACTTCACACTTTATGTAGGTTAAAATTTCGGCATTTGTTTTAAAACTATTAGTATAATACTACTTAATAAACAAATAAATCTCATACTAGATTTTTTTAATTAATAATATCAAAAATAAAAAGTCATTTTAGAATATTTCAAGAAAATAAATCTATAGTCCCAAACTAACCTTCACAATATTCCAGTGATGTAATTTCTCCAATCCCAACCAACAAGACAATTAACAAAGCCTTTATCCCAACCAATGATCAATTGACTAAATAAACAATGAACTTCAGCTATTGCACCAATAAAATTAGATAATTTCAAAACAGCCTGCATATTTAAGATCTCTGAAACTGAGGATAAGCCATTGGATTGAATGACCAAAATCCCTGTGGAAATGAATGGAATACGAGCATATTGTCACGAGGTCATTACCCTTTTTTCTCAAAAGACAATATCTACAATAGGATCTTGGTAGCATGATTAATATTCAGAACCTGTATCCATGCAAATGCTTAGCCCATCTTCTAGCCATGTAAGGATCATGGTAATCCAAATTCTCAACACTGCTGCTCCTTCCCCCGACAAGGCTGATACCATTGTCTCTGTTGCTATCATTTGTTTCCCTCTTATCCTCTACACTCACCATAGTTTCGCCTGTTTTTATGCACTCGTCACTTCCTCCTTCGACGTAGCTATACCCTACGGAAACATGTACACACTCGCCCAAGTCCATCAAAACCCTTCTCTCTTCACCGCCTCGCAGATCCCCAAGCCTAATGATCCGTCCTTCCTCCCCGATTCTCAATTGAACTTCTCTAACTACACCCCCCAATAACTGTGTTAGAAACTCTTCAAATTCATGCATCACAAAGCCATTAGAGGTGCCAAAGCCGAATCCTACATGAAACCGATGTATTGGAATAGGAAATTGCAGGTTCTGTGCATGGTATGATCTCGTTGGACTGTCGGACAAATGCAAGATGCACGACTGTGGATTCTTATGTGCACGGTCTTCGAGTATCTTTATCCCTTTCTTGAGCCCTTCAACTGGATCAGCTTGACCCATGTAGAAAAGACGATCTATAACTTGCAAGGCTGTTCTCTTCCCATAGGATGTCATGCGTCGGAGAGGGAAGACACGAGCTGCAGCAGATGAGTATGTCACAATGGCCAAACGATCGATTGGTCGGAGAGAGAATACCACTACTGCCATGGATTGTTTTAAAAGCCTCAAGTGTGGCCCGTTGGGGCTCGCAATCAATACCATGTCCGTAGCTTGTGGATGTGCCAATTTTATGCTGAGATAAGCCGGTCTACTATTTGGGGAGGAGCACATGTAGGAAGGTGTTTGTCCACTTGGTGGTTGAAACTGTAAAGTTGACGAGGAAGAGCTGCTCAAGTGATGATGATGGTTTGAGATGTACCCAATTCCCTGCATTTGCAAAGATGAATGTGAACCGGGTTGATGACGATAGGGGCAGGGGTGAGTCAAAATTGTTGGTTGGAGGGGGATCAGAGCTAAATCAATACGGGGATGATTTTGTGTGTCATCAGGCTCAATAGGGTCGTCATCATCATAGCGTGCTGATCGAAGGAAGGAGCGTCTATGAACCCGGAAAGTGGCAATGGAATCATCCAGGATACGAAAAACAGGGTCATTTTGGTTGCAAGAGAGTGAGCATGCAGGTGGGTTTACATTGCGTGGCAATTGAGTCCAATGAGCACGGCAAATGGGGCAGGTGATGCTACCATGGCGGACATTGGAGGATATACAGGAAAAGTGGAATGCATGAGAACACTGGGCCGTAAATATAGCCTGCCCTGGGCTGCTGCCAGAACTGTAACTCAGAACATCCAAACATATTGCACATATGTTCTGCAGCAATGCACAAATAGTCGTATTAGGAAATCTATGATGAACGGTCAAGAAATAAAATGATTGAACATTACTATCATTCTCAAGAATCCATTTTACATATCAGTATGGCTAGAATATAAGTTTCTTTTTTACTAAAGTTAAAATTACTATATAATATCATAATGAAGGTATAAGTAAACCTCATGGTTCAAGTTTCAGCAAACATATTCTAATGTTTTGTGCGGTTTTACACATTTGTCGGAAGATACAGATATCTGAGACTGAAATCACAACCACTTAATGTCAAGGAACTTAAATGTTACTACGTTAATAGGGGATTATCATCACATGCAAATGTCCAGAGCATGAACCTATCAGAAAAAAGAAACTCAGGAGAACTGAAGGCAAAGTTGTAAGTTTGCACAGCTCAAACAACTTATTCGAAACAAGAGATCTATCATACATTCCCTCGTCAATGATAAGACGAGATGGCATCGGATCCATGAATGTATATTACTCTTTTTTTCTACTTTACAAAACAAATTCCTAACCTTTGAGCTGTAAACTCATAACTATTTCTTTTGGGGGAAAAAATAATTCCCAGCCTGGGGAGAGGAATGCCAAAGGATTGCAGACAGAAGGATTTGAAACCTAGACATGTGGGCTAGTTCATGGTTAACCGTTGTAGTATTTTGGTTAACCATAATGAGATGAACACATTATTTTTTGGACATTATCACCTAATTGTACTAAGAACAAAATCTACAGGTTAACTATTTTTTGGACATAACCAGTTCTTAAGTTGGCTACATGAAACAACTGAAAGCTAAGCACTGTCTTCCTAAACTCTCAACTTGTGTTTATTTTCCTAGCAGTATATGTAATTTCCCACATACAAGAATGAAAAAGAAAAGGAAAATTGGGTGTTTTTAGCTTATCCAAAAGCAAAAGAAAAAAAAGAACATAAAACAGAAGGAATTGCTGAAAGGGGTCACCTTAGATGTAACATCCTTATGGTTGGTGATGGGTTCTGCTTCAATTCCAGCTGATTCTGGTTCCAACTTTCTCTTTGGCTTCAATGGTGACACTGACATCTGCATATATATCCATCAACAAGAGAAAGATCAGAGTTGTGACCAAAAAAGTAGAAGCAATTGAAATTGGTGCAGCAAATGAGAAAACTGGGTGTTCTGGGAATCATTCAATGCTTGAACATTATGAACAAGCCACTACAATACCAGTAAATAAATGTTAACAAACTTACAATTCACTGCATCAGATGCAATTTTTTTCTTCTCAGAAATTACGATTAGCAATACAAAAGTGTAGAGACTGAAAAATTTTGTGCTAAAAAAAGGGTCTTTAAAAAAAATCAAACTTGACCCTCATAGTCTAAAACCATGGAAGTTAAAAGGAAGGTGAAGGGTCTTACAGCAGGATGAGGAGGAGAAGGAGGGGTGTTCCTGGAGAAGGAACCACATGCAGCAACCACCATTTTCTTGGCAACTTTTCTGAGCTTAGAAGATGTGGTTGATCCTACCCCCATTGCCCTCTTTCCTCTTCAAGCTTCAACTTTTCCTAATACTGAGAAAAAAAACACAGATAGAATGGGGGAAAGAGTAAAAGAAAAGAGAGAGAGAGAGAGAGCGGGGACAAAACTCTGTAAATTCTGCAAAGATGTCTACCACTCTCTAAGGTCTTAAACCAGCCCTTTGCTGTTGAATGGGGTGCTTGATGTCACCTCCACTTTGTTTTTTTTTTTCCCTTCTAATTTCAATGTATTTGTATACCCATATATCATTATATAATTGTATGATACACACAGTACACGCCATCGTTTCCATTCTTTATGTAAAAGATTACGACTCTTTAACAAAATTAAAAAAAAAATCATAATTCATATCCATACTATTTTGTTTGTTTATTTTAAAAAATTAATAAAAGGTGAATTTGGGTGTGGTTGGTTTAAAGTGTGGCTAAAAATAGTAAATTTTAAAAAAATTTAAAACTTAAAATATTATATTTTTTTTGATAATATTTTAGATTATTTTTTCATGTTTTTTTAACAAGTTTGGAAGCTTAAAATATAAATTTCGAAACTTGAATTTTTATAATATTTTAGGTTTGTGTATTTTTGTGAAGTTTCAAAATTTATTATAAAAACCAACTAAAATGTTATATAAAGAAACTAACATTTTAAGTTGTTTAAACTAGTTTCGAAATTTATGTTAAACAAGTAGAGGAAGAGCGCATAGGAAGAAAACAAAAGGGTGCTTCTTGGGAGGGACCACTTGAACAATATAATAATGATGATGATTGATGATGATGCACTTTTTCTTTTGTTTTTGTTCAAATTACACTTTTATGTTATTGGGGAGTGGGCCTTCCCCTTTTCTTATTTTCACCCTCAAATTCTAACGTAAACATGGGGGATTCAATGCTCATTTGCTTGGTAATATGCCTTCAATTTCTTTGACCGGTAGAACTATGGATTTACTTTTTTATTTACTTTAAGAATAATAATTCTAAAAATAAATAGCATTGGAGTTATAGTCTTATAGAAATTAGAATGGGTCCCTATAGGATGGTCATAAGGCCATTTGATTTAGATTTTACAGGTTTTGATCTGATTCAATTTTATAGAGTTAGAATTTAAAAAAAATTAGGTTCAAGGAAAATTTCGGGTTGAGTTTTTTAGTATGGTGTTGGGTTGGGTCGAGTTTGGGTGTAAGGAGAAAAATATCCGACCTGAAATAATAGTTTAAATTTATTTTTAATATTTAGGTATAATTGCTAAAATATTTCTTCTTTTATATTTTTTCCAGTTATTTCCTTTTTTTTGTCTAATAAAGTAGAATAGTTACTAGAATGCTCCCTCTATTTATATTTTTTAATTAACTCTCTATTTTATTGAATAAAAATTCAAAAAATTATTTATGTCGGGTAGTATTTAGAATCGAGTTTTTACTCTAAAATTCGGATCAATTCGGATGGGATGCAGCATTTTCAAGTCGAGTATGGATCAATCAAAAAGTCGAACCAACCCGACCCATGTCTATCCCAAACCATACATATCTGTAATATGACGGGTGAACGAAATATTACCTGTAAAAATATTTTACAACAAATAATTTAAGAAATTAGTAGAGCTGAAGCTGTAAAAAATTGTATATAAATAGTGTGGAAACATATTATATAAATAAAACTTTAGTCTTTTATAATTGAGCTCCCAATTAGGGTTTTTATTAACTAAAATACTATCCCATTCACTCTATATATGAAAAAATATTTTATTTTGTAAATTCTAATTAAACTAAAATTTATTTTTTAAATAAATCAATCGTTTTTTACTATAGAATTTAATTCATAATAAAAAATCAATACACTCAAACCTAAGCATTTGTGAAGAATTATATTATTTAAGAGACTATCATCAGTAATAACAACCAGAATAATGTAAAAATACCTTCGCAGTGAAAGCAATTTGAAAGAAATATGGCTATCTTAAGTTCCTAACAAGGTAACGAACTGCTCTCGTTATTTATGTTATCAATTTGTTATGATTTGGTGACCGAGCTGCTCTCGTTTCTTTGATAACATGAAACGTTAATTAAAATAGTTAATTTCCAACTTAATCATTAAATTTTAGATAAAATATTAATTTAGCAATTGTCTTTTGTTTCATTCACCTTTTTGATAATTTCATTAATCGTCAACATTGCTGGTTTGGTCAAACCACATTGAAAGTTTAGTCACTTAATTGATATATTTTAAAAATATTTGACGGTCAAAATAGAATTGAGCTTGGATAGTTCACTCTAAAAAAATGTAACGCTAGTGACCAAATTTGCAAAAAAGAAAAGCTCATATCCAAAATAAAAAAAATTAAGAGTTTGATGAACAATGATACAGTTTAACCCCGTTTTTTATATGTTTATTCGTACGCTTTCCATTTCTTTAGTTTCTATATTTGAAAAAAAATCATATATTTTTTTAAAATTATTAGAATTTTTATTGTATTTTTACAACTTTAAGCGCTTTTAAATTTTATTATTTTTATGGGCTTAAGAGGCAAATAACTGTCTAAATTATATTCTTTTTCTCATATAGGTGTTTAAATTTTATTTTTGAGTTAAATAGGTGCCTAACATTTTCAACGTTACTTAAATTGGTGTTCGGCCGTTACTGTCCGTTAATTTTTACCGTTAACTTCCATTATCGGACACGTGTTAGTTTTTTAAATTTTTGAAATTATATTTAAAAATAAATAAATATTAATAAAACAAATTAACCCCAAATTTCACAAAATAGTCCCAAAATTTGAAATCTCTAACACCTAAAAACCCAAAATTCTGATTTGACCTGATTTCACCAGATTGTCATGCCGCCGCCCATCGCATTCGTCGTCGGACCATCATGACCATTTACCCCATCACATCGTCGTCGAAAATTGACCGACGTCGTGCGAAACGCCGAAATCGTTGAATGGTTCATTTGAATGATTCGCGATGAACGATGTGTGAGTCGTTCGGCGAGGGAATGACGCTCTATTCTATCTTCGGAAACACGACAACGCCAATGAGATTTGCCAGATTTTGAGGTTTAAGGATTTAGGGACTACTTTGAGATTATTTTAAAATTTTTGATTTATTTTTTAAAATATAAAATTCAAAAAATGTTTAATACTGTCATTGTGCCACATGTCATGCTTTTATTGACTAACGAAATTTTTTAACAGTCATTAACGGCAAAACACCTAAATAGAAACTTTGAAAACGTTAGGCACTTATTTGACCCGAAAAATATTTTGAGCACCTGTCTAAAAAAAATATAATTTAGACACTTATTTGCCACTTAAATTTTTTTACATCATAAAATTATTTGAATAATTATTATATTTGAGTTGCCAGTAAAATTTTACAAAAAAAAACAACAACTAATCTTAGCATTGATAAAAATACACAAATAGATAAGATTAGTGTCACGTGATCACTATTATTACGGACACTGTCACGATTGTTTATCTTACTATCCAACTTATAGGAATGTAGGACTGTAATCTTCTTCAAAAAGAAATATGCAATATCACCGTTTTATAGTCTATACTCTATAACATTTGTTTCGATGTGGATTTAATGTTTACATTTTTCTACGACGTGGCACTAGCTTAACAAATTTGTTACTTTTTCGTTATTTTTGTTTAAACTATCAAAAATTTAAAAGTAAAAAAAAAATCTAAAAACCATAAAATTGAGGGTTAAAATCATTATGAAAAAATACGTTAAAATTAGATGCATCGATCGACTTGAAAAATGAACTGACAAAAGCCGAAGGCCCTAAGTCCAAGGCCATGCTTTTTTTTCCTTTTCACGACATCTTGACTATCCAAGGAAATTACCAAGCTTACCGCCGATTCAAATCAAAACATAAGAAAATTATGACGTTAAGTAAATATTTAAACACCCTTATAAAAAAAGTAAATATATAAACAATATATTATAATTATGTGAAGTTAATTTTAAACTTGATTTATTTTTATTAATTGAATAATAAGAATATGGAAGATTGATTTTTTTTATCATCTTTGTTACATCAATATTTTTATATCTAGTTGGATAGAGAGAAATTTTTAAATTTGATTGTTGGATTATTACAAAAGTTAAAAAGATATTCAACGAATGAATTTTTTAACATATTTGAGTTTATATGTTTTAATTTTTTACTTTTTATAAGAATATTTTCTTTTATGGATATGATGCGTTTTCTTTATTGTATCTTTTTCCATAATTATTAAAAGATTGTTAGCGCATGCAAGCGGTGAAAAAAAATAAGCGTATTAGTTTTAGAATTTGTGGTTAGAATTTATAGTTTAGGGTTTAGATTTTAGAGTATCATGGTTATGTATTTAGGTTTAAATCTATAAGCTTTAAACTCTGATTCAAAACTCTAAATTCTAACCACATTTCGTCAATTCCAAACCATTAAATCTAAACCCATAATCTATGATCCTTAAACTCTAACCATAATCTCTAAACTAAGGCGCTTGTGATTTTTTTTTGTTTCTACCAACTATGTATGGAATAATTACCCATTAATAAAAGACTTGATATAAAAATAAATGGTTAAACTATACATCCTTTTAACTTTAGGTATCTAAAGTTTTGTTGGTAAAAATGGTTACCTAATGTTTTATTTTATTAATTTTAGGTGTTTGACCGTTAGTAGTCGTTTAAAAAAGTTCTTTAACCAATCAAAACATGACATGCGACATGTTTTATTTTTATTATTTTTTAAAAAACTCAAATTTTTCAAAAAATCTTGAAATCTTCAAAAAATTCTTAAAATAGTCTCCAAATCCATAAATCCTCAAAGCCCTAAATCTTAAATCCTGATTCTAGCTGTTATTGTCGCCAATTGTCGATAGTGTGTCCACTACTTCTACTGTTGGACCCCCACAACCAATTATCCCACCCTTCCATCATCGGAAGTCAATGGACAACGTGGTTATCGTCAAAGGAATGTCGAACTCATGACATGATAAAAAGAAACGATGAGCGACGAACGACAGCCAACCGAAAGACGAACGACATGTGAATCTTGCGGCGAGAGGAAGAAGTTTCATTTTGTGTTGACAACTTAATGAACTGTGACGATAATGACCAAATTTGGGGATTTAAGGATTTTGGTTTGTTTATGAATTTTGAGAAATTTAGAGTTTTTAAAATTAAGTTAAAAGAAATAAAAAATAAAATCAAAGTCGCATGTTATGTGTTGATTGAATAGTAAAAATTTTTAAACAATCATTAACGGTCACACATCTAAAATTAATTTAAGTATATATTTTACCAAAAAAATTAAAAAACTGAAAAGGTATAGTTTAAGCCTTTATTTTTATATTAAACCTTGACAAAATATAATTTATTGTTGAAGAAATAATAACAAAAAAGTCAAATTCAAAATCTAACCGAGTCGATTCAATTTGGGAAATATATGTATGCGAAATGAAAGTAAAGGTAGGGACCAAAGTAATAAAAAAGAGAAGTAAAGAAAGTGAAAGTGAAAGCCAAAGAGTCGTTAGGCGTTAGATTTGAATTTGAAGTGACCATAACAATATATGGATCTGACTGTCACGGTTTTCCATGACTCATGATGCCTTGGCTTCTAGCCTTTTGGCCATTTTTGATTTTCCTCACAAAACCTTTTATTTTAGAGTTAGTCCTAGAAAAACAATCTTAAACAATAAAATTATCATGGTTTGAAAAATTAAAATAAAATTTTTAGGATAAATTATGTTAGGTACCACCCAACTATAGGAGATGACCTATTTTTGCCACTAACTTTTGAATTTGTTTAATTATACCATCAAACTTTGATTTAAGTCTCAATCATATCACTTTGCCGTTAAAACATGGATGGTGTGATGACATGTATATCATTCCCCATTAAATCGATGATTCATCCTATTAAATATTATTTTTTCACATAATTATTTTTAAAAGTAAAATAAAATTTATTTCAAATGTAAAATGACGTAGTTTTAATAAAACACTATTTTTAATCCCTAAAATCCCAATTTAAATTCCTTTCGTACCTAATTCATTTTCTTTCTCTACCGTCTTCACTCTTTTTACTTCTATAACTCTCAAAATCATCAACATCATTCCCCATATTTTCCAAAAAAAACATTCAATTTTTCAACGAAAATTATGCTCATTTTAAAAAAATAAAAACATCCATTGTTAATGACTTAATTGTTTCAATTTAGATCCTTGGTGAGTTAAGCCATCAATTGCAATGAACATTACTGGTGCCGAGAAATACCTTGCCAAGAAGAGGGTTGCATCATCACCAGCCTTATCTAAACCCGCTTCTGGGTGAACGACATGTAATTTGATATGCTCTATTTTGACAAAATATAATCAATCGACATTCAACAATTTTTATGCAATGAAAAGAATCATTTTTGTGGGCATACGAATAAATATGGTCCACCGAACAATAAAATGTGAAAAATTTCAATGGGCAGAAAAATAAAAGTGCCTCTCTTACATTGGTCGTCGTTTAAATGGTAGAAAGAGTTTGAGAGTTACAAAAACAAAAAAGTAAAGGTGATATGGAAATAAAATGAATTAGGGACGATAAAAATTTAAATTAGGAGTTTTAAGGATTAAAATGAGTGTTTTATTAAAATTACATAGCTTTGCATTTGAAATAAATTTTATTTTATTTTTAAAAATAATTATGTGAAAAAAATAATATTTAATAGGACAGGTCAGCGGCTTAACGGAAAATGATGTAAATGTCATCACACCGTCCATGTTTTAACGAAAGAGTAATATGATTGAGACTGAAATTGAAGTTTAGTCGTATAATTGGACCAATTCAAAGGTTGGTAATAAAAATAAGTCGCTTCCTATAATTAGATGGTATATGACATAGTTTACCCAAACTTTTAATATAAGGTTAATTTTTTATGTATAACATCAATAGAAATGAGTTGTTGATTTTTTATTATAGAAAAGTTAGTTTTATTAAAAAATATTTAAATTACGATAAGAATTTATAATCATAAACGTAAACTAAACATATCAAATTTGAACAAAATATATATATATATATATATATATATATATATATATATATATATATATATATATATATATATAAACGAATCATAAACGGGGATCAAACTACTAAATAACCACTGACAATTGCAAATTAGAGCCGGGCATCGTGAGAAAACCAGCCATGAACGCAAAAATCATGTATCCAATTTCAATTCGAGGGCCCAAACAGAGAAGATAATAAGCGACATCTTGACCAGTCGAGACGATGTCAAATCCAATCCTGAAAAAAAATAAAAAAATATCAAATGACCGTCAATCAAAATAAAAAAAAATATGCTAAAAATTTTAAAAAAACGTACTACAAAAGCAGATGTATTCTTAATAAAAACTAGATAAAAGACATAGATTAATATAACAGAAACTAATAAAAGAAAAAAAGAGATTATTAGCGAACGACAATCAACACCATAACTGGTATCGACAACAACAGCTAAACAAGATAAAAAATAAAGTTGCTACTGTAGAGATTTTTTTTAAAGAAAACCCCTAACGGCAGTACCTAGTCACTTAATATTTTTAACTTATAAAAGAAATATTTTGCAAAACAAGTTTAAATGATTTATCTTTATAACCATTTAAATTAAATACAAAAACCCTGAATTGATTTAACTAATTAAACAAATATGCATGCACCAGAGCCTATGTTAAACTCTGAGGCTAATCTTATGACTAATATGAGCTGATGGAACTGGGAAGATTTGCGTTTAATTAGTTGTTAATACAAGGGAAGGAAGTGGGACACAGACAATGAGGGTATAGATTTATTAGGTCCACCACCAGGCACCAACACCCATCATGCCTAACAATTAACAAAACAAAACCCCTATATTTTGCTTCTTTTTAATTCCAAAAAAAAAACAAAGTGTTAGCCCGTGAATGCCTTTGGTCCCATCAAGTTTGGCACTACCTCTTGTATTTTTATTCTATGCATTAAGGTTCATTAACCATACAGTTTTTGTCCAAATCATGCATTCACATCCATTTACTTTTCAAATGAATCGGCAAGCAAAAGGTCATTAGACATCAGATTATTAATAATACTAAAACTTGATTAGTAATTACTCTAGTAAAATAGATCAGTCCCACCATGGTGTCCCTAGTTGAGCCGATGAAAGCTGCTGGGACTGGGACAAGGCCTTGTTGTTGCATATTTGGAGGCTGTCCAGGTCCAAAGACCACCTGCATTTGGTTCAGCAGTTAGAGTCGTAACACAGAATGCGTTGTTGGACGTCTGGTTGATAAGCACCGTGCCGTTGAGGACCCCCATCGTGGGACATGATCAGTAGCCAGAGACCAGAGTTGATTGGGACTGGGTGGTTGATATCTTGCCATTGCCATGTATGTCTCTTTTGATTCAAATAACCATTATTTGGTCTGTAAATTGCAAGTTGAACACTTATCTATTGGGTTAATTAGGCTCAAACTTCAAACTCACTTCACAGGGAATGGCCAATTCTCAGTCCACTTATATATTGGCTTAATTCAACCGCAGTTGTTGCCCTTAAAAATTAAAATGATTGTTTCAAAACAGCTTTAAACATTCAGTTGGTATATAAATTTATCATTGGCTAAGGTTTTCATGTGCTTCTGATTGTGTGACCGAATAATAGTAAAAATAATTCGTATAATTACTAAAACAATAGCAACTAACCTAGTATTTAATACGTTAATGCACAAATTATACCAAATCGAATCCGAATCCAACCATCTAAGCCATGAAAAATGGTTCAATGTATTTCAATCCAAATACAAACTTTTTTATTCTATTCAAATGATAATAAATAGAAAACACTAAGCTTATATAATTTATTGGTTTTTACAGCTGAAAAGAACCTTGTCTCCTAAGCAATTACAAATGGTGCAATTTATATTTATATGAAAAAGTGTAGATAAAAACACAATAGCAAAAGATTATTATTCAACTATATATTTGTCCCTCAAAGTAAATTCTTCATCTACTACTTCTCCTTTGGAATACCTTGCTGCCTGAATTGGCTTCCCCTCTCCTTTCTTTGCCTTTCTCAGACTCTCCTCTCACAATCTTAGCCTCCAATCTCTTTTGCATGTCTCTTTCACTTGTTTCAGCTACCCTGCTCTTTATCCCCTCATGTTGCACTTTATTGTTACACTCTTCGGCTTCGGCTTCGGGTGGTGCCTGTCTCCCTTTGGTGCTTAACTCCGGTTTATGAGTCGTGGCCCTGGAACCACTCTCTTGTTCGAAAAACAATACCTGGACCACCGTTCTCAACGGTAGCCTCTCGTTCTTTACCGCATGTGCACGTACCTCTGGGGATAGTTTCTGGCAGTCTAGCATTCTGCATAGCCTCTTCTTTTCTGCTTTACTTACATCAGGGTGCTCCTGCTTAAATCAAATGTATTAATATGTATATCGGTATCCATAACATGAATAAATGAACAACTGGGAGGTGATTAGTGAATTGGTGTCACCTTGAGAAAAATGTTAATGGCCTTATAAAGGCCATCATGATCTTCCCTGGCAACATCCGGCAATGCTTCAGCTAGAGAAACTAGTTTGGATATCGGCATGTTGACATCCCTTGCAACAAGTTGAAGATACGAATCGATAAGCTTCCCGGTCTTTCTAATTGATCTAAGCAAGTGGCCATTTTCTGCAGGTGCAGGGGACTGTCTTCTCCATAATACCAAATAACTTTCTAATACCGCTGCAACCAAGTCAATATCATAATAGTGCTGATCAGTAGGCAACTGTGAAGGAAATAGTATATCATTTAGTGTTGCCTCTTCGAATTGCAGACCAGCTTTCCTCATTAGTTCAGTCTTTGTCACCGGGGACGCTCCTAGATAATTTGCAATGCTAAGGAGCTTTAACAAGAAGCCTATTGAAACCGAGCTTCGATCAGCAGGAATCATGCTCACAATGGATTCAAGAATTCGCCTACTTTTTTCCTTGGATTCTTCAGTCTGAGACCCTGAACTATGGGGAGGTCTAGACTTTGTAGTGTCCGGTAGCCAGCGACAGGCATACACATGCAAAGCTTCACCAATGAGCTGTGGTGGTGGGATATGTGTTGATCTTACAGCAGTGATTATGCATCGAAAGAGGTCTATGTCAAGATCCGATATGTCTTCCGTCCACCAATCTTTCGGGACAGACTGGTGTTGTTTTTTATTGTACCCTGGTCTAGTATAAGTGTAGGACCATGAAACCTGCAGGGAGTCACCTCAGTTAGCCTAAATTATGTTTTCTGCAGAAAATATACAAGCAGTACAATAGATGTAAAAAACCTTAGCTGTGGGTGTGAGGATTTTCTCTACAATAGAATCAATGCACCTTCTAATGATTCCAAGGTTCTCTGACCACTCCGGTAACTTAATCGTAGTCTGAAGTGTAACGATCGGGTCCTTCCAGCCTTCGAGAATGCATGAATTGAAGAAAGCTTCTAGTTTTGGAACAAAATTTCCCTTCTCAATGGATTCAGTCATTCTAAGGAACTTAGCAGCACAAAATGCAGGCACAAAGTTATGGGCGCTGAGATTGATTGTTATCCCATAGCAAAACTTAGCACAGAGTTCGAAAGCATCTTCACCCCCTGGAACATCGTGAAGGTCTATAGTAACAATGTCGGAATCATCAGAATCGGAGCAGAGCCGTTGTAGGAGGCCACACTTTGGAACAAGCGGAACCTGCAACCAAGAATAGCACCGTTAATTAAGAGGCTAAGTTATCTACCAACCCCTAAACCTCTAGTTTTCTTCTCCAAAATGCTGAATCTACAAGCCTAAACATGGTGCATATGCCGGAAACCAATCGAATAAGGCAAGAATACATGATATATATTATGAACTCAATAAATTATACCTTATGTAGAAGAAAACAAACGTTGTTAATCCTTATTGTAAGATCACTTGGTATGTCTGAAATCACAGTCCTGGTAGCCTCTTCTGTGTAGAAGGTGTCTGGCTTTCTCCCAATTTTCATAAACTTCATTTTTCTTTCCTTGTGATCAAATTTTCCCTTTGCAACACTTTAACATTTGATTGAAAGACAGTTCCTTGAAAGATTTGAAGATCTGCTACATAAAACACATAAAATGAAGTAGCTCAAAATCATATGCTTCCATTACACAAACAACAGAACAAAACCCACAGTCGGCAACACGTGCATATGCATACTCTGACAAGCACAGTTGAAGCCAACCAAGGCAAGGGAGCCACTCAATTGAACTAGACATAACCCTTTGTTTCTTTTCAGCATATTGGACTTTTGTATTTGGCTGAAATATACTGAAAGTGACATGAAAGAAACTGAAGCATCCCCCAGAAACTTCAAATATAATGAATAAATTTGAGCTATATGCAGTTCAAAAACATGGCAAAAAGAGGAAGATGTTAGAAAGAAGAAGCTCAAGGTGTATGAAAGACTGATATAATACTGGATCTAAGTAACTAGAGAGCTTTCAGTAATGAGTATGTAAAAGTGTTGCAGACAAATGCAAATGTATTGCTATTGCTTACCTTAACTTTTTATTCAACACAAAAGGGTCCCATCATCTTCACCATTCCTGTTTACAACCCTACAAAGCCCTTTAGCCTGTAATAATATGTCTTTACCTGAAAAACCAAAAGAGATAAAAATTCACCTAATTTTCTTGGCTGTCATGCACTGCAAGATATTGAGGATTTGATGGCGTGGAAACCAGAAGAGTCTTGAAGGAAACAATCCCAACCTTTTCAAACTTAACTTTAAAACCTCTCCACAATGACATTTGTATCAAATACCTTCCATTTTACAATCCTTGGCAGTTTCATTCAAGAGTCAAGATTTTGAACTTGTTTTGCTAATTCCCCGACACATGTTAGTACAAGAAACTGAAAAGCCCGGGAATCTGGTTCCCACCCAGTGAAGTTAATACTCAAGCCAACAGCCATGTGGTCTACTTATAGTCCGGACTTGAAGTTTAGTTCGATTGATTTATACTATCATTTTTGGACTCAGGGAGGGAATTAGGAGTCAACATTGAGAGGGATCAAATTGTTAAACTTAAGAAAACAGAAACCTATTAAATATTTAAATTCAAAATTTGGAGGACAATGATTAATTTGACTAATATTTAAACTAGGAGGGACCTTGAGCGCCATTATACCAAAAATTTCGAGACCGTCCCTGTCTATACTTGAGAGTTCAAATCGCATTGTATCATAAAATAAGTGCAGTCAGTGAAATCACACAAATTCAGTAGATGCACCATCTTGAATTTGATGTAATAGAGCTATTTCCAGCCCCAGGTAGTATATAATTTAAGAAAGTGAAAGCCTATTGTTTTATTTCCTATATCACTCATAACTGATACAAGACAAGACCAGAGCATGGAGCTGCAGATATATCAAAACATCATGATTCCAATACCAACAAAAAATACATCATGTTTTAGCATACTGACATGTGATTCTGTTGTTCTTGGACTTAATCAGTTTAGAATATTACGAGCTGTCTTAATGATGGAAATTAATTTCTGTTTTGCTAATTAATGAAGAAAGACGTATGAGTTATGCTCTCTTTATACTTTGAAAACGAGAGGCTGAGGCTGAGGTTTGCTTTCGTAGTTGTCATTGAGTGCCCAAAATGAATATCCCTACAACTTGGTTGACCGACACTTGATCCAACATCATCGTCCTTTTTTTAAGTATGTCGATATGGAATATATATCCATATTCGACAAGCATTCAAGTAGAAGGAGAAAATAGAGGAGGTGGTGTTGTTACCATGGTATTAAAATGCGGCCGCGACGCGACGTTGCGGCCGCATCGTAACATTTTTCAAGGTCACCGCGACGCAATATTGGCGCAACGCAATGCAAATACCGCATCACGATTTTTACGAAAAAAATCCGTTACGTAACGCCGCAACACCGCATATATTGCGCCGCAATGCCGCAACACCGCAATAAGCTCCCAAATAATTTAAAATATAATACTATATAAATAAAATACTCAAATCTTTTTAAATTTAACAATCAACTACACTGATATGGTAACATCGATTGTTAGATAAATTATCTTATCGATTGTTAGATAAAGTTTTCGAGTAAAATATTACACTATTCAATGTGTATGTGCTTTTTTAGAATGATATTATTCATATGTTATTCATTAGAATATTATTGTTTTTATCTATTATTTAGTCTTATAATGTGTGTATAGTCTATATTTTTTAGTAACTTTTTATCTATAAATTATAATTTTATTTTTATAAAATAAAAAAATACATAAAATAATGTATTGATATTACAATATTAAAATATGATTTTAAAATTTATATATTTATAATATTTTAGAGGAGTTGTGATTTTTTTGAAACTAATCACGACCGCATTGGCCGTTACGCGTTATGTAACGTCCGCAGCGTCCGCATCCGCGACACCGCGACCGCAACCGCGACAGAGGCCGCAACCGCAATTTAATACTATGGTTGTTACTTGTTAGCCTAATAGGAAAATGAGACCCACACCTGTTTCTGAATTCCTGCTTTACCATATCAACACTAAGATTCCATTACTGATATATGCTTTGTTCATGGGCTCAAATGGCTCCCAAAGTTTCTGATGATGCCACTTAGTGCGGTTCTTAGCCTATAAATATCTGCACTCTTTTTTAAAACTCATAAAGATGTGCTCAATATAACCCCAGAAATTATATATAAAAAAGAAAAGAAAGGTTTTTACTTTGTACCCTTTCCTCCTCCTCCTCCTCCTTTTTTTCTCATTCAGAATATTTCAAATATAATGGGGGGTTTGAGTGGGAAACTAATAATAACAAGCTTATATATAAGGACCGAATTAAGTACTTAACTACAGAATCAATTAAAAGAAATAAATGGAAAGACATACCCTTAATAATGTGCTTGTTGAGCTGAGCTAGCTGTTATCAACTTAGAAGCCAAAAGCTGCAATTATACTAATAATATTAACTCCATGCAGAGCAGAAGGATAAAGAATCAATACTTTCTAACTCTCTCTATATATATCAACTTAGAAGCCAAAAGCTGCATATTATAACTTGTAATGTAATGGGGATGCTGAAATGGAGAAAGAGAGAGAGAGAGAGAGGAAGGGTGTAATAACTAATAAGCTTATGAGTTTGAGTTAAGATTCAACTAAAGGGGAAATGGAAAATGGAAAATGGGTGTCTCACCAAGAAGACAGGGAAAAAGAGGAATAGGAATAGGAGGAGAAAGTGGGTTGATGGGATTAGTCAACATAGTAATGTATCACCAAAGCCAACCATCATTGCTTTCTTTGAATCCATTCTCAAAAGAAATTAAGGTGTTTGTTAGGACTAGGAGACTCGGATTTAAGTCAATAACAGATGTTATATAAAAAGAATAAGCAAAACGATTAACCCTAGATTAAGTGCTCAAATTATATATTTTTTTATATAAATACTTAAATTATATTTGGGTTAAATAGTTGCCTAAGGTTTCATTATCTATTTAAGGTTTTTTCGTGACATATATTAATATTTTCCCGTTATCCAATGAAATTTGAATACATAGCATGTATTATCATTTTTTGAAATTAAAATCTGAAAAATAAAAAATTAAAATAATAAAATATAGGCAGAAGGTCAAAAATAGCCCACAACATTTTACATTTTTGCCAATTCTAGCCTTATTCTTTTTTTTTGTGCAAACAGCCACCTAATGTTTTATTTTTCGTTCAAATTTTACCCTTATTGGATGAAAACCGTTTGTCAACTAACGGTCAACACCTGAGACTGACGTGGCATGTCTGCAGGGCATGAGGAGATGACATGACACTGCCACGTGACATTTTTGTTGACATGGTGATTGGTTAAAAATATTTTCTTTAAAAAATAATTAATTAATTTTTTAATTTTTGAAAATGTCATGTCAGCAAAAATGCCACATGGTAGTGTCATGTCATCTCCTCATGCCCTTGCAGGCTGCAGACATGTCACGTCAGTCTCAGGTGTTGATCGTTAGTTGACAAACGGTTTTCATCCAATAAGGGTGAAATTTGAACAAAAAAATTAAAACGTTAGATAGGGCTAAAATGACCAAACGGTAAAATGTTGGGGGCTATTTTTGATCTTTTGCCTAAAATATAATAATTAACCCAACGATCTTTAATTTCTTTTAAAAAACTCAACCCTAACCCTAAATCTCTAAATTCCTCCATCCGACCACCGATTCAACCACAACCGGCCACCCTTGTCTTCATCAGACCGTTTCTACCGAAAACCCCATCATCTCGTCGTCAAAAATCGACAAATAAACCGTCGATTTTCACTGTCGAAAAACACCCAACTATAAAAAAAGAGGTCGATTGGGTTCTGATCAACAACTAGAGGATGTAGAATGTTGAACGATGAGGTACCCAACACTTGGGCAGTGAACGGTGAACTATCGACGTGTGGAGATGTCGAACGGTGAGAGAGATGTGATTTGGGGTTTATTCGGAAAAAAAATTAAAACTTAAGAATTTAAATGAAATTCTGATTTCTAAAAAAATAAAAAAAATAAAAAAATATATCACGTGTCATTTTTTAAAAATGACAACAAAATTTTTAACGATCGTTTACGAAATTTTTTTAAATAAATTATTGAATAAAACGTTAAACAACTATTCAGCCCAAAATATAGTTTAAGTACATATCTTTATATATATATATATATATATATATATATATATATATATATATATAAATTTAGCACTTGTTTAACCGGTAAGCCTAACCAAAAACTCGGAAATGGGAAAATGATACGGTGTGCGTAGCTCATGATGCTACCCCCCACTACGTAGCTATATTCTCCTTCCCTTGTCCCTTGGCTGATTTGCATGTCGGCCACGTATCGCCATCATGCACCGTTGATCCCAAACCTCCAGAAATCAGTGTGATGGGATCCCTCTGCCCTTGCCTGTTGGTTGTTTTGCAGGCAAAATACAGACAACCATTTCATTCTTTTCCACACTCACTCCCTTGTTTATATTTTCTTTTCCACGTTTATAAAATTTTCCTATTTGCGTCCACTACGGTATTATTAAGTCCACGACCTTTCTCTTTGTTTATTTTGCCCCCTAATAAATATAGATATAAACTTTATAAACTATAAATTATAAATATATCTGTGCGTGTGCTTGCTGCTGCGCACCTACACGTGTCTTGCATGAGGTTTTTTCACATATGCTTTTGAATTATAAGATTATGATAGGTTAAGACTTAGGACTATACAATTACGTCATATTCAAATAAGAAAATAATTTAAAAAAAATGACAAAACAATTATCATTTAGGTTAGGACTTAGGACTATACAAGTACACGTGTGATTTTATTTATTTATTTATTGCTTTTATTTTTTTATTTTCCGTAAACTGTTTTGGCATGTTCTTTATCTGTCATTATAATATGTTTTTTGTTTGTCTTTATGGCACGTTGATATTAATGACGTTTACGGTGCATGTTACAATTAAATCTTGTCGCACAACATTGCGTGGGTTGGTTGTTCGTGGAGTTAACCAAGACGTTTTCTCTCTTTTTGTTAGTTAGATTAATTCAATGATCTGCGCTCTTCCAGTGAGCACTCCAAAGTTTGCCTATGGAGTTATATTTGAAGAACACTGAAGAAGATTTGAGTTTGCTATTCACGTTTGCATACTCTTTATTTTTTTTACGTTTATTTTTGTATTTGAGGGTATATATATTTCTGTATTTTTTCTTATTATTTTAATAAAACCTGGTGTTTGATTAAAGAAACAACAAAACAATTTGAATAATAAAAACGGTTTAATATCTCTTTTGGACCTTTTACTATAGTAAAATTGTCACTTTAACTTTTTTATTATTTTTTTCGATCACCTTAACTGCTCTAATTTCGTTCTATTAGCTTTAATTTTCATACTTATTTGTTAAACAATTTTATGAAACTTTTATCTAAGATTTTATTAAACATTATTGAAGTATTTAAAACCTCAAAAATATATGTTTTAAGTTGTTTTCATATGTATCAAATGTTTTTAAGATAGCCAAAATATTTTCAAAGCCATATTATTAAATATATAGTTTTAAACATTTTCTTAGGCAAAAAAAGTTTTAATCATTTTTAAATGGAGCAATACTCGAAACATGTTCTCGGGGACGAAGCCAGAAAATCTAGTTAAGATGTCATAATTTAAATTTTTATGAAACAAAATTTTTAAGTAGGCGAGAATAAACAATGAGTGTCAATTTTTTTTAAGGATATCAATGTTCATTAGTTTTATTTAAAATATTATTTTATATTAAATTTATAAAAATAAAATTTTGGTTGTCATGTGACAGCCATGTCCATAAAGTGGCTCAGCCCATGCATGTTCTCAAAGATATTTTATCTCAGCTCTTTTTTTTTACTATTTTAAGATAAAGATTAAAAATTATTTATAAATTAAAAGTTCTCTAAAGTATTAAGATTTACATTTTAAATTGATACAAATTATATTTAGTTAAGGATTAATTCATATAAAAATTTAGGGGGTAAAAAAATTTAAGTTAAGATCTAAATTACGGTTCAAAAAGAGTCCAAGATCAAATTATAAATCAAGTACCAAAAATACATAAACTCTTTTATAAATGATAAAAAAATAAATAAAATGAGTTATGGTGGATATAGAAGAGGCGGGTCCGCCACACTGCCCGCCACATCCTTTTCAATCCCATGGTTGAAATAGACGGGTTAACTTAATCAAAATGGTCCAGTGTTTAACAAATTAATAATTAAACCCATTGCTTTTTGGTTTCTAAAAGCTTCATTCCAATACCAACTTAATCGCTAAACACCAATAATTTCGTTTAGGTGGTCAACAATACACTTTTTATTTGTTGTCATGCCTTTTTCATGATTCAGAAGTTGTGGTTTTAAAAAAAATTATTTTAAATTGCAGTTTTAAAAAGACTTACTCGTAAAATTTGAAACTTTTAAGTGCACTCTTTAGTCTAAAAGGATTACATCTAGGTCTCAACATTTGTCATTCAGTTAAAAATTGGAATCTAATTTAGTCCGATAAATGTTATTGAAAATGGTAAAGATATATTGATTTTGTTATTAGAGAAATAGCCTCTTGCCAAGTGAAGTGGCTACTTTTCTGACCAATAAGGTTGGTCGAATAAAAGTTTTCTGCCTCTTTTCATGCCTCAACACTAAAAAATTTAATTCTAGGTCATAACCATAAATTTTAAACTCTAAACTTTAGATCTTTAGCCTTAAAATAGACCCACCCCTAATTTCCTAAACGATGAACTTAAACTCTAAACTTATTTTTAGGGTGAGGCATAATAAGGGGTATATTAAGGGGACAACTGATTTCTATCCAAGTTTTAGATATTCTCTTTTTCTAAACAAAAATCTTCTACCCCTAAGTACGTCTCCATCTATGCCTAACACAAAAAAAATTAAATTTTAAGCCTTAACCCTAAATTATAAACCCTAAACACTAAAAATACATGATGCCCTCAATTCTCTAAACCCTAAATACATTTTTTTAAAAGTGGGACACCAAAAAAGGCATAGTCGGGGAGACATTTCCATCCTCTTTTCCTATGAAGTGGGACAGAATTAAATTGATTGAAGCAGTAATGGGAAAATGTGATGGTTAAACCATGCCTGTGTTGATGAGAAGCAAAAAAGCAAAGGTTGTACCGCACTTGGAGTGCATAAGAGGCTTCTATCTTGAACCAAACAACACTAAAGTAAACCCCACTAAACAGGAATATTAACAACTAAGTTGGCGTTTTGACCACATTTGCTTCATCTTAATTCTTACCTAGGATTAGGAAAATCTCTAAGCTCAGGGCACGTAACTTGCAGGCAGATTTGACGCCTCACCCCACCCCACCACAAACCAAATCACGTACATATGCTACTATTACTATAATTGAATTTTAGATATAAACGTCTCCACCATCTTTAATCTCAAGGCATAACCATACAACTCAACGCATCATCTTCAATCTATGAGCTGTCGTTTCTAACACCTTTCATATGCATGCCAATGGTAGATTATAAAGAAAATATCCCCTGCTTTTCCATTTTCTCCCAGGTTGTACAAAGAGCATTCAATCAATCACCAAATGAATCATATGAGGCAGGTTTACTTGCATAGAAATAGCACTGACCTGCCTTTTTGTGAGGAACGGCTGCAGCATGCTGACGTGAAATGGAGAGATGATCGAGCACGAAACCACAAGTATGATATTGCCTGCTAAAGATGAGACTACGTCTATCGAGATTAATGGTTTCAAGAACTTGCCCTTGACAGCTTGAAGATAGTAGACACCAGGACGAGGTACAATAGTCCAATCAGGAGGTTTCCAGGTCCCAAGCTGAGTGGCCGGCTTGGATTAACCATTTCCTCTTGCTGAGGCTGAGCAACCATATTTTGAGATTGTGAATGTTGTTGAACAGCTTTTGGGTGCAGAGTTTAGGGAAACTGAGAAAGGTTCCAACCAAGGATTGAGCTTTTTGAATCTATCAAGACCACCTCTCCTATACATTTTATTTTCTTTATTAACGATACAACTGATACCACTCAGCAGCAACAATTCTAGCAAGTAATCTTCCAGCTTAAGCATACACAGCAACAGCAACCCTTGAACCAAAAACCCTACAACATTGGAGTAATGTAATCAATCATATTAGATTTATATGCCCTGAAAATGTTTGAAGAGAATTGATTCGATCTACTACTTGATACATTAAAGAATGAAATAAAACATGTTGGTTGAAGCTGAATAATAACAGATGCTGACTGACCTTGGTTAATGGTTAGGGTACATACCACAAGTGGTAGGAAGCACCAACGCTGACGGCAAAGGGTGTGACGAAGAGTTTGGCAAAAAATCCGTCCCATTCGATTCAACAGTCTCTATCTCCATCCATCATCAAATCTCAAACTCAATTTTAGTTTCCAAAGGCCAAACCAACCGCCAACAACAAGCTGAGCTACACTTCACACTCTTTGTTTCCCTTAGCTGACTTGTCATGCCATTCCCAGTCTTTCTTTGGATTAAGTTTTGGGTCACCAGCACTGAGAGAGACCCTAAACTTGTAGCCTTTGCATTACTTGGTGCTAATTTAAAGTCTTGTCCCTCAGTAATGGAGTTCTGCTACTCAAACGAAATATTTTACTTAAATGACATCAAATTCCATACTACTAGGTTGCAAGCACGAACTGATATTTCCAAATTTCAGAACCACCGAACTAGGAACTCCTTTGTACTAAAAGGTCACTTATGTTGCTCTTAAGAACCTCTATAAATATCAGTATACCATGATCATGAGAACAAGTTTTTATCAAAAATGAATGTTGGTTTTTGCATTTAAATTATGATTACAGAGCAGTTTGTCAAGAACAACAGTTGCTCTTCACAAATCCAGTCAAGATACAACAGAAATACAGTTTGAGGCTTTCCTGAAAATAGCAACAAAGAATATGTTCATCTGGTCTAGAAATGCTAAAAGGAGCCGCAACAGACCTCTATATGCAAAAACTAAACCTTTGGTAATGGATTTGGTTTCTACAACCATCAGACAAATGCTGCTGGGTTCCGAAACCAAGTCAAAGCCAAGGAACCTGCTTGTCACCAATTGTCATATTCACTTTCAAGCAAAATATGGGGTTACTTGATCGAGATACTTGTCCTGACTGCCGCCATAATGCAAATCTGGATAGATCTCAAACCCAAAAACTATACAAGAACTAAAGAAAATGAACAGATAGACTACAGTAACTTTCCGAAGGTGATATCTAAGATTATCTGTGAATCCTGTCTATACTAAAATCGAAAAAGTTCCTGCAAGCGTTCTTCTAGGTTTGAGAGGATGTTCTTGGCAACCCTTTTCTGATTCTTTGTGCTTTTCAGCCATGCAACTCCAGCGAACACTCGCACCTGACATCCCTTTGCTTTTAAATCCTCGATTTGGTATCTAATGTGAAGCTGCAAAAATTAAAAGTTTAAAACTCAAAGTGACCAACATTGAGGAAGATTTAGAATAATTTATAAATCAAGCCAAAGGTAAGCTTAAGCATAACAAGAAGGATGCAATTAAGAAAAAGGTCTTGGTTGGGTTACATTCGTACATTGTAATAGTCCCCGAGTGGAACACCATGGAAAGTCCTAACTTCTTCGATAAGCCAACCCTTTTTATCAGGAAGTGGGGATTTCTGCTGAGTACTAGTCACCTCTCCTCTAAATCGGGACACACGCTTATCAAATCTGAAATAAATTTGCCGCTCATATACATCAGCACTTTCTGAATCCCATTGACTGCAAGAAAAATTAAGACATCCAGCTCTCTCCATAGCTTTACGATCCGTTTCGCCACCACTGAATATCTCCATGACAGAACTAATCTGAATCACCAACAAAGTAATTACCATCATCAGATACAGAGAAAATACATCTAAAATACATGCATCAATGTAGTACATTTAGATGTGAAGAATCCCTAATGATAAAGCTATATTGAGAGAACCGGAAGTACCTTAGATGCAAGACGGGTACTAAAAAATGTTATTAACAGGATTCATGCAACAAAAAAACTAGTTCATAGATTCAGGGACAAAGAGAAGGGGAACTTACAGGAACAGAAAGAGTAACTGAAAAAATCTCAGACATGCTGACATCCTCAACGCCTAAGAAGGATCCAATCTCTTCAGTTTGGAGACATTTGATTTCGGACTCTTCTTCAACTATTTGAACTTTCTGCTCCGGGCTTAAGGACCTGGCTTTCCACAGGGCCATGATTGTCCTAGTCAACAAAAATATTTGAAAATCAAGAAAAGACATTTTACCAATCTTTCCCCTTTTTTGACATTTTCTCTTTAAACTTAGACGATAAAGATTTTCCTATCCTATTTTTTCACGTCATAAATCCATAATACTTAGGACCAGGGATTTAAATAGTAGTTGCAAAGCAATGTTATGGTCGTTCTGCAGTTTCAGCACTCTCCCCTCCGCTATTTATTACCAATATTTACCGCAATTAACTCGTGACTGCAATAAACACATCGTAACCGAAAATGCATTCGTGATTGCAGTTTAAATACCCATTAGGAACTAGTTAAATCATTTGATAGCCTAGGAACAACGATTGATATAACTACCTATGAGCTACATTGAAAGATACAAAAGACTGGAAATGGAACTTCAGCCTGCCTTCCCTATCTTGTGTCCTTGCACCATGTCTCGCATCCATCCCTCTTCCTAGACGGAGAGTTATTATGATAATTGGACTACCCATTGATGCCAAAGTAGGAGGAGAAACTAGAATGTCCTCGATGTCTTCCCAAAGGAAGAAAAACTTTGTCTTGTGCCCAAATATATTGGCATGAAACCCAATTATTCTTGCTGACAGAAACAGGCGGCCCTGCATATATGCAACTGCAGATTAACAAAAAGAGACATGCATATATATATATATATATATATATATATATATATATATATATTTGATGGTAATGCAAATCAGAGAAAACATCACACAGTAAGTGTGCTTTACAAAAGATTATATAACCCGACAAACAGAACCTGAAGAGGCATTTTTCTTTTCAGGTGACAGGTAAAGTCATTGATGAGAAATTCCTCTGGTGGAAGCCCAAAGAGTTTTTGAAAGGCTGAGTTCGTTTGAGGAGACCTCAGATTTATCTGCAAATATATCGTTTGATTGTAAGTAAATAATAATAATGGACGTTAATATTTCATTTGTGACCAATGTGAAACTAAAAAGAAGAACAGCCATCTATATACCTTCTTCCCCACTTCTTTCTCCATCTTACTCAAGTACTCTTTAACTACATGTCCACCTTTTGTATTGTCCAAGAAAATTCTCAAGTGTAGTTTAGACTGACATGCCATAGCCAACTTACCTTGCAGAGGAATCCACACATCAGCTAGATCTGATATGTTAGTTCTTAAAAAATTAACCTCAGCCTGTCCCAAAGATGTAGCATCATCAAAAGGTCCATCAAAATCAAATACTTCTACATCCAGTACGGAAGGCGGCTCTTCCATTGCGTCAAATTCAAATATTTCTGCGAAGATTAGAGGAATTTATAAACAATTGATTGTAAGTAAGATTTAAATAATCTTGGACAAATTTTGAAAAGCTTTGATCTAAAGCGACTGTAAAAATCATTACTAAAGAGTATGCTAGTGCAAACAGGCAAACTTGAATTCAGAAAGACAAAGTAACAATCTAAATTCACCATTCCACTGGGGACTAGATTTCTGGAACTTGATTGAGCTGGTTCTACTTTTTCCATTGCAAGTGAACACTACATATGGGTCACAGAACCCACTTGAATCTACAGCTGCTAAATTACTTCCCTCAATCAAGGCAACTGTTAGTAACCATCCATCCCCTCGTGCTTTCACTCCATGATCACTTCCTGTAGTTGTATAGACAAAAGAAAAAGGAAATTAAAGGTTGTAAAACATGAAATGAAACATAGCAATTGCCAACACTTTTCGCTTGCAGAGAAAAGTTCTAATTAGATGTGAATTGTGAATATTACCTTTTCGAGCTCTGGCCTGCATGAAGCGTGAAATTAACCGCATCACCCTTTCACCTTGAAGAATCAGAACACCACACACAATGAATTCACCAACTGAATCGGGTAAGTCAAGCCCAACAAACTCTAGTCCTTGAATTGTACCGGGTGCAGCCAACCAGATATGAACTATTACATACAAGGCCATAAAAACTGTGGAAGCCATAGTAAAATTAGCAAAGTATTGGACAGCCAACTTCCAATCTGAATCGGGTTCAGCTTGCAATGATCCCAAAATCTGCTCTTTGTTTAACCCAATATCCTTTGATTCAACTGGTTTAATGGACTGAGCTAGTAAGGTAGTGAAATGCTCAAAGCCTTCCTTTAGACCTTGTCGGGCTCCATTTTCTATCATACCTTTCATCATCGTGCTCTGTAAGAAGTTCATTCGCCACGAAATAACCAAACGTGAAGATTGTTCTCCAGACGGAAGCTCCGGTCCAGGAGTAATGCAATACATCACTTCAGTTTTGAAGGTGCTCCCATACGGAACATCGGGAGTGCTCACAACTGCTAGAACAGCAAAAGACTTCCCATCAGCTTTTAGATACGTTTGCTCCTCAGTAGCTTTTGCAGCCTTAATAAATTTGGTTGGTGCCATGATGTAAGTATAAACTCTTTTCAAGCTGGGATCACCATTGTCAAATTTCCAAGGCCTGAACTGTACATCTGTTGATCCCTGCGCCTCTGCTAATGAGGTGGGAAAACTGGAATCTGGTGAAAAAAGTCGAGAGTTCAGCTGTGCTGGCGAGATCACATACGATTCATCCACAAGAACTCCTCCAGGTAAATTGCTTGGCATTTCACTTCCCTGATCTCTAGATTCCATTGTTTTCATTGCTTCCTCAAATGAAACAGAGGATGACTGAGCATCAGACTTGTCATCAAAAGCATCAGCTTTTGAATTTTCAGGCATCTCCATCGAATCAGTGCTATTAGTGGAGGTAGTCACAACAGCATCGGAATTCTTATTAAAGATTTGAGCAATTCGACCGGCTAGGGATTTTTGTGATAATGATATCGATCTCTCTTCCTTGAAAGACACGCCATCTTCTTGTCTCCAAGGAGGAGCAGTAGTACGAGCTGGTAAGGATCTTTGTGTTAATGTTATTGATTTGTCTTCCTTGGAAGACAAACTATCTTCTTGTCTCAACGGAGAACTGCAGGTTGATGATGATGCACTAGCACCGTAACACCTCAAGTCCTTGGAAGATCCATTTTGATGGAAATAGATATTTAGAAGAATTTCACCTGTACCCAAGGTTGAAAGAAAAAGAACAATTCTTGTGATCAGTGAGTATATCCCATACCAACTACTTAAATAACCTCCTTTTGGGACTAAAAGGGCATTTAGAAATTAGAATACCACTAAAACAACAGTGAAAACACAGTTGGAATAATGCAAGTAACAAGAAAGTGTAGCACAGGATGGTGAGAAATGAAGATAGGAAAAGGGAAAACATACCCAAATCCTTGTTCTTGGGTTTATTGTTCCTGGGGTTGAGGGGATACCAAACGGGGCCGAGAGACTTTTGGGGAGCTTCAAAAACCTGGGAAATAGGCAGTTTAAGGTAGCCAACAAAATCATCATTGAAGAATTTATCCTCGTCCAACACAGAGATGATAAGCTCCCCCTTCAAATCCCCCACCTTGAAAACGAATACCTCACCCCAACTTGGGTTCAACGACTTCTTCACCACTTTGGTCCTGTGCCTTTGTTTTCCTAGCTGAAGCTTCACGTAGGGGTCACTCAGGCCGTTTAAATCCATTGCCGGTATGTTTCTCGCTTCAATCACGTCCACAACCAGCCTCATTTTCTTTTTATTTTTCTTTTTATTCAAGGGGTGATCCAATTTGCTAATCCTATTCAAAGATCAAACCTTGGCTTTGATAATGAATCCACTCCTGCTTTCCGCCATTGATACAAGCAACAACACCCCAGAAAACAACAATGCCGCCGTTTTTATTCATTTCCTTCTAATTATTTCAATTCCGCCTCTTCCATTTCTGGGAGAACGAAAGAAACAAAGAGAACAAAATCCCCATTCGTTGAAATTCAAATCTAACTCAAAACTAGTAACAATTTATTAACAACGTCCCCTTGATTAATCAAATAACATAATTAAGCATCAGCGCTCCGAAAAAAGCTACATTGGCTGGTGAAGAAGGCAGAAAACAAAATTAAAAAACAATTACCCTTGCGATGGTACTGATAAACAAACAAACAAATAAACAGGTTTGAATTTTCAAGAACAAACAGGTTTTTGTTTTTTTACGAGAAAAAACCAAAGAAAAGAAAAACGTGGATTAAATCTGGGATTTTATTTATTTGTTTTTATTAATTTTGTTTAACAGAGGAAGAAGGGGAGACTTTGAACCTGTACAAAACTGCAAATTGAATTGCTTTGGCCGCTGCATGTTTGAGGTTTGACTTTTTTGGATAATACGTTAAAATTAGAAGATTAAGTTTTAGATAAAAATACCAAGTAACGGTTTTTTAAGAAAAAAACTTAAAATTAAGCATTCATCTTAGTTTTCATCCCATTTCTAATTATACAATTTCAATTGATGCAGTTTCAATAATTTTACCAGTGATTAATATCTCATAACATGTAATTAATATAAAATTAAAAATAATCACTATATGAAAATTTTAAAATAAACATAATGTAACTATATGTATCACTAATTATATGTATTAATATTAAGTATGCACTATTAACTATTTTATTAATTTTAAAATCATAGTACTTAAAGCGTAATTATTCTTTTTTAAAAATAAAAAATATTAAAACAATTTTTTTTATCATTTTTCATATTTTTAATTCAATAATAATAATATTTTATTAAAATAACTTAATTAAAAATTGAATTAGGAATTATTGTTCTAACAAAAATTAATTATTTTTTTCATTAAAAAAATCTATTTTAATATATTTTATTCTAAAAAATAATTATACTTTGTGTCTCAAAATTTTAAAAATTATTAAAATAATTAACATACATATAATTAATGGTACAACGTCTATTATTTACTCATCCATTAATATAAGTTCTTATCAAATAAATTTATTTCTACTTTAAATTTAGGTTAAACTATTCTATCGGTCATCAAACTATTTGTGTATTCTGTTTTGGTCATCGGAATAAAAATTCTCTAAATTTAATCACTAATGTTACCTTTAGTTAGAAGAGAAACACCATCAATTTTCTTGCAAACACTTTATTATGGGCTCCTTACTAGTTTAAATTAAAACTTATATAGTTAAGTCGGCTGGATATACTAATCTCACACTATTGTTATTGCACCAATTTGAATAGTTTAAAGGAATGTATAAAAATGTTTATACAAAAAACAAATTAGTTTATGTATTTGACAAGTAATGATGAAATGAAAATGAGAATGGTGAGGAGTGTGATGTACTTAAGGCGGAAAAACATGGGGACAATAAATATTGATAGAATTTGCAAACATGAGGGTTAAATTTGTTGAATCATTTAAAATTGGGACCAAATTGAGAGAATTTACAGATACATGGGTAAATTTGTTGAATTATATAGATTTATGACCGAATTCTAGATTTTGTAGTTGTTGAGAATTAACAAAAAGTAGTTGTTGTCTGCGTATACCTTCTTCTCAAGGAATATTTTTCCATTCTTATTATATACTTTTTTTTTTCTCTTTTTGAGGATTGAAGAAAGCAATGGAGGCTACAAATCCAAATCCCAGTTCAAGTGCAGCCGCCGAGCTCCTGAACGGTGTGAACGCAAAAGCACTGTTGGATTCCGTCGATGCATTTCTCTTCGACTGCGATGGTTCCATTCCTACACCTTTTCTACTCCTTTTTTCCCATTGATTTTGCAATAAATTCAAGCAACGATGCGACTGCAGGCGTCATTTGGAAGGGCGACAAGCTGATCGATGGAATTCCCGAGACACTGGAAATGCTTCGATCCAAGGTTTCACTCTTAATACCCGTTCGCTTTCCATTTGATTATCGAATTTATGGTTCATTCTTGTGAAATAGTAATTCATAATGTTATGACTTGATTTAAAGGGGAAGAAACTGGTATTTGTGACCAATAACTCTACCAAGTCCAGAATCCAATATGCTAACAAGTTTCGTACTCTCGGACTTTCTGTCTCTCAGGTCAGTTCGTAATATTGTTAAGTTTGGCAAAGAAAAGAAACTACTCTTTTGTTTTTCTGACTGTTCTGTATTCGTAGGATGAAATATTTTCCTCTTCTTTTGCTACTGCTATGTACTTGAAGGTCAATCAGTTTCCTCCTCAAAAGAAGGTTACCATTTTTGCTTTCTCTTTTTCGCGTGTGTTTATTACTGTTGTAGATCTGATGTGTATTAGGTCCGCAGCCAATTGCTGTAGATATTGAATATAGAAAGAGTTGAAACTGCAAAATAGTGACTAACACAGGGATTGGCTGCTATTTTTTCAGGTTTATGTCATAGGTGGGGAAGGCATAGTACAAGAGTTGCAACATGCTGGATTTACTGCTCTTGGCGGCCCAGTACCTTCTTCCTCTTTTCAATTTTCATTTTCAGTTTATGACTTTAGATTAGTAATTCATTCTCTTCTCTATATTTCTAACAACTGGCATGTTTGTTTGTGTGGACCATTCTTCTTTCTTCTGCTTGTTGCTTTGTTATATAGTGTCGGTGTGTTTGTAATCTTTTCTTTGATTCTAATGTTTTTGTTTTTCTTGCATCATAATCTCTTGCTTTTAATTGCTCTGAGGAATACTGTTGCAGGAAGATGGAGAAAAAAGGGCTCAGTGGAAATCAAATTGTCTCTTTGAGCATGATAAAGATGTAATGTAACATCTTGCCTACAATTTCTCTAAGCTTGTTACCTGTTCTTTTTCCCATGAATTTCATAAATTCTACCTTCAGGTTGGAGCAGTTGTTGTTGGATTAGATCCAGATATCAACTATTACAAACTTCAGTAAGTTAAAAAGTTCCTTCACTTTTTTATGATGTTTAGAGTATGCATATGAGAACTTTTTACAATTATGAATATTTGAGATCAGAACGTTTTCTATGTTATTCCTCAAATATGTTCTAATTTGTGCAAGTGAACTGCACTGAAAATGTAGCATTTGAACCATGTAGTAAGTGGATGGCTACTCACTTGGCATTTGGTTTTGGGAAAAAATTAGAACGTTTTCCAAAATTAGGATCGTCTTTGCAATTTGTTCTCTTAAAATAACTTCTAACCAGTTTCTATTCCCCATAGATTTTTTTGCTAAGCATTTGTATTTTTGTTTATTGGTCATTAAAACAACCCTGGACAAGTTCTGAATCATATACAGTAACGACTGTCTTATCAGGTATTTTACTGCATTGATCAGCAGTACATTTTCGCAAGTTACATGATGTATTTAATTCGAAAAGCGATATTAATCCCGACACATTGTTAAAATTGAAATATGAGTGCCCCCTCCTAGAATAAATATTTTCAACAGTGAACACTTTGAGGGATCATTTTTAGTTAAAATACTAGTTAGCTTCAGGGCATGGAGTAAGTTTTAGGTTAAACAATGTTTGGTTATATGTGTAGCAAATGCTAATAAACTTATAAAGCCTAGACTAGGTCTAAACAAACTCTTATCACATCAGAGGGGTCAACATGTAAGATTTGGTAGTGTTTTCTGGACAATTTGTTCTATCTTTAAAATAATTACAACTGGCAGGTATGGGACCCTTTGCATCCGTGAGAACCCAGGTTGCCTTTTTATTGCTACAAATCGGGATTCAGTTGGACACATGACTGACCTGCAAGAGTGGCCTGGTAAGGAAATTAGATTAAAGGTGCCGAGTTTGGTTTGGATTTCCACTTGGCTCATTTCTATTTACATTTGCAGGTGCGGGGTGCATGGTTGGTGCCATTTGTGGGTCAACAGAACGAGAGCCTATTGTAGTTGGAAAACCATCAACCTTCATGATGGATTTTTTACTGCAGAAGTAAGTTATTTCAATGCATTTGTATTCTGTGTGTCCACCTCATTAAAATGAAAATAGCATTTTCCTTGTTTCGGAACAAATGTGGTAGAAAACTGTGCCATGTTTAGTGTTTCTGAACAAGCCTAACTGAGATCAAGTTGTAAGAAGCTCAAGCTCGACTAAAAATTGGAGGCTCAAAACTCATGTCATACTCGATCAAGTTTCACTTTTAAGGATCGATCTAAATTTGAAATTAAATTCGACTTTCTTGAGTTTGTTTGGTTAGGCTCGATTAAGCTTTGTTTATATAGTTAAATAATGAATTTGATTTTCACGCTCACTTCAAACTCAATTATTTATGTTCAAGGTTGAGTTTTGAGTTTGAATTGAGATTTTTCAATACTAATTGGAAGTAAAAGAAATATTAAAAAAAGCTTGATAAGGCTTGCTACTCAAGTCAAACATTAGAATACTTGAATTCAACTCGTTTGGTAGCTTAAGTTGCTCGAGCATAACTCGACAATGACGGAGCTGAATTTATGTTGTGTTTTGGAAGTGAACCCAAATAGTTGATCACGGATGTCTCATTTTCACACCAATGGTAGATCCATAGAATGATTCTTTGGTGTATGATAATGATGAACACTGACCTTACTGTACTTATTATGATAATCATTTTCTATCCTGTGTTGTGCTTTGCAGATTTAATCTAAGTACATGTAGAATGTGTATGGTGGGTGATAGACTAGATACTGATATTTTATTTGGACAAAATGCTGGCTGCAAAACTCTGCTAGTTCTCTCAGGTTTGTTGCAATCTCTTGTTCTCAGGACTGCCAAACTAAAACTGCAGCAAGATTTCTTATATTTCTTTATGTTTGCAATGCCTAAAATTTCAGGAGTAACAACAAAGTCCATTCTCGATGACCCCTCAAACAAAATCCAACCAGATTATTACACCAATAAGGTCTCTGATCTTCTCAGTTTGATCTGATTGTTTGATTTTTCATGATTTTACCCCATTTTTTGTGCCTGTTATGGACGCATGAAGCTATTATTTAGTTCCATACTTTTAGCATTTGAATTTTTATTGTTATCATTGGTTCTGATTGCTTCCTAGAATCCCTTCTTTTCAAATTTATTAGTTTGTCTTTCTTTTTAAGTTTTGCTATGATAATGTAATTCGGTTGGATATATCCTTCAAACATGTTTAGTAAATATATCACTTATACCTGTTTGGCATTATTGTTTACAGATTATACTCAACAAATTACCGTGCCTGAAACATGATGAAACTAAACTCAATAATTTTATATGTGATATGATTATGATATGAAAAAATAACACGAACACGATATGGATATATAAATGTGTAAAGTTTCCTATATAAAATGGTCTACATGTCTATAATCTGCATGTTTAGTATATTTTCAAGGGAGAGAGTATTCCAGGAGCAGGGGAGCAACAAGCCAGGGGGGCAGTGATCATCTGACCGGGCACCCTGCCATTTAGGTCCATTAATATCCCACATTTGTAATGTGAAGTAGCAAAGGGTGGCCATGAAAGCTACCCCAGCATATAACCCAGCTGACAGAACCAGCCCTTGTATCTCCTATACACAAAGAAGTTAACAACCCTGGTCGCTGGCAAATACCCGGAACCCCCAACAATTCAAGGCATATTGATGAGCTTAATCCAATTTTGGTCCGGAAACATATGAGACAGTACCCGCACAGGCAACGGTGCGAGGATGCCTACAAGAAAGAAGTAGTTCATCTTAGAGTACAGCCCGAGACGACCAAACATTTGCAATGGTCCGACTAGGCGACTACTCCCCAAATGATGGATGCATTGTAGAATATGTCATCTCCAGGGGCTTCCTTGTGGAAATTTAGATGGATCACAGATATGCTCAACTGTTGTGAGGAGCCACCAAGCAGTGCCGAAGTAGTTCATCATATCCTTGCTGGTCGAATTCATCGGTTGCGAAATTCAAAACTCTTGAAACATCGTATTTCCCGCCATCGTCGGTGAACACATGCGACGAGATGATGGGTAATCTCCTAGCATCATACGAGTTGCTCCAGTAAGCTATAGGGGTTAATATATAAACTAGTATGACAAACCCCAACATTAGGTTGCTTATAGCAAATGCAGGGGTGGCTAATGGAGATTGTAGAAAGCTAGCCTGTTGATATGAACCATCAACCGTAAAGAGAATCCACATATATGGCGAATCAACAAGAAACTTCCGGAATATACTAGCCCATCCATATCCAAGCATCTGAATATTCCAAAATAAACAATGCTGGTGAGACTGCAATAGCATCTATTACATCCGTAATCAAAATAACTGACCTGCGAAGTTTGAGCTAACAACAGAACAGCCAAAGGGCCCGGATTTAATGAGAAGGACCATTTTGTCGAAGGAATGTAAGCGATTTGCGTGGTAGATAAGCTTTCCAAGTGGAAGAAGAACAATTTGAGTTGTGACTGAAGAAATGTGCAATGAATTTTGGCGGTAATGGAAGATGTGGTTCAGGAACGATAGAACAGCAGACGAGGTTATCCCCAAAGTTCACGTTCGAAACGTCGAACACAGCGGTGTCGGATTGTCATGAATCGGGACAGTAAGTCGAACTTGCTCTATCGGAAAATCATTTACCTCCTCATCTGCAAAACACGTTAAAGCTGTTATATTTGGAAACTATATCTATATACATGTCGATAAAAGATGTATCCGCCCACATTTGCAAGTTAAAATGTAAATCAAACTACAAGGGGTGATGAATATGTGTTTATTTTTTATTTAGATATACGTAATAAAAATAAAACAATAAAGTTAGATGTGTGATACGAGTCAATCCGAATTGGTTAGAATAAAAACTTGAAAACGGAGAAAACAAAAAAAAATAATGATAGAATTGTTTATTACATAAAAAATAATATTGATAATAAAATATTTTATTAGACCACATAGAGAAATGTAATCATTCACATTTATAACAAGCTTTCAACCATCCAAATTCATCATTACACACTACCATTGAACCAACTTTTAATTTATTAATTGGAAAAAAAGAGAGGAGACATTTATAAGAGGGTTGCCAAGCAGCCAAGCTTTTGTTTTCAAAAGAGATTGAAGCAATGATGGTATGATTTTATTCTATAGCCTGTAGGTCTACGCGAAGCAAATTTCATAATCATATACGAAAATTATTTTTGTTTTTAATTAAGATAAAAATGAAAATATAATAAAATAAAATTAGAAAATAATAAAAATATTTTTATTTTTTAAATTCCCAGTAAAATTTAGAAGTTGAAAACATTTATTTTATAACCTAATGAATTGGCCTTGCTTCAAATTCGTATAATTTTTTTATTTCGTATTTTTATTACAAGGAAACTAGATATCAAATATGTTTTTTTTTGTTTATTTAATATGTTTTACATTTTAGAAAAAAATAAAAATATTTTCAAAAACTAAATTAATTCTTTTTTTACCAATGCGCGTTGGGTTTAGTGGTAAGACACATTATATTTCTAAAGAGAGGACATGAGTTTAAACCGTGAAGACTACATTGTTGGGAGTGACAACCTCGCACCTTAGACATAGGCTGCAAGACGAAAATATATATTACCAAAAAAAATGAATTCTTTTTTAATAAAGGAAGGATTTGGAAAAATTATATCATGAGTCTGACTTATCACATCAGTCATGATTCCCGCCAATAAAAACTATTCACTACCATCAATTTTTTTTCATGTCATTTTTTTTAACTAGTGAATCTTCACTAATATTTTTTATAAGAAAGGGGTATTGTTATCATGTGCCTCGTTAAAAAACCTCCCTAAACCTAATGGAGGAAAAAGAGTGCACATGATAAGATATACAAAACATATGAGGATTACATCCTAGGAGGAACTAAGTCCTCGCGTAATAAATCAACAACAAAAGTCGAGACAGAATTCAAAAAAATTAAGTCGAGATTCGAGAGACTTGCACGTTTTTTCAAAGCATTTGCAACTTGGTTGCACTTCCTAGGGATAGCACGAATCGAGATCCGCCAATCTCTCTGGACCACATTCTGGGTAGCACGAGTGATAGCGAGAGCAAAATCATCACGCTCTACCTGATGAATAAGCTTGATAGCTTGAGCATTATCGGATTCCACCTCTAAGCTCCGAAAGCCTAGATCCCACGCAATAACAAGACTCAGGTAAATACTCCATAGCTCGGCTTCCACTACTGAACAGCAGCCAATGAATTTAGTAAAACCATGCAGCCATGAACCAGAATGATCCCTAATCACCCCACCACACCGAGCTTTCCTATCATAAATCGAGCACGAGGCGTCGACATTTAGCTTCACCCGATCTATAGATGGCGGCAACCAACGAGCTACAGGCGTCACCGTTGAAGGCTCAACTTGTCTTCTACATTTGGCTGCGAGCGATGGATGAGTTGTGTTCACAAGCCAACAACTTCATTCGATGATAGAACCCCAATCATCAGTCTCGGCACCAAAGACAATTGCATTTCTTCTACACCAAATGTTCCAAACCACCGCAGTAAATAGCAGATTCCAGTCTCCTTTCCTTGCGCCAAACGAAGCATTCTCCTATAAATTGGCTTCAAACCATTGCAGCAGTGAGAGATCAAAGAACTCAGCGATCTTGGACGCACGAATCAGTCGAAACCAGACCGATTGGATAGCTGGGCAAGAGCGCAACAGGTGCTCAACAGACTCGGCCTGCCCGTGGCAAATAGGACATCGCAAGTCGGTCGTAAAATGACGACGACCACGTTCAACGTTGGTCATTAGTTTCTCCCGACATGCAAGCCACATGAAAAGTTTGACCTTTTGCGTACCGCGAAACTTGTGGATTAATGCCCAAACACGCTCCTGAATACCCGTGATGGTGCCGAGCCGAAGCGCATACGCTGACTTGATAGAGAAACGGCGATCCGTGGTGAGACCCCACCCAATTACATCACCTGGATAAGTCAAACACGGAGGCTTTATCACTGCCAACCGCAGCATGACATTCAGCGATAGCAAATGCTGCAAATTATCCCGACGCCATTCCCCAAAATTATACACCATGCGCGCAACTGGAATATTGGGAAATTGCAGTCGAACCGAAGGAGAAACATGTGTCGACAAAATCCCAATATCCGGAACTCAATTATCAAACCAAAAATCAGTGCATAGGCCATTGCCGATAGTCGAAGAGAGATTAGAATTAACATTATCCCAAACTAGAGCCAGTGTCTTCCATAGTCGGGAACCAGAACGACGTACGGGGAGCACTGGATCATTGATGTCTCATTTATATTTGGCGCGCAAAAAGCGCACTTATAATGCTTCCTTTTTAGCAACAAGGAAGAAAGCTAATTTCATCACAAAAGCCTCATTCATGAATTGCATTTTGCGGAAACCCAAGCCACCATGGGAAGTCGGTTTGCATACCTCATCCCAACAAACAATATGGACACCACGAGTATCCTCATATATTCTCCAAATAAAACGAAAGATCAACTGTTCAAAACTCGCATAAATTAATATGTTTTACATGCCATTTAAAAAGTAATTTTTTAAGTTATTATATAATAGAAAAAATGACATGAATAAGAAAATAATATAGTGATTAATTTTCATTGATTGGGACCATAACTGATGTGATAAACCATATCTATAATATAATTTCTCAAGGATTTGCCTATAATTAAACTTAGAATCCAATACCAACTAAAACTAAGAATTTTACCATAAAAGTTTCCTATAAATACCAAACAAAACTTGAATAGTCTGAATCCTAAAGTAGAACATTTTTTAAGAATTAACCATTTATAACACTAAAAAAATTCTAAAACGTATATTTTGATATTATCTAAATAATAATTTAAGATAAATCACTTTAACTATCTCAAAAACTATTAATTATCGTTAAACTTTTAAAATTTACATAACAAGTATTAAATTTTAATTTTTATCATAAAATAATTATTGAACTATTAACTGTCGCTAATAAGTGTCATAAAAGTTACGAAAATTTTATATAATAATATATTTAACTCTTCATGCTTATATATTCAATCAATTTAGTCATAATTTAAAAAATTATTAAATTTATCCCTTATCATTTACACTTTCTTTCAATTTGATCTTATTTAAATAAAAAATATTTAATATTTTAAATTAAAATATTAAAATAATTTTAATTAAAAATAGGACCAAATTGAAAACTGTATAAATAATAGAGCTAAACTCATTAAAAATAATTAAAACTAAATTAATTTAATTTACAATTATTATGAATTAAATGTGCTATTATATAATTTTTGAAAATACAATGACTTTATAATTTTTGTGAAAGTTTAGTGACATGTGAGTTTTATGTAATACTAATTTACTTTTTCCCAACAACAATATTAGCAATGGAGAGCGGTCCATTTGGAATTTGCAAACACGTAGAAATACCCTTTCTCTCTCAATTTCTAAAGCTTAAAAAAATTCAATATTTTGGTTTCTCTCTCTTTATAAAAGACCAAACCCAACTGGGTGGTGGTGGGTGCGGCTGTAACTGTTTAGGTAGCTACCAAAGCAGCTCCCTTTCCTCTTTTCAACCAAATCACTCTCATCCCTCGTCGTCTCTCAGAATTTTATTTCATCGGTACTCTCTCTTCTTTCTTACCTTTTTAGCTCTAATGGCGTTTTTGCTTCTTTTTGCTTTATGTTGTTATTTTCTCTCCTATTGTTTCGGTTTTCAGTGATTGGGTTTGTCTTTTCTGCTTTGGATCCGCCTTGGGTTTTCGCTAAAACTCGTACCTTTTTTTTTATATGTGATGGGGATCTGATTTCAGTTCAATTTTCACTGTTTTGGGATTTTTTTACAGTCTTCTGCTCATTTTTTATGCTAGGTTTCATTTAATCGAGCAACCTCTGTTTCTTGCATGCTGATTTATCATTGGTTATCTGTAATGGCTAATTTTCTCTCTTTGAGTGGGCTGCAAACTTATTTTCTGCTCATGTAAATGGTCGGTGAATTTGCTCCAGCTTTGCTTAAATCATTTCTGCCCTTCGGATGGTAGATTTGTTTCTTTTGTTTTTAGGGCACATTACTGGTATTTGTACTTCAAATGCTTATAGGATTCTTCTTGCATTGTAGATCAGGTAGTTATACTATCTGACCTAATTGAATCATGATGGGTTGTTCTTATGATAGTTTTGTTGTTGCTTTTGTTAGGCTAGCTGTTGGTGGAGTTGGGCAGCTTTGTTGAACTTAAAATGGAGATATGGTGTTGTTTGTAATGGTTTTGAACTATGGATATGTGAGATTTGATGAGAGTATTTGAAATTCTTGTTTCCGCTAATGGCCTCAAAATCTGGTGCCAAAATTCCTCCTAAACGTCAACAGAATACAAACAAATCTGAGCAGGCTACGTCCGAATGCCTTCTCCAATCGGCAGGGACTGCACCAAAACAAGTTATGGCAGAGGCTTCTGAAAAGAAAAGGTCGCCGATTTTAGATCAAAATGGTTCTGTTGAATCTTTAACTAAGAAGTTGGAGTCATGCTCATTTTCATCATGTGCTAAAAAAGTATCAAACAGAGTAGATTCTTCCATTTGTGAGACTAGAGATTCACCCGAAATCTCTGCCGATCAAGAAAAGAAAACATCCGAATATGGAAGTGTTAAAAACAGCTCAGTATCTGCCAAAGTTAGCGATGGGACTAGTAGTCTTGCCAAGATTAGTGACCGTCTGGAGAGTGGCAAGAGCAGCATGTGCAGAGGTAGCACAAGCAGTGATGTGAGTGATGAAAGCACGTGCAGCAGCTTTAGTAGCAGTATCAGTAAACCTCACAAAGCGAACGACTTGAGGTGGGAAGCTATCCAGGCCGTCAGGGCAAGAGATGGGATTCTAGGTTTGAGCCATTTTAGACTGCTAAGGAGATTGGGTTGTGGGGACATTGGGAGTGTCTATCTGTCGGAGTTGAGCGGAACTAAGTGTTATTTTGCAATGAAGGTTATGGACAAAGCATCTTTAGCAAGTCGTAAAAAGCTGCTTCGGGCTCAAACAGAAAGAGAGATACTGCAATCTCTTGATCATCCCTTCCTTCCTACACTTTACACACATTTTGAGACGGAGAAGTTCTCCTGTTTGGTAATGGAGTTTTGCCCTGGTGGAGACTTGCACACCCTCAGGCAGAAGCAACCCGGGAAACATTTTCCCGAGCAGGCAGTAAAGTATGACAATTAAATCTGAAATGATATTTCATGTTCTTTACTATCATGTGAATGCCTTTTCTTGTTCTCTTACTTTTCAACTATCTATGATGAGCTTGCTTTCAATTTGTCTAGTGGCTTGAAGGGCTTTGGGGTGCTTGTCTCTTGTAATTCCTATATTTTCTAGCATACCTAAATGAGATATAGAAAAAAGCTGCAGTTCTGATGCTTTTGAACCGTATATGCCGACAGTTGTCTATTCAAGACCATTTTTTATGTTATGGGATTGTACAATCTACTATGGTGCGAAGGGTAGCTAATTGTTTGAGAGGTATTATAGTGCAATAATTTGTTTGAAAATTTTGGGTCATGCAAGACAGTTTAAAAACCTTTAAAAGGGTCCACTTTGTGGAAGCTCAGTAAGGGAAATTTTCATTTTATTTCCTTTTTTTCTATTTGCATTTATCAGTAATGTTGAATTTTGTTCTGCATTGCAGATTTTATGTAGCAGAGGTCTTGCTAGCACTGGAATATCTTCATATGCTTGGGATCATCTATCGCGACCTTAAGCCAGAAAATGTTCTTGTGAGGGAAGATGGCCATATAATGCTCTCTGATTTTGATCTTTCCCTTCGTTGCGCTGTCAACCCAACTCTTGTCAGGACAGCTTCTCTCGAATCAGAGCCATTAAGGAAGAACCCAGTTTACTGTGTTCAGCCTGCTTGCATTGAACCTTCCTGCATTCAACCATCTTGTGTTGCTCCGACAACTTGCTTTTCTCCCCGTCTCTTTTCTAGCAAGTCCAAGAAAGACCGCAAGCCAAAAAATGAAATCGGGAACCAAGTTAGCCCATTACCTGAGCTAGTAGCAGAGCCAACTGATGCACGTTCAATGTCATTTGTGGGGACTCATGAGTACTTGGCTCCAGAGATCATCAAGGGTGAGGGCCATGGAAGTGCAGTTGATTGGTGGACTTTTGGAATCTTCCTCTACGAACTTTTGTTTGGTAAAACCCCTTTTAAGGGATCCGGCAACCGCGCAACATTGTTCAATGTCGTAGGACAGCCTCTTCGGTTTCCAGAATCACCCGTTGTGAGTTTTGCAGCAAGGGACCTCATAAGGGGACTACTTGTAAAAGAACCACAGCATAGATTGGCTTATAAACGAGGGGCCACCGAGATTAAGCAACATCCCTTCTTTGAAGGTGTGAATTGGGCATTGATTCGTTGCGCTACCCCACCTGAGATTCCAAAGCCAGTCGAGCTTGAACGAGTACCAGCTTCTCCGGCATCAACAAGTGAAAAGGCTGCTGTCAGTGCAGCTGCTTATGATAAAAAAGGTTCAGACAATTATCTGGAGTTCGATTTCTTTTAGCACTTATGGTCATTAATTGCAAACCCGATTTGTTTTTAGCGGGAAGAATTATTATGAACACCTCAATGGTTGTTGGTAAGATGAGGATGGAATTTTCATGTTGATGGAAAAAATGTACGTTTGTTGTTGCTTCCTATTTTAATTCTGCATTTCGTAATTATTTCATAGGCCTCTCTAAAATAACAAAATTGGAATGACATAGAGCAATTGTATTGTATCATGCTCAAAACCATTGGTCTGGAAAACTATTGTACCCCAGATAACATCCATATATTAACGCCAAGCCCATATGTGATAATAAAATGCTGCAGCCTGCAGTCATGACAGTGAAGACAAACTTTGGTTAGGTACTATAATCATGTTAATTCATTTTTATTTTGTTATTTAAAACATTAATAATTTTTATATGAATTTTGAAACATCCGTACATTCTCATCATTTATTATATTATACCATTTGTATGTCATATTTTAATATTTTTTCTCACGTTCCAGTTCACACCGTATTACTAAAGAGTGGAATTGCCTGGAAGAGAGAAAATGAAGAAGACATTGA
This sequence comes from Hibiscus tridactylites, assembly GCA_958450335.1. Taxonomy (NCBI): domain Eukaryota; kingdom Viridiplantae; phylum Streptophyta; class Magnoliopsida; order Malvales; family Malvaceae; genus Hibiscus; species Hibiscus tridactylites. The sequence continues at coordinate 85,724,844 of OY288270.1, forward strand.
GAGATGACAGAGAATATAACATTAAGCTCTTGTCAATGAAAGTTGTCTACTTTGGATGCAATTTATGACATGCTTTATCAAGTTTAAACTGTGACATAAACTAACCCCCTTTTTTATGCTTTTTAGTTCACTATGATTCTTCCTTCTGTTGTCTCATGAGCTGCTGATTGAATGCTCTTAAGATCAACAGCCATCTCCCTCCATAAAACCTGCTCTGTAACTTTTATTTTCTATTTTACTTTGAAACACAAAAGCACATGTATATCGGTTTCATAATGATGACCGTCCCACTTTCGGATTCGGTTCCGGCCTGCAAAATACAAAGATCCTTCGTCACTAACATTTCTCATCACTACCATAGCAAACAGTTGATACATACAAAATTATAGCAGGCCGTACGATAGTTAAGAGATCCTCTCAAGGAACCTAGAAACATGCATCCTTGTCGAACACATAGCCTCTAAGTATAATCGTGCTACGATATTTCTTTGGTTTAACTGAAGAACTCTAATAGGAACTGACTATATGCGGCGAGATTTCACAAATTAAGGATAACAGCACACACGTTACCAAATATTTTATAGAGGACTTACATGAGCTCAACAACAAGGGCAGATGCTCCGCCACCTCCATTGCAGATTCCACCAACTCCGAACCTTCCTTTCTTATGTCTTAATACCTGCAATAATTATTAAGACCTAATTCTCTTAAACAAAAGCCAAAGTTGAACTGTATAATATCTTTGATTTATTATCCATTTTAAAAGAAAAGAATCAATGCATCATTTATCTAATACTGTTACCGGAATTAGAGCAGGAGGTGCTGCACGTGTGTGAGTGCACATGCGAAAGAGAAATTGGGCAGGGCTATCTAAAGTCTAAACGCAATCATTAGCGATGTTACTCGAACTTAGGTGTTAGAGTTGGACATAGACGTGTGACACAAGTACGATCAATTTTTTCTGCGTAATTTGGAAGGCTCTTAGAGGGTCATATCCCCCATACTCATGTCCCAAAATGTTTCAAATAGAGGCGTTAAACATGGAGACAGGATACTTCAAGAAAAATTAAAAGTCGAAGTAACATAGATCATTAAACAGAAAATAGGGTTGCTAAAACTATATATAAAATCCTATGAATTACCCCCAACAATGTGGCTAATATACGAGCTCCACTGCACCCTAATGGATGGCCCAAAGATACAGCTCCACCATGAACATTAAGCTTTTCCTGCATTTAAGAAAAATATGGACCAAGACATTGAAAAATCATATAAAGCATATGTCAAAGCTTAAAAAGCATGTTGAACAAGCCAAAACAAACCCCAGAAAAAGGAAAAGCTGGTTACAGATTTCATGAATGAACTATTCAATTAAAATTTAGAGGATAGTTGACGACTTACAGGATTAAGGCGAAGAAGTTTTTGATTGGCAAGAGCCACAACCTGCAAAAAGATTAAAACATGGACTATTGATTTTCAGGAATAAAAAAGAAATGAACCTCTCGAATACCAGGATACTAGACTATCAAAAAGTATTAGCCTATTTTCTTACTGAAAAAGCTTCGTTTATTTCATAGTAATCAATTTGAGAAGCCTCCAAACCAGCAGCAGAAATAGCTTTTGGTATAGCAAGGGCTGGAGCTGTCGTAAACCATTCAGGTGCCTGTCAAGAAAAGCTCCTTCAGCCTTTATTTTATCTAATAAGCCAACATGAAGGCAAATACGGCAGGCTATTATTTGCAGTACCTGAGCAGCATCGGCATATCCTCGGATCCTGGCAACCACTTGCAAACCAAGCTCAATCGCTTTCTCCCCACTTACTAGCACCAATGCCGCTGCACCATCACTGCCCAACATAATAATCAGCCCATAACTAAAAAGGAATACCATTAATCACCAATATGTTTAAGTTATATGCAAGTCATTTTATCATCAAAAAACAAATATTTTGTAAAAAGAGATGTCACTAAAACGCACAGCATATTCTTCCAATTTGCAAGACCAGGTTATTACAAAGAACATAGGAGGTGAATGCTACTGTGATCACATTCCTAATGCTTCGCAGATAATAACATATTAAACACAGAAGGGAAGAGATTGAGAGGAGAGACCTAATGCTAGAAGCATTGCCGGCTGTAACAGTTCCTCCATTGGCTTTAAAGCTTGGCCTAAGCTTCCTCAACTTGGCAGCATCAAACTAGAAAATGGGAAAAAAATTGAGAAAGATGATCAGCAGTGAAGCATGTATTTAGATTAAGCATGGACTTCCGTATTAATTGAGACTAAAGCAGTTATGTTTAGACTATTGTGTCCAAAATAATTGATAACCATCAAAATTCTGGGTCTTATATGATACAACCTGGAAATACTACTGCTATTACAGAATCATGTTCTTCGTGGTAGTTTGTAATGATTTGGACAAGACCAGTTAAAAGGAGGGGGTTCAGTTACAAGGCAAGTCTAGAATTCATCAAAGGTAATGCATACACCTCCAACTAGGTTACAAGTGAAAGGCAACGAGCCAACACCTTCACTAGTTTTCCCTTTATTCTTTTACTGCAGCTGCTCGAGGCTACTTCATTGATATAAAGAAACAATATGTATACGTATATGTATGGGTCACAAAAATTCTGACAATGAAAACTGGATTCCAAAACCTTATGTAATTAGATACTTAGGATAACCAAATGTTAAAAACACAGCACAGAACATATGTTCCATGAAATGTAAAATCCCAAGCACAATTTTCTTTATACCATTCTTAAACCTTCATCCTTATCAACAACTGTGGACGGTTTCCCTCTTCCACCAGAAACTTGAACCTGCATGTACAAATTTGGGCATTTATGGTGGCAGAATAACGTAAACCATCGATTTCAATTAATTACAGAGCAAGATTAGAAATCACACCGGAACTATTTCCCAAGCCAAGAGGCCATTGTTTTGAGCTGCAATTCCACGCTCAAAGCTTTGAATAGCATAAGCATCCTGCAAAAGAGATCAGTATAGCATATGGAGAGCATTAACATGCATAAGACTCTGAAAGATATAAGGTTACCCCAGAGATGTATTATGCTGGGGGTAAAACATGAGATGACAGAAATTAAAAAAAAAACATAAGCATAAAAAAATGCACTTGGAAAAAAAACATGGTTTATAGACACTTAAAGGAGCAAAATATATGGATCACAAAGACATGGAAAGTGCTAAACATATTGATCACAAAGAAACCGAACCTGCTCTTCTCGTGTAATGTTGTGTTGGTCAGCACATAACTCTCCACATACTCCCATTCCAAAATCATTATATACATCCCACAACCCATCTTTGAGCATGCCATCAACAATGGTATCATGTCCTATTCGAGATCCATTTCTGCCCATAAAATAGAAGATTGAACTTTCAATGGCTTACGACAACATAGAAAAAAAATAAACAAATACTTTAGTAAATTATCCAGCTTATTAAGAGCTGCAATAAGCAGAGCAAATCACCAATCTATTCCTATAAAACAATTCTTCATGAAAAAAAATAACCCTCCAAACTAAAGTGATTAATGAACCACCACCAAGTGTTGGGTGCAATGGCAGGGCACATTGCAGTCCCAAGGAGAGAACCCACGTTCGAACCTTGGAGACGACTTTGTTGGGAGGGAGAGCCATGAACCCTGAACATGGACTATACTAAAAAAAGTGACTAATGAACCATCTAAAGACCCTGGCATGTACAGGGTCTGCAATTTCAGTTCAGTGCATAAGTCAGAATACTCTTTAACTAGTTACAGAATTATTGTTAAGTTCATTAAATGTCATCCACATTTGCAAGACAAAGTGAACTCTTATTCAATGAATTTTGGTTTTCCCTTTTTTGCAAAAAAAAAAACAGCATGAAACAATTCAAGACTGAAGACAAACATGGATGCACACCTTGCGTCTGCCAAATACTTGGGTGCATTTGACATGCTTTCCATACCACCAGCTACCACAACATCATTGATGCCTAACTGGATAGTTTGAGATGCAAGCATCACCGCTGGGATAACAAGGAATAAACAATAAGACATCAAAGAATCAACATCCTTCCATGCGGAAAGAGGATTTTACCTTTCATCCCAGATGAACAAACTTTGTTAACAGTGGTGCAAATGACGGAATTCGGAATACCGGCACCTAATGCAGCCTGCCTAGCAGGAGCCTGGCCTAAGTTTGCACTAAGAACATTCCCAAAGAAAACCTCCTGCACAAGTGATGGATCAAGGTTTGCCCTTTGAAGGGCAGCTGCATATTTGTGTCAAGAAAAATGCATCAATTTGAAGCAAACATAGTCAGTATTCACAAGGAGATGAAAAATGGGGTTTAGGAGTTTACCCTTGATGGCTAAGGCTCCAAGATGGGTAGCAGAGAATGAGGAAAGTGAGCCAAGGAAACCACCCATTGGCGTACGTGCAACGCCCACGATACAAACATCTGTGCTAAACATAGTTAAACCCAGGTAAAACTGTTATCATCTCAGTCGTGATCTTGTAAAGTGGGGAAGATGATCCAATTAGCTATAGTTATATATACCCAGAAAATTTAACAAGTTAGACAGAAACAAGCAAATCCCAGTTGATGGAAACAAAAGAACTAGCTTAGCTCTAATGGGGTCAAGTAAAATTATAAATTGATGGTAGATAGAGCTGAAGAAACCAAAAATACTGCAAGCAAACCTCGAGGTCTGATCATAGAATCTGAAGAATCTGGAGGAGCCATCGCAAAAGAAGTTGAAAACACACAATCAATCACCTCAAAGAAGTCTGCAACATTAACGTGAATTATTCTGGTTGAATTAAATATGTAGAGAACAAATAAAAAGATTGAAAAACAGAGTGGAGACAGCAGATTAATACCCAAGAGAAGAAGCAATGCGGGGCTTGAATAAAATTTTAATTTTGATTGTGTATATGAAGAAAGAAACAGTTTTTGACCAAAAAGGCTTTGATATATATATAGAGAGAGAAATATGATAAGAAAAACAAAAAAGATGAAAAGATAAGATAAAAGTAAGTAGGCATCAACGTTGGAAAGCGTAAACGCTCACGTATTTAACGCAAGCATGTGTTGTTGGGACAAAACTCTTCTCAATCCCTCGCTTCTCGCCCGGAAGTTCTAGAAAACAACCTGTTAAAAAAAAGTTAAAAAGCATATATAAATTTTTTTATAAAAATTTGTAAAAATATATATACATGTATCGGAATTATTAAAAAATTAAGAAATTTAGTATATAGGTAATTGCTTACTATGTTTATGTACATAATGAAATTCTTACAAAAATTGTAAGCATTTTTGTACATACCTTAAGTTTCGCGATTTTTGTAAAGATTTTGTACATGTACCGAAATTTTTACAAAAGTGGTAAAAATTTATGTACATACCGAATTTCTTACGATTTTGTAAGAATTTTGGTACAATGTACAAAATTACTTACGCTTTTTGTAACAATTTCAGTACACACCTTTTTTTAGCCTGTTTTTAAGCGGTTGTTTTTTAAAATTTTCCCTTCTCGCCCTGTTTCAATCGGAATTTAATAATAAAAATAGGTTCGTTATAAATGGCATGTGACACGTAAGTGACGTAACAGTGCCTTAAAATTTAGGGTTCTACACTTTAAAAAAAATTGTTAATTTAAAAAAAATATTATCCCTCTTATCGTACCTGTAAAGAAAACTCAGTAAAAAATTCAATCATTTTAATTTTTACATCGATTCTCTCTCCTTGTTAATTTTTTGTTCTTTACATCAACTAAGAAAATTCTTGTCATTCCTCTTTTATCAATTCTCATGGTAAGATTTAACAAAAAAAACCTTTTTAATTTTCTCTCTTTTATCTTAAGAATTCAATTGTAACCAATTCTTCTTAAAAGAACCATCAAGTTTATGGTGTTTAACAGACAAAAAAGTTCTTATTTATGTTCATCCTAGTTTTAATCTTCTTCAACTACTTTAGATTCAACTACTAATTAGTGATATCCATCGTTTAAAAACCAAAAAAAAAGTTTATACTACAACTTTTAAATAGTGTTTTGAAGGTTGAATTTTCAATTGGGGAATTTGAAGATTTTGAGAATTTGAAGGTTATTTCTTGTCCAATTCGGTGGTCTTGTTGAATGTATAGTACTTGCTAGGGATATAAGCTATTCTTTTCATTTTATTTTTTAGTATCATAAATTTATTTGTATTCTCATATAAGTTACACTTTTATTGTTTTAGTTCCATATGTTTGAAAAAAAATTATTTTGTAAGAAACGGTTGTAATATAATAAATTTTAATATTTTACAATTTTATCTTATTTTAAAATATTTTAAAGACTTTATTTTGAAAAGTAATACAAAGCCTCCACAACTTTTAGAAATAAAAATATTATGGCAAATTTAATAATTTTAGATTAGGATTTACGACATTATAATTCAATAATTGTACTTCAATTATTCTTGCTAAATCAGTAGGTACATTCCTTTTTTTTCTTAAAAAATTAAAGGCATCAGAGATTTAGACTTTTATATTTATTAAACATCATGCTCCTTAGATGGACACGGACAGGTCACCATCGTTATCTACTACTGTCTACTCCATAATAAGTAGACGACTATACAAACACGCATATACATGTGTCCTTTTCCTGATGGACACGAGATAATTCATATATTTTGATGTTTTATATGTAATAATAAAACGTATAAAGAAAAACCGAGGTGATATATGAACACTTTTATCATCTTCAACTTAGGAAAACATACAGAAGTTGAGCATTGAAACAAAACAATTTGACCTCTTGTCTAGAATTCATTAAAACCAATTGCTGAAACACAAACTACAATGACATTCAGGATGCATATTCTTTTTTAAATTAGATGGGACTTTATTAAAAACCCCTTTCATACCCAACACTCGGTGTCTCGGAAAGTCGAAAGACAAAGCCGGATAGTCAAAAGGATGCATAATTTTAAGTCTCGTGTTGGCTGCCATTGCCATCCTGAAAATTACAAACAAGGATTAACATTCCACCACAAATTAGTTTCAAATCACCTATCCCTATTTTTATGCCTGATTACCTACACTGGGAACTTCACACGTTCAAACCATCATACACCTATTACTTAGATACATATGCCCACACTGACCTAAGTTCTTCAGAATCAACACCAAACGACCACGATGAAAGCCGAGCCTGAGCACCCGAAAACACTATGTCATCAGCATATAGCTCAACTATCTTGAAGATCCATCGCGCGTCTCAATTAACCTGACCTTTAGCTCTATCTCCCCGGACTCGACTGCGCAAAGCCTTAACCAAACACTCTGAACTACTTCGCCGTTTATAGAACTAATTGAACTCTCTCTAACGAGACAATTATCAGTGTCAGGTACAACCTTCCTCAATGTCATCTCACCAGAAGAAACTCGGAGAGCATGGCTCAATCTAGCAGCAGAGACAAGTGGCTGAAGGCTTAGATAAGCATGTCCCATCTTGTCATCAGCCTTGAAACGGTCTTTGTCAAATACTTCCTGTGGAGAAAACAATCTTTCATCAATTCTTCACAAAATCTAATGTCTACCGATGAATTTAAAAGCATTTGACAAAGCAGTTCATCACTAGTATAAAACTTTCTTTTCGGAGAAGAAGACAAACAATAACATAAGCTGCAAGTCATGGGTTAAGGAAGAAAATTCAATCTGCATTACAGATGAAACCTAAAATGATTACTATTTACTGCATGCTGGATGTTGTTGCCTGTTTCACATCGAAACTGACAAGTCAGTTGAGAACTATTAAATAGGATGTAGAGGAAAGCATCTGAATATCAACAAGTAATCAAAAAACTTCAAATATCTCCCCACCATTTAGAGGAATCTCCAGAGAACAAATTTCTGCATATCCTGGCCTAATAACATTTCAACTCGCCAACATTCGATGAATACAGATAACACTCCAATAAACGCAGGCAGATGGATAAATTTAGGTGTGGGCAATCATAAACCAAAAGGAAAAAGGTGAACCATAACCAAATGGGTCAAGACAAAAGGGAAAGTAAATACATTGTATGCAAATATATTGATTCTAATCAAACCAGCTTGAATAGGATAACTATGGATCAGATATATTAAAAACCCGATAAAGGCCAGAACAAAGAAAAAGGTACTGATACTAAAGAACAAAAGTGCTAGATGTTACGATAATTGACAAGATAGGAAATCAAACATGTTGAACAAGATACTTTTAAAGTACAAAAATCATAAACTTACAAAATTCAGAACTCCAACAGGCTCAGTGAGGGAGAAAGTAAGCTCTTCATTCCATACTGGATTGAGGCAACAGTTGATAACCTTAGTTTTTGCCACCTGGACAAGTTGTGAGAATTTAAAACCAGAAACTTGTATAAGCAATCAAAACCAATGGAGAACAAAAAGGTTGTCAAGGAATAAAAATGCTACCAACCAACAATTGCTAAGCCTTTGTTACAATAAACTGGATGCACTAAAAACTCGGGTCATGAAGCTAGATAATCCAACAATTGGAATGGCTGATAAAAAAACCATGAAAGAAAAGAGCAAATCACATGGTCTTGTTTGCTGTCTATGTTTTCTTTTAACATTGATTCAAAATACGGAGAGCAAGAGAAAACAGTAACTTTTGATGCGGAATAATGGGAGGACTATAGAATTGCCAATGCAAAACATGAGTCATGCAAATTGTTTGAATGGTAGAATATTATCATCCATTTTTATAGGACACAACATCAGCAAAACAGTGTACCGAAACAAGGGAAGTATAAGATTAGACAGATATGGTAAAAACAAAATGAAAGTAGGCTAAACAAACCTGATCACCGAGCTTGACAACAACATAAGGATCACTGCTCTTGAAATCGCGGATAGCCAACCTTTTACCTTGCACAACCACCACTTTTAGCAGCCCCAAAAGCTCGCCCATTTCTTTTAATTCTATAACAGCAGAAGCTTCTTAAAAGAACCCAAATTTCAACCCAGAAAAAGAGAGAGAGAGAAGAAACCCATTAGAAAAACAATAAATTAACCATGAATTAGGAATCCATAACTTGTAGGGAAAGCAAAGAGATAAGCATAGCAAAGGCGAAGAGATGGAGAAATGAAGGAGAAAAAAAAAACCCATCAAAGATGAAACAGATCCAAATATAAAAGAGAGATTAGATTTACCTTTTGTTATCTTTGAAGTGGTATGCAAAGGGGGATGAAGCTGCTGCAGGAACAATGCTTAGACCACCTTGGAATTGGAAAGAAAAAAGCAAGGGAAATTAACTTAACAATTACAATTACAGTCACGAACATGAAATACTTTGGTTAGACCTATATTTATGGCCCTGACCCTACACGTGAAAAATGCACACAATAATGTTGTTTAAGTCGGAATTTGAAAAGCTTCTTCCAGTAGGTAGGAATATTAAATTAAAAAAATTAGACTCGAGTAAAATCATCAAGGACTAAGACCCTTTAGGCTTTTTCAAATAAAGGAAAGTATATTAGTAATAAGAGTAGTTATTCAATTTAATATTTATAAATAAAATTATATTTTTGAGATTTCGGTTCGATTGTTTTGCTAAATGTAAATATCATTAGTTCAGATCATATTATACATGAATGTAATAGATTAGGGTTATAAATGAGACATTACGAGCTACTCGAGTTTAATTTGATTAAAGTTCGGTTAACACTCGACTCGAGTTTATAACGAGTCGAGTTACTCGATACCCGACTCAAAAGGCTCACGGGATACTTGAAAATATAATATATTACTTTTTTAATTTTTTTAAATTTAAAATCCAAATTTCTAAACCTTAAAATATAAATTTTAAACCTAACAATCTAAACCTTTAAACCCTAAACCAACACCATAACCCTAAAATTAACAAGTTTGTGTAAACTTTAGTTTATACTTGTGTATCAAACTTTTTGTCCTAATAAGGCTTTAAATAAGACGAGACAGATCGCGGGCTATTCAGGTCCAACTCGATTGAACTCGACTCAAACTCAAACTCAGCTCGAGTTCTTAACAAGTCAAGTTGAACTCAGATTATTTAGACCGATTAAAAACTACTCAATCTCGAACTCAACTTCTTAACGAGCTACGAGTTCGACTCGTTTACACACCTACTCGTAGATGTTGTTGGGTGAATTAGTGAAGTTTTCCTTCATCTTTGAAGAAAAGGAAAAACTATTGCACGCGTTCACGACCGCACAAATACTTGAATTGCGGCAATTTTGATTCATACAAAAAATCAAACAGTTTGTGTTCACACACAGCCAGGCCAAATGCAGGAGCAGACGGTAGTGATACAATAACCAATTTGATATATTATGTTGATGGTCCAAGTCAAATGAAGTTGTGATATGTTGATGGTTCAAGTCAAATGAAGGTGTGAAACAATCCCCAAAATACGACTCAATTTGATGCAATCTCCTATTTGAACAAATTCCTACGATGCTGAAACAATAACCTAATCAATTTGATAAGTCAAATAAACTTGTGAAACAATCCCCAAAATACAACTATACACACTGCCCTATCAATTTGATGCAACTACACCTTGGAATCTCCTATCATCTACACCATCCATGCAGAGCCCCCAACAGGGGACATGCATGCCTACCCTTAATTTTACAGTACATTCTCTACAATGTTCTAGTCTAGGGCCACTACTCGGACATTTATTACTGTGTTTACATAAAGTCAGATGGACATCATCTTCTGCCATCTTGTTAGGTTCTTGCTCAGTACTTGAACGGACACAGCACCGCCTTTGTTTCCCACTTCTACAGAGGAAGACTGCCAACTTCAACCCCCTACTGCAATTTCTTGGAACTTGATTTTCCGACTTTGTGCTTCCACTTGCTCTGCATTTGAGAAAAGAACCAAAAATGATCAAATCGAATCAAGTTATAAGACAAATATGGAACTTCATTGAACACATTGCTAGATGTAGATTACAAGGGGCTCATCGTCAGAAATCCCAGTCTCCGCAACATCTGAAGTCAAGGAAGGTGATTTCTTCAAGATTGGAGATTTACTCTCAACATGATCACTTTCTTGAGCCTCTTTGGGTTCCGATCCAGTTGCTTTAGTTGCAGGTTCTCTGGAGTCTTCACTTAGTTCATCGGCTGCTTTCTCTTCCTCATCCACTTTTTGAGCATTTTCTGAAGTGCTATCTATATGTCCAGAATGATTCCCATCAGCATCAGATTTAACTTCATCCGACTCCTCAGCATTATTAGGACTCCCCTCTGTATCTTCTGAACTTCTCCCTTGGGAAACTGAAGCCATTTCCTTCCCAGATTCTTCTCTATCCGTTCGGTTCTCTTCTACCATATCGTTGTCTGCTCCTTCAGATTCATCTGGGGAAAAGGAAAGAAACGTGCATTTAAAGACGCAAAATGAAGGGGGGGGGGGGGGGGGAAGCGAAATAATGACCCAACATCCCATACAGCGCACAGCACATTCTGCAGAAATTAGAACAGCTCAGTGTGACGTTATGAAAACAAACAATACCTGGGTTCATCTTAGGATTTTTGTTTGCAGCAGTGGACTTAGATTCTGACAAGCCAGCATTCTCTTCATCGTCTTTCAACATGCTCTTTTGAGTATGCTTCAAATTCTTCTTTGGAGTTCTTTTCCCCTTGGGTCTGCGAATAAAATATCAATTAAGTTCACAAACCAATTGAAGACAAATAGCTTCTTATCATAGAGCGATTCACTCACGTCTTTACTGGACTCTTATTCTGACGGGAACCACCTGAGCTCTTACTTTTCTGCCCAGGAGACCTGTCAATAGTACAACAATCAAGTTATGAAGCAACATAAGAGTTGATTACTAAATATAAGAGCAAGTCATTCTCAAAACAAATGCCGTATCTGAAAGTACTGTTGCAATTAACCTAGATATGAGTTCACTATCTCTATTAGAACTACACAGCAAAGTGAGATTCAGAAAGAATCATCTAAAAACCACATTAGTTAATAGCACATACGCTTCCTTCTGAGGGCTCTTGGTGACTTTCGATGAATTTGCCTTCTGCAAAAAGTACAAGCAGATAGAGTAAGCTCAAATGAAACTAAAATGATTTTAGCCTGAGAGAATATGCAAGATGTTAATCTTAACCTTTCCAGACTTGCGGCCTGTGCCAACGAGCTCCCATCTCTCTCTTTCCAGACGAAGTACTTCCACATCTCCATCCTCATATAATATCTAAGAAGCAAAAACATATGATAAACAGTCGGTTCCCTGTGACACAAATGTTCAAATATGCATTCAAGAAGGTAAAAAGCTGCAGCTTACCACATGCTTCTTCTTTATAGGGTCATAGGACTTAATTGTACCTTCATAAAACCTGGCATTTCCAGAAGATACAATCAATAAAGAACCTCTATAAGGATTAATGATATTGCACTGGTTCAAATAGAATATTGCACAATTACCACATCGTGGAGGCAGTTGAACAAAGAACTTTACAGGCTAGAAACAAATTAATACTCACAGAGAAACTGTCAAGTTGACCGTATAAGCACAATGGTTCATATACAATGCTAAACATAAAATCAAAAACCTTAAGCTGCTATAAGATCAGAACACTTTTTTGAATAAATTATGGTCCTCATCAAAACAAAATAACAAAGAGGATGAATTTGCAAGTCTGACAAGGAGAAAGTTGAAATACTCATACAACATTAACAAAGAGCACAAACTCATTTCCAGAACTTCAACAGGAACCAAGTGAAGCCTCATGTGAATTCTCAAGACGCATGAACACAACATAAATAACATGTGAACTACAACAGAAATAAAAACTGACAATCAATCTATTTCACAGCACGATTCTGAGTAAACTTTTAGAATCTGCTGCAAAGTAACAGCAAGAGTTTTGGTCACTTACTGCTTATCCAAAGGCCACCACACTTTTATTCTGTAACCAATCAAATCTTCAATATCAATTCCATCTTCCTTGGTTGAGCACTGAACAAAAGAAACAAAGATCAATAATGAACAATGAGCCCAAAACCAAGAGGATTGAAACGGAGAAAAAAGAAGCCATTTCTAAATGTGTTAGGATAATGCGTCTAGGGGAACAAGGCCACCATAGAACTACAAAATGCACAAGGTAGAATATAGGAGGTATGCATCGGTGCTAAATCTCAACAACAGAGAGGGGGGGAGGTGCTTGGTGCATTATCAAAAATTGTAACATGAGAAATTCTAGCGAAAGCATTAAAAATGCATGCAAGCGACACCAAGATATAAAGGAGGGAGAGGGGGGACCTTTGCTAATCCCGCAATGCTCTTCTTCCGCTTCTTGCTAGATCCAGCAGCAGACTTGCTGGTGTCTGACTTCTGCATGGAGATATAAAACAGATATCACAACAGTGAACCGTGAGAACATAAAAAGTGTGCCTCCCTGACAGCAATTTAACCAAGTGAAAATAAAACATACACACCTCCAGATTTTCATCATCAGCTTCATCGTCCTCATCACTATGACCCCAGTCAGAGCCTTTTCCTTTTGATGAGAAGCTTCTTTTTTTCCGAATGCTTGGCACCAAGTAGTCCGATTTATTATTCTCATTCCATCTTTTGCGTGCAGGTAATTTATCTTTTGAATCATGTAATTTATCAATGTCCATTTCCATAGATGGAAATGAAGAATCTTTAACTTCATGCCAGTCATCGCCTGAATCCCTTGAAGGGACCTTAGAAGCACTTCTAGAAATCTTGAAAGCACTATGTGTAGAAGACGACCTCTTGCGTTTGGGCACTGGGACAGAAGCTGCAACATTGACTTTTCTCTTATCACCTTTCTGATGCTCCTGCTCCACTTTTTCTTTCTTGGTAGAAAAATGTTTATGACCATTGGTTGATTCAAACTTACTGGACATCTGTAGACTATCCAAATTTATTTCCCTCACCATTTTCAAAATATCAACATCATTTTCAGTATCTTTTGCTTCTACCGAGGGAGACTTGTTCTTTTTAGCCTTCCCAGCCTTGGATTCTTTAGATTTTAATTGCTTAATCATTTTTCTGAGAGGCACTTCATTTCTTTCAGTTTCACTGTCTTTGAGATCCTCCTCCTTTGAAATCTCTTTCTGAATCAAATGTGTGAGAAAAAGGGAGCAGGAAAAGTTAGTGAACAATGTAACACTAAATACCAAAGTAGTCACTATCATACCAGCATGGAAGTACTGTTTCGTTCTAGTACATACCACTACCAATGTATTTCATTGTACCATTACAAGTTTATCATGAGATTTTTCAATTTTTATATAAATTTATAGCTCATTTTCAAGTTCTGTTTTGTATTACAAACGGTTCAATAGGTAATCCAATAAACATATTTTATTAAGGGGAAAAAGATCATGAGAGAATATTATCACGAATTGGTTAAAAGAATCAACTAAGAGAAGTTTTTTTTAAAAAAAAAAAAAAAAACCTTGTACCAACTGGTATGACCAGTACAGTATCGAACCAATTCTGAAGAATTTTCTTCAAAATCGGTATGTATCGGCCAGCACTGGTACCAGTATGGTACTTATATCCCTTACAAATCACCATATAGTACCCTTTAGATGAATGAAAGGGAGCATATCATACCATTCCATCACATTCCAAGTTTAGGGATTCAAAGTGAGACAGGACACTCTCATCAGCTAACCATGTTTGCCTTTCTCCATCCTATCAAAAAGATGAAAGAGCCATAATAAAAAAACATTGTGCTAAAATTATATCCCAAATATGTTGCAAATGAAGAAATAAATGAATGTCACTGGCAGTCTGGCACCATGTGATTGCATGGTTGAAACATAACAGTATTTGCACAAATTATTGACAAGTGAGTTAGCTACAAATAGAACTGGGTGTTATACACATTACTGAATAAATAGCTGGCATCCAAACTCTCAAGTATAAAAGTTCAACTGTTAGGCATAGTTTTTTCCTATCACCATGCAATTGAAGATAAAAAGCTTCAGATAATTTGACATGCAGATCCCCTGGAGAAGCACAGAAAATATGATAAAATGAGACAGATATGATTGAAGCCTTACCGGGGTATCTTCACCTTCTTTTCTTTCATATGGCTTGTACAGGAGTGGAGGCAGAGACACTGACCGTATAAGCCCTTGCAAATCATCCTCCTTATAAGCTAGGCGCCTCATGATTGAAAGTCCAAGGTCACAGATAGCATGTGAATTCTGGGAAAAAATATTATATGAATTAGCTTTTATGTTTAAATGAGAGCTTTAACTTATCTCATCCTCAAGAGAGGCAGAACCTTTAACCTGTGAACTAGTTAAAAACAAAACAACACAAAAGGATATTAGTAATACAAAAAATAAAAGTAAACTTCTCACTGAACCTTCGATCTCATAGCATCAACAACGTCTTCAGAGTGCTTGATACTCTTAAAGATAGAGAATATCAAAGAAATATTCTCCTTCTCCTTGTTAGCACCAGCTTCTGACTTGGCATCTTCATCTTTATTCACCAACAAAGAAATAGTCAAGTGCAATTTCCTGAAAAATACAGAATAGGCGAGTTCAATGACTGAAATTGTATCTCAAACAAAAAACAAAGACAAATTAAGAAGATGGATATACCGGTATGTTAATTCAAATTCTTTGACATCCTTGCATTCATCTGTGTTGGGACATGAATGATGAGCAAGAGCATGGACCAAATAAGGCAAGATGTATTCAGAATATGATGTCGAGGAACTTGTATCAGATTGTATAGCAACCTGCCGAACTTTTGCTTGCTGATACATTTGAAAGATATCGGCTAAAAGCTGTTTTTCCTGCGGTTCCAAACACAACAGAAAATACCAGTGGCATTCACAAATCATTCCATAAAGAAACAAAAATTGGACAGTAAACTACACTAAAAAATCAAGTTCAGCATGTAAACCTCATCAAACTGAAGCTCTTTGGATCCAGGTGCGCTAAGTAAGAAAGCACAAGCATATTTTGCATCCAAGAGTCTGTCCTTTATATATTGATGAACTTTGCTGAGGAATTGTTTCCTAGCCTGAGGGAAAGATATCTAGAAACCCAGAAAAAGACATAAGAGAACAGGCAAAGTGAACAAGAAAGGTTAAAGAAAACAAGATTAATGATTTATATTTCATAAAAGACTTCACCTCTGCTGCCCTCAAGGTTAAATAGAAGATATCAACTGGAATCTTATGATCCCAGTTCCGGGAAAGACGAAGAACTGCCTTGGCCGCAGCAAGCCTTAAATGGGCCTTGTCAACTAAACTGAAAGATTGTAGAAACTTGAGTGTGAAATTTGAGCCTCAACAAGAAACATATTCCAATCAATTGAGGAAGTCAACATAGATGTTCAACAGTCACACACAAAATATTAGTAAGTAAAGAAAACAGTGCCCAAGCCAGAAAGAGAGTGAAACCTCCATATGTCAGTTATAGTACCTTGATTTTATATCTTCAGATATTTCACCAAAAGAAAGTATGTTTCTAACGAGGCCTAGAAGGTCATCAATAGCAGGACGAAGATGAGCATCTTTAACAGGCAAGTAGCTTTTGACCAATGTCTTTATCCCGAACACCTGCAGCACACGAACTATATTACAGGCTGAGAGATCCATCACAAAGAGTTCTAAAAGAAGCTTGAAAATAAGAAAATCAAACGTGGACTCCATGTTCCGAGAGATACTGATGTTATTAATGAAATTGCTTTTATCAGAAATGATAATAACAACAAATTGACAACAATCCACAACCTTCAACATACAAAGTTCGCTTCTTTCATCCCAACATTCTTTTGCACTGCCATCTGCATCCTGAAGCAACAAAGAAGGTTTATGCATAAGAAATTAACAAGTATGACAGATAAAAAAAAACTGAAGGATACTACATACATTACTGCATCTCAAAATCTCGCTTTTAATAAATTCTTCAATTTCACTCTCTCTAGTTTCAAAAACAGCCATTGCAGTCTGAGCTATACATCCCAAAGACTGAAGTACTGCGGGTAAATGTGTCTTTTCCTCCAGCATGTCCACAAGGCTCTGCAAATTGAGCAAAGAAACTGTAGGTTAGGCAAATATATCAAGAAAATGCTATTTGTAATATTTTTTTGGAACACACATTTCGAATATATAACTAACAAACATAAAGTATCATGTAACCTTATATAAAACGGAGAGAGATTTGAGCCCATCATCCTTTGTTATTGCTGCTAGTGCATGCACTGCATACTTTGCCTGTCTCCGATTACCTTCTAAACAAAGCCTCTCCAATATAAGATCAATTGAACTGCAAACAACCATTACGAAGATGTTAAGAATAAGAGAAACATACTAACTCTAACAAGTCAAGTATCCCAAAGTTTCACCTTGATGACACTGCGAGTTGTTCTCGGATGGTACTACCAGCCTTAGCCAAAACATGCAAAATGCCTTCTTTAATAATTTCATTGTCATCTTTCAGAAAATTAATCAATTCTTCTTCAGCTCCACCCAGAAGCGATGGACTAAATCGTGCAAGAATCTGAAAAGCAGCAAAAAGACATTAAAAAACAAAACTAGAATATGTTCCCAAGAGGAGAAAGAACATAAAATTCATAGGACCAATGTTGAAGGCAAGTTATTGCAAACTCATAATAACAATGTGAACTGGAGCATAGAAAAAGAAAGATGCTCACAAAAGCAAAGACCAAACAAAAATGAACAGCGGGGACTTATTCACACCCAGAAAAAAAAAGTTTCATAGGGATACAAATTATTACCACAAGTATATTCATGCAAGATTGAATGTATGTTGTGTTTCCGGCAGATTTCTGTACAGTAGCCTCCAGGAGGATTTCTCTAACATGCTCCTTGTTAAAAAGTAGATAAGAACACTTCAGGGAGAGCATACTTAGAAAATCATAGAGTTGGTGCCTCTCAGAAAGTATTTTAAGCAATTCATCCTGCAATTAATGAACATATATATCACAAATGAATGGTATAATGAAAAAACTTAGATTTCATGGGTCAAACTACTCGTCATAATTCATTCCCCCCAAATCAAAGAGAAATTCACTTATGAGCCAGAGCTACATCCCGTTTAAATTTGCATTTGCCAATATCTTACAACCTACCCGACCACTAGAAGCTTGATGGAAGCTGGTATGGGGATCCAGTAGATTCAATAATATCTTCCAAATGTTAGCATCTTTCACCCGATCAAGAGTCTGGAAATTCTCTTCAGCCTTCACGGTATCAGAAAAAGAGCGGGACATGATTTGGAAGCTAAATAGAACTTTCTTTTGTATTTCAGGAGAATCACTATCCTGCATTGAAAAAAGAACCAATTATTTCAATTTAACAGAGCATAGAAGTGTAACTTGTGTGCTTTAGAATACTATTTCATCTTTCAAAGCTTCAAACCTGATGCCTCTGCCTTAGAGAGAGATACCTCTGCATCTCTTGCTGTAACCTGCAATCCAACAGGAAACCCCCAAAACTCAATTTAGAATCCATTAAATACACAATTGAAGGGTAATTACTCAAAAGTCATATGCGAAAGCAATTGCAATATACCTTTGCTTCTGTTCTAGCATCCTCTCAAGTGCCTTGACCTCAATTTTGTCAAACCCAGAGAAAACTCTTATCCAACATTTAACTTTATCTCTGATTGAGAATTCCGTAGGAAAGAGGGATCCACATAAAACAGATTCAATGGTATCTGACCTGCAGGGCAGATCTACATGTTACAAATGCTAATATGATTATGCAAGACACACCCAGCAAAGAGTCACAGCTGAAAGCTCTTTAAATCTTCTACATAGCATTTTACTATAGGAAAACAGTGTTCACTAAGGTACTAATAAAAATAACTATAGATTACTAATTGGTCCTATTAACTACTTGCAAACACGCTCAGGAAAAAATAAATAAATAATCATAAGAAGGAAATTTATACAAACAAAATTTTCAGTTTCTTTTGCATGGCTTTGATTGAACATATTATTTAACAACATGAAGGGATGAAAATATAGAATACATCCAACTCTAAGCTTAGATAATCCCTTCTTAAACCTACCATCTTTCCTAATAAGACATTGAAATGTGTTAACTAAATAGCCCCTAAACTTAGAATAATGAGGAAAAACAAAGATAAAATAATGTGATGTATTCTAAACAAGTGCAAAACTAATCCTTGCTTGCAAGTATCTCAAATGACTTGCCTAAAATCTTTGTCATAGAAACACCTAAAAATCTTCCCAGGTATCCAATCAAATTCATTGTGATTGATTGAGCCATCAGAGCATCCAGCGCAATAAACTCTGAATATCTCAGCCAGCCTTTCCATGGTATATTTTTTAACAAGCAGCTGTACATTCCAAACAAAAGAAAAGGTTAAAAAACATTAGATAATGATAACTGGATACAGAAGCGGTAGCAACAGTAATCCAAGAAGTACAGGGAAAATAACGTACAGATTTGTCCCGAAGACGCTCTGCAACTAGTTTTACTGTCCCAAGGGGAACCGAAACAAGAGAATGACAAGAAACATCACAAATTACATCCACAACTTGCTTTCGGACATTTTCATCATAGTCTAAAAGCCGATCGCAGAGGGCAGCTAGAAAATGTAGAGCACAATCAAAATTAGCTAACACAAATAAATACATATTAAAAAAACAAAAGAAACTCACAGATAATTTGAGGAGCCTCAGATCTCGAGGGATCCGACAATAGACAGCTCTTAACATGTTCAAGGACAGACATTCGAACATCAACAACTCTATCAGTCAGCCTCTTCAAAAATTCTGAAAATATTGGCTGAAATGCTTCAGATATGATAGAGCCAGGCAGAGCAAAGAGGGATCCAACCAATCTCACAGCTCTCAAACGAGTGTCTATTTGATCAGTCTGCATATATTGAAACTTATAAACCTCAGAAACTGTTCATCAACTTCAACCATCTTTGAACTCCTTTTCCCAACATAAAGAATAAAACTATGACAAATCCATAATAAAGAGGACAAAAAAGACCCCATTTCCACGAAGGTTGGACCTAAACTCTCCATAACTACAAAGATTTCATCCTCAATTTTTTTCCTCAAAAACAACAAATAAATGTCTTCAAATGGAGAACAAAATCATAATGCAGTTAAGTAATTAGTAAAAATGAAAAAACAATGATTGTTTCCATACCAACAGCTCTCCTGTGAGGTATGGGACAACTCCTGACAATATCTGAGGAGCACAATGATAAATGCCATAGATAACTTCATGATAGTCAATTTCACTTTTTACTGGCTGATCATCTCCAGACATCACTGAAATGAGAAACTGTTTTATGCCAGCTTCAAGTTTTTCTGAACACTGCTCTATAACATTCATAGCAAGTCTCCTGGCAGCTTGTGTAACACCCTGAATTATTGGACATAGGTTCCAGAAATAAATTCCCTTCCAATTAAGAATTATAACTTCTAAGGAATAAATACAGGCAGCCACACAATCTGTAAGCAATAAACCGATAGTAAACATGAAATTCTTACACTTCTGTTACGACCTAATGCAGACAATATAACAAGTAAAAGATCATCTCGAACATCTTCACTCTCTTCTAACACAACGATCATGATTGTCTGCATGGATGATAAAACACTTTCTGGATGATCATCCCTGCAATATGTAGTAAAAATCAGTCTTTCGGTCCATGATAATTCAAAATACAAAGTAAAAAGCTATAAACAACCTGCACATTCTTACTGTAAAAGCAATTAAGGGAAGATTAAACTTTCAAGCACCACCCATACCATAACTCCACAAGACAGACACGCATATACGTATAGATATGGTCAAGATACATACAAGAACAAAAAGAGGTTGCAGCAATATCTTGGCCACTACACTAAAGTGAAATACTAAGACCAATACCAAATTGTACCATAGAGCCATTTCAAATTTCTACATTCAACAATAATAAAAGCATCCATGTTACTTGAAACACATTTAGAACTAATGCATAAAAGCTAATGAATATTTTATTAATAATTAATCAGATTATCACATTCAAGATCCAACATCACAAAGCAAGCACTTCCCTCAAAACAGTAAATAAATACCGGAGCAAAACATACCTGACAACAGAAAAAAATGTACTGAACATTTCATTAATCAAATCATCACATTCAAGATCCAACATCACAACACAAGATCTATATTTCGCAAGAGTCTCCAAAATTACAACTCTCCTTCCAAATGATGGACCACTAGTATCGCTCAATCCATTCAAAGTGCCAACAATCAAGTTAAAAATATCCTGAAAGCATGCCACATATCAATCACCAGAAGTTCAGCTGAAAATTTATTAGTTTCTTAGAAAATCAAGACCAAAAACAATAAACCTTCATAACTGAAAAGCACCTTTAGAATATCATCACTATAAGGCGCTTCAGGCGCAGTTATCCGAGTTATCTCACAAATACAGGTTGCAACTAGAAGTTTGGCTTCCTGATCTTGATGCTTCAGCAGCTCTGGCTTGACAATTGCATTAAGCAGAGGCTGCATTGATTCCATTATTGACGATGGCGGGGACTGTTCAATCTCAGAAAGACATGTAGCAGCTTGCTGCAGATTGGAGGAAAAACATTCATGATATTAGCCAAATAACCAAATTAAAAGAATGCAGCTGAATTTGATTCACACAATATGCATAAATTCACAAATTCAAACATCTAACAAGATGTATAAGATTCGTGAAGAGTACATATTACCACAGACCCGACTGTCTTAGCACATAGGTCCTATGCCAGATGTATGCAAGTAACATGATAAAGAACATATGCGAAATAGGCAATAATAAAAGAAAATATAGGAAAACAGATTTACAACCATTAAGAATTATCAATCAATGCCAGGGTCGTATCATGCCTTTAAAATAGTTTAGAAAAATGAAATGAAAAATCAGTAATTCAAACAAACTCAAAGATAAAAATACCTAAGCTTTCCACTAAACCACCAATAAATTTGAGTCGATAAAAATTAAAGAACTACCATGTTTCATGCATAACAAGATATCTCTTTGAGTCATAACAAGTTCATCATTAGAGGTTCCAAGCACCATGCCAGACCAAAATAAAACCAATCCATATTCGACAAAAATTGCTTCGGCCTATGTTCGGATAAGACAAGAATTCTATGAATAGCTAGTTGCTATTGATTGAGTAACCCAACTACTCCATTGACAGGCATTTGTTTATCAACAGAAACTTAATCATTCACAAACAAAAGGAACAACCCAATGCTTGTTTAGGCAAGTGCAAAGTAGAGCCACGGGCATTCTAGTATGCAAAAAATAATTCAATGCAAAAAAATGAATAAAGGGAGGAGGGAGGGTAAGACAACATTTTACATGGATTGACATCAGTAAAGACTAGTTAGCTTCCATAGAGCATTTTGGATTGAACCCACTAGCTAACAGAAGGTAGAAATTTAATTAATGCAACCAATCAAACTAATTCCAAATCTAGGTTGAATTCTTTTCAAGGTTGATTATGTTCACCACAATACCCCTTAAAGCCCTTTGCAAACCACGATAATGATTCCAAACTGAGGCCAGACCCACGGTATACATTTTTTGCCTTGTTACACAAAATGAGTGGTGGGGGTGCAATCCATGAAAAGCACCAAAACCAAAGATTTGCGGCATACTTATGTTCTTAAAGTATGGAGGTTATTAATCATGCAAACTTGTGGGGGGAAAGTTAAACACTGTCCAGGTCTCAAGGCATAGCACGTTGCAGCTGATTTAGGTACTGGTTCACTGCCTAGAAGAACCATAATGTTTGAAGACACGACTACTTGGGACAAGAACAATAGAACATCTTAATACAGTAACCAATAGCTTGGATTAACTCAAAAGAACGGCTGACCTAAATGCCACATCATGTAGCAAATTACGGGCATACAATATAAGTGGAAACTCAAATTAGCTGGAAATATGAGGGGATAACATGTAACTAAGGAGAAACCTTGTGAATTGTGGGAACAATCCTAATTCAGCCAATTAGGGTCGAACTTTAGCTAAGCAATCCAATTCAGGTAGAACGGAACCTTAAAACCTAAAATAGTAAGGGAAGGGAAAAGCTTGGGCTTGAATTAACCCTAGCGAAGCAAGGAAGTTGAGTGGATAAGTAATAAAGTAGAAGAATGCGTGCCTTTAACAGCTTGAGAAGGACATCCTTTGTGGATGGAGGAGATTCCAGCTTGGATCCCAGCCCCTTGAGCTGCTCTTCCAGCTTCTCCGCCATTTGTTATTCGCAAGGCAAAGCAGCAGGTTCGTCTCCCACTGTCTCTCGCCGTGTAGCTATCAGTATCAGCTGAATGAGTCGCGAACTCGATAAGATGGAGATAGAAAACAAAGAAACAAAAAGGGGGTTTTGGTTTTCTCTGGCTCTGGCTCTCGCCCCTCCTCTGGGTTTCGGGATTTCGAGGCTTTAGATTCCTCAAATGAGCTCTAAATGCAACTTAAATTCTCCTCCAAATGCTGATTTCATCTCACTTTTCTCTCTCTCTTTCATTAAAAATTGCCACGTGCACCTTCAAGTGAGAGTTTTCCATTTGAAATATATTAAGGAAAAGTCACACAATTGTGGATAAGATTATATTTAGGTCACTCAATTATTAAATGTTATGTTTAGGTCATTTAATTATGAGTAAAGTTAAATTTAAATTACTTAATTATGAGTAAAGTTATATTTGAGTCATCCTTCATATTTAAAAAAATTATTGCTACAAAAATGATTGAGTTCTTTGCAAAAGTTACTACTACGTAATTTTCTACAAGAGTCTATATTTTAGTTATTGTTAATATGTAAGTTACTAAATTTTTATTATAAAACATATTTCTTAAATTTTCTACAAGTTTATTTTATAATAAAAATATATTATTATAAAATTATTGCAAAAATTGTACTTTTTAATAATAATACATAGACTTGCAGAGAACTTAAAAAATATGTTTTATAATAAAATTAACTAAGTTAATATGATTTTTTAACTATGAAAGGATATATTTATCAAATTATTTTAAATTTAGATTAAGTTGATAAAATATAAAGCTTCAAAAATTAAAACTGTCATTATACTCAACTAAACGACAACATTTAACAATTGAATGACCAAATGTAATCATAATATTAGTTAATTGACTTCTAGTAATTGGGTAACCAAATGTAACCTACCAATAACTGAGTGACCTTCGTTAAAGTTTGCCCAAATATATTTTATTTTAAATGAACTTCAAATGTAAACTCATAATAAGTAATTATTCTATACACAGAGAAAAAAAATTCACAAACACTTTAGTTTTGAAGTTTGTAAATTCAATTTTGGTCTTAGAGTTTATAGGTTTAAAATTTAAGGACTGTGGTTATGATTTATGTTTTAAGGTTATAATTTAAAGTTTATATGTTAAAACTTTAAAGCATAATGTTAAAAAATACTCTTAACGTTTGATTGAATTGTCATTTTGGCATTTATTCTTTTTTGAAGTAATTTAGCCCTTAACGTTTTATTTTGGGTCAAAATGGTCCATCTGCGGATGAAAACTGTTAGTCAACTAACTACAAAATGACTTGAAATAATGTGGCAAACCAACATGACAGTGCATGGCGCGATAACAGTGTCATATAGGTAAATATGCTGACTTTAGGGAAGGGATATTTTGATCCAAAATATAAAATATTTTTCTTCTTACATTTCATTTTGCCAAGTCATTTCAAGTTGTTTATCATTAGTTGACTAATAGTTTTTATTCACATAGGAGCTATTTTGGCCCAAAATAAAATGTTGAGGGCTAAATTGATTCAAAAAAGAATATGGGCCAAAGTGACAATTCAGTCAAACATTAGGTAAGTTTTTTGACATTATGCCAAACTTTAATATTAACCATATTATCCTAAATCATAACATGTAGATCATAAATTCTAATCCTAAAGGTAGAATGCACTAGTGACCACCCATTTGTGCGATCGTTCCTATTTTGATCATCCAACTAAGAGACTCGTCAATCAAACCACCGAATTATTAAATTGATCATATTTTGACCATCCATCGATAAAATCTAATAGAGGAGATATGGCAATTAACAAAAAGGGTAATCTTTAACCGTAGTCTCTTTCATTTAGTGTGTGTTCTATTTTGGTCACCAAAATTAAAAAAAGATTATTATCGTCACTTACGTTTAGAGTCGTTTCTGTTTTGGTCCCTTGGCCGTTTGCCTCCGTTACTTAAAAAAATAATTTTTAATTTAACCCTCAAACTTTTAAAATTTTATTTTTCATCATATTTCCCAAAAATAAAACCAGCCTTTGCCTGCAATATAAAATATAATCCATGTTGCCAACCAACATGCAAATGTACCAGTGGAATAAGATGTATACCTCGTTAACTTTTGACACAATAGGTTGTTTCTTTTGTTCTCGAAAGGAAAAGATCTATCTTCAACCACCAAAAGCATATGAAAAAGTGTTTGATGCTTACCTGCCAAACTTTAATACCCACGTATTTGATCGGTTTTAGCACATAGAGGTCCGAATCATCTTCAAACTCTCGAGGATAGAAAAAGAAAGTAACAATGAGACCAGAAAATAGACAGTATATATTCAAGACTAGAGTGAGGACAAACATAGATAACAACCACATGAATATACCAAAACTCAATTCAGAAGCACGTCTAAAATGACCAATGTTTAGGAATGCAAAGAGTAGTTTGGATTGCAGCTCAATGACTACTTGTATAAAGTGCAATAAGTATTTTTGAGAAGTTAAAGTCCCCTGCTTATGCTCTAGTTTAAGACTTTTCACATGAGTAATTTTACCGTCAAGCTACTGACATTTAGTGAGAAGGACATACTTGAGTTATCAATCCATGGAGTCTTCCACTTTCCCTTGTAGTCGAGGTTCTTAATTTTCTGCAAAGGGATGAAAATGTTAGAACTTTTACAGAAATGTTACTTTCTATCTTATGCTAATAGCTTGAAAGTATCTTGGGCTTCCATGGCCCTTTGTATTTTGGGTTTGGGATCTTGGGTGGTCTCTAAATACCATCCTCTTCATCATCCCAGTCAGCAGGCTATAAGAAAAGAAAAAAAAAAGTTGAATGACGGTATTTTCTTGCCTTGTGAAGGGTTTTATTTTTATAATTTTTGGGGAAGATTAGTGAAAAATAAAATTTTAAAAAATTTAGAAGTTAAATTAGAAATTAATTTTTTATGTAACAGAGACTAACGGCCAAGAGACCAAAATAAAAACAATTCTAAACGTAAGTGGCCAGAATATTTTTTTTGAATTTTGGTGACCAAAATAGTGTACCCTAAACGAAAAAAATCACTGGTAAAAATTACCCTTAACAAAAATATATATAATTACAATATTGTCCTGATTTTAATTTCATGCTCTAATAAGATAATGGCACGTAACATTTTAACATAAAACGAATATGAAATTGTTGATGCAATTGTGTGTAAAAATTATTGTATGTGAATCAAATCTAAGATTTACTATCCAAAATCGAACGATGAAAAAACCTTATTAGCGTGATATTTATATGTCGAATTTTGAAATTAATTTAGACCCATGTTTTGGGGCAAGTAACCCCTTAAAGTTTTAGACTGTAGAGAGTGTATGATAGCCGTGACCATATCCTAGTGACAGTCCTCTCCTGCCGTTTCTCCCAGGAATGAGACTATACGTCGAAGCAAATTGCAATGTCGTCCATTTCTTTCTGAGAAAACAAAAAATGGTCATCTAATCTACACACAAGGCAAAATCAGATGCAGGACCAAGAAACAGACTCTAAACTCCAAATTACAATAATCTCGTGTGACTGCCACATAATCCGCTTTAAAAACCAGTCCTAATTTGTCTCTCAAACATTTTATGATTTTCACACTTTCGAGGTCCTTGTAGTCAGCCATCCTCGACAGGGCATCCTAATTTATTAACATCCGTTACCTTTCAAGCTTTCACCGTTGTCGGTACGCACTGTACGGTTCGCTTGACTATCGAATCCGTTCTTGTACAGCATGTGCAAATCATGAAAATACGTGCATCTCTTGCTGTTTTCTTGATGCTTCTTGCCGCTTACCATCGACTTTCTGAAGTATTTATTGATATTTTCCCATTTCTCTTTACACTTTTTTGCACTTCGGGAGTAGCCCATATCGTACATCACAACGGAGATCTCATCCCATATGGAGCACTTTGAGCCCGAAACATGAAATTTGTGTTCCAGAGTGCTTCAAAGCATTATCAGCGCTTGCACCTCTGCATCCGACCATCTCCTATTATTTGGATCACAGTTGACACCGCCGTCCCTATCAATGACAGGATTTTCTCCCCCGTTGGCTTGCATGGTCCCTTCTTGCCATCTATTATTTGTTGGACCAAATGGATTGATCGTGTCCTTTTGAATGTGATCTTCACTCATGTCTTTGCCTTCTGTTTCCTCCATGCGTGACATCGTTGATGGTATTGGTATTTCAGTTTCATGTCCCAAAGCATTCTGGATAAAGGAAATGAGAGCTATGCTACGAGACATCTCTTGAGCCCTTGCCTCCTTGTCCCGTTTTATCCTTTCCATCTCCTGCCGTTTCCACGCTTCCTCTCTAATTATTCTCTCTCTTTCCCTCTTCTCCATCATCTCTAATAATTGCTTATGCATCTGTTCCTGCTTATCCATCATTTTCTTCACTAATCTTTCCAATAAAAGTTCCATCTTTTCCCTTCTTTTTCGCTTCCTCTTCTTCTTTAAGGGTTCTTTAACGGTTGCTGACAAATCATCAAAATCACTACCTGAAGTTGAGCTGCAGAAACAAGGAAAATATCAGAAAACATCTGGTTGCATTAATGGTTATGGTCATGAATTTGTTGAAATAGGCTTCAAAACTATATAAAACATCGACACAGTAAGCTCGATCAACGTTTCACCTTTTATAAGTTTTGTTAGATCTTCACACACAATTTTGGACCGCACATTCAAAAAGTCGAACAAGAATGCCATGACGTACTATGAGAAGCAAGAACTAAAAGAAAACACTCAAGCATCTTCTATAACACAGCAAGTGATAACAATTCGATCGATCAGCTTGTAAAGTTTGCCATAAAAATAGTTTCCAAGTAAGATCATCAAATTTAAAAATATCGAGTCAACTTACGACAAGAGGACCACTCCCTTTTAATTTTCACCCGATTTGGGCAAAACCCCCCACAAGCTCTTACCAAAATTACAAAACTAGGAAGATGGATATGACAGGACTGGATGTTGTACATAGAACATCAAATTTTACACTTCTTATTGTACATTATTTTCCCCATGTGATGCACTAAAAGTAAACGCCATAAACATTCACATGGACATACAACCTGTTCAAGTTGGCAACTTTATCCATCATTTCAAGTTTCACTAAAATGGGTAAAGATATTATATCTAGTAAAATACAAAGAAAACCAACGCCTATTGAGTCCAGTGGCAATGAGCTCGATGCTCCTTAACTTGGCTCGACTCCGGATAGAGTTGGGGGTTATGTGGTTACTGGACACCAAGGAGTCTAAGACCCAAAAGAAATCCAAATATCAAAATCTTATCTTACACTAGTTATAGTCCAAGTTATTATTCAAACTTTTGTTCCAAACATTTGCATAAAAAGGAAAACCGGTGTTCCCAGAGATAATGAACAGAAATTAATAAAAAAAACTCAATAAATAAAATCAAAGGAGATTAAATGCACCAACCTAACATTTACCCGAGGCTGCCATGAACATTAGCTCAAAAGAACTTGTCCTAGATGATGTGAACTTAGGATAACAATCATTGCCTGTTAAGTTGAGCAATAGAGAGTTTGATGCCCCTTAAAAAGGGTCTTCGGTTAGAGTTTTTCGGATAGAAAAAAGAGCACCGGAAGAGCTTCCCCTATTTAACAGTTCAACCCAGCTCAACTAGAGATATAATAGAGATACATGTAGCTACTGGACACCGGGTGCTCTTATGATAACAAAGTGATACTACTAAGATACACAAAAGCAGTAGCTTTTTTGGTGCAATTCTAGTATTTCAACTTCAAAATTAATTTAGAAAAGGATCTACCTAATCCAATCTAATTAGTGGTGGGAGTATATTACTTCTGTTCTGATGGATAGATGTGTACTCCAACGTGTCAACGGATAGTATATTACTAATAAATTAGTATACTGTATATAAAAAGTATAAATTCTTTCGTATATGCTAGGCTACATACATGCATGCGTACATAAATGGAATAAAGTCGATAGTTTTTAACCAAAATAAGGTCTCATAATGGAAGGAGCAGTAAACATACGTACGTACCCTGAAGGCTCTCTTCTTTTCTCCGAGCATGGCGGCTCCACTACCCCACCGCCGCCGCAGCCGACAGTACCCATCACGTCAGCAACTTCTGCTTTAATAGGAGGTATCAAATAGTCAAAGGAATCTCCATTTACCGCGGAGACGTCATCGCCCACAAGTTCAACTGCCTGAACAAACTCCGAGGGATCCTCCGCCTGTGAGCTCGCCGGTGACCTGCCGTTGTACCTAATCGGACGCAGCTTTCGCGGCGGCAGATTCGGCCGGTGATCACCCATCATCATGTCCTCCGCAGGTTCAATCAATGCCGTTAAATCAGGGAACGGCGCCACGTATTGAGGGAAAGCTTCCTGGCCGCCGGTGAAAAGCTCCATCTTTTTATCTTCACGGTAAAATCAACTGAAATTACTAGTAGTAAAATATAAACTACTGCTAAATAATTCAAATAAATTATTACAGTCTACCACCAGACCAAAAAAAAAAATCAAAAAAGGGGCGGCGGACCTGAGGGTTTGGTTTTGACTTTTGAGGTTTGGGTGAAAGTGTGATTAGTAAATTGAAGTAAAAAGGGCAAAGCTTGGGCCTGCAAAAATTACAGCTTTTGCCCATGGTTTGAAGATAATTACGTGTTTGCCCCCTCATGCTTACGTGTCAGCCTCTCTGAGCTTTCAGCTCAGCTTCCTTCCATTTCCAATAAAACATGAAATTCCCAGAAAAACGACAGTAAATTTGATTACATCCATGATCCATATTGTCGTCCATGTCTGCCCATTGCTGAGCCGGCACCTTGTCGTCGGTTGCTTTGCCAATCGTCAATAGCCATGCTTATTTCCACTGGCATGAACCCAAAATAAGCATGCTATTAATAGTATCTTATTTGATTATATTATTACTAAAATGACAGTATATATAATAATAAATAAATAAATAAATCAATCGAAAATGTTGAAAAGGCTTGGTTTTTCAATCACAACCAGAAATCTGTGGCCTTTGATTGGATTTGGGTTTCCCCCAAATTTGGCATCCTGCACTTCACTTCAGCTGTCTTCATCTTCCACAGGTACGTATCCAAAAAGGAAAACTTTAATCAAGATTATAACTTTTTTCCCTGTAAGAACAGAAGAAAAGTGTTACAAATTCTGGGTTTTGCTTTCTAGGTACTGGTTTCTCATTTAGATTTAATACTACATGGTTTTTCATTTTGGAATATGTTTGATCTGCAGCAGTTGGGCTTAGAATTAGAACCAGAACCAGATTCGAACTTATGTCAGCATCAAGGAATTCAACGCCTGTTAATGAAAAAGATGATCAATTATTGCAAGATTTTAAACTACTTAATGCAGTGAATGATAGGTATGGAGGAGTAGTTGTTGAAGTGAGAGAGCCCATGGAGTCTGCCCTTTTTGCTTCAATGCTTAGAGCTTCAATAGCACAGTGGCGACAACAGGTTTTTGTTCTCTCAATCTCATTCATATTTAATGACATACTACCAAGTTTGAGATGAAACCTCAGCAACAGCCCCTCGCTCCACGCACTGCAATAGCATTTCATGCCTTTCTTTATACTATTACTTTACTGTTCTTGTTCATTGCTGGTGTCTTTACACTTTGGTCCTTTCCTTCATCGTTCTTAGTAGATCAACTTTGCATTTGCATTCTTATAATGAAATGAGATGATCGACTCGCTAACGCCTTCTGTTTACATTTTGATTTCTGCTTTCTACGAAATCAATCCTGGTTTACAACCAGTGTACATCATTCTACAAGTTTCTGCTCTCTAGGCAGATAGCAATAGTTCCTTATAATGCACAGTTTTATCTCTTATACTCATCTATGTTTCTCTACGAATCATGTAAGAACATGTTTTGCAGGGCAAAAGGGGTGTGTGGATCAAATTGCCTATTCAGCATGTCAATCTTGTTGAACCTGCTGTCAAGGTGATTTGTTGTCATTTACAACCTAATTGAACTGGTTTATAGAAATTAGAAAGCCCTTTCGAACACTAACTTGATAACTGCCACTTCTATTATTTCTTTCATTCATATCTTATGTTACTGCTGTATTGATGCGCAGGAAGGATTTTGGTATCACCATGCTGAGCCGAATTACTTGATGCTTTGTTATTGGATTCCCGAAGGTACACATACTCTTCCTGCGAATGCTTCACACCGGGTGGGCATTGGTGCATTTGTCATGAATGAAAAGAGAGAGGTACTTCCCCAATTCCATGTGGTTTGTGTCATTTATTTATAGCTTCTATCTAGCCTATTCATATAAAATATTTCATTATGGATAATTTTAACTTGTATTCTTTTATACCGAATGAAAGTTCTTTTATGATTTGGTATAGTTTTAATTGCACATTGCTTTTTAATGCCAAGGATCTTCATTTACGATTCTTTATGTATACCAACAGTGTGCTTTGGAAGGGACAAAGAATTAAATTAACTTATTGAAGCAGTTTGCTCCAGAATTGTGCTAATCTTGCCTAGGAACAAAAATAATAACAGAACTCTTGTTGTTGTTTTTTTTTTAACTTTTATATGCATAGGTAGTCGAGTAATTGCTTACTGTATAGATGGTACTAAATTATACATGGATTTACAATTTGAGGGACTATAATATTGTCTTGTTTGTATGGTTCAATTCATACTTTGTGGTTTTTTCTTGACTTGAGTATCTTCGTAGTTCCTCGACTCATTTAGCAGTTTTTAGCTTCTCCATTTGGCATACTGCATCTCCTGTGACCTACCCTTGCTTGAACATACACAATTTTAGATGTGGGATTTTATACCGATCAGCCTGCAATATTCCATGTATAATACGTTTTGAAAAGAGTGGAAAAGTACTCTTCAATATGTAACTAATTTTAGAGCTGCATCTGCTACTAATTATTTCCTGAATGCTAACTCACTCATCTCACATTCTCAGTCTATGATAAGTGCTTATCAAGAAAAGGCTGTATTATCCGTACAGCTGCTGGACTTGAAACACGTTTATAATTTTCAAATTTTGCGGTTTGCATATCTTGATCATAGGTTTTAGTGGTTCAAGAGAATACAGGACGATTTCGGGGTACAGGTGTGTGGAAGTTCCCTACAGGAGTTGTGGATGAGGTATGTGTATCAGGTGATTCTAGATATAATACCATGGCGTGCATTTTCCCTTCTTGAACTATTTTATCTCCAGGGAGAAGATATCTGCGCAGCTGCAGTCCGAGAAGTAAAAGAAGAGACAGCTGTGAGTAACCATTATTCAATACATACGTATATGAAAATGCTATTGCACCTTATCAATCTGATACGGTGAATTATGTTTTGGAATGATTTGAATATCTTTGGTCTTTTGCTGACTCAGGTTGATACAAAGTTTATTGAGGTACTAGCATTCAGGTATGAAATCTCTATAAGCATTGCTACTTAAAACGAAAACGCAAGCATGTGGTCTTCGAGATTAAGATGAAATTGACCTTTCTAAATCATACTCAAGTTACATGACATGAATGCTTTGGCAAGGCTGCTAGACAAATCATCTTTCATGTGTTAGCAACTTTCTACACACACAGTAACATGATGCATTTCTATAATTGGGTTTTCATCACAAATCCTGACACATTCCTCAAACTAAGTGATCTTTTTCTCGGTAACTGTCGGTTTTTGTTTATCTCCCGTGTATTCCATTATTTGCAGACAAAGTCACAAAGCATTCTTTGATAAGTCGGATATATTCGTCCTATGCCTGCTGGAACCACTTTCGTCTGAAATTCAGATGCAGGAATCTGAGATAGAGGCAGCCAAGGTTTGTTTTTATAGTTCCAAGTACATGTAGTTTTGCAAAAACATGAAAAAATATAAACACAGTTTAAATATATCTGATCGATTATACGAGCAAATAGTCCACATTCGACGAAACCTCTCATGGTTATTTCTATTTTCCTTTTTATGCAGTGGATGCCATTCGAAGAATACACAGCGCAACCATTTGTCCAGAAACACGAGCTCTTTAAATACATTGGTGACATATGCTTGGCAAAGAAAGATAGAAACTATTCCGGGTTTTCTCCCGTGCCTACCTCCTCGGCGTTCTCAGATGAAAAGAACTACATGTACTTCAACACTCGTGACCTCAATGGGCAGTAATTTTCATGGTTTATGGCATCTAAAACCACACATGGGGCAAGGATTCAACTTCAGGAATTCATACTAAATAATTTCTTTCGACTTGAACAAGCACAAGTGCTGCTATCTCTTAGTCTTTCATTGTATAAGGATTCTTTCCTCATGCTCCACAACTAAATGAACGATTCATTCAAAGTTTAGATTTGGATGTTTTGTCTTCTCTATTTTATCTAATTTGATCCAAAGCTAAGCATGTTACACAGCCCTCGGTGGTCGACTCCATGCATGTTGACCATCGCTACGTACCAGACTACCAGTACCACCATGTGTCCATTGCACCATCAGTGGTCGAGTCTATTAGAAGTATTCCAGAAGAATCGAAGTTGGTTAGCCTTGGTAGTCAAAGTCAAAGTTGTTGAGTCTGTTACAATTGGTTATTGGGTTGTTAGTCTGTTAAGGTGTATTAGTCTTGGGCTATAAATAACAGGCCCATTCTCTGTATTGGTTATGTAATTGGTTAATAACAAATCAAAGATATTTTTCCTAAACTCCTTTTTCCCTTTCCTCTGTTCATCGGCTTCTTCACCATATCCCCTTTTCTCCTCAGTTCATCTTCTTCAATTCTCTTTAATCCTTGCTTGTTGATACGTTCTAACATGGTATCAGAGCCTCGTAACCGGTGTCGTAGAGCTGCAATTTGATCGGACGTTGTCACTGATGGAGCAGTGGTTGTGGTGCAACAGTTCGTTGATTCTCGAGCAACTGTGGTCGATCTTTGTGAGCAATTCATCCGCTCTCCTTCTTGTTATCTTTTGCTGTGGCGATTGTGAGTATTTCTCCTTTTGATTTTGTGTTCTCGAGTGGTTGTTTCAATTGTTCGCTGGTTTTGTGCCCTAGCTATACTCGTGAGTTGATTCTGTGCCCTAGATGTGTTCCTGTGTTGCTTTCCTGTCATTTTTCGTGTCTCCGATGCTCAACTTATTCTCGATTTCTCTTTGTGCAAACTGATTTTGCTTCTCTTCTTGTTACGGATCTATTCATCTCGTTACTGCGTTTGCTCTGTATGAATCTTCTGGTGTTATGCTTGCTTCTGCTCAATACTGATGTTTGGCTGATTATCCTTCTGAATCTGGTGAATACCTTTGTTATAATTGAGCTTGCAAATTGTTGATGCTCGTTTGTGTAATCTTCTGGATCTGAATTTGCTGAATATTTGAGATTGAGCTTGCAAATTGTTGATGCTCGTTTGTGTAATCTTCTGGATCTGGATTTGCTGAATATTTGAGATTGAGCTTGCAAATTGTTGATGCTTGTTTGTGTACTCTTCTGGATCTGGTGTTGCTGATCTGTGTTTGTCTTCATCATATCTCTTGAGCCTCTTGTTCTTGAAGTGTGTTCTGCATCGTGTGTTTCTGTCTCTGTAGTTATGACTAATCCTGAAACTGAAAACACCTCACCTGATGTTACCAATACCACTGAAACTGATCCTCCTAACACAAACACAACCACAACCTCTACAAACTCTAATACCTCCTCTAGTAAGTTGTTTGGATCTAAAAAGATTAATGTTACCCTAAATGATGAAAACTACTTACTATGGAATCAGCAAGTTCTACTTACTATTAAGACCAATCGATTACAAAAGTTTATTGATGGTAATGTCACTTGACCTCCACAGTACATTACTAAAAATGGAGTGGTTTCTATTAACCCTGACTTTGAGTATTATGAAGAGCAAGATGGATCACTTGCTTCTTGGCTCTTCTCCACTGTTAGTGAAGGAGTCCTTCCCAATCTCATTGGGCATAATACTTCAACTGAGATCTGGAGTACTCTACATAGGATTTACAGTGGTAAAACCACTTCTAGGCTTATGTCTTTAAGAAGATTATTACATTTACAGAAAAAGGGGGATTTGAATACGAGGGAGTTTCTAATGAAGGTTAAAGGAGTCTGTGACAATTTAGCAAGTTGTGGAGAGATGATTTCTGACCAAGAACATGTCACTGCTATCCTAAATGATTTACCCCTGAATTTGAATCTGTCATCACAGTGTTAACTGCTAGTCCTACTCCATCAGATGTTAAATCTGTTCACACTGTTCTTTTAGATGCTGAATCTAGACAAACTGGGTTCTTAAATCATATCAGTGCTTCTACTAATCTCACCACTCATACTTCCACCAATTCTCAGTCTTCAGTTCCAAAACCTTTAGTACAACCTCAACCTCAGCCTCTTCCACAACCATCTATCTCTTCTACTCCAGCACCTTCCTATACACCTGTTGTCCCCACACCCTCACCTACAGTGCAATCTCAACCTATTCCACCAGAGGTTCACACTGGTTCATATGATGACAATACTGAATACAGTCAAGATAATGGGTCCGGGTACAATATGAACTATAATAGAGGTAGAGGAGGTAGAGGAAGGTTTTCTTCAAACAGGCCTCAGTGCCAATTATGCGAAAAGATAGGTCATTTAGCTGAGAGGTGTTATTCTCGGTTCAATGTTAACTTCAAGAATGAAGCTTCTAGACCACGAGGGAGGGGTTTTGCTCCTAAAGCTCACTTCAGTGCTTATGCTGGTTATGGATCTGATCCTAACTACTCACATGGTTCTGTGTATTACTCTGGACCATCCTATTATCCATCTGCTCCATATTATCCTCCTTCTCGACCTGCTGTGTATGCCCCCTCTCATGCTCCTGTGACACATCATCCTGCACCTCATCCTGCAGTTTATCCTACTCAACCTCATGCCTTTATTGCAACTCCTAAGGTTGTAAGTGACAACTCCTGGTATCCAGATTCAGGGGCAACACATCATGTCACCAATGATGCTCACAATCTTCATGCTGCTTCATGTTATCCTGGTTCAGGTAGTGTGAAAGTGGGTAATGGTAATTCTATCCCTATCTCAGTTATTGGTCAATCTTCTTTATTAACACATCCTAAATCTTTACATTTAAAGCATGTTTTATTTACCCCTGGTATTACTAAAAATTTACTTTTTGTGTCGAAGCTTGCACAGGACAATCAGGTGGCAGTTGAGTTTTATCCAAGTCACTGTCAGATTAGAGATTTACATACCAACAATGTTTTGCTGACTGGTGGAATGCACAAAGGACTTTATACTCTTCCTAGTTCTTTAGTGTCTGCTACTGTTCTTGCCAATAATGCTACTCATGTCAATAATGTACCTGCATCTGTTTTTGCTTTTTCTGCAAATTTTGTGTCTGCTAATAATGTGTCTGTTTTAGATAGTTCCTGTTGCTTTACAATGTCTCATAAGTTGCCTTTAGACTTGTGGCATAGAAGACTAGGACATCCTGGTCATGATATTTTGATAAAAGCATTAAATCATTGTAATGTTCATTTTACTAGTAATAATAAGTAAGAGTCCTCTTGTTCAGCATGTAAATTTGGTAAATCACATAAGCTTCCTTTTGCTGATTCACATACCACATACACTTCTCTTATTGAGCTTATTGTCACTGATGTTTGGGGTCCTGCACCTCTTTTCTCAAATGGATTTCGATATTATGTTGCATTTACAGACTCATTTTCTAGATATACTTGGATCTATTTTATAAAAACAAAATCTGGTGTTCTTAATGCTTTTATTCAATTTCAGAGTCAAGCTGAAAGGCAGTTTGGATGTAAATTGAAGGCTGTTCAGTATGATGGGGGAGGTGAATTTGTTGGTCTAACTTCTTATCTGCAAAGTAAAGGTATTATTCATCGCTTCTCTTGTCCTTATACTTCTGAGCAAAATGGATTGGTAGAGAGAAAACATAGGCAGATTGTAGAAGTTGGTCTAACCTTGTTAGCTCAGGCCTCAATGCCTTTAAGATTTTGGAATGAAGCCTTTACTAGTGCCATATACTTGATTAATAGACTACCCACAAAGGCCTTAGAGGGTCTATCTCCTTTTGAAAAACTATTCAACCAAAGTCCTAATTATTATTTACTGAGAATATTCGGTTGTGCCTGTTACCCTTTCCTTGGACCTTATAACAAACACAAACTGCAATTTAGGTCTACAGTGTGTGTCTTCTTAGGATACTCACCAAGTCATAAAGGTTACAAATGTGTAGACTCTACTGTAGAATTTATATAACTAGGCATGTGCAGTTTAATGAAGGCTTATTTCCTTATGAGACTCATCCCTTGTTCTCCAAAACACCTACAGTCTGTCAGTATTGTTCCTCAAAATCATCTCCCACAAAGTCAACATCTCTTCCTGTTATTCAGACTCATAATAGTCAGCATATTTCTGTTTGTTCATCTTCACAAAATTTGCATCAGAATGTCAACATTCAGTCTCTTCATGATCCACCTGTAAACACAAATGAATCAGTCTCAAATGAGTCACTTGTAAACACAAATGAGTCTGTTCCAAATGAGTCTGTTCCAAATGAGTCTTCTTCTTTTCCCTTAAATACAAATCAGTCCAGTCAAAATGAGTCTATTTTCACTGAGTCACCTGTGCATCCTTCTCTCTTGTCTCCTGTAAACACAGGTGTGTCAGTTCAAATAGAGTCGTCATCTGTTTCACCTGCAGCATCATCAAGACATTCATCATCCTCCACAAATCATTCTACCTCCATCATTAAAACCACTACTCCTTCCACTAAATCTTCATCTCCACCTCCACATCCACTTCCTGCTACCACATCACTTCCACCACCCATTTTACCATCATAATCAAATTCCATTTCACACTCACGTTCTATTTCACCTCCACACTCCACTTCTACCTTCATTCCATCCTCCACCACCATTCCTGGTCCAAGTTCTTACAGAATTCAGAATCAGCACTCTATGATTACTAGAGGAAAGGCAGGGATCTTTAAACCCAAGGCCTATACAGCAGCTGCAATTACTCCTGATGAACCTTCTGATATTTTCACTGCTCTTCAAGATCCAGCATGGAAGGAGGTTGTTCAGTCAGAGTTTAATGCCCTTCTTCTTAATGGCACTTGGGAACTGCAGCAGTTACCTCCCAATAGGAGAGCCATTGGTTGTAAATGGTTGTTCCGAACAAAGAAAAATCCAGATGGCACAGTTGAAAGGTTGAAGGCCAGACTGGTAGCAAAAGGATTTTCTCAAACTGTTGGTTTCGATTACCACGAAACCTTCAGTCCAGTGGTTAGAGCCAATACAATTCGAACTGTTCTTGCAGTGGCTGTGATGAAGCATTGGACAATTCGACAAATAGACATCAACAATTCCTTCCTCAATGACAATTTGTCTGAAGAGATTTATATGGAACGGCCTCCAGGGTTTGAGCAATATGGTGACAATGGTGAAAAGTTGGTTTGCCACCTAAAGAAAGCTTTATATGGACTTAAACAGGCACCCAGAGCCTGGTTTCAGACTTTAAGGAGTTTTCTTCTTAAAGATTTGGGTTTTATTGCCTCCAAATCTGATACATCCTTCTTCATTAAGTCTGATATGAACTCTCAAGTGCTGCTTATGGTGTATGTAGATGACATTGTCATCACAGGAAGCTCCACCACTGAAGTGAATGTTGTAGTACAACAGATCAATGAGACTTTTTCATTAAAGGACCTTGGTAGTTTGGGCTTCTACTTGGGAATGGAAGCTCATGAGTTTCCTGAGGGTCTTTTGCTGAATCAAATGAAGTATGTTACTGAGCTTTTGATTAAAGCTGGTATGCAAGATTCAACTCCTGTTAA
Source organism: Hibiscus tridactylites (assembly GCA_958450335.1). NCBI lineage: Eukaryota > Viridiplantae > Streptophyta > Magnoliopsida > Malvales > Malvaceae > Hibiscus > Hibiscus tridactylites. The sequence continues at coordinate 85,764,065 of OY288270.1, forward strand.
CACACTAATGGTTGTGACTCCTAAACTGAATGCTGATGATGGTGACTATTTTGATGACATTCATCAGTATAGGAGTATAGTAGGAGGGTTGCAGTATATATGTTTGACTAGACCAGACATTGCTTATGCTGTCAACTAGGTCAGTCAATTTATGAACAATCCATATGTCACACGCTGGGGTGTTGTCAAAAAAATTTTACGTTATCTTCATGGTACACTTGAGCATGGGTTGTTTTATACATTAGGAGATGTTTTTAGCCTGGTCTGTTACTCTGATGCTGACTGGGCCTCTTCAGTGGAGGACAGACGTTCAACCACTGAGTACTGTGTCTTCTTGGGCAACAACCCTATTGCTTGGAGCTCAAAGAAGCAGTGTGTTGTGTCACGTTCAACATGTGAAGCATAATATATAAGTCTAGCAAACTCAGTTTCAGAACTGATCTGGATTGAACAACTCCTTCAAGAAATGGGCATTTCTGTTGTAGGAAAATCTGTAGTGTGGTGTGACAACACTTCTACAGTTTCTATCTCTGCAAATCCGACTCACCATGCTAGAGTTAAACATGTTGAGATTGACTTGCACTTTGTTCGAGAAAGAGTGGCTGCTGGACAACTCTTGGTTAATTACATTCCAAGTTCAGAACAAACTGCTGATATTCTCACAAAGCCTATACCTCAATGTTCTTCTCAAGCTTTGCGATCTAGACTTGGAGTTGTGTCTTACTCTAAAGTTAAGATCAAGTATCGGAATGTTGAAGAAAGGAAAGAAGAGAACAAGGAGAATATTAGAAGTATTCCAGAAGAATCGAAGTTGGTTAGCCTTGGTAGTCAAAGTCAAAGTTGTTGAGTCTGTTACAATTGGTTATTGGGCTGTTAGTCTGTTAAGGTGTATTAGTCTTGGGCTATAAATAACAGGCCCATTCTCTGTATTAGTTATGTAATTGGTTAATAACAAATCAGAGATATTTTTCCTAAATTCTTTTTTCCCTTTCCTCTGTTCATCGTCTTCTTCACCATATCTTCTTTTCTCCTCAGTTCATCTTCTTCAATTCTCTTTAATCCTTGCTTGTTGATACGTTCTAACAGAGTCCATGCATGTTGACCATCGGTACGTACCACCATAAGTCCGCTGCACCATCGGTGGTCACGAACAAGCAAGACACGTCGCTTATACAGGTATAAACAGTTATCATTTTTCTAAATTAGAATATAGGGATAAATTCTGCAACTTACACCAAGTATTAGGGTCTAATGGCAAAATTTGACCTATACTTCTATATACGAAGAAGATTTGTTTGTATTAATATAAAACTGAGATTTTTTTTACAGTTCATACTTTATTCGTATATTTCATACATGACAAACTTTATTTTAATTATAAAATATTTAATTATTTTGTTTATATTATATTAAATTAAAATTCTACTTGCACAACTAATGGATGGGATTATGTTGTTGAATTTAATGGTAAATCTAGTAAAATGTTAACAATAGAAATTATAAAATCATGCCAAACGAATTTTATACACATATATTAACTTTAATTTAATACAATTTAATCTCTATTTTTATAAAATTATAGTAGATTTAAACCGATAAGATTGTTAGTTGTTATTAATGACATGAATTTTTTCTTGTCCTATGCATTGAATGATTAAAAATCACATTACCACTGAGCAAGTTCATTTGTCCGGTTAGACAAGCTGCTCATCTTTATTCCCCACATTCACTTAGTTCATGAGTTCTAAACCCGATAGGAGCACCCCTTCTTTCCCCTTAAAGTTTCTCATTTCTCTTTTCTCTAGATAGAATTATGATTAAAATTTGTCAAAAAATCACATTACCACTTTAGTCGAAAACAATTATTTGGTATTATCATTTTGAGTGTACCAATAATTAATAAAAGTAAAGGGATTAAATCTTAAATTTTAATGTAATAGAGTGACTAAAACAATATTTAATCAAATATTATATAATATGAGTAGGCAATCCCTCCGGCCCTTTCCAACTTCACAGTTGATCGTCCTCCAAATCCAACATATACGTCTTTTTGTTTTGCCTGCATTATAATTTATAAATACATTATTGGGCTTAATGGAAAAAATATTATTATTTTAAAGGATTTAAATTTGAATAATTTATTTATAAAATGTGTGTTGTTAATAGATTAAAAAATAAACAAATTTTATCATAATATCAAACAAAATACTCAAGAAAATATAAATTATCAAAACCACCCACCTAAATAATCCAATTTATCGTCATTTATAACTACATAGTTAATATCTATTACATACTTTATTAATATATTGAGAGCATCGACATTGTAGATGGTTATAAAAACTATATAATGCATAGTATTTAATAAATAAATAAATACCACATAATAACAATAAGTTAATCATCAATATAATAATAATGATTTAAGATTGTATTAAAATTAGATCTTGAATTCGCACCTATACATCTAGAAAAAGAAACATAATAAATATCATCCTCCTGTAGTTGTAGGTCAACTATATTATATGGGTCGGGAGTCGTAAAAACTCAAATTATTGACCCTTAATTATTACTTATTTGTTTTACGTAATATAAAACGGCTGCTGATGAAGGTTTCTCTCTATTAATCTCCATTTGTCCCAGAGCTGATGTGAGCAATATCTAGTTTGAGATTCAAAGTAGGAGAAGATGAGAAACATTTTCCAGGCTATGACGACGATGATCGTTGTTTCATTGTTATGTCAGCAGAGCTCATCGGCGGCGGAGCTAGAAGAGACGGCGATATCGTACGAGTTGTGGAGCAGGGAGGAGATGGTGCAGTTGGGTGGATATGGCGAGGACAAGCTCTCCACCGTTCTCATTACTGGCTCTGTTGTTTGTCAAGCCTGCCACCACCATCGTTCATGGCCCATTCCAGGTTTCAATTCTGCCATTTCATACATACATACATACATACATACATACATACATACATACTTACATACATACATACATATATCATCATCATCATCATCATCATCTTGTCTGATTTTGTTATTTGTTTAACTCGGAAACCTGGAAACAAATAAACTCCGGTTGGTAATGGTATTTGATCAACACCCTTAATTAAATCTTTTAAGCAACCCGTTGATTATGATGTTCGGCTACGATTTCTTAATTTATTAGCTAAAAAGGATCCAAACATCGTAATTTAGATCGATTTTATCTTCCACCGTAACATGCGATCATTATTATGGATTTGGGTTGCCTTGGAGCTTAAACTAAGAAAATGGTTGAATCGTCGTTTTTCAAGTGTTGTTGTTGTAGTTGTAGTATCCTATTCCTATGGGTTTTCAGCGGTTGCACTATCAACACAAACTTGGGATTAAAGGAATTTGGACGTCAAAGGAACACCATCGGGTGGGAAGTCGCGAACAAAAATCATTTGTCCGTACATGCTCCAACACTAAAATAAATAAATTTTAAATTCTAATCCTAAATAACCGTAAACGTTAGAAAATATATTTTACCCTTGATTCCCTATATCCTAATCATAAATTCTAATCTTAAATCTTAACCTTAAACTTATTTTTTTTAGTGTGAGACATAAATAAAAATATTAAAAGGGATAAAAGATTTATATTCGGGAAGTCACTGTTATTCTGTCTTGGAAACAATTCTTTAAAAAAAATACATAATATGGGACACTATAAATTGTCTTTGCTTTTATTTATGTGTGTATTAGATCTCAACTTCGTCGTGTTTACTTGATTTTAAACATTCTCTACGGAATTCAATCAACATTTCAGATTTCATAAATGAGTATATAAAATAAAGACTTGATAATGATTTTATTTAATGATGATATATCATAGGTTTAAAATTATTTTTAATATATTATTGTGGGTGAAGTTAGGACAAGAAAGGGTTTTGGACCCTTCAAATTGTTTACAATGTAGAAGTTGTATAATTGCATTTTGATCATCTAAAATCATGAAACAGTGATTTAATCGCTTTAAAAACTGTAAAGTTAATATAATGCTAAAATTGCATTTTTTTTATAAAAATCTCATAAAATTTTATATTTTAATTTGAGAAAAAAAAGTTTATAGTTTTGCCTCTGATCATAGTCAAGTTCATCGAAAGTGTATACAATATAACACATAAAATAATTATACACTCAATTAGAAGAAAAAAACTTAAAAATCCCCTTTTTAATACTTTTATATAATCTTTAAAAAAAAACAAGGTAAAACATAACTACTTTTAAATAGAATTAAAAATGAATGAATTTGTATATACAACCCTTTTTTTACTTCACCTACAATAATTTTAAATTAATAATCCTATATATATATATATATATATATATATATACTTTACATAAAATATTTTCGGCATTTATATTATGAATGTGACAAAATTTAATAGTTTTAATTTATTTGTGAAAATGAAATATGCCATACTTGCCTTTTAATTCACTGAAAGATTACATGAGGCCCAGGTCCAGCCCATTTATGTAAAGATGTAAACATCTGGGCTCCAAAACATGCATTAGGCATTAATCTCCTCCATTTAATGAAGAAATCATGTTTTCCCCCTATGTCTTACTAAAAAAATTAAATTTATAGTTTAAGATTAAATTTTAGGGTTAGTTTTTAGTATTAAGATTAAGTGAATTAATGGTATGATATATTTTTTAATGCTCACGATTTAATGGTTAAAATTTAAAATTTAAGATTAAGACAATTTTTTATGTTAATATTTAATTAAATTAATGAGGAGCCGAACCCTAAAACACATCATGTCACATTAATCGTCATATTTATTGCAAGAACTCATTTCTACAATGAAGTAGACAGCATGAATATCAAAAAGGAAAGAAAAATAGACAGCTTAATTCCATTAATTACTCCATAAAGTCTACAATTATATGTTCAATCACTTAATTTAATAATCATTTTGATAAGTAGAGTTATTTTTTGGGTGCCCAATCATTTGCCGAAATTTTAATTTAACCTTATTGATACGAGATTTGGTATTGAAAATCGATAATAATGATAAAAAAATTAGTGTCTACGTAATTATTTTGGGATGATATATAGATTTAGATACCGTATTCATTATTGTCATTCCCCTTTTTTTAATGTTAAAATCTTCATGTATAGGAGCTATGGTGGCCGTTAAATGTAAAACTTCAAGTAAGATTAAATCAAGCACAACACAAACTAACCCTGATGAAAATGTATAAGAAAACAAATTAACCCTGATGACTAGTAAAGGCAAATAATTATTTCAACATGCTGTTTTTATGAACAGCGGCGAAATTTGGAGTAAAAGTTTGAGGGAGCCAACTTAAATTTTTTTTTTTAAATTTAGAGGTTTAAACGAAAATTTTCAAGAAATTTGAGAGTTTAACTAAAATTTTCACCAGTTTTGAGAAATTTAACAAAATAAAAATAAAAAATTGAGAGAAAATTTAATTAAAAACATTCAAAATTTTGAAGTTTAATACGAATTTTTATAAATTTTGAAGGACCAAATTAAAATTTTCAAAAATTTTAGGGTATGCCCGCCAATGTGTTTGATGAAATGTCCCAAAGGAAATTTTCTGTCGTCATGTCATCAACTTTATTATTAGCCCTGTAGTGGTGTAGTAATTAGTAGTACGGTACCACACGCGGGGTGGGATTGGATTCCCTCCCACCTAATTGCTTTGCCACTTGTGGACCACTCCATTAAATTGGGCTACCATTTTGGTGCTTCCCTCATGCTGATAAGTCATTTTCTTCCCCCACTTTGTTCAAATCTTTACGAATTCATCCATGGATAATAAATTTGATGCCATGCCAATGAAGCCTTGGTGGTGTTCATGAGGGTTTGGATCCTTGCACACCATATTCAAGTTTTATTATAATTAGTAAGGGCCCTTTCAGCAATTTCTCCTACCGGCGTTGAAGCGCCAAACGAAGAAGCAATGTTGAACAAGTATTTCATACGCGATGAACGGTTATTTTAATGTAGGATATATTGAGAACATAATTATTTAGTTGATGAAAGGGGTCGTTGTCCTTCTCGATATTTTTTAGTATTTTAATTTTTTAGTTTAAATATTAATCAATTAAGGTCTTTGTTCCTTTTATTTTTTAGATACAAAGGCTTAACATATTTTTTTTATCTTCCAATGATCATAGCCCCGTCTCTAGAAATATCTATATATTTTTTATTGGTTCACATTGAATTTTTTTATTAAAATAAATTAATTTAAACAAATAAAAGATAATAGCTTTTTTAGTAAACAATAAAAAAATAATAAAACTTGCATTTTTATACTCCATAGTCCATATATTCTACTAAAATTTTATATAGCTGTTTCTAAATAATATTACACAATCAATTTTTTTTAAAAAAAATTATTACATAATATATGTAATAAGTAAATTAGTTTGTTTACTTTAATATTTGTATACTCCATTTATTCCACTAAAATAAATCTTCAATAAATTAGTTTTAAAATATATTTTATAAAATTTAATTATTTTAAATAATTAAAATTAAGCACAATTATTCTATACACAGTAACACAAATAGTGTACAACTGTTTTTACAAGCATACATAATTCGATGTTAAAATTTAAAATTAAAACCACTAACTCTAAGCTCCTAAATATTAAATTCAAAACCCTAAATTTCAACCATAAACCTTAAATTATATACTTTATTAGAGGTGAGCGTCGAGTCAAAAAATTTCGAGTTATTTGAGTTGACGCGTCATATTTTATAACTCAAAATTTATTAAATTTTTTTTATTTGAGTCGAGTTTATGAAATTCGAGTCGAGTTTTCGAGTTCCTATATAAATTTAATTGTACTTATTTATCATGTTATAATATAGTTTGATTAAACGACTTTTTCTAATCATATATATATATATCACCATTTTTTATATGTGACATATATTTCTTCATATTTTATATTGATATATATATATCAGAAAAAATTGAGGGACTCAACTCGAACTTAAAAATCAATCAACTAATTACTAAAAAATTCGAGTTATTTTAATTTCTATTTTACAACTCAAACTTTATTTAAAATTTTTTCGAGTCGAGTCAGAACGAATCGAGTTTTTTTGCCTCGAGTCGAATCGAATTTTTTTATTTTTTTGAGTCGATTTTTGCTCACCCTTATACCCTTTAATCTAAACCCTTAACATTTAAACTAAAATCTTAAACTAATTCGTATATAAAAACTACAGTTGTTACCGTTGATGTATGAGATAATAGTTCTATAATTAAAATTTTTAAAAAATTAACAAAAATAGTAATAAAGAACAATTTTAACGAGAGAATAATACAGATGGAAAGTGGGCTAATTTGGGTGAAAACTCTTTTTTTATTAATTATATATAATTTTAGCTCTCTCATAGAATTATCTGGAAAAATGACCCCCAAGCTTGTCACGTAGTTGAACATCGCGTTCTCTGGGAAGCGAGGCTTGACCACGTGTTCTGCAGAGCGCGAGGTCTATCTACTTGACATCGTTGTTTGAAATAACGGTTTCTCAGGAACTCGCGTTTTGCACAACGCGAGGTCTGTGCGATTTTAGGTTGAAAAACAATGGTGGGTAGGCTTGTTCGAGCCCATTTTCGGGCTTATAAATCGTATTTTTTAGCGAACATCGAGTTTGGGTTCGTAGTACTGGAAATTATCTATCGTATGACACCAACACGGTCAATTTTTCGTCCATTCTAAACTCGCTTAAAATGGCTTCCAAAACCCTATGCTATCATCCTTTTTTGAATGAAATTGACTTTGAACAACAATTGATAATTTTAGTTTAGTAATCACATAAAATTAATAAAAAAACTGAAATTAAATAAACATTTAAAAGTTTAATTATAATAGATAAAAAATTAAAATACAGTATTTAAAAAATAAATGTCTGGAATAAATATGTTAGAAACATAAGTACAAATGCATTAGAAAAAAAGGCTAATGATGTCTATGTCCACTTGTTCCGCAGTCGGGTGGACGACAATCCCGATCTGGATTCCTCCGAACAAGCTGTGTTGCATCCTCTTGGTCCTCATCATCATCATCTGTGATACGCAGACCTGTGCTGGGCTCGGGTGGGGAGTAAAACAAGCTACCCGGCGGCGTTTGCAGGACAATGCTATAGTCAAACTGAGATGCCAACGGTGAAATATCGATCAACGAAAGACCACTCGTCGACATATGGGGACGATAGGCATCAGAGAAGCCAAAGTCGGGTGGAGGCCTCATCTGCTGGAAAGTCGAAGGACCACTCAAATTCTGAAATGCTGTGACAGAAGATGAAGCCAGTGCAGTGTCAGTTCGCGGTCTCGGGCCGCGCTGCCTCGACTGGCTCTGGCTCGCTCGACGTGTGGGGCGTGGGCGGTTTCGGGGACCCTAGGGAAGCTGTCGATCGCGCTCCTCGGGAGTAAGGATATTGTAAAACCTATGTTTGATTTTGATATAATTAAATTGATAAGGACCAAATTGAAAACTTGAAATTGATTTCTAAGTCCCTTAATAAGTTTTAAATCACCAACACTTTAAAACTCATTTGAAAAACTCAAACTCCAAATATTTTCTAAGTGTTTCAAGGCCAAAGTGTTGAAAACCGTCCAGGTGTATCGATACGCTTCTATCCGTATCGATACCTTTTTTACAAAGTTGGCTACTGGAATGACGCGTTTCGATACGCCCTTAACCGTACCGAAACAACGTATCGAAACAGATTCCATCTGTATCGATATGCCCCTCTGTAAAACTAAAGAAGTTTGAATGGTGTACCGATACGGCTTCACCCGTATCAATACGGTTTTAAATGAACTTTTAATTCGAAGAGTTTTAAATGCATCCGACCGTTGGTGTCAGTTGTTAGGTAACCAACATTTAAAATAGTAGTTGATTTGTATCAATACGGTAAACCCTCGTATCGAAACGGAAACCTCTAGTAAGCTAAATTGAGAAAAAGATATCAATACGGTCTTATCCGTTTCGATACATTCCCTGTCTCGTACCGATACATCTACGTGCGTTTCGATACCCCCTCTTTATTATGTACAACAGCTCTTTATTTTTTGAGACAGGTATCGATACGGCTCCCCGTGTACCGATACGGATAGCTGCAAAAGTGCATTTATGGTGGAAAGAGAGGGCCCCAACAGCTCTATTCAATTCCCCAACCACCCAAATGGCTAGAATTGATAGAGGAGGTATAAATTAAAGCTCTTTGAAGACCAACAACAACTATTGCATTAAAGACAAGCATTCAAGCAAAAATCCAACCTCAAGTGTGCCTAATTTCCAATCTCTTGTAATTCCCAAATTGAGTTGTATCCAATTCTTATTTTATCTTCAAATTTGGGTTGAGTGTTGTACTTCAAGGGACAAATTTGTATTTGAGAGGTATACTTCTTGTCTAATTTCTTCTTTACTTATTTGTGAGGGTTTGGTCAAATTTTGGGTGGAAAATTTGACCGGTTGTGTAAAGGTTACCTCCTAAGCCTTGAAAAGGGGAAGAACAAATAGTGAATTGTTGAAATCCTTAGTGGTAGCTAATGTAGTGGATGTAGAGTTCATTTGGAACTTGAACCACTCTAAAATCATTTGTTCTTCATTTTTATTTGCCCATTCACTCCCATAAAGTTTTTAAATCCCAATTCACCATCTCTTGGTCTTGATCGTTCAATCGATCCACTCAACATATATGTTGCTTCCTATAGAGCCCATACCACTAAAAGTAATCGAAATTGACCGAAACAGACCAATCCAGAATTGGTCAGAGGATGCGTGGGCGACTGGCAAATCGGTCATCCCAAAGTTGAATCTAGTCAGCGTGGTAATGAGCCCAGTTAATCTCCGTCTTCCCCTGGCGCGTCAGATGATGGAATTCGTCCAAATTTGGTGGTTCCTCTTGCGGAACCCCTTGGACGTACCCAAACTGTCGGAGAACCCGATCTGTAGGATGCCACATGACAATTTCTTAGTTGACCAGCGACACTCATGCAAGTCATACGTTCGATCGTATGACGAGGGTAAACGATGTGGTCACATGACAACGAACTTGGTTGAAGCTGTGAGCTCATCACTGAAGGGAGTGCAGTAGTTGTCAATCACTTCCATTGTCAAAGTGACATACTATCGTTTGGCTACCCTATTTGCAACCTTGGGAAGGCAAGCAACTGAGTACATGGCAGGTGGACACATAGTCCATCCGAATTTCCGCACAAAAATGTATACTCAATTGCACTAATCAAGACAGATGACTGCAACTCTCTTCTCGCGCAAAGGACACAAGTTTCGTGTTTCAGAATATTCCAGGCGGTTGGAAGGCATTCAGCACAACGCGTACGTGGTAGATCTCAGGACAAGAACCTGCGAGTGTGGAATATTCCAAACATTCAAATACTCGTGCGCACACGACATTGCTGCTTGCGCAAACCAACAGATAGATTACATGCAACTGGTTGATCCGATATACTTACTCCAAATGGTGTTTAAGGTTTACGAAAAAGATTTTCTTCCAATCGAAAATGAGGTTGATCCGAATGCCGTTGACACTGAACCGACCATACGCCCTGATCCAGCACTACTTAGAGACAAAGGACGTCCACGATCTGCACGAATATATTGTGCCGAGGATATGGTCGAACATCGAGAAAAAACCGGACAAAAGAAACATTATAGTATATGTAAAAGTCCTAGACACACAAAGACCAAGTGTCCTAATCGCTCGGCCCCTCGTCTTAATTAATTCATTGTAACTTGTTTAAGCGAGTTCGCCCATAACTATCGATCAATAAAACCTGTCTAATTTGTTTAATAAAATAGATCATCTTATACTTTCAATCATTCAAAAAAATGGTATGATAGCGTTTTCGAAGCGAATTTAAGTCAGTGTAGAATGGACGAAAATTGACCGTGTTGGTGTCATATAATAGAGAATTTCCAGTACTACAAACCCACACTCGATGTTTGCTAAAAATATACGATTCATACGTCTGAAATTCTGCTCGAACATGTCTATCGACCTTTGTTCAAAGGCAATTTCATTTAAAAAAGGATGATAGCATAGGGTTTTGAAAGCCATTTTATGGGAGTTTAGAATGGACGGAGATTGACCGTGTTGGTGTCATACGATAGAGAATTTTCAGTACTACGAACCCAAACTCGATGTTCGCTAAACAATACGATTTATAAGCTCGAAATTGGGCTCGAACATGCCTACCCACCCTTGTTTTTCAACCCAAAATCGCACAGACCTCGCGTTCTGCATAACGCGATATATTCAGCCGCCTTTTCAAATTCTCGAGGACCTCGCGTTCTGCAGAACACGAGTGACTGAGAAATCGTTATTTCAAACAACGATGCCAAGTAGATGGACCTCGCGCTCTGCAGAACGTGTGTTCAAGCCTCGCTTCCCAAAAAACGCGATGTTCAACTACGTGGTAAGTTTGGTGTATTTTTTCAAATAATTCTGAGAAGGAACCAAAATTATATATTATTAATAATTTTTTTTTCACCCAAATATGCCTGAAAAGTGTGTAGAGTTGAATTTAATTTAAGAAAATTGTAATAATTGAAGATGTTTGTAGTAATAATTATTGTTTTAATTTTTTTTTTAAATAAAAGTAATAAACAGATTATTATATAATGCAGAAGCTGAAAAGAGAAGGAGAAAGGGTAAGCCAGGCAACAAACAGAGAGACAGAAGAAGGGGGAAAGCTCATAGTTCGATAGCCCTAAACCTAAAAACCCAAACAACTGAGAATCAAAGACTTTGTCAAACGATGACGTGACCTTCATCCCCCATTCCAGATCCCCCACTACTTCATCAACACTCCTAACTCATCGCGCAATTCTCCTTTTAATTTTCTCCCGAATTCTGCATCTTGGTTTTTTCCCTTCCTTTTTTTAATTATGGGTATCTGTTATAATGGGGGAATTATGAATCAATTGTGAGATTCTGTGAGTGGTGGGAGTTTGGGTTTTCTCTATTTTGCCTTGTTAATTATATAATTAAAAGAAAAAAGGTGATAAATTGATCATCAATAAAGAGACAATAATTAATTTTATTGATTTAGAGAAAAATGGGGAATGTGAATGGAAGAGAAGATGGGAGTAACAGCCCAGCAGGGATTGAAGAAGAAGAAGAAAAGGGTAACAGTATTCTCGAAGCTTTGGCTGCACCCATGGCTCACTCACCTCCTCACAGTCCCACATCCACCCACTCCCCTCTCATGTTTACTCCTCAGGTACGCCTTTTTGGGGATTTAGGTTTCATGGAATGTGATTTGATTTTCTTCATATCCTGTATATATGTTCCATGCATAAAATTAAGATTAACATAATGATTATGAAACTCAATTTTTGATTAGTTTTTTTTATGAATCTATGTTATTACTTATTTGTTTAATGCAAGTCATTACGAGGTACACTAATTACTTTGTAATTTTTTATTAAAAGCCAAAACTTTAGACTTATAAGACTTATAGTTAGATCAATGCTCTGCAGTTTAAAAGATTTCAAGATTTCCATGCCAATAATGAATCAAAGCTCTTAAATTTATAGCATGAGTATAAACTTTGATCTGTAGTTTTCAGGTAAACCAAGTGTTTAGATTATTATACTCGAGTATTTGACTTAGTGTTTGCTGCATGGTTCCTCTCACTCAAAGAGGGGATCTTAGGTGCCTCCTTCCCCGACTAGAAATCATATAACCTATTTTTCAACATTCACTACTAGGTTGTATCTAATTCCTTTGATAAATTCCATGTTCAGCCTTTTGTGTGTGTGTGTGTTGCAATTTTGGCGGGAGTCTTAGTGCGATCCCTTTGTGTTTTTTTCCCAATTCAAGGAGATGCTATTGGGTTGTTATAATGCTTGTTTCGTTTATCTTTCGTGAGAATTTATACATATTCAAAGGCCTTTAGGTAGAGAGAGAACTTCTTATGCGGAAATTGCATGTGTATAATGCGAATGGACGTAAAATTGATGCATACATACCAGATAAATTTTGTTTATGCTACTGTCTACGCACTTTGAGGCTGTAAATGGTAGGGTTCTGCATTGATGCATGCCGGATGAATTTTCCTGTTGTAACATTAAGCCTTGAGGTTGCATTATGGATAAAACTGACCTAATCTATAGGTTGTCTTTGATGCAGACTGTGTTAACAATTTATGCAGTTCTTAACATGTAGGCAATAGGGGGAAATATGCAGTTTCTTGCAATATCTGCTAATTACTGACTTTTGAACAATTTAGCTTAGAGTTTCTCTTGGTGTTCAATTTTGTTTCACTTTTAATTCGTATTAATCCCTTGAAACACATCATAGCCTTCCCACCTTTTCCAGATGTTATTATCCCACATTTCTCTGTTTTGGACTCCTCCTCTTTTCGAAGTCAAGACAGTTTTGCTCATTGTCCCTTTTCTTTCCCTATCCAGTTCTAAATCCTAAAAACCTTCTCTTTATAATCCAATTCCTGCCCCATCTCTTCACCCTAAGCCCATCACACTTCACGTAGACAGATTTCTAAAATCTGTTATTTTCTTAGTTTTCTAGTTTTGGTCTGTTTTGTATGTATCTGTAGCTAACCGGTTTCTAGTATGCTAGTATAGTAACATGCATCTATTTCTCTGTCAAAGCTGCCAATTCTATCCACTGTGCCTTCTTTCATCCCAGGTTCCAGTTCTTCCTTTACAGAGACCTGATGAGATGCACACATCAAGCCCGTCTTGGTTGCAGAGTACGATAGGATATGAGGATGGCTTCCCCGAGAAGGGAATTCCAACAATGATTACATGGAGCTACGGTGGCAAAGATGTTGCTGTTGAGGGATCATGGGATAACTGGAAGACAAGGTTCCTGATATTCCCTGCCTTCTACAGTTTTTATTGAAAGGAAAATAGTTAGCTCTTTATGAACTGTTATTGCAGGTCCGACATTTAACTTATTTGCGGTCTTGATCAGAATTCCTTTGCAGAGATGTGGAAAAGACTTTACTATTATGAAAGTGTTACCATCAGGTGTTTACCAGTATAGGTTCATTGTTGATGGGCAATGGAGGTATTCCCCTGACTTGCCATGGGTTCAAGATGGTGTTGGCAATGCTAACAACGTTTTGGACTTGCAGGTAAATTCTTATATTTATCTTATATTGAGTTTGGTACTTGTAGTTTTAGGATTCCCCAGTCCCCACTATTTGCTTTCACAGAATACGAGCACATTCCATGAATATATCCGCTCTTGTCCTGATGAGGTGAATTCCATTCTTCAGAAAACTTTTCTGTTGAGTTATCGGTCTCATATTAATATTGGCTTGGGATAAATTCATTCCTTGGCGTCCATGGATACTAAAAACTTGTGCTTATGGAGCTCGCATTATTGTGATGGCTGAGATCCATATATTGCTAAGCAAAAGCATCAAAGCATTTTGCTCCGCATGTGATCAAAAGCACCGACTCGCACTCAGTTACAGCATTCGGTTTTTTGTATGTTCTATTTTGTTGCTATATTCATCAGAAAGGTTTATAATCAACTCCATATGAAAATGGTAAATGTCGATGTACTTCTGTCACACCGATGCACGGGAGCATTATAGGCATTCTTACTTGTATTTTGTCTTCTTTCACCTTCCCTTCATTTCCTTGACTTTCTAAATAATGTCAATTGTGAATAAATACCCTGCAGGATTATGTTCCAGAAGATATCAAAAGTATATCTAGCTTTGAACCCCCTCAGTCCCCGGAGTCAAGTTACAGTAACTTGCCGCTCGGAGCCGAAGATTTTGCTAAGGAACCACCGCTCGTTCCTCCGCACCTACAACTGCCACTCCTCAATCTGCCTACATCTCACATGGAGATACCACCTCCTCTGTCAAGACCAAAGCATGTAATCCTCAATCATCTGTACATTCAAAAGGGGAAGAACGGCCAACCCGTGGTGGCACTCGGTTCGACTCATCGATTTCGGGCCAAGTATGTTACCGTGGTGCTGTACAAACCCGTGCAGCGGTAGTATTAGACGGGTGTCACTGTATGGAATCTTGTGTTCTGGTGATCACATCACATGATTGTGGTTGATATAATATATCAGTAAGTATAGATGTTGTGCCATCGTGGACTTTTTAACTATGGCCTAGGAAGGAATCATCATTTGAAAACTTGTAAACATTCTGATTTTGTTTCCATGCTTTATATACAAGTATTCGGGTCCCCATGAAATTCGAAGATTCCTCTCTTAAGTTGATTTGATTCATCAGATTATGGTTTTGGTTCTATTTTTTTTCAAAATATCTTGGATTAAATCCTATTAGAACATAACAGAGGGATCAAAACCATAACTTTACCAAAAAGTCGAGTATAATTAATATAACACCCGACCGTTCATAAAATCGTTCTACGACTCAAGATGATAGGAAACAAGACCTGTAATTACACAGCATATGTCACAATTAAGCACTCACTTGTGTCTGAAAGATCTTATTACAACACACACATACTAGTTGCAAAAATGCATGGAAAATATGTAAGAACTAAGAATATTATTACATAAGAGAGCAGGCATTTGGATTCTCGTCGCTGAAAAACTGGGGAGGATATTCAAACTCAGAGTAATACTTTGATGGAAGGTATTCACTTCTCTTCATGTCCTCACTCTGTTTATCATCCTTTTCTCCTCCTTTAGCTTCTTCTTCGGTTTCCTTCTTCGTCTCTTCTTCCTTTTTCTCTTCTTCCTTCTTTTCTTCGCCTTTCACTACAGTTGCTTGCTTTCCGGTTCTCTTGTATACATAGGCGACCAGCTTTGCGGGATCTACGGTTCCTTTTACTACAACTTGATCATTTCCCACGTCTGTTTCCACCGACTCTACGCCTGTCACATTCCCAAATATTAACTTCAAAGTTTCACTGTCTGGTATTGGAGTGATATGGGGTTACCTTTGATCTTCCTGATTCGTTTCCGCAGAAGCTGAGCACATGCTTCACAATGCATACCAACCTTCAACACCACCGTTATCACTGCAGGAGCAGGAGGAGGAGGAGGCTGCAAACAGATATCACACCAAAAGGATAATTCAAACCATGGAAATGAGCCTATAACTTGTGTTGTATTTGTTTACCACTTGAAGCAGTAGGAATACTTATTTTTAAACCACCTAGGCCAAGGCCTAGGCCTGACATTATGCATATAAAATGTAATCCGCCTACCAATCTCTTACTACTAGTAAATTGTCCGCAGTTTCCACTAATAAAACAAAAGCTACACAAGTATTGATCAGAAATTTAAGACGATGATGGTAAGTAGGAGTAATATTTTATGAGTGTTGGTTTTGTAGGATGTGAATGAGTGTCGACCCGTGAGCAAAAGGGCAGTGCGAGGTGGTGGTGCAGAGTCAGTGAGGACTAGTACTGCTGCCTGCTGCCTACTGGACTGGTCTGGTCATGCTCAAATGCTAATGGAAGCGTGGGGTCACCCCTTAAACAGTGGCCTTTCCACCTTGTGAAATGTGCCCTAGTGGGGGTTGTGGTCACTGGTCAAGCCCAACTTGTTTTGTTACTTTCAATGTCAGCACTCAGCACACCACACACATTTTTCACACTCTATTGCTATTTTGCTAATTCAAATCTCAAAAACATGTAGGGCTCTGCATTCATTCCGACAATTCTTCTCTACTTGCTACATCTTACCCCTCGATTAAATGCTATAACTTCATTTCTAGTCCCTTCTAAAAAATAATATTTCACTTTAATCTTTTAGTTTAAAACTAATAATAATAATAATCAGTTTAAGCCATTTTAACATAGAAACTTTAGTTTTGTTACCTCTTCTTTTTTCTCTTCTTTGGGTTTGGATTCTTTGTTTTCTTCCTTCTTCTCTTCCTCCGCTGGTGGAGGCGGCGGCGGCGGCTTCGGCAACGGAGAAACTAACTCCACTTTTCTACCGTATTTCTTTAGCAGCCTCTCGTAAACCTTGGTGGGATTTGCCGTCTTTCCCTTCACCACCACCTTATTCGCTTTGCTATCTGTGGCAACAGCCTCCACCCCTGTCGTCAAACACAACCTTAAGATCTCCGAAAATGAAAAAAAAGGCTTATACACACGGACACACGCTTATTACCTTGGAATCCCTTGAGAGTTCTTGCAACTTTTCTGGCACAAGCTTCACAGTGCATATCAACTTTGAGTACAATTTCTGGGTTTTCCTCCTCCTTTTTCTCCTCTTCTTTCTTGTCCTGTTTCAAAACAGTTTTGATTAAAGGTTTAAGACTCGTTAATGACATGAAGAATGCAGCAACGAAGAGGATAATGCGCAGAGAGAGTGGCTTTTACTTACTTCTCCCATGGCTGTGATGACTCTGCTGAAAATACTCTTACTTTTCTGTACTTTTATGAGCAGATCAAGTTTCGATATATATGCAATCAAAGGCAATGATTTGTTTTTTTTTTCTTTCTCTGCTTTATTTGATTTTCATGGTGGGCTTTAAACAAGGTGGAAATCCTGACGTGGACTTGTTTAATGCACGGTAGAGTGTAGACATATGTCCTTTGGCTGACTCAGCATCCCAATCAATTACCCTTTCTCTTGGGTCTACTTTGAATCCCATCCTTATATTTTATCAAAATTAACAAATTAGCTACTCACTTTAATTTGTTTTTGAATTTAGTATCACAACTCGCCCTCAATTCAACTTATGGGACACGAGCCGTGCCATGTCGTGCGAACATAAATTGGAATCGGTCTCTTTAAGCCCTTTATAAGTCTTGTAAGATTTTTTTTTTGTAATTTTTTTGTGTGCCTCCAATGATTCGATCACACATCACAATTCACATATATAAAGTACACTTCACACATTCTTGTTCTACATTGAATGCCCTCATATATCTGTTGTGATGTGAGATCGAACTCAATGTACTCGAGAATGACAAAATCGTTTGTGTTCTCATGATACGACTTAACTCGCACCCTCGCGTGTTGAGCAAGTCCAAGTTGTGACATTGGTTCTTGCAGTTTATGTAAACTAAGAAGTTAATCCAATTAATGGTAAACACAAGAATTTGAAAATTATGGTTTTGCTAATTTATTGTGGTATAAATGATTGACTGCTAAATTTTGTCAACTCCTTGCATATAAAATAAATGAATTGTTGATTTCCAAGTCAATTATATATTTAAAGAATAATATCTTATACACTGGCGGTGGAAACTGAAAGTTTTCACAAGAGCTTTAGTTTTAGAGTATAAGGAGTTAGTTTAGTCTACAGGGTTTATGGGTTTAGGTGTAGGGGTTAGAATTTAGGGATAATTGTTTCAATTTAAGGTTTAAGGTTATAATTTAGGATTTATAGGTTAGGATTTAGTTTTTAGGGTAATATGGTGAAAATTTAGGTTTTAACATATAAACCCTAGATTATAACCATAAACCTTAAATTGAAACAACTATCTCTAAAATATAAACCCATACACCTAAACCCCTAAACCATATACCCTAAACTAACTCCCTATACTCTAAAACTAAGGTGCTTGTTGAAAGAAAGTTTCCACCGACTGTGCATAGAATATTTATCCTATATTTAAAGATAAATTTGAACAGTGTTTCCCAATTGAACCAACTTTTCTTATTTTTCTTTTCAGAATATATAAATTAAAACAAAGAAACTACGTAAATCATCAAGTTTGATAAAAATAAAAGGATGAGCCTCAGAATTAAACCATTTTGTTGTTAGCATAGCCTTAAAGTATGAAAACCGACGTGATATGAATACGGGAAATGGGAGTGTCGTGAAGTAAACGTAACATGTGTATGATTGTGAATACCATAACGTTGTGAAAAATTTATTACATAATAAATGTAATATGACACAGAAATGTGGATGTTTTTGAACGGTAAGAAGTACAAATATTTGAAAGAAGAGTAAGTATAACGGAGAAATTGGATGAAATTTTTTTAACGGTCTAAAGGTGATTATATTATAGTATCTGATCATACATAATTTTTATCTTTTGACAATATACATATACCTTGCAGACAAAGCGATTTGAACTCATATCTTATAAAATGAACATACTACTTTTTTACTGGGACATTTGTTAGGTTCAATCAGATGAAGTTTTGAGTTTTATTACTCAGACTAAAAAATATTTGTGTTGTTATAATCAATGACACATAAGTACATGTCTAATTTTTTTACCTTTATTCATACATATAAATATTTTTAAAAAATAAATTATTTATGAATTTGTTATTTGTCCCAGTTACATTGAGATGAATATAATTATATGTAAAGTTGGAAGTGAGGCAGGAGTGGACAGGCTGGGGTTAGGGTTGGGGAGAACTGGAGAAGGGAAAATACACGTGCAAATTGTCCTAAAAACAATGTTTTTTTGGGGGTCATATTGATACTGTCCTTAAAACCCATCAATAGCTCAAAACTGGACTTGACATTCGACGCTCAGTAATTGATGTTTTAAAAGGCCCGTTGAATACCCCTAGGCCCTAACCAATTTCCAATGTAAACATGTTGTTGTAGCCCATTATTATAGGACTACCGTTCGACTTCATTTACGTTAGGGCATATATTCAAAGGTTATTATTTCATGCATTGGCAGTAAAAAAATATAAATAAATAATAAGATAATGAGGCGAGTTTATCAATGTTTAGGACGGGCGCAAAATGATGATAGAGAATGATAGTAACTGAAAATGAGAGAAAAACAACTAGTGATCTCAATTCTCAATAAAGTTTAGTGACCAAAACGATTCACAAATTAAAGTTTACCGACTAATGAAGTAGTTTTACCTTTATAAATTATAGGGAAAACTACACCAGTGACCACCGAAGATATTGGGGATACCTATTTGAACCACCGAACTAAAAAAACGTCAATCACACCACAAAACTTATTAAATCAACCTATTTTGACCACCGCCGTTAAAAAATTAACGGTGGAGTGACGGAACTGTCACGTGGCACTTGATGGATATATTTAAAAATTACACATTTGGTCTCTGTTATTTACACATTCTTTCAATTTAGTCCTAATTTTCAATTAATAAAATAATAAATTATTTAATTAGGTAGTGACACGTGTCAACACCTTATTGGAGGACTTTAATTATTTAGATTTAATTTTATTAATTTATTTTCCTCCTCCAATCAGGTGGTGACACGTGTCAACACCTATTTAGAGGAGGAAAACGAAATTGAGCATATATGACACCCAGGGGATTCGAACCTGGGTGGTGTAGCTAGAAAGGTAGTGGTTAAGCCACTGCACCAAGCCCAACATCATACATTAAAACACCCAACTTAATATATAACTCTTATTGGTTTCTACATTTATAACCCAAAAGCTCAAACCTTAAACATTAATTTCACATATATAAATCCTAAACCCTAACCCTAAATATTCCAAATTAAACCTCAAACCCTAAAATTTTCAAATTAAATTCACGCTAAATATTTTAAATTAAACCCTAAACTCAAACCCTAAAAAATTCAAATTAATTCCATGTTAAATATTTCAAATTAAGCCTTAAACCCTAAATATTTCAAATTAAACCCCAAACTCTAACCGTAAACCATAAATTTCAAATTAATTAAACCCTAAATATTTGTTATGAAAAACAGTCTCGCCAATTTGTTATGAAAGATGTAGTTTATATTAAAAATATTTAGGGTTTAATTAATTTGAAATTTATGGTTTAAGGTTAGGGTTTGGGATTTAATTTGAAATATTTAGGGTTTAGGGTTTAAGGCTTAATTTGAAATATTTAACATGGAATTAATTTGAAATTTTTAGGGTTTGAGTTTAAGGTTTAATTTAAAATATTTAGCGTGAATTTAATTTGAAAATTTTAGGGTTTGAGGTTTAATTTGGAATATTTAGGGTTAGGGTTTATGATTTATATATGTGAAATTAGTGTTTCGGGTTTGAGCTTTTGGGTTATAAATGTAGAAACCAATAAGAGTTATATATTAAGTTGGGTGTTTTAATATACAATGTTGGGCTTGGTGCAGTGGCTTAACCACTGCCTTTCCAGCTACACCACCCAGGTTCGAGTCTCCTGGGTGCCATATATGCTCAATTTCATTTTCCTCCTCTAAATAGGTGGTGACACGTGTCACTATCTAATTAAATAATTTATTATTTTATTAATTGAAAATTAGGACTAAATTGAAAGAATGTGTAAATAACAGGGACCAAATGTATAATTTTTAAATATATCCATCAACTGCCACGTGGCAGTTCCGTCACTCCACCGTTAATTTTTTAACGGCGGTGGTCAAAATAGGTTGATTCAATAAATTTGGTGGTGTGATTGACGTTTTTTTTAGTTCGATGGTTCAAATAGGTATCCCCAATATCTTTGGTGGTCACTGGTGTAGTTTTCCCTAAATTATATGTATTCTTTGACTTCCACGTTAGCACTAAAATATAATTCATCCGACTAATGTGGATTTACCGGTTGACCGGTTCAATGCTTTAATTGAACCGAAAGCTAAAATTTAATTCAGTGCTTAAATAGAAGATTCTAAAATTTAGTGAGTAAGGGTGGAATTTAGCAAATTTGTTATTTGTAGATAAGGTCATTTCCAGTATGGAGATATACTTTAGGCTTGACACTCTCCTCTTCTCTTCGACTGTGTTGAGGCCCGAGGGATATGAAGTTAAAGCTAAAAGCTTAAACAAACAAACACACAACAATGGCTTATCATCATCTATGCTCCTCACCTTCTCCTCTATTACGTGACCCTCACTCTTTCCCCAAGCCAAAATCTTTAAAAACCTCGCCTGTTTTTCCTGTTTCTCTGAAACTTGTTCCCTTTTCCTTTCAATCTAAACCCTCTATCCAAGCAACCCATGTTTCCTTGCAAGAAACCCAGTACCCAAATGGCAAAACCGCTTCTTCTTCCAAAAGCTCTGTGTGGGTCAATCCTCGAAGCCCCAGAGCTTCACGTCTCAGGCAATTCACTTACGATTCCAGGTACACTTCTCTGCTCAAAGCAGCCGAGTCTTTGGATGCTTGCAATCCCGATGAAAATGGTGTTTTAGCTGTTTTGACTAGTTTAGGCGACCATGTTTCAGAGCAAGACGCTGTGGTTGTTCTCAATAAAATGTCCAACCCTCAAATTGCCTTGCTTGTTCTCTACCATTTTCGAAAGATATTAACAAAAACGACTCGGGAGGTCATTCTTTATAATGTCACCCTTAAGGTTTTTAGGAAGGCTAAGGATTTGAATGGTGCTGAGAAGCTGTTTGATGAAATGCTTCAGAGAGGGGTTAAGCCCGACATCGTTACCTTTTCCACGTTGATTAGTTGTGCTAGGGTCTGTGATTTGCCCAATAAGGCTGTTGAGTGGTTTGAGAAAATGCCTACATATGGGTGTGATCCTGATGATGTCACTTACTCTGCCATGATTGATGCCTATGGCCGTGCTGGAAATGCTGATATGGCTATTGCCTTGTATGACCGTGCTAGAACGGAAAAGTGGCGGATTGATCCTGTTACTTTTTCGACTTTGATTAAGATATACGGGATGTCTGGAAATTATGATGGTTGTTTAAATGTTTATGAGGAAATGAAGGCCTTAGGTGCTAAACCTAATAAGGTTATATATAATACTTTGTTGGATGCCATGGGAAGAGCCAAGAGGCCTTGGCAGGCCAAGTCTATTTACCAAGAGATGATTTCGAATGGATTTTCTCCGAATTGGGTAACCTATGCTGCACTCTTACGAGCTTACGGAAGAGCTAGGTATGGTGAGGATGCTCTTAATGTATATAAAGAGATGAAAGACAAGGGGTTGGAGTTGAATGTTGTTCTTTACAATACCCTTTTGGCTATGTGTGCTGATGTTGGCTTGGCAGATGAAGCTGCCGGAATTTTTGAAGACATGAAAAATTCCGGGACTTGCAAGCCTGACAGTTGGACATTTTCATCAATGATCACAATATATTCTTGCAGTGGAAAAGTTTCAGAGGTGGAGGGGATTTTGAATGATATGTTGGAAGCCGGTTTTGAACCCAACATTTTTGTTCTGACATCACTTATTCAGTGCTATGGGAAAGCCCAACGTACCGATGACGTTGTGAAGACGTTTAATCAAGTTAATGAATTGGGGATAACTCCCGATGATCGGTTTTGTGGTTGCCTTCTGAATGTGATGACGCATACACCACGAGAAGAACTTGCTAAGCTGATTGATTGCATCGGGAAGGCTAATCCAAAACTAGGTGATGTGGTGAAACTTTTGGTAGGGGAGCAAAAGGACGAAGGGACTTTTAAGAAGGAAGCATTGGAACTTTTTAATTATATAGATTCGGGTGTAAAGAAGGCTTACTGTAACTGTTTGATTGATCTCTGTGTCAACTTAGATCTGTTGGAAAGAGCTTGCGACCTGCTAGAGCTGGGGCTTTCCCTAGAGATTTATGCTGGTATGCAATCTAGGTCCCCAACTCAGTGGTCCTTGAATCTCAAGTCTCTCTCGGTTGGGGCAGCTTTGACTGCACTGCATGTTTGGATTAATGATTTGGCAAAAATACCGGAGTCAGGAGAGGAGCTCCCCCCATTGCTCGGAATCAATACCGGACACGGGAAACATAAATACTCGGAGAAAGGCTTGGCAACTGTCATCGAGTCACATTTGAAGGAACTAGATGCTCCATTCCATGAATCCCCAGACAAGGCTGGCTGGTTTTTGACAACAAAAGTTGCTGCAGAGTCGTGGTTAGAGGCGAGACGTACACCCGAGCTAGTGGTTGCTTAGGTAGTGTTCTTATGAAGAAGTGTTTGTCCTAGGTCAGTTCTTTCATCTTTGCATCCATCCATATGTCTAGAAATATTCTCTCAAAACTCGTCTTTCGTATACGGTTAGCATTCTCTATTTTGATGGTGGAAAAGTTTTGTAGCATGGGACACTATTTCAATAGCCTGATGTATCGCAAAAATTAATGAAGTATTGGAGTCTTGTTGGGCAAACTACTGTTTGTTTAGTGTTGAGTAAAATTCAGTGATAATTTACATAATTTACCCTAAAAAATATATATTTAAATATATGAGTTGGATAACTAGTTTACAAACTTATCAATGTTGAGTCAATTCAATTTGGTCCGTATGAACCATGAAGTACTTAAAAACAACCAAACCGAACCGATCAATTTTACCATTTGCTCACCTCTACAGACTAACATATGCCAATAGATGTTTCAAGATACTATTAAGAACACAAATCGTTTCCTTCTTTTGTCTAATATCTAATACAAGTACAACATATACATAGAAAAGCTATGTTACCACACATAATTTTCTTCTTCTAAAGTATGTGTCCGTCGGTTGTACAAAACATATCAGAGTACGATTCTTTAAATACATGAAAACATCAAAACAAACGAGTGTACAGGTATCGAACATATGTCATATTCGATACTCACATAGCAAAAAAAGAACGATGTGATAATAATTAAATTTCTTCAAAACAAAATATCTCCTTATTCTTTTCCCCATTTTCGTTGCCCAACATTGTGCCCTTGACGGTGTTGGTTACGTAGGGGGTTATTAAGGATGCCCCACTTCACCTTTCAAAAAAAAGTATATCTCCTTATCAAAATTGGTCTCCTTGCAAATGCAATAACAGAGGACCGAACGACCAGCAACGATGTGCGACGAACATGCACTCAAGGAGAGACAACAGAGGGAAAGTTTCCAGTGTTGTACAAGACCAGATGTTAGAAAGTGTTTACCAATTGTGCAACTGGGCAGTTATACTTTTTACAACAGGGTGGTATCCTGTGTGCATGTGCCTTTTAGCTTTTTCCGAACCCGGGTGCTCAAGCCACTCGTCATATAAACGCTTCACCAGTGGGTTCTTAAAAGGATCAGCTTCCAGAACCTAAAGGTATAAAGAAGACTCAATTAAAAGAAAAACTAAAACAAAAAGGAATAAATGCATAGTTTCTCCCTTCTTAGAACTTTTGTGCTATGTTGATATTTGAAAGAGAGCATAATTGTTTATGCATGTCAGCATTGCAAGCATAGTCGATGGTTAATTGTTGACTGTAACGAGATATTTTAGTTTGATGAATCATCTTGAGTTTTCAAAAATGATTGAACAAGTTCATAACCGAAGATAGGAACTCACGTTTTCCATGTAAACGGCTTCTAATGATTTGATTAACTCCTTTGGAGATAGTCCGGGCTTTGGCTTGATTTGCCCTCCACCATTCAAGCAACCTGTGTATATTAACAATACATTATTAT
Organism: Hibiscus tridactylites; assembly: GCA_958450335.1. Taxonomy (NCBI): domain Eukaryota; kingdom Viridiplantae; phylum Streptophyta; class Magnoliopsida; order Malvales; family Malvaceae; genus Hibiscus; species Hibiscus tridactylites. Next base: position 85,789,336 of record OY288270.1, read on the forward strand.
AATAAATTATAACCCGGTCATTATAAAAAACACAAAAAGAATACGAGGAAACAGGAACCTGAAGGACATGCCATGACCTCCACAAATTGATAATCGCATTTCCGCATTTTTACTTTCCTGACAATGTTTTGCAGGTTTTGGAAGCCATAACATAGGGCGAATCTCAGCACAGTTTTCCCCTCCACCTACATAGTGGACTGTCAGGATATTAAAGAAAAAAAGTAATAAAATGTAACATTGAAGTTGCTACAATGACTTTTTGAGCCATAACATAGGGCGAATCTCAAGCTGAAAGTGCATGTTTTATTTTATAGTGCTAACCGACACAACCAAATAAAAAAAACAAACTTACCTCTAGACTCAATTCTCGGAAATCAGAATTTCTTATAATTCTGAAGTCCAAAGGGCCATTAATTTCTCTTCCAAAGAGAACTTTAGCAGCATAGCGGAAGACAGTTTCTGCATAACCTCCAGAGCTTCCTGAGACACCATAAAGATGTCCTTGCTCGTCAATATTTGTCAACCTGCAAAAGGAGAACAATATTTTTCATTTGTAACTTGTAAGTAACAAGAAGGTGGAATAGAGGGTCACTTTAACGAGGATAATTGTGGTACTAACAGTCTATCCAGAGGTGACCCTTCCAAGGCTTTAAAATCAACTTCTTTCAACTGCAAAAATTGACCACATAAATTAAAAATAATTACATAATGCCCTTAAATAAATAATATAAAATTGTTACGTTGAAATGTCAAAATTAAGATAATGTGCAACCTTGACTTCACCTGTATCAAATCTAATACTTCTCCAGAGGTCAAGACAGAGTCGACCTCTGGGATACAAACACCTTCATCTGTATGGCTCCCATCATTAGATTCCACTTGAAAAACAAAATCCTCCCTGGCAGCCTCAAGCTTCTTATCATAACAAGGCATCACGGTTACATGGTAAATCTCCTCCGGCCTATCAAGCAAAATGAATAATCCAGTTATTCAAGCATTAAGAATAGTATAAAGCATTTGGCATTCACCATTTCCTCTAATCTTTGGGTTGTATCAAGATGTAAAACTAGAAATTTTCATAAGATACAAAATGAAGATTGGCCTTCCATAAATGTCAGTCCATAGAAAAATTTATAGCAGTAAGTAGTACATTAAAAAGAGAGTGGAGAGATGTTATACAACCAAAATTATTGAAAAGAAAGAAATTAGAACAATCCTTTTATTGTGCTCATTAACGTGGAGATACTTGGGCCTTGAAAATGACCTCATGATGGTACAAATGCTAGTTTTCCTAGTGTCATTAGAAGGGTGGGAGGCTTCGTAGTTTTGAACAGTATACAGTAATTCAATGGTAACCACAAAATTTCAGCAGGATTTTGGTTTTCTAGATAAAATTTTAAGAAAATTGTTATCATGCAATTCATCGGAAATTTAAAAGCCAAATGTAAATAATACTGAGTTTAGAGAAAAGTAGTTTCTCTATTTTTATTTAATTTTATCGTAAAAGTTACATAGGGTTGGATCCCTTTTTAACAACACTGGTTACATCATACTAGTTTAATTAAACTCTAACTCCCAGTTTAAGATAAACTCTATCTTATCTGGAATAAACTTAAACTAAAATACCTCTATTACAGCACAAACTCCTAATTAAATAATAACTACTGCATGCTAATAACTCTAGGACTCTTAGATACATATTTACAATCGACACCAAATATCATTTACCAGTGTACATTAAAGGTTTTAAGTTGTCTCTACTAGCAGAAATGGTGTTCATAGCATGATCATGAGCAAAAGAAAGCACAAATCTGATGCGTAAAAGTTGAACGGACAAGACTACCTGAAACCCATTGTTTGACATATATGATGCTTAATAGTAGCTCCCATTGATTGCTGAGGACTTTTTACTGAGGATATGTATGGCAAAATATAGGATCCTAGTTGTTTTTCAGCATAGCATATCCAACCTGTAATTAGAGAATGCCGCACAGAAGAAACACTTTTGAATTTTGATCATAGGAATTCTATAAATCACCATGACATCCCTTCTCCGCATAAAATATACAAGTTCAGACCACTGTGTGCATAAGCATTTTGAGGGTTTAGGGAGAGAGAATACTATTAAACGATTGCTCAACTTTTACAGACAAGATGTGCACCTGGACATGATGAGGACAGCATCGGGAGTGAGGATTTGCTTCTCTCGTCATCAGTTGCTTGGCTTTGTTTATATCGAGCAATGAACTCATGACAAGTTTCAATCAATGTTAAGTCTCTAATACAACAAGTATCAAATACAGCCTTTACTCCCAATGATTTCAAAAAAGTTGTGAGTTTCTCAAAAACCTGAATATGAGAAAAGAATTACCATAACTAGAAACATTCAACTTAAATAACATATAGGCAACGTTTCATGTACTTCAAACGAAATGAAAACAGTTATATACTGGGAATCACAGATTTGGTCCGAAGGAACTAGGGGTAGGGAGGGTGTGCAATTTGCATACTTGTGTGGTAAGAGAAAATTGGTTGATTTCACCCACTGCTTTTTCTACCTTATTGTGGGAACGTAAAAAAAAAAAAGAGCACGACAGTGGGTAGTATGCCACTATCAAAGCATTTTAGGTTCAGGGTTTTTAATGTTCCATTGTACCTCTAGCGGAGAGATGCCAAAGTGAGTCGCAAGGGAGGCCCTTGACTGTGGAGAAACTGATACAATTACAGCTTTCCCGTTATTAATATTGGAGAGGAATTCTTCTAAGCTTTGCTTCTCAAGCATCACAGTCTCCGCTGACGTTATGCACCCGCTGCAACATTGCAAAGAAATTAGAAAACATATCTTCAATATAACAAAAAAAGAACAATTTACTTCAATGTAAATAAAGCACTTTCAAGAAAACAATTGGCAGTCGTAAATAAAGCACTTTCAAGAAAACAATTGGCTGTCATAAACTAGTCACTCAACATGCAACGATTTTGATAATTACCTCGAAACATACTCTTAATAAACAAACAAATTCCTTCCGATGCACAAGCTAAGCAAGTTTAAAGTCAAGAAGGATAAGTCGAAGATAGAAGAAAATATTACCTACATGCCAAGCAGTCCTTGAGCGAAATTTTTACTGGTTCAGTTTGCTGACCCTTAGCAGCTAAAACCTTCAGCAAAGTATTTCAACACAATAAAATTTAACCAAAAATAACGAAAATTCATACTCTTCAACTGCTAAATAATTCGATAATTAGTAGAATAAATCCTATGGGATTACAAAACATAACCAGGCCAAAGCATCTAAAGCTAAAATAGGAGGAGCCAATTACAAACCAAAAACAAACTATAGCATCTAATATCGAACCAAAGCAAAAATACGACATAAGATTGATAATGGAGGAAAAAGTATAAGTAAAGGCATAACAAGTACCTGAGGTTCAGGTTTCTTAGGGGTTGCTTTGAGAGAAACGACGCAGGCTTGAGACGGTGCTATGAAATCGCTGAGATCTCCGATTCTGAGCGTCGGCGAGAACTTCTCCGACATCGTTTAATTCCGAAGCTCCTATCTATAAAACGCTTAAATTGAATTAGAAAATCGATGATTTGAAGCTACGAGTTGATTGGAAAAAAACAAGGTTGAGGTTGAAGGAGCTTGCAATAGTTTGGGAGATCAAAGGCGGTAACTATCACCGGTGGGAGGCCAGCAAAAGGCGTGTGTTTTCCGGACTTTTTCTTTCTTTTTTTTTTAAAAAAAAGAAAAAACTATGAATTAAGAGAAAATTAGCACGCGAGTGAGTACACACATATATACAATAATAATTTGGGTAAACTAGCTTTGTGGCCACTCAACTATGAATTTCGTTCTATTTTGACCGTCTAACTAAAAAATGACAAACACACCACCAAATTTTTTATTGGTCTAATTTTGACCACCAGCTGTTTAAATCTAGGGTAAAGTACACAAACAGTCACTGAACTTTAGTAAAAAATAAAATAGTAACCAAATTTTTAAAAATCACAAAATGGCAATTAAATTTTATGTTTTATAACAAAATGGTAACTAGACGTTAAATCTCGTTAGGTGGCTATTATGAAATTTGATATAATAAAACATTTAGTCCTTCATATTTATACATTCAATCAATTTAGTCCCAATTCGAAACAATTTACTAAATTTAGCCCTCTTTATTTACGCATTCTTTCAATTTGGTCCTTAAAGCAAAATTCCAAAGTATGGTAATATGATAAATAATTACAATTAAATTTTTATAGGAACTCAAAAACTCGACTCGAATCGAAAAAATTTCAAATAAATTTTGAGTTGTAAAATATGATGCGTCAACTCGAATAACTCGAAATTTTTTGACTCGACTCGATCGAACGCTCACCTCTATCTTAAGATATGACACATCAACTCGAATAACTCGAAATATTCAAATATTTTAAATCATTTTTTCTTTTAAATCAAATATTTTTTAAAATAGAATATTTAATATTTTCATATTTAAATCACATCGATTATTTAATAACAACTTTAAATATACTATTTAATTTAAAAATATTCTATTTAAAAGAAAAAAATGATTTAAAAAATTTGAATATTTAATTAAATTTTTATAGGAACTCGAAAATTCGGCTCGACTTCACTCGACTCGAATCGAACAAATTTCAAATAAAGTTTGAGTTGTAAAATATGACGCGTCAACTCGAATAACTCAAAATTTTTTGACTCGACTTGATCAACGCTCACCTCTATATTAAGATATGACGCGTCAACTCGAAATATTCGAATATTTTAAATTATTTTTTTCTTTTAAATCGAATATTTTTTTTAAAAATAGAATGTTTAATATTTTCATATTTAAATCACATCGAATGTTTAATAACTACTTTAAATATTTGATTTAATTTAAAAATATTTGATTTAAAAGAAAAAAATTGATTTAAAATATTTGAATATTTAATTCAATTTTTATAGGAACTCGAAAACTCGACTCGACGCGATTCGAAAAAATTTCAAATAAAGTTTGAGTTGTAAAATATGACGCGTCAACTCGAATAACTCAAATTGTTTTGACTCAACTCGATCAAACGTTCACCTCTATCTTAAGATATGACGCGTCAACTCGAATAACTCGAAATATCTGAATATTTTAAATCATTTTTTTTTCTTTTGAATCACATCGAATATATGATAACTACTTTAAATATTTAATTTAATTTAAAAATATTCGATTTACAAGAAAAATTGATTTAAAACATTCGAATATTTAAAGTAGTTATTAAATATTCGAATATTTAAAAGAAAATATTTGAAGTAGTTATTAAATATTCGATTATTTTAAATCAATTTTTTCCTTTTAAATTGAATATTTTTAAATTAAATTGGATATTTAAATTAGTTATTAAATATTCAATGTGATTTAAATATAAATATAAAAATATTAAATATTCTATTTTAAAAATATTCGATTTAAAAGAAAAAAATGATTTAAAATATTCGAATATTTCAAGTTATTCGAGTTAACGCGTCATATTAAGATAGAGATGAGCGTTCGATCGAGTCGAGTCAAAAAATTTTGAGTTATTCGAGTTGACGCGTCATATTTTACAACTCAAATTTTATTTGAAATTTTTTCGATTCGAGTCGAGTCAAGTTTTCGAGTTCCTATAAAAATTTAATTGTAATTATTTATCATGTTATCATACTTTGGAATTTTGCTTTAAGGACCAAATTGAAAGAATGCGTAAATAACGAGAGCTAAATTTAGTGAATTGTTTCGAATTAGGACTAAATTGATTGAATGTATAAATATAAAGGACTAAATGTGTTATTACACCAAATTTCATAACAGCCACTTAACGGGATTTAACGTCTAGTTACCGTTTTTTTATAAAACATAAAGTTTAATTGCCATTTTGTGATTTTTAAAAGTTTGGTTACCATTTTATTTTTTTTACCAAAGTTCAGTGACCATCTGTGTACTTTACCCTTAAATCTAACAGAGCAAGTGACATGATATTTAACGAAAATTTGTATAATTATACATCCAATCTGTGTTAGTTACCTATTATATCAATTTGGTCCTAATTTTAATTTAATTTAATAAAATTAATAAAAATCAAATGACGGCACGTGTCATAATACTTGTCAAATGGTGACGTGTGTCATCACCCGATTGGTTGAATTTACTCTAAATGTGACAAGTGTCACCACCTTTAAAAATTAAAAATTAACGTAAATTCAACAAACCATGTGATGGCACGTGTCATTATGTGACAAGTGTCATGTCACATATTGTCATTCGATGTTGATTAATTTTATTAAATTAAATTAATCAACATCTCATGGTGACGCGTGTCATCACCTTTAAAATTAAAAATTAAAGTAAATTCAACCAATCAAATGATTACACGTGTCACTGTGTGACAAGTGTCATGATATATGTTGTTATCCGATTTGGTTGATTAATCTTATTTAATTACATTAAAATTAGGACTAAAATGATATAATAGATAATTAACATGGACTAAATATGTAATTATAAAATTTTTTTGTTAACTGCCACGTCACCTCTTCTGTTGGATTTTAATGGTCGGTGGTCAAAATCAAACCAATTAAAAAGTTCGGTGGTGTGTTTTTCCGTTTTTTAGTTGGGTGGCCACACAAGTAGTTTACCCTAATATTTTTAAGGGTGACTACATAAATGACCACCATACTATTGGAAAAGTCGCGATTTGACCATCTTACTTTTTTTCTAAGCAATTAAACCATCATACTATTAAATTTGGTGCATTTTGACCACTAGCCGTTAGAGGTTAACGACAGGTGACATGGCAGTTCAAAAAATATGGGTATAATAACATATTTGGTCCTTATTATTTACACATTCTTTCAATTTAGTCATAATTTAATTTAATAAAATAAATTAATTATTTAATGTAACACCCGTGTTTTGGGGTTAGAAGTTAGTCGGGTTAGTTGGTCCGAGTCGATAAAATTAATTCTAATTAAGTTGACCATTGAGGGTGTTTTGGAACGGTTGACCACCGTTCCGATACAGCCTCCTCGTATGGGCTTGGGGCAGTTGACCAGGTCAAGGCGTTTCGATACGCCTCAATGGTGTTTCGAAACGGCCTGTCTAATGGATTAAAATTGGACTGTTTAGTTGTCGGTTTGAGTTCTGTTGCGCGTCCTTTCTCAAATTTTTCCGCTGATGTGTTCACATAGAATTTAAATGTGCCTTTATAGAAGATTAATTTAAAGAAAATTTTTAGGGTTGTTAACCGATGGGGAATCTTAACGGGTTTTGCTTCGGTTTTCCCCGTGTGGCCTACTCGAACCGGTCATCCGGCCAGACTGGGACGAGGGGGTTACATTTGTTGGTATCAGAGCTTGAGGTTACCGAGACCTCGGGCAGGTAAGTGAGGTAAGCTTGATGTGTTAAGTAATTGTATTGCTTGGTGTGTGCTTTGCCATGAAATCTTATTGTTTGACTGTTCGTATGGTGATTTTGAAGCATGAGTTGTTGCGTTTGGTGTCGAGTCGAGTGCCCATTGCTACTATTACTTAATTTAAAAAGATTTTTGTAAAGGGAGTACTTGAGAACTGTTGGACCCTTGCTTTGGCTAACGTAATCCTTATCTGTTTGTTGTTGTAGTTATTATCTTGCTAGCTGTACCATGAGACCACGTGGGAGGCCTATGATGGTTCGACCGGAACCACGGGCAGCGGCTCCAGGAGTTGAGCCAGTAGTTAGAGTTGAGGCTCAAGTGGAAGAGCCTGTGGTTGGAGTTGGAGCTCCTCCACCACCTCCACCACCATCACCTCCTCCACCAGGAGTAGGAGGCGAGGTCGGGGCCGAAGGAGAGGGACCTCAGGGAGGCCAAGGTGGCCAAGGACCGGCCGGAATAGACTTAGCTCCTTTGGTTCAGGCGATAGCCGGGGCATTTCAGGCTGCAGTGGCTGGGGGTCAGACATCAACACATCATCAGGGAGAAGGCACTAGTTTGCCATTAGAGAGACTCCGTGGTCTAGGGACCGAAGAGTTCAGAGGGTCTACTCCGGAGAGATCCGAGTTGTGGTTTGAGAAGACTGTCCGTATCCTCGCACAGATGGGATGTACCGGAGAGCGCAAGTTAGGATGCGTTGAGTCCTTGCTTCAGGGTGATGCCTACACTTGGTGGGTCACCATCACTACGGGTATGGATGAGGCCGATATTACTTGGGAGTTATTTGAGTCAGCATTCCGTAAGAAGTATCTGGGTCCGCGATATCTCGATGAGAGGAAGAGGGAGTTTATGGCTTTTCTTCAGGGGAGTATGACCGTGACAGACTATAAGATTCGATTTGTTAGGCTGAGTCAGTATGCATCTGAGCTTGTTCCTACTGAGGTGGAACGATGTAACCAATTTCGTTATGGGCTGAATGAAGAAATCAAGAGGTATACTCTAGCTTTAGACTACACTGATTTTGATGTCTTGGTTGCGAGGGCCAAGGACTTAGAGCACAGTTTGGGCTTGACCAAACGGTCTGGTGGTTCTAGTTCGGGTAAGAGGTCCAGTGACTTTGATAGAGGTGATGCAAAGAGGCATCGGGACAACCGACATCATTATGATCATAGGTGTGGTAGCGGTAACCACGGTAGGGGCCAACAGGGCCAGAGGGTTGGTGGGAAGTTGCCCACATGTGCTACTTGCGGGAGGAACCACACCGGTGAGTGTTGGGGAAATTTCCACTCGTGTTGGAGTTGTGGAGCTAGAGATCATATTAGGCGTGACTGTCCACATCAGGTGGGGCAGGCACCAGCTCAGGCTCCTGCTAGAGCCAATGACTTTCAGAGAGGCCGCGGGCGCGGTAGAGGTAACTTCCAGCCGAGAAATGATGGTTAGAGGAACATAACACATGTAGTTGCAGTCCAACCGGAGGGCGGAGGTAAGGCCAGAGTTTACGCTCAGCGTGGGAATCAGCATGACACAGATGTGATCGCAAGTAACTTCTCAAAACAGTCTTTGGGTTTACTTTCTTTAATTGACTCCGGGTCTACGCATTCCTACATATTGAGTGAGCATGCACAGTCGTTGAATTTGTCTTGTGAAATGTTAGAGGTAGGAGTTAGTGTTACTAGTTCCTTTGGGGACACAGTAGTAGTTAGAAAAATGTACAGAAGGTGTCCGTTGATGGTTCAGGGACATGTGTTTCCAGTGGATATGATAGAGCTATCTTTCTACGATTTTGATGTAATTCTGGGTATGGACTGGCTCATGGAGCATACAGCTAGGATAGACTTTGAAACTAAGAGGATTTCTTTGAGGCTCACAGATGATTATGAGATTGTTGTGGTGGGTGAGAACGTGAAGTTCTTGTCCAATGTAGTTTCGGTTCTAGAAGCTAAGAGGTTAGTTGAGTTCGGATGTGAAGCATACTTGGCTTATGTGATGAATCCGAACATGAGTGAGGTTAGACCTCAAGACATCCGGACAGTGTGTGACTTCCCTAGTGTGTTTCCGGAAGAGTTGCCATGGTTACCACCGGATAGAGAGGTAGAGTTCACTATTGAGATTTATTCTGATTCAGCTCCTGTTTCTATTGCTCCGTAGCGCATGACACCGAAAGAACTGAAAGAGTTGAAGACTCAGTTGCAAGAGTTGACAGATAGAGGTTTTGTCCGACCTAGTTCCTCACCTTGGGGTGCACCAATTTTGTTTGTGAAGAAGAAGGATGGAAGCATGAGAATGTGTATAGATTATAGACAGTTGAATCAGTTAACAGTGAAGAATAAGTATCCTTTGCCTAGAATTGATGATTTGTTTGACCAGTTGAGAGGAGCATCAGTCTTTTCGAAGATTGACTTGAGATCGGGTTACTACTAGTTAAAGGTAAGAGAGGTTGATGTACCGAAAACGGCCTTTAGAACTAGGTATGGTCACTATGAGTTTTTAGTCATGCCTTTTGGGTTGACTAATGCACCGGCTGCTTTCATGGATATGATGAATATGATTTTTCATCAGTACCTAGATCAATTTGTAGTTGTTTGTATAGATGATATCTTGGTGTATTCGCGAACTGAAGAAGACCATGACCGACACTTGAGACTAGTTTTGAAGACTTTGCTAGATCATTAGTTGTATGCGAAGTTGAGCAAGTGTGAATTCTAGATCCGAGAGGTAGTCTTCTTAGGACATATAGTGTCAGCCGATGGGATTAGAGTTGATCCGAAGAAGATAGAGGCCATTGTTGAATGCAAGCAACCAAAGTCTGTAACAGAGGTACGTAGCTTCCTATGCTTAGCTGGATACTATAGAAAATTCGTAGAAGGTTTCTCTAAGTTAGCCGCTCGATTGACACAGTTACTTCAGAAGAGTGTTCAGTTTGAGTGGATAGATGCAAGACAGAGAGCCTTTGAGAAATTGAAAGAAGCTTTGACCCAAGCACCGATCCTGATACAGCCAGAGTCTGGGAAAGACTATGTAGTTTACAATGATGCTTCTTATGTAGGCCTAGGTTGTGTTCTCATGCAAGACAAGAGAGTGGTAGCTTATGCCTCAAGACAATTGAAGACCCATGAGCGTAACTATCCGACCCATGACATAGAGTTAGCTGTAGTTGTATTTGCTCTGAAGATTTGGAGACATTATTTGTACGGTGAGAGATGCACAGTGTACACAGATCACAAGAGTTTGAAGTACATTATGACTCAGCGAGATTTGAATCTTAGACAATGTAGGTGGCTAGAGTTGCTAAAAGACTATGATCTTACCATTGAGTACCATCCGGGTAAGGCCAATGTAGTGGCCGATGCATTGAGTAGAAAAGATAGTTGTGGACTTGAGAGCTATGTTTGCTAGATTAAGCTTGTCCGGAGATGGTGGCTTGGTAGCCGAGCTTCAGGTTAGACCTACCCTAGGTCAGTTGATTAGAGAAAAGCAACTCTTAGATAGATCTTTGGCACCTCACGTGCAAGATATAGCGGAAGGTAGATCTTCAGACTACAGTTTCAGTACCGATGGGGTTTTGTGTTTCAAAAATAGGATAGTTGTGCCAGAAGACAGTGACTTGAGACGTACGATCTTGACTGAAGCACAGAGTAGTCAATTTGCTATGCATCCCGGAAGTACGAAGATGTACCGTGATTTGAAGAATGAGTACTTTTGGGTTGGCTTGAAGAGAGATGTGGCCAACTTTGTGAGTAAGTGTTTAGTGTGTCAGAGAGTGAAGGCGGAACATCAGGTTCCCTCAGGGTTGTAGTAACCGTTGAGAATTCCGGAATGGAAATGGGAGAATATCACCATAGATTTTGTTTCGGGTTTGCCTTTGACTCCTACGAAGAAGAACTCAGTGTGGGTTATTGTGGATCGTTTTACGAAGTGTGCTCACTTCTTGGCAGTCAACACCACTTACACTTTAGATAGATTGGCCGACTTGTACATTGGTGAGATCGTTAGACTGCATGGTGTGCCGAAGTCTATTGTGTCTGATAGAGATCCGAGGTTTACAGCTCGATTTTGGGAGTGTCTGCATACAGCTTTGGGTACCGGTTTGAATTTCAGCATGTCTTATCACCTTCAGTCAGATGGTCAGTCAGAGAGAGTCATACAGATCTTAGAGGATATGTTGCGTTGTTGCATCATTGACTTTCAGGGTACGTAGGAGAAGCATTTGCCTCTAGTTGAGTTTGCTTACAATAATAGCTTCTAGTCGAGTATTCAGATGGCTCCGTATGAGGCATTGTATGGCCGAAAGTGTAGAACTCCATTTTGTTGGGCCGAAGTGGGATAGAAGTTGTTACCTATGCCGGATTTGCTCAAGGGGACAACTGACAAGGTAAAATTGATTTGCGATTGATTGAAGGCTGCTTCGGATAGGCAGAAGTCCTATGCCGACTTGAAGAGGAAGGAAGTTGAGTTCTCAGTGGGTGAGAAGGTATTCTTGAAAGTGTCTCCGTGGAAGAAAATAATGAGATTTGGCCAAAAGGGGAACTTGAGTCCGAGGTACATAGGACCGTATGAGATTGTGAAGAGGGTTGGCCCGATTGCTTATCAGTTGCGTCTGCCGTCCGAGCTGGAGAAGATACATGATGTATTTCATGTTTCGATGCTCCGTAAGTATAGGTCCGATCCATCACATGTTATGCATGTAGAGGAGATTGAATTGAATCCGGATTTGACTTATGAAGAGGAACCAATTGAGATCCTAGCTTCTGACAGTAAGGTGTTGTGGGGTAGATCGATTGAGTTAGTAAAAGTGCGGTGGCAACGTCGAGGTGTAGACGAGGCCACTTGGGAGAGAAAGGAGGATATGGAAAGGCAGTTTCCGTATCTCTTTCAGTCAGGTAATTTCGGGGACGAAATTCCTTAAGTGGGAGAGAGTTGTAACACCCGTGTTTTGGGGTTATAAGTTAGTCGGGTTAGTTGGTCCGAGTCGGTAAAATTAATTCTAATCAAGTTGACCGTTGAGGGTGTTTCGGAACGGTTGACCACCGTTCCGATACGGCCTCCTCGTATGGGCTTGGGGCAGTTGACCAGGTCAAGGCGTTTCGATACGCCTCAATGGTGTTTCGAAACGACCTACCTAATGGATTAAAATTGGACTGCTTAGTTGTCGGTTTGAGTTCTGTTGCGCGTCCTTTCTCAAATTCTTCCGCTGATGTGTTCACATAGGATTTAAATGTGCCTTTAGAGAAGATTAATTTAAAGAAAATTTTTAGGGTTGCTAACCGAAGGGGAACCTTAACGGGTTTCGTTTCGGTTTTCCCCGTGTGGCCTACTCGGACCGGTCATCCGGCCAGACCGGGACAACGGGGTTACATTTAATTAGGTGGTGTGACATGTGTCACTACCTATTAAAGGAAGAAGAAAATGGAGAAAGCTATAAAAATACAATCAAAGGGAGTCAAACCCGTGTCTCACAAGCACAAGGGAAGCTAGCTTACCACCACACCAAGTACTCTTTTGTGATCTAATTCCTGCAATATATTATATGTACTTATTTGTTTTCTAAGGCAGCACTAACTGGATAGAATCCAAGAAGCATAGTCCCTGACAGACTCAGTGCAGTTTGCACAAATGTCAGTTTCATGTTTCAAAAGATATTTTTACGCATGTTTGTGTTTGTAATTGTCTCATCTTTTAACAGCATAAAATTGAAAAGTTTTTAATAAGCTTTAGTTATTGTAGGTCCAAGAAAGTGCAAGTGGGAGTGTTTTTGTGCAAATGCCTGATGTATGGATAAACTTGGCTCATATCTTCTTCGCCCAAGGGAATTTTGCTTTAGCTGTAAAAATAGTGAGTTACTGATTTAAAATGCTGCCTGTCTTTCTTACATTAATCTCTTGCACCACTCCAATTGATAATTTTTGCTATCCTGCAGTATCAAAATTGCCCGCGAAAGTACCATAATAATACAGACTCTCAAATTCTTCTCTACCTAGCAAGGACTCATTATGAAGATGAACAATGACAAGAATGCAAGAAAACTTTATTAAGAGCCATCCACTTGGCTCCTTCAAATTACACACTAAGGTTTGATGCATGAGTAGCAATGCAGAAATTCTCTACGGTAACATTACAGAAGGGCAAGAGGACTGCGATTGAGGTGGTTTCATCAAAATCATATCTATCTTCTTTCGTTCTTATGAAATAGCTGCACAGTGCATGAGAGATACTGTTGTAGTGACTCGCATATTTAAACAACAATTGTGTGTGCATATAGAATAATTAGAATTAGTAGGGAACGGTAAAAAATGGCCAATAGGTAATTGGAAGTAGTTTCTCTCGCCGTTAAACCCTAAATTCCAGTTATGTGGATTGTATTCTTTGGGTAAAACATCAAGTGTCTATAATGAAGAGGCGAGTTTGTAGTGTTGTGTGACCCATAAACCTTGTAGGAAAGGTTAGCTGTATTCTTTGAAGAAGTTAAAACATATGTTGATAAAAGATGGTATGATGTTTTCAATTTGATTCTGCCTATTAAAGAATCTGCATTATTGAGTTGTAATAGGTTTGGTTCTACCAGGAACTGGAGTTTTATAAGATGCAGTTCAAGTGGAGAATGCCCGTCTAAATCATCTTCCCCTTTCTCCATGTTATAGGCATTTGCGCAAACTGCATTGAGTCTGTCAGTGACTATGTTTGGATTCTATCCAGTTAGGGTGTTGCCTTCGAAAACAATTAAGTACATATAATATATTGCAGGAAAATAAATCACAAAATAGCACTTGGCGTGGTGGTACTGGTAAGCCAGCTCTCCTTGTGTCTGTGAGACATGTGTTTGACTCCCCTTAAGTCCGTTTAGTGTTTTCTCTATTTTCTTCCTTTAATTAGGTGGTGACACATGTCACTACCTTATTAGAGGGATTTAATTATTTATATTTAAAAGAATGTGTAAATAATAAGGACCAAATGTGTTATTATACCCATATTTTTAACTGCCACGTCACCCTACTGTTAACCTTTAAACTGCTGGTGGTCAAATTACACCAAATTTAATAGTATGATAGTTTAATTGCTTTGAAAAAAAGTAAGGTGGTCAAATTACGACTTTTCTAATAATATGGTGGTCATTTATATAGTTTACCCTATTTTTAATAGAGAATGTAATGCTTAATTGTAGTTTTAGTCCTTCTGCTATACTATTATTTCAGATTGAATCTCTCTACTTTAATTTAACATAATTTCGTCTCTATACTTTTATAATATTAGTAAGTATAAATTAATAACAATGTTATTTGTTGTTGTTAAATAAATGACTTGATTTGTTTTTTTAAAGAAACCTTAAGCATTTAGCTCTTGTATAAAGTTTTTGTTAATTAAACATTATAAATTAGGTTTTTGTGTCATAATTGACTGTGTCGTGTCATTATTTTACGAACAACAACTAACACTAGTTATTAGAGGGGAGTGTTCAATCGAGTCGAGTTAAAAAATTTTAAGTTATTCGAGTTGACATGTCATACTTTACAACTCAAATTTTATTTGAATTTTTTTTGATTCGACTCGAGTTTATGAAATTCGAGTCGAGTTTTCAACTTCATATACAAATTTAGTTGTAATTATTTATCATGTTATAGTACAATTTGATTCCAATTTAAATGAATTTCTCTAATCATATAATATATGCATTTATATTTCTTCATTTGTAGCATATATTTCTTTATATTTTTTATATCGGTATATATATATATAGAAAAATCGAGGGACTCGATTCGAACTTAAAAATTAATCCACTAATTACTAAAAATTTCGAGTTATTCGAATTTTTATTTTATAACTCAAACTTTATTTGAAATTTTTTCGAGTCGAGTTGAGTTTATGAAATTTCGAGTCGAGTGAAGACGAGTCAAGTTTTTTCGCCTCGAGTCAAAAATTTTAGGTTTTCCGAGTCGAGTCAAATTTTACTCACCCCTATTAGTCTGGGCGTAAAAGTTGAAAGGGCAAATTTCAGGGCAACTCCCCATATCTTAGAGAATGTCGCAACTTCAATGCACCCAACAGACATGCCTGTTCATCGCAATGATGATGTCTCTTGCGCCGCCTTTAGTAGCCCACCATTTAATTCTAATGTAGGCCGCGATAATGAACAAGTCTCGGAAACCAGAGGTGTAGTGGGGTCCCTTGAGGCCGGTTGCAAATTGTCACTCTCCGCACGGGCCTACAGACTGAGCAGTCCAGTTGGGCCTAAAGGGCCAAGCGTGGTTATTGGGGATCTAAGCTTCACGATGTGCCCATTAGAAGGGATTCATTCTCTCAATGCTCCTCGGGCCACAGTGTATCCTTAGAGTCCGTTTTTGATGAAGTTAAGGGTCTCTACTCAGTGAAAACTAAGTATTCAAAGACCCCAAAAAAATTTAGTACTGGAGCTTTCATATCAAAGGTTGAAAAATTTTAAAATTGGATGGCTCTAAGTGCTCCCAAACCGAGAAGCTCTAGGTTGCTGGGAAAAAAATTCATACCTCTGGAGCCGTTACGATGGGTAAGCATATTGAGCGACAAGCTTTAAGTACTGATCTGAAGCAGTCGAAAGCTGGAGATTCGTCTGGAAAAATTCAGGAGGCGGCTGCAGTGGAAGAAGCTAAAGCTACAATTGAGGTATGTGGAAATTTAGGAATTTATTTTGATGCAGATAAAAAGATAGTCATTAACAGATTTATTGAACTAGAGAGTTCATAGAAGATTTAATTGCATTAGTGTGGGTGATTAGTGAACCAATAGCATGAAGAAAACTTTAATTGTTTCTTGAAATGTTAGAGGTTTGGGTAGATTGGAAAAGAGAGCAAAGGTTAGGAGAATTTTGTGGCAAACGAAACATTTTATTTGCTTCATCCAAGAGTCTAAACTGCAGGAAGTAGACAGTAAAACCATGAGACAAATCTGTGGTAACAGAAATAATCACAAGCTGGTTGTCTCCCCTTCTATTGGAGCTGCGGGAGGCCTCATTACAATTTGGGATGAGGATTTCTTTGAAACTGAATCTTACATAACTGGCTGTAACTTCATTTTGCTATTGGGTAAATTTGTGAGTAATAGATTTCGGTGTATCCTGTTAAATGTGTATGGTCCTTATGAAGTTAGTGTGATAGAATGGAGTTTTTGGATGAATTGAGAAGCCTAATTAATGAACTGAACGTGCGGTAATAGTGGGCGGGGGATTTAAACATGATCAGAACTAGTGAAGAAAAAATTGGTGCGTCTATAAATAAGGCTGCAATGAGGAACTTCTTTGATTTCATAGACGATGAGTTGCTCATTGATCTCCCCCTAATTGGTGGTTGTGTCACTTAGTCCAACTTCAGGGAAAACCCTACGTTCTGTAGGCTTGATAGGTTTCTTGTGTCGCAAGATGTTCTGAGTTCTTGGCCTGACCTTATACAAACCTACTTCCAAAGAACATCTCGGACCACAACCCGATTAGCTTATCCTTCATGGAAACAACTTATGGTCCGAGACCTTTCAAGTGGTTTGTACACTTAGTAGAGGATAAGGATTACATAGACAAGGTGAATGAAGTGTGCTTGAATGCTAAAGGGGAAGGTATTTGCACGTTGCTGCAAGTGTGCAAGAAGGTGTCTAAAGATTGGGTCTCCAAAAGGGGCAACAATGCTGAGGATGAGATCAGGGATATGGAATCCAAATGTGCAGAGATTGAAAGGAAAATGGCAAATGGTTGTCAGGACAATGACCCTCTAGAGGAACTCATAACTGCAAGGAAAAGTGTGAAACTAATATTTTAATTTTGATATAACTAAAAACCTAAGGACTAAATTGAAAATGTCAAAACGAATTTTTAAGTCCTCAAAACATTCCCATATGATTTTAAGATTATGCCAAAGTTAAAAACAAAGTTTTCAAATATTTTTCTAAGTGTTTAAAGCCAAAACAGTGATTTTCAAGTCCCTGTTTCGAAACGGCCTAAGGCGTTTCGAAACATTTTCATCACTGCCAACCCCTGTTCCGAAACGTGTATCGAAACGGCTTTAGAACACTTGAACCCGTTTCGAAACGGTCTCATACGTTTCGAAACTGTTCTTCAATTTTGATTTGAAAGACTATAACGGTTGTTATATTATTTAACCTATTTTTCAAAGATAAATAGGGTGTTTCGAAACGGGCTCAATCAGTTTCGAAACGACCCTTGACAGTAGCAAAACCGTTTCGAAACGAGGCCAAGCGTTTCGAAACTGTTCTTCATTTTGAATTGAAAATATGACCGTTAAAATTGTTTTTAACTGATTTTCTGAAACCGTTAGGGTGTTTCGAAACGGGCTCAAGCTGTTTCGAAACGACCCTTGACAGTGGCAAAAGTGTTTCAAAACGGCTCTAAAGCGTTTCGAAACGGGCTCTTAAATGCACCCCAACGGCTCTTTCTATTTTAGTCCGTTCCGAAACAGGTACCCCGCGTTTCGAAACGGGTTGTTGCAGACTGCATTTATGGAGGTAAGATAACATCCCCAACGGCTCTATTGATGAGTGCAACAACCACAACGGCTAGAATTCAATGAGAAGGTATAAAAGGGACCTCTAAAAGCTCCTGCAACAACTATTGATCTAAAAGCAAACATCCAAACATCAAATCCAAGCAATTGTGCAAAAATCTCATTTTGTCTAGAAACCCCAATTGTAATTTTCATTCTTAGTTATGAAAATTTAAAGATGGAGCCCGATGAGACGGTGTCCAAGATGTTTGATCGTTTCTCCACTATTGTCAATGGGCTAAAGGGTTTTGGAGAAATCATACCGGAAGACAAGCTTGTCCGGAAGCTACTCTATTCACTTCCCGAGTCTTGGGATAGGAAGAAAACCGCTATCATTGAAGCTAAGAATTTGAAAACTTTAAAGCTTGATGAGCTTGTGGGTTCTCTCCTTACTCATGAGATCATGAAGCAAGGAAGGGAAGATGAGAAGAAGAAAGAAGAGAAAAGGGTAGAGAAGCTTGAGGTTGAGAAGAAGAAGAAGATGGGAATAGCTCTCAAAGCTAAAGCTTCACAACATGAAGAGAGCTCTTCTAGTGAGAAGGATGAACTAGAAGAATTGGCTATGATAGCCAAACGATTCTCACGTTTTATGAGGTCCAACCGGGGAAGAAAAATCCAAAGGAAGATGGACTTCAAAAGCAAGAACAAAGAAGAAGGAAGGGATCCTATCATTTTCTTTGAGTGCAAACAACCCGGCCACATACGTTCGGAGTGCCCTCAACTCAAGAAGAAGGGCTTTGAGAAGAAGAAGAAGCTCAAAGCCAAGCTTGCTACTTGGAGTGATGAGGAGTCATCGGAGGATGACGAACAAGAAGTGGCTAACCTTTGCCTCATGGCACTTGAGGAAGATTCCTCCATGGTAACCTCTAACTCATCTACTTTAGACTTTGAAGAATTAAATGATGCATATGATGAGTTACAAGAGGTCTATGATGAATTAGTTGAGAAATATAAAGAGTCGGTCATTAGGAACAAAAAGATTATTTTGGAACTAAATGAGAAAAATGACTCACTCACTCAAGCTAATTCAAAATTTGAGAAAAAGATATTAGGATTAAAAGATGAACTAAAATTCTTTCAAGATGAAAATGTTGATCTTAATAACCTTTTGTCTCAATGTAATAGTGAACACCAAAAGGTGTTGGTTGAGCTAAATGAGCTCAAAAAGTCTTTGAAAAATGTTGGTAGTGTCAAGCATGAAGTAGGTGAATCCTCAAGAACACACCAACCTAAGAAAAAGACTAACTACTACAAACAAAGTAGCTAACCTAGACATAGTAGATCTAAAAGAATTAGAAGTGTATGTGTTCCTAAGGAACTTGTAAAATCTAATAATATTATGGCTATGTCATCTTGGATTCCTAAGGGAACCAAGGTTTTGGGAGCTAACACTCATGGACCCAAAATGATTTGGGTACCAAAAACAAAATCTTAATATCTTTGTTTGTAGGGGGAGCATTGCTACAAGGCCAAAGCACAAAGTAAAAACTCATGTACCTTGATAGTGGATGCTCAAGGCATATGACCGGAGACAAGAGTAGATTCATAGATCTAAAGCCAAAAAGTGGATGAGTAGTGACATTTGGTGACAACTCCAAAGGCCACATTAAAGGTATTGGCTCCATAGGTAATCACTCTACTATTCTCATTGAAAATGTCTTATATGTCGATGGTCTTAAACACAATTTATTGAGCATAAGTCAATTGTGTGATAAAGGATTTAATGTTTTATTTGATAAAAATGGATGCAAAATTGTAGACATTAAATCTAATAATATTATACTCATAGGTCATCGCATAGGGAACATATACATGGTGCATCTAGATGACATTCATACATCTCATGCATGCTTAGTTGCACAAAATGAAAATGATGCATGGTTGTGGCATAGGAAACTAGGACATGCTAGCATAAGTGTTTTAGAAAAACTAGTCTCCCTTAATCTAGCTAGAGGTTTACCCAAGATAAAATTTTTAAATGATAAAATTTGTGATGCATGCTCAAAGGGTAAACAACATAGATCTTCCTTTAAATCCATTAATGATGTTTCTACTAGTAGATGCTTACAACTTATCCATATGGATTTATTTGGGCCAATTAGGACTATGAGCTTGGGTGGTAAGTCTTATGCTTTTGTACTTGTTGATGATTTTTCTAGATTTACTTGGGTTCTATTCTTAAGTACTAAAGATGAGGCTTTGGAAAAATTCATCACATTTTCAAAATTAACCCAAAATGATCTTGAACTTAAAATTTCATATATTAGAAGTGATCATGGAACCGAGTTTCAAAATTTGGGGTTTGAAGATTTTCTAAATGAAAATAGTATTAGCCATAATTTTTCGGCTCCTCGAATTCCTCAACAAAATGGGGTAGTTGAGAGGAAAAATAGAACTTTGCAAGAAATGGCTAGAACTATGCTTTGTGAAAACAATTTACCTAAATATTTTTGGGTGGAAGCCACAAACACCGCTTGCTATATTGTAAATCGAGTAATGATTAGGCCAGTTTTAAAGAAAACTTATGAGATTTTAAAATCTAAAAAGCCTAACATTAGCTATTTTCACCCTTTTGGTTGCAAGTGTTTTGTTTTAACTAATGGAAAAGACAACTTAGGTAAATTTGATGCAAAAAGTGATGAAGCTATTTTTATAGGTTACTCTTTAACCTCTAAAGCCTATCGAGTATTTAACAAAAGAACTTTAGTAGTAGAAGAATCTATTCATGTTGTATTCGATGATAACCTCCTTCCTAGGAAGGACTCTTGTGATGATGATGATGTAGGAATCATAAATGCCTTTGATGGAGGACAAACTTCAAAGGAGGATGAGATTCCAACAAAAGAAGAGGACACACAAGATCCACCTCTTGAAGCCTTGAAGGACTTGGCTCTTGAGGAAAAGGAAGTGAGCTACCCAAGGGAGTTGAACTATGTCAAAGATGGTGAAATCTTGGGTGATCCATCCAAGGGGGTAACCACTCGATCTTCTCTTAGATTAATGAATCATGTTGCATTTATCTCATGCATAGAGCCTAAGAATATTAAAGAAGCATTGAAAGATGACTTTTGGATTATGGCTATGCAAGAAGAGTTAAATCAATTTGAGAGAAGTAACGTTTGGACATTAGTTGATAGGCCTAGTAATCAATCTACAATAGGAACTAAATGGGTCTTTAGGAACAAGCTAGATGAGAGTGGTAACATTGTAAGAAATAAAGCTAGACTAGTAGCACAAGGTTACACTCAAGAAGAGGGAATAAATTTTGATGAAACCTATACACCCGTAGCTAGAATGGAAGCCATTAGGATGTTGCTTGCATATGCATGTTATCATAATTTCAAGCTTTTTCAAATGGATGTTAAAAGCGCATTTTTAAATGGTTTTATAAATGAAGAAGTGTATGTGAAACAACCACCGAGTTTTGAAGACTCAAAATTTCCAAATCATGTTTTCAAACTCACCAAAGCTCTTTATGGTTTAAAACAAGCTCCTAGAGCTTGGTATGAAAGACTTTCAAACTTTTTAATTGAAAAAGGATTTGAAAAAGGTAAGGTGGACACTACACTTTTTATAAAAATGTATAAAAATGACATCTTAGTAGTTCAAATTTATGTTGATGATATTATTTTTGGTTCTACTAATGAATGTCATTGTCAAGAGTTTGCTAAGTTAATGCAAGGTGAATTTGAGATGAGCATGATGGGGGAGCTCTCATTCTTTTTGGGACTCCAAATCAAGCAAAAGAAGGATGGAACCTTCATCAACCAAGCAAAATACATAAAGGATATGCTCAAGAAGTTTGGCTTGGAGAATGCAAAGCCTCAAGCCACTCCTATGAGCTCATCTACAAAGCTTGACAAAGATGAAGGAGGTAAGTGTGTTGACTCTAAGCTTTATCGTTCTATGATTGGATCATTGCTTTATCTTACCGCAAGTAGACCGAATATCTTGTTTAGTGTTTGCTTGTGTGCTAGGTTTCAAGCTAGTCCTAGAGAGTCTCACCTTATAGCCGTTAAGAGAATCTTTAGGTACCTTAGAGATACTCCTTGTTTAGGTCTTTGGTACCCTAGAGACTCTACCTTCAACCTTCATGCTTACTCGGATGCGGATTATGGGGGTTGCAAAATTGATAGGAAAAGTACTTCGGGAACTTGTCAATTCCTAGGTAGTATGCTCATATCTTGGTTCTCTAAGAAACAAAATAGTGTAGCCTTATCTACCACCGAAGCCGAGTACATATCCTTAGGGAGTTGTTGTGCTCAAGTCCTTTGGATGAAGCAACAACTCTTAGATTATGGAATTAAAGTTGAAACCATACCCCTAAAATGTGACAACACTAGTGCAATATGTCTAACAAAAAATCCCATCCAACACTATAGAACCAAACACATAGAAATAAGACATCATTTCATTAGAGATCATGTCCTTAAAGAAGATGTGGTTATAGAGTATGTAGACACCTTAAATCAATTAGCGGACATATTTACAAAACCTTTAGACAAAGAGCGTTTTTGGTCCCTTAGGAGAGAGTTAGGTCTAGCTAGCCTATCTTGACCTTTTAGGACCTCTTTTGTGTTTAAATTTGCTTGATCTTGTGAAATGCCATGTTTATGTGTTTAGACTCCTAATTTCATCCATGCTTATAGCTAGGGGGAGTATGTTTATGTTTGAATATGTTTTGCCTACTCATTCATGACATTTATGCATGTTAGGCCTAAGAAAAAATCATTTTTCTGCACTTTTAGAGCCTCATCTACACTTCCAGGCCCAGGTGTATCGAAACGGGTGACCCTATTTCGATACGGATACCTTAAATCTATGTTTGAGAGAAGGGCGTTTCGAAACGCCTCCAAAGTGTTTCGAAACGTTTTGGCTACTGCCAAGGGGTGTATCGAAACGTGTTTCGATACGGGTCAACAGGGCTTCGATACGGTCAACACCGTATCGAAACGGTCAGCTGACGGTCTCAAAACGGTCAAACCCTAGTCATCTCGTTTCGAAACGGTCCTGACCGTTCCGAAACGGTATCGCGGATAGCTTTATTTAGGGCTTTTAATGTTAAAATCATCTTTTATATCAAACTCCTAAAAACCCTAAAAACCCTAAACCGCCTCCCTCTCTATAAATACCCTCTCAAACTCTTTGTTTTTCACAAAATTGTGAGGGGTTTTACTCTAAAACTCAAATCTAAGCAAGTTTCATCAACATTGTGCAAGGATTTTCATCAAATCATCCAAAATCCCTAACTAAGGTATTTTCCCTTTTTTCCTTTTCTTTCAATTTATTTTCGAATCTTAGGTTAGAAAATTTTATTTTTGTATAAATTATATGTTTTCATTTGTGGGTTTACCATATCTTGTAAAATTTTTTCAAAATCTCAAATTTTTTAATTCGAATATAAAATTTTTCAGTCGTATTTTTCCTTTACTGTTTTTTATTTTATTTTTTGTTTTGTTTGTTTTAATTTTGTTTCAAAAACCTAAGTGGGATTTATTATTGGATTGATTTTAAATATCAATGCATACACCTAAATTTAAAACATACTTGCTTAATGTTTTTAGATGGCGGAACAAGCTAACAAAAAGCGTAAGGCCGTTCAAACCGGTGATTCGAGTATTCGTCCGAATCTTGCTCTGCTTTTTCAGAAATCCCTTCGAACTAACGAGATGCGAGCTCGCTTCACTTATGTCAAGGATTTCGAAGTTCGTCGAGAACGTGTCATTGATCTTGATTTCCTCAATTCCAAGCGATTTCTATTCCGTTACCTCGAGCGTTTGAGTGAATGGAATCTTCTTCCTTTGTTGAGCATTCCGGATATTCGCTACAAATATATGGTACTCATCTTTTACTCTAATGCTCGTTTTATTCATGATGAAACCAAAACCGAGGTTATAGGAATTGAATCTTTCATATTGGGTAAAAAGTTTGTTGTTGATATTGCTCTCTTGGAGTCAACTTTTAAACTTAAAGATGAAGGTCTTGAGGATGAACGTCACTTTGGAACTTTCACCGATCCGGAACTTACTTTGGATGTGCACGATCGCTTTCTTCACTTGATGGTTTCATGGTTCTTTCGACCTTCCGGAGGTAAATACTCTCATATCCGTCAAGTTGATCACTTTTGGCTTGAATGTTTCCGTAGAGGTGAGCGCCCTAATGTTCCTAAGATTATTTTTGCCGAGATGGTCAATAATGTTAAGCTTATTGACACCAATGAGTTGAAGTCTTTTACTTATGGCACAATCTTGAGCTACATCTTTCATGACCTTTGTATCGATTGTACCTACAACTCCCCAGAACCTCGTAAGTGCAAGCTTGGTGAGTCCTCTCTACGCAGATCCGGGTTTCGATATTTGAATAATGTTTGGGAAAGAGTTGATAGAGAAGCTCCTCCTCCTCCCGTTGCTCCTCAACCGCAAGTTCAAGTTGGAAACAATGAAGCCCTTACGAGTCTCATTACCGAGCGGTTCAATGCTTTGGATACTCGCATTGCTTCGGGTTTTGATGCCATGGACACTCGCTTGAAAAATGTCGAGGATCACCTTCAAACTCTTGAGACTTCCCATTCAAACTTGGATTTGTCCTTCTCTACTCTCTATGGGCAATGAACGAAGTTTCACCGTTCTCAAGTCAAGAGCGACGATGAGACTTCCGATGATGATGACGAGGCCTAGGACTTTTATCTCATATCATATCATATTATTTATGCACTTTAGGTTTAAGATTGCATCTTTATGTTTTATTATGTTTTAAGAACCTATGCTTTTGATCTTTTGTTTGGGATTTTATTTTGAACTTAATGTTGGTTTATGTTTTGGATATTTTGATATTATGAATTAATATTATTGTTGCTTATTAATGCTTATTGGTACTAATCCTTTGTCTTCTCTATGAGCTTTCTTTATTCTTTTTGATCTAAAAAAAAGGGGGAGAAGAAATTTAAGAGCCACAAACAAAAAATTCGTTTTAAATGTTTAAAAGGTTTTTTAAGTTTTTACAACTTGGATTTCAAGTTAAACAATTTTTAAACTTTAAAAACCTATCTTAAATTAAGGGGGAGTTAGAATATTTTCAAAACTTTCAAAATTCTTAAAAATTCTAACTTTGGTTTTGTTATATCAAAAAGGGGGAGATTGTGAAACCAATATTTTAATTTTGATATAACTAAAAACCTAAGGACTAAATTGAAAATGTCAAAACGAATTTTTAAGTCCTCAAAACATCCCCATATGATTTTAAGATTATGCCAAAGTTAAAAACAAAGTTTTCAAATATTTTTCTAAGTGTTTAAAGCCAAAACAGTGATTTTCAAGTCCCTGTTTCGAAACGGCCTAAGGCGTTTTGAAACGTTTTCATCACTGTCAACCCATGTTCTGAAACATGTATTGAAACGGCTTTAGAACACTTGAACCCGTTTCGAAACGGTCTCATACGTTTCGAAACTGTTCTTCAATTTTGATTTGAAAGACTATAACAGTTGTTATATTATTTAACCTATTTTTCAAAGATAAATAGGGTGTTTCGAAATGGGCTCAATCAGTTTCGAAACGACCCTTGACAGTAGCAAAACCGTTTCGAAACGAGGCCAAGCGTTTCGAAACTGTTCTTCATTTTGAATTGAAAATATAACCGTTAAAATTGTTTTTAACTGATTTTCTGAAACCGTTAGGGTGTTTCGAAACGGGCTCAGGCTGTTTCGAAACGACCCTTGACAGTGGCAAAAGTGTTTCGAAACGGCTCTAAAGCGTTTCGAAACGGGCTCTTAAATGCACCCCAACGGCTCTTTCTATTTTAGTCCGTTCTGAAACAGGTACCCCGCGTTTCGAAATAGGTTGTTGCAGACTGCATTTATGGAGGTGAGATAACATCCCCAACGGCTCTATTGATGAGTGCAACAACCACAACGGCTAGAATTCAATGAGAAGGTATAAAAGGGACCTCTAAAAGCTCCAGCAACAACTATTGATCCAAAAGCAAACATCCAAACATCAAATCCAAGCAATTGTGCAAAAATCTCATTTTGTCTAGAAACCCCAATTGTAATTTTCATTCTTATCTTGTTCAATTGGGTTGAGTGCTTGTAATAGGGCTACAATTTGTATTGAGAGATACTCTATTAGCCATTAAATTCTTTGTTATCTTGTTGTGAGGATTGTGTTAAATTTTGGGTAGAAAATTTAACCAAAAATTGTAAGGGTTGCCTCCTTAGCCTAGAAAAGGGGAAGAGCAATTAGTGGAATTGTTGCAAATCCTTAGTGAAGCTAAGGTAGTGGATGTAGAGTTCATTTGGAACTTGAACCACTCTAAAATCCCTTGTCAATATTTTTAATTTGCAATTTCCACCACTCAATCTTTAAAAATCCAATTCACCCCCTCTTGGTTTATATCGATCTTTCGATCCACTCAACAAAAAGGTTGTGGGACGCGGTAAGGAGAGCAGAGCTAGATTGGCTCCAAAAGTCTCGATTAAAATGGGTTACTGACATCGACAGAAATACAAAGTTTTTCCATGCAGTGGCGTCTGCAAGAAGAAGGAAAAATTACATTGGGGCAATTAAAGTCGGCAACAGAATTGTGGAGAACCAGTCTGCAGTCAAAAAGAAGATAGAGTTGCACTTTAAGAATGTTTACAATTCGTCACGGACCCTCCCAGTTAAAGAATTTAACTGTGAGTTGAGGAAAATCAGTGCAAAGGATGCAGTGGGCTTGGAGGCAGTGTTCTCGGAGTAAGAAATTTTTGATGCACTTTGTGCCTTGGATTCTTCAAAAGCGCCGGGACCTGATGGTTTTAACACAGGGTTTTTGAAAAAGTTTTGGCCTTCATTAAAAGATGAGATCTTGGCCTTTTTCCAGAAATTCCATCGAGGGGAGCTTAAGGAGTTTTCTTTCAATCATTCCTTCATTGTGCTGGTCCCGAAGGTTCAAAACCCATGCTCGGTAGAGGAGTACATGCCTATAAGTCTAGTGGGTTTTGTTTACAAACTACTAGCGAAAGTTCTCGCTTTTAGGCTTGGATCGGTGATTGATAAGCTAATTGGGGAACAACAGTTTGCATTCTGCCCTGGTCGACAAATTCTGGATTGCTCCTTGATTGCTAATGAAGTAATTGATCACCATAAGAGGAAAGGGTTAGAAGACATTGTGTTCAAAGTGGATTTTTACAAAGCGTACGACACAGTTTATTGGGGATTCTTGTTGACAGTTCTGAGAAAGATGGGATTCGGCCCAACTTGGTGTCACTGGATTTACCTGTGTGTTTCCACTGCCTACATCTCGGTCTTAGTTAATGGTTCTTCCACCTCCCTCTTTTCCATTTCGCGTGGCCTTAGACAAGGTTGCCCATTGTCTCCGATGCTATTCAATTTAGTAGCGGAAGCACTTAGTGGAGTTCTCAATAAAGCCACCGCTCGAGGTTTGTTTAGTGGTTTCAAAATTGGACAAGTTGGTATGGAAATCTCCCATATCTAATTTGCCGATGACCTCATAGTTTTTTGTGAAGCTAGAGAAACTTAGTTCAGAAATGTGGTGAGAATCTTGAAGGTTTTTGAAGTAGCAGCATGCTTGAAGTTAAATTTGAAAAAGTCGAAACTTATGGGAATAAATGTGGAGGATCAAAGGATAGATCACTGGGCAGCACTATTTCATTGCAAACCTGAAAAATTCCCAGCTATATATTTGGGGCTCCCTCTTGGAGCGATGAAAAACTCAAGTCAGCTGTGGTCGCCTATTGTAGACAAATTCAAAAAAAAGCTGACACCATGAAAGTCGAAAATGCTTTCCTTTGGAGGCCGAGTAACACTAATCAAATCTGTTATGAATAGTCTTCCCATATATTTCATGTCACTCTTCCCACTTCCGGCAGGTGTTAACTCTGAAATCTCTAAACTAGTGGCTAAATTTCTTTGGGGAACTCTGGAGAAAAGAGCAATACAATGGGTTAGTTGGGAAAGGCTAGTACTTCCGAAGTCTTGTGGTGGACTTGGTCTGGTTGATTACAAAATAAAGAATAGAGCTCTCCTGAACAAATGGTTATGGAGATTCGGGTGTGAAGCGAATAGCCTGTGGCACAAGGTTATAGTGGCAAAATACAATGAAAAGGACGAGACCTTGTTGCCTTCGGTTGACAGACAGCAGAGCAAGTCTTGGTTGTGGCGCAATATAATTACTCAAACAAACAACTCTGTTGTCTCTTTCACCCATAATATTCGAATGATTGTTGGAAACAGTGAAAAGATTCAGTTCTGGACAGATTTGTGGGCAGGGGCAGCGCCTCTGAAAGTGATGTTTCTTAGAGTCTTTGCACTTGCAGTTAGGAAATAGGGTACTGTTTCTGAATTTGGCGAGTTTGTGAATAATCTCTAGGTGTGGCGTATTCAGCTTCGTAGAGTTCTGTTTGAATGAGATAAAGAACTGTGAGAGCAATTCCTAGAGGTTATTAGCAGGGTAATACCGGGACGAATCAAAACAGACTGCATCCGCTAGACAGGTAATTCGAACTCTGTTTATACTGCTAAATCCTTTTATAATAATTGTTTGAATGGTCTTGGTTGTAAGGAAGAGGTGTAGAAACTAGTTTGGCCGAATATTGCTCCACCAAAAGTGGAAGCTTTTGTGTGGAGATTAATCCTGGGCAAAGTTCCAACAAGGCTCGAGATCTCAAAACGGTGCCTATCCCGACATATATCCACTTCTTGCCCCATGTGTGAAGAACATTGTGAATCTGTAAGTATCTCTTCTTGCACTACAAAATTAGTTGGAGTCTATGGAGTAAGTGGTTTAATTTGTGGAACTTAAATTATGCTATTCCAGGAGACATTAAATCTTTCTTATTGTATTGGGCTGTTGGTTTTTGTCCTTTCAAATCTAAATTAGTGTGGCAGATTTGTTTCTTTTGCTGTGTGTGGTCGTTGTGGTTGTGCAGGAATGAAGTGGTATTCAAAGTGAAGCGAGTGGATGCGAATGAAATATTCCTTCTGTGCCTAACAAGAATAGGTCATTGGTGCAAGGCAACTTGGCCTTCAAAGGTAACCTTCATTGAGGATATTATTCGCTGTCCACAAAGCCTAAAACTGATCGATACAGACCGAGGTGAAAGTACCACCTTATTGTGGTCTAAACCCTCTTGGAAGTCTCTCAAATTCAATGTCAATGTCGATGGAGCTGTAGACGGGGGTTTCGGTAGAGCTGGGATCGGAGGCATCCTAAGAGACTCTAACAATCGATCTCTGATCATGTTCTCAAAGTCGGTTGGTGTTTTGGATGTCTCAACGATAGAGTTGCTTGCAATTAAAGAAGCCTTGTTGATGTTCAAAAATTCGAGTTGGGCAGGTTCGTACAAATTAATTGTGGAGACGGATAGCTTATTGTGTGTTGAATGGTTAAATCACCCTGTTACTGCACCTACTGTCTTTAAGGAATTAATCATGGAATGCGTAGGAATAGGCTCTGAATTGTCTTGGTCCTTATGTGGTATTTCGAGAGATTTCAATAGCACTGCAGATAAACTGGCAAAGAGGGGAATTTTAGCATTCTTGTGGAAGGCTTGCGATTAATGGTTCGAAAGTTGAAGCAGGGTTTTGAAGATTGTATTGCTGCCCTGGGCACTTCAACTTCGGTGCTCTGTAGCTTGCATAAGTGTTCATTGTTTTTGTATTTGCTTGCCTTTTGTTGGCTGCCTTATTTGGCTCTCTTTGTTTGTAAGTTGCAATATTGGTTGCCTTTGTATGTGTGTTTTACCGTTAGTTAGGTGCACTCTTTTTCCTCCATCTAAGTTTAGGGAGATTTTTTAATGAGGCCCTTGCTAATGGTCTTTTAATATTATAAATAAAATTATAATTTTCAAAAAAAAAATAATAGTAATATAAAAGTGTCAAATTATATTGTATTAAAGGATTAGATCTCAAATTTTAGAGTGGAAGAGGTATTAAAACCACAATTAGACCAAAATAGAAATTTAAAGGGATCAGTCCGGTAAGATGTATCAATCTCAGCCCCAGCTAACAGAATTTTCATTTCAACAATATCTCAACCCTTGGGAGGGAGCCTATTACATAACATTGTTAATTAAAATCGTATTTTGTATTGTATCGGCTACATAGAATGTGATATATTATCAAACTTTCGTCTGCAATGATTGCGACACCGTGACTGTGCAGGCCACCCGGAGTTGTTGGAACCGTGTAACCGAGAACAGAGATACAAGAGAGCAGCAGCATGGCAATGCAAACTATTACAAGTGCCATTGCTTCCCCAATCTGGTTACCAAACTTGCGGTACATGTCGCATTTCATCGTGCATTGAACCTCGGTTTGCACCACCTTAGCAAACACCGGCGACTTTGCTGTACCTCCCACTGCAACCACATTCAAGTATGCCATGATATGGACTTAGACCAGCTCGTTGTTTATGGACTTTGCTGCACCTCTAATTAACAAAGTAAAAGTAACAACATATCACGGAAGATAGTTGATGCAAGTTGAATTGAATTCCGAATACTTTAGTTTAGTTGTTTCTGACTTCCACGATCGGCTTGATGCAATTCTCAAAGTTAAAATGTAAATCCAGCTTCTGTTGTGTTGGTGGCGACATTAGCATAGTTTGTAAACCACGTGACTTGTATGATGGAAATTTCACATTTCGAGCTTTTTGGCTTGTGTTTCTTTGCGATATTACAGTGAGTCTAAACTCTAAAGGATGCTCAGCATCCCCATTTTCCGGAATTGCAGGTACCAAGCTTCTTGCATGTTATGATCCATTTTAATGGATATGTGCTCAGGGCGCTTCAGACACACTTGGTTCTTTTCTTTTTAGACTATTGTGGTTGTTGTATTCTGCCTTGTTGCTTGCAGTTCCTTTGAAACACTAACCAGACCACTCTTCACATTTCTAATTCTACCCAGAAATACTTGTTTTGCCTATTCAGACAGAAACCCTTGTTTTCATTGATGCTGTGAAACATGTCTTGTCCGGAACCCTTTGCTCCCTTCCTTTTTTACATCATACATTTCATCTTTATGCCGGCCCGTCACCCTAATTTCTTTTACACATTTATTCTCATATATATATATATATATATATTTTAAATTAATTTATTTATGAATTTATCCCACCACTTCAAAATATTTATGTTTTGCCCCATCCAATTTCAAACCAGAGCCTGCAACATGTCCATTACATTGTCTTGAATCTTGATGAAGCTAAATTTAGTTTTCTTTATAAAACAGAACAGTATTCACCCTTGTTCCGCCTCCCTTTGGGCTTTGTCGTACATATGATTCCAGAAGCACCCGCCGCAAATGCTGATGGCTGAAATCGAAAACTAAAGAGATAGACGAAGCTGCCTGCCATTTGCACGTTGCCACGTCATCTTATTGCACTACATTATTAGCCATTTGAATCTATAAAAGGTTATTTAAAAAAATAAACACGCTCGAGACAGGATACGTTGCTTCGGGGAATGAACAAACTGTCTTGCTTGCCAAGTGCCATGCTTCAAGCCAGGTGCGGTTTCTTTGAAAATACCCCTCGTATAGCCATTTATTTACTCAACTGCCATTCTTTTTTGTATTTTTTATTGTTTGCATTGTGCCCATAGTTTTTTTTTTTGGATTCAGGTGTCTCAACGTTAATTAATCATGAGATATGACGTGGTTGTTGTTTAACTCACCCTTTAACTATAAGGTTAGGAATTCGATTCTTATCAATAAAAATATAAAATATTTTATGGTCAGACATTTACTTCTTAGTGAGAGCACTCACAGTGAAGGAATTAACCAATGCTATCGACGATGATGAATACTTTAGCTTAAACAAAAAAAATCTGATGTTAACGATTAATAATACATGCACTTAGCTTACCACTGTAATTCCATATTTATGGCTAACAACTCCATTTAATTATGGGTAAGCTACATTGATAGTCATCGAACTTTTAGAATGTTTTTATTAGGTCACCAAACTTTAAATTTTTTTATTATGGTCATCTAATTTTTATATCACTTTTAATACGACCATTAAAAAATACTGATGTGACACTTATTTCTTCTTTTTTTTTCTTTTGCTTCCTTTTCTATCACTTTTAATACGGCCACGTAAGCATTTTTGAACGGAAACTAACGACAATGACCATATTGAACGTAATATAAAAGTTGGGTGATCGTGATGAATGTTTTAAAAGTTTAATAACCATAATAAAAATGCCCTAAAAGTTTGATGACTATCAGTGTAATTTACCCTTTAATCAATTAAATCGTTCAATATTGTTCTTATAGAGTGAATAACAAAGGATTTGTATTGAAATCAAGTTCTAGTTAACACTATGTTCGAGTTCTAAATCATTAATTATGTTGAAATTTTCTTCTGATTTAAGTATTATAATGTGTAAGGTTTAATAATTTTTTTATGGTTTATGTTTGAAAATATTTTGAATACTATTTTTTTATAATGATAACTGGATTTTATTACAAAATTGTAGAAGATATTACAAATACAACCAATAACGGAGCTGTAGCTTTCATGGGAGGGGCTGTGGCCCCTTGGTAGGGGGAATTTTTTTTACCCTTTTATTCTTTTTATTTTTTCTGAAAAAATTGGGATAATTGTAAATTTGTCCCCCCTTTCAAAATTTATGTTTTCCCCTTAACTCTAAATATTGGCCCCGTCCCTGAATACAACACATTCAAAGGGGATATGTAACGCCCGTGTTTTGGGGTTAGGAGTTAACCGGGTTTATAGTCCGAGTCAATAAAAAATTAAATTAAAAACAATTCAACCTCAAATTGGACCTAATTGAACTTTAGTATAAAGGGGAGGGACCTATGTTGTAATTTTACCCGAAAGTTTTAAAAAAGGAAGACAACTTTCAAAGTTGTCATCTTCTCCCCCTTCTTCCCCTTTTCCCCACTTACCCCACGTGAAAACACCTCCCCCTCTCCAAACTCTCTCTAAATATCCAAGCTACTATTCCATTGATTTGCAACTTGATTTCAACACCATTTTAAGAAGTAAACATGTTTTCTTACTCTCCTCTTTATTCCCTATCAACCCATGGTCTTAGATTTTAAAGATATGGAGTTTTGAAAATTATGGTTTGTTTTAAAGTTTGGGTTTTAAGGGGTTTTTCATCTTGTTTTGATAAATTGAGTTGGGGTTTTGTTTACTCATGTTAAAATACACATTATATGTTAATTTGGTTGAATTTTGATGAAAAT
This sequence comes from Hibiscus tridactylites, assembly GCA_958450335.1. Taxonomy (NCBI): domain Eukaryota; kingdom Viridiplantae; phylum Streptophyta; class Magnoliopsida; order Malvales; family Malvaceae; genus Hibiscus; species Hibiscus tridactylites. The sequence goes on from OY288270.1 coordinate 85,822,509, forward strand.
TCGAAGTGAGTTCTTAGACCCATTTTTGAGTTGTCAAAAACTCCATTTTTGGTGGGTTTTAGGTTGAAAACAAAGGGCTGATGGTTTAGGTATGTTAGGAGAGTGATTTGGGACCTTTTGGGGGTCATTTGGAGGTTTGGAAATGGAAATTTCAGCAAGGTTATTGGGGAGCACGAAAATTGGTATTTTGAGTGATTATATAGATTGGGGATTTGTGGAATTTGGCTTGTGTTTGTAAAGTAAGTTGATGGTTGAGTTTTAGTATTGAATTGTGAAGTAATGTATGTGTTTTGCTTGGCTAGAAGCAAGATGAGTCGTTGAAGGAGCATTGGGACCGAATCCGGGTTCGTAGGAGGATTGTTTCGATTGCTAAAGAAGGGCGGTGAATGGTCTCAAACTTGTTTTAAAGTTTGGTTCGAGTATGTGTAGTGTGTGTGTGTAAAGTGTGCTTGGTAGGCCACTTCTAGTTAATTCAAGTTGTTAGTTTAGCCATTGATATCCATAAATGTTATTGTGCTTACTTAGCTAAGCTCTTGTGATTGTGGTTATTTGGTGCATGTATATCATGATGTGTATATATGTGATGAGCATGAGTGTGGTTGATGATATGTGATGTGATAATGAAAATTGACACTAAATTAATTACCGGTTGTAAATGATCGATCATTAGGATTAGTGTGCACACAAATTGAGTCAAAACGTACGTGGCCTTGATGGCGTTAAGTCATCAAGGAGGAGTACGGTGATGTAATATTCCACCGGAAGCTTTTTATATATTTCTACGGGATGATGAGTGGAATCCCATCCGTAGGGCATGTGGCGATGAGTGGAATCCCGCACATGCAAGGTCCGGTGATGAGTGTAATCCCACCGAGGTAAAGTGTTGTTGAGGTTTAAATCCGCACAATCGGGGTAATTAATAGTGGCCAATTAAACTTGTTTATGTATTGTGATATATGATTGTGGTATATGGTGTTGTTGCATGATGTTGATATTGATGATTGAGCTTGGTAGGATTGAGAAACCATATTATGCCACTTGAAAGACTAGCTAGGTCTACTTGATTATATGCCAATGCATGAAGTACGTGAGATTAGGATTTACATGCTTGAACCCTGCATTGTTGATGTTTTTCGTTTTAGAGCACCCTCACTAAGCTTATAGCTTACGCTCTCAATGTTCAACAATGCAGATCATTAGCGTGGTGTTAGCTCGAGGCAAGGCAATATTTAGGGGTGTTCAAAATTACCCGACCCGAACTACCCGACCCGACTACTCGACTACCCGAACACAAATAATCGGGTATTTACCCGGAATTTTTTTTTACCCGGGTCGGGTACCCGGCCCGTCATTTTCTGGGTCGGGCCCGGGTCAAAAAATATGATTTTTTCGGGTACCCGGTTACTTTCGGGTACCCGGTTCCTATTTTTTTTATTTTTTATTCTATTAGATTACTTAATATTTTTACTTTAAAACTATATTTAAATCTCTAAATTCATTCTATATTTGTATTATATGCTTTCATGTTTTAAATTTTTCAACAAAAAAATATTAATTTGTGAATATGTAAGATTCGATATGAAACAAACAACAAGGTTTCTCTATTGCATTTATGCATTAGTAGGTTTCTTTAAAAAATATGAGATTAAAAAAAATCACGATCGAAATTAATATTTTTAATGTCTTTCTTATGGTTATAAACTTCAAATCATTATTATTTTTTGTTTGGATCATGTGTTATAAACGTTTAAGGTTTTTTTTTTTATTTTAAAATAAATAAAAAAATATAAAAAAATAAGAACCGGGTACCCGATACCCGATTTTACGGGTACCCGAATTTAACGGGTACCCGATTATCGGGTACCCGGTATTTACGGGTCGGGACACGGGCCGGCAAATCTAATACCCGAAGGTCCGGGTACCCGGTTTTTCGGGTACCCGAAAACCCGGGTACCCGGATTTGAACACCCCTAGCAATAATGGCTTTCCAAGTTTGTAGCTCAAGTACGGTTATAAATTTTGTATTAGTTAGCAATGTGGCAAGGGTTTTTTTGTATGAGCTATGTATGACTCATGTATGTTGATGATTGAATTGGCTTTGGTTTGTAAAGCATGTTAAGCTATGATGGATGTTTGAGTGTGATGGCATGCTTTAGGTGTTTAGGTTGCCTTGATGGTAAATGCAAACCTCTCATGTTGCCTTGTGCCTTTTAAGGCCTTTTGAGTTTTCATGTATGCACATTATTGCCTAAATTGCTCTTTTGTTGGAATGCTATGTATGGATACTTTGTCTCATGTTTGAATGCTTCCTTTGGCTTAAGTAAGATTGCTTAAACGCTTGTGTGCAAATCTCATGTGTGTTAATTCATGCCTTTAGCCCTTTTTAAGCTCTTATGTATGGCCATGTAGGCTCTTGATGTTCTTTTTCCATAGGAAGTCATTAGAGTTAAGCAGTAAGTGATCCCCTGCACAATGGTTTCGAAACCATGGGTAAGGTTTCGAAACCTTTGCAGAAATCTGGGGTTCCAGACCTTACTGCCAGCCTAAGTTTCGAAACCTTTGAGGAAGATTTCGAAACCATGGAAGAGGGTTTCGAAACCATGGGTAAGGTTTCGAAACCTTTGTTGAAATCTAGGTTCCAGACCTTACTGCTAGTTTAGGTTTCGAAACCATTTGGGGAGGTTTCGAAACCTTTACTTAAAAATGCACTGTTTGAACTTTGTTGGCCTTTTTAAAGAGAAAAACACATAGGTACTAAGATGCCTTTAGTCAAGATTAAAATTGGGCTGTTTAAATGTGGTTTGAGGTTCGAATGTGACAAGATTAAAACTAAAAAAATAGGGTTGCTAACCGAGGGGGAACCCTTTGGGTTTCGCTTCGGTTTTCCCCGTGTGGCCCACTCGGACCGGTCATCCGGCCAGACCGGGACGAGGGGGTTACATTTGTTGGTATCAGAGCCTGAGGTTACCGAGACCTCAGGCAGGTAAGTGTGGTAAGCTTGATGTGTTAAGTAATTGTATTGTTCGATGCATGTCTTGCCATGAAATCTTGATGTTTGACTGTTCGTATGATGTTTTGAAGCATGAATTGTTGTGTCTGGTGTAGAGTGTGTGCCCATTGCTACTATTACTTAATTGAAAAAGATTTTTGATAAAAGGAGTACTTGAGCACTATTGGACCCTTGCTTTGACTAACGTAATCCCTATTGGTTTGTTGTTGTAGTTATTTCCTTGCTAGCTGTACCATGAGACCACGTGAGAGGCCTAGGATGGTTCGACCGGAACCACGGGCAGCGGCTGCGGGAGTTGAGGCTCAAGTGGTAGAGCATGTGGTTGGAGTCGGAGCTCCTCCGCCACCTCCACCACCACCACCTCCTCCTCTGGGAGCGGGAGGTGAGGCCGGAGCCGAAGAAGAGGGACCACAAGGAGGCCAAGGTGGCCAAGGACCGGCCGGGATTGACTTAGCTCCGTTGGTTCAGGCAATAGCCGGGGCATTTCAGGCTGCAGTAGCTGGGGGTCAGGCAGCACACCATCAGGGTGAGGGCACCGGATTACCTTTAGAGAGACTTCGGGGCCTTGGGGCCGAAGAGTTCAGAGGTGCTACTCCAGAGCGATCAGAGTTATGGTTTGAGAAGACTGTCCATATTCTTGCTCAGATGGGGTGTACTGGTGAGCGCAAGTTGGGATGTGTTGAGTCTCTGCTTCAGGGTGATGCCTACACTTGGTGGGTCACCATTACTACGGGTATGGATGAGGCCGAGATCACTTGGGAGTTCTTTGAGACAGCTTTTCGTAAGAAGTATTTGGGTCCGCGATACCTCGATGAGAGGAAGAGGGAGTTTATGGCATTGCTTCAGGGGAGTATGTCCGTGGCCGATTACGAGATCCGATTTGTCAGATTGAGTCAGTATGCACTTGAGCTTGTACCTACTGAGGTGGAGCGTTGTAACCGCTTCCGTTATGGGCTGAGTGAAGAGATCAAGACGTATACTCTAGCTTCAGATTACACTGATTTTGATGTCTTGGTCGCGAGGGCCAAGGACTTAGAGCACAGCTTGAGTTTGACCAGGCGGTCAGGTGGATCTAGTTCGGGTAAGAGGTCCAACAACTTTGATAGAGGTGATGCCAAGAGGCATCGGGACAACAGACATCATTATGATCATAGGCGTGGTGGCAGTAACCACGGTAGGGGCCATCAGGGTTAGAGAGCTGGTGGGAAGTTGCCCACATGTGCTACTTGCGGGAGGAACCACACCGGTGAGTGTTGGGGAAATTTTCATTCCTGTTGGAGTTGTGGGGCTAGAGGCCACATTAGGCGTGACTGTCCATATCAGGTGGGACAGGCACCGGCTCAGGCTCCTGCTAGAACCAATGACTTTCAGAGAGGCCGCGGTAGAGGTAACTTCCAGCCGAGGAATGATGGTCAGAGGAACATAGCACATGTAGTTGCAGTTCAGCCAGAGGGCGGAGGTCAGGCCAGAGTTTGTGCTCAGCGTGGGGATCAGCATGACACTGATGTGATCGCAGGTAACTTCTCGATACAGTCTTTGGGTTTGCTTTCTTTGATTGACTCTGGTCTACACATTCCTACATATTGAGTGAGCATGCACGGTCTTTGAATTTGCCTTGTGAAATGTTAGAGGTAGGAGTTAGTGTTACTAGTTCCTTTGGGGACACGGTAGTGGTTAGGAAGATGTACTGAAGGTGTCCGTTGATAGTTCAGGGGCATGTGTTCCCAGTGGATATGATAGAGCCACCTTTCTATGGTTTTGATGTGATTCTGGGTATGGATTGGCTCACGGAGCATAGAGCTAGGATAGATTTTGAAACTAAGCGGATTTCTTTAAGGCTCACAGATGACTATGATATTGTAGTGGTGGGTGAGAACGTGAAGTTCTTGTCCAATGTGGTTTCAGTATTAGAGGCTAAGAGATTAGTTGAGTTGGGGTGTGAAGCATACCTAGCGTATGTGATGAACCCTAACATGAGTGAGGTTAGACCTCAGGACATCTGGACAGTATGTGACTTTCCTAGTGTGTTTCCGGAAGAGTTGCCAGGGTTACCACCGGACAGAGAGGTAGAGTTCAGCATTGAGACTTATTCTGATTCAGCTCCTGTTTCGATTGCTCCGTATCGTATGGCACCGTAAGAATTGAAAGAGTTGAAGACTTAGTTGCAAGAATTAACAGATAGAGGTTTTATTCGACCTAGTTCTTCACCTTGGGGTGCACCGGTTTTTTTTGTGAAGAAGAAAGATGGAAGCATGAGAATGTGTATAGATTACAGACAGTTGAATCAGTTGACAGTGAAGAATAAATATCCGTTGCCTAGAATTGATGACTTGTTTGATCAGTTGAGAGGAGCATCGATCTTTTCGAAGATTGATCTGAGATCGGGTTACTACCAGCTAAAGGTAAGGGAAGTTGATGTACCGAAGACGGCCTTTAGGACTAGGTACGGACATTATGAGTTTTTAGTCATGCCATTTGGGTTGACTAATGCACCGGCTGCTTTCATGGACATGATGAATAGGATCTTTCATCAATATCTAGATCAGTTTGTAGTTGTATTTAATGATGACATTTTGGTGTACTCGCGAACTAAAGAAGACCATGACCGACACTTGAGACTTGTTTTGAAGACTTTGCTAGATCATCAGTTGTATGCGAAGCTCAGCAAGTGTGAGTTATGGATCCGTGAGGTAGTCTTCTTAGGACATGTAGTGTCAGCCGATGGGATTAGAGTTGATCCGAAGAAGATTGAAGCCATTGTTGAGTGGAAGCAACCGAAGTCTGTGACAGAGGTACGTAACTTCCTAGGCTTAGTCGGATACTATAGGAGGTTTGTAGAGGGTTTCTCTAAGTTAGCCTCCCCATTGATACAGTTACTTCAGAAGAGTGTTCAGTTTGAATGGACAGATGCAAGACAGAGAGCCTTTGAGAAATTGAAAGAAGCTTTGACCCAAGCACCGATCTTGATTCAGCCTGAGTCCGGGAAGGACTATGTAGTTTACAGTGATGCTTCTTATGTAGGGCTAGGATGTGTTCTTATGCAAGACCGGAGAGTAGTGGCTTATGCCTTAAGACAGTTGAAGACCCATGAGCGCAACTATCCGACCCATGACATAAAGTTAGCTGCAGTTGTGTTTGCTCTGAGGATTTGGAGGCACTATTTGTACGGTGAGAGATGCACAGTGTACACCGACCACAAGAGTTTGAAATACATTATGACTCAGCGAGATTTGAATCTCAGACAGCGTAGGTGGTTAGAGCTGCTAAAAGACTATGATCTTACTATTGAGTACCATCCGGGTAAGGCCAATGTAGTGGCCGATGCATTGAGTAGGAAGATGCTCGTGGACTTGAGAGCTATGTTTGCTAGATTGAGTTTGTCCGGAGATGGTGGCTTGGTAGCCGAGCTTCAGGTTAGACCTACTCTAGGTCAGTTGATTCGAGAGAAACAGCTCTTAGATAGATCTTTGGCACCTCACGTGCAAGATATAGCCGAGGGTAGATCTTCAGACTACAGTTTCAGTACTGATGGGGTTTTGTGTTTCAAAGATAGAATAATTGTGCCAGAGGACAGTGACTTGAGACGTACGATCTTGACTGAAGCTCACAGTAGTCCGTTTGCTATGCATCTTGGAAGTACGAAGATGTACCGTGATTTGAAGAATGAGTACTTTTGGGTTGGCTTGAAGAGAGATGTGGCCGACTATGTGAGTAAGTGCTTAGTGTGTCAGAGAGTGAAGGCGGAACATCAAGTTCCCTCAGGTTTGTTACAGCCGTTGAGAATTCCGGAATGGAAGTGGGAGAACATCACCATGGATTTTGTTTCGGGTTTGCCTTTGACTCCTACGAAGAAGAAATCAGTTTGGGTGATAGTGGATCGCTTTACGAAGTGTCCTCACTTCTTGGCAGTCAACACCACATACACTTTAGATAGATTGGCCGATTTGTACATCGGTGAGATTGTTAGACTGCATGGTGTGCCGAAGTCCATTGTGTCAGATAGAGATCCGCGGTTTACTTCTAGATTTTGGGAGTGTCTGCATACAGCTTTGGGTACCCGTTTGAACTTCAGCACTTCTTACCATCCTCAGTCAGATGGTCAGTCAGAGAGGGTTATTCAGATCTTAGAGGATATGTTGCGTTGTTGTATCATTGACTTTCAGGGTACTTGGGAGAAGCATTTGCCTCTAGTAGAGTTTGCGTACAATAATAGCTTTCAGTCGAGCATTCAGATGGCTCCGTATGAGGCCTTGTATGGCCGGAAGTGTAGGACTCCAGTTTGTTGGGCCGAAGTGGGACAGAAATTGTTACCTATGCCGGATTTGCTCAAGGGGACAACCGACAAGGTAAAATTGATTTGTGATCGTTTGAAAGCTGCATCCGATAGGCAGAAGTCCTATGCCGATTTGAAGAGGAAGGAAGTTGAGTTCTCAGTGGGTGAGAAGGTATTCTTGAAGGTGTCTCCGTGGAAGAAAGTGATGAGATTTGGCCGAAAGGGGAAGTTGAGTCCGAGGTACATAGGACCGTATGAGATTGTGAAGAGGGTTGGTCCGGTTGCTTATCAGTTGCGTTTGCCATCCGAGCTAGAGAAGATACACGATGCGTTCCATGTTTCGGTGCTTCGTAATATATGTCCGATCCATCACATGTTATGCCCGTAGAAGAAATTGAATTGAATCCGGATTTGACTTATGAGGAAGAACCAGTGGAGATTTTAGCTTCTGACAGTAAGGTATTGAGGGGTAGATCGATTGAGTTAGTAAAGGTGCGGTGGCAACGTAGAGGTGTGGACGAGGCCACTTGGGAGAGGAAGGAGGATATGGAAAAGCAGTTTCCGTATCTCTTTCAGTCAGGTAATTTCGGGGACGAAATTCCTTAAGTGGGAGAGAGTTGTAACGCCCGTGTTTTGGGGTTAGGAGTTAACCGGGTTTATAGTCCGAGTCAATAAAAAATTAAATTAAAAACAGTTCAACCTCAAATTGGACCTAATTGAACTTTAGTATAAAGGGGAGGGACCTATGTTGTAATTTTACCCAAAAGTTTTAAAAAAAAGGAAGACAACTTTCAAAGTTGTCATCTTCTCCCCCTTTTCCCCACTTACCCCACGTGAAAACACCTCCCCCTCTCCAAACTCTCTCTAAATATCCAAGCTACTATTCCATTGATTTGCAACTTGATTTCAACACCATTTTAAGAGGTAAACATGTTTTCTTACTCTCCTCTTTATTTCCTATCAACCCATGGTCTTAGATTTTAAAGATATGGAGTTTTGAAAATTAGGGTTTGTTTTAAAGTTTGGGTTTTAAGGGGTTTTTCATCTTGTTTTGATAAATTGAGTTGGAGCTTTGTTTACTCATGTTAAAATACACATTATATGTTAATTTGGTTGAATTTTGATGAAAATTCGAAGTGAGTTCTTAGACCCATTTTTGGGTTGTCAAAAACTCCATTTTTGGTGGGTTTTAGGTTGAAAACAAAGGGCTGATGGTTTAGGTATGTTAGGAGGGTGATTTGGGACCTTTTGGGGGTCATTTGGAGGTTTGGAAATGGAAATTTCAGCAAGGTTATTGGGGAGCACGAAAATTGGTATTTTGGGTGATTATATAGATTGGGGATTTGTGGGATTTGGCTTGTGTTTGTAAAGTAAGTTGATGGTTGTGTTTTAGCATTGAATTGTGAAGTAATGTATGTGTTTTGCTTGGCTAGAAGCAAGAGGAGTCGTTGAAGGAGCATTGGGACCGAATCCGGGTTCGTAGGAGGATTGTTTCGATTGCTAAGGAAGGGCGGTGAGTGGTCTCAAACTTGTTTTAAAGTTTGGTTCGAGTATGTGTAGTGTGTGTGTGTAAAGTGTGCTTGGTAGGCCACTTCTAGTTAATTCAAGTTGTTAGTTTAGCCATTGATATCCATAAATGTTATTGTGCTTACTTAGCTATGCTCTTGTGATTGTGGTTATTTGGTGCATGTATATCATGATGTGTATATATGTGATGAGCATGAGTGTGGTTGATGATATGTGATGTGATAATGAAAATTGACACTAAATTAATTACCGGTTGTAAATGATCGATCATTAGGATTAGTGTGCACACAAATTGAGTCAAAACGTACGTGGCCTTGATGGCGTTAAGTCATCAAGGAGGAGTACGGTGATGTAATATTCCACCGGAAGCTTTTTATATATTTCTACGGGATGATGAGTGGAATCCCATCCGTAGGGCATGTGGCGATGAGTGGAATCCCGCACATGCAAGGTCCGGTGATGAGTGTAATCCCACCGAGGTAAAGTGTTGTTGAGGTTTAAATCCGCACAATCGGGGTAATTAATAGTGGCCAATTAAACTTGTTCATGTATTGTGATATATGATTGTGGTATATGGTGTTGTTGCATGATGTTGATATTGATGATTGAGCTTGGTAGGATTGAGAAACCATATTATGCCACTTGAAAGACTAGCTAGGTCTACTTGATTATATGCCAATGCATGAAGTACGTGAGATTAGGATTTACATGCTTGAACCCTGCATTGTTGATGTTTTTCGTTTTAGAGCACCCTCACTAAGCTTATAGCTTACGCTCTCAATGTTCAACAATGCAGATCATTAGCGTGGTGTTAGCTCGAGGCAAGGCACGAATGGCTTTCCAAGTTTGTGGCTCAAGTACGGTTATAAATTTTGTATTAGTTAGCAATGTGGCAAGGGTTTTTTTGTATGAGCTATGTATGACTCATGTATGTTGATGATTGAATTGGCTTTGGTTTGTAAAGCATGTTAAGCTATGATGGATGATTGAGTGTGATGGAATGCTTTAGGTGTTTAGGTTGCCTTGATGGTAAATGCAAACCTCTCATGTTGCCTTGTGCCTTTTAAGGCCTTTTGAGTTTTCATGTATGCACATTATTGCCTAAATTGCTCTTTTGTTGGAATGCTATGTATGGATACTTTGTCTCATGTTTGAATGCTTCCTTTGGCTTAAGTAAGATTGCTTAAACGCTTGTGTGCAAATCTCATGTGTGTTAATTCATGCCTTTAGCCCTTTTTAAGCTCTTATGTATGGCCATGTAGGCTCTTGATGTTCTTTTTCCATAGGAAGTCATTAGAGTTAAGCAATAAGTGATCCCCTGCACAATGGTTTCGAAACCATGGGTAAGGTTTCGAAACCTTTGCAGAAATCTGGGGTTCCAGACCTTACTGCCAGCCTAAGTTTCGAAACCTTTGAGGAAGGTTTCGAAACCTTACCCATGGTTTCGAAACCATGGGTAAGGTTTCGAAACCTTTGTTGAAATCTAGGTTCCAGACCTTACTGCCAGTTTAGGTTTCGAAACCATTTGGGGAGGTTTCGAAACCTTTACTTAAAAATGCACTGTTTGAACTTTGTTGGCCTTTTTAAAGAGAAAAACACATAGGTACTAAGATGCCTTTAGTCAAGATTAAAATTGGGCTGTTTGAATGTGGTTTGAGGTTCGAATGTGACAAGATTAAAACTAAAAAAAAATAGGGTTGCTAACCGAGGGGGAACCCTTTGGGTTTCGCTTCGGTTTTCCCCGTGTGGCCCACGCGGACCGGTCATCCGGCCAGACCGGGACGAGGGGGTTACATTTGTTGGTATCAGAGCCTGAGGTTACCGAGACCTCGGGCAGGTAAGTGTGGTAAGCTTGATGTGTTAAGTAATTGTATTGTTCGATGCATGTCTTGCCATGAAATCTTGATGTTTGACTGTTCGTATGATGTTTTGAAGCATGAATTGTTGTGTCTGGTGTAGAGTGTGTGCCCATTGCTACTATTACTTAATTAAAAAAGATTTTTGATAAAAGGAGTACTTGAGCACTATTGGACCCTTGCTTTGACTAACGTAATCCCTATTTGTTTGTTGTTGTAGTTATTTCCTTGCTAGCTGTACCATGAGACCACGTGGGAGGCCTAGGATGGTTCGACCGGAACCACGGGCAGCGGCTGCGGGAGTTGAGGCTCAAGTGGTAGAGCATGTGGTTGGAGTCGGAGCTCCTCCGCCACCTCCACCACCACCACCTCCTCCTCTGGGAGCGGGAGGTGAGGCCGGAGCCGAAGAAGAGGGACCACAAGGAGGCCAAGGTGGCCAAGGACCGGCCGGGATTGACTTAGCTCCGTTGGTTCAGGCAATAGCCGGGGCATTTCAGGCTGCAGTAGCTGGGGGTCAGGCAGCACACCATCAGGGTGAGGGCACCGGATTACCTTTAGAGAGACTTCGGGGCCTTGGGGCCGAAGAGTTCAGAGGTGCTACTCCAGAGCGATCAGAGTTATGGTTTGAGAAGACTGTCCGTATTCTTGCTCAGATGGGGTGTACTGGTGAGCGCAAGTTGGGATGTGTTGAGTCTCTGCTTCAGGGTGATGCCTACACTTGGTGGGTCACCATTACTACGGGTATGGATGAGGCCGAGATCACTTGGGAGTTCTTTGAGACAGCTTTTCGTAAGAAGTATTTGGGTCCGCGATACCTCGATGAGAGGAAGAAGGAGTTTATGGCATTGCTTCAGGGGAGTATGTCCGTGGCCGATTACGAGATCCGATTTGTCAGATTGAGTCAGTATGCACCTGAGCTTGTACCTACTGAGGTGGAGCGTTGTAACCGCTTCCGTTATGGGCTGAGTGAAGAGATCAAGACGTATACTCTAGCTTCAGATTACACTGATTTTGATGTCTTGGTCGCGAGGGCCAAGGACTTAGAGCACAGCTTTAGTTTGACCAGGCGGTCAGGTGGATCTAGTTCGGGTAAGAGGTCCAGCAACTTTGATAGAGGTGATGCCAAGAGGCATCGGGACAACAGACATCAATATGATCATAGGCGTGGTGGCGGTAACCACGGTAGGGGCCATCAGGGTTAGAGAGCTGGTGGGAAGTTGCCCACATGTGCTACTTGCGGGAGGAACCACACCGGTGAGTGTTGGGGAAATTTTCATTCCTGTTGGAGTTGTGGGGCTAGAGACCACATTAGGCGTGACTGTCCACATCAGGTGGGTCAGGCACCGGCTCAGGCTCCTGCTAGAACCAATGACTTTCAGAGAGGCCGCGGTAGAGGTAACTTCCAGCCGAGGAATGATGGTCAGAGGAACATAGCACATGTAGTTGCAGTTCAGCCAGAGGGCGGAGGTCAGGCCAGAGTTTATGCTCAGCGTGGGGATCAGCATGACACTTATGTGATCGCAGGTAACTTCTCGATACAGTCTTTGGGTTTGCTTTCTTTGATTGACTCTGGGTCTATACATTCCTACATATTGAGTGAGCATGCACGGTCTTTGAATTTGCCTTGTGAAATGTTAGAGGTAGGAGTTAGTGTTACTAGTTCCTTTGGGGACACGGTAGTGGTTAGGAAGATGTACCGAAGGTGTCCGTTGATAGTTCAGGGGCATGTGTTCCCAGTGGATATGATAGAGCTACCTTTCTATGGTTTTGATGTGATTCTGGGTATGGATTGGCTCACGGAGCATAGAGCTAGGATAGATTTTGAAACTAAGCGGATTTCTTTAAGGCTCACAAATGACTATGATATTGTAGTGGTGGGTGAGAACGTGAAGTTCTTGTCCAATGTGGTTTCAGTATTTGAGGCTAAGAGATTAGTTGAGTTGGGGTGTGAAGCATACCTAGCGTATGTGATGAACCCTAACATGAGTGAGGTTAGACCTCAAGACATCTGGACAGTATGTGACTTTCCTAGTGTGTTTCCGGAAGAGTTGCCAGGGTTACCACCGGACAGAGAGGTAGAGTTCAGCATTGAGACTTATTCTGATTCAGTTCCTGTTTCGATTGCTCCGTATCGTATGGCACCGTAAGAATTGAAAGAGTTGAAGACTTAGTTGCAAGAATTAACAGATAGAGGTTTTATTCGACCTAGTTCTTCACCTTGGGGTGCACCGGTTTTTTTTATGAAGAAGAAAGATGGAAGCATGAGAATGTGTATAGATTACAGACAGTTGAATCAGTTGACAGTGAAGAATAAATATCCGTTGCCTAGAATTGATGACTTGTTTGATCAGTTGAGAGGAGCATCAGTCTTTTCGAAGATTGATCTGAGATCGGGTTACTACCAGCTAAAGGTAAGGGAAGTTGATGTACCGAAGACGGCCTTTAGGACTAGGTACGGACATTATGAGTTTTTAGTCATGCCATTTGGGTTGACTAATGCACCGGCTGCTTTCATGGACATGATGAATAGGATCTTTCATCAGTATCTAGATCAGTTTGTAGTTGTATTTATTGATGACATTTTGGTGTACTCGCGAACTAAAGAAGACCATGACCGACACTTGAGACTTGTTTTGAAGACTTTTCTAGATCATCAGTTGTATGCGAAGCTCAGCAAGTGTGAGTTATGGATCCGTGAGGTAGTCTTCTTAGGACATGTAGTGTCAGCCGATGGGATTAGAGTTGATCCGAAGAAGATTGAAGCCATTGTTGAGTGGAAGCAACCGAAGTCTTTGACAGAGGTACGTAGCTTCCTAGGCTTAGCCGGACACTATAGGAGGTTTGTAGAGGGTTTCTCTAAGTTAGCCTCCCCATTGACACAGTTACTTCAGAAGAGTGTTCAGTTTGAATGGACAAATGCAAGACAGAGAGCCTTTGAGAAATTGAAAGAAGCTTTGACCCAAGCACCGATCTTGATTCAGCCTGAGTCCGGGAAGGACTATGTAGTTTACAGTGATGCTTCTTATGTAGGGCTAGGATGTGTTCTTATGCAAGACCGGAGAGTAGTGGCTTATGCCTTAAGACAGTTGAAGACCCATGAGCGCAACTATCCGACCCATGACATAGAGTTAGCTGCAGTTGTGTTTTCTCTGAGGATTTGGAGGCACTATTTGTATGATGAGAGATGCACAGTGTACACCGACCACAAGAGTTTGAAATACATTATGACTCAGCGAGATTTGAATCTCAAACAGCGTAGGTGGTTAGAGCTGCTAAAAGACTATGATCTTACTATTGAGTACCATCCGGGTAAGGCCAATGTAGTGGCCGATGCATTGAGTAGGAAGATGGCCGTGGACTTGAGAGCTATGTTTGCTAGATTGAGTTTGTCCGGAGATGGTGGCTTGGTAGCCGAGCTTCAGGTTAGACCTACTCTAGGTCAGTTGATTCGAGAGAAACAACTCTTAGATAGATCTTTGGCACCTCACGTGCAAGATATAGCCGAGGGTAGATCTTCAGACTACAGTTTCAGTACTGATGGGGTTTTGTGTTTCAAAGATAGAATAATTATGCCAGAGGACAGTGACTTGAGACGTACGATCTTGACTGAAGCTCACAGTAGTCCGTTTGCTATGCATCTTGGAAGTACGAAGATGTACCGTGATTTGAAGAATGAGTACTTTTGGGTTGGCTTGAAGAGAGATGTGGCCGACTATGTGAGTAAGTGCTTAGTGTGTCAGAGAGTGAAGGCGGAACATCAAGTTCCCTCAGGTTTGTTACAGCCGTTGAGAATTTCGGAATGGAAGTGGGAGAACATCACCATGGATTTTGTTTCGGGATTGCCTTTGACTCCTACGAAGAAGAACTCAGTTTGGGTGATAGTGGATCGCTTTACGAAGTGTCCTCACTTCTTGGCAGTCAACACCACATACACTTTAGATAGATTGGCCGATTTGTACATCGGTGAGATTGTTAGACTGCATGGTGTGCCGAAGTCCATTGTGTCAGATAGAGATCCGCGGTTTACTTCTAGATTTTGGGAGTGTCTGCATACAGCTTTGGGTACCCGTTTGAACTTCAGCACTTCTTACCATCCTCAGTCAGATGGTCAGTCAGAGAGGGTTATTCAGATCTTAGAGGATATGTTGCGTTGTTGTATCATTGACTTTCAGGGTACTTGGGAGAAGCATTTGCCTCTAGTAGAGTTTGCGTACAATAATAGCTTTCAGTCGAGCATTCAGATGGCTCCGTATGAGGCCTTGTATGGCCGGAAGTGTAGGACTCCAGTTTGTTGGGCCGAAGTGGGACAGAAATTGTTACCTATGCCGGATTTGCTCAAGGGGACAACCGACAAGGTAAAATTGATTTGTGATCGTTTGAAAGCTGCATCCGATAGGCAGAAGTCCTATGCCGATTTGAAGAGGAAGGAAGTTGAGTTCTCAGTGGGTGAGAAGGTATTCTTGAAGGTGTCTCCGTGGAAGAAAGTGATGAGATTTGGCCGAAAGGGGAAGTTGAGTCCGAGGTACATAGGACCGTATGAGATTGTGAAGAGGGTTGGTCCGGTTGCTTATCTGTTGCGTTTGCCATCCGAGCTAGAGAAGATACACGATGTGTTCCATGTTTCGGTGCTTCGTAAGTATATGTCCGATCCATCACATGTTATGCCCGTAGAAGAAATTGAATTGAATCCAGATTTGACTTATGAGGAAGAACCAGTGGAGATTTTAGCTTCTGACAGTAAGGTATTGAGGGGTAGATCGATTGAGTTAGTAAAGGTGCGGTGGCAACGTAGAGGTGTGGACGAGGCCACTTGGGAGAGGAAGGAGGATATGGAAAAGCAGTTTCCGTATCTCTTTCAGTCAGGTAATTTCGGGGACGAAATTCCTTAAGTGGGAGAGAGTTGTAACGCTCGTGTTTTGGGGTTAGGAGTTAACCGGGTTTATAGTCCGAGTCAATAAAAAATTAAATTAAAAACAGTTCAACCTCAAATTGGACCTAATTGAACTTTAGTATAAAGGGGAGGGATCTATGTTGTAATTTTACCCGAAAGTTTTAAAAAAGGAAGACAACTTTCAAAGTTGTCATCTTCTCCCCCTTTTCCCCACTTACCCCACGTGAAAACACCTCCCCCTCTCCAAACTCTCTCTAAATATCCAAGCTACTATTCCATTGATTTGCAACTTGATTTCAACACCATTTTAAGAGGTAAAAATGTTTTCTTACTCTCCTCTTTATTCCCTATCAACCCATGGTCTTAGATTTTAAAGATATGGAGTTTTGAAAATTAGGGTTTGTTTTAAAGTTTGGGTTTTAAGGGGTTTTTCATCTTGTTTTGATAAATTGAGTTGGGGCTTTGTTTACTCATGTTAAAATACACATTATATGTTAATTTGGTTGAATTTTGATGAAAATTCGAAGTGAGTTCTTAGACCCATTTTTGAGTTGTCAAAAACTTCATTTTTGGTGGGTTTTAGGTTGAAAACAAAGGGCTGATGGTTTAGGTATGTTAGGAGGGTGATTTGGGACCTTTTGGGGGTCATTTGGAGGTTTGGAAATGAAAATTTCAGCAAGGTTATTGGGGAGCACGAAAATTGGTATTTTGGGTGATTATATAGATTGGGGATTTGTGGAATTTGGCTTGTGTTTGTAAAGTAAGTTGATGGTTGAGTTTTAGCATTGAATTGTGAAGTAATGTATGTGTTTTGCTTGGCTAGAAGCAAGAGGAGTCGTTGAAGGAGCATTGGGACCGAATCCGGGTTCGTAGGAGGATTGTTTCGATTGCTAAGGAAGGGCGGTGAGTGGTCTCAAACTTGTTTTAAAGTTTGGTTCGAGTATGTGTAGTGTGTGTGTGTAAAGTGTGCTTGGTAGGTCACTTCTAGTTAATTCAAGTTGTTAGTTTAGCCATTGATATCCATAAATGTTATTGTGCTTACTTAGCTATGCTCTTGTGATTGTGGTTATTTGGTGCATGTATATCATGATGTGTATATATGTGATGAGCATGAGTGTGGTTGATGATATGTGATGTGATAATGAAAATTGACACTAAATTAATTATCGATTGTAAATGATCGATCATTAGGATTAGTGTGCACACAAATTGAGTCAAAACGTACGTGGCCTTGATGGCGTTAAGTCATCAAGGCGGAGTACGGTGATGTAATATTCCACCGGAAGCTTTTTATATATTTCTACGGGATGATGAGTGGAATCCCATCCGTAGGGCATGTGGCGATGAGTGGAATCCCGCACATGCAAGGTCCGGTGATGAGTGTAATCCCACCGAGGTAAAGTGTTGTTGAGGTTTAAATCCGCACAATCGGGGTAATTAATAGTGGCCAATTAAACTTGTTCATGTATTGTGATATATGATTGTGGTATATGGTGTTGTTGCATGATGTTGATATTGATGATTGAGCTTGGTAGGATTGAGAAACCATATTATGCCACTTGAAAGACTAGCTAGGTCTACTTGATTATATGCCAATGCATGAAGTACGTGAGATTAGGATTTACATGCTTGAACCCTGCATTGTTGATGTTTTTCGTTTTAGAGCACCCTCACTAAGCTTATAGCTTACGCTCTCAATGTTCAACAATGCAGATCATTAGCGTGGTGTTAGCTCGAGGCAAGGCAAGAATGGCTTTCCAAGTTTGTGGCTCAAGTACGGTTATAAATTTTGTATTAGTTAGCAATGTGGCAAGGGTTTTTATGTATGAGCTATGTATGACTCATGTATGTTGATGATTGAATTGGCTTTGGTTTGTAAAGCATGTTAAGCTATGATGGATGTTTGAGTGTGATGACATGCTTTAGGTGTTTAGGTTGCCTTGATGGTAAATGCAAACCTCTCATGTTGCCTTGTGCCTTTTAAGGCCTTTTGAGTTTTCATGTATGCACATTATTGCCTAAATTGCTCTTTTGTTGGAATGCTATGTATGGATACTTTGTCTCATGTTTGAATGCTTCCTTTGGCTTAAGTAAGATTGCTTAAACGCTTGTGTGCAAATCTCATGTGTGTTAATTCATGCCTTTAGCCCTTTTTAAGCTCTTATGTATGGCCATGTAGGCTCTTGATGTTCTTTTTCCATAGGAAGTCATTAGAGTTAAGCAATAAGTGATCCCCTGCACAATGGTTTCGAAACCATGGGTAAGGTTTCGAAACCTTTGCAGAAATCTGGGGTTCCAGACCTTACTGCCAGCCTAAGTTTCGAAACCTTTGAGGAAGGTTTCGAAACCTTACCCATGGTTTCGAAACCATGGGTAAGGTTTCGAAACCTTTGTTGAAATCTAGGTTCCAGACCTTACTGCCAGTTTAGGTTTCGAAACCATTTGGGGAGGTTTCGAAACCTTTACTTAAAAATGCACTGTTTGAACTTTGTTGGCCTTTTTAAAGAGAAAAACACATATGTACTAAGATGCCTTTAGTCAAGATTAAAATTGGGCTGTTTGAATGTGGTTTGGGGTTCGAATGTGACAAGATTAAAACTAAAAAAAATAGGGTTGCTAACCGAGGGGGAACCCTTTGGGTTTCGCTTCGGTTTTCCCCGTGTGGCCCACTCGGACCGGTCATCCGGCCAGACCAGGACGAGGGGGTTACATGATAATTATAGGGACTAGTCCACCAAAGTTTCATACAAAAACCCAAAAGTGCAAAGAAAAGTAAATATTTTCATAGAGATTAGCATACCGTTAAAAATTTAGAAGCCTTCTTGAATCTCATTATCTCTATCCAAACGAGATGCATTAAGGGATGAAAAAGAAGTGGTAGGCAGATTGCTTCGCTACCCAAGACTGATTACATCGGCAAACAACCATCAACCGAGTGAGAATCTATCTTTCTATGACCACCGACAAAATCATAATCAGAAAATAGCGTCGTAAAGATTTTTGTACGAGCGCCAAACGACCACTAAAGTATGCTGAAATCATGCAAAAATAAAAGATGAAACGAAACTACGAAACAAAAAAAAAACGTGTCATAAAGATAGAAAAAAAGTGTGCCACAAAAACAGAAATTCTTATTAAAAACCTAAAAGATATAAAAAATAAAAAAATATTGTAGACTGATTATCGACAACCAACATCTAAATAATTGCCAATTGTCGATTAATTCAAAAATGAAAAGAAATACAACAGCGATTTTGATTATTTTGATTATCAATTTAAATGTGCACTACAATAATTGACCATGTCTATACTTATTAGAAGTTATTGTTTGTTATTATAATTATTTGGATGAGTCTACCACATGCTACGAACATTGCTAAACACTATTAACGATGAAAATCGGTGAACACCACTAATTTTTTAAAAAAATTTAAAAATCTAAAAGACTAAAATTATAATTAAAATTATCTCTTAAAAAAATAGAAATAAGATTTAATAGGTACATTATAATATTTTTAATGGATTCGAATCAAATATACTCAACTCTCCAAAAGCCTAACAAATTCAGCCCCTAATATTCTTTGCAGCCGGCGCCGCCTCCGCCCCCCGCCGCCATCACCATCACCGGTGCCGTTCGCGTGTCTGCCGGCGGTTTTATACGCTGGCCGTTTACCTGCCGTGATTGGTAGCATCCTCCTGCATCGCAGATCGCTTCTCTCACGATCTGCAGCTTCATCCCCGCCGCGTGCAGCTGAGATCGGTGTGTTGCGTCGCCGTGCAACCAGAGTCCAACCAAACTCCACAACCGACCACCGTGCATCCAGTTTGTTTTCTCTTCCCTGGTCGAACCATCCTTTAGTCGTCTGTTTTGTTGTCGACGTCGACCTTGGTCGGTGATCGCAGCGCCGTCGTCCCCTAGCTCCCCGTCGAACCAAGCCCCACTACCGGCCGTCGCCAATTATGCCGTTAATTAACTCTAATTCCCAAATCAAGATCCTAATCAAACCCTAATTTTAAAATTCCCCTAATTTTGAATTCCTATTAGAAACCCTAATCCCCAATTAATTTTCCCACAATTAAACCCTAATTCCTAATTATTAAACCACAATTCTTTAATTAATCCCTAATTAAACCCTAATTCCCAATTATTAAACCCTAATTCATTAATTAATCCCATAATCCACATTTTTTAATCCTTAATTCATTAATTAATCCCCAATTAAACCCTACTACATAATTATTAATCCTTAATTCGGTAATTAATTTCCAATTAATCCCCAATCCATAATTATTTAACCCTAATTCTATAATTAATCCTCAATTAAACATAATCCCTAATTATAAAACCCTATTTCGATTATTAATCCCAATTAAACCATAATCCCTAATTATTAAACCCTAATTAGGGAATTAATCCTCAATTAAACATAATCCCCAATTATTAAACCCTAATTCTAAAATTAATCCCCAATTAAACACAATCCCCAATTATTTTACCCAAATTCGGGAATTAGGCCCCAATTAAACACAATCCCCAATTGCTAAACCCTAATTTAGGAATTAATCCCCAATCAAACTTAATCCCCAATAGTTAAACCCTAATTATAAAATTAATCCCCAACCAAACCTAATCCCCAATTGTTAAACCCTAATTCTAAAATTAATCCCCAATTAAACTTTAATCCACAATTTTTAATCCTTAATTCGTTAATTAATCCCTAATTAAACCCTAATCCACAATTATTAATCCTTAATTCAGTAATTAATTCCCAATTAATCCCTAATTCATAATTATTAAACCCTAATTCTATAATTAATCCCCAATTAAACATAATCCCCAATTATTAAGCCCTGTTTCGATTATTAATCCCAATTAAACCACAATCCCCAATTATTAAGCCATGTTTCGATTATTAATCCCAATTAAACCACAATCCCCAATTACTAAACCATAATTAGGGAATTAATCCCCAGTTAAACATAATCCCCAATTGTTAAACCCTAATTCTAAAATTAATCCCAAATTAAACCCAATCCCCAATTATTTTACCCTAATTCAAGAATTAAGCCCCAATTAAACCTAATCCTCAATTGTTAAACCCTAATTCGGGAATTCATCCCCAATTAAACCTAATCCCCAATTATTAAACCCTAAATCTAAATTATTTATTTTCAAAATATTGAATTTTATTGACCTGAGAAGAGTTAGAGCAATGATATGAGTCTCGTTAAAAAACCTCCCTAATCCTAGTCGGAGGAAAAAGAATGTGTCGTATCATAGCTATTACATCGAGATGGATTACACTCACTTCTAACCTGGATAACAAAGAATCCTCAAAGCAAATTGAATCTGTCTAAATTGTAACTTACTACATTTTACCATACTCGATAAGGTCTTGTTTCTGTGCTATACCTTTTTTGGCTAAAGAGTCATCCAGCTCGTTACACTCTCTATTCACGAAATTGAACCCGAAGTTGCCCCCTTCACACAAATGTAGAACAACGGCTACAAGGGCTTTAAACATACAAAGTACATTGGATTGATTGCCCAGCCACTCCACCACCAATTTTGCATCAGTTTCGATGATCAACACAGCTTTGAGAAACCATTTTGATGATCTGAGAATAATTACTGCTTCTTTAATTGCTAAAATTTCTACAAATGTTGCATCTGTTATACCCACTGATTTCGAGAACAACACCAGAATTTCACTTTTTTCATTTCTTAGACATCCTCCAATCCCAGCCTCTCCAAAAGGGTCGTAGACTGCTCCATTCGTATTGAATTTCAAGGATCCAAGAGCAGAAGGTGACCAAGAAGCTGCTTTCGGCAAGTAAAAATTACATCTTAAAGAGGACAAGATGTTAGGGTTCCTAATAATGTTCGATATGAAATTGACCATACTCAGCCATTTAGCTTTACACCACCAACTTAACCTTAAGATGCATGTATCAAATAGGCCATTCAAATCTACCTTCACGTCTTTAAAAATAACACTTTTTCTATAATTCCATAAGGTCCAGGCAAAACAAAAGAAGCTTAGAAGCCAAACTTGTTTATGCAGCGAAGTGATTGGGAATGTTGACCATTGGTAAAAGAGATGTCGGATATTTGCGGGGATAATGAAATGCAGGTTTGAGATATTCCACCATTGCTGCCACAGTCTCCATGCAAATGAGCAATGACAGAAGAGATGGTCTAGGTCCTCTTGTTCCCGTCGACAAAAAACACACAACAAATCTGTTTGGGCAAGACAACCCTTTTCAACAATTCTAGCTTTGTAGGTAGTCTTCCATGTATTAGTTTCCAAACAAAGGTCTCGACATTAGATGGAGCTAAGTAACACCAGATTGTTTTCCATATTGGATCCTTTCCACCCGTGTTATCATGAATTAGTGAGCAAAAAGATTTAACACTATATTGTCCATCTGAAGAAGCTTTTCATCGGACACTGTCTGGGATGTCTGGGATCGTGTGGCAGCTATTAATGAGGTTCCAGAAATCCTCCCATACATTGCACTCCCAATCAAACAACCTTCTTCGAGTAGGAATATTTCACTGCCATTTTTTATTGACAACAACACCAAAATCAGCTATAGGACCTATTTTTTTGTAGCAATTGCAAAGATTCCGGGGAACAAACTTTTAAGGGTTGCATTTCCAACCCAAATGTCTGTCCAAAATTGGATTTTCCCATCTCCAACGTACAAGGCAACATTCTGGGTGAATTTGCTATCACAAAAATTCATACGGGCTTTGATGTTTCTCCAGATCCAACTTTTATTGGACGAACTATAGACTGAAGGTAGCAGTGACCTGTTCTCTGACTCGTGAATTGTGTTGATAATTTTTCTCCTTAGAATGTCTGATTCAACTCTATATCTCCAAAGTCACTTGCTGCAAAGTGCCTTATTTTTTATGTTGAAATCGCACAGGCCCAAGCCTCCTTCTTCCTTAGGTAGACAAAGAATTTCCCACTTAATCCAGTGAATGGATCTTTTGTCTTGAGAATCCCAAAGAAACTTTTCCACTAAATTGGAAAATCTTGTGCTAATAGATTTAGGCACAGGGAACAAAGACATAAAATAGATAGGGAGATTTGCAAGAACTGACTTAGCCAAGGTAACTCTTCCCCCAAAAGAGAGCAGTTTCATTTTCTATCCAGCAAGTTTCACTTCGAGCTTCTCAAATATTGGTTTTCACATTTGCTCAGAATTTTTATTTGTGCCCAGAGGCAGCCCGAGGTATGTTGTGGGAAAATTTTTCATAAGAACAGTGAAATATAGCAGCCCACTTCTTGATAACTGGCCGATCTACATTGATTCCCAGGAGCTTTGACTTCTTTGGGTTTATCTTTAACCCAGAAACTAATTGAAAGCCCTTCAATAGTCGCACTACATTTCTGATTTATGTTTCGCTTGCTCCACAGAAAATTATAATGTAATCTGCAAATTGCAGATGAGATACTTTTAACAAGCCATTGCTAATTTGAAAACCTTCGAGTAAACCAATGACATCAACTCTGTGAAGGAGAGAACTGAGCCCTTTAACTACTAGATTGAACAGAAAGGGTGAGAGCGGGCATCCCCGCCTTATGCCTCTTTCAATGGGGAAAATGCTTGTAGGGGAGCCATTAACTAAAACCGACACCGATGTAGTGGAAATGCATAGCTTAATCTAATTACACCATCTATCGCCAAAGCCCATTTTATTTAGAATGAAGAAAAGGAAGTCCCGCGAAATAGTGTCGTATGCTTTTTGTAAATCAACTTTGAAAACCACCCTGGACGTTCCCCTTCTTCTCATATGATCGATTACCTTATTTGAAATTAAAGAGCAATTCAGTATTTGTTTCCCTGAACAGAAAATAAATTGAGCTTCTCCAATGAGTTTATTGACCACATTTTTTAGTCTTGAAGCGAGAACTTTGGCAACCAATTTGTACAGACATCCAATGAGACTGATTGGCCTGAAATCCTCAATTGATTCTGGAATTTTAGTTTTAGGAACCAGAACTATGAAAGAGTGATTTACTGACACATCTTGCCATTTTCCATTGAAGAAAACAAAGAAAAACTCAAGAATGTCATCTCTAAGAAACTTTCAAAATCTTTTTATAAATCCAATGTTTAATCCGTCTGGACTAGGAGCTCTCGAACCATCCAAGGAGGACAATGCTGACCAAATCTCTTCAGAGGAAAAAGGTTTTTCCAGCTCCAAGGCCTCTTCCACACTCAATTTCTTAATATTACTTTCTAGGTGATCGATTTTAAAGGTGGGGGATTTATTGTAAATTTCTTTAAAATGATTCTCGATTTCGTTCTTGATTTAGGCTGGATCAGAAATTATTGAATTTCCAACTCTGAGTCTTAAGAGTGAATTATTCCGTCTTCTCATAGATGCAACTACATGGAAGAATCTGGAGTTTTTATCTCCTGCTGAAAATCATCTAAGTCTGGACTTTTGTAACCGTTCCCTTTCTTCTTGTCTTATTCGATCCCACAAACTGACTCTCAAGGAAAGAAGTTCACCTTTCTTCTCCGCACTTAGAGCCCCTTTTGACGCCTCTTCTTCAATCTTTGAAATCGCTCTTTCCAACTCACAAACTGAAATCTTTCCACTGCTTCTTTTTCGGTCCAGCCACACCTTTAGCCATTTTTTGCATTCTCTTAACATAGAGCCAGCTCCAATGCCTCTTTTCGTGCTGTATATCTTATGAATCGATTCGACCAAGCCTTTATCATCCGCCCATGTGTCGAGCCATCTGAAGGGTTTTGGTCCCCAATTTTGAGAGTTGACTACCAAGGCCACGAGATTGTGATCCGAAATGCTTTTTGGCCAAACTTGCTGGAAAAGGTCTGGCCATGATTCAATAAATTCCGAAGACACGAGAATTCTATCTAATTTGCTGAAAGATGGTCGATCACACATATTTAACCACATAAACTTTCCCCATGATGCTGGAAGATCAATGAGATTGCATTCTATAATGTCAGAGAAATTTCTCATATCCATTCTTTTCAAGCTAACACCCACCTTCTCCTCTGCTTTTCTTATTACATTGAAATCACCCCCACTAATACATGAATATTGGAGTTGTTAATTGCAAACCATAAACTGGAAAAGAGTAACCTTCTTTCCTTCGAATCATTAGGGGCGTAGATATAAATTAGCAGGTATTTGATACAATTGGAGATGAAAGATAACTGCCATTTCAAGATGATAAAGTGTAACCCCTCGTCCCGGTCTGGATGACTGACCGGTCCGAGCAGGCTACACGGGGAAAACTGAAGTGAAACCCGCTAAGGCTCCCCTTTGGTTAGCAACCCTAGAAAATTTCTTTAATTATTATCTTGTCTAAATGAATTATTTAAATCCTATATGAGAGGACAACAACGGAAGCAACAAACGAGACGATCAACCCAAAGAGCATAAAAAAATCAGTCCATTTTAGCTAAAAAGGCTGACCGTTTCGAAACACCCAAGGTGTGTATCGAAACGCCTTGACTTGGTCAACGGGCCCAAGTCCACACGAGAAGACCGTATCGAAACGGTGGTCAACCGTTCCGAAACACCCCAAACGGTCAACTTCTCGTGGTCAACGATATGAAGACCGTTCCGAAACGCCATGGCCCGTTTCGATACCTTAATTTATCGGAAAAATCTCAGATCCCCAGTGGCAAAAACGTATCGAAACGACCCCTAGCCTGAAACAAGAGGCCGTATCGAAACGAGACCAACCGTTTCGATACACCTGCTGCGAAAAGACAAGTTTTTGCTGGTTATGGCACAAGGATGCCCCAAATTCCAACCAAAACATCCAACATTCAACATACATCAATTCTAGATGCAAGGCACCCTATATAGACATGCTTAGCACTCAACAAACATACAAGAGCCATGCATTCCAACGATCATCATTCAACATAAGAATCCATACATAGCATTTAGCATAACAACATGTCTTAGACAAACACATATAGCATTCATAGAAAGGGGATAGGTCCTCAACCATAAAACACATATGCATCAAGTAAAACAAGGTCTACAATCCACCATATAAAGACATACACATGGCCAACATAAAGTCAACAATCTAACATGCTCATCTAAACACAAAATCAACTAAGGAGTTTGACACCGACTTCTACAAGTCTACACCCCCATCGTCTAGGCATTATTACAAACACGTAAATCATACTTGAGCTATTTTGAGAACTCCAAAAGCTCCTCCCTTGCCCACTTGCCTCCCGAACTCTAACGATCTGCATGTTGGAAATAAAGGAGAGCGTAAACTAACTAGCTTAGTGAGAGAAGCTCTATAATTCAACAAGCATGTAGTTTTCAAAACACTTTTCATTATTGACAATAAATCAATGTATGCGCGAATGATTTTCACCACAAGACTACACATGGTTTGCACATGCACAACCAACATACACACGGTGGGACCACACATCACCGTTTGACTAGTAGGTTTCCAATGAGACCACTCATCACCTTACTCTACTACTAGTCACTACCGGTGGGACCACTCATCACCGTAGTTTAGACAACCATCACGTGAGGCTCGACTTCTACACGACTACATAACAATAACGATGTAAAACAACTCGAGATGCACATGATACCACAATATATAACCATTCATCAACACATACAAAGATGTAGGAGTAGTAACTTACACTCGTGTTTAGGTGAACTCTCTAGGTCCCACCCAACCCCCCAAGAGTTCCATTTCGTGAACAAATTAAAGGTTGACATTTCTACTCACCGTTGCTACCCAAATGAAAGCCGAAAACCAAACTCAAGTCTCCAAATTCTCCGGATTCGTCCTCGAAGCTTCACCAACAAAATTCCTTGCTTCTAATCATCCCAACACAATTAAAATAACCACAAATCAGTCCACATTTCAATGTAGTCAACCCGGAACACAAACCAAACACAAAACACATGATTTCAACTAAATACAAATCCCAAATTTCTCATTCCCGAGCAGCCCCAGAGCACAACCTAAAACCAATGATTCCAACACTTAAGTTACTCCCAAAAGCCTCCAAAACAACCCTTACATATAGCCTAACCATCAGCCATCAAATTTCCACATTTAACACCCCCAAAACTCAACCTAAAACCCTTCAAAAACCTCCCTAAAACCCAATTTCGGGAAACACCATAAAATTATGCAAAAATCAAGTATGTTGGACCTTTTAGGTTGTAAACATCTTATCTAACATTAATAAATCGAAAACTTAAGTTAAAGACAATAAAGATAGCATTTTTAATCAAAAACCCCCAAAACTTTAAATTTCAAAATCATGAACAATAATGAAAACTAAGGGTACTAACTTGTAGAGGGAAAGGAGGACAAGTCAAAAACGTATTTATCTTTCAAAAATCACCAAACAAGAGCAAGAGAAAAGATGAAATAGTAACCCTTAGGGAGAGAGCTCTTTTGTCGTTGAAAAGGGGAAGGGAGAGGGAAGAAGATGATGAATAGGCTCATTTAGAAATAAAAAGGGGTTTTATTTTTGTAAGACCACTTAATTACACTTTTGCCATTAATGAGAATAGTCATCTCCCACTATTCCAAAATCCATGAAATTTTGGGTTTTCAATTTAATTATAATTTGATCCAACATAAAGTGTTTGTTTTGAAAAACACGAAGCCCAAATAATATTATCTTATTATTTTTAAAATATGAAACCGAAACCCGAACCATTATTTTAATATTATTTTCACCTGACCCCCTAACCCGGGTGTTACAACTCTCCCCCACTTAAGGAATTTCGTCCCCAAAATTACCTAACAGAAACAAGTACGAAAACTGCTCAAGCATATCATCTTTCCTTTCCCACGTGGCTTTTTCCACTCCTCTATGTCTCCATAATACCTTGACCAACTCTATGGTCTTGCCACGCAACACCTTGCTATCAGAAGCAAGTATCTCAATCGGCTCTTCGTTGTAAGATAAATCCGGATTCAACTCCATCTCCTTCACGAGCATAACATGGGACGGATCTGATCTATACCTCCTAAGCATCGACACATGAAAGACATCACGGATCTTCTCTAACTCGGAAGGCAATCTCAAACGGTAAGCTACTGGCCCAATCCGCTCAACTACCTCATAAGGTCTAATGAATCTTGGGCTTAACTTACCCTTCCTACCAAACCTCATCACCTTCTTCCAAGGTGAGACTTTCAAAAACACTTTATCTCTCACGGAATACTCTACCTCCTTCCTTTTCAAGTTGGCATAGGACTTCTGTCGATCTGAAGCTGCCTTCAGACGATCACATATCAACTTTACCTTCTTGGTGGTTCCCTTAAGCAATTCGGGCATCGGTACAA
Organism: Hibiscus tridactylites; assembly: GCA_958450335.1. Taxonomy (NCBI): domain Eukaryota; kingdom Viridiplantae; phylum Streptophyta; class Magnoliopsida; order Malvales; family Malvaceae; genus Hibiscus; species Hibiscus tridactylites. The sequence goes on from OY288270.1 coordinate 85,850,422, forward strand.
GCTTCTGTCCGGCTTCGGCCCAACAAATCAGAGTTCTAAACTTTCTACCATACAAGGCCTCATATGTAGCTATCTGAATACTCGACTGAAAACTGTTGTTATACGCAAACTCTACTAACGGTAGATGTTTCTTCCATGACCCCTGAAAATCATTGATACAACACCTCAACATATCTTTCAACACCTGAATCACTCTCGCAGACTGACCTTCTGACTGCGGATGATACGAAGTGCTGAAGTTCAACCAAGTACCCAAGGCTCGATGCAAACACTCCCAAAATCTAGTTGTAAATCTCGAATCCCGGTCTGACTTAATCGATTTCTAGTACCCCATGTAGTCTCACTATCTCACAGATATACATATCGACCAACTTATCTAAAGTATAGGTGGTATGAACTGGTATGAAGTGGGCACACTTAGTAAATCTATCCACTATCACCCACACAGAATTCTTCCTCGAAGGAGTCAACGGTAGCCCTGGCACAAAGTCCATAGTAATGCGTTCCCACTTCCATTCCGGAATCTTCAACGGCTGTAACAATCCTGAGGGGAACTGATGCTCGGCCTTGACCCTCTAACAAACCATACACCTACTTACAAACTCGGCCACATCCTTTTTCAAACCAACCCAATAATACTCTTCTTTTAACCCTCGGTACATCTTCGTGCTACCCGGATGCATAGCAAAAGGACTATTATAAGCTTCTTTCAAGATCGTACGCCTCAACTCGGCATCCTCCGGAACCACTTTCCTATCCTTGTAACATAGGATCCCATTCTCACCAAAACAATACTCGGTAGGCCTATCTTCGGCTATGTCTTGCACGTGAGGTGCCAAAGACTCATCTCGCAGCTGCTTCTCTCGAATTAACTGAACTAATGAAGGCTTAACCTGAAGCTCGGCTATCAACCCACCATCCTTAGACACACTCAACCTTGCAAACATAACTCGTAACTCAACGACCACTTTTCTACTCAAGGCATCAGCCACTACATTTGCCTTGCCCAGATGGTACTCTATTGTGAGGTTATAATCCTTGAGAATCTCTAACCACCTACGTTGCCTGAGGTTCAACTCCCTCTGAGACATTAAATACTTCAAACTCTTGTGGTCGGTGTACACAGTGCACTTCTCACCATAAAGATGGTGTCTCCAAATCTTCAATGCAAACACCACTGCGGCTAGTTCTATATCATGGGTGGGATAATTCTTCTCATGAACTTTCAAATGTCGCGAAGCATATGCTACCACCTTACCCTCTTGCATAAGCACACAACCTAGCCCTACGTAGGATGCATCACTATAAATCACAAATTCTCTCCCCGGTTCAGATTGAATCAAGATAAGAGCTTCGGTCAAAGCTTTCTTTAATTTCTCAAACGCTTCTTGTCTTGCATCTGACCACTCATACGGAACATTCTTCTATAGCAGCTTAGTCAAAGGAGCCGCTATTCTAGAAAACCCCTCAACAAACCTTCTATAGTATCCTGCCAAACCTAGGAAACTACGGATTTCTGTCACTGACTTCGGTTGTTTCCATTTCACTATAGCTTTTATCTTCTTGGGATCCACACTAATCCCACTAGCCGAGATCACGTGACCTAGGAAGACTATCTCCCTAATCCAAAACTCACATTTGCTTAGCTTGGCATACAACTGATTCTCTAGTAGGGACTGAAGTACCAACCGTAAATGCTCATCATGCTCCTCTTTGGTCCTAGAGTATACTAAGATGTCGTCTATGAACACTACCACAAACCTGTCCAAGAACTCATGAAACACTCGGTTCATCATATCCATGAAGGCTGCTGGAGCGTTAGTTAACCCAAAAGACATCACCAAAAACTCATAATGCCCATAACGTGTACGAAAGGCTGTCTTCGGTACGTCCACATCCTTCACCTTCAATTGGTAGTACCCAGACCTCAAGTCAATCTTCGAAAACACAGAAGCACCTCTCAATTGGTCTAGCAAGTCATCTATCCTAGGCAAAGGATATTTTTTCTTCACTGTTACCTTATTCAACTGCATATAATCTATACACATCCTCATGCTACCATCTTTCTTTTTCACAAACAAGACCGGAGCACCCCACGGAGAAATACTAGGCCTAATGAAACCTCTACCGGTCAACTCCTGAAGCCGTGTCTTCAACTCTTTCAACTCTTTCAGTGCCATTCTATACAGAGCAATCGACACTGGTGCAGAATCAAAATATGTCTCAATAGCAAACTCAACTGCTCTGTCTGGAGGCAAACCCGGTAACCCTTCCGGAAAAACACTAGGAAAATCACATATTGTTCTGACGTCCTAAGGTCTCACCTCACTTATATTAGGATTCATTACATAAGCCAAGTAAGCCTAACACCCCGAACTCAACAACTTCTGAGCTTCCAAAGCTGAAACCACATTGGACAAGAACTTAACGATCTCACCAACTACCACAACCTCAAAGTCATCGGTAAGCCTCAATGAGACTCTCTTGGTCTCGAAGTCAAACCTAGCTCTATGCTCTACAAGCCAATCCATGCCCAAAATCACGTCAAAACCGTAGAAGGGTAACTCCATCATATCGACCGGAAATACGTGGCCCTGGACCATCAAGGGACACCTCCTATACACCTTCCTAACTACTACTGTATCACCAAAAGAGCTAGTAACATTTACACCTACCTCTAACCAATCCCATGGTAAGCCTAATGACCTTGCGTGCTCACCCAAAATATACGAATGTGTCGACCCTGAATCTATCAAAGAAAGCAAACTCAAAGACTATAATGAGAAGTTACCTGCAATGACATCAGTGTTATTCCCAGCCTCTCGTTGAGCATACACCCTAGCCGGTCCTCCTCTCTCGGGTTGGACTGCTACTACATGAGCCAAGTTCCTCTGACCTTCATTCCTTGGCTGAAAGTTTCCACGACCGCGCCCACGGCCTCTGTGATGCTCAAAGCCCCTAGCTGGAGCTGGTCCGCCCCTAGCCGGGTGTGGACAGTTAAGCCTCATGTGGTCTCGAGACCCATAGTTCCAACACGGTCCAAAGGTACCCGCACACTCGCCCTGATGGCGTCTCCCACACCTATTGCACTCTGGTGTGTGCATAACAGCTCCTTGGCCCTGATGGCTCTGACCATAGTTACCACCCCTATGTCTCGAATCGGGCTGGTACCTCCTATCCCTATGCCTCTTGGCATGATCTCTATCCCAGTTCGCACGTCTCTTTCCGGAATCAGATCCACTAGCTCATGCACTAGAGCCCAAGTTCTGTTCAATATCCTTGGCCCTAGAGACCAAAACATCGAACTCTGTGTAGTAAGAGGCAAGCATGTAGGTCTTCACATCTCTACTCAACCCATATCGAAAGCGCTCACACCGTGCCCCCTCATTAGGGACCAACTCTGGTGCATACTGGCTCAATCTCACAAGCTGGACCTTGTACTCAGTCACGGTCATGTTCCTCTGAACCAAGGCCATAAACTCTCTCTTCTTCTCATCCAAGTACCGAACTCCAAGATACTTCCTCTTGAAAGCATTTCTGAAGAACTCCCACGTGATATCCGCTTCGGCCATCCCCGAAGTAACAGTGGTCCACCAAGTATAAGCGTCCCCCTGGAGCAATGAGACAATGCAACCCAACTTACGGGCGTCCGAACACTCCATCTGACTCAAGATGCGAGTAGTACTCTCAAGCCACCCCTCCGAACCCTCGGGAGTCAATCCACGAAACTCAACTGCTCCCAAGTTACGTAGCCTCTCTAGGGGTAATCATGTCCCCGCACCCTGAGGTGGTGCTGCAGCTTGTGCACCGACCAAAGCTGTCTGAAATACCCCAGCTATAGTCTGAATTAGATGGGTCATGTTCGCGCTCGCTGGACCCTGACCCGCCTGAGCCCCAATACCTCCTACATTAGCCCTGGCCTGAGGCCCATTACAATCACCTCCGACGTGAGCACCAGCCTGAGGCACATCACCTTCACCACCCACTCCATTACCACCGGGAACAGGAGGAGCAGGAGGCTCACCTCCGGGTGCCTGGTCACCCGCTCTAGGTCGCCCCCTTGGTCTCACCATAGCAAAAAAAGATCTAGAACAATAAACACACAACAAACAAGGAAAACGTTAGGTTAGCAAAAGGGCAAGGACTCCGGTTCTCAAGCTCGTTAAACCAAAATAATTTTCCTTTTTGACAACAACACCTAGCAATGGGGAAATTTGACTAGCCCTTAACCCAATCAGAAAAAAAGACATCTGAAGCATGCTTTCAAACATCGTACTAGCAAGCATCATTCATACAATACAGGGTAAAAACACTCATCGAGGCATAGCAACACATAACAACCCAAGCTTACCTCACTTACCTACCCGAGGTCTCGGAAACCTCAGGCTCTGATACCATCAAATGTAACCCCCTTATCCCGTTCTTGATGACTGACCGGTCCGAGCAGGCTGCACGGGGAAAACCGAAGTGAAACCCGCTAAGGCTCCCCTTCGGTTAGCAACCCTATAAATTTTCTTTAATTATTATATTGTCTAAATGAATTATTTAAATCCTATATGAGAGGATAACAACAGAAGCAACAAACGAGACGATCAACCCAAAAAGCATAACAAAATGAGTCCATTTTAGCTAAAAAGGCTGGCTGTTTCGAAACACCCAAGGTGTGTATCGAAACGCCTTGACTTGGTCAACGAGCCCAAGTCAACACGAGAATACCGTATCGAAACGGTGGTCAACCGTTCCGAAATACCCCAAACAGTCAACTTCTCGTGGTCAACGATATGAAGACCGTTCCAAAACGCCATGACCCGTTTTGATACCTTAATTTATCGGCTACAATCCACCATATAAAGACATACACATGGCCAACATAAAGTCAACAATCTAACATGCTCATCTAAACACAAAATCAACTAAGGAGTTTGACACCGACTTCTACAAGTCTACACCCCCATCGTCTAGGCATTATTACAAACACGTAAATCATACTTGAGCTATTTTGAGAACTCCAAAAGCTCCTCCCTTGCCCACTTGCCTCCCGAACTCTAACGATCTGCATGTTGGAAATAAAAGAGAGTGTAAACTAACTAGCTTAGTGAGAGAAGCTCTATAATTCAACAAGCATGTAGTTTTCAAAACACTTTTCATTATTGACAATAAATCAATGTATGCACGAATGATTTTCACCACAAGACTACACATGGTTTGCACATGCACAACCAACATACACACGGTGGGACCACACATCACCGTTCGACTAGTAGTTTTTCGATGAGACCACTCATCACCTTACTCTACTACTAGTCACTACCGGTGGGACCACTCATCATCGTAGTTTAGACAACCATCACGTGAGGCTCGACTTCTACACGACTACACAACAACAACGATGTAAAACAACTCGAGATGCACATGATACCAAAATATATAACCATTCATCAACACATACAAAGATGTAGGAGTAGTAACTTACACTCGGGTTTAGGTGAACCCTCTAGGTCCCACCCAAACCCCCAAGAGTTCCATTCCGTAAACAAATCAAAGGTTGACATTTCTACTCACCGTTGCTACCCAAATGAAAGCCGAAAACCAAGCTCAAGTCTCCAAATTCGTCCCTGAAGCTTCACCAACAAAATTCCTTGCTTCTAATCATCCCAACACAATTAAAATAACCACAAATCAGTCCACAATTCAATGTAGTCAACCCGGAACACAAACCAAGCACAAACCACATAATTTCAACTAAAGACAAATCCCAAATTCCTCATTCCCGAGCAGCCCCTAAGCACAACCTAAAACCAATGATTCCAACATTTAAATTACTCCCAAAAGCCTCCAAAACAACCCTTACATATAGCCTAACCATCAGCCATCAAATTTCCACATTTAACACCCCCAAAACTCAACCTAATACCCTTCAAAAACCTCCATAAAACCCAATTTCGGGAAACACCCTAAAACTATGCAAAAAATCAAGTATGTTGGACCTTTTAGGTTGTAAACATCTTATCTAATATTAATAAATCGAAAACTTAAGTCAAAGACAATAAAGATAGCATTTTTAATTAAAACCCCCAAAACTTCAAATTTCAAAATCATGAACAATAATGAAAACTAAGTGTACTAACTTGTAGAGGGAAAGGAGGACATGTCAAAAATGTATTTACATTTCAAAAATCACCAAACAAGAGCAAGGGAAAAGATGGAATAGTAACCCTTAGGGAGAGAGCTCTTTTGTCGTTGAAAAGGGGAAGGGGGAGGGAAGAAGATGATGAATATGCTCATTTAAAAATAAAAAAAGGGGTTTTTATTTTTGTAAGACCACTTAGTTACACTTTTGCCATTAATGAGAATAGTCATCTCCCACTATTCCAAAATCCATGGAATTTTGGGTTTTCAATTTAATTATAATTTGATCTAACATAAAATGTTTGTTTTGAAAAACACGAAGCCCAAATAATATTATCTTATTATTTTTAAAATATGAAACCGAAACCCGAACCATTATTTTAATATTATTTTTACCCGACCTAAACTCGAATGTTATATAAAGTTTATCAGTTACGACAGATTTGCACGAAAAAAATTGTGGGTTCCAGAGTGAGATAAGACCGTTTGCTGCACCAATTGAGGGAGAGAAGGCAAAACTGAAATTCTGCGATTTGCCACAAATTTGTGATATTGCTTTCTTGTCCAGAAAAAAGTGATTTTGATTCTTGAATAAACACTATATTTGCCTTGTAACGTGATATAAGCCTTCTAACCGAGGCTTTATTTTCAGCCTTCCCTAATCCACGAACATTTCAAGAGAACAACAAGCAATGATTCATTAGATAAAAGTTAAAAACTAAAAAGCCAGTAAACTTCAACTTACCCCAACCTCAAACTGCCGCCCTATCTGCCTTGAGTGCCATCAGTCTTTCGAACACTTCTTTGTCACTTGCCATGAAGAATAATCCCGCTGAATTGCAAACTTCCAGACAAGCTTTTGCTTCTACTAATGAGGAGATTTCGTGGGTGTTTTGGTGAGAATCTGTTTCCGCCTACAGACCCAGAAGTGTTGTTGTTGGGCGAGTTGAGGTTGCAGGTTCTATTTGGAGGAAATCTTGGGCTCCTTTTTGCTTGGCGTGCGTGACCGATTTTGTTGGCAGAGGCCCATAATTGCAGGCTATCCCTTTTGATTCTTGAGAAGTTGAGATATAGGTTTTGCAGACTTCGCGAATATGCCAGTTTCCCGATCTAACTCTGGCGCCACGGGCTGACTAGATTCGGACGAGGCTTCGGAGTGTCCAGGTCCAAAAGCAATAGGCACCTCATGTAATATTGCATTATTTTGGGGCCCGACATTGTGTGAATCCAACTCTTTAGGAGATAAATTAGGTGAGATGTTTCCGCCAATCGAGGTAGGGACAAGCCTAGCTACTTCTGAGCCAACACTGACAGATTGGTTTCCCACTTTTTTGTGCAATTGAACTTCAGCCGTTTTATTAAAGGGTAAACTGCTGTGCAGGTAACTTATGTTTAACGAGTGTACAGAGTTAGTCACCACTTTTGAAAAGTGCATATTAGTAGTCCTTCACGTTTTCGATGTGTAAATAGTTGGTCACTCCGACGTTATACTTCGTTAGTTCCCTAACGGATTGCTGATGTGACTGACTTAATTAAATTAAATATACACGTGTATTTCCACGTGGAGAATAACGTGGAACTTTGCTACTTAAAGCACTAATATTATAAAATCCCCAATTTGTACAGCCCTAAAAATTTCTCTGTAAAATTAGAAGAAGAAGAAGAAGAAGAAGAAGAAGAAGAAGAAGAAGAAGAAGAAGAAGAAGAAGATGGAAGTGGAATGTCAAGTACTTGTCGTTGTGGAATACCGGCTAATCTGGTCACAAAGGCCGAAGTCCAACCCTGTTAAGCTGAAGCAATTCGTCCTAAACAAGCTATACCGGTACCTAATTGTGGGTTACACTGTTTTTTCCATCGTTTCCATCATTTTATGTCGGTGTATTTGTTGTTTGAATTGGTTCTGCCTTATGTTTTAACATTTAATGATTTGTTAAACCTCGTCAATTTTCAGTTAACAATCTGTAGTTTGAACCAGAGGCTTTTCGGTTCCCAGTCTCCGTATCAAAACTTTGGGCTTTCCTTTGTGTTATATTTGAGATGCCATTGTTTAGGACTTGATGAAGTTTGTTATTTTTGTGAGTTTGAAATTTCCCAACCTTGTGAAGGTTTATGTTTGAAGTTTCAAGCGATAATGATTTGGGGTTTTTGCTGCTTATAATATGATAATGTTACTCTTCTTTATGCTTAGATATCCGTTGTGTCGTAGGACCAAAAGAGAAAAGAAAAATAGGTGTATGATTCCAAAATATAAACCTTATATTTTAGACTGTTATCTAGCTAGATAAAAGTAATTTTTTGGCAAACTAAAAATATGAATTTTAGGCTATTGTCTGCATATGATTCCAAAATGCCTGGTATTTATATGCAGTGTGGTTGTTAAAAATATGCTCTTTGACCATAATATGTGGGTTTGAATTTAAAAAAATGAGGTATTTATATAAAATATTTACTTGATGTCTTCCTAGATATGTAAAGGATCAAGTTGTCATTCTGTTAAGCAGCTCGGGTGTGCGTGATTTGTGTGTTATGGACGGATTTGCTTATCTTTCTCTTATATTGCAGTGCATATCGAGGATTATACATTCTTAACTGGGTTTATCGGCACTTCACTGAACCACACTATGTCCACTAGATTCGTAAGTCTTTCTCTCTTTATTTGTGTCTTACTGAGCTTGTATTCTGTTAATGTTCTACATTTCTCACACTTATAAAATAGTTTATGATTCAACTTTTAAGCTTTTGCATTGTAAAGGCCACAAAGAGTGTCTTTGTTCTCTTTCCTTTTTCTCCCTCTATTCTTTACAATGTTGGCGGAAAGGTGAGCAAATTTAACAATTCATCTCTTTGTAGATGTTTTAGAGCCATGTACCTTCACATCTGTTGCGTGTAAAAGAGTCTATCGCAATTGTAGTGCAAGTGTACACGACGCAAGTAGTAAGTGATACGAAGTATCGGATATCGTCTCCACAGGGATTGGGCTAATAGCTTCACCTTATTTCACTGCACGAAGTAAAGGGAATAGTTTAGAAAGTTGTCACGAAAATAATAAAGTAAAAACGTAAATAAAAGAGTTGGAATATCAAGATAGAGAGAATGGGCTGGTATTGAGTTGCTCAGTAGTGCAGGTATTGCAGTGCTTAGGAAATCCAGTTATGTTGTCGCGCCCGTCGCCGACAGCACCTGTCGTGGCGGCTGTCCGTTAGCTGTCGCGGCAGCGAACACACCAACTCCGTACTCCAAGTTTGGCAAGAATCCCAGATCTGCCTTGGCCTATCCCTAGGTCCAAGTCTATCGATGATCACGTCTTTGACGATACCTCCCGGCGTGAATCGAAGGATGAACACCGATGTGTATGAATTCTTCCTTAGCCGCTTAACCTTGCCCTATCCCTAGGCACGAGATGGTTCAACTATAAACTAGAGAACGCGCTCTTATCTCTTTCGTATACTTAACTCTCCCGATGCTAAGTAAATGGATAACCTCACAATGCTCTCCCGATGCTCTTGCAAGATATTAAAACCAAAATAAGAGAACTTGAAGTTTATTTTATTGAACTTGGAAAATCCTAAAACAAAACAACCCTTGCAACTACTTTACAAAACAACTCGTGGCCCTAGGGGGTTTTTAAAACATGTCGACGACGGGTAAACGGCGGAGGGGTTTAGGTTATGGGGTATGGGGTATGATCTCTCCTAGGTTAAAGCTATGCCCTTATATAAGCTTTGGGCTCAAGTATTCTAAGTTAACAAGGATTACAACTTTAATGAAAAGTAAGATTCTATTAAATGCTTAATCTCTAAGGATTCCTACTTTTCAGCCGCCTCCTTGTTTCATGGGAATTCCTCTCCTTGAGCTTTGGCTTGACATATCTTTTGATCCGGGGCTTGGAAAAATATTTGGCTTTCACACGACAGACGAGCAGATTTTTCTCTATCTATCGAGGTCCACTTTACTTTTCCTCTTCATAAGGCTGCTGTCACCTTGCTGTCACGACAGGTCCATGGCAGCTTCGTCCTCGTCGTCTGCTTGTCCAGTTCAGCTCTTCTGCTTCCCTGCCCTGCGCCTGCCTTCTTCGTCAACCATGGCAGTAACCTGCAAAATCAGCCATCTTTTAGTAGAATCCGTGCCTTTAGTGTATTTGTGATGTTTTACTGTAAACTGACCTAAATGCAATGCAATGATGCTTGAATGCAGCAGAAATATGGGTTAAAAAGGTTGTAAATAATAGAACTTTTACACACTCAACACACCCCCAAACTCAAGTTCTTGCTTACCCTCAAGCAATTAAACCTAAAAGAAAAGAAAATATTTTTGGTGTTGGCTTTCAAACAGCGAACTGTCCCTTACCCGTTGCTCATTCTCTGTGGCGGCAGCAACCTGTCGGAAGGTTTTAGGATATGTCCGGAATCTCCCTATAGCTCTCGTGCAGTGTGTGCATGCTTGTGAACAGTTATATGCTAAGACTCTCTTAGTTTCACTAGAATATTCAACTTTTTTAACTCGAATTTTTATGCCAAAGTTTATTTTTGAAGGCACATTTTCATGCTTCTTTTCTTTTATTTTCAAGCTAAGTTTTACTAGAGCCAGTTTTGGGCACCTCTAGTTAGCTTCCTAGAGCCGGTTTCGGGCACCTCTAGGTTATTGAGTTTCTTTTGCTAAACTTCTTTCCTAGAGCCAGTGTTAGGCACCTCTAGGGGCTATTCAAGTTCTAAGCATCCTATTCTAGTTTGGCTAAAAGAAATCTAAGCAATATAACAGTCACAAAGGTGTTTAAGTTTTCAGAACTATAGAAAGGCTCTAAACTTCTCCCTAAACTGTCCTAAAGATGCTGCCACGACAGAGCTGTCATGACAGGTAAGTTAACTTCACAGTTTTAAGCCAACAGTTTTATATTTTCTGTTTTTTTAAGAGAGCTTAAATAAAATAAAAGACACAACAATAATAAAAAGATGTACTAAGACTCCATTACTATAGAGGGTGCCACCCCCAAACTCGAGGGTTGCATTGCCCTCAATGCAAAATGACAGATAAATTAATGGCAGGTACATCACAAAATGACAGACAAGCAGGCAGCAAGAAAAGAAAAATAAAGGACTTAAATTTTTAATCGCTGTCCTCGCTGCTACTGCTGACACGGATCTGGCGGCGACGTCTGGGCTGTGGAGGAGGCTGGGCAGGTTTCTCCACAACCTGAATGTCGGAGCTGCTACCGCTGTCCCAGGTGCTGCTGGTGGTGGCGTTGGCCTTAGGCATCAGTTTTCTGTCTGCCACATGTTTCTGCCTCTTGGCAGGCGTGAATTCCTTCTCCAAGTTCCTCCGAATGGGAGGGTCTGCTTCGCTGTCGGCCCAGACATGAGAAGGGGAGAAACCAGCCACATATGCTTCGAGGTCGTCCGAGGGCTGTCGCTTCGTTCCTCTGGCGGAAGTGTCGGCCGGAGGACTGCCAGCTGTCGTCGGGGCAGGTGAAGGGGTGGAGGCAGCCGAGTGGGTATGGGGGGAAGCAGGTGGTGTAGGTGTGTGGACAGGGGAGGGGATGTGGAAATAGTGATCGGGGAATGTGGGGAAATTAACATCGGGATAATTCAAATTATTGGTAATGAAATTTACCGTGCAAGTTGCGAAGTCCCTGATGAATGTCATCAGCCCCATCTGTCTTTCTTCCACCCTCTGTATGGCGGCCAGGATCTGGGCAGCTTGGTCCGGTGGAGTGGCTGCCGTGGCAGGGTCATCGGCAGGTTCTTCATCTGAGTCTGCTGGGCCAGCAGCAGGGTTGAAGGAGTTGACAGGTGTTGCGACTATCAGCTCCATGAGGCTGTTGATGTTGTTGTCCGTCCAGCCTTTGCCCTTGATTAGCTTGTCGGTGGGGGCCTCTGGTACAGCAGCGCAGCGGCAAAGGAGGGTGATCGTGAACGGTAGACAAAGACAGGAAAAGGAGCGGAAAGTGCAGTCCAAGATGCTCTCCCTCATATAGCAGCCCTCATTGATAGGCCGGTCGTGCATGATTGAGTGGATGAGAGCTAACCGCTGCTGGTTCACCGTCGTGTGATGGGAGGACAGCAGGATACGCTTCTTGATGAAAGCGTTCCATAGTTTAGCTTCTGGGAGCAGCTGCCCCCTTTTGACAGAGTTGGGATTCTTTTTGCATGTGGTCCATGTTGTTCCTTCCTCTGTCACTTCCGCCATGATAGCACCGTAGGCGGCAGCATCCAGGGTCTCTAAAAATTTCTGGTGGGCGTCATCGTCGGGGCCAAAATATAGGCCATACATGTGATTGATGCTGTCAGCTGTAAATGGCACCTCTACCCCTCGGACGGTGACGGAGGTTGCCGTTCTGCTGTCGATGGCAGCATAAAACTCCCTCACCAGCGTGTCGTTTAGTTCTGCCGGTTGTTCGGCGAACTGCTCCCATAGCAAGTTTCTTATGGCCTTCACTATGAACGGTCGGAGCCCCATATTTGGTGCTTTGAGGATGTAGATGAAGCCTCGTTCCTCCCATAATTCCTTGGTTTTGAAGGGCGTTGCGGCTGCTGAAGAAGAGGCTGAGGCAGCACTGCGGCGGGTCTGTCTAGACGACATATTAGTTGCAAGGGTTGTGAAGATTAAGAAAGCAAATGAAAACAAGAGGAGAAAGCAAGTAAGAATAAGCAGAAGTGAGGAAAAATGAAAGTGCAAACGGGGTTTTGTAGCGGTCGAGGAGCTGCCCATTTAATGCCGTAACGGCAGGCGGGAATAACGGAGCGACTGTTGAGTGTTAGCGTGGCTGACGCGTCTGACACGCATTTATGCGTCTGTTATGCATCTACCGCATGCTTCTGCGTCTGCCGTGACAGTCTGTTGACAACCTGTCTTATCCGTCTGCGGCGGCAGCTGAAACGACAGGCTTCAATAAATGGGCTCTGTTGGGCTGATGGATGGATGGTGGGCTTGGGTCACTTCTCCTTTTCTTCTTGACTCCTTTATTTCCTAAAGACAGAAAAATAAAAACATTATTCGAATAAAATAAACCTAATTTCCTAATAAATAATAAATAATAAAATAAATAAAAATAAAATTTAGGTTAAATTAGGGATGCCTTGTGGGGCATCTCCTAAAGTAACCACTTCTTGTATTCTTGGGGCTTCAGTCCCCTGATAATGCTTGAGGCGCTGTCCGTTGACTTTGAATTGGTGCCCGTCTTTTAATGATTGAATTGTTATGGCACCATGGGGAAAAACTTGAACCACTTGGAACGGGCCGGACCATCTAGATTTTAGCTTCCCTGGGAAGAGTTTCAACCTAGAATTAAATAACAACACAAGCTGCCCTGGGCAGAACTGTCGTGGCAGCAACTTCCTTTCATGCCACTTCTTAGTCTTTTCCTTGTAAATTCTTGCATTGTCGTAGGCCGTTGTCCGTAATTCCTTAATCTCATTCAGATCTAACAGCCTCTTCTGGCCTGCCTTGTCCAAGTCCATATTCACTGCCTTGATTGCCCAATATGCTTTGTGTTCGATCTCGACAGGCAAGTGACAGGTTTTCTCATAAATCAAACGGTATGGAGACATGCCCAATGGAGTCTTAAAAGCTGTCTGATATGCCCATAATGCATCATTCAGAAGTAAAGACCAATCTTTCCTAGTTGGTTTAACCATCTTCTCAAGAATGTTCTTTACTTCCCTATTGGAAATCTCAGCCTGTCCATTGGTCTGTGGGTGGTATGCTGTCGCGATCCTGTGCTTGACACCGTATTTCTTCAAGGCGGCAGCAATTACTCTATTATCAAAATGTCTCCCTTCATCACTGATAATCGCCTTAGGAATGCCAAATCTCGAAAAAATGTTTTTGTGTAAAAACTTTTGGACCGTCTTGGCATCATTCTTTTGAGTGGCGATAGCTTCAACCCACTTGGAGACATAATCCACTGCTAGGAGGATGTATAAATTTCCACATGAAGATGGAGAGGGTCCCATAAAATCAATCCCCCAAACGTCGAAGATCTCGACTTCTAGAATGTTCTACAGTGGCATCTCGTTTCTCCTCGAGATGTTACCTGTCCGCTGGCACCTGTCACAGTTCTTGTAAAAGTCCTGTGCGTCTTTATACAGTGTCGGCCAGTAGAACCCTGACTGCAGCACCTTGGCAGCAGTTTTATTGCCTCCTAAGTGACCTCCATATTGTGAAGCATGGCAGTGATGGAGAATGTCTTCTTTCTCTTCTTGTGGTACGCATCTCCTTATAACCTGATCTGCACACATTTTGAATAGAAGAGGTTCGTCCCAATAATAATGCTTAACATCATTTTGGAACCTCTTCCTGGCTTGATAATTAAGATCAGAAGGCAATATTCCGCTAACTATATAATTAACGAAATCAGCATACCAGGGAAGTTCAGAAGACTTACCTGCCGCCATGGCTGTCGCGGCAGCGATTGCGGCAATGATTGCGGCAGCAAAGAGCTGCTCATCTGGGAAGGTCTCCAGTATGTGTGTCTCATCAATGGGTAGACTCTGTCCCGTCTCCAACCTTGACAAGTGATCAGCCACCTGATTTTCTGTCCCCTTCTTGTCCTTGATCTCAAGGTCGAATTCTTGTAGTAGCAAGATCCACCGTATCAATCTAGGCTTTGCATCCTTCTTTGCGAACAAATACTTAAGGGCAGAGTGGTCTGTGTGCACTATTACTTTCGTCCCAAGTATGTAAGAACGAAACTTGTCAATGGAGAACACCACAGCTAACAGCTCCTTTTCTGTGGTGGTATAGTTCACTTGGGCGTCATTCAATGTCTTGCTGGCATAATATATAACATGAAACAACTTGTCTTTGCGCTGCCCAAGTGCTGCCCCGACAGCATAGTCACTAGCATCACACATAATCTCGAACGGCTGCGTCCAGTCTGGTGGCTGTACTATGGGGGCTGTAACTAACTTTTCCTTCAGAACCTTGAATGCTTCAGTACATTCATCATTAAAGTCAAAGGGTCGGTTCTGCTCCAAGAGATGGCATAGGGGCTTCGTGATTTTTGAGAAATTAGCAATAAATCTCCGATAAAACCCAGCATGCCCTAGAAAACTCCTAATGCCCTTGACTGTGGTTGGTGGCGGTAGCTTCTCGATCACTTCTATTTTAGCCCTGTCGACTTCTATCCCACGACAGCTAATCTTATGGCCAAGGACTATCCCCTCATCCACCATAAAGTGGCATTTTTCCCAATTTAAAACCAAGTTTGCTTTTTCACATCTTTCGAGCACCTTTTGTAAATTGCCTAAACAACTCTCAAAATCGTCTCCAAAGACGGAAAAATCATCCATAAAAATCTCGAGAAAGTCCTCTACCATGTCGGAGAATATAGCCATCATGCATCTTTGAAAGGTGGCGGGTGCATTACATAATCCGAATGGCATTCTCCTAAATGCGTACGTACCATAGGGGCATGTGAAAGTCGTCTTTTCTTGATCCTCTGGTGCGATAGCGATTTGATTGTAACCTGAGTAACCATCAAGAAAACAATAGTAAGGTTTACCCGCTAATCTATCAAGCATTTGATCAATAAAGGGTAAAGGAAAGTGGTCCTTTCGGGTAGCTTTATTAAGCTTCCGATAGTCCATACAAACCCTCCAACCGGTCACAGTCCTGGTTGGGATTAACTCATTGTTCTCATTGGTTACTACGGTCATTCCTCCTTTCTTGGGAACGCATTGCACCGGGCTTACCCATTTGCTGTCGGAGATGGCGTAAATAATACCAGCATCTAACCGTTTGATTATCTCTTTACGCACTACCTCCTTCATCGCATGGTTTAGCCGCCTTTGGGCATCGATAGTCGGCTTATGATCTTCCTCTAAAAGGATTTTGTGCATGCATAACGCCGGACTAATGCCCTGAATATCAGCAATCGTCCATCCAATCGCCTTCTTGTGCTGCCTCAACATGTCGATTAGCTGTCGTTCCTGTTCCTGCGGCAGCTTAGAAGAGATGATTACGGGAAATGTATCATTCGAACCAAGAAAAGTATATTTAAGCTGCCCTGGCATGGGCTTCAGTTCTAAGGCAGGTGGTTCAACAATAGATGGCTTTTGGATTAAATGGTTATCCGAAGTATAATTTAAGGGTTCGAATAACTTACCTGGACGATTGCCAATCCAGTTTTCCTCCTCCTAATCTTTAGTATCAGATGGATCGGATTGAGAGGAGTTGTTGTCGTCGTAGCTGTCGTCGTCGCTGTCGTGACAGGCCTGTAGGTGGCTGCCGTGGCAGTGACCGAATTGAATATCGTGACAGCCCGACCTGATGCAGGGTTGATCAAGGGTAACATTAGTGATAGCCTTGCATTCCTCGTCCACATCAGCATGTTTCATTGCTTGGAGAACATTCAGCTTAATCTCTTGATCGTTTACTCGCATGGTGAGTTCTCCTTTCTCCACATCAATCAGTGATCTTCCCGTGGCTAAGAAGGGTCGCCCAAGGATGATTGGTGCATTTTCGTCTGCTTCACAATCTAAAACAAGAAAATCAGCAGGAAAAATAAACTTATCCACTCTTACCAAAATGTCTTCAATTTTTCCCTCTGGATGAACGTAAGAACGGTCTGCCAACTGCAGAGTGACTGTCGTGGGCCGCGCCTTCCCAATACCTAATTTATGGAAAACAGATTTGGGCATTAAATTAACACTAGCACCAAGATCACAAAGTGCCTTACCCACGAATTTATTTCCGATTACGCAAGGTATGATGAAGCTCCCCGGATCCTTCTTTTTCTGGGGTGGCTGCCGATGAAGAATGCTCATGCAACCCTCTGTCATCTTTACCGTTTCAAATTCCCCAAGTTTAGATTTTTTCGACATGACATCCTTGAGAAATTTAGCATAACCGGGCATTTCCCTAACAACATCTAACAATGGAATATTAATATGAACCTGCTTAAAGATATCATAAATCTTTTTAAGTTGAGATTCATGCTTAGCTTGCTGTATCCGTTGAGGGAAGGGTGGTGGGGGCGGTAATCAGCAATGCGTCCTTCCCACTGCATGCGAATCTGAGGACGATAATCATCTTTTTTCTCCTTTGTCGCTTCTGCTGTCGTGACAGGCTCATCGGCAACAGTCGGATTATCACCTGTCAGGGCAGCTTCCTCGGCAGGTTTATCTAAGGCAGGTTCCTTTTCTGTTTCAGCTTTTTCTAGCCCTGGTAGCTTCTTCCCACTCCTAGTAGTAATCGCCTTACATTGCTCATGTGTGGGTGGTCTAGCATTTTCAGTATTGCTAGGAAATCCTCCATTCTGCCTTGGCTTAATATGTTGCGACACCTGACCCATTTGTGTCTCCAGAGATTTCAAAGTAGCCTCATGATTTGTCATCCTCATCTCTGTTTTATCCATGAAGTTCTCTGTCTTCTTGACAAACTGATTCATATTCTCAATGTAAGTACCGGTTTGAGACATGAAAGTGGCCAGAGTCTGTTCCAATATACTACTCGTAGCAGCTGGTGGCTGTTGTTGCTGCTGTGGCGGCAGGTGTGGCGGCAGCTGCTGTCGCGTCAACAGTCTAGGACCTCCCTGATTCTGATTATGTGCTTGAGGATTCAGGGCATTGTTGGGATTACTCCATGAAAACTTAGGATCCTTCCTCCAATTGGGATTATAGTTGTTGAAATTATAATTTGGCTTGTAATTTCCAACATATTTCCCTTCTTCTACATTTATTGGGCACTCATCCCTACTATGGTTTCCCTCACAGATATCGCATACTTCCTCAACAGTAAATCCTTGTAAACCATCATCATTCAATAATCTTTTCATTGCTTTAGTAAGGAATGCTACCTGTGATTTCATAGTGCTGTCGGCCTCATAGTCCTTGACAGCAAGTACCCGTTTACCCCCTCTTCTTGCAGTCGGAAACTGCTCCTCATTCTTGGCCAAATTTTTCAAAACTTGCAATGCCTCGTCCGGATCTTTATCCAATAATAACCCATTTGCTGCTGAATCAATTTGGATGCGAGTTTGTAGGTTGGCAGCATTATAGAACTTTGTAACCTGATTCCAGACGGGGAATCCATGCATTGGGCAGTTTTGAAGAAGAGTAGTAAATCTGTCCCAGGCCTCGTGCATAGGCTCGTCATCTTCCTGTTGAAAGGTAGCAATTTCGTTACGTAACCGCTCAGCTAAATGTGAAGGATTAAAACGAGATAAGAATTCACGAGTTAAATCTGCCCAAGTCATAATTGAACCCGGTGTTAGTTTATTCCACCAAGTTTTAGCTCTGTCCCTCAATGAATGAGGAAATAACCGAAGCCTCAGTATCTCCGGACTAACTCCTGGCAGTCTAAACGAACCACAGATCTCCTGGAACGTTTTGAGATGCTCTCTAGCATCCTCTGTTGCAGCACCACTAAACTGCCCGGCGTTGTTGATCATACTAAACATGACAGGCTTAAGCTCGAAGTTATCAACATCAATATCCGACAGTGTGGTCTCCAGCTCTACATGATCGTTCAGCATGTAGTCACGGCATGACCGTCGTTCGGCTGCTGCGGGCGGATCACCGACAGGCGGCATACCATCACCAGCGGGCGGATTACGGTCCATCTTCTCTAGCTGTTCCTCGAGGTATTCGTTTATGTCTAAAAGTCGGCGAAGTTGTTTCTTGAGATTGAAGGAACGTTCAACTTCTGGATCTAATGGATACTCAGGATCTTCACCTCTTTTAGATCTGCGCATAAACCAGAAAACCTCGTGAAAAGCAAGAGTTGAAAGTACTAAAAAAATTAAAGAAAAATAAAACAAAAACGAAAATAAAAATAAAAAGTGCAATAAAAGAAAGGTGTAGTTATGTTGCCAATCCCCGGCAACGGCGCTAAAAACTTGTTGCGTGTAAAAGAGTCTATCGCAATTGTAGTGCAAGTGTACACGACGCAAGTAATAAGTGATACGAAGTATCGGATATCGTCTCCACAAGGATTGGGCTAATAGCTTCACCTTATTTCACTGCACGAAGTAAAGGGAATAGTTTAGAAAGTTGTCACGAAAATAATAAAGTAAAAACGTAAATAAAAGAGTTGGAATATCAAGATAGAAAGAATGGGCTGGTATTGAGTTGCTCAGTAGTGCAGGTATTGCAGTGCTTAGGAAATCCAGTTATGTTGTCGCGCCCGTCGCCGACAGCACCTGTCGTGGCGGCTGTCCGTTAGCTGTCGCGGTAGCGAACACACCAACTCCGTACTCCAAGTTTGGCAAGAATCCCAGATCTGCCTTGGCCTATCCCTAGGTCCAAGTCTGTCGATGATCACGTCTTTGACGATACCTCCCGGCGTGAATCGAAGGATGAACACCGATGTGTATGAATTCTTCCTTAGCCACTTAACCTCGCCCTATCCCTAGGCACGAGATGGTTCAACTATAAACTAGAGAACGCGCTCTTATCTCTTTCGTATACTTAACTCTCCCGATGCTAAGTAAATGGATAACCTCACAATGCTCTCCCGATGCTCTTGCAAGATATTAAAACCAAAATAAGAGAACTTGAAGTTTATTTTATTGAACTTGGAAAATCCTAAAACAAAACAACCCTTGCAACTACTTTACAAAACAACCCGTGGCCCTAGGGGGTTTTTAGAACATGTCGACGACGGGTAAACGGCGGAGGGGTTTAGGTTATTGGTTATGGGGTATGATCTCTCCTAGGTTAAAGCTATGCCCTTATATAAGCTTTGGGCTCAAGTATTCTAAGTTAACAAGGATTACAACTTTAATGAAAAGTAAGATTCTATTAAATGCTTAATCTCTAAGGATTCCTACTTTTCAGCCGCCTCCTTGTTTCATGGGAATTCCTCTCCTTGAGCTTTGGCTTGACATATCTTTTGATCCGGGGCTTGGAAAAATATTTGGCTTTCACACGACAGACGAGCAGATTTTTCTCTATCTATCGAGGTCCACTTTACTTTTCCTCTTCATAAGGCTGCTGTCACCTTGCTGTCACGACAGGTCCATGGCAGCTTCGTCCTCGTCGTCTGCTTGTCCAGTTCAGCTCTTCTGCTTCCCTGCCCTGCGCCTGCCTTCTTCGTCAACCATGGCAGTAACCTGCAAAATCAGCCATCTTTTAGTAGAATCCGTGCCTTTAGTGTATTTGTGATGTTTTACTGTAAACTGACCTAAATACAATGCAATGATGCTTGAATGCAGCAGAAATATGGGTTAAAAAGGGTGTAAATAATAGAACTTTTACACACTCAACAACATCCAGTTGAAACATAGCCAGATATTTGAATTTTATCTATTTAAGCTTGATATTGAAGTCACTTTTCATGTTTTATTTTTATTGTTGGGATTTCTAGGTCCTATTTGTCTGCCAGTAGTGGTTCTTACTTCTTACATCATTAAAAAAATTAAAACTAAGTTTCTACAATATGAATTCATGTCTGCAATATACATATGTCAATATGGTTTCCCCATTTTTGTTGTAAAATACTGTGATTTTCTATTGGTATCTAGTACCAAAAGTAACTGTAATAGTAATTCAAATGGCAACTAGGTTGCACGGTTGTTAATTGCACAGTTGGCTCCGGACTTAGTGTTTGCCTCATTTTATGTCGGTGTATTTACATTAATTCTTATGTTACTACTTTGTTTGTAGAAGAAGAACTAGAAGACGGCCCTGTTAAGCTAAAGCAATTCGTCCTAAACAAGCTCGAAGACACACCGGACGACATGAAATCGGTCGTAGAAAAAACCCGGCTCGATAGCATTGCATCCTCCCCATTAAGATATAGAAGGCCTTGGGAGCTTCTACGGGGAAACATCAGCAAAGGCAATGTTTGTGTAGCCGGTGACGCCCTTCACCCCATGACTCCAGACCTCGGGCAAGGCGGATGTTCGGCCCTGGAAGATGGAGTTATACTAGCAAGGTGTCTTGCCAGAGCGATGTCGATGTCGAAATCAGTCGATGGAGAAGAAGAAGAGTATAAGAGGATTGAAATGGGGTTGAGGAGTTTTGCTCAAAAGAGAAGATGGAGAAGCTTTGATCTCATTGCCACGAGTTATGTGGTGGGGTTTATACAACAAAATAGTGGGATGATTATGGAGAAGCTTTCAAGGATGACAGAAATGTAAGTTTCACAACTCCACTTCCATCTTCTTCTTCTTCTTCTTCTTCTTTTTCTTCTTCTTCTTCTTCTTCTTCTTCTTCTTCTTCTTCTTCTTCTTCTTCTTCTTCTTCTTCTTCTTCTTCTTCTTCTTCTTCTTCTTCTTCTACTAATTTTACAGAGAAATTTTTAGGGTTGTACAAATTGGGGATTTTATAATTTTAGTGCTTTAAGTAGTAAAGTTCCACGTTATTATCCACGTGGAAGTACACGTGTATATTTAATTTAATTAAGTCAGCCACATCAGCAATCCGTTAGGGAACTAACGGAGTCTAACGTCGGAGTGACCAACTATTTACACATCGAAAACGTGAAGGACTACTAATATGCACTTTTCAAAAGTGGTGACTAACTATGTACACTCGTTAAACATAAGTGACCTGCACAGTAGTTTACCCTTTATTAAAAGCCTGGGTTCTTTCCTCGAATCGACGAGAATTCACAACGTCTTCTTACATTTCCGGTGACCCTTCGTCGATCCATCACTGATGGTCTTTGAAAATAGACGTTGAAACTCTAACTATGAAATTTTCCCCGTTGACAGAAACTGAAGCATAATCAGGAATAGCTGAAACTGACCCCACTCCCAGAAGAACTCGGGCGCTTTCAAAACTAGTCCTTTTGGTAGTTGCTGCGTCTATTCTTTCATCCTTCCCCAGTTGATAGCTATTGAATTAATCACATAATCGTGCCAAGCACATATGGGTATCCCTTCTATGTTGATCCATAGCTTAATTTTTTCATGATGTGAAATGAGCAATTGTGCCTATGTCGTCAAACCAAGAATTGAGCATGGATTGTTTTAGATCCCAAAAGATAGATATTTGTTCTTCTTTTAAGAATTGAATGATGACATAATAACCAGACCAAACTGTTACTTTAACACTAAAACCCTCTGATCGAAGCGCAGGGACGAAGCTAGGATTTGAAGTTGGGGGGCAAAACATAAATTTTGAAAGGTGGGAGGGGCAAATTCACAATTATCCTAATTTTTTCCAAAAAAATATAAAAAATCAAAGGGTAAAAAATTTTTTTCCCCCTACCGGGGGTGGCACAGCCCCTCCCATTGGAGTTGTGGCTCCGTCACTGTCGGAGCGCCTGTTGGACAAAATCCGCATCGTACATTCCTTTTACCAGCGCCGCCAAACAATGATTCTGCCAATGTGTTTCTATTGGAGTATTAGGTATCTGAACGTGAATGGTTTCTAACAAGGGAAGAATTATCGGTTCCTTTTCTTCAAAACTAAGGAGGTCTATGGTTCTGTGGATCTTCCATCTTCTGCTGGATTGTTTTCCCCATCAGCACATCTTTATACGATTTCCCTAGAGTAACTCTTTGATAGACTCCTAGTACTCGATGATGTGATTGCCTGGGGTGTGTGTCCTTTGCCTCCTCTCTCCTTTTAGTATTATCTGTCTTATTTTTGAAAAATACTCTGATGTGGAATCCATCGATTTTTCTATCATTTCCTTCTCTCAGCGCCCTGGCTGCACCTTCCATAGAGGTAAAACGGATAAAGGCAAAAGTGGCATTGCTTCTGATTCTTCTAGAATTGTTGTAAGCTATGTAGACTCTGGAGACCTTTCCATACAATGAGAAAGCTTCTTTGAGTGTATCCCTATTGTCGCAACCCTTGTCGAGCTTCGACATTTTGAAAACTTTTAAAAAAATACGGAATCGCCACTAATCTTTTTGAAAAGTGTGATTGGATCACTTTAAAACACGGTTATTTTAATAAAACATTTTGTTTTAATAAAACAACGGTTTTGGTCTACGAAAACCAGAAAAATAGGTTCAGGGGTCGGTTACACGTGGGGAAGGGTTAGCACCCCACGGCGCCCAATATTGGTACCTAATTGATTTTAAAATTATTTTCAAAACTGGAATTTGCAAGTTCACAATGGTTCGACTTTATTTATCCATTAAATGAATATCAAACTATTTTAACGGCCTTATCGCCCGGGAGATGAACTTTAATCACCGCCAACATCTCAGACGCTAACCCATCATTCATGTTTGATAAGACACCGTATTGATTATTTTTCAGGCAAACAAAGATAAAATATAAAAGCAAAGATTAAACCGCAAAATTAAATAATTACAAGAATATAACTAAAAAGAAAAGCAAGACAAATTATTCTTTATTTTCAATTTTAATTCACACATTTAAAAAAAGAATTTAAAAGTTTTCCTTCAAAGTCATGTCCTTCTCTTTATAAAATTAAATTGGATTCTTTTTATTTTTAAAGTAAAATATTTTATAAGTTTTTTTATTTTTAAAAGAAAAATGAATACTTGATTATTTAAAAATATTTCTATTTTTCCAAAATAAATATTTAATTTCTCAAAAGAATTTAGTAAAACTAAGCTTTATAAAAAGTCCAAAAGAAACAATTTTCTTTAAGCCCAAATTTTATGGTTTTTAAAGGGATTGAGTTTAAGGTTCACAAACACCTTTTTCCTTTTTCCCTTAAACTCACATGGATCAAACTCAAAAAAATGAGAAACCCATCATTGTTCTTGGTGTTCTTCAAAATCAAGAGCACCACTTTTTTATATCCGAAAATTAACAAAAAATGTTCAAAAATACGATTTAAATTCGAACAACAACACATTTAAAGAATCAACATCAAATTTCAACAACCGAATATGATTCAAACATCAAATTAAGCAAGAAAATTGAAATAAAAGAATTAAAAGGAAGAACACAATACCAAAAAAATGCTTGCTTTGATTCTTCAATTTCGATTACAATGTTGCTGGAATTCGAACTCCTCCTACTTGTAATTCTTCTGAAAATTTCTCAAGCTTCACTAATGATTTTTTAATAATTTTTCGGATTCAAGTTGGTGATTCATATATGAAAATTACAAGGCTTTTATAGGTACAAGAATGCTTGATCTTCAAGCACAAATCCTTAATTTCTTCCCCCAAAATCTGTTTTCAAACCCCTAATCTCAAGCTAACACATGAATTCATCCTTTTCTGATTTTATAGATAACAAATGACTTGAATTTGGGGATTTATAGATAAAAATCTCCCTAAATTCGAGTAGGGTTTGACCTCATTTCCCCTTTTTTTCATAGCTGATCGGCGACGGCGACGTTGGCACGACAGGGCTGAGGAGAGTCGGCCGGCACCTCAAACGGCAGTGACCGGTGATTGGTGGCGCAGCGACAGCCCACTCCCATTTTCTGAACAGCTTCGAAACTGGGGGAAGGGACAAGCCCCGCGCGCGTGTGGCACACGCGCCAGGCGCGTGGGTGCAGGTGGTCCTTCCTCTCTTTTTTTCTTTTCTAATTTAATCCATCCTAACCGTTTGATCTTCCTTCCCTTAATCCAATGTCCCTTATTAATCCTGCACAAAAACAACATAAATATGTTAGTTTGGGCCCCTTTAAATTAAAAATGGGTTTCTTATCTATTATTCTAAGTGGGCTTTATTTTATTAAAATAGACCCTTTATTATTAAATGGACCACTTTTATTATTTAAAATGGGCTCTTTATTACTCTTTTACATATTGTTTTATTATTATTTTTAGGCTTTATTAATAAATACTAATATACACAATAATAATAATTAAAAACAAAAAATGAGGTGAAAAATTAGTGATAACAACTGCCCCTCTTTGCTCATCTCTGTGAAACGGGGATAGAGTAAAGACCAAAAGACACTGATTTTCACCGATTTGCTGATTGGTTCCATTCTCCGGACGCCCGAACGGATAGGCAGGGTTCTATTCTCCAAATGCCCGAATAGATGGGGCAGCGTTCTATTCTTCAAATGCCCGAATAGATGAGCAGGGTTCCATTCTCCTTACGCCCGAACGGATAAGCAGATTCTTCTAAAAAATTCACCCTTCTTATGCTTGGATGAATAAGCAGCCTCCATTCTCTTTACGCCTGAACGGATAAACGAATCTTCTGAAAAATTTCATCCTCCTTGTGCTTGGATGAATAAGCATCCAGACTTCAAAAGATTTCATCCTCCTTATACTTGGATGAATAAGCAAAACCTTAAAAGATTTCATCCTCCTCATGCTCAGATGAATAAGCAAACATTCTCTTTTCTCCTGAACGGATAGGTGAATCTTCTGAACAATTTCATCCTCCTTATGCTTGGATGAATAAGCGAACTCCATTCTCCTTATGCCTGAACGGATAAGCGACTCTTTTGAAAAAAAATCATCCTCCTTATGCTTTGATGAATAAGCGAACTCTATTCTCCTTACGCCTGAACGGATAAGCGAATCTTCTGCAAAAATTTCATCCTCCTTATGCTTGGATGAATAAGAAAACTCCATTCTCCTTACGCCTGAACGAATAAGCGAATTTTCTAAAAAAAAATTCATCCTCCTTATGCTTGGATGGATAAGCGAACTCCATTCTCCTTACGCCTGAACGGATAGGTGAATCTTCTGAAAAACTTCATCCTTCTTATGCTTGGATGAATAAGCGGGTTCTATTCTCCTTGTGCTCGAATAGATAAGCAGATTGAAAAAAGGTTCCATCCTCCTCATGCTCGGATGAATAAGCAGGTTCTATTCTCCTTACGCTTAAATAGATAAGCAGCTACCATTCTTCTTGCGCCCGAACGGATAGGCAAGTTCATTTGCTGAAAGGTCCTTCGTGTACCTAAAAATGCGATATTCAATGAAATTATGATGTGCATGCCCCTAAGGATGTCTAAAACATGAATGCATGTTTCAATTCTTTTGCTTTTTGAATTCTTTTCTCAGAATTAATTTTTCCGCACATTTGCTCACTCAATCCAGGTAAGCATTTGTACTTTTTCTCTGTACTTTTTTCGACTCATGGAAAACATTTGATCTTTTCTCACTTAATCCAGTGATCTTGTACTCCTAGCTGGAAAAGTAGATTGCTTTTGACATTCACATTCTTTACATCTCTTCACTTCATCGAAAACATTCGGTCTTCATAGACAAATGTCTCAAGATCTACTATCAACGTGGTTGATTCATCAATATTGAGTGAAAGGCTTTCTTGTGTGGTTTTGAAAGCTTCAAGTCTTCATAAGCCCCATAAAATATTAAGCATCTTCAGTGCTTCTTGTGAATTCTCAGATTCTTGCCCCTGCAGGACATCTTGATTTGCTTGCAAGTGAAATCTTATGTCCATCTTGGATATCTCCGAAAGAAGTTGACGCTTTAATCTCATCTCCTTGCGCATATTAATACTGAGGGCCTTAAATCATTAGCCAATGTAGATTGCCCCAATCCGATGGCATGATCTGCTTCTCAAGTGCAATTCTATATCTTTGCATGCTTTCGAGCTTTTGCATCTTATATGTTGATCTTTCTTGACAACACGGCTCACTTCAAACTCTTCAACGCATGTGCTTCTTTTTCCTTTTTACCTTTTCATGTAAGGCGGTGCCCCTATTCAAGCTAAGGTCCAATTATTTTCTAAAGTGATGAAAACATTCGTTCATGGTCTCCTACAATTAAGATCAGTACCAAGAAATCTTTTGCTTTTTATGAATCTATGTCAGACTACTTGTAAGATGCAAGAAAAGGCTAGAAATAATAGTTCAAAGGAAAGGGTCATAGCAAACGCAAGAAAAGGCTAAAAATGGGGGTCTTAAGAAAATAGGCATGACAAACATAAGAATAAGGCAAATTCAGATGCCCCAAAATTCAAAGCATGTGTAACACCCGTGTTTTGGGCCTAGGAGTTAACCGGGTTTTAATTCGAGTCAATAAAATTTAAATTAAATCAATTCAACTTAAAATAATGCCATAATTGAGCTTTAGAAAGAGGGGAGGGACTAATGTTGTAATTTTACCCAAGATTTTTCAAAAAAGCTAGACAACCTTTAATTAAAATCAGAAAATTGTCTTCTCTCTCTCCACTCCCCCTTTTCTTCCCAACGTTAGAATCTCTTCTAAACCTCTCCAAACTTGGTTCACTATTCCATTCATTTTCTTCCTCAATCCAAGACGTTTTTCAAAGGTAATTGTGTTTTCTAACTCTCCTCTTCAACCTCTATCTAACCATGGTCTTGGATTTCAAAAACATTGGGTTTTGAAAATTAGGGTTCATATGAAATTTGGGGATTTTGATGGGGCTTTTTAAATTGTTTTGTTAAATCATGTTGGGGTTTTAGTTAATTATGTTAAAAGATGTAACATATGTCAATTTGGTCGAATTTGGGTAAAAATTCGTAGCATGCTCTTGAGGTAGATTTTAGAGTATGAAAACTTAGGTTTTTGGGAGGTTTAATGTTGAAATTGGAGGGCTAATGGTTAGGGTATAATAGGAGGGTGATTTGGGATGTTTTGGAAGTCATTTGGGTGTTTGGAATTGGGTGTTTCAGCCTAGGATTGTTGGAGTACGAATTTGGGTTATTTGAGGATTTATCTTGATTGGAAAATTAGAGTGAAATTGGTTTGAATTCAAAGGTTGTGAGATTATTGAATATTAGCATTGATTTTGGCTATCGGTTGTGTTTTGGTTGGTTAGAAGCAAGTGAAGACGATGGAGAAGCTTTGGGATCGAATCCGGAAGTGAGGAGGCTTGATTCGGCTTAGCTTGTTTTGCTTAAGGAAATGAGGTGAGTGGTTAATGTTTTAATTTGATTTCAAAGGTTGGTTCTAGCATGTGGAGGTGAAAATGTTTTCAAGTAAGGTTTTGGTTCAAAGATGGTTTTGAAAGAATTTAGATTTGGCTTGAAAGTGAATTAAACTCAAGAGTAAGTTGTTGTGAAATTGCCTCTTTAATTTCTCCTTTTACCATTTGTTTTCATTGCTTGAAATGATATTCAGTTATGTATGAAATTCCAATACTTTGGGAAAAAGCATGTTGTCTAATATCGTATTCGTTGATCATGTATGGTGGTATTAATGAAGTTGTTGATATGCCTTGTAAGGTGTGAGTAAGTTGGTGCAAGTTGTGCACGAAAATGGTGAGTAAGACCATTCGTAATCGGTAAGATTCCAAGTAGTAAGTGATGCTATTGTGGATTTTATTACATCTTGTTTTGGTTGTGCATGATATAGTGAGTACATGTCGTATGGTAGAAATTGTGCATCGTGTTGCATGGTTGGTGTCGAACCTCACGTGATGGTTGTCGTTGCTTCGGTGATGTGTAGTCCCGCCGGTAGCGAATGGTATAAGACTCCGGTGATGTGTAGTCCCACCGGTAGTGACTAGTAGAAGAGTACTTTGATGTGTAGTCCCATTGGAAAACTACTAGTCGAAACGGTGATGTGTAGTCCCACCGTGTGTGTTTGGTTATGCTTGTGCATACCATGTGTTGTTCATGTGTATCTCACTATATCTTTTCTCCTATGGTTTTGCCTTAATTTAGGATCATGCCTTTATGCATACCATGAACTGTAATGCCATGACAAATGCCTATGTTGATGACCTTTGGTTGAACTTGTATGTTAGTAGAAGGATTAGGTTGTAGGTTGATTTGTATGTGTTGACCCTTAGTTTAATAAAAGCTTTGAACCCTGCATTGTCGTAGTTATGTTTTAGAGCTCCGCTCACTAAGCTTTATGCTTACGCTCTCCTTTTTCCGACAATGCAGATCTTTAGCTTGGAGTTAGCAAGGAGCAAGAAAAGGGGCGTCCAAGCGTGTGGTAATTGCTCAAGTATGGTTTAATTAAATAATGTAGTAGTCTAGCAATGGGAAATGCTACGTGTCTTAGGAGCTTGTATCTAGACTCCTTTGTATTGGCCACATGTTGTAATGCCTTATGTTGATGTTTTGGTTTGATTATGGTTTGTAATGCATGATATGCTATGATGGATGTTGTATGTGTTGGCATGTTTATCGGTGTTTAGGTTGCCTTGTTAGAGAGGGCCAAAACCTCTATGTGCTTGTCTTGTGCCTTAGAGGCTTTGAGATCCTTGTTTGGCTTAATTTGATTGAATGTCTCTTGTTAGAATGTCATGCTTGAAAGCCTAAATTGCTTGTATGCTTAAATCCTCATCATGTGTGAAACGTGTTGTAATTGTAAGCTTAAGCATGCCTAAACTCTTGGGTTGTTATTAGGATGCATGTTAGTGTGTTGGTTGAAGTGTTAGAGGGATTTAGGGGCCTCCTTGTGCTCTAAATCAGCTCAAACCTGCAGATTCGTGGCTGGGGTATCGATACCGTTGGTCTGGTATCGATACTGCCCTTTGGTTTTAGGCCTCGTGTATCGATACTCGAAGGAGAGTATCGATACCTTTTTGGCCACTGGAGCCACTGTCGATTTCGGTATCGATACCGGCCTCGAGGGTATCGATACCGTTGTCTTATCTTTAACCGTGGGAAGTCAACTTTTGGAGAGGGTATCGATGCCCTTGAGGGAGGTATCGATACTGTCTCCTCAGGTTGACCAAACCCTGTTGACCTAGTCAAGGGGTATCGATACCCCCTAAGGGTATCGATACCGCCTGCAGGTTAACTTTAAAAATGGGCTTTTAAATGTTAGTTTGGGTTCGTTTGACTGCTTTGTAAATAACGTTCCGCTGTATGATCACTTAGGATGTAATTTTCATCTAGACAAGATTAAAATGAAAAAAGAATATAGGGTTGCTAACCGAGGGAGAGTTCCTTAGGGAGTTTTCACTCAGTTTTCCCCGTGTAGCTCACTCGGACCGGTCATCCGGCCAGACCGGGACGAGGGGGTTACATTTATTGGTATCAGAGCCTGAGGTTTCCGAGACCTCGGGAAGGTAAGTGAGGTAAGTTTGATGTGTTATGTTGTTGTTATGTCTCGGTGAATGTTTTGCCATGTATGCTTAATGTTTGCTTGTTAGTACGGTGTTTGAAAGCATGTGTTAGCGTGATGCTTGTGTTGAAGCGTAGTGTCGAGTTCCCATTGCTACTATTACTTATTTAAAAAGATTTTTGTAAAGGAATATACTTGAGCACCTTGGACCCTTGCTCTTGCTAACCCTAAATATTCTTTCTTGTGTGTTTTGTTTATTGTTGTATGGTTGTCTTGGGTAAGTTGAGGCCGAGACGTGGCCTAGAGTTGTTTTCTGTTGAAGGAGAACAATGTGACCGATCTAGATATGAGATGGTAATAGAAGTGAAGACTTAAGAGTTGGCTTCAGAAGGATGTCGATGTTGTAGCAAGTAATTCCTCGACACAGTTATTGGGCTTGTTGTTCTGATTGATTCTGGATCTACGCGTCCGTGTATTTTGAGTGAACATACGAAGTTGTTGAATCTACCTTGTGAGGTACTAGAGGTAGGTGTTGGTGTTGCTAGCTCCTTCGGGGATACAGTCGTGGTCAGAAAGATGTACAAGGGGTGTTCG
This sequence comes from Hibiscus tridactylites, assembly GCA_958450335.1. Taxonomy (NCBI): domain Eukaryota; kingdom Viridiplantae; phylum Streptophyta; class Magnoliopsida; order Malvales; family Malvaceae; genus Hibiscus; species Hibiscus tridactylites. The sequence continues at coordinate 85,880,945 of OY288270.1, forward strand.
TTGACGATTCAGTGGCACGTGTTTTCAGTTGATGCGATGGAATTGCTTTTTACGGTTTTGATGTGAAGCTGTGCATGGATTGGTTTGAAGAACATAGAGTTAGGGTAGACTTTGAGACATTGAAAGATTTCTTAGAGCTTTCGGATGACTATGAGATTGTAACGGAAGATAGGAATGTGGATTTTGTATCGAATGTTGATCCAGCTTTAGAGGTCAAGGATTGATTGGGATGGTTGACAGACTTGACTAGCAAATGTGATGGATTTGATTTTTGGAATGAGAATTAGACCGCAGAATGTCGGAATAGGTTGTGTTTATCCTAGAGGTATTTGGAAGAATTGCCCAGTTTGTCTCTTGATAGGGAAGAAGGGTTTGATTTTGAGACCGTCTCCGAGTTTGCTCCTGTTTTGGTTGCTCTGTACCTTATGATTCTCGACCGACTTGAGAGTGTTGAAGGATCAACTACGAGTTTGTTAGACCTTAGATTCTTTGTCTTAGTGCATCATCTTAGAGGATAACAGTACAAATTGTGAAGAAGAGACAAGACGATACAAGAATGTGATTAGATTTCAGACAGTTGAAACAAGTGACAATGAATAATTAGTATCCGTTTTCGAGTGTCAGTGGTTTGTTGGTCAGTTAGTGTGTGCTTCAGTTTATTTGAAGATTAATTTGAGATCCGATTATTACCAGTTGAAAGTGAGAGAAGTTGAAGTATCGAAGACAGCTTTCGGGGCAGATGTGATCACTTTGGGTTTTGATTTGTGCCGTTTGATTGACTAGTGTGTTAGTTACTTTCAGAGAGATGTTGAGCATGATGTTTTCCTAAGTCCTTGATCAGCTTGTAGTAGCCCTCTTAGATGATCCGTGGGTATATTCATGTACCGAAGATGACCATGACAAGCCTTGAAGTAGAGTTGTAGATTCTACTAGAAAATCAGTTGTATGCTAAGTTGTGCAAGCATGAGCTCCGAGTTAAGGAAGATGTCCTCCGAGGACATGTGGATTAGCCGAGTGTATTAGAGTAAATCCCAAGTAGTCAGAAGAAGATGTGAGTTGGAAGAAATTTGAAGACTGTGACATGTAACTATAGTTCCTAGGTCTAGCATTGTTACTTTCAGAGAATTGTAAATAATCAGTTGAAGATAGTTACTCCATTGATAGATTGCTACAGAAAAATGTTCAGTTTGTGTGGTTAGATGCGAGGCAATGAGCCCTTGAGAAACCGAAAGAAACCTTGAAGGGAACTTCGACCGTGAATCAGCTTATATCAGAGAAAGAGTTGCGAGCTATAGTGATGTGTTACATGTAGAGTTAGGTTGTGTGCTTATGCAAGGCAGAAGATTGTGACCTATTCATTGAGATAGTTGAAAGACCGTGAGAAGAGTTATCCGATATGAGACATAGAGTTAATTACAGTTGTGTTTGCTTTGAAGACTTAGAGACAAAGCTTGTATAGTAAGAAATGCACAGTGTGTCTGTACATATCATCAGAACTTGAAATATTTGAAGACCTAGGAAGGGTTGAAACTTGAATAGCATAAAGTGTAGAACTGCTTGAAGACTATAATCTCGGAATTGAGTACCATCCGAAGAGAGTTAATGTAGTAACCGAGGTTCCGAGCCGTATTTGTTGTTAGATTAGTAGTTGAGTTGTGAGTTGTAATTGCCGCGTTTCAGGTTGAACCTACATAGAGTCAGAATGTTTGAAGAGAAACAGTTTCAAGATAGATTCTTGGAACCTCACGTGCAAGGCATATCAGAAAGAAAACCTTCAGAGTACAGTTCAGAGATGGTAGAATTTGTATTGTTAGAGACAGAAATGTTGTACCGATTGACATAGTGTTTTGAGACGTATTGTGTTGGCCGAAGCATATGACAGTTTATTTGTATGGCATCAGAATAGTATGAAGAGGTATTGTGGGTCGAAGATGAGTACTTCTGGGTTGAGTTGATGAATGACGTGGTTCAGTATGCGAGTAAGTGTATAGTTTGCCTGTGTGTCAATATCGAGCATCAGTTTCTTCTAGTTTGTTACATCTGTGGGAGATTCGTAATGAAAGTGGGAAATAGATTTGAGGGACTTTGTGTCCGATTCGCCTTTGATTTCTCACGAGAGAGTTTAGCCGAGTAAGCAATGATAGTTACATCGAGTGTGCTCATTTTATACATGTTCAAGCTACTTGTACCGTGGGTAAGATGGTGGAGTTGTGCCTTAGCAAGATCATGAATTGTACAGTGTCTTGAGATCAATAGTGGCCGATAGAGATTCGAGTTTTCTGCTAGATTTTTGAAGACGTCTGCGTAGTGTTTGGTTACCTGTTGAAGTCAGATGGTCAGCTAGAGAAGATTATGAGTCAAGAATTCAAACAGTGTTGTATGGGATTGTGAATCGGGCTAGTTCAGTTGTTTATTTGTTGCGGTTACCATCGGAGTTAGAAAGGGGTTTGTGATGTGTTCTGTGTGTCTATGATTCAGAAGTGTGAGCCGGTTTTGTTCCGTGTTATGTTGTTGAAAAGATTGAGTTGGATTTCAAATGGTCATGCATTGAAGGACCCGTTGAGATCTTGGCATCAGTTAGCTAATGTTGTGTGGTGAGTCTACCGAGTTGGTGGGTATGTTGTGGTGAGAGGAAGCGTGGAGGAGCATGTGTCAGTGACTCTTTCTGTCTGATAAATTTCGGGGACGAAATTTCCTTAAGTAGGGGAGAGTTGTAACACCCGTGTTTTGGGCCTAGGAGTTAACCGGGTTTTAATTCGAGTCAATAAAATTTAAATTAAATCAATTCAACTTAAAATAATGCCATAATTGAGCTTTAGAAAGAGGGGAGGGACTAATGTTGTAATTTTACCCAAGATTTTTCAAAAAAGCTAGACAACCTTTAATTAAAATCAGAAAATTGTCTTCTCTCTCTCCACTCCCCTTTTTCTTCCCAACGTTAGAATCTCTTCTAAACCTCTCCAAACTTGGTTCACTATTCCATTCATTTTCTTCCTCAATCCAAGACGTTTTTCAAAGGTAATTGTGTTTTCTAACTCTCCTCTTCAACCTCTATCTAACCATGGTCTTGGATTTCAAAAACATTGGGTTTTGAAAATTAGGGTTCATATGAAATTTGGGGATTTTGATGGGGCTTTTTAAATTGTTTTGTTAAATCATGTTGGGGTTTTAGTTAATTATGTTAAAAGATGTAACATATGTCAATTTGGTCGAATTTGGGTAAAAATTCGTAGCATGCTCTTGAGGTAGATTTTAGAGTATGAAAACTTAGGTTTTTGGGAGGTTTAATGTTGAAATTGGAGGGCTAATGGTTAGGGTATAATAGGAGGGTGATTTGGGATGTTTTGGAAGTCATTTGGGTGTTTGGAATTGGGTGTTTCAGCCTAGGATTGTTGGAGTACGAATTTGGGTTATTTGAGGATTTATCTTGATTGGAAAATTAGAGTGAAATTGGTTTGAATTCAAAGGTTGTGAGATTATTGAATATTAGCATTGATTTTGGCTATCGGTTGTGTTTTGGTTGGTTAGAAGCAAGTGAAGACGATGGAGAAGCTTTGGGATCGAATCCGGAAGTGAGGAGGCTTGATTCGGCTTAGCTTGTTTTGCTTAAGGAAATGAGGTGAGTGGTTAATGTTTTAATTTGATTTCAAAGGTTGGTTCTAGCATGTGGAGGTGAAAATGTTTTCAAGTAAGGTTTTGATTCAAAGATGGTTTTGAAAGAATTTAGATTTGGCTTGAAAGTGAATTAAACTCAAGAGTAAGTTGTTGTGAAATTGCCTCTTTAATTTCTCCTTTTACCATTTGTTTTCATTGCTTGAAATGATATTCAGTTATGTATGAAATTCCAATACTTTGGGAAAAAGCATGTTGTCTAATATCGTATTCGTTGATCATGTATGGTGGTATTAATGAAGTTGTTGATATACCTTGTAAGGTGTGAGTAAGTTGGTGCAAGTTGTGCACGAAAATGGTGAGTAAGACCATTCGTAATCGGTAAGATTCCAAGTAGTAAGTGATGCTATTGTGGATTTTATTACATCTTGTTTTGGTTGTGCATGATATAGTGAGTACATGTCGTATGGTAGAAATTGTGCATCGTGTTGCATGGTTGGTGTCGAACCGCACGTGATGGTTGTCGTTGCTTCGGTGATGTGTAGTCCCGCCGGTAGCGAATGGTATAAGACTCCGGTGATGTGTAGTCCCACCGGTAGTGACTAGTAGAAGAGTACTTTGATGTGTAGTCCCATTGGAAAACTACTAGTCGAAACGGTGATGTGTAGTCCCACCGTGTGTGTTTGGTTATGCTTGTGCATACCATGTGTTGTTCATGTGTATCTCACTATATCTTTTCTCCTATGGTTTTGCCTTAATTTAGGATCATGCCTTTATGCATACCATGAACTGTAATGCCATGACAAATGCATATGTTGATGACCTTTGGTTGAACTTGTATGTTAGTAGAAGGATTAGGTTGTAGGTTGATTTGTATGTGTTGACCCTTAGTTTAATGAAAGCTTTGAACCCTGCATTGTCGTAGTTATGTTTTAGAGCTCCGCTCACTAAGCTTTATGCTTACGCTCTCCTTTTTCCGACAATGCAGATCTTTAGCTTGGAGTTAGCAAGGAGCAAGAAAAGGGGCGTCCAAGCGTGTGGTAATTGCTCAAGTATGGTTTAATTAAATAATGTAGTAGTCTAGCAATGGGAAATGCTACGTGTCTTAGGAGCTTGTATCTAGACTCCTTTGTATTGGCCACATGTTGTAATGCCTTATGTTGATGTTTTGGTTTGATTATGGTTTGTAATGCATGATATGCTATGATGGATGTTGTATGTGTTGGCATGTTTATCGGTGTTTAGGTTGCCTTGTTAGAGAGGGCCAAAACCTCTATGTGCTTGTCTTGTGCCTTAGAGGCTTTGAGATCCTTGTTTGGCTTAATTTGATTGAATGTCTCTTGTTAGAATGTCATGCTTGAAAGCCTAAATTGCTTGTATGCTTAAACCCTCATCATGTGTGAAACGTGTTGTAATTGTAAGCTTAAGCATGCCTAAACTCTTGGGTTGTTATTAGGATGCATGTTAGTGTGTTGGTTGAAGTGTTAGAGGGATTTAGGGGCCTCCTTGTGCTCTAAATCAGCTCAAACCTGCAGATTCGTGGCTGGGGTATCGATACCGTTGGTCTGGTATCGATACTGCCCTTTGGTTTCAGGCCTCGTGTATCGATACTCGAAGGAGAGTATCGATACCTTTTTGGCCACTGGAGCCACTGTCGATTTCGGTATCGATACCGGCCTCGAGGGTATCGATACCGTTGTCTTATCTTTGACCGTGGGAAGTCAACTTTTGGAGAGGGTATCGATACCCTTGAGGGAGGTATCGATACTGTCTCCTCAGGTTGACCAAACCCTGTTGACCTAGTCAAGGGGTATCGATACCCCCCTAAGGGTATCGATACCGCCTGCAGGTTAACTTTAAAAATGGGCTTTTAAATGTTAGTTTGGGTTCGTTTGACTGCTTTGTAAATAGCGTTCCGCTGTATGATCACTTATGATGTAATTTTCATCTAGACAAGATTAAAATGAAAAAAGAATATAGGGTTGCTAACCGAGGGAGAGTTCTTTAGGGAGTTTTCACTCGGTTTTCCCCGTGTAGCTCACTCGGACCGGTCATCCGGCCAGACCGGGACGAGGGGGTTACAGCATGAATGATACAAGAATCCATCAACCGGAGAGTGCCCCACTTTTTGGTGACTCTCTTTTACTCACACACTCTCCAAATTTAAATTTCCCCACTTTTCTAATCTCAATCAGACATTAGAAGCTCGAGGTCCCTAAAGAAAGGTTCACTCAATTAGGTGGAATGTGTTATGAAGACGAACTCCTTTTCTCAAATATTCATGCGTGATCCAAATGGTCTTTTAAGGCTTGTAATGTAGGCTAGGCTTGGGTTGCCAAAGAAAGTATATAAAGACTCAAATTCATATTTTAAGGGTGATTAAACCAAGGATCAACTTTCCTGATGAAATCTCTATTCTTCTTCTTTTATTCTTTGGATCGCTCTAGACTGCCCATTTTGGGTTTTCACCATAGGGTTCATTTCCTTTACATGTCTTATTTGAAAGATTTGTTTCATATTTTCCTTCACTCTTCGACTTTTTTATATTTTTTCTCTTTTCTTCTTCTTTTTCTTTCATTTCTTTTTATTTTCCAAGTTTTTTCTTTTTGTGACCTATTCATTTTCAGTTTAAGACATTTACTTGTCGTGTTCCTTTGCTTGCAACTTTCATCCTCTTTGCCCCCCAGTGTGGGGAGTGATCCTTGGTTAGGGTTAAATCACAAGAAAAAAATATTAGGCTCAAAGGGGACAACAAATGAATTTTTGTTTTCTTACTCGTGAAGGGAAATAAAGGAATGCCAAATGTCATTTCACACTCAAACATCGTCGAAGAAAAACAATCTTCAGTTGGTAGATGTTTTAGATTTATCACTTCATTCAAGGACCCTAACAACAATGTCTGAGAGGAAAACACACTCATAATCTGTATATGAGATTTCCCCATTAATCCTGAACTCACATTTTGCCCCTCTATCTCGGGATTAGATTCAAGAATCATTCATACAATCAATAATAGGGACTTTGCAAGGAAAATGTATGCTAGGAAAAGAAATGGATGAAGATGAAAAGAAGGGAAAATGATGAAACAAAAATGAGAAATGTTTGCCACTTAAAAAAACATCTTTAAACAAGTAAATTGACATAGAAGCCCTTACAAAAGATCCCTAATGCTCGCGGGCAAAAGAAAAAGGGTTGGTTCTAAGCATGATCCCAACTATCTAGAGAAAATTAAGCATTATTCCATGAAAGCACGAATCCCGTCCAATCTTGCCTCCAACGACTTCGTGACAAAAATCTAAACACACTTATCATCTTCTCCTCTCTTGAGTCTTCCACTTATAATGTCTGCCAAAATCAACTCTCCAGACCATGTCTGCAAAACCTTCGGTGGCGTGATTTAACATGTAGTCATAGAAAGGACCATTTAGAGTCTCCACTGTTGGGTCACGTCGGCACGTCCCGTGGCGCAGCGGAAAAATTAATCCGATGTAATCCAGCCAGGATCCATGTACAGGAACGAATCCGGGGTGAAAATATGAAGAGTTACCTTTTAAAACTCTGGAAACTGGAAAACCGATGGAATGTCGGAATAACCACGTCAAGTAAAACTGGAATCGTCACAGGTTCGCAACAACCTCTACAGAGTCCACCCGAACAAAACAAACAAAGTTTCTGCCTCCCTAACACTTAGGGATAAATTTTGACATGTTTGAACACCTTCTAGGGAGAATTCGAAATCCCTCCAAGGATTCCTAAGGGAGTCTGAAATCGACCTGGAGTTCAATCGGGACTTGCAATCGAGTAAGGGAACCTTCAGGGATTTGCCAGGGGGCAAGTAGAACACCAGAAAAATATCGAACAGCTTCTCAGAGAGCTTTCTGGGATATGTCGAATTCTAGTGGGGAATCCCTAGGGGTGTTGTCAAAATCTTCAAGAGGAGGAAGAGGGATGATTTGTTTGTTAGCCTTTGTCCCTTTAAATAGTATTTAGAGACTTAATTCTAGTTGAATTTCTTAAATCCAAGTTCAACCAAAATTCATAGAATCTAATTCTACTTGAAATTGGTTTATATTAAATATACATTATATTTAATAATATTAAATGAAATATATATATTTAATATGTAGAATCTTATTCTACATAAAACATGGATTTAAATATACATTATATTTAATCCATATATATATATATTATTATATAGAATCTCATTCTATCTTTACTTGGATTTAAATATATATTTTTAATTATGTGGAATCTAATTCTACATAAACTTAGAATTAAATATACATTATATAAATTCCAAATATATATTTAAATTTCTAGAATCTTATTCTATAATATTTAAGTCTCTAAATATTTTCCATACTCTAAATAATATTTGATAAATACAATATTTATCCAATATTATTCCCATTTAAGGGAGTTGCCGATTTTCCCTATCCTATAGGAGATTTTCGGCAGCCTCCCTAAAATAGGGAGTATGGTTTCCAATTTTTTTGTTCGTTTCATTCGAAGGGTGTGACCCTTTTAGGTTCATGCAACGTTAGCAACAAAATTAGAATTGTTCTAATTTTACAAACAATGAGTGGCATCTAGCAATACATCATTGCTACCTAAGTTGCATGAAGTCATGGTTTGACTTTCCTAATTCCTGAATAAACTTCCTTTATGTATTTCATCCTTTTGTTCTTTATATCTTAGATGAACACAAGTCATGGGTTAGTCACACTTGCGTTGTCCATCTAGTGTTTCTTGATGTCTTGAGTAGATTATGATAAACGAATCTCTATGATATCTCATATCATAACATTCGAGCATGGCCATGCATTTTCTAATCCCACTCAATCAAGTGGCCGAAGATATTTCTCCCATTATGTAGGAGGGACAAATCCTTTCTTGATCAACCATATTTCAGTACATAGGTCATCATGTATCCAATCATCAGTCTTTATAATGTAGTCAGTTACGACACACGTTTGACTATGTCAAAATACGTAAATCTTTATGTTGAAATCATGTTGATCTAAAGTCTGAGGATTATACATATGTTTATCATGAGCAATGTTGTGACTGTCATATAATTACCCAAGAAACATGCTCATAGCAGGTCAATCCAATATGTTGTTCTCTAACAAATACTTATGTGTTGATTTTGACATCTCTATGTCAATGACAACAATTGTTATCAATCAACCACATATTAGTCTTTATATATTATCGTTGTTCATACCCGTAATAATATTTGACTAAGGATCCTATTTAACAATAATTGTATTATTGTATGGACATTATTATCCAATGGTTAGTTTGATGCACAGAAACATACCAAATGATAATAAAGGCAATGTCATTACTTGATAAATCTAATAAAATAGTATGTCTATTCAATCATCATATGATTGGTCTTTGGGCATACTCCGACAATCTCCCACTAGCACTAAGACCAATCATTCTCGTAACTAATACGATATGGCTTAGTGTAACTGACATGCTTATGCTGTGTCAAAAGCTTTGTCAGGGAGTTGACAAAGTTATCAACTTTGTGCGTATGTTGCATACTTTACATCTCCAAGATGTAAGTACTTTAGAATATGTTTGGATTTATTGATGAGATCTGGGTTTTATTTGTTTACGCAAAGGTTTCATCATAACAGAGTTATGTAGCATCTAATATGCTGGAACAACCCTTAGTTCAGAAGTGAACCCTTTAGATCCAAACATCCTTCTTTATTGCTATGTCGACTATAATACATTCAGTCTATGTTGTAGAGTTAGATACTGTCTCATGTTGTAGAGTTAGATCCAAACAATGCTTCCACTAGCTCTTTTGAAAACAAGACTCCCTTTTGTTTCTTGATAAACCAAATCTTTTGATTGTATCTTCTGAAACGAATATCTCAACTTTGAGAAGCTTTCCTTAGTCTACGGATAGACCTTTGTAGCTTACATACCTTCCAAGTGTTTACTGGAGTGACAATACCTTCTGGATGTGTCATGTACACATCTGTTTCAAGTTTTCCCTTAGGAAAGTGGTTTTGACATTCCTTTATTTGATTCCATAATTATCGTATGTAACTACTTGCAAGTGAGATTAAGATGGATTAAACATAGCTACAAGGAAGATGCTTTATCATAGTCTATACTATGAAGTTTGTCGAAAACTTTTAGCGACGAATCATCCTTTGTATGTTTTATCATCCATGTCGGTTTTTCCCTTTTGAAAATCTCATCCATACCTCTTAGGTTTTACCCTTTTAGGTAACCAAAGTCTATACTTGGTTTTAGACATGGATTCCATCTCATATCTCATGGCTCTTACCCATTTCTCGAATTTTGGGCTCACCATTGCTTTCTGATAAGACCTAGTCTTTATCTTGATCCGAAAAGAAGAGTGTTTCCATGTACGGATAGTGAGAAATCCATATTTCTCAAGTATATGGTATTCTCTTAAGGATCAACACAATGGTTGTGTTTTGTTCCAATGTTCCTTGATCATTTGTGGAACATTCTCAATCTTTGGTTCATAAATTTGTTGTCTAAAATTTCTTCACATTCCAAATTCCATTTTTTCCTTTTGTGAGAGGTAATCTCTTTCGAGAGAAACTCTCGTTTGAGCAACAAACATTTTGTTCTCGTTGAAAAATGAAATCCCTTAGTGATAAGTATTCTCTTTCGAGATAAACTATCGTTTGAGCAACAAATATTTTGTTCTCGTTAAAGTTGAAGAAATAATATCCCTTTGTGGGAATTAATCTCTTTCAAGATAAATTCTCGTTTGAGAAACAAATGCTTTGTTCTCGTTAGGATAAACAAAAAATGGAGTTTTTAAGGTTCGAACTTTGTAAACATTTTAACATGTAAGTAACCTTAAAACTTCAAAGGTATTCTAGAACAATTCTTAGTCCATATCTTGTATGACGTTTCGAAAAAAAAACACGATTAAGTATGAGAGTTGTTTTTCTAGTGTGTAAAGAAGTCGAAAATGACATTAACTGAATCAAAACATGTCTAACATATTTGATTCTCTTTCAAAGACTTTTCATTCCACTTGTGGGATTTAATTATGGGACAATCCCATATTCTTTGAAAGTTCATCAAACTTTAAATATTCTTGAATTTGATCTCATAAATACTTTTATGAGAGGCCAGGGGATGAGAAAGTGAAGGAGATACCGAAAAATGAGAGGCTGGTAGAAGGTGTAATTGATACGGAAAAATGGATATACTAAGTAATTGTGCTGTGGGTTATTGTCGAAAACCTTATTCTTTGAAATATGTAATTGAGACGCTAATTTTGGGTAAATACGTTGGCACGGAGGCGATAGGGAATGAGGAAGAGATTGTCCAGGATATTGCGCAAACGATTGCGACTCGGGAGGGTCAAAAATAGCAATACGAGATGCGGATGTAGTCGTGGAATGTGAGAGGATTGGGCGCGACATCGAAGAGAAGAGCGGTGCTTAATTTAGTATATCCATTTTTTACGTATCAATTACACCTTCTACCAGCCTCTCATTTTTCGGTATCTCCTTCACTTTCTCATCCCCTGGCCTCTCTCGATCATGATGCTCCTTCGACCTATCTGGAACTCGTCCTCGTTGGTTATCGCCTTTTTTCATTTTCCAATAATCTGTGCGTACATCCCTCTACGCATATGTCACTCGAATCCACTCACCATAAAGCCGAAATCCGTCCAATCTCTCAATCACACGATCCGCATCCTCCTTCGAACCCATTCTCACGAAGCCAAATCTCTTCCCATTGCTTGATTTCTTTTGAGGAACAAAAACGTCGATCACCACTCCATGCCTATCAAATACCTTCCAAACGCCCTTCCAGTGTAACTGTGACGGCAGATTCAACACGAACAGCGTCCAAACCCTCTTCCTCTGTGATCCCCTTGGGATTTTTCGTCGCCCATTCCTTTTATTTTTTAATTTCAGAGTTAAAATAGAGTCAGAGAAAACTATATATTAGTTATAACTACAAATATATATATATATATATATATATATATATATATATATATATATATATATATATATATATATATATATATATATCAAATTCTAGCAAAAGGAAAGAAACTTTACAATGGGGAGTGTACTGCAAAAGTCTTTTTTATCACAACCTTGTCTCCTATAAGCTTGTGTTCCCTGACCATAAAAATTCCTCCGCCAGACATTTTGAAATTTTCAATTCTGAGAAATTCGATCCATTTAGGCTCCTTGAATGATGCAGGATCAGCTGGAGCTTTTATAGTGCCCTGAACTTGAATCTCAATAGGATCCTTGCAAGGACCTTCTAGTGTTGCTTGACTTAACATATATACGCCTTTAGGAATCACAATTGTTGATGGAGTTTCTGAACTACAAGCTTCTTTTCAGGCATCCAACAATGGCTAAAACAAAATATATTAATACAAAAATTCTACATGTTTTTACTGTTGAAGTATTAAAGTGATTTGCAATTTCACTTACCTTACTCATATCTATTTTCAAGTTAGCCTTTGCGCCAAACTTAGCAACGACATCGAGAACATTTGCTTGAGCTTCGATGGCAGAAAGGATTAAAAGTAATAATATGAACACCGTAGAAACGACATTAAATTTTATTGCCATGTCTTTTATATTTTATTTTAGCTTGGAAGTATAATGGTTTTTTCCTTTTCTTTCGTTTCAAATATATAGAGAGGTTGTGAAAATTACAACCAACCAATATTTTCTATAAAATCTATTACAATTTATTAAATCTGTGTAAATCTTATGGCTAGGCTTTGATTTCTATGATCACCATCTATTTTATATCCACATGGCTTGGCTAGATAAATTTGTGTTTATAAACTTGAATTATGCGAATTAAGTAAAAGGATTTGACTAACGAACAATTTTTTTTAACAATTCCTAATTCTAATCTTGCTCTTACCTAGAGGGGGGGAGAAGAAAGGGGAGTGCTCCTACTGGGTTTAGAATCCATGACCTAAGGGAATATGAGTAACAAAGATGAGCAGCTTGACCAATCGGCTAAGTGTGCTTGCACTACTAACAAATGATTTAGAAGCACTATTTAAGATTTATATAAATAATAATACCCGTGTATAATTAAGATTGTGAATAATGTTATAGCTATTACATTAACACAAAATATTTTAGATGTTCTTTTTTTGTGTAGTTTTAATGATGTTTATTATTATTACAATATAGTGAGAATATCAATGCAAAGGGACTTGGCATAATGCTTAAATATGCCCTAACTTTTCACATACTTTTCATTTTAGCCTTTATTCTTTTCTTGAAGCACTTTAGCTCATAACGTTTCATTTTTTTAACAAAAGAGCCCTTCGTTGAATGGAAATTGTTACTTAACTAAGGGTCAACGAATCCGACTGACTAGGCAAGTTCACATTCACTGGAATGATGACATGGAATTTCAATGTTGATGTTAAGGATGATGTGTGATAATGTTACGTCGATTTTTTAAAAATAAATATACTAATTAAATTATTTCTAACCAGACGAAAGTTGACAGGTAGTAGCTCCAATTGGTTTAAATTTTGATAAATTTAAAAATTACCTTCAAGGAGTGTCAAACCCATGGCTACTGGCATAACCACAAGGTCAAATTGTTTTGTTGGTTATGATTTGATAAGCATTTTATATAACAAAGACTAAAGGGTCAAATATGCCCCTATGGTAAAACCAAATCACCGATGTTGCCCTTAAATTTTTTCGTCAATTTTGCTCTCGAAGCCATTCAACCAAAGTTGACCATTAAAGTGCTGACATGGTAGATAACGGTGCTGATGTGGCGATCCACTATGCTAACGTGGCCATCCACATGTGATTATGATGTGGTAGAGGGGCTGAATTTATATAACCGACTTCAATGGTATAATTAATTATTTTATAGAGTTCTCAGGCATAATTGATTTTAATTTAATGTTTGATAACTATTTTAATATTTAAGCTAAAGAAATAAGAAATTATTAAAATTCTAAAAATATTTAGATAATCATTAAAAATTAAAAATTTAAAAACACTATAATAAATTTAAAAGGTAAGTAAAAACATAAAATTAAAAATATCAAAATTTATAAATATAAAATATACAAATTTCAAAATATTTACAAAAACCACCAAAAAGTATATGCATGTTTCTGGCTATGTTGAGCCTACTAATATTCCTTGAACAAATTATCAATGGAATCATCATTCCATTGGAGTGGTAATAAAGCAAAATTTTTCCTTCTTTTTTCTACATCAAATGTTAATGAGCATTAGTTTGATGTAGAAAAAATAAAAGAAGATTTGAATTTTATTGTTACTCTAATACAATGAAGATTGCAGCGAAATTTTTTTAACGAATAGTAATACTCCGACTGACAAAGTCGAAGACATTTTTGATGAAAATATTCAAAATTTTAATACTTCATAAAATACTTTTTAATTTTTTATTTATATTTTACCATTTAATAATTTCTAATATATTTTAATTTTTACATTAATTTTTCAATAAATTTTTGAATATTTTATTTATTTTTATCAAGTCTAAGGCTTTTAAAAAAATTAAAGAATATTTTGATATTTTGTGAAATTTCTCACCTTTCTAATTTTCAAAATTTCCATGGACCCAAAGAATATTCACACAAATTTATTAATCGATTTTTCATATATTTTGTTTGAAAAACTTTAGTTCGAAAAATCAAATTATTTATCAAATTTTATTCAAAAACTAAATAAATCGATTAAATTTAATTTAATTTTAAACAAATTATTTATCTATTTTTAATATTTTAAAATTTTAATAATTCCTTAAATTCTTATTTTTAGCTTAAATATTAAATAAGTTATCGAACTTTCAAGAAAAATCAATTATACCCATGAACTCGGAAAAAATGATCAATTATGCCCTCGTAGTCAGTTAAACAAATCAATTCAGCCCCTCTACTAAATCATCACCACATGTGTACTGCAACGTTAGTATCTTGGACTGCCATGTCCGTACAGTTGACCACCACATTAGCATTGTTAACTGACACATAAGTACTTTAACGTCCAATGTCGTTCAAGGGACAAAACTGTTGCAATTGAATGACTTGGAGGGAAAAGTTGATGCAAAAAAATAGAGGCAACATTGCTGATTTGGGTTAACAACAAGGGAAAATAAGCAAAGGTTTTGTTAAATTTTAACAAAATTGACGTTTGTAATGAAATTCGATGGTTCCATAGTGACTTCAGCTGAGCGAATGAGGGGGGTTACCGACCCTGTATTCAGTTTCCCCAATGATCGACCAACCATTGTTCTCTATGCAATGGGAAAGAGGACCAATAAGCTTTTTCTGGTAATCCTACTTGTTTTGTCATTTTTTATCCATTCATTAATTGAATTGTAGAAATACAGGTATCGTCTAAGAAATTACACAGATGAAGTAAATCAAACTCTGACACCAATGCTCAGAATTTTTTTAATGCCAAACTTTAAATATATTTTTTAAAAATTTCATGCAAAAATTATTCTCTTATTTTCATTCAAACTCGGAATTGGTCTTATTATAACACCTCTTTTCTACATCAATATTTTATTATGATTTTAGAACCAATGCAATATAAAGTTTAAATTGGTAACGTTTGATGAAAAACATGTTCTTTACTAAACTTTAATAATTATTATTTGTTTTTACATGAGATAAAAATATGAAATGAAATATATTTCTTCATCCATATGCGCCGCATATAAAGTCCAGTCAAATAAGTCGAAATGCATAAAATATTATCGCATATGTTTTGTTATTTTATTTAAGTATATATTTTAAACAAAAAAATTTATTCCAAAAGTTTTTTAATAACATAGAATTAAAATGAAGCAAGTGCCTTTATGTAAAATAAAAATGCTCATGAGCTACATTCGACTTGATCATTGCAAGCCATTTAAACCGTAGGGGTAGGGTTTGGTGGTACGGGGGCTGCACATGCAGCTGGATTTTGTTTGCCAGTAATTTTGGGTTTTACATTTTTACATTCAGATACTGCAGGGCCATTGGGTCCACTGTACGTAATGTCAATGTCGGCGAGCTCAACATTTTCACAAGGAAAAGTACCGCTGCAAATGATTCGGACAACTTCTGGAAGCGCAGCCGTACCATGAATGTTCTTGAAGCTGATGTTGCTTAGTTTAACATTTGATTCTGCCTGCATGAGCACAATAATATTTAGATGATTGATAAACTCTTTCCACTATATTAGGATTTTGATAAGCGTTTACATACATCCATTTTGCATTTATTCGATGGGCAATATTTCTGGTCAACTATAACAGGGCAACTGACATTCTTCACGGTGATATCCTCATAATGAATATCTGATGCAGTCCCAGGAAATTCACCCGCCCAACTCTTGATTCTAACACCATTCGATGTATCACTCATGGTGCATTTTGATACTTTAATTCCTTGAACTGGTTCTTCATTGTCGAACTTTCCAAGACTGCCAATACTGATGCCATGTCCTGGTCCACAAGTTACTCCCCTGATGTCCACATTTTTTGAACCATCCCCAATGGAAATACAATCATCACCGGTTTTAATTTCTGAGTCAATAATATTAACTCCATCTGATCTCCCCATGTGTATACCATCTGTGTTTGGACTATCTTGAGGTGCGCGTACGTTGAAACGTTCGAGAGTAATGTTTTTGCATCCCAAAAGATTAACGTGGAACTGTTTGCTATCTCTGCTGGTTATATCTTGTATAACCGTGTTTGTCATATAATCAAACCTTATATTCTGTTTAATTTCAGAGTTAAAATAGTCAGAGAAAACTATATATTAGCTATAACTACAATATATATATATATATATATATATATATATCAAATTCTAGCAAAAGGCAAGAAACTTTACAATGGGGAGTGTACTGCAAAAGTCTTTTTTATCACAACCTTGTCTCCTATAAGCTTGTGTTCCCTGACCATCAAAAATTCCTCCGCCAGACATTTTGAAATTTTCAATTCTGAGAAATTCGATCCATTTAGGCTCCTTGAATGCTCCAGGATCAGCTGGAGCTTTTATAGTGCCCTGAACTTGAATCTCAATAGGAGCCTTGCAAGGACCTTCTAATGTTGCTTGACTTAACATATATACGCCTTTAGGAATCACAATTGTTGATGGAGTTGCTGAACTACAAGCTTCTTTCCAGGCATCCAACAATGGCTAAAACAAAATATATTAATACAAAAATTCTACATGTTTTTACCGTTGGAGTATTAAAGTGATTTGCAATTTCACTTACCTTACTCATATCTATTTTCAAGTCAGCCTTTGCGCCAAACTTAGCAACGACATCGAGAACATCTGCTTGAGCTTCGATGGCAGAAAGGATTAAAAGTAATAATATGGACACCGTAGAAACAACATTAAATTTTATTGCCATGCCTTTTATATTTTATTTTAGCTTGGAAGTAGAATGGTTTTTCCTTTTCTTTCGTTTCAAATATATAGAGAGGTTGTGAAAATTACAACCAACCAATATTTTCTATAAAATCGATTACAATTTATTAAATCCGCGTAAATCTTATGGCTAGGCTTTGATTTCTATGATCACCGTGTATTTTATATCCACATGGCTTGGCTAGATAAATTTGTGTTTATAAACTTGAATTATGCGAATTAAGTAAAAGGATTTGACTAACGAACGATTTTTTTAACAATTTCTAATTCTAATCTTGATCTTACCTATAGGGGAGGAGAAGAAAGAAGAGTGCTCCTACTAGGTCTAGAATCCATGACCTAAGGGAATATGAGTAACAAAGATGAGCAGCTTGACCAATCGGCTAAGTGTGCTTGCACTACTAACAAATGATTTAGAAGTACTATTTAAAATTTATATAAATAATAATACCGTGTATAATTAAGATTGTGAATAATGTTATAGCTATTACATTAATATAAAATATTTATGATGTTCCTTTTTTGTGTAGTTTTAATTATGTTTATTATTATTACAATATAGTGAGAATATCAATGCAAAAGGACTTGGCATAATGCTTAAATATGCCCTAACATTTCACACACTTTTCATTTTAGCCTTTATTCTTTTCTTGAAGCACTTTAGCTCACAACATTTCATTTTTTAACAAAAGAGCCTTTCGTTGAATGAAAATTGTTACTTAACTAAGGGTCAACGATTCCAACTGACTAGGCAAGTTCACATTCACTGAAATGATGACATGAAATTTCAATGTTGATGTTAAGGATGATGTGTGATAATGTCACGTCATCAAGATTTTTTTAAAAATAAATATTATTTAAATAAATATATTAATTAAATTATTTCTAACCAGACGAAAATAAATAAAAAATAAAAAAAGAGGGAAGGTTGTGAACCATCTAAAACCAGTATAATAACATTCAAAATTTTTGTAAACAATGAAACCATATATATATATATATATATATATATATATATAGTTTTTATTTCTTTTTATCATGATATAATTATAAAGTAAAAATGAGAAGAAGAAAATTATGATGTAACTATAAATTCTATTCAATTATTACAAACTGTCATCTGCTATTTTAGCTCTCTTACCACTTTTCTTTTCTCAACTTCTAAATCTTGTGTGAACAGTTCACGACGATTGAAAAGATCAACTTCATTGTAGTTGCTTGTAACAAGTTTGGTCAAAATTTTTCAGTCTTTCAACTCTCATTTGTTGCGTCTACATAATAAATATATCATGTTATTCAATATCATACAATAGCTGAACAAAGTTGCATGGTATACTTTACCGTGAAAGTAATCATCATCTGTATACTTCAACATGTACATGCCACAGTCATACCTGAACCCAATATAAAATAAATTAATCTGTAAAGAAGAAATTTCAAACATATGTTAAAAATAACTTTTATTTTTAATTTAAATTACCTACCAATTTGGTTGCTTCGGCAATTCAACACAATTGACTGAAAATTTTGTAACCTTTTCAAATGAGCATGACCCTCATACTTAAGTGGAGGTTTATTCAACTGTTATGATAAATCAAACAAAAATAAAAAAAATAATAGTTAAAAACTATACGAATTCTAGTAGTTCTCATAAATAAATAAAAAACTTACTATATTTTCTGCGATCTTTTTACGCACTTCATTTGCGCCAAGAGAGTCCAAAAAGTAATTTTGCTCGTCCACAACATTAACAACTAATAAAAACTAATGGTTGTCTTCTGCATCATGTAAAGGCGCATATACCTACAAAATCATGTGAGTTAAAAATTACCATCAACTATGTACAAGCAAACAACATACTATAAATATACATGTTCAACATTACTACTATCAACAGATATAAAGTCCTCTATCCATCGGGTATGAAATTTAAAAAAGTCGTTACTTTTTCTCGACTTCTTATCATCTGTGAAATCTTCTATCAAAATCTGCAACAAACATAACATTTGAAAATGTCATGAAATCATGAACTGAAAATAATGCGATCCCTAACCCATAAATTATTTTTTACTTGAATGGAAAAATGCAGATATAACTTCTTTGACATAGGCTCTTGTCTCAAGTACAAATCGTACACATAGATATCGATAAACTATTAAATATTTTAAAACAATAAAAACACTTGTATTAGTAACAGACAAAAGAACAAATGTTGATTATGTAAAAGATTTAATAATTTAATTTATAATACCCAATTAGATAACCAACTATCTGAAAAAATAGTATAAGCATTGTCAACGTCCAAAATATTATTTTTGGCCATGTAAACATTGTTGCCTGTATCATTTCAAGTAGCAACATTCGTACAAATTATGCGTTCTTGAGGCGTTAAGTACTTCAAATATTACTTGTACACATTACTTATCTTAGCAGTTTCTTGGCAAGCTTTTGCTAAGCCATCACCTAGCTCATATTTATCCTGCATGAAAAATATTTAACTCTTAACAATGATAATAACACGAAAAATTATATGTTGATATTAAAAAAATACGTTTATAGTTGCATCTTTCGTCTTTTAAACTTCCTTTGAGCTTCTACAAATAAATCTTACAATCTAGGGATTTATATTTTTTGAAAAATTTAAAAAAACCATGGGTGACGACAGCACCAGAGGAGAGGGGCGTGGATGGTGGACTCTATTCATCGGAAATCTACCTCAACAGCTTCATTGGAAAGGGGTCTAGCAGGTCTTTGATCGGCACGGGGTAGTTGTCGATGTGTTTGTGCCTACGAAGCGAGCATGGGATGGCTCCAGGTTTGGTTTTGTGCGAATGAAAACGAGGGAGGATGCCGAGCGGGTGATCGAACGCTTCAATGGTTTCCGATTATATGAGTCCAAAATCACGATTCGATTAGCACAAAGAGATAATCGAAAGGCTTATTGGCGAAGGAGGAATGGGGATTATAAGGAACCGTCGAAGCTGATGGGTAACATGACTCAATCGGAAAAATGGAAATTGGAAAAGAAGAGTGATTTGGGAGTGGGATCGATGGACAAAATTCCGGAATATAGGAAGGTCGACGGGGTAATTAAGGAGGAAAAATTAGAAATATTGCACAATTGTGCTGTGGGGTTCTGTCATAAACCTATATCGGTGATGGAATTGGCAATGGAATTAAAAAAAGCACAAATGAAGGATGTGTCGGTTATGAGGGTGGCGGGCTCATTAATGCTACTCATGTTCCCTAATAAGGAAACAATGAGGAACTACTTACAAGCAAATTGCTTTGATACGTGGCTGGAAAACGTTATGGAATGGTCGAAGGAAATTGTGGTGCCTAACCGACGTGTATGGATAGAAGCGTGTGGCATACCCATTCATGTTTGGTCGGAGGGGACATTTCGGAACATTGCACAGTTATGGGGCGAGTTAATTCGAATTGAAGACAACACACTGATGCCGGGATCGTTCGAACGAGCTCGAATGCTGATTGAGACAGACTGGTTTCTTTCAATTGAGGAGAATTTAGATGTGGTGATTTCAAATAAACAATATAGGATTCGGGTGACGGAGGTGCGTGACATAATTGGTAACGATTGAGGAGGGAAGGGGGCGGGGATGACGGGGTGGAGGAGGATGAGGATGTGGAGGGGGTGAGTCGGACGGATGAAGTGTTGCACGAGGAAATAAGGGCAACTACACATTTACACTTAGTTGAAGGTAAAGATGCGACGATTGACACGGTAGTGCCAAATTCCATCAGCGAGGGGTCCCCGACCATTTGGAAAATAAATAAACTGTGGGATGACAATAAGAGGAGTGATGACCGGGTGATGGGGTCTGGGTCTACAAGGGGTACGACGAAGGTGCTGGAAAATATGTCGTCGGGCATGGTGGAGGAGGAAATAGGGATGGTCGATCGGGTAATTGTGGAGCAACAATCGTTGGATGTAAGTGCATGTGAAAGGGATGTGGGAGGTGACGTAGAGCAGGTGCAAGAACAGAATCTTGGGCCCCAATTCGTAAATAATAGGGCTGGGATAGCAGCAATTGTAGACTACAAAGGCAGGCAGAGGAGAGTTCGACATTTATCAGAAATCATTCGAACGACTGGGGGAATACGACGGCAGAGGAAACTGGTCAGACACCGCTGAAGAGAGGACGTGGAAGACCGAGGAAAAATCCCCCTCCAGCCGATAGTCTCTTGATTGCAAACGGATCACTATCCGACTCAGATTTCTTGCAGCGTAAGAGGAGTATTTTGAAAGAGGCGCATGAGACGTTGGAATTGGGTAAGTTACTGGGGGCTGAAACGATTGGTAACGAAGAGAATGTCATAAGGGATATCGTAAGGATTATTAAGGCGAGGGAGATGCCGCGGACATAGGGGCGATAAGGCTGCTATCGTGGAACGTGCGTGGATTGGGCGCGGCTGCGAAAAAGAGAGCAGTGCGCAATCTTATACGGCAGCATAATGGTGAGTGTGTAATTTTGTTGGAATCGAAATTGGAATTAGTTTCGGAATTTTTAGTGAAGAAGATATGGGTGTTGGATAAATGTAAATTTGCATATTCACCTTCGATAGGGAGGTCAGGGGGTATTGCCATTTGTTGGGATGAGGATAGATTTAAGGTGTTTAGGACATTGGTTGAGGAGTGTTTTGTATGCATCGAGGGGTGTTGGCTTAGCGACAATTGGATGTGTGGATTAATGGGGATATATGCACCATGTGATATTGAACAATAGCGACTTCTATGGGAACGATTTCTAGTAGTGGTGGGAAATAGTGAGATGTCGTGGTGTTTGATAGGAGATTTTAATATGGTTACATGCGTGGAGGAGAGATGGGGGTGTGCGACGACGAATAAGGGAATCGATACGTTTGTCGAGTTTGTGCAAAACAATGGATTGGTAGATTTGGAGTTGAGGGGACATTCGTTTACTTGGTTTGGGGCTGATAATAGGTGCAGCCGATTAGATCGCTGCTTGGTGTCGCCAAGTTGGATTGATCGATATGTTATTGAGTCCAATTCGCTGGTGGCGACATCGTGGGTGAGTCGTGGGGAGATGCGGCCATGGAGACTTTATGACTTGTTTTGCCGTGTCGATGACGCTTGCTTGGGGATGGATTTTGTGTTTAATCATGTGGTGCGGGAGGTGAATGGTGTGGCTGAAATTTTAGCAAAGGGGGGGGGGGGGGGGGGGGGTTGATCGTAAGGCTTGGTTGCGAATGGGGGTTTGAGGAGGGTAGGTGCAGGACATGTGTGTGCTGGAGGGGGTGTGCGGGAGGGGTGCGGGTGGAGTGCGCTGTGGTGTGCGGGAGGGGTGCTGGTCAAGTGAGCTGCTGTGTGGGAAGGGGCTTCACGGGCGTAGGGTGCTATATGGGGCTGAGGGGTGCAGAGGCTGGGTGACGTTGTGCTGCTTTTGGGCAGCGGTCATACTGAGGTGGGGAGTGCTTCCAGGGGGTCCGCAGGTCGGGTTGGGATATATGGGGTCAAGTCGTTAGGATTCGTTTTATGAGTTGTATCGAATATCTATCTCGGGTACTCTTTTCTTCCGGCTAGGTTTAGGGAGGTTTTTAATGAGGCCCGGTGCGGATATGTCGTATGATTTTTTCATTTAATAAAAATCATACGTTTGAGCAAAAAAAAATCTTACAATCTAGGTTCAGTCACAAAGCTTTTTTTCTAACCTACACTATCACAGAGTAATTGATCATATATTCAACTCCAATGAAATATTTGCACACAATTTCTTTCAAATTTCCTACTAAAAAATAATATTTTTCAACATGTTACTATCTCATTTTTTCAGAAGAATCATCCTTTGGTATTTCTCCAATATCATGAAACTTTGTGATTTTTTCTTGTATCTACATATCATACGATAAATATTATTTTTAAGCAAACAAATAGTATCAAACTTTAAGATGAAATATAATCAATAAATAATGGTTTATACATACCATTGAATTCACTTTAAAAGTTTGAGCTCTTTTTTTCGATGTCATACCTTTTGACTTCAGATCATCAGTAAAATCAGAACGTGCAGTCAAACATCTCACACTCTTTTTTGTTGAGAGTTTTTATCCTTTGACAAAGCCTTAGGGTCGTTTGACATTTTAGGGGCTATTTTTTTAATCATTGGAGTTTCCTTCAACGTAACTAATTGACTAGAAAATCGATGACTAAATTAAAAGTTAAAAACCTCGCTAAGAATTTTTGGGAGACCATCAGTGTCAGCCTTGATGTTGTCTTCAAAATTAACTTCAAGTTTTGTTTTACAAATAGATTGTAATAAGGGAGAGAAATAATTAGGATCCCAATTCATAAATGGAGACAAACTCAGTTTTTTAATATGACTATCATTTTCTTCCTTCAATGATGCGGCACTTGATCCTTCTTCCTTGTGTGGTATATTTTTTAAACCCTCGTCTTTCAAAGGTCCGCTATGTAAACTAGTCTCCTCTAATCTATAAGCATCTTCCTTTAATGATGAACCATGTATATCTTCTCCTTTTAAGGAATCACCATCTTGTATTGAACTTTTAATATTACTCGGTGTTAATATGGTCATTAATTTTTTAAATTAACCATTTAATTTTCAAATTGGCCATTCAGTTTAACAAATTTCTTTTTAATATTTTGTACTGAATGAATGAGCGGCATGAACTTGTGATCACTCTGATAAGGAGTTCTTATCTTTTCCTCATGTACATCTTCAACTTTTTCCTATATGTGCGTAAAATAAATAAATAATTCAACAATAATCTTAAATAAAATATAACGACAAAAGTATCATTCAACGCTATTACTAAAATTCTATTTAACTCGAACGAATATACCTCATTGTTTGTCTTCTCCGAATTCATGTTGATACGACGCTTACACTCCATCTTAACTTGTTTTGAAGGAGTTAAATTTAGATTCATCATCTACGTTTAAAAAATCTAAGATTACATACATTTAAAACAAATTAATGGTTCAAACAATTTCTTAACTTTGAAAGAGTTTATGAGAAGACAACAATATAGTAGAGTAGGACAAATGGCCCCAATAACCCACAAGCACAACTACTTTTGTCCTAGTTGTTACTATTTGAATCATTCTAAATAAGTTTCAAGAAAATATAGCAAGTGATCATTTTAGCAATGAAACATAACAAACTAGGCAATGCCAATGACGAAACAGTTGTAGAAAGAAAATAACCACATCTTCACTGAAACGACAACAAAAGAACAATGCAGTTGGAGTTTAATTCTTCTAATATTACTGTCAACTTAATGGCTAATGCTTACATTTCAATATATGATGACCTACCATAAAAATCATTGAAACAATAATGATATATATATATATATATATATATATATCAACAACCACCCAATTAGCTTATTATGTTGGCATTAGATCCGTAATCAAGGGGAATGGTTTTGTTTTTTAATTATTAAATTGTTAATTAAGAGTTAATGAATATTTAGACTCAGTTATAGTATAATTGCAGGGTCTATCTCCTATTAGTTGTAGAAATTGATAATAAGTAGAGGAGAATACATTCATATTAGTACTAAGAAACTAATATTAGCAACTCAGTTGATTCTTGTGATTTTATATTCAGTCTGAATCACTCAATTTATAGCCAAATCGTTTTAGGTTGACTGCTTAACAAGACATAATTAAAGGTAAAAAAAATAAAGACATTATATGTCTCTGTTAATTTAGCCAGACACCTCTTTTAACAATAAGAATGTAAAAGAATTAATTCAATTTTGTATATGAGAACCAATCACAAAAAGTTGTAAACTTTATATGTTTATACACATGTATCCATGGATGTATGTATGTAGGCATATGATATATTAATCTGAATGCATATATACATAGATATATGGTCGGCATGACTATATGAATTTGCAAGTTACCAATCATCTATAACCTTCAATACAGTCCCTATTCATCAATATACAGTAAAATCTACTAACTAAGAAAACCAAAATAATCAAAAGAAAGTTGAAAAAACTTCATAAACTAGAAACAAGTTAATACTCGCATGGAAATTATCAAGTTGACCAGATAAGCACAAAGATTCATATAATACAAAACATAAAACCAAAAACCTTGAGGTGTTATAAGACTAGAATAAAGGATGAATTTACAAGTCTGACTAGGGGAAACTTGAAATAGTCATACAACATCGACAAAGAGCACAAATTCATTTTCAGAATTTCAACAGTAACAAAATGAAGCCTTATGTGAGTTCCCAAGCACATCAATGCAGCATAATAACATGCGAACTACAGCAGAAATAAAGACTGACAATCAATCTATTTCACATCATGATTCTCGATAAATTTTTAGAATCTGCTGCAAAGAACATCAAAAATTTTGATTGTTTATTTTTTATCCTGAGGCCACCACACTTTTATTCTGTAACTAATCAAATCTTCAATATCAATTCCACCTTCCTTGGTCGAGCATTGAAAAAAAACAAAAAAGATCAATAACGCTCAAAACTTTGAGAAGTCAAGAGGATTGGAACAGAAAGAAAAAGCCATTTACAAATGTGTTAGGACAACACTTATAGGGGAACAGTGCCACAATAGAATTACAAAATTCATAAGGTAGAATATAGAGGGTATGCATCTGAGCTAAATCTCTATTCATCAATTGTTCTACTATTAATGCAATAAATCTTGTCAACTTAATGGCTAATTCAGAAGAAGAGGAGGTGCTTCTCAAGATATAAAATTTGACATTAGATAAAAATTGTACTTATTTATTTGCTGCATAGTTTTTCATCCATCTGTATAGATCTTAGATAAATTTAAATGTATTCTTTCTTACATTGTCTTTTCATGCCTGAGCCTTTTTTTTCTATAACTAGTTCAAGTCTTACTTAGAAGAAATATGCGAACTGGAATGCAGAAGCTAATCGAATTAATTGTCCAGAAAACATTTTGAACTTGGATGTGATTTTCGAGAGTTGATTTGCTTGATAGTTGTTGCAATGCTATCTATCGCATGATTCTGAGTGATCTTAAATTTTAAAAAATGCAATTTAAATAAATTTTTAAACTGGTTTTCTTGGTTTAAATTAGAACTAGATTTTTATTTTTTGTTTAAATTGTTATTTAAACTTCTCCAATCAGGTCTTTAATATTTTAAACTATAAATACCAATTTGGTAACTCATTGAACAGAAAAAAGAGTTAAAATATTAAAAACGGTGGATTAGGGTTTAATTGGGGATTAATTTTAGAATTATAGTTTAACAATTTGGGATTAGGTTTAATTGGGATTAATTTTAGAATTAGGGTTTAATAATTGGGGATTATATTTAATTAGGGATTAATTCCCGAATTAGGGTTAAAAATTGGGGATTGGGTTTAATTGGGGCTTAATTTCCGAATTAGGGTAAAATAATTGGGGACTGTGTTTAATTGGGGATTAATTTTAATTTTTTTAAAAATATAAAATTCATACGTTTTATTGAATCTTTTATAAGCTAGCATAATTGTGAGCCTAGTTAAAAAAAACTTCCCTAGGCCTATTGGAGGAAAAAGAGTGCTCACAACTATGCCTACATAATAGCCATAAATTGAATTACAATGGTTCAAATAGCACTCATCAATACATGCACGGTAATGCAAAAAGAAATGAGCGTGGGCTTACAATCACGTAGAATAATCTGCTTTGAATCTTGTGCTTACTGTACCTATTCCTTATGCTCCAGTAAAGCGTGAGAGCTAAATCAAAAGCACAAACTCATCTCATCCTTTGGTATAAAGAAACGTTGGGCATTCCATGAATTACCTTGGTTGGATCATGAACTCAACTTTCTTCGATAAGTTGCACTTCTCAGATCAACTTCTATGCATTTGAATTGAAGATGATAAGGTCCTCCTTTTTTGCTATCCCATTTTTGGCCAATGAATCAGAAAACGTATTGCATTCTGTAAAACCACAATTGATTTTGATATAATATCTAAACTTATGGACTAATTTGCAAAACAATAAATTTTTAAATACTCCTTAAAGTCTCACCATTGACAAGTCTTTTAAACAAAATAATATCTCAAGACAAATCGTTCTTAAATGATAAATACTTCTAAGTTTTTCTTATGTGTTTTCAAGCCAAACTACACCAAAATGCCCAGGCGTATCGATACCCTTAGGCATATCGATACGGTTTTTAGCCACTGAAATTTTAATAGACAGAGCGTACCGATACGGTATTACCCTGTATCGATACGGTATTCATCTAGGCAACACTTTCAATGATACAGTACCGATACGCTTTGCAACCGTATCGATACGATAAGCTTATCTTTGCAAAATCTTTGCATTTGATTTTCGACCATTGACTTGTCAGTTAGTTGGTATCCCAATATTTAAATGGCCGTTATACTGTACCGATACGCTAAGTATGCGTACCGATACAATTTTTTATTAAAACAAAACTTGGGATTCCAGTGAGCAAATCCAGTATCGATATGCCCTTCCGTATCGATACGCCCCTTAAAACCGTACCGGTACACCTTCCAAGCGTATCGATATGCGATGTTTTTCAGTCACAACAGCTCTTTCCTCTTTGATACAGGTACCGATACGCCCCCTAGCCGTACCAATACGGTAGGCAGCAAAGCTGTATTTATTGCGGGAAATTGCTTCTCAACGTCTCTATTGATGATCCCAACTACCCAAGCGGCTAGAACTCAATACAAGGGTATAAAAACAAGTCTCAATTGAACAAGCAACAACTATTGAACCTACAAGCATGTAACCCCCTCATCCCGGTCCGAGCGACTGACCAGTACGAGCGGGCTACACGGGGATAACCGAGGCGAAACCCGTTAAGGCCCCACTTTGGTTAACAACACGAGAAAACTTTTTCATTTATTTTTATCTTATCTAGATGCTTTAAAACATACTATGTTAAACAATGACAGCGGAAGCAACAAGCGAGGCGAAATAAACGAACATACAACTAAAACAGCCCATTTTAGATTAAACACTTGGTTGTATCGATACACTAAAAGATGGTACCGATACGCCTTGACTAGGTCAACAGCCCAAGGTCAACCCAGGGAGACCGTATCGGTACACTGGTTGACCGTACCGATACTCCCTCACCTGGTCAACTTCTCACGGTCAATGATACAAGACCGTATCGATACACCCTAGACCTGTACCAATACGCCAAAATCTCGTCAAAATCTCAAATTTCCATAGAGGTTTTGGCGTATCGATACACCTCCGTGTACCAGTACGCTAAGCCAAAACTGAGTCCCAAAGTGTAGGACCGTATCGATACGGCCCTCGGGCGTACCGATACGCCCTGCACTGTAACACTCAAATTTGCAGCCAAAGACACTAAGACTCAACTCTAGATGCGATTTAAGACTCACCTAGCCACAAGCAAACATACATACAACATTTATCAACCAAGAATTTAGCATACGAGACATTTTAACGAGCGAGGAGCAACAATAACATTATCATAGCATATCATAGAAGAAACTAAAGATCCAACCAATAAATATGTCATACAAGCATAGAGTTAAGGGCCATAAGGCCAACATACATAGCACAAACAGCCACAACCAAAACACCACATATCAAGGGAGTCTAAACAAGCTCCTAGCACAAAACAACAACACAAATCCCCATTGCTTTACTATTACATCAGTTACTTAAAAGTCCATACTTGATGATAGCAAAAGCACAACTAGCACACTTGGAGGCCCTCTCCTTGCACAAGCAACCCACGAACTACGGATCTGCATTATCGAACAAAAGAGAACGTAAGCATAAAGCTTAGTGAGGGTAAGCTCATAAAACAAACCTCGACAAAACAGGGTCCAAGCACGAGCAACATAACCAAGGAAGAATATATGTTTTCGTACCTTCGAAGCCACAAGAGTCAAATATATAAAATGCATGAACATATTATCAATTATCATGTCATGCTCAACATGTCCACAATACAACCATATGGTACACATTCAACAAAACGTATTGGCACCTAGCTATGACCCGAATACACGGATAACAAAAGTTGGAACTCACATCCAACAACTCAACCATTACCTTACGGTGGGATTACACTCATCACCGTTTCACGCGGAGAGGATTCCACTCATCCTCACGCCCCGTCGATGGGATTCCACTCATCACCAACTAACATATAAAAGAAGATTTTCGGGCGTACCCATACTCCATCTTGATGACTACCATCACCAAGACCACGCGCGCATTTCGACTCTCGTGTGCACACTAAACATCCTAATGATCAATCATTTGTACCCAAGCATACTAGTGTCAATACTAACTCATCACATGGTCATCACAATACAATATTCTTACCAATACCTCGTGCCTAGCACGTATCCACCATGATTTACAATCATGCACAAACCACACTCCAACAACACATGCATATCACAATGCATAAAACATCATGCCTCATCACACATGTATATCACAATATACATAACAACATTAATCATATAAATATAGAACAAGAGGCATAAACACACAATGCTCAAGTTCAACCATAGTCTTCTAACTAAAGCTTGAGATTAGACTACCAATCTAGTCTCAACTCTAGGTGGGTTTACCAATCCTGACCTAGGTCCACGTTCTCGAACCGAAATGTTTGGAAACCATTTAAACCAAGTTGAGATCGTTAACCACTCACCAACTACTCCAAGCTCAACAACTCTAGCTGATTAATCCACCAAGCTATCCAGATTCGTTCCCGAGGCTTCACCAACACAATTCCTTACTTCTAAACAATCCAACACAATCAAAACAACCACATTTCAGTCCACAAATCACTGTAGCAAACCCGGAAGACAATCCAAGCATAAATCACACGAATTCAAGCTAAAGACAACCCCAAAAGTGCCATTTTCGAGCTTCCCAAAAGCCAAACTAGAAACCCATATTTCCAACCTCCAAAGTGTCATCTAATACACCCAAAACAACCCTCAAACACCACTTAATCAACAGCCAACAAATTCTCACACTAAACAGCCTCAAAACTCATTCCAAGGCACTCTAAAACCCCACTTAAACCCAAATCCGAAAATTATTATAAAACATTGTAAAAATTAGGTATGTTGGACCTTTTAGATAGTAAATAACTTATCTAACAACAAAAAATCGAAAGCTTAACCTAAAGCTATCAAAGTTATCATTTTTATTTCAAAACCCAAAAACTTCAAAATGTAATACAATGGGTTTTAATGAAAATTAAAGATATAGGAATGGAGAGGAAGGTAAGGGCAAGTCAAAAACACGATTACCTTTCAAAAATCTTCAAAGATGAAGGAGGATGGTGATGGAATAGTAACTTCAATGGAGGGGAGGAGTTTGTCGTGGAATTTGTTTTTGGGAGGGGGAAGAAGATGAGCAAAAAGCTATCTTTTATTGTTTTGTTTTAATTTAAAAGTCAAAGACCTTTTTACCCTCAATGAAATGAAATATCCACAAGAGTATGAAATCCATGGCTATTTGGGGTTTAATTTTAAAATATGTCCAACACAACTAATTAATTTGAAAACAAAACCCGGAACATTATTTTAATTATTTAATTCACCCGACCCTCTAACCCGGGTGTTACAACTCTCCCCCACTTAAGGAATTTCGTCCTCGAAATTACCTGACGAAAACAGATACGGTAACTGCTCAAGCATATTGGCTTTCCTCTCCCACGTGGCCTTTTCCACGCCTCTATGTCTCCACAACACTTTGACCAACTTTATGGTCTTGCCACGCAACACCTTGCTATCAGAAGCAAGTATCTCAACCGGTTCTTCATTGTAAGACAAATCCGGATTCAACTCTATCTCCTCAACGGGCATAACATGAGACGGATCTGATTTATATCTTCTAAGCATCGACACATGAAAAACATCATGGATCTTCTCTAACTCTGAAGGCAATCTCAAACGGTAAGCTATTGGCCCAATCCGCTCAACTATCTCATACGGACCAATAAACCTCGGACTCAACTTGCCTTTCCAGCCAAATCGCATTACCTTCTTCCATGAAGACACTTTCAGAAACACTTTCTCACCCACTGAAAACTCAATCTCTTTTCTCTTCAAGTCTGTGTAAGATTTCTGACGATCGGAAGCTGCTTTCAAACGGTCACAAATCAACTTCACTTTATCAGTAGTCCTCTTAAGCAAATTTGGCATAGGTAACAGTTTCTGACCCGTTTCGGCCCAATAGATCGGAGTCCTACATCGCCTACCATACAATGCAGCATAAGGAGCCATCTGAATACTAGCATGGTAACTGTTGTTGTAAGCAAACTCGACTAAGGGTAAATGTTTATCCCAAGAACCCTGGAAGTCAATCACACAACAACAGAGCATATCCTCTAATACCTATATCACTCGCTCTGATTGACCATCTGACTGCAGATGATACGAAGTACTGAAATGCAAACGACTACCTAGGGCACTATACAAACGACCCCAGAACCTCGATGTGAATCTCGAATCTCTGTCTGATACAATAGACTTCGTAACTCCGTACAACCTCACAATCTCGCGGATGTACAAATCTGCCAACTTGTCTGAAGAATCTGTGGTGTTCACTGCTAAGAAATGGGCACACTTAGTGAATCTATCAACTATCACCCAAACAGAATTCTTCTACGAAGGAGACAACGGTAACCCTGACACAAAGTCCATAGTGATTCTCTCCCATTTCCATTCCGCAATTTTCAAAGGCTATAAAAAACCTGAAGGAACCTGATGTTCTGCCTTTACTCTCTGAGAAACCATGCAACGACTCACATACTCGGCTACATCCTTCTTCAAACCAACCCAGAAATAATCATTCTTCAAATCTCGATACATCTTAGTACTGCCCAGATGCATAGAAAAAGGACTCGAATGTGCTTCGCTCAGAATCATACGTCTCAACTCTACATCTTTAGGTACTACAACTCTGTCTCTGAAACATAACACATTCTCATCATTGAAATTGTACTCTGTCGGTCTACCTTCAGCAATGTCCTGAACATGTGAAGCTAGCGATACGTCTTGCAACTGTTTCTCTCTGATCATCTGAATCAACAAAGGCTTCACTTGCAACTCTGTAATCAAACCACCATCATCTGATACGCTCAACCTAGCAAACATAGCTCGCAACTCAACTGCAACTTTTCTGCTCAACGCATCGACCACTACATTTGCCTTACACAGATGGTACTAGATAGCCAAATCATAGTCTTTCAACAGTTCAAGCCATCTTCTCTGTCTCAAGTTCAACTCTCTCTAAGTCATCAGATACTTCAAGCTTTTATGATCAGTGTAAATCGTGCACTTCTCACCATACAAGTAGTGACGCCAAATCTTCAACGCAAACACAATTGCTGCTGACTCAATATCGTGCGTAGGGTAGTTCTTCTCGTGCACCTTCAATTGTCTCGAAGCGTAAGCAACAACTCTCCTTTCTTGCATTAGAACACAACCTAAACCTATGTAGGAAGCATCGTTATAGATCATGAACTCTCTCCCTGAAACTGGTTGTACTAACACTGGAGCATTCGTCAAAGCTTCTTTTAATTTCTCAAAAGCACTCTGTCTCGCATCTGACAACTCAAAATTCACTCCTTTTTTGCAACAATTTAGTTAACGGAGCAGCTACTCTAGAGAAACCATCAACGAATCTTCTATAGTAACCAGCTAGTCCTAGGAAACTCCTAATCTCGGCCACTAACTTAGGTTGTTTCCACTCAACAATGGCTTCAATCTTCGTCAGATCAACACGGATACCTTCAGCTGACACAACGTGGCCAAGAAACACAACCTCTCTAATCCAGAACTCGCATTTACTCAACTTAGCATACAACTTATTGCTCATCAATCTCTGCAATACAAGTCTCAAGTGCTCATCATGTTCTTCTTCTGATCTCGAGTACACAAGGATGTCATCTATGAAAACAACTACAAATCGGTCTAGATAGTCTCGGAAAATTATGTTCATCATGTCCATGAAAGCTGATGGTGCATTCGTGAGCCCAAACGGCATCATAAGGAACTCATAATGATCGTATCTGGTCCTGAAAGTTGTCTTCAGAACATCTCATTCCTTTACCTTCAACTGATAGTACCCTGATCTCAAATCTATCTTCAAAAATACTGAGGCACCCCTCAACTGAACAAACAGGTCATCTATACGAGGCAACGGATACTTGTTCTTTACTGTCAACTGATTCAACTACTTGTAGTCGATACACATCCTCATATTGCAATCCTTCTTCTTCACAAACAACACGGAAGCACCCCAAGGTGAACTACTATGCCTAATAAAACCTCGGTCTAACAACTCCTGAAGCTGCCTTTTCAATTCTTTCAACTCTTTCGGAGTCATATGATACGGAGCAATAGAAACCGGAGTAGACCCTGAAATAGTCTCAATCACAAATTCTACATCTCTGTCAAGAGGAAAACCCGGTAATTCTTCTGGAAACACATCCAGATAATCACAAACTGCCCTGAGATCTTTCGGTCTAACCTCACTCATATTCGGATTCATCACGTACGCTAAATAAGCCCCACAATCGGAGTCCATCAACCTATGAGTGTAACACCCAAAAATTACGCCCAAATTGTAAACCCTAGATTTGAAAAATCCCTAATTTAGAAGCCTAATTTTAAAATCCAAAAATTCAAAACCCTAATTATTTGGGAATTTTAATTCAAGAACCCTAAATTTTTTGAATGGACTAAATAAGAATTTTTATCAAACTTGGAAGTTAATATAAAATTTCTTAAAAGTTTAAGGACTGACTCCACAAATAACCCTTTATCAAATTGAATTTCAATTTGATTTGTGATTTTGTTATTATTATTATTATTATTATTATTATTATTATTATTATTATTATTATTATTATTATATAGTTCTTTAATTTTAAATGGAATTCTAATCCACTCGTCTTTTTTTAATTATTTTATTTTATTTCTATCTTTTATCACTTTCATTATTTTACTTAAATTAGGTTTACTCTCCCTATATATATACGCACACATAGTTCAAATAAGATCACCCCAAGAACCCTACTTTTTTATATAGTTTCATGCCGCCAAAATCCATTATTGATTTGCTAAATTCCTATGTAATAATCTCCACCGCTCTATACCCCTTATTGTTCGTTAATCCCTTCAACCCCAAGTTTAGTCTGGTACCGATACAGTTGGATCCTGTAACACCCCAATTGTGGGCTTGGAAGTTTAGGGTCTGAACCGGACCGGTTTAAATTACGGTTCGAATATAAAAGGTGGTTTTTAGGGAAAGCCTAGTTCGGGATGCATTAAAAATATGGAAAAATATCTAAAAATACTCTTTTAATATATATAAGAGAGTGGTGAAATAAATTTTACAAAATGGGGTTTGGAAATATGACATTTCAAGTTAGTGACTAAAATGTAATTTTTGAAAAGTTGGTGACTGTTTTAAAAGGATTGAAATTTTGAA
This sequence comes from Hibiscus tridactylites, assembly GCA_958450335.1. Classification (NCBI taxonomy): domain Eukaryota; kingdom Viridiplantae; phylum Streptophyta; class Magnoliopsida; order Malvales; family Malvaceae; genus Hibiscus; species Hibiscus tridactylites. The sequence continues at coordinate 85,915,503 of OY288270.1, forward strand.
TCTTTAAGGGGCTAATTTACCCAAGGGAGGGTTTCTCCAGATTTTTCTTAAATTTTAAAGACTCATTTAATGTTATTTAATAAAAAGAAAAGAGGGAAAAGTGATATTTTTGTTTCATAACTAACTTTTGCCAAAATTTTCCCATTTCATTTTCTCTCAAAATTCCCTCAGCCAAACACATTTCTACAGCAATTTTTCCTTTGATTTTCACACCTTAAGTTGAGATTTCAATTCCTAAATGATTCCTAATCATTTGTACATCAAATCCTCACCATTTGCTTAATGAATTTTCAAGGATTTTGGCTCTAAACAAAGAGAAATTCACATTTAGAGGTATGAACGTCCTTCTCCTCTAAATACTCAGTTCTTTACTGAAATTCCCAAGTTCTCAATCCTTAAATTGAGTTTTATTAAAGGTTTTAATGTTGTGATCTTGATTTTGGCTTAAAATGCAAGATTTGGATTTAATTTTGAAGAAATTCGTAATTGATGATTGGGCTCTGTTTTGAGATGTCTTTTTGATGTATTTTGGATGTCTAAATGATGTGTAATTGAGGTTTAATCAATGCAATCCCGAATAGGTTGATTTTCCTAAGTTTTTACTTGAGAAAATGGTGGTTTTTTGGGTGATTTTGATGTTCTGCTATAGCTGGAGGTATAAGGACGTTATTAGGTCCTTTTTGGATGTTAATTGATGTCTAAGAATGATTGGAATTTATGGATCTTGGCTGGGTAATGTTGTAGAGGTGTTTGGATGTGGTTTCGGTTGTGTTTGGTAGCCGAAATGTGAGTTTTGATGAGAGCAGTGAGTTTAGGTGTTTTGGCTGAAGATTTTAATGCATGATGATGCATTAATCCTCTGCTTTGATGTGTTTAAAACAGGGGAGACATCTTCGGATCCTTGTGGTGTTGATCCGGAGGCTTGATCGGCGTTTCAGCAAGCTTGCGAAACGAAATCGGTGAGTGAAGTTTGGTTTTCAGCTTTGAAACCAATGTTTGAAGGTTATGGGAGCTTAGTGTAAGTCTAAACAACTTAGCTAAGCTCAAGAGTAAGTTTTCGGAGAAACTCTCTTTTTGATGAACCATGAGATGGTTGGATGCAATGTGTTTAATTTGCATGTTTAAATTCTGTTTTGAAAGCATATTTTAGCATGTTTAATGCTGGTTTTGTAAGACATGTGTTGAAGGATGCTCAAGGTAAGAGATCCTTGTTTTGGACATTGATAAATGAGGTTTGATGCGTAGTGATGCATGATTATTTAATGGCTTTGTTTGATGCTTAAAAACAGTGGATTGATGATGGTAAATGATGTATATTGGCAAGTGATGTGTTGGTTTAAAAGTACTTGAATCGGATATAGTTAGCCGGCTATAGGATTGGGTGCACCGTGAATAAAGTCGCCTTGGATGTTGAGGGGTTGTAATGGTACCGTAAACTCCATCCAAGTACACTAACGAGATGTCTAAGATCATAATGGTGGTTAAAATGCCATATGAGGATCTTGTGTTGTGTGTCCCGTGTTCTCGTTAGTGATGTTATACAACTACCAATGAGTGATGTGGAGGGGTTGTAATTGTACCGTAGACTCCATCACGGGTGTTGAGGGGTTGTGATTGTACCGGTAAACTCCACCTTGAGTGTTTGGTAGTGTGTATGAAGCGTATGGGACAACGCTTGTAATCTGCATATCCGATTGTGTTTTGAGTTGAAAAATGGTTATGGATTATCACTTGAAAGCCAATATGACATATTGATGTATTTGAAGCATGAGATGCTTGGTTTGTATGCATAGATGCATGATAAGTGATGTTTTGAAATAAAAGGCCTTGGAAAGGTGTTTTTACAAAGTGCATTATTGTGTTGTTTCATTAGAGCATTTCTCACTAAGCATATGTGCTTACGCTCTCTCTTTCTTGAACCAATAATGCAGAGCATTAAAGTGTTTTAAGGGCAGCAAGGAGGTCAAGGATTCAAGTGAAAGTCTATGATCACGTATGGTGACTATTTTCACAACACTATTAGCTTTTGGTATTTGGCAATGGGAACCTAGATTGTGTTTTTGGGAGATGTTTTGCACTCCCTAAGTTTGGTTTAATGCCTATGATGATGTTTGGAACATGTAAATGGCCATTTGGTATTTGTTTTGGAGATTTGATGATTGCTTGCTTTTTAATTTAGGATGCATGCCTTTAGACTTGTGGTTTTTCTTATTTGAGGCTGTGATTGAGCTTTGATGATGCAAATATGTTCCTTTAATGTTTGATGACTTGTTGGCATGATATGGAGATCATATGAACGTGTTTGGTGGGTCGAAAGAGTGTAAAACAGACTTTTCTGCTGTTTCTGGGCAGGGTGTTTCGAAACACCCTTGCCTGTTTCGAAACAGGTGCATGTTTTGGCCTGGGCGTTTCGAAACGGGTAGAGGTGTTTCGAAACACTTTGGCTACTGCCAAGCCGTGTTTCTGAACGGTCTAGACCCGTTTCGAAACACTTGACCGTTGGGCACTGATTTGAATGGTTCTGAGGTTTGCAAGCTTTACATTTCAGTCCTAATTTTTGTATAAACAATTGATTGAGTTTGAGATGTCCGTTTGAGATGAAATTTGACAAAGAAGCATGAAACATGACTAATTTCATAATGGTAACTTAAAAATTGGTAAAGTCTTCTTAATTTTCAGAATTTACAAATTGGTCCCTAAATTCGTATGTTGTGCAATTGAGTCCCTTATTGTTTTCCGATTGCTGTGATTTTTGAGTATGCTTATCTCAAGAGTATACCTAGGGTTAATATGCATTTAGACAAGGTTAAAAAGAAAAAAAGGGTCGTTAATCAAGGTTGACTTTCGGGTTGACTTTGGTTTTCCCCGTGTAATCTTCGTAGTTCGGGTTAACCGTCTAGGCCGGGCTAAGGGGGTTACAGATCCAATACTTCTGATCATGGAAAATCACATTATTCTGTAGGTTGAGTGTAGCTTGGCTAAGGTGTGTTTTCTTCCGGTGCTATAATTAAATTATATGTTATTTTTCTATGGTTTGGTGTTTTATCCTTTATGTGATTATTTATATGTATTATGATTTTTATGGTTGACATCACATGCATATATTTTCAGAAAATGTTTTACTATGATTTACGAACCGTGATTTATGGACTACAATTTATAGAACTATGATTTATGGATTTATGGACTATGATTTACGAATTATGTTTATGGAATATCGGATTTACGGAATTGGTTTTTATGAAACTTGAATTTTAAACATCATATGTGTATGAGCATGGGTTGGGATTTGAAAGGAGGAAGTTCAGTGGTTTCACCCTTCGGGTTGAGTTCCACTTCAGATTGGCGGACGTAAGGAGGAGGTTATGGGAACCTTCCTCATTATTGGCGAACGTGGTTGGGTGCATTGCATTACGCTTGTGATATTGTATCATGTTTTTAAAGAATTTTAAGAAAATATTACTATGTTTTTACGACTATGATTTTCTTGCACTTTAGAGACACACTAAGCTCTTTAGCTTACTCCCCCATAGTTTCCTCTTACAGATATCTTTGGACTTTAGGCGATGTGGTACTTGGAGGATCTCAGATTTTATCCGATTATTTTATTTTCAGTACGAAACTATTTTAGTTTAATTAGATTTTTATTTATTATTTTGGGACATGGATGAAATTTTAGACTATTTATATTTTGAGATTATTTTTAGCATTCATTTAATGTTATTTTAATTCAAAGATTTTTATATAATTATTCGAATATATATCTATAATGATATTTTTATTTTTATTTATTATTAAATTTATGTTATCTTATTTTAATTTAAAGTATATCTTTTTAAAATTAGTTTTTTTATGGTTAAATTTTCAATTGTAACTTCCTAAATTTGGTCTTTTCTTCTAGGCCTAATATCTTTCGATCTAACCTCACTCATATTCGGATTCATCACGTACGCTAAATAAGCCCCACAACTAGAGTCCATCAACCTATGAGCCTCTAAAGTCGACACCACATTTGACAAGAACTTAACGCTCTCGCCTACTACCACTACCTCGTAGCTATCGGAAAGCTTCAACGAAATTCTATTTGTCTCAAAATCTACACTAGCTATGTGCTCAACCAACCAATCCATACCCAAAATAATATCAAAACCGTAGAACGGAAGCTCCATCATATCAACAGGAAACACATGACCCTGAATCTTCAACGGACACCTCCTATACATCCGTCTAACTACAACTGTCTCACCGAAGGAACTAGTCACATGCATCCCTACATCTAAAATCTCAACAGGTATGTCTAACTTCTTTGCATGCTCACTCAAAATGTAAGAATGCGTAGAACCCAAATCAACTAAGGAAAGCAAAGACATGGACTGTAACTCAAAATTACCTGCTATCACATTTGTGTCATTCCCTGCCTCTCTTTGTGCGTAGACTCTAGTTGGTCCACCGGCCTCTGGCTGGACTGCCAATACATGAGCAAGATTCCTCGGTGCCTCTATCCTAGGCGCATCAGCCCTTGGCTGGAAGTAACCAGGATCGCGCCCACGGCCTCTCTGATAGTCGATCGCTCCCGCAGGAGCATGTGCCTGAATCGGTGCCTGTGTCGCCTGATGCGGACACTCTCTCCTGAAGTGGTCTCTCGATCCATAGTTCCAGCAAGCATGATAGTTTCCCTAACACTCTTCTGAATGTTGTCTCCCACATCGGGCACACTCGAGCAAACGCCCTCCAGCTCTTTGGCCTTGATGGCCTCTACCATGGTGGCCACTGCCACGCCTATGATCATATTGTTGTCCACTGCCCCAATGCCTCTTGACATCACCACGATCAAAGTTGTTGTGCCTCTTCCCTGAACTGGATCCTCCTGAACGCTTGGTCAGCCCTAAGCTATGCTCGATGTCATTGGCCCTAGCGACCAAGACATCAAAATCAGAATAATCAGTAGCCAAGGTGTACCTCTTGACTTCCTCATGAAGCCCACACCTGAACCAATCACAACGGTCCCTCTCAGTAGGAACCAACTCCGGAGCATACTGACTCAATTGGACAAAGCGGATCTCATAATCTGTCACCGATGTGTCTCCCTGAACAAGAGCCATGAACTCCTGCTTCTTCTCATCTAAGTATCTCAGGCCCAAATACCTCTTTCTGAAAGCAGTCTCAAAGAAATTCCAACTGATCTCGGCCTCATGCACGCCGGTAGTAATGGTGACCCACTAGGTGTAGGCATCACCCTGAAGCAACGAAACTACACAGCCCAACTTACGAGCCCCAACACATCCCATCTGAGCTAAAATACGAATCGTCTTCTCTAGCCACAACTCTGATCTCTCAAGTGTAGATCCCCTGAACTCATCTACTCCTAGGCTATGAAGCCTCTCTAACGGTAAGCTAGCATCATCACCTCTCGGTTGAGCTGCAGCCTGAGCTCCAGCAACTGCAGCCTGAAACGCTCCCGCTATAGCTTAAACTAGCTGAGCCATATCTATTACAGTAGGACCTTGGCCACCTTGACCAACCTGAGGTCCCGCTCCCTCAGCTCTAGCCTCACCTTCAACATCAAGCTAAGAATGTGGTGGTGGTGGAGGAGCTCTAACTTCAACAGCAGGCTCTTCCACAGGAGCCTCTACTCCAACCACCGGCTCATCCGCAAGAGCCGCAACATGGGGTTCCAGACGAACCAACCTGGGTCTACCTCTAGGCCTCGACATAACCGCTCACAGATAACAACTACAACAACAACAACATACAAGATAGTGTTAGCAAGGGCAAGGGTCCAAGTGGCTCAAGTATGTTTCCCTCACTTAAAAATCTTTTTTCCGATGTAATAGAAGCAATGGGACTCTACTCAGCATACTTCAAACAACACACACACGGTCAATTTAAACAAGCATCAAAGCATACTTGATAAGCAAGCAAACATACTTACATGGCAAGAAAACACCGTGCAATTGCAATACAAGAATTTAACTTACCTCACTTACCTGCCCAAGGTCTCGGAAACCTGAGGCTCTGATACCAACAATTGTAACCCCCTCATCCTGGTCCGGGCGACTGACCGGTACGAGCGGGCTACACGGGGATAACCGAGGTGAAACCCGTTAAGGCCCCACTCTGAACTTGAGAAAACTTTTTCATTTATTTTTATCTTGTCTAGATGCTTTAAGACATCCTATGTGAAACAACGACCGCAAAAGTAACACGAGGCGAAATAAACGAACATACAATTAAAACAACCCATTTTAGATTAAACAGCAGGCCGTATCGATACACTAGAAGAGGGTACTGATACGCCTTGACTAAGTCAACAGCCTAAGGTTAACCCAGCGAGATCGTATCGGTACACTAGTTGACCGCACTGATACTCCCTCACATGGTCAACTTCTCACGGTCAACGATACAAGACCGTACCGATACACCCTAGACCCGTACCGATACGCCAAAATCTCATCAAAATCTCAGATTTCCAGAGAGGTTTTGGCGTATCGATACACCCCCGTGTACTGGTACGCTAAGCCAAAACTGAGTCCCAAAGTGTAGGACCGTATCGATACGGCCCTTGGGTGTACCGATACGCCCTACACTGTAACACTCAAATTTGCAGCCAAAGACACTAAGACTCAACTCTAGATGCGATTTAAGACTCACCTAGCCATAAACAAACATACATAAAACATTTATCAACCAAGAATTCAGCATACGAGACATTTTAACGAGCGAGGAGCAACAACAACATTCTCATAGCATATCATAGAAGAAACTAAAGATCCAATCAATAAACATGTCATACAAGCATAGAGTTAAGGGCCATAAGGCCAACATGCATAGCACAAACAGCCACAACCAAAACACCACATATCAAGGGAGTCTAAACAAGCTCCTAGCACAAAACAACAACACAAATCCTTATTGCTTTACTATTACATTAGTTACTTAAAAGTCCATACTTGATGATAGAAAAAGCACAACTAGCACACTTAGAAGCCCTCTCCTTGCACAAGCAACCCACGAACAACGGATCTGCATTGTCGAACAAAAGAGAGCGTAAGAATAAAGCTTAGTGAGGGTAAGCTCGTAAAACAAACCTCGACAATGCAGGGTCCAAGCACGAGCAACATAACCAAAAAAGAATGCATGTTTTCTTACCTTCAAAGCCACAAGAGTCAAATATATAAAATGCATGAATATCATCAATTATCATGCAATGCTCAACATGTCCACAATACAACCATATGGTACACATTCAACAAAACGTATTGGCACCTAGCTATGACCCGAATACGCAGATAACAACCGTTAGAACTCACATCCAACAACTCAACCATTACCTTACGGTGGGATTACATTCATCACTGTTTCACGCGGAGAGGATTCCACTCATCCTCACGCATCATCGATGGGATTCCACTCATCACCGACTAACAAATAAAAGAAGATTTCCGGGCGTACCCATACTCCATCTTGATGACTACCATCACCAAGACCACGCGCACATTTCGACTCCCGTGTGCACACTAAACATCCTAATGATCGATCATTTGTACCCAAGCATACTAGTGCTAATACTAACTCATCACATGGTCATCACAATACAATATTCTTACCAATACCCCGTGTCTAGCACGTATCCACCATGATTTACAATCGTGCACAAACCACACTCCAACAACACATGCATATCACAATGCATAAAACATCATGTGTCATCACACATATATACCACAATATACATAACAACATTAATCATATAAATATAGAACAAGAGGCATAAACACACAATGCTCAAGTTCAACCATAGTCTTCTAACTAAAGCTTGAGATTAGACTACCAATCTAATCTCAACTCTAGGTGGGTTTACCAAGCCCGACCTAGCTCCATGTGCTCGAACCGAAATGTTTGGAAACCTTTTAAACCAAGTTGAGATCGTTAACCACTCACCAACTACTCCAAGCTCAACAACTCTAGCCGATCAATCCACCAAGCTATCTGGATTCGTTCTTGAGGCTTCACCAACACAATTCCTTGCTTCTAAACAATCCAACACAATCAAAACAACCACATTTCAATCCACAAATCACTGTAGCAAACCCGGAATATAATCCACAAATTCGTTCTTGAGGCTTCACCAAGTTGTATCGAAACGATGTGTAAAACCCTCACCCAAATTAAATCCCGTTTCGAAACATACAAGGCTACATCGAAACGTTTTGTCTCTGTGAATGGTCGTTTCGAAACGCCTATGGGTGTTTCGAAATACATGGGTGGTTTTGTAAAGTTTGACTTTAGAAAGTGCATTAAAATCCCTTTAAAACTTCTTCAAACACATTTTCAAGCTGTTTGGACTTAAAGGCATTTTGAAATCTTTTCAATTTAATCCAAAACTATTTTTCGATTATTATATCAAAACATTAGTTCTTCAATCTCCCCTTTTTTGATATAATAAAATCAACTTGAAAATTTGTTTGAGATTCTTCCCCTTTAAGTTTAAAATTTGAATAAGAGATGAAAAATTGAAAAGTAAATAAAGTTCCCCCTTATTCATTTGAAAATACAATTTTTCAAATCAAACTCCCCCTATTTTGTTATATCAAAAAGAATTTAGATAACTTTAAGTTCAAGATAACTTAGGAGGTTTTAAAAAAATTGACATAAATAGGAATTTTGGTTTAAAATGGCTCCCCATTACTCAAAGCACCATTGAAAGATGTTAGTCCAACATATATGATTAAACTAGTTGAATTAAAAGAAATAAAACTAAATAAAAAGAATTCAACTAATTTTACCAACATTTGAATCCAATGGAGGATGTGAAGCCTTCCTCTTCAAGTGTCTTTCTTTGTGTGCATGGAGCTTCCCCTCATTGATTGGACTTGTTGAACACCTCCATCACACCTAACCAAGACAATCATACAAATTTTGGTATCCAAATTGCTTTGGATCCATAAATGTTAGTTGCACAAAATTTAGTCCCCTTAGGAATCCATTTTTCAATTTCATCCTTTTTATGTGAAGTGATTAGTTCTTTTGGAACCCAAACACTTCTAAAACATTTTCCATTTAAAAATCTAGGGGCACTAGATTTTCTTTGGTAAAATTTTGTTTGTTCCTTCGTATGTGACTTCAAGCTTGTCTCATACCTCATTGACATCTTCACAAGATGACATCTTCTCGTAGATGTTGGGGCTCAATGCACAAAAGATGATGTGCAAGGCTTTGTGTTGAGTGGATCAAAGGATTGATCAAAGCCAAGAGGGGGTGAATTTGTTTTTTTTTTAATTTTGGAAGTGAAGTGGAATGAATAAAAATAAGAACAAAGCAATTATAGTGGTTCAAGTTCCAAATAAACTCTACATCCACTACCTTTGCTCCCACTAAGGATTTTCTATCAACTCACTAGTTGATCTTCTATTTTCTAGGCTTAGGAGGAAACCTTTACAAAACCGGTCAAATTTCTACCCAAAAATTGACCACACCCTCACTTGGTGTAACACCCCAATTTTGGGCTTAGAAGTTTTGGGTTTGGACCGGGCCGGTCAGAGTGCGGTTCGAATATAAAAGGTGATTTTTAGGAAAGCCTAGTTCGGGTTGCATTAAAAATATGGAAAAATGCCTTAAAATCCTCTTTTATTATATATAAGAGAAAGGTGAAATCAATTTTACAAAATGAGGTTTGGAAGAGTGACATTTTGGGTTAGTGACCAAAATGTAATTTTTGAAAACTGGGTGACTGTTTTAAAAAGGATTGAAACTTTGAATCTTTAAGGAGCTATTTACCCAAAAGAGTTTCTCCAGATTTTTCTTAATATTAATCAATTTAATTAATGGTTTTAATTAAGTGTAAAAAGGAGGGAAAAGATATTTTGGCATTTGTAACTAACTTTTCTCTAAATTTCCATTTTCTTTTCTCTCAACTTTTCTCTCAACCCAAACACATTTCTCCAGCAAAATTTCCTCTGATTTTGATAACTAAAGATGAGATTTCAATCCTCATTTGATTTCTAATCAATTCTACAACAAAACCTTGGCATTAGCTTATTGAATTTTCAAGAATCTTGGTTCTAAAAAGGGAGAAACTCAAGTTTAGAGGTATGAACGTCATTCTCCTCTAAATTCTCAGTTCTTTACTGAAATTCTCAAGTTCTCAATCCTTGATTTGTGTTTTATTCAAGTAGTGGATTGGTTGAAAATCCTTAGTGGGAACTAAGGTAGTGGATGTAGAGTTCGTTTGGAGAACTTGAACCACTCTAATTGCTTTGTGTCACATTCAAAATTTTCATATTCTCACCCACCAAAATTTTAATCGCCAATTCACCCCCTCTTGGCCATTTGCAATTGTGTGATCAACTCAACACATTCCCTGGACACATACTGAATACTCCAATCCAATCTTTTATTGCAGGTGATGCAGGACAAGATAATTTGTTTGAAAACTTTCAGAGCCTTATTGGGATGCAAGAACCATTTCACCGCATTTTGACAATCTGATTCCACTAAGACTTTATACTTGTTGCACCAAGGAGATCTGTTGAACAAATGTAGCCCTTCTTTTATGGCCAAAATCTCTACTATAGTTACGTCACATTTTCCGACATACTTGGAGAAATATAACAGTAGCTTAGGATTTTCATTCCTCAGTACACCTCATATACCTGCTTCTCCAAAACTACCATGAACAATTCCATCGGTATTGAGTTTTAATACTCCCTTATTTGGTGAAATCCACAAACCTATTTTCTGAATATGAAGGTTGCCAATAATCCATTTAAAACAACTTGGATTACAAATCAGATCGTTGATGGAGATACTTTCTAAAGGTCACTTCGCTTTGCACCACCAACTAAGTCTTGTAATACACATATCGAATGTTTGGTCAGCATCCGCTTTTGCTCATTTAAACACCGCGTTATTCCTGCATAATCAGATTGTCCATGAGAAACAAAAGAAACTTAAAATCCATACCTGCGAGTTTATGTTTGTTTTTGGAATCGACGACCATTGTCCTAGCATATCACGCAAAGATGTCGGTACCACGTAGTGAATTCCTCACAAATACCACAATTGAGGATTAGGTTTAGTTGGGAATTAATTTTAGAATTAGGGTTTAACTATTGGGGATTAATTTCCAAATTAGGGTTTAACAATTGGGGATTGGGTTTAATTGGGGCCTAATTCCTGAATTAGGATAAAATAATTAGGGATTGGGTTTAATTGGGGATTAATTTAAGAATTAGGATTTAACAATTGGGGATTATGTTTAATTGGAGATTAATTCCCTAATTAGGGTTTAATAATTAGGGATTAGGGTTTAATTGGGATTAATAATCGAAATAGGGTTTAATAATTGGGGATTATGTTTAATTGGGAATTAATTACCAAATTAAGGATTAATAATTGTGGATTAGGGTTTAATTGGGGATTAATTAATGAATTAAGAATTAAAAATTGTAGATTATGGTTTAATTGTGGATTAATTAATGAATTAGGGTTTAATAATTGGGGATTAGGGTTTAATTATAGATTAATTAAAGAATTAGGGTTTAATAATTGGGAATTAAGGTTTAATTGGGGGGAAATTAATTGGGGATTAGGGTTTCTAATAGGAATTTGAAATTGGGGAATTTTAAAATTATGGTTTGATTGGGAACTTGATTTGGGAATTAGAGTTAATTATGGCATAATTGGCGGCAGCCGGTAGTGGGGCTTGGTTCGACGGGGAGCCAGGGGACGACGACGTTGCGATCACCGACCAAGGCTGACGCTGACAACGAAACAGACGACTAAAGGATGGTTCGACCAGGGCAGAGAAAACATACATGGATGCACGATGACCGGCAGTGGAGTTTGGTTCGACTCTGAATGCACGATGACACAACACGCCGATCTCGGCTGCACGCGGTGGGGATGAAGCTGCAGATCGTGACAGAAGCGATCTGCGTTGCGGGAGGATGCTACCGATCACGCCAGGCAAACGGTCAGCGTATAAAATCGTCGATAGACACGCTAATGGCACCGATGATGGCGCTGGTGGCGGGGGGCGGAGGCGGCGCCGACTGCAAAGAATATTAGAGGTTGAATTTGTTAGGGTTTAGGAGAGTTAGGTATATTTGATTCTAATCTATTAAAAAATATTATAAAGTACCTATTAAATTTGATTTCTATTTTTTAAGAGATAATTTTAATTATAATTTTAGTCCTTTATATTTTTAATTTTTTTTTAAAAAAATAATGATATTCAACGGTGTTCATCGTTAGTGGTGTTCAACAATGTTCATCGCACGTTCTAAAATTTTCTTAAATTTATGAATTAGAAAAACTATTTTATTGTCGTAATGTCAGTATTAAATTGATAAACGAAATTGACTTTTATAATCAAGTCATGGTCATTATAAATATTATGCATTTTGTTATTAAAAATAAAATATAAAAAATAGTTTAGTGGCTAAAGATATTTATTTTGTCTCATTTTGTATAAATTCAGTATGAGAATATAATATCTCTGATAAAAAAATTAAAATTTTTTTAGAAAGATTGTATTTTTAAAATTGAAAAGATCGATGACAAAAGAAATATCAATTTTATTTTTCCGATAATCAAAGTATCTAAAGTATTCGTTTCGTTTCGTTTGTCTTTACCTTTCAATGGACGGTGCTAGCTTAGGGTACGTAGTTATTACAAAGTTTCATTTTTTTTCCACGTTCAACCATATTTAATTAATAATAGTCAAATTCAAAGCCTTTTCGCTCACGCCCATCCGTAACTTCCAAGTTGAACATTGCAAATTATAAATAGATAACAAAAGGACTTCTATTGAAAAAATAATAATTTGTTACAATAGAATGAGACATTAGACTTTTTATATAAGATTAAGAGTTTGAATTTAGTGTTGTAAATAAAATAATTTATTGAGAGGATCACCTCATAATATGATCTATTAATTTTATGTTGCAATATAATTGGGTATTGTCTAGAGGTTTTCGGATACTTTCTGTAGAAATTTGTAAAATATAATATGTTGAGTAGTTTTTTTTAGTAGTTTTAAGGTGATTACAAGATAGTATTTGTTTATATATATATACAACTATTTGACAAAGCACACACACCTTGCAGACAAATTGATTGAATCGGGACTCCTAAGATAAAGATCATCCGTTTTTTCATTAGACCACTTGTTTGAAGATAGTTGATTAATTCCTTTAACAATCAATTTTATTTAAGATCAAATATATCTCTTAAATCACGTCATTCTTTCACATTTAATGTAATTTTATAGTAATATCTAATTATTTTTCTTAAGTATTTAATAATATATACGTCTTACAAATAAAATACTCAAATTTAAGTAACAACAGTATTTTTTCTTTTACTTAAACTTTATTCCGATATGACTTTATAATAGATCCATCTCCTTGGAAGATATATTCTTTCACCAAAAACATATTTAGAAGAATATAAACAGAACCGACATTATTTCATCCCATCGTGGTCACTCACAATCCGCGCGCGCACTCGGTTTGCTGCTGAGCGGAGAGAATTGAACCACACGGCGGCATACACGTTGTCAGCGGTCGAAGGCTATTTTCGTCAGCAAGCGCCAAATTTCTTTTACCAGAGTGGCACTCGTGTAATTAAGCTGGCTCCCAAGGGCATTTATTGGTAAATCTAGCGCACCTGTGACTATATACCATGAATTTACCAAAAACCAAAAAGGAACACAACCATCAGACCCATAAAGAAGCTTTTGACGGTTGGTGGAGACTGGAGAGGAACCCAAAAAAAATCGGACGTAAAAGCTGCTGATTGTTGACTAAGGTATGCTAACACTTTATCTGATGATTGTTCTTTGAGTTCAATACGAGGTTTATGTTTGGTTTTATGTTCTTAATTCATGATTTAGGAATATGGGTTAGCTCTAGAATCAATCAAAATGATATCTTTTTTGTTTGTTTGTTTTTGTGTTTCTGATGCTAGCACCGACCCTTTCTTTAGCTTAGGAAATGAAATTCTGGGCTTTTGATTATATATGACGAAACTTTGTTCTTTAAATTTATGGAGATATTAGATCTAAATTGAAACCATGAATATCGGAGCAAATTTATTAAGGATTTATATCTTATATACTGACGGCGGAAACTTAAAGCTTCCACAAGCCTTTAATTTTAGGTTTAGGATCTTAATTTAGTGTGTAGGGTTTAAGAATTTAGTTTTAGGGATAGTGATAAGAATTTAGAGTTGAGATATAATTTAGGGTTTATAAGTTAAAACCTAAATTATAACCATATTATTTTAAAAACAAACCACAACCTCTAAACCATAAATTCTAAACTTAAACCTTAAATTCTAACCACCATTCCTAAATTCTAAACCCCTGCGCCCTAAACTAAGACCCTAAACCTTAAAACTAAGGCCCTTGTGAAAACTTTCAGTTTCCACCGCCAGTGTATAGGATAATAATCCATTTATTAATTGTGTTTGGTACCTTTATATAGTTTGCTTTGGACAAAGATTTAAATTGGTACCAAGCTTTAGTATGCGAATTTTTTAGGCTTGATTGCATCTTTTGGGGGAACTACGGCTTCCTTTTTAACCCCTCATTTTGACTTCTAGCTATCATCTGTTGTTTCACTCGATTATGTTTTTCGCTGACATCTTATGCTTCGTTTATAAGCTTCTGATTCCGAAAAAAAAGTTGCTTAGAGGTTTTATGCTTATTGGATATGTAATCTAATCTCTTTTATTTTCTTGGATTTCTTTTAAGCAGATTGTGGTTGCCCTTGGAGATTTGTGTAATCTATTCCTTTTTCGGTTGACGAGTGAATTTTCTCAACCAATTCACTGCTGCTGTTAGAAAAAGGTGTTACTTGTATTATTGACGAATTCTGTTGCCCTTTGATATTGCTGCTTAGATGCAAACGTCTCAGAAACACAGTGCTCCGGCCACTATTCACAGGTTGTATAACCAACCTGTTAAGGAAACTGATCAATTTTGCTTGCCTCGCATCCAGATATTAGAGAACAATGTATGTTCTGATATCGGCAGCCAAGGAACCAGTGTCTCATTTCAAGCCTACAATGACCAGGTTTTTACTCTGGAGTCCTCCATGGCAACCGCCAGTTTTGTTGCCTATGATTCCCCTTCTGCTATAAGCATCTCATCAGGCAGGAGTCCTTTCTCCTCGCAAGGGTCTCAATCATGGATGTCCGATCCTCATCATTCCCCTGAAAATAATCATGGATCACCGTTCAGTGGATCTTCTGTTGTTGATGATAGCAATGGATTCAAGCACAAGCTGCAGGAGCTGGAAATGTCGTTGTTGGGGTCTGAATCTGGTATTATAGATAGCTGCAATTGCTGCTTCAGTAGTGGAGCTCACCGAGCTGGTTCAACGGCAAGCATGAACCACGATCAACTGATGGACATGATTCCTAGATTAAAATTGAAGGAGGTGCTTGTTGCCTGTGGTCGAGCACTTTATGACAATGATATGTCGACAGTGGCAGGTTTAATGCATGTCTTGGAGAAAATGGTTTCGGTATCCGGGGAACCAATCCAACGGTTGGGTGCTTATGTGCTGGAAGGGCTTAGGGCAAGGTTGGAATCCTCGGGGAGTAATATCTACAAATCCCTGAAATGCGAACAACCGACTAGCTCGGAACTAATGTCTTACATGGGTATTCTCTTCAGGATTTGCCCATACTGGCAGTTTGCATACACATCAGCTAATGCTATCATCAAGGAAGTCATTCAATTTGAGCCAAGAATTCACATCATTGACTTCCAAATAGCACAGGGAACCCAGTGGATGTTCCTTATCGCAGCTCTTGCGAAACGCCCAGGTGGCCCCCCGTCTATCCGCGTAACCGGCATCGACGATTCTCAATCAAATCATGCTCGAGGCGGGGGACTTGACATAGTGGGGCAGAAGCTATCAGAATTTGCCAAGTCATACAATGTGCCATTCGAGTTTCATGATACAAATGTGACTACTAGTGAGATTCAGCTAGAGCACCTTAACATTCGTCCTGGGGAAGCTCTAGCTGTGAATTTTCCGTATGTATTGCATCACATGCCGGACGAGAGTGTAACCATCTGGAATCACAGAGACCGACTGCTGAGATTGGTGAAGAGTTTGTCACCCAAGGTTGTCACCCTCGTCGAGCAAGAGTCTAATACCAACACATCCCCATTCTTTTCAAGGTACGTCGAGACTCTGGATTATTACACGGCTATGTTCGAATCCATAGACGTAGCCTGTCCAAGAGACGACAAGCAAAGGATCAATGCAGAGCAGCATTGTGTGGCTCGTGATATCGTGAATATGATTGCTTGCGAGGGACCAGAAAGGGTGGAAAGACATGAACTTCTCGGGAAGTGGAGGTCAAGATTCACGATGGCTGGCTTTTCGCCATATCCTTTGAATTCCTCGGTTACTATAGCTGTAAGAGAATTGTTGAAGGAGTACGACAATAACTATAGACTTGCAGAGAGAGATGGGGCTCTTTATCTTGGGTGGGGAAACAGAGCTATGGCAACCTCTTCCTCATGGAGGTGAAAAATCCCGATACCGACAGTGATTCCTCCATGATTTCTGTAAAGTCTTCCCACATATTATTTTTGGTTCTCAATTTTATAGCATCAACCTTCTAGTGTGTTGTAAATTTATAGAAATATGAGCTTAGCTTTGTGTTGTTTTTTTCTATAGTATTAGCCAAAGAGACTGAGATGGCAGAGATCTTAGCGTATGTCTCTTATGAAAGCTTTTAGCAAAGATTTAGACTTCGTTCGAGAATGCTTCCTAAACGGCCGTTGGGCTGCTGAACGCAAAAGCAATGTCAAACTGTCATGTCAAGCACGCAGCACGGCGGTTTGGAACCGCAAAAGTTGAAAAATTTCAGCTTCAGCCAAACGTTGGTTGGAGAATCAATACCGAACGAAGCCTAACCGCTAAGCTAAAGTTGAGGTGAAGGGATCTTAGTTTAGGATCAGAGTATGTCACCGACCTCATAAAAGGTTGGAAGTGATACTTATAGGTTGGGTGAGCAAAACTTGATTCGAAAAAATTAAATTTTCCGACTCGACTTGAGGCGAAAAATTTGGCTCGTCTTGACCCGACTTGAAATTTCATTAATTCGATTCGAAAAAAATTTAAATACAGTTTGAATTATAAAATGGAAATTCGAATAACTTGAATATTTTTAATAATTAGTGAATTTATTTTTAAGTTTGGGTTGAGTACTTCAATGTTTCCTAATATAATATATATATATATATATGCATATAATATATGATTAAAGAAAGTTGTTTAAATTAGAATCAAATCGTACTATAACATGATAAATAATTACAATTAAATTTATATAGGAACTGAAAAATTTGACTCGAATTGAAAAAAATTCAAATAAAATTAATTTTAAAATATAACACGTCAACTCAAATAACTCGAAATTTATATGAAACTTGTCGATCGAACACTCACCCAATCACCCCTCCTTGTAGGTTAAACGAGGCTGTTGGTGAGAGTAGAATCTTGAAACTTGTCCGGGTGTACTTTCGGACATTGACTCACACCTATTAGTGAATCAATTTATATGAACTTCCTGTTTTGAACTAATTTAAGCCAAAGATAAACTTACCAATCAAATTTCATGAAGTCTTTCTTCTTCACACGGCGTCGTGTCGAGTTTTTTCCCCAGCATTCAAGGACAAGATGTAAATAAGGCTATGAAAATGAAAGTGAAACGTATACTACCATCTTTCCTTACCAACCAAATAGACAAAACTATGGTTCCTAAAATTTAAAACACTCTGAATTAAATTCTTGATGAATTAATATCATATCAATTAGGTTTTTTGTAAGTTTAATTTAAATATAACGTGAAGTATATTTAAAAACATACAATTCTATACATATCTGTTATGAACATTTGACAACACAAATTTAGACATAAAAATAAGATGGCAGGAGCCCAAGAGTCAGGAGAGCAAGGGATTCCGCCGGCTAACAATAATCGAAGACCAGTGCTTTCATCGGAGGTAAGTGGGGATACTTTATTCATCGACAACCTCAGCAAAAGGATTTCTCATACTGCTCTCAGGGATTATCTGAGTTATCATGGAAAGATTGGGCGTGTTTTCATCCCTAGGGTGAACAATAGAGCCAGGTATAGAAAGTCAACTTTTGCTTTTGTGTCGGTGGAAAAAAGCGTGGAGGTGGACAAGCTGATACAGAAACTTGACAATGCTAAGGTCGACGGTAGATTTATTAAGGTGTCTCGGGCAAAATATCCCAAATCCTTGGACCGTAGACACTCACCTATTAGAACGAGAGACAAGGTGGGGCTGTCGTACAAAGTCAAACAGGCTGATGCGACGTCCAAAACTGCTGGAAATGGGAGTAAGGTCAGTGACTCATTGGTTGTGGAGGGCACGTCCTTCAAAGACATTCTTCTGAAGAACCTTAGAGCTGGCAGTGGTAGTGTTAATATTATCGATCAGCCGACGGTGTTCTTAAGTAAGGTTTCAAAAACTGGCTTTCCGACGGGGATTCATTTTCCAACAACTGATAACGACTGGATGAGGAGCTGCATGGTTGGCATTATCAAAGACTCATTCGATCAAGAGTTTGTGCAACGCGCTTTGTCTAATGACGGGATCAAGGTGAGGTTAATCAAATGGATGGAAGATTCCCACATTATTCTGTTTAAGTCAGAATCAAAAATGACTAGAACTTGGGAGCACCACCGTGAAGCTCTGTGTTATTGGTTTAACCAGATTGATAATCTACTACTAAATGGTATCCCTAGCTATTATTGTCAGGTCAATCTTCATGGCGTTCCACTGCCATGCTGGCATGAAGGGTTCTTCTCTAGTATCGGAAATTTATGGGGTACCTACGTTTGCTCTACGATTCAAACTGTGAAGAAAGAAAGACTTGACAGAGCAAGCATTATTATTAGGACTGCTAGCACATTGGATATTCCAGATGGGTTCTTCGTTAGATCAATGGGGTTCTCTTTTTGGATCAAAACAAGTATCGGCAGGCTCAGGGAGGAACTGATAAGTGATGAAGTTGCGGAAGAGGGTGGGAATTATGTGGACGTCTGGCCGGACGATCCAGAGACTTTTGTGAGTGATAGCCAAAACGGAAACCCCGTCGTATGCCCCCCCTAAACGTAGATGATTGGCCGGCGATGGAAGACCATCGGGCTACTCACAACTCTCCAAACGTCGTCTGGGAAACCAACGATATGGATATTAATGGTGTCTCCTCTCCCGATATGTCTTCAAATCCCAGCATGGTTAATATGGATTCCAACGTGGCAGCTGAGTTGGTTGGGGACCATGAGAGAGTGGGTAATAATGATCATATCCAAAAGAATGGTTCGGCTAATTTTGGGCCTGGGTCCTCCTCTTCTATAGACCCGATTTACAATAACCCTGTGGGCCAAGATGGCCGCCAGGTGGTTTCAGATAATGAATCTGGGCACCAACTGCCTTTAATCAGAAACAGTTGCTCTGCATAGGTATTGGTTGAACAGCCCCCTCGTAATTTGAGTGTTGGCTCTTTAGATGTCGTTCCGGACAGTGTAGATGGTCCCGACAATCCCCCAAATCACCGTCCGATTGCATTTCAGATCGGGGTCTCAACTCATCCCAAGGTTCAATTGGACCCTCACTCGACTGGTTTCTTCCGGGCTAGCTTTCGAAGAAACATGCGCCGTCAGATCAGTAACTCGCTCGATGACATTTTCGACAGTAATGGTGATAAAGCTACTGTACCGGGGATTTCTGACAATAAGTCAACAGCTAGAGCGGAGGCAGAAGCTGTTCTAGAGGTCAGTAACATTCTGGGCTTCTCCTTTCGCGGGGGTGAAGAGGAAGTTCTCATAAGGGTATGCGAGCTTGAAGGGGGTCTGTAAGGCTCGAGGAGGATCAATTAGGTATTTTCAGTTTACCGATTTTAATGAATTTTTCTATAGCTACATGGAACGTAAGAGGCATTAGAAGGAATGAAAAAGTTAGGGCGGTTAGGGGGTTGATCAAGAAGTTATGTCCTCATTTGCTCTTTATTCAAGAAACTAAATTGGAGAATGTTGAGTTAAAGTTCATAAAACGGCTATGGCATAATCTGGATGTTAAGTTTAAGGCATCTCCTTCTTCTGGTTCATCGGGCGGTTTGTTATCTTTATGGGACTCCAACTGGTTCCAAGTTTCGGATAGCTTCATTTTTCCCAGGTTCATCGCATTGATTGGTAGGATCCCTTCT
This sequence comes from Hibiscus tridactylites, assembly GCA_958450335.1. Taxonomy (NCBI): domain Eukaryota; kingdom Viridiplantae; phylum Streptophyta; class Magnoliopsida; order Malvales; family Malvaceae; genus Hibiscus; species Hibiscus tridactylites. Next base: position 85,935,770 of record OY288270.1, read on the forward strand.
AAGAATCTGAGATACGGATTTATTAACATCTATGGCCCGTCTTTCGATGCGGAAAAAGGTGAATTTTTGTCGTTTCTTTTGGACTTCCTAAAACAGTGGTAGATTCTGTGGTGTATCGGAGGGGATTTCAACATCTTCCTAGATCCCTCCGAAAAACAGGGGTTCTCGTTTAATCGTTTGCTAGTGGAAGGGTTTCAAACTTTCATCTTCGAAGCTGGCCTTAAGGATTTACCTCTCTCGGGGGGTCGTTTCACTTGGAGCAATAACAGGGATCCACCTACGTTTGTTAGGTTGGACCGTTTCTTAATTTCTGCGGATTTTGATTGCGAGTTCCCAGACCTGTGTCAAAGCCTAGTGGAGAAATCTATCTCCGATCATAATGTGGTTCATCTGTCGTCTCAATCCATTAACTGGGGCGCCAGGCCTTTCAAATGTTTTAACTACTGGTTCAAAATGGAGGGCTTTGCTGAAGTAGTTTCCAAGTCCTTTGCTGAATCTAAATCTGCGAATCCTAGAATCAAAGTGGTGGGCCTTATTAAGGGCTCCAAGCGGGCTATCAAAGATTGGTTGAGCAAGCAGCATGGAGATTCCACCAACTCTATAGTGGGTATTGAGAAAGAAATATCGAGGCTTGAGGGGATATTACAGCCTGGTTCGCCGAATCAATCCCTCTCATCTTAGCTACTTTCTTTGAGAAACGTATATGGGAGCTTTACCGAAGCGAAGAAAGTGCTTGGTTGCAAAAATCGAGGCTACGCTGGTTCAAGGAAGGGGATAGAAACACCTGGTATTTTCATTTGGCTGCCTCGGCTAGAAATAGAGTTAATAGCATTAGGTGCTTGAAAGTGGGGTGCAGAACTTTAACTAATCCTGCGGATATCAAAGGGTACATTCATAATTTCTTCTCAAATACCTACAATTCTAATCAGGCCCTGGAAGTTCAGGAAATGAATCTGGAATTTAAGGTCCTAGACGGCGGACAAGCTACTTTACTTGAAAGGCCTTTCTCGGAAGAAGAGGTTTGGGGGGCACTGTCATCCTCAGACGGGAACCGCGCTCCGGGTCCGAACGGGTTCAATTTGGGTTTCTATTAAAAGTTCTGGCCTCAACTAAAAGCCGATATTATGAAATTTTTTGAGAGTTTTTTCCATGGCCGAAGTTGGGATTAGGGAGTTAACTACTCTTTTCTGACTCTTATTCCAAAGGACCCAAATCCTGAATCTCTAAATGACTATCGCCCTATCAGTTTGGTTAGTGGGCTATACAAAATTCTCTCTAAAGTCCTTACAAATTGGTTGAGAGCTGTTATCGGTCAAATAATTGGGGATTCCCAGTTCGCTTTCATTACTGGCCGACAGATCTTGGATTGCTCCCTAATCGCGAACGAGACAATAGATTTTGTTTCTAAAGCCGGTCGTAGTGGAGTCGCTTTCAAAATAGACTTCCAAAAGGCGTATGATACTGTTAGTTGGGATTTTTTGATCCGAATAATGAAAGAGTGTGGGTTCGGTGAGAAGTGGTGCGAGTGGATCCGTAAATGTATTTCGTCTGCTCATATCTCAGTTCTGGTTAATGGGTCTCCTACGGAGGCGTTCGCCATTTCGAGGGGTCTTCGTCAGGGCTGTTCTCTATCTCCATTATTGTTCAACTTAGTAGGTGAAGCCCTTAATCTCATGCTTTTGAAATCTGTCCGATTGGGGCTATTTTCTGGTTTTTCGATTGGCAAAAGGGGTAAGGATATTCCTATGTCCCATCTACAATTCGCGGATGACTTACTGATCTTCTGCGGTGCTTCTGAAATCCAAGTCCGGAATGTAAAGAGAATCCTCAGGGTGTTTGAGTTAGCTTCAGGCCTGAAGCTCAATTTGAAGAAAAACAAGCTGATAGGCATAAACGTTAGTGAGCCGTTGCTGTCATCGTGGGCTAATTCAATTGGGTGTATGATCGATAGGTTCCCTGCAAGCTATCTCGGCTTACCCTTGGGTGCCAACCGAAACTGTCCTGCCATTTGGGAACCGTTTATAAAAAAATTCTCTGAGAAACTGGAAGGATGGATTCCTCGTTTCCTATCTTTCGGTGGAAGATTAACGCTTATCAAGTTGGTCCTATCTTGCTTGCCGATCTATTTCCTGTCCTTATTCAAAATGCCAGCTTCAGTATCAACTCGATTGAACATGATGATGTCTTTTTTTTCTTCTGGGGAAGTGATGCGGAAAAGTCGAAAATTCACTGGATCCGTTGGGAGTTATTGTGTAAACCGACTTACGAAGGTGGGTTGGGAATCTCTAACTTGGAATTGGTTAATAAAGCACTGTTAGGGAAGTGGATTTGGAGGTACGGTAATGAATCCAGCAACATGTGGAGAAGGATTATTGCATGCAAGAATCCGAAAGATTCAAGGGGTCTGATCCCTTCTTGTTCGAATAGTAGGAATTTCTCCTGGATTTGGAATGACATTCTCAAATCCTTTCACGGTAAGGACAACTTTGGCACTTGCATCTGGGCTAATCTCACCATCAAGGTTGGGGATGGTAAACTGATATCCTTTTGGGATGACGTATGGTTAGGAGATTCCTCCCTCCGGTTGGCCTTCCCTCGCCTCTATGCCCTCTCGTTAAACAAGAATGGGTGTATAGCTGACTTTGGCAGCCGAAATGGTTCGACATGGACCTGGAACATTCCGATTAGAAGAAGGATATTTGATCGCAAAAGGCTGTTATGGGATGACTTCTTGTCAAAACTGAATAATTTCCGCTCAAGCGAGTTAGATCATGATTGGGTATGTTGGATGGGTGCTAGTGATGGCTCGTTCTCAGTCAAATTGCTAAAGAATTTGGTCTGCGGTCCAATTCCTAATTCGAATTTTTGGCAGAAGTTTGTGTGGATTGGAGCGGCTCCTCCAAAGGTAGAATTATTTGTTTGGTTAGTTCTTGCAAGACGAGTTTCGGTCAGATCAGAGTTGATTAAAAGAGGGGTCACCTTGGAAAGTAATATAAATTGTCCATTTTGTCTAAATCAACAAGAGACTGTGGAACATTTATTTTTTTCGTGCTGGTATAGCTGGAAATTATGGACAACTTGCTGCAGTTGGTTGGGATTGTCAGTGGCATTGCCGTCGGATCTCATTACTTTCATGGAGATGTGGAGGTCGTTGTGCCCCCCGTCTTTGGACAAGGCATGGTCTCTTCTCCCTTTTGCTATCATTTGGATCGTTTGGTTATTTAGGAACGATTTAATTTTCAACGGGAAGGTGCTGGATTGGTCTCAATTATTGTTTACGGCTAAGTTTAGATTAATATCTTGGCTAAAACCAAAATTTGATGAATGTAATATGCCTTATGATTGCCTTATGGCTGATTCGCTATTGGCAACAAACTCTTCCCTCGCTAAAGCAACAGTGAAGAAGAAAATTTTCTGGACCCCTCCCCCCTCGGGTTTTGTTAAGTTGAATGTGGATGGTGCTAACAACCTAAAGAGCGGCAAATGTGGCATATGAGGGGTTCTAAGAGACGAACAAAGCCGCATTCTATTTCAATTCTCCGAACCTTGCTCCAAGGGGCCTCCGACAGTGCTGGAACTTCAGGCGTTGAAAGTGGGTTTGAACAGGATTTTATCTTCCCAGTGGTGTCTGAGACATAGGTTAATCACCGAGTCGGATTGTAAGTTGATCGTGGATTGGGTTAACCAACTATCTGACCCTCCTTCGAACTTGTTGGGTGACGTGAATTCCATCTCCAGGCTCACCAGGGAGCTGGGAATGATGGTCAAATGGATTCCGCGTAGTGGTAATACTCTAGCTGACTCCCTTGTCAAAGCTGGAATCGGATAACTAAATCTGTAATGAGAATATATGGCAAGTTCTTTTGTTTGTAAGGAACCTTATTGGCTAAGAACTTTATGTAAGATTGGTTTTTATCAATAAAGCGGGCACTCTTTTCCCCCTTCCTAAGTCTAGTGGGAGGTTTTAACGAGGCCCTTGAACTTTTTAAAAAAAAATCTATACATGTCTATATGTACATATATGTTTACAATTTAATTTACATGTTTTAGTTATTCTTTGTCATATGGGAATTGAACATTAATGCCTAAATTGACAACAACTCTATAGAAGGAACTGATGGGCAGCTACCTTGAGGACTTAATTATAATGTGTTAAAGTTTTGGGACTAATCGGAATATATGCCATTATCTAGGGATATTTGACTAATTAAACCCTTCTAATTTAGATAAAAAAAAAAACCAAAAGTATTAAAATAAATAAATATATAATTACAAATAAATTAAAAATAAAAATAAAAAATATACATGTTTCCCTAAAAATTAAGAGTTTCTGATTTCAATTGCACGAAGAAGAGGAGCAGTTTGCCCAAAAATACAATAAATCTCGTTAGCTGTTCTATCCAATTCCGATTCTTGCATTTGCTTTATTGTCTTGATCTTTGGTTTCACTTTGTTTATTTTCCAGCTTCTCTTCTTCCTACGTTCAACTCCACCGTTTCAGGTTATGGCTTTCCTTTCCATTTTCCATTACTCAACTTTCTTTTTAATTTGTAATGATCTGAATTTGAGGACATTTCATTCATAAGATCAGAAATATTTGCAGCTTAATCATTAGATTTACTAGTTACTACTCTCTTTGTAATTTCCTTTCTAACAATTGCGAAATAATTTTATGTTTATATAAATTATTCTCATTAGAATTACAAAGGTTTCTTTTATTCTTAGTATTTGTTTCCTGCAGGAAAAATGTACTGGGTTTTTGAATTAGGATTGTGATTGTGTTGAATGCTGCTGGGAAATGATGATGGAAGAACTAGCAAGCAGATCAGAGCTGCGGAAGGAATTGGAGAGAGAACGTCGTCGTATAAGGGACCGGCAAAGAAGGCAATCTATGAGCCTTGAGGAAAAGGAAAAGCATCTCGCCAGGCGCCGGAGAAATTATCAATTGAGGAGGCTAAAGGCCGTATCTGCTCGATTAAACCCTCCTCCATCACCAATTCAATTGCCTTTAAGTAATGCCTTAACTTGTGTTTCTGATGCTACTCCTCAGTTTAATGCTGCTGATGCTTTTGTAAGATCCAATGTTGAACAACAAAGACCAATGCTTGATAACAAAAGCTCCCGCTGTCAGCGCCCATTACTTCACCATTAAATTTAATGTTCAACTTAGAAGGGAAAACACGTGCTTATTATGGTCTTATTAGTTTCTTGTCATGTTTACTCAAACAGGTTTGGAAATCCCTGCTCATAAGTTAGCTATTTTACCTGCAAAGGTACGATTGAATCGCATAAAACATCTGGCTCGAGTGATAAATGGTCCCGTTGGTGTTGCAGTTGGTGAGATGATGAAGGAAAATGGAATTTCCAATTGTAAGTTTAACAATTCATATGGATAGATGTCAATGATTCAATTAGTATGTCTTTGATACCATTTATTAATGAACTGCTCAATCTCGGATTATGTGCTTGTATATAAAAATTTTCTGTTCAGGTTTAACAGCCAAAGGATTGCGATTGAATCGTATTAAGCATCTTGCTCGAACAATAAGTCCTGCTGGGCAAGACACTCTTAGTCAAAGCCATCAAAGCATAACAAAAGGTAAGAATACACACACACACACACACACACATATATATATATATATATGTATGTATGTGTGTGTGTGTGTACCATGACACGCAATTCATTGTTCTTTGCTAAAAGTATAAACATTCCAAAAATTCAGACTGATAATGCAATCTCTAGATTAACTTGAAAAGCTTCATCTCTAAAGAGAAACTCATTTGATGATAATTTATGTAACTTTGTATAGTTCAATAATCTTAGAGTTGAAGATGCTAAATTATCGTTTTGGTGGCATTCAGATAAACTAACATTTGCTTTTCCGATTTAATTTAGTTTGTTCAACATAAGTACCTTCTTTAGATGGATTATGACAAGTTTTTGCTATTATTTTGTTTAGGGTGAACATCTCTTTTGTACTACTGAAGAAATACAAATCAGTATTCAGTCATATACAAATTTATTTCGGCTCCTCCCCAGATTCTTTCAATTTAAGATTTGTAAGTCTATTACGTCTTTCAGTCTCTCTTCCATAGTTTAGATTCTTTTGCTGTTGCATTGTATGTTCAACTTGTTACATCGAAACTTTGTCTGAAATGGATGAAATTAACGTGTAAAACTAAAGTTCTTAGCAGTCATAGTTGAAGGGTCTCGTGCTCATCAATAAGCTTATAACAGATGATGACTAAAGTCTTCGGCAACTCATGCTTTAAACTAAACCCTTTTCCTTTTTCGATTTCTGTATGCTATATAAGACTGCAGGGTGGAGAAAAAAGGATGATTTCAACGGTCGACGAGCATCACTGGTATAGACAACTTGCTGTACAGAAGGTCAGGGTAGCTTAGAATAGAATTGCATGGTGATGATGAAAAGAGCCACATACTAGGGGTTGATTTTGACGTATGAAAGGGGAGTTTAACAAATATTTGATGATTTGCTTCCTCCCCGCCAATTTTTTAATGACTTTTTTATTCATTTGGATCAATCTCAGTTCTATCACCTCTGTTGTTTTGTTATTCAATTGGATCAATCAAAACTAACTTACATCTTTTCTTTATGATAAAAAAGAAATTTGTTTAAATCTAAAATTTTACAGTCAAATCGACTCGTAGGGTTTGTTTGATAATTTGTTGAAAAATTGAAATCATTTTTGATAAATGAAGAGAAAAATCGAACTACCAAATGCCTTGTTAAAAACCTCCTTAAATCTAGACGGAGAAGGAGTACACTTGATAGTCCTTACAAAATATCAAAGAGAACAAAATTAATTCACAGGCACAATATGTGCTAAGTCATCATGCAACAACACAAGAACCTCACTCGGAGGTGCCGAAAAGACCCTACAAGTTAAATCAACCTCCTCAAAAGGGGACACATATGCACGCCGAGATAACTTTGCCAAACCATCAGTAATTGTATTACCCAACCGGCAAACATGACAGACCAGAACCTCTCAATCTCTATCAAGCATGTCGAAAAGAACCTGCCGAAGTAGCGGAAAGCCCACGACTCGATCTGAATGGTGCCTCATAAGCATGTGAACAACATCCAGATTATCAACCCCAAGTATCACCCGTCGAAAACCCGACTCCCAAGTTACGGACAAACCCTCGATAACACCTCACAATTCGGCTTCCAACACAGAGCAAATGCCAAGGAACTTAGAATAACCAAACACCCACTCCCTTACATTCGATCGCACAGCACCTCCACAAGAGGCGAGACCGGAGTGACTATCACGAGTACCATCGGTATATAACGAACACCAACCAGCCGGAGGAAGCTGTTAGGGTTTTCCTTGGCTAACAGTAGAGATAACGAGAATAAGGTGAGGAAGAAAACAGAATTTGAGAGAAGAGAAGAAGTTTCATTGATATTTCAGATAACCAACGTCTTCTACAGTTGCTCCTTTTTAATTACAAGTCAGGACAAAAAGGGAAAAACATAAAACAAATGAAATATCCGGTGGTGGTCCTCTCCTTCAGTGCAAAACGAATCCTTCTAGGGCACGTGGCACACGCCTCTCACGCATTCCTCTGCGCAGCTCTGGGCCCACGCCTGCTGTGGTGCCATCCGGATTTGTGGGGTGGTTAGCCGCCTCTGGTGGTCCCTCTCCTATGTCCATAACAGTACCCCCTTCTCGAAGAACGTCCTTGTCCTCAAGGACGGAATTGCTCGGAATTGCTGTCCGTCGGTAACGCAGGGAACGGAGGCAGTGGTGTGAACTATTGTGAGGGTTTGCCATGGCAACGTTTAAGTTGCGAAATGTGGAAAACTGGGTGGATACGAGTCTGCGCAGGTAAGTCGAGCTCGTAGGCAACCGGGCCCAGTCGTCGAAGCACTTTGTACGGACCAAAAAATCTTGGACCAAGTTTCTGGTTCCGGTGAGGGCGGAGGGAGAAATGTCGGTATGGTTGGAAACGGACAAAGGCCCGATCATCAATCTGCAGTTCCACCTCCCGACGCTTCTTGTCAGCCTGGTTCTTCATGCGCAGTTGAGCTTGGCTCAAGTTGTGTTTCAGTTGACGGAGAACCTCATCGCGATCTTGGAGAGCTGAAGCCACGTCTGGGTTTGTGGTCCCACCTTCCACGTATGAAACCAGAGTTGGCAGATCGCGCCCATATAGTGCCTTAAATGGGGTCATGCCCGCTGAAGCTTGAAAAGCGGTGTTGTACCAGAATTCAGCCCAAGCTAAGTACGAAACTCATTTTCGTGGTTCATCGCCGGCCAAGCAACGAAGATACATTTCCAGGCAACGATTCAGCGCTTCCGTTTGCCCGTCCGTCTGTGAGTGATAGTGCCTTGTAGTTTGGCAAGTCCGCGCCATAAGGAGCTGAGAAAGATGGGGTCTCTGTCACTAACCATGGAGCGGGGTATCCCATGCAGTTTAATAATACCGTCGACCATAATCTGAGCAATGGCCGGAGCATCGTACTTTCGCATTAAGGGAAAGAAGTGTCCGTATTTCGTAAGCCGGTCCACCACGACTAAAATGGCGGCTTTGCCCTGGGAAGGTGGTAACCCAGTGATGAAGTCCAGGGAGATGTCTTCAAAAACTTGTGCCGGAATAGGGAGGGGTTGGAGCAAGCCAGCCGGGGCACGGCTGTCCGACTTCATTCGTTGGCAAACCTGACAAGTGGACACATACGTCTTCACATCCGCACGCATGCTTGCCCAGAAAAAATTGCTGGCCAGACGATGAAATGTTCTTGTGATCCCGGAATGGACGCCGGCCTTGGAGCTGTGGAATTCTCGCAGCAGCCTAGAACGGAGAGCGCTTTCATTGGGCACCACAATGCGGCCGCGAAAAAGCAACAAACCTTGCTGAGCTGAATACCCAGGGGAAGCAGGTTGACCGTCGAGAATGGCTTGTAGCAGGGCGGTAATGGTCGTGTCGTGTTGGGAGGAGGTTCGAATATCATCCAAGACCCCATATGTGACACATATGAAAGCCAGGAGCTGAACTTCACCTTCGCGGGACAGGGCGTCTGCAACGGTGTTTTGTTTTCTTGGCCGATATCGAATTTCGAAATCGAACCCAATTAGTTTCACCAACCAATGTTGTTGTTCCGGGGTTTGAATCGTCTGTTGGGTCAGTTCACGGAGAGTCTTCTGATCAGTGATGATGATAAAATGACGTCCCAGTAGATACTGTCGCCATTTCCGAACGGCCTGGGTGATAGCGAACATTTCACGGTGGTAAGTGGATGCTGCTTGCATGCGAGGGTTGAGTTTTTGGCTAAAGAACACTATGGGACGTTTGTTCTGGATCAAGACAGCTCCAATCCCGACGCCAGAAGCATCGGTTTCCACGACAAACTCTTTGTCGAAGTCCGGCAGAGCAAGGATGGGGGCGGTGCACAGGGCGGTTTTTAATGTCTCGAAGGCCAACTGGGCGTCAGAGGACCATTCAAAAGAACACTCTTTCTTTAATAAATCGGTGATGGGGGATGCTAGGGTAGCATACCCTTTAACAAACCGACAGTAATACCCGGATAAACCGAGAAAGGCCCGGACCTCTCGAACCGAAGTGGGAGTGGGACACTGTTGGATGGCTTGTATTTTTGACGGATCCATAGCAAGGCCGGCCCAGAAATGACATGGCCCAAGTAGTCCACTGAACGTTGGCCAAATGAGCATTTGGACAGCTTGGCCACAAAGCCGTTGGACTGTAAGGTCTGTAATACCGTTCGAACATGCTGCAGATGGTCGGACCAGGAGGCACTGAAAATTAAAATGTCGTCCAAGAACACGAGGACAAATTTGCGGAGGAACGGTCGGAAGATGTCATTCATCGTAGCCTGAAACGTTGATGGGGCGTTCGTTAGGCCAAAGGGCATAACAAGAAATTCGTAGTGGCCATCATGGGTACGAAAGGCCGTTTTGTGAACGTCCGAGTCGCGGACCCGAATCTGGTGATAGCCGGCCAATAAGTCGAGCTTGGAGAAAAATGAAGAGGCCCCGAGTTCATCAAATAATTCATCAGCTGTAGAGATGGGAAACTTATCACGCACAGTGATGGCGTTGAGAGCTCTATAGTCGACGCAGAAGCGCCATGTGCCGCCTTTTTTCGAACCAGAAGAACAGGGGAGGAGAATGGGCTTGTGCTTGGCTGTATTTGGCCTATGTCCAACATCTGCTTCACTTGTTTTTCGATCTCCGACTTCTGGAAATGGGGATACCTATATGGACGAACATTCACTGGTTGGCTAGACGGAGTCAAGTGGATTGCGTGATCTGTGTTACGGTGTGATGGAAGCGAGGAAGGAGCTTCGAAAACCGCAGAATATTCGGACAGGAGACGATGCAATTCTGATGGCACACTAGAGTCAATACGAGTTTCTGGCGTGGACATGTGTAAGTGAAAAAACGCAGCAATGGCCCCAGTATCGGCTAGTCTCCGTAGAGATTGAAGATGAATCTGTTGTGGACCCGTGTCGGAATCCCCCTGTCAGCGATGACGTGTGTTCCCATGCACAAACTCAAAGGTGAGTTTGGAAAAATCCATCGTTACAGGCCCTAACGTGGCCATCCATGCAACCCCCAAAACGACGTCAGCACCTTCAATTGGCAGAATGTAAAAATCAGTTTGGAGGGTGGTGTTTTGCACGACGACCGGCACGTCTCTAGCGCACCCTTCGTTGTTGAGACGTTGACCATTTCCCACCAAGACCGTAAAGTTGGGAGTATGATCTATTGGCAGAGCCAAATGCTTGGCCACACGTGATTGAATGAAATTGTGTGTACTACCCCCATCAATGAGGATCCGGACTGGTTTTCCGAGAATGGTACCTTCGACACAGAGCGTAGTAGGGCTGTGATAGCCTGCGAGGGCGTTGAATGAAATAGTTGAGTGGTCACCGACCAGCTCTGGTGATGGCAGTGGTGTGTCTTGTGTGGGGGACGGTTCCAACGGGTTAGCCACTGTGTCTTCGAGTATACCATCATCGTCCAGCATAAATAGCTGGGGCGTTTTACACTTATGATAGGGTGTGTAACGGTCGTCGCAGTAATAGAAAAGGCCTTTCAGCCGGCGCTCACGAGCCTCGACAGATGAAATACGACGAACATGAGAGGGGGCCACAGGGGGAGTGTCTGCTGGAGGAGGACGGCCCGGTAGAACGCGAGGATCCATGGTTGTTGCCGGAGGAGTCGGAAGTAGCGGGGGTAGCTTGGAGTTGAATACACGAGGTGTCTGGCGTCGCTCGTGGAGGCGAGCTTCATGAAATCGTGCCAACGCCTGAATCTCGATCATGGATGTCGAACGATGTGCAAGAACTTCATTCTTAATGTCTGTGCGTAAACCGGATGTAAAACAATCCAAGAGAAACTCTTCCGGGAGGTTGGATGTACAGAGAGCGAGGTCTTCGAAACGAGATTGGTAGTCAGCCACGGTTGTTGTCTGCAAGAGTTTCGAAAGTTGACCCGCCGGAGATTCAATCTCCATCACCAGAAATCGCTTGTGGATGGCATCGACCAAGTGTGCCCAACCAGCAAGTTATCGTTGGCGTTGCATCCAACGGAACCACTTCCGTGTCGTTCCTGTCATACGGAAGGAGGCCATGGTGACACGATGATGATCCTCTGTGCCGTAAAATCCAAAGAAATCCTGCGCCGCGGCCAGTCATTCCTCTGGGTCTTCGCCAGTGAAGATGGGCAACTCGACCTGGACGGGTTTTGGGGGAAATGGAAACACAGTGTCGGTGTCGTTTTTGTCTTTGGGTTTGGGACGAGGGGCGGAGCTGTTGGCAGTAAAGTCGCCGCTGGCGGAGGTTGCTGCCGAAACGCCCAGCTGTGTTGAGAGGTGTTGCAGCAGTAAGGACATCTCCTGGAGGGTGGCATTGGTGGATGTGTTCTATTGTTCCTGTTTGGTCAGCTGACCTTCAATGGCGGTGAGGGATTGTTCGTGACGGGCGGCCGACTCCTGAAGCGTGCGAATGGACTCCGTGTTGTTGACCATGGTGGGGAGGGTCAATGAAAGCACCAATTGTTAGGGTTTTCCTTGGCTAGCAGTAGAGATAACGAGAATAAGGTGAGGAAGAAAACAGAATTTGAGAGGAGAGATGAAGTTTCATTGATTTTTCAGATAACCAACGTCTTCTACAGTTGCTCCTTTTTAATTACAAGTCAGGACAAAAAGGGAAAACATAAAACAAATGGAATATCCGGTGGTGGTTCTCTCCTTCAGTGCAAAACGAATCCTTCCAGGGCACGTGGCACACGCCTCTCACGCATTCCTCTGCGCAGCTCTGGGCCCACGCCTGCTGTGGTGTCATCTGGATTTGTGGGGTGGTTAGCCGCCTCTGGTGGTCCCTTTCCTATGTCCATAACAGAAGCTGCCACAGAACCGACTAATGCAAGCCAACAGCATTGCCCTAGACTGGTCTATGCTCGATGGCGATACCTTGAATACAAATGTCATGTAGCCGAAAACTCTCCTCCCATACACTAAAGCCTTCTAATTGCCCTGGATAAAAAACATGCAAATTCCTATGCTTCCACAACACCGATAGGACATCACCAAAAAAAATATCCCAGTCGTGCACGCGAACTACAAAGTAGGAAGGGTTCGCGAGGCTCACTCGGATCCAAGCCAACAAATCCATGGAGAGAAATTCCTCAAATTTGTCCGAGAGGACAGTAGATTTCCACATAGCAAAAGCAACTGGACAACGCAGAAACAGGTGGTCAAGCAATTCCTCTAAATCTCCACAAACACCGCACACAGTCGAATCCTCTAAATTATCACGGGCACACGGCCACACCAAGCTTACCCCTTTCCATAACTGAGAACGCCTGAGCCTGTGAACTTCATTAGGAACCACGCCTCGCCACTTATTTTTAGAACGTAAAACCTGTGCCCATAGCTGATCTAAATGCCTTACAAGATTAAAACCAATTTTCATCAAGAATGCGATATTCTGTTTCTCTAACACCTTAAAATTTCAAATCATTGCAAATAGTTTTTTTTAACAATTTATTTTTTTAGAAGGGTTTGATGACAAATATTAAAGCCACTCAATGAAACATTTTTAATTAAAGAATGGAGAAAAAGATAAGTAGGTACGTGGTTGCTTCTGTCATATTGTACTTTTAAGTTTTAACCTATTATATTTTAAAGTAATTAATTTTATTGTTTATTTGGATATTGGTAGTTAGTTTATGATATTTTATTTCTATACCCAAAATGAAATATATCATTCAAAACTTTGTTTTATTAAAAATAACATAAAAATTTAAAAACTAAATTTTAGAAATTGGATATTTAATATTTTATAATCAAATTCGATGCTTCATGAATTAAACATTAGAAATTCAAAATTTAATGTTTTAGCATTTTTCTTCAATCCAACAAACAACAAATTGATTTTTAACCTTTGATTTTCTAATGTTTCTACTGAATTCCGAGGTGAAGCGACGGAGTTATGACCAATTTTCGATTGACTCTAATTTCTTGTTTTTCTAGTTTTTTCTTTCTTTCAAAAACAGGCCTCTAACATGTATTTTTTTAGAAGTCCTAAACTCTAACAGTAAATTTTAAAATCTAAAATTTAATTTATAAAATCTAGACAAAATGACAACAGATTCTCCTAATGTTTGCATGTTTTGTCATTTGCTCTTTTTTGGAGCAAACAACCCCCAACGTTTCAATTTGGCATAAATATGTCATTGTTGGATGGAACTGTCAGTTAACTAACGGTCAACGACTGATTCTGACTGAACTTGTCACGCGCTAAGATCGGCTGACGTGGCATATGTCATGTCAGGTTTAAAAAAATATATTTTGTTATACCTTGTTTTATGGTGACATGTGACTGACTATCATACTGATGTGTAGCCGAACCAGATGAATACACGTGGTGAATATGATGTTGACACGTGGTGAATATGACGCTGACACGTCAGTAGATTTTAACACGTGGCAAGTCCAGCCAACATCAGTCATCGACAATAGTTGACTGACAGTTTTTATTCAATAGGAGTATATTTGGACCAAATTAAAACGTTAGGAGTTGTTTGCTCCAAAGAAAATAGAAGACTAAATGACAAAACATGCAAACGTTGAGACATCTTTTGTTATTTTGCTTAAAATCTATTCACAAACCTTAAAATTTAACCATAAATACTAAAATCTTAATCTTGTAACTTAAATTCTAATAGTGCATTGAATATTTTCTTTTATTATATTCTTAATAAAAAAAATTCAGACATTACAGAAAGATATTGTTGGAACGGACTGTACGAACTGTAACAATGTTGGGGTTATAGTTATGATTCCATGTGGTTTGGGTTGTTTAACTTTTGGGCTTATAGTTAGGCCTTGGTCTTTTATGGCCTAATTTATTATGGTGTTATGCAAAACCCTAGTAGCATCCCAATTGAGTGGCGGCGACTTGCGCTATAAATTAACATTACAACACCACTTTCGTTACATCACGACGGAAGTTCTTCATACCAAACCCTAGGAGTCGTCTGGAAATGGAATTCCCTATCTAATCATGGTCTTTTTTACGATTTATTTTCTTCTTTGTGTGTTTGTTTTGCGTTTAAGTCAATCTTTATGTGGCGGAGGATTTGAAAATCCTTATCTTTGAAAACGGGGCAAACTGAAATTGTGTTTGTAAATCCCGAAGATAACGCCATAAAAAAACGCTCGTCGACGTTGACGGTCCTCCTCTCCGGGGGAGTTCCTCCGTCGAGGGGCAGTCTCATATTCCATCGCCTTGTGGAGCGGCGTCGCTGCTATTACCTCTTGGGACTGGCCATGAGACAAACATTCAATTCGTTTTCCCTTCTCAGATTTTGATTTACGTTTTAAAAAAAGGATGTTTTTGTAGAATGTGGCCGGTGAGGACAACAAATACAAAATACCATCTTTCGGGACTGAATGGCTTAACAAAGCCTTGATGTTATTCTGCAATTCTGAGGCCTTTCCAAATTACAATACTTCACTCCGTGAATGATTTTTATTTTGCAGCTTTATGTATTTTGTGTCTTCAAAATCTTTTTTAATTGAGTCAAAAATGTTTTTTTAATTTACAGGTTTCCATATGCTAACTTCTTTTATCTTCTGATGTGCACAACATTCCCTTTGATTGTAAGCCGTGATATATGAATTAACAGCAAATTCCCTACGATTGAAAGCCATTGCAATTGTAATAAGAAATATGGAAGCAGAACACTTAATGATCTAACTTGAACAATTATCAATTGGATTCACGACACATGTTGGGACCGAGGAAAAATATTTAAACTTGAACTGAACTTCTATTCTTAGAATTTAGATGCTCTACAATTTTCAACTTGCTGGTACACCGAGTAAATAAAGTTTTTAATTATAACTTAGAATTAATATAAAAAATAAAGTAAAGTACACTGATTATTAAATTATCTTGAAAATAAAAGAATTGTTACCAAACATTATATAATGGGCATTTAATTTAATTTAGGTTAATTACCTAAATCATCACTCAATTTTGCTTTTTAATCTATTTTAGTTTTTGAAGTTTTAAAATATTTAATATACTCACTAAACTTTAGACTTTGAATGTTTTTAATCACTATGCTGATATAAAAATTGTTTTTTTTTATTTTCTCCTTTCCCCATTTTTTTGTATTTTTTCTCTTTTCCTCTTCGTTTTTCTCAATTTTCACCAGCGCTTCCTCTCAGTTTTGTTATATATTTTCCTACTTTATTTTTAGTATAGCAGGGAAAAGAGACAGTGTTTTAGCGCTCATTTTTTCTCTCAAATTTTACTCTCCTATTTTAATTTAGAATACATGGAATCAAGAGCCACCAGAACAAAGAGAATATGCAAAAAAAAAAATTAATCATCCTTTTTGATTCAACTGTGGTGTTGATATTGGGTCTTTCCTGCCAAAGCTGATATTATTAAGGGGTTCTAATATCATAGATTTAATCTTCTCATTGCGCACCATCGTCGATTCCCACCACCAACCCTGTATTCGAGCCACTAGACTCCTCACTCTATTTCCGCTAGCGAGATTTGTTTCAGAGGTTCAGCCAAGAGAACAAAGGGAACACTTTGTTTTCCTGAAACTTGGTAACGATTCAAATTTTGAACCAACAAAATTTGACGTTCACGAGCATCTATTTGAGTGTTCAAAAGAAGAAATCATACAAGGGTGAGGAAAATACATTGGGGGAAACGAGTGACCGAAATTAGACTCCCGCAAAATAGAATATGAGTATCGTTAGGCCCTTATGAAACAACTAAAGTTGCCGCTTATGCGTACAAACATGTTGCTTATAAGATTAGAGGGTAGGTAATATGCAAAGGTTGAATTTCCAAAACCTTAATCCTAGTAAACTGAGTTTTGAGATGGTACTAAGTTGAATTCACTGAAAAACTAAAAAAAAAAAGAAGCTAAAAATACCAACTCCAAGCGCTTTACTGCTGCTTCCTCCCTATTGTGTTCACCGTTTTCTTCGTTTTCCCCGGCAATTTTTGTGGCAGTTTAAGCAACGAATTGATGTCACCAACCCTGTCTGAAGGTGGGATTTTAATTCCTTAAAATAGGATTTTAATCTTTAAATTTAATTTTTATTTATCATTTTTTAAATGACTAAATTCTTACGTGGCTAAAAAATTATTAAAAAATCCATGTCACCATACAATGACAGAGTTAGTGAAGGAGTGATTAAAAATGCTCAATGTTTAAAGTTCAGTGAGTAAATTGAACATTTTGAAAGTTCAGTGACCAAAATAGGTCATAAGGCAAAGTGTAGTCATACCCTTTTAATTTTTGTTACAAAATAATTACTGAGCTGTTACTTTTTGTAAGTTGTAACTATCAAACTATCCTACTAATAATAGCTAACAGCTCAATGACTATTTTGTAACAAAAATTAAAGTTTAAGGCTCATTATGTAATATATGAAAGTTTGATGATCATTTTTGTTCTTTTTGAAATAGTTTAGTGACCATTTGTGTACCCTAAAAAATATAAAAATCAATCTCAGCAGTCACCATTGGAAAGGGAGAGAGGCTTCCGGCTTGTCAAGTTTTCCTTGAACAATTTCATTAGAGAAAAATAAAACGTCTTGGAGTTGCATTAAGCAAATTTCCTCCTACTGCAAAATACATCTACATTCACAATGTTACCGATCAACCTCAACTTCCAATATTTTATAATGGGAAGCATAAACAATAAGCAAGGATATTCTCTCTTTTTTAATAATAATAATAAGCAAGGATATTCAGGAATGCAAATATGTATCATCCTAATACAGAAGACTTATGTGAACTATGTGCAAGAGCCACATTGAAGCTTCTGGGATTCCAACACACTTCTTGCAGTTTCAATCACTACTTGTCCACTCACATAATGCTGCCGACATACTGGCATGTACACATCAGCTCCCCCGATCAACTCCGTCTGTTTCTCATCAGTCTTCCTCAATGTAAAGAAAGCTTTTTTCCCACAAAGTTCACATCGAGCCGTTAACTTCATCACAGTATTAGCAAGGGGAATGATATCAAGCACCGATCCAAAGCTCCTTCTGGATTGCCAAGAATTGGATTTAAGAGGGAGTAATGAGCATGCATCTCAAAAACGGAAGTCGATAACAAGAATACCTTAAATAGTCACCATCCAGCCCAGCAACTATCACAGTTTTGCCATCATGATCAGCAGCTTCACAGCAGAAGTCATAAAGGTCTTCAAAGAATTGAGCTTCATCGATGCCAATGACATCAAGCTGTTACATACAGTAACTCATGAGTATATTCGACAGCAAATGTCTTGAACACTAGTGAAGCTCGAGATAATACACATCCAAATGAAAACGAGCATCAAATTTAGATGCTGGCATACAAACCTGATCATAAGCATCCTTGCCAATTTGTTGTCTGAATGAGGATAAATTCTCCAATGCCCAACATGGTAGTTTCATGCCATCATGAGTCACAATTGAATCCAATCCATATCTTGTATCCTTGTTTGATTTTATTACAGCCACAGTTCTGCACAGCAAAAACCAAAGTCAGTTAACACAGGTTAACAAGACAAGAACCAAAGAAGAAGACCAAATACAGATCATTGTATCAATCAAGCAATTGAA
This sequence comes from Hibiscus tridactylites, assembly GCA_958450335.1. Lineage (NCBI taxonomy): Eukaryota > Viridiplantae > Streptophyta > Magnoliopsida > Malvales > Malvaceae > Hibiscus > Hibiscus tridactylites. Next base: position 85,953,921 of record OY288270.1, read on the forward strand.
TTTTGGTATTGTAAGACCAAATAGTACTACTGATTGTCATCTGCTATAAAATCAAAAGCACAAACTACAAGCAGCGTGTCTTCAAATATCCTTTAAGCAGAATATGGATATTTAAGCAGAAGCAGCAGGTAAGGTAACTTTAGACACATAATGAAACGCAATTTTTATCAAGTGATGTACATTTCTCAACACACACAGGCAAAAGAGTAGCACATAGGATTTCAGGTGTCAAAGGACATGGCATGAATCTTTTAAGACAGGGGCAGTCTTTACATCCCTTAATTTTGCACAAAATATCCAGCATGTGCCATCAACCTTGTATTCCATAATAGCCCAACAGCTTCACTCAATCCATTAAAACAGAAAAGAACTTCAAGATCAAATTTTTATCTAAACCATAAAGCATAACATCTAAACCCAGTTCTACGACGCAAGTAAAAGAGGGTTTAATTTTAAACCTGCCACTGTTGCTTTCAGCTTGGATTCGTCGGAGCAGTGAGGTTGTCTTGCCAGCAAACATGGGTCCGACGATGACGTGGACCTCACCGCAGGGTGAAGAAGATTGGGTTGTCTCTGTGTGTGATTGTCGACTCGGGATTGAAAAAATCGGGGGTGTTGGTGAAGGCATTGAAGGGTTTGTGTGGAGAAATTTAGGGTTCGAAAGATTGAATCCTTTGGAGGGTAAAGAGATGAAAGCAAAAGGTTTTGTTTTGAGGAAATGGTGGGAGATGGGAGAAAATGGAGGGGAAATTAGGGACTTCATGCTAGAGATTGTGGGTAACATTGATTTTCCTAGAGTACACTAAAAATCGAGACTCAATTCAAGGGGTTGGCATTTTGAACTGTTGAATTTTGCAATGCTGCTAAGTTCAGGGTTTAACCTGGGGAGTGAAAGAGGCGGGAAGATGGATATTAGGGTTTAAGCCACACACAATCTGATTCTCCGGCCCTAATGCTTATCGCGCGAATTCAATCGGTTTTACTCAATTTAATAATTTTAATCATTCTTTATAATAATCAGTATCCAATTTATTGTCTTGGATCAGAGGCGGAGCGTTATTGATACTAGTCGGGGCCACGACCCTAAAATTCGAAAAATTTATCATTGAATAATTGAATCCTTCAAAATTTTAGAAAGGAATATAGTTAGGCCCTCACAAATTTTAGAAAGAAATATTAAATTTTAATTTTTTAAAATATTTTTAATTGAATCTCTCCCATAAATCTAAAAAGTTCTTATTAATTGTCTCAAATTTTTAAAATTTTTACTTAAACCCCAAAATTTTTGAGAAAAAAATATAAATTAAAACCTTCATAAATTTTAAAAATTTTAATTCAATTTTTTTAAAAAAATAAGTCGACCCCTCAAACTCTTTCACCAAGTTTCGCACTGCATTAGATACTACAGATGTTAGTTATAGGGACAATCCTTCCAACTAAATTTGTCCTATTTATATTTTACGATGCTAGAATTTTAAACACTAACTTTATTTAACGTATTTAGCGCCTTGTCCACTAAATTAATTGATTGTTGTTATTTTATTAATTTTTATTGATATAATGACAATTTTATTTCTTTGAGTTTAAATGTTTTATGACTTTTGAAGCCAACAAGTGGTCTCAGTGGAAAAACGAATGATATTCATCCTAGGAGACTCGAGTTTAATCGTTTTTATCTATAAAACGTGTGTATTATCAAAAGTACATTGTAATTACATTTAGACTATTAAAAAATATTTTATGAATTTGACACTCATTCATTTTAAATTTAATTTAATATTTCACTTTTAAAAATTAATAATTTCAATAGAATCATCTACTATTACATTAAAATTAATTATTTTGACATGGTGATTTGTGTATCAATCATGTTTATTTATATCGAGAAAATATTTTTATTTTTTTATGCCACGCCAACAAAATAAATTAAAATTTATAATATATATATATATATATATTAAAGATATTCTCAAGAAATTAAAAAAATAACCTGAAGTACAAATTGTCATAAGTACACTCAATTCTTATGTCAACAAGTTGAGTTTTATGGTGCTCGATTTCTTTCAACCGATGTGTTTGTCAAGTTCGGAGAAGATTGGATTTTTTGGTGATTTGGTGGAAACCAAAAATAATAGATAAATTAAAGATTGATCAAACACTTTAGCAAATTTGACAATTAGGCTCACAAGTGTTGTCTATACAAGAAATTGAACAATAAAGCCCTAAGACAATTCTCTTATCATAATGTTGTTGACAATTGAAGCATTAGTCTTCTCTTGATGCTTGGAGGTCCCTTTTATACTCTCAAATGAGTTTGTAGCCGTTGAGGACCGCTGGGATGTTTTGGAGTCGTTGGATACTTTATTTCTCACCATAAATATTGTTTTGCAGACGTCCGTTTTGAAACACTCGACCTCGTTACAACTCGTTTTGGTACGATTGACAGTTAGGCTGCAAATTAAATTACCGTCGGGAAAATAGTCATTGGGGATTTGACCGTTGGGGAAATAGTCGTATCGAAACGGTAAAGCCCGTATCAAAATGATGTGTAAAACTCTCACCCAAATTAAATCCCGTTTCGAAATAGACAAGATTGTATCGAAACATTTTGTCTCTGTGAATGGTCGTTTCGAAACGCCTATGGGTGTTTCGAAACACCTGCTGGGTGGTTTTGTAAAGTTTAACTTTAGAAAGTGCATTAAAACCCCTTTAAAACTTCTTCAAACATATTTTCAAGTTGTTTGGACTTAAAGACATTTTGAAATCTTTTTAATTTAATCCAAACTATTTTTCAATTATTATATCAAAACATTAGTTCTTCAATCTCCCATTTTTTATATAATAAAATTAAATGATGATTGGATTTATTTGAACCATGTCACGCACATTCATTCGAATATCCCTTTCTTTATTATATGAAAATAAGGAAAAGAAATATTAGATAAATAAATAAAAATTAAAATAAAATTAAGAAAATAAAAAAACAATGAAAATAGAAAATAAATGGGTTGCCTCCCATTCAGTGCTTTATTTAACGTCACTAGCTTGACGACTTGGTTCAGACTATAGTCATTGCGACAAATACTTCTTCCAGTTCTTGCGCTTTATCCAATTGAGGATTTTCCTACGAGAAATTTTGCGAGTATGAAGTTTTTTTACTGAAAAAAATTCTCTTTCACTCTTCAATTTATCTGGAGGTAATTTTAACTCCAAATTCAATCCCTGCAAAATGAAAGAAAACATTTTAGATTTCGATGGAGTTAGGCGTAAATCAGAATGAACAGAAGAAACATTTTTCAACTCCTTAATTCCTTTGTCGTGGTCCTTCAAATCCCTGCACGAATCATCAATAGATTTAGATTCTATAAATTCTTCAACAACGGGCTCAATAACATCTATAAAATTTATACTAGCAACATTATCAAGATGTCGCATCGTTTTGTAAACATCAAATTTTACGATCTTACCATCAAACTCCATTGTAAAAATTCCGCTTCTTATATCTATTTTTGTATTTGCCGTACTAAGGAAGGGACTACCAAGAAGAATTTCTGAAGACGAGTTTGATCAGTCGTTTTGCATATCGATTACGTAAAAATCTTCCAGAAAAATAAGCTCATTTACCTGCACCAAAACATTCTCGAGCATTCCTTCAGGGTATATTACGGATCTATCGGCTAACTGCAAAGTCACTTTTGTATCTTTTAGAGGTTCAGCAAAAAGTGATTTATATAAAGATAAACGCATAACATTAATTGAAGCACCTAAATCACACATGGCTCGTTTAATACCAACATTGCCGATTTTGCAAGGAATTACGAACATACCTTGGTCTTTTAATTTTGGTGGTAGCCGTTGCTGAAAAACTGCAGATATATTTTCTCCCAGGTTTACCTTTTCAATCCCGATAAGTCGCCTTTTATTTGTGCAAAGATCCTTCAAGAATTTTGCGTATGGAGGCACTATCTTGATTACTTCCAGAAGTGGGATGTTAATTTCCACTTTCTGAAAAACATCCAAAATTTCCTTCTCTTCGGCTTGTTTGTCGCGCTTCACCAACCTCGAGGGAAAAGGGTAGATGTAGAGTAGAGAGAAGGTGCATGGGTTGGATCGGGCATACCTTTTCTAGTAGGGGGTTATTGCTTTTTGTCTTCTTTTTGTACGCCATCTTCTTTAGCTTCACAGAGTGATGGCGTTCACATTTTCTCTTAGATTGGGCTCCGTTTGAGAAGGTAATTTCCCTTTGGATTCTAAGCAACTTACCGCTAACGTCAGTTGACTTATTTGTTTGTCAATTGTTTCAAAGTGAGCTTCGATCCTTAGTTAAAATTTTTCTTGGGCTAGCGCTAACTTTTCAACAATTGACTCCAACGATGGCTTTTGCGGTTGATATTGTTATGGTGCATTTGGTTGATAAGCTTGATTTGGCCTCTAGTTTTGCGCGTAACCGAAGTTTGACTGGTTTCTCCATCCCTGATTATATCCATTTCCTATGGCTTTGGCTTGAGCGATATCATCTTCCTGAATCATTAGACAACAGTCTGTCGGATGTTCTGGACTAGTACAGATTCTGCCAAGTGTAGTTGTTTTCCTTTTATCTGCAACAAGAGTTTGCACTATTTCAGCTAATTTATCAATCTTATTTTCCAAAGAAATTGTACTTACCTCGCGAACCCTTCGAGATGGTTCGCTAGATTGATTAAACCTTTGCGAGTTGGCGGCCATGGTTGATATCAGTGTTTTAGCCGCTATTAGGGTCATATTGACTAGAGCTCCGCCGCTTGCCGCATCCACTACTTTCATATCCATGGGTGTCAATCCTTCATAAAAATACTGAAGGATGGTTTGTTTCGACAGCCCATGTTGTAGACAATTTGCGCACAACATTTTAAACACCTCTCAGTATTCATATAAAGATTCGGATTCCTTTTGTTGGATGCTCAGGATGTTGCGCCTTATTTCGCTCGCTTTTGCCGCAGGGAAGAACCTATCAAGAAAGAGTTTAGCCATGTCAGTCCAGGTTGTAATAGAGTTTGGGGTAAATCAAATAACCAATCTTTTGCGATATTTGCTAAAGAAAATGGAAAAGCTCTAAGTTTAATTTGGTCATCGGATACTCCTTGAGGTTTTGTGCTTAAACAAACCATGTGAAATTCCTTCAAATGTTTGTGAGGGTTTTCCGTTGGCAAGCCGTGAAAAGTAGGTAAAAGGTGGATCAAACCCGTTTTTAGCACGAATGGTGTTTCGCCATTTGGAAAGGTTATACACATTGGTTGTTGGCCATAGGACGCCGTATTTAGCTGGCGAATAGTTTGATTTTCATCTCTCATTGAGTCTGGTTCGAAGTTCGACTCTGCTTCGGATGTGATCTCTAGATCGCGTTCAAATCTTTGCTAGCGTTGTTTGTTCTTCTTTTCCCGAAGTGTTTGTGCGTGCATCTTTCGGGCTAGTGCTTCGATTTTCGGGATGAGTTCAAATTGTTCTCCCGGATTGCTCCTGGTCATAAATCAAATGAAACAATATTAGTACTTTGTCGTATTCCCCGGCAACGACGCCAATTTTGACACGCGTCGTATAATGTCAAAATAAATCATTAAACTCAAATAAATAAGAATAAAAATAGTATAGCGAGAGTAAGGGTCGATCCACATGGAATAGGAGTTCTAACACCCTTTCGTTCTGACTTAGACTAAGAAACCTGTAAAAATAAAAGTGGGGGTTTAGAGAAGTAATTTGAGTGATGGAAAAATAATAAAAACAAAAAGAAGTATTGAAATGAATTATGAAATGAATTAGCCTCAAGCTACGCTTTGCCACGACACCCTCGATCACTGAAATGAATTTTTCTTCAACATTCTTGTCGGTTACAGTCTACAAGGTTCAACCCTTACAACTCACTTCTCTTTGGTAAACTCGACTCCCAGGGCAATCCTTGAAATCAAGCTTTAGTTTGTTAGCTACGACAATCGATGCTAACTCAAGTCAGAATTAATGCTGGAGAAGTCTGTGCTCGGATAACCATCCCGATGAGAATTGTTTCCAATTTTGATTTCCTATAGTGGACCACCACTAAGTTTGTTCTTAGGGAGTTGAATTGGCTACAAGCTTTTCCTCGTCCCCAACAATGGATCTAAACTACTTCTAATCCGACGACGTCTTCTGAATGAAACAACTGAGATTCCTAAAGGTTAGGCAGATTCCTAACCAATTTTGTAGAGAATCGAAAAAAGAAATGTTGAAGGAACGAAGAACTCTTCTAATCTCACGAGTTTAGTCGGGTTTGGCGTTGCTTTTGGCTAAGGAGGATTTAGTTAAGCATGGTTGGTGAAGAAACCATACTTAATTAAATAATGAAGGAAATGGAAATGGAGAAAAAATAGAGAATTGTATTAAACTTCAAGAAGATGAAGAACAATGAACAAGTGATGTCTAACTCACCCCAAAATGGGTTATTATAGTATATGAAAATCCTAAAAAACTAAAATGATAAATCCAAAAATAATTTAAATTACATAAGATAATTATCCCAAGTTTGAAATTTAAAAATTAAAATTCGGATGATAGGCTATCTGATAAGCGACTTGATAAGCTATCACTACTACTGACGTCAGCTTCTAGAAGATGCTGATGTGGCACCCAATCAGCATTCATGCCCTGGTTCATGCCCATGAATCTACCCACGACTCCAGAACTTCTGCAGATTTTGGCCTTTTCCAGTCTGATTTCCAGCCACACGACCCTACACGAAAAAGCATAGAACAACCCACATTTCAGCATCTAAAGTTATCCATTTAATCAAAATTAGAACTAAAACCATAACCAATCTAGCCACTCATCAAACGCCTATGGCCGTTTCGAAACCCTTCTAGCCGTATCGAAACGGTTACAACCCGTTTCGGTACGATTGATAGTTAGGCTGCAAATTAAATTATCGTTGGGAAAATAGTTGTTGGGGATTTGACCGTTGGGGAAATAGCCATATCGAAAATGTGAAGCCCATACCGAAACGATGTGTAAAACCCTCACCCAAATTAAATCCCGTTTCGAAACAAACAAGGTTGTATCGAAACGTTTTGTCTCTGTGAATGGTCATTTCGAAACGCCTATGAGTGTTACGAAACACCTGGTGGTTTTGTAAAGTTTGAATTTAGAAAGTGCATTAAAACCCCTTTAAAACTTCTTTAAACATATTTTCAAGTTGTTTAGACTTAAAAGCATTTTGAAATCTTTTCAATTTAATCCAAAACTATTTTTTCAATTATTATATCAAAACATTAGTTCTTCACAACACCATTAAAATCTTAACATTTTAATCAATGTTTTTATTACAAATAGTGAATTGACTCTTTAAGGGAGATTGTAGGTCAAATACAATTATTTTTAAAATATCAAGTGTCAAACTTTTGTGTTGGGTTTTATGTTGCTCGATTTCTTTAACCGTTCTTGCTCGCCAAGTGGTGGAGAAGTGGAATGTTGAGTGATAGAGATGTGGAAGCTAAAAAGATAAAGACAAGATGATTTATAGTGGTTCAACCTTCTAACCAAGGTCTACATCCACTACCTTAGCTTTCCACTAAGGATTTTCAATCAATCTACTATTGATTTGTCTCCATTTCTAGGCTTAGGAAGAAACCCTTACAACACCGATCAAGCTTTCTACCCAAAGCTTGATCAAACCCTTTTTACAAATAGATGAAAAATAAGCAAACTTAAATCCCTCTAATAGGTATTTGTTTGCACAATTAAGCTCTCACCCAAACTTAAAACACTTTAGCAAATCTAACAATTTTTGGCTCACTAGTGTTGTCTATACAATAAATTGACAATTAGGCACTAAGACATATTTGTGATCATATGATGTTTGACAAATAAAGCATTAGCCTTCTCTTGATGCTTGGAGGTCCCTTTTATACTCCTTAATGAGTTTGTAGCTGTTACTAGCCGTTAGGGTTGAATTGGAGCAGTTGGAGACTTTATTTCCCACCATAAATGCAGTTCTGCAGCCTACCGTATCAGTACACATGGAGGCGTATCGGTACGCCCTTCTTTAGAACTAGCCGTTGGGCTCTTTGTCTGCTTGTGCGTATCGATACACTTGAGGGCGTATTAGTACAGTATGTCATTTAAAAGACTATTGGGAAATAACTGTTGAGGTTGTTAAAACAGGGATCAGTACGCCTAATATGCGTATCGGAACGACCTGTATCCGTATCGATACCTTATCTTCCGTATCGGTACGAGTTTTGGCAGATTCAAAACTTGGGCAAAAGGGTATCAATGCGGGGTACACCATATCGGTACGGGCTTGCTGAAAAGTTAAGTTTGACTTCTTTAAAGCATTAAAAACTTTGCCAAAAACCCTTTTAAAAAGCCTCAAACTTATTTTCAAGTTGCTTGGACTTAAGGACATATTTTAAATTCTTTTCAACTTAGTCCAAAATATTTTTCAATTATTATATCAAAACATTTAGTTCTACAATCTCCCCCTTTTTGATATAATAAAACCAACTTAAAAATTTGTTTGGGATTTCTCCCCCTTTGTGAAATAAATTTTGAATAAGAGAATTAAGATTCAAAATCAATTAAAGCTCCCCTTTATTCATTTGAAAATTCAATTTTTCAAACCATTTCTCTCTCTTTTTGTTATATCAAAAAGAATTTAAAATAGTTTTAAGCTCAAAATAACAATGGAGGTTTAAATTTTGAAATTATTAAAATGTTTGGTTTTTATAGAGGCTCCCCCTTACTCAAAGCATCATCAAAAGATGTTAGTCACAACATATGATAATCTAGTTGAAATAAATAAAAAATAAATCAAATAAAAGCAAGAACAACTAGATTTTACCACACTTGAACCTAAGAGAAGATGTGAAGCCTTCATTCTTCAAGTGTTCTTCCTTGTGTGTATGGAGCCCCCTCAATATTTGACTTGTTGATCACTCTCCATCACACTTAGCAAAAGACAATCAAGTAATTTTTGGTTTGCTTTGGATCCATAGACGTTAGTGTAATCACTAATTTTGTCCGGACCTTAAACCCCCTTTAGTTTGTGTTTACCTTGGGCTTGTTAGGGCTATTAGGTAATTAAAAGAAAAAATAAAAAGGAAAAATATATATATATATATATACATATATATGTAGGTATAAATAATGCTACCCTTATTACCTTATGTATTATTTATCATAAAAAAGAAAGAAAAAACCTAAAACATTACTAATATATAATATTATCTTATTATAGTCAATTATGTCTTATCATTATTATTATTTATCAATTTATATACATTTATATGTATTTGTTTTTGTTATTATCACTTACTATTATCATTTATGTGTATATTATCACTATTAGTAAGTATTATTGCTAGGTTTGTTATTATTTATTACTATTGTATTTATTATTTATTATTACTAACAGTTTAGTATTGCTATTATTTTTATTATTGTTATTATTATTTTTTATAAAACACGTAAGTAATAAAAGGCCCAAATTATATAAATAAAAGCCCAAAATTCATTGGATAAATAATAATAAAAGTCCATTACATTAATATAGTCCATTACATAAAAGCCCGGAATAACAAAATACATGGCACAAGCCCAATAGGCCCTTACAAAGCAGAAACCCTAATCCTTTTTTTATCTATGCGCAGCCAAATATGGACCGTCAGATCTGATGCTTGATCTCAACAGTCCAGATCGATCCCGGGTAAGAGCAAACCTTAGAGAGCCCTCATTGAAGATGTCGCGCCGCCTCATCATAGCCGTTGGATCTGGCCGCGATCCAACGGTCCAGATTACGCTTCAACGTGGAAACCCTAGCAAGCCTCCCCAAGTCTGGCGCCCGCACACCTCCAATGCCGTTGGATCTGGAGGCAATCCAACGGCCCCAACCGCATCAGGGAACGAAACCCTAATGAGGGTGACCTTGATCCGCGCCGCACATGCCCTCCACCGTTAGATCAAGATCTGATCTAACGGACCAGATTTGCGCGTGCTCTACACCCGACGTCCGTTCGTGTTCCACATGCGCGCGCCTGAGACGATTCGGCTCTCACCACGCGCGCGTAGCCATGCCCGTGACCCCTCCTCTGCCACCTCTGTTTCCGCTGCCAACACCACGCTGGTGTCCCTCCCCATTTCGGCGAAAGACCAACAGAGAAAAGCAAAAAGGCAGACCGTCAGATACCCAAAATATAGCAAAAAAACAAAAGCAAAAAAGGAGTCAACCAGACAAGGCTTCAGAAATCAGAGAAAAAGATGATTTTCTTTTCATGTAATCTTTTGGTTATATAGGAAACCGAAAACAAAAGAGAGAGAATGGTGAGCACGAGAGAGATTATGACTCAAACCACTGTAAAAGATTCAAAAATTTTAGAGAGAAATCAATAGAAAAAAAAACCTTCTGAGGTATTCGTTTTTTCAGATCTCATTGCATGCATATCAAAAAGTAAAGAAAAACAGAAAAAAAAAAGTTTCGTTTTTGTTTTACCCATCGGAGATCGATTCTCCCCTCCGTTTCGAGTCGGCCTTCTGCTTCTTCTTTCGCCCCTCTCTACCCGCGATAAGCCTCGCAGCCCCTTTTCGGGGCCGTGCATGGTGAGCCGTTGAGGTCGGCGACACAGAAGGATTTTTTAGGCATCGTTTTTCGGGTTTTACAAAAAAAAGATTTCAACTTTAGGTTTTGGTTTCGTGAAAAGGAGGGTTTTCTGGTTTTGGGTTGTCGGGTGAGTCAGAAAAAACCTTATTTTTAAGGTTCCGGCGCCGGAAACGGCGACCGGAACCCTTGCGGCGCCGTTTTTTCAGAGGAGATGGAGAAGCTCTCGGTTTTTAGGGTTACAAAAATGGCAAAAGGGGTATAAGGGTTTTTTAGGGCCTTTTTATAGAGTTTTAATTTTTTAAAAATGGGCTAATCCCCTTTTGGTCCCTCCGCATTTTGAAAATATCCTCGTAAGGGTCTCCGTATTTTTAAACCCTACCTGTGGTCCCTCGAGTTTGTTTAGATTTTTTAATTTCGTCCCCTTATCTGTCTTAGACGACGCTGAATGGTTCAATACTCATTTCGATCCCTATAGATTTTAGAGTTTTTTTTTATCTTGGTCCTTGTTCGGACGATTTAACAGTTTTTTTAATGGCTTATTTCCCTAATCGGTCCTTGAAGTCCGTACCGGGTTCAGTTTCAACCCATTTCAGCGTTTTTATTTCACGCAATTTAGCTTTCGTATCATGTTGAAGTTTCCTCTCTTTTTTTAATTCATGTTTTACTTTACATGTTATATATGCATGCTTGGTCCATGATATATATGGTTGTCGTGATTTACGATTACTTTATTTTTATCGTCTAGTTTCATGTTTGGTTTAAATAGCGTATAATGTTAAACCTCATCGTTCGCGTATTTGCTTACTTTATTTTCGTATGCTTTGTTTGGTTTATTTCGTATATTTTTATGTCTTGTGTATGAATTTATAAGTTGCATCCCGAATTTATGAATTGCAATGCGAGCGTCTTTTTATTCGAGAACGAACGAGGCTAGTACCAGTCGTAGTGGTGGTGGCTCGGACGTTCCTTCTCGAATATTAAGACCTTTAAAATTCACTCACTCGTATAACCAAATTTCGATATGATTTGTCACTTTAATTCGCAAAATTTAATATTAATTAAGCGGTAATGTTTTCGGTACCGATTTTCGGGCACGACGGGGGTGCTCATCCTTCCCCGCGTGTAACCGACTCCCGAACCCATTTTCAAAAGAAAAATCTCTGGTTTTATTTCGGTGTCCGGTCTACCATTTTTAAATGGCCGGTGGCGACTCCTCTATTTTTTATAAATCCGATTAAATCTTTCAAAAACCATTAAAACCCGGTTCTTCTAAGTGACACCGAGGTATTTTTTTTAGTCGCAACAGTTAGAGGCACAAAATTTAGTCCCCTTAGGAATCCACTTTTCAATTCCATCCTTTTTAGTTGAAGTACTTAGTCCTTTTGGGACCCAAATACTTCTAAAACATTTACCCTTCACAAATCTAGGGGCACTAGATTGTCTTACATTAAAATCTGATTTTCCTAAATTATTTTTCTTTTGAAGTTCATTGAAAATCAATTTTTTTCTTTCTTGAGATCATCAACTTCTTTTTGATGATCTTTTTCCATCGTTTGAAGCAACTTTTGTAAGTCTAAAACTTTAAGCTCAAAATCTTTAAGTTTTGCTCCATACTCTAAATTGGTTTTAGAAAGCAAATCATTTTCGGTTTTTAACTTTGAAATCAATTTCTTGTTTTTCAAAAATGAAGCCTTGAATTCAAAAACCAATTCATCATAGGCTTCTTGTAACTCATCAAAAGAATATGAATTTAAACTAGATGAGTTAGAAGTTACCTCCCCCTCATTGAGGGCCATCAAGCATAGGTGGGCTACTTCATCATCGGTGGAGTCTTCATCACTCCATGTGGTCACATATGCTTGCTTTGAAGATGATCCCTTCTTGTTAGACTTGTGGGATTCCTTCATCTTCTTCCTCGATTCATGCTTGGATTTTTCCATTTTGCTCTTCATGAACTAGATGAATTTCTTGAAGAGATAAGCCATCTTTTCATCTTCGTTTTCCTCCTCACTTAGTTCTACATGATGGCATGTGGAAGATTTGAGAGCAATGTCATTGGTGTTGATGCCAAGCCCTTTGAGCTTCTTCTCCCTCATAGCTCTAATCTTTTCCTTCTTCTTCTCCTCTTCTTTATCTTTCTTCATTATTTGGTGAGTGAGAAGTGACCCCATAAGCTCATCAAGCTTCAAAGTCTTGAGATTTTTGGCTTCGATGATGGCGGTCCTCTTTGAGTCCCATGACTCGGGAAGAGAATAGATAAGCTTTCGGACAAGCTTTTCTTCCGGAATGACTTCTCCACAACCTTTGAGTCCATTGGTGATGGTGGAGAATCAGTGGAACAACTTCTTAATATCCTCTTCTAGATACATTTTGAAGTTTTCATACTCTAGGTTAAGGAGGCCGATCTTGGTCTCTTTTACTTCGTTTGTCCCCTCGTATGTAACTTCAAGCTTGTCCCAAACTTCATTGGCACTCTCGCAAGAAGACATTTCTTGTATATGTTGAGGCTAAGTGCACAAAAAATGAAGTGCAAAGCCTTGCAATTTAGCTTCATCTTCTTACGATCATCGGCCCTCCACTCTGCCTTGCTTCTTTGTGGTACGAACGGGCCATCTTCTATGATATTCCAAAGCTTGTAGTCTTTGGATTTGACAAAGAACATCGTCCTCGTCTTTCAATAAGCATAATTGGTCCCGTCGAAGAAAGAAGGCTTGTCGATGGATTGCGCCATTGAGCCGGTTGATTGAGATGTTGATCGAGCTTGTCGGACCGCCTCAATAGGATGTTAATCCTCTTCAATTGATCCAAGCTATGATACCAATTGTTGGGTTTTATGTTGCCCGATTTCTTCAACCGTTCTTGCTCGCCAAGTGGTGGAGAAGAGGAATGTTGGGTGATAGAGGTGTGGAAGCTAAAAAGATAAAGACAAGATAATTTATAGTGGTCCAATCTTCTAACCAAGGTCTACATCCACTACCTTAGCTTCCCATTAAAGATTTCCAATCAATCCACTATTGATTTGTCCCCTTTTCTAGGCTTAGGAGGAAACCCTTACAACACCGTTCAAGCTTTCTACCCAAAGCTTGATCAAACCCTCTTTACAAAAAATGAAAAATAAGTAAACTCAAATCCCTCTAATAGGTATTTGTTTGCACAATTAAGCTCTCACCCAAACCTAAAACACTTGAGCAAATCTAACAATTTTTGGCTCACTAGTGTTGCCTATACAATAAATTGACAATTAGGCACTAAGACATATTTGTGATCATATGATGTTTGACAAATGAAGCATTAGCCTTCTCTTGATGCTTGAAGGCCCCTTTTATACTCCTTAATGAGTTTGTAGCCGTTACTAGCCGTTAGGGTTGAATTGGAGCCGTTGGAGACTTTATTTCCCACCATAAATACAGTTCTGCAATCTATTGTATCAGTACACGTGGAGGCGTATCGCTACGCCCTTCTTTAGAACTAGCCGTTGGGCTCTTTGTCATCATGTTCGTATCGATACACTTGAGGGCGTATCAGTATGGTATGTCATTTAAAAGACTGTTGGAAATAGCTATTGGGGTTGTTAAAACAGGGATCGATACGCCTAATATGCGTATCGAAATGACCCCTATCCATATCAATACGATATCTTCCGTATCGGTACAAGTTTTGGCAGATTCAAAACTTGGGCAAAAGGGTATCGATACGGGGTACACCGTATCAGTATGAGCTTGCTGAAAAGTTAAGTTTGACTTCTTTACAACATTAAAAACTTTGCCAAAAACCTTTTAAAAAGCCTCAAACTTATTTTCAAGTTGTTTGGACTTAAGGACATATTTTAAATTTTTTTCAACTTCGTCCAAAACATTTTTCAATTATTATATCAAAACACTTAGTTCTACATTTTGTAAAAAAATAAAAACAAATTTGATAAAAAAGTAAATAATAAGGGTTTAATATAGAAATGAAAAAACTTTGATATATAGTCGTGTAAATTTACATGTGACTTTTAGTTTAGCGTTTATAGTTCAGGGTTTTAGGTTGTAGGGCCTAGAATTTAAGGTTAGTGTTTAGAATTTAGGGTTTGGTTTTTAGGGTTAGGGTTAGGAATTTAAGATTTGAGTTTTTATAGTGTAAATATGCATGCTTATGTAAAATTAGTTTTACACAGCCTATGTATAAAAATTTGACCCTATATAAATATGAAAAATACTTTGATATACAAGCTTGTGTAAACTTTAGTTTATACATGCCTTTCAATTTTAGAGTTTAGAGATTTAGGTTGTGGTTTAGGGGTTTAGGTTTTAGGGTGTAAAATTTAAGGTTTATGGGTAAAATTTAAAATTTAAGAATTAAAATTTAAATTTTAGGGATAAGAATTTAAAAATTTAACTTACACAACTTTGTATTAAAATATAACTTTATAAATATGTAGCATATTATTTGTCGACACAATTCTTAACTTCGATTTCATGAAAATCAATTTTTTCTCCCTAAAAATAATAATAGATGATTGTATTTTATATCATATTTGACAAATTTCAAGTAAATTAAAAAGTATTTAATTGTTCGAATAAATTCTAGTTCTGTTATCACATTTGACAAATGTCAAGTAATTAAAAAGTATTTAAATACACGTAACTTAAAGTATAGATGATGTGGTGGAATAAGTTCATATAATAATGTTTCGTAGGTTTTACGTGTTTGTAATAATACTACTTATTAAAACAGTTAACAGCATGTCAAATAAAAGAGAATAGTTTTAATGGGAAAAAATATGTTTATTTTAGGATATTTTGGTTCGAGTAGTATTATCTGCAAGATGTGTGTTTTATCAAAGGTTTAAGAAAAAATATAAATATATATTGACTTGTACTCACCCGAAGACTATTGGAAAATTGTCATTTACCAAGAACCAGTTGGTCTACTGAGATGAAGCGCTAGGTCCCTTAAGTAAGGTCAGAAATTCAAATCTTGATGTTATGAATGGAAAAAATTAAACTTGAAGGATTATCTTTATATTAGGCTTATATAAAATTTAATCGAAATTAATTGGTTAATGAATTAAATATTGGCAGTCGTAAAAGAAGGGGAGAGTTTGCCATTTGCCAATACATGTATATATTCTTGGGAATTATAACAAAGCATCTAGTTTTGTGGTTTAACTAAATTGTTAGTTGGTATGGGTGTTAAACTATAATTTTTCTTGGAAGTTTCTAAACAAAAAGATGTGTTAATGAAGACAGATGTGGTAGGGTGTTGGAGTGGGTGTCTGAGCCGGTGGCATGTGCATGTGGTGCCAGTGCGGATGAACCGGTGAGGATTTGTTAGGGTTCTTTTGACCTCTCCAAACCCATTTCTACCTAACCCACCAATACCAACAAACTCGGTTTGGTTATGCTTCAACTTAGCTTATTAATTAAATTCTAGCCTCCCTAGTTTGACAACACCCTTTTGGGTTTTAATAACAATACTTTTACGATTCAAGCATTAAAAGCATTAGAATTATAATTATAATAAAATAATTAATTTTATATTTTGATATCTATTAAATTTAAAGTTCGAATCTCAATGTATGTAATATTTATACTTTTATCAACGATGATTGCAATGGCAAGACACATTGCTTTCTAAAAGAAATAATCTATATTCAAACATTATAAACGACATTGCTAGTAGGGAGAGCCACGAATCTTGAACATGAATCATAAAATAAACATATACTTTATCAAAATGAAAATAAAAATAATGTAAGAGTAACATGCATAGAGTATGCTAACAAAACTTCATGCCAAATATGAATTGTAACACTAAATTTCAATCTCTATATCATGCAATATATTCCCTAATTATGCATGCAAAGTTAGTGTTGTTTTGATTTTTATTTTTTACTTATGAATTCTTCGGAACAAACTAACATACTTGTATCAGACATCAAGACCAAAACTACCCTCCTTGGTTAGATGAGAAAATCATTTTTTACTTCCTACCCAAAATTAAACTATTCAATTTAAGCCCTTTTAATGTATTTTTTACCCTCTCAAAATTTTATAATTCAGTTTATCCCCCAAAAGTTTAGAATACTATTTCTACACCCCCTAAACAAAATTCCTAACTCTGCATCTGTTAAACGTGTACACTCATACTCGGTTCTCAAGTTTAAATAATTTGGTCGGAACTTGTTGAAAAGCATAATAAACAATTCTGGTCATTTGTTGTTGAAGTTGGGTAAGAGATAAGTGTGAAAACAGTGGTTTCAACGAAGAACCGACAGACCAGAAATCTAACATCACCTCCCTCTTATATATATATATAATCCCCTTCCTCTGTTCTTATAATTTCCATAATCTATCAGGCAAATATTTAACACTGTATTGCAGTTGAAGAAACCATGGGAGGAACATCAATGTTAAAACTCACTCTGTCACTTTGTCTGTTCATGTCCTTGCTTCTCTCGTCCTATGCACAATCATGTTCCAGATATTCCTTCTCCACCAACCGTGTCTTCAAATCATGTTCCGACCTTCCTGTCTTAAACTCCTTTCTCCATTACAACCACCACTCGTCTGGGAAGCTCGAGATTGCGTACAGGCACACGGGGATCGGGTCGTCGAGATGGGTTGCATGGGCCATAAACCCGACCTCAAAAGGCATGGTCGGGTCACAAGCACTCGTTGCTTATCCACGAACCGACGGAACCGTGAGGGTTTACACATCGCCCATCACTCAGTATCAGACACAGCTGCGAGAGGGTAAGCTTAGTTTCGAGGTGTCTGATTTGTCTGCAACGTACGAGAACAATGAGATCATCATATTTGCCACTTTGGGTCTTTCGAGCAATAGCAGTAGCACCACTTTGAACCAAGTTTGGCAAGAAGGTGGTCTGTCTGGGAACACACCACAGATGCATGTTACTTCTGGTCCTAATGTTCAGTCCATGGCCACCTTGAATCTGCTTTCCGGCGAGACTGCAACAACTAATGGAGGAGGCTCTAAGCTCAGAAAGAGAAACGTAAGTGAACGCCTGCCTTCCATCTTTACTTTTCTTCATTGGGTTAATTGCACTAAAGCCCCCAGACTATTAACCCAAATTTTAAATTAACCCTAAAATTTCAGATACATGGGGTGCTAAACGCTGTGAGTTGGGGTATCTTAATGCCTATCGGTGCTATAACAGCAAGGTACTTGAAAGTATTCAAATCAGCCGATCCAGCATGGTTTTACCTCCACGCTTCATGTCAATTCTCGGCCTACGTTGTCGGTGTTGCCGGATGGGGTACTGGTCTCAAACTCGGCAGCGAATCAGCCGGTATTCGATTCGACACCCATCGAACCATTGGGATCGTTCTTTTCAGCCTCGGAACACTTCAGTTATTCGCATTGCTTCTGAGGCCAAAACCAGACCACAAATACAGATTGTACTGGAACATATATCACCATCTGGTGGGATACACCGTGATAATCCTCAGTGTGATCAACGTATTCAAGGGATTCGACATCTTGAATCCCGACCAGAAATGGAAGAATGCTTACATCGGTGTCATCGCGGCCTTAGCTTTCAGTGCTGTCGTGTTGGAAGCTTACACATGGTCCGTTGTTGTGAAGAGGAGAAGGTCGGAAAGTGCAGGGAAATTGCAGCATGGTGCCAATGGTGCTAATGGAAATGGGGTTAATAATGATTATGGTGCTAGGTCACCGCAGGCTTAAACTTTGTTCCATCGTTTGTTTGTTTTGAACTCTTTGTTTATTAATGTTGGACCCTCTGGTATATTTATGTACGGGATTTTCGGAGAGTGTAGAATTTTTAGTTATTCTTTCATAGAAAGGAAAGTAAAATTTACAGCCAACAACTTGATGCATGTACTGAATACATTCTGAGAAGTTAAAACTTATATTTTCCATTACAACTTTCAGTTCAGTTTCAAGGTTAGCATCTGAGAGGCGACGGACTACAACAAAATACACCTAGTGTTCTGGGCTAATGGCATAACTACAAAATATTCTTGCCATGATGCCCATGGTACATTTTTCATTCTGACCATAAACAACCAAACCACCTTAAAGCTTCGAATCTAAGGATGTCAAGTGCACAAAAAAACAACAAACGAACAAGTAGAAACGAGGAAGGTCTTCACTATCTGTTCTACCATCAGAGATAACTGGAATTACCAAGGTCCTATACCCCCTGCAACAAACAAGAACAAACCGTTCTATCAAAAGGCACGGCAAATACATTAGAGAAAAGCTGCATAAAAATGACCGACTAAGTTTCGATGCATTATACGATAATGAACTTATTCAAGCAGTTATACCAACCAGTCAACACTAGCAGATCTATATCAGAGATCTCAGGATTGCTTAAATAAATGATGACGTAGTAGTGAGTCACGTATCCCCATCACGGATAAGCTTTCGCATCCGAGAAGCTCGCGAAGATTGGCATCACACAGTACCACCATTGAATTTGACGGATCCTGAAACAATAGCAAAAAGCGTCAAGGAGATTAATACTGGTTCTATAGAACATACGCACGCCTAAAGTTTAATGGGAAGAGTTGCACAAACTTGTGTGCCAGCTCCTACCTCCAAATGATTAACCTTTATGTACTCCCAAACACGTCTTTCTGCCTCGGCTGCTACCATCTCCCTTCCTCCAGCACCCAAAAACTTGGCAAGCGCCTCAGATATAATTACAGGTTTGGGCTCTGGTTCGACACCTTCAGTGGTGGACTCGGCATTTACCTTACCTTTTTTAGTTTGACTTGATTCCTCTGCAAGGATTAGCAAAATTATAAACCTAATGAAGAAAGCATCAAATCCGACTCATCATAGAACAAAAATATATTGCGCGTATCACCAACGTACTTGAAGGGTCAAGTGGGGTAATATGTTTTGACAGTAGCTTGTTCATCTTGAACATGTCAGTGCAGTCTGTCTCGAACACCACACGTAAGGCTTCGTCGCAAATTATCTTTCTCTTGTTACTAGGATCTTGCAGGCTGTTCTTCCTTATATATGCCCACAGCTGCTTGACAATCTAAATCAAAAGGAACATAAATGTTAGAATAGAAACAATCAAGCGATGCTAACTAAAAGTGATCAATGTTAATCTGGCGAAACCGACCTCAGTCCTCGGCAAAGCTGGCTCACCAACTATGGCTTGAAGTGCTGGTGAAACACTACAAACTTTGTTCAGACCCCCTGATCCACCTCTTCTTTTGGGTGCAACCGGAGCACTGCAGTAACATTTTAAAACACACAAATACTTCAGTCATCGATAGAGGCGACTAATCTCTGTTTCGAGATAAAACATTAAGGGACCAAAATCTGATAAAATACATATATGCTTGCATAGGCAATGCATAACTGCACACTAATTTATCCCCCCAAAGACCTATTATAATTGCATAGCCAACAACTCAGGATATGAACTGGTAAAACTGGTCATCGAAACCCTAAATCCCTAAAAAGGGGAAATGACACTAAAAAACCCTAGATTCAGGGGGTAAGAAAACCCAACTTCAGTTGTACAAACATACAAAAATGACTAAAACATCCGAAATCACATTAACAAAACCCTAACATAAACCTAATTTTCACACAACCCATCTTTCAAAAAAATGTTAAACCATAGATTACTGCAAAATAGGAGGGATGACAAAAAAAGGCGGCAAACCTTTCTTTGGGCACTTCAGTGGTGGCAATGGGAGCGGCATTTTGAGCGAAAACTTCGGCTTTCGTGACAACCGGCTGAGGTTGCAGCTGGTGGTGGTGCTGAAATTGGGAGTGGAGCTGCGGCGGTGGTTGAGCGGTGAGAGGAGGATGAGGGTGGCGGAAGTTGAGGTCATGGGAAGGAAACTGCGGGTGATGCTGGAGGGTAAAATGGGGAGGGAATTGATGCGAAGAGAAGTGAGGGTGGTGTTGGAGGTTAAAATGGTCTTTAGGAGGTGGGTGAGGCTGAGGCTGAGGCTGAGGCTGAGCATGGGTTTGTGGAGGACGGAGCAGGAGGTTGATTTGGTCCCTAATGAAGGCAGCTTTATGGGAGAGGTCGGCACCAAGCTTGGCTTCGAGCTGCTGAACGACGCCGTTTAAGGTGGTGGCAACGGTGGGGTCGGAGTGGCGGAGCAAGTTCTCCACCCCTCTGGCTATCTCTTGGTCCGTCACCATGCTAGCTGCTTCCTTCATACCCCTTTTTAAGTAAGCTGAACTGAACCAACCAACCGGACACACACAAAAACGAACGTTTACTTCCCTTTGTCTCTATCTCTTTCTCTATCCAACTACTGCTCTGTCCTTCTCTCTTCTCTCTCTCTCTCTCTTTATATTCAGTAAAATGACGGAAACGTCCCTCTCTCTCTAGTCTCTATCTTTCTACTTTTGTTCAAACTTGCACCGGAATGACTCCCCTGCCCTTCATCATACCCACTTCGGTTTGATTAAAAAACAGGTTGAACTTTAAGTTAAATAATTTATTTTAGTTATTTAGATGTTTTTTTTGAACCGATTAATCAATATAATCTTTTTCTTGATAAAAAAAAATTAATATAATATTTTTCTTTTGTGAAATTCTATAGGATTTGACTATGACTTGATTTGATGAAAATGTTCAAACTAAGTTCATCTATCAACTTGATTAACTTAGAAAAAAAACAATCAATTTGATGATAATATTTTTTACTCTATGACTATGCTTAGGGACGGAGCCGGAATTTAATCATGAGGGGGGCAAGATGTTTAATTTTAGAATGAACAAAATTTTAAAAGGTAACTAAAGCATGAGAAATTAAAAGAGATAAGATTTAATTTCACTAATTTTAAAATTAAAACGTCTTAAAAGCAATTAAACCATAAAATTTGGGGTCAATGATTAATTTAATTAATTTTAAAACTGATAAAATCTTAAAAACAAATTATACCAATCATTTTTGGGAGGGACAAGGACTTAATTGAAATAGTTTTAAAACTATCAATGTCCTAAAATGTAATTAGACTATTAAAGTTGAGGGAGGCAATTGCCCCCCCCCTCAACATAAATCCGTCACTGACTATGCTTAAAAATTAGTCATATTTTATTTAAGGTGAATATTTAATACATTGTTAGTGTAAAATAATTGATTGTTTTCAAGTTAAAATTTAAAAATTTAATCTTAAAACTCTAACCTAAAACTTAACTTTTAATTTTAAACACTACACCTTAAATCTATAATCTCTAAACCTTAAATCTTTAAATAATTCAGCTTGTAAAAATTTTATTTTTCACCATCAATGTATAAAATAATAATTTTTGTATTTATCATTTTTAAATACCAATTAAAAGTTATATCACTATTTACTAAGTAATAAATATGAGTAATTCATAATTTATATAAACGATAATTATGATGCGATAGAAAAAACATGAATTATTAAGTTTATCTGAGAGAGAAATAAAAGGTAGTTGGGGGTAGAAATGTACTTGAACGAAGTTGCTTGCTTCTTTTCTAGGTTTCCCTCGCTTTAAGATGAGGTGGAATGACAAGAGTAGCCTTTACATATTGTGTTTTTATGGGGGAGTGAGGGGTAGAAACGTAAGTTGGAGTCAGAGTTGCAGGTGGTATCTGATGTTTGAAATTGAAGGAAAATGTTGGGGAGAAAGGATAAACATGAAACCAATTGGGTGTAAATGGTAATGCACATTATTTTTTTAAGTAGAGAATTTGAGTTCGAATTTTAAAAAAAATATCATTAAAAGGAAGATTTAAGAATCTCGAACATTAATAATAAAATAGTCGTATAATTTGCTAGAAAAATAAACATGAGAAATCAATTTCTTTCCTAGAGAAGCTGACTTTGTGCATGGAATTGTAATGGGTTCAAATCCTTTTAATTAATGAGTGATTTGTTCACTTATTCAGCGGACAACGTTCTATAATTTTTTTTTTTCCAGATAAATGGAAAGATTCCTTTCATTCTTCGTTGTTTCCCAAAATTGTTTTTAGGTAAAAACAATACAGAATAACTAATTTTCACCTCAAAATGTTTGCAGTTAAGTTTGAAATGTATTTTCCAGCTAGGTTTGGATAATGTTTAGAAAAATTTAAATTTCATTTTTTTTACTTTTTCAAAAGCACTTATGAATATAATTAAATATATGTCTTCGTTTATATTATAAATTATTTTATATTTTTAAAAATAATGTTTAAAATAAAATATTAATCCATTTAAATGTATTTTAAACCGTAATACCAAACATTTATAACCAAACAATGCATGGTCACTTTTTCATAAAAGTATTAATAAACTAAATTATTTATTTTTAAATTATTAATATATTGAACAAGAAAAAAATTTGAAACTAATTGAAAATAAAATACAACAATCACACACTTAAAACATAATAAGAATTTTGAGACTTAAGTCTACCAATAAGTCTTTTGAAGAAAGAAAATGAGCAAACCAAATGGGGTGAGGAAAAAAAATTAAACATTCCTTGAATCTCATTGATCTCCTATAAAAACTCAACAATCATTATGAAATTTTTTATTTCTTTTCAAACTAGATGTTATATCAATGTATGAGTAGAGATCACTAAAATTAATATTGCATATTGCTCAACTAACAATTCTGATTGCATCGAAAAATTACAACAAAAGGGGATATAACTATTTTAGATCGTTGACATTTCTAGATTAAAAGGTATACCGTGACGACTACTAAATGAACACCAGATTACTATAAAAAATATAAAAAAAAAACTCATGCCACAAGATAGAAGAAAAGCGTACCTCATAGACAAACGAACGAACGCAATAATATGTACCAAAAAAATCTAAAATAAAAAGATTCATATTACAAACTAAAAACAAAACAATAACAAATAGAAGAGAGAAAATTCAGACAAAAATATTACGGCCGATCTCGAAAGCTACACTCTTGAAAAAAAAAGGTATTGAAAGACTTTAGATAAGAGAACTAATTTCCTTATATATTAATTCCCAATTTTTACTGTATATTTTTATACTAAACAAAATTAATTGATGGAACATATAAATTCTCATTTAATATTAATTGTATTTATATTCTTCGTCAATCAATATTATTTAATAGAAAAGAATATACGCGTGAATTGAGAATTAATATAGTATAAAATTAGAGGTTGTGTTAAATAAAGAAAAATATGAAAGATGGTGGAGGGGAGGAGAAATAAAAAATTGTAAAAATAGAGGATTAAATGTGTAATTATATAAATTATTTTTTTATTTTGTTGGTCAAAATAGGAGTGAAGTAATAGTTTATGGATTATCTAGGTAATTTATCTTTTTTTATTGTGCAATACCAGCCTCCTGTTAACGTTTAACGACAACAAACATCTCAGTTACCATAAGTTTACATATCAAAAACATAAATGACCATAGAGGTCGAATTTGAAAATCGGTGACAAAATATGTATAAAATCTAAACATTACTTATATAAGTGACTATTCCAATAATTTACCCTATAAAAAATTATAATTTTTTTAATGAACGATAGTGTAGAAGATCTATAACAAACTTTTTATTAGTCTCATGTTTGATTTTAAAAAGTTTTCAATCTATTCTTAATGCGGTAATTATTCATTTTAATCGGTACAATAACAAAATTAAATTTAACCATCTACATTAATTTTTTTTACCGATTTGATCATGATTCTAAAAAAATTATACTAGATATTTAATATTCTTTTAATTTGTATTAAATATTAAATATTTAATCCCGACCCGAGTGGTTGCCAAGTATTGGCCCATGATTCTATTGGGCCCCAGGAAAAGTTAGAACAATTGGGCTTTTATAAAATTTGAGTTGGCCTTGAAAGTCTTAATTCTATCACCAAGGGGGAGCGCATCAGCAGGAGATGTGAAAGAAACCATGGCGCAAGTTCTAAACCTAAACCTTCTCTCGACCCGACCCGAATCACTCGCCTTCATATCTCTCAACAACGCGACCCGCAGTCAACATGTCGCCAGCAACTGGAGCACTTTGCTGCTCAATCTCAAATGCAACGGCAGATTTTCTTGCCTTTTCTCGGACAATCGCGGAAAGGTAGACACCACCAGAATTCAACTCATTTCTCCTTTATTTTTATTTCTGGATTACTTCATGGTTGTAGCTGATAGTCAGTGAATTATTTGATGAATTCTACGGTTCAGATGGTTTCAAAGTATGATTCTTTTTCACGTTTTAATTATGCAATTCTTTTTTCTGATTTAGAGTTATGTTTGCCTTGGGATTTTCCCGCATGGTTGCAGGAACAAGCTAGGAAAGCATTGGAAAGTGCACTGGGTGGAAAGAAGGCTGAATATGAGAAGTGGGACAAAGAGATTAAAAGAAGAGAGGAAGCTGGTGGTGGAGATAATGCCGGCGGCGGGGGTTGGTTTGGATGGGGTGGAAGATTTGGTTGGTCCAATGGTGACCATTTTTGGCAAGAGGCTCAACAAGCTAGCCTAGCCATTCTGGGCATTATTGTCATGGTATGATGTTTACCTTTATGTTTGTAGACCGACCCTGTCTCGTATCTGTGCAATTCAATTAGTTTTTTGTGTCGGCACATGACATTCTTTATTGCATTTGCTAGTATCTCATAATTGCTAAGGGCGAAGTAATGCTGGCTGTCATCTTCAATCCATTGCTTTATGCTTTGCGAGGAACAAGAGACGGTTTCACCTATATAACATTGAGGGTCCTAGGAAAGAGATATGCAGATGGTCCTGTTGATTCTGGCAGTATGTTAAAGAAGGAAGCATATGCTCATGTTTCTGCTAAAGAGAATGTTTTGAGAAAATGGGGAAGCAATTGAAAATTCCTTGCAGGTTCAGGCATCACTTCTTTTTTCTTCATGTCACTTGTGTGGCTATGTTTGATTATCGCGTTTTGACTTGTAGTATCTATAAATACCTTTGTGAAAGTTAATGAATGAGATTTTGGAAATGAGGTTCTCTTTCCATCAGCACTTTGAACGTTTAATGAATTGGAAATATGCTGTCTTTTTATCACAATGGGTACACAACTCTTTGACAGGGTTACTATTTGAATTATCCGAAGGAGTTTACTTTGACATATTTACTTAAACTAGATCATAATGACACACTCGTGTCAATCATGTAAACATGCTGAAATACAATTCTATTTTACATGAGATTCTCTTGATTTGTTGTATCTGATAACTTGAGCTTAGCTCATGGCCAACCTACCAAAATTTGACTAGTAATTGTGTTCTCAATTGTTTCTGAACATCCTGTTGATCTTGCTTAAATCACTACTCCTCAGTGTCTGATTTAGAGTCTCATGATAGTTTATGATTTCAGCTTTTGGCCCTCGATTGCTTTTAGAACTTAATATGGGATGTAGGACTAATACCTCACGATTGAGGCTATTACCGTCGTGGCTTGCTTGCCATTCTTAAGTTTGACATGGAATTTGGTAAGCCATGCCGATATATTATCTCCACGAAAGCATGGAGTTAGACTGCTAGTTGCTCGGCTCAAAGTCCTTTTTTTTCCCAGCATTTTAGCAAGTTGTGTTATTCATAAGACAGAACCAGCTCTCTTTTAGTATAGAAGAACCCAGTGAAAATTTAATGGGTTTTTGTTGAAGCATTCAGTTTCATATAATATATTAACATGTCACTGAATTTATTGCTTGAAACTTGACTGCCACCATCAATGAAGGTGTTGAATGAAGGGTATTTAAAAGGAGAAAGAAAGTATTGCATCTGAAAGCGAAAAGCTTGCTGAAAGCACTTGTACCTTTTTTTTTTTTTTGCTTGTGTTGAGATGAAAATTAAAATATAATTTCACCTAACGAAAGAAGTGGAGACTTGAGAGAGCAAAGAGAGATCCTTTGTCCCGGAAACTTACGCATCATAATTTGGGAACGATGCACGATTGATTTTGCTCACATTGCGCTCCAAGTATGATCTGATTGCTAATATTGTTGGTGACGGTAAGCCCGACAAGGGTTTCTACAGGGTCTTCCTATAGCGGAAATCAGAAGAAGTATGGTAATTTTCTAAATAAGCAGCATTTATGTTGAGTGAAAGGCTACAAATAATGAACGATGCATCCGAATTTGTCCATTGCAGGTATGAAATGCAGGATCTGCATGTTTTTGGAACACTTACTCAGATGGTGGCGCTGTCTGAAACTTCCATGCAGAAGATATATGAACAGCAACAGTGGTTTACAAATTTCAATCAACAGATAGTATTGGTGCACGGTTACTTGATGTTGGTTCAAGGTTAGTTCTTGACTTCTTGCTAATATTTGATTTGGTTTAGGCGAAGACAGAAAAGAAAACATGCTGCTTCTAAAGTGTCCTAATTTTTGACTTCATGTGATTTACTGCATCCTTAGATAACCATGGCCCACAAAACCAAAAACATGAACACATATCACGAACATAAAACTTAATTCAACTCATTACACATTAATTTTTTTTGAATATATTTCATCTGAGATTGAATAAGAAAATGCTTGGATTTTCAGTTATTGATTACCAAGGGAAATTCCAGGTTTCAACATACATTCAAGGGTTAACAAAGAAAGTAAATTTAACGTTGTAATCAAATAGATGATACAACAGAAGAGATCATTTTCAGTTGGCAAAGTGCACTACTCTGCTTTTTATCTCCAAAGACAAACAGTGTCCTCAATCTCGTGGCGGAACAACCTTACCAGTGCAGGTTCCGAAACCAACGTTATAACCATCCCCCTGCTTCATGCAAATACATAAAACTACTAATGTTAAGCACTCTAGTGAAGATTACTTGAATATGTTTGCAACTAGGCTTAAGAGCTCTAGTGAAGCAGAGGAAGTACCTTGCAGCAACCGGTGAATATTACTTCATCCCCATCTTCTAAGTACTTTCGACTTGCCCCCTTTAACGACAGCGCTTTCTGTCCGTTCCATGTTAGTTCCAGCAAACATCCAAGTGAGTCCGGCTCCTGTTCGGAACATGAGAGGCTAAACTATGAGCAAACATTGCCGGATTCATATGTCCAAAGAACCCACATTAGACATCAACTGAACTCTCAACACAAGAGGGCACAAGGAGTAGTGTTCAAAGTTGAACAAGTTTCTATGCATAAATGCATACATGATTACTTGTGTCTGTGTGTGGATTGACAGATATATTTGAAGGAAAAAGGAAAGAAAGGTGAAAGGTAGGCAAGGAACATACAGGTCCACTAATGGTCCCAGTTCCAAGGAGATCGCCGGGTCTCAGGTTGCAACCATTGATTGTATGGTGAGCTAGCTGTTGAGTCAATGTCCAATATCTGTTACAAAAGGTTATACAAACTTGAGTAAATATTTCATCTCGGCCAAGAACTCAGTACACCTTTAAAAAGCAGCACATACGCATATATTAAACAAGTACACAAACACACACAAAATCTTAAATTCAAGCAATGCTGCAATGCTCCATATTTCAAAATATGATTCAATGGTTCATTATTTCACTAAGGGAAAAGACAGCTCTCAAAACAATAAGTGCACAAGTGACATGGAACTCCTTACAGGTTCTTGAGATTACTTCTTGTAACCACACTTGAATCTTTTTGTCCGGAAGGTTTAATTTGAACCTAGCAGCAAGAAACAAGTTACAACCTCAAGATTCGATATTCGAGAATAAGATGGAGAATGAGGTATTGAGAATCAAATGGGATATATCCACTAAGCTGGTAGATTCTACCTCCAATGCAATATCATAGTTTTTGGATATCTTCTCAGCCAGATATGGCAGTGGAGGGGGGTCCTGCAGTGGCAAACAAGCATTTTCAGCTAGTTCCATTAAGAATAGTCACCATGAAAGAGAATAGGGGAAAAAGCTAGAAGCTCAAATGACCTTAAGATCCAACACAACTAATAGACACCTACCTGCTTAGGAGCATCACATGCAAAAGGCTCCAGAGCATCCAGGGTCACAATCCAAGGGGATATTGTAGTACCTGAAAGATGAGAGAAAAGCAAAACACAACCATCCTATGCTACTCAGACTCAGGTGTGACTGTCGGATATGGGTACGTTCATTTATTTCTAAGCTCATCCATTTAGTTGGAGGGTCCATTGAGACCGAATACATGTCGAACATAGGATATTGGCCAGTTTAATCCAATATGGTAGCTTTATTATTTCTATAAAATTCTTTGTTATCTTGTTAGTTGGGGGATCCTGCAGAGCCTAAGAACTCGGAAGAAAAGCAGGAACAAGTTTTCATTTTCTTACCAAAACTCTTTCCAAGAAAGGGTCCAAGAGGGACATATTCCCATCCCTGAATATCCCGAGCTGCCAAAACCGAATAGTTTGTTTAAAATATGGTACTGAAACTTGTTGGAAATAAGAAAAGAGAGGATGATGAAGTGAAGCAACTAAAAATAAGCATACCACTCCAATCGTTCATCAACACAACTCCAAAGATATGATCTGCTGCCTCATTAACATCTATAGCTTTCCCCAATTCATTTCCAGGACCAACTACAGCAGCCTGCGAGTTTCATAAGAGACCATATAAGAGAATAGTTCATGGCGAGGTACAACGAGAGAATAACACGATGACAGTAAAATGAAAGGCTGACCATTTCAAGTTCAAAATCTAGCTTCAATGAAGGTCCAAAATATGGTGGAGAGTTACCCGTTGGATGACCTTGACCCCTAGAAGAATAGAGAACTAAGCCAGTTACAGCTAGCATCTCGGTCGCTAATTCAAAACGATTCGAACATTTTGGCAAAAATCATATATGAAGATACAAGGAATAAGTAATCTGAACTTCTGACCTTGGTCTGATAATATCAGTTCCAGAGATGACAATAGATGATGCTCGTCCGTGATATGCAATGGGAAGATGGAACCTGGATAGTGCAGAACGGCCATGCTTATGAGTTTCCAAGCCATCAATTCTTTCACTTGTTAAAACTTTCAGAAATGAGATTACCAGTTTGGTGAAATCGGGGTTTGAGGTCCAACAAATATGGTTCCACAGTTCTTTGCATGATGCATGGATGAAAAGAAGTCCGTGTAGTCTCCAATTTCCATAGGAAGAACCATTTCCACCTTGCTCTAAAGATTTCACAAGTAAATTAATGAAAACAAATACATTTTCATACAGACAACATACTGAAACACATGCGTATGTATGTTGTTACCATTGGCACGAGTGCCTTGTGCCTCAACTCCGTATTATCACGCAGGGCTGGTTCTGTAGCTGCACAGATCCATAAATATAAAAAAAGAATCTTCATTTAAGCTGAAACCTAGGCTACATTGTGCTTTTGAAAGACCATATTATTATTGCTGCTTTAAAGGGTTTATGAAGACATACATGACAATAGCATTTGAAGAGTTTCACGTGCTTCTTTCCAAGCAGGTCGGCCCATAGCCAAAAATTTGTTCAGAGTAGGCTGACAACACAACACCAACCAAATTGCAATCATTCGATTCAGCTTAATTAATAAACTCCCATGATCAAAGTAAAGAGATGAAACCTGAAGGAAGCAATCGGAACCGGTGAGTAAAGGGCCGTTGAAAAGACCGGCTTTAGCGAGTTCAGAGAGGTCCAGAACATAGTCACCAATGGCGACGGCGAGACGGGGGAGTGCGGTGGAATGGTGGGTTTTGAAAGCTCCATAGGGAAGGTTTTGGATGGGGAAATGGGAGTCGGGATGGACAGTGATGAATGATTTCAAAGCCATTAAAAAAAACAGCAGCTTTGCAGAGAGGATGAAGTAGGTGCAGTGAGTTTCCATGGCTGTGATCATATTTAAAGGGGACCGTTTCATTTGGTAAGGGAGGTTGGGGTAGGTAGTTTATGAAGGGATCATCAATGGTGAGGACAGGCACACGAGGCTACCAACTTTTCAACCAGTCTTTTTTTTCCTTTCCCTTCTTCCTAATATAAGAGTTACATGTTTGTATTATTATAATCTTTCCATTAACATTACAAATAAAAGGGAGGTTCTGCGGTACGGCGCCTAGTATGCGGCTAATATACGGCGTAACCGGCTAAGGCGGTGAGCGGTTAAAGATCATGTTTCCGGTAAAAGTTACCGATTATGTTGATCCGAATATCAATATAATCGGTAGCGCCGAATTTGTTGTTAAGTTGGAGCGGATGGGCACTCGGACATTTGGACTATAACAAAACCGGTAAAATTACCGGTTATGTTGATCCGAATTTCAATATATTCGGTAGCGCCTAATTTGTTGTTTAATTCGAAAGTATCCATACTTTTTAAATCATTATCGAAACTTTTTGAACACCAACGTAACCGTGGTTGAAAAAAAATGTCGAAAATATCGATATTTAATTAAGAGCGTGCAGAAAAGAATCGATATTTAATTCATATAATCTAACCGGTAAAACATACCGGATATATTATTTCGAAATTATCCATACTTTTTAAATCATTATCGAAACTTTTTGAACACCAACGTAACCGTTGTTGAAAAAAATGGCGAAAATATCGATATTTAATTAAGAGCGTGCAGAAAAGAATCGATATTTAATTCATATAATCTAACCGGTAAATCTTACCGGATATATTATTTGGAAATTATCCATACTTTTTAAATGATTATCGAAACTTTTTGAACACCAACGTAACCGTTGTTGAAAAAAATGGCGAAAATATCGATATTTAATTAAGAGCGTGTAGAAAAGAATCGATATTTAATTCATATAATCTAACCGGTAAAACATACCGGATATATTATTTCGAAATTATCCATACTTTTTAAATCATTATCGAAACCTTTTGAACACCAACGTAACCGTTGTTGAAAAAAAATGGCGAAAATATCGATATTTAATTAAGAGCGTGGAGAAAAGAATCGATATTTAATTCATATAATCTAACCGGTAAATCTTACCGGATATATTATTTGGAAATTATCCATACTTTTTAAATGATTATCGAAACTTTTTGAACACCAACGTAACCGTTGTTGAAAAAATGGCGAAAATATCGATATTTAATTAAGAGCGTGTAGAAAAGAATCGATATTTAATTCATATAATCTAACCGGTAAAACATACCGGATATATTATTTCGAAATTATCCATACTTTTTAAATCATTATCGAAACCTTTTGAACACCAACGTAACCGTTGTTGAAAAAAATGGCGAAAATATCGATATTTAATTAAGAGCGTGCAGAAAAGAATCGATATTTAATTCATATAATCTAACCGGTAAAACATAACCGAGTACATTATTAATTCATATAATGTAACCGGTAAATCTTTACCGGATTTATTGTTTGGTGTGGAAAGAATCGACACAATTCAAAAACATATCGAAACTTTTGGGAATTTTATCGATTATATATATCATAATGATATAACCGGTTAAAAGTATCCTTTGTATTGCTTGCATTTACAGAAAACCTAAGAGAGGAGAGTATTTGAAATCGACCCGAGTTTGGTTGCTGTGAAATCGACACGAGTTTGGTTGCATTTACAGAAAGCCTAATTTGTTGTATCAGAATCGAAAGGATAGGTTTAGGGTTTGGGGACTTTGAAGTAAAAGGTATGTTGTCGAAACCCTAATTTTTTGGTAATGTAGTATT
The DNA here is from genome assembly GCA_958450335.1 of Hibiscus tridactylites. Classification (NCBI taxonomy): domain Eukaryota; kingdom Viridiplantae; phylum Streptophyta; class Magnoliopsida; order Malvales; family Malvaceae; genus Hibiscus; species Hibiscus tridactylites. The sequence goes on from OY288270.1 coordinate 85,986,090, forward strand.
GGGTAGTTGGGGATAATGTTTTGGGTTTAGTGATGTTGAAGTAAAATCAGAATTTTGATCTATATAGGTCGAAAATGTGTAAATATATTTAGTAATTAAATATCGGAACTTTGTTCTGAGAACTTATCGGTAGAAAGTAATAATGTCGGTAGAATTTATATATCGATACTTGTGTCAGAAAACTGAAGCGAGATGGGTTCTAAGGATCATGAAGATGTTGTTCAAGATGAGACTGAAACGATTCAAATGGAGGCGGAGAGAGTAGATAGGGAGGAAAATCCGAAGAGACCAAAGGGTGGATTTCTGTACTTCTAGTAAGTAGAAATTGTGAAATAATTAATCTGTAAATTGTTATTGGATGAAAGTATTTAAGAACATTTAAACTTTCCTATGATGACAGTATTGACGAATTGCAGAGGATGAGAGATTGTGGGACTTACACTGTCGGTTCGGTATGTAAATTGAAATTATAGTGAATATATTGGAGGTTGAATATTTTGATTGTTTATGGTTTATGTATAATTTGCAGGTGAGAGACGTGGTGGTGAAGAAATGGTACACGATGAGTGCAACTGAGAAGCAACCATACAACATGTTGTCCATAAATGCTAGAGGAAACTATGAGGCGAAGAAGAAGAAGAAGAAGATATTCATTATAGTTGTAAATATTTTATAAATGATATATTAAAACTCTGACATTATATGAATATTATTTACATAGGAAGTGTCGACTAGGTGTAGCATAAAACGAGTGCACCACATAGTAGAGGAGTTGAAAGCGAAGGGTAAATCAAATCTGTTGGAAGAAATGGGGTTTGGATCTCTTATTGGGATTCAGGACCGACCAATTCGGAGGGAATTGTGTCGGTTGTTGATGGGAGATTTTGATTTGCAGAAGTGTGATGTGCGATACGGAGAGTATTCATTTCATTTTAGTGTCCGAATTGTTGAAGCCGTATTGGGGCTACAGAATAAAGGCCAGAGTGTGGATGAAGTTATAAACACGGAGGATTGGAAATTACTTGTGCAGAAGTATGGCCTAACGTCTAATGTGTCATTTGCTACACTTGAGGACGACATAAAAAGCGGCAAGTATGAAGGGGATGATCTGAAGGCCCGTGTACTATTGTACATTGTCGGAGTATTCCTTTGTCCAACGGGTGATTCATCCCCGAGCAAGGATAGTATGAAGTTATTGTGCGACTCCGGGTTTAGAGGTGAATTAAATTGGGCTTCATATGTGTATGAGAAAATAATTGATGCAATCACGACTTTTCAAAAGTCCAAAAACCCCTCATACCTCAAAGGATGCATTGCTGTCTTAGAGGTAAACGAGTTGAATATTGGTATTGGTTTAGAAAACTTTGTAAGTAGTTATTATAGAATATGATAAAGTTTATACAAAATGCAGGTTGCATTGTATGATTTTTGGTCAGATTCTTCTTCTGTGCCGACATTCCGAAAAACCGGAGTGGCACGCATCACTGCCTGGGGCAAGGAAGAAGTTGTTCGAGTTATGGCAAAGTTAAAGTTGGAATTACCGAAAAAGAAGGTAATGATAATTTCAGTATTTATAGATTACTAAGGACTTACAAAAGAAAGATGCTCTAATAATGTACTTTATTTGTGAAGGTTGGCGAGGAGGAAGAGGACGAAGAGGAGGAAGAGGAGGAAGAGGAGAAGGTAGAATATAAGTTGAAAGTGAATGAAGGGGGAAGTAAATTTGACATATTGATTGCTGAGTTGGCAAAGGTTAAAAAACTCGTTTCTGATTGTTTGCAAAGACAATCCAGAACCGAAGAGGCTATGGAGAGCTTAAAGGGGGAAGTAGGGGAAAAGTGTAATGGTGTTGTTAAAGAAGTGGTGGAATTGAGGGGTGAGTTAAAGGGGGTGATTGAAACGGTGGAAAAAAAATTGGAGGAGGGGTTAGATTTAATTCCTGAAATAAACAAAAAAATTGATGAGGGGATACATTTAACTCCTGAATTCAAGGAAGAATTGGATGAGGGGATAGATTTAATTCCTGAAACAAACAAAAAGAGGAGTTATGTTGAGGCTAAATATGAAGAACTTATAAAAAATAATGAAGAAAATGTCGAAGAAAGGAGTAAGAGGGTGGAGGAACATATAAGAGAAGTCCACCATGAAGATACGAGGACACCGGCTCATGCAATAGATTTAGAGCTCGATTCAGGGTGTCCTGCACCAAAGAAGCAGAAGAGTAAAAAGGTAAAATGAATAATACAAATGACATCCATTTTGATTATTGTGTTGCGGCTAATATCTATTGATATATCGTAGGTTACAAAAGTAAAAATACCAAAGGGAATTGATGACGTCGAGGCTGCTATGTGTGATTATGTCTGGAATAGTGGCTTGTTAGAACCAGGGTAAGTTATATATATTGCTTTGCGAGTGATATTTAAATAAATGTGGTGAAAAAATTAATACAAAAAAATTGCTTCTATAGAGATGTCATCGTAGATTACGGGCTCGAACATGGCACAGTAGGGGACCTTTGCAGCTTAAAACCCGGGGAATGGCTAATAAGTCCGGTCATTAATTTGAAAGGCTGGATATTGGGTTACGAGTCGATGAGGAATCCTAGCATGAAGCGGAAGATTTGCTATCTTCCATCCGAATTTGTGGTAAGTTACATTTTTACACATTTTCGTGTCCAATTTGGTCATGGCTGGTCAATTACTGGAGATTGTTTTTTGAAATGCAGACCGCGTTCATAAGCGACGGTCAAAATGCGTCGTTTCTTGTAGACTTCTATTCTAGAACGTTGATGGGCCATAATAAACTCACCGACTGTGACATGGTAAGATATTTTTGCTTACATGTTGTTAAGTATTTAAATAATAACAATAAATGTTCTAATATCTTGTGTGACAATTGTTGTAGATCTTCATGCCAATAAACGATTCGAATAATCATTGGTGTCTCTTGGTGTTGGATATGGTTGATCGTGTAGCATCGTTTCTTGATAGTCTACATAGATCTCCCCGGCACAAGACTAGAGTGGAGCAAGCCAAGAAAACAGTATGTGTCGATACATTTTGTAATTTATAATGCATAAATTCTTCGTAATCTAATTGTATTTATTTTTTTTACGCAGTTGGAATGTTTTCAGAAATTTAGTGAGGACGAGGCGTTTTCTGCCCAATTTGGGAAGATTAAGGTCCCACCGAGGGATTTAAAATTCGTGGTCCGTAAGACGAAGGTGCAAAAGAACAGACATGATTGCGGAATGTATGTGGTCATGTGGATGGAAGCTATTTCTGAAAGGAGGTCACCGGATGATTTGGTAAGTGGTCGGAAAAGGACTTCATTTTTAAAAAAAAATTGGGACTGACATTGGCTCCTAATTTGAATGTAGGTTGTTGGGGATTTTGATCGTCCGAGAGTTTTAAACGATCTCATAAATCACGATTGTAATAGAAGGAGAGCGAAGTTCACAACTGCTTGCCTGGGACGTATGAAAAGATAATTATGTTACCATACTTTTTCTCACTATGTAAATGATGATATCATAGTTAGTTTGTTGTAAATTATGTTAACATATTAGCTTACTCTTGTAAAAATATCATACTTATTTTCCTTTAGGATACAATTGTCGATACTGTTGTAAAAATAATGAAACTTTTATACGAAATATATGTATCATTAAATTAACAATCCCCTTTAAAATCGATAGTTTTTTTTCCTTCGTTATTAAATTATCGAAACTTGTTGACATACACACAATGCCATAGCTTACTGGAATAAAATTGTCGATATTTTGCTGCCGCAATGAGTAATAATATCGAAACTTCTATACGAAATATATGTATCCTTAGAGTAACAATCCCCGACAAAATCGATATTTTTTTCCTTCGTTATTAAATTATCGAAACTTTTTCACACAGACGGACTTGCTTAGCTTACTGGAATTAAATTGTCGATACTTTTTCTGTCGCAATGAGTAAAATTATCGAAACTTTTATACGAAATATATGTATCCTTATAATAACAATCCTCGAAAATATCGATACTTTCTTTCCTTCGTTAATAAATTATCGAAACTTTTTCACACAGACGGACTTCCTTAGCTTACTGGAATTAAATTATCGATACTTTTTCTGTCGCAATGAGTAAAATTATCGAAACTTTTATACGAAATATATGTATCCTTATAATAACAATCCTCGAAAATATCGATATTTTCTTTCCTTCGTTAATAAATTATCGAAACTTTTTCACACAGACAGACTTGCTTAGCTTACTGGAATTAAATTATCGATACTTTTCTATCGCAATGAGTAACAATATCGATACTTTTATACGAAATATATGTATCCTTATAATAACAATCCTCGAAAATATCGATACTTTCTTTCCTTCGTTATTAAATTATCGAAACTTTTTCATACAGACAGACTTGCTTAGCTTACTGGAATTAAATTATCGATACTTTTCTGTCGCAATGAGTAAAAATATCGAAACTTTATACGAAATATATGTATCCTTGTAATAACAATCCTCGAAAATATCGATACTTTGTTTCCTTCGTTATTAAATTATCGATACTTACAATCTAAATCGGAAATTTAGGCGGGATTTCTATTTAAACCAGCACTTAACTTAAATCAAACACCCATTTACGAAATTTATTCGATACTATTGCAGAGATCTCTTCAACTCCAACGACGACCTGGGTAAAATCAACAGCGACGAGGTCGATTAGTAGGATTTTTTCTACGATCATATTTACAGGTTAGTAAAAGTGACTGATTTTTCGTACTTCAGGGTTAGGGTTTTGCACGATTATGGAGTAACCGATCATCTTCTGCATATAACAGTTGTAATGGCACCCAAAAAAGGGGCACCCAAAAAGGGGCACTCAAACGGAAGAGAGCTTCTGCTTCGAAGACAAATTCATCTTCGAAATCAAGGTCTGCTAGTCAAGTAAGTTCAAATTCTTCTGAAGAAAATTTGTCTTTTGAATCGCAAAACTTTAGAAGCACCGATGAGAAACTGACATATGATAGCAATTTCAAAACAAGGAAGATTCGTCCAGAACGTGTTATTGACTTGAACTTCTTCTTCGATGAGAAAAACAAATTTGGGTTTAAAGATACATTTACAGATTGGGGGTGGCTGGAACTGCTTGGTGTAGAACCAAAATATTACCCCAATCTTGTTAGAGTTTTCTATAGTAATGCAAAATTAGACCGGCATCCTGGTTCGGGAAAAATTTTAGGATTTACGACTCATGTCATGGGTAAGGACATATATATAGATGCGTCATCTATTGCTGCTGGTATAGGAGTGAAGAATGTAGGAGATTCCGATGAACATGTTTTAGATCCTACCATGAAACGTGTGGATCGGAATACTCCCACTCGCCTTGGTGCGGAGGGCAGATTGTTCCACTTTCTTGTCAGTTGGTTTCTTCGGCCGTCCGGTGGGAAATATTCAGAAATTCGAGATATTGATTACTGGTGGTTGTCTAAATATGAATCAAGAACCGCTCCAAACATAGCAAAACTGATATATGAGACAATGCTACATATAGAGAAGAAGGGTGCTTCCATTACAACCTCACTACCATATGGATGCATAATTTGCCATATATTGAGGAAGGAAGAAGTGCAATTCAATCTTGACTGCCCTCTTCGACTATCCAGGAAGATCGACATGATTACCTTGACAAAAGCGGGATACGATTTTATTGAAAAAGTCGGTTGGATAAACAAATGTCTAATTGGGGCAGAACAAGGCAACGACCAAGTGGAGAACGTTGAAGCAGAACAGCACGAGCGGATGCAAGAAGTTGAGATCGAAGGGGTCATTACCATGAAGTCTGTGATGGATTACATGGTTCATTTCCGCGAGCAAATGGATGCTCGTTTTGGCGAGATTAATCACCAAATCGGCCAAATGCGAGCAGATATTTCCTCAGTTCGTGCTGACTTCTCCAACTTCCGTAATGAATGGCTTCAAAGCAAATACAAACCCATAGGTAAAATAACCTTTCAATTTACATTTGACATTCGGTTATTTGACTATTGACATGCTTATAACAGAAGTGGACAATCCAGTGATGCGTGAAGAGGATAATACGGTGCCTGAAGAGGAGAATGATGAAGAGGTACGCAGTTCAGATGATGATGACAGTGAAGACCCCAGCAGATATATTATTTCTGTAACACAGAACAAAAAACTTGTCATTTTTGATGTCAACGGAGTCCTTGCATATTATACAAAACAAACTCCCAGAGGTAATTAAATTTCTGTAAATCTGCTTACGGCTATAAAGAAAACCATTATGTTTAATTTCCTTTCATGTTGTAGATGTTATACTGAGGCCAGGTGTAGAAGAATTTATGCAATTTTGTTTAGAGAATTTTTTTGTTGGAATATGGTCATCTAAGTTGAGGTAAGCACCGTTATGATCCAAATTGTTAACATTTAACGTTGACCTCTTAAATAATTTGAAGTTTATCGTGGTAATTGTTCACGATTGCAGGCATAACATTGACCTTGCTCTTAACAAAATACCCATACAAAATGAACGATATTTTTTCATCTGGGTAAGATGCTTCTTACATATTGGTAATTGAATTTGTTATGATTCTTACATTTTGGACTGATACAAGTTACTATTAACAGGATCAATCAAAGTGCATAGAGGAAGAGGAATACACCTTCTGCAAAGACTTGCATCAAGTTTGGAATGAGTATCCTCAATTCAAAGAGGAGAATACACTGTTGGTGGATGATTCCTCCGAGAAAATGAGGCATAATCCAGTGAGTAATATTTTTTACATTCAATTTATTAAATCCGTAATCAATGGCTATTATTTTGTTAATTTATCTTTTCTTTATAGGAATACACCTACATATGTCCGCCTCCCTATAACCAATCATCTTCCAACGACAATGCGTTAGGTATTACAGTTACATATGTGACTAATTCCATTGGTTTATTTATATATTTAAAATGTTGACAGGAGAGTCTGCTAATTTGGGTTATTTTTATATATCCACAGAAAAGGGCGGAAGCATCCGAGAATTTTTGGAAAAGTTGGCGAATGACCAGAGTACTGTACCCGAATTTGTAAAAAATAACTCTTTACACATTTGAATATTATATCGTAACTCTTTACACATTTGAATGTATGTAGTCACCATGTCTGTTGATGGGAACTTGCTGTATTCCATGTCTGTTGATGGGAACTTGCTGTATTCCATGTCTGTTGATGGGAACTTGCTGTATTCCAAATGTCCTCGTTGCCCTGAGACATAAAGAAGTGATTGATATTAAAATTAACCATAAACAAACACTTGCGGACAATATGTTGTAGAATACATATAGTAACTTACATTATAATCCTCATTTGCGGGGCCGTAGGACCATTCCGCATCGTTAGCAAAAAAGTCAGTCGAGGTAGGTTGTGTAAAAGAATCCAGACCCAGCTTTAATTTAGGACACGTTACTCTGTTATGTCCCTCATTATTGCAGAAAGAGCAACTCCTACTTTTCTTCTGGACGATCTTCTTTTGGACAACTTTTCTCTTTCCTTGTCTTCGTTTAGGGTCGCCAACGCGAACTCCATTATCAACATTTCTTCGTTTACTTGAATCTTTCAAACCGAATGAGTTTTCAAATTCGGCAGTTAGTCTTTTCATCTCATCTCTTGCGGTTATGAAAGATGCATCTGTCTTTGATGCAATGTAGCACAACCGACTTGACGTTGTACGTAGGGCCACGAACCGTGCCATTTGCATAACTTCAGGTGCTACATTGAAGTCAAGGAAACTTGGTGCAGCAGCCTTCGCCTCCTTCGTCCATCGAGTTAGAATCAAGGACTTTGGAATACATGTGTAATCCAAGTGCTTCAGAACATGCAGTTGATGGCAACATGGAATTCCTACAGTCTCAAACTTCCTACACGAGCATGTGACGGTTTCCGAGACAACATCAAAAGATACGTCAAATCTAATGTTCTTTTCCTTGTACTTTGACAGAACAAAATGTACAGACTCATCTGATAAGGACTGAATTTTTTCGTCAATCCGGTACAAAGTCTCCTCTTGAAGTTCTTCTTGGAAGAAACCAAATGATGCTCGCGTATAAATTTGACCAGCATGGCTTTCTAGGTCTGTGAGTTTGGTGATCTGGTAGGGCGTTGTCTGCGAACTTAAGCAATCTGCTTCCAACTCGTTGATACGAATTTGTCGAATTAAATAGTGTTCAATTGTACGAACTACGTCTACATATGTCTTCTTCTGTATCAGGGCACGCCCGAGTGCAGCATTCAAGGACTCGCTTCTTTGTGTGGATTGCAAATTGGCAAAGAAATGACCCGTTTGATATGCTTGAGCCCATAAGTTCCGAGTATTTCCCTTCTCTATCACCCATGGATGGTTTTCGACGTTGAATTCGGAAATCATCCTAGACCATTCTCTATCAAATTCACTAGTTGTCCACCACAACCTCATACATCTGTTAAATGCTGTGCTAAATTTGGGGTCACCAATGTTAGCTTGTACATTGCGAGATAGATGCCAGGAACATAATCTGTGCTTAGCATAAGGGAAAACACATTTGATAGCCCTCTGTATTGCCCTATCCCCGTCTGTCACAACTGAAAGAGGCGCTTTATTCAGCATGGCTTGTAGAAAATTTCGCAGCACCCACTCGAACGATTGAGTCGTTTCGTCAGCTATGATCGCAGTAGCAAAAACTATTGTGCTATGGTGATGATTGACACCGACAATAGGCAAAATTGGTCGTGCATAGTAATTACCTTTGTAAGTTGTGTCGAAGGCAATAACATCACCGAAGCAAGTGTAATCTGATCTCGATGTTGAATCAGCCCAAATAAGATGTTGCAATGCCCCTGATTCATCTGTGGAGTATGTCATAAAAAACCCTGGATCATCATCTTTCTTGTACTCAAAGTAATCAAGGAGTGCATTCACATCCCCATTGACAAGCTCCTTTGATTTACCTCTATCAAGTGCATTGTACAGGTCTTTACTAGTAAATCCAACATTACGAAATCCCCCTGCCTGATTCATGAAATATTTCATTACCTTTGATGTCCCAACACCAACATCTTTCAACGCTGTTGCCTCAGCCACATCAGCCTCAGTCACACCTCTATTTGAACGCATAAATGGTGTCATAAGAGGTGTGCACAATGCATGATTATGTTCGTGGAAAGACTTACTTAGAACCCACTGATCTTTTGTTTTTGTTGCTGTGACAACGATTTTGGCCTTGCATCCTGTTCGTGTGACTGGCGTATGCGCACGTCGACGATTAACATTTTCAACCTTCGAACACCTAAACCCTTCTTTTGAACAACAAAATTCTTGTGTCTTAACATTCCCTTCGCCATCCAGCCGTGATGTTCCTCGACGTGCACTAAAACCTTTTTTCATTGCGTATTCCTTGTAAAAATTCCAAGCTTCCTCTCGTGAAGAGAATAGCTGACCTACCAACAGTTCCGAATCATCAACGGTCAACTTCTCATCTTGCAAATTCCCGCTACCATTAACATCGTTGGATGGAATATCTTCCATTTTCTTAAACACGATCGGTTGAAGTGGTCCTAACTTTTCCTGCACAGGACTTCTGTTGTGTTGCTTTCATTTTCAGGTACTAAATTCGGTAGGTGGTGGTGGTTGATGATGGTTGATGGTGGTTGAAAGCATTTAGAGCAATTTATTTCTTCCTTCCTACAAAGTTAACGTGCAATAAATTCTATTTTATTATCGATACATTTTTTCCCTCTACTGAAAAAGTTTCGATCCTGTTGTAAAATTCCATGATACATTACCAAATCTGCGCGAAAATATCGAATCTTTCTTTCCTTCACGATAAAATGTTTCGATACTTTCAGAAACAATGAATTCTCATAGGTTACTGTAAATAAAGTTTCGATACAATTTTCCCCTTTCTGAAAATGTTTCGATACTGTTGTTAAATTCCCTGATACGTTACCGAATCTGCTCGAAAATTTCGATTCTTTCTTTACAGGACGAAAAATTTTATCGATACTTTCAGGCAACATTATTCCAACTTACTAAATATGTTTCTATACTATTGTAAAAAGAAAGTATTGTTAAATGAAATGCGAATTAAAGTTTTCATTCCAGTTAAATTTACTTATGTGGTGTTTTGCTTTCCTATAAATACCCACCAATTCCACCATCACTTACTCATTCCAAATTCTCTCTAAACACCGAGCCCACTCTTTGCTCACCTTATGGCCAAATTTCAGGCAACATTTTATTTTCTCGATACTTTTTTTCAGTCAACAATCACCACCAAAATGTCACTGAAAGATTTAATACAGTTGACAACAATCGAGGTTAGTAAACACGGCGACAAACAAATTTCTTCCATGGAATGTCGAATCCCAACACCGTCTGCAAACAAAACACACTACGTTATGAAGCTTACGAACGAAACAGACGTTCGTAACATGTATGACCGCCTCAATTCCGTCGGAGCTGCAGACGTCGATTTACATGTTAAGTTTGACGACGTCAACGCCGGCGAAGGTAGTTCGTATGCACCCGTACAACCTGATCCAAACACTGAACGCGCACCGTCTTCACCGGATGTTGATGCGGCTGCGGATGAGCTGCAACTTTTTATGTACATGCGTAGAGAAAGAAAACAACAGCTGATCGAAGAACTAAACCTAAGTTCAGACGTGTCCACTGACTACGATGATTCAGATTAACAATAAACTTCTGAAATTATCTTATAATTATGTTATATGACGTCTTATTTCATCCTTTATCCCTTACTTGTCCACTGGCTCCAAATAAAATTTCGATACATTATTCCCCCTATCTGAAAATGTTTCGATACTGCAGTTAAATTCCATCATACATTAGCGAATCTGCTCGAAAATATCGATAGTTTCTTAACGTTACCATACAAATACCGATACTTTAAGAAACAACAGATTCCCATACCTTACTAGAACAAAAAGTTTCGATATAATTTACACGCTATTAATAAAAAACCCGATACTTTTGAAAGAAAATCAATGTTCCGCTACGAATATCCTTCGAAAATATCGATAACTAACAAGATTTTCGATACTTTTAAAACACAAATATCGATATTTAACAAGATTTTCGATACTTGTTTCCATGTTTTAATGGAATTATCGATAAGTTTGCTTTAAAACATTCATGTTCCCGATTTATTTTTATTGTATTCTTTATTCATTACATCAATGTATCCGGTTTTTTATTACCGGTTTCATTGCGGTTTCATTATACACTTCAACAACTTTGCATTCCAGTGTTATGTCATTTCTCACTTGTATCACCGTTTACTGCTCCTCCTGTATAAAGCTGAAACCCTTAATCCCCACAACGAATCTGATTCTTCCTTTTCAGTGTCGTGTCTTTTCACTTCTACCTCCCTGTATCACGCATGCAACCGTTTACTGCTCCTACTTCTCCACATTTACTTCTATAACCCCGGAAAACGAGGAGAAGAAAGAATCTGATTCTACCTTTTCAGTTTCGCGTCTTTCCAATGTATCACATGCACCGTTTCTGTTCATGTACCTTCTCCTCATTTTTTTCTATAACCCGGGAAAAGAGGAGAACGAACGAATCTCTGTCTTTTCAGTCTCATGCATTATCACTTTCCCTCCCAAACGGAAATTGCCTATAAATTAACAACTCCTCTATTTTGCTCTTCACAACATCTTCAATTTTATCTACTCAACCCTTTCCTTTGCTTTTATAATCAGTTCTCTTTCACAATCTTCTATTATAAAATGAGTTCAAGCAGAAGTTCGGGTAAAATTCCTCAGTCTTTCGCAAAGAGGAAGATTGAATTCGACACATCATCAAACAATGATGATGATTTCTACATTGATTCTGATTCTGATAATGACGAACAACTAAGCCACGAGGCATTGAAATCCAGCAAATTCTTCAGGAGTTTCTTCGAGGCCTTCGATCGAATGAACTCTATGAACGACCCTACTACTACATGGCGGTGTCCAGCATGCCACGAAGGTCCTGGTGCCTCTAAGTCGTTTTCTGGCCTTCAGTCCCTACTCACCCATGCAAAAACCAAAAAAGGAGATAAGATGAAAATCCATCGCCTCCTTGCTCAGACGTTGGACGAGGAATTACGAAGAAGGGGTGCTTCATACTTATGCAAAAAAAATTTGTTCATTAGGCAACCAAAAGGTCAAGTTTGAGATGCGACCATATGCAGAGATGGTTGGACAGCAAGCTGGTGCTGGAACAAGTTCCATGGGTGGCAGGGGGACTTGAAGGGAGGAGGCTTGAAGGGACAATGAATTCAGAATAAAGAAAAGATTGATGGTCTAATATTTATGTGCAGTTCAAAGACCATGCCAGATTGTTTCCAATATCATAAAACTCTATTACATGATATTGGAAACAATCCGGCTTGGTCTTTGCATTGCACATAAATATTAGAAGATCAATCTTTTGTTTCTTCTCAATTTCTTTTTATTTCCGTTGCCATATCGTTTTGTAATCTTTTCATTTTGTAATCTTTTCCTTTCTATCTGATGCACTACTATTTTCTTGATTCTAATTCATATAAACGATTTAATAGAAGTTTCCATAATTTTTATAAAGTTTCCATACTTTTTCGATAGTATCTCTACCTCTCATAGAAGTATCCAAACATTTAATATAAGTATCCATATATTGATAAAAAGTTTCGAAAAACTTTTCAAAAGTATGCAAACTTTCGAATTCAACATATCCGGTACCATTGATAAAAAGTTTCGAAAAACTTTTCAACAGTATGCATACTTTCGAATTCAACATATGCGGTACCATTGATAAAAAGTTTCGAAAAACTTTTCAAAAGTATGGAAACTTTCAAATTCAACCATTGATAAAAAGTTTCGAAAAACTTTTCAAAAGTATGGAAACTTTCGAATATAACATATCTGGTACCGCGTTACCGAATACATTATATACCTTATAACAAATTAGACGCTACCGGTTTTATTATGTCTGACCTTTTACTTAAATTTGCTGGTTACCATTATTTTATCATTTTTTTAGTGGTTTTTACCGGTTTTATCATTTGATATCCACATATCCGGTACCGCTTTACCGGTTACATTATATACACAATCATGTTTCCGGTAACGCCGTATATTAGCCGCATATTAAGCTGCCGCATGGTAGAAAAATCCCAAATAAAACCCCTTGATTATTTTATAACATCAACCAAAGAAAATTATGTTTTTTTTTTGCTTAACATGAGGTTAGGAGTTCGATTCCTACAGATAGAAATAGAGTATATTTCATGGTCAGTCGTTTACTTTTTAGTGAGAATACTCGTGAGGTGATTAATCATTGCTATTGACGATAAATACTTTGACTAAAAAATATAAAAAATATCAATCTAAATTTTGAAAAAGTCAATTCAAGACTGTCGATATCAATGATAGAACTCGACATTATTTATAGAAATGATCATTTAAAATTATTTAAATTTATAAGTTCCAACAATAATTTATATATATTAAAAGATTAAATAATAATTTTATCATTATATCATCTTTAATTTTCTCTAATTTTTAAAATTTTGGTGGGACCGGTTCTCTCCCCTTCCGCCACTGCTTATCTGCTTTTGAGATTTTTTTAGAAAAGTTGTGTTAATTATCAAGAAGTAATTAAACCGCTATAAAAACAACTTCAATAAGCATTACAAAACGCCTTAAACAAAATATATATCATATAGGCCCTGTTTGATAAATAAAAATTTGGACAAAAATTAGAGGTTTGAGGTATAATTAGAAGTTTGATTAGTCAAATTTACTAATATTGTTGTTTGATGAACAACGGATTAAAAGAGCGGATTGTGGTAAAAACGCTAATTTTAAAAAAATCATAATAGAAGTTTTTTGAGATTAGAGATTTGATATTAGAGTTGTAAAGACTCTTTTACCCTTAGAAGTTACCAAAAATCTCAAAATAACCTAAATTAAATATTTTCTCACCCTATTTATAAGCTAATCATATTTACTTTTTTCTTTTTATTATCACATATTTATATGTGTATTTAAATTTATTAATTAAATAAATTATATTAAAATAATTATATAAATAATAGATTAATATATAAATCATTCGAATATGTTTAAAAAGTTATATTAAAAATAATTTTATAGATCTAATTAATATTAATTAGATACAAAATATTGATAACTAATAAATTATTCAAACAAGTATTGAATATAATCATGTCCTTATACGTCATTTTGCTTGTTTAAATAATCTAACAACTATCAGCTATAAATTAATTTTACCAAACACTTTTATAGAATCAGCTAATACAATTCGCTAGTCAAATCAGCTAATGCAATCAACTATCAGCTAATGTAATCTGCTATCCGTTAATTATCGAACATAGTCATAATATTTCAAATTGAACAAAGGTGATATCAACTCGATTTGATACAATATATTATAAATCTAAAAAATGAGTCCGGTATCAATATATTATAAGTTTCCATGTCAGTTTCAATTACCTATTAAATACGCTTGCTTAAGTTCTCATGTGACTTTTATTATGTAATCGAATACAAAAAGAAATACAAATTCTTATCTTTTTTTTTCTTTTTGTCTAAACACGTTAATGATTTAATGACAATAATTAAAGGTATTTAGGGTAGATTAATCGTGTCGTTTAATTTAAACAGTTAGTTAACTATTATAACGGTTATTAATTGTAACCTAACCTAAGAAATGATCAATCTTTAATTTTTTAAATGGTTAACTGTCAAGAAATTATTCGGTTACAGGTCAACTTGTAACCTATTACAATTTTCTTTTTAAATGTTCATTATTCTTTTTAGAATAAATCTATCTCTTTAATAAATATTGCAATAAATTAAAAAAAACAAACTTAAATAGAGAGATTTTAAACACAAACTTCATACTTAGTTAAAACAAAGTACATATATGTTAACCTATAGGTTAACTATTAACTATATTTTTAACGATTAAGTTAATTAACCTATAAAATGAACGGTTATACCGATTAACGGTTACAATTTATCTTGCACACCCCTAACAATAACTAACAAAATTATCAATTTTAACTTATTAATTACAATATAAATAGAAATCTAAATTATGCCAAATTAAATTAGAATGATTAAATATCAAAGCTTAACATAAAAGAGGGACCTAAAACTATAATCGGATCAACTTAAACTAGTTTATTAACGACGGAAAAGCTTGGAGTAATATGATAATATTAGTGTACTCCTTCTACGCAACAATCTTTCTAACGCCATATTCAAGGATGGATCAAGGACCAATAGGTGGGAATGGGCCCGATAGGTTAGATTTTCGGCCGATCCGAATCAACCCGAAAATATATGAGAGAACTGTCCCCACAATACGGTGGTGACAACGAATATAAGAATGGGCCTAGTACATCCATTCACGTGGATTCCTGAACACTCTGGTAGCTCAATAATGGGCTGCAACTCTTATTCAATACCATTGTTATCTCACTTCCTTTCCCCCAAACCAATGCTAACAGTGTAAATTCATATATTTCTATATATTGACCTCATTTTTTATGATTTTTTTTGAATAAATGAAGAATTTTATTCATCCAAAGAATCATCTCTATACACTTATATCAAAACCGGAACAGAACCAAACTCGATCCTCCTATACAATCAATACAAGAAAAAACTAACAAAGCCTCCAATCTTTTGCTATATAGTTATTAAAATAGAACTTTGTACAGTCCAAAAACCTTGCTCTAATATTCTGTTTAATGAGAGTAAAAATAGCAACACTCAATTTTTGTTGTTTCCCATGAAGTCTCTGATTCTATTCTTGCTAAAGATGATAGATCAGGCCACATTAAGCTAGACGAACTATAGTAGCACGAAGATACTTCCCTTTGCCATGAGTTTTTACCCAATCAAACATCTCAAGCCAGGAATTATGGATCGGCTGAAAATCGCAAGCTTTTAAAATTATGAGCCACACTTGCCTTGTATATGAACAATCACCAAATAAATAATCACGCGTTTTTAAAACAACAACGCATAAATATCAGACATGATCAACATGACATTCCCAGTTCAACTCCTATCTTTCGTTGGTAATCTATCAAAAACAACTAGCCAATAAAGAAAAGATTGCCGAGGAATAGAAATGTAGAACTAATGTTTTGATATAATAATTGAAAAATGTTTTGGACTGATTTAAAAATAATTCAAAACTATTTCCAAAGTCCAAATAACTTGAAACTATGTTTAGGGGAAGTTTTTAAAGGTTTTTACATGTTTTCAAAGCCAAACTAAACAAAACCATCCAGGTGTATCGAAACACCCTTAGGCGTTTCGATACGGGGTCTTTCAGTGTCAAAACGTTTCGATACCCGTCTGGATGAGGATTTTGCCCGGCGTTTCGATACGGGCTATACCGTTTCGATACGCCTACGTGGCATCGACCACAACGGTCATAAAACCCAACGGCTATTTCCCAACTAACTTTTAAATGCATATCGTTTCGATACGGTACTAGGCGTTTCGATACGGGTGTTGCAACGGCTCTTTCTACTTGAGAAGCGTATCGAAACGGTTTTGAGCGTTTCGATACGGGTAGCAGCAGAACTGCATTTATGGTGGGAATTAAAGTCCTCAACGGCTCCAATTCAACCCCAACGGCTAGCAATGACTATAAACACATTAAGGAGTATAAAAGGGACCTCCAAGCATCAAGATATGGTTAATGCTTCAATTGTCAATCAACAGATGATCAAGAAATTGTCTTAGAGCTAAATTGTCATTCCTTGTATAGACAAACACTAGTGAGCCAAAATTGTTAAATTTGCTCAAGTGTTTTAGGCTTTGGGTGAGTGCTAAATTGTGCAAACAAATACCTATTAGAGGGATTTAAGTTTGCTTATCTTTCTCTTTTGTAAAGAGGGTTTGGTCAAGGCTTTGGGTAGAAAGCTTGACCGGTGTATAAGGGTTTCCTCTTAAGCCTAGAAAAGGGGACGAATCAATAGTGGATTGATTGATAGTGGGAAGCTAAGGTAGTGGATGTAGACATTGGTTAGAAGGTTGAACCACTCTAAAATTATTGTGTCATTTATCTTTTAGCTTCCACACCACATCCACCCAAAATTCCACATCTCCACCACTTGGTGAGCAAGATCAGTTGAAGGAATCGAGCACCTTAAAACTCAACAATTGGTATCAGAGCTTGGCTCAATCGAAGAGGATTAACATCCTATTGAGAAGATCCGGCAAGCTCGATCATCATTTCACACAACCGGCTTAATCGAAGAGGATTAACATCCTATTGAGAAGATCCGGCAAGCTCGATCATCATTTCACAATGCCGGCTCAATGGCGCAATCCATCGAAAAACTGCCCTTCTTTGACGGAACTCACTATGCCCATTGGAAGATAAAGATGAAGTTCTTCATCAAGTCAAGAGACTACAAGCTATGGGACATAGTTGAAGATGGTCCGTTCGTGCCTCAACGAAGCAAAGCAGAGTGGAGTGCCGACGATCGCAAGAAGATGGAGCTTAATTGCAAAGCCTTGCACATCCTCTTTTGTGCATTTGACCCAACCATCTATGAGAAGATGTCTTCTTGTGAGAGTGCCAAGGAGGTATGTGACAAGCTTGAAGTCACATACGAGAGAACCGATGAAGTTAAGGAGACCAAGATTAGGCTCCTCACCTTAGAGTATGAGAACTTCAAGATGGATCCGGAAGAGAACATCGAGAAGATGTTTGATAGGTTCTCCACTATCACCAATGGTCTCAAAGGCTATGGAGAAGCCATCCCGGAAGAAAAGCTTGTCCGAAAGCTCATCTACTCACTTCCCGAGTCTTGGGACTCAAAGAGGACCGCCATCATCGAAGCCAAGAACTTAAAGACCTTGAAGCTTGATGAACTCATGGGGTCACTCCCCACTCATCAAATCATGAAGAAAAACAAAGAAGATGAGAAGAAGAGGGAAGAAATTAGAGCTATGGGAGAAAAGAAGATCAAAGGGTTTGACATCAACACAAATGTCATTGCTCTCAAATCCTCCACTTGTCATCATGTAGATTCTAGTGAGGAGGAAAGTGAAGATGAAGAGATGACCTATCTCTTCAACAAATTTGCCCTGTTCATGAAGAGCGAAATGGAAAATTCCAAGCATGAATCGAGGAAGAAGATGAAGGAATCCCACAAGTCCAACAAGAGGGGATCATCTTCAAAGAAAACATATGTGGCCACATGGAGTGATGAAGACTCCACCGATGATGAAGTAGCCCACCTATGCTTGATGGCCCTCAATGAGGGGGAGGTAACTTCTAACTCATCTGTTTCAAATTCATATACATTTGATGAGTTGCAAGATGCCTATGATGATTTGCTTTTGGAATTCAAGGCATCATTTTCAAAGAACAAAAAGTTGATTTCAAAAATAAAAATTGAGAATGATTTGCTTTCCAAAACAAATCTTGAACTTGAAGCAAAATTGAAAGATTTTGAACAAAAATATTTTGATTTACAAAATTTGCTTCTTCAAGTTCAAAAAGAAAATGATTTGATTTCCAATGAACTTAAAAAGAAAAATGATTTTGGAAAATCAAAATTTTATGTAAGACAATTTAGTGCCCTTAGATTTGTGAAAGGAAAATGTTTTAGAAGTATTTGGGTCCCCAAAGGACTTAATACTTCAATTAAAAAGGATGGCATTGAAAAATGGATTCCTAAGAGGACTAAAGTTTGTGCTACTAATGTCTATGGATCCAAAGCAATTTGGATACCAAAAATCACTTGATTGTCTTTTGCTAGGTGTGATGGAGAGTGATCAACAAGTCAAATTAATGAGGGGGAGCTTCATGCACACTAAGGAAAAACATTTGAAGATAGAAGGCTTCACATCCTCCCTTGAGTTCAAGTGTGGTAAAATCTAGTTGCGTTTGTTTTTATTTGATTTATTTTTATTTATGTCAACTAGATGATCATATATGTTGGACTAACACTTTATTGATGCTTTGAGTAAGGGGGAGCCATTTTAAAACCAAATTCTTACTTTTTGTCATTTTTTTACCTCTATTGTTATTTTGAACTTAAAAGTATTTTGAATTCTTTTTGATATAACAAAAAGGGGGAGAAATGATTTGAAAAATTGAATTTTCAAATGAATAAGGGGAGCTCAAATTGATTTTAAATTTTTGATCTCTTATTCACATTTTTAAATTTAAAGGGGGAAAATCTCAAACAATTATCAAGTTAGTTTTATATATCAAAAAGGGGGAGATTGTAGAACTAATGTTTTGATATAATAATTGAAAATTGTTTTGGACTGATTTAAAAAGAATTCAAAACTATTTCCAAAGTCCAAATAACTTGAAACTATGTTTAGGGGATGTTTTTAAAGGTTTTTACATGTTTTCAAAGCCAAACTAAACAAAATCATCCAAGTGTATCGAAACACCCTTAGGCGTTTCAATACGGGGTCTTCCAGTGTCAGAACGTTTCAATACGGGTATCGAAACGGGTCTTTTCTGGATGAGGATTTTGCCCAGCGTTTCGATACGGGCTATACCGTTTCGATACGCCTACGTGACATCGACCACAATGGTCATAAACCCCAACGGCTATTTCCCAACTAACTTTTAAATGCAGATCGTTTCGATACGGTACTAGGCGTTTCGATACGGGTGTTTCGATACAACTATCAGCGTTTCGATACGGGTGTTGCAACGGCTCATTCTACTTGAGGAGCGTATCGAAACGGTTTCGAGCGTTTCGATACGGGTAGCAGCAGAACTGCATTTATGGTGGGAATTAAAATCCTCAACGGCTCCAATTCAACCCTAACGGCTAGTAACGACTATAAACTCATTAAGGAGTATAAAAGGGACCTCCAAGCATCAAGATATGGTTAATGCTTCAATTGTCAATCAACAAATGATCAAGAAATTGTCTTAGAGCTAAATTATCATTCCTTGTATAGACAAACACTAGTGAGCCAAAATTGTCAAATTTGTTCAAGTGTTTTAGGCTTTGGGTGAGTGCTAAATTGTGCAAACAAATACCTATTAGAGAGATTTGAGTTTTCTTATCTTTCTCTTTTGTAAAGAGGGTTTGATCAAGGCTTTGGGTAGAAAGCTTGATCGATGTATAAGGGTTTCTTCCTAAGCCTAGAAAAAGGGACGAATCAATAGTGGATTGATTGGAAATCCTTATTGGGAAGCTAAGGTAGTGGATGTAGACCTTGGTTAGGAGGTTGAACCACTCTAAAATCATTGTGTCATTTATCTTTTAGCTTCCACACCACATCCACCCAAAATTTCACCTCTCCACCACTTGGTGAGCAAGATCGGTTGAAGGAATCGAGCACCTTAAAACTCAACCAAAAAGCTTACCTCAAACAATTTATTATCAAGGGACTCTCTCATGCTTGTGCCTTATTTCCTCCCAGACCTTTTTAGTCTTGTAGCCCCCTGCAATCTGTCACACAAAGTCAAGTTATCTCGGAGCTTTAATATTTTCTTTCATGCCCAACTATTTTGAATCTTGATTTGGGCATTCAAAATAGAGCATCCTTTCGACAAGTATGCATTAACTCATGCTACCCAAAGAGAGCCAAATTGAGTAAGCAAAAGTCATAAACATCTCATCATGCATGCTCGGTTCCTAACATAAATATCCCTCACTCTAAGCCTTGCTTCACTTTTAGGGTTTGGATATTGTACACTTTAATAATAATTGAATTTAGACATTTTAAATATTATTTGTAGTGGATTTGTGTACTAATCATTGAATATCTATTATCTGAATTTATTTTACATTGCAAATAGATGTGTTATATTTGAATACCATAATTTGTTATATGTTTTGATTTTTTAAAAATATATTTGGACTTTCTAAATGTCAATTCTTAACAAATTGGACATTTATCGGATAATTTAATTAACTCGAATGCATGTAGTGCTATTTAGATTTAATACGGATAATATATAAATTCAAACTCTAAAGTATATTTGCATATTTGAATTTTGGTTATACGAAAATTATAGATGCAACCATTAGAATACATATATACCGAAATCTGGACCAACATAGACGTGGACTTATCTCACACAAAAATGAGTCGGCGATCATGTAAATACGCAAAATTTTATGTTTGTGGGTAAATTTGTAAAATTTTAGATAGGTGAAAATAATTTTTTAATAAAAAATTAATATATAACTTTAGAGCGTAAGGACTCTTATATTTCTATTTAGTTATGTTCCTGCATAGTAAAACTTAAATCTAAAACACTAGAATCATAATATCTCAACTTTACTATATATTAAATCAGAATAAAAATTATCTGACCATTTTTTGTGTCATTTTCTATGTCCCAACACTAAAAAACTAAATTTTAAGTCCTAACTTTAAATTTTAAATCCTAAATCCTACACCTTACTCCCTAAAAAATACACCATGCCTTAAATTCCTTAAACGCTTACCTATAATTAAGTGACCTAAATGTAACATTTAATAATTGGGTGACCCAAATATAACTTTTAATAATTGAGTGACCCAAATATAACTTTTAATAATTGAGTGACCTAAATGTAACTTTATACATAATTGAATGATCCCCGTTGTAGTTTACCCTTAAACATACATGAAAAAATAAACAAATTCGCGGACACACTTGAATCCAAAACTTTGTAACCATGTTTAAATAACTTAATGTGAAATTCGAGTAAATTTTTTTTTGGATAAATGTTATAATTTTATTATCCAAGTAGGAAACTGCTACAAAATGATAAAAAAATCCTATCAGAATAGAATATTCAGGCTATACATGGAACCCCCAATCAATGTATAGCTGTGCATTTACTCTATTATTCCTATCTATACATCTCCTATGAAGCTCTATACAAATAATGTCTTTTACAATATTAACCAGGTGAGTAGGTTCTCTGAAAGTCCTTCTAAAAAGTACTATGGAGGCAATTTTTTCCCTAATTAGTTCTCAGGTTTTGTCTTGATTAGTTCGGATCAATTCACGCCACACACAAGTTCATTTAACTATTGATAAGTCTCTTTAGTGATTTAGCCTTTAACCGTTATAATTTATCTCACGGATAATGTTCAAACAATGTGGGATGAGATTCATTGTACCTGGACATTAACATAGGTTCATTGAACTTAGACATTATTTCCAAAACAGGTTAAACGACTCTTTAGTTTTTTAGCACACTCTAGACCGTTCAAAAAACAAATGGGATTACATCGGCGTCTATTTTCCACGTAGAAATGACATCAGTAAATTAACTACAGTCTCACTAAAACAAAAACAAAAAATGTATCGTACAGGTTCATTATTTATGCCTTGTGTTTAAAATGAATCTAGACTCGTAAATCGCATTCGGTTCATTGAATTAAATCCCGTAGCCGATATTATGTATCTCTAGTTCGCTATAAATACAGAAAAAAAGATACTGAATTTCCATTAATTACTCCACTTTCGTGTAATCTTGGCCAAATATTCTGGAAAATTGTGACATTATAATGAGCACATAACGTCGCCATTGCCAAAAACTGAAACTTTTCCCATCTTTTATCAGTATAAAAGTACTGCACGTCCTCTTCAATCAATCTCCTCAAAAAGAGGAAAATAAGAAAAAGGGTTTAGTTCTTTTGACGATGGCGAGGATTCCGGTGAGATTCAGTAAGATAGCGGCGGCTTTCGACGAGGCGGCGCGTGCGGTGTCACTGGTACGGCAATGCGAGAGCAGCGGCAGCGACCACTCGCCGGAGGATTTGAGTGAGCTGTCGGATCTTGTGAATTCTTTTATCGAGAGTGATTGCGCCTTTGAAACCGATGAGCTTGAGGGTGATAAGACTGCGCTAGAGAAGGAGAATGAGAACGATGGATCATCGGATTCTGAGGGCCATTGGTCGGAGACTAAAGACAAGTTAAAGCGTTTGGTCGGTAAGAACGAAGATGACAAGGAGAAGCTAAAGATCCTGGAACGGGTGGCAGAACTTGCTCGTCGGAATGTTTCCGACATGTCTTCTGAGGGTTTTAAACGTCGACTTATGTCTGGTTTGCGAGAGTATGGCTTTGATGCCGGTAAGCTTCTTTGATTCTCCTTTGTTTAAGATGGATCTATTTATGGTTTTAGTCCCTTTATTATACTCAAATTTGGGAATTAGTTTTTATACTCTAATTTATCATAGTTTGACCCAGGCAAAACAAAAAAAAAGTAGTACTTAAGGGGCCTGACTTATAAATTTTTGGTGGTCAAAGTGCAATTTACCATTGGCACCCCTTCTTATCTTAGCACTGCCCCTAATTTATAGGATTACATTGCAATTTCACCATTTTTGGCACACCTTCTTACCCTTGGCAATACCCCTAATTTCTGGGATTACATTGCAATTTTACCATTTTCACCCCTTCCTACCTTGCACTGCATAATTTAACCTTTCATCTTTATAATATCATTAGTTATTTCAAATAATTAACGCCATTTACATGATTTTTTTTCTCTTAAAATACTCCAAACTCGTCATATATATATATATATAGTGTTTGAATGAGTATTTATAAGAAAAATATAAATAGTGAAGGGCCAAAACCAGAATTTGCCTTTTTTTATTGTGGAGGATGAGTTATTTAATTACAAGCTGCTGCTTAAGCAGGAGTGTGCAAATCACGGTGGGAGAAATTTGGGAGGCATCCAGCAGGGAGATACGAATACGTAGACGTGAATGTTAAAGGCACTCGTTATATCATCGAAGTAAATCTCGGCGGGGAATTCGAAATAGCCCGACCGACGATGAGTTACGCTTCGTTAATCGAAGTTTTCCCGACGGTTTTCGTGGGGAAGCCAGAAGAAGTGAAGCAGATCGTGAGGCTAATGTGCAAAGCCATGAGGGAATCAATGAAAAACAGGGACATGAAGATGCCACCATGGAGGCGACATGGGTACATGCAGGCCAAATGGTTTGGTCATTACAAGCGTACGACCGACGAAATCTCGGCTACAAACAACGATCCGAAGAAGGATGCGGCCGCCGCAGCCGTGGCAAAAAGAGCTGTCGGGTTCAAGGAGTTGCCGACAACCTCTTACTACTGCAGAGATGATTTGGTTGGTAATAAGAGTGGTTTGAAAATTGGGTATTTGAGTGTCGCCTTCAATGCAGATGCTGGTATTGGTCTGCAGTCGTAGTCCATGATGTTCCACCAAATGGCCTTGAATCTTGATTGTACATAAAATTAGTCTTTGGCAGGAATATGTCCAATTCCCCGCCCAACTCCATCGGCCATTAAGGGACGGTTCATTCTGGATTTAGAATTTATTGGGATTCATTATATATTGTTTTGTTAGCAGTTGTGTGACAGCTATGCTCGGAGCTTTTGTCAATGTTTAATATAATTCTAAATCTGTCTTCATCAAATGAAATATAATTCAATGTTTAATATTCAAAGTAAATTTACTTTTCAATACTCATTAAGAGTAAATTTCTCATCTTATTCCTTTAAGGAGGGAATGTTCAAAAAATATATAAATTTACATTTTGAATATTGATAGTTTTACTGATAATCTTAGTTTAGAATTCCGAAAGATTTTACCTAAAGAAAGGCGTGCTGCTATGTTTGATAGATGCTAGAGTTCTGACTAAGATTTCGACATCCATCTCAGGAAAAAATAAGATTTCGACATCTTCTACCACAATGAACTAAAATGTCGACATCATATATAGAGAGGGAGGTTGGGGCGGGGGGATGTATACGAATGTAAGACTTTATAAGTATGTTTTCATTGTCTCTTATCAAGGATAATATGTACTTATTTTTCTTTATTTAAGAGATTTACGAAGAAAGTAATGAAAAGAAAACGTTTAAGAGGTGAAATGAAAGGAATCGAAAACAAAATTTAGTTAATTAGTGATCTTTTATTTAATTTTAAAAATATACCCACAAATCATCGACCAACTACCTTACTTTTTCGGATAAAAATCTTTTGTCCTTTTTTATATTCCAACACTAAAAAATTTAAATTCTAAGCCCTAATCTTAAATTTTAAATCCTAACCATAAACCTTAAAACCATGAAAATATATCTTACCCCTATTTCCCTAAATCCTAACATTAAACTTTAATCATAAACCCTAAATTTACTTTTTTTTAATATAAGACATAC
Organism: Hibiscus tridactylites; assembly: GCA_958450335.1. Taxonomy (NCBI): domain Eukaryota; kingdom Viridiplantae; phylum Streptophyta; class Magnoliopsida; order Malvales; family Malvaceae; genus Hibiscus; species Hibiscus tridactylites. The sequence continues at coordinate 86,011,320 of OY288270.1, forward strand.
ACAGAAACACCAAAAAAAGACAGATAATTTCTATTCTACTTTTTCATTGTGTAAATAACTGTAAACCGCCACCCACAAATCATTCATCAACCATAATTATTTTTCCTCCATAAATTAAGAATTTAACAGTTACGATTAATGGGTAGCAATAGAAAGTATCATTCCAATTTTTTAATAAAATGTGTATTTATTATCCAAGAAGAATAATAAGTTATTACAATAAAATAAGAGTAGTAGTAGGAGCTAGCAACAGAATTCAATAATCATGTACAAATTTGTAAATTTCCAGTATCTTTTCCATGGATATTTTTACTATGGAGTTTAATACAGACAATCTCCTTAATACAAGTAATCAGTTCCTCAACTATTATATTCCGATATCTACATTGTTAGAATTATGTTCCTTCCATTTGTATGCAGTGAACAAAAACATTCCTGGCGAGCTTAAATATCATTCCAATCATTAACAGAATCACCATCACAATAGAAGCCGTAAAATTGCCAAATCATGGAGCCCTTCACTAATAAACGGTTCTCATTCGCCCGTGCAACCTACAACTGAACACACAGAATCCTGCCCAAACTTTCAAACAAAAATAAGTGTGAAAAAGAGAGGGAGAGGGAAGGGTGGACTGGAAACACAACAAAGAAGCGAAACTTCGTTTTTGTAATTTTCGGGCGAGTCACGGCCAATTCGCTACCGATCTGACGCGTCGGAGTTAATGGAAGGAGTGGGAGCTCGATTCGGTAGGTCCTCCACTCGGTACGGACCGGTCACGGTGTTCACCGGGCCGGTAAGGAGATGGAAGAAGAAATGGGTACACGTTTACCCATCTAACGGCGGCGGCAACACCACCTACAACAACAATAATCTGTCTCAAAATCACCATAGCAGCAATGGTACATCTAACGGTGATAACGGTACGCATCTCGTCCTTTTTAAGTGGACCCCAACATCCCAAAGCCAAAACGACAACGCAAACAATTCCTCCAAGGACGATGCCGTGGCGGCGCCCGAGGAGCCTCCCAGGCGGAAATTCAAATACATTCCGGTATTTTCTTCTTTGGCTATTTCTTCAATTTCGATCTTTAGTTCTTGGTGAGGATTTACTGTGAATTAGGATCTGATTTTGGCGTGTCTTTTCTATCATTACTGGATCTGTGATCTGGTGTTTGAATTACTAGTGTTTGAAGGGTTTTATTTTGTGGCTAGATTCAAGTGTTAGCTGCTTTAAAAGTTATTTTTTAAGGATTTCTCAAGACTACTATGACTAATGGAGATTTGGGTAATTGGAATTTTGCTACTAATCGACTCTATAATGTTTATTTTCCTTTGGTCAAAGATTCAAAGGCAGAAATTGTAGGAGATCAATGATGTAGAGAATCAAGCTTCTTGTCTGTTCATGCTCATAGATACAGTTTGAGGTTTGGGAGTGTGTTAAAAAACCAATAATATAATGCTAGTGGATCTGTTGGAACGGAGATAGGAATGAAAGAGGTGTCGAATTATGTGATATAGATTACCCCTTTTTCTTTTCGAGTTGGGCAAGCCTTGGTAGGAAACAACGAGGTAAATACTTTTTGATTAGAAGGTCACAGATTCGAGTTGTCCACTCGAAACATTTCTTTTGGTCTAACAACATCTGATGTAGTTGCTTTAAGTGACTTGGTTGTGTTAATTTTACTGTGAAATTATAATATCAAGTTACATAGCACATGATTATCTTACTGAAAGAGCTAAACCATGTGGAATTTGATGTGGGAAGTCTTGGTTCGGTTGTACGATTTGTTGTGGAGGTTGCCAATTGCATTCCATGGGCATGATGCGCAATGTGTCGAGTATTCATCTTATGTTTTGGATTAGATAATCACAGAGGTTTGTCGTATGGCTTTTTATAGCAAATTTTAGGGACCAGTTAAGTTTTCGGGTTGTAAAACATATAATTATTTTGATTGCTTGAGCATGCAGATTGCTGTGTTAGAGGAACAGAAAAGGGAAGCTGCTGAAAATGAGGCCGCAGAAGATGTTGACGATGAAGCTAAACCAAGTGAAACTGACCCTAGTGTAGCTGAGCCACCTTCCAGGAATGACGGTTTTGATGAAAAACCCGACATTAATGATGTACCTATGGAAGAAAATGAGGTGTGCTGCTAACTGTTTGATTTCTTTCCCTTGGGTACTCGTATGGGACGGGCTCATGGTTTGATTGGGCCATTTTTGTAGCTCTATTTTCATCTCGTTGAGAAAGTCTATACTAATTTTAGAATGTTACAAACAATAGTTTCATTTTGTACCGAATAGCGGCATAAAGAATAACTAGGAAGTTTTCTATATGTTTTGCAAGTCTTACCTCGAAATTTGACTTAATTTCAATTCTGTCTCAGGAGGAGCATAAAGTAGTACGACAAGATCAGAACGAAAGCACATTGGATTTGAGCTTAGGTTTGACAGGTCATGACGGAGAGTCCGATTCAAAACCGAATCATCATGGACAGCTGGAAAGAGTAAAATGAAGTAGGTCGTGCACAAAGGTGATAAAGTAGACATTGGCTCAATCGATCATGGCATTCTTCTTAGAGATTCAACTTTCCATTCAGCCTTTCTTTATCTATCATTCCGGTTGGTCGTCAGTCGTCATTTAAGCTAAATGCATTGAAATGGCTTATCTTTCTACTTTTAGTGCCTTTCATTTGATGCTCCATTGATTGATAAGCTGACTGCAATTCGTATTGATTAAGAACAGAAGAAGCTATTGTTTTGTTAGACATACCATAGTGTTGTCTCCCCTCTAGATTTGTAGGATATGTTGGGGGGAACAGAATATGTAGAACATACAAATTAATTCCAAAATGGTCCTTTTGAATTGTTTTGCCTAATTTGTTTCCATTATCAAAGTGGTCCCTGCTGTACCTACCAAAATCTATTGGAATTATTTTCATGTTATATAAGATTTGCTATCAGTAGTGATTAGAGAGAAGTGGATAAAAGCAAAGAAGCATTCACAGTTCATTAGCGTAAAAATCGTCTTACATTCGATCCACATAGAATTGACTATTGAGAAGCAATTCGATTCCACTTCGCACTTCAACGCGAAGATAAACAGCAGCATATCTGAATGGTTCCGAAACAATAACATAATTAATAAGACAATTAGTTTATTGTTAAAATGTTAATTAAACAAAACCTTAATCCTAAAGAGATTAAGAAGAAGGATACCTTGGAGTAAAAAGAAGGAATGGGACGTTTAGTGGTAGGTAAATCTGAAGAATGGGTGGGTTTTGGGAAGCTGGGCATTAATGGAGCATTCTTCTCCTCTTTCACTTTCTCAAATATTGCAGTAAACCTTTGAGCTGATGTCGGATCGGTTTCATCCCATTCCCCAAACTTCGGAATCGATGCTGCCCCCTCGTGTTTCTGTCCTCCGAATCAAACATACAATACGTGTTTACAATTTAATACACGTGTTTTAAAAATGTTCTACCTCATATCTAAATTAACACGAACGTTTTAACGAACAACTAAGTTTGTTGAAAGACTTGGAGTAAGGGTAGGCCATGGTCACATTTGCAAGTCAATCCAACAACCAAAACAGAATAACACCATAACTTTGTAACTAAAATGAAAATTTTAGAAGATTCGTGTCAAAACAGAAATACGATAATAGTTGGATTATTAAATGAATAGATCATTGCGGTCGTCCCTAAATTTTATTATCAGTAAAAACCTTGGTTTCAACAAAGTAAGAAAGAAGAAGCTTACATCCATGGATGATGAAGATGGTTGAGAGAAAACCTTTGAAGGAGTCGAGTACTAAAATGACATCTTAATTCTTAATGCAAAGTTTTAAGCTTTTCAAGTTCGGAAAATCCTAGGACTCTGTGATTCACAACAATATTCCGATATCCTCAAAGTATTTGTTTTTCTCATCTTAATTTTTTTAAACAAATTATATTGATTTTTAAAGAAAAAAAAAACAAATTTCAATCTATCAATTACACCAATAAATTTAATAATGACCCCTGTATATTCTTTAGATATATAATTTTAACGATCCATGTCACATGAATTGACCTTTTGTCTTTCACTTTGTTGGTATTTAACCCCCCCCCCCCCCCCTTTTTTTAGCAATGCTGTATTTAACCTTGGTGCTCTGTCGGAGAATGGGAAGGCGCCGTATGCGTGGACTGCATCGCCATTTAATAGTTTAGATAAAATTTGTCTCAATTTATTGCCATAATCTCAAAAAATACCTTTAACATTTAACTGAATAGTTATTTTAGTTTTTATTCTATTAGAGCAATTTAACCTTCATCATTTTAAATTTGGGCCAAAATGTCTTTTAATGGATGAAAAATGTTAGTCAAATTATCACAACTTCAAAGACTTGACAAAAATGACACGTCAGATTTTTTTATATTTTATAAATTTATTTTTTGACTGACATATCATTCTGTAAAGTCAACATATTTACCTATATGACACTGCTATCGCGGTGTGCACTATCATGTATGTTTGTCACGTCATTTACCATTAGTTGACTAACAGTTTTCACTCGCAGAGGGAACATTTTGACCCAAAATGAAACGTTGAGGGTTAAATTAGTTCAAAAAAATAAGAGTCAAAATGACTATTCAATCAAATGTTAAGGGCATTTTTTAGTATTACGCCAAACTTATTATTATAATCATGATTATATTTTTATAAATTCCATAATTATCTGTATATATATAATATTTAAAATGAATTATAGTTTTTTTACATAATAAAAGAATTTCTTATGCCATTCTTAATTTTGGAATTTAGATAAATATATTACTTATAAAAAATATAATCCAAGCCTTCTCAGTTACAAATAAGAGCAATTAAGGACAATTAATCATGACGTTAACATTTTTCGTCAATTTTAGATGATCTTAGTTTTCATAATTATAAATTGAACCCACTTTGCTTGCACATTATGTCAATTTGGTAATGAGTCTAAAAAACCAACAAATTTAGCCATCAACGTTCACAAAATGCGTAAATTATGTGTTGAAGATTTCAAAGTCAAGATAAAATTGAGTAATGTGTAAAAACTGAAGACTAAAACATTGAAAAGGACTAAATTGTTCATCCTTTTATGATAATGACTAATTTGTTAAATTTCAAAATTGAGAAAGGGTCTAATTTACCGTTAAGATGGGTAAAAAGATGGAGAGATAATGGGCTGGCTACCCATTTTGTGAAAACAAGGCGTAAACCCCATATCTGTTAATAAATGGGTAATGGCCCAAACTAGTTTAATTCTTAGAAGGTGGCGTCTTGGTGGATCAAAAGGAATAAAAATGGCGAAGTACTAACTTTTATTGAATTAGCGATTCCATTCCATTTTCTGCAATTCTTCTCTCCTAAATCTTTCGTTCTTCATCACACAATACCTATGGCCTCGCGTGACAAGAAACCTGCTAAGCCGTCGTCGAGCAGCCGTGCCGGCGGTATTCGCACGCTCGCCGATCTCAACAGGCCGTCCGCTCCCGATTCCGACACCGATTCCGATAATCCCCAGGAGTACTACACTGGAGGCGAGAAGAGGTCCTCTCATCTCTCGCTTCTTTTTCTTTTCTTTCTTTTCTTTTCTTTTTAATTTCATTTCAATTCTTTCCTCTTATTTTAATTGATTCGATTGTTATTGGCTTTATTAATGGATTCTTATCGCAAAAATTTGTAAGCATCTACATCTTAGACTTAACGTATTCTTGCATCTGATCTCAGAATTTGCATTTCGCTGCATATAAGATCACGTTGAGTACATCAAGGCTTTGTTTGAGAGCTTTTGATGGATTTATGTATAATTTTTATTTGAGAAAACAATCTTTAGCTTCGCTCTGCCGTAAAAATTTCACCGGAAGCAAAAGCAGTTTTTGTATGCATGACTGCAAATTATTTTTGATTTTTTAAGCAAAATTTGCAAGGCTTCATCAAAATTTTGTGTTGTTTGCTGCCATCTGGAGATACATAATTATTTTCATATATTGATAGTATTGGAATATCTGTAATGCTGGATTTTTTGGATGTATTTCTGGTATAAGTACAAGCTGCTAAGTTTTGGTCTGCACATCCGATGTGAGGTTTGGTAACAGTTTGATTTATATTTACGCATTTGTCTGTTTATTTATTGTTGATGAAGCCGTTTCCTTTAATATGTCAAGCTATGCCTATCTCATAGTGTTATTCTGAAGAAAACACCGACCTTGCAATTCAATAAGATGAAGTGCTGAGGATGATCAGGTATAACTCTTAATTTTGCAGTGGCATGCTTGTTCAAGATCCGTCAAAGAATAATGAGGTAGATGAGATTTTCAATCAAGCTAGGCAACTGGGAGCTGTAGAACGACCTATCGATCAACTTAATCCATCATCGAGTTCAACGACTTTTACTGGAACTGGTAGATTACTCTCCGGTGAAACTGTATCTTCTGTTCCGCAGCAGCCTCAGACTGTTGTTCACAACATCGTTTTCTGGACCAATGGTTTCACTGTGAATGATGGCCCTCTTAGGAGGTTGGATGATCCTGAAAATGCACATTTCTTAGATGTAATGCAATTTTCCTCAATCACCAAGTTTTCTCTTTTGCATTCTTGTCATTTCCATTTCATTCATGTTGCAAACATTTGTTTCTTTCTATATGTTTTCGTTTTTTTACGAGAAAATCAATTGATAGGTTTCAGAATACCTTCTTGAGTTGTATTAACGATTTAGTTGAATTTCAATACAGAGCATCAGAAAGTCTGAGTGTCCTAAAGAACTTGAGAGTGCTGATAGAAGGTCTTCTGTTCATGTCAATCTGATAAGGAGGAACGACAAATACCCTGTGAGCCTCTCTCTCTCACCCTCTCTTTTTTGCATTGTTTAAAAAGTGATCGAAAGGGTTAATCTTCCTTTACACACATTCAATGCCAATTGTCTGATTCTTGAAGTCCATTTGAGAGTATCATTCCCATGGTCATTTTCTCACAGGAACCAGAGAAAAAGCGCCAGGTAGCATTTCAGGGTGTCGGAAGAACGCTTGGTAGTAGCAGTACATCAGCAACTCCTGAACAGGCCGTCAGTTCCAGTCCTCTCAACACTGCTCCAAGCCCTTCACCTGGCCTCGTTGTAGATGAAAGTTTACCAACAACCTCCATTCAGCTTAGGTTGGCTGATGGGACACGCATGGTTGCTCGTTTCAATTTTTGCAATACAGTTGAAGACATCCGTTCTTTCATCAATGCATCTAGACCTGGGAGTGCAACAAATTATCAATTGCAGCTAATGGGAATTCCCCCTAAACTTCTTAGCGATCCAAGTCAAACCATTGAGCAAGGAGACCTCGCCAATTCTGTTGTAATACAGAAATTCTAGCTTGAGCTGCATGGCACTTGTTGATCTAGTCATTACTACAGCTGCGTATTGTTGGAAGTGAAAAATTTCCATAAACTTGAACAATTATGAACCGTTACTTTTTTTCCGCTTCGATTATGAACCGTTACTCTGTTTTTTCCGTTTCGGATTATGAACCGTTACTATGTACAGGAAGCATGTTTTGATGGCTGAGTTCTGGTTAAACTGGATTGAATTGTTTGATTATCGTTTTTCTTTTCCCCTAAACTTGATAAGCCTCGTATATAGAAGCTTGGGTATTTGAAAGGGAAAAAAACATGGCTAAAAGGATTTATATTTTGTTTTTGGTCATATTTATGTTCTGGGACGGACCAAAGCATGTTTGTTTCTGAACTCAAAACAAAAAGGATTAGTTTTGCAAGCACGGGCAAATACTTGAACAAGAAGAGTTGTTGAATTGAAATCAAATACTAAAAAAATCAAGTGTTAAATATTATTTACAATTCAATAGATTAAGGTTAGGGTTTAATTTTAAAAATATGTATAGAAGCAACGCATAGTAAATGATAAAAATGGAAACGAAAATGTTGTGATAAATCCAACCCTAGAGAAGCTACTATATATATTGTTTAGTTTTAGGACATTCTCATCTTTTGACATTTTGGTTCTTTGCGCTTTCAAAGTGCTGCCGCGACCAGCAGTTCGATCCATCCTTCTTCTTCTTCTTCAGCTTGGTGAAGACGTAAAAGGTTTTAGACCAAAAATCTTGCAAGGCTAAGAGGCCATGCAAGTTTTTGGTGAAATCTCAACTAAGCCATTTACGTTTTCACACAAGTGCAATGGAATAAGGATGGATCGACTATTGGTTATGGGACTTTGAAATTTCAAACAACCGAAGATGTTAATGTCAGTTGTTTGCAGCTGCCTCAAATTTCTATTACCATAAACAAAAACAAAAACCATTAAGGAAGTTTCGCCTACAGTTGGAAATGATTAAGAAATTAAGAAAAAGAAACAAGTTTGCACTCTGCACACACTTCTGAATCTACTTTCTTCAGAAAATCCTGTTCTCATTGCTTTGAACCCCACATGTGACGGGTGCTTTAGCTCTCACTTTCTTCAACGCCCAAACACCCACCCCAATTCCTATGACCCCAGCCGCTGAAACTCCGGCTACAGTCCCTGCCATTACAATTATATCCATTAAGTCCGATAACTTTGACTCGAGACCGAGAACTCAACCAAGACCATAATATAAATCTCACTAATATAAACTACTGATATTTTCACCTGCAATGACTCCTGCCCTTTTGTGCCTTGAAATGTCATGACCTTCACAACAAATCAAATTATTATAAAATCTCATAGGAAATTGATAGAAAGGCGAACATCTCGGGTAAAACATACCTTTACAATAGGAGGTGACGTTTCCCTCCTTGCATAGACAAAGGAAGTTGTGCGTTTGTGTATCAAATCCACATGTTCCAGCACCCTTTGATGGATCCTGACACTGGAGGCAGTTTGTAGTAACCGGGACATCAAAATCGACCCGTATCCCGTATTCAGGTACCTGGCTATAAGGAGAATCCGTGGTTGATCCAACAGATTTCCAATACACACTTGTATACGAGGCACAATACCGCAGCATCAGCCTTAAGGACTCGGTTGCTTTCGGGTAGTATGAGCAGCAAGAACTAGAGCTAAGTGCACTGGCACATTCAGGTAAATGTCTGCACAGATAACTAGCACTGTCGCATGATGAATCGCACCGGTCGGGGAATCTCTCGCAGAAGATAGGCTTTGGCTCAACAATCACATAATCCTCACTGCAGTTGAAGAACAGGTAATCGTTTTGAGAGGACAGCGTGAAAGGCGTGCTCGTATCAAGGCTAAAAGGCCTCGTAGGACGGAAGTTATCACCGTCTTGACAATTCCACATCAATGGATCGGTGACGAGGATATGAGGATCAGAGTAACTAATGCTGTGAACAGGGTATCGACCGGAAGGCGTACGAAGCTGAAGCTTACCGAGGTCGGAGCAGACAAGCATGTGTCTGTAATAAGGACTGCCACATCCATCATCGATCCCGAAAGGGTAGTTTATAGGGATATCACCACAAGTTGTTCTACAAAGACTTGCTTGAGCTTCTATGAGGCTAAGAAATGGAATGATTAAGGAGCATAAACAGAGAAAGGAAGTAATTTGATTGTTGGTGAAGATGAGAGAATCCATTGGAGTAATAGTGGAAAGCTGTGTGTTTTTAGCTTCTCCAGTGGGATATGTATTGTTTTAATGTCAAGCAATTTTCAGAGAGAAACAAAGTGAAGTATTAACAAAGAAAAGAAGGAGAATCTGTAAGTTGTTTCTTTTTAATTATGGTGTTTATCACTTTTGCTTTTTCTTTTGTACTTTCTGACATATATACTTTGCTTTTGTGCTTTAACGGTTTAAGAAGGTTTGAGGACAATATGCATGTATGAATGTATGTATGTGATGATTGATGAACATGTGAATTCCACAAAAGCTGAGTTCTGATTGATTGCAGAATGTATATTTACCTAAAACACACTAGTGTCAAAACCTTTGTCAGCAATGAAAATCTTAGAATGTTTTCCAAAACTCATCTATTCAACATTTCATAGTTATCCACATCAACTCCAAAATACAATTAGCATGGTGAATTCCTGAAACTACACCAAAAATCGATAACGAAACCGAAAACACAATTAGCAAGAGATGCTCAGTTGCCTTACATATTCTTCTTACTATCTGAATGTGACAATTTCCGGTCCAAAGATTTCAACTGACTACGAAGGCTTTCGTTCTCCTCAAGCAATCGGTCATACTCGAGAAGCAATCCTTCGGATTGTTTCCTTAAAGCAACTGAATTAACTTCCGCAGCATTGATCTGTTTATTCTTCGTCTCAATATCAGACTCCAACTGCTTAAATTTTCCGCGCAGAGTGGTTACTTCTTCCTCCAAGGCTTTAACTTTGTCCAAGTCAACTTGTTTCTTGAGAGCATCCATGCTCTTCCTCCTTATCCGGAGTTCTCGGATATAATGGTGTAATCTATCTATCATTAGTGCTAGGAAAATTGTGCCCCCTGCAACAAGTCACCATAAAAATCCAGAGAACAAATGAAAATATTGCACTGCCCTGAGGAGAAGAATACATTGTCACAAAGTAGTCCTAGACTATGTTACCCGACAACGAGTGTTCGATACGAGCATATATCTAACATAGTTCCGTACTTCTGTTCAATTATTTCCAAGTTTTCACATAGATTTGGAAGATTATATTCTTATGCTCGTGTCTAAATATGCATCAAACACCCATGTTCAACTACCAAGGCAAAGAACAAGAATCTAAGACTCTCATTGTTTGGTAGCTACATACGATCCAACTATATCTGAAGTCAAACCAGACCGGACTATTGAACAGGGAAAAACTCTCCCCTTTTTTATTTTTCTTGTTCCACAAAACTCGAGCCTGAAACCTTACTTAAAAGAGCAACGATCGAACTCCTTATAACTTGACCCCAATTGGTAAAATAATGACAGTTATAACATTGCAGCCTGCCTAATTCTATATTTCAATCTCCAGACAATTGAACAAACAGGGATTAGCAGTCAACGGGTAGACTTAGAAGGAATTGAAGAGAGAATTCAATTACCCATGAGAGTAGCTTGGAGGAGGCTTGTAACCATCAGAATCTGGTCCGTCGGATTAGTCACTCCATCATCGGCCCAACGCTTCTGGATCTCCATCACGCTGTATACGCTCGACATCATCACAAGGAACACCGTTCCGGCCACCGTCTTAACCACCACCGGGCCTCGTCCCTGCTTGAGCCGATCCAGACCCATTATCACCAGCTTCCTAAACGGGGTCTTGAATGACAATACCATGATGACCGCCATCTCCGAGAATATCACCATGAACAATAATTGAATCATCTTTAGGAACCAAAAAAGAAAATGGAGATTGTGAATCTGCAGAGCAATGAATCTATGTCAGATTCTGAGAGCTAATGAAGAAGAAAGGGAAATGAGTCAATAAGGACTGCCATTCTCGTTGGCAACGTCGAGTCGTCGATTCATCTTTTAAGTTTTCTTTTTCTTGTTATTTTCTCAAATTTCCCTTACCTTTTAGGGTGTGTTTGGTTCGCGGAAAAGATGATTACAGGGGTATTAATTTTTTCCAGACTTACATTCCCATGTTTGGTTTAGAAGGATTCCCACTAAGAGGTATTATTCTTTTCCCAAGAGTTGCTCTTTTCCCCCTAAATGGTGGGAATGCTATTCCCCTCATTTTCTTAGATATTATACAATTCCTTCCCCTTTGGACAATATTACCCTTATGATTATGAATTATGTTCATGTTGATCCTTTATTGCATTTTTAATTAGGTAACTAATTATTTATGGTGTAAATTTATTAAATATTTATATTTAATATTAGTTTAATATATAAATGGTGTTGTATATATTTAGATAATTTTGTAATATTTAATAGTACATTTTATTAATATTGTATTTACGATGTTTCTAAGGTTATAGGATGAGATTGTATGTTGCTTGAGACTGAATGCGTTAAGACTTGATGTTATTAATTTTGTTATTTGATTTATAAGATATTTTTTATCTTAAAAATTCAGTAGGTTAATTTATTTTTATCATTTTTACTACTTTTAGATTTGTTTATTATTTACTTTAATTTATTTGATAAATGATCGAAAGTAATAAAAAATTAAAAATCTAAGCATATTAAACGTTTAATATTTGATGTTCAAAAAAAATTAAAAAGGGATAAATGTATATAAATATAAAATATTTTTAAAAAATAATTTAATAAGATTAATTATATTATAAATATTTGTTTTTTTGCAAATTTTAGGTAATGTAACGAAAATAGTTCTATAAATTTTTGTGTAAATATTTTTAATTTAATGATTAAAAATTAAACTTGTTAAAAAGAAAATATATCATAAGGACAAGTTAGTAAACTTTGCTTCCAATTAATCTTATATTCCTCCAACCAAACACTACAATCCAATATTCCTGCCAAATGAACCAAACAAGGTAATGTAACATTCCCAGTAATGTGTCAGGTAATGTTACATTCCGGTAATCCTATTCCCAGAAATAATCTTATATTCCGTGAACCAAACGCCCCCTTAGTTCATTTGATTTCACCCCCTTCTTTTATTTCTTATTTGAAATTGTTGACTTTTCTATTAAAAAAAAAGAAATTGTTGACTTAAATTTATTGTATTCTTAATTTAAGATTAAATTCCTATCTAATTAATTATAATCACGCGAGGGGACATTACACGCCCAAAATACTTTAAATTTATTTAGAGTAAATTTTTGATACACAAATTATGTAAAATTTATTGTACATGAGTATATACATTTACATTATAGGGTAAACTACACTGGTAGTCACCGAACTTTTAGGGCGCTTTCAATAAGGTCACCGAACTTTTAAAACTTTCATTACAGTCACCCAACTTTTAATTCGCTTTCAATAAGGTCACTGTCGTCAACCACCGTTAAAAAAGCTGACGTGACATGTTAAATTTAAGGTTAAAATACACTATTAGTCACTGAACTTTTAAGAGGCTTTCAATATGGTCACCGAACTTTTAAAACTTTCATTACTATCACTCAACTTTTAATTCGCTTTCATTACCATTAAAAAAGTTGATGTGACATGTTAAGTTTAAAAATAAACTTTTTTCCACCCTATTTTATCTCCATGTCTTATTTTCTTCCATCCAAACATGTCTATCTTTTAGATACATTAATATTTTCCTTTGAACTCCTCATTATCTAGTGCATGACTTAGTAAATGTCGGGCCTGAAGCATAAAAAGGATTTTTATGAGCAAAATTTTAGTTATTTCTTTATCATTCCATCATCGGATGTCTCCCAATATTTTTCTTGTTCTCACACATGTCGCATGCATGTCTAGATACATTAATATTTTCCTTGATGTGTTACGAGAGAAGTAACGACCTTCACCAAAAAATTACAATTTAATTCATATGGAAGAAAGAGACATGTTTGGATCGAAGAAAATAAGAGATGGTAAAAAAATATGGTGGGAAAACGTTTATTTTTAAACTTAACGTGCCACATCAATTTTTTTAACTGTAATGAAAGCGAATTAAAAGTTGAGTGATAGTAATGAAAGTTTTAAAAGTTCGGTGACCATATTGAAAGCCTCTTAAAAGTTCAGTGACTAATAGTGTATTTTAACCTTAAATTTAACATGTCACGTAAGCTTTTTTAACGGTGGTTGACGGCAATGACCTTATTAAAAGCGAATTAAAAGTTAGGTGACTGTAATGAAAGTTTTAAAAGTTCGGTGACCTTATTGAAAACACCCTAAAAGTTCAGTGACTACCAGTGTAGTTTACCCTAAAATATAAACATTATATCTTAAATTCTAAACAGTAACATTAAACTCTAAACACTAGAACTTAAACCCTTAAACTTTAATTTTTGTTATTTTGGCCCTCATCTTTTTATAAAGATAAATTTAACCCTCAAGCTATATCTTTTTGTCAAGTTACTCATTTTTTAACTAACATGTTAATTACACCGTTAAAAATTTAATATCAATGATATGACAAAACATTTTAAATGTCATGACATTTAATATCTATCATATGTTTACATGTGAAATACAATTTCATTTTAATATAAAATATACAAAAATAATTAAATATTTTATCAAAAAATAATTAAAAAGTTAAATACAACATTAGAAAACAATTGAAAATAAAAGCAATAAACAAACGTGAAAAAAAGTTAAATAAATTTTATGGTGTTTAGGGAAAATATAATTAAGGATTTTTGAACATTATGTTCAAGATTTCAATACATTTAATAAAAAACCCTAAATTAATCATGGGTTTTGAAAATTATATTTCCTTTTTTGCTGTAAAATTTATTTAACTTTCCCACATTTGTTTTTTCTTTTAGTTTTAATTGTTTTTAAATATTTTATTTGACTTTTAATTATTTTTATATTTAATATCAAAATAAAATTACATTTCACATGTATATATAGGTTAAATGTCATTTTATTTAAAAATATATTATTATATGTATGTGTCATATTATGAATAGAATTTCTTTACCTTTTTCGGTGCCCCTATTTATGTCCCACACTAAAAATTAAGTTTAGAGTTTAGGATTTATGGTTTTGAGAAATTAAAGTAGGGTGTGTTTTTTGGGTATATGGTGTAGGGTTTAGGATTTAGAATTTAAGGTTAGGCTTCGGAATTTATTTTTAGTATTTTTTTAATGTTGGGGCATAGAAAGAAGCAGATGATTTTTATCCGTTATATTATCACCATTAAATTCTTAACGGTCTTATAACATATTAGTTAGAAAACGAGTAACTTGACAAAAAGATATAGGTTAAGGGCTAAAATTATTTAAAAAAAATAAGGAGAAAATGACAAAGATTGTAAACGTTAAGGGCTAGAATTATTCTTATGCCATTAAATTACTACTGTGATTCAATAATGTCTTTCGAGAAACAAATGGGTTGGCGGATACTGTAGTAAATCTATAAGTGATTTCGAACGATAGGGATTAGTCTGTAGCAGTATATGGAAAATAGTTGTTTACACGAGTTGTGATCGTAAAGCTTATGGTTTTCAGCTTGTTGTGCACCGAGTTTTTTTTGTTGCTATTGTACTATTGCTTTGGGGAGTTTTGTTCTTTTTACTTTTTCTTTGTGTTTTGTCCTCTTAATATTATCATGGTATACTCTTTTTCTCTATCATAAGTTTAAAGAGATTTTTAATGAGACATAATTTATTTATATGATTTTTTAATAAAATTATACTTGCTGATAAAAAATACCATAGTAATAGCACAATAAAAAAACTACTAATTCAGAATAAAATATGTTTGAATTAATTTTGAATTTTTTACGCCTACTTAATCCCTTAGTTTTAAAGGTGACAATATAAAACGTAGTAAAAAGTAGATTGTTGATTGAATCGATGAAATCAGTGGTTCTCCGTTAAATTGTCAATTCAATAATTATTTAATAAAAATGAAAAAGAATCCAAAAAGTTAATAACAATAGAAAAATAAAGTGATATAAACAATGGAATTATTGATTTTTTATCAATAATATCTGGATTTAATAAAAAATAAAAGAGGAATAATAAATAAAACACACTCGAATAGACGAGAAAAATAAAGACTAAATCCTTTAAAATTTCATACAAAAAAACATAAAAATTAGAAGTGTAAAAAAAGAGATGACGAATTGAATCAGGCTATGTATATGTTGATCTTTAAAGACTAAATTAGTTGATCTTGGTTGATCTTGGCACCTCACGTGCAAGACATAGCAGAAAGAAGACCTTCAGAATACAGTTTCAGAGATGATAGAGTTTTGCATTTCAGAGACAGAATAATTGTTCCGAATGACATAGTGTGTTGAGACATATTGTTTTGGCCGAAGCACACGACAGTTCATTTGTTTTGCATCTGAGTAGTATGAAGACGTATTGTAGGTTGAAGATGAATACTTCTGGATTGAGATGACGAATGATGTGGTTCAGTATGAGAGTAAGTGTGTAATTTGCCAGCGTATCAAGACCGAGCAACAATTTTCTTCTAGTTGTTACATCCGTGGAAGATTCTTATCGAAAGTGAGTAATAGATTCGAGAGACCTTGTGTCCGGTTCGCCTTTGATTTCCTCCGTGAGAACTTGGCTGCGTAAACAATGATAGTTGCATCGAGTGTGCTCATTTTATACATGTTCACCTTACTTGTACCTTGTATAAGATGACAGAGTCTTGCTTTACCAAGAGAGTGAGTTGCACAGTGTCTTGAAATCGATAGTGGTCGATAGAGATTCGAGATTTCAACTAGACTCTTGAAGATGTCTACATAGTGCTTGGTTACCCGTTGAAGTCAGATGGTCAGTCAGAGAGAGTTGTCGGTCAAGTTTTTAACAGTGCAGTATGAGTTTGTGAATCAGGCTAGTTCGGTTGTTTATTTGTTGCGGTTGCCACCAGAGTTAGAGAGGGGTTTGTGATGTGTTCCGTGTATCTATGATTCGGAAATGTGAAGCTGATCTGTCTCGTGCTATGTTTGTTGAAGAGGTTGAGTCGAGTTTGAAATTGGCATGCATTGAAGGACCCGTTGAGATCTTAGCATCAAATAGCTAATGTTGTGTGGTAAGTCTACCGAGATTGGTTAGTATGTTGTGGTGAGGAGGAAAGTGGGTAAGAGCAGATTTCGTGGTAATTCCTATCTGATAAATTTCGGGGACGAAATTTCTTAAGTGGGGGAGAGTTGTAACACCCGAGTTTGGGGGTCGGGTGAAATAAATAAATAAAATAATATCCCAGTTTTGTTCTGCAAAATTAAATTTAAAGTGTTGGACCAAATTTTTGATATTTAGGCCCAATAGCCATTTAATGACATTTTTGTAATTAGTTGGACTTCCAAATTAAAAACCCTATTTTCAATTAAAACACAAAATTTTCATCTTCCTCCCTCCTCATCTCTCCATTCTCACGACAAGGGGAGAGTTTTTCTCCAAGTTACTATTCCATCTTCTTTCTCCTCCATTTTGGCTCGGTTTTGAAAGGTAATTACATTTCCGGCTTGCTCTCATCTTCCTCTCTTTAAAAGTACAACTAGATTTCATTTTGGTTCAAGTTTTAGAATTTGGGTTTTTGGAAGATTTGAATAAAAATGATATCTTTATTGTTTTTAACTTAAGATTTTGACTTGATATTGTTAGATATGGTGTTTATGAACCAAATGGTCCAACGTATATAATTTTTAAAGTGTTTTATAAGAATTCCCAAATTTGGGTTTTGGTGGGGGTTTTAGGAGGGTTTTGGGATGAGTTTTGGGTATGATTTGTGTTGGAATTTGAGGGTTAATGTTAGGGTAATAGTTGGGGGCTGTTTTGGAAGCATTTGAATGTGTTAAATGTGTTGAAATCACTAGTTTTGGGCTGGGCATAAGGGCTGCTCGGGTTTGGTGATTTTGGGGATTGTTCATGGCTTGAATTCATGTGTTTACTGCTTGATTAGTGTTCCAGGTCGTTAGATTGTTGTGTGGACTGATTTGAGGCTATTTTGGTTGTGTTGAAATGATTAGAAGCAAGAAATTGTATTGGTAAAGCTTCGGGAGTGAATCCGGAAACTTGAAGACCTTGGTTGCTTGGTAGTTGAGCTTGGAGGTGAAGGTGAGTGGTTAAAATGTTTTAAATGGTTTTGAGCAATTGGTTCAAGCATGTGGACTAGGTTGAGATTGGTAGACCCACCTAGAGTTGGGATTAGAGTGGTAGCCTAATCCCAAGCTTTAGTTAGAGACCTTGGTTGATCTTTAAAATGTTGATTTATGCCTCATGTTTAATTGTGCTTATGGTGGCTATGTATATGTTGTTATACATGTATGTTGAGGCATGGCTTGTTGCATTTTTATATGCATGTTGATGATAGGTATGATGGGGATACGTATGTATGAAATATGATGCGATATTTGTATTAATGATATACATATAGTGTTGACATTTGAAATGATATTATAAGGTGGTTGCATGATCCGAGGATCATGATGAGTACATGCTAGGCATGGAAATGTGGTTTGTGCATGACGGTAAGTCATGGTGAGTACGTGCTAAGCACGGAAGTTGTTATGAAATGATATTGTGAAAGATTAATGAAATGTGTAGTATTGGCACTAGTATGCTTGGGTACAAATGATCGATCATTAGGATGTTTAGTGTGCACACGTGAGTCAAAATGCGCGCGTGGTCTTGATGATGGTAGTCATCAAGATGGAGTACGAGTTCGCCCGGAAATCTTCTTATATATATATATTCTTCGGTGATGAGTGGAATCCCATCGACGGGCGTGAGGATGAGTGGAATCCCCTCCGCGTGAAACGAGGCGTGAGGATGAGTGGAATCCCCTCTGCGTGAACGGTGATGAGTGTAATTCCACCGTCAAGTAATGGTTGTGTTGTTGGATGTGAGTTCCAACGGTTATCCGCGTATTCGAGTCATAGCTAGGTGCTAATACGGATTGTGGATTATGTTGCTCATATGTTGGTTATATGTGTTTCTATATGTTGTGGTGATGGACTTGTTGAGCATGACATGACTTTGATAATATGTTCATGCATCATCTTTTATTTTGGCTCTTGAGGATTGGAGGTAAGACCATGCATTCTATTTTAATTCTTGCTCGTGCTTGGACCCTGCATTGTCGAAGGTTTATTTTATGAGCTTACCCTCACTAAGCTTTTATGCCTACGCTCCTTTTTGTTCGACAATGCAGATCAGTAGCTTGTGGGTGGCAAGGGCAAGGAATGGTCTCCAAGTGTTGCTTTTGGTTAGCTCAAGTATGGTCTTTAAATTGTAGATTGTAATAGTCAAGCAATGGGATAGGTGTCGTTGATTTGAATGCTTTGTTGTATGTTGAATTGGTGTGGCTCTTGGATGCCTTATTTGAATTGTAAATCTTGCTTATGATGCATGCCTTGTATGCCTATATGTTTGTTCTAAGGCATGAACCTTTATGTGTTAAGTATGTCTCATTTTTTATGAATGTATGAATTCTTGAGATGCATGATCCTTGTTCGTTTGAATGCCATGTATATTGATATCTTGGTAGTTAAAGGTTGTATGTATGTTGTTTATGGCTAGGGGAGTCTTAAATCGCATCTAGAGTCGAGTCTTAGATCGTTTTGCTGAAATTTGGAGACTTGCAGTGCAGGGCGTATCGATACGCCTAAGGGTCGTATCGATACGGTCTTGCCTTTCAGGATTCAGTTTTGGCTGGGTGTATCGATACGCGGGGGTGTACCGATACGCCCAATGCTCACTGGAAATCTGAGATTTTTGTGAGGCATTGTCGTATCGATACGGGCTTTAAGCGTATCGATACGAGTTCATCTCGTTGACCATGAGATGTCGACCGAGAAGGGCGTATCGATACGCTCAAGGGCTGTATCGATACGGTCTTCTTGTCTTGACCTTAGGGTGTTGACCTTGGTCAAGGCGTATCGATACCCTTGATTAGTGTATCGATACGACCTGCTTAAAAAGGTAAAATGAGGTGTTTTAATGTGTTGCTTTGGATGGTCGTTGATATGTTGCTTGTGTTTCCGCTGTCGTGTCTCACATAGGACTTAAATATGCATGTAGACAAAATATAAATAAAAGAAATTTTCTAGGGTTTCTAACCGAGGTGGGACCTTAACGGGATTCACATTGGTTTTCCCCGTGTAGCCTACTCAAACCGATCAACTGATCAGACCGGGGCGAGGGGGTTACACCGGTGGGTTTTTCGGCGAACCAAAAGCACCGATCGACTCCTTTTTTTCTCCCCTTTTCTTATACTGGTTCATTTTTTCGAAAACTACCTTCAAATGACTCAAAACGAGTCCAAACCCTTACGTCTTGGGAGCGCGATTCACCGCCTTCCACCGTTGGATTGGCCTAAAATCGAGGTATGTTGATCTCCTCACCAAGGCACCTCAAACGACCGTTGAAATTCACTGTCCAACGCTCCAATCGCCGGAACTGAAATGGGAAGGTAAAACTTTCCCCTCTTTTAGATTTTAGTTTGTTTTTCCCTTTTCTTTTTGGCTCTGATTTGTTCCGATTTCCTTTGTTTTTTGTTTTTAGTTATTAATTTGTAGTTGAGTAGTGGAGGGTGATGGTGGTTCGGGTTAACAACAGTGGAGGGCTCGATGAACGCTGGGTTTTGGCACTGGTTTGTTGTATGGTGAGTCTCAGTTGTGGGTTATGGTGATGAACACTGAGTTGTGATGGTGGGTTGAATGAATGAAGATAGTTAGGTAAGCTAAAGGGGTCCGGTTTATGGTGGTTGGAGGTGATGAATGATGCACGATGAGAGAGGGGTGGGGGTGAAGGAGGGTGAGGTGAGAAAGGGTCTGATTGGGATCAGTTTATGGCGGTTGGAGGTGATGAATGATGGACGTTGGTTGGAGGCAATGAATGATAGACGGTGAGAGAGGGGTGGGTGGGGGTGAGGTGAGGGAGGGTTTGATTAAAATATGTGTTTTTTTATTTTTTTTATTTCTACGTCATAACATTGTTAGAGATTTAACAGTGGAGTACCCAAAATAGGTCAATATTTAAAGTTCAGTGATAAAATTGAGCATTTTGAAAGTTGAGTGACCAAAATAGGTCCTAGAGTAAAGTTGAGTGATGATTTAGGTATTTTACTCTATTTTTAGGGAAAACTACATAAATAGTACCTACATATTCCCGCGTTATTGTTTTGGTACCCCAATTTTTTTTTGCAAAGTGGTACCTCACGTTATGTGTTTGTTCTGTTTTAATATCCCGACTGTTAAAAATTAACAGAGATGATAATGTAGCTTGGTATAATCACAGTTTTAGTCCAAAATACTTATATATTTCTATCAATTTAGTCCAGAATGTATCAATTTAAAACATGATCTTAATTTTGGGGATAAAATTTTAAATTACACAATTTTCTTCTTTCATCAAAGTTAGTGGCTGTCGTTGAGAGAAACGGTAGCTAATCGTTGGTGAACCATCAAAGTCCCTCACCGCCGATGTGCTCCGTGAGTGACACAACCTCTATCGTTGTGATCCTCGTCCCGTTGCGAGCAAAAACGTGGTTATAACTCATAACTTCCCTTCATCGTACGCCATTCATGAGTAACGACGTAAACCCTGTCCAACTTCCTTCATTGTAGTTGCACCGTTGTTCACTCTTTCGTGTTGAACAATGGGTAAGTCAAAAACCTTGTTGTCATTATCATTCTAAAGTGTTTGGTTACTGTTGTAAGAGTCTACGCGATGTCCTCTGTTTTTAGTTATTGTCGTCGCGCTGTCGCAAGCCTTTCCCTGCCAATTAATTGTCGTTGCCGTATAGTTAGGGTTTTAGAACCCTAAATCTAGTTCAATCATTAAAGAAGAAGAAGAAGAAGAAGAAGAAGAAGAAGTGGGTAATTTGTAATTTTACCCCAAAATGAAAACAATATTTTAAATGGATAGGTTTTGGACTAAATTGATAAAAGTATATAAATGTTTTGGATTAAAAGTGTGATTATACCAAGTCATATCATCATTTTCGTTAAATTTTAACGGTTGGGTATCAAAACAGAACAAAAATTCAACATTAGGTACCATTTTACCAAAATATAATAGTTAGGGTACTAAAACAGTAACACAAAAATAGGTGAGATACTATTTATGTAGTTCCTCCCTTTTTTATTTTACCTCATTATCGATAGGACTGCTAATTTTTTGTTCAATTAGTTAGTCCAATATGATTATAACAATCATACCAATAGTTTAATTTTTTTTTGAATGGTCTAAAAGTGATTACAAGTTAGTATATGTTGATACATAATTTTGATCATTTGATAATGTACATACACTTTGTACACAAAGCGATTTGAACTCGTGTCTTCTGTAATAAATATCATCCACTTTCCCACTAGAACACGTGTTAGGTTAACCAATAGCTTAACCTTAAATGAACTAATATTACAATCATTACATTTGTTTGGTTGATTGGGGATTTAAAAACGACATTACAAATACAATGAAGTGGATTTGAAAAGAACCGGCTGCTTGAAACATTGAATGCCTCTGCATGTGTACATCGGAAATGTTTCATTTGGACAACCAAGAAAAAAGGGTCTAATATTTGAACACGCCTTAAATATATGGCTTACAAATTAGACCATTTCTTCTCCTATTATGGTTATGGTAATGGAATGTGACCAAACAGTTGGTACCGGTCATGGCCAGGCCAAGGGGAAACCTAGCTGACTTTCAACGCCAAATCAAATACAACTTCTAAAACAAACATCCCGCCCTCAATCTACCGGCACCAAACTTCCTTTTTTGTCCACCCCCATTGCATCTCATGTCTGCTCTGCAATCTGCATGCCCTTTATGATTGGCCTCAAAACCTAAATATATATGATGAGAAGTTCCACACGTCTTCTAATTTATTGATTGACTAATCTAGATCAAGTATTATAGATGTCAATTATAAAGACAATCCTCTTAATCTAATTTGTTTTATTCACAACGTCAAGATTCGGACTTTGATCTTGTGTAAGGGATCTAGTTATGGACAAAGCCAAAAGTAAACTATGAGGGAGCATGCCGATTAACTTTGAAATGAATAATGTCTTAAAAGTTAAATATAATTAGACCATCAAACTAGGAGTAATTAAACCATCAAACTAGAAGAGTTAAGGTTTAATTTTACTAATTTTAAAATTGAAAGATTTGTAACAGTTTCAAAATTATTAGTGCCTAAAATACAATTAACTCATCATGTTTTTCTTTTGGAGATTACTCTTCTCACCTTACTTATGCTCGTCTTTGAATCTAGCACCTCATTACACTAGACTAACTAATTATCGTTAGGTACGAAGCTAAATAGACACAAGGAGAGGCTCTTGCCCTCCAAGACAATTTTTTTATACATGTTATATATATATATTTATATATAAATATATATATATATATATATGAAAATAAAGTGGATTAATGAAAATTTGCCCTTACATTTCAAATTTTATATTTTATTCTCCAACTTTCAATCCCAATTCCTTCTCAGTATTAAATTAAAAACCTCATTAATGAAAATAATTATTACAGAACACCTCCAGGTTATCAATACTTACTTGACTAATTAATTTTGATATGAGATTAAAACTTTTTTTTCAGTAACAAAAAGTCAAAACATGATTTATATGAAAATGATATGAGATTAAAACTTTTTTTTCAGTAACAAAAAGTCAAAACATGATTTATATGAAAATGATTGTTAGAAAAAATAAGGCTGCCTATGATTTATTCAAATAACTTGGGAGGTTAATCTTATAAAATATTAAACAAAATCATGCAACTTATATGGAAATAATAATAGAAAAAATAATATAAATTCCCTACTTTGCCCTATCTTCTTGAAAAAGTAAAAAAAAAAGGAAATTCATTCATTCAACATTACATACAATAAAAAATAATTCGAATTAGTCGTCCAATGAGTTTAGAGTTATGAATATTAGAGCTCATCGAGTTAGAATAGATGCTCTTACAATAAGTCTATGTAATACTAAATCTAAATTAGTCAGTCAATGCGTTGAATACCGATGATTATACAAAATAATAAATTCGAAAAAAATACAATAACAAAGTATAACTTATCTTATGCCGGACTCCAACACACACACATATATATATATATATATATATATATATATATATATATATATATATATATATATATATATATATATATATATATATTCTTCTTTAAGCATTAATATATATTTTTTATTTTACATAAAATTTAACAAAAACAAAGTTTTAATAGGTCAGCCAATTGAACAGACGGCTTAGTCAATTCAATCAGTCGGTCAAAATTTCCTAACACATGACCTGACCAGACCCAGTATGCATGGGTTTCCTATAAATTACCCTCAAATGCACCCCTAACCTTTCATCTCTAAAATAACATTAACATCAAAATAATCCAATCTTTCCTTTCCTCAAAAGATCAAATCAAATATTTTCTAATTTTGTCTTCTGCTTTCATACAAATCCATAAACATATATGGCTACTTTACAAGCTTCTAATTTTCTTGTGTCATCATCTTCTTCTTCAAAGCAAATCCATGCCGCCATATCCGTCCCAAAGCTTCCGGCGGTCAGGCTTTCAGCTCCCAAATTACAACCCAAAATATCGTCTCAAGAACTGAAAACTAGAGATGGGTTTATCGACACAATCCCAAAGGATGTCGATAGGGCACCATTGGTCGGAGAAAGCTCATCTGTTTCAATGGCTACCTTGTCCTTACAACAACTTCATGCTGTCTTGGAGGCTGTAGCTGATAGAGTGGAGATGCATAAAAACATCGGAGAACAGCGAGATAACTGGAACACTCTTCTTCTTAACTCCATCAACATGATGACTCTCACTGCAACCACCATGGCTGGTGTTGCTGCTGCTGCAACTGGCGGCGGCTCTGTGGTTTCACTTTTGGGTTTAAAGTTGGCATCCACTGTTATCTTCGTATCAGCCACTGGGATTGTGGTGTTGATGAACAAGATTCAACCCTCACAGCTTGTCGAAGAGCAACGTAATGCGACGAGATTGTTTAAGCAGCTCGAAAACCAAATAAAAACCCTAGTTGCTGTTGGTTCACCCACCCAAGATGACGTGAATGATGCTATGGAGAAAGTTTTGGCACTTGATAAAGCTTACCCTCTTCCTTTGCTCGGTGTAATGCTGGAAAAATTCCCGGAAAATCTACAGCCTGCTGTTTGGTGGCCGAGAAACAAAGCGAAGCAGTTCAAAGGAGAGGTGAAGAGCAACAATGGGTGGACGAAGGAGTTGGAAATGGAACTGAGGGAAGTGGTTGAGGTGATAAAGAGAAAAGACAGTGAAGAATACGAGAGATTAGGCAACAAGGCATTGAAGATAAACAAGGTTTTAGCTAAATCAGGGCCATTACTTACTGGACTTGCAGCTTTAGCCATGGGGTTTTCCAATGGACCTTGGACTGCAACAATGGCGGCTGTTGCAGGAGCTTTAGCTTCAACTGTGAACACGTTCGAGCACGGTGGCCAAGTCGGCATGGTGTTTGAGATGTACAGGAACAACGCTGGGTTCTTTAAACTGGTGCAAGAATCAATTGAATCAACGTTGGACGAAAGTGATGTGGAGAGAAGAGAAAATGGAGAGCTGTTTGAAATGAAGGTGGCATTGCAGTTGGGAAGAAGCTTATCGGAACTGAGAGATGTGGCTGAAAAATCCAGATGTTCTCGTGTAGGAGGAGACCCCATTGATGAATTTGCAAGCAAGTTGTTTTGATCTAGATTTATGTTCCGTACATATATGTGTATAGATTCTTTGATTCATTCGATTAAACATTGATATAGATTTGTAAAATTATGTATACAAGATATAGGATGAAGAATCATGGATATACATGTAGAAATTTCATGGTTGATGCATAAAAATAGACGTTCCTAACTTTGGAAATTGGAATAAGAAAGTGATTGTTGTTTTTCTATATCCTACTGATTGTGTTTAGTACTTGGCGCGGGACATAAATAAGGTTATCGAAAAAAGATCCGACATTTGTGCTCCCCTCCCATGCACTGCATATACATGATTCAGTCCCGTCTATCCACGAGCAAAGCGTGCTCTCCATTCGTACTACATACGTATTGGTCTTTTTTTTTTTATTGAAAGAGGGTGCATTACGACGAGTCACATTAAGAAAATTTCCTTAAATCTAAAGGGAGAAAAAAGAGTACTCATGGCAATGTTACAAGACATTAAAATCAAAACACACGCCTACAAATCCAAATTATCTTGCTGCAAAAGATCCAAAGCATAGCTCGGTGGCATCACAAGTTCATACGTACCAAACGCCACTTTCCATGCAGCTCGTACAAGAGCATCCGCTACTTTATTACATTCTCTAGCAATTAGAGATAATCGGGTCTCCCAATCCTTATCAAGGAGGTCCCACACGTGTTAGACGATTGAGGGTCTATAAGCCATGGACGAGCGATCCATAATAATCTCTATAGCATTCTTGCAGTCCGATTCAATCCATACATGACTAATCCCAAGCTCCCATGCTAACTTCAACCCTTTATAAATGCCCTCACAATTCTGCTTCAATTGTCGAGCACAATCCGATACTCTTAAGGAAACCAACCACCCACTCTTCGGTGTGATTACGAAGAACACCTCCACATGTAGCACCTCTCGGGATCGACCGAAAGGAGCCATCGATGTTAATTTTGATCCACCCCTCTGGTGGAAGTTCCTAAAGACGGACTCGGGGTTGATACGCATGCTCCAGTCGTGCTACTCCCCTTGATCGAGACGCAGCCCCCTGATCCACGACCTCCCTAACAAGGTGACAACACCTACCAATCACCGATTCGCCACAAGAAGATGGATCGAAGATGCGCTTGTTGCGCTGCAACCAAAGTGACCTCACGACATAGCCAAACATCAAGGACCAGTGCTGTTGACGCCGTGGAAAATTAATTACAAAATACGAACAATAATATCAAGTCATAATTATTTTTTATAAGAGATTTGAACAATATCAATTATATGAGAATGGTTTGACTTCTTATTTTATTCTAATAAATCACTTGCATTGGACGACATTAAACTCAAAACTCATTGTAATAATTTTGAAAATGTTCTTAAGAAATGTAAGTTATATGATGTTTGTAACACCCCCTTCCCAGCCTGGTAGAGAACCAGGTCGGAGCGTGTTACCGATGGACAATACAATGATCGGTGCGATAAAATTTCATCTTATCAACGTTACTTTAATCATATTAGACATACAAACGTTACCAATGTACTCACTAGTCCAATTTAATCAGGCGAGGACCACAATTAACAACTTAGGGCCATTTTGCAACTTTACAAATATCATGGACTAACTTGTAATTTTGACAAACTAGAGGTCTTTCGACGTGGATGACTTTCCTAAAATGAAATTCATTATTCAAATGTCAGGTCTACAAGATTTCATTCAATTTGGGGATCATTAACACAATCAATTGTCTTTACAAAAATTCGGTGGTTAGATTGTAACATTATCAAACTGTCCAAAGAGTCATTAACTAACTTACCTAACCCCGTATCGAAACAATCTAGGTTGTTCGAAACGGGTGCACGAGAGTCAACTCTTGTTGACCTTTCCTTTTAGACTGTTTCGATACAGGTCAAGCATGTATCGGAATAGATTGACCAACCTTGACTTTGACTCGTTTCGATACGCTATAAACTCCTACCCGAATGTTGGTCTCTAGTGACAAAATGTTTCGGAACGACACTATTTTGGTACACCCATACTCTTAGGTTCAATATTGTACACCCGTACCGAAACGTCATCACCTGTTTCGATACGACCTGGTTTGTAATGACAGATTTTAACTGGTTTTTATTCGATTTAGCCTATCGAACAATGTCCAAATACAACGAAACTTTACAGACAACATTTCCATAGTACAAACTATTAGCATGCCAAGTTTCATGACCATATAAATACATTTACCATGTTTTTACCTTTTTGAGCCAAGTATGCAATATCTAACCATTTTAAACTTCACCAAAAATGCCATTTTAAGCTATATAACTTATTACAGCTTTGGCAATGCACTAACACAACAAAATAGGCATAAATGACTAGTTCAATTGCTTTGTCACCTTGCTAGGAGTTTATAGGACAAAAACACATTACTTGGGGCTGGTAGTGACTTGTCTTGCTTGCTGATCCGATCTTCCGAAACACAAACCTTCTTAACCCGAAAATGCATGAGATGAGACACATTAGACATACTTTGCCTAGTGAGGTAGTCATAAACAATGTAAGTAACAATAATGTCATGGTTAAACTTAAACATAATCTCATGCAAACGATGTCACTGCTATGCAATAATATACAATGTATAAATATGTTTCAATTTCATTCTTAGTCATTGGATTGAATCAAGATCGTGAATACGCGAATTCCTACGCTTCGCCAAATCAATAAATGGTCTATTCCCTCTGCCTCGCCAATATGACCAATAGCAATACACATCCCTCCGCCTCACCAAATCAATATAGGCCATAGTCTTAGGATCGTAGTACACATGTACACTAAGCTCATGAATTGTATCCAAAGTCCATTCCAATCCAAGGTTGTAATATTCATATTTATTTCAATAATCAATGATATAACAATATCCGATGAATTCAATATCGTTGATGATCGATATATGTATCTCATCATCAATAACTCATAGTTTGATATCAATATCAATGTTCGATGGTTTCTATGCAATAATCTAATGACAATATCCATAACAATATACAATGACAATATCAATAACAATAACCAATGTTAAATGACAACTTACCGACCCTTACCAAAGTGTCTGATTAACCATCCAATGCAATTTCTTCAACAACAATGTTAGCGGTGTAATCTAAAATATCAAATAATGATCCAGGAGGACCTTTCGCCTAAACCCGAGATTCCGACTACATTCACCTTGACACTCTGAAGCTTTCAAGGCTCTCGGATGACAATCCCCTTGTTCTTAGCTTTGGATGAAGACGATGGATGCTCCTTATTGATGTCTTGAGATAGGAAATCAAGAGAAAGATTGTTAAGGTCGATATTTCAATATCAAAATCAATATAACTGTATCAAGATCGATAACCGATTTCAATAGAGATAACAACGATGATAGTCAAAACCCTACCTTAAGATTAAGCTCAATATATCAATGAAATCCAACGATTGCTTGAGGCTTATTGCTTACCCGAAAGATGGTAGCTGTAGTAACCCATTTTAATTTACAAACCCAAACCTAAATTAAAAACCCATTTACCCATGACCCAAATCTAAATTAAAAAACTCATTTACCTATGACCCAAACCCATCAGCCCATTTAATAAAAAAACCCTAAAACACCCTAACCCTAATGTGTCCAGCAGCAGCAGCAGCCGCCTTTTCGCGCCGCCGTCATTGAAGCCGAGCCGAGCACCGCTCCGTCCGCGTCATCGCCATGTGGCTGCTTCACCTGCGTACAACAAAAGAAGTCAGTAATAATCTCTGAAAATTTTTCAGATCTGACAAATTGTAAAAAATTGTAATGTATATCTCTTTTGAGGCTTTTTCGGTTATAAAAACCGGAGTAAATCAAGTTGTAAGGGGGCTTTTGGTTTCGGAAATAAAAGAAAAAAGAGGATTCGAAGCAAACACAAAAAAAAAAAAAACTACTTGAAGCAATCCACATCAAAAATACAAGATAAAAAGGTAATTTTTTTTAAGAAAATCCGAAACGTTTCTTGTAGATCTAGGAAAATAGAAAGGGAGTTGGAGAAAACTAACCTTAGATCCGGGTTCACCACGCGAAACCGAGTCGGAAACCACCATTGCATGTCGTTCCGGTAACCGGAGACGGCGGCTCCCGTTGCCGGCGACGACGTTCCGCGGCGGCCGACGATGCCAGACGGACGGGCAGAGGAAAAGATGAAGCTCTGAAATTTTTTTTTATCGGAATGGATGGATCAAATGAATTTTTTTGGGACAAAAGGGGTATTTAAATAACAACCAAAACGACGTCGTTTTGGCGCCGGCCCTTAAAGGCCAGAACGACGTCGTTTCATGAGCCAACCTGACCGCACGACCCGACCCGGATCAAGACCCGCGCGTTTTCAATTGGAGGGGGAAATTGCGCACGCGGCCATCCATCTTCCTGTATCCTTGCAATCTAGCCTTTCAGTTTTGTTTTTATTTCATTTTGGTCACTGCTTTTTTCTCAATTTTTTACCCTTTAATTTCTGTTTTCTTTCATTTCCGCCACTGCCTTTTATTATTATTATTATTATTATTATTATTATTATTATTATTATTATTATTATTCTTATTATTATTTTTATTATCATTTTTAGTATTTTTATTATTATTTTTATATCGCCCCTATTCAAATTTTGTTTACGAATTTTAAGGAATTATCGTGAAAATCATGCTCCGGGTGTTGGAGTGTCATTTTCCGTTAATTCATTTATTAAATTATTAATTAATATCACTTTTTCAAATACTGTTTTCATAAGGGAGACCATACTCCGGGCATTGGAGTGTATATCCCTTTCTTTAAACCTTTATTTTTAAATATTATTTCAACTATTTTTTGGGGATCACATTATTAAATTAAATTCGAATTTTTAAATTCCGTCATTCAAACAATTTGTAACCGACTAAGGTACCAATTTTTGGGCGTGTAGGGGTGCTCACCCTTCCCTACACGTAACCGACTCCCGAACCTGTTTTTTTGGTTTCGCAGACCCAAAACTCGTATTTTTAATAAAAAATCATAAAATTTGGTTTTTATTAAAATAACCGGGTTTTTTTAAGGTATTCCAATCGCGCCAAAATAAAAAAAAGATTGGTGGCGACTCCCCCGTTATTACAGCTTGGCGACTCCGCTGGGGACATCTTTTTTTCGAGAGTCAAGCCACAAGTCGGTTACCCTTTGTTTTATTGAGTAGAAAATATTAATTCGGTTTAATTTAATTCTGTGATCCTAAAAAAACAAAAAAAAAAAGAAAATATTATAAAATATTTTTATTACAAAAAATATTTTTATTACAAAAGATTATAAAATTCTTTCTAGGCTTCATATCATGAGCTCTCGACCCGAGCTCCGTCCTTTAAGTGGAAGCGAGAAACCACGCCTTCGTGAGGTACCGCCTCCGTGTAGGATGGTGAATCGCTTCCGGGATATTGGTCCCTTTGTCTTCGTGAGACTTTCGTCTCCGTGTAGACCTAGAGACCCGTATCCCCCTGAATTGTCGATTCGGGTACCCTTCATAGATCTGAACCGCATGTAGTGAACCATAGAAGCCAACCTTCTAAAACCATGCCGAACCTCTGCCCGTTTAGAGAGTCACCCTATAGGTGCATTTTAGAGAGAGAGAGAGTGAGGGGTTACCTTCTTTAATTACGCATTTTAATTTCAGTTCTGTTTATTTATTTGCTTATTTACATTTATTTATTTGCCTATTTCTCATTTGTTTATTTTATCATTTTATCATATCTCATGACTAACACGTTTCTTTGTTTGTTTTTTTTTCTCTTGTTTTTCATTGCATTGTATTTTTTTAAAAAAAAGGTGTTGAGGCAAGTGCAACCGTTACAAAGGATTAGCTATGCAGAACCAATTTCTTGATAAGGTGGAAGGCAATCTGGGCGTACGAAAATGGTCGGAAGAGATGCAGCGCCAGAAAGGGGATAGCTTGCCAGAAGGTGAAAAGCCAGAGTTTGGGGATTCTACCAATATCAGGTCAACTCAGAACCAGTTGCAAGAACTAAAGGAAATCTGGAACCAGTGGGACGAAAGAAATAGACATTTGTTCTACGACAGCTATGGTGATTTGCCTTACCTACTAGATGTCAGCGTTGATAAAGCTTTGTTCAGAACCCTTGCCCAGTTCTGGAATCCCTCCTACAGTTGTTTTACTCTAGGTGATGTTGATTTGGTACCAATTGTTGAAGAATATACCACCTTGATCCGCTGCCCAAAAATCCAAGTTAATAGAGCATACTTCAAGTCTCCTAATCCTCTGGAGTTTCAGAAGAAGCTGTTAAAGATGGCTGGTATGGACGAACAGTGGGCTAAAGCCAGGATTAAGATAAAAGGGGAAACCAGGTGTATCGCATGGAGATTCATGCGGGACCTGATCCAAGCCGAGTCTAAGCGCGAAAAACAAGTTAAAATGTTTGCCTTGGCCATTTACAATTTGGTTATCTTTCCCAAATCGTTAGGATACATCGATGATGCTGTTATGGAGCTGTTCGATCACCTTGATAAAGGAATTACTCCGGTTGCAGCCATTCTAGCCGAAACCTTCAGGTCTCTCAGTGTTTGTAAAAAACGGTGAAGGGAGGTTCATTTGTTGTACTCAGCTTTTATTGGTTTGGTTTTATAGTCATTTTTGGAAGTCAGCGAAAGTTTCTTATCAAGCATGCTTCGAGAGTTACTCACCACTGCAGGACCTCGCATCTACGCCGAGGCCTGAAAACCTATCTTGTGATAAGTGGAAGACCATTTTCCGAAATCTTCAAGAAAAAGACGTCATCTGGAAAGCACGTTGGTTCTTCCCTAATAGTATTATCTACAAATGTGGAGATTATGACTGGTTCCCTCTTCTTGGAATATGGGGAGCAATTGGATACGCACTGTTACTAGTATCTAGGTAATACAAGTCAAGACAGTTCATCCCAGCGACAAGAGGGCTTGCCACTTGTGAATTTCCATACGAGGGTAGAGGATACAAGAAAAACGTTTCCAAGATTGCTGAGGCATGGAAGCATATTTACAAGATAGAACCGTTCGATGAAAAGCCTAGAGTTACGCCGGAGTATCGACGATGGAGAAGCATGAGAATCAACGATGATATCTCCTTACCAGACCTAGAAAATAATGTACCGGTGGAGGAACAGTTACGAGTGGATCCCTCGGAGATGGAGATCGCGAAGCATGGCTTTAAGAAGAAGTACTTGATGATGGAAAGTCGCCTGTCAGGGTTAGAGAATAAGAAGAACCAACTGAAGTTTGGTATGCAGTCCCAAGAGCGAGAAATCGAAAGGCTAAGGAAAGGAAAAGGTAAAGCCGAGGAAGATCTGAACAATCTACGAAATGCTTATAAGAAGTTGCGCGCATCAGCAAAATATGCCGGCCTCAGAAAAACTTCGGCCGAATGGAAGCATGAAATCTAAGAGGAAAAGGAGAGAGCCGACCGTTGGGAGAGGAGGTTTAATGACATTCAAGGACAACAAACAACTATAGAGGAAGAGTTGTTTCGAAACAGAGCCGAGAATCTAAGCCTGAAAGGCCGAGTTGGTGAATTGGAAGGCTCTCTACAAAGGTACCGCAGCCGGAACCATGCAGCTGAGTTGAAGGCAAGTAGACAGGAGAATGAGAATATGAAGAAACAGGTTGAAGATTTAGAAGCGGCTCTGGAAACCTGTCAAGGCCAGATTAAGAATTTTGAAGAAGTTCAGTCATGGAACAACCAACAATGGCAGACACGGTTAGATCAATCTCAAGACAGAGTCCGGGATAGAGACCGTGTAATGGTTGAAGCCCTGGTTCAGGTACGAGAGGTCGCGGAGCACTTACAGACCCTAGCTGTCCAAGCTGATGTCCTGAGCCTACCAATTGAATCAGAGTCCGATAGGGGCAAGAAGTTGGCATGGCTCTTCAGGAAGATTAAGATCCTCAGCCTTAAAGCCAAGCAATATATGTGAAATAGACCTATCTTATGTAAAGAAACTTGTTCTGATGCGAGTTTCCTTTTGAAAGTTGTACCGAAATCAACACCTTTTGTGACTGCTTTGCATATCTTAGTTTTTTGTCCGCATATGCATCACATTGCATCACATCGCATCTCATTACATTATTTTGCCAAGATTTTGATCCTCGGGGAATTGTTATCGTGGTAAGTTTTGGGGCATACAAAACTACAGATTCAACACCCATATTTTACAAGAAGCAAAGCTAAAAACATGGAAGAAAGATTGGCAAAAGTCGGGCAAGCATGTGAAGATATCAGAAGGGACATTGAAAGTAGGCTAGAAAAGACGCAACAAGAAACCCGTGACCACATCTCACAATCACAAGAAGACTTGTTCGTAAGGTTAGCCGCAATGTTGACCAGAAAAGGTTCTGAGAAGAAAAAGGGAGTTGTTATAAATCCTAGTGCACTAACTGAAGACCCGAGCCTTCCTCTTAAGACTCATGTGTCAATAGAGACTCCTGCAGCAAAACATCCATTTTTTCAGACAGAGTCTTCCTTGCAAGGGACAATGACAACTCATGATGACCCTAGCGAATATGTTGTTCCAGATTTCAATGAGTGTGACAAATTGAAGGTCGAGTTACCCAAACAACTCGAAGATCAATGTAAACAGTTGGAGGAAAAGTTCAAGGCCATGGAAATCATAAATCGATTTCCAAGGATGGACGCAAGGGAGTTAAGCATGGTTCCCGATTTAGTGCTTCCTCCCAAGTTCAAGAGGCCCGATTTTGAAAAATATAATGAGACTACTTGTCCTGAGGCCCATCTTACGATGTTTATCAGAAGGATGACATGATACATTGATAATGACCCCCTATTGATCCACTACTTTCAGGACAGCCTGACCGGGTCTGCCGTAAAATGGTACAACCAGTTAAGTCGTGACAAAATCAACTCCTGGAAAGACTTAGCTCAGGCATTTGTGAAGCAATACAACCATGTTATTGACATAACACCTGATCGAGTAACACTCCAGAATATGGAAAAAAGGCATGACGAGAGCTTTAGGCAATATGCTCAACGATGGAGAGATGTTGCCGCCCAAGTGCATCCGCCACTGCTAGAAAAAGAGACAGTGATGCTTATTGTTAGAACATTGAAAAAACCCTTCCTCGGTCGTATAATAGGGGGTGCCACGAAGGACTTCTCGGACATAATAATGAATAGAGAGATGATTGAAAATGTGATTCAGAGTGGAAAAATCGAAGATGAGGAGAACACAAAAAAGTCAAGCTATAGGAGAAAAGACAATGAGGCCAGCAATACAGGTGTCTATAATGTCGGCTATACTAAGCAGCTGACAGTCAGACAACCCAAAGCTGCAACCTCGAATGTCCAAAGCTCCTCTAAGCTAGGATCAAATCAAAAGGTGAAAAAGATGGATATCCTTGGTATCATGACCCTTTGCAGTACCTGAAAAACTGTAAATATCCAGAACAAGCTACCGATAATGAAAAGAGGACATTACGAAGACTAGCAAATGAGTATGTCCTTGACGGTGAAGTCTTGTATAAAAGGAGAAGAGATCAAGTGCTATTGCGGTGTGTGGATGCTGCCGAAGCCAAGCAAATCCTTGAAGAAGTCTATGAGGGTGTATGCGGAACGCACGCCAACGGATTCACAATGGCAAGACAAATTATGAGGTTTGGCTATTATTGGCCAACTATGGAAGAAGATTGCATTGATTATGCTAAGAAATGCCACAAGTGTCAAATTTATGGCGACAAAATCCATGTTCCTCCATCATCGCTACATGTTATGAACTCTCCATGGCCTTTTTCCATGTGGGGCATGGATGTCATCGGTCCTATGTCGCCGAAGGCTTCGAATGGGCACCGATTCATCTTTGTGGTCATTAATTACTTCAGTAAATGGGTAGAAGCGGCCACCTATGCGAATGTCACCAAATCGGCAGTATGCAGATTCTTGAAGAAAGAGATCATATGTCGATATGGAATGCCAGAAAGTATCATATCTGACAACGCATTGAATTTAAACAACAAGGCCACCGAAGAGGTGTGCAAGCAGTTTAAGATACGTCACCACAATTCCTCACCATATCGCCCCCAAATGAATGGAGCGGTGGAGGCAGCCAACAAGAATATCAAGAAGATTGTTGGAAAGATGGTCGAAACGTATAGGGATTGGCATGAGAAGTTACCTTTTGCTTTGTATGCTTATTGTACATCAGTCAGAACCTCCACAGGGGCAACACCTTTTTCCCTGGTATATGGGATGGAGGCGGTACTACCCATTGAGGTCGAAATTCCTTCCCTTCGAGTTTTGTCAGAATTGAAATTAGACGAAGCAGAGTGGATTCGAACCAGGTATGACCAACTGGCTTTGATCGAAGAAAAAAGACTAAATGCCATTCGACATGGTCAATTGTACCAAAGGAGGATGATGCGAGCTTTTAATAAGAAAGTACACCCAAGAGAATTCCAGGATGGGGATCTAGTACTGAAAAAGATCCTCCCAGTTCAGAGAGATTCTCGAGGAAAATGGATGCTAAACTAGGAAGGCTCGTACGTCGTGAAAGAGGCTTTCTCAGGAGAAGCTTTAATCTTGACCGAAATGGACGGTAAAGATTTGCCTAACCTCATGAATTCAGATTCAGTCAAGAAATACTTCACCTGAGAAAACAATTGAAGCGAGTTTCTGAGAATCTAAGAAACATCGGGCAAATCCCGACGGTAGAAAACAAATATTGCAAGACGAGATGCTGATAAAGTACCCGAGGTCTCCTAGACACATGAAGGCTCCCAACGAACAAATTTGGCAAAGCTCGTTCGTTTGACATTTGGGCACAAGTATTATACATTGGCATAATGATCAATAGGCGAAAAGTACAAGAATATCTCTCTACAGTGCTTTTGAAAGACTCTTATAAAGTACAAGGACCAAAAGCAACCTTGATTGAGAAAGGGACATCCCTATGAATAGAGAGCTTAAGGGAAAAGAAGACACTACCCGGACAGAATGTGGGGCAAATAGTTTTCTTGCGGTGCAATCATACTTGAAAGAAAAGGAATTCTAGTGATTCAAATTGAATAGAGTCTAAACAGCCAATGATGTCAGTTTTAAAGCGGATACGGGTGCTTGAACCGATTCCAAAGTTAGGGAGCATTCTCGAATGGCATTTTGCATTCATGCATTCATTAGACATACTTAAACTAGCATCACTTGACTCATACTAACCATGGCATCATACGTTTACAAAGCAAATTTTACAGATTTTGCCTATCCAACAAGTGATACAGGTCAACACCGTTTGCCTGAATCTGCAACAGAAGATACAACGAAACAAGTCACCTTTATCACTTTTACAAGGAAAGGTAAAGAAGACCAATGCTCAGAAGGGTCGTGACACCCGACCATAATGCAACGGGATGGGCTCGCTTCACCATCATTTGGGCGGCCTGCCAATTGTTTTCTTAGGTCTAGTTTCGCCGTAGTAGGTGCGACTAGATCAAAATCCAGATTATGCTACGATGACAGAATCGTAGCAGATCATGCTGCTTCGTCAGAGTTGCAGCAGATCATATTTCCCAAATCTAGTTTCGCCGCAATAGGTGCGACTAGATCGAAGCTCAGATCATGCTACGACGACAGAGCCGTAGAAGATCCAATCTCAGATCATGCCGCTTCGTCAGAGTTGCAGCAGATCATATTTTCCAGATCTAGTTTCGCCGCAATAAGTGCGACTGGATCAAAGCCCAGATCATGCTACAACGATAGAGCCATAGCAGAGCAAACCTCAGATCATGCCGCTTCATTAGAGTTGCAGCAGGTCAATGATTTTTCAGGTCTATTCTCACCGTAGTAGGTGCGAATAAACCAAAATCTAGATCCCACTACGACGACAGAGCCGTAGCAGATCGAATCTTAGATCATACCTCTCCCTCAAGCTGTCGTAGCTCGGTCAACTCCCGGTCTTGCCTCTTCGTCGGTGTTGTAGCTGGACCAAACTTGAACTCTTGATCCTGCCTCCTCGTCGGTGTTGTAGCTGGATCAAAACAACTTCAGACCGTGCCTCTTCGTCGGATGTTGTAGCTTGGTCAATTCATGGTCATGCCTCTTCGTCAGGGATGTATCTTGGCCAAACTTGAACTTTCGATCATGTCTCCTCGTCGGTATTGTAGCTGGATCAAAACTTATTTCAGACTATGCCTTCTCGTCGGTGATGTAGCTTGGTCAATGAAAATTACTGATTTTCTCCACTCATGTTGTATATGTATAAAATAAAAAAATAAAAAAAAACAACCCAAAAACAGGAAAATAAATGTGTTCAGCATGTTTTGTTCCTTCGTCAGAATTACAGATGAATCAAAGCTATTCTTGGTAAGTCTGACAGAAATGTCAGCACAACGTTCTTAAACACGGTTAAGTTTAAGACAAATGGGCAATTCAAATGTCCTTCAAAATCCATTGTCACGAATGGTCCAAGGAAAATAAATCCTTGGGAAAAATCCAATCTCATGATTGGTCCAAACTGATTGTACCCAGGGGAATGGTACAACTAGCCCGGAGCAAACGGCTACCGATAAAGGCAAATCAAAACCGTTGATCCCTGTGCATTTGGGAAAAATGCAAATCCGAAAGCCGACAGAGATGTAGGCATAACGTGCTTAAACACGGTTAAGTTTAAGAGAATGGACAATTCAGATGTCCATCAAAAATCCATTGTCACGAATGGTCCAAGGAAAATAAATCCTTGGGAAAAATCCAATCTCATGATTGGTAGAAACTGATTGTACCCAGGGGAATGGTACAACTAGCCTGGAGCAAACGGCTACCGGTAAAGGCAAATCAAATCCGTTCATCCCTGTGCATTTGGGAAAAATGCAAAAGAAGTGTAAACCAAAGACACTCTCCCTTATCTCGTTGACAGAATTCTAGTATTCTTCAGATCTTCTCGCATCAATGGAGTTGCAGTAGATCGACCCTTCTTTAGATCTTCTCGCATCAATGGAGTTGCAGTAGATCACCTCGTCTTTAGATCTTCTCGCATCAATGGAGTTGCAGTAGATCGACCCTTCTTTAGATCTTCTCGCATCAATGGAATTGCAGTAGATCGACCCTTCTTCAGATCTTCTCGCATCAATGGAGTTGCAGATGATCGACCCTTCTTCAGATCTTCTCGCATCAATGGAGTTGCAGATGATCGACCCTTCTTCAGATCTTCTCGCATCAATGGAGTTGCAGATGATCGACCCTTCTTCAGATCTTCTCGCATCAATGGAGTTGCAGATGATCGACCCTTCTTCAGATCTTCTCGCATCAATGGAGTTGCAGTAGATCGACCCTTCTTCAGATCTTCTCGCATCAATGGAGTTGCAGATGATCGACCCTTCTTTAGATCTTCTCGCATCAATGGAGTTGCAGATGATCGACCCTTCTTCAGATCTTCTCGCATCAATGGAGTTGCAGATGATCGACCCTTCTTCAGATCTTCTCGCATCAATGGAGTTGCAGATGATCGACCCTTCTTCAGATCTTCTCGCATCAATGGAGTTGCAGTAGATCGCCCCTCTTCAGATCTTCTCGCATCAATGGAGTTGCAGTAGATCGACCCTTTATCAGATCTTCTCGCATCAATGGAGTTGCAGATGATCGACCCTTCTTCAGATCTTCTCGCATCAATGGAGTTGCAGTAGATCGCCCCTTTTTAGATCTTCTCGCATCAATAGAGTTGCAGATGATCAACCCTCCCTCGGATCTTCTCGCATCAATGGAGTTGCAGATGATCAAGCCTTCTTCAGATCTTCTCGCATCTATAGAGTTGCAGAGGATCAATCTCTCTCTTCCAGATCAAGCTACCTTGTCAAGTGTTCTATGTTACAAATGGATCAAGTTTTGTAGACCTCGCCGCTCTGTCAGTGTCGCAGCTAGGTCAAGTTTTCTGCAGGTGTTGCTTCACCATTAGAGTCGTGGCAAGCCAAAGTTATGAGCTTCTACAACAGATCTCCTCCTCTTGAAGATTTTGTTTATTAGGGCGGCTGAGCGGATCAGTGAAGCAGAAAAGAATGTGTCAAGAAGAAAAGAGCCAAACTAGACCAAATTAAAATGGGTCCCTTTCTGTCTTTGCTTCATTGTCGTTATACAACAATAAGCAAAGAGGGGCAGCTGTAGTAACCCATTTTAATTTACAAACCCAAACCTAAATTAAAAACCCATTTACCCATGACCCAAATCTAAATTAAAAAACTCATTTACCTATGACCCAAACCCATCAGCCCATTTAATAAAAAAACCCTAAAACACCCTAACCCTAATGTGTCCAGCAGTAGCCGCCGCCGCCTTTTCGCGCCGCCGTCATTGAAGCCGAGCCGAGCACCGCTCCGTCCGCGTCATCGCCACGTGGCTGCTTCACCTGCGTACAACAAAAGAAGTCAGTAATAATCTCTGAAAATTTTTCAGATCTGACAAATTGTAAAAAATTGTAATGTATATCTCTTTTGAGGCTTTTTCGGTTATAAAAACCGGAGTAAATCAAGTTGTAAGGGGGCTTTTGGTTTCGGAGGATTCGAAGCAAACACAAAAAAAAAAAACTACTTGAAGCAATCCACATCAAAAATACAAGATAAAAAGGTAATTTTTTTTAAGAAAATCCGAAACGTTTCTTGTAGATCTAGGAAAATAGAAAGGGAGTTGGAGAAAACTAACCTTAGATCCGGGTTCACCACGCGAAACCGAGTCGGAAACCACCATTGCATGCCGTTCCGGTAACCGGAGACGGCGGCTCCCGTCGCCAGCGACGACGTTTCGCGGCGGCCGACGATGCCAGACGGACGAGCAGAGGAAAAGATGAAGCTCTGAAATTTTTTTTTATCGGAATGGATGGATCAAATGAATTTTTTTGGGATAAAAGGGGTATTTAAATAACAACCAAAACGACGTCGTTTTGGCGTCGGCCCTTAAAGGCCAGAACGACGTCGTTTCATGAGCCAACCTGACCGCACGACCCGACCCGGATCAAGACCCGCGCGTTTTCAATTGGAGGGGGAAATTGCGCACGCGACCATCCATCTTCCTGTATCCTTGCAATCTAGCCTTTCAGTTTTGTTTTTATTTCATTTTGGTCACTGCTTTTTTCTCAATTTTTTACCCTTTAATTTCTGTTTTCTTTCATTTCCGCCACTGCCTTTTATTATTATTATTATTATTATTATTATTATTATTATTATCACTTTTATTATTCTTATTATTTTTATTATCATTTTTAGTATTTTTATTATTATTTTTATATCGCCCCTATTCAAATTTTGTTTACGAATTTTAAGGAATTATCGTGAAAATCATGCTCCGGGTGTTGGAGTGTCATTTTCCGTTAATTCATTTATTAAATTATTAATTAATATCACTTTTTCAAATACTGTTTTCATAAGGGAGACCATACTCCGGGCGTTGGAGTGTATATCCCTTTCTTTAAACCTTTATTTTTAAATATTATTTCAACTATTTTTTGGGGATCACATTATTAAATTAAATTTGAATTTTTAAATTCCGTCATTCAAACAATTTGTAACCGACTAAGGTACCAATTTTTGGGCGTGTAGGGGTGCTCACCCTTCCCTACACGTAACCGACTCCCGAACCTGTTTTTTTGGTTTCGCAGACCCAAAACTCGTATTTTTAATAAAAAAATCATAAAATTTGGTTTTTATTAAAATAACCGGGTTTTTTTAAGGTATTCCAATCGCGCCAAAATAAAAAAAAGATTGGTGGCGACTCCCCCGTTATTACAGTAACAATTCGATATCAATAAAACGAAAAAATAGTAAAGCTTGAAATTCCT
Source organism: Hibiscus tridactylites (assembly GCA_958450335.1). Classification (NCBI taxonomy): domain Eukaryota; kingdom Viridiplantae; phylum Streptophyta; class Magnoliopsida; order Malvales; family Malvaceae; genus Hibiscus; species Hibiscus tridactylites. The sequence goes on from OY288270.1 coordinate 86,052,403, forward strand.
CCGATGGAGGTGTGTGCTTAGTTAGAGAAGATGATGAAGATGAGAGGTGCTAGCTTAAGAGTTTTCTCGGATAAGTCTTTTTCCTTTGTTTCTTTTAGCTTACAAATATAAATCTTAAGCCTTTTGAAGGAAAGCTCTCAATCAATTCCACGTAGGAAACTTTTAATTGAGGAGTGGAAACTTTTAACTGAGGGGCAAATCACAAGATTAATCCCTCAACTCTTGCCATACCATGGTTTTTTCTTCAACTTATATTTCTTTCATTTTAGCCACTAATATGTTTGATATTATTCAATAGGGTCCATTACGATGTTTTAAGCCTATTTAGGGTTCGATAGCAATAATTTAACTAGTCGATACAATATTTAGGCTTCATCAATGTAGGATTTCCAATCATCGGAACTTAATTTCGACTAGACCGGATTTCGAGGTGTTACAATGTTGATGAAAATGCATTATTTATTGACTTGAAATTACTTAGAGAATTTTTACCTAAGAAAAAAATGGGAGCAATGAATTTATTAAGATATTTAAAACGTTTTAATTTCTTCTCAAATACAATAATTGCTTATAGAATCTTATTGACTATTCCAATTATTGTTGCTTCTAAATAACGTGGCTTTTCAAAATTGAAGTTGTTGAAGTCATACTTACGGACAACTATATCTCAAGAAAGGTTAAATGGACTTGCTTTGATGACAATCTAGAGTGATCTTTTGAAAAAAGTTAATATTAAAAATGTTGTAAATTATTTTGCTTCAAAACATGCAAAAAGAGCGGCACTTATTAAGTAAAAAAGTTAGGTTTTTTATGTGAATTTTTGTTGTTCAAGAGAGTAATTAAATAAATTTTTTATATTAAGATAATGTATCGAAAAAGATATTTCTTTCGAACTATAAATTAAGAGCCTCAATTCAATAAATTGCACATGGCCCCCTAAAACTTTGAACCGCCCCTGACAAACAATACCGATAGCAAGAAATAATGAAGAAATAGACAAGTACAAATAGATTAGGTGGTGAAAAAAATATCATCTTTCTGATACTAATGATGTATTCTTTAATTATTTACATAAATGACTCCATGAACTGTTACCGAGCAGCATTCTGGGTTTGTTGAAAAATGGCGGAGGGTTCAGCTGCAATTCCCAGTATTGAGTTGTTGGAATGGCCAAAGAAAGACGAGCGCCGGATGCTTCATGCCATGTACCATCAAGTACGTTCTACATTAGGTTGTTTGTATTATCTTTCATTCGAAATCGGAACATAAATCGTTACTTATATGAAACATTTCAGTTCGTTTAGTAGATTAGGAATGGAATTCGATTTATTGGAACACAAATCATTTTCAAACATATATCGTTACTTATCTGTCATTGTTATGCGACCTGAAGCTATATTCCGGTCTGATCCGTTCCAGTTTCTATCATGTTGTTCAAGTATCAGTAGGTTATGGTTATGGTTATGGAGACTGGTTTTTACCCCTGTTTCAGACGAGGCCAATTCCCGTGCCACACTAGTCCATTTGGCATCTCAAGCATCTGTATTGAAAATAAGGTTTAATTCAATTGATTCATATAATCATACTTAAAAGATGATAAAATAATAATAACACTATATCGTTTCCGAATTTGTTTCGTTGGACATGAACCGAACAAAACCCGAGTTCACCAACCAAGGACATTACTCCAAAGCTAATATTTGAAATTCAAATGCAGCCTACCCTTTCAACCTCATAAATATACAATGAAGTTGAAAACATGAGTTTCTCCTGTTGTCTGTAAGCTTTATATTTAATACAACCACGCCCTTTCCGTGTTTGGGTTGGTAGGAAATTTAATGCAAGCATTTTTCAAGGCCGCATCCATTAAATATATGAGAATCTCTCTGAAACAGCTTCTTCACTATGCTAACCACATGATGCCATCTCCTCCCTTGTAAGCTTCTTACATTTGCCTCTTATTTCTTCATCAGTTTCTTTCGGTTGAACTCGATGTCGAAGGTAAATATACACTTGTATGATCGAGATATTGGTGCGATTCAATCAGAGAGCATCGCTCTACGAGTAGAGTCTTGTTATTCGATTGAGCCGTGCCAATATCACGTCCAACTGCTTATGGTTTCAAGTAATGTCTCCCCTCTTTTCTCTGTGTTTTTCCATTTTGGGTGCGGAGAAGGCTATGGTTTGAGTACAGGGAAGAGTTGAAGTTGTTGAGACTCGAACTCTAAATCAACTAGATGTTATTTCTTAAGAAAAAATCTTAGATTTGTAAGTGATAAATGTTAAGCCTGTATTTGATTATGTCATACTGCTTTCTCTGTTTTAATTAGATTAGATTAGGGTTTACAGGTTTGGTTATAAACATTGCTATTTGAATTTTTTTATCACTACAATTTATCATAATTAAGTGAGATAATATTTTATATGTTTGTAATCACGATAAACAGAATACAATAGGTTCTTAGATTGAATAGGTCTAATGCAACATGAGTTGCCTAAAACTTGTACTTAATGCTCAATTAGATACACATGAAAGTATAATATTTATTAGACACGACTAGATTCCAAATTTAATCTTAAATTCGAGTTGGTATCGAAGCTTTCATGCAGGATATTGTACTCTGCTGCATTCTGTCTCTAAACTACAAGTCATTCAATTTTCTGATGTTAGGCAAATCAATCCTCTCTTGATGCTTCTTTTTTAGCCAAATTTCAAACCCAGACACATGCTTGATGTTGGGAAAGATTTGAATAAAAATATTAGATTTGAAAAATAAATTTGTATTTTGGCTACTAAATTTTAAAAACATTCAATTTACTCACTAAAGTTTAGACATTAAACGATTCTGGTCACTCCCCTGTTAATTTTTTGATGGTGTCCATTTATCGATAAACGGAGAAACTTCTTCAAGATTCGAACGGAAGAAAGCTTTATCGGCATGAGGGAAGTAATATACTGAGAAATAAGCTCCATCGAATGGTAGATGAGAGAGATTGGCGAGAGAGAAATCAAAAGATTTTTGCATACTGCGTGGACTTCGAGACACTTTCCAATAAAATAGAGGTCGAATTTGAACTCAAGGGGCCAAGACGAAACAATTAATAAACTTAGGATCGAATGACCATCATTTATTCATTTATGACCATCGACGGTGACGTCCGACAACTTTAATGACCAAAATAAATTTAAGAGTAAAATTATGTATTTTACCCAAAATAAATGATAGATGTACCACAAGACAATTCTAAGTAAGAGATAAACTTACTTTTTCACAAAGCAAATCTAAAATTACGCTACTCTATCAACAAATTGGACAGATTTAAAATACGTGTTCCAGATCTAATATCTAAAACTTGACTTGACTTATCCGTTTTCAAGTTTAACTTAAAATACCTCAATTCTTTGTTTAAATATTTTTTACATCACTACCGAGTTCAAAATAAAACAATTTACCTTCAATGTTTTATCTTAATTTCATTTTTTCCCGATATTTCGTACTTATTTTAGGGTTCATACCTTCAACGTCTCCATACTAGTGATAAGATATTACATTTAAAGAAAAAAATTGATATATTTTTTTCGAACAATATTTTTGATATTTTTAAAGGTAGGTAGTTACACTTACACTGACATGAAAACGTTTTAACGTTTGATGTCTGAAAACATGTTTATAATATTCTCTTGTCTTGTTGTAATAATTCATAAAGTAATGATTTTAGCCTCATCTCCATCAGCCAATTTGCCGAATTATATAGATGCGTATGAAAATGCAATGGCTACAACATGACAAACAGGTATAGCCACGACCTAAAAACATGTCGTTTTCTTACCATAATCCCAGAATTTTAAATAAAAAAAATCAAATACGATTGATAGAACATAAAATTCTTGTATTAAATATTACCCGCTATTGGAAAAGGGAAACAGATTTCAGACAATAATGTGAAAAAGATTTGATGATCTTTACCAGGGACAAAAGGAATCAACAGCAATGCACTTAGTAGATAATGTTTGCTTCATTTAGACACTAAAATCCAAAATCCAGCAGTGGGCAGAACCTCAACGACTTATCAAATCTCGGAACTAACAGTCTTCTCAACTGTTGATTTTTCATCACATAAATACTGCAAATCCATGCTCTCGGTACACCATGCATGGCTACCCGCAGTACAGCCTCTTCTTGTGGGGAAATCATGGGAGACTCCGATCCTCACGGCTCGAGCAACGGACATAGCCGTCGAGCCCCGAACCCCAAAGGTCGCATCATTGCATAATCTTTTACAACCTCTCAGCTTAATTATATATCTCCACTAAGCTTCTTCTTTTTCGTATGTTCGTTGCAGAGGGAAGAACCGAGGAGACGAAGGTGGAATTCTCCGAGGACGAAGACATGCTTATTGCCAGAATGTTTAATTTAGTTGGACAAAGGTTTATCCATTATTACACAAGATGTATATATACATATGTGTCTTTGTATGTATATTTGTTTTGTAGTAATTTAAATGGTGTGTACTTGCATGCATCAGGTGGTCTTTGATTGCTGGGAGAATCCCTGGAAGAACAGCAGAGGAGATCGAGAAGTACTGGAGTTCAAGACATAGCTCCCAGTCGGAGTCGCGAAACGAAAGATGAACATCTTTAGACCCGAGTACTCTTATCGTGTTCATATTGTTATTTTCATGTGTTATAATCGCGTTTAATGTATTACATCTTTAGACCGAGCACTCTTATTGTGTTTGTATTATTATTGAACTGAGAACTTTATAAGCTAGGTGGTTCCAGCAGGCACCGGAGCTAAGTTTTAAGGACAAACTTCCATATAGTAATATTGAAATACTGTATATGCAGAGTAATGAGAGGAAAGAAGGTGACAAACAATGATCAATGAAAGAACTCGGAAAATGATAGATAGATATATATAAACAAGAACGCAACTCGAACGGATTCGAGTTCATACTCTTGTATCCTCGAATTACCCGCTTTAGGATCAAGATAATTAGTGACCCAGGATACATTCTGGTGGCACACTGTTAATTAGGTTACTTTGGTCTTAAGCAGCTCCGATATCACACTCGTAATAGAACATCCAAAAGGCATCTAAAAAAGCCTTCCGGTTGGTGCTCCACTTCTCATCATTGTGCAGAACTCGTCATAGTTAATTCTCCCATCCTGATTAATGTGAACGGCATCAGTACCGGTAATGTAATAACTTTATAAGAAGATACCAAGTTTTGATTTGGAAACAAACTTACGTTATCGGTATCCACCTCGGTGATTATTTGCTTGATGTTGGCTGCATCACCCATTCCATACTCCTTCATAGCAGCCTCTATTTCGTCCATCGTAATGAACCTGAAAACAACGATGTACATTTATATGAATCAAACAAAGGGCGGTCCATGAATTCGTCTTGGAGACGATCCAGAAAGTCATAAACAAGTATGAAACCAAAACATAGATAGTAAACAATGAGTTCAATGTTCGATGCAGCATTGCGGGGAGTTTAGCATTTGATGAGTAAAAAGGATGAAACTATAATAATGATAACATGAAAACTCGGAACTCACCCACTGTTATCTTTGTCAAAATACTGGAATGCTTTGTACAAGTCTTCGCCTCTTTCAAGTCTGTATCTATGCATTGTAGCTGAGATAAATTCAATATAGTCTATCGTTCCGTTTCCATCCACATCAGCCTGTAAAGGCATTGCACATAAATTTTCAATAATCAACTGTGAGCAAAAGTGTCAACAGTTTGGGTAGATACTTACAGCTTCCATTAATTGCTTGACTTCAGTTTCGGTGAGCTTCGATCCGAGACGAGCCAAACCTTCTTTCAGTTCCTCGTAAGTTATTGTGCCACTATTATCTGTGTCAATGTTTGTGAACATTGCTTTAAGACCTTTAATCTCTTCTTCTGATAGATTTTCTGCAATAACCTGGAGAATTTCATATAAACCAACATTACTAAAAGACCACCGAGAGAAGAACCGCCTAGGCGGGTATAATTCAAAGGTTTAAATATATTAACAGGAGCATTTTCGATCAAGTTAGATACTATACCTTTAATGCAAGCTTCTTCAGCTGATTCATTGCCCTGAATTGCTTCAATCTGGTTAGAACAGCTGAATCTATCGGCTTGTCTGATGCTTCACCTTCTCTCAGCCAAGGATGCTCTGACAATATGAACATCACATGTTAATCAAAGGCATCAGAATCAAAAGTTGTACAAACAATCCATTAGAAAATTAAATTTTCCGAGGGGAAAAATCTCCGGGAGACTATAACTAAAGATTCAAAAAGATAACAGACCAAGAGCTTGGGCAGCAGTAAGCCGTTTTTTGGGGTCCATTGTCAACATCTTTCTCACTAGATCTTTGGCACTCTCAGAAATCGAAGGCCATGGATCGCTTTCGAAATCCAGTTCTCCTCCAAGAATGGCCTCAAATATTCCTTTATCAGTTTCTGCAATACATTTTGAGCAAAGCACATAAACATTATATGGCAGAAACAGAATATCAACAACTTACTAAAACATGTCAATTTCCTAAATTACCAGCCCAAAATGGAGGGACACCACTAAGTAGAATATACAAAATAACTCCTGCACTCCATATGTCGATTTCCTTTCCGTATCTACGATGCAGAACTTCGGGAGCTATGTAATAAGCACTACCGACTATATCTCGATATTGCTTCCCTGCGGTGAAATTCAAACAGGTTAGTACATGAGCAGCAAAGCTTCATTCGAATCAAATAGGAACAGGTGGAGATTTAACCTTCTTCGATAAAGACAGACAATCCGAAATCGGTTGCCTTCAACATAGCTCCTTCATCCATGCTAGATAACAAGAAATTCTCCGGTTTAAGATCACGGTGCATCACTCCCATGAAATGGAAAATATGAACCACATTGAGGACTTGTCTACAGATAGCTGCTGCTGCTCTCTCGGAATAATGGCCTTCGGCAATGATCCGATCGAAAAGCTCACCACCAGCACAAAGCTCCATTACGATATTAACAGAATTTGCATCCTCATAAACACCCCTGAATTCAACAATGTTAGGCTGACCGGATAAATGCTGGATGATTTGAACCTCTTTTTTGACATCATCTTTGTCTTGTTTACTTGTCAGCTTTCGCTTCAATATCGATTTGCAGGCATAAGTGTTGCCTGTTGAATTCTCGGTGCACAAGTAAATTATCCCGTATTGGCCTCGACCGAGTTCCTGTCCGATTGTGTAGTGTTCCTTAATGTCTTCCAATGCCTTCCCTAGTACTGTATCGTGCCTCACTTGACCTGCATTTGTGCATGCCGATGAAGGGTTCGGTTGCGGTGGCTGCTGCTGCTGCTGGTGCCGCTGCTTTGCTTGTGGAGCTTGTGTTTGAGACTTTACAACTTCTTCTTCTTCTTGATGAACCGGTCTTGAATCTTTGGTTGATGCGCACCCATTGAGATCAGCTCCGGGTAATCTATGCTTGCTTCTACAACAACCCATCTCCGGCTTGAAAAACTGGGTTTTTTGACAAGTTCAAAACTTTACACAAAAAAAGACTAGACTTTTTTTCAAGCAAAACCCGGAATTTTTTCCTCTGGGTTGAAGATGAATTCTGCAGAAGAAAGCGGTTTTTTTTTTGGCAAAACTGAAATGGAAAACCAAAAAGTGATCAGCCAACAGAAATAAATTGCAACACTTTACGTATTAATTAAATTTATGTTTCCTACCTATAAATACCCGAACGTTGCAACACCGTCAAACGCCGTCAGCCGCCGCCGCCTAGAAACCAAGAAATTGTCCAAAACTCACCGACAACTTTGTCCAGATATATCCTTTTTCTCAACGTTTTTACAAAGTTGTTCTTCCACTTTGTATCATTTCCCTTGTTCTTAAAATTTTTATAAAAAATGCCCAAAATTCCTCAACAAAACCATGCAACAGAAGAGAGAGAAAATTTTAAACTTTCTCTCTCTAGCTGTTTTGTTTTTCTTTTTTGGTAATTGGCTTCTGTCGAGTTGGTTTCTTAAAAACCATTCGAGGATGAGATTGCAATAAAAAAAATGGTTAAATTGGGAAAAAAAAATGAGAGCCCATCGTTTTTTTGTTGGTGTTATTCTTAATTTCAGTAAATTAACACATTTAATGCGGGCGCATTGCATGGATGTTCAATGATTTCATTGAACAGTTGAATAGTCATTCGTTTCTTTACCCAGAATAGATTTTCTTTTATTTGGTTGAAGAGATGAGTAGAACTGTTCAAAGATAAAGTTATCCAAAATATCTATTCAAATTCAAATTTTCTTTATACTTAAATTTCATTTGATTTACTAACTTATTTTAGGAAAATTAGTACCTCAATTATTTTCGTGTTATAGTTTTAATACCAAACTATTATTTTTATCAAAATAGTATCTAACGTTACGTTTTTGTTCTGTTCCAGTTCTGGTACCCGACCGTTAAAAATTAACGGAGTTGATGTGACTTGGTATAATTACAGTTTTAGTCCAAAACACTTATATATATTATCAATTTAATCCAAAATCTATCAATTTAAAACATAATCTTAATTATGGGGTAAAAATCATCTTAATTTTAATTGAATTTTGTCTCATCTCTTTCCCCTCTCTCGTATTCTCGTCGGTATTCGAATCGTGGAGTTTGAGTCCTCAAATAGACCCCGCATTAACCCCTCATTGATCCGCAAATTTTAAAGTTTTGATTGTCCCTAGCATGTTTTTTAAACTCTAAAATCTAAAAAAATATTTGACAGGAAGTAGAAGAAAAATAGAGAATTTATAATTTCATTTAAAAATTAAAATAATACTACATTCAAAAATTAAAAATTGTTCTGATAGATACAAGAATTGAAGAGCAAAATCGTTGGTAACCATTGCGGACAATACAACACTAATGTTTCTTTGAAAAAGAACCCTAAATAAATTTTTTGGCATGTTTAACATTGTTTGGGCTTCTTGAATATAAAGTAATACTACATTTATTAGCAAGTTTAGTTTACAAGGTAAATTCTAACCATTTTTATTAAAAAGATTATGTCTTCAGGAACAATAAGGTTTTTGAAAGGGACTTGGCCTCATTCGATAACCTAATCGAATATGAAAGGGGTGTAATTGAAACATGAAGCTACAGAATTCCAACATTTTGTTAAAGAAACAATGCATATTCAAAGTGACAACTACTCATCTGGTAGCCTTTACATTGGAAAGGGCAGTGCATGGTTTATATATATAATTGAAATATGTGTTTGAATCTATGACGTAGTCACATGAATAATTGGGGTGTCTGTTGAAATTAAATATTTTGCAATATTGTATTTTTCATATAATTTTATATAAAAATAAAAAATAAATATAATTGAAATCCTTTTATAAATAAACTGACACGCTAAATAATCAACTCTTCTTAAATATCGTTCAAGAAAATGACACCCCTTATATAAATTTCTAGCTCCGCCCTTGTAGGATCTACTTGCACTATGTAAAACACAATTTCTTTTACACCTTTTTAAAACCGTTGGATAATGGTAATAAATGACTAAGATTATTTTCTTTTTTTTCTACGATAATCTTCACATTTTTTAACTGTTAATCACATCCATCCATTTATCCTTATCAAACAATCCAAAAAAGATGTAAAACTTTTAAGTTTCACATATAGGTTATTAACCACTTATGTTATGTAAAATCTAATTATTTTACGTTTTTTTTACCGTTGGATGATGGTAATAAATTACTAAGATTATTTCCTTACACTTTTTTGTTAAGATAATCTTTACATTTTTAGTCTTAATCTTATCCATCCATTTACCTTAATCGAATGGTCCAAAAAAAGTGTAAAACTTTTAAGTTTTACGTAATGTAGAAGGATCCTCTCTCTCCCTCCCCCCTCTCTCTCTCTATATATATATATATATGGATTTAATTGATAGAATTTTTAAATATTGATGATTAAATTGAATTAAATTATAGAGTTATATTAAAATTATGACCAAACTGATAGATTTTTTAAACATTGAGAGTTAAATTATTTTGAATTAGAACTAAATTGATTGAATAAGTAAATAATGATGACTAAATTGATAGCATGAATACATAATAAGGATAAAATATATAATTATACAAATCTAAACAAAACTAATGGTATTCATATGTTGTCACTAAATTTTCACATTGGTTTTAAATAATCCGATAAAAAAAATTTCCCTTTAAATAATAAAAGGTCCACCCCTTTTAAATTAAATTAAAAAAATGTATAAATCCATATTTCAAAACCCATTTTTAAAAGCCCATTTCAAAAAAAAAACATAGCCCATTTTGAAGCTCACTTTTAAAGAAAAAGAACAAGACCCATTTTTATTTTGAAGCCCACTTTTAAAGAAGAAGAAAAAAGAAAAAAAAGGAAAAATAATTTAATAATTATGTTTCAAAAATAATTATGGAGAAGTAAAAAAAATAAAAATATTAATGAAAAAACAACAAAAAAGTGTCAAAAACAGCAAAAAATGGTCAAAAAGAGAGGGGGACGCGTGCGCCGCACGCGCTCGAGCCAACAGCCCCAGCTCATCCAAACTCTCTGTCGTGACAATGGGGGAGTCTGTCCATCGTCTACCGGTCACGGCTGGTGACGTTGCCAGTACCAGCCGATCCGCCTCGTCGTCGTCGCCGCCTATGCTTGCCGGAATCTGCAAAAAACCAAGAAAGATAGTCAAACCCTAGGCTCGAATCAAGGGAAAATCTAGCTCGAATATTCAACCAAATTGGATGAGAATAGAGGGCTATTGCCGAGAATCAAGCCCTTGGTCGGATTTAGGCTTCAATTTGGGGATTAAATCCTGATTTTGCTTGAATTTGAAGCTCAATATTTAGTATAAATACCATATCCCTTTTACTTGTCATGGCACACAAATTGAAGAAAAAACACTTGAAAAGGCTTGGGAAAAATTCGAAAAATTCTTTGAATTTTTCAAGAGTTTGCTGAAAACTTTTGGGGTAGAAGTTTGAGTTTGGAGCAATTTTCCGGAGGTGGTTTGGGAGCATTTCGAGAAGCCCGGATTCGAGTTCTTCGTTCGTCGTTTTCTCGGTAAGATTTCTATCTTTCTTTTCGTTTATTTTTGTGTTTGTTCTTGGATGAATTTTTGGTGTTTGTGTTTGTGTTGTTTGTGAATTTTAGGTTGCTTTTTCGAAGTCAGCAAATCGTTACGATTCCGGTAACATTTTCGTTTTAAATTTCCGTTTTAATTTTAGTTTGATCTTAAAAAAATTTGCATGCTTAAAAAATGTTGTTAGGATTATTTAGATCTTTAGGAATGAATAAATAAGTTTTAAAAGATGTTTTGATTTAAAATGCATGAATAAATTGAATAAATGTGATTAAATTGAAAAACTTGAAATTAGGGATTTAATTAGAAAAAATAATAATGTGAGGTGTAAGATAATAAAAGGGCTTAATTTTAAAAAAATATAAAAAGATTTTTATGAAATTTAGTTTTAAATAATAAATGGGAAATATGATTTTAAAAGAAAAAAAATAAAGATGTTTTTTAGAAAAAAAAAAAGAAAAAGAAATAAGTTTTCAAGAAAAAGAAAATAAAAAGATTTTAAATAAAAGTTTAGGGTCTAGAATAAAAATAAATTTTTGAAAAGGAAAAAAAACTTAAAAAGAAGTTCTTTAGGAAAAATAAATTTTTTAAAGGGATCGTTTTAAAAAAACTTTAAAAAATGAGTTTAAAAAGAGAGAAAATTCTTTGTTTTGAAAAGAAAAACATAAAATGGTAAAAAACATAAAAATGAAAAAGAAATAAGTTTTTTTAAAAGGAATAATAAAAGAGTAAAAAAAACTCAAAAAGAATAATAAAATACACTTAAGCATATTTATGTAGGTTCTAAAGCTTAGATAGAGACTTATGGCTAGGTTCTAAAGCTTAGATAGAGACATGTGTTACCCGAGCCCGAGCTGGCCGGACGGCAGCGGCAGCGACGCACGAGGATGTCCCTTGTTCTTTCCCACTCAACAAGGGAGGGGAAACTTGGGTATAAATACCTTTCACAAGCCTTTTTCCCAACCCATGTGGGATATAGGCTTTTGCCTTTGGTTCTCACCTTAAGCATTACCAACATTCCCCCACTAATGTGAAAGAATTCATCTGAATCTCAAACACAGACCTCCTCAGAAGAGCAATAGCATAATTAGTTGCTTAAGCACTAGTGAACGTATCTTGAACTAGTACATAATGATGATGAGCGATCCTTCTCTTAGATAAGTGAAACTAGTCTTGAACTTTCTAAGATATAGGTAAACTCATAACACATAACTAACTCCTTCATCCATCGAAGTTCTCGATGTGTAAGATATATATACACAAGTGTATATTTGGCCTTCTTACCTCGGGATTCTAGTAAGTGTATTAGAAAAACGGCCCAACGTTTTTCCCAGAATGTGGCTAATCCTTCTCACTTACATAGGTTATTTCATCAAGTTTATCTCGACATAAACCACCCTAAAATTGAGCTATGAAATAATTAAGAACCATTTGTAATGGCTCAACCTCTTAGAGATATGATGGTTTCTTCAAGTTCATTTGAAATGAACCACCCAATCTTGGGATAAGAAATCATTAAGAATAAATATTCAACCTCGTTATCGTTGAATTCAATATGTCCTTCTTAATAGGACCATTCAAACTTTGAATTCATTAAGAGTTTCTTGAAACTCAACATTTTCTGTCGGTAAGTTCATCTTGTCATTGTTAATAGGACAACACATTCAGACTTGTGCTATGAACTTATTAAGAATAAGTATTCAACCATGATTCGGCAAATTCATCGAGTCTTTCTCACTAAGACCACCCAAAACATGGGCTATGAATTTATTAAGAGTAATAATACTCAACCTGGGCATGTACATTATTCGTCATAGGGATATGTAGTGAGAAATATACACTATGAGTCTTTCCATGGTTTCGTTTGACCATATTGAACTTAGATAACTAAGTTAGGTATCCACCATGAATTTCTCAACCAATGGGCTTTAAACCCATCCCCCTCGAAGAATCTAGGACCAACTTCTGGCTTAACCCTTTGGTAAGCGGATCTGCTAGGTTTCTTTCCGACTTCACATACTCTAAAGAGAGTACTCTATTCCTTATTAAGTGTCTAACAGATTCATGTCTTATGCGAATGTGCCTTTTTTTTACCATTGTAAACTTGACTCTTGGCAACACAAATCGTAGCTTGTGAATCACACAACAAGGAAACAGGAGGAGTCGGACTTCTCCATAACAGAATATCGGCTAACAAACTCCTTAGCCACTCAGCTTCTTGCCCAGCTAATTCAAGAGCTATAAACTCTGACTCCATAGTAGAGCGAGCAATACAAGTCTGTTTTGAAGACTTCTAAGAAATTGCTGCTCCTCCCAAAGTAAAAACATACCCACTCGTAGAGCTTACTTCATCACTATCAGAGACCCAGTTGGCGTCACAATATCCTTCTAAAGTAGTAGGAAAGCCAACAAACTCAAGTCGCTAGTCCATCGTACCCTTAAGGTACTTAAGTAAGCGTCTAAGAGCAACCCAATGCTCACCACTAGGGTTGTGAGTATATCTACTAAGTCTGCTTACAACATAGGCCATATCTGGTCGAGTATAGTTCATTAAGAACATCATACTTCCAATTATTTTGGCATATTCCGTTTGAGAAACGCTACTTCCTTTATTCTTAAAGAGATGTATGCTAGGGTCATAAGGAGTTCGAACAGGGATGACATCAAAACTGTCAAATTTCTTTAACACTTTCTCGATATAGTGTGTCTGACTTAAAGAAAATTCCTTTTCAGTTTTGGTTACTTTGACTCCTAAGATTACATCGACTTCTCCCAAGTCAGTCATCTCAAACTTAGTGGACAAGAAACTCTTTGTTTTGTTAATGGACTCAATGTTAGTACTAAAAATCAACATGTCATCAACATACAAGCTTATGATGACACAATCAGTACCAAACATCCTCGAATACATGCATGCATCCGAACCATTCACAACAAAACCAAAACTAATGATAGTTTTATGAAATTTCTCATACCACTGTTTAGGAGCTTGCTTCAGGCTATAAAGCGACTTTTTAAGTCTACAAACTTTACCTTCCATATCAGGCGCCTCGAAGCCAATAGGTTGCTCCATATAGATCTCCTCATCTAGATCCCCATTAAAAAATGCAGTCTTTACATCCATTTGATGTACTTGCAACTTGTGAATGGAGGCTAGTGCAAACAATGCACGAATCGTTGATATTTTAGTGACGGGAGAATAAGTATCAAAGAAGTCTTGACCAAATCTTTGAGTGAACCCTTTGACAACTAGCCTTACCTTATACCTTTGGATAGAACCATTTGGTCTAAGTTTCTTTTGAAAGACCCATTTACTATTGATGTGTTTAAATCCTCTAGGCAAGTCAACTAATTCCCAAGTATGATTAGACATTATTGATTCTAGTTCATCTTTTATAACGCTTTTCCAGAAACTAGCATCAATAGATCGTATAACTTCTTCGTAAGTTTTAGGATCCTCATCTAACAAATAAGCTTGAGCTATATGATCAGATAGGGTGTCTAAATCATTTATCTCAGAAATAAAGGAAGTTATGAAGTCTGGTCCAAAAGAGGTTTCAACTCTTTGTCTCTTACTTATTATAGGCTCAAATTCAATCTCTTGAGAAGACCTAGCGGGCACACTAGAAGAAGTGGATGACAAGTTTTCTATTTGTGTTTCATCACTTAATCTAGGTTTCTTGAGAGGAAAGATTTCTTCAAAGAAAACAACATCCCTAGATTCACAATTAGAAGAATCTTGTAAAGTCATGAATCTATATGCGGCACTGTTAGAAGCATAGCCTATAAACACTACATCAACGATCTTAGGTTCAATGGTGGACTTCTTAAAGTTTGGAAACCCCACTTTGGCCAGACACCCCCACACTTTCAGGTATTGTAAATTTGGGGCATACCCTTTCCATAATTCGTATGGGTTAGAATCAATTTTCTTATGAGGTACTCGGTTTAATATGTGATTAGCCGATAGAATGGCTTCCCCCACATGTTGTCGGACAACCCAGAACTTATCAACAATGAGTTCATCATCTCTTTTAAAGTTCTGTTTTCCTCTCGGCTATACCGTTTTGTTGAGGAAAATAAGGGCTAAAGTTTCATGTATTATGCCATTCGTCTCACAAACCTCTTTTAGAAAATTAGATCCATATCCATCACCTCTATCAGACCTAACACATTTTATTCTCATATCTAACTGATTTTCAACTTCTGCCTTATAAATAAGGAAGAAGTTTTCAGCTTCATCTTTAGTTCTTAGGAGATAAACTTTTGTATATCTAGAGTAATCATCTACAAAAGTTATGTAGTAGTTCTTAGAATCAATTTTCTTATGAGGTACTCGGTTTAATATGTGATTAGCCGATAGAATGGCTTCCCCCACATGTTGTCGGACAACCCAGAACTTATCAACAATGAGTTCATCATCTCTTTTAAAGTTCTGTTTTTCCTCTCGGCTATACCGTTTTGTTGAGGAAAATAAGGGCTAAAGTTTCATGTATTATGTCATTCGTCTCACAAACCTCTTTTAGAAAATTAGATCCATATTCATCACCTCTATCAGACCTAACACGTTTTATTCTCATATCTAACTGATTTTCAACTTCTGCCTTATAAATAAGGAAGAAGTTTTCAGCTTCATCTTTAGTTCTTAGGAGATAAACTTTTGTATATCTAGAGTAATCATCTACAAAAGTTATGTAGTAGTGTTTTCCTTTTTTACTTTCAGAGTTTCTAAATTCTGCTAGATCAGTATGTATAAGTTCTAACAGTTCAATCTTTCTCTTAGAAACAGTTTTAAAGGTAGGTTTAGCATGCTTAGCTTCTACACAAACTTCACATTTATTAAAGTTTGTTATGTCTAGTTTAGGCAGAATATTCATACTCATCATTTTCTTTAAAGATTGAATATTTACGTGTCTTAATCTAGCAAGCCACATATCAACAGATTCAATAATATAATCAGAAGTGGTAGTATTATTTTCATTAAGTTGAGTTTCTATGACAGATAAACCTTCACTTAAAAAACCTTTCCCGGCATAATCACCATTACGGGAAAGTACAAGTTTATCTGCCTCAAAAACTAACTTAATGCTTGCCTTATTTAAGAGGCCACCACTGATCAGATTTTTATGCAGGGCGGGCACATATAGGACATTGTTAAGGGCCAAAGTTTTACCGGAAGTCAGCTTGAGTAAAACCTTGCCTTTGCCCATCACCTGAGAGCTGCTGGAGTTTCCCATGTACACACGTTCACCATTGTTCACGTCCTCGAACTCGGTGAAGAACTCATTCCTTGCGTAGAAATGTCGAGAAGCTCTGGTGTCCAAGACCCACTCGGTGTTCTTCTTTACAAGGTTGACCTCCGAAACCACCGCAACAATAACACCATCATCCATGTCCTCGGCCACATGCATGCGTGGTCTAGTCTCGTTCTGGCGGTCCACATGGTGCTAACATTGGTACGCCTTGTGACCAGCTTGCCCACACACGTAAAACTTCATGGTTTTCACGTCCGGCTTGGCCTTGATCGGTTTCTTGAAGTTGATGGTCTTCTGTGGTTTGGGCTTTTTGTTATAGGGGCCTTTCTTAAAGGGCTTTTTGGACCCTGATGCACCACTAGACTCAACTAAATTAGATTTAAAAGATAAGTGACTAAAGTTATTAGTAACCTTATCTTTCAATCGGTTGGCCTCTTCAATTTTCATGTGCCCGATCAGCTCTTGAAGTGGTATGTCCCTTTTCTTGTGCTTGAGGGAGTTGCGATAATCGAACCAGGACTTAGGCAACTTCTCGATCAGGACATTTGCTTGCAGAACCTCACACATCTGTATGCCTTCCGCGATGATATCCGAGACAAGATTCTCGTAATCATGGACCTGGTACATGATCGACTTGTTGTCGGTCGTCTGAAATTTCAACCACTCGCCGACGACGTATTTTTTAATCCTCGCGTCATCGGTATCGTACTTCGTATCCAACGAATCCCATATCACCTTTGCATTCCTCGCCTTAAGGTACATGTCGACAAGTTTGTTGGACATGTGACTTAGGAGATGACCACAAACCGTCTTATTATCCTTCTCATACTTGGCAAAGGTGGCGGCAGTAATAGCTTCGGTGGCAGCATCATTCTGCCCTTGGTTGTCGGCAGGGATAGCAATGGTAGTGGCAGGCACAGATGGTGGTTCGGTGAGCATCACGTAGTCAAGATCCAACTGCTCGAAGAAGATGAGGATGTGTTGGGACCACCTTCGATAATTACTACCATCCAACGCATCAAGCTTTGACAGGTCTGAGATGAGCTTTCTAAGCAGTGCAAAAGAAGATGCCATCTTGCAAAATCGGAGAATCAAGAATTGTTTCTAAATTGTTGGTTTGAATACTGCAAAATGACTTGGTTATCACTGACTGGAAAAATAAACAAATACTTGAAATAAACAAGTGAACCGTGTCGTGGTATGCAGGCCATTGCCTTAGAAACAATTCTGCCTCGATAAGTGTAGTCGCTTCACAGGCAGATTGTCCCCCGAGGTGAACACAGACGCTCCAGGAGTCATACACTCGACACCAGAGTGAACAACGGCGATATTGCTGCTACTGGCAATGAAAGAACGCAGAGAACTTTTTGTATGTGTTTGTTGCATGCTTAGACTACATGAAAAACTCTATTTATAGGCTGAAAACCATGGACAGAGCCGTCAATTTACTATCCAAATTAATTCAGACATTTACTGTCTAAATAAATTTCGAATTCGAAATTCTTTCACATTATCTTTTATTCTTAAGAAAATTCCTTACGAATTTTCTCCAAAAAGATAATATCCGCGCGGACGTGTCAAAGACACGTGTTACCCGAGCCTGAGCCCGCCAGACGGCGGCAGCGACGCGTGAGGATGTCCCTTGTTCTTTCCCACTCAACAAGGGAGGGGGGAAACTTAGGTATAAATATCCTTCACAAGCCTTTTTCCCAACCCATGTGGGATATAGGCTTTTGCCTTTGGTTCTCACCTTAAGCATTACCAACAACTTAAACTTTTAATTAGGAATAAAAGACTTAGGGCCCGTTTGTGGTTGCGTTTGGCAACCCAAACGGGCTTTTTTAAGTGCTTTTACTTGTTTTTAGGTGTTTCTGGCTTTTAAAACTAGCTTTTCCACCCAAACCAAAAAGCTAGATTTTATAGCTTCTTGGGTGGAAAAGCTAGTTTGAAAATAAAATTACTTTTTTACCCTTATTATTTAATTATAATTTATTGTACATTATGCATACATAATTGTAAAAAATATATATTTTATAATATTTATATTGAGAATAAAATTATTTTATTTGTAATTTATTTTATATTTATTATTAATTTGTAAGTGATATGTCCGTATATAATCTAGGATGTAGTTTATATTTTCAAATTAAATTTTATAAAAAAATAAAATTTTTATTATAATTAAAATTGACTTATTTCATATAACATAACATTAACTATTTGAACATCACTCAAGTTTACTTTTACTTTTCAATATCATGTCTAAAATAGACATTTTATCTCCTCAAAATCACTTTTTGACATCAATGACAAATACTAACCAGCTTTTCAAAACTACTTTTCAACAGCTAGTTTGAAAATCACTTTTTTCACCACACTTTTTAAAAGCAACCGCAAACTAAGCCTTAGACGTTTTTAGGGCTTTTAAATAATCGAACTTAGAATTAAATAAAATGCTCAACACACCTAAATTTCTTTGTTGTTTGAAAAGTGAAAACCTAATAAATGCGGTGTCTTATCAAACGGGAATGACGGGTTAGCGCCATAAATGTTGGCGGTGATTAAAGTTCATCTCCCGGGTGATAAGGCCGCTAAAATAGACTAATATTCATTAAACGGTCAAATAAAGTCGAACAATTTTGAAATTGCAAATTCCAGTTTTGAAAACGATTTTAAAACCAATTAGGCACCAATTTTGGACGTCGTGGGGGTGCTAACCATTCCCCACGCGTAACCGACCCCCGAACCTGTTTTCTCATTTTCGCAGACCAAAACTGTTGTTTTATTAAAATCAGAAAACATATTTATTAAAATAACTCTATTTTTAAAAGTGATCCAATCACACTTTTTTTAAAAATAATTGGTGGTGATTCCGTTGATTTTAAAAGTATTTTATAAAAAGTCGAAGCCTCCTTAAAAAGGGTTGCGATAGCTTTGCGACTCCGCTGGGGACTTGTTTTTGTTTTTAAAATAAAAATTGTAGAACTAGTGTTTTGATATAATAATTGAAAAATGTTTTGGACTAATTTGAAAAAGAATTTAAAACTTGGTTTTAAGTCCAAACAACTTGAATTTATGTTTGAGGTATTTTAAAAGGTTTTTGGCAAGATTTTTCATGCTTTTAAACAGCCAAACTTGTGTTTTCAAAGTGTCCGTACCGATACGGTCCAACCCGTATCGATACCTTTTTTGCCCAATTTGGTCACTGCCAAAACCCGTATCGAAACAGGCTTAGTCGTTTCGATACGATGAGGGATCGTATCGATACACCTAGTCAGCGTACCGATCCCATTTTAACAACCTCAGCGGTCATATTTCCAAACGGTCTTTTAAACGTCACACCGTACCGATACGCCCTCAAGCGTATAGATACACCTAGGCTGGCAAGAGTCCAACGGCTAGTTTCTAATGAAAGCCATATCGATACTGGTCCAAGCGTATCGATACGGAAGGCTGCAGAACAACATTAATGAAGGGAAATAAAGTCCTCAACGGCTTCAATTCATCCACAACGGCTAGTAACGGCTACAAACTCAAAGAGGAGTATAAAAGATACCTCCAAGCATCAAGTAATGGTTAATGCTTCAATTGTCAATCAACAAATGATCAAGAATTGTCTTTGTACTTAAATTGTCATTTCTTTGTATAGACAAACACTAGTGAGCCAAAATTGTCAAATTTGCTCAAGTGTTTTAGGTTTTGGGTGAGAGCTTATTTGTGCAAACAATCACCTATTAGAGGGATTTAAGTTTGATTATCTTTTCTCTTTGTAAAGAGGGTTTGATCAAGGCTTTGGGTAAAAAGCTTGATCGGTGTATAAGGGTTTCTTCCTAAGCCTAGAAAAGGGGACAGATCAATAGTGGATTGATTGGAAATCCATAGTGGGAAACTAAGGTAGTGGATGTAGACCATGGTTAGAAGGTTGAACCACTCTAAAATCATTGTGTCATTTATCTTTTAGCTTTCACACCACATCCACCCAAAATTCCACCTCTCCACCACTTGGTGAGCAAGATCGGTTGAAGGAATCGAGCACCTTTAAAACTCAATAATTGGTATCAGAGTTTGGCTCAATCGAAGAGGATTAACATCCTATTGAGAAGATCCGGCAAGCTCGATCATCATTTCACACAACCGGCTCAATGGCGCAATCCATCGACAAACCGCCATTCTTTGATGGAACTCACTATGCTCATTGGAAGATAAAGATGAAGTTCTTCATCAAGTCAAGAGACTACAAGCTATGGGACATAGTTGAAGATGGTTCGTTCGTGCCTCAATGAAGCAAAGTGGAATGGAGTGCCGACGATCGCAAGAAGATGGAGCTTAATTGCAAAGCTTTGCATATCCTCTTTTGTGCATTTGGCCCAACCATCTATGAGAAGATGTCTTCTTGTGAGAGTGCCAATGAGGTATGGGACAAGCTTGAAGTCACATACGAGGGAACCGATGAAGTTAAGGAGACCAAGATTGGGCTCCTCACCTTAGAGTATGAGAACTTCAAAATGGATCCGGAAGAGAACATCGAGAAAATGTTTGATAGGTTCTCCACTATCACCAATGGTCTCAAAGGCTATGGAGAAGCCATCTCGGAGGAAAAGCTTGTCCGAAAGTTCATCTACTCACTTCTCGAGTCATGGGACTCAAAGAGGACCGCCATCATCGAAGCCAAGAATTTGAAGACCTTGAAGCTTAATGAACTCATGGGGTCACTCCTTACTCATCAAATCATGAAGAAGAACAAAGAAGATGAGAAGAAGAGGGAAGAAATTTGAGCTATGGGAGAGAAGAAGCTCAAGGGGCTTGGCATCAACACCAATGCCATTGCTCTCAAGTTCTCCACTTACCATCATGTTAATTCAAGTGAAGAGGAGGATGAAGAAGAAGAGATAGTTCATCTCTTCAAGAAGTGTGCCCCGTTCATGAAGAAAGCTTTGAGAGAGCTTGAACGAGAATCCATGAAAAAGAAGAGGGCAAGCACTTCAAGCCATAAGAAGAAGGCACACGTGGCTACATGGAGTGACGAGGACTCCACCGATGATGAACAAGCCAACCTTTGCCTTATGGCCATCGAAGAAGATTCAAGGGTAACTTCTAATTCATCTACTTCATGTTCTTACTCTTTTGATGAATTACAAGATGCCTACGATGATTTGGTTTTAGAGTTTAAAAATCACATTTTGAAAAACAATAAATTGATTTCAAAGTTAAAATTCAAAATGATTTGATTTCTAAAACCAAACTTGAACTTGAAGCAAAACTCGAAGAGTTTGAACAAAAATGTTTTAATTTACAAAATTTGCTTCAAAAAGTTCAAGAAGAAAAAGATTTGATTTCCAAAGAGCTTGAAAAGAAAATTAGTTTTGAAAAATCAAATTTTTATGTAAGACAATATAGTGCCCATAGATTTGAAACGGTAAATGTTTTAGAAGTGTTTGGGTCCCAAAAGGACTAACCACCTCAACTAAAAAGGATGACATTGAAAAATGGATTCCTAAGGGGACTAGGTTTTGTGCCACTAACGTTTATGGATCCAAAGCAATTTGGATACCAAAAATCACTTGATTGTCTTTTGCTAGGTGTGATGGAGAATGATTAACAAGTCAAACATTGAGGGGGAGCTCCATGCACACAAGGAAGAACACTTGAAGAAGGAAGGCTTCACATCCTCCCTTGAGTTCAAGTGTGGTAAAATCTAGTTGTTTTTTGTTTTTATTTGAATTATTTTTCATTTAATTCAACTAGATGATCATATATGTTGGACTAACATTTTTATGATGCTTTGAGTAAGGGTGAGCCATTTTAAAACCAAAATTCTTAATTTATTCATTGTTTTTTACCTCTATTGTTATTTTGAACTTAAAAGTATTTTGAATTCTTTTTTATATAACAAAAGGGAGAGATGGTTTGTTTGAAAAATTCAATTTTCAAATGAATAAGGGGAGCTTTATTTGATTTCATATCTTTAATCTCTTATTCACATTTTTAAACTAAAAGGGGGAGAATCCCAAACAATTTTTCAAATTGGTTTTATTATATCAAAAAGGGGGAGATTGTAGAACTAGTGTTTTGATATAATAATTGAAAAATGTTTTGGACTAATTTGAAAAGAATTTAAAACTTGGTTTTAAGTCCAAACAACTTGAATTTATGTTTGAGGTATTTTAAAAGGTTTTTCGCAAGATTTTTCATGCTTTTAAACAGCCAAACTTGTGTTTTCATGCTTATTCATCCAAGCATAAGGAGGATGAAATTTTTTCTAGAAGATCTGCTTATCTATTCGGGCACAAGGAGAATGGAACTCGCTTATTCATCCAAGCATAAGGAGGATGAAATTTTTCAGAGGTTTGCTTATTCATCCAAGCATAAATTGGATGAAAATTCTTCAGAAGATTTGCTTATCCGTTCAGGCGTAAGGAGAATGGAGCCCGCTTATTCATCCAAGCATAAGAAAGATGAATTTTTTTCAGAAGTTCGCTTATTCATCCAAGCACAAGGAGGATGAAGTTTTTTTCTTCAGAAAATTCGTTTATCCGTTCAGGCGTGAGGAGAATGGAGTTCGCTTATTCATCCAAACATAAGTAGGATGAAAAATTTTCAGAAGATTCACCTATTCGTTCAGGAGAGAAGAGAATGTTTGCTTACTCATCCAAACATGAGGAGGATGAAATCTTTTGGAGTTTGCTTATTCATCCAAGCATAAGTAGGATGAAATCTTTTGAAGTATGTTTACTTATTCATCTGAGTATAAAGAGGATGAAACTTTTTGAGGTTTTGCTTATTCATCCGAGCATAAGGAGGATGAAGTGTTTAAGAAGATTCGATTATCCGTTCAAGCAAAATAAGAATGGATCTTTCTTATTCATCCAAGCATAATAAGGATGAAAGTTTTCAGAATACTTGGCCTAATTGAGCATTTGGGAGGACAAAACCCAACTCAGTTGCTTAGGCATTTTGGGAGAATAGAACCCAGCTCAACTATTCGAGCATAAGGAGAATAGAACCAGCCTATCCGTTCGGGCATTTGGAGAATGGAACCTAGCTCAGCTATTCGAGCATAAGGAGAATAGAACAAGCCTATCTTTTCAGGCATTTGGAGAATGGAGCCAATTTGGAAAGTCGGTGAAAATTAGTGTCTTTTGGTCTTTGCTTTATTTCTGTTGCACAGAGATAAGCAAAGAGGGACAGTTGTTGTCACTAAATTTTCACCTCGGTTTTAAATAATCCGAAAAAAATAAATAAATCATTTTCTCTTTAAATAATAAAAGGCCCACCCATTTTAAATTAAATTAAAAAAATGTATAAACCCATCTTTCAAAACCCATTTTTAAAAGCCCATTTTAAAAGAAAAACATAGCTCATTTTGAAGCCCACTTTTAAAGAAAAGGAACAAGGCCAATTTTTATTTTGAAGCCCACAATTAAAAAAGAAAAAAAGGAAAAAAAAGGGAAAGAGGAAAAAATAATTTTAATAATTATGGAGAAGTGAAAAAGAAAATAAAAATATTAATGAAAAAACATCAAAAAAAAGTTGTCAAAAGCAGGAAAAAAAGGGTCAAAAAGAGGAAAAAGAAAGCAAGGAAAAAAAGGCCCACGCGCGCGGCACACGCGCATGAGCCAACAACCTCAGCCCAGCCAAACCCTCTATCGAGACAATGGGGGAGTTTGTCCGCCGTCTATCGGTCACGGCCGGTGGCGTTGCTGGTACCGGCCGGTCCGCCTTGCTGTCATCGTCACATGGCCACCAACCCCGCTCGCCGGAATCTACAAAAAAACTAAGAAAGGTAGTGAAACCCTAGGTTCGAATCAAGGGGAAAATTCAGCTCGAATATTCAACCAAATCGGATGAGTATATAGGGCTATTGCCGAGAATCAAGCCATTTGTCGGATTTAGGCTTCAATTTGGGGGTTAAATCCCGATTTTACTTGAATTTGAAGCTCAATATTTAGTATAAATACCCCCTCCCTTTTACTTGTCATGACACACAAATTGAAGAAAAAAACACTTGAAAAGGCTTGGAAAAATCCGAAAAATTCTCTGAAGTTTTCAAGAGTTTCCTGGAAATTTTTGGAGTAGAAGTTCGAGTTTGGAGCAATTTTCCGGAGGTGGTTTGAGAGCATTTCGAGAAGCTCGGATTCGAGTTCTTCGTTCCTCGTTTTCTCGGTAAATTTTCTATCTTTCTTTTCGTTTATTTTTATGTTTGTTCTTGGATGAATTTTTGGTGTTTGTGTTTGTGAATTTTAGGTTGCTTTTTCAAAGTCGGAAAATCGTTCACGATTCTGATAACATTTTCGTTTTAAATTTCCGTTTTAATTTTTGTTTGATCTTAAAAAATTTTGCATGCTTAAACAATGTTGTTAGGATTATTTTGTTCTTTAGGAATGAATAAATAAGTTTTAAAAGATGTTTAGATTTAAAATGCATGAATAAATTGAATAAATGTGATTAAACTGAAAATTTTGAAATTAGGGATTTAATTAGAAAAAATAATAATGTGAGGTGTAAGATAATAAAAGAGATTGATTTTAAAAAATATAAAAAGATTTTTATGAAATTTAGTTTTAAATAATAAATGTGATATATGATTTTAAAAGAAAAAAATAAAGGTATTTTTTAGAAAAAAAAGAAATAAGTTTTCAAGAGAAAGAAAATAAAAAGGTTTTAAATAAAAGTTTAGGGTCTAGGTTAAAATTAAATTTTTAAAAAGTAAAAAAAAAAACTTAAGAAGAAGTTCTTTAGGAAAAATAAATTTTTTTAAAAGGGTCGTTTCAAAAGAAAAATTTTAAAAAAATGAGTTTAAAAAGAGAAAATTTTTTGTTTTGAAAAAGACATAAAATAGTAAAAAAAACATAAAAATGGTAAAATGTAAAATGGAGTCTTGGCTTTAAAAATAAAAGAAGTAAAAAGAAATAAGTTTTTTTAAAAGGAATAATAAAAGGGTAAAAAACTCAAAAAGAATAAATTTTGCTTGTTTGTTTTAGAAATAGGTTTAAGACTTAGGGCTAGGTTCTATTTAGATAGAGACTTGTTTGTTGAAAATGTTCTACACAAAAAAATAATAAAATACACTTAAGCATACTTAAATTTTTAATTAGGAATAAAAGATTTAGACGTTTTTAGGGCTTTTAAATAATCGAACTTAGAATTAAATAAAATGCTCAACACACCTAAATTTCTTTGTTGTTTGAAAAGTGAAAACCTAATCAATGCGGTGTCTTATCAAACGGGAATAACGGGTTAGCGCCAGAAATGTTAGCGGTGGTTAAAGTTCATCTCCCGAACGATAAGGCTGTTAAAATAGACTATTATTCATTAAACGGACAAATAAAGTTGAACCTTTTTGAACTTGCAAATTCCAGTTTTGAAAACGATTTTAAAACCAACTAGGTACCAATTTTGGGCGTCGTGGGAGTGCTAACCTTTCCTCAAGCGTAATCAACCCCCGAACTTGTTTTCTAATTTTCGCAGACCAAAACTGTTGTTTTATTAAAACCAGAAAACATTTTATTAAAATAACCATATTTTTAAAAGTGATCCAATCACACTTTTTTTAAAATAATTAGTGGCGATTCTGTTAATTTTAAAAATATTTTATAAAAAGTCGAAGCCTCTTTAAAAAGGTTGCAACATCATCGTTAATGGTAAATAGTAGTATGCGCTTATTCTAAAACTTCCTATAAAATAATATAATATTTTCTATTTTTAAAATACATTTTCCGAAACGTGTTCATTTTTTTGAACATAAGTGTTCGATGATTTATATTTTACACTTTTTTAATATAATATTTTACACTCTTTTGACTTCTATAGGAATAGATATGAAACACAAATTTTAAAAATTGATTTAATTAGTGGATCGTTGTGTCCTCTCTTAATAATTATAGACTTTTTAGGTAGATTTGCGAAGTGATCTAATAAATTTTTTATATGAGACATAAGCCTATAACAAGTACTATATAAATTTAGTATATTAACTATCATTGTTTTTTGTTGACTAATTTTTAATTTGGTCGATAATATTGTCATTACAATGTATAGGAGGATGTAAGTTTGAACGTGGATTATTTTTTGATATATAAGAATGAGTAAAGATTTGAATACTTTACATAGATTATGAGCAAAAAAAATAATATAGTATTAAAAAAAGATAGTAAAAGGTATTCCCCTAAGGTTTTTAGTAGAAGTTCTATTTACTATTATAATTTGAAAAGACGTCCATTTATTTTCGAATTGAACCCATCAAGCGATCCTAATGAAGAATGAAATATTGTTATTTTTAGATGACACAGATTCGAACAACTTATCTGTATGATGTATATAATTAAAAGTCTAAGATTTATGAACATACTATTTTAAGTATAAAATATTTACAAATAATTATAAATTAAATAAAAATGTAAATTCAATTTGAATTCCATTGAC
Source organism: Hibiscus tridactylites (assembly GCA_958450335.1). Classification (NCBI taxonomy): domain Eukaryota; kingdom Viridiplantae; phylum Streptophyta; class Magnoliopsida; order Malvales; family Malvaceae; genus Hibiscus; species Hibiscus tridactylites. Next base: position 86,079,196 of record OY288270.1, read on the forward strand.
TATTATTATTAAACATATTATTATTAAATATATGAATCATAAATCATTCAAACACTTTGATTCCAATAAATTTTAATTTTTCGTGTTGACATACTCAACCCGAGTCGTAGCTAATTAAAATGATGTTGAATGTCCAAGACTTTCAAAATTGGGTCCATCAAAGAGTGGTTGGTTGGGCAATGTGGAGGAGATCGTGGGCTTATGATAATCACAATTTCTTTAGTTTTATTTTTATTTTTAGGATAAAACAAAACCCTAAAACGAAGGCCACTTTTCCTTTCACCTCTCTGTAGCCGCCACTCCGCTCTCTATTGGCGTCTTCAATGGGACCATGGCTGTGAGTTTTTTTTTTTTAATGTTTATCTTTATGTTTATTAATATATTAGGGTTCTTCTCTATGTGATGGAAATTTATAGATTCTCTGGTTTTTAAACAGTGCAGAATGTTTCTGTATGCTGAAAATTACTAGGGATTTTCCAAGGGCTTTTCTAGATCTAGACATTGAGGATTAAGTAAAACAAGATAGTTTCAATTGTTGAGATGCCATTTTTTCTTTGTTTGATATGTTGATATACTGCAGAAGATTATATACAATTTTACTCATTGTCTAGGAAAATGCCAAACGTTGTTTATTGGCAATGGCAATGGCAATGTGATGTGTTATCCGCTTGAGCAAGCTTAGATCAGAAACCCAGTGAATGAAGCTTGATTTGTTCATTGTCATGTGAAAAAGTTGCTTTAGAGATATGTTATGTCACCTGCAATTGTTTAATTTATTATCCGATCTCTAAACAAAATCCATTGTTTCATGAGCAGGGAAGAGCTCTAAACTTATGAATTAACAAGTAAAACTTGGTCTTTCCTCTCTTTTTCTATTCATTAGGGAGGGGAAAAGAAAAACCCTTTTATTTTGAGTGCAGTGCAGCTTCATTTTCATGGTTTTTATTTTTATTATAATAGAAAAATGATGATGTTTGTTTTATTTTTGTCTGTTTTTCTTATTGGAAGAAAAGGTTAGATCTGTTTGTTAAGATCGACAGATCTTAGGAGTTTATCATACTCGAATACCAGCACGAGACATTAGCATACCTAGAGTGAGATATATTGAAGCATGTGGAGGAGGATGTGGTGGCGTGAAGCTTTGAAGCAGGGCGTGTCTGTTGCCGTTGGGAGGAGACCTCCGCTGTCTCCGCAGAACCCGCTGCTGTTGGAGAGAGTGACATTTAAAGTTTGGTCATCGACTTCATCTTCTGATACCAATACAACCTCTGATTTCAAAAAGACAGGAGCAGGAATGGACAGCGTATCATTTGCGGAGGCCAGGAAGTTGATGAGGCTGGTCAATGTGGAATCACTCAAGACCAAGCTAGGGGTCGAAGGCAAAGAAGTGATCGGCTACTCGGAGTTATTGAAGGCCTGCGAGAGCATGGGTGTTGCCAGATCTCTAGATGAGGCAATCGCTTTTGCACGTGTTCTCGATGAGGCAGGTGTTGTACTTCTTTTTCGCGACAAGGTTTATCTTCATCCTGATAAGGTACCATCCCTCTTTTGACCTTTACACTCTTGTGTTATTAATCTCTTTACATTAATGCATTTAAAGCATTTGTTTCATGCATAGGTGGTGGATTTGATTAGAAGAGCAGTACCTCTTGCTTTGTCTCCTGAAGATGATGACCCTATAAGAGATGAGCTAAAGCGGCTACAGGAGAAGAAGGAAGAAATCGATGTGCAAGCGCATAAGCAAGTTCGAGGCATCCTTTGGTGCGGTCTAGGATTAGCAGTGGTACAAGTTGGACTGTTCTTCCGGCTAACGTTTTGGGAATTCTCGTGGGATGTAATGGAACCAATTGCATTTTTCACCACGGCCACCGGCATAGTCATAGGCTATGCTTACTTCCTGATTACTTCGAGAGATCCCACGTATCAAGATCTATTGAAGAGGCTTTTTCTGTCGAGGCAAAGGAAGTTATTTAAGAATCATAATTTCGACCTGAACAGGTTGAAGGAGCTACAAAACAGGTGCAAATCACGTTGTCATGCCTCTGAATCGATCCGAAATCGTGTAGGATTGGATGTAGAATTGGATGATGCTTTACACAAGGATTAGGCAATATATCTCCCCATTTTGCTTTATTGCTGACTTCAAACTTACCTTTTTGTGATAGAAGCGTATGAGAATGCCACACAACATTAACTTGCATGTGCCTGTTAATTTTATACTTTTAATATTTATATACCATAAACAAATTTGAATGCAAGGACTTGAATTTTTATATACCATATTTTTTCTATGTAAAAGAAAATGTAGTTGGGCTTTTACTGTTTCGAATTATCGAATTTGTGTTCTGGATAGGCTTGTTGTTGCCCAGTTTCATTTTCAAGACCCATTTGGAGACCAGAGATGATTCTTTTGGTTGGTTGTATCGTTTATCTTTCCTTTAATGAAGGTGTTCTATGGTCCAAACAAGTTTTTGAAGATGAATTTAATTTGTATTAAAGTTACGATCTTCAATTGTCGGGAAGGAGAGATTAGATCGCCTCTGAGAGACCAAAGGCAACAGTCTTCAATTACTGGGAAGAAGAATAGAGAAAACATCTCGTTGCTATATATATCTTGAATTGGATCTTCCTTTTCCGCGTCTTCTGTAACAGGTTTTGTATGTGTCTATGTTGTGGGTTTATTTTGAAGCAAAACTCATTTATGCGTCTGCAATCTGTATACCTACTCTTTCAATTGTGGGATGAGAATGATAATCAGACTCAGGTATGCAAAGGGAGTGCACTTGAAGCCAGGTCTGGTAGAGGGGTGGGCAATGGGCATGCGGATGTACACAACAATACAGAAAACATGCTTCTAAACAGATTTCTTTTTGTTTTCTCACTCAAAGAATCGCCCACCGTGACCAAACACTGCCAAGTCAGTCAGCATCATGGTGTTGTAACCGATTTTTAACCTAAATTAGAATCAAAATAGGCAAGGAGGATCGATAAAAAAAGATATAAGCCCAAAAATCAAGCAATTGAAAAGGGAAACTGTAACAACCCAAATCAGAATGAGAAGAATTAAAAGAAGATGAGAAGATAGAAGAGCAAAGGGAGACAAAGAAGCAGAATTTTGGGGAGAGAAATCAGAAATTCATTTATTTATTCGATAAACTGTTCTCTACAGCTCGATACCTTTTTACCCTACAATTTTGGTCCAAAACTCACCGTTTCACTAAGAAAACAACAAGACTTAAACTAATAAAGAACAAAACGGCAACGTTTTGCTTTCTTGACTTAAAGACCATTACAATACTCCCTCCTTCGAACAATCCTTGTCCTCAAGGATTAAATATAAAACAGCAAGCCAAGCCTTTGAAACCATCATCCTTGATTAACATTGGATCATCCTTGCTTTTCTTTAAATGGTTGGACCAAACATTGCCCAAAGCTCTTTTCGGCAAAGCTGGATCGAAAGAGAAAAATATGTCAAGCTTTTCCAGCACTGAAATAAATTCAGTTCTATAAACCCGTACAATCATGCTCCTCTCTGAGGTATTGAGTGTAACATGCAGAAAAACCCAAGCAGCAGCAACATTTATCATCTCTTTAACTTCTGGTATTTCGTAATGTGACCCACGGGCAGTAAAAATCACTCTTGGTAACCAATTAGTAAATCGCAGTAGCAGACGTGAATCAATATCCATAATCCTAAGTTTGTGCTTGTACAAAGGACAGAAAATTGACAAAGACAGAAGCCAACTCGGCGTATTTCCCAAAAGATACGAAACACTGTCAAACAAAGATAACCACTTCTGATTGCAATAACACCGCTTATTAACCTTCCCAAGCACTCTACTTTGCAAGAAATGGGTAGTGATGAAGCTCATATTCAATCTGATTTCTTGGCGTACAATATCAGAATGTTGAGCCATTACGTTTTTTGTTGCTGTTGCAAGAGCCTTAGCCATATCATAAGTTCCCTCAACCATTAAAGCTCTTGAATCCATCTCTATGACCAACACTTCACCATTTTGAATGTCACACAAATCGGCAGTGAGTAAACCATCTCCACTGGCTGTAGTTTCTCCATCACCTTCCCAACCCGCATGATTATTGCCGATAATAAGACACAACTCACCAAAAACAATTTGCTCCACTTCAACATCAATTGCGACCCTCCCTTGATCATTCACTCCTCCTTTCAAGTGCCTTGTTCCAGCAAAATGTCGAAAGCTTCGAGAAACTAACATAGCAGTAAAGTACCTCCTAACAAGCGATAGTCGAGCCTGTTTAAAATGTCCATGAACTAATGCAATTGCCCAATTAGAGTTACTGTATCTTGACACATATTTTCCAGACTCAGATTCATTAAAGAAAGTATTTAAACTATCATGGCAATAACCTATTGTAATGTCACAACCACCCGGATCAAAAGAATGTATTAACACCTTAGGAGGACTGTACTCGTTGACCCCTTCGTCATTATATACATTTAAGAACTCATTGAAACAATTGCCTGCATCAAATGGACAGTCCATAACAAAACGAACAGATTTCCTAATAGTCAGGTGTGCACCATTGATTCGTGGCAGCCTTTCCTCGAATAGCAAAATTCCTTGCAATACAATGCAATTATCAGCCAATTTCCTCACTCGGTCGAGCCAAGGGTCCACAATCTCCTTAACAACAACATCTTCCTTGCTGGAATTAAGTTGCTCTAGATGAAACAATTTTTTATGAGACCGTGTTCTAACATCATCCATAACATCATTCTGTACACCTCCAGAACCAATGGAAAAGAGTACATAATTTTCAAGTGAATTTTTAATAAATGGCTTGCCAAGACCATAAGAGGAATTCCCATAATAACCATGATTCACACCACCATCTTTAGCTAAAAATGACAGTTCGAACTGCTGCTTATGTTCGACTAATATAGCTTTAAGATATGCCTTTTGGAGATCAGTCAAATTCCACTGTATTGTATTAGCATATTTCCCAGCAAGCAGAGAACTAGAACTAGCTGCAGCATGTGTCACATACTGAAAAGTTTTCTGCAAGTATTGGATATATCGAGGATCTATAAGTTGAGAAAGAACATACCCTTGAATTCCAGCTTTATTTAAATTTACTATATCACCAGTACCAGTCAAAGAGGAACCAGGCAAGTGGCCAATGAAACATGTGTTTGCATTAATATTTGGTGCAATCTCTTTTTTTCTAGCCAAGTCCACATAGTTTGTAGAAAATGAGAGCTTTCCTGCATTGAATTGGTTGATGACTTGCTGTTGCACGCTCTGATTAAGACCATTAGGCATGTTGACTGAAAAGTCAAGTTGATTATCCAAATCAGCATGAATTTGAGATCGCATGGGAGAATTTGTATCTATATTTCTAGTTTTCGACAAGCTCAATCCAGATAATGTGGTTGCAATTTCAGCAAGTTCCGACACAGTAGATGAATGCTCATTTTGGTTGGATCCGATATTAATAACATAATGGCCAGAACTTTCGGTGGTGTTACTTCCTCCCGGATCAAAATAAGGTACAAAAATCCTACGAGGATTGTAGTCACTGATCCATTCACCATTAAACACATTTATTTCATCTGAACTCATCCCCCTCATCACTATAAGTGAATCCAACCATATACCTTGAATAGGTGACGAATCCAACAGACCCCTATTCAAAATAACACACCCTTCGTTCTGTGGCATTTCCAACAACCCGTTACTTGAATCATCAAAATCATCCGACTCCACGTCTATTATCACAGACAATTCTTCGAACACCTTGGATTCAATAAAGTTTGTTACCGACTGTTCTTGTTCACCAAAACCATCCGACTCCATGTCTGTTATCACAACTAATTTGTCAAACACTTTGGCTTCAATAGAGCATGTTACCAACTGTTTTTGTTTCATCTCCGCCGAATCTATCACCAACGCGTTTGTGTCCTCATACTTTCTCTCGTGCATTTGATCAAACCCGACAGTATCCTTTTCACAGATAACCTTCAAATATTTTCTAAAGTCGCTTAGAAACTTGTCGATAGCATCGTCTAATATAGCTTTAAATCCCACCCGCAGTTCTTGCGCAACTTCCTCAGTAAATTCTCGCATTTTGATGATCTAAACCAAGATCGTGAGCTCTGATGCCTTTGTAACAACCCAAATCAGAATGAGAAGAATTAAAAGAAGATGAGAAGATAGAAGAGAAAAGGGAGACAAAGAAGCAGAATTTTGGGGAGAGAAATCAGAAATTCATTCATTCATTTGATAAAACTGTTCACTACAGCTCGATACCTTTTTATCCTACAATTCTGGTCTAAAACTCACCGTTTCACTAAGAAAACAACAAGACTTAAACTAATAAAGAACAAAACGGCAACGTTTTGCTTTCTTGACTTAAAGACCATTACAGAAACTTGGTCAAAATCTAATCAAAAAAAGAAGCAATTAGAGCAAAATCAAACAAGAATCAATTGGAAAAGAAGAAGCAAAATCGATCGGATTTAAAGAAAGGAATATTAGAATTAAATTAAAGAAATTGGGGGAATAATTTACCCGAATTTTGAGATTTTTTGGTTGAGTTTTCATGTATTTTCAAGATTAGAATGTTATATAAACCCCTCTCCATCACTTGTAAAATACACTCATTACAACATAATTCTTTCAACATTCTTATTTTTCACCACTCACTCATTCTTGTAATTCTCATTCACCATTGCACACCACAAACATACAAAATTTACATAAAAATTCTCAAGTTTGTATTTGACATTTTCAAGTTGAATACAAAAAAGTTTGATTTTTAGGTATTTTGTTTTTTTCTTTACTTATTCCTTTTATTTCGAATTTAATTATAATTGGAGCAATTGTAACTTTTTTTTAAAAATTTTAAAGAACTTTAATTTTCATTTTCAACCTTTCTATATGAACACTTGATGAAATCTTTAAAATAAGGTGTTTGATCTTTGTTTTGAAACAAAAGTGGGTGAATGATGTTTTTGGGCTTTACACCCATTTCAAACAAAAGTGAGCCATTTAAAATTTTATTAAAATTTTTTTATTTTTGTTATTTTATTTAATTTTGTGAATTAAATTAATGTTATTTTTATATTTAATTTATTTCTTTCTAAAGCCTTTAATTGTTTGTCTTTCCATTAAATTATTAGGTCATATAAAACCCATAAGTGTAGGTTCTTAAAGCCTAGTTAGAGCCTTAAAGTTTAATAAAATTCTCTTCACATTTAAAATTTATAAAATACACTTAATCATATTGTCACGGACCAACTTCCCACGACCGAGCAAGCTGCACCCATCTTAGTGCACCACGTTCTTCACCCGACCGAGGGACCCGAGTAGTTGCCAACACCACACACCAAGGGGCCATACACAACGCCCTTTGTGGTGTCCGCATCCAAGAGAGCCGAGCTGGGGCACTTCCAGCGCACCATGGGGCCAAGTCAAGCACCCCATGTGCTGTCCACGAGAGTTGGACTCGAGGGAGCCCATTACACGCACCCGAGGGGGCCTTGCCAAGCACCTCATGTGCTGCCCACGAGAGTTGGACCCGAGGGAGCCCATCACACGCACCCGAGGGGGCCTTGCCAAGCACCCTCCATGCCGCCAAAACCATGGAGCCCGAGCATGCACCCGACGTGCACACCAAGGAGGCCGAGTCTGCACCCGACGTGCACACTGGGGGCCTAGGGGAAGCCCGTCCGAGTTGCCCACACCCCTAGGGCCCGATTTAGCACCTAGCATGCTAAAGAGGGGGTTTTGGACACAAGAACCGGGCCATGCCATGCCCAATCCGCCCAAGAGACCAAGACTCATCATGAGTTGTCATCCTTTAACCAACACACATGGAAAGATATCATCCATAGAGCCTATTCGAGGAAAGTCTTCTATGCCAACAAATAGTTGATGTCATAATCTTGTATTCTAGGCAACTTTGTTTATATATGAGTGTTGCCATGTTTAGGAGGATAAGATTCATCCATAGCCTTTGGATCGAATCACCCTTAGCTGTTAGATCGAGAGGGCCAAGGCTATAAATAGAGCCCTTCCCTCACCATTGTTTTCATCTTCCATTCTTTGTAAATCCATTCTTGAGTAACGAGTTTAGAGATTTCTCTTCATATTGTCTTTCTCTTTGCCTGGCCATCATCATCACCTTCCAAAGCTTCCGCCGCATCAAGTTCTAAGCGCTCTAGCTTAGATATTCGAAGACTGACTTAGTCATCGACTTAAGATCGACGACTAAGGCCGAACGGGTTAGCGAGTCAAAACCTAGCCCCGTGACAAGTGGTATCAGAGCTATTTTCCGCATCCATACGAGTCGAGATGGCAGGCGACGAATCTGATCATGAGCGCAGTGAGCACGAGAGTCGACGTGTGACACGACAAGCCGAGAAAGCCAAGAGGGCTAGTTCCAATGCCTGAATCACGACACTTCAGGACAAGGTCATCTGCCTTGAGAATGCCACGATCGGAGCGAGAGAGAGGCTCGATCTGGTTGAAGTCCGACTATGGGAGTTGGGCCAACATGATGACAAACTCAAGGAGGAGTTCCAAGGAATAATCAACGATGTCAATGAACGCGTCGATCTACAAGATTGATCCCTCAAAGACGATGTGAAAGCACTCAAGAAGATCATGGAAGATCTTGCTAAATAAGCCGAGGTAGCCGCGCCCAGAAAGGAGATCGAGGATCTCAAGAGTGAGGTGCTTGTTTACAAAGCCACCGTGAGAAATGGTGTGGTGGCTAGCAGTGCTAGTCGATGTCCCGAAGCCGAAGCACTTCGAGGGGACGAGATCAGCCCAACAAGTGGAGAATTTCTTGTGGGGGCTCGAGCAGTACTTCAAAGCATCGTGCATCATCGAGGATGCCGACAAGGTAAGTATCGTGTCAATATATTTAAATGATAGCGCTTTACTTTGGTGGAGACGCATGTGCTCCGACAAGAAACGTGGAGGCACTAGTGTTCAAACGTGGGACGAGTTCCAAACGGAATTCAAGAACCAGTTCTATCCCGGAGATGCCGAGAGAGAGGCGCGATCCAAGCTTAGACATCTTAAGCAAGATGGAGCAATCCGAGACTACGTTCGGGAGTTTAGCGAGCTGCAACTCCAAATTTCCGATCTTAGTGAGAAAGACGCCCTATTCTACTTCATGGATGGGCTAAAGTCGTGGGTAAACACCAAGTTAGAAAGGAGGAACGAGAAAGAACTCTCCAAAGCCATTGCCATTGTCATTGCCGGGTCATTAAAGGATCATAGTGTTGATCGAAACAAATCGCCCAAGTTCAAGCCACGTTCGAATGAAAGGGAGGAGTCATCGAATGGTAGTGGTAAGCCATCGAATGACAAGTCCTATCGATTCACGAGGCCTTGGGAGAGGAAGGACCGAGGTCCATTGAAGAGCTATCATTGCGAGGGGCCACACCTCATCAAGGATTGCCCGAAAAAGACAAACCTTTTCGCCATCCGAGGAAGAGATGGAGAAGAGGATGAGTTTGCCCAACTTGGTTCCATAGTAAGTTCGCTTCAAGCCAAGAGTGGTTGAAAGAAGAAGGGACTTGTGTTCGTGGACGTGGTAGTTATCGGCAAAAAGCTAAGCGCACTTGTGGGCAGTGGAGCATCTGAGTTGTTCGTGTCCGAGCAAGCGGCGAAACGCTTAGGCATTCGAGTTGAGAAGGTGAGTGGATGGATCAAGATCGTTAATTCCGTGGAAGAGCCAATTGTGGGAGTTGCAAATAGCGTGGATCTTCAAGTCTGAGATTGGCACGGTAAAGCTTCCATCAAGGTAATCCCTTTAGATGATTACAATTTCATTTTGGGCTTATCTTTTCTTGAACGGGTTGATGCACTTGTCTTGCCCAAGAGGGATGTTTTGTGTATTTTAGATCCCCGCCAACAATGTGTTGTGCCAGTGAAGCGAGTTGCAGACAATAACACAAAGGCGTTAGCAACAATCCGGTTCATCGAGGGAGTGCCCAAGACAAGAGTCAACGATGATGAGACCATGGTAGAGTCCATGAAAGTCCCCAAGCCAAAGGGACGAGTCTTTGAGGAGATCAAAGACGAGAAGCCTTTGGAGTTGCCAAAGACTTTGCCAACAAGGAGAAAGGTGGTTCGCGAGATGGAGTTCTCATCCAAGTTTGATGAAGCAGATCGAGTTCCCAAGGAAGAGGGGCTAGCAATTTTCTATGAAGAGTTGCAAGCCGAGTTTGACGAATGGTCAAAGTCCATGTACGAGTGGCATGAGCCCATGGAACCAAACCAAAGCATCGTCATGAAAGTGATGACCAAGCCCATTGACGAGGGGCCAAGCCATGCCAACAACACTTGCCTTGGGCATCGACAAGGAAAAGTGGATCGAGCCGACAAAGACCTTGTGTCCGAAGTAAGTGATCCAATTTTTCAAAATTTGGGTCTAACTTGTTGTGGTTCCGTCCACAGGCTGCTTGCGAGGCCAAGCAAGGAATCGAGTGATAAGGTGATTAGAGCAAGCCGAAAGCCACCAACATTCATCCAAGCTGAGGGACAAGTGCTAGAGAGTACCAAAGTGGGGTCATTCCACGACCCTGCCATCATCACTTGCCTTGAGTATCGACAAGGCGTAGTGAAGCCACCCGACGAGGACATTGTGTCCATGGTAAGCAAGCCAAACTCTTATGAAAATTCGAGTCTAACTTGCTCTATTTCCATTAACAGGTTGCTTGGGAGATCAAGCAAGGAGCCGAGTCAAGCCGTAGAGCAAGTAGGCGAGAAGGCCTACGAGATGGAGTTGCCATCGAGAGAGCAAGCAGGCCTTGCCATCATCCCTAAATCGATGGACGAGGATGCCGATGGCCAAGAGTGGAGCAGTCCGAGCCAAGCACAAAGTAAGGCGAACGTTTCCTTTGACGAGGAGGCACCACCCATCGAGACGGATCGAGAGACAAGGCATAAAAGCCTTGCACTTTGCAGGAGAGTACCCTTATCCAAACGGGAACATGACGAGGAGCCGAGGTCGTTCGAGGACGAGACGACCGAGACTCAACATTGCCTATCGACAAGGGAATCGATAGATTCAGTGGGGGAGAATGTCACGGACCAACTTCCCACGACCGAGCAAGCCGCACCCATAGGTGCATATCTTAGCGCACCACGTCCTTCACCCGACCAAGGGACCCGAGTAGTTTCCAACACCACACACCAAGGGGCCATGCACAACGCCCTTTGTGGTGTCCGCATCCAAGAGAGCCGAGCTGGGGCACATCCAGCGCACCATGGGGCCAAGTCAAGCACCCCATGTGCTGCCCATGAGAGTTGGACCCAAGGGAGCCTATTACACGCACCCGAAGGGGCCTTGCCAAGCACCCCATGTGCTGCCCACGAGAGTTGGACCCGATGGAGCCCATCACACGCACCCGAGGGGGCCTTTCCACACACGCTCCATGCCGCCCAAACCATGGAGTCCGAGCTTTCACCCGATGTGCACACCAAGGAGGCCGAGTCTGTACCCGACGTGCACACCGAGGGGCCTAGGGGAAGCCCATCCGAGTTGCCCACACCCCTAGGGCCCGATTTAGCACCTAACATGCTAAAGAGGGGGTTTTGGACACAAGAACCGGGTCATGCCAAGCCCAATCCGCCCAAGAGACCAAGACCCATCATGAATTGTCATCCTTTGACCAACACACTTGAAAAGATATCATCCATGGAGCCTATTCGAGGAAAGTCTTCTATGCCAACAAATAGTTGATGTCATAATCTTGTATTCTAGGCAACTTTGTTTATATGAGTGTTGCCATGTTTAGGAGGATAAGATTCATCCATAGTCCTTGGATCGAATCACCCTTAGCCGTTAGATCGAGAGGACCAAGGCTATAAATAGAGCCCTTCCCTCACCATTGTTTTCATCTTCCATTCTTTGTAAATTCATTCTTGAGTAAAGAGTTTATAGATTTCTCTTCATATTGTCTTTCTCTTTGCCTAGCCATAATCATCACCTTTCCAAAGCTTTCGCCGCATCAAGTTCTAAGCGCTCTAGCTTAGATATTCGAAAGTTGACTTAGTCCTCGACTTAAGATCGACGACTAAGGCCGCACGAGTTAACGAGTCAAAACCTAGCCCCGTGACAATATCTCAACCCTAATAGGTAAATTTTACTTAGATAATTCTTTAGGTTAATTTTACTTAAATAATTTTTTAGGTTAATAATCACTAACCTAGAATAAATAAAAATTTTAACGCATTAAACACTTCTTTGCTTGCTTGTTTAAAATGGAATATAATTAATGAGGTGTCCTACTAACGGGAGGTAACATGTTAGCGCTAGAAGTGTTGATGATTGAAGTTTACTTTCCTAGCGGCAGGGCCGTTAAAATGGAATCAAATTCATAAATGGACAATAATTTGAATTTTATACGAAGTTGTAAATTTCGATATTAAAACATTTTATAATTGGTTAGGTACCAAATTTTGGGCGTTGTGGGAGAGTTAACCCTTCTCCACACGTAACCGAGTCTCGAACTCGTTTTTTGTGTTTTCGCAGACCAAAATTGTTGTTTTAATAAAATAAAATTATTTTATTAAAATAACATGTTTTTAGGTGATCCAATCACACCTCGAAAAAAGATTGGTTGCGACTCTGTTGTTGTTTTTTGTTTGTTTTTAAAACGTCGAGCCACTTAAAAAAGGGTGGCGGTAACTTGGCGACTCCGCTGGGAAAATATTTTTTGTTTTTACAAAAAACAGAGTCAAGCCACAAGCTGATTACACATTGTTTTAATGTCGAAATTCACAATTTCGTATTTTTAACTTAATTGTCAAATTATGAATATGCTCTCATTTTACGCATTTAAAATTTTGGTAATAAGCTATATACCCGAGCTTAGGAGCGGACCTACCGTAATGCAAGGTAGGTCTGGTGACCTACCATTATTTTTTGAATAAATTATATTTGTAGTCACCAACCTATTGTTATTTTTCTGTTTTGATCACCGAACTATTATTTTTGGTAAAATCTAGTTAAAATTATATTTTTTTCTATTTTAGTCCCTAATGTTATATTTTTTCTTGTTTTGATCACCAAGCTATTATTTCTTTTCTATATTTTATCATAGAAATATTATTTTTCGTCAGTTTTTAACAACGGATGACCAAAATATGAAAAGAGATATAGGTTAGTGATCACAAGTGTAGTTTATCCTATTTTTTATTTAAATTAAAATTCAGTCAATAAATTTTAATTTTTTATTTTAAACTTTAAATTATTTTTTTTATCAAATAATACATTTGATAATCATGTCAATAATACATTAAATCTCAATTTAAATTAAAAATTAACTTTCTAATATGTCATTGTTAATCGCCAAGTTAGTTTGAAACCAAACTATATTAACAATTTGGCCAAACGAATCCTTCTCACCATTGGGATTGATCGACAACGTCTCCATTTATCAGAATTATGACATCGGTGGAGATTTTGAAATATTATGGTTCTTTTTGGATAAAAAATACTTTAGTTAGTCCTATCAATATTTTTAACGACAATGATTGTAGTAAAATCTAATTAAAAGTTTACTAATTGTAATGAGAGCTTTTCTATTTTAGTGACCAGAATGAAGACACCCTAAAAAATCAGAGACTACCAGTGTAGTTTACCCTAAAATATTAAGTATTTTTTGTTTAAATAAAAAATTAACCCTTAAATTATTTTAATATTTACTTTGAGCTCATAAATTATTTTTGGTCAAAACAAGTATCCAAACTATTATTTTATAATTATTTTAAGTATATTTGTTAATCTCATTAAATATTTTTGGTTAAATACATTAGCATTTATGTGAAATGAGTTAACTAAAATTTTGCTTTAAATTTTTTAAAATAATTACAATTTAATTTAAATAAAATAAAATTGAGTAAAATATTTTTTAGTTCTCAAATAAACATGTTTACCTCCAACAACATTTTTTTTCTAATCTTGTAATCATCTTCATTTGAAAAAGCACATATGGTTCAAACCATTTTTGAAACCTAAATTCCTTTTTCGCCTTTTTTGTTCGATAAGTAGTAATCGGTTCGGGTATTTGACATTTAAAACGATTTTGATTTTTGTAATTGTTTTGAACATTCCTAGAACTACAAATCGATTTTGAAATATAAAATTTATGCTTGCTTGCACAAAAATTGTCACTATCAATACTTAATTTTACTAGAGCAAGTTTTTCTACTCTCTAAAACACAATTACATCGATGCAAGATAATTCTTATTTCTCAAACATATTTACACAATATAGATTTATTTTTCAATATTAATATGTATCTGACTATAAAGCATATTTGTTTGCACAATAATTATTCCTTATTAATACATTATTATAACAATGTAAAATGATTTTAGATTATTACATTGGTTGGTGAACTATCAAGATTAAAATTCTAGATTCGCCCCTGCCTGAGCTTCGTCCCGGCCGTTTAAGTGGGGGGGGGGGGGGGGGCTATTTCTCTCTTGAGAATAGTGATTCTCCGTATCGGCCTAGCAAGTACCTTCGGGGCTTACATGGCCTATGTATTCATGCGGATACTGATTCTTCATATGAGCATAGGAAAATGGGTCCCCTGTATTGAACTTGATTCGTTTGAAGCCTATAATGGGTGAAAATCAGGCGCCTTGCTACCCTTAGTAGGTGACAACGAGGACAATTCGAGAGCCCTTTTAGAACCAAACCTTTGTAAGAATCTAGAAGCCTACCCCATTAGAGCCATGCGGGAAATCTTAGGTTTTGGAATTTGGTCAAAATTATTTCATAAGAATAGTCTGTGGAGACATGTCTTGAAGTGTTAGAATGCGTTGCCCAATTACTATTCGTACAATAAAATTATTTTGTACCTTTTATGTTTTATTTCTGTTTTTCAAGTGTACTAATCCTTTCTCTTTTCTTGTTTTTTTTCGGTTTGCATATTTATTTCTTACATCATCATCATCATATTTAAAAGGGGTTGATTCTCAAGTCTGTTGCTCGATTAGAAAAAGCTTTTGCCATGAATGGAAGGCACCTAAAGAAAGAGAAAGACAAGGCTGATGTACGTCACTGGTCTAAGGTCAACCAGCGAGCAAAGGGTGCTTGTCAGGTGATCACGTGACAGAAATAACAGAGTATGCTCACATCAGTGTCAAGCAGAATAACATGCATGAGCTGCGAGTGCTATGAGACCACTTCGACTATGAAACCAAGCTGTTATTACAAACCGAAAATTTTGGTTCTTGAAAATACTAGAAAGTTTTGGGAGCGGGATGAGTTCGACAAGAATGTCATGTCCTAAATTCAAGACGTGGTTAGGTATGTGATGATGCTAGCTAGGGAAACTACCACACTTCGCCAGTATGTCAGGCCAGTGGGAGAAATAGGACTAAGACTCGTGTGAAGAAATAAAAGAGTTGGGTTCTCGGACTGAGACGTATTCGCAGAATATATCTTTGCCTTTCGTAATAAGGACATTTGTCATCCAATAAAAGTTACTTCTAGGGCAATTGTTTACGAAATCAACGCACTTCGTATGCATTCATGCATTTGCATTTTTTATTTGTTGTTTGTTTGCATTAGTTTATGTTGTGATCATTGCATATATAGACATAATAAAAAGATTAATTTTGGCAAACTCTATTCAAGTAGCAAGATCTCGTACAAATACAGTACTCGAGTTATGACTACAGAAGACAGATTGAAAACTCTAAAAATAAACCACAATAATACTCAAGATAGGCTCGATGAAATGGGGAAAAGCTTGAAGGAAGAAGTCGCACAAGCTCAGAAAAACACTATCAACCAGATAGCGGCAATGTTAGGATTCAGAGACCCAGAAAGAGGAAAGATAGTTGAAGTCGTTGACATTTCGTCGCCCTAGCCCGGGATGACCACTCAGACATTTCCACCAAATGGGAGGTTCAAGATCCACATAACAGGAAGCTCAACCCATTTTCTAGCAAGGTCTAGAATAAATCATAGGAAAACCAACACATTGAGGTTCAGGTTCTAAATAAGTCACCCGATAAGGCTAGAGTGAATAAGAGGCTAGAAGATCATTGTGATAGGCTCGAAGAGATCATCAAATCCATATAAGAAGGTAACATTTGTTATGGCATAGACGCTAGGGATCTAAGCCTAGTGTTTGACTTGGTGGTTCCTCCAAAATTCAAAGCTCCTGACTTCGAGAAGTATGACGGGACTACTTGCCCTTCGGCGCACTTGACCATGTACTGCCGAAAAACATCACAATACTTGAAAAACGAGAAACTACTCGTCCATTGTTTCCAAGATAGTCTATCGGGGTCTGCTACCCGATGGTATACTCAATTAAGCTGGGTCAACATACGAACTTGGAGAGATTTGTCAAGAGCCTTCTTCGAACACTACAAGCATGTGATATACATGATCCCTAACTGGCTCATACTGTAATGTATGGAGCAAAGGCCCAACGAGAGTTTTTGCCAATATGCCCAGAGGTGGCTAGGTATGGCAGCCCAAGTCCAACCTCTACTGTTAGAAAATAAAGTTACTCCAATGTTCGTAGAGACTTTAAATGGTCCCTTCTACAACCATATGTTAAACCATGCCACCAAAGGTTTCGCAGACATGGTCATGAACGAGGAACTGATATTGGCAGCCATCAAGAGTGGGAGACTCGAGGAAGGATAATATTATGAACGCCTATAGAATCTCGTCGCGAAGTGGACGAGTCGAGCTTGGCTGGAATTCAACCATGCCTTTCTAGAATGATGCTTAACAACTGATCAATAAAGGATTCTCCTAGACAATGTTGGGGTCATGCTTAGAACTAACCCTTTTGCTTTTGCCCTCGAGCATTAGTGATCTTTTGTTAGGGCATCTATGTTAATCTACTTGTTTTAAAGATGCATGCGCTTTATTTTCTCAAGTGGAAAACATTTCATTTTTTATTTCTTTTCATTTTTCATCAATTTCTCTTCCAAAATACATCTGTCTGGAAGAGCTCTTATTATTGATTGTATGAATGACTCTTGAATCTAATCCCGAAATAGAGGGGCATTAAAGTGTGTTCAGAATTAAGAAAGAAGCGAATTTTTCTTCTCGGACATTGTTGTTAAGGTCTTTAAATGAAGTGATAACTCTAAAATATCTACCAACTGAAGACTAATTCTCTTCGATGATATTTGTCTGTGAAATGACAATTGCATTCCTTCATTTCCCTTCATGAATAAGAATATGAAAAAAAATCCATTGTTGTCCCCTTTTGAGCATGATATTTTTCTTGTGTTTAAACCTTAACCAAGGATCACTCCCCACACTAGGGGGCAAAGAGAATGAAAGGTTGTTTGCAAGAAACAAAGAAAACATATCAGGTCAAGTTGAATGTCCTAAATTCAAAACGAAAGGACAAAAAAGAAAAAGAAAAAGAAATAAGAAATGAAATTGAAATTGAAATACGAAAGAAAATTTGAAACAAGAGAAAATCATCCTTTAAATGATGATATGTGCTAGAAAAAAAGAAATGAACTCTAGGGTGAAAACCAAAATGAGCAATCTAGAGTGATTCAGAGAATAAAAGAGTCGAGATTTCATCAAGAAAAGCTGATCCTTGGTTTAAGCACCCTTAAACATGTATTTGAACCTATATATCCTTTTCTTGGTAACCTGAGCCTAGCCTACATTACAAGCCTTTAAAGACCATTTGGATCACACATGAATATATGATAAAAGGAGTATGTTTTCAGAACACATTCCGCCTAATTGAGTTAACCTTTCTTCAAGGACCTCCAAACTTCTAATGTTTGGTTGAGATTAGAAAAATGAGAAGATTGAAATTTGGAGAGTTGGGGAGTTAAAGAGGGCAACCTAAAAGCGAGACACTATTTGGTTGATGGATTCATGAATCATTCATATTATGAATTTCGGGGCATCTGACTTTGCTCTTTTCCATGTTTGCCATGACTTTTATTCCTATAAATTCTCATTTCTAGCCTTTTCTTGCATCGTACAAGTACATTGGCATAGATTCATGAAAACTAAAGATTTTTTGGTATTGATCCCAAATATAAGTAAGCAAGGGCAAATTTTTGCCATCGCATCAGGAAATAATAAAGTGGCTCCCCAATAAAGAAGATGACAATTGAACCTCAGATTGAATGAGAGCATCACCTTGCATTAAGAAGGTATAAAAACACTGTAAGGTCGATCATGTGTCAAGTGAGACCCACGCAAGAGATGTTGCAAATCGAAAAATCCTGAAAAATACAAAAAGGGGATATGGTTGCGCCTAGTAAGCAAAACATGCCATCAGATTGGAGCAATTCATGTTGACCAAGGGTTCAGAATCCTTGACTTTGATAGACGCAAGAAGAAGATATTAAAACGCCAATATCATTCGAAGAAACTGAAATAAGCTCTGTTACAAGGATCTATGTGCAAGCGCTTCAGGGTGCCCTATAAGGGCAAGAATTTGAGAACTCGCAAGGAACCTTAAAAGGACTTGACAAATGTCGTTTACTGGAATAGTATTTCAAGAGACATCTGAAGATATGGAGCTTTTAGAATCGCTCAATGTTGATGTATCAACTACAATGATAGTAGGATTTGTGGAGATGTGAGACATTTGCGTGTGAAGACTAGATGTTTTCTATGAAGAAAAGAGGAACAAAGAATGAGAATGAAAAAACAGAGTTAGTAAAGATGGTTACTCGTCTGGATTGAGCGAGCAAACATGCAAAGATCAGATGAAGAAGAAATGAGAATCTTTAACCGTAAAAACTGACATGCATTCATATGTTAGGCATCTCTAGGAGTATGCTCATCATAATCATAGCATTTGTTGAATTTTGATATGTATATGAAAACTCTCCCAATAAAGAGGAACTCGTCTATTCGTTCAGGCATAAGGAGAATGAAACCCGCCTATCCGTTCAAGCATAAAGAAAATGAAACTCGTCTATTCGTTCATGCATCAGGAGAATAGAATTCGTCTATCCGTTCAGGCATTAGGAGAATGGAACTCGCCTATCCTTTCAGGCATAAGGAGAATAGAACATGCATATTTGTTCATGCATAAGGAGAATGGAACTCGCATATCTGTTCAAGCATAAAGAGAATAAAACCTGCATATCCATTTAGGTATAAGAATAATGGAACCTTGTTCAGTAAACCGTCTATCCGTCCAAGCTCTTGGAGAATGGAACCTTGCTTTTTAGCAACTTGTCTATTCGTTCAAGCATGAGGAGAATGGAAAACCACTTTTCAGCAAATTGCCTATTCGTTCTAGCGCAAGGAGAATGAAACATTTATTTTTTTAGAACAACGCCTATTCGTTCGAGCGCAAGGAGAATTGAACCTTTATTTTTCAACAACTGTCTATCCGTTCATGCACGAGGAGAATGAAACCTTTATTTTTCAGCAACCGCCTATCCGTTCAGGGACGAGGAAAATAGAACCTTGCTTTGACGTCCGTCAATCAATTTGCAATGTAATTGGCTAAAATCAATGCCTTTTGAATTTGCTCTATTCATGTTTCACCGAAATGAGCAAAGAGGGCAGCTATTGTCACTAATTTTTAGCCAAAGTCAGAATTTTAAATAGGCAAGGAGGATCGGTCAAAATAAAAAAAGGAAAGATACCCGCCCAAAATTCAAGCAATTCAAAATGAAAAGCTGGTCAAAATCGAATCAAAGAAGGAAGCAATTAAAACAAAATCAAGCAAGAATCAATTGGAAAAAAGGAAGCAAAATCGGTCAAATTTGAATAAGGGAATATTGGAATTAAATCAAAGAAATTAGGAGAATAATTTACCTGAATTGTAAAAAAAAATTGGTTGAGTTTCCATGTATTTTCAGGATCAGAATGCTATATAAACCCCTCTCCATCAATTGTAAAACACACTCACTACAACACAATTCCTTCAACACTCATATATTTCATCACTCACTCATCCTTGTAATTCTCGCTCACCATTACACACCACAAGCATCCGAAATTTACACAGAAATTTTTAAGTTTGTATTGTCATTTTCAAGTTGAATACAAGAAGAAAAGCTTGGTTTTTATTTCGAATTTAATTATAATTGGAGCAATTCTAACTTTTTTAAAAAGTTTTAAAGAATTTTGATCTTCGTTTTCAACATTTCTACATGAACAGTTGATGAACTCTTTAAAATAGTGCGTTTGAGCTTTATTTTGAATTTAATTATAATTGGAGCAATTCTAACTTTTTTTTTTAAGTTTTAAAGAAAAAACATCATTCACCCACTTTTATTTCAAAATGAAGCTCAAACGCACTATTTTAAAGAGTTCATCAATTGTACATGTAGAAATGTTGAAAACGAAGATCAAAGTTCTTTAAAACTTTAAAAAAAAAGTTAAAATTGCTCCAATTATAATTAAATTCGAAATAAAAGGAATAAGTAAAGAACAAGAGCAAGATACAAAAGTGGGCCATTTAAAAAATTTATTAAATTCTTTTTATTCTTTTATTTTATTTTATTTTATTTTGTAAATTAGATTAATGTTACTTTTTATATTTAATTTAATTCTCAGCTAAAGCCTTTAATTGTTTGTCTTTTCATTAAATTATTAGTTTTGGTAAAACCCCTAAGTTTAGGTTCCTAAAAGTCTAGTTAGAGCCTTAAAGTTTAATAAAATTCTCTTCACATTTAAAATTTATAAAATACACTTAATCATATCTTAACCTTAATAGGTAAAATTTACTTAGCTTTAGGTTAATAATCACTAACCTATAGAATAAATAAAACTTTAACGCATTAAACACTTCTTTGCTTGCTTGTTTAAAAAGTGGAACATAATTAATGCGGTGTCCTACCTACGGGAGGTAACGGGTTAGCGCCAGAAGTATTGGCGGTGATTGAAGTTTACCCTCATGACGGTAGAGCCATTAAAATGAAATCAAATTCATAAATGGACAATAATTTGAATTTTATACGAACTTGCAAATTTCGAGATTAAAACTTTTTGTAATCGGTTAGGTACCAATTTTTGGGTGTTATGGGGTGATAACCCTTCCCCACACGTAATCAACTCCCGAACTCGTTTTTTTGTGTTTTCGCAGACCAAAATTGTTGTTTTAATAAAATAAAATAATTTTATTAAAATAACTCGTTTTTAGGTGATCCAATCACACCTCGAAAAAAAATTGGTGGCGACACCGTTATTTTTTTTATTTTAAAACGTTGGGCCACTTGAAAAAGATTGCGACACATGGCTGAAGTAACTGCTATTAATGGTTGAGTGATTGATTTGTTATAAAACGATAGCGTTAATGATTGTTTTGTAACTTATGTAAAATTCCAATGGTGAAAAGAAAAAGTTACTTATACTTCAGTGACCATTGATATAGTTTATCCTAATCTT
Source organism: Hibiscus tridactylites (assembly GCA_958450335.1). Lineage (NCBI taxonomy): Eukaryota > Viridiplantae > Streptophyta > Magnoliopsida > Malvales > Malvaceae > Hibiscus > Hibiscus tridactylites. The sequence continues at coordinate 86,100,572 of OY288270.1, forward strand.
AAGGTAGATTGTCTTAATGTCAAATTTCAAACCTATTAGCTTATGCCATGCCTTTATAAGCCGATTACAAAGATCAAAATAGAAATTTATTACAGTTGGGTTAGTTATTTAATTTAATAATAACACTAAAATTGAAATATCAACTCTCTAGAATAGTTCCACCATTACGACCCTTTCAAATTATGCAAAACTGATTTACCCTTTTGTTGGGTAACGTAAACATGAAAACACCATGCATGCAAAGTGACAAACTTAGGTCAAACGACCAGAAAAAGTATAACCCGTACAACTTCTTTTTCTAGAAAGTCTCTAAAACGGTGTTGACTATGGGTTTTGAAAATGCATATATAGGAACTCAACAAGTTTTATTGTCAAATGTCATCAAATTTAATGAAATTATGATATATTAATCCTTGCTTTAGGGCTATCTTTGATTAATTTGATTACAGTTGGAATTGTTAAAAGTAGGACAAATCACATCTAAATTCTAAATTATTTTGAATTATTAATTTTAAAGGCAAATATTTCTATAATTCTTTTGGTATTTTTCAGATTTATTTTCCGGTCCATGTTCAAAGTTTATAATTTTTCCTCCAATATATTAAAACTCATATTATTGCATTACATAATGGAATAGACCAACCTTTAGTTATTATCAAATATTTTTAATTTAGTCTTTGATTATTTTTTAATGTTTCCAACACAAAACTCCATTGAAGATTAAGACAAGGGCGGGAAATTGTGTATAATTGCTGACATGTATATAGTTGTTGCATGCAAAAGTTAACACAAGAAAAGCAACATAGACCGACCAAACAAAGAAACAAACAAAAAAAGGGAGCAATTTGTTTTGAATTCCAATCCCAGGCCATCCTCTTTTGACTTTGGAGACATATTCCCCCAAGGCCAAGGTGAAACACAAAACTTATGAAGGTAAGCAACTGGAACCTGCCTCACACGGCCCTTCCAGGAACCATCGCTTCATTCCGCTATAAATATACTATCCCATTCGGTGTTATTAATCTCTTCTCTTCTCCGTCAAAGTTTTATATTATATATAGGTGCTGCACAAAGAATTACCAGTCATGGGGAATTGTATTAGGCGGCACAATTCATGTCGGGTCAACGATAACGATGATGGCGATGACTGGGGATCTTTGGTGTCGATTTACAGGGAAGGAGATAATGGGGGGGTTACGGTGGAGAGGAAGAGGTTGCTCGGCCCACAGCGGAATACAAACACGTCTACCAGAGAGATGAAGATAACTATTTCCAAGAAGGAGCTGGAGCTATTGGTGCACAAGGTGGAAATGCAAGGCTTCACACTTGAACAACTCCTGGCCAATATGGTTAACGAGGCCGAGCAGCCTCGGCCGTGGAAGCCAGTCTTACAAAGTATTCCCGAGGTGAACTAGTTGATTGGTGATGATGGTCTAAGTTTGTTGTACATACACAATGGGCCAATTTTGTTTTGGATGCTTTCTTGTGTGTATCCAGATTCATGATTTCTTTTCTGTAATTCATATTCATTCCTTTTGATTTACTCCTTCCCATTACTCGGTGTTCATTACTTTCCGGCATAGGTTTAAGGTTTATTATACAAATTGGTACCTGATTTTAACAACTTTTTTCAAATCAATATTTTTTTTTGCAAGATTTTCAAATCAATATTTGAACGTCTTAAATCGATACATAAATTTCTTATTTCAAAGGTACATGAACTTGAAAAAAATCTTAAATTGGTACTTAAATTTGAAAAAAAAAATCTCAAATTGGTACATGTGCTAATATGGTATTCCAGCAATCAATAAAAATACTTGTGACAATTTAAAAAAGGCAAACACCACCAATAAAAATACAAAATTTGTGATAAACGAGGTTTAAGCAGTGCATCTGACAATAAGACAAGCCTCAGTTTATTCCCCTCCCAAACCCAAACAAGGAGAGATCTCAAATAGTGCATAAGTTCACATTCTAGTTAATAGAAAAGCAGCCATAAACAAGAGTCGTTAATTTAGCTATATCCCACTTGTTGTTGTTGTTGTTGCTGCTGCTGCTGCTGCTGAGGTTGCTGATAGTTTCCATACCCCGGATATCCTCCATAGTACATGTTGGGGTCTTGTGGGGCAGCGGCATAGCGGTAATCATATCCTTGACCATACCCATAGTACCCACCGTTCCACTGGTTTGGATCTGCTTGTGCCTGAAATGAAAGACATGTCAATCCAACCGAAACACTTAATGGTACTTCAGCAACAAGCATTAAAATATCCAACCCACCTGTTTGTTTGATGTGCTACGGCCCCATGAAAGCCGAATACTTTGTCCACCCAACTGAGTCCCGTTTAGCATTTGCAGCGCTTCTTCTGCACAGCTCCTGATACATTTTCACAAGCACAAAAGAGAACAATTAGATGAACCGTCTCTCTCCCTAATAGAGTATCTCTTCAAGAATATTGTGTGGTGTATCTTTACCTATCGGCAAATTGCACAAACCCACATCGCTTGTTTTGTGGTATCTTCACATGCACCAATTGACCATATGGACCGAAAACCTCTCTCAAATTGTCATCCGTCACATTAGGATCCAAATTTCCAACAAATATCTACATGTAAAAAATGTAAAATCAGAAATATATAACAAGAATCTGTTGTACTCATTGAAAGTGAATAAAGTACCCACAGTTGTATTAGTTGGATCGTTCTCGTTCTGAGCCCCCTGAGATGAAGCTGCATATAAAAAATAAACGTGAAACATAAGGACAATCAAAAAGGGAATAGTATTTCCAAGAAACAACGAGAAAACACAACGGTTAATGCACAGGATACTTTCCATGAAACTTGTACTTCACAAATGTTAAGCTTAAAAAACATATAACCAGAAAACACATCACCTATTGAATAATATGTACAAGACTAAGGTTAAGTCATTATGCTGACAAGAACTTTACATACATGCCATGACATGACACGGTAAAATAAGGATCAACTTGCGTAGAGCCTACTGAATAAAGAGGTGAATAAAGGAACAAAAATGCTAGGTGGAGAAGCCAAATAAGTACCTAGCAAGCACTAATCACAAAAGTAAAATAAATATTGAGAATCATGCTTTTGAGAGAGCTTCGGTCTGGAATTTGAGCTCTCACCGACCAAGCATTAAGATCAAGCTAAAATGTAAGAGCATCAGGAATGACAACTTCTGAAATAACAGATGTTATTGTTTGTAAACTGAAATGTAACTTGACCGAAATCTCGTACAAACCAAAGAAGTAAACGCAAGCTCACTGACATCCCAACCAATTGAACAGAAATGAACTTTGAAAATGTAGCATAACAGATGCCACAGAAATCTCAAATAGAGGACAAGACATAAACACAAAAACTGACCTAAGCGAGGGCATAGACTAAGGGGGGTAACCATTTCAGCTGAAATCAGTTCCAGGCCCAAAGATGATAAGCATCTCGACGCATTGCTCTGAGACAACAGGTGCTTATAAGTTTTCCACAGGTTTTAAGATTTTAAATAGAGTTACGGTGCCCAAATGTTAAAGGAAACTGCTTAAAATAATATAAAGTAGGCATAAAGTAATTTGGAAATTTGACCGAACAAACATTACCCTTTTGAACAGTTAATTCACGAATACCAAAATCAAATCTAAAGGACATAAAATCCATATCACATAATCTGAAATAAAATAGCAACAGAGTTTCAAAGCATCCGAAAAAAGCTCGAGCAAAACAATTAACTATCCGTAAACATACCTTTTGCAAATTGCTGTGCAGGAACAGTCTTCTTGGTACTAGCTGCACCTATTCGCATAGGCCTGGTTGAACAGAGAACACCATTCATCTCGGTCATAGCACGATTTTGCTCAGCTTCATCTCCAAACTTAACAAACCCATAACCTTTTGAGCGTCCAGTAAGCCTGTCGATCACAACCTTTGCACCCTTCACAGACGGAAAGCATGCCCTGAAAGTTTCTTGAAGCATGTAATCTGTAACATCAGCAGCCAAGTCTCCAACAAAGATAGTAAAGTCAGGTGTTTCATCTCGCTTCTCGCCTGAGCTAAAAGATGCCCAGTTCAACCTATAGGTGCTCTCACCGCTCGGCAAAGGAGTACCATTGTATGTTTGTAACACTCTCTCAGCAGCAGCACGCGAAACAAACTCGATAAACCCATAACCCTCCATTTGACCTGTTTGCTTGTTACGGATAACTTTCACAGAGGCAACCTGTGACAAAATCAAAACTTTATGAACTCTTTTATGGAATTACTAACACATACACCACGAAGAACAATACTCAATTTTAAAATCTAAATGCTTGATAGGGTAAGAAAAGAACAGCACCATGTTAAATCCCTCCAATGCAATAAAAAACAGAACTTGAAATCAAAGAATCAAACACTCACCCCATCCACACAAAAAAATCATTTTTATGCATATAAAGTTTGGGAAAAACAAACGACCCAGAAACCAAAATCTCAGGATAATAAAGAGTAAAATCCATCGAATACCTCTCCAGTTTGGGAAAAACAGCTCAAGAGATAATTCTCATCCATGTAATACTGCAAATCTCCGATCCACAACGTCCGAACCTCATCGGCACTGGCAGGTTGACCCGGCTGCTGTTGCTGAGGTGGCACCCCGGCGGGAACTTGATGCAGGGGCCAAACCGGTGGAGGCTGGCTCTGAGGATGCATCATGTTCATCGTCATGTAAGGTTGCTGCGACTGAGGAGGCGGTGGAGGTTGCTGGTATTGGTACTGCTGCTGGGCCATGTGAGGTGGTGGAGCCATTTGGGGTGGGACGGCGCCTGCTGCTGGTTGCTGCATCATTGTGGATATGGGGTAATGACCTAATGTAATTAATAATTATGGGGATTGGAGATTGAGAGAAACCCTAACCCTAAATAAGGTAAGGTTTGAGTGATATGAAAAGAGCGATGAAGTAAACAATATATAGATGGGAAGAAAGGGAATAAAAGCTTGATATTTATGAAAAAGGATAATTTACAATTTACGTGGACGTGAGAAGAAATTAATTATAAAATCAAATGATACAAATACTACATTTTTTTGAATATAAATACTACATTTATTTTAGTTACAAATAAATGATTTAAGTGAAAAACAGATGACTTTAATTTTAAAAAATAGGAGCTTTAATAATTTTTATTTGTAAAGTGTTTGTATTCTCAAAATTTTAAGAATATATATGAATAAATATTATATTATAATTATTAAAAAATATTAAAAATAAGTTATTTAATTAAAAAGTTATTGGACTACTTTATTCGATAAGTTTATTTGTTTCGACAGTATTATAAAAAAGTCTAAATTAATAAAAATAAATAAATGTGAATTTGTTCTGAATATACTCTCAACCATTTGACAATGTGCTCAAACCCATGACCTCTAAAAACAATAACCATTCCCTTAACCATTGAGACAAGTTGGTTCGTGAGATTAAATTTATCGAATTGTTGATTATTATATAACATTAATAATATATATATATATATATATATATATATATATATATATTGGGACTCTAAGTATTATTATACCAAAGAAGAATGACATATTTGTAAGCAGTTGTTTTTTTATAATAGTGTGCTAATTGAATAATATGTTTAGTGATATATTTATAATAATATGTATTTTGAATGACATGTTTAATATTCCTATTACACTATTGATGTAGAAAATGACATTTAAGTAGGGATGGGCACGGGTCGGGTCGGGCCGGGTTTTTGGCCCACCCGAACCCGACCCGACCCGAAAATAAATACCTTAAATCCGACTCCGACCCGACCCGTCTCGACCTATATAAAAAAATCAATTTTAGGGACTAAATTGTAAAAAAATAATTTTAAGAGACTTAATTATAAAAAATAATAAATTTAAGGACTAAATTGTAAATAAAAAAATCAATTTTAAGGACCTAATTATAAAAAAATATACAAAAGGGGGTATTATTACAAATATCCCTAAAAAATTTAGGGGAAAATTACACTATTAGTCCCGAATCGGGTCGGGTCGGATTTTTTCACCCTAAAACCTGACCCGACCTCACCCTACACAAAAACCCGACCCGAACTCGATTTTTTCATAAAAATACCCGACCCGATCGGGCCGGGTCAGGTCGAAACTCGTCGGGTCCGGGTTCCGTGCCCATCCCTACATTTAAGCTTGGAGGCGAGATAGAACCAACACGATCTGATTGAGACTTATTTTAAATTGAACATTGGTATTTAATATTGTCCAATATCTTAGTGTGAAAAAAGCACTTTGATTTTTGCTTCTTAAAAACATTTGGAGGATATGAGGAATACAAGTATATTATCATCATTCGTTGCATATTTGCATCCCATTGTTTCTTCAAAATTTATTTTTTTAACATGAGTATGTATGTTTTATTAATAAAGGAATAATTTTTGATGAAAATCAACAATGCAAGTAAACAAATATAATTCGGATATATTTTTAAAAAACACAAAAATTAATGTCTTTATATCATAAACATGATCAAAAGAAAAAAAAGGGTAAAAAATCTAATTCAAATACATGAAACAAAGTAAATACAAAACATCACCAAAGCTTGCCATCAACAAACAACATTAAAAATGCATATTACAGAATCGAGACAAGTCGACAACACGATTATTACCACAACTCAATCGCGAACAAGAGCAGTGTGAGTAAACTTGCATATAGATCCAGTTTGAGGTCTAAAACATGGAGATCAATAAGATAATCAAAGAGCGTCATCTTGATCATTCGTGACAACATTAAATCCAACTTCGACGGGAAAAATAAAAAAGCGTGCCAAGAGACAAAAGAAACGTACTAAAAAGCAGAAAATACGTAACAAAAGGTAGATGAAAATATTTTATTAAAATAAAAAAAACTAAAAATAAAAAAACGAAACAAATAAATAAAAAGAGGATAATCGATAATCGACAACCAATATTAAAGTTGGTGCCATGAAAATAAGGGGGCGGCGCTGGAGAGATTTTTTTCTTACTGTTTTCCTTTGAATCTGAATGTAATATACTAGACAAATTTTAGGTGGACTAAAAGCATGCATTGAGAAAACTATGTCGAAAGTGTAGGATAAGAGTTTCTCGAATTATAGTATGAAGCTGCAGTAGAATTAATGGCTTGAGTGTATAGTTGTTGGGACTTGGGACTAAAACTATTATTATATTAGACTACGTAAGATATAGATGCAACTTTAACGGTAAGTGATACGTTTGTAACATTTATTGAATTCAACAACTTTTTTAATACAAAGTGACCCGTTTGTAACCAAATTAATAACTGAGTGACCTGGTATAATATTTTACAAATTTTGAAAAATCCAAATAAATTGAACGTCCACAATAATTCTTAGGGTTCCGATTTCGAAATACTGGAAGGGGGAATTTTTGCAGAGAAAAACAATTAATTTCAATGGTGTGCGAGAAGTGTAACTTTTCTAACTCTGGAACTGTAACTAGTTTTCCGATCAATTTGGTGTAATATCTGAAAATTTTGAAGAGAAAAAATGACGCTTTAGATCAATTTAATTTGTAGGCCAGAAGAAGCTATCGAAGGTGATCGTGCCAGATAAGTGGAAGGAAGGCGCCAGCAACACCAACGAAAGCGGTGGCCGGAAAATCAACGAGAATAAACTACTATCCAAAAAGCACAGGTCTGTGTGTTTTTTCGCCATCTCCTATTTCAGTCTACAAATTTTTTATTTACTAATTTACAAAACATGATCAAATTTTAAATTTGGTTAAAATTGGGCAGAATTCTTAGCTATACTTGTTGATCAGTATATTTCTTTAAGGAATGACTTGATTATTGCTGTAAATTATCATTGATTCTTCCAAACTTAGGGTTGGGTTCTTGGCATTGGGAAAATAATTTTATATTAGTGCTGGTTTTCTAGGGTTCTCTTAATTACTAAAGGCATTGGTGAAGAACATAAGTCAGATTTTAGGATTTTAGCTGCTATTGGATATGAATGATTTGACCTTCAAGAATCCTCCAAATAGGTTAGGGTCTAGTCCATTACTTTTTCTTTCACTAATATCCGATACATTGATCATCACCCTTCAAATGTGTAGCACCAATATATTAAATTTGAAAATCAACTGTGAATGTGATTAAATATGTATTGGATATTAATGGATGAAAAAGTAATGGAGGAGAGCCAAACACCTTCGAATATGTGGAAAAACTTGGGAAAATTTAACAAAGCTCGAGACAGATACATATCTGTATCTGACCTTTACACCCAAGTTTGACTAACATAGATTAAGTGTCCCACTTATTTTTTATGCATGATTCTGATTTCATGATTTTGATTTGGAATCCATTGCCTGTAGATGGACCCCTTATGGAAATACTAAGTGTGTCATTTGTAAGCAGCAAGTGCATCAAGATGCCAAGTACTGTCACACTTGTGCTTATTCGAAAGGTATGGTAAATCGATAACTTGATGCTCCACAACCTGGCCATTTGGTTGATTTATGTTTTTTTGTGTGCATGTGGCCTCTGATGGGTGGTGTGTGCTGTGCAGGTGTATGTGCGATGTGCGGTAAGCAAGTGCTTGACACCAAGCTTTACAAGCAGAGCAACGTATAATCAAAGGGGATGTAAGCTGATCTTCAAGTAGATTCCATAACTAATATTTGTCATCGTTAACTCACCGACTTGATCAAAGAGGTTGGAAAAGATCATCAAAATGTTAATGTTTACTCTGCATGTTTGTTGTTTTCTCTCTGATCATTTGTGTTCCTCACCTTGTGTGATTTTACTAGAAAACAGATATCACCTTTTTAATTACTCTGCATGTTTGTTGTTTTCTCTCTGATCATTTGTGTTCCTCACCTTGTGTGATTTTACTAGAAAACAGATATCACCTTTTTAATTCGAGTATGCAAATAATAATGTCTAGAGGTGGACTAACAAGTATGTAGTAATTGCCTTTAAAGTTGGATTCTCCATGATTCTATTTGATGGCATGATTGCACAATTTGGTAAATTATGCTTTCATTACATGGTTGTTTTTGTCCCCTTTACCTTTTCTGCTGGATTAATGATGTCTTTCTTGAAGCATATGGTTTCCTCTGCTTGTCCTTGAACAGGTTTTCAATTGGAATCAAAGCAAACCCTCAGGTTGAGTTTTTTTTTTATTCGAGTCATGGTATTTGTCTTCGTTTTGCTAAATGTATGCAGGCAAGCCTTTGTTTAATTTGATTCAACTTGTTCGGCATTGATTTTTGTTGTTGCAGAAACAAGCATGGAGTAGAAAGCAACGTCGGACCAACCGGTTGGTTCGACTTGAATCATTGACCTATATTATTCGTAGTAATGTAAATCAACTTTGCATGAAATATATGTTACATTATCAATATTTCTATGTTTGTCAACATTTTCCTGAATTTGAGATGCAACAGATCAACTTTCATAATAAAAAGTTGGGCTTCAAAACATTTCATAACAAAGTTAAAAGCTCATTTTTCATCAGTTTTATTACATCACTGGAATCCATAACCAAATCACAACTCTAAAGGAGTAGCTTAATTATAACATAAGCTAGCCATAAAACAATCAAAGCAGCCGTATACAACATTGCATCATTCCTAATTTTTGCCATTTTCACTTTACAGCTTCTTAATTTCTCTTTTTTCTTCTCTAACTTCTTCTCCAACCTTTGTATTTCATCCATTTTCTTCAATTCAGAATTCTCAATTCGAATTTCCATGTTTTCAACCAATAACGTTTGGATTTGACTTCTCAATTCATCAACAAGATTCGAATTTTCACCATCATTATCCATCCTTTGAAAGAAACCACTTCGTCTCTACAAATATGAAAAAAAAAATCAAATCTAAAAACTAGATTTTTCCTTTAGAAAAACATAATATAACTAAATAAAATATAAAAATTACCTCATTGCCTCTAGCACAACCATGGGAGGAAAGAGTTGAAGTGCAAATTGGTACTCTCAATCCACAATTGCAGTGAATAATCTTTTGTTTACCAGATGATTTTGAACTTTGATTTAAACAAGAAATCAAAGACAAGAAATTGAAATAAAGCTAATTCTTTGAAGATGAGGAAAGACAGAGAAAGCAATGAACAAACTTACCTCTTTCCAATGAGATTGTGCATGCTAGTTCTATGTGTCTCCTCATCTTCACTTGTATCTTCCTCATAACAAAACGCTGCGCTAAAACTTGCTTGCTTAGGACCATAATTGTATATTCACAGATTGCCCATGCAATTTATTCAAATGGGGGAGCTTAGAAGCTTACTCTGAAGACGCAGCACAAGGTGAAGAGTGGATTCTTTCTGAATATTGTAATCACCCAATGCCTTTCCATCTTCCAACTGCTTCCCGGAAAAACTCAGATTCTGCTGATACCATGGAATCCCTTCTTTGTCTTGAATCTTCGCCTTCACATTACTTATAGTATCCCAACTCTCCACCTCCAGTTTAATCGTCTTCCCCGTTAAAGTCTTGACGAAAATCTGCATCCCACGGCGAAACGTGAAAATCAAATGAAGCGTCGACTCCTGCTGGATGTTATAATCGGCCAAAGTTCGACGACCATCCTCGAGTAGCTTCCCGGCGAAGACAAGCCCTTGCATATCTTGGATCTTCGCCTTGACGTTGTTGATGGTGTCGGAGCTTTCCACTTCCAAGGATATGGTTTTACCGGTGGCAGGTGTTGCGATGAAGATTTTCATGCCGCCTCGTAAACGGAGGAGGAGGTGGAGAGTTGAGTCTTTCTGGATGTTGTAATCGGCCAATGTCCGGTCGTCTTGGAGCTGTTTTCCGTTGAAGATTAGACGCTGTTGGAGTGGTGGAATACGTTCCTTGTCTTGGATTTTTGCTTTAACGTTGTGGATCGTGTCGGAACTCTGGAATTCGAGGGGGATTGTGTTCCCGGTGAGTGCCTTGATCTTGTTTGGCTGCAGAGAAAATCGATGACAGAAAAACATACAAGTCAAATCGATTAGAGGGAATAATTTATAGGGAAGTGGGGAACAAATGAATGTGTTTTCTACGATTTTCTAATGAAATTGACGTAAGAATGGTGGCTATTTTCTCCAAAGAAGTCTCCTTTAAATTACCTTGTATTTATAAAAGGAAGAATGAGAGTGATGTAAGGGATGAAGATAAACCCGAGTAGAATTTAAAGTTTAGGATTAAAATTTAAAGTATTAGGTATGTTATAGGGTGTATTTTTTAAAACATAATGTTTAAGATTAAAGTTAACTACTTAAATTTTTAGCGTTGAAAGAAAAACACACACAAAAAACATGATTTTTGTCCTCAACCCTGGTTGCAATGAAAGTATTGAAGAGTCCATCCAGGTTGTTGGTTTCGGCTCCTCACCTCCAATGTGGATTGTGGAGTACAATTGGGACGCTTCCGATCTCCGGACCGAATGGTTTGGTGATTCAATAATCCAGTCCTCAATCGTAAAGCCATCTTCCTTTTTCTATGCTTGTGCGGAAAAGCTTTTGCGCTCATTCAGGCATGGCTAGTCTTTAGTTCATCACAAAATAAGGGTATAAGTTATACTTACTTTTTATTTCAGATGTCAAAATATTTGTTCGGTCGAAGTAGATGATAATATTACATTCGATTATTTTTGGGTAAAGTTCACAAATGATTATTAAATTTTGATTAATTATTTAATTGGTAAGTAAATTTTTAATTGTTTCAATATTACCATTATGCTTTTAGTTTAAAAGCCGTTAAAAAGATAACGTGATAATTAAAATATTTTGTGTAATAACACATTTAGTCCTCCATATTTGCACATTCAAATAATTTATTTTTAAAAAAATAATAATAAATTTAACCCTCATTATTTATACATTATTTTAATTTGGTCTTATTTTTAATTAAAAAAAATTAACCCTAAAATTTTAAACCTTAAACTCTTAAACCTAAAACCTAAACCCAAAACCATTAACCTAAACCTAAAACTTGATTATATTGTTGTACCGAAATTACTTATCTCTAATTATATTGTTGTTATTCAGCAGTGGCGAGTGTATAGAGGTCTGGAGGGGAGTAATTGCACTCCCATTTTGAGTTTTTTTTATTTAGTGTTACTTTTTCTTTAAAAATTTAATTTAGTGTATAAAAGAGAGAAAGATTTAAAAATTTGTATATTCATTTGAAAAAAATATATTTTGAACCCTCATTCTTAAATTTTTAGATCCGCTATTATTATTCAATTCATTGAATGTATTATTTTTAAAAGCGTCTCCTCTGATTAATTTCTCATTCTCTTAGTTTATTGATAGTGGAAGTAAAAGTGGAAAACTGTCAACAAAGTCTACTAAGTGGAAAGGTAAGGACTAGCCTGAGAATTATGGTGCTAGTAGTGATGTCGATGAGTAAACGTGAAAGATTAAAAATACTGTCAAATTAAAATAATGTGTAAATAATAAGAGTTAAATTTATTATTATTATCATTTGAATTAGAGATAAATTATTTGAATGTGCAAACGCGGATGACTATATGTGTTATTATACAAAATATTTTAATTGTTACGTCATCTTTTTAACGGTTGTTAACGAGTCAATGACCAAATTAGAGTAAAACTAAAAGTTTAATGGTAAGATTGAAGCAATTAAAAATTTAATTACCAAATTAAATAATTAATCAACATTTATTGACCATTTGTGAACTTTTCCCTTATTTTTTTAAGGCCGAACCGTTAATATTTGTTAAAAATATTAATCACCAAATGAATACATGACATATGACTTGTTTTTTAAATTTTTTTAATTTATTTTAAAAAATTCTTTTTCATATCGTCGTCGAATCAACCACCATTTATGAGGTGTGTCGACAAATTTATTATTAATTACTCTAATCCTTTATCGTCACTTATCAGCTAACAATGCACCACAAACAATTAATGAGCATTCATGGACGAACAACTTACGGTGAGACAAAAGGAAAAGATTTGTAGGTTGTCTATTGTTGTGGTGGTGGAATGACGTTCGACGACAAACGGTGAGAAGAAAAAAAAATCATTTTTTTGTAAGAATTAAGGATTCTAGAGGTTTTCTTAAGAAAATAAAAATTTTATATTTTTTTAAAAAAATTAAAAACTCGATCACATGTCAAATAATAATTGAGTGAGATTTTTTTAACTCGTGTTAACAACTTTTTTGAATAAACAGATATTAACAATTTAATTTTAAAGATAGTAACATAATGAAACTTAAACACTATTTTGACAAAAAAAAAACTTTGAACACCTAAATGAAAAAGGGGATATAGTTGATTTTTATTTACATGATATAAATTTAAATATCGAAACCACTTCCAAGTGTCTGGGTGGTGTAGTTGGTTATCACGCTAGTCTTACACACTAGAGGTCCCCGGTTCGAACCCGGGCTTAGACATTTCTATCTTTTTCTTTTTTAATTAATAGCCCAATAATAGTGGTTGAAAGTTTGAAGGAGACATGGAGGTGGTTGTAAACTTGTCATTTACCCGTTTTTCATTTTCTACCCAGAAACGAGTCTTTCCCATAAGCTAACTCTATGCTTTTGTTATTTCCTTTGAAGGGTCACAAGTCTTTTAAGATTTTGTCAATCTTGTAAATTTCGAGATCAAAGACGTACGTAGCATTTTGTGTTCGAGTGAACCTACAAAATTTCAGAGGACAAACTTATGAATTTTTAGAGGATTTTGTGTTCGAGTGAACCTACAAAATTTCAGAGGACAAACTTATGAATTTTTAGAGGGGATGCAAATAGATTTTCAATTATTAATTTTAAAAATTATTCTAAATCACATTCGAATTTCAAATTTTCAGAGGACAATCGCTATCTCAACACTAGGGATGGCCATGGGTCGGGTTTTTGGCCGATCCACACCCGACCTGATATAAATAAAAAATTATCATTTTTTGATTTTAGAGAGCTAATTGAAAAATACAAATAAAGGAGCATTATAATAATTATTCAATTTTTATTAGACAAAATAGGGAGATACTTGAAATATATATATAAAGAGGGGCATTGTAGTAATTATACCTAAATATTTAGAATAAAATTAAAATATTTATTTCAGGTTGGGTCGGGTAGGCTATTTTCATCTTAAACTCAAACTCGACCTGGCCATATCCTCAAAAAATCAGACCCGAACCTAACTCTAACCCAATTTTTTTATTAAAAAAACCCCGACCCTATAGGATCAAGTCGGGTCGATACCCATCGGATATGAGTCAAATGGTCATCCCAACTCAACACCCCTCGGTCCATCATTGATCGAAACTGCTGTGGGATCACGAGATTTTTGTGGCAAGAAACTTGGAGTGCGCATGCTGGGGGTGCAAAATCACTAATCATTCAATGCCTGCTAATCTCATAGCCACAAACAACAAACATGAATTTCCATGTTGGATTGCAAGTAAAGCAAAACTAAAGGGAAAGCAAAAGAAGCAACTTTTTGAACCCTCCATTTCATCCATTGAAACAAACCATAAAGCACAAAAACTTAACATATCATCTTCTTTCCATCTCTTACATATACGTATTAAAAACTTAGGTACTTGTCATAGAAGCTTTCATATCTGCTATACATGAAGCTTTCCCCATTTGTTTTCTTTCTTCAACCTTCCTTTTCATTCCCAACGTGTATGTTATGTTGCAATGTGTTTTTAGTTAGCAGTAAGTTGGTGTGTATAGTCCCCGGCTACGTACTAATCGAAGGCATTCCCATCTCCGTTTGTTTTGTATATCGACAATGTGAAATATATCAGCAAAATAGTTCCCATGCTCGATCTGTTTTCATTCCAGCATCATCAAAGTTGTTAAAATGTCTATGCCTTTGCAGATGAAATAGGAGAGGGTGAGGAAACTTACAATGAGGCAAAGAGAAAGAGAACCCTCTTGGGATCAAAAATCCACGGGGAAGAATACCGTCGGGAATTGTTTCTCCGTAGATTGAATCTGCTCTCGGTTGCAGCAGTGATATTGCCGGTTGTAATGGTGATCTGATGATGAACTTGCAGATTGTTGGTCTGATCGGTTGACACTACGGTGGCTGTCACCGGCTTTTCAGCCGTGCTAGACCCTACCAGAGAAGTTGCAGTTCAATAACTCCAGGCCAAATCTAACAAAATCAACTATGCAAACAGGAAATGTACCATAAATTTTGCTAGAAAACATTAGAACATGCATCCAAGAGAAACAGGACATATTTTCTATAGGACAAATCGCTCCAACTCGATTTTTGCTTCGAGTATACCTTTTAGACACATTCGAAAACGAGCATATGACCTCACAAGAACCCTTCAAATACATGAAAAACTTGCATAATAATCGAACATACCCTTGTAGATAAAACTATCCGTACCGGACACACACTCTAATCCGAATAACATAGCTAAATACTATTAAAGAGTTGCTCTACAGTTAACAAATTAAATTTAAGTCCTTCAAGGAATTTAACTATAAAATGCAGAAAGGCGCATGGTCTAAACCACTAAACTGTGTAACAATAGAGCCAAGATGTTTCCTTTTTTAAATTTCCGGGAAAATTATCCTGGGAAAAGTTCAAAAACCAGCAAATGATAAAAATCTAAGCAATTAATGCTAAATGTTTGTACCTCTGGGGGAGGTGGCAACAAAAGCATCTTTATCATTGAGAGTGGAGTTACAATTTGAATTTGAACAATTGGAATTTATAATTTTCCTGTCCCCCCTCTGTGACCCTTTCCGAGAAAGACTTTTCTGCAAATTAAGAAGAAAAAAACTGATATTTTTGGACTTGCATGAAACAGTATTATTGAGCTGTAAACACGTGTCATTCAAAATTAAATATTTTGAACTTATTCCCAGAAAAAATATTGAAAAAAATGAAGAAGAAGAAGAAGAAGAAGAAAAACTTACTGTAAATCTCGAATTTTGATTGATTTCTTTATTGGATCCTCCATGAGAGAAACCTTCCATGTCGATAACAAAGCTATCGGATTTATTATCAGTTGTGTATTGAAACCCGTTGATATGATCCGAAACTGATATCTTTTGCGTGGATATCTCGTTGGAAGGTGTTAAATCCTATCACCAAATCAAGAGCCCCAAAATTTAAATTAAGATCAAAACTTTTAAGGAGTTTCAGAAATCAAGCAGTACGAGAATCAATTAAACAGAAACAATGAAAAGGAGATAAAAAGATGAAATATTTGAAGAAAACCCAGAGAGATTATACTTACCAACTTTGGATTTTCCGTCAGGTTCAACATTTTCTCGGAAAACGAAGCAAAGAAAGAAAGAAAGAAAAGAAAAGAAAAGAAACAACGAGAGAAGATGAGGAACTCTTAAAACCTTAACCAAATCACCTGATTGGAAGAGAAAAATAATATGAAGAAGAAAACAGAGACAGCCTTTAAAATATAGTAAAAAATCTTGAGCACGAATAAACTATTCTTTAAAATCAAACAAATCTCGTGATTTACAAAGAAACAAGATTCTGGAGAATGGAAAAGAAGAGAAAGTGACGCAAAAGAACAAAGGCTGAAGCTTTTAACTGATATCTGCTGCAAATGAGCCGACTTTATGTATGGAAAGAGCTTGAAATCACCATTAGAAAAGGGAGAAAAAACGGAATGGGAATTTGGTGAAGAAGAAGAAGATATAATCAAAACATGCAGATCAAGAAATAGGATTTTAAATTTGCAGAGGATTTTTGTGTTTATATATATGTGATAATATTTCCATATGATGAGTTGGTATTACACTCAAGAGGGAAAATTTAACAAAATTGTAAAATTTATAACTAAAAATTGCGGAAATTGTTAATTTATTTTTATTTATAGTAATAAACAGAGTGGAATTTGGGCCTATGTGACTGGCCTTCACACTTCGGAGTTCAGATTATTGCTAATAATAGAAAATAGTATTTGTACTTGAAATTCGAAAATCTGACTTGAAATGATTTAATTTAATTGACGAGTGTAGTACAATAGCATTTTATTATATATATATATATATATATATATATATATATACTATAATTTAAAATTAATTCTCAAACCTTAACTCAATTAATGATATTTAAGGAAGTTAATTAAATTAATATTAAATCTATAAAATCATTTTGATTTTTATATTTTATTTTAGGCTTAACCGTCAAATAGGTGTCGAGACTATATTTCTTTTTCTAGTTAGATGCCTAAACTATTTTTCGGGTCAACTAGGTGTCTAACATTTCATTTCGTAACTCATTTAAGGTTCATCGTTAATTTTTTCTGTTAAAAGACACATGTCACCTCTAAAAAAATCCAAAATTATATTAAAAACAAATAAAATTAATTAATTTTCAAAAAAATCTTTAAATTTTCCAGATTTTACAAAACAACCCAAATTCTAAAATCCTTAAACCCCAAAATCTAAATCCCAACTTAGGCTGATTATGTCGCCGATTGTCATGTCGCCGCCCACCAAATCGGTCGTCGGACCATCACGCCCATTTCCCCCACCATCCTGTCACAGAAAATCAACCGACGTCGTGCAAATTTACGAAATTGTTGAATGGTTCTTTCGAACGATTCACGACGAACGACTGCAAGAAGGGAGACGAACGACGTGGGGTTGTTTGGTGAGGGAAGAGCGCTTCATTTCGTCGCCAACAACGCGGCTGGCGGCTGAGGGAGTGGTTGGATTTGGGGGTTTAAGGATTTGGGGACTATTTTGGGAATGTTTGAATTTTTCATGATAATTTTTATTTTTATTTTTATTTTATTTATTTTTAATATAATTTTGGATTTCTCTATAGGTGGCATGTGTCTTTTAACGGAAAAATTAACGGCGAACCTTAAATGGATTACGAAATGAAATGTTAAGCACCTAGTTGGCCCGAAAAATAGTTTGGACACTTAACTGAAAAAAACGTATAGTCTAGGCACCTATTTGACGGTTAAGCCTTTATTTATTTTATATATGTTCTTGGTATTAGTCTTTTATTTTAACTTTAATTTTGTCACTATTAATTTTTTGGTATTTATTTTTTTGTTGTGCTTCTGATTTTTCAAGGTTTATTACTTTACTATGACAAATCTAAATTGACTCGTGTCACACACTTAATTTTTTATTGGTGAATTTTTCAGCGAAATTTTTTTATACACTTAAAGTCTCAAACTCGATACTAACTATTAAACTACTTATCACTCAGATTAACCATGTTAGTAACCTTTTGTTATTTTGTTCAATAAAACCAGTAATATGTTGTGAAAATTATGTGGTATACTCGGAAAGAATTCAATATTTATGCACATTTATACATGAAAGGAAATCAAGTCACCCCATTTCATATTAAAATTCATGTAAAAACCCAAACCGCTCAACCTTAATTTTTTTCTCTAACAATTATGCGCTGTTTATAATTTTTTTTTAATTTTTCTGCGTTAATCGTCGATCGACAATTATCTAACTATTAGTTGTCGATCGCTAGTGTTTATTGTTTTTTTTTTTATTTTTTAATAAAATTTTTGCCTTTATAACACGTGTTTTCTCTGTCTTTGTGACACGCGTTTTCTTTTGTCCTTATGACATGTTTCTTTTTTGTAGTTATGTTTCACTTGTTCTTGTAGCATGATTCAACATACCCTAGCGGTCGATCGTTGCTTGCATAGAGTTTTTAATCGGCGCTAGTTCCTGATTATGATTTTGTCGGTAGTCAAGCAAAGGTAAATCCCCACTCGGTTGATGGTTGTTTGACGATGTAATCAATCCTGGATAGCAGAACATTCTGCCTGATATTTTAGATCGCTCACCACTCCTTTTTCATCAATTCGATTGAATATAGAAAATGAGATTCAAGATGCTTCTGAATTTTGATAGTATACTTATCTCCGTATAAATTTTTTACTTTTTTTTATTTTTAATTTGTAAAAATTTTGAATAGATTAGTATCATTATTTTTCTTTTAGAATTCGTTGTATCATTAGTATCATTATTTTTATCTAATGGAGTGATAATTTAACTTTTTCCTAATCTAAGTATTAAATAAATCAAACACTGCTTTTGAATTTTGAATTTTAATAATTAATAATTTTTTATATTTTTTAATATGTTAGGTGTGATTATAAGGTAATATATGTTTAATTTTTTTAGCTCTTTAATAATTAACACACACCATGTACATATGGTGCTCGAACCCAGATCACATAGATGAAATAGATCATCATTTATCACTGAAACCACTCCACGGGTTCATAAATCTTTTAACATGCTCGATATTCGATTTTGATTTTAACTTGTTGTCATTTCCACCGTGAATCAAGGATGGAATAGACCAAAGGGACTGGAGGGAACAATCGCCTTCTTAAAAATTTAAAATTCATATATAATTTAAAATTCTTTAAAATATTTTTATTGAAAATATATTTTCATCTCTTAAAATTTTATAAATTCATCTCTTAACATAAAATTCTAGATCCTTACATGCGGTAAACAACATATGGAATTGCGTGGCAAACTTGAAATTGTGAAGCGGTAGTGGGGAGGTATAATTGAAGTTGATTTATGATAAGGATAATGATGGAAGACTTAAACATATATCCATGTCGCATTGAGTTTGCTGCCACAATGACCATATATTTCAATATTATCCAATTTTAATCATGCATTAGTTGATTGAACAATAATTTTCCAAACTAATATTTGTCATCTTATTCATTCAAATACGATGAATTCAATGTTCAAAATTGATTGAATAATAATTGATTTTATATATAACATAAAGTTATGTATAATTATTATAGGTTATATTTTGATACACAAACTATTTAAAAAAAGTTATACAACCTTTCATATTTAAGGTATAAAATTTAAAATTTAAATCTTTAGCCCTAACAACCTAAAACCTAAACCATGAACTCCAAATTCTAATCATAAACTTTAAATTCTATATGGTATAACATAAACTCCTAAACTTTACCCTAAATCTTTAAACTATAAAATTAAAAAGATTTTGTAAACTAAGTATTATATCACTTTTAACTTTACTTCAGTTTAATTCTTTTAGATTAATATGAAATTTATTATCCATAAAAGCAATTAACTGCTACAAAACAACAAGGAACAGAAGTCTGCTACAAAATTTACAAACAATGAACAAACCAATAACCTTTCCCCATTATATACGATTTAAACTTCTAATTCGAGAGCTATTAACTTGCTATCATTGAGTTTCTTGCCTTTAAATAGGGCTGATCGTTCGATCGAATCAAGTCGAGTAATTTTTTTTAAATTATTCGAGTTAAAGCATAATATTTTACAACTCAAACTTAACTGAATTTTATTTCGATTTGAGTGGAGTTTACGAAATTCGAGTCGAGTCGAGTTTTTGAGTTCTTATACAAATTTAATTGTAATTATTTATCACGTATTCACGTTACAGCATAGTTTGATTCCAATTTTAACGACTTTTTCTAACCATATAATATATATATATATATATATATATATATATATATATTTCTTCATATTATTTTTCACATATATTAATAAGATTTGTAATGTTATTTAATAAAAATATATCATCTAAACTTCTAAAATATATTTATAGTATTATTTTTAAATAAGGAACTTTTGGGGATAAAGTATTGATAGGATAAATGAGTGAATAATTTCATATGAAGAAAATTTTTACAAAAAAATCAATTGAATGATCAAATTGAATAAAATATAAAGTTAAAAAATTAAATTATAAAAAAATATTTTGTTAAAAATGTTAATTGAAGTTACATACATATTATATAGTGTTAGTGAATCATGTGATTTAATTTTTTTGTCAAAATAGACTTAAAGCAAGAGAAATGAAAGAAATGGGAAATCATTCAAAGTTGAGGGGATAAATTAAAAAAAGGAAATTTATTTTAAACGTATGAATTGAAGCTAAATAGGTATTCTAAAATAGTTTAGGAGCATGTGGTTCAAATTTGGTCAAAATTTGACTTAAAATGAAGGAAGGATCGAAGAAATGAGGAAATCATACAAAGTTGAAGGGCTAAATTGAAAAAGGATGAGATTTATTTTCAAAAATATGAATTGAAGCTAAAAAAATATTCTATATTAGTTTAGGAACATGTGGTTCATATTTGGTCAAAATGGACTTAAAATGAAATAGAAATTGAAGAAAAATAAAATCATGGACTAAATTACAAAACTGTAAAATTTAATTTTTCGACTTTTCGAGTTGAGAAAATTTCAACTCAACTCGGAATTTTTTCGAGTTACTTGAGTTGACTCAAATAACTCGAAATTAAAAAAAAAAAATTGATTTTTCGAGTCGAATTTTACTAACCCCTACCGTTTCAACTTCACATGCTCTGATTTAAGTTTTATTATATGTTGGTTTTGTTCATGTTTATTCTGGTTTTAGATTCAGATACATTTCAATCATCAATCCATCAATTTATGTATTATACTAGTTTATTTCAGTTCTAGTTATATAGAGGTAGTTTTGTTAGTTTGTTATAGTGATTGGATTTAATTGTAATTATACATATTTATTGGTTGAAAGGGACTTTCAAGACTATCTATTTTAAAAAGGTTTTTTTCCCTTGTCATGCTTTTATTTTTCTCTTTCATTATTTGATTAGTCGACGACAATGTTAATTTGATGTTAATCGTCGAGTGTCAGTATTTTAACTTTTTATATTTAATTTTTATTTAATTTTATATTTTAATTTTCTTTAGTTTCTTTTGCCTTGTGGCAGTGTCATACTTCTGTCTTATAACATATTTTTGTCTCATTATAGTAGATTAGTGTCCGTGGATTGTTTTTTCAGTGGTCTTCAATAGTTTGATCTCCTTTTGTGCTTCATTTGCTGATACAATCAAATCTGTTTTACGAAGCAGCCTGCAAGATTGTTGGTTTCACTTATCTCTCCTATTGCAATTCTTAAGCATGTAGGTGGATAGACACTAAAATTTTTGCTTTTTGCATCTTTCTCTTTCGTGTTTCATCTTATTTATGTCGTTGCAACTTACCAAACGTGTTTTGTTTGTTTAATATTTTATTTTCTAGTTTTTTAGCTTTCCTTTATTTATTATTTTTTGTTACATTTTTATTTCGTTTGAAATGTTTCTCAATATTATATTTTTAATAAATTCAGCGGATATATTATTAAATAAAATACTTATGTATTTTGGGGAGATCTTTCAACTCATTGCTCCCCTCACAATACTAAAATTTAACTATTTAATTTTATTTAAAGAATCTAACTCTTTAACGTCGATTGTATTTCTGCGCTAGATTTTAATGACAGAATTTTTGGATGGTTGTATAGAAAGAATGTATAATTATTGAAAAATAGGGAAAGAATGATATAATTGATGAATAATTAAAGTATAAAAATGGTTGGCCCATAATAATGATGAATGGAGCAGCACATGTCGTGGAGGCAATGTTTCTGGCGGTTGGAGAATGAATAAATTGCTGCTGGTGGCTCATGTATTTCCCACCACCATATAATTCAACTGAATAACAATAATTTAACACTCATGAACGTGTGCCTTTTACGTTAAAATAACAATGCTTTAGCTAAATTAACCATAAATTACTACAACTTGGACACTATTAAAAATTACAATTGCCTTCGATCTCATTTTGTCTCATCCCTTCTTACACCTTTGTATTTGCGCCGGTATCCCGATCGTAGAGTTTGGGTAATTCAATGGACCCCGCATATCCCCATTGATCCCTAAATCATAAAGTTTAGATTGTTCTTAGCGATAGCTAAAGATACCTCATGCTGAGTCTATGTAGGCATGGAAGCGGCGAGAGAACAACAGAGAGCATCGGAGAAGGAGCAACATCGTGCACCGAAGAACGATCAACAGAAAACTCAGTCAAGGGAACATCAAAAATCAACGGAACAGACTCAGCAGCGAGTACCAACAAGAGATCAGCAAAGAACATCAGAATATGGAAGCCAAAACCACAGAGGAACTCACTATAATGGTAAACATGAAGGATACACATCAGAAAGCACAATCAGCCTGTTTGTGCATAATCTTCCACCGGCACTCCATTGGAAAGGACTCTGGCATGTTTTCGGGCGACACGGGGACATAATCGGAGCATACATTGCCAGAAAACTTGATAAATTCGGAAAGAGGTTCGGCTTTGTAAGATTTGCAAACAAGGAGGACGCTTTCAGGGGAATAGAAAGACTCAACGGATATCACCTATCTGGCTACAAAATCAATGTCTGCGAAGCAAAATATGGTGCAAGGAGCCGAAACCAGGGGAATCAAAAAAATCATTTCCAAACAAGGGCCAAAGACCCAGGGACAAGCAACCCAAAAACTCGAAGAAACTTCCAGGAAACCCAAGAAGCAGCTAACACTACTCCAGACTCATCTGGCAGCACTTACATTGATACCCAAACTGGTAAGAAGATTAGACGCCTTGTAGGACATGTTGATGAAGAACAACTGGCTAGACTAAACAAATGCTTGGTAGGAACTATGGCCACAGTCTGCAGTACCTCAAAAGTCAAAGAAAGGCTACACGATTGGAGCCTTGGAGAAATTGATGTCAAACACCTGGGTAGTCAAAAATTCTTACTCGAGATCAAAGACCCTGACCTCTATCAATTGCTAGAAGATCTCAAATGGTCCTACCTTCTTGAAATCTTCTCTGAAATAGAACCATGGTCAGAATCTTTTAGAATTTCGGAAAGAATAACGTGGATTCAAATCAGAGGAACACCATTACACTGCTGGAATTACACAACTTGGAAAAACATTGCCAACATGTTTGGGTCTCTTCTTTCAGTAGGAGAAAATGTCACTTCCCCAAGCAATGGTGAATCGACAAACTTACTCATATCAACAAACCAAAAACATCAAATCTCCGAAACACTAGAGATGGAAGTGGGCCGTGATAGTTTTCTTATCCAAGCCACGGAGCTGGGGATATCTGATTCAACGATTGAGGAAAAGATTGGTGGAAACAGTAACCACGCACAGTCGGAAAACCAGGAAAGTATGGATGCTTCCTCGTCGGAAAACTCCTCGGATTCTGGCCGGAGTAATTCAAACTTGGATTTGGGAAACATCTCTCCAAGGAGGGAATTCGATGCGTTGCCAGAAAACTGTATGGGGAACATTTTCAATTCCGACACAGATTCTCAGAAATTCAATGAATGCAGACTAGCAGGCCACTCAGATATCTGGGGAATAGACACCAATAATGTTACCTCGACTCAAGCCATTGAAATAACAGCCCTCACCGATTCCCAAAACCTAATTACAACCCCCATTTTAAACGTGGGAAATATGGTAACTACTTCGATTGAACCTCCAAGGGCCTTAATCGTGGATGTGGGGATTGGAATCGATAATGACGTTGGCCCACAATCCGAATCTGATCATTCCAGCTGCCAAGCTATGCAAGACATGATTGCTATGGGCTTTAAAAAAAAAGAACTAGCCCGGATCTGTATACAAAAGGTCGACGATATTACTCTGAATCCATCACCCTGGGCTGAAAGCGTCGACAGGCTAAACAACCCCTCCCCTGTTCCTGAGGAATTAACCCCCCACTCTTCAGACAAGAACCCAAACACTCATCTTCCCCTCACCATCTATAAACCTCCATCAGAACAGAGAAAGCTCCTCACTCTGAAGAAAACTAAAAAGAAGAAAAATAACACCTCGACTACAGATCCTGATGAAGAAACCACATCGAATCCTGGTATGAATTCAAGATGGGAACATATGACCAAGAAAGCACGAAAAACTCTTTCGCTCGGCAAGAACCTGGGTATCCGGTTCATAGGCTCTGAAGAAGAAGTGGTGAGAGAATTGGCTCGTTTGGAATATTGCGATCAGTAAAATGAGGCTACTCTCCTGGAATATCAGAGGCTTAGGTTCCAGGGTAAAAATCTCAGAAGCAAGAAGAATTGTCCGGGAAAACAATATTGACATTGCATTCCTTCAAGAAACAAAAAAAGAAATGATCACAATAGATTTGGTGAGGAAATTCTGGGCAGATGATAATTTTGACTTCAGGTTCGTAGGATCTATCGGCAAATCAGGGGGTATTCTAACTATCTGGGACAAGAACAAATTTGAAAAAACGTCCTGCACAATCAAAGAAAGCTTCTTATTTATCGAAGGAAAATGGCTGCCTACAAATCTACAAATTGCTCTGGCAAATGTGTATGCCCCTTGCTCAATCCCCAATCAAAAACTTCTCTGGGAGGTGATTAGATCTCAAAAAATTGCATCACGTGCTTGTTGGTTCTTGGGAGGAGACTTCAATGCAATCAGGAAATTGTCCGAAAGAAGAAGTGTCACCAACAGTAAAGCAGGTATAAAAGAATTCAATTCTTTCATTGACGACTGCAAATTCTTTGATCTGCCGCTGATTGGAAGAAAATATACCTGGTACGGCCCAAACAATAAGAGAAGCAGGATTGATAGAATCATGGTAGAAGAAGACTGGCTTTTCAATAACTCTGATGCTCAGTTAAGTGCATTACCTAGAACAGTATCTGATCACATCCCACTCCTTATGACAATGGAGAAAATCGACTGGGGTCCTAGACCATTCAAATTCATCAATGCTTGGACAAATCAAGAAGGTTACGCCTCTATCGTAAATGAAGCCCTTGGATCCACTACCCTTACTCCTACAAATCTGAGCCTCAAACTGAAATCAATCAAAAAGGCACTGAAGCAATGGAACAAAGAAACCTGCATCGATTTCGACCAAAAAGCGAAATCAATGATCAAAAGAATCAGTGAAATTGAAAGCATGGGCGACTCAAGCTCTCTCAATGAAGAACTTCTTGAAGAACTCTCCCATTGCAATCTGGTTCTCTGGGACTCCCTCAAGGCAAAGGAAGATTTGTGGCGGCAAAAATCCAGAATGACTTGGCTAAAAAATGGTGATGGTAATACTGCATTTTTCCACAGAGCAGTGAAGTTTCGCTGCAAAAAGAAATCAATTCTGGGAATTAACTTTGATTGTCCTGGTGAAACAATCCCCAACATTCTGAAGCAAAAGGCACTTGAACACTTCCAAAACCATTTCAGCTGCAACAAAAGAAACTGGTCTGCCATTTTTGATCTCGATTTCTCTAGACTATCGGAAGAAGAAGCAAAAGCACTGGAGTCACCTTTTTCTCTGGCAGAGATAAAAGAAGCCGTATGGAACTGTGACGACACAAAAGCACCTGGGCCAGACGGATTCAACTCTTTATTCTTCAAGAAAAGCTGGAGCCTCATTCATAAAGACTTAGAAAGGATGATGGAAAATTTCCACAAAACGGGGAAACTGGAATCGAACATTAATTCCTCATTTATTACACTCATCCCGAAGATTTCTAGTCCTACAAGCATCTCCGATTACAGACCAATCAGTCTGATTAGTTCCCTATACAAGATCGTGTCAAAACTTCTCTCGCGCAGAATCAGCTTGGTGATGAACAAGATAATAAGCGATACTCAATGCGCATTCATAAAAGGAAGGCAAATATTCGACGGGATACTAATTGCAAATGAGATAATTCACTCCTTGAAATCAGTTTCAAACAGAAAAAAAGGTGTGATCTTAAAACTAGACTTCTCCAAAGCATTCGACTGTGTCCGATGGGAGTTCTTGGATATGATTCTCGGAAAAATGGGATTTGAATCAAAGTGGCGAAACTGGGTTCTGGAATGCGTATCCTCGGCAAAAGTCTCAGTATTAATTAATGGCTCCCCTACAAAAGAATTCAGAATGCAGCGCGGATTGTGGCAGGGAGATCCGTTGTCCCCGTTCCTCTTCATTATAGTCACGGAAGCACTACACAAAATCCTTGTAAAAGCCGAAGCAATTGATCTGATCAAGGGTATCACTGTAGCAGCCCCACTCCAACAAATTACCCATCTCCAATTTGCAGATGACACCATACTATTCCTACAGCCAGAGAAAAAATACATTAAAAACGTGAAGAAGATCCTACGATGCTTCGAAGTATGCTCAGGTTTGAGCATAAACTTTAAAAAATCTGGAATTGTGGGGATAGGTGTTCTACCAGAAAATGTTAATGCTTTAGCTAGCTCTTGTGGATGCTCAGTCATATCAATCCCGTTTACTTACCTCGGAATCCCCTTGGGCTCGGATCCAAGACGTATTGCAACCTGGGATCCAATTATAGAGCGCTGCAAATCCAAGCTTGCAGGATGGAAAGGCAGATCACTCTCCTTTGCGGGAAGAGTTGTTCTCATTAACTCTGTGTTATCAGCTCTTCCACTCTATTTTATGTCAATCTTCAACATCCCCAGAGTAATAATAAAAAAGATTGACAGATTAAGAAGAGAATTCCTTTGGGGCACAAATAGCGATGGCCATCAGAAACTAGCCAGAGTTGGTTGGGGAAGACTATGTCTGCCAAAAAGCAAAGGTGGTGCGGGAATCATAAACATAGAGGCTAAAAACAAAGCGCTTCTAGCAAAATGGGGTTGGCGTTTTGCCAACGAAAATGAGGCCCTATGGCGTAAGGTAATCCTTCACAAGTACGGACCTTTCTTGCCGTCCTGGAAACCACAAATCGGAAATTCAAGCAATGTGTCTAATATTTGGAAAGGCATCATGAAGAACCTTTCGAGTGAAGATGTTGCAAACTGGATGGATTTCGATTCTTATAAATGGCAGCTAGGTGACGGCAAAACCATCCTCTTTTGGGAAGACTCTTGGTGCGAAAGCAAACCTCTGAACTTTCTATTTCCAAGGCTCTACCGATTGGTGACCAAGAAACGTGCATCCGTTAAAGAGGTCTTAAACTCAGAAGGTTGGCAAATGGAAAATTGGGCTGATCTCTTCTCAAGACCACTACTGGATCGAGAACTGGGCATAGTCAATAAAATTAAAGAATCGACCAAGGCTTTCAAAGTAAGGAATGGGGTAGCTGATCGACTTTTCTGGGTTCATGATACTGCAGGTATGTTTTCTGTAAAAAAACTCTCAGAACTTCTGGTTTGTACTAATGTTGAAGATCCTGATTTCAATTTCGACAAAGTTTGGAAAATTAAAGTAACGCCAAAAGTAAGAAACTTCCTTTGGATGCTCATAATTAAGAGATTGCCGACAAAAGAATTTCTCATGAAGAGAGGAATTATCATGACACACGAACATCTCATCTGTCCTTGGTGCGAATCCGGAATAGAGGACATTGATCACCTCTTCATTCTATGTAAATTTGTTGATGGTTTCTGGAAATTATTTTGCTCATGGTGGAAAATAATCTGGCCATTCCCTTCAAATGTGGAGATGTTCTTCAATTTTTGCTTAGATTTACACTGGGAAGATAAATTGAAATCGCCTTGGTTGACATGTGTTGCTGCGGCCTTCTGGAGTTTGTGGTTAGCAAGAAATGAGAAGCTTTTTCAAAACAAATCGATAGCTTGCCCAGAACTACTCTTTGTTGTTAAGATGAGAGCCCTGACCTGGTTTAAAGCTACTAATCCGGACATCATGGGGGATGAAAAATTCTGGTGGACCAATCCCGGCAAAAGCATAAAAACTCCAACACCAGGATTGTCCTTACCCCATCGCATAAACTTGGAAGAAAACTCTTTATTCTTCAATGTAGATGGAGCCGCTTCCTACAAGAAAGCAGGTTGTGGTGGTATTTTATGCAGCAAAGATGGTTTGATTAGAGCCATGTTCTCAGGTCCAACATCTCCCCAGGGTCCAGACTTTGCAGAGCTGTTTGCTATAAAGACCGCCCTTCAAATTATCTCTGATTCAGATTTGAATGTTTCAACTCCACTGGTAATCGAGACAGACTCACAAGTAGCACTCAATTGGATTCTCTCCACTCAATCAAGACCATGGAAATGGTGGAATTTGTTTGAAGAGATCGACAAACTTCGAAGTGTTAATGGTCAAATTTCGTTCGTTTATTCCCCGAGGAACTTCAATTCAATGGCCGATCAGCTGGCCAAACTGGGTTTGCAAAGGACATCTCTGTTTTCAGCATGGTGGTAAGCCATAAGAATTTATTTTCGTGGTAACTATTGCACGGTGGAGATTCTGCCAACATCCCACAAGGAATTGCAAACAGGGTCAGTCTTCATGGACTCGTAACCGCAGATTTCGCAACTGGCTCGATGGCGGTAGGAAGAATCAACACAAGGAGAAATCAGATTTGTATCGTTCCTATTAGCTTGTACTAGTCTTAAGTATCCTCTCACCTCTACAGTGTAACAATCCTCCACCATCATATGTGTACTCTTTTCCTCCATCTAGGTCTTAGGGAGGTTTTTAACGAGGCACATATGCTGGTTCGGCGAAATTTTAATAAAAATTCAATTTGCCGAGCAAAAAAAAAAAATTGTTTTTGGATGGTCTTTTTATCTCCTGTAAGAACGTGTCGAGTGTTAGAATTTTAAGATTATGTACTAAAATATATAAGATGCTTTATGAGCACGTATGGATAAATATTTATCGAATTGAGTGAAAATATTTCGAGTTAATCGATTAATGAGTCATATTTAATAACTCTAATTTTATTTGAATCTTTTTGAGTCAAATTTATGAAATTTGAGTCGAGTCAAGTTGAGTTATTCGAGTTTATGTTCAATTTAATTATAAATATTTATAATGTTATGGTACTAATCAGTTCTAGTTTAAACGACTTTCTATAATCATATACAATATACAAATATATTTCTTTATATTTTTTTTCACATGTGATATATATATATATATATAGAGAGAGAGAGTTAAGGGACTCAACTCGAACTTGAAAGTTGATTCACTAATTACAATAAATTTTGAGTTATTCAAGTCTTAATTTATAACTCAATACTTTATTTGAATATTTTCGAGTCAATTTTATAAAATTACGATTCAAATTAAATTGAACCAATTATATTTTTGCGTTCATTCGAATTGAAAAATTCAAATTTTTTAAGTCTATGTTAAATTTTACTCACCCCTATTTACAAATTAACACCGATAAAAAACAATAAAGAAGAAAATATGACAACCTTCCATATCTAATTAAATGGGAACATTGAAAATGGTGACTTTTGTGCCACTTACCATGGAGGTCCACCAACGGAATTTCCTTGAATACATGTGAGATCATTTGAATTAGGTGTCAAAGTTAGTTCTTTTAGGACACCTATCCTACAATATTATTCTTTTTTGGATGATTTAGATTCGAGATATAGATTTAGGTGTAAAATTTCATTAGTTGATAATTTAAGATTAGTCGGGTTTTTTTTATCGTCGTTTTTCTTGATTTTTTTATCTTTTCGGTGACAATATTAATCTTATACTAATTGCTTACTATTGATAATCCTTTTTATTTTCTTCATTTAATTTTGTTCCTAGATAAAAAAAAATATATTTTGGATCTATCATTTTCGCACATTTTGTTGCATTTTTTGCCTTGCACGTTTTTCATCTACCTTATAACACAATTCTTATATATTTTGTGGTGATTTCTTGTTCATGTAGTGATCATCACAATGCACATCCCTAATCAATGAAGGTCGACCGTTTTGTATGGTCATATCATTTTTGTGACACTTTGCCGATAATTTTAGAACTATAGCAGGTGAGTACTCTGTAAGATTAATTTTATTTATCAGCTTTCTTACGTCACTGCTTAAGCGTCTAGTTAGATAGAGATAGAAAAATTTGTTTCTCGAGTTTATATGGATTATGGGCATAATCAAGGGAAATATTTTGAATATTTCTGTTCACGCCCTTTAAATTTTCATGTTTTATTTTTGTACGAAATTTCTTGGTCATCAAATTTCTCTACGTATTTTAAAATTTATTTTGTTGTATCTTTCTTAATTCTAATAAAATCCGATTTCTTGTTAGAAAACGTATTATATATTAAACTTAAATCATGAATTGTAACAACAATTGCATACAAAGCCATGAGAATAATAAGATAAAATCAATGAAACTATTCAAACCATGTGGGTGGGGGGTCAATATTTTGTTATGTAAAAAATCTTTACAAGTAATTATTATATTATTTGATTGTTGAGGGTAGCTAAATTTCTAAGTCAAACATAGTGGTTAATTAATTGGGCGTTGGCTTATCCTTGCATTTCATATAACCTAACTTTGAATTTTGGGTTCAAATTGCACCTTATCAATATTATATTACATTATTAATTTATTACTTGTTAAGTACCCCCTAAAGTTATAAATCGAGTTTTAATCCAATTAATATGATTGTTATCCTACTATTTTAGGAGGGAAAAACGTTGCTTGTTATATATGTTTTAATATTTATTTTGATGTTAACATGGAGTGACAAAGAATTTAACATCAAATCTTTAGTTGACATCAGTTTTAAATTTGATACGTAGATAATCTTTTTTCCTTATAGAAAAATGTGATAGATATTTTATTTGGTATATATACTTGTCTAAAAAGCATTGAAATATATTTTATTTTAGTTATCGTGCTTCTTTAGTTTGCTTTAAATTTTCTTCAATTTCACGTTTTACATATTGAAGCAATACAACTTGGAGATAAAGAGAGGTGAGTATGCAGTGCAACATGTCTAGGGTGTAGCTAAAAAATGATAAGTTTTAAAATATCATATTTTCAGATAACATTTTAGGTTAGTTTTTTTCGTGATTTTGGCAAGTATCGATACTTGTTTTCTATAGCATTTTAAGTTCTTGGAAAAAGTATCGATACTTGTCAAAGATTACGAAAAAACCAACCTAAAAATGTTATCTAAAAGTCCAACATTTTAAGTTTTTGTACAAATTCTGAAACTTGCCGTTTTTTAGTCGCACTCTAAATCTGCTGTATGTTAGACTCCCTGATAAAGAGAGAACACTGTGAACATGGATCTTAATTTGATTATATTATTATTTTGGTAAAATTTAGAGAATGTTAATGAAATTGAAAAACTACTCTCAGAATTTATGTTCGAATTTTAGAGTTTCTATTATTAAACAATAGAGAATTTCAAACATAAATGATAAAACAGATATGAAATAAAAATAAAATTGAAGGTTAATTGATTAATTTAAAGAGTGTTTTACTGAAATTTGTTGAGTTCTACCATGTGCGGCTGGAACTTGAGGATGACCAAAGAAGAATATTCATACAACATAATGGCTAGTGCCTCGTAAGTCGTAACTACGACCAATGCATCAACTAATACCACGGCTTAGTAGATGGTTCAGAATAAATTTTAATTCGAAATATCTTTACTGTTATAATATATAAAGAGACATAAATTATAGATACATGCCATATAAATTTGGTCGAACCGAATAGATTCGAGGTCAATTTTTTTTTTGTCTAAGTTCGACTTGAGTTAAAAAGTTGTTTAATCTTTAGACACGCTTAGGTTCTTAACATGGACTTTTTAAAATAATTTTAGATTTATATATGTTTTAGAGATCATGCCTACCTCTTAATATGTGTTTGACATAAGTATAAAATATAAATATTTATAAATAAAATGCTCAAACAATATAGATTTCAATTTAGTAAAAAAAATCATAATCAAGGACGTAAGCTGAATTTTAGATGAGAAAATAATTTCTAAAAAATTATATTAAAAATTTAAAGAGTATAAAATTATAAATTTTAAAAGTTACAAAATTAAATCATATAAAAAGAATACTTAAATTATATACAAAATTTAAATTTTTGAAAATACAACTGCATTCCTATCTATAATTGTTTTCCTGGTAGAGAAGGGCTCATGGGAACCCCATTGGTTGAACCAAATGAAGAAGTGTAGCCGCCCTAGCCCCTAGATTAATAAAGAGAGCCTTTTAACCGTGTAAGGGAATGTAATAATATTGCCTCCACATGGGGGGATAATTGACATGCCTTTTTCAAACAAGGATTTTAATGAATAACATTAATTAAGCCTAATGAATAACAATTGTATGACTTTTGCACCGATCCTCTGGATAGAGCTCTCAGGCGATGACATAATGGTGCTGTTCTTTTAAGCGTTGTGGTTGATTCTTTTTTGTCACCAGCTTAAGTCTCTTAAGCATGTTCTGTATTGCCAAATTTCCCCCAATGCAGATGGAGGATACGACTGTTTGGTCCATCGTCATGGATGATTTTTTAATGTTTGTTCCTGTGTTTTTGTGGTTGTTCTTGGTTGCCTTCTTTCGGTTTGTTCTGTTGTTTGGTTTCCCGACTCCTGGGAAGGGATGTGGGTTTATGGTGTTTTTCCTGTTAGTTTTTATCGAGTCTGTACTTTATTTTAGTTTTGAATGAAAGTTATCCCTTTGAACAAAAAAAAAAGTATGACTTTTGCACCGATCGATAAATATCAAATGTCTTAATGAATAATTAAATGAACTAACACAAATAAAAGACTCGTTTGTTCATTTACGTTTGTGAATATTTGGTAATATGTTCATTTATGTTGTTTAAAATTATTAATATATATCTATTTATATTTATTATTTTTCATAACAAAAATATTATATTTAAAAAAAATAAATTTATTCACATATGTTCGTTCGTTTATGTTCGTTTAAATTTATTCACATATGTCTTTTTATGTTCGTCCGTTTGCGTTCGTTTATCATTTGAATGAACGAACACGAACAAGCTACATTCCTTAACAAACGAACACGAACAAAAAATTATATTCGTTTAGTTGTTCGTGTTCCTTCATTTGTTCAGTTAAAATTAAACGGACGAATATGAACATACCCTCGTTCATGTTTGTTCAGTTCGTTTACAGCCATAACCATAATTTATAACATAAACCAATTATAATAAAAATATATTCTTCAATTTAAGTATATAAATAGTAATATAAAAATATTATTACAAATGATATTTTCTAATATTTAAAAATAGAATAGTTTGTTGGATTAATCCAACCTATAGCCCAAATTGCACAATGCACATACAAACATGGCAGCCCAAGCCAGCCAATATTGGTCTGAATGAGTTATACCAACATTTAGCTTTCGATTCCCTAAACCTAAAATGTCACTGGCCCATTTTCATGTTTTTTTTTTATCTGTCATACTGTTCGAATTTTAAATTTATTCAATTATATAAAGATGACTGAGATAAAATAATTTTTGTTTGTACCGATATTAACTCGATTTTATGGCTTCTGCCCTGAATATTAAAGAATATGTCTTTATTTCTATTCAAAAAGAATATATATTTATTTAATTGAATTTGTCGAATTATTTGCAATAAAATTGTTGATGTAATATTAGTACAATTTTTTAATATATCAACCAGGCAACTTTATTGATAAACAAAAGTATAACAAGATAATATAACCTAATAGACAGAAAATCTTACAACGCTCGACGAATATCGCTGAACACCACTAACGCTGAACACCATTAAATTGATTAATAAAGATTAAAAATCTCAAGGACTCAACATATAATTATAAATTTTATTTTAAATAAAATTTTAATTAAATTATTTTCCATATATATAATATTTTTTATATATTTTTAAAAAATAATTGGATCAAATACCATCCTTAGTCAATTTAAAAAATAAAAACATAAAACTCAAAATCTTAAATCTTGTACCCTAAATCTTAAATTCGAACATTGATTTAGGGTTTATAGTTTAGGATTTAGGGTTTAAGGTTTACAGTTTCGGATTTCAGGTTTACAGTTTCGGGTTTTAAGTTTTTTATTTTTTTAAATTGACTAAGGTTGGTATTTGATCCAATTATTTTAAAAAATATTAAAAAATATAATATATATGAAAAATAATTTAATTGAAATTTTATTTTAAATAATTTATAATTATATGTTGAGTCTTTGAGATTCTTAATCTTTATTAATTAATTTAATAGTATTCAACGATGTTCAGCGTTAGTGGTGTTCAACGGTGTTCGTCGAACGTGGTTGACCCATCCAGTTTTAAAACATCCAAAGAAAAAAAATAAAAGAGTAATTACATTTGGCCGGTTGGTCAAACAACTCATTTTTGTAAAAAGAAAAAAAAAAGGTAAAACCAAAAAATGTTATGCCGTTGGATCAAAAAAATGTGCCACATAAGCCGAGGAAAGCGTAACAAGATGTACGTAGAAAAAATAGGATTAAATAAAAAAACGATAAAAATATGAATCATCGGCGATCGACAACCAGTATAAA
This sequence comes from Hibiscus tridactylites, assembly GCA_958450335.1. Taxonomy (NCBI): domain Eukaryota; kingdom Viridiplantae; phylum Streptophyta; class Magnoliopsida; order Malvales; family Malvaceae; genus Hibiscus; species Hibiscus tridactylites. Next base: position 86,135,727 of record OY288270.1, read on the forward strand.
AATGGATACTGCTACTGATTAGGCAAAAGAAAAATGAAGATGTATACGACATAGAAGTATGGTCGTACTATTAAATATTAGTTCAATTAATATCGTTTTTATTGTAATATTTACTTACCGTAAGTTTAAATATGTTTAATCACAATTAAGTTACTTCTAACTTGGAAAATAATTACTCCCTCTGTTCCACTAAAACTGTCACATGTTAACTTTTTTTGGTCAAAATTTTTCAACTTTGACTTTAATTTATTTAAATATTTTAATTAATTAAAAATTATAAAAAATATATTTAAAAACTAGTTGATTCAAAGTTTTTAAAATATATTTTTTCATATTTTTATCAATAATAAATTTTAAATTATAAGAGGTCAAAGTTGAAAAAGTTTGACCCAGAAAAGTCAACATGTGACAGTGTTAGTGGGACAGAGGGAGTATAATTTTCTAACCTATATAACTCAAAGCACGTCATTTATGAACATCGATAGCCTATTCATTAAACAATGGTCATATTCCTTTCTTTCGCCATGCAAAGAGACTCCAAATTCCTCAACGTCCCTTCTCATATAGATCACGTAATGACACCTACATAAACAGCCTTTTTGTATCATGATAAAAAAGTTAACCCCGAAATTCTTCTCAATAAGCCAAAAAAATGTCCGGTAGCAATTTCGACAGGTTGCCGATCCGGTACACCCTACAAAACTACCCAACTCAACCGAACCCTCAACCCCAAACAACCGCTCAAACGCCACCGCACCTCCCGCTACTATGCGCATCGAGTTCATGCAAGTGTCACCAATATAGTCATCAAAATATTATGTACCATATTCTTGTCTGTTGTTTTACATGTTGGAATTGTGTTGTTCGTTTTATGGTTTAGTTTACACCGGTACACCCTCATCGTCCGAGGTTTCATATAGTGGATTTAATGGTTCCTGGTTTGGTTTCATATTCAGCCGTCGGGATTCGAGAATGCTTTGATATCGTTCAATGTCACATATAGAAACTCCAACGACGTTGTGCTTGTTCAGACTTTAAGTTCGTCGCTTGCCAGTTTCCGACGTCACCGACATATCATGATCACTATTGTTTATGTAACCCCTCGTCCCGGTCTAGCCGACAGACCGGTCCGAACGGGTTACACGGGGAAAACCGAAGCGAAGCCCGCTAAGGCCTCACTTTGATTAGCAACCTTATTTTTTTTTCTCTTTTATTTATCTTGTCTATATGCTTTATTTAATCCCACGCGAATTAGGCAGACAACGGAGAAACAACCACGGACACGACCCACGCAAACCAACACTTAAAGGTTCATTTTAGCCATTTAACTCTGGTCGTATCGATACGGCAAGGACCGTATCGATACGCCTTCAACGATCAACCTACCCCAGAGTCAACCCTAGGGACCCGTTTCGACACCCTCCAAGGCAAGTATTGAAACGCTCCCAACGGTCAAATTCCAAAGTCAACATTAGTTGACCGTATCGATACGCCTAAGCCCGTACCGATACCCTCAATTTCTCGTCAAAATCTCAGATTTCCAGTAGCAAAAATAGTATCGGTACACCTTCCCAAGTATCGATACACTTGGCCTGAAACAAGAAAGCCGTACCGATACGGACCTAACCGTATCGATACCCCTGACTCGATCAATCAGATTTTAGCTGGTTAAGGCACAAAGGCTGCTTCAAAAACACCAATCTAGGACCTCTAGGCATGCATACATACATTTCAAGTACAAAGGTACCCTAATCACAACATTTGACGTACATTCAAGCAACAAATAGATCCCAAACCTAAGTCTTACATGATCACTTGGATTCAAAACATTCAACATAACATAACTTCAACCTTCAAAACATGCTTAAAACATAGACAAACCATAATAAGGGAGTTTGAACACCAACTCCATAACAAGCCTAATACTCCCATTGTCTAGGCATTATTACAAAAACTTAAACCATATTTGAGCTACCCGAGAACTCCGAAAGCTCCTCCCTTGCCCACTTGCCTTCCGAAACTCTAACGATCTGCATGTTAGAAAAAGGAGAGCGTAAGCTTGAAAGCTTAGTGAGCGAAACTCTAAAACTCATCAACAATGCAGTTTTCAAAACACATTTCTTAATTGAAAAGTAAACCATTTAAATGCACGAAAAGAGGCACAAACAATACAATTACATGGTTTGTACATGCACAACCAAAACACGGTGGGACTACACAATACCACTTCGATTAGTAGTTTTCTGATGGGACTACACATCAACGTACTTTTTTACTAGTCACTACCGGTGGGACTACACATCACCGTAGTTACGACAACCATCACGTGAGGCTCGACACCAACAACAACTACACAACAACATCAAATGGAAGTAAAGGCAATCCACAATTCACACAATATCACATTACCTTGATTGTTAAGCTAAAATTTAGGAAACTTACACTTGGGTTTAGGTTAGCCCTCTAGGCTCCACCCAAACCCAAAAACTCATTTCAAAATCAAATCAAGTTCAAAATATTTTCACTCACCGATGAAACCCAAACGGAAGCCGAAATACCGATCTCAAGTCTCTAAATTGCCCAGAATTGTGCCCGAAGCCTCTCCAACAGTTTCCCTTGATTCTAACCAATCAAACACAATACATTACTCAACCAAATCATCACAAAATATTTTCACGGCCCCAAACCACAACCACAAGCCAAATTCTTACAATTTCAATCCAAAGCCAACTCCAAAACTCCCATTTTCGTACTCCCCAACAATCCAGCAGAAAATCAATGATTCCAACACCCAAAACACCACTAACCACATTCAAAACAACCCTCTAGTATTGCTATAACATCAGCCCCATTCCCCAACACTAAACCACGTCAAAAACTCACATTTTCACCCCTTTAAAATACCCATAGAAACCCATTTCGAGATTTTTGATAAAAACCCACCATTTTAAGTTATAATGTACCTTAGAGCAAGATTAGATCATATTTTAACTCTACATATCAAAAACAAATTGATAAGCCATTAAAGTTTCATCATTTCCTTCAAAACTTTAAAAACTTCAAAAAATTTAGAAGTAATTTCTATGAAAAACTAAAGCTATAGAAATGTTGGAAATGATGAGGAGAAATCAAAAATATGATTACCTTGTTGAAAGCACTTGAAATGGTGGAGAGATTTGATGGAACAGTGACAAGGGGTTTTAGGGAGAGGTTTTAACGTGAAATAATTTGGAGGAAGAAGATGAATAGTGAAAAAACCCCTTTCCACTATTTTAATTTTTTTACTTTAAAAATTTTTCAAATTGTCATTAATGAAAGTCAAACCTTTTTAAAATAAAACCAAAGTCTATTTTAATTAAATCGAGTCCAACGACTCGAACCCAATTTACCTGCGTAACATCCGACCCCTAAACCCGGGGCGTTACAGTTCAGGCCCCAAAAACAGAATGGCGGCGGTCGCTTATAAATCTAGCCTTGCATCTCTTCTAGATTTCGTATCCATTCGAGCTTCCGACCACAGCTTCTATAATGATAGTTTTAATGGAGTCTACAATCTCTTCCTCTGCCGAGGTTATCTTTTTTCGAGACATATTTGCCAACTCCATGTTGCCAACGCTACTCGAGTGCTCATGCAAAGGTGCCCTTCCGATAAACGAGCGATCATTTGGCATGAACAATGCATGTTGCGATATTTGGACATCATTTTTTGGCCAACTCGAGGTTGTTCGTATAATTTAGGGTGGAATAGTGAGAATACTACTTCACCCGAGAAGGAAATATCGGTACACGTGGCTTCATGTATTCTATAGTAGATCGAGCTATGTATGCACCGAACATGTCTGCATCAGACCAAATGGATCAGGGCGTCGATATGGCAGCAGGCAGTGCAGCACAGACCTTAATGTTTGTGTGTTCTTCTTGTTTGAGATACTTGTTGAATGGAGCTGAAAATTGCTGCATAAGGAGAAATGGATGGCGAGTTCTCACTCCAAGTTGCTACATAAATTACACAATGAACGCGCTCATTGATCACCCTTCGGCTCCCCAAGGTAAGTTGAACAGGCTTGTTTCATCACCAAGCAATTGTTTATCGATTATGTTACTTGGACTGAAGTATGAGTGTCGGAAACAGAATACTCACACTACAAAAAAATAATATATACCGACGGACATAAAATCGTCGGTAAAACACCAAAAATCCGCCAGTATAAGGTTTTAGACCCTATACCGACGAACAAAAGAGATATTCCGACAGACAAAATGCCGTCAGTAAAATGCTAGTCGGTATACCTCTATAGCAATGGAAGAAACCGTCGGTATAGATGCTGGGATCCTATACCGACAGATGAATCTGTAGGTATAAGTATGTCCTACCCCGACAAATTAGTGTATCTATTCCGATGAACCCATTCCGTCGATATGTATGTTACATATATAATGACGAGTTTTTACTGACGGTTTGACCGTCGGTATAAGGTTTACCTATACCTACAGACAGAACCGTCGGTATAGGTATCATGTAGATTTTTTTTATGATACATATACCGATAATTTCGTCCGTCGGTATAAGTTTAGTTGGTATTTGTTTTTTTAAAAAAATTAGAGTCCAGTCTAAAATGAAGATCTGAAACATGTGTGCAATTAACTCTTATTTTTTTAAAAAGCTAATTCCATAAATAAAGCTATAAACAAAGTTGAAAATATATAACAAAGACTCAAAAGGCCAGTTTACAGTTTAAAGTAATTCTAGTCTAGTACTAGTGGTGAAAATATATACAATTATTGTAAAATCATTACAGTTCATCAAAAAATGAACATATATTATAACAAATAACAGATTTTATAAATTATCCATGATACCAAGCATCATTTTCTGAGCAAATTTCTCCATTTGTCTTTGAGATCAACCTGATATATAACAAAGATATATATTATAAATTATTCATAAAAAAGAAAAGGCAGACAATGCATATAAAGCTTGTGAAATAATTACTAATTTTCTATCTCTAAATATTTTCTTATAGGTTTCTAAAATGTGTGCCCACTGATTTTCATACCTGCATTAAGAAAATAATTGTAGCGAGAAAGGAAGACTTCTAAAACTACCAAAAGTATCTCTTCTCGTATTGGCTAAACAAGTAGTAGCAACTACTAAAGTAGATATACACCAAAATTTGAATGCAAAACCTCAAATATAAGTTAACCACTTACTTTTGTACACCCTCTATCAAAGCTTTTTCTTCCTCGCCCGTCCATCTATTAACTTGTCTTTTTCTCCCCCACCTTTTGGGTTCGTCTATGTTTAGGGGAGACACATGTTTTGTTCTGAGGCTTGGTAAAGTATATCTGTTCCAAAAATTATCTGTCTCTTCGGAAGAGTCATCAATTGAATCCTCCCACTACAACAATACTCAAAACATAAGACAGATGAAAAGACAAAACATAATATGATTAAATGAACAAATAGGAATTTAACTTGAAGAATGCAAGTAAAAATATAAAAAATCAAATGACCATAAAAGCTCACCCCCCAAGAATTCACAAAACAATGCCAAGGCAAGGCATAAATCGTAATAACAATTAAGGATTGAAAAGAGAGAAACGAAAAGAACAAGTAATTTTAGGTTGTGAGAATACAACTCCTTACCTGAATTACCATAGACCATATTTAAATTTAAGAAAGAAGAATCAAAAATTAAATTTCAAAATCAACATACATGCTTATCATTAATTTTTATATGCTTGAAACTTTTATGCTCTCTTTCGCAACCTAATGCAAGTACCCTTCAAAAATAATGGTTTAACTTAATGAAATCATATGCTCTAGCCTTAACTAGATGCTCATATTGCATAATGTTTCAGTTTAAGAAAAACTAAAATGTAAATGACTGCATGTGTTGGAATGCCCCTATATTTTTCATATCTCGACCGAGTTGATTTCATAAATTTTGCCTTCAGTAAATTCGATGTCCAATGCTTGTATGCAAGCTTCAGCAACCACAAGCATGCTTACCTCTCCACCAGTTTATCTCCTGTGTTAATTTCAAAGAAATGACAATAAAATAGACAGCTTACATGATATGCTTAACCATTTGAATATGAATATATGTGCAAAGCTTTTACATGATCTATAATTCCGATAGCAAGAGAAGAGCATATGAAAGCAGTTTCACTTTCGAGAATGAATCAAAACTTCTGTTTCCCTATAATTGCTGCTGAAATGTCAACCTAAAACAAAACATTTTATTGTTCCATTGAAAAACCAGATTAAACATATACCTTGACCAATACCTTGCCATCACTCAGAAACTAAGCTCCTCAACTCCGTCACCGAGTCACTTGACTCACCTTCATTCATAACCTAAATCCCTTTGATCATTCTTGACCCGACCTTCAATAAAAACGACTAAACTATTTTCCATCCCTTAAATCATTCAAAACTAGTGCCCACTATCCAAAAACTGAAACCCAAACAGTCCAACCAAGTCACGCACAATCCAGACAGCGACAAACAAAAATCAGTCAAAATATGCTTACCCTACTCGTCCATGGTGGATTTCGGCGACCGGGGCCACTAACGGACGATTCGAACGGTGGAAAGGGTCATCTTGACGAGGAGAGCCACATACCTCAGAACCGTGACGATCCAACGGTAGAATTCTTAGATCGACGTTGGAGAAGTTCGAAGCACTCAAGGGATTTTATGACGATCCCAACGATGGAGGGGTTCCCATTGCCGAGGAGAAGAACATATCTTGGAACCAAGCCGATCGAACGGCCGGTTTTACAGATCGACGGCAAGGAGAGTTCGACGGACTCAAACCATTTTCATTCGTTTGGGGACTCTTTCCGAAAAAATACACCGATGAATAAAAAGAGAGCGTCGAGAGAAGTTCATTGGTGGCAACGGCGAACGAAACCGCCACTGGAATGGCGGCGGCGGCGTGAAGGAGCGGCGACTAAGGTTATGTTTGAGAGGAAAAAGGGGTTTAGTTGAGAATAAATAATGAATAAAATAAAAAATGAACCTCTTACCCTTGTAGTTGACCCGAACGGGTCGTTATACCCAGATTCAAAAAATCAAAATTACATTATCTACACCGACACAAAAAATCAACCATCGGTATATGGTTCACCTATACCGACGGTTATTATATTTCGTCGGTATACATTACATTTATACTGACGACTTTTTGTCTTCCGTTGGTATACATTACATCAATAGCGGCGATTAATATATCCGTCGGTAAAAATCAAAATTTTTATCGACAGTTTTTTTGGTCAGTATATACTGCCTATACCGACAGTTTTGTCCGTCGATATAGCTAAGTGTCGGTATATGTACATTTTTTTGTAGTGTCATGTGCAATGTTTTGGTCAATTTAACATCAGGAGAGGGGCGCAATAGCACAACAAAGATCATAGTAATCGTTGTATCATCATTGGTAGCCGTTTTTGTTGTAGTTCTTGCAGGTTTCCTGTACCAAAGGAAGAAAACACATTTCAAAGGTAATTTTATTTTATTTTTCAGGCTATATAACATATCTACACACACACACACACACACACACACACACACACACACACACACACACATATATATATATATATATATATATATATATATATATATATATGATGTTACTAGGAAGTTCTCATAGCTCAAAGCCTGCATATTTTAAGGAGTTGGGCATTCATCTATCGGCGGACAAATTCTTGTAACATATGTATGCATTCTCTCTTTATTTTCATTTCCTGGTACTTTGAACTTAAGGCTTGTATCCCTAATTAGGACTTTGTGTTACACACGGCCCTGTGCAGGCACGGACGGTATGAAACGAAGACAGAGGACATGAGTTGATCGATCCGAACATTGCTGATGATTGTCTGGTTTCGGAGGCATTGAGATGGTACACATTGCATTGTTGTGTGTTCAGGATGACCCTGCAGTTAGAACTACAATGTCATGGATTATTATCATGCTGGGAGCAAATCAATCAATCTCCCTCAGCCATCAACACCTCCATATTCTACAGCAAGATTTGTTTCCATGTCCGATCAATCTTCGACTATCGGGACCAGGACAGGGACAGGGTTTCTTGCATCAGATCAATCTTCGACTATTGGGACCGGGATCGGATTTCTTGCATCTGATCAGTCTATAACCTCTACATCTTCATTGCTTAGCAAAAAAGTGAAAATCAATTCGAACAATAAGTTTTTATTGAATGTAGTTCGGTTTCGATGTTATTTTCGGATAGATTATATAGCCTTAAAAAGTTCCCACCTTTCATGCATTTAAAATTGTTATTTTTATTTTATATAATATTTTTATTTCTTTTTTGTTTCTGAAAATTTATTTCTTAACTTTCTTCAATGAAAAATTAGGGAAAACTACATAGGTGGTCACCCAACTATCACATTTTTTGTCACCTAAAATATTTTTTTTTATCAAAGTCATCCCTCACGTTAGATATATTTTTTATTTTAATTCCTATCCGTTTAAAAACTACCAGCAAGGCTAACGATATATTTTTAAATATTTTAATCATTTCCCTCTCTTCCCCATATTAATTGAAGAAAATCAAAACCAAACAACTTGTGGAGGCTGAGAATCAAATCCGTGCCCCACATCATGAGAGGACAACGTAAAAACCAACTGTGTTAAGCCTAGTATTTTATTCAATTCCACTAACATTTATATTTAACGTATATTAGGTTACCAACAACACAAAATAAAATCTAAAAGTTAGGGGAGTGACTCGAACACAAGACCTTATTGATAAAAATATAAATATTTAACCATCAAGTTAAACTAAGAAGTTGTTAAATTATATTTAACTAAATTTTGATTAAAATTAAAAATTAAACTAGATTTAATTTTCACTTTGTTCGATAATGACAAAATTAATTAATTAATTTTTTATATAAAATTAGATATTAAATTAATTTAAAAATTAATTTAGTAATGTTTATTTATGATAGAATATAAACTTTTAAATTATACTTATTTATTTTTTAAATAATTTAAAATTAAGATCTAAATAATTATTTTTAAATAATTTAAATTTTGTATTCTATAATAAATAAATATTATTCAAAAATAATCATTTAGATCCCAATTTTGTCATTTAAAATAATTATTAAATATAATTTACAAATTTATATTCTATCATAAATAAATATTATTAATTTAATATTAATTTTATAGAAATAAATAAATATTTAATTAGTTTCGTTATTATCAAACAAAGTGAAAAAAATAATTGTAGTTTGGTTTTTAATTTTAAACGGAATTTAGTAAAATATTATTTAAATTAAAAGTTTCCCACATTTCATGCATTTAAAGTTGTTATTATTTTATTTTATATAGTATTTTTATTTTTTTTCTAAAAAAGTATTTCTTAACGATAAAAAATTATTATTCAAAACACGTATATTTGAATATAATTTTTAATTAAATGAATTTGACAAAATTAGAAAATTTTATTTTCTACCCATAGCCACCCGTTGACTATATATGTATAAAAGAATACACAGATAATATTCGATTAATTTAAATTTTTTGACTCGATTCAAATTTCAATTCAAATGTAATTATAAGCATTTATATATAATGTTATGATAATAATTAATTCGAGTCGAATCAAATTTTATTCACTTTTAATGATTACAAGTTAATATGTGTTTATTAATTGTAATTTTTTAATAAAATACACACTACTAAAAAGAAAATATTCCCTTTTCTGATAACACACGTAATGATGAGATTTGAACAAATAAAAAGTACTAATCAACTAGAAAGTCAAATAGTTGCGTAGTTGTCCACTTTCTCACGGAACCACCGGTCAAAGCGAAGCGCCAACCGTGGAATTTGGACATAAGAGAGTTGTATTTCGAAAAATCAACTAGACACATTTATGTATTGAACTTGATCAAAGCACTAATCACAACAGCAATGGCTCGTCTCCTTTCTTACAAACCCGGAGCCTTGCCTTTATGCTTCATCACCATCCTTGTGCTGATCGACTTCACCACTTGCCAGTTGTTCAATTACTATTGCTTAGGCCCGGAGAATGACACGGCCACCGCCGGTTACAGATCGAACCTCGCAACTCTTCTCGATTCCATGGCCTCTAGAGCTTCCGACCACAACTTCTATAACGATAGCTTTAATGGAATTTACAGCCTCTTTCTTTGCCGAAGTGATGTTTCCCACGATGCTTGCCGGCTTTGTATGAACAATGTTACTCGACTAGTCACACAATCCTGTCCCGGTGACAAAAGAGCAATCATGTGGTTCGAACTATGCATGATACGATATTCGGACATCGACTTTTTCGGCCAAGCTACGCTCGAGCCATTCTTTTTAAGGTGGAATCCTGAGAATACCACTTCACCTCCCGAAGGAGATATCGGCACCCGAGGCTTTGTTTATTCTCTAGTTGAGCAAGCTATATTCGCCGCAAATATGTCTGCGGAAGGCGGATTGGATGCGCGAGATGGATCGGGGCGTCGATATGGCAGGGCGCAGTGCAGCAGAGATCTTGATGTTAATTCATGTTCTACTTGTTTGAGAAATTTGTTGAACCGGACCGAGGCTTGCTGCATGGACAGAACAGGATGGCAAGTTTTGAACCCGAGTTGCTATTTGAGGTATGATACGAACCCGGTATCTGATCAACCACCGGCTCCCCCATCGGAGAATGATGGTAAGTCAAACAGGCTTCTTTCGTAGCCACCAAGCAACTCTTTGTAGACTATGTTACTCGGAAACAAGTATATATCAGACACGGTATGCTCATGTGTGGTATTTTGGTCGATTTAACAACAGGAGAGGGGGGCAACAGAACAACAAGGATCATAACAATCATCGTATTGTCATTAGCAGGCGTTTTTGTTGTTGCAGCTCTAGTTGGTTTCCTGTATCAAAGAAAAAGAAGACGTTTTAAAGGTAATTTCCCTTTATATTTTTTTTCAGGCAATGTGACATATATATATATATATATATATATTTATTTCTTAGTAAATTTTGAACATTGTGACTCAATACTCAGATGAAGGAACTAGACGAGAGATTTTACTAGGAAGGTCTCATTCCTCAAAGCCTCCACATTTGATGGAGATTGGTATTCATCTATCGGATGAGGATCACGACGATGAGATGCATCAGTTTAATTTAGCTACCATACATGCTGCAACGAGCAACTTCTCCGAGGAAAACAAGCTCGGAGAAGGTGGTTTCGGCCCTGTTTACAAGGTTGAAAGTAGCAACATTGTTCTGTTGTTTATGATAGGATTATTAGGGGAAGTTGCAGTTAACATCATGTTTTTTTTTTTTTGTCAGGGGAAAATGCTGAATGGGAAGGTAATAGCAGTTAAAAGGCTTTCCATGAGATCAAGACAGGGTCTCGGAGAGTTCAGGAATGAAGTGAAGTTAATCGTTAAGCTTCAACATAAAAATCTCGTGAGGCTATTCGGATATTGCTTGGAAAAAGACGAAATGCTTCTCGTCTACGAGTTCATGGCTAACACCAGCTTGGACACCTTCCTTTTTGGTTTGCTCCATTCCCTCACACCATGTTCGAATATGTGTCGAACCTGGTTAGACACAAGTTTTCCAATAGCTAAGAATGTTATTTTGCTCTTCCGATGGCAGATCCAGAAAAAAGCAAGGCAGTGCTAGACTGGGAAAAACGCTCCAACATCATCATCGGAACTGCAAGGGGGCTTCAATATCTACACGAGGATTCTCGGCTTAAAATAATCCATCGGGACTTGAAGGCGAGCAATGTTTTGTTAGATGATGATATGAACCCTAAGATATCGGACTTTGGCACTGCAAGAATAGTTGGAGGGAATCAAATCGAGGCCAACACGGAGCATGTTGTTGGCACATAGTAAGTACTTATACTTAATTATGGTTACTTTACCGAATCCGAATCGAAATGAGAAAGGGGTCTAAATTTTTGCCCTATGCAGTGGGTACATGGCACCAGAATATGCACTAGAAGGGTTGTTTTCGAACAAGTCCGATGTTTACAGCTTTGGTATCCTAATGCTAGAAATATTAAGTGGTAAGAAAAACAGGGGATTCCTTCATTACCTGGACGGCGGACAAATCCTTGTAACATATGTATGCAATGCATTCTCTCTTTATTTTCATTTCCTGGTACCTGAACTCAAGGCTTGTGTCCCTAATTAAGACTTTGTGTTACATATGGCCCTGACCAGGCATGGATGATATGGAACGAAGGCAGAGGACACGAGTTGATCGATCCGAACATTGCCGACGATTGTCCGGTTTCGGAGGCTGTGAGATGGATACACATTGCATTGTTGTGTGTTCAGGATGACCCTGCAGTTAGGCCTACAATGTCATCGGTTATTCTCATGCTGGGGAGCAAATCAACCAATCTCCCTCAGCCATCAACACCTCCATATTCTACAGCAAGGTTCGTTTCAATGTCGGATCAGTCTTCGAGTATCGGGACCGGGTCAGGGCTTCTTGCATCTGATCAGTCTATAACCTCTGCATCTTCCCTGTTAGAGCGGAGCAAGAAAAGCGAAATCCAATTCGAACCGTAGTGTTTGCTAAGTTTGATTTTATTTTTATTATCGATTTTTACATTAATATTTATCAAGCTTGTTTGCGACAACATTTCTTACTTACATATGATTAAAATTGGAATTTGAAAACCCAGGAGTCAGAAATGGCATAATAAACATAATTCCCGGAACTTAATCAATAGTTTAAAAGAACTGAACTCAAATTAACAAGTATTCAAAATTAAAATGATTCGAATATAAAATCAAATAAAAACTTAAAAATTCAAATCGAATAATCCGATTCCAAACCCAAAAACATTCAAAAGCAAATCCGCCCTCGTCACCTGCACTGACAATATATCCAACCCAAAAGATTGGCGCGGGCTCAAATTTCCTTTAACAGTGGGCTATACATTCACTTCGCGCCGGACAAGAAACAACGTCGTTGCCTTCTCTCCGGTACCGGTAACCCAAGTACGCCTTCGTCGTCATTGTCAACTCTTTACTTTTCCTAAACACACGCACACAATAATAATAAGGTCTAAATCGAAAACAAAAGGAACATCTTAGAAAAAAGTAAAGAAAGGAAGAGAACAATAAAGATCAGAGGGCGGATTATTTGCTTCCCTTTGATTTTTGATTTCTTTTTTGTTTTAAATAAGAAATCACGAGATGTTAGAGAAGATCGGATTGCCTGCAAAGCCTTCGCTGAGAGGGAATAATTGGGTGGCTGATGCTTCTCATTGCCAGGGATGTTCTTCTCAGTTCACCTTCATCAATCGCAAGGTTTTGGCTTTTAACTCCTTCATCTTTTCACTGATTCTTACCTTTTCAATACCCATATCTCAAATTTTCTTATTTTTATCCTCCAAATATATGGGCTGCTTCTATTTTTACTTGAAATTTTAGTATTTTAGATTACCCCTGGAATTTGTCTGATATGCTTATGGAATGATTGTGTTGGAATTTGAGATTCTTTGTTGGTTTAACTTATTTGATGTTCCATGATACATAAAATTCAAAGTTGAACCTGATTAGAAATTTAGAATCCTACCTTTTGAAATCAAGATGGATGTGGTATTTAATCTTTTGGTAATAATTGTTCTACTTGAAAATTTAGTATTTTAGATTACTTCTGGAATTTCTCTAATATATATGGAATTGGAATGACTATATTGGAATTTGAGACTCTTAGTTGGCTTAACTTATTGATGCTCTATGATAGATAAAATTCAAAGTTGAATATGATTAGAATCCTACTTTTAGAAATCAAGATGCATGCTTCTTTTTCTTCTTGGTAATATTATTTTAATTATTGATGTTTTGTTTTCAACTCTGGATTGTCAGCATCACTGCCGACGGTGTGGAGGCTTGTTTTGCGGTACGTGTACCCAGAAAAGAATGGTTCTGCGTGGACAAGGTGATTCACCCGTGCGTATTTGTGAACCTTGTAAAACGCTAGAAGAGGCCGCACGATTCGAGTTGCGCCATGGATACAAAAGTAGAGCTGGGAGAGGTATCACTTTCTTAACAATGTGTTGTTTTTAGTCAATGATAGGGTTGGTGTTAGAAATCTTTGTTTCAGGTTTACTAAGTTTATTGCCTCCTTGTAGTTAGTTTACGGGCATGTTGAATTTGAATTTGTAGATATAGGTTTGTACGAGGAGCACTCGTTTATTTGCTCATGTATGTCAGTTTTCACTTTTCACTATGAAATCCTTAAGGGTTTACCTTTGATATTAAATGATTTAGCTGCTTTGTGTAGGTAGTTCGAAACCAACTGCAAAAAATGAGGATGACATTCTGAACCAGATTCTGGTTGCCAACAGAAAGGAGTCCTCTTCATCAGGAGTATCTTCGAATAAAGATATGTCTCCTAGTGTTACTCGAGCAGCAAGCAGTGCATCATCTTCCAATGTTCAAGTAGTTGCAAGTGACGACGGGGGAGGAGAGTTATGGCGAAGTCAGTCCCTTGATCACCGTATGCAGAATGATATGGAATCTTCGAGTCCTGAGGAATTACGCCAGCAAGCGTTGGATGAGAAAAGAAAGTACAAAATTCTAAAAGGAGAAGGGAAACCCGAGGAAGCTCTGAGAGCCTTTAAGAGAGGAAAGGAGCTGGAGAGGCAGGCTGAGTCTTTGGAGATATATATAAGAAAAAACCGTAAAAAGAGTTTGCTTTCTGGAAACATGTCTGAGATCCAAAACAAAGATGCAGCTAAAGAATTAGGCAGAAAAAATAGGGCCTCTAGCCAAGTGGGTAAGGATGACCTGGCTGCTGAACTCCGGGAACTTGGTTTGTCTGATATGGATCTACATAATGAGAATAAAGGATCCGCAAGTATGAGTTTGGAAGGTGAACTCTCTTCTCTTCTTGGAGAAATGCCGAAGAAGAGTGAAAAACATGGCACGGACAAGACCCAGGTTGTTGCCATTAAGAAAAAAGCTCTTATGTTGAAGCGTGAAGGGAAGCTTGCAGAAGCAAAGGAAGAACTGAAGAGAGCTAAAGTCTTAGAGAAGCAACTCGAAGAACAAGAACTATTGGCTGGAGCTGATGATTCAGATGATGAGCTATCTGCTATAATCCGTAGCATGGACAATGATAAAGAAGATGAAATGTTAGTTCAGTATGAGCACACAAAAGGCTTTGATTTTGATCACCTTTTGGGAGCTACTGACGATATTGGCATAGATAGTAATTTTGAAGTAACTGATAATGATATGGAAGATCCGGAGATAGCTGTTGCTTTGAAATCACTAGGTTGGGCTGAGGATTCTAATCCTAGTGAAGATGTTGGGGCTCAGTCTGCACCTGTTAACAGGGAGGCACTGTTAAATGAAATTCTTTCATTAAAGAGAGAGGCTCTTAGTCAAAAGCGGGCAGGTAATGTTGCGGAGGCAATGTCCCAGTTAAAGAAGGCAAAGCTACTCGAGAAGGACCTTGAAAGCCTCGATTCTCAGCCAGAGAATTTGACATTTAATCAAAATGTCCCAAATCCTCGTACTGCTGATATATCAGTGAAGTCAACCAAGTTTGGTGATGACAACATTAATGCTATGGGAGATGTGGAACTAAAACCTTCACGAAAGAGTAGATATGCAATTCAGAAAGAGCTCCTGGTTTTAAAGAAGAAATCCCTTGCTTTGAGAAGGGAAGGACGGTTGGATGAAGCAGAGGAAGAATTGAAGAAAGGCAAGATTCTTGAACAGCAGCTTGAAGACATGGGTAATACTCCCAACACGAAGGCTGGCATGAATGATTTGAAAGACGAGCACCCTAGTATGCCAGAAACTCTTCCAGTTGAAGGAGAAGATGTTACAGATCACGACATGCATGATCCGACATATCTTTCAATCCTAAGGACCTTAGGTTGGAATGAAAATGATGATGAGCTTTCGAACGCTGTGCCAAAACATTCTAAACAAAATGATTCTGAAAAGGTTATTGTATCTTCTTTGATTCAATCCCCTCCTAAGATCCCAGCTAAGGCATCAAAAAGAACTAAAACTGAAATACAGAGGGAGCTATTAGGCTTGAAAAGGAAAGCTCTTACTCTTCGGCGCCAAGGAAATACTGATGAGGCAGAGGAAGTGCTGGAAGCAGCTAAAGCATTAGAGGCTGAGCTAGCAGAAATGGAAGCACCAAAGAAAGTGGTTGAGTCAAAGTGGCCAAACGAAAAAGCTACTGTAGCTCCCCATAAAGGTGTTGTGGAAGAAGTTGATGAAAATGTTACTGAGAATGATATGATTGATCCTGCTATGGTCTCAATGCTAAAGAATTTGGGTTGGAAAGATGACGAAATGGAACCGGTAACGATGCAAGAAAAGCACTCTAAACATCTTGCCACTGAGTCTTTACATTCTGGCCGTCCATCAGTGACTGAACCTTCTTCAGGCATTTCAGCTTCACCGCGAAGAAGTAAAAGGGACATTGAAAGAGAACTTCTGGATTTGAAAAGAAGGGCTCTTGCCCTTAGACGAAAAGGGCAAGCTGAAGAGGCTGAGGACTTGTTGCAAAAGGCAAAGGTATTGGAAGCTGAAATTGCAGAATTGGAAGCTCCAAAAGGAGAGCTTGTGTTTGATGTGTCCGAAGACAATAAACCTCAGAACATTGAATCATTTGCCAACAATGAGAGGCAAGGGATTTTGAAAAATGAAGTGAAAGGTGATTTTGGATCTAACTTCTCCTCTCTTGCTAAAACCGATGCTCCATCATCTTCCCAAGATACTTTTTCCAAAAGTAGACTGGTAAATGGAGAGCAGAAAGCACATGTGCTTGATGTGAGTTCGAGTCAGGAGGCACTTGCTACCCAGAACAACCAAGATTCACTTAGGCAAGCAATTTTATCTCACAAGAAGAAGGCACTTGCTTTGAAGAGAGATGGAAAATTGGCAGAAGCTCGAGAAGAACTTGGGCAAGCAAAGCTGTTGGAGAAAAGCCTAACAGAAGAAGATGGTAGTCCATCAAAACCAGGCACTCTGCCAAGATCTGGCACAAATGATGGGTCAATATCTGCATCCACTGGTCCCTCTGATGCATCAAAAGAGAAGGGTGCATCAAGTGTGGCTCCAAAACCACTGTCTGGGCGTGATCGCTTCAAGCTGCAACAGGAATCCCTTAGCCATAAGCGTCAGGCTTTGAAGCTGCGAAGAGAAGGTAGGATTCAAGAAGCCGAAGCTGAATTTGAAATAGCCAAGTCTCTTGAGGCCCAGTTGGAGGAGTCAGCAGGTCACGATTCAACAAACACTGGGGCAGGAAAAGTAGATGATGTAGTTGTCGAGGATCTTCTTGATCCACAACTTTTGTCTGCCCTGAAAGAAATTGGATTGGATGATTCTAGTGTAGTGGAACATAGCCCTGAAAGACCAAAGCCTGTAAAACCCAATGTTGCTAAAGCCGATGATGTTACGCAAGAGAGAATCCAGTTGGAAGAGAGGATTAAGGCAGAAAAGGTCAAGGCAGTAAACTTGAAAAGGTCAGGGAAACAAGCTGAGGCTTTGGATGCACTCAGAAGGGCCAAAATGCTGGAGAAAAAGCTGAATTCCTTGTCTTGATGATACTAAATCATATAAACATCCATTTTCAGCTCGGAAAAGGATTGAGGTACATAGACATAGTGGTATTTGTGCCCACCATGTGAAAATACTTGAAACCAGATAGCTAAAGTGATTGTTTTCATCTTAAGCTTTTGTATACTAAATTTTCATCATTGATTCTTAGGTGGAAAATGTCTCTTTTGTATGTTTGATATCATTTGTAATAAAACAACGATTTCTAGATATCATTGCTTATTATCCAAATGGTTGCTTATCATCTAGATGGTTGTTAACCACAAGATATCTTGTAATTGACATAAAATTGGAAAAAAAATATAAAATAATATGGAAATTTTCTCACTTATTATTATTTATTTTCAATACATAAGACCGTCTAGAGACAATTTCGAATTTTTCGACAGTCAAATCTTAGCATAGTTGGCGTCTGTTTTTGCATTTAGCTTCCACGGTCGATATCATCGGGGGCACACACTTACATTTGCGGAGCTCGTCACAATAACCTATACCAACATCGTCACATATAACTCTACAGTCTTTATCACTTGTACAACCCTTTTCTGTTTCTTGTGCTATTGAGTTCGATACACCTGTAAATATCAATTTAAAACAATTTGTGAAAATGTTTGAAAGAAAAAAATAACGTATATAAGTATGTATATGTTTGTACTTACAAGAAACTAGGATCAAGATGACAAGAAAAGAAACTACGGGAAGAGAAGACATTTTCATTTCTTTGTAGATAATTTTGAAGCTGATGGAGAAGAAAATAATATCGAATTCTTTGTATTTTTATGTTGTAGACGATGATATGCAAATTGTCTTGTGTTGGGTTTTTTTTATATAGAAAAATTTGTAGGCACTCAAGTCACATAAAATTCAAGGGAGTTGTATATTTTGCCAATTATGGCAATAAAAATCTTAGACAATTTATTAGGTGAAAATTGAGAGATTTTACAATATGAATTACATATGGGAAGTAGAATCTAAGAACATTTAATTCTTGGATTGTGGACAATGTTTTTAATTTGCTGGACTTTTGTAGTTGAAAATAGAAATTATAACATCGTTTGCCCTTATCTCTATTAATTTAAAGATTAAAATTATTATTATATCATATGTGACCACGTCATCTTCATCTTATTAAATTTTAACAAACACTTAATTAATCAGTTGTCAAAACAAAAAAAGTAACCATAGTGATTATTTAGTAAAAAAAATAGTTCAATTCCTAATTTAAAAAAAAAATAATTTTTTTAGAGATAGAAACAATAGATATTGCATGTGGAAAGTATGGATCTACCAAATATCTTTGTTTGAATATAAATAAATTATACACTATCTTGTAATCACCTTTAGACCATTTAAAAAAAATATAAATAAATAGAAAATTCTACAACCGGTGTCGCACATCGCTGAACACTACTAATACTAAATACTGCTTAACACTATTTAATTTTTTAATAAAAATTAAAAAATTTAAGGACTAGACTTACAATTAAATTTATTTCAAAAGAAGATTTAATAAACTTTTTATATTTTTTATATTATTTTTAATTAATATTAGAATCAAATATACCAAAAATCTCCCTAGGCACCAACTCTTAACAGACAAAAATGTTTAACAATATACCTGCAACCCGAGGATGCGATAGTTACTGAACAATAACTGTTATTTTCATACACCAACAAGAAAAGTCTCGATGTAGACTTCGGCTATGTTTATCATTCTAAACCAAGTACCAATCCAAATGTTGAATTTAACACTAAACAAGACCAGGAATGCCAGCATATTTGTTCGTCAACATCGAGAACGTATAAATTGTATTCAAGTAAGCAATTACAGCATCTGTAAATGAATATAACAAGTAAAAGGATATGTATCACATCTCATTCAAGTTTTTTTCCAAATTCAAATGGTCAGAATATGCAACATCACCAAAGTTCAATGCTTAAAGACATTAATAATGTACCATTTGTCTTCACACAAGTCACAACGACAACTAGCGGTAAAATGTACACCAAAGAAGTTTAACTCGCAATGGCAGAACCAGAGGGGATATTAGCAATTCGATTATAAAGAAAGAAAGAAAGAGGGGACTATTGTATACCACTGCATGAAACTCATAACAAACACAAAGCAACTAAATGAGGCAAAAGTTGTATGGCAAACAATCGCAATCATAACCGGAAATGAATCTCATTATTCAATTTTCATACTGAGGGAGACATTTCTTTTTCTATTTCCAAACAGACTTGACTAGAAATGCTTTACACACAAGGAAAGTTACAAAATTGTGATTCAAGTAACCAAATTTTGATTCCTTTTTCTTTTTCACTACATCTAAAACCAGGGAAGAACAACAAGCACTGCCTATCATCATTATTTCAAATATACAAAAATCTAATCTTTTTCACCCCCCCCCCCCCCCCTTGTACAAGAAAACTATCCCCGCCTTCTAAAACAAAAACAACTCACCTCTATTTCCAGCACTGATACATTGATTCATCCAATAGCATGATTTCCTCTCAGAGTCCGAATCAAACTCGAAGCATACCGCTTAACCTTTTCATTCTCTTCCTCCACTAACCCCATACAAATCTCCAAAACCCCTTCATTTCTTGCTTCAAAACAAAAGCTTTCATTGTAATTACACAAACAATTCAAAGTAAATAACCCATATTGAACTCCTCTTGTGCTCCCATTCCTTAAAACCTCAACCAAAACCTTAACACACCCATTAACTTTGATCACCTCTTCTCTTCCTTCTTTGCATTTCACCAATAATCCCAACACTTCAATAGCCCTTTCCAACCCTGAATCCAATAAACCGATTAGTATCGGCACCGCACCGCAATCGATTGCTCTTCTTTGGTTATCGGCGAAGGAACAAATTGCATACAGAGCCGTTGCTGCCTCTTTCTTTTCCCTTCCTTTCCCTGCAATTAGAAGACGAACCAACGCCCGAATCGCACCCGGGTATTCCCCTATCGTCGCTTTATTGACTTCGACAACAGCTAAGCTAGTCATTACCGTTGCAGCTATGGCTCTACAATCGGGTGACCCGACGCTTAATATTTTGACAACCCGGTTTATTACGCCTTCTGCGGCTAAACCCACTTTGTTATCATCATCTAGGCTGAGGTTAAGGAGCAAAGAGAGTGCCTTTTCTTGCAGAACCGGATCCTCTGAATCGATAAACTTGAGAACAGCAGGGACTGCTTCGGATTCTGTGAGTTCACGACGAAGTGACGGGTCACGCTTGGTGAGTCTAGCGAGATGAGTGAGCGAGTCGAGCTTGGTTCTAAGAGCAGATGAAGGGGATGTCAGAGCCGAAACGAGGGTTTGGGGTTGAGAGCAGGGCTGTGATTTTGAAGGGGTGGCGAGGGTATAATTGGAAATTAAGGAACGAAGGGCATGGTTGGGTATAAGACATGCGTGCTCGGGAAAAGGAAGCTTGGTAACTGGACAAGTACGGTGGCCGGAATCCAGCCACCGTTGGATTGAAGCTCGGTCGAAGGTATGACCCGATGAGAGAATAACCGGGTCGGACATTATCTCAAGAGATATCGGGCACTTGAAATCGTCCGGGAGTTGAGTCGCCATCTCGTTCAGGAACTCGGATGAAAGACTCAGCCTTTCTCTCTCTCATTGAGGTTTTTGGAAACTGTGAAGAGAGGTTAATGACTTTCGTTCATTTCAGTTCAGAGAGGAAAAGAGATAGCTTGTGAATGTAGTAGTTTATGGCTGCTCGAAATGACTACAATGCCCTGCCTTTTAGCTTGAATTTTCGAAAAGAGGACTTCAAAATTGCTTAGGGTGCGTTTGGTTCGCGGAAAAGATCATTACTTGAGGGAATGATTTTTTTCGGAATCACATACCCTCGTTTGGTTGGAGAGCATTCCCTCCAAGGGGTAATATTGTATTCCCAACCGTAACCTTTTTCATTAAATGGTGGGAATGTGATTCCCTTGATTTTCTTAGGTATTTGTCAATTTCCACCATTTGGACCATATTACCCTCAAGTTAATGAATTTTGTTCACATGGATCCTTTATTTAATTTAATTAAATGATTAAATATATTTGATGTAAATTAATAAGTTAAGAGGTAATATTTTCAGACAATATTCTTTTATTTATAAGATGTTTATCATCTTATAAAATATTTTAGTAGGTACTTATAATATAATTTCTTATCAGTATTACACAGCTTATTTACTTTAATTTACTTGACAATTTGTCACAAGTAATAAAAAATTAAAAAAAAAATGAGCATATTAAAAGTTTAGCATTTAAAAAAATTTCAAAAATATTTTAATAGAAGGTAACGAGAGTATGTAAATATAAATTATATTTTTATTAAAAATAATGAATATAGTAATTATATTAATAATATGATAAATATATATTTGTAAATTTTAAATAGTGTAACAAAAATAATTCTACAACTTTTTGTGCAAATGTTTTTAATTTAATATTAAAAATTTAACATGTTAAAAAGAAAATATAATACAAGGTCAATTTAGTAAATTTCACTTCCAGATAATTTTATTTACCTCCAACCAAACACAATAATTTTACATTCCTACCAAATAAACCAAACAAGGTAATGTAACATTCCCAGTAATATGCCGGGTAATGTTACATTCCAGGAATCTTATTCCCAAAGATAATCTTTCATTCCGTGAACCAAACGCGCCCTTAGGGTCATTTTAGTTTATGGGAGCAATAAAAACATTTCGGCACTAATTACTTCCAAACGATGGTCGGTAATGGTCGAACCTCGATTAGTTGACAGTGACGGAGTCAAGATTTTTATATGGTAGGATTAGAATAGTGTACAAGGTACAAAGATTCTCATACCACTATAATATAAATATTGTTGATCTTATATTCCAAAGTTCAAACAAATTAAGTAGGATTAATTCTAATATTTTCATAAAAAAAATTATATTAATTCTTTAAAAACCACATTTAATTCTTTGAAAATTTCGTACTATGACAAATCAAGTGGAGTTAATTGACCCCTAATTCACATGTCGCCACTAACGTCGATGATGAAGAATTCTAACTATGGAAAAAAAGAAGGTTAAAATTTTAGAAATATTAAACTCCAGATGCAACGTTTAGGTACTGACATCAGTCATTTAACGGCAGAGTGATTAAAATAAGTAAAATTCAAAAATTTAATGATGAAGTTGAACCTTTAAAGTTGACTGACCCAAAAGAGAAACATGAGCAAATTTGAGTGACCAAAAATGTAGTTTACCCATTGTTGAAACATTAGCACCAAACGTGTTGACTTTGGGTCATCCCATAGGCAGCTGTAGTTTACCATAATTCTTTTTTTTTTTTTGAAAATTTCTATTACCATAATTCTATTCTTTAAACAAAAACAAAACTTCCTTAATTACAAATATAGTTCTATTGAAGTCCGACTGTACACGTAATTTTATTATAATCTTAGTATAGCTGGTATATGCAGGTATTTCGATTTTATTTTTATGCCCCAACATTACATTTTTGAAAATAGACAAAAATTTCTATTCGTATTTGACAACAGTATGCTTCTGAAAGATCATATCTCTGTCTTAATTTATCTTCCGACAATCATTGTCACCGTGACATCATTGGAAGACACAATTTCTTGACCATCCAAAATGCCTTGGCCCTCATCGGAACTTCTCATGGAACTAAAGGTGGGTTGCCTTGCCATCGGAAGTGTAGGAGCTTCACTCTCGAGCATCAGCACCACGGCTGCCATTGTCGGCCGATGCATCGCCGAGTCTTGCACGCACAGCATGCCTATGTGTATGCATTTCGATACTTGGTTCGGAGAGCACAAATCCCGGATCGAAGGGTCGACAATTTCCATCGCTCTATTTTCATTCCAATGATGCCATGCCTGAAAAGAAAAACAAACAAAACCGTTCAAACAAATTCCATGGAAGAAACAGAATTAGCATTATCTTGGTTACTTACATATGCTATAAGACTTGCGTATTCAGACGAGCGAAAGCTGGTATTTCGACGTCCACTAACAATTTCTAACAATAGTACGCCAAAGCTGTAAACATCTGATTTCACTGAAAACAGGCCTTCCATTGCATATTCAGGAGACATGTATCCACTGCAATTCAAGACAGATATTAGATTTGACAATGAAATTGTCTGAAAGTTGAGTTTTTACCATGTTAGTACTTACTATGTGCCAACTACTCGAACCGTATTTGCTTCGTTTTGGTTACCCCCGAATATTCTGGCCATGCCGAAGTCTGAAATCTTTGGATTCATTTCAGCATCCAACAAGATGTTGCTGGCCTTTAAGTCTCTATGAATTATACGAAGTCTCGAATCTCGATGAAGGTACAGAAGTCCTCTGGCAATGCCTTCGATGATGCTGAGTCGGGTTTTCCACTCGAGCCCTGCTTTTGCGGCTACCATAAAAGAGTTTCATCAGGTATGAGTTTCAAATATGTATCGAATACGGATGCTTCAGGCATAATCGGAAACATACCGAAAAGAAAGTTGTCCAGACTTTTATTGGGCATATACTCATAAATCAGCATCTTTTCTTCCCCTTGAATAGAGCATCCCAATAGTCTAACAAGGTTTCTATGTTGCAATTTGGCAATCAGGATAATCTCATTTTTGAACTCATCTAAGCCTTGACACGACTTTCCTGAAAGCCTCTTTACAGCTATCTCTTGACCTCCAGGAAGCTCTCCCTGTTTTACCAAAATAAACAGCAACCGTTATCACTTTAAACTCGACCACATTAGTGTATCAACTCGGGTTTCAGGATGCTTTTCCCTTGTCACCCTACGCATCAGCATTTTTGACCGTCAGCCCTGCATGTGCATACATCAAATACCTTTGATTTAAGCACATGCACAACGATGGCCAAATCCTGATCCGTAGTTCAACATGGAAAAGACATTCTAAAACTGGGATCGTTGCGAATACTTGCATTACAATTTAGTGAAACTCACCTTGTATACGGCACCGAAACCTCCCTGTCCAAGTTTGTTTTCTGCACAAAAATTGTTTGTTGCAGCTGCCACAATGCTAAAATGGAAAATAGGTAACTCTGGTCCCTTAACTTGATTCCCATCTATAAGGATGTCAGATGTTCCTGAAAGATCTGCTGAAAAATCTTTGTTCTTCGACTTGGACTCATCGAAAACCGCTGCATCCTTGTCCTTGCAACATGCCATTGATGAAACTGCAGACAAACCTGAAAGAAAGAGCACAAAAAGTTAATGCCAAATGGAACACCAGACAGCTTTTGTAAGGTGCCTCCTCTGCAAATCATACCTACATTACTCAGACTCGGATGCGAGTAACAAATAAGGGTATTTTTCGATATTCAGTTTTTAAAGTTGCCCAATATACAATTGGACGCAAGTGTCAGACATGAATGTTTCAAGAAAAGCGAAGAGTTCGGAGTTAACATGGAGTTCCATACCTTTCAGATTCTTCTTGTATCTCCATATCAGCCATAGAGACACCACCAAGAAGCATGCCCCCACCAGAGAAGTTATAACTATCACAACATTGGGTATCTTCCTGCTGTCATCTATGTTTGAAGTGAAATTCAAAGGTGTTAATATCAAATTCTTGTATAAGTCTATAAGATTCTACTTTGGTTTAGTTTAGCCTCTAAATGATGGGATTTCACTAATATATCAAAAAATCTTGTCACCAACATGATGTGGATTCTGCAAATTTGAAGCAATTCAGAAGAAAGGGAGAGTTTTGGGATCGAAAAGTACCTAATTCGGAATGATGGAGGCGGTAGAAGAACTCTAAACGTCCTCTTTGTTCGATATGCTGAACATCAACCAAATCTCCGGTCCATATCATGCATCTAATGCCATAAACAAATGCATACGCAGTACATGAACAATTCCCCAAGCAACTTCGTCGACAAGCATCAGGGCTCCTTGCCGATAGCCACAAGTTTGCTAAATCAGGCAACTTCATGCACCTTAATCGCTTAAACCCATCCAGTTCACCAGTTCCATTAGCCCTTTGGCACTGCAGTTCGACCCTTCGTTCACACCCGCCGGACCAGTTCCCTCGACTCCACTGATCCGGAAACTTTGGCCTAAACCCTTGTAAACAATTGCAAGTACCTTGAGAAACAAAGTTGTCACAAGTTGAATAATTCCCACAATGGTTATAAAGATCACATCTGTTAGCAGGGTCAGGTAGTTGTAGCACAACAGTCCATTTCTTCTCACCATCATCCCACCTCAACTGTTGTTCGATTCCATCCCAACCGATTCGGAACCGCAATAAATCCGAAGGGTTGGACGGATCATATGTGAAATACCGAGTCCCATTATCATCAGCATTAGAAAGCTTGAACCCATACAAGAAACTAGCAACATTGCTCATATTGACAACACCTGTGAAAATCGATGAATCCCACTGCCCACTTCTCCATCTTCTTCTCGTTTGATCCCACATCACAATCTGTGGAGCTCCATTAGGATCGATCCCGACGCTGTAGTTTCCCGGTGAAGGATCATTAGCTGATTTCCATGATCTGAAAATTCGAACCTCTCCTATTTCAGAATTCACCGGCGCTCTCATACCAGGCAAAAATGTATCAGTTGGATGATTGAAGCTCTCCCAAATGGTTTCACCGTCATTGTTTAATAGCACAAAGTTCCCAGTTTTTTGGAGAATCGCAGCAGTGTTGTTCGATGATAAACCCGAAACATTAGAGGACCAAACTGAAATGTTGTTCCCGTCAAGAACAACCAGGTTCCCATCAAATCCAATCCTCAAAACTCCATTTCTTTCAGACAAGGGGCTGCCTCTATTTGCAAGCCATACAACTGCTTCTTCATCAACCTTGTACCATATTCCGACATATCTAGAACTGGAGTTTTCAGGGCTGAAAAATCCCAGTTCGAAAATCCCATCTTCAGACAACAACGTGTCGCCATCTTCTACGGTGACCCCTTGTCGGATTCTGTCATACTCATCCCCATGGCAAAACAGAGGAGAAGAACATAGAAGAAAGATTAAAGGAGAAAGAAAAACAAAAACTGGGTTCTTGTTTTTGTTGTTAGTTCCCATACCATTAGTGATTGAGAAAGTGCAGAGGTTGGTAGTTCTTGGAACATATGTATGAATTCAGAAAAGAAGATTCAAAGGGTGGCCATGGATTTTTATTGGTAAACGAACATGGAGAGACACGAGGTGATGAACTTTAAAAAGTTATTCCCTTCTCCACTATGTTGGAAATGTCAAATAGAGTAGTACTTTTTGGACCAAGAATTTCGTTGCGTTTTAGTTTTGGCTTAATTCAACGAACATTGATAAACACCACTAATGATAAACATCGATAAATTTTATTATTTTATTTTTTAATTTTAAAAATTTAAATAATTAAAATTATCTCTTAAAAAATAAATTCAAATTTAATAGTTACTTTATAATTTTTTTAATATATTAGAATCAAATATACTCAATTCTCTTAAACCCTAACAAAATTAATCTCTTAAAATAATAGAAATCAGTTTTTTTTTAAATCTATTTGATAGAAATCATTTTAAACTAAACTGATTTTTATTTTTTAGGAGATTAATTTTGTTAGGGTTTAGGAGAATTGAATATATTTGAATCTAACCTATTAAAAAATATTATAAAGTAACTATTAAATTTGTTTTTTATTTTTTAAGAGATAATTTTAATTATAATTTTAGTCCTTTAGATTTTTAAAATTTAAAAAAAATTAATGGTGTTCATCGATGTTTATCGTTAGTGGTGTTCATTAATGTTCGTCGCCCGTCGTAGAATTTTCCCTTAAATTATATATTTTTAGTTAGATATCTATATTTTGGAAAATTCTACAACGTGCGACGAACATCGATGAACACCACTAAAGATGAACACTGATTAACACCATTAAGTTAATTAATAAAGATTTAAAATTTCAACGACCCATCATACAATTAATAATTATTTTAAAAATTCAATTAAATTATTTTATATATATATATTAAAATTTTATTTTTTAATAAGGGTAAACTATATATTTAATACCTTACTTATTTTCGTAT
Source organism: Hibiscus tridactylites (assembly GCA_958450335.1). Lineage (NCBI taxonomy): Eukaryota > Viridiplantae > Streptophyta > Magnoliopsida > Malvales > Malvaceae > Hibiscus > Hibiscus tridactylites. The sequence continues at coordinate 86,163,412 of OY288270.1, forward strand.
TTCTATTGAACCCTCATTATTTAAATATTATTTCAATTTAACCCTATTCTTTATAAAAAATAATTTAACCCTTAACCTAAAACCCTAAACTATTAAACCTTAAATCCTTAAACTCTTAAACATATATCATTAAAAATAATTTCACCATCATCGATTCAATTCAATTCAATGAATCGTTGAATTCTTCTAAAAAATTTAATTAAATTATTTTTTATATATATCAAAATTAATTAAACTCGAATCTCTTAGAACCCATTGAAGATAAACTCGAAATTTTTTATTACACTATGCTTAAAGGGTATGCCAAGCACTCGTCGTTACACGAAGCTTTGCTGTTTTTTGTTAGGATGAAAGTTGATAATGTTAAGCTCGTTGTTTATAACTTTACTTACTTGTTGAAAGTTTGTGAGGATAAAGGGAGCTTAGAAGGGGTAAGGAGATACATGGGCAATTGATAAAAAATGAGTTTTTTTCTAATGTCTTTGCTATGACTGGTGTTGTTAACTTGTACTCGAAATGTAGACAAATTGAGGAAGTTTATAAGATGTTTGGAAGCATGCCTCAGAGAGATTTGGTTTCTTGGAATACGATTATTTCTGAGTTTGCGCAGAATGGTTTAGCTAAACTTACTTTGGGTTTAGTTGTTAGGATGCAGGAGGAAGGGCAGAAGCCTGATTCAATTACCCTTGTTTTCATTTTGCCTTTCGTGGCTAATATGGGGTCGGTTAAGATAGGGAGGTCGGTTCACAGTTATGTTTTTAGAGCTGGTTTTGAAGGGCTTGTGAATGTGAATATTGCATTGGTTGATATGTATTCAAAATGCGGGTATATTTGAATTGGAAGGTTGATCTTTGATGGGATGAGATAGAGGACTACCGTTTCGTGGAATTCGGTGATTGAAGGTTATATTCGTAGTGGGTATGCTGAGGAAGCGATTGGTATTTATGAGAGGATGTTGGATGAAGGAGATTTGAGTTTATCTTCATCTCAAATAATATGATAGCGTTAACTCTAGGAAATTCGAGTTTAATTAATTTTGATATATATAAAAAATAATTTAATTAAATATTTTAGAAAAATTCAACGATTCATTGAATTGAATTGAACTGAATCGATGATGGTGAAATTATTTTTAATGGTAAATGGTTTAGGGTATATGTTTAAGAGTTTAAAAGTTTAGGGTTTTAGGTTAAGGGTTAAATTATTTTTTATAAAGAATAGGGTCTAATTGAAAATAATATTTAAATAATGAGGGTTCAATAGAAATACGGAAATAAGTGAGGTACTAAATATATAGTTTACCCTTATTAAAAAAATAAAATTTTAATATATATGAAAAATAATTTAATTGAATTTTTAAAATAATTATTAATTGTATGACGGGTCCTTGAAATTTTAAATCTTTATTAATTAATTTAATGGTGTTCATCGATGTTCATCATTAGTGGTGTTCATCGGTGTTCGTCGCACGTGGTAGACTCATCCCTATAATTTTTTGTTGAATAAGAATTCAGATACTTAAACTTGGAGATGGAAAGGGATGAAAATCGTCTCCCACTTTATCATGCCCCTTTTATGTTTTTACTTTCAAATAGTGGATTTAGGGTTTAGAGTTTAAGGGTCATGGTTAGGGTTTAGGGAATTAGGGGTATGATGTATTTATTATGGTGTAGGGTTTAGGATGTAAAAAAAATTTACCCGATGAAAAGACGGGGTAGAAATCATCTAGCTCTTAACCATGCCTCCACAATAAAATTAGAGCTTAGGATTTAAAATTTAGGGTTAAAGTATTGTGTATTTTTTAGAGTGTAAGATTTAAAATTTAAAATTTAAGGTTAGAATTCTTAATTTAATTTTTAAGTGTGTTTTTTAAAAAAAAGCCATAAATAAAAACATGATTATGTGCGGTAGATTTTTGCTCGAAAAGACGAGACAAAATCCTGTTTGTCTAATCTACCGGCATAAAAAATGTATAATATAATTTAATTTTAATATAATTTGACTTGGTTCGAATTCGAGTAAAAAATAAATGATATATCCAACCGAAAGTTTTTGAGAGAAAAATCCGTCTCACCTCAACGCTGAAAATTTTAACAAAAAAAATCTCCAAATGTATTATATAAAAAATAATTAGAAAATGGCATTTTAGTAATTATGTCAAGACAAGTTACCTAAATTCAATCCAAATTTTTTAAAAAAAAAAAATTAAATACAAACTCATGATTTTATATTAGGGAGAAGAAACTATAAAATTTTAAGGGTGACTAACTTATAAAATTTTAAAGAACAAAAATAGATTTTTAATAAAAATATACAAAAAAATTCTTAAAAAATTTAAATCATATACAAATTTAAAATTTTCAGGAGGACGACGCACCTTCCAGCCTTGTCTCAGTCCATGCCCGAAGAAATCTACCTTATCCCGAAACAAGATTTAAGAAAAACTTGACTCTATCATATCACATCGGAGTCTGCTAGTTTCTAAATTTTTTTAACATTTCTAATGAAACTATACACTTTTTTTGAGTTAGATACTTAAACTATAATTCATAACCATTTTAAAACTCACCCTTATACACCATCAGGGATGGTCCGAAGGGGGCTCGGAGTAGCCATCTCTCCAAAAATTTAAAATTACGTATAATTTAAAAAAATATTAAAAATTTATTTTCACCCTCTTAAAATTGTATAAGTTCACTCTTTAAAATTTTATAAATTCTCTCCCAAATAAAAAATTATGTATCCAATAGATTCTATAGTTTAGATGGTTAGGTACTCGGTTCAAGAGGCTTAAGGTCGTGGGTTAAAATGCCACAACCAACGGTTCATTCATTTAGGGTGCAATCGTATCAACATTAATGCACAAGATTTTATCAGAATTCTAATGTTAAGCGTGTTTGTACGAAAGTAGTACTAAAATAGAAAAACATCGTAAAAAGTTTTCGTGTTGCATTTTTTTTTAAAATTTATCCAAAAGAAATCATGTGTCTGTCCATTCTATATACATTATATAAAGTGACGTGACAGAACATAAAAAATTATAAGTGTCATGTGACGACAAATACCACATTTTAAACAATTATATTGGACTCCAGCTAAAATTAACAATGCAGGGGGCAAGACAAAAATCAACCCCCAACCCATAAAAATCCATCATTAGTCAGGATATTTTTTTATAATTTATATTTTACTTTTTCTCAATATAGTTAATAATTTATGTTGTATAAATTTATAAATTTATGTGGTGCATCATGGACGGAACTACTTTTAAGATGATTAAATCCCTTTGAGTTTTTTTTTTACTTAAAAACAAAATCCCTTTGGGTTTAAATCTTATTTAAATAAGACATGTTTTTTTCAATTATCAAAATTAAATATTTAATTAGTCCTTAACATTTAATGTTTAATTCTAATCCGGTCCCTTGTTAACACTGAACGGACTTAATTGGTTTCTTAAGGCTAGTTTAGCATTGCTGTTAAAAAGTAATTTTTAAAAGTGCTGTTAGAAAGAGATTTTGAAAAGAGATTTTAAAAAGTTTGTTGTAAGATTTTAGTGTTTATCATTGCTGTCAAAAAGTGCTTTTAAGAAGATAAATGACCATTTTGGACATGATATTGTTAGTTATATATATTTGTATGTATAGATATATAAAAATGATATTCAAATTTTCTAATGTTATAATATATGATATATCAGCTTAAATTATTATAAAAATATTTTTATTAATAAATATATATTTTAACAATTATACGTGTTCTATGAAATTATAACAAAATTGACATATTTTATTTTAAAAACTTGACATAAATAAATATATATCATTTAAAATTAAAAAAATAATTATTAATTATATAACTATATCTTCATAAAGAATTATAAATTTATAAATTATAAATAAACACAATAGCAAATGAAGGTTAAAATTGTAATTTGTCTCTCAAAATCACTTTTACAACCGCAAAAGCTAAAAATTTTAGCTTTTGCATTTGGGTTGAAAATCACTTTTCAAAAGCAGTTTTTCCTCCAAAAGCTAGCTGTTTAGCACAGCTTTTGCCCTCAAACCAGCTTTTGGAACTAAAAGCTGGTTTGAAAAGCAATGTTAAACAAAGCCTTAGTCGGGACGAAAAAAAATAGGATAGGCGGTTGCCTTTGCTACTAAGGGTGAGAATTGGGCGGGAAATTTTTGAAAATTTTGGGATCCAAATTGACTGGTATGAGGAATAACCAAAACCTTTACCCATGGGAATGAGAAAGTTTTATCACCGAAATTCAAATGGGGATGGGGACGGAGATTGTTATATCCGAACCATAAGGATAACCGAACCGTAATTGTATAAATAACTATGAGATCCCAAAAAATATCCACAAGGAGATTGTTATATTTGTGTCTTTTGCTTAAACTTTATTAAGTTTAGGTGACCTCTATTGTAATTTAACTTTTTTTGTTATTTAAGAGTATAAAATCTATTTATTCCCCTATTTCTGTCGTTCATTTTACACAAAAACCTTGTTCCTCTTCAACCATATGTTTAAGTGTATTGAGTATATGACTTGTAAATTGAAACCGGTCATATATTTTGATTAGTAAAATAATAAATTTTGTTTAACTTTTAGAGATGGTGATTCTCTGAAAATCGTGGAGATCCGATGGGTATGAGGACGAAAAATTCACCGAAACATGTAATGGGGATTACCCAAAATCATACCCGCAAGTGTTGAGGGCAGAGTGGAGAATGCAAAACCGTCACCGAACTGATCGATTCCCACCCCTATTTGATGCCCTTCATTAAATGTAAATGGGTAGTTTATTTTTCGGTCTCTCTAAAAATACAAATAATACAATTTAAACCCTTTAACTCTTTTGTTAAATGGAAACACTATTTTAACCCCTCTTAAAAAACCAATGATTTATTTGTAGTCTTTTTCTATAAAAAATCAACTTTAACTCTCTAAAATTTTATAAGTTTATTTCAACCCTACATATACACAATCTCTCTTCGTCCCTGTTTCCAAAAGCATTAAATCCGAAGTAGTAAAAAAGGAAATATTCCAAGTTTGATATTGGAATAAATATTGACATTCTTTGATGCGTGTTTGTCACAACTTAAAAAGGGTAAATTTTATCTTTAGTCACTCAACTTTTAGTATATTTTATGTTTTAGCCACCAACTATAAAACTTTTCAATTGATCACCAAAACATTCAAAATTCGTTTTTTTGTTCCATTTGTAGTGGGATTGGATATAGAAAATGTACTGAAATCGGTAAAGCTCCATGGCATCTATGGATTCCACGTATTGGCTGTTGGATAAATATGAGAAATAAAATAGATTGGACTGAAATATAAAAAACATACAATTTTGAACTAATCATGTTATTATTTATTCTCCTTCTCTCCCATTTTCCTTCACGTCTCTAATGATCATAATTGACGGATTTGATCAAATATATTGTATTATATATAAATATATTAGATTTGACCTTCGGTGTTGGGCAATGTTGTCTTCAATTATAAATCCTGCGGCAACGGGTGATTACAGAGCAACCACGGTGGTAGGGGTTAACCGGCCCTCCTCTCCGACAATTGTAATACGATCGGCCAGCCCGGTTGCACGGGACTGCGTTATGCCTAATTGCGGCATAGCTGATAGCTCTCCTTCCTCCTCCAAGTTGTCGAACATTCATCTCGGAATCCATCAAGACATCGGTCATGCCTTCGATGTCGTGGTGTTGGTCGAAATACGAAACCGTACCATCGTTACCGCCCCAGTGGTATAAACCCGAGCTGGCCTCGTGGAACTTGGTGCACTCAGCCACCATTGCCATTGCCAAGGCCAAGAGACTCAACATTGCCCTTACCTTGGTCTTCATTTTAGAAATGTTTGAAACGAAAAAGAAAATGGGAAAGTTTGGAGCTTGTTTGGTGTGAAAGGGAAAGAGCAAGGGAGGGAATTTTATACATTATTTCCGAGTGGTTTTGTTCATGAATTTTTTTAGGGTTTGTTTGTTATTTTCGGACAAAAATAGGTTGTTTTCTGAAATAGCATATGCTTAAAATAGATCTATTCAACTAACATACTATGTTTACGTCATCTAAAAATAGTATATTGTTTTTTCAGATATATAGAGAGTTAAACATAATAATTTCAATCTCAAAATACGGTTTTATTTTAAATTGGTCTCCAAATTTTTAGTGTTTCAATTTTATTCTCAAAATATGGCATTCTAAATTGATCTCTCAAACTCCTCAACATTCTAATTTCATTTTCAAATTTTTGTTTGTCACGTCATATTATTATGTAATACATATCAATATTTACATGGCAATTAACAATTTTATCAACATGAGATGTGATTAACATATGCAATGAAATTATAACTTTCAAAACTTAGGGGACCAATTTAAAATATGTCATAGTTTGTGGGTGAGAATGAAATATTTAAAAATTTAAAGATAAATTTAAAATAAAAATCATAATATGATGATGAAATTATAACGTTCAAAAGTCAGGAAACTCATTTAAAATGAGTACTATATTTTGAATAATTGTGGTGCAACTAACCCATATATATATATATATATATATATATGTTTGCGTTTGGACTTTGTTTGTTTATTATTATTATTATTATTATTATTATTATTATTATTATTATTATTATTATTTTGTAATGTAGCACTAGTAAAAAAATGCTCAATGTATAATACCAGGACATGAACGGTCAGTAATTTGTTAAAAATGTTCAATGTATAATATTAACATTCACGAGGAAATAAATTTGAATGTGTTTAAATACATATTATCCTTTGATTTATTAGTGAGGTGAAATCTTAATAGTTTTAATATATATTGTATTTCTATTTAAAAAATATATATATTGTATTAAAAATTACATGTTAGTTTAAGCACTTTCAAGTTAATTTTTGTTTTGATCTCTGTTAGTGTGGGTTTGGACATATGCGAGGTGAGCGACCGCACAGGTCTCTTAAAAAAAGAGAGCCCCAAATGAGTTGAATTAAATGTTTATAGGGAGAACACAAAATTTTAGTTCAATAAATTACACGGTAAAAAATAAAAAATAACTTTAAAGTGGGTTCCATAATATTTTTTTACTAATATAAAAAAATCTTAAAAAAAAACCTTATAATTTTTTGAGATTATAAATTAAAAGACATCATTTTAATAAACTGTATAGGGCCCCGTAAACATTTGAACTACCCCTGATCTTTGTAAAATACTACTATAAAATACTTTTTTCTTCCACTTAAGTTTTGGGAAATTTTTAACGAAGTCGGTAGTAGTATTCCACCTTTTATCAAAACAAATTACCTGTTGAACAGTTATAAAAAGGTGTAAAATCAAAGAGATTCAAGTTGAGTAATTATTTGTATATATTTATTAATCAAATCAAATTGTGGTAAAAACCCATCAATAATTGTATATTTTTGGAGCAAAATCAAGCAATTTTCTCATCAATGAACGAATGGAGGTTGTTTTGGTGGTCTATTTTGTGCAAACTTTTGTACACATGGTAGCCCCACATGTATACATCACATGATTTCCCTTTGGAAAACTTGGATCAAATTTTGTTGGATTTAACAAGGCCAAAGATAGTTGTCTTCATTCCACAATTTTCATGCCTCAAATGTTTAATAAATTGTTAGGTTTTGGAATTCAAAGTTTTATTATTGGATCTTGATCTCTACAATTTTTAATGATTCTATATAGAAAATAATTTATAATTAGATATGGAGTATATTTTAATCCTTGAATTTGACAAATCTTGATTTTTTGCTCATATTAATATTTTTTAATATTTGAATTTGATAACTCTTTCATTTTAATTATTTTGATGTTTTAATATTTTATCATCGTTTCACATGACATACTCTTAAAGCGTAAAAAATACTATAAATCGACTAAAATCTAAATACAGAAACTAATGTAGACTAAATATTCTTTTATCCCTTGTAAATTAAACATTTGAACTTGTTTTTAGGCCTATGCGGCTATGCCTAGGTCAAATATGGTCAAGTTATGTGTAGGTATATTTTTACTTATAGTCCTTGTTTAGGGCCCGATTTGAAATATAGGTTGAATATTTTAGGAATAAAATAACTTTTAATTTATAAATTAACATTTCAAATTTGATCTATGAATATTTTTTACGTATATTAATCTTTGAATTTAATTATTTTTATTATTTTGATAACGCGATAATCTGATGTAGACTAGGCCTGGCTCGTCCAAATTTTTTAAAGAAAAAACGCTTTTTGAGTAATGGGTTTTAGGCTTTTAGTTTGGATAATGGCTTTCGGCTTTTAGGAATATAAGCTTTGGGTTTACATGTTTTCTTTTTCATCTTCTTTTCGGCTACAAGGGTTAACATGTTTATAACTGACATATAATTTTAATTGGGAAAATTATTCAATACATATATTCACATTATACAATTTTTTATTTTAGGGTTAGAGATTAAGTTTAATTTTAGAGTTTAATTTGTAAGATTTAAAATTTAAGGTTTAAAATATATATTTTATTTTTTAAAGAGTCTAATAATCGAAATTTCTTTGAAATTGAAAAAAAAATCAAATAATGCTTCAATTTATCTTGGTCTGATATATTCTCTCCTCAGTCTGATCATTATGAAATTGAGATGTATTATTTTTTTTCTCTTTTTCGACTTCTCTATCGTTTAAATTTGAAAAAATAATAATAATATGGCGTACGGTTGATGAATCAAAAAGACTCCAAAAATTTGAGTTTGGCAGGGAAATTTCACCTTTTTTTCAGAAAATTAACAAAAAAAATTAAACAACGTTAAATATATATCGGTGAAGTGATCAAAGTAAATACAATTCAAAAATTTAATGATGATGTTAAATTTTTTAAAATTAGGGGACCAAAACAAAAATACGAACAAAATTCACCTATGTAATTAATGATATGTATCTGGTTTTATATGGAATGAGCATAATATTTGCAGTGAAATCTTCTGCTAACTTTAAGGGATTAGAGTGAATAATATTGGTGAAACTGTTATTTGAGCCAACTCTTTTTTTTCTTCTCAGCAACAAGAAAATTCGATTTAAAATAGCGTAACATCAAAGGCAATAAAAAGCAAACATAAAAAGGACAGTTATTATAGACACCTTGATAAATCTTAGAATAATCGAATTCGATCTGTTGATAAATAAGATGTATATAAATTATTGAAAAATAAAAAAATATTATCATAAAATAACACCAAATATTAAAATATTTAGGCAAGGATCAACAAAAGAATTAGCTTCCCGCGAGGGGACCTTCTCACGAACATGGAGAGGGTACGACGACAGCTAACTAGTGATGGTGGCTGCTGTTTTGCAGAGGAGGAGAGGAGGATATTGAGCATGTGTTGAGACGTTGCCAAGCGGCACGCAGGCTATGGGGAAGACTGGTTCCCGCGGCACATTCTGCTGTGTTCGACACCATGGATTTTGAGGATTGGCTGCTCAGCAATATGCGGAACGAGGGCGCAATCCCGGATGATACGTCGAAGTGGGAGACGAGATTTGCAGTCGGTTGTTGGCTGTTATGGAAGCATAGGTGCAGCTTGATTTTCGATGAGGATTATATTGAGAATGGGGATATCGTTGCTCAATGTAGACATATGGCAACCGAGTTTGATACGATGAACCCTACTACCGCTCCTACACGTCGAGCGAGGGAGTTGAGGGTGCGATGGCAGTGTCCGCCGGAGGGATGGGTGAAGGTGAACGCGGATGGATCGGTTCATGGGCAGCAGCGGGAAGCTGCGATAGGGGGAGTAATTCGTGATAGCTTAGGGAGGTGGCTGTTTGGTTTTGCCCGTATGGTTGGGAACTGTTCGGTGTTAATGGCGGAGTTGTGGGCTACATATGACGCGCTCCTACATGCATGGCGGATGGGGTTTAAGAAGGTTGTGATTGAATCGGATAACTTGGAGGTGACCTGAATCCTTAACAATGATTCCTTGGCGTTGCGAGGGGATGTGGTCGTGGACTTAATATTTGGTTTGTTGTGTCGAGAATAGGAGGTTGTGGTTCAGCATATTGGACGCGAAAAAAATATGGTGGCAAATTTTCTCGCCCGACAGATTGGTCGACAACAGCGTGGGAGTGTGTGGTTGCTTGAGCCGCCGATAGAGGTGCAGGGTCTACTGAAAACGGACCAATTAGGCTATTTCATGGCTTGGTCTTATTACTGTATTAGCAAAAAAAAAAGAATTAGCTTCCCAATTCAAAAAAACCGGCACATTACTGATCCAAACGATACATTCATCAATATTTACAAAATTTATATCCATAATGTTTTCTTCAAAATTCAAATCTAATAATTTATTATAAAATTGAATCAAACACAGTGAAGTTTAAAATAAAATTACCATCATAATATGGACATAAATATATCAATAATAATTTTTCTTATTAGGAGAGCCGACCCTGTGTCATATCCGACCTGCTTCTACCCAATTCCTTCCCGCCGGGGACCACCATTCGTGGGTAAACTCCCACCGGACCCGTACTTCTAACTCCATAATATACTTGTGTCGCACCATCAGGACCCACTCTCCATGTCGGGTCATAAGGATCCACGGGCGATGCCACCCCGTATGCTTGACCCACTCCGGGAACTTGCTGATGATACCCGGCGGGTGTTTGACCAGATGAAGTCTGATACTGTTGGACATACTGCGCACGGATTTGAACGGGTTGATGTTGAACTTGAGCATGAGGGTTTCCGGGTTGTGCAGGACCCGGAACATAATAAACGGGCATCGATTGTACGGCAGGAGCAGAATAATGAGAATCCTGAACATAATGCCACATAGGAGCGGCGCCGGTACCCGAATATGTCGTTGGCTGAGAAACGGATTGCTCCACGAAACTCTCTGTTTGATTTTGCTTTGACTTCAAAACCGGTTCAGGGTTATCCGGTTTACTCACCGAAGGTACAGTAGGAACAGACGACGTGGAACAGAAGGGAGAAGAAGAAACAACCGGGGCAGGAGAGCCCGGGTCCGAAACCGAGTTATTCTCATACATAAGCTGACGTGTCCTTAATTTCGGGTCACGAGGTTGGGTCTCGTCGGAGTTGTCCAACCCGAATAAATAGTCGGGCACTTCGGATACTATCGAGGAAGCCTCGGAACGGCCACGTTCGAGCCTTGAATTACCGGCGCCGCTGTTAAGCGCGTCGAAGAACCAGTTTTCACGATTAACGGAGCCGTCGAGAAGTGAGGTGATGCTACTGGCTCGTGAATCGTCATCGCCTTTGGAGAAAAGAAAAAGGCGAAGCCGAGGCAGCCGAGGGTTTTGATTCTGTGCCAGCCGATCATATTCTTCCATCATGTTCTCCAGATCTTCATCCGTCGTCACTGAAATCAAAGCGTCAAGATCCTCGTTCGGAAATTGATACTTAACACTCACGTTGCCAATTCCTAATCAAAGAACCAAATACTACTAAATAAGAATTCAGAAACTATTAAAAACACTTTTTTTTAAAAAAAAAAATTGTGGCTTAGTGGATTGCCTGAGAGTTTGGAGAGCTTGGTTAGGAACGATGAGAAGGGGGTGAAGCGATGGAAGGCGACAATGCGAGTATCGCCTCCGACGTACCGGAGCTGATTATCGTGCGGCCGAGGAAGAATCTTGCCGCCGAAACTGCACATGAACCGTACACGTGCATGGGCATCGTGAGGAGCCTGGTGTTCGGACCGCGGCGAGGAGGCGACGGAATCGGTGGTGGAGTCGAGCTCACAGAGGTGGTGCGAATGCGATGACATGTTTGTTGAACTGGTAGTTAGTTACCAGTTGCTGTTATAAGAAAAAACAGGTTTTTGTTTTAAAATTTCAGCAACTGGAACACTGAATAAATAAGAAGTGGCTGTGAGAAGTCAGATAATGACAGACGAATCTGGGCCCTCAATAAACGTTTGGTATGGGGATGGTCCCAGATGATGTGGCAAGGGATGTGATGGTAAGAGTGAATGCCTTGAAGAACAGGGCGGCAAGACAAAAGCAGGCAATGCAACAAAATCCAATGGTTTAGTCGGCGGTGGTGGGCCGTGCCGCCGTGGAACCGAATCATTCGATGCAACCAATTGCTTCTGTAAACCAAACGTTGATGACCAAAGGATTCTTCATAATTAGACAATAGAAAACAAATCTCAGTCACCATCTTAACCTAGGGATGCTTTTCGAGTCGCGAGCACTGTTCGATTTATGTTTCTTAAAAATTTTGTTATTGGACTCGATTTGCTGCTCATTAAGTTCGATAAAATTTTGCTCGGCTCGTGCTCATTAAAAAATCTCGTTGCTCGCCAAAAATTTTGCCATGTTTTTTTTAAATATAGGTAAAATTTAGTGATATTGTTCGAGCTTATAAACATAAAAATTTAGAAAAAAAAACGTGAGGTTTGAGGAGATAAATAAACGAACATGTCATGACCGGGTTAGAGATGAAATCGATATTCGAGTGCGAGACTCTCTTTCTCAACAATCTTCAATAAACAACAAAGAAGATAATGTCTTAGAAATTTTAGAATTTTAACTTTTAATCGTATTTTTTATATGAGAAGTGGAAACGGAAAACTTTTCAATTTCTACTATTATACATAAACTAAAAATAAAAGAAAAGAGAAAGACTCATTATTATAATTTAATTTTTTATTAATATAAATTAATTTTTTTAATTTTTAGGAAGTTTAAAATGTTTTTGAAAATTTGAAACCAAAATTTTGTGAGTAAATTACCTAGAAATTCACCCAACTTTTTTAGAGTTTTCATCTATCATTTAAATTTCTTAGAACATATATATTTTTTAAGGTAGCCACCAAAAAATCGTAAAAAGAATTTATAAAAAAAATATCAAGCTGCTCACGAACTTATTGAGTCGAGTTGGGCCTTGCTCGACTTAACTCGCTAAAATCTTGAGTCGAGCTTAATTTTGAGTTGAGTCAATTCGAGTCGAACATTAACTGAGTTTTGACCAAATCGAGCTCAAATTGTTTGCGAGTTGTTCAACTAAATAAGCATCCATATCCCGACCTCTGTCATCAAACAAGGTTAAAATCCGGTGATGAGAAAAATAATATTTTATTTAAATCTTAATTTGATGCTCATGATTACTAATCTTTCTATTTTAGGGGTTATGAATTTAGTTAAGAGTTTAAAGGTTTAGTTTGTAAGATTTAGATTTAAGATACCGTGTTAGAACTTATGGTTTAAGATTTAAGTTTTAGGGTTATAACTTCATATTTTAATTTCTAAAGCGTAAATATGTAAACTTGTGTATAAAAAATTACTCTATTTTATTATTGTTTATTAAGAAATTTGATTAGATTTAACTTTAAATATAATCAAGTTTCGAGGTTCGATCACTATCCATGTGAATGAAGTACATTTTATAGCCAGCAATTTATTTTTTAATGAGAACATCTACAACAAAAAATTAGTCATTATTATCAGCGGTGAATATCTTAGCTTAAATATATATATGATCTGTTTACACAGTGTAAAACTCTTTAAGTTTTACACGTTTTTTGGACCGTTAGATGAGTGAAACGAATGAATGAGATTAACAGTAAATATGTGAATATTATCACTTGAAAAAAAAGAATAAGAAGTTAATCCGAGCCATCTATTCCCTTCATCTAACGATCCAGAAAACGTGTAAAACTTAAAAGAGTTTTACATTGTATAAGTTGATCCTAACTCTTATATATATATATATATATAATCAAGCTTCAATCTATTATCGTGTACTTTAATTAATGCAAGCATGCATTATTCGCATTTGTATGATGCAATATTGAAATACTAGATCATTATATTTTGTTTTCACCCCATTGTTATTTTAACTCAATTTAGTATATAAAACATGTAGTATGCATTAAATAATCTATAATTTAGAACATAAGGAGGGGTTTTTCCCCTCAGCGTTTTTCTTTTCTTCTCCTTTTTCTTTGGTCGACAACGCCACTAATTTTAATGCGATTATCAACAGTCGAAATTTATTATTTTTCTTAATTTTTTCTTATCATGTTTTTTTCCTTTTTTAAGGTTTTTTTTTAATTTTTAATAAGAATCTTGTTATCGTTATACATTTTTTCTCTATCTTTGTGACACGTTTTTTTTTTATTTTTATGGTATGTTTCTTCTGTCGTTTGACACGATTTTTGCATACCTTAATGGTCATTTGGTGCTCGTATAGACTACAAAATCCTCAAGACATTTGTTTTCTGATTTAGATTTGTCGGTGGTCATAGAAAGTTTGATCCCCTTTAGTGGTTGTTTGTTGATATAATCAGAATTGTGTAGCGGAGCAATATTTTTTTGATAGTTTGATTCACTCACCACTTATTTTTTTCACTTCGTTTGAATATAGACAAAGTAGATTCATGAAGGCTTCTGAGTTCTTTGACGATGTACACCAATCTGGAAGAGTTTGCTTTTCTTTGTACTTTCAAATTTTATTTTTGTATGATTTTTTTGTTGAGATAGTCTCTATTTTTTTTCTTTTGTAAGTACAATGTAATTGTGATGCATTCTATTAGTTTTTAATAAAATTTAATTATTATTATTAAAAAAATATAATGAGTGATTTCGGTGGTAAAATGTGATGTGTTTTTTTTATATATAATTTAGTTTTAAATCCATTCGACTTGAAATCAAATACAAATTTTATTTTATACTTGAATATAATGGTAAAAAAACACATCTTTATAGCAAGTTGCAAATCTTGAATTAATGAACCACAAAATAGATCGGTTTATATAATTCTAAACAGATAATAGCATAAGCATGAGTGGGCGGTGGAAAGGACCTGTGTATGTTTTATAGGTAGCTTGGCCGGTGACTGAAATGTTTATTTTTTCTTCTTTGATAACGACTTTTGTCTTTAATGCATATTGACCTCTAATGATTTGAAGGAAAATGTTGTGAAATTATATGTAAATCCATTAATCAATCTATAATAAATCACTTTCTTGATGCTTCAACTTTAAGGATGCTTACGCTATTGGGGTTAGGGATGTAAATACATGTAATCGGATGGGTTTAGGTCGGGTATTGTCAGATCGAGTAAAATTGGGTACATGTCATTTTAGGTCATTTTTTGTTTTGACTCGACTCGGATCGAGTGCGGGTCTATTTCAGGTCGGGTCAAAACGGGTCGGGTCCGAAGTAGATAATTGACAGGTTAATTCGGGTTCGGATACACTTCAGGTCGGGTTCATTTCAGGTCGAGTCCATTTCAAGTCAGGTCCGTTTCAGGTCGGTTGCATTTCAGGTCAGGTGCATTTCAGGTCGGGTAGTTTCAGGTCGGGGTATTTTCGGGATTGGAATTCGTATTGAGTTTGAATTCGGTACAACCATATAAGTAGTCAATAGACTTTAGGTTGACCTTTGTCAATTGTCATTGATTTGGAGTTAATTATCTAAAGTCATATCAAATTAAAATTATAAAACATTGGAGTAATTAAAAAATAATGAAAAGGGGTCAATTTAGACTGAAAATGGGTCAGTTTGAATTAAAAATAAAGTTTCACGGATTATAATGAACAAAAATATCAAATTAATATTATAAAACATTATACAAATTTAAAAGAAAATAATGAAAAGGGGTCAATTTGGAATAAAAATAAATTTTTTGGGACTATAATGAACAAAAATGTCAAAAAAAGTATAAAAATTAGAGTAATTAAAAAAACAATAAGTAGAAGTCAATTTAGAATAAAAATAAAGTTTTAGGGTCTATAATGAACAAAATTTCAAATTAAAATTATAAAACGTGATGAATTAAAATATATATAGGGGTTAATATGGAATTAAAATAAAGTTAAAGGACTAGAATGAAGAAAATATCAAATTAAAATAATAAAACATTAGACAAATTTAAAAAATAAATGTGGGTCAATTTGGAATAAAAATAAAGTTTTAGGATCTAGAATGATGAAAATATCAAAGTAAAATTATAAAATATTGGACGAATTAAAAAGCAATGAATAGGGGTCAATTTAGAATTGAAATAAAGTTAAGGGACTAGAATGAACAAAATACCAAATTAAAATTATAAAACATCAGACGAATTAAAAAAAAACAATAAATAGGGGTCAATTTGGAATTAAACTAAAGTTTAGGGGACTAGAATGAACAAAATATTAAATTAAAATTATAAAATATTGGACTAATTAAAAAAATAAAAAGTGGTCAATTTGGAATACAAATAAAGTTTAGGGACTAGAATGAACAAAATGTCAAAGTAAAATTATATATTATTGGATTAATTGAAAAAACAAATAGTAGGGGTCAATTTGGAATAGAAATGAAAATTTAAGGACTATAATAAACAGAAATATCAAATTAAAATTATAAAACATTGGACGATTTAGGGTTTATAGTTTATGATTTAAAGAGTTTAGGGTTTAGAGAAAATTCATTAATGGTTTAGTGTTCATACATTGATACATACACACACATATATATACTTGCATACATTAGGATTTAGGGTTTAGGAAAAATTTATCAAGGGTTCAGGGTTCTTACATTGATATGTACATACATACATACTTACATACATTAGATTTTAGCGTTTTAGGTTAAAGGAAAATTCATTAAGGGTTTAGGGTTTATACATTGATAGGTACATACATGTAACGCACGGGATTTGGGGCCCAGAAGATAACCGAGTTTGGTTAAACCGGTTCGGATTAATATAATTGAAGGAAAACACTTTTAATGCACAAAAGGGGTCTTTTATTTTAAAAGGGAAAAATAAGAATTTTAAATAAATAAAATAAAGAAAAAAAGTTTTAAAAAGCCACCATATTCTCCAAAATCCTTTTTTCACATAAAACCTCTCTTAAACCCTATTTCACTATTCCATTGCTCCCAACTCTTCATCCAAGCAAGATTTTTTTAAGGTAATTTTTTCCTTGTTTAGACTTTTACATATTTGACTTGTACTCATTGAAAATCCTCTTTTAAACCCATTAAGATGCAATTTTTGGTTTGAGTTGGAGAAATGGGTATTTTTCATAGGATTTTCGTTTGGATCTTTTGATGCCATGTTTAAGGGTGTTTTTAATCTTGTTTTGGTGTCTTAAAAATATGAAAATAGTGGCCAATAGTAGTAAACCCAAAATGGGTCTAAAAATAAGATTTTTGGGTTGAAAAGGTATAGTTTTTGGCTTGATTTTGGGTTGAAATTGTGGCTGATGGTTTCCTTGTTGTTGGGGGTGTTTTTAGACGATATTTGGTGTGTTTTGATGTTTGGAAATGATAAGTTCAGCTTGAGGTTTCACTAGAACGAATTTGGGTGAACTTTGTGTTGGATGTTGATGTGTTTTGTTGCAAGATTGTTGAGTTTTGAGTTGCTGCTATGCTTGTGGGTATATTAGCATCCTAATGTTCTATTTTTGGGTTGCCTAAAGTAGAGGAAACAGATTTGGGCGTCGTGGACGTGAATCCGGGTAGTTCGGAAACTTGAATCGGGGATTCAGCTAACGTTTGGGCTCTATCGGTGAGTGGAAACTGTTTTGAAGTTTTAAATATGTCCAATGAAGGTTTCTTGGGGTTTGGGTGGAGCCTTAGAGGCTAACCTAGACCCAAGCGTAAGTTTATCTATTCTTGCCTTGTTTAGTTGATTTGTTGGCATTCGCATTTATGTGTGTTGTGGTGTTGATTGTGGATTGTTTTTATCCCTTTTTAATGTTGTTCTGTTGTCGTAGTTGATGTCAAGCCTCACATGATGGTTAGTTGTTGTGTACAGTGATGTGTAGTCCCACCGGTAGTGACTAGTAGACGAGTACGATGATGTGTAGTCTCATCAGAAAAATGCTAGTTGTTGTGTACGATGATGTGTAGTCCCACCGGGGATGGTTGTGCATGTGCAAACCATGTTTCGTTTATGCTCCCATTTCATTGTATCTTTTCCTTAAGTGGTTTCGTTTTTAAAAACTAAGATATATGTTTTAAACTGCATTGTTGTTGTGTATTAGAGTTCCGTTCACTACGCTTTTAAGATTACATTTTCTTTTCCAACAATACAGATCGTTAGTAGCTCCGGAGGCAAGCGGGGCAGGGGAAGAGTTCTTGCAATTCTCGGCTAGCTCAAAGTATGGTTTTATTAGATGTAATAACACTTAGGCAATGGGAATGCTAGGCTTGTTGTTAGGGAGTTGGTGTTCAAACTCCTATGTTGGCTTTTGTTAATGTTGCTCGCATGTTTTAAATGATGATATCGTGTTATGTTGAGGTTTGTTATGGCCTTGGATAAATTGCTATGCGTTTTGACTTGTTAGTGTTTTTAAAACTAAGTGTTCTTGTGAGCTTTGGGTTTGAGACCCATTTTGTTGCGTGTATGCATGTTTGAAGTTGTGTTTAGGGTGTTTTGCCTCTAGATTGTTTGTATAATAAGTTGACATGTGGTTTATGATGTTTCGGGGTAAGTTTGGGAACTTTGAAGATGCCGAAATGCATTTTTGGGCCAAACTGTGTCCAGGCGTTTCGAAACGCATGATATGGTTTCGAAACGGCCGAGCTCTAGGGGCACCTGTATCGGAACGGGGGTGATGTCGTTTTGGTACGATTTGCCACTAGAGGCTCATGTTTCGAAACCATATAGGACCGTTCTGGTACGTTTGGCTACTAGAGGCTCCTGTTTCGGAACCATGTGGGACCGTTCCGGAACGGCTTGGTGTTACTTTTTAAATGAAGCCTGTGTTTCGGAACGGGCAGGCCTATTTCGAAACGCAGGTGGTTAAAACGGTTAAAAGGCATCTTCGAGGGTTTCCAAACGTTGCATTTTAGTCCCTAATGATTGTATGCTTCCTAGTTGAGTTTATATGTGTCATTTGTGATGGTTTTGCCTCGTGTGCATGAAACTTGAATAATATTTACTTGGTAAGTTTAATTCACCGTATGCCTCTGCTCGGTTCGTATCTGTGTTCGCTCTTCCGCTGGTTACCTTTACACATAGGGTTAAATGTCACATCTAGACAAGGTTAATAAGAAAAACATAGGGTTGCTAATCGGAGTGAGGCCTTAGCGGGTTTCGTTTCGGTTTTTCCCGTGTAACCCCTTCGGTTCGGTCTGTTGGCTAGGTCGGGACGAGGGGGTTACAATACATACATACTTACATACATTAGGGTTTAGGTTTATGATTTAAGGGTTTAAAGTTTATGGAAAATTTATTAAGGGTTTAAAGTTCATACATTGATAGATAGATACATATATACATACTTACAAACATTAGGGTTTAGTGTTTAGAGTTTATGGTTTAGGGGTTTAGGTTGAGGATTTCAGGGTTTAGGGTTTAGGATATATGGTTTAGGGAAAATTCAATAAGGGTTTAGGGTTCAGACATTGATAGGTACACATATATACTTATATACATTATGGTTTATGGTTTAGGTTTAGGGTTTAAGGTTCAGGGTTTAGGCAAAATTCATTAAAGATTTAGGGTTCATACATTGATAGGTATATACATACATACTTACACACATTAGGGTTTAGGGTTTAGGTTTAGGATTTAAGTGCTTAGGGTTTAGGGTTTAAAGGTTTAATGTTTATGGTTTAGGGTTCATACATTGATAGGTACATACATACTTACATATTTACATACATTGATAGGTATATACATACATACTTACATACTTACAAACATTTCCAGAAACCGCATTTCGGTCAATGCCGAAAGTAGTCCAACTTATGTTTCTTTTGTGGCGGAAATGACCACTACATCTGAGACTATCCGAAGAGATCTGATCAAGCTCCTGCTCAAAATTCTACTAATCCGAGTCATGTACAATCCAATCGAAACAAGAACACTAGACAAGCACAGTCTGGAAATTAGGGTCGAGGCATAAGCAATCAGTCGAAAGCCATCACTCATCAGGAATCACGAGCTCCAGCTCGAGTTTATCATATCCGTGGCAAGGATGAGGAGAATCTCCGGATGTTATTGCGGGTACGATCGAGCTAAACCTTACTCATGTTTATGCTTTAATTTATTTGGGATCAACTCATTCTTTTGCGTGTTCTTACTTGATAAACAAGTTACAATTAAATCCTGAAACTGTTAAAACTGGTTTAATTGTCTCAAACCCTATAGGAGGCGACTGGCCTATCAATTTAATTTGTAAGAATTGCCATGTATCTATTCGGAATGTACCCTTTCCATGTGACCTGCATGTTCTACCTAAATGTGAGTTTGACCTAGTATTAGGTTTAGACTGGTTGGGTAGACACGAAGCTTGGATAGATTCCCAGAATAAAAGATTGTACTTAAGGGGTTTAGGAAAAGAATCGATTATGTTGATTGACAAGAAACCGACGTCTATTTTTGCTGCCATGGCTTTGCAAGATGAATTAGATTTTGGCTTAATTGAAATACCAGTTGTATCTGAATTTGTTGATGTGTTTCTTGATGAACTCCCTAGACTCCCTCCAATTCGAGAAGTTGAGTTCAAGATCGAAGTTCAGCCCGGAACAAACCCGATGTCCATTACGCCCTATCGTATGACACCCATTGAATTGCAAGAACTCAAGAAGCATATTCAAGAGTTAGAAGATAAGGGTTTCATTCGACCAAGCACTTCTCTCTGGGTGCTCTGGTTTTGTTTGTGAAAAAGAAAGACGGGACGATGCGACTTTGCATTGATTATCGACAATTGAACAGAGTAACTATCAAGAACAAGTATCCTCTGCTCCGAATTGAAGATCTGTTTGATCAGCTGAAGGATGCTAGAGTATTTTCTAATATTGACCTCTGTTCCAGTTATTATCAAATGAGGGTGAAGGATGAAGATATACCCAAAACTGCTTTCAGAACTCGCTATGGTCATTACGAATTTCTAGTGATGCCATTCAGGTTAACAAATGCCCCTGTTGTATTCATGAATCTGATGAATCGAGTATTCAAGTCTCATTTTTACAAGTTTGTTGTCATTTTCATCGATGATATTCTTGTATACTCTCGTAACAAGGAAGAACATGCTCAACATCTTTGGATTGTACTCCAGACACTCCGAGAACATCAATTATTCGATAAGTTCACTAAGTGTGAATTTTGGCTGTCAGAAGTGTCATTCCTCGGACATGTTATTTCGGCCGAAGGAATCAAGGTTGATTCTAATAAAATCCAGACTATTCTTGAATGGCGTCCTCCGAGCAATGTAAGCGAGGTCCGAAGTTTCCTTGGTTTAGCCGGGTATTACCGAAGATTTGTGAAATAATTTTTGGTAATTGCTGCACCACTAACCAAGTTGCTTAGAAAGAATGAACCGTTTAAGTGGTTCGAAGGGCAGCAAGGAAGTTTTGATCAGCTTAAACAAGCCTTGACTCATGGTATTGTTCTCGTTCAGCCAGAATTGAGAAAGGAATTTGTTGTTTACAGTGATGCATCACATTCTTGCCTTGGATGCGTTCTGATGCAGGAAGGTAATGTGGTTGCATACGCCTCTCGACAACTTAAGCCTCACGAGGTGAATTATCTAACACATGATCTTGAGTCAGCGGCCATTGTATTTGCACTTAAAATCTGGCAGCATTATCTGTACGGTGAGAAGTGTAAGCTATTCACCAATCATAAAAGTTTGAAATACTTGCTCACTCAAAAGAATTGAACCTTAGACAAAGAAGGTGGTTGGAATTACTCAAAGATTATGATCTAACCATCGATTATCATCTGGGAAAGGCTAACGTGGTTGTCGATGCTCTGAGTCGGAAACCGAACCTCGGTAAATCTTTTGAAATTCTCAAAAATTGAAAATGCTCAATCTTGAAAATTCAACTAAATCATTCGAATAGTGTCTTGCTTTCCAAGTAATGTATTTAATTTGTTTGTTCGTAGCTTCTCTGGCCATCAATGCTCACTTCCGACTATATAAGGCTCGAAATTATTTGAACGAACTCCAAGTTCAATATGCTCTGATTTCTAGAATCAAAGAACTCCAACAAGTTGATCCGGAACTTCATAAATTTTATCTAAGCTTGAGTCTAATTCTGATTTCTCTGTCAAGTCAAACGGTCTTCTATACTTCAAAGATCGGATCTGTGTACCTAATAATAAGGAATTACAAGATGAAATTCTGCAAGAAGCATATCAAAGTTCTTTCTCAATCCACCCCGGATCGATTAAGATGTACAAGGATCTCAAGCCCTTGTATTGGTGGTCTGGAATGAAATCGGCTATCAACGACTTTGTAGCGAAGTGTCTGAACTGTCAACAGGTCAAAGCCGAACACCGTGTTCCTACTAGATTACTTCAACCTCTTGAATTTCCGCAATGGAAATGGGAACGGATTACGATGGATTTCGTGACCGGTCTTCCTTGCACTCCAAGAAAGTGCGATGCTATTTTGGTGATCGTTGATCGTTTCACCAAATCGGCACATTTCATTCCGGTGCAAATGAATTTTAGTCTTGAGGCCTTGGCGGAACTGTATATTCGAGAAATTATCCGTTTACACGGAGTTCTGACATCAATAGTCTCAGATCGAGATCCTCGGTTTACAGGTCGATTCTGGAAAATGCTACACAAGGCTATTGGAACTAAACTGAATGTTAGCACAGCTTTTCATCCTCAAAGCGATGGACAATCCGAACGAGTAATTCAAGTTCTTGAAGACATGCTCAGAGCTTGCATCATCGATTTCGGAAAGAACTGGGAAAAGTCTATATCGCTAATAGAGTTTGGATATAACAACAGCTACCAATCTTCTATTTAGATGGCTCCTTTTGAAGCACTGTGTGGAAGAAAATGCCGAACGCCTTTGTGCTGGTCTGAACTCGGAGATAATAAAGTGTTAGGACCTCAATTGCTTCAGGAAACTGAAGAACATGTTCAAATTATTCATTCTCGATTGAAACAAGCTTTTGACATGCAAAAGTCGTACGTTGATCTGAAGCGTAGGGACATTCAATATGAAATTGGAGATAAAGTATTTCTCAAAGTTTCTCCGTGGAAGAAAGTTTTTCGAATCGACAAAAGAGGAAAGTTTAGTCCTCGTTTCATTGGACCGTTTGAAGTAACCGAGAGAATTGGTCATGTAGCTTATTGACTCGCACTTCCTCCCAAGTTCAATAGATTCATAATGTCTTTCATGTTTCGATGTTAAGACGTTATCGATCTGATCCTTCTCACATCCTTGAACTAGAAGAAATTGAACTCAATCCCGACCTTTCTTATGAAGAGGAACCTATTCAGATTCTTGATCGGGAAATCAAAAGACTTCATAATAAAAACGTACCTCTTGTTAAAGTTCTATGGAAGAATCATCACGTTAAAGAAGCAACGTGGGAACCCGAGGATATGATGCGGAAGCAATATCCTCATTTGTTCAGTTCAGGTAAGAATTCGAGGACGAATTCTTTCTTTAAGGAGGGGGAATTGTAACACCCTCCATTCTGCCCTAAAAGTTAATAAATTAAATATTAGAACATTTCTTATTTACTTTATGAACAATTAAGTCCATGAATATCGAAATAATTCAATTACGTCTCCGAAAATTCTTTAATTGATAATTATTGGACTTAATCAAAATAAAGGCAAAATTGGGTGATTAATTTTAAAGGGCTAAACCGAATAAGTTAAATAACAAAAAAGTTGCATGCAAAATTTTGTAACTATTTGGTCTACCCTTAATAAATAAGGAAGAGTAACTAATAGGAGAAGGGTAATTAAGACAAAACCTATATTTCCACTAAACCAAAATTTGTTCTATCATCATTTCTTCGACTTCATTTTCATGATTTAGAGAGGGAAAGAAAAAAAAAGAAACTCTGAAAATTTCAGCTCTAAACATGAAGACCTAAGCTTGATTATTTTGAAGAACTAAGCCAAAAGATTAAAACTAGAAAGCAAAGTAAGTCCCTAGTCATTCTTTGATTCGATTTTGATAAATTCTTGCTTGTAATCAAGTGGTGCCCTGTTTTGAGGTCTGATTTAGTATGAATTTTATGATTTTAAGTTGTTAGAAAAATGATTTAGTGTGTTAGGATAAGTGTATGAAATATGGATTGTTAGATTGAGTTAGAAATCAGGTAATTAAGGGATGTTTTGATTGAAATTGATAAGTTCAAGGACCTAAAATTATTAAAATCCAGCATTTAACTTAGAATGTAGAAACAAGGGATTATATTAGAATAAGATTGGAGACTTGAATTGAACTTAAAATGATCTAATTTAATGAATTAAGGAAACTAGTCACATAAAGCATGAGAATGTGACTAATCTGGAATTTCATGAAATTTGAGGACTTGTCTGATAGTTATATGAATTACTAAGGACTTAAAAATGATGTTAAAGGATAGTACGAATCATTTTATAAATGGTTTTGTGAATAAATTGAGGTAAATAGTTGAAATTAAGATTTAAAGTGCCTAAGGAGTAAACTGTCCAAAGAATTTAAGTTCTGGACAGCCACTTTGAAAATTCACCAAAAATAGGGTATAGTGAATTCTAAGCTGAAATTTTTATGGTTTGAACCTTGAAATGTCTATTATTATTGAGAGAAAATGGAATTGAATTTCAGTATGTGAGTTAGGAGTTATAAATTAAAGTAGTTAAACAATGCAAACTGTCCAGAACTGTTAAAATGACTTGTGTTTAAGTATTAAACTGTATTAACTCATAAGAGATAAAAATATGGAGTTTATATGGTTAGAAAACTGAGTGAATTACCTTGATAAGTGTGTATGATAATTGAAATTTGAACGAGTGAGTAAAAAGTTATGGTCAAAATGGTAACTGGTCCTCAAACTATTTAAATGAAAAACAGTTTTGAATGTTAATGTTTGTACTTGTGTCAAAGAGTTAATATGATCGAATTGATCTCTAATATGATTTGTATATGCTTGTGTTTGAGTGTTAGGATCAAGTGTGTGAATAGATCTTGGAGGAAGCAAGGGTTGGACAACCAAGTGGAAGGAATAAGGGCATTGTAATTAAGGAACAAGCTTAATGGAGTATTGTGAGTGTAATTGCTTTAGGGTTAGGACTAGTGTCCTAACCAACCTATTTCTTTTATGTGATTTAATTTATATGTTATGCATGAATTGGACCTAACTCAAAGCTGGTAATTTGTTTAGTAAAGGAATGAGGCTAAAATAGAAAATGAAACATGAAATGAATCATTGTTAATACCTTGTTATTGTGTATTTGTGGACTACCCTTGTGAAGCTTACTTGCAATGTTTGATATGAGCTTGAAAATGATAGAGATGCTACTGTTTTTTTAATGTATATAAGATGCTTGAATGTGTTATGAGATCATTTTGTATTGCTTGCATGAAGTTGTGCAATTATATGACATGATAAGCTTGTATCTTGGAGTATGCGATATGATTTCGGTAAATCAAATGATAAATGATATAAATAAAGTATTTGATAAATTGAAAGACTTATAAATCCCTTGGTCGATTAGAGGTCTTAGGTATAAGGGCATGCCTAGAGTCTGAGCTCCTCTATTTAGTACATAGTGTACTCTCTGAAATGGTGTATTTGGCACCTAAAATGCTTAGTGCATTTCTTGTTGATTACATGATATCTTGAATGGTGTACAAGACACATTGATGTTGTTGAGCATCCTCTGATTTGTTACTTAGTGCAACCATTGTTTGGTACTTGGTACCCTCTGTTGACTTGCTTACCTAGTCCTTCTACCCCACCAAGGCAAACAAATAAATATATATATGTTTGTAATAAGCTTATGAAGTGGATAAATGAAAAGATAAATAACATGATATGATATGACCTATGCTTGTTATGTGATTTATTTAGACAATGGTCCTTTCGAATGACATGATGAAATTTGGTATGCTTGGAATGCTTGATTCATGATCAATGTGGACAATGGTCCTATTCGAATATCCTGCCATAATATGATCTATGTTTTGCTTATGAATGATGGTTGGTACAATGATATGCTTGAATAATTCTTGCTTTATTCGAATGTGATGCATGATGATAAGCATGATGTTAGATGAAATTGTGTATGACATCATATTATGAATGATAGTACATGGAATGTATGAAGTTAATTGAGACTTGAGCATGATGAGCTTAGTTAGGAGATGTTTTATGTGCTAATAAGCCTAGCTAAGTAACCTTAAAGATGACCATAAGATGTTTAAAAGAATGAATTAGTATTAGAAATTACCTCGCTAAGTACACATATGTACTTAACGCTCTTTTTTTCCTTCTTCCCAAATAACAGGGTATCTTGGGCAAGAAGCTATCAAATTCTGATCGGAAGCAAATCACAAGACATCAATATGTATGACCTAAGTCTCGTATTTAGGCTTCTAGATGGTGTCTTATAAATTTGTCTAGATATCCATCTCGTTTTGTTTGACATTATCCTTAATTTACGTTGGTGCATGGATCTCTTGTATGCTCCTTGAATGTTAAGTTAATCTCTATAACTTAAGTATGCATATAGTAAGTTAAGCCTATATTTTGGTTGTAAATATGTGAGTCAAGCATGATAATATTTGTAAGAGTCATCTTTTGTTATATATAAGTGATCTAGCTTGACTTGGTTAATGTTTAAGAATGTAGTGCATGTGATCTATGTGAATGAGATATGAAATCAAGTTAGAATTGTAAGCATGATCATGTATATGGTTCGAATGAAATTGGAAATGAAGAAACTAAGCGAAAATAAGATTTGATGCTTGAATTGAATAGGAATAAGCATTTAATGGTTTGATTCAATTTGCAATTCTAAATTGGCTTGTTAAGGTATTTGAATGCATCTAGAAATGTTGCCTTAATAAATGGATGAATTTAATAAGTGATATGAATCTAGACTTGAATCGAATGGCTTGATTAATTATAATTCTATTCAGCTATGGTCATTTGAGTTAAGGGGTTCAAAAATAAGGGTTAGGAATTCATACGTGCTTGTTTTAGAAACTTAGTTGCTAATTTGTATGTAAATTGCATAATCGATAGTCAATTGGTAACATGTAAATGGGATAAGAATTTGGTTATGCTTTTTTATGTCGTTGAATAATTAAACAAGGATTAATGGTGTAGAATCCCAGTTTTTCAAATGAGTCCATGTATATGTAATTATAATTGTTATTTGTACAAGCTTGTTAATAAAAATCAATGAGTGAATGTTATGATCTTGTATGTTGGTTCGGTTATTTGTTGATAATTATAGAAAAAATTGTTAGTCCACTCTCCGCGTGCGTTACGATATGTTTTGTTATTAAAGTAACCATTCTTGTTTTGATTTCTGTTTGATAATCCATTCTGTTCTGTTCCGGTAACGCTCCTCGCTCCTAACCCGGGCGAGGGGTGTTACAATTTGGTTTAATCCGAGTATTTAGGCTGGAATCCCGTCATGTGATGCTACTAATGTCAAAGAAGGTTCTTTTTAAAGGACCTTGGGAGCTGGTGTAACAACGCCACGAACGAGGATTAAACATGTTTGTTATGTTGCTATACATGTTTTAATATGCATGTTGTACTATTTATCTGATTTTGGTTCTAGTTTATGTTTTAATAAGAATGCTTTACTGTTTTTCTGTTGGTCTTTGTTCTATTATACATTGTGTATGCAATCTGAAAGTATATGACTTGAAATGACTGTTTGTATGATTAAGATTTTTGTTATGTTTACTGTTTTGTTTAGGGAACATCTCTGGCAGACAACAACTGCCGCTCTAAAACATTATGCCTATGGATTTATTTGATGTATGTGGGATAAACTTTATGGGTCATTTTCCCCCATCGTTTGGTAATGTGTATATTCTTGTGGCAGTTGACTATGTATCAAAGTGGGTAGAGGCTGTTGCCTTGCCAACAAATGATGCCAAGGTTGTTGCCAAGTTTTTGCACAAGCACATTTTACTCGATTTGGTGCCCCTAGAGTGATTATTCATGATGATGGTACCCATTTTAAATGCAATCTAATCTTTAAAGCTTTGTGCAGGTATGAGATTCAACAACAAATTGTCACAGCATATCATCCACAGACGAACGAGCAAGCTAAGATATCAAACAAGAAGATTAAGAATATTCTAGAGAAGACTGTAAATCCAACGAGGAAAGACTGGTCTTTGAGGCTAGATGAGTCCTTGTGGGCTTACATGACTGTATTTAAAACTCTTTTGGGTACTTCACCATTTCGAATTGTCTTTATCTAATCGTGCCATCTGCCAGTGGAACTTGAACATAAAGCCTATTGGGACATCTGAAAACTTGAAATGGCATGGAGAGTTGCTAGAGAAAAGCGGTTGCTCGACCTCAATGTGTTGGAGGAATTCAGGATGCATGCTTATGGGAATGCTAGGATATACAAGGAGAAGGCAAAATGTTGGCATGATAGTCGGATCATGCCAAGACAGTTTGAAATAGGTCAGCTTGTTCTATTGTTTAACTCACGACTTAAACTTTTTCCAGGTAAGCTCAAATCAAGGTGGACGGGTCCTTATGAAGTTGTGAAGCCATATGTTCAAGAGGGTGTGGACATTAAGAACCTACAAACATGGGAAATCTTTAAAGTGAACGACCAACGTCTAAAGCATTACTTGGACGATAAGCAAAACAATGCCAAGGAGGCTATCCTCTTGGCAGAGTTAGAATGAAACTCTCGCAAGTTTGATACTCTTTGTACATATTAGGATTAATTGTTTTTTTCTCTTTTAGGAATCAGATTTTTTTTCAATTTTTATTTCCTTGCTGCATTACACGATTTTTCATTGAGTGTGTGCAGGAATTTTGACATGAATTGATGCCAAGAATATTGCCAGACATACTGAGAGCCATTATGCTTGCTAGAGACTATGTCATGTCCCATGCCAAGGACATGTGCAGGTTTTCGTGTCAAATAAGAAAGAGAAACCCTAGCTTGATTAAGTTGAATTTTTTTTGGGAGAATTATCTTTTGCCGCCCCCTATTAATGATAATTAATTTTATAATGATCACCCTATCACTTCAAATCTTTTCCATATCTTTATCACTTATCACTTATCACTTCTCATTCAAATTTAAACCCTTTCCAATTAAAACTCTTTAAGTCCCATCATTTTATACCCCTTTTTTTCGTCTACCCTCATTAAAACCTTATTAAACACTTCATCTTTTTCTCCTCCTTACCTTAAAGCCGATTTTATCAAGATTTTTCTCACTTTTCATCTTTCTTCAAGCAAGATTCAAGAACCTTTCATCTTTTTTTTTTCTTCTCTTCCAATTCGACTATCACTTTTCATCTCCATGGCTTCATCATCTGCTTATTTCAAACGGTGGTTTCTCGTCGGACACCACTATTGGATTCTTGCCGATATGGTCGCCGTTGATATGCAAAAGTGGAGTGCTTTCTGCTAGCTGAAGGGATAGGTTTATGCCACCATTGTTTAAGAGTTTTACGTGCACCTTGTGACCAAAGACTCTCTATTTTTGATGATCTAGGGTAAGTGTGTACGATTTGGTGAAGGTTATATTAATTCACTCTTTTATTTACCTAGTGAAGGAGATGAATATTTCGAGTATGTCGAGACCATGAATGTTGCCAAACGCAAGAAGATATTAGTGAATTTGTGTGAGCTTGGCACAACTTGGATTGTCTCGTCCACCGACCACCGGACTATCAAGAGCCTAGCATTGAAGCCTCAAATGCGGGGTTGGAACCACTTTATCAAACACAGTCTCATCCCCACATCTCACAATGACACAGTCTCAGAGGATGGTTGATCCTTTTGCACTCCATTTTCAAGGGGTGCAAAATAAATGTTGACAGGATCATTATCGAAGAAACCTACAAATGCGCTGCCAAGGGTAAGGGAAGTTTGTTTTTCCCTTTCTTAATTTCTAACATTTGTTTGCGCCATGAAGTGCCAAGGATGGATGAGGATCGCGACCATGTTATCAAAGGAACCACAATCATTGTCCCTATTTGGAAGAACCTCACGACTAGAGAGCCAAAGAAGAAGGGGAAGGGAAAAGTTAATACTACCACACCAAAGTAGAAGCCAAGGGTCGAGCCCAGCAGCGTGACAGAATCCATACCAACAAGCTCTTTGGCAGTGTCGTCTCAAATTTACATTCGCCAGGAGATTATTCTCTAAAAATTAGATGTAGTCGAGGAGCTAAATGCCAAAATGATGCATTATACCAAGGAGATTATTCTTTAGAAATTAGAGGTAGTCGAGGAGCTAAATGCCAAAATGATGCATTATACCAAAATGATGGAAGATAGTTGAACTACAACTAGGGGGCCAAACCAAGGACTAACTTTTGCATTGAACCCATCCGATCTAAGTGCTTCTTAACCATGTATGGGTTATACATGCCTTTAATTGTTCCAGCAAGACAACACTTACTCCAAGAAAATTCAGATTTAAGAATGTGAATGTGATTTGACTCACCCGGGTATGGATTTAAGAAATCTTTTTCATCCACAAGTGACACTTTGAAAACTGTCTGCATGGATTTATCAAATTGACTAAGAGTTGGTGACTGCATAGGGATTTTCCCGTCGGGTTGTTTACTACCAATGAGGACCTCCTTGAAAGACCTGGAGTCCACGAAAGATGAGGGCATTTTTGTGGCTTTAATGGCTGACTTCGCTTGATTTGAGATGTTGGCCCTACTTTTTTTTCTGAAGACTAATAAAATACTCGTCCATTCGCCTCTCGTTCCCTTTGTCAATGGCTCTCTTCGCCTTCTCCTTGTTCCTTAATCTGAAGAACGTGAATATCGTAGATTTTATCCTTCTTTTGAGGTTCTTGTACGCTATGTATACATTCAGTACTAGACCATGAGTCAGGAGAGCCTCTTTAAGCGCTTCGAAATGAATTCTTTTGCTAAAGTTTTCAACAAAAATTAAAACTCCGATGCGTCGGTGCAGACCGGCTCCCTTTGATTGAGAGATAAGCTTCGGAACTCTCTCAGATGCTTTCTCCGAAACTCTCTCCAATGCTCTCCTCGTTGCTCTCTCTGATACTCTCGCATCCATGACTTGTGTATAATTATAATTGTAATTATAGAAGATCACAGCATGAGTGGTTCGATAAATTTGGATTCCTATATCCACCCATATGTATAGATATCATTATCTACATTCAGAAAGTCGTATGAGTTAGAAGAAGCTTGTACAGTTTAGGAAGGGGTTTTGATTGATCAATCAATAAGAAGAATTTTCTTCATACACTCCATGGTTGGAAAATTTTATATGAGTGGGTCACAGAATGAAACGTTAGGTACTTATTTGACCCAAAATATAGTTCAGGCACCTATTTAAAAAAAAAAAAAGCATAGTTTTGACACTTCCTAAACTGTACAAGCTTTTTCACTAACTTGATCACATAGTAAGCTTTTCAAATCCAAATTCAGGTCACAATTTTTAATAGGCCTCAAACGCAAGCATACAGACAAATGGAACTTTTGCACCCTCATGTTAAGGAACAAAAATCACCTGCTTCTTTTAGTGTCACCAAATATTCTTCAAAGCTAAAAAATTAAATTTTAAGTTATAAGTTTAATTTTTAAATCTTTAATCTAAACTTTAAACTCTAAAAAATAAGTTTTAAATTTAATTTATTTTTAGCACAAAAAAGGTTTTGGGGAAGAGGATTTCTGTTACATACTTACATGCTGCGTCGTGAGAAGAAACAGTCGCAAAAAGAAGCAGAAACTAGACGCAAGCAGCAACCTTCATTGCCTGATCAAGAATTAGACGACGATCACTAATGCAGGGAATAGCAGTCCGAAGCCGAAAACCCGAAAAGGTTGTCATTGAGGGTTGGGAAGATGAAGTTTAGTGGCAATAGTAATCCAGAACTCACTCCGTTACACACTGGTAAATGGTAATGGCTGAGATGGAGAAAAAAGCAGCAACAGCAACCGGTATGAGCAACAGCAACAGCAACCGGTATGAGGTGCATATTTAGATTTTAACTAATTTTCTCAACATATCTTATTTAGCAATGTGGGATGAATGGATAGAAAAAGGGAAGAACAGGTCAACCAATGGACAACAAGAAAGTATGTCAAACCAAGTAAATGGCCCTCTCCCATTTTTAGATTATCTATTTCTCTTTTCTTTTTTCCTACAAAAATAAGCTAAATTACTCTGTTTTAGTTTCCCTTTGATTTTTGTCAGTTTTGTTTCCCTCCTGTCTTCCTCCCAGATTGCTAATTCCTACCAGTTAGCAGTCAATGAAGAGGAAGATAGCCTTAAACCCAACCCAAAATAAGACATTACAAATAAGAGATTTAGATTAGTCCTTTCCCACCAACATCAACCCTTTTTTCTTGTAAGAGAGTGGTTTTTATTCAGGATTTGAGGCAACATGAACGATTTAATCTCCAGTTCCTTCAGGAAATACACTGACCTGAAGGAACAGGCGCAGATAGATGATGTGGAAGCCGGAACCGAAACCGTTAACCTCGACAAGTTCTTCGAGGACGTCGAGAATGTTAAGGAAGACATGAAAGTTGTCGAGAAGCTTTACAAAGCGTTACAAGACGCCAACGAGGAATGCAAGACGGCGCACAATGCCAAGACCATGAAACAGCTACGTTCTCGAATGGACACCGATGTGGAACAGGTACTCAAACGAGTGAAAGTCATTAAAGGAAAGCTGGAAGCTCTGGATAAATCCAACGCCGTGGCACGTAACGCGCCGGGTTGCGGACCCGGATCGTCCTCCGACAGGACCAGGACCTCGGTCGTTAGCGGGTTGGGGAAGAAACTGAAGACAATGATGGATGACTTTCAAAGTTACAGAGCGAGGACGCAGGCGGAGTACAAAGAAACCGTGGAGCGACGCTATTTCACCATCACGGGACAGAAACCCGATGAAGACACGATCGAGAACTTGATCTCGAGCGGCGAAAGCGAGAGCTTCCTCCAAAGGGCGATCCAAGAACAAGGCAGAGGCCAAATCATGGACACCATTTCCGAGATTCAAGAGCGACACGATGCCGTCAAGGAGATCGAAAAGAACTTGATCGAGCTCCATCAGATATTCCTGGACATGGCCGCGCTGGTCGAAGCTCAGGGCCATCAACTGAATGACATCGAGAGCAATGTTGCAACTGCCAGCTCCTTCGTGAGACGAGGGACGGAGCAGCTTCAAGAAGCCAGGGTACTTCAAAAGAGCTCCAGGAAATGGACATGCATCGCGGTCATTGCTGCAATTGTCTTAATTATAATCATCCTTCTGCCGCTGCTGCCCACCATTATAACTCTGCTTAAGAAGAAATAGGGATGGTGATGATATTAATCTTGCGAATTCAGACATTTGTTTCATGTCCGGTTAAGATTTTGTAAATTCTAATCATGTTTGGATTCGGGTAAATATTTGTATTGGGTTTAGAGTCATCTCGGATATTCATTATTCAAAAAACTGAATATGTTATCTGAACTTATTTTACTTTTTGTAAATAATGAATTTTGATATTTAAATCCAAATCTATTATTCATTCTACATTTTTTAGTTTTTCATTGTATAGAAATTGATTTATTGAACTCGAATATTTAGTAGATTCAGATGTTCGAGAAATGAATACCATTTGACTTGTAATCAAATTTAGATATTGATAAAAAAAACATAAACAAATATTACCATCTAATCAATCTAATCACACTAGTATATTAAAAATATAATATTTATTAAATTCTATTTAGTAAATTCGGATATACATATAACATTTCTAATGAATAACCGTGGGTTTAAGTTAGATAATAAATCTCTCTTGCCATAACTAGTGGTTGAGTTACCTTGAACCTGAAGCAATTTAAAACTTGTGACCGAGTTTATACCTATAAAGGAAAAAGGAAGGTGTCTGGGGCCAATTGAGTAATTTAGCCTTTAATTTACATAAATGCTTATTTTAACTATAATTCCATGTGGCAAATTTCTATTGGTCCTTCATGTTGTAAACTAATGTGATCCGCGTAAGATAGTCGTTTGTATACATGATATTAGACTTGGATTTACATCCTCTGTCCAATAATTTCAAGATTTCATTGAATTTTATGGCCGAATGAGTATATTTGCATGGTTACATGCTTACATACATTTTTAACAAAAAGATTAGAAACGTCACTCTATTGAATTAAAGAATGGCATGTGAATTTACCAGGAAATCCAGAAACATGGGAGATTAACGTCCTGTCTTCATCCATCTTCGAGATATGCCGCTGCATGCAAGTATCGATACTTACACGGTCCAATACGGACATGGCCACGACGAAACGGCCTTTATAAGTGATTTCAGCTCAGCCACATTTTCCATGTTTCGGTGGTAGATGAGTTATATGGTGGCCTCACCGTCATTCTTGAAGAACTAGATTCAATTCCTGTGCACATCTTGCTATCGTACCGCCTCTCCTGTGGGAATCACAAAGGAAAAAGAAACCGATGATATGTACACTGTCGTTAAGAATATCGAGTTATTATTGGGATGTCGACCTGCAATTACTCTTAAGAGAAGATTACCTTATAAGTGGTGAAAGAAGTTTTTGAATCTTTTGTAGCTGCATGAAACACTGATTGCAGCATTCTCGCCTGCGTTCGGATTTTGAAAGACAGTTAGTTCATACTTCATAGTGGATTCATCAAACAGATAAAAATAGTTAAAAGAAACTGAAAGGCAGAACCTCTGCTCAGCATGAAGATCAACACCAACACCACGCCGGGCTGAAACAGTTGAGCGTATCATTGAACCAAAAACAGCTACAAGCTTCAGGAGCATCTCCAATGAGACATTTACATGCCTGTGTATCCGTATCGTAATCCAGAAATCCGTATGAGCATCACAAGTAGAAATTCCCTTTGATTAAATGTGGAAAAATGCCGAATAACACCCGCATTCCTAAATCAAGTTTCATGTCGAGTTATTGAAAGAATGAAAACTTTTAATCTTCTGAAATTACCTATCCATTTTGCTATCTAATAAGCCCATAAGCACGGGAAGCAGGATAGAAAACAGATCCAAGGTGAGAATCTCCATTTTTTCCATGAGAACACTGATCACATCGGCTTGCACCTGCACCAGAAGTTATCAAGTCTAAGCAAGAGAGAATCTGGGTGACAAGCCTCGGTTACTTCAAAGCAGAATAAAACAACACAAATGAAATGCTCCGATAAATACCCACAGAATGATCTGGCAGTTTCCGCAGGGCACCAATGGAACCTTTAATGTCATTCTTTTCCCAAAAATGTCGTACCACCTACCAGTTACCACAAAACCAATTACAAAATCCAACCATAGAACAAAAGAAATCTATCATGTAAGTCAATAAACAGAAGTATTAAAACATCAACGATGGAGATTCTTTTTCCCCATTTTCTTTTAATAAACTTCAATTGCTTTTTGCGACCCATCATAGACATTTAGACATGCATTCATCAATGTCTTTGCCACAAGTTAATAGTAATTCCAGACGAGAAAATTTCAATGCTACTATTCATCCACGGTGAAGCTTACCTGTAACTTTGTCAAGCGTGACCGAAGAGTACTTAAGAATACATCATGCATTTGCATCAGACTTTCAGTTAGCTTTCCATCACCAGCAGAGACTGATTCACCCTTTGAAAATTGGCTTTCGATAATTGTAACGTTCGCATCATTACCAGATCTCAATCCCCCCCTAGAAATTTGATTTTCAGTAACTAAACCATTTGGTCCACTCATATCATTTCTAGAAAGTTGATTTCTTGAAATGATCCCATCAGAAATGGAAGTCGACTCGCTTCGAGTAATTTGTTTTTTCGTAATGATCCCATCAGAAGCTGAGGTTGATTCCCTTCTAGAAGTTAGGTTTCCAGTAATGATGCCACTGGATGCAGAACTTGATTCCCTTCTAGAAATTTGATTTACAGTAACTATCCTATCAGATGCAAAGGTCGATTCCTTTCTAGAATTTTGATTTCGAGCAGTCATCCTATCAGGGGTGAAAGTTGATTCCCTTCTAGAAATTCGATCTCCAGTAACTATCCTGTCAGAAGTAGGGGTCATTTCCCTTCTAGGAATCGGACTAACAGTAATGCCTCCCTCAGAGCCAGAAGCTGATTCCGTTGTAGAAATTTGACTTTCGACGGTACTTAAGTCGTTGACCGAGATAGGTTGCGTTTTAGATATTTGTGCCCCTCCTTTCTGTCAGGATAAAGCACAAGAAATCTAGTGAACATGAAAGCCTAAACTACTTGGTTAAAACAGCTTCTTTCTAATACCTAGATCATGCAAAAACCGGAATTTAAAACTTCGAGAAAAGATACACTTAAGCTTACCGTTATGGCTGGTGTTTTATCTGCTTCAGGTACAGCAGTAGGTATACCATCAGCCACCTGATCACCACTGCTGTTTAATAAATCTCTTCGTTCAAACCTCTCGACCAGACTGCGTGTTCTTCCTCGAACAACAGCCACTGCCAAGGGAGAAATTTCTAAAGATCGAAATACGTTCAGTTTAATATATTAGAAGACTTGGAAAGAAAGGGCAAACCTCCATTCACAAATTTGACAGAGTTCGAGTGATTGAGGGATTCATTACCTGAAAATGATTAAGAAAAAATCGAACACTAATCATTAGCAACTGTAGAAGAAATAAATGCGCCACAAACTATCACAAGAAAGACAACAAGGGTATGGAATAATACACAAATGTTTAACCATAACTGACATGCAAATGAATAAAAACAAGGTGTACAATAAAACTTACGAGCTTCTTGAATAGAGGGTGTCTGCGGTGATAACATCTTTTCGGATTTCTCTATGACAGTCTCGACGTTTGAATCCTTTTCATCTAATGATGTTCTATCTCCATCCTCCGATACAAGCCTAGTCGGAGAATTCAGATCCACTGCACTGTCTAACCTTTCTGATTCAACTGCAGCCAAAGGCTTTTCGACCTCGAACTTGCTGACCGATGTTTTTTTAACATGAGCAGGTCTGAGCAACATTCCTGGTTTTGTCCTTGAAAAGGTGATAGATTCATTTCCAGAATTCGTAGTCTCTTTCCCAACAGGGTTGTCACCCGATTGTCCATTAGATTTAGCATGAACTCCTATTCCAGGACTCTGCTTCTCAGCTGCCAGATTACTTATTGCATTGGCATCCAACGGGGAGACCACTTTTGAAGAGTTCAGAGAACCATCTTTTGGTGCAGCAATCATACTACTGCCAGAAGCTTTTCATGGAAAGCCGAATATAATGTCAGATGAAATATAGCTTAGCAAATTAAAGGGTTTAAAAAATTACATTTGGAATTAAAGTACCCTAACCCTTCACGTTTAGATGTAACATCAGAGAAGCAGTCAAACTCAAAACTGACCAAGGTAACAAAGTAATAATAGGTAGAGTGGTAGACAAACCAGATAATAGAATAAAAAACCGGAAAAGCGGACTTACTATCAACATATATGTTCTTTATTTCCTTGGTCTCGTAATCAGGTGATAGGGGTCGTGATCCCAAAGTTGACCTCTTGCCACTCCCAGCTTTCTCCAAAGAATAACTTCCCTCGAGATTAAATTTCTTCTCGGAACGGTCATTTCGGCCATATGGCTCAATATTCTGAGACATGTGCACACAAGGCTTGTAAGAAGAAAGTATTTTCACTCGAGTTCAAACTGGCACAACATAAAGGAAAAACAATCTGAGAAAACAATGATTGTAAGTACCGCTAAATCTGCTCCCCAAACTCCAACAGAATTTCTATAGTACGAGCAACCCAAAAGTTTGCCTTCATTGATGCAGAGGTCACCGAGTGTTGACCACCCAATATCAGCAGAATCACGACAAACTACTGGCTCCCATGAATAAACCTACAAGTATAACAACGGAAATTCGGAAGTTTGCTTTATCATTTGGACAAGAATCAAAACGATTTTAGAATGGAAGGTTCAAACCTTCAAACCATCGTCTGATCCACAGAAAAGAGTTTTCCCGTCAGGATGGAAGGTAATTGAGCGAACACCCGCAGCCTAAAAAGAAGCAACATAAGCATTTTACATAAGCATGATGGAGGAAGGTTTGTTTTCGATAAAGGGTTTACTTTCTTTTTTCTTTTCGTTTAAAGTGTGAATATGTTTCTCAAACTACAGACACAAGCTTATATACCTCTGGTCTCGAAGACCCAATCAGTTCAAAAGTTTCCAAATCCCAGAATTTTACCGTTCCATCCGCTGAACCTGCAATTTCAGTTGCATATCAATTCAAATATTCCCCAAAAATTCTGTTTTCAAAAGGCATAAAGAGAGTTAACAATTCAGAAACATTGAGTACATGTCTACATACAAATGGCAAAAGGAACAAAGATCAAAGCCGTGAACTTTAGATTATTTGCAAAAGAAAAATGCATGAGACATGGACTGAAAAGTCATTCTCCTAAACCAATGATTAAAACTGTAATGAAAAAGATTAAATCCTTGGAACCAGGTTAAGGAATTCTATGATTAACCAAGATGGCAACGGCAAGCAATATAGAAAATGAAATGCAAGTAAGACAAACTCACCGAATCATAATGAAATCTTACCAGTGGTGAGGAGAAACTCAAGAGGGTGGAAATCTAAGGAGCGAATATGTCCTTCATGAAACTTAAACTCGTTCAGTTGTTTTCCAGCGGTGAGATCCCACACCTGTTTTAGCAGTGACAGGATAAAATGATAAGACAAATAGAACCGATGACTCATTTCATACAGATGATGGTGCAATCTCTAATTACCTTTACAACATTATCAAATCCACCAGAAACTACCCAGCGGCCATCAGGAGTGAATCTAATCGTGCTAATGCCTCGAGTATGGCCCTTGTAGGTGTGAATGCATCCTTTTTTCCTGATATCCCATATCTTTAGATTTGTGTCCATAGAACCAGATGCAAAAAACTCACCAAATGGATGGAACTCCATGGCAGTGCAATTAGATCTGTGACCAGTAAGTCCGCGAACCACTACACTTCAAGAACAACATCAACCATTTTACAAGGTAATTATCACCCAATTTTAATTCACTATAGTACTGATCATTGTCGTGTTATTTGGTAGCAGGTTTCTCCTGCTTCGTTGGATAATGAAATACTACTTATCCAACAAAAAAAAAGGCCTGAGGATTCACATGTTCAACTTTTTACATTTGAAAGTCGAAAACAAAGAATCGGAGTTCTCCACCAACATTGTTTATCATTTGGCAACTATCTGGTAGAGAACATCATGATTTCCTGAGGAGAAATCGAAAACTTACTCTTTGTTTCTTCAAGATCCCAAAGCTTTATCACACCCGAAGATGCACCAGCAAGCACCAAGACTTCAGCCAAATTAAAAGCTAAAGATTCGACCGGACTAGTATGACCACAAAGACTCTGCACATTATCGCACAAGGATAGACCATTATTCTTTTATTCAAGATATCACAATACCATTACTCTTATCGGCATCTATGGATAAAAAATGTGAATTCAGGGGACAAAAACAATCACTACATAAGAGATTTCATTTGAAGTCTAAACTTGGCAAGAATATAAGTATAAGAGAAACATATAAAACTTACCATTAAAGAAGAGGGTTTCCCAATTGACCAAACATTAACTTTATGATCATCTCCACCAGTAATAAGAAGCCTAAATGTCTTTTTTCCCACACTTAAACAATTCACACTGGCAGTATGAGCCTCAAATTCCTCTACATTAATTTTGTCAAGGAATCATAGTAGTGAAAATAAATCAATAAAAAAAACCTCCAAAAGCCTTAAAATTTTAATCTTTTGATAAACGAAGCAAACATTTTTGGAAAAAAAATTACTCTTCAACTTGAGATTATTTAAGCTCAAACTAACATTATCAGCTAAAGAATAAATCTTTATAAAAGCTTCAAAATTCCAACATATGTGACTTCAATTCATTTTCCCTTTCCCTCTATTTTCTTAGCTAGCAAACACTGACCTGAAAATCGTAATAAGAATGCCAAAAAAAGAGCTAAGAACTAACTTCCGAACTAGATTAAGCTAGTTTAAGCTAAGCATTTTCAATAGCTATGACAATAACAAAAAGAAAACAAGAAATTAAGCTGAAGGATACGCAGCTTATATCCACGCTTCGCCATTTTCCAAGAAATTAAATCCAAGACGAGATCGGAATCGGAACTGGAACTGGAACTGGAACCGCGATGATAACCAAATTCACGCGACACTCTTCCTCAAGATTCAACAAAGAAAAGGGCGAAAATAGAAAACTTTTTTGAAATTTTATTGGGAACGCAAATCCACCAAGAAAAGCTAGGAATCAAAATTTTGATGTGAACTTGGTAGCTCCCTACTAAAATAAAATTAAAAATATACCATTACTTAATTACCCTTTGTCTTCTACGTGTTCACGTGTCGGTTTGGTCCCCCTTCTTAACCATCGTTATTTAGGTTTTCTTGTCTTTTTCCTCCCGATAAAATTAAATTTGTTGATTTTATAAATTTCCTTGTACTCCCAAAATTGATGTTTCAGTAACTGTCAATAAAGACGAATTACGAAATTTCTTTAAATCATTATTTTTATTTCTTTTAAAGCTTAAAATTGCATATATTTGTGATTTGTGAACTGATGTTATTTCTGAATTATGTTTAAAATATTAACACATTCATATTGTTTTTATTTGTGTGTTTTTTTAAAGTATTTTATAAATTAGAGTTTAAAAATATTAATCCGTCAAATTTTGTGATTTTACAACTTTGATCCTAAAATTCTAGCGTTATTATTGTGCTCTTAGTTCTTGTACTCTTTATGTATTTGAACTTTAGTCCTTTTACTTTTAATCCTATGAATCTAGTTAGTCTAATATTTTGACTTAACAATTAAATCCAATTGATAACATCGTCAAAGAATTTATGTTGAATTGGATTTTGAGACATTTTTTTTTAAAGTTGATTATGTGGCTAATACTACACACGTGGAAAGCCAAACAAGCAAATAATAGTATTATTTTTTTTTTGAAAGAAATACGGGCCTCGTTAAAAACTCCCTTTACAAAAATATTAGATAACTTAATGCCAACCCCTAAGGAAAGAAAAGTACCCACTAATATTATTCATTAATAGCATCATCAATTACATCGTTTTCAATACAATCCGGAAAATCAAAATAAAAGAAATGAAGTTAATAATTAATAGCATCATCAATTACAACGTTTTCAATACAATTTGAATAATCAATTAATAGTGCCCATTAATAGCAAATAATAATTTAAAGTATTGAATCTAGGGTAGCAAGGTTTCCTACTAAAAATATGAGTTTGTAAGGTTTTCCAACAATATTTCAAAGAAGCATGCTGAAAATTGTTACTTTTGAGGGGTCTACATGGCTTCTGAAAACTTTAAATTGGTCACTCAAGTAAAAATAATTAAAAAAAGAGAGTCATATAATTCAATTTAACATGAGTTCTTTAACAGTGTTATATTAATCAGACTTCAATTATTAAATAAAAAGAGTAAAGGATTAAAATCTTAAAATTAAAAATAGTATATTTAAATTTGTGAAGAATGCACGGGCTGAAAATATAATTAAACCCAATTTAGCAAAAAACTGCTCGGAAGTCAAATTTTATAAAAGGATAAACTTAAATTGCCGTGTGGGAAAGATTGAATTTTAAAGGCAAGAAAGTGATGTTTCAGGAAAAACACATTGATAAATTACTGCCACTATGAATTTATTGTATGTCAATCCTTTTTTTAGATTTTTTTTAAAAGATTTGTTTAGACATATTTAAACCTGAATAATTTAGACACATGTCATTCGATGTTATTATCATTAACAAGTTTATATAACATAAATAAAATAAATTGAATTAAAATGATTATTTCGATAATAAAATTTTATAATATTTGATCTAAATTAGCATCTAAATATTAGATAATAAAAAAACATTCAATGTTATTTGTAGATTTTTTTCTTTTCATAAAAGGTATACCTAATAATAGTTCTTTTAGTTGTTATATATATATATATATATATGTGTGTGTGTGTGTGTTTACCTTATTAAGTATGCAAATCTTAACATTGTGGATATGAAGGTTATAATAAACATATGTAATATTTGACCCAAAGTAGTCTATTAGTGGAACCCGTGAAATGGTCTTAATGGTAAAAGATGATGTATTTTATTTAAATGACTCGGGTTCGAGTACCATGTGTGCACAGTGTGTGTGCGCGTTACTAAATAACTAAAAAATTAAACAAATATTACTTTATAATCACACTATCATATTAAAAATAATAATCTACCAGTGAGTCGGATATTAAATTGCTTGCATGTTATCCATGTGTGTGGGTTTTTTTCTTCTTGGATCATAGTTATCCATGTGTGGTGTGGGTTCACATGGGGGCTAATGGGTTAAAAATAGGATGCCCATCCCATCTACAATAAAACCAGAAAAAGAAATCATTTGACTGTCTGCCAGTTTGGTCACAATCCGACATCCAAATGCTTAAATCTTAAACCCAAAGATATGTTACTATTTGGGTCAATGATGGAATTTTAAATGTTAAAAAGTATACGGATTAAAAAAATCAAATTAGAGTAAATAATATTCTTATAATATTAGAAAAAATCTCACATGTATTGGTAGTAAAAATA
The DNA here is from genome assembly GCA_958450335.1 of Hibiscus tridactylites. Classification (NCBI taxonomy): domain Eukaryota; kingdom Viridiplantae; phylum Streptophyta; class Magnoliopsida; order Malvales; family Malvaceae; genus Hibiscus; species Hibiscus tridactylites. The sequence continues at coordinate 86,206,016 of OY288270.1, forward strand.
AAAAGTTTTTGCTTTAGTTTTAGTGTTTATGGATCTAATTTAGGGTTTAAGTGTAAGGATTTATAGTTAGAATTTAAAGTTGATTGTTAGAATTTAGAGCTTAGAAGTTACTGTGTAATTTTTAGGGTAATATAGTTTAGATTTAAGTTAAGCTGTAGACCCTAAATTTTAACCCTAAACTCTAAAATATAGCCTTGCACCCTAAATTTAAAACTCGTCCACTAAAACTCCTAAACACTAAACCTTAAATGAAATCTTTAAATCCTAAAACTAAAATCAAGTACTTATGCTTGAAATAATTACTTATAATATTATTACATAATTTTTTTCCTAAGATTAGAAATTTTACACACATCATAACACGGTTTTAGAGTTTTTCAATTTTTATTTATGGCGTGTTTGTTTCACATAAAAATTTAAAAAAATATGTTCAAGAAAGTGTAAAGATTTTTCAATATTCGAATCACTAAATGTAGAACAATTTTCATTGTTCGGTGATTTTCCGAAAAATAATATTCTTCTACAAATATTGTCATAAATATTAAAATGTTTTAAATAATAACAATGAGAAATCATAGATATGATTAAACGGACACCTCGATAAGTATCGATAAGTTGATATTGAATATCACACATAGTCATTGATATTGTTATTGTGCATAGTCATTGATATAGTTATTGTCATCGAAATATTGTAAAGAAATCATCGTACATTGATATTGATATTGCACCATGAGATATTGATAATATTGAACCATTGGTCATTGAAATCTTCATTGGACATTGAACATTGAAATGAACATTGAAACTTTGGATTTGAACAGACATTGAATACAATTGGCATGCTATAGAATTTATGAGCTCAGTGTACGGGTGGACTACGATCTTAAGACTACGACCTATATTGATTTGGCGAGGCGGAGGAATGTGTATTGATATTGTTCATATTGGCGAGGCGGAGGGACTAGATCATTCATTGACTTGGCAAGGCGTAAGAATTCGCGTATCCACTATCTTGATTCAATCCAAAGATTAATGATGAAATGAAAATGTTAAACATTGTATATTGTTGCATAGCATTGACATTGATAAGCATGAGATCATATATATTGATATTTGATATATTGTTGTTCATATTGCTTATGACTACCTCACTAGGCATCGTATGTCTAACGTGTCTCATCTCATGCATTTTAAGGTTGAAGGGATCGTGTGTCGGAAGATCGGATTGGCAAAACAAGACAAGTCACTACAAGCACTAAAGTAATGTGTTTTGATCCTAAGAACTCCTAGGAAGGTGGCAAAGTAATTGAACTAGACATTTATGTCCATTTTGTTATGTTGGTGATATACATATATAGTAATATGGTTAATGACCCTAAATAACCTTTTTGGTTGGCTTAAAATGGTTTAAAAGTGCATACCTGGCTCATAAAGGTCAAAATATAGTAAACTTATTTGTATGATCATGAAATTTGGCATGCTAGTAGTTTATACCATTAAAATATTGTGTGTGAAATTTCGTTGCATTTAGATATCGTTTAGTGGGTCAAATTGAATAAATATCAGTAAAAATATGTCATTACAGGTCAGACCGTATCGAAACGGGTGATGACGTTTCGATACGAGTAAGCATAATTGAGCCTCAGAAATAGGGCGTATCGAAACGATTCATGGTCGTTTCGAAACATTTTGCATATGGAATTCTTTGTTTCGATACGGGTTTATAGCGTATTGAAACGAGTCAAAGTCAAATGAAGTCAACTCATTTCGATACGAGGCATGCCCGTATCGATACAATCTAAAGGGTAAAGTTAACAAGGGTTGACTATCGCTCACCTGTTTCGAAACAGTCCTAGGGTGTTTCGATACGGGGTTAGTTAAGTTAGTTAAAAGTATATTAAACCATTTGAAAGGTTTACATTTTAGTCACTGAATATTGAAAGATTAAATTGAATGAGCTAGTGGTCTCCAAATGGTATGAAATTTTACAGGTATGTTAATAATGATGTGAATTTCAATATGATAAATGCTATAGCCTTGAAGGACTTCTGATTTGTTAAATTTACAATTTAATCCTTAAAACTTGTAATAATAGCAATTTAGCTCGAATTGATTAATTATTGCTTTGTATGAATTAAATGGACTAAAATTTATTGAGGCATAATATTATTGCATGATATTAGTTTAAAGGTTAATATTAAAAAAGAAAATTTGTCGCAATGTTTATTGTATCGAACATCGATATCACCTTCTGACCTGATTTTCGACCAGACTGAGAAGGAGGTGTTACAACTCTTAAACTTAAACTTCTAAACAAGGTTCTTAAACCCTAAAATTGAGGTGTTTGTAGTAGTTTACACAATCCTTTCAATTTTAGGGTTTAGAGATTTAAGTTGTGATTTAGGGTTTAAGTGTTTAGGTTGTGTACAATTTTAAGTTTATGGTTAGAATTTAGAGGTTAAGATTTAAGTGTTAGACTAGAAATTTAGATTTTATAGCTTAAGTATGAACGATTGGGTAAAAAAAATTACACACAACCGTATTTTTAATACTTGATCTTAGGGATGAGCATTTACCCGGATTCTACGGGTTCTGACCCGACCGGGTCGAATTTTTTAATGAAAAATCGGGTTCGGGTCGGATAGGGTTTTTGTTAAAGTTATACTTGGGTCGGGTCGGGTCGCGTTCGGGTTTAAGGTGGAAAATATCCGACCCGACCTGGGACTAATAGTGTAATTTTCCCCTAAATTTTTTAGGGATATTTTTAATAATACCCCTCTTTACATATATATTTTATAATTAAGTCTTTAAAATTGATTTTTTATTTATAATTTAGTCCTTAAAATTATATTTTTTTACAATTAAGTCCCTTAAAATTATTTTTTTTACAATTAAGTCCCTAAAATTAATTTATTTTGTATAGTTTGGGTCGGGTCGAGTCAGATTTTTTTAAAATATTGTCGGGTCGGGTCGAATGCGGGTTTAGGAAGTTTATTTTCGGGTCGGGTGCGGGTGGGCCAAAAACTTTTATATAGTTATGAATAAAATTTGAGCATGGGAGATGAGCTCATTAAAAATCGACTCGAGCTTCAGATAACTTTTATCCAAACTTGCTCATTTTTGCTTGAAATTGCACCCATGAAAATTTCACATTCTCATATAGTTATGATCTAATTTAACACCATTAGATTTCTATTATAATTTTCGAAAAGTTCGCACTTGTTTAGAAAGAGACTAACGTAAACTGAAGCAAGTATAGGGATCAAGCGTGTGTCTGAAAATTGCATAACACAGGAAATGAAAACTTGTTGAAGATATTCACCTAAAAAAACTTGTTGAAGATACTTTCACTTTAATATACAAGAGTCTTGGCCGGCTTAGAGACGATGAAATAGGATTACAAAGAATAACATTATCAGGAAAAGAAGACCAGAAGAAGGTCCATGGACTATAACAGAGATCTGTGGTTCAGTTCGATATAAGTTTGCTGGCCACTCCCATCCTCGTCGATGGGTGAAACGGCATTGTGTGAAAACAAACTGCTAACCTAAAATGGAGGACTTAGGCTGTACAAAATGTTTCATCACTTCTCATGGTATCCTACACGACTCGATCACTTCACTCACAGCTTTATGAGTCTCTGGAGAAATCATGTTTAAGGTAAAATGAAATGCCTGCACACAAGAGAAAATGAAAGAGCTTTATTGGTTACGAAGTTGCATAAATATGTTCGGATAGTTTCATGATTCAAAGCCTAAATGCAATAAATTACTTTCCGGTCAATTGAAGATCATATCAAACAATGAAACTGAAATGACCATAAACCTTATAGTTAGAATTTATTACCCGGACTCGAATGTGAACACTGAACACGGGTATGTTCATTTTTGTCCAAGTTTTCCCAGGTATTTAAACAATGCAAGGAGGGTTATATCTCGATACTTATGTTGGGCACGAGCACTTCAAGAAAATGAAGAGCTTCCAGGCCTTTAACTTTTGGCAGAGGTCCTTTAGAAACTCATGATGAATGAGCTACAATCAATTCTCAGATGATGCCAACCTACTGCTAATGTTGCTGCTACTTTCATAATTTGATGATATTTTTAAATTAAAGACATACCACAAATCTCTCCAACACAGGTACCAAAATCGACAAACTGCGATTTGGGAGACAATCCGCAATTGCATTTCGAGTGCTCTTACTGTCAATGACAAGGTAGAAAAAACAAGTTTAGTTATAAAGTGTCGAAAGAAGTACTGTGAAAGAAAAAAGAATACACGCCAACCTTTCAGTAGAAAGAAACGCAAGTAGTAAAGCTGCATAGGCTTCTAAAATCATCTTCTCCGCTTCTTTCTCCCCTTGTAGCAAGGCATCTTCATTATTCTGTATAATCCAATAGAATGAAGATTTAAAGCATGTCAAACATGATAAAATATTCAAGCCTACTGGCATAAAAACATAATGCTAGGCGTCGTGAGGAGTGCAAGGAAAGGGGAAGAAAGACAATGAGATGGAGACAGATTTTGAATCATATAGTCCTCACCCAAGGCAGAACTTCCCCAGCTGCATCATCTTCTCCTAGGTTTGCGAGAAAGATGGAACATAGCAATGGAATTACAGCCATACGACTCCCCTCTCTTGACCCTTTTGAATTTGGTAAAGAAACAGAAGCTGCTGCAAGCTGTGATCTGCATAGAAGCGCGGCATGTAAATGTAATTGTTACATGCCACTTGCTGAGTAACGAAAAGAAAAGACTTCCAGACTGCTTTGTAAGGCACTGCACTAAATACGAAAAAGATAAACTAACCTGTTCTGTTCATCCTTCTCCACTAGGTTTACAAGCAGACCGAGTATGGCTACGAGGAAATCCAACTCTGGATCAGTAAGAGGTATGTCATTCCGGCCATCAAGATCTACACTAAGAGAAGCCTCTTTCATTTCCCTGGCGCGAGGCAAATATGAGCAGAATGAAGGGAAGTGGCTTGCAATCAATGTAGACAAGGTTTCTATGGCCCCAGAAGCAGCAATTTTTCGACAGCCAAGAGGGTTTTCGTTCGTTAAATTCATCAAAACCTGCCAAGATGACACCCCACCATTTGGTATAAACTAGTGTAAGTGAAAACATATAGGATGTAAAGATGTTGTACACAGCAAATCCAGTTTTATTTTGTCTATCGAAGTGCACAGGCCCATTCAATCCGACCAATACTATAGAATGATTCAAGAAGCAGAATAAGGTATGAACAACCCATTGAAGCTAGAAACAAGTACTGCCAATGGTTGAATGAAATGAATACTACATATTCAATAATACCTTGATAGCAGCAAGAAGGCAGTCCGAAACAAGGCTGGGATATTCTTCTTCAGTATTGTGAGAACCAGAAGTTGCATTAGAATGATGATATTCTTCAGTAAATTCTGTCGGACAAATTTCCTCATGACTTGATTCTTGTTGGCTCATTGTAAATTGGTAATGATGGTCATCTTGGATTTTTCTATTTCTTAGCTCAATTTTCTCATATTTTTTAGTTCGGGGTATCTTTTTTTCCCCAGATAGTACATCCCACTTCGAAGGCACAAGATCATCTTCGTCAAATGCAAAAGGATCTTCACTATCCTCTAAATGTTGTCGATTGCCATTTTTACCACGATCAGATCTCTCACAAAGTGTCCCTGATCCATTGCTTATTCCAGGTATTCCATCAAACGAACTTCCTGATTTCCCACTACAAGAATGGATTCTCATCTTTAGTAAACCACTATCATTCGATGATGCAGATGCAGTTTGAAAATTAGATACAGAATGACCCGACCACCGAGTGGAGGGCCCCGGATCATTCCGGGAAGTATTGAAGGTCTTTCCAGAGGACCACTCCAAGCTAGAAGACTTTTCAGACGAACTGGTCGACACAGCATCATGCCTATCCACTGCGAAGTTAAAGAGAATCAATTAAGTCCGACAGCAGCCACTGGAAAGGTATATTTAATGATATCAGACTGCATGATACCTTTACGGTCTGCAGTTAAAGCAAACTTATCAGCATCACCCATTGCCTTAGAACTACTGCAAGCCCCTTCAGTACTGGACGATGCAGAAGAAATCTTGAGATAAAGCCCTAAAAGCAATGACATTGGTAAATCACAGTGCAAGAAATCTTTCAACGGATAAAGAGAATGAAAAATGTTTAGTAATTGCACCACCAGTTACCTGAGAGAATCTTGATTACACTTACAACAAGCTTCACAAAAGATATTCTAGATCCATTAGAGTTCAATTTTCCTCTCATTTCTAACAGATGACTCTACGATCAAAGAACAAAGGAAGCAATTAGAGTCTAAGAGCTTATATAAATGGCAGTGTTAAGTTAGACAAACCAAATTGAAAAAATTGAAAATAAAATACAAAACAGATCAAAATCATAATTAGTACCTGATTGTCACTGCTGAGGAATGCAGCATTTTCCATGATTTTCAAACATTTTAAAAGCAGCACAAGCCTCTGCACATCCTCTTTATCTTCTATAAGAGGAGAAGATGAACTCTTCTCCACCCAACCCTGCAGAGAAGTTAACGCATTACATTATACACCACCAACAATGGATAATTTCAAACATATACGTATAACAATTTGCTAATTCCCATTTCCCGGTGAATGCTTCATTCATGTAAAAGAGGTAGAAAATACAACTCATTATTTAAAGTGGTATTTCTTAATATCCTTCGGTTGAAATGCAACAGAGCAGAAATGAGATATAACATACAAGCTCACACCTCCAAACCAGAATGGCACTCCATGGCCACTTCAAAGACAACATCAAGTCCTCCATACTCTCTTAGTTTCTCCTTCAAATTGCAGCCAGTTTTTCTTACCATGCCAGTTGTATCTGAATAATAAACCAATGTAAAAAGCATGAAAACAGTCAGCAAATAGGGAAAAAAGTACCCAACTATATGATTATGCATAATATGTACATATGTTGTTGTGTTCAGGTTTGAACTACCATTACAGTTCCAACATGACAGTTTATATATAAATGCTTCAAACTCCTGAATATTTCAAGAAGATACCTTCAAGGGGAATTTTTGACAAACAAGCTTTCTCCAAAATCAACAAAGCTACCCATTTCGGGCTTAACTCAGGCCTTTTTAAACCACTATCGATCCCACATGTTGACTTCATTTCCTTGCAACTAACAAGAATTTCCTCAACTTTGGAAATAATGGCCGCAGAGCTTGAATCCAACACTTTAGTTGTACTTGTATTCCGTGAGATGCCGACATCCTTGTGTAATGCCAAAAGCTTATAGCCTATTTTTCCTGTTTTGGTTTCTTTAGCAGTGGGAATGACTGGCTTCAGCAATTTAAGTAGAAAGCGAATGCAACCAGGTGATTCCAGGAGACGTTCATCTTGACCCTGACACGATAAATTCATACAAATCTTGATCAATACTATTATCAACATGTTCAAAACATTTGATTCACCTATATGTAAATAGTGATCTAAAATAAATTGATGCAAATAAGTGTAAAAGCATATAAGCTACAACTCCCAATTAAGACGCATAAATGATTTCTAATATATTCTTGCAACTTCAAGGGCTGAAAAACTTACATCAGTAGTCAAAACATAGAAAAGGGCAACAGCAGCAAGATTGCTTGGGGTGTCATCAAAGTTGAGACCCAAAATAGCATCAATTATAGTCTTTGCCATTCTGAAATTAACATTTTTGCAAAGCCAGAGTTAAGGATTACAGAGTGAATCACAGTAATTCTACCCTCCAGACAACAATAGTACAATCATGTATATCTGTGGCCTAAAAAAGACAAGATACTCAGGAAAACCACTCAATCTTATATCTATATCATTCTTTTAGAGAGAGAAAAGCAAATACTCAACTGAAAAACTTGATGAATAAATTCAGAAAAAATATACAAACCGGACAGCTTAATCAGGGATGACCTTATAAGTATATGCTAAAGTTCCTTACACTACCTTTCCTTATATGTTTCATCACACAATTTGCACATTTTTAACTAAATTCATATCCTGAAATCCAAATTTCAAAATTTAGATTTGGATTTCAAATAGTGTAAATGAGTAATAAAATACTTTGAAATGCAACATCCATGATTATTTCTCAAATACAAGGATTTATTAGATGCCTATTTAGTAATGAGTTTGAAATTCTTAATATAAATTTGGATTTGGTAAATCCATGTTTCTATACTTTTCAACTATAAATTGAATGGAAACCGTGTTTCTATTCATAATGCATACATTTCATTCAAACAATTTACATAACAAATAAAATCCAAATCTAAAGTTTCATATTCATGTTTCCAAACGGAGCATTAACGAATATAGAGATCCACCGAAAGGAATTTAAATTTTCAATCTCGTCCTAAAAATTTAAATCCATAATCCCCATCCCTAAAAGCCTAAAACCACAAGTCAAAAACACCCTTTAATCCACGCCAATTTCATGCTAGATTCCAAAATTAAAAAATCCACGCAAACTTAACACTACTACGATGCCCGAATCACTAAATTTGGGCAAACAAACCTCAGCCAGAATCGAAACATACCCCTGGGTTCTCAAAAGTCTCCTTTGTTGGGCCGTGCTAGAAATCGAAAGCAAAGACAAGAGACTCGCTCTTCTGATCCTCACCGGTTGACCTTTCTTCAACCCATCAAGCGCGAAATTAACCTCGTCAATGTGTTCCATCATTTCCCCAAACTCTTGAGCTTCCATCAAAGTCGAACTGGACGAAATCCAGGGAACAGAAGAATCCCCTACCTCTTTCTTGCTCTGCCTTTGCTTCTGCTTCTTGGGTCTCCTTACGACACCGTTTCCCGGGTCGTCAAGACCGAAATCACTTAGAGATGGTTCGAAGGCTGTTGCTGCGCGGTCCTTGTAAACGTCGTCGTTGAATTCTTGGGAGGAGGGAAAGAAGGAAGAGGATTCTTGAGTGGAAAAAGGGAAGCTGTAGATGTCCTCAGACGGCGCCGTTTCTTGGGAGAGTGGAAGTGAGTCGGAGAATTCGTCGTTTAGGGAGTCGGAGAACGTCCTGCTTAAACAACGGTTGCGGCGGCCGTAGGTTCTAACGATCATGGTCCTGTGGCGGAGCTCCTTTGCTTTGACATCGAACGGAGAGAAGGGTATTTTGGGCAAAGACTGATACAACAAATTTAGGAATTTGAGAGTTTGAAATTTAGAGCTCTCGTGGATGGTGAGCTGTCCCGGATATAGGGTAAAAGGCCGGAAAGTATAAATAATTTGGTAAAATACTCTATAGGTCCTTACAACATAGTGCATACTATATTTTGATCATTATATTTTAAAATAAGGATAATCTCACTCGTGGTCCCTTTTGTTTAGGCTTTGTTTTATTTTGGTCACCAAAATTTAAAAAAAACTATTCTTGTCACTTACATTCGAAAACGTTTTTGTTTTAATCATTGGACCGTTAGTCTTCGTTATTTGACTAACAGATAACTGATATGGCACCTTAAAAATTTAAAATAATCCATCTCATGCAACACCTTAGACCAAACACCAAGCTGTCTCAACAACTCGATCTCTAGAGCAACACCACCTGCAATTAAAAATCTCTTACTCATTAAGCACCTAACTACACATAAAGCATCATGTAAACTCCTCTAAGCCTCAGATTTGAACCCTAACCAAAATAGTTTGAGTTTTTACCATATTTTCAATCATTGTAACCTTAGCAATCTTTCCATTCCTAAGTGAAACCTCCTTAACAAGATCTACATTGTCCAACTTCTTGGCTCGAAAATGCAATAGGTAAGCAATTTAAAGTCTTGGTAATAAGCTCAATATCATATCTCTCAACATCCTTATAACCACAATCTTTGCTTTGGCTAAATAATGCAAAGACAAATTTGTGGCTGCATCCCTCAAAATACTCTTTTAAATTAACAAAATATTTTAGTTAGTAGCCTTAATCTTCTTAATCATACCTAAAATATAATTATTTTTCTGTTTCAATATCTTATTCATTTAAGTATAATCAGAAACTGCAATACTCTGTTCAATATCCTACCCATTTGAGTATAATATTCTATCCATGACGGTTAGAACATTACCAACTTTAGTTGAAGTCTTGTGGAGAGAATCAGATATAACAGTGAGGTGAATACCATGGGAGAGAAGAGAGAAGCATTGCTTAAGGATGGCGCCGACAATTTCAACGATTGTGGTGATACCGTCATCAACGGTAGCGTCCTGAAATCTAAAGAGTTCGACGAGCATTTTAGTGGCGGGTTATAGGACTTTCATATTGTTTAAGATGGTGGCGCCGTTTTTGGTAATGATGACTTTACCGTTGCGGGTTGAGATCATTTTGTCCATACCTTTGGGTCCCAAGCTAGTTTGGACGGCGTCAGCCACGAATCAGGCTACTATGGTGTTGTCTTGGCAGATGTCTTCTTTCAACTTGTTGTTCATGTAAAACTCTATCTTGGAAGCACGCGGCTGGGTTGCAGTCACGGTCGCCATTTTTTGTTATTTTCGATGAAAAAGAAAGGATCAAAAGCGAAAAACCTTAGAAAAATAAAAAAAAATAAAAAAAAAGATAAAAAAAAGTATTCTAGAAGGGTGGATCATGCATGTATAAAACACGTGTATTATTTTAATTTTTAAGGTGACATGTCAGCTATCTGTTAGTCAAATAACGGAGACTAACAGTTCAGTGGTCAAAACAGAAATGTTTTTGAGCGTAAGTGACAAGAATAGTCTTTTTTTAAATTTTAGTGACTAAAATAAAACAAAGTTTAAACAAAAGGGACATGGTGAAGATTACCCTTAAAATAATTAATCCACGGATTCGATTTATTTACATTAACAATCAGAGCTGAAAAGAATTCTCCATTTCAATTCGTTTCTCTGTTTTCTGAGACAAAGATGGCGTCGTTTGATGCGTACGGAATGGAAGGTGAAGAGATTCACTCTGCTCCCATTAACCATCCTTTCGAAGTCGACAGCGAAAGCTACTCCGATTACGGCGCTTACTCCGACTTCACCGGCAACAACCAGCAGTTTCCTATGGATGGCGGCAATGTGGCGGTAGATGACGTCACGTCCTCTGCTGACATCTTCGGTTTCGGATCCTCCGATCCAACACCTGCCTACTCGCAATCTCCTTTCGGTACTGCGATTCCTGTTGAGAACGGCAATGGAACCAATGGATTTCGTGTCGGAAACGGTGACGTTTTCGCTTCTGATGGACCGGTGCTCCCTCCTCCTACTGAGATGGTGCCTGAGGAAGGCTTCGTTCTTCGCGAGTGGCGGCAGTGAGTACTAGTTTCTGAATCGTTCGATTTGTTGTGTGGATTTGATCAGATCTGTGGGTTTAGAAATTCTCTCAGCCTAGATCCGCAGTGCTTTCGATTCGTATGCGTAAAATTCGTTTTTGAATTAGTTGAACTAAGATTTACTCTTAAGTCTTAATACAAATTTCTTAATGATTCTTTCGTGTTGATTCGCTTATTAGCCTCTTGTTTATTCGTTTCATTTACGTTAGCTTTGAAGTCCAAATTCACGATCTCTCTCATTGTTAGTTGAAGTTTCTAGTGTTCGATTTATATTAATCTTAGTTCATACTCCTTCCTTTGTAATCCATGAATGTTCATTGGCTTTGATGAACAAATTAGAAACCTTTAGAATGTAGTTTTAGCTTTTATGATCGCATTAGCCATAGATTTTTATAATAATTGATGTCGAAGTTCCAGATCAACATCGAAATTCCCAATCAGGGCACGTTTTGATTTGAATAGCATTGGAATACTGTATCATTTTATCGATATCATATTAGCTTTAGATTCATGGTTTGCATATGGACCCAAGCATAGAAGAAATGTTGAAGCTGCGAAAAATATTAGAACAGCAATGCATAACTCAATGGGAAACAACAAATTGGGTGAAGAAATAGTAAAAGGGGAAGTAGTTGTCAAGATTTGTGCTTGAAAGCTCTTATATAATGTTAAATTGGGTGATCAATTATCCCGAAAGCTTGAGCTGATATGAACCTCTTCATTACTTTTAGTTCTAGAGGCAATGCCGTGTAATGAACTATAACATTTGCAGTTATTGGTTTTCTAGATCTGATTTATGAAATTTCCCATGTGGTTTATATTGTATTCATTCATTGTAGAGTCCTTCATAGCTGATTGTTCATGATAGTTTAATGACATTATTGAACTCTTGGTTGTTTTTCTTAAAAAGATCGATTATGAAATATATGGGTACCTTATATCGTATGTTAATTTGATAGTTTCTTTGGCTGTTCATACTGTGTGTGCACTATACATGTATATATTCGATTACTTGTTAGTTCAAAGCCAAAAAGATTTTACTTATTGATATTTGATTTGTTGCTGCAGTCAGAACGCGATTGTGCTCGAGGAAAAGGAGAAGAAGGAGAAAGAGTTGAGAAGCCAGATTATTGAAGAAGCGGAGGAGTATAAGCGGGCATTCTATGAGAAAAGGGAAAAAACATTTGAGACCAACAAAACTAATAACAGAGAAAGAGAAAAGGTATTGCCTCCTACAAAACAAAGTGCCATATCCATACATATGCATGCATATGCAATATCTTAATCATAGATTCAATCACCAGTTGCAACTCGCAACTCTATATTGCGATTGTTAATTTGTGGTTTCAACTCTCTGCCATCGCCATTTACCAAAATTGGCTGAAATGGCATTTATTATGCCTGCAAATGAGATAAACTTGATGTGATTGGAAACTGTCTTCGACCGCAGTTTAAATATTTTATCTTGATACTTGATATTTTGGGCTTGGAGCAGGTGTACTTGGCTAACCAAGAGAAGTTCCATAAGAACGCGGACAAGCAGTACTGGACAGCTATAGCAGAACTCATTCCTCGTGAAGTCCCTAATATCGAGAAGAAAAGAGGGAAGAAAGACAAAGAGAATAAGCCCTCAATAACTGTCATCCAGGGACCGAAGCCTGGAAAACCAACTGATCTTTCAAGAATGCGGCACATTCTTGTGAAGCTTAAGCATGCTCCCCCACCTCACATGCTTCCGCTTCCCCCGACGAAGGACGGTAAAGATGGAAAAGATGCTGCTGCTTCAAATGGATCTGTATCTGCGGAGCAAGTGGCGCCAGCAGCCCCCGAACATGATGCTACGGCTACTAAGGACCAATCTGGCACAGAACCAGAAGCAACATCAACAGCCTAATTGCTTACAATGCATTTACCAAGGTCCATTCTTTCTATTTTCCTCAAGATTTTGATTCTTTATCGCATTACATATTACCCCAGTATTTTACATGCAAGTATTTAGTGGACCCTATTCTTAATTGGTTTTTTATACATTTCATTAAATTGGTGATTGTATTTCAAAATATCATTATTTTGCTCGCTTATTTCACTTTGTGGACTTATGTGTTGCCTGTGCAAATCCTGGCTATTTAATTTTTTTTAAGGTATTTGCGTTGGACATTGCATGAATATGGGGATATGGTATGTTATTTCAAATATATGAAAAATGAAATTAAAAATTTAAATACTCACGTGCAAAACGATTGATTGTATTTTAATACTAGTGTCAATTTACATAATCTTGGCCTGGGGATTTGTTACCTGAGGTTAGGGGGAAGGCATAAGTCAATTAAAATTGTTGACTAAATCAAACAATTTGGTTAAATTCGATTTCGGTGATTAAGTCGTTTTTGTTGGAGAACTATTGATTATTAAAATTTATAACTGAACTGATTAGCTTAACCAATTTAATATGTACATATTTAAAAATAAACAATTTAATATATACATGTTTCATCATATGCATTTAAAATGTGTTTACGTCTGTACTATCTTCTAATTTATAATTTATGGATTGATTTAGTTACATTGTATATTTTTTATTCTAAATTGATCCTCAATTTCTTTTAACAAAAACGAACAACCTAATTCTATTAGAAGTAAGAAGATTACAAAATGTAACACACACAAAACTTTTGAATGTTCATCGTCGTGAAAAAAAAAAAATCTAATTCCATCTTAAACTATATATTTTTTAAATAGTCTATAAAGGCGATTACAAAAAAATATATGTTTAACTATGATTTTTATTCTAGATTGATCATAAACTTTTGATTATCCTAGTTTCATCTTTATAATATAACTTTCATTTTAAATTAATCTTGAAACTTTTAAATATTTTAATTTCATCTTAAATTAAAGTAAAAACATAGTATAAAAAGTAATTCAAATAAACTGACTTAATCAACTAAAAACATGAGCTCTTAGGGTTAGACACTCTTATCATTAAGTTAAAATTAGGCACGGGTTACACAATTTTTTATAAAACCGATAAGAATTTATGTAGTTACACAATTTTTTATAATAACACAATTTACACATAATTATGTAGTAACACAATAATTATTTTTTTTGAACCATAGTAACACAATAATTAAGTAGTTACACAAATGTTAAGAATTTTTGTAATTACACAATAATTATGTAGTTGCATAATTTTTTTTTTCATCCTACACAAATTTTTACCAAAATGATAAAAATTTATGTAATTATACAAAAATCACCTAATTTTAAGCGCCTAATTTTAAACCTTCCCACTAAAAACTAACCAATGTTGAGTAGGTTATGACCACCCCTAGAGCTATTCTCCGTAGACCTCTTTACACGCAAAAATAAAGATATGATTCATCTTTCATGCTGTAAATGTTGAAATAAGTGAGAAACAAGATCTGCGAATCAAATAATAGAGTAAGGTCTGCCGTGTGATGCTAAGCTAAAGTACGTTCAGGTGCAGTTAAAATGCAATACTATGCAAATTTTTATTATTTTAGTAAAAAAATTTATAAAATTGAATAACAATTTAATAAAAAAATTCTTATTAACTAGATAAAAATTTGTATCTTTTATTTTAAATAAAAATTTATGTAATTATAAGAATCAGTATAATTAAGTAAGAATTTATGTAAAGCTAAAGCCGTAACCGCACCATAGAACTACCCCTATTTTCCCGTCAAATGAATGTTAATGTTGTGGATTCAACGAAATTGTTCGTTCCTGCAAAAGTGACGAGACTGCGTATTTCAAACCAATTCGCCGACTACTGAAAAAAAAATTAATCAATTCCCTGTTTCTGTAAGAGACTATTAAGAAAACGCAAATCTTACAAATCAAGTTGTTTTTCAATTAACTAAGACAAAAGTTAAAAAGTGTAAGGTGGGGTACATATTCTTTTACAAAATCTGGTTATGGTACACAGAATCAAGATTAGCAATAATACATGAATAGAATAAATATATGTATCTCTTTTTTAATGTTGACAGGGTTCGACCCTTGGTCTCTCAACACCAGTCTATTTCAGCACAGCATTTTACTATTTGACAACCAAAAATCAGATAAGATTCTCCACTTGTTTTTATATAAATGAAGAGAGAAAGCTGGACCACACTTCCATCACCTGCATCTCACGCTCCCTTCTTTTGGTCTTTAGGTAGTTCCTTTGTAAGCATTCTTGGAGCGATTGCCATTGCCATTAGCTCTTGAAACAGAAGTTTACAGGCATAAGGAATGTGCACCTGTAACGATAATGATTCCCATAATGACAACATTAGCGATGCATGTTCAAAGCTTTCACTTCTTTCAAGGGTGTAAGGGAAACAAGGATTTACCTGAACGATATCGGTTTTATTCTTGCATCCTCTGCACTCGAACGAGTTCTTCTTTAGGTTGGCGATGGCGATCAACCCACACCGCTCGCAAACGTGGACTCTGTATGCATCACTTTGGTCAAACAATCTCTCCTTGAGGAAATTGGCAGCACCATGTGCAATCATGCAATCTCTTTCCATCTCTCCGAAACGAAGACCACCATCACGCGATCGTCCTTCTGCAGGCTGCCTTGTTAGAATCTGGACAGGACCCCGACCACGCGAATGGATCTTATCGTCAACCATGTGCTTTAGTCTTTGGTAATATGTTGGCCCCAAGAATATCATAGCAGAAAGCCGCCTGCCTGTGTGCCCATTATACATGGTCTCGAAACCACGCATTTGATACCCACATTTATGAAGTGCTCTGCTGATATTATCCACCTATAACATCAAACCAAAGGGATTAATATGTATCTATAGTCTCGAAACATTGAACTTCATGCAAGAAGTGCCCACCATCGATAGCCCCAGAGCAGGTATGAGCATTTAATGGAGTCCAAGAACATCAAAGAAACTTAAATCAAGGACTGCAACTTACCGTGACATCTGTAAACGGAGTAGCATCCCCTTCCTTGCCCATGTGAGCAGCAACTTTTCCCATGATACACTCAATAAGCTGACCAATTGTCATTCGCGAAGGAATAGCATGCGGGTTCACAATAATATCAGGTGAGATGCCTTCCGCAGTCCAAGGCATATCTTCCTGGGTGTAAGTCATGCCAACCGTCCCCTTTTGACCATGCCGACTGCTAAACTTGTCTCCAATCTGGGGAATACGAACGGATCTTACTCTAACTTTCACAAATCGCAACCCATCAGCATTAGTTGTCAGTAGAACCTACACAACAATAGAAAGTCAGTACAACAAAAACACCTAATCCATGTGCACGGGTTAAAATGTAGCAGACAGGGTGAAATAACCTCCACTAAAAACAATTAGTAAGAACATTTGAAAAGTATTTACTTGATCCACAATGCCTGTTTCACTGTGACGTAAGCTTATGCTGTGATCTTTTTTTGTATAGCGTGATGCTTGACCCTGAGCTTCCTCCTGTGAAATAGGTGTGGTCTTTCCAATGATTACATCCTCACCTGAAACTCTTGTTCCCTAACGGACAACAATAATTTATTTCAGGAAAGCAAAGTCAAGCCAACTAAATTTGTACAACAATGCAATGAACGTAGAAGAAGCATGCTAAATTTTGCACTTACAGGAGGTGCAAGGCCATCATCATCCAATTTGTCGTAAGAGCCATGCCTCATTCCCTGCAAAAAGACGAATGTGTCATACGGCAGCACTCAAACAAGCGGCAAACAGTAAATTGGCATCCCTTAGTTTTCTCCTATTCTTTAGTTATTACTTTCTGTTATATTATTTAGGAGCTTCATTTTATCCATTTGTTTCATGAGACTTGTATATTACCTAAGCCATCAGTAAAATTCACGACCGTCCTTCTGTTCCTAAAATTTTATATTTCCAAGGTATTACTTAAGCCTCAATTTAATACTTGCATAATTTAATCTTCTAAAAGAAGCATTCAGTTTCAATTGGTTTCACATTTGAACCATTCGATTATTTTAAATTGAGGTGCTAGTATTTAGCTTTATATTTTTTGAAGTAGCAAACAGCAATAAACAAGTGAAGGAATGCCCAAGTCTCACCATAGTAGTAGCCCTATCTGGTCGGCCAAAATCTTCTTTGACAAGGGTCCCCATTTTTTTCTCCTCGTCACTGCAAAGTACAACACCGAACATTAATGTGGAGCAAGGAGAAACTCAAATATGGGATCCAGAAGGCTCATATCTAAAAAAGGAAAAATAGCTTAAAGAGTTATCAATAGAATCTTACCGGTAAGAACGGAAGAAAAGTGATCGGAAGAATCCTCGGTCTATTGATGATTGATTCATAATAACAGAATCTTCTTGGTTATATCCAGAATAGCAAGCAATCGACACGATAGCATTCTGAGTAGAAGAGGCAAAGAAACAATTGTAAGGGTATAGCATAAATTGAACTAAGGAAACAGATAATAGAAATTTCAAATTTACAATGCCAGCAGGTAGCTGCCGAAAATGGAGATGCTCCATAGCTCGCGTAGTAACCAGTGGCTTTTGGGGATAGTAGAGAACATATGCCAATGTATCCTGAGTAAATAGAAGGATAAATCATGATTTTTTCCCAGGGAAGACAGCTTATGATAATTATGTAAATAGGAAGCAATACATACCATTCGAAATTGGTAGTTTGTGACATATATACCCATTGCTTGCTTACCCATAGCAGATTGATAGGTATTACGTGGGGACTGATACAATGGATAATAAATGAGTCAAATGGAACAGAAATTTAAACAAATGCAATCAGTTGATGTTCATCATAAGCATAAGAATACCTGATTATGATCAGGGAACGGTATAATTGAAGCACAAACACCCAAAATCAATGAAGGATGGATCTCACAATGGGTATAAGTTTCGGAATAAGCTTCCTCTGGATTGATTCTTGCTTGGACAAGATCCTGGAACAAAGAACAAGCAATTATATTTCTGATATTGCCTTGTAGCCTCCCAAGAAGCTGGGGTGCATTTACAAGTCACTGTACTATACTTTGACTAATAGGACTCTTGTTTCTCACATTGATGGTCATGGAAATCATTGTTGTCTCCTCTTCTTCTGTGTCAATATATTCAATAAACCCCTTCGCTACAAGATCATGCCAGCCACCGTCGTCCGGGCTTTCCTGAAAGAAGAAAACCAATGAGATAAAGCTAAGTATGAGAAGACATGGAAGGTTACAAGTGGCTCACCCTTTGTTGCAGTGCATGGATGTCTTTCTTTTTAATTAGAAGCCTTTGCTTCTCCACAATGAACAACGGCCGACTGCAACGACCATAGTCGGTATATATTCTAAGTTCTTTTAAACGAATATCTCGAACAACACCAACTTCAGTGTTGACATCAACCTACACATGAAAAGATCCATCATTAACCAAACACATAAACAACCTCTGTTGCTCGGACATGGGGAAATGGGCACCATATCCGTGTCGACACAACCTGACACGGACAAGGACACAGGATATGTGCCAGATTAGTCCAACTCTTCTGAATGGATGCCAGTTAAGAGAAAAGAGGAAAAAAAAAGAAGGAAAAGAAAAAGAAAGAAGAATGGTCGGACGAAAGAGAAAAGTGAAGGAAAGAGGAAAAAGTCCCACGAAAACCTCAAAAAAGTTACTGCAACAGTTTTTCACTAAAGTGCAGTACATAAAGAAACAATACCCGTCTTCGCAACCGTCTCAACGTTGTTACAAGCA
Source organism: Hibiscus tridactylites (assembly GCA_958450335.1). Lineage (NCBI taxonomy): Eukaryota > Viridiplantae > Streptophyta > Magnoliopsida > Malvales > Malvaceae > Hibiscus > Hibiscus tridactylites. The sequence continues at coordinate 86,225,077 of OY288270.1, forward strand.
TATCGGGATTCCGATGCACACCAACCCAACAACCATTGACAAAAATTTTTGTAGCTTGAGGAATAACTGCAGGTGAAATTTCCTGAAAACCAAATGAAAAAGTCAATCTTGGTAAAAAAAATAATAAGGAAATAAAATAATAGATATAAATTCATTAGAAAATTATGATGAGTATGTACCTCAAAATTCTCTGTACCCCATTCTTCCAAAAATTCAAGAATAGGATATGCAGCTGATCCAACAGTAATGTATACCATCAAGGCGAGATTCTTTACAAGCCCACAGGCCTGATGCATCCACAAACCACAATTATGAGCGAAACATGGTGAGAAGGGACTGTTATTCAATAAATGAATATAGAGGCTTAATTAAAATGCAAGATACTCGCCTGTCCTTCTGGTGTTTCAGCTGGACACATCATTCCCCACTGGGAATTATGCAACTGGCGTGGCTTAGCCAATTTCCCTGGTAAACAAAAGCTTAATTAGCTATAGACTACAAAAGAATAATCATTAAATGAGGTTCATCAATGCATGTTGAAGTAGGCGGCAAATGAATAATAAACAGCGTCAATAGTCTTACCTTCACGTCCTATAGGAGAATTGAGCCTTCGCAAGTGTGACAAAGTGGAGGCATATGTCAAACGGTTCAACACCTGAAAAGAACACACATAACATCATGAGGACTTCCAACCGACAAAGACTATGTGGTGGAGGTATTTTATGCTATGTCATAAATCTTGGGATGGGGAAAATTCAGCATAAACTCACTAAACAAAAAAAACATCAACTCTAACCTGTGACACTCCAGCTCTTGTACCAGCTGCATTTGCTTGCCCCCAATTTCCAGTAGCAAGAGAGTATTTAAGACCACTTGTAATAGTTTTTGCTTTGATAGCAAATTGCAGGTTCACATCCTTTCCGTTATCCACACACTATCATCCAGCAATAAAATCCTTAAAGCACTAACACATGAAAAATAAAAGCCAAATGGCAGTGAGATGTGGAAAACAATCATTATGGGAAAGAACCTTCTGCACATAAGATCTCACATCCCTAGTTAGCTTCCGAAAAAGCTGCAGCAGTAGAAATCGCAACCAAAGATCAGATAGTAAGTCAAAATGATAATGAGCATTGGACATTTTGATATCTATCGAACTAAAAACAAACCATCCTAAAAAGGCCTCCAAGTAAAGGACCCGCAAGGTCCAGCCTCTTGTTGCCATAATGATCCCTATCATCTTCTGCCCTCCGGCCAAGTGCACAGAGAAGCAGTCGGTGAATGATATACCTGGAAAAAGAGCAATGATTTAGAATGAATCAGAATACAATAACACAACAACAGCTGTTTCCAATATACCTACCCAAAATAATAAGCTTTCTTTGTCTCGCAAAACTCCCCAACACCAACGTGAGGAAGCATTTCCTTTTGAAGGATCTCTTTAGCATACCTGTAAGGAAGATGCTCAGAAGCTTCTCATGAGCATTACAAAATGCAAACATTCACATTAAACATTTCATCATCCAAGAAATTTGCTAACACAGCACGTACTTAATCCTCTTCTCTTTGGTAACACCAACAGTTGCTCCTCTTTTACCGATATAATCTAGTGCAACCTGAGGTGAAGGAATAGCAACATTAGCAAGGTTCAATAAGGTAACCACATGAAAACACAAGCAGGAGAGATTCTTAACGCCGCAAGTGTCATTTATGATAGAGTTTTAATCATCTTATAATCATTACACTCAGCCCTTCACATAGAAAGACTGGAAACCTGCCACTTCGATAAACATAAATATCGAGATGGTGCTAGAAATGACCAGTGCGCAGAACAAGGTCAGACAGGAGCAACAATAGCATTCATTGTAATCAACCTTTCAACCCAGCAGCTCAATTCAGAACTCTGAAATGAAAGGAAAAAGAAAAGAACCTGCTGGTTTTGAATCACAAATGCTTCTTCCAAGGAAGGTCGAAGCAGCTCCATCATCTGGGTATCAGAGAAGTCATAGCATATATGCTCTAATATGTCCTTATCAGCAACAAATCCCAAAGCCCGGAACACGATAATGATAGGAATTTCAGTCCGAATATATGGAAGAGTAGCGCGAATGTACTGCCCTGAAGAGCCCTGCAGTTTATGCATGGAAACCAACAAAAACGTTAACTCGTCTACTTTTGTAACTAGCTACCTTATTGAATGATTGGATGGTTGAGAAAAGCATCCAAATGGCAGAAGTGATTATCTTTACCCCTTTGGCACTGGTGCGCGAAAGCATCCGCACAAACATTGTACTTGGTGGCCTGTTCTGGGAGTCTGCCATGGACCGAACTTCTGCCACATAGGCATATTTGTTTGGCTGCCTCTTTTTGAAGACATATACATGATTTGTGCTCATCTTCTCTTGGGCAATTAGAACTTTTTCACTCCCATTGATAATGAAATACCCACCTTGATCATATGGACACTCCCCAAGCTCAGTCAGATCCTTTTCTGAATTTTGATATAGTGTGCAATAACTCGAACGAAGCATTATAGGAACCTAACAACATGCAGAATATGGAAAAAGAGGGTCAGTATTAAAAGTTAAAATCACCTATTCATAACTAGAAAGTTCAGTAACCAAACCTTCCCAATGAACACTTTGGTAAAATCTTGTGTCTCAGTGACTTCTTCACCATCATGCCCTTTCTTTATAACTCTTTTACTTACATCAACATACAATGGAGCAGAGTAAGTGAGATTCCTCAACCTTGCAGCCTTCGGAAATAAAGTTGCAGTTTCACCATCCGACTCAGTCATCATAGGTTTACTTAGGTAGATCTGACCGAAGCTAATCTTATAGATAGTCTGCAGATAAGCACTAGTATTTAGAAATCCAAACAAAAGAAACAACCAACTCCGGAAACAAAAACTTCAAGCCTCTGAGCTTGATTAGATACTTATAGAGTCAAGGGACTAACTACTAGGCAAGCCATCAGGGAAGCAATATATATGAAAAGAAACATATCCACCATAAAAAAGTAAACAAGAGATTAGAAATCAAAGACATTGACTATTATGGCAAGGTAATATCAGGCCTCAATTTGCTATTCATTTCTAACTTTTCTTTACTAGAAGAATTCTCCATAGTGAGTTTCAAGATTGCATCCCTTAAAACTTTTAACTGATTTCTGACGCTAAATTAATAATATTTAACCGCATGTAAACGTGAAAATGAACTTCGAATAAATGACACAATTAACCTAAACTATAATTTTCTAGTTTCTTTAAGAAATTAATAAAAAAACAATTTAACTACAATTAAATTCCAATAAAAACTAGCTCTAAACCTAGAAACCAAAATTTTGCATTCCTTAAAGCTAAGGGGTTCATGATCAAAATGATTCTTGGCAAGTGGTTCTGGATTGGTCAATCGAGAGGGCCAAGGTTAAATCTCTAACCTGTATTATCTTTTTTTCTTGCAACGAATTCCTATCTTATATGATTTGTCAATATCGCAATAGGAGGATACATGGTAAAGTGAGCAGAAAACCAATGAAAATCTATATATACAGTTAGATTGAGGCTGACTTCTTTTAGAAAGTTTTCATACCAATTAAATACCTTCATGATTGTTAACTGGAGGATTGGAACCTGACTATACTCTATAGTTTTGCAATTAAAGGGAGAGTTTGTAACCAGACATCTTTCATATGAAGTGAACTATGCTCATCTATCTATCTATCTATATCTATACTAATATTAAATGTTTGTTTGAGTTTGGTGTCGCTCGATCATTGAATTTGCCAAAAAAATATATACTACTGTCTAAAAACGAACTCAAATCAAATAATTATATGCAAAGGTAATTATAAAATCTAAATTCTTCTTAAATATCATATTTTTAAATAAAAAATGTCCACTTTTTATAGAGAAAAAACATTGCCACCGCCTTGCAAAACTACAACCCTTCGAAAAACAACTATTTTCATTCCTATTAACTCACTCCTATTTTCACCATAAAAATTCAAAAAAAACTTACAATTAGTTTAGTTTCCCTCCCACCATTTTCTTTTCTATTTACTTATTTTCACTCTTATTACCCCAGCCCTATTTTCACTCCTATAATTTTCAAGTTTTGATTTTATTATATAATTACTTCTTATAAAAAAACTAACTGTTCACCCAATCTAGTTTTGGACAAAAAAGTTGGCCGATCCAAAAATACATATAAAAGAAGCAAAGAAAAAAGGACCTCAGCGAAGTCAGATTGGTGACCAGGATTGTGCTGCGACTCGGGCCTGATCTCGATTTCGGCAGATTCGTCAACAATTTCTTGCATCGTGTTTTGGATAAACTCATCGAAGGAGTCGAGCTGTTGACGCACCAAACCTTTCTCTTCGAAGTAAGCAGAGATGACCGCCCACGCATCTTCCTGCGTGATGTCATCGTCTTCTTCGTCGTCGATAAGTTGTGGATCGTACTCGATGTCGTCCTCCATAGCTAAGTGTTGTTCAAGATTCTCTTTGGCGCGGGGATTTAATTATTTTCGTTCGTTTAAATGGATAGAATGATTGGAAAGTAAAACCCTAGCTGAGAAGAAATAAAGAGACAAGCGTTGAACGAGACGCTTAAATATAGGCGGTCCGGATACTTTATCCCTAATGTCGGTTAAATCTTATATATAATCTAACCAGAGGGTAATTTTGGAAACACAAAGATTATTTTTTTCTCCAAACAATGAAGGATTGTAAATTTATATTCAACTTCAAAATATTCTAGTCCATTATACTTTAAAATATTATTTTAATAAATTATTCTCCGTAAATCTAGATATTATTTATTAATTTTCACTAATTTATATTTTAAATTTTTAAAAAAATAATTCAAGATTTTTAAGTTTTAAAGTCTTCGTTTAGAGATCCGACATAGTTCAGAAAATTAAGAAGATTTAGGTGGTTTTAAATGTTTAAATTCATTATGTTTAATGGTAATTTGATGGTTTTTACAGGGGCCAGAAGCATTAGGCAACAAAATCATTTTATCTTCTTAACTATTTGTAATATTGGCTCCAAAATTTTTGGTTATATTGTTGTAAAGAATGTGTTTCAATTTTATCCTAAAATCAAGAAGATATGATTGACTCACTTATAGATTTCAAATGACCTATTTATTTTAAAAATTAAATTCATATTAAAACAGTTTTATTTGATGTCAGACTTGAGATTAGATGCTTCAAAGAGTGAATGTTTTTTCTTCAGGAGTATGAGCTGATACCTGATAGACTTGAGGAAATTCAAAATGCCTCTAAACTCAGTTTATGTCATTCCCTGTTACTACTGAGAAGGATTGTAGAAGATCAAAACAAAGTTGGGACATTAATCAAATAAAAAAACTCAGCTATGTTGGTCGTTTACAGCTTATTCGAGCTATTCTTTTTGGCATTGCAAATTATTATAATAAACAAAGTATTCTTTTTTGAGTTGTCGTTAGGAAAATTGATCAAATATGTACATTTTTTGGGAAAAAATCTGATGCTTCAGCTGTTGGTGTAAAGGTGAGCTGCAAACATATTTGCTTATTGAAATTTGAGGATGGTCTTGGTTTAAAATACTTGCAGTGCTGGAATCAGGGCAAGTTATAAAGAAGGAGACCATAATGAGATTAAAAATTATTCTAACAAATGAAAAACATATTAGTTGGAGAAGGCTTTTTGTGGGTAGCTTGGTTGAATGCTTATGTGTTGAAGGGGTTAATTTTTTGGCAGGTGGAATGCAAAGCCAACTTTAGCTAGCTTGTGAGGAAACTGCTAAAATTAATCCATTATTCGACTCTGCTGTTGAAGCCTAGGGAGATTTGCTACTAAAAATAGATTTCTCCAGTTTTAATTGTAGCTATTTTATTGATGTAGCAGCTTGTTGTTTCTTGAATAATAAAAAATTATTCAAAAAAATTAAATTCTACATAGTTAGAACACATAATGACATCAATACATGGATTTTGCATTATAAAACATCCATTTAACGATTAATCTTTTCACAGTATGCAAACGCAATTTTACAAAAATCCTTTGATTTTATAGTAAAAAGACTAATTTGCTCATCAATAGATAGATCAAGGACTTGCCATGTACTTTAACCAATTACATGTATGAGAGAAAATGCAGCAAATCAAAAGGAACGAATATTAAAGTGAATTCCATTGATTTTTATTATCTTCCAAAGAAGCCTATTAAATTGCAATAATTTCAGTCCCATCCAATGAAACAACAAAAAGGGCCACCACATGAAGATTTAGATGGTAATCCCATATTATTATTATTATTATTAAAATTATTATTTGGGACTATATTTTATATACAACAGAAAAATGAATGAAAATAGACTGAAAAAAGAATGGTAATTTGCCAGGAAAAAAAGGAGTAACTCAAACTCATTTCGTTGCCAACTTTGTCATAATGCATTGAACCTGATTTTCTATCTCTTCCATGTCTTGGTAAGAATTTCCTTGGTGGAGAATTGACGGTTTCTTCATCTGAAGTTTCGAGTACGAGCAGGTCATCAGACATAGACTGGCGGTGGTGGCGGATTGATGGCCGGAGGGGCATTCTGAGCCAAACGTGCTAAAACTTCCTTATGATATTGCTGCCAGTAAAAGAATCGGTTATCATGTAGTATAATTGAAGCATGTTCGAAACTCCGGTACACGACGAAAGCAACAACGACGATTTCATAGGTCCATCGTCATGTAAAGATAGTAGCTGCTAAATATGAAGTAGCTATAGTTATAGTTCATAATGCAGGACATAAATGAAAGCCGGAAAATAAATACCTGAACGACAAAGTTGCGGCGTTCACAGTCCAAGAACATATTCACGGTCCAATTCGTCTTGGCCGCAATCTTATCTCTAACTGTTGAAAAGCTGATTTGGTCTCGGGAAGTAAATCGGTCGACTTCGTTGAACCAAAGACAAGTTAAGAGGTTGCTAATAGGAATATGCTCTCTTATTATCACACACCCTTCAGGAACATCTGCAGAAGCAGTGAATTAAGCAAAAGCATTAAAGCTAAAAGATGCAGGGTCGAAACGAAATTAACCGGACCAAATTATCGTGCAACCATACCACTTGTAATAGGAAGTTTAGACTCGGAATACGGTGTCAAACCCTCCTTTTTATAAAACTCAATCTGAAAATCAATGGAGGCATTATCGTATTTGCCCGCAGCTTTATTTGCCTCCGCTTCAGCAAACACATCAAAGCGTTTATAATGCCTAGATATCGCGAAAGTGGCATTTTTTCTCCACAAAAACCTGAAGGAAGATTTGAAAGAGTTGGAGTAAACAAAGTCTAAAATAAAGTACATGAAAGTGGAGGGAAATTGGGAGTACCTCTCAAGAATCTGATATGGATCTAAAACAAGTTCAAGTTTCCCATCAATCCACAAAGAAAAACGAGCATTTGGAAATAGCCTATGTGTTAGAAGCTTCGGAATCTGTTATGCAGGCATAGAATGTATCAAGTACTGCACACCATATTCAATATTCATTGTGATATCTAAACTCAAACCATATGTTTGTCCACATTATAAATATTTACCTTTCCGTTGCGCCTTCCGTCAGTGTAAGGAAGATTATGCACCACAACAATCCTCCATACACCAATCGTCTTAGTCTCATCCAGACCACCATTAGCTTTCAAATCAGCTTCCGTTTCTTCATCCGCAAACATAAAGAAGCATACGGTTTTCTTGGAATGTTCACTAATATTCTTCGGCTGTTGTATGACATCAAAAGCTCCTGCCAAAATAATCCAATTATTCAATAAAAAATCATTGTCTTCAACATTGGAATTGAACAATAACACAAGTACAATTCAGTTTGGTACCGAATATTGCCGATGCAACAACCACTCCATGACATTGCTCCATCGCAAGAAGATCATTGTCATCGATGTCGAATCCTGTCCCGTGACCAGGTTTGCTTCCTTTGACAAATCTGTCAAATGCACAACACAAGCGATCATAAACTACATTGACAAAATTCGAAGAGGTGAACCATACCCACTTGCAAATAGAAACAAAATTCGAAGAAGTGAACCATACCCACAATGCACATTCATCGACTCTCTTATATCGTACGAATCATCCCGCTGCCTCAAAGTAGGATATCCACCAAAGTCGGAACCCCCAAACTCTGTCTCTTTATTCAAGTTTTCCTCGTAAATATATGTTAAACTCTTAACTACCGGAGAAAACGATGGGACTTTCGGCATCAAGGCGATAGCTTCCTCCGCAGGAATGTAACATACAGGACAAGCTGTTACATAAACAAGCAAGCAAACTAAGAAACCATGCTTCGACGAGGGAAAACCCGAATTCGCAATGTCAAATGAATCGAGAAAGGAAACTTACGGCGTGGTCCGGATCGTTTTTTGTCGGCAGGCGGAGGCGGTAAACTGAAACTGTTGCAAGGATGCCCTGAAGGAAGAGTGTAGCCTACAAAATATGAAGGCGGCGGAGGCGGCATTACCCGAACTTCGGTTCCTTCGACGTCTATCGGTACAGACACCCGATTCTCTATTCCAACACTTTGCACTTCATTTAACAAGGGAGTCACCGAATTGTTGAGAGGCAAACTATCATTTACCTTGGGGCCATTGTCATTTTCTTGATCTTCACCTATAAAAAAGCCAACCGAAATATACTCGAATTCAAAACACCAACTGACATCATATCCTCATATTGGCAACTACAACCTAACTACCATCACAAACTTCAATTCAAAACACTAAATAAAAACAATTACATGATTCAATTCAAAGTTTCAGAGTTCAGACAGTAAATAAAACCAGAGAACACTCATTGATTTCAGTGTTAAGAAAACTAACCTTTGCCAACATATAACACCCGAACAAAAACAGCAGCAGAGATGAGGAAAAGGATGAGCATTCCAATATTCTGGCGACCAGCAAATTTGTAGATCCAATGAACCAATGATTCCTTTTCTTTGAACAATTTAAATGGTTTAGTTCTTGTTGTCGTTGAAGGGGCTTGAATCGGCAAAATTCCATTTTGCTGCTGTTTATCTAAAGAACCGTAACTACCAGAACGAATCCCCACTGAACCCCCACTCATTGTGCCTTTATTAACAATACCAGTATTAAAATTTCATAAATAAATATTTTTTAAATCAAAACCCGTTCAAATGAAGTCAAAAGTTAAAGAACTTTTAAGGGAAGAAATCTGGGTTTTTAAGTGTTTATTGGTTGGTAAGGAATAAGGATTTTGGAAGTTGATGATGCCAAAACGGGGAAAGATCGTAATATATTTATATATGAAAATTTTATGACATGAATGTGACATGTAATTAAATTCTGATAGATTAATTCACCTCCATGTGCGCATGATGTCCAAGTATCGGACGGTGACGATATATGTTTCGCTTTTGTAATAAAAACAAAGAGATCATAAGTATTTTTAATTGGATCTTTGCATTTTTTTTATGTCCTCTAATTGTAAGTTTTGATTTTTTATTATTTTGTTGATGCAATACGACACAGGTGGTATGATTTTAGAGTATTTTGTTTTTGAAAAAAAAAATTGATACACAAACTGTGTACAAGTTTTTAGTTTTAAAAATTAAGTGTTTAATTTAGAGTTTAAGATTTAGGGGATTAGTTTTATAGTTTAGAGATTAATGTTATTGTTTAATTTTAGACTATATAATTTAGAGATTAAAATTTAATTTTTTAAGATTTATGTTTTATAGATACACAACATGTATTTTAAAATTTTACCATTTTTTTATCATAAAAACAATTTTATTCACAAATAGTTCAAAAAATTATAAAATTAAAAGAACTCCAAAACTCAACACATTAAAAAAAGACAACAAAGACCCCAGGCATAAACCAAACAAAACTATAGGAGGAGGATCGATGCCTAATGTCTGGATCAATGGTAAGTTTACCAAACGAAAAATTTTCAGACGGTTGATATTTTTGACAGTTATTTCAAGGGATCTAATTGACAAATACAACAAAAAAGAGGTTACAGAGAATAGAGATCATTGAACCAAAACGTTTTTTCTTCTCGACTAAACAACCACCAGAACAACATGTAAATACTGTATAAAATGTTGTGAAAGAAACAAATTCAAAAAATTTGAGTGTTTGACCATCGAACGTCCTCTAAGAGAACGACACTAGGTTAAAACATAGAACAGAAATATTTTAGATACCACACAAGTGCAACCACACAAAACAAAAATGATGAAAATGGAGTTAGGAAAATAGAGACACTCCCTCCCGTCCTTCGTGATTGAGAGTGAAAATTTTGTTACTATAGATTGTAGGCAAAAACTCAGGAGTAGATCAAAATATTTTACAAAATTCAAGGACTAAAATTATGTTATCCCTAAAATAAGGCAATTTTGGGTGAAAAACCCCTTTTAAAATATTATTTTAAATAATGGCTCCCAAAAGCATTTATTTGGCAAAATGACCCCCTTTCTTGCCAGGTCGGCAGACCTCGCGTTTTGTAAAACGCGAGGTACGATATCGCGTTGTACAAAACGCGAGGTCTGTCGACGTGGCGTTCCTGTCCGTTTTAACGGTTTAACAGTACCTCGCGTTCTGCAGAACGCGAGGTCCCCGAGATATTGAAAAGGCGGCTTGGAATATATCGGACGGACCTCGCGTTCTGTAGGACGCGAGGTCTGTCCAATTCCAGCCTAAACCGCAAGCAAAAACATGCGTAAGTAGGCCTGTTCGAACCCAATTTCGAGCGTGTAAATGATATATTTTTAGCGATCATCGAGTTTGGGGTCGTAGTACTGAAAATTGTCTATCGTATGATACCAACATGATTAATTTCCGTCCATTCTACAATGGTTTAAAATGGCTTCGAAAACCCTATGCTAGCATACTTTTTTTGATTGAAGTTGTATTTCAACTAATGTCGATAGGCATGTTCGAGCAGAATTTCATACGTATAAATTATAAATTTTTAGGTAACATCGAGTATGGGGTTGTAGTACTGGAAATTCTCTATCGTATGACACTGACACGGTCAATTTTTGTCAATTGTACACTGACTTATCGTTGCTTCGAAAACACTATCATAACATATTTTTTTGAATGATTGAAAATATAAGATGGCGTACTGTATAAATAGAAGTAAACTGACTTTATTGATTAGATTGTCATGTGCGAACTCGCATATACAAATTAAAAATAATTAATTAATACGAGGGGCTGAGCGATTAGGACACTTAGGAGCTGTGTGCCCAGTATTTCGACATATAGAACAATGCTTCTTTTGTCCGGTTTTCTCTCGATGTTCGACCAAATCCTCGGCACAATATATTCTTGTAGAAGGTGGACGTCCTTTGGCTCGTAGTAGTGCTGGATCTGGGCGTATGATCGGTTCAGTGTCCACAGCATTTGGATCAACCTCATTTCCGATTGGAGGAAACTCTTTTTCGTAAACTTTAAGCACCGTTTTGAGTAAGTATACCGGATCAACCATACGCATGTATTCTATTCGTTGGTTAGTGCAAGCAGCAATGGCGTGTGCGCACGGGTATTTGAAAGTTTGGAATATTCCGCACTCGCAGGTTTTTGCCCTCAGATCTACAACGTAAGCGTTGTGCTGAATGCCTTCTATCCGCCTGGAAAATTCCGCAACACGAAACAAGTGTCCTTCTCGCGAGAAGAGGGTTGCTTGCACCTGTCTTGATTGGGCCACTTGAATATGCAGTCTGTCGCGGAAATCTGGATGGACTTTGTGTCCACCTGCCATGTACTCAGTTGCTTGCTTGCCCAAGGTTGCAAAAAGGGTAGCTAAACGATAATAGGTCGCTTTGACAATGGAAGTGATAGGCAACTGCCGAACTCCCTTCAGTGATGAGTTCACTGCCTCAGCCAAGTTCGTTGTCATGTGACCATAACGTTTACCCTCGTCATACGATCGAAGCCATTTTTCCTTTGGGATATTTTCAAGGTATTCAACGCCCTTTTTGTTTCTCGCTCTCAGTTCCTCGAGCAGTTCAGCCACCTCTTGTTTGTAGTGCGAGTTGCCTACGGGATGACAGTTGAATAGTTATGGTCGAAAAACACATGAAAAAAGGTCGTAAATTGAAGCGAGTAACAAGTAATATAGTAAATGAAAATGACATAAATGACGTACCCATATCGAGCACCATTTGACGTTCATCACGATTCTTGTATTTCAGCATGTAGTTTGCGGCTATGTGCCGCAAGCAAAAACGGTGGTGAATGTATGGAGGCTTCCAATAATCACCCAAATTTTGTATCGCCCACAGCAGCGCTGTGCCTCTGTCAGAAATAACACACACCCCTTCATCACTTCTTCTTCGTATTACAGGATCAAGGACATATTTTCGTAGGTTCGTAAGGAAGAACGTCCAAGACTCCAAATCCTCCTTCGGGACGATTGCGAATGCAACAGGAACGCATTTGCGATTGCCGTCCTGTGCTATAGCTAGAAGTAGGATCTGTGTATATTTTCCGTACAACCATGTGCCGTCGATTTGGACCATCGGTTTGCAGTGCTTGAATGCGTGGATGCACTGGGGGAAAGTCCAAAATAACCGGTGGAATTGACAAACACCTCGGACGACATGATCATTTCCGTATGCCAGAACCGTATCAAGTTTGACAACCATTCTGGGGATGTGTTTCTGCAGGAGATTAAGCCACGGGCGCAACTCTATGTAAGATTCCTCCCATCGGCCATACAATTCCTCTTTGGCCTTTTTCCTTGCATACCATGCTTTCGAATAACCTGGACGGAAGCCGGTGACAACTAGAGCTGCAGCCTGACATGTGGGGACCGACACAGTGGGATTTGTTTTCACCAGTGTGGAAAAGATGTCCGCGAGGAACTTTGCATCCAGGTTCTTGTGATCCTGGTTGAGGCTACCAACGGTGCATGTATGGGCCCCCTCAAGTTTTGTTATTTTCCAACGGTTGCCTGCCCTCTTCAAGTCTGATATACGGATTTTCCATTTACAGCCTTGATCATTTTGGACGCACTCAACCTTGTAGTATTTGGCTTGGGTTTTCTTCACTGTCGTCTCAACATTATGACGAAGGTTGTACTGCTTAACTGCCGCCACCGCAATTTCCTTGTTCGCGAACGCCATACCAATTCTTAGTTCACCATCAGAACGGTGGACTCGGCCATCTATTGTGTCGTCATGGGGAAAATCAGGGACGTCCATTGCATCCATATCAACCGTTGTGAAGTGGGATGGTGGCTGGAACATAGAAATTGGTCTTGCGTCTACAGGAAAGTTGGTGGCAGTCGGTTCTTCGTCCAAATCTGGTGGTGGAACGGCAGTGTCTTCTGGGTCTTCTGGTAACTCTGTCAAGTCTTCTGGTTCCGGATAGAATGGCCCCAGCTCGTCTCCGTCTGGCCCGGGTTCTCTAATCGGTTCTTCGTCAGGAGCATCCTCCGAGAGCTGGAATAGTAGAGCTTCTGGAATCACTACCTTTTGAGGCGAGGATTGGGGTCGAGGAGCGGGAGACCTCTCACGAGATCGCTCAGGAACCTCATTTCCAAGACCAAAATCAAGATCTCCATAAGAAGAATGTATTCCCATTGATGGTTGAACGTACTCCGTGCTAGGGACATACGTTGAGTGTCGTCCATATGATGAATCATGGTCGTGCATAGCGTAAGAAGACGACGCTCCCTCACCCCCAAAAGAAAAATGTCTCCCCATAGATGGTTGACCGTAGTCGGTGCCAGAGACATACATTGAGTGCCGGCCATATGATGCTTCATGGTCGTGCGTAATGTAAGGAGCCGACGTTCCTTCCCCCCCAAAACTATAAGGATTGTATGGATTGTATGGATCGTATGGACTGTACGATGCATTTGTTGGTGCATCGAATTCATCGTTTGGGGGTTGGTTGAGGTCGAACCCGATACTAGCTACGCAAGACTGCCTTGGAGGAGCAGATGACGATGCACCAACTTCGTTGTCTCGACAGAGTAGGCCAAAATCACGTCGTAGACCTGCGGTCGGGATATCAACGTTGGCATTCGGATCGAAGTCGAAATTCGCCCGGCCCCAGCTTGGTATTTCGACAACTGGATGAGACTCGGAGAACGATACATACAGCTCGAGGGGCCCCCCGATTGAATACTTGAAGTGGGCTTCCATCATCATTTGCACATCAGCATTTGCCGCAATTTGGCATACAGTGTACCGTAAAGGGTCTATAGATATTGGCACCCGATACTTCACGTCGGACAAACGATGATTATTGAAATGAGGAACTTTTGCCTCCAGTTCCTTGACCAACTTCTTGAACGATAATCTCCTCGGAAGCTTTATCGTTACCGGATCTTCGCAGTAAAAAAGGACCCTCTGTTCAGTACCCTCGAATATCTGACCATCGTAGTAAACTTTCGTAGTAACGCCTCGTCCGGCCATTTGAATATTTTGAAAGACTTTTGAAATTTTGATACTTAAAAAATTCTAGGAATTGATTACCAATTGAAACTTATATTTTCGTTTTATGGTTAGGGTTCATATATAGGCAAAATTATTTGCCCTTGCAATCCAGGAGAATCTGGTTGTGTAAGGCAAAATTATTTTTTACTTTGCTTGTCCATTACCTAAAACCGATAAGCAGGTAAGGGATAGAGTTGATGGGAGGTAGGAATGGCGTGTGTGTGCCTGGGAGGCAGTCCCCTTACGTTCGACAAGTAAGGGATAGATTTGATGGGAGGCAGGAAACACCAGTACCTCGCGTTCTATAGAACGCGATATTCGTACCTCGCGTTCTATAGAACGCGATATATGTTACCTCGCGTTCTATAGAACGCGATGTTATAAAGACATCGCGTTCTATAGAGCGCGATGTCACTTTAAATGCTTTGTTTCAGACATTCCGTCAGAAGTTATAATAACCGTACTATTCACTATTTGTTTGTTTCTGTAATTGAGAACATGTTCGAGAATTTGAGACAATTGTAGTATTGTAATTGAATACTACTACTGGTGCTTATAATGTATGTAATTGAGTACTACTAATTTTACATAATTTGAAGTCCGTTTAACATTCATAAAGGATGAAATAAGACGTCATATAACATAATTGGAAGATCATTTCATAAGTTAATGGTTAATCTGAATCATCGTAGTCAGTGGACACGTCTGAACTAAGGTTTAGTTCTTCGATCATCTGTTGTTTTCTTTGTCTACGCCTGTACATAAAAAGTTGCAGCTCCTCCACAGCCGCATCAACATCCGGTGAAGACGGTGCGTGTTCAGTGTTCGGAGCAGGTTCTACGGGTGCAGACGTACTACCTTCGCCGGCGTTGACAAACTTAACATTGAAATCGACGTCTCTAGCTCCGACGGCATTGAGCCGGTCATACATGTTACGAACGTCTGTTTCGTTCGTAAGCTTCATAACGTAGTGCGTTTCATTAGCTGACGATGATGGGATTCGACATTCTATGGCCGCAATTTCTTTGTCGGTGTGTTTACTAACCTCGATTGTTGTCAACTGTATTAAATCTTTCAGTGACATTTTGCCGGTGATTGTTGACTCAAAATAAGTATCGAGAAAATAAAATGTTGCCTTAAATTTTTACATAAGCTGAGCAAGGATTGGGTGTTTAGAGAGAATTTGGAATGAGTAAATGATGGTGGAATTCGTGGGTATTTATAGGAAAGGAAAAACACCACATAAGTAAATTTAAGTCGAATTTAATTTAACAAAACTTTCAACATGTATTCTTTAATAAGTAACTTGAGACAACTACATAAATTATCTATAAAATTCGAAACAATATATTCAGCAGCTCTGGCGAGCAAATTTGATCGGAGGTCCCGACTGAAAGAAGCAGAGAGCGAAATCCAAATGTAAATGTTGGCTGCCACGCCGCACCTGAAATGAGTTAATGGTAGCAGCTTTGATCCACATTAACAAATGTAATCGGCACCCGCCGCATCTGAAAATGTTGATCTGAATACGCCCCCGCTTCCTAATAGTCGTTTCGTTTCAAAACTGTAGCCGGGGATCCTCTCGACGGCGGCTACAGAAGCAGCCATTGAAGCAACAACTGCAGCACACAACCTCCAAAATATTGCGATATGTCGGTAAATATTAAGGTATGTACCCCCGCGGAACACAAATTTTTAAGTGAACTCCAACTATCATAAATGAACAAAATTTCGGACATAAAAATTGCAACGGAAAAAAAAGCAGCATTACACGAACTCATTTTCAACTGACCTAATTTTTTACTTAACTGCTTACAAAAATTCATCTGCGTGCATACATATATATATACAAACATCTCAAAGACCTCGCGTTCTGTACAACGCGAGGTTTGAATGACCTCGCGTCCTACAGAACGCGAGGTTGCCACGTCAACCCTAAACCCTCTATAAATAGCAAACTCTTGGAGTGGCAAGGAGCACCGAGATATATTTTTTCCTGTATTCACGTACGCAGTTTTCGCTTGAAGCTACTAATGGCAACATAGCGCATATTTTGGAAGTTTTGTTTTAATTTAACTTCCAAAATATTGCGCTATGTCGTTATTTTTAGTTACTACTGAAAATATAACGCGTATTTAGTATGCTTCATTGTTGTTGTTATTATTATTGTTCTTACTATTGTTGTTATTATTATTATTGTTTTTAGTTACTACTGAAAATATAACGCGTATTTATTATTATTGTTGTTATTATTATTATTATTATATTTTTTCTTTTTATTTTTATTGTTATTATTATAAATCAAAATTTTAAATTAAATATTATTAAATAAGTTTACCGCTTTAAAAACTCTAATATTATTGTCCTTAATATTAGTGTACACGAACTCATTATTATTAATATTATTATTATTTTAATTTTAATTTCTATTTTTATTGTTATTATAAATAAATTTTATTATTAATGTATATTAAATGAGTTTCCCGCTTTAAAAACTCAAATTTAAAAAACCCCACGACCTCGCGTTCTGTAGAACGCGATGTCTTTAGAACATCGCGCTCTATAGAACGCGAGGTTCCTTTCTGACCGTTCAGATAACGCGTCTGAACACTGACACGCCTTTTCAGTGAACCTCGCGTTCTATAGGACGCGAGGTACGTGAATATCGCGGTCTATAGAACGCGAGGTTCATTAACCTCGCATCCCAAGCGCCGCGAGGTCCTCTATAAATTGGAGGTTTTTTTCCTAAAAACCTCCACAGAACGCGATTTCTATACAAATTTCACAAAAATTTGTCAGCAACTTTTATATATCGTTCGATCACATGAAGCCCTTGCTACGCAACCGAGCGAGTCACTGCAGTGAATATTGGCGCAACAATCCAGAGGTATTATTTTTTTCCCTATTAATTTCTAAAAAAATTTAATTAATTAAATTTTATTCTTTTATTTTTACTAACTATTTTATTTTATTTTTTTCAGGGATACGAACGTAACTTACAATGTTACGTTAACCGTATCACCGTCGCACCCATTCCTGCTGTTATGCAATTGATTGAGCGGGCTGGTTTTGGGCACATAGCTCGCTATATAGGGGGGGTGAAGGTTAGACCGTCGTTGATCAGCGCGCTGATAGAACGGTGGAGACCCGAGACGCACACATTCCATCTTCCATTTGGCGAGGCAACAATTACGTTGCAGGATGTTGCCTACATTCTCGGGTTGCCTATAGATGTCAGCGTTATTACTGGCGTAGCGATGGGACATTGGCCACTCCTATTTGCTGAACAAATTGGGGTGATGCCCCCTGATACAGCGTGGGACGGAGGGAAAATTTCTCTACCGTACTTGGAGGAGAACTTTGGAACCCCTCCCCCGATGCGGATGATGTTACACTTGAGGTATTTTTTTATTATATTTAGTATTCTTTTATTACATTTATTATTAAATTAAAATTATTTATTTGCACATTAGCGTTTAGGGAATTTTTCATGATGAATAGGATACTTAGGATACTTTATTAAATATTTAGGTTGACTACATTAAATATTTAGGATACTTACAATTTTTTATGATAAATTTTTAGGATGAATTCAGTAATTATGTAGGATACTTTATTAAATATTTAGGTTGCCTACATTAAATATTTAGGATACTTACAATTTTATTTATTAGGATGAACTTACAATTTTTTAATTAGGATGCCTTTATTAATTTATATTTTCACAGCGCTATGCGCGAGCCCACATCTTGCGCATTATTGGCGGGATATTAATGCCCGACAAAACTCGCAACAAAGTGCACGTTATGTGGCTTCATCATCTCACAAATTTAGCCGAGTCTGGACAAAAATCTTGGGGGTCAGCTGTCTTGGCGTTTCTTATCAGAGACCTCTGCAGAAACGTTGACGCCTCCAAAGCATCGATGGGAGGATGCTGTTTATTCCTGCAGGCTTGGGTTTGGCTTCGGATCCCTACTTTGGCACCACAGCTTCGGATTCCCAGTCCTCTGTCATT
This sequence comes from Hibiscus tridactylites, assembly GCA_958450335.1. NCBI lineage: Eukaryota > Viridiplantae > Streptophyta > Magnoliopsida > Malvales > Malvaceae > Hibiscus > Hibiscus tridactylites. Next base: position 86,243,559 of record OY288270.1, read on the forward strand.
TCCGCTTATACAGAGGTACTACATAATCTACTATATTTTTTTATTAAATTATTTTATTTAACGATCTTTTTCATTATTTAAAGGTGGACCGCCAACCTATCCCACGTCGGCCTACCGGACTCCCAGAAAGCATACAGATATAGATTCGATGGCTTGACGGAGGACGAGGTAATTCAACAATTATTTTGGTTTTTTCCATACTATTTTTTCCAATAATATTTCATATAGAAATTTTACTAACTATTTTCATTCTTTTTAGTTCGTGTGGACGCCCTACGATTCAGAGGAGATTCACAACATTACTCCAGCTGATATTGTGCAACATCGACAGCGAGACCTCTGGATTTCCGTAGTTCCGCTGCTGAACTACGAAGTTTGCGTGTGGCATTCTGCGGATCGGGTACTCCGACAGTTCGGGTACGTCCAAGATGTTCCACGCCCTCCGCAAAATATGGACGAGTTCCACCATCTTACGCGTCAGGGGAAGACGAAGACTGACTGGGCCGAGCACCACGCTGTCTGGATAGCGCTTTGGGGTCAACGATTTCTCAGACGCCCACATTTTCTCCAACCAATTATAGAAGGGGGTCCTTCGGTCACTTTCAATTATGGCCAGTGGTATAGGGACAATGGGATGCGACATATCCTTACTCCGGAGGAGCTGCAAGCCGGGCTTCCCCAGCGACCCCAAAACCGCCCACGCGTGAGCGGGCGAGCGAGCCAGACCCAGAGCCAGTCCCAGACCCAGAGACAGACCCAGAGGCAGTCGACGCAGCGCGGTCCGAGACCACGATATGACACTCCAGGGGCATCATCTTCTGCCCCACCATTGCATAGCGGTCCATCGACTTTCCAGCAGACGATGCCTCCACCCCAGTTCGGCTCCACTGATGCCTATCGCCCCCAGACGCCCACGACTGACCTTCTACTTATCGATTATCCACCTCAGTATGAGTTTCACATGGTGGAGAATACGCCGATGGGTAGTTTGTTTTACTCCCCGCCTAGGCCCAGCACAGATCCGCAGATCGCGCACGATGGTCAGGATGATAGGGACCAAGGACCACCACACGATGGACCGAGGAGGAATCCGGATCGCCCGCGTCATCCACTCGACTGCGGAACGGGTGGACATAGGCATTATTAGTTTTTTTTGTTGTTTTCTACTTATGTTTTTAATATTTATGTAAAACACTTTAAAATTTTATAATGTCGTATTCTAATTTTATTTATGAATTATAATTTTGTTTGCATATTATAATTAAACTTTATAATGTTTATTTAATTTTTGTTTTTAATAAATTTAATAGGATTAAAAAACAGAAAATCGACATTAGTTGAAATACAACTTCAATCGAAAAAAGTATGCTAGCATAGGGTTTTCGAAGCCATTTTAAACCATTGTAGAATGGACGGAAATTAACCATGTTGGTATCATACGATAGACAATTTTCAGTACTACGACCCCAAACTCGATGATCGCTAAAAATATACCATTTACACGCTCGAAATTGGGTACGAACAGGCCTACTTACGCATGTTTTTGCTTGCGGTTTAGGCTGGAATTGGACAGACCTCGCGTCCTACAGAACGCGAGGTCCGTCCGATATATTCCAAGCCGCCTTTTCAATATCTCGGGGACCTCGCGTTCTGCAGAACGCGAGGTACTGTTAAACCGTTAAAACGGACAGGAACGCCACGTCGACAGACCTCGCGTTCTGTACAACGCGATATCGTACCTCGCGTTCTACAAAACGCGAGGTCTGCCGACCTGGCAAGAAAGGGGGTCATTTTACCAAATAAATGTTTTTGGGAGCCATTATTTAAAATAATATTTTAAAAGGGGTTTTTCACCCAAAATTGCCCTAAAATAAAAGCCAACTACCATAAATTAGGACAAGACATTTGTCAAACAAGATTATAATGAAAATTGAAATTGCCGGTTGGATTATAACATAAGACAGCAACAGTATGTGAACTGAAAACTGAAAAGGATTGCTGTCTTTTTCCTTTTTGCTATTTCAATTTCCAGTTGAATAGGAATTTGAATCTCGGCAATGGTTTAATTTTTTTATGTTTTTATTAATATTTATTGGATCGAATTTATTGTAATATATTCATAACTCGATTAGAGCATAAGGAATCAGGGATTAAATATATTTAATTAAATATGGACATTGTTTTTTAATGCAGAAAAAAGGAAAAGTCAATTTATGTTATGCTTCAATCATATTTGGAGTGGAGTGAATGTTTTTATTTCTAATATATTTCAATTTAATATTTATCGATCATTTATACTGATTGGTGCTTGTCAATTATGGAAATTTATGTTTTTGAATTGATGGAATTATGACCCAAAAAATGTTTTAAATGTCGAGTTTAATTAAAACCATTTAAATGTATACGTAATTAGTAATTCAAACCAAAGCCTCTTTATTTTTTTAAATATTAATTAAATATACACAATGATTTCTTTTACTTCACTTATGAAATTAACTACACGATTCATAATCACACTTTTTTTAAATAGTTTAAGGGTGATTACAAGTGATAATCAAACATTATTTGTTTAAAGTATAGTAAAAATATTTTCTTTTATGATCAGATATAATCCACCCTCAAACAATCTAAAATCAAGCTTAATAGTATGTAAGATTGCGAGTTCTATTTTTTAAAATATATGTTGAATATTCGTAATACAAATGTATGATATATGATACAGTTAATCAATATAAAACCTTTTAGTTGTACACTTATTCTGAATCATTTAACGAGTATAAATTGATGGATATGATTAAAAATAAAAAATAAAAAAAATTTAAAGGAAAAAAGAATGATGATACCAATTATAAATTTACGTTCATCAAATAATAACAAAATTACTGTAAAAACTTTTTTAATATTTATCCTGTGTGAGTGGATTCTAATTATAATACATATAAATGTATTCAAATGAGCTTTAATAAATAATATTTATATTAAGTCAAACTTAAATTTTGAAAATAAAACTCAATAAAACTCGAATCAAATTTTGATTGAGGTTAAATCGTTGCATCTTTTCCTATTTTGTTGGGCTTAAGTTTTCTTATGAGGAGCAATTTGGCCCAAAATTTATGCAATTTAATGAACTTTAGGCCTCGAATCCAATAATTTTTTTAATGGCAAAAAATTCAAACAATTCAAAAAATTATTAATTGACTGAGTAATCAAAAATATTTATTTTGTCTTATTTTGTATGAGCTCGAATCGTAACGTTAGCCTTTGAGAACCTTTTAGAATGTATAAAAAAACTACTAATCAAAGCTACAGGTGTCAAAGCAGCTGAAGGTTTCTTATCTGAAATTATCGTACATTCACACCATCCACCACATACATGCCGGTTCTTCATTCGTACGTACATTTTTCATTTCCTAAAGTATTTCTGCTTGATACATATTCTGTTATAAATACGGATACGATCTTCTGAATATTACAAACATCATGAATTTCAGGATGTTACAAGCTTGATGAGATCATACTGAGAGACAAAAACTTACTCTGTCCGACTCTAAGGCTTAGTTTGCTGTTACCTTTAAAAAATGCGGTGGAAAAAGTAATTTTTAAACTAGCGGTTAAAAAGTAGTTTTTAAAAACCGGTTAGTGTCTATCATTGATGTCAAAAAGTAATTTTGAGGACATAAAATGTCTATTTTAGACATGATATTGAAAAGTAAAAGTAAACTTAGTTGATGTTCAAATTAGTTAATGTTATGATATATGAAATAAATCAGCTTCAATATAATAAAAAAATTATATTTTTATAAAATTTAATTTGAAAATATAAACTACATTCTAAATTATATACGGACATACCACCTACAAATTAATAATAAATATGAAATAAATTACAAATAAAACAATTTTATTCTCAATATAAATATTATAAAATATATATTATTTTACAATTATGTATGTATAAACATTAATTTAATAATAAATTATAATTAAATAACAAGGGTAAAAAAATAATTTTATTTTCAAACTAGTTTTTCCAACCAAGAAGCTATAAAATCTAGCTTCTTAGTTTGGGTGAAAAAACTAGTTTTAAAAACAACAACAAAACAACCTATTTTAACTAAAAGCACTTAAAAAAGTGCTTATAGGTAGATAACGCAACCAAAAGCACACCCTAAATATTGTCTGAAAATAACTGGACTAGTGTTATTGCTGTATACGGTTGTTAGGGTTAGCCCCTATTCCCATGTTAGCAGCTGTAGTAAGACAGGCCTGGTGTTCTGCATGGGTCTTATCTAGCCTCAAGTACACAGAATCTGATGCACCTTGTTCTCAGTTTAAGTAACCGGCGGTTCGTCTCAGAATCCACCATCTCCTCAGTTTTGATGTCTCTGATGATGTGGTCGCCGTAGGCATTTCCAAAACGGGCATGGCCGTCGTAGACAACCTTGTTAACTGTGGTGATAGAACTCCCATCAGTAGTCTTTGCCAAGGCCAAAAGCATCAACATAAGCCAGATCTTAGAACCCATTCCGGGGACGTTTTAAGACAAAACAAAAGGGATAAGAAACAAACTATGTTAAAGCCTAGTGAAATGTAATAACAAAGAGTTGAAGCTTAGAGAGAGAGAGAGAGAGAAGCTTGGTGAGGCCAAAGCTTTGCCATTATTCCTGATAAAGGAGGGGAAGGGAAAATATATAAAAACAAACTCAAGATGGAGAGATTTAGAGGGTTAATTTGTGGTTTTATATAAAGTTGATTTCTTTTGAGGTTTTCCCATTTCTTACGCGCATGATTTTCTGTTAGTCCTTGTTAGTTTGAATACTTGTCGACTTAAGTTTTAACCGAGCCTGCAGTGCTAGATCAACTTTTAGCCTCACTTTGCCCAGGAGCCAGGACAAGATTCTGAGTCACTAGGTTAGCTTGGCTCATACTTCTTAGATTTTAGATTATCAACAAATATCAGGATAAATGGCAAGTTCTCAAAGTTATCTAGTTTTGACAGACATCAAAGAACATGATGGAAAGGAGAAATTCTAATAGAAGCTCAAAAGTAAACATTTCTTGGAAAGAAACTTTTAAAACCCTAAGAAGACAAATCACCAATCATGATCAACAAATTTACGAGACATTTGAATCTTGTGGTTGGTTGACTTACATTACCAAAGCCTCAGGTACTGTATCGACATTGGAAGAGAATGAGAGTAATGGTGAAGTTGCTTCCGTGACCATCACTTCCAGAGCTCTTCCATGGGAATCCCCGTTCTTGAGCAACCTCTTGGAACTGCTTCATTTTCTGCACAGCGACTAGCTCTAGCATTGTTAAGAGCATTTTTACTTCCGAGTTGCTTGCCCAATGCGTTCTCAACGCCTGCCATTTCAAGAACAATCCGCACAGCTCCCCCTGCAATCACTCCAGTACCAGGTGCAGCTGGTCTGAGCATCACCGTTGCTGCCCCATAATCACCCTCCGATCTGCCAGCCATTTCCCAACGGCATTAACAAAAAGCATATTGGCAATCCATCTTTTGCCATTATATTAGGCTAATTGAGGAAGCTAAAACGGAAAATATATATGATCCTAATGAGTTATCTGGAATAGGTACGACAGAACAGAACAACTGCAAAGTATTGAAGGCTATAAATGCTTCAACAAGTTCCTCAGCCTTGATTATAAGAATTACAGCACCATCATTCTGATATATTTGCTTCGTTAAGCATATCGATTACAGAATTTCAAGCTCAGCAGAAAGGACCAAAGTGCAATGCATAGAATCCACAGATCATAACACACGACCAACATACAGGAAGAGTTCAAGAGACCACTTTTAATGGAATAAAACAAGTTCACTGGGAATCACAGAGGAACCTATGTTACTCATATCCTGGACAAGTATATGTTCAATATCGAAATATGTATCGAACACGAATATGTTGGGCGGGTACATTAAAAACATAATCTTTTCTATATCCCAGGACAGAAACTTTACTCCACCACCAAAACAACATCCAAATAGAAAGAACAAATGCATCATTTAAACAGACTAAAAAACACAACATTTTCAGCAGAAATTGAACTCCTTACCGATGTGGGAAAGTCAAATACTTTGTCATGGGAATAGCAACGATGTTTCTTCTAGCATTCGTAGCAGATTTCTGAACAGCACCGATAACCTCCTTAGCTTTCCCAACACCAACACCGACTCCGCCTTGCTTATCACCAACCACAACAACGGCTCTGAAATGCAACTGTTTCCCGCCTTTAACCACTTTAGTAACCCTCCTAACTTGAACCACTCGTTCCTCGAACCCATCCCTTACCTTCTCTTTCTTAACTTTCCCAAACGCACTCGTCTTCTTCACTTTCGAATCCATCGCGTAAACATCGTTTCCCAAAACGGAGACACCGCTGTACGCTGGGCCATATAGTTCCTCATAAGCGGCGGCGATCTCGTCCTCCGTTTCTTCGGACCGTCGTCGAAAGACGGCGGCGGAATGAACCCTTCCGGCGGCGTTGGTGGGTCGAAAACGACGTCTTCTTCGGGGTTGAGGTCGTCGAAGATGGAGGTGTCGATGTCGGAGGCTTTGGATTTGGGTGAGAGGGAGAGAGATCGGAATGTGCGGCGGAGAGAAAAGGGCTTCGAGGGTTTGGGGAAGAAGAAGGGTAAGGAAGGAATGGAAGAGCGAATTGTGAAGGAAGAGAGAGGTGAAGCTGTGGCTAGTTTTGCCGCCATGGATAAGGCTAGAAGAGCGAAATGAAAATTCAAGGCTCATCTTTTTCAAAAGAATTACAGTGTATAACCGGGTGGGGGAGACGATGTAAAGCGCAACCCGGGAAATGGACCGGGTATTTTCAAATTGATATCATGAAAGAGAAGAAGTAAAATAATTATAAAAAATGAATAATTAAGGATAATTAATTATGGTTTTAATATTTTATATAATCTAATTGACATAATACAAAATTTAGCTTTCGGTATTTACATATTATGTAAATTTAAGTTTTATTCGAAAAGAAGCAACATATAATCTGTAATTTTTTTAAAATATTAGTGGTTAAATAATGCGTAAATGTTGATGATAAATATTTTCTTATGTAAATCAAAATTATGTAAAGTTATGGAAAATTAACGTTGTGATTAGTTTTTTCTTAATTTATTACTTTTTGAAATTGAAAAAAAAAATTGTTCGATTTTTTCTTGAAAGGGGTTAATTTAGACAATTGTAAAAATTAAGAGGACCTCAAAGGTATTTTTACCATATTTTTAGAATAAAATATGGCCCAAATAGCAGATCATGCTCTATTAAAACCCAACAGTGGCCCAAAGAGATGGGTTAATTAATCTATCGTCTTCGAGGCACGCGCGTGAATAAGTAAGCGGAAAGGGTCTTCGGCCAGGTGGCAAAACACGAATAAAGCTCACGCGCAGCTCAGAGACTCGCATCACGACTTTCACCCCTCGGTCTCCTCCGGCGATGTCCCTGTCAGTCGCCCCACGCGCCGGGAACGACGATGAAAGCCGCGTCGCCTCGACTGCCGAGCGCGAAATGAACAGCTCCGATATGGAAATCGATGACGATGAAGAAGAAGAAGGGGAAGAGGATTTGCAAGGCTCTTCGAATCGAAATGGTTAGTCAATCGAAGTTTGGGTTGGTTGATTTTGAATTGTTTCAAATTCTATGACCATTGAATTTTCTAGTAGGAGATTAAATACTTGCATCTGTTCAAAGTTTTGAATTTTAAAAAAATAATATGGATGGGTTTAGAAGATTGTAGTGTGGGAGAAAAGGAAATTAAATAAATTATCTTTCAATGTGGAAAAAGATTTATAGATTTTCCTTTCTGGACATTTATTCAACAAATAGATTGGCTTTTCAATTGAACCTAAGTATTTTAGAGAAATTTTGTAACCATTTTTGTGATTTGCAGTTAGCTTTAACACACTGTTGTACAGTGCTGTGACCTCTTAGCATCAGCAGATTTGGTCTATCTTTAACCTGTTCCTGCAGTACTGCATTTGAAACAGCAGTGCAGGCACTTGAATCTATTTCTCTTTCTTTTGGCTGGTGATTATCTGTTAAAGTCTCCATATTACAATAAAAGAAAATGTAAAGACTTAGTATTTTAGTCAATATTATTTCATAGTGTGACTGGAAATGATGGATGTTTCTTGCCATCTTGATTGACTTTTTCTTCCATGTAGATGCTACTAATGTTATGGAGTCCAGGGGGCATGATGGACAGCTTGGGTCAGATTCGTTAAGTACTCCTGCAAATTGCAGAACAAGAATACCCTCTAAAACCCTTGATGTGGGAGAGGGTAGTGCTAATTTTAAATTTTCTAGTCTTCCAAACGAACTGTTAACAACTCAAAAGGAGGATCTATGCACAAAATATGATGGCTCCAAGTATTCAGTATCTGAAAAACAGGGTGCAAAAGAAAAGGCAATTCAAGAATATATGGTTCATGGAAAAGATGCCCAAGTCATTTTAGAAAGAAAATCCCCGGAAGACTATCTTGATCAGCAGACTAAAGAGGTTGCTGTCAAAGAGATTAATTCCATTCCAGTCAAAAATCACTCAGGTGAAGGAGTTCAGAGTGGTCTAGGTTTTGAGGAAAAATGTAATGAAATGGACTTGCAAACAGAGGATGATAAGAGGAGGATAAAATCAAGGTGGGGTGAGACCTTTATGCCTTTCATAACATAGAGTGAATCTAAGTTTCTTGTCATGAAATTTTGCCTTCCAAAGACTACACATCCATTGATTTACTAATCAATAGGTTTCACAGGTCTGCTGCTTCTCAGATTAGTGCTGGGAGTCTGTCCCCTGGCATTAATAGTGAGAACAAACGCCCTGCGGTTATATGTAACTTCTTCGCTAGAGGATGGTGTATCAAAGGAAGTTCATGTAGATTTCTTCACATAAAAGATGGGGAAAATCCTGGGCAACAGCCTGAGGAAGCTGTAGCTGTAGCAGATGGGAAAAGAGTCGTTGAGCTTGATGAAGGTAATAAATATTTTCTGTATTATGGAGATCCAGAGTCTTCTCTACATGCTATTTTAATAAGAACCTTATGCATCAGGTTTTGGAAGTGCTGCTGAAAGATCAAAATCTACTGCTCCTACTGATACACGGCCTTCGTCAATTGTAAATAAGGCCGGATTATCTTCTCAGTTCTTTTCAGAAAGAATCCTGCCATTGGGGCACGATGAAAACCAAATATTGCATCTATTTCATGAAACTAATAAGTTCCCTTTGTTCCAGAGTAAGGATAAATCTATGGGCACTTACCCCGTTTCTCAGCGGTTTTCTGCATCTATAGATGGTTTGGGACCACCTAAGGATGTAAGGCAAACTGGTATAGGTCAGGATTTGCCTGATGATATTTATGCCAAGCCAGCTTCACTGGGTGATAAAGTTACATCTACCTTGACGAACAGTTTTATTCCTGGGTATATATCTTCATTAGGCGGCTCAGTTACGTCATTGGGCAATGTATCTAATGAGAATCAATCTCACCGTGTCTCGACATGCCTAGCATCATTGCCTTTAAATTATTCTTCAAGTGCATGCTCTCTTGGTGCTCAAAAGATGTTGGACAAGGACAGTGAGCGTTATACTTCCAGGTTGTCTTCTTTTCTTCAAGTCCGTTCCCCCTTCACTAATTCTAAACCCAAAAACTATCTTGTAAATGATATTGCCAGGGATCATCCATTGCACTTTTCTGAATGTAGAATAGAAATTTCTTCAGATGATTGGGAACCTTCAGTACCCTTTCGACCATCCTTTTATGTCACCTCTGGCATATCATCCCCGCAAAGCCAGTATGATCCTGTTCATGATAGCATTGATTTGTCCAATGCAGGAGGGATGTCTCTTAAATTTTCTTTCTCCAATCCAAGTCCATCACTCTTGAATGTAGCATACCCACCGGTATATGGTGATTCTACATCAACGGGGCCACTTATCCCTGAACAAAATGATGATAAAAGAACAGCATCTTGTCATAATGGATACCATGAAAATTTGGTCAACAATAATTGCTACCCTTCTGGAAAAGATTCGCTAACAACTGATGCAAATGATGGAACTTCTGCAGTTGAGACGCAAAATGGAACTCCGGTGAAAGAAGAGATTTCCTCGGTTGCTTCCCATATCAAAGACATTTCAAAGGAAAATAAAATTGATACAGATCATGATGGCAGACATCGAAGAGGCGAGACTAGATGCAAAAAAGACTTCGAAGTAGATAGGGTTAGAGAAAAGAATGAAATAGATGCTGAGGTTGAGCATAAGACAGATGTGGATTTGCAAAAAGAATCTAAAGCAGCGAGGCATTTCCATGCTGCTCTTGTAGATTTAATTAAGGAACTGTTGAAACCAAGTTGGCGTGAGGGCCATATCAGTAAAGATGCTCATAATACAATAGTCAAAAAAGCAGTTGACAAAGTTCTTGGAAGCATACAGCCTCATCAGGTTCCAATTACCTTTGAGTCAGTTAAGCAATATCTTTCTTTATCCCAACCAAAAATAGCAAGACTTGTTGAGGTGAGTCTTCAATTTCAGAGGCACTATACTGTGCAAGTTCTATAAAATAAAGGCTCTAAACTAGACCCCCCCCCCCCCCCCCCCCCCCAGTGTGAATATTGCTTCTCTATCAATTAAGTAAACTATTATTTAGTGTTGTGTTTTTTAATGTAATTCATTCATAAAATTGACATTATTTTTTTCTATTTTGCAGGGATATATCGATAAATACAGAAAATCTTGAGATGTTAGGCAGAGTTCTTATGTATCTTTTGCACATTTTATTAATGGAAGTCTTAACAATTTAAACTGAGTATCATGAAATTCTGGATTTTTTTTCATGAAATGTTTTCATAACTATTCGCTTCTGTTTTCTTTATTAGCTATATGTAGAAAGAATTTCTATGATACATGTGTCTTCCTAACAGTTGGTAAGTCCAGGAGAATATTTTATTCTTCTTAGCTTGCATGTCGGGAAATCTCCCAAGGAGTTTAAGCTAAACCTTTTAGTAGTACAGTGGAACAGTTAGTTGTATGCTATGCAACATTTTTTCATGGATATAAGGCAGGAATTGTTAAAAGGTATACATTTATATCATAGTGCCTTGCAGTTTTTCAAGAAAGTTTTTGGTGGGTTGCAATATGAAACTTAAGAAGCTTTTTTGTTATGGTGATATGAATATTGATATTTATGGTCTCCGTGCTCCAAGATCATGAATCAAAACTGGTGTGAAATGTGTTGATTTTTTGTGGAGGCTTACTTTGTTTTGAGCATCTCTTTGGCCTGTCTTGCTTTTTTTACCGACATCTGCGACTTTTCTACATTGTCATACTTGTAGAATTACGGAGAGACATACTCATAATCATTTTTCTTAAAGCAATCCTTTTCTTTAGTGATTATATAGTAGAAATTATTAAGCAGTTTTTTTTTATGTTAGCTCCTCCTAATGATTTTGCAATTATATGTTCATTTAGAATCATGTGCAGCTACATGATTGTATGCACAGTTTCACTAGCTTTATAACCTATAGGTTTAGGTGATCAAAAGAAAGAAAGATTTTGTTGCCGCAAATTTTATTTTATTAAGGTTTGAACTTTGAAAAAGAACTAGGCTTGGGATGAAATAATGTATCGTAGTCTGCTAGAAATCTTCATGTGCAATTTGCTTCTTGATGCAGTTTGCTTTCTTTTAACTTGAAGTTTTATGTATTGTAGTCTATTAGAAATCTTCTGTGTTATTGTCACGGGTTTCAATCGGAATCTTGTTACCACAAACATGTGGTGGTTGTTGTAGTTTGTTGGTTTGCCTGAGATTGTGCCGATTTCGGTAAGAATGCTAGTGGAAATATATGGAATTTATGAGATTATCATGTTCTGATCTCGATTAAGTGTTCTTTAGGTTGTGGTTTTTGTACCAGGTTCACCAGTTAGAAAATTCCCAACTTTTGTTCACGGTTATTGTTCTGGTATGCTCCGACGTATCACAACCGTAAAGGATTTGGAAGAAAGGATCAATGAAGATAGAGAGAATAGGAAGAAAGGAGAGGAATATAGATTAGAGTTTCATTTAGATAATTCATAATAATTGTTTACACCTCTCTCTTGCTAGCATATAGGACGTGCATACACATAAAAACAAAACATACTATTGTACTATTCATTCCTACATTTATTATCGGCATATTCCTAATAACGGTAACTGATTAATTGGGCTGCCATTGGGCCTATCATCCATGTCTAAGGATTGGGCTCTGTCACGTCCACTTTAACGCCTTGACCTGCATTCTCTTTGACCACGACGCTGTCGTTTGGTGTAGCCATGCCTTCATTCTCAGAGAGTTCATCACCGATCTTCACCTTCGATTCTTCTAACTCTAATTTCCCATTCATGGTCATGACATTACCCTCGTTGCAGACGATCCTTGAACCCAAGGATCAATGTCCGAAAATTGTAATTGTAGCATAGTGAAGTCCTCCCAAGCTTGCTCGACGCCCAGGTTCGCCCATTGAATTAGGAGCTGTGTGACGACTTGGTTGTTGCGCTTGACTATGCGCTTATCAAGAATTTTCTCTAGAAATACCTTGATGAAGCCATCATCGACAAGTTCGGGTGGGTCAATTGAAGAGGTAATTCGATCCTCAATTTTTTTCTTTAAGAGGCTTATGTGAAATACAAGATGGATTTTTGCAGTTGGTGGCAGTTCGAGGCGATAAGCGACTGAGCCGATTTTGTTGATGACTTTATAGGGTTCGTAGAAGCGAGCGGAGAGCTTGAGATTCTTGTGGAGTGCCATTGAGCTCTGTCGATAAGGCTACAATTTTAGGTAAACAAAATCCCCAATCTAAAATTCTCGCTCATATCGCTTTTTATCAGCAAATTGTTTCATGCGGTTCTGTGCTCTCTGCAATTGTTCGTGTAGAAGTCTATTGATTGTAGTTCTCCTTTGAATGAAATCTTGAACACTGACAACCTAGGATTTAAGGACCAGTTCATTGTAGGTGCTTTGTAGCCATATAGTCCTTCGAACGGTGTGGTGTTGAGTGATAAGTGGTGTTATACCACCATTCAGCATGAGGCACCCATTTAGTCCAGTCTCTTGGTTGTAGGAAACATAATCTTTGAAGGTATTGCTCGAGGCATTGATTCAAACCCTCTGTCTGGCCATTAGTTTGGGGATGGTAGCCAGTGCTGAATAGGGTGGTTGTGCCCAATTGCTTCATGAACTCTCTCCATAATAGCTAGTGAAGGATTTGTCTCGGTTTGAAATTATTACTTTTGGTTGGCCATGTAGCTTGTAAACTTGATCAAGATAACATTTAGCAACCTGTAGAACCGTATAAGGATGAGCTAGGTAGATAAAATGAGCATACTTAGTGAACTTGTCGATCACCACAAGGATACAGTTGAACTTATTTGAAGTATGAAGCCTTTCATTAAAGTTCATAGTAATTGTTGAGTGGATCGAAAGATCGAAATGAACCAAGAGGGGGTGAATTGGATTTTTAAAGTTTTTGGTGGTGGAAATTTGCAAATAAGAAGGTAGACAAGAAATTTTAGAGTGGTTCAAGTTTCAAATGAACTTTACACCCACTACCTTAGCTTCACTAAGGATTTGCAACAATTCCACTAATTGCTCTTCTTTTTTTTTAGGCTAAGGAGGTAACCCTTACAATTTTTGGTCTTGACCCAATCCTCACACAATTAAAACAAAAAATTTGTTGGCTAAGGAAGTATCTCTCAATACAAATTGTAGCCCAATTACAAGCACTCAACCCAATTGAAATGATAAGAATGAAAAATACAATTGGGGTTACAAGACAATAATGAGATTTAGGCACAAATGTTTGGATTTGATATTTGGATGTTTTCTTTTGGATCAATAGTTGTTGCTGAAGCTTTTAGAGGCCCCTTTTATATATTCTCATTGAATTCTAGCCGTTGTGGTTGTTGCATTCATCAATAGAGCCGTTGGGGGTGTTATCTTCTCTCCACAAATGCAGTTTGCAACCAACCGTTTCGAAACGTTCGACCCTATTTCGAAACAGACCAAAATAGAAAGAGCCGTTGGGGTGCATTAAATAGCCCGTATCGAAATGGCTAGACCAGTTTCGATACGCTAAGAGCCCGTTTCGAAATTTGTTTCGAAATATTTTGTCACTGTCAAGGACCGTATCGAAACGGCTTGAGATCGTTCGATACGCCTTAACGACTTCTTTAAAATCAATTAAAAACATTCAACGATCATATTTTTCATATCAATTTTAAAGTCGTTTCGAAACACTAGATGTCGTTTCGATACGATGTCTCATTGTTCTAAAGCCGTTTCGAAACTTGTTTCATAACACGAGTTGGCAGTGTTGAAATCGTTTCGATACCCCTTTCGAAACATGGACTCACATTTTCAAAATTGTTTCGAAACGCCTTAGGCCGTTTCGAAACGGTGACTCGAAAATTACTATTTTGGCTTTAAGAACACTTAGAAAATATTTGATAAACTTAGTTTTTAACTTAGACATATTGTTTAAAACATGTAGAGAGGTTTGAGAACTTAAAAATTCGTTTTCACATTTTTAATTTAGTCCTTAGGTACTTTAGTTATATCAAAATTAAAATATCGGTTTCACAATCTCCCATTTTTGATATAACAAAACCAAAGTTAGAATTTTTAAGAGTTTTGAAAATTTTGAACACATTCTAACTCCCCCTTAATTTAAGATAGGATTTTAAAGTTTTAAAAAGATTTAAGGATTTAAATTCAAGGTTTAAAACTTAAAAACACTTAAAACATTTAAAACGAATTTTGGCTCTTAGATTACTTCTCCCCTTTTTGTTAGATCAAAAATAAGAAACAAGGCTCATAGAGAAGAGATAGGGTTAATAGCAATAATCATTAAGCAATAAGCAATAAGCAACATAATAATAGTTCGTAAAATTAAAATATCTAAAACATAAATATTCAACAATAAGTTCAAAGCATAATCCCAAATAAAATCAAAAACATAGGTTAATAGAAAAATAATGGAAATAAAGATGCAAACTTAAACCTAAAATGCATAGCTAATATGATATGTTATGAGAAACCTAGGCCTCGTCGTCGTCACCATCATCATCCGTGGACTCATCATCACTCTTGACTTGAGAACGTCGAAACTTCATCCATTGGCCATAAAAGGTGGAGAAAGACATGTCCATGGTCGATTGTTGATTCTCAAGGGATTGGAGTCGATTCTCAACGGATTGCAAGCGTGTATCGAGAGCACCAAAACCTCTAGACATGTTAGTGTCTAAAGTGTTGAACCGCTCGGTAAGGAAAGCCGTGAGAGCTTCATTGTTCGCAACTTGAGCTTGTGGTTGAAGTTCAACGGGAGGAGGAGGAGGTGCTTCCCTATCAACACATTCCCAATGCCTATTGTTTACATAGCGAAAACCGGACTTACGAAGAGAGGACTCACTAATTTTTGACTTGCGGGATTCCGGAGAGTCGTAGGTGCAATCGAGATTAAGCTTGCTAAAGATGTGACTTAAAACCGTTCCATAAGTGAAGGATTTTAAGGCATCGGTGTCAGGAAGCTTAACATTATTGACCATCTCGGCAAACATGATCTTAACAAGATTAGAGCGCTCACCACGACGGAAACACTCAAGCCAAAAATAGTCTACTTGACGAATGTGATAATATTTACCTCTAGAGGGGCGAAGGAACCATAAGACCATCAAATAGAGGAATCTATTGTGCGCATCCAAGGTAAGCACCGAACCAGTGTGAGAACCAAAGTTACTCCCATTCTCAATTCATTCGTTCTTAAGAGCAAACGTAGACTCCAAGAAAGGGATGTTAATGACAATCCTTTTGCCCAAGATAGAAGATTCAAGGCCAACCACTTCGGTATTGTCTTCATTATTAATAAATTGAGCATTGGAGTAAAAGAGAAGTATCATGTGTTTGTAGCAAATGTCCGTGATGCTCAACAAGACAAGTAAATCCCATTCTCTTAGACGGTCGAGGTAACGAAAGAGAAATCACTCGGAGTCAAGAAACGAGAGGTCAACAACACGCTCACGACGAATTTCAAACTCCTTGACATAGTTGAAACGATCCCTCATCTCTTGAGTTCGAAGAGTTTTTTGAAAAATATGGTTGAGATTAGGACGAATACTCGATTCACTTGCTTGACCGGTCTTACGCTTTTTGTTAACATTCTCCGTAGCCATCCTAAAAACATTAAGCAAGCGATTTAAAACAAGTTTAAGTGTATGAATGAGATTTCGTAATTCAATCCAATGATAAATCCCACTTAGGTTTAAAAACAAGTTTTAAAAACAAATATACAAGCAAAAAAAATTAAGAGAAAAACAGTAAAGAAAATACGAGTGAAAATTTATATATTCGAATCAAAAAATTGAAGATTTTGAATTTTTTTACAAGATTTGAAAAACCCAAGTATCAAAACATATAAATTATACAAAATTAAAATTTTCTAACCTAATATTCGAATACAAATTGAAGGAAAAAGAAAAAATGTGAAAAATACCTTAAATTGAGATTTTGGATGAATGGATGAAAATCCTTGCATAATATTGTTGATGCTTGCTTAGACTTGTGTTTAAGAGAAAAAGCCCTCAATATTTGGTGAAAAACAATGAGGTTTAGATGGTTTTTATAGGAAAAATCGATTATAGGGTTTTTAGGGTTTTTGGGAGAGTTTTAATTTAGGTTAAACTTTAACATTAAAGCCCCTTTAAAGCAGTCCACGAACCCGTTTTGGAACGGTGTCGACCGTTGCGAAACGCGGACACAAAAGTTTGACCAATTTTTCAACACAGCTGACCGTTTCGATACGTGTTTGACCGTACCGAATCCCCGTTGACTCGTATCAAAATCGAAACTTGTTTCGATACACCCCTTGGCAGTAGCCAAAACGTTTCGAAACCCTTGGAAGGCGTTTCGAAACGCCCTTCTCTCAGATAGAAATTTAAAGCATCCGTATCGAAACGGGGCCTGAAAGTGTAGATGAGGCTCTGAAAGTGCAGAAAAATGAAATTTTCTAAAGCCTAACTTGCAAGAATGAGCAGGAAAAACATATGCAAACATAAACATACTCCCCCTAGCTATAGGCATAGATGAAATTAGGAGTAAAAAAACACATAAACATGACATTTCACAAGATCAAGCAATTTTAAGCACAAAAGAGGTCCTAAAAGGTTAAGATAGGCTAGCTAGACCTAACTCTTTCTTAAGGGATCAAAAACGCTATTTGTCTAAAGGTTTTGTAAATATGTCCGCTAATTGATTTAAGGTGTCAACATACTCTATAACCACCTCTTCTTTAAGGACGTGATCTCTAATGAAATGATGCCTTATTTCTATGTGTTTGGTTTTAGAGTGTTGGATGAGATTTTTGTCAAACATATAGCACTAGTGTTATCACATTTAAAGGGTATGATTTCAACTTTAATACCATAATCTAAGAGTTGTTGCTTCATCCAAAGGACTTGAGCACAACAACTCCCTAAGGATATGTACTCGGCTTCGGTGGTAGATAAGGCTACACTATTTTGTTTCTTAGAGAACCAAGATATGAGTATACTACCTAGGAATTGACAAGTTCCCGAAGTACTCTTCCTATCGATTTTACATCCCCATAATTCGCATCCGAATAAGCATGAATATTGAAGGTGGAGTCTCTAGGGTACTAAAGACCTAAACAAGGAGTATCTCTAAGGTACATAAAGATTCTCTTAACGGCTATAAGGTGAGACACTCTAGGACTAGCTTGAAACTTAGCACACAAGCAAACACTAAACAAGATATCCGGTCTACTTGCGGTAAGGTAAATCAATGATCCAATCATAGAACGGTAAAGCTTAGAGTCAACACACTTACCTTCTTCATAATTGTCAAGCTTTGTAGATGAGCTCATAGGTGTGGCTTGAGGCTTTGCATTCTCCAAGCCAAACTTCTTGAGCATATCCTTTATGTACTTTGCTTGATTGATGAAGGTGACATCCTTCTTTTGCTTGATTTGGAGTCCCAAAAAGAATGAGAGCTCCCCCATCATGCTCATCTCGAATTCACCTTGCATTAGCTTAGCAAACTCTTTGCAATGACATTCGTTAGTAGAACCAAAAATAATATCATCAACATAAATTTGTACTACTAAGATGTTATTTTTATACCTTTTTATAAAAAGTGTAGTGTCCACCTTGCCTTTTTCAAAACTTTTTTCAATTAAAAAGTTTGAAAGTCTTTCATACCAAGCTCTAGGAGCTTGTTTTAAACCATAAAGAGCTTTAGTGAGTTTGAAAACATGATTTGGAAATTTTGAGTCTTCAAAATCCGGTGGTTGTTCCACATACACTTTCTCATTTATAAATCCATTTAAAAACGCGCTTTTAACATCCATTTGAAAAAGCTTGAAATCATGATAACATGCATATGCAAGCAACATCCTAATGGCTTCCATTCTAGCTATGGGTGCATAGGTTTCATCAAAATCTATTCCCACTTCTTGAGTGTAACATTGTGCTACTAGTCTAGCTTTATTTCTCACAATGTTACCACTCTCATCTAGCTTATTCTTGAAGACCCATTTAGTTCCTATGGTAGATTGATTACTAGGCCTATCAACTAATGTCCAAACATTACTTCTCTCAAATTGATTTAACTCTTCTTGCATGGCCATAATCCAAAAATCATCTTTCAATGCTTCTTTTATATTCTTAGGCTCTATGCATAAGATAAATGCAACATGATTCATTAATCTAAGAGAAGATCAAGTGGTTACCCCCTTGGATGGATCACACAATATTTCACCATCTTTGACATAGTTGAACTCCCTTGGGTAGCTCACTTCCTTTTCCTCAAGAGCCAAGTCCTTTAAGGCTTCAAGAAGTGGATCTTGTGTATCATCTTCTTTTGTTGGAATCTCATCCTCCTTTGAAGTTTGTCCTCCATCAAAGGCATTTATGATTACTACATCATCATCATCACCACAAGAATCCTTCCTTGGAAGGAGGTTATCATCGAATACAACATGTATAGATTCTTCTACTACTAAAGTTCTCTTGTTAAATACTCGATAGGCTTTAAAGGTTAAAGAGTATCCTATGAAAATAGCTTCATCACTTTTTGCATCAAATTTACCTAAGTTGTCTTTTCCATTATTTAAAACAAAACACTTGCAACCAAAAGGGTGAAAATAGCTAATGTTAGGCTTTTTAGATTTTAAAATCTCATAAGGTGTTTTCTTTAAAATTGGCCTAATCATTACTCGGTTAACAATATAGCAAGTGGTGTTTGTGGCTTCCGCCCAAAAATATTTAGGTAAATTATTTTCACAAAGCATGGTTCTAGCCATTTCTTGCAAAGTTCTATTTTTCCTCTCAACTACCCCATTTTATTGAGGAGTTCGAGGAGCCGAAAAATTGTGGCTAATATCATTTTCATTTAAAAAATATTCAAACCCTAAATTTTGAAACTCGGTTCCGTGATCACTTCTAATATGTAAAATTCTAAGTTCAAGATCATTTTGGGTTAGTTTTGAAAATATGATGAATTTTTCTAAAGGCTCATCTTTAGTACTTAAAAATAGAACCCAAGTAAATCTAGAAAAATCATCATCAAGTACAAATGCATAAGATTTACCACCCAAGCTCATAGTCCTAATTAGCCCAAATAAATCCATATGGATAAGTTGTAAACATCTACTAGTAGAAACATCATTAATGGATTTAAAAAAAGACCTATGTTGTTTACCCTTAGAGCATGCATCACAAATTTTATCGTTTGAGAACTTAATCTTGGGTAAACCTCTAACTAGATCAAGGGAAACTAGTTTTTCTAAAACACTAATGCTAGCATGTCCTAGTTTCCTATGCCACAACCATGCATCATTTTCATTTTGTGCTACCAAGCATGCATGAGATGTATGTATGTCATCTAGATGCACCATGTATATGTTACCTATGCGATGACCTATGAGCATAATATTATTAGATTTAATGTCAACAATTTTGCACCTATTTTTATCAAATAGAACATTAAATCCTTTATCACACAATTGACTTATGCTCAACAAGTTATGTTTAAGACCATCGACATACAAGACATTTTCAATAAGAATAGTAGAGTGATTACCTATGGAGCCAATACCTTTAATGTGGCCTTTGGAGTTGTCACCAAATGTCACCACTCCTCCATTTTTTGGCTTTAGATCCATGAATCTACTATTGTCTCCGGTCATATGCCTTGAGCATCCACTATCAAGGTACCATGAGTTTTGACTTTGTGCTTTGGCCTTGTAGCAATGCTCCCCCTACAAACAAAGATATTAAGCTTTTGTTTTTGGTACCCAAATCATTTTGGGTCCATGAGTGTTAGCTCTCAATACCTTGGTTCCCTTAGGAATCCAAGATGACATAGCAACAATATTATTAGATTTCACAAGTTCCTTAGGAACCCATACACTTCTAATCTTTTTAGTTCTACTATGTCTAGGAAAGCTTCCTTGTTTGTAGTAATTAATCTTTTTCTTAGGTTGGTTTGTTTTTGAAGATTCACCTATTTCATGCTTCACACTACCAACATTTTTAAAAGACTCTTTGAGCTTATTTAGCTCATCTAACACCTTTTGGTGTTCATTATTACATTGAGATAAAAGATTATTAAGGTCAATATTTTCATCTTGAAAAAATTTTAGTTCATCTTTCAACCCTAATTCTTTTCCTCAAATTTTAAATTAGCTTGAGAGAGTGAGTCATTTTTATCATTTAGTTCCAAAATAATTTTCTTATTCCTAATGACCGACTCCTTGTATTTCTCAACTAATTCATCATAGACCTCTTGCAACTCATCATATGCATCATTTAATTCATCATATGTAAAATCTAAAGATGATGAGTTAGAGGTTACCATGAAGGAATCTTCCTCAAGTGCCATGAGGCAAAGGTTGGCCACTTCTTGTTCGTCATCCTCGGATGACTCCTCATCACTCCAAGTAGCAAGCTTGGCTTTGAGCTTCTTCTTCTTCTCAAAGCCCTTCTTCTTGAGTTGAGGGCACTCCGAACGTATGTGGCCGGGTTTATTGCACTCGAAGCAAATGATTTGATCCATTGATTCTTCTTTGTTTTTACCTTTGGAGTCCATCTTCCTTTGAATTTTTCTTCCCCAGTTGGACCTCATAAAGCATGAGAATCGTTTGGCTATCATAGCCAATTCTTCTAGCTCATCCTCCTCACTAGAAGAGCTCTCCTCAAGTAATGAAGCTTTGAGAGTTATTCCCATATTCTTCTTCTTTTCAACCTCTAGCTTTTCTACTCTCTTCTCTTTCTTCTTCTTCTTCTTCTTTTCTTCCCTTCCTTGCTTCATAATCTCATGAGTAATGAGAGAACCCACTAGTTCATCAAGCTTTAAAGTCTTCAAATTTTTAGCTTCTATGATGGCGGTTCTCTTCACATCCTAAGATTCGGGAAGTGAGTAGAGTAGCTTCCGGACAAGCTTGTCTTCTGGTATTGTCTTTCCAAATCCTTTGAGCCCATTGACTATGGTGGAGAAACGATCAAACATCTTGGACACCGTCTCATCGGGCTCCATCTTGAAATTTTTTAGTTTCCTTGACATCATTGGTTCTCTCATAGGTAATCTCAAGAGTGTCCCACACTTCTTTGGCACTCTCAATGGATGATAATTGGAGTAGATGTTCGGACCGAAAGAACAAAAAAGCATGTGGAGAGCTTTGTCATTTATTTGGATCTTCTTCCTTTCTTCTTCACTTATCTCTATATTTTTCTTCAAAACCATCTTCCCTTCACTATCTTGCTTCAATGGAATGTAAGGGTCATCTTCAATGACATCTCAAATCAAGTAGTCATTAGACTTGATGAAGAGACGCATTCTATTCTTCCAAAACGGATAGTTGTCACCATTGAAGAAGGGTGGTTTTGTATTGGATTGAGACTCATACATTCTCGAACCGGAGGTAGAAGCCATCTCTTGATTTTTGGATGATCACACTCTTCCTAGGAACTCCTCTTGTGATTGTTAATCCTCAAAGAGGTAGGCTCTGATACCAATTGTTGAGTGGATCGAAAGATCGAAATGAACCAAGATGGGGGTGAATTGGATTTTTAAAGTTCTTGGTGGTGGAAATTTGCAAATAAGAATAGAGAAGGAATTTTAGAGTGGTTCAAGTTCCAAATGAACTCTACATCCACTACCTTAGCTTCACTAAGGATTTGCAACAATTCCACTAATTGCTCTTCCCCTTTTCTAGGCTAAGGAGGTAACCCTTACAATTTTCGGTCAAATTTTGTACCCAAAATTTGACCCAATCTTCACACAATTAAAACAAAGAATTTATTGGCTAAGGAAGTATCTCTCAATACAAATTGTAGCCCAATTACAAGCACTCAACCCATTTAAAATGATAAGAATGAAAAATACAATTGGGGTTACAAGACAATAATGGGATTTAGGCACAAATGCTTGGATTTGATGTTTGGATGTTTTCTTTTGGATCAATAGTTGTTGCTGAAGCTTTTAGAGGTCCCTTTTATACCTTCTCATTGAATTCTAGTCGTTGTGGTTGTTGCATTCATCAATAGAGCCGTTGGGGGTGTTATCTTCCCTCTATAAATGCAGTCTGCAACCAACCGTTTCAAAACGCCTGACCCTGTTTCGAAACAGACCAAAATAGAAAGAGCCATAGGGTGCATTAAATAGCCCGTATCGAAACGGCTAGACCAGTTTTGATATGCTAAGATCTCGTTTCGAAACTTGTTTCGAAACATTTTGCCATTGTCAAGGATCGTATCGAAACGGCTTGATATCGTTTCGATACGCCTTAACGACTTCTTTAAAATCAGTTAAAAACATTCAACAGTCGTATTTTTCAAATCAATTTTAAAGCCGTTTCGAAACATTGGATGTCGTTTCGATACGGTGTCTCATTGTTCTAAAGCCGTTTCGAAACTTGTTTCGAAACACGGGTTGGCAGTGTTGAAATTGTTTTGATACCCGTTTCGAAACATGGACTCACAATTTCAAAACTGTTTCGAAACGCCTTAGGCCGTTTCGTAACGGTGACTCAAAAATCATTGTTTTGGCTTTAAGAACACTTAGAAAATATTTGATAAACTTAGTTTTTAACTTAGGCATATTGTTTAAAACATGTAGAGAGGTTTGTGGACTTAAAAATTCGTTTTCACATTTTCAATTTAGTCCTTAGGTACTTTAGTTATATCAAAATTAAAATATCGGTTTCACAGTAATAATTTCCCAGGCTTGGCTAGGAATTTGCACTGGCTGGAGTAAGCCAAGGGTTGCAACATGTTCATCCTTAACCTTCTGGCAGACATCACAAGTTTGGACATAGTGTGCAACTGCAGATTTCAGACCTGGCCAATAAAAGTAAGATCTGAGTCTGTTGTAAGTGGCTTGAATGACAGAGTGACCACCAATTGGGGAGTCATGTAAGTTAGGTGAGCCTTGAGAGTACCATGTTCACCCACATAAACTCTGATCTTGTATCTTAGATTACCCTTGTTGTAGGTCTAATCAGAAACAATAATGTTATCAATAGCTAGAGCAGTGATTAGCTTCTGAGCCAAGGCATTTAAAGAGTAGCTAGACATTGAATTGATACCCAAGTAGGAGTGATGATGGTGGCAGTGAGCTGAAGAAGTTCAACTTCAGGGTCATAAGCTCTAGAAAGAGCATCAACCACTAGATTTGACTTTCCCCTTTTGTATTTAATGACAAAATTCAGACTTAAGAGTTTAGTAAGGCCTATCTTTTGTACAGTGGTTGTGAGTTTCTGCTCTAACAAGTGCTTGAGTGGCTCATGATCTGTTTTGATTACAAAAGGTCGACCTTCCAAATAGTTCTTCCATTTAGTGACTGCCATTAAAATGGCCAAGTAATCATTCTTATAGATTGAAAGATCTACATGTTTAGGGCTAAGAGCTTTGTTGAGGTTAGCAAAGGGTCTGCCATCTTAGGATAAAACAACTCCAATCTCCTTAGAGCTAGCATCAGTTTCCAAGGTAAACTCCTTGGAGAAATTAGGAAGAGCTAGAACAGGAGTTTGGCACATAGCAAGCTTTAGAGCCTTAAAAGCATCCTTGGCAATAGTAGTCCACAGAAAGCTTTCTTTCTTGAGCATAAAAGTGAGGGGTCTACTGATGACTCCATAGTTTTTTTTTTGAATTTTCTATAGTATCCAGTTAAGCCCAAAAAGCCTCTCAAGGATTTGATTGTCTTTGGGAGGGGTCAGTTCTTCGTTGCCTCAACTATAGTAGCATCAGTGGACACACCAGCTGATGAAATAATATGACCAAGGTATTCAACCTTGGTTTGCCCAAAAAAGCATTTCTTCAGTCGAGCAAATAGCTGGTGTTGTTGGAGTGTTGCTAAGACTGTTTTTAGGTGAGCAACATGCTCCTCCATAGATTTACTATAAACTAGTATATCATCAAAAAAATAGGACAAATTTTCTCAAAAATGACCCAAATATCTCGTTCATGAGAGCTTGAAAGGTTGCAGGGGCATTTGTGAGACCAAATGGCATCACTTTAAATTTAAGTGGCCATGATGAGTCTTAAATGCAGTTTTAGGAATATCTCCAGCCCTGATTCGAATTTTCCAATAACCCGACCTTAGGTCGATTTTAGAGTAAAATTAAGCTCCAGCTAGTTCATTAAATAGGTCTTCAACCATTGGAATAGGGAATTTGTCTTTCCTATGACACTGTTCAGCTGCTTATAGCCCACACATAGCCTCCAGGTACCATCTTTCTTCTTGACTAATAAACATGGTGCAGCAAATGGGCTTTTGATGTTCTGGATAAATGAAGCTGCTAACAACTCCTTGATTTGTCTTTCTATCTTAGTTTTCAAGTGGTAAGAAAACCTGTAAGGGCTTAGGTTAACTGGCTGAGCATCAGGAATTAGGTTGATGGCATGGTCATGAGACCTTTTAGGAGGTAATCCTGTAAGTTTTTCAAAAATTCTCGTGTACTCTTTTAGGATTGCTTGTATGACTTCAGGAATTTTGGTCTGTACTGTTTCTACATTTAGGAAATATAGTTTTCCCATTAATTCAGAATCTTTAGCAGCTAGCTTTTACATCTTCTTAGTTGAGATTATCTTTACTACTGGGTTTCTTGTTCCTCCATGTAGCACTATGTCTTGTCCTTCTTTTCTGAAGCTCAAGGTCATCTCATTGAAGTCAATAGTGATTGGTCTATACTTCCTCATCCAATCTACACCGAGAACCATATCACTTCCTCCCACCTGTAGCACTATGAAATCATGTTCAAAGTAGTGCCCTTGCATCCCCCATCCCAATTGATTACTCTTTGTTGTACTTAAGAGTTGTTTATCATTGTCTATTGTGATTTTCAGGGGATGAGTTTGTACCACTTCTATTCCTTCCTTGGCCCATGTAGTAGTTACAAAGTTGTGGGTATTACCACTGTCTACTAGGATGTTCAAAAGTCTTCCCTTGATTGAACCTTGAATTCTAATAGTGCTATGGCCAGTACTTCCTGTTAAGGCATTGATAGAAATTTTCACTGTCCCTTCCTCTGGTTCTGTTTCTTCTAGATTTTTGGCCTTGCCTTCATCTTCCTCAGGTTCCCCTTCAATTTCTCCTTCTTCCATCATGTTGAGTTGTTTTGGCTTACAATGATGTCCTGGGCCAAATCTTTCACCACACTTGAAGCATAGTCTGCTTGCTCTTCTGTATTCTATCAGCCATTGTTTCTGAGTATTTTGAATTGTTGTCCCCTTGTGGGTGACTTGTGGTGCTGCAATAGTAGTCTTGGAGGTCTTATTAGTGTTTTCCATAACACTACTTTTGCACCCAAACTTATACTTCTTGCCTTCAACTTCAGCCGCTAACTCATACAGTTTGGCTTTTCGACAGGCTCCAACTAATGTCTTTGGCTCATGGACCTTCACCTTATACTTAAAGTCTTTCTTCAGTCCACTGATAAAGTTGTACACAAAGTATTCCTCCTTCAATAGAGTATTGTGCTGTAATATAAATGGTTGTAACGTCTCGAATCTTTCTTGGTATTCTTCAATTGTTGACTTATGGATTAACTTGTTGAATTCTTCTATAGCATCTTCATGTATTTTATCACAAAACCTGTGACAAAGGTCAGTAACAAATTCATACCAAGTTATCTTATTTTTTGCATGATGTATCCATCAAACCAAACCTCAGCTCTACTCGTTAGATACATGGCAGCTACCTCTAGTTTTTGGCCCTCCGAAATAGCAAAAATTGTAAAAAATTTGCTACACTTTTTAACCCAGTTTCTAGGGTTGCCTCCCTCAAACATCTGCAGCTCAATCTTAGGCCTAGGTACAAAGGAGTTAGAGTTACTGGAGTTATCCCTCTCCCATGTTTCTGTTTCTTTAAATAACAAGGAACCATTCATTTTGTTTGTGTTATCTCCTAGCTTCTGTTGAGTAGGGCTAGCCAGGGTCCCTTGGTGTTCGAGAGTTGGCTTAAAAAATAAGATTCCATGCTCATTAGGATTAAATGAGTATTTTTCATTTTAGTTTATCACTGTTATCTAAATAAACTTCTTGCCTTCCTGAATCAGTTTGGTTTTTGCAGATTGTGAAAGGTTGCTACTCCAAGGGGTGACTTGTCCAAGTTCATAAGCTCCTTTGGACAAGGCTAGGATTCTTTGTAAATATTCTTTGTTTTTCTCATTGCTTTGCTCAACAACTGTCATTCTTTCTTCAAGTTTGTTCATTTGATCATCAAGTTTGCTCATTTGCTCTTCCCACCAGGTCAGAACATCACTGTCGCCTTTTGATTCTTTTGTAGATGCTTGTGCTTTTGAGTTTTTCTCGTTTTTACTCATTTTCTTTGTTTTCTTAGATTTACCTAGTTTGGCAGTGAATCAACTACAAGGCTCTGAGATACCAATTGTCACAACCGTAAAGGATTTGGAAAAAAAGATCAAGGAAGATAGAGAGAATAGGAAGAAAGGAAAGGAATAAAGATTAGAGTTTCATTCAGATAATTCATAATAATTGTTTACACCTCTCTCTTGCTAATAACGGTAAGTGATTAATTGGGCATGTCATCCATGTCTAAGGATTGAGCTCTGCCACGTTCACTTTAACGCCTTGACCCACATTCTCTTTGACCACGACGATGTCGTTTGGTGTATCCATGCCTTTATTCTTAGAGAGTTCATCATCGATCTTCACCTTCGATTTTTCTAACTCTAGTTTCTCACCATGTTCATGACATTACCCCGCTGGTGGACTTTGATCTTGTTTTATTAAAGTACGCCATGTTTGAAACTTATTTGGACATGAAAAAACTTTTTTTTTACATAAGAATGAAATTACACGTGTCATATACTCATATTTGATACTCGCATTTGAATTTGAGTAACATAGACATACTCATAAGGTGTTGTGAAAGTGGTTCATTCATGGTATATGCAAATGTGGTTCGAAACTTTGTGTGAACCGAGTGGGAAGGCATACTTTAGGGTGGCAAGGCAAGTCCTTACGGCAGGGTTTTTGGGTGTCCAAAAAGGTCGAATTCTATTATTAGTCATTATATTATACGTAAGTTGTGAATTTAGTTCTTATGCTCTAATTTAGTTAATTTTAATTTTTGTATTTTTTAATTTTTGAAATTTAGTTATTTGACCCAAATGTTATTAGGGATATTATAATTAAAATTGATAAATTTGAGATCTATTAAATGGCCCAGTGGTTTAGAATACTTATATAATTTTGTTTTGTATGAGTTCGAATCTTGACATTTACTTTTAAAATGTAAGCATCTCTATAATAAAAAAATACAAAATTTTAAAATGATCAAATTGAAAAATAAGAATTAAATTACACACATGACATTTTAATATCAACTTAATCCGGTTAATGTTTAGGCTTAATAGCACCAGCCCCTAAAGTATACACTTTTTATCGGTTGTCTCTTAAAGAATATTTTTAGGACGTTTTGCCCCTTAAATTTTAAATCATGACATCAATTGTCTCTTACGGTTAACTCTGTTAAAAAAATTTATGGACCAATTAAAGCGTGTCATGTGTTTTTTTATTAAAAATTTTAATTTTTAATAAAAGAAATAAGTTGCATGTTAAGTCTGTTAAATTTTTATTTTTGTTTAATTTAGTCTAAAAATCTTTATTTAACTCGAAATTAACTTAAATTTCTTTTTAATTTTTATAATTTAATTTAATTTAATTTTTAATATAATAATATTTTTATTTAATTTAGTCTTTATAATCTTTATTTAACCTGAAATTGACCTATATTTCTTCATAATTTTTATAATTTAGTTTAATATTTTTATTATAATTCTATTTTTGTTTAATTTAATTTTAAAATTTTATAGTTAACCTGAAAGTGGCCCTTATCTCTTTATAATTTTTATAATTTAGTCTAATATTTTAAATTTAATTATATTTTTGGTCAATTTGATTTTAAAATTCTATATTTAATCCGAAATTGACCCTTATCTCTTTATAGTTTTTATAATTTATTCTAATATTTTAAATATAATTATATTTTTGTTCAATTTAATTTTAAAAATCTATATTTAACTCGAAATTCTTTTTATATTTTTTTATAATTTATTCTAATATTTTAAACATAATTATATTATATTTTTATTTAATTTACTCCTAAAAATTTATATTTAACCCAGAATTGATCCCTAGTTCTTTCTAGTTTTTATAATTTTGTCCAATATTTTAAATATAATTATAATTTTGTTCATTTTGATCTTAAAAATCTTTGTTTAACCCTAAATTCTAATTCTTTTTTTTATCTTTATAATTTAGTCCAATATTTTAAATATAATTATATTTTTGTTTATTTTAGTCCTGAAAATATTTATTTAACCCAAAATTAACCCCAATTTCTTTTTAATCTTCATAATTTAGTCGAATATTTTAAATATAATTATATGTTTGTTCAATTTAGTCCTAAAAATCTTTATTTAACCCAAAATTAGCCCCAATTTCTTTTAATTTTTATAATTTAATCCAACATTTTATATAATTATATTTTTGTTCATTTAGTCCTAAAAATATTTGTTTAACCCAAAATTTACCCCTATTTCTTTTTAATTTTTATAATTTATTCTAATATTTTAATATGATGATCATTTTGTTCATTTTAATCTTAAAATTCTTTATTTAACCTGAATTTGACATATTTAAAATACGTGAATTAAATTTATATGTATATTTACTTCATGGACGTCCTAGATATAACATGTTAAAAATAGACATGCATTACAAATTTAGAAGAGCCATTTATTTTTATTTAACACTTCAGATCCAAGTTGTCAATACAATTAGTTGATGGTTATGTTAATGAAAGGACTTGATTGACACAATATTAATGCTTTGAGAAATCAATTAGAACATTATGAAATTGTAAGATCAATTTAAAATTTAGACTATAGTTTGGGGACGTCTACTGAAAATAACCCTAAATAGAATCGTTGACTCAACTTTTCAAAAGTATAAAACGACAGCGCTTTTGCCGAGTTTCGATTTCTGTTCTAGGGCTTCTCATTTTCTCATTCTCGAGCAGATTTCTGAGCGAAAAAACAAACAAACAAAAAAGAAGTAAAAGCGGAGAAGAGAAGAGCTCACACCATCGAAATCAATGGCGACGACAGGACAACAAAAGCAACAGCAACAACAGAACAAATCGACTGAGAAGAGAAAGCCAGTGTTCGTAAAAGTGGACAATTTAAAGCCAGGGACCAATGGCCATACTTTAATCGCCAACGTCTTGTCTGCCGACACGGTTCTTCAAAAAGGTCGAGCCGCTTCTCAGAATCTCCGACAAACCCGAATCGCCGAGTGTCTTATCGGAGACGAGACCGGCACCATCCTCTTCACTGCTCGTAACGATCAAGGTCCATTTTTGAAACCCCTTTCTTGTTTTTAATCTTCTTAAGGATTGTTATGCATTACTGCTCTGATTTTAATTCGTTTAAAAAGAGTACATTTTTGTTTTTGTTATTGATACCGAAAGCTTTGATCTTTCTTTTGTTTTTCTGTTGGCTGAAGTACACCAATAGTCACTAAACTATGGGGGGAAATGATGTTTTGATCACTGATCTTTTAAAAGTTACGAAATGATATTATATTGATTGAACTGTTACAAAAATTTATGGCCATCCTGTCACAGTTTGATAAATTTAATGACCATTTGGTAATTTTTGAATGTTTGGTGACCAAAATGATCATTTTTCATAGTTTAGCGACTACTTGTGTGCTTTACCATTTTTCTTTTTTGGATTGTTTTAAGCATGAAACACAATGCCGGTTTTGATGAGCTAGCTTTAGTTTTTGCTTAGTCTATGTATGTATTTGATATCATCAAGGATCTTAATTTTTAGCTGACATTATTTTAAGGGCTATTTAGTATAGTGATGAGTGGTTTGATTACATGAAATGAATTATTCTATATGTTAAAGCCGGCTCTCATTGGCAGCACTTCGAAACTGTTTTTGGGTTTTCGATTTTGTTTTGCCTAAAGACATTATTGAGATTAAGAGACTTGAACTGTCCATGCAGTTTGATGATAGTCATGCTTGAATCGTTTTGCAGTTGAGTTGATGAAGCCTGGTACTACTGTAATTCTTCGTAATGCAAAGATCGATATGTTTAAGGGGTCCATGAGGTTGGCTGTCGATAAATGGGGCCGTATTGAGGTCACTGATCCTGCTAACTTTGTTGTCAAAGAAGATAACAATCTATCTCTAGTTGAGTATGAGTTAGTCAACGTCATCGAAGAATGATAAGAGACGTGCATGGACTTCCGTAACTAGATCCTGAAGGAGTTCTTATGATGTTAGCCTAATGATTCTTTCATCTTCATTATGTCGGGGCAATGCTGTTTCGGAACAAATTTCAATGTGAAAGTAGTGGGTTTGGTACAAATCTTGCTGATTGCTGCTCTTTATGCCTTGTGCGTACATCTAATGGTGTAGTTATGAAGAAATACTATTTCTATCTCGTGAACGTATCGCTTCCGGATATTTAAGTGTTGATAGTAAAATCCTTCTATTATTGATGTTTCTAGTTCTTCATTGCTTTATTAATTCTTGTTTGTTCTTTCATCAAAGTATTTGCTTCAAAGTGGTGTCGAACTTAATAACATTGAACTGAGACATGTCCTTGCAAGTTTTCACTTGTTAAATGTCTATACATGCTGCATAACTTTCACATTAGGGTTTTATTTCATCTGATCAATCAGGCCGGTATGTATATATATCGATTCTCGGGGTGATGCGAATTTTGGATCAGTTTCGTGTAGGGAAGTTGTTTATGACATTTGCATCCATGTCCAGTATCTGCATTAACATCTTCTCCACATGATAAAAGTTGTGAGATTTTGTTTTCGACTTGGTCGGACTGGACGGCAGGTTTTGGCTTCTGTAATCTTAAGGCCGCATCTGATGACCACCGGGCCATATATAACTTAGTTCATAGCCTCTGTTCATGGGGTTTCCAAGGCTAAGACCATAAAAGTGAGCTGGCCCTTTCATTTGAAGTAAGAGCTGAGAGGCTATTATTTTAAGATATTTTTCAATGTCAATTTAGTAAATATGATGCGTTATATAGAGTACTTTTGTTCGATTAAAAATAAAAACTGGCAATATATAAATTGCATTTTGCAACCAATTGCATTTTGAGATTATCGTTCAGTCGCCTTTCAAGCTGCAATTTTCGACCAAAAAATAACATGATGCAGCTCATGCAACATTTTAATCACTATAATCTTCAGAATCCGAGTCTGAGCCATTGTCGTTTCTAGTTTTGTTTGCTACTTCTTCCGATGCATCACTCATCTCCAAGTCGCCGTCAGAATTTTCCTCTCTCATATGTTCAATGCCGTTATCGTCTTCGTAAGCATCTTCGTCTTCATCGCTAGCTTCAATTTGCTCTCGAGTCCACCCGTTAGAGGCGTCGTTATGTTCCAGCTCCCAGTTTCCTTGCTCATATCCTTTGCCTTGCCCATTGTCATCTGACTCCTCTTCCGTACTGTTACTGTCGGGAGGATTGGCCATGTCCATCATCCCGAATTTTACGGTCCTCCATTCTTCATCCAAATCTCGTACAGATACCGCACTGGCCTTGGGTTTAATCATATCAGCCATCCGAGCCACTGTTGTGCTATTAGCAGCTCTCCTATCAGCTCTCTTTCTAACAGTTCGCCGGCCACGTCCAGAACTCTGACCATTTGTTCTTTGGATCTGTTGTTTGAGGTGGAAACTCAAAATATTGTTTTCTCTAGCACTTTGCTTGCCGGTTTCACATTTGGAACCGGAAGCTTTCCTCTGCCATTTTCGACCAGATCCTTGTTCACGAGTGCCTCTTCCACGTTTGTAGTTGTTCCGCCTACCACTGTTACTCAGGTCAGCAAAGTTTTCTTCTTTTATAGGCTCTTCTTGGCCTAGTTCTTTTAATTCGAGCTCTTTATTCTTGACGAAAGGAGGGGTTCTCGAAGGAAGCTTCTGCATATTTGACAAAGAACGGTTAGCTTACCATTTGAGAGGTCACATTGAAATATACCCACGGGCACAAGGACAGGAATAAAAGGCATTAAAAATCACTCACTATATATGCTTTAGTTTCCCTGTTCCCCGAAGGTTCGACTCTCTCCTGCTTTACGTACATGATGGATGAATCAAACTCCAAAAGCCTTAAAGCTACAGCTGGAGTGGTTTGGGGTATCCATGGAAGCACCAAATCAGTAGAAGAATCACTCTCCGACGGAGGACAAGAACCCAGTAACTCCATCGTCATCTCAAAGTTAGATGATAAATAATCTTGCTTTATGGCACTCTCGAGCTGAGTCAACAGCTGCAACACGAACATGACATTGGGGTGAGACCAAGGACAAAATAAACCTTAATTAAATGGAACATTTTGGGGAATTTGTTCTATTTTCAAATAAACGAAAACCTTTAGGAGTTCATTAGCGGAAGATGATGTATTTAGCTTCCTGCCCCACATCTTTCGTCGGCTCTCTGTCCAAACTGATTCAAGTGCTTCTGGCGGAATAGATACCTGCCATGGGAAAAATTGAGGCGAACTTTAAAAAAAACTGAATTCCATTTTATATAGGAAATTCAAAGTTGAGCAGTTTTAATTCACCTCAACTAGAGCACAAAAGGACTTTAGTAAGTTGACTCCCATGGGGAAAGAAGAATCAAGAGTACGTTTATCCTTGTTGTCTAGCTTCCTGTTTTCTTTGCACTGAATCTCATGTTCATAGAAATTAAAACTATAGTTAGTGGACTCGAACGTCTGGTGGCAGTAGCTACAGTGCATATCCTCCGTTATATGAGAGCTAAGGCATGCATCACAAACAGCCAACAGCGGTGCACATCTCTTCTTTTCATATTTCATGGCACACAGAGTTGTGGCATTGTAACATTCTTTCCACATCCAAGTCTGGAAATCTTGGTACCTCTTCATGGCTGACTTCCTCTCCTTTTCATTTCTCCCAAGCTGAATTTTGAAAGAAGGTAATGTCTCCGGTGCATCAGAGTTCAACCCACAGATCCCACTACTAGGACTGTCGAAATTGGCAGAATCTATTTCAGAAGCTTCATTTTCAGAAGAGCTTCCACTTCGGACCATAGCTCTGGCAGAGTGCATGTTCCGACGAACGTTTTCTTTGAAGGAGGATTCAATCTTTTGCAACATTATCTGTAAATGGGATTCCCTGATTCCTCGTGCATCCAAAGATGCCAAAAGAACATCAAAGGCCTACGAAGAAATTGATCGAATGCGTTATTAAAAACAACCAGATGTAAGATATAAAAGATACAGTGTTCATTAGACTAGCCTAGCAATTCATTCCAACATATATCAACAAAGTTCTATTTCTAAGTAGTATAGCATACCTCTTCAGATTCAATCAGCCTCCAATTTCCATCATGTAATTCAACAAATATCCGTCCAGAACAAGGATCATTTTTAGAAGCAGAAGCAACAAACTGCCAGTATCTATTGCGTCTACGATCTTGGCCAAGAGGTAAAGACCTGTATACATACATCTCTTCCGCTCTGTGGGCAATGTAGGATTTCAACTGTGAGCGTGATCTTTTTGAGGCATATCCAAGCTGCTGAACGGAGTAGGCTTCTTGAAGTACCAAGGTCCTTTCGGCAGGATAACTATTGAGGTCATTCTGAACATTTTGTGAACATAGCAGGGGTTTTTGGTCTTCTGGAATGCCCGGAGATGCCTCGTAATTTTTATTATTGGCGAAAGGAAATGGACTTTGGCTGCCCTCCAGGGCAGAATTAGGCAGTTGAGCTTCGGCCTTGATTCCCATCACAGAAGGAAAATCCATTTTAATAATAGTTTCTTCCTTCAGTCGACTTTTATCCAGCTGAGCCTCAGCCCACATTTGCTTTTTAAGAGCATTTGCTGCTTCCAGACGATCCTACGAATTCATAAATTAAATTACAAAGAAGCAAATGATTAACGCCTTTACTATCAAAGCATCAGCACAATCAGAAAAAGTTTAGTTAAAGATCTACCTCAAGCACAGCACGAATAGAGTTCCCTTCATTTGCAATACCGATTAAAGCAACAAGGGCATTAAGGCGCTCCTCAACACTAAGATGAGAATATTCGCCTTCTGAAAGACCCTGAATCCATGACTCACCTGACTTGCTTTCATCAATTTCAATATTCTGTTGATCAAGAATGCCTGCTCCATTCTCATCACCAACAACATATTGTCCAGAGTTACTTAGACCATTGCTATCCTTTGCAGTATTTGAAGGGAAAGATGGAAAATCCTTGTCAAATTCAGCAGGAACATCCAGCGCCTCATCAGTTGAGGCAGAGACTTTTTTACTTACTAAACAAGTTACGTCTTCCTTAGGGTAGTCAGCATCTTTGTTTGCATTTGAAGGAGTAGCTATACCATCAACTTCAGGATCGTCATCAACATCACATTCAGAGTCTTCATCTCTTTCAACATCATCTCTTTCCACCTCATCTCTTTCAACTTCATCAGCATCTTCTCCACCTAAAAATCCATTCTCAAATTGCCGTATCTTTTTCCTTGCAGTTGCGAGTATGGCCTCCGCATCAGCAGGGTCTTTCCTATAGGCAGGTCGTACACAATAAGTTGAAGGAGCTATTCTTTCAAAAAGCTTTGCATCCCTTGTCAAAGCAACTGAAATAGAAGCCTCTGGCGTCTTGCTTGTTGTGAGGTCCCGAAGTCCAGATTTCTAATATGAAACAGATAATTTAGGAAAAGGCATGTAAAAGATACAAATTAATTTGACACCTACAGGAACACAATCCAAACTCACCTGAATCTTATCTGCAAGTTCTAGAACCGTTAATCCTTTGCTTCCCTCCAGTGAAAGAACATGAAAAGCTGCAAATTTGACAGTTCCGGGCGTCAAACGATGCCTTGATCTTCTCGGAAGTAACAGACCTTTTTCGCGCATCAATGCAAACGCATTCTCAGCTGCTGAACCATTGCGTAGAGTAGAAACTACATCTGCACAACCTTTACCCTGCAGGTACAGATAAAATAAATTAAACATACACACACACACACACACACACACACACACACTCTCTAAATACTGTTATAGGAGAGAGAAGTTGAGCATCATTGTGCGGAAAGAGAGGACTGCAATAAAGTTACAAGAACCTCATCATTATCACCCATGTATGTCCACGTTGCATTATGTTTCATCAACTGAGGTCCAAAGCCTGCAGAGATTGCTAATTGACGTAAAATTTCAGGCCATGTCAGTGGATTCAAGTGATGCTGCCAATTCCGGATGTCAAAGCCCCAGGAATATGCCTAGCAAACACCAAACGCAAAAAGGTTCAGCAACAATGAAAAATAAGCAACAAGAAAATCATGTAACACCACTTACCCCTTCAACTATCTGAGGGTGTCCACCTTCAGGGTTGGCGGCACAGTATTGATTCATTCCTAATCCAGTTGCCGGAGTTCTTGCAACATCTTCAATGTCCTTTATTATTGATCTCAAAAGAGCAATATGAATCTCACCCAACAACCTCGAATCCTGGTGTCAAAATTGTAAGAATATCACATATAGCAAGCTGAATAAAAAAGAAAATCAGAAAACAAGGCATTCCATCAGGTACTCACATAGTCATGAAAAGCTTGGACAAACTCATCAAGAGTAAAAGGCCATATTCTGAGAACATCAGCAAAAGTAATCAAAAATCTCCATGCCTGATAAAGGAAACTGTGTTATTAGTCCTTCTAGCTTTAGAAATAGAACTTTCAATATTTATAATTTTACCTTAAATCATTTAGGAAACAAACTCAAGATATAAAGATCAATAGACAAGTAACTTAAAGCAGATAAAAAACAGGTCAGTAATCAGTATGTTATACCATGAGAAGATTCCCAACATTCTCCTCTGAATCAATCCATGGTTGAATGTCAAATGGCCTTTTCAATTGCACGGACTTGGGGGGAAACGGGCTTAAAGAATCTAAAACAGAAATATTAGTGTTATTATAAGTTCAAAGTTACTCAAGGGTCAAATTCGATAGCAAAAGAACACAACCCATCAAGAAATGAAAAGGCTAAGAATTATTAAAAATAAGAATAAACAATAAGAGAAACATATAACAATCTTTCGGCAAATCCAAGTGATAGATATATTATTAGTACAGATAGCACAACATTCCTCCTAACCAAGAAACTATTCTAGTTGTTCATTAGAAGGAACACAAAATTATTCTAACCGCCACATTCAGAACATTCATTATATTAGTGGTATCTAGTATTTCCTTTCAAATGGTAATGTTGAAGGCAAAAAAGAAAAAAGCTCAAGAAAGAGAATATATTAATTACACCCAAGATGCAAGTAACATCAGAATTTTAGGGGTTTTTCTCTTATCCAAAATGCTTGGCGATCAAAGTACAAATGCAATTCAAGTGAGATTTACCGGTTTACCGGGGGGGGGGGGGGGAGCTCAGGAGAATCTAAATATGTCGTTTTCAACTATGGAGCAAGTAACAACTAACATCAAACTTTATGGTATATCTAATCCAACATGATCACCAGTCAAAGTAAAAAAGAAAAAACTAAATAAAGCTAACCAGACAAATGCAAATCGAGTGACATTTACCTCTAAATGACTCAAGATTCTGCAAGCTATCATGATCAAGATGAATAATTGAGTGTGTTCCCTTCCTAGCAGCAGCCAACTCCATGAGTTCTAGCTGTTCATCTTCAAGAAGATCCATGGACTCTTTAGCAATTTTCCGTGCAGTTGCCTTCTCCCTGGCAACTCTACGTCTCTCTTCCTCTCTCTCTCTGTGAAGCTCTTCCTTTTGTCTCTTTTTCTCAGCCTAAACGTAAATCCCAAAATTAAAACCAATTACTAGGAGGGAGAGAGAAAATGTTCATTTATTATCAAGGTCATAACATTGTCTGCAAAATATTCTTACTCTTAAATATTCTTTCTGTAAAAACTTTTGTCTTCTTTCCATTTCACGTTTCTGCTCTCGCTGTAATCTTTCTTCTTCTCGCTGCCTCTCACGCATCAACCTCTCTTCTTCCTTCCTTCTTTCTCGTTCATGCCTTTCCATTTCTTTCCTCATCCTCTCTTCACTCTGAGAAAAACAATATTAATAATATGAGCCAATATAGAGGATTCCCACAAGATCAAAGTTCATGGTCAATAAAAAAATTAAAAATCAGAGAACCTTTCGCCTTTTATGGTCAAGTTTCTCAAGCTCTTTACGAATCCTACTCTCATGTGCCTCAACTTCCCTTGCGGTTCTATTTTCATCACTCTACAAGAAAAAATATGATAAATGAAATGGATAATATATAGTTAGAATCGTGGAAGAAAATAGATAATTATAACATATCATACCAAGCTAGGCACCTTGCGCTTCCTATCGATCCGTGGATCAGCATCAGTATTCAAGTTTTGCTCGGCAGAAAGCATATATGAATCTTCAGACCCCAAAACTGGATGGCAAATAGACTGAGCATTTCTCCCGTTTGTAAATGACTCCCTTTCTGCAAGAGAACCATCAGCCACTTGAGATAAAGGAATAATTCCTTGTTGAGGTAACACACGAACTCGAGATCCATGACCTGGTATACCATGAATCCTGGACAATGGCTCCTCTTCATGCACAAATGATGTAGTTCTACCCCTTGCACCACTGACTGGGGAGTCATGAAACTGAGTAACTAGTCCATATGCATCAGATCTAAGACTTGAATGCTCTGGAAGAAACTGATACTCGTGAAAAGCCCTTGCAGCAGCCTGAGATTATTAGTTATTAGTTAAAATGATGTCAATAAGTCAACCCATGCAACTAGGTAATATAATTCTCAAAACAAGAACAAACAACAATTTTACACTTTAAACAAGCATAAATTCAAGCAAAAAAATGATCAAAGATAATGATGTCAACAGCATATCAATTTAAACCACCTAGACTGCTGAACAAACAACAATCCGCCAACATAAGAAAGAAGCCACATTATAGAACCAGTTAACCTGTCCCAAGGTAACAAGTGTGGTGTTTGGAAAACTAACATTCTGAAAACGAAAAAGTTTAGCAGTATTGGTTGTTGCCAAATCATTTGGAAAAACAAATGCAAAATTCACCCTAGCACGGAGAAATAGTCACTGCATTACAATATAAAAGTATTAAACTTTCTACATATTCTGGCAGTTAAATGTAAATAGAGTTTGAGAAACCAACTTTGCTTGGACGGCCATCATGTCGCTCGTATGCTTTGCTCTCATAAGAATGTCCAGACCTATTATGCGACTCGGGAATTGCTATTTACAAAAGAAAAAAACAAATTAAAATAAAATCCACCATTTCCACCTACAAGGCCTACTACAGAAACTAAAGTAAACAACCTATCAAGAAAAGAAAAAAGCACACTCAACAACTTGTAACTTTACAGGTCCATGAATAATAAAGCACAAATGTAGTCTACATTCAACAAAAATATAAATTCTATAGAACAACATAATCACCAGATAGTTCAAATAACATAAAGCCAGGTTCGGTGTACCTCCAAAAGCATCAGGAGGCAATGGATCAAACTCCATGCCGAGCATAGGCCCATCGTCCCTCAATGGCTCCCCCAACTGTGCCTCCACACAAGCAATAGCTCTGAGCTCCATTACCGACTGCTGCGACTCATACCTCCTAACAGTCGGCACATCATCCATCATCCCCCGAGAAGAGCTTCCCCCTATCAGCCTTGAGTCCATATACGGACTGGAACCCGAACCTGATCCGGATCCATAGTCCGGTCCAGGTACAGCATGCAACTCATCAATGGGAGATTCCGGCGGTAAGGAGGCACCTTTTCGTGGCTTCTT
Source organism: Hibiscus tridactylites (assembly GCA_958450335.1). Classification (NCBI taxonomy): domain Eukaryota; kingdom Viridiplantae; phylum Streptophyta; class Magnoliopsida; order Malvales; family Malvaceae; genus Hibiscus; species Hibiscus tridactylites. The sequence continues at coordinate 86,283,001 of OY288270.1, forward strand.
TGAAGGAGTTTCCTTCTTTTCTTTCAATCTCCGGTGACAAAACCACATCTGTAACTGCCGATCTGATAATCCCAATTTCTCCGATAATTCGGCTCGTGTAGCTTCTGATGGATAAGTTTCCTCTAAAAAATACCAAAAAAAAACACCAGAAATTTAAAACAAATAAAACAACAACAAGATGAAGTTAAGAGAGAGAGAGAGAGAGGGATTGAAGAACATACGAGCATAAGCTTCCTCCAGAGCTTTGAGTTGAAACGGAGTCTTCATCTGTCGTTTAGGCTTAACGTTATCATTATTATTGATCTGATTATCATTATTATTCTCTCCTTCTGAACCAGCCTCCATTGAAGCAGATCCAAAAATCAAAGAACAAAAGTTAGGGTTTCAAACAAAAAGCTTAATTTTCCCTTCTTACTCTCTCTCTCTCCCTCTCTAAAACATACACGAAGTATCGTGAAGCCCAGAAAGTGAAAGGATGAGAATTATATTATCAAAAACAAGAACAATGAATTACAAAAAATAAAATAATAGAAATAGGAATAAAAACAAATCAAATGAAAAATTATAAGGATAAGAAACAGTGAAATTTAGAACAAAACAACAACAACAAGAGTCTTTCTCCACTCCAATTACAAATTCCATAATAAAAATTCTTTCTTTTTTTCTTTTTCCTTTTTTGGCACCACTAATTAATCTCTTCTTTCTATCAAAAACAGTTTTAATCCTTTAACTTTTTTATTGAATTTGAATAATTTTTGGGTGTCAGATGTTAAAACAATGTGTTAATAAAAGAGGACATTGAAATTAAAATGAAACTTTTTTAAATTAAAAAAAAAATCTTGTGAAATCTGTAACTTTCTAACGAGGAACAATTTCCTTTTCACTGTTCTTCAACTTTATTATTTGGATGCAATTTCAATTTTTAGGGTTTTTATGCTTTTCGGTCCCTGCACTCTATAAAGTTTTGAAATCTAATCCCTTTTAGCTGACTATTGTAAAATTTTAATAGAACCCCGCGACTGTATCCACAACCGTGACTGTCTTTACATCTGCAATTACAATACCATAACTGCATTCGCAACCATGCCTGTGATAATGTAGTTTCCACTCGTTTTCTTGCTCGGCGCGGCATCGAGATTACCGATAATTGCTCACTTTAATCACATTAGGAAACAATCATCCATATGTTCAAAGACTGTCCAACTACCCCAAACAATGGTGGCCGAGAGGACATGCTTTTGATGGTACTAGGGATGATCTGCAAAACCGTCTCACACACAACTTAAGCGTTGAACTTCATCACTGTCTTCATCGAGTTCCATGAAAGGTGGTTTTTGGTTTTCTGCTTTGGCAAATCTAGCTAACACGCTACTTTCTTGTCTTCCAAGACACTTACAAATCCGACTGAGTTGTCATGAGAACTATGAACAAAGCGATTGAACTCCACGTGCTATTCATGCTGCCACTAAAGCAGATACAACATGTTCGAAGAGGGGAAGGGATGTGCTTATAACCTCTTCACAACATGACCATTGAAAAAGTTGTGACACTAAGAACGGTCGCCGCCGGTGTCGCCGCCGGACGTGTATGATCCATACGGGATTGCTTCTTTCATGGCATATGATGGTAAATTTTTTGGGGGTTTCATATTTGAGACCGAAAAAGATTTGTGAACGAATTCCCTATTTGTTGACAATGATAGTTTCCTAGATCGAATGCGACCTTGGAGAAAAAAAAACAAAAAACAAAACAAATGAAAGACATAGTTTCCTAGATCTAATGTTGGCAGGTAACAGCATACCAATTTTCTTATGAAAAAAGGATAAATATTAATAGTTGACGTGATTTATGCTCATTTTTCTTATTACTAACATTAGTAATGCATGTTCATTTTGAATTATTCACACAGATATTCGTATGATTTCCATTCAATCTTGGCTTCTCTTCTGCTTTAAAAGGTGTTCAGTCCGCATCACAAACAAAAGGTGCTCATAAATTTTTCATCTCTTGGTTAAACATATCTCCTTTCACAATGTGACATGAGATTCGGGATTTTTTAAGGTTTCTATATTTGTTTTTACCCTAATTCTCTCTATCGTTTATTTTGCATAAAAATGTTTTTTAATGAAGTATAGATAATTGTATTCTTAAAGTTATGTCAGGCTTTTAAAAATATATATATATATATATATATATATATATATATATATATATTAAAGTTATGTCAGAATTTGAACACATATAAAATGAGATAATATATAGGCCCTACTTGGCAATTAGCTGATAGTTGATAGCTGATTGCATTAGCTGATTTGATTAGCGGATTATATTAGCTGATTGTATAAAAATGTTTGGTAAAATTAACTGACAGTTGATAGTTGTTTGATTGTTTAAACAAACAAAATACATATATGGACATGATTATAATCGATGCTTGTTTAAATAGTTTATTAGTTATCAATATTTTGTAATTGTTACCGTTCAAAAAAATATTATTTTATATCTATTAATATTAATTAAATTATGAAAAAAATTAATATAACCATCTAAGCATATTTGAAGATATATATATTAAATTATTATTTATATAGTTATTTTTAATACAATGTAATTAATTATTAAATATAAATATAGATATAAATGTGTGAGAAAAAAATATTACTTTACGAATGTCACAATATAAATACGTGAGGGTAAAAAATTAAAATAAAAAAAAGTTATATTTAGGTTTTTTTTTGGAGATTTTTGATAAATGTTAAGGGTAAAATGGTATTTACAAGTATTATGTCAAACCGCTAATTTCAAAAAGCTCTTATTAGCAGTTTTTTTTCAAAATTAGAAGTTTTACTCCAATCCGTTATTTACCAAACATTCAAATTAACGGATTTGACCGATCAAACTTTTAATATTAAATCAAACCTCTAATTTTAACTCAAACCGCTATTTACAAAACAAGGCTATACATTTTAACCATTTGGTTAATTAATGAATCTGTGTATAAAAATATGTTTAAACTCATTTACTTTTAAAAGTTTTAATAGTAATAATGTTAATATCTCATGTCTTATTTATTTAATTATTAATTAGATTAAAAGCATCTAAAGGAAGAAAAAAAGTACACAATTGATGTATGTGTTAAGTAATAATCAATCAGATTTTATATAAACATTGTTGATGTAGTGAAATGAGACCTTAAGTCCTTAACTTTTATGTTTGAATTTTAACTTTATTAATAAAACAAATTGAATTAAGGAGGTTAGTAATAATGAATTTTTATAATATATAATCTGAATTAATTAATAAATAAATATTATACTATAAAAATATAAAAATTATAAACTAAAACCTTATTTATCCAATAATTAATTGGTCTAGGAATGAGATGCTAGATCAATTAACAAAATCAGATATTCGAATTACAAAAAACTGAGTTAAAATAGTCGCGTACTAATTAGTTAGATACACATGGTTAAAAAACATTATTTAAGTTTTTTAACAGCCAACACTTTCCAAGACACAAAAAATGGCGGCAGCAGCAGCAAACCCTAAAGAAGCCGTGTGCGTGACCGGAGCCAACGGATTCATAGGCTCATGGCTAGTCCGTACCCTCCTCGAACAAGGCTACACCACCATCCACGCCTCCATCTACCCATCCTCCGATCCCACCCACCTCTTCTCTCTACCAGGCGCCACTTCCCCACTCGTCCACCTCCACGTCCACGAAGCCGACGTTTTGGACCCCGACGCCATCCTCAAGGCCGTCGAGGGTTGCCACGGCATCTTCCACGTCGCCTCTCCCTGCAGCCTCGACGATCCCAAGGACCCGGAGACCGAACTCGTCAGACCAGCCGTGCAGGGCACTCTCAACGTGCTCGAAGCCGCGAGAAAAGCCAAGGTCCGTCGCGTGGTGCTCACTTCTTCGATATCGGCGTTGGTGCCCAACCCCAATTGGGATCACGAAACACAAGGACCCTTCGACGAATCATCGTGGACCGACTTGGAATACTGCAAAGATCAACAGAAATGGTATCCGGTGTCGAAGACTTTAGCCGAGAAAGCGGCGTGGGAATATTCGGAGAAACACGGCATCGATGTCGTGGCGATCAATCCATCCACTTGTTTAGGGCCTTTGCTGCAGCCCAATTTGAATGCGAGTTGTGCCGTGCTGCTGCAATTGTTGCAGGGCTCGAAAGATACACAGGAGTACCATTGGTTGGGAGCTGTTCATGTTCGAGATGTTGCTAAAGCACAAATTTTGTTGCTCGAGTCTCCATTTGCTTCTGGTAGATATCTTTGCACCAATGGCATCTACCAGTTCTCCCACTTTGCTCAAACTGTCTCCCAACTTTTACCTCAATACCCTGTCCACAGGTTAGCAATTACATTGTGTTCGTTGTTAAATCAATTTTCGAGTTAGTTGTACAAATTCGATCAGAGAACATTAGCTAACCGATTCACTGAGACTAACAATTCTATTAACATGTAGTTTATCATAGAATTCTTGGGTAAAAATGAAGTGGAGAAGGCTATCCTATTGAAATACATTTCACTTATGTTCGTACCGGGAGGTCCGGGACCTATCTGTGTTTTTGGTAACATAGCTATTGCTGGTTATAGTTTATGGTTTATGGTTGTTACAAGATTTTTCATGTTAATTCTCTCGGGTGTGAGTGTCAAATACGGGTATGGTTGGACTTCTTTTTTTTGAAGGTTCTCCATGTATTTGGAGGAAGGAATAATGGAGAATTAACATGTTGGTTATATAGCTTGTCTTATGGTTGTTACAAGATTCGAAGGCCGCCGAACAACAATTTTACTACTCGGACCAACTCCCTTCCATTGTTGGTTATTATAGCTTATGCCTTATGGTTGCTAGGAAGATTTTCATGCTTATTCTTTTACCCCTCATATTTTGTTATTGTGTTGGACTTGGTGGTGGAAATTTTTAACATGGGTGAACAACATTGAACATTTCAGATTTACAGGGGAAACTCAACCGGGATTAGTTTCTTGCAAAGATGCGGCCAAGCGATTGATTGATCTGGGTTTAGTCTTCACCCCGGTCGAAGATGCTGTTCGTGAGACTGTGGACAGTTTGGTAGCCAAGGGCTTTTTGAAAATACAGACTTAGAAATTAGAAATTATATATATATATATATATTCCCTTCTACATGAGTGTAAAGTAAGTTTCTTGTAGTTTGCTCTCTTTCTTTTGGATTTGTAAGTTGTAACGAATGCTTATATTAATGCTCAAATATCTACATATTATTCGAATTCGTTTTTTTTTTTTGATAATGACCACTGAATTTTATTAATAACCATGAAAAATATCTCAAATACAAAACATCCAAAATGGAGAATAATGAGATCTAGTACACCAAAATCTCAAACAACCCAAAGATGCAAAGAAAATAAATATTTTCATAGATATTAGCATACCGACAAAATTCAGAAGAATCTCCTTGTCTCTATCCAAACGAGACGCTTTACGATGTGAAAAAGGAGTGGTGAGCGAACCAAACTATCAGACAGATTGTTCCGCTACCCAGGTCTGATTACATCGGCAAACGACCATCAACCGAGAGGGGATCTATCTTTCTATGAACACCGACAGAATCAAAATCAGAAACTAGCGTCGCGAAGATCTCTGTAAGAGCACCAAACGAACGCTAAGGTATGTTGAAATCATGCCAAAAACGACAGATGAAACGAACCACAAAAATAACGAAAAAGCGTGCCACAAGGACAGAGAAACGCGTGTCACAAGGACAGAGATTTTTATTAAAAATATAAATAAACAAGAAAATAAAAATATGAAAATAATGAATCCGGTGATCGACAACCAGTATTAAAACCGGTTGCCGATCACCGGCTAAGAAATAAAAGTGGAAGAGGCTGCTATCAAATTGAAGGAGATGGCTTTGGGCGGCGCTACTAGGGTTTTCTCTTAAAATTGAACAATTAAAATATATATTCTACTTATGTTTTTTTTTTCTTTTGTTTCCGTGAGAAGAAATTATAAGATTCGTTAAGATTAAAAGGAATAGTAAATCTTTTAATTCGAATTCGTTTTACTTTTGTGAATAACAGATTTGTTCCATATAAATAGAAAAAAACTAAGCTTCGCATAATAATGTCTTAACCTTAGTTTAGAATCGAATTTGAGTCTATTAATAGACATGAAATCTTTTTAAAGATGAATTATTCGTCTAGATTTGAAATATTTGATGTTCAGAATCAAATTTAAACAAGCATATGTGATGTTAATAACGTACACTTAGTCAAACTTGACTTATTGTAGAAGTTTGCATTCTTTCTTTTGGATTTGGCACGGATACGTCTGTCAATGCTCAAATATATATTATCAAAATCTGCTTCATAAGCTCAACCTGGAAAAAAAGCCCTAATCTTAGTTTAGTATCAAAACCTGATTCCTTCAATAGACATAAAAACTATTTAAAGATTGAATTATTCGTTTTAATGAAAAAACCCTAATTTTAATTCAGTGATAAATATTGTTGGTACAGTAATAAATCATATTGCACTCTGAAAGAAAGAACTCAAATATTAATTTTAAAGAACACAAAATAACCATAAATCACAATATAGAACACAAAATATATATATATATATATATATAAAAGAGCTGAGTCTCACTGTTTACAATTTAAAGATACATTTAATAAAATATTTATGTGTTCTTTGCGTCTCATGTAATATTATAGTAGTGTCTATTTATTTATTTAGACTTTTGATAATGTACACCCAATTTACTTATTAAAAATTGAAAATTGTTAAATTTAAGGACTCAAAGTTGTTTTATGCCAATTTTTGGGATGGAATTGAATGAACAAGGGACTTCCTTGTTCTTCTTTTCATCGAATGTCTCTCTACTTCCTTGCAATTTCTCAGCAAGTTGCTCCATACAAAGTTGAGCAACTTATAAATCTTTAATCAATCTCTCAGGTTAGCTTTATATGATGACCATTTCCCATTTAATTTCATCTTTTGATTTTGTCATTGACCTTATCATCTCATGCTGCCTTCCTTTTACCTCACTTTCAATGTTTTAGAAAAATTGGGGTTCTTTTCCTTTCACATATATGATTCATATTTTATTTATTTATATTAATTTTCTCCTTTTTTTGAACTTTGGGTTTATGGGTTTGATGTACTTTTATTAACCATGATTTCAATAATATGTACTAGCTTGTTCAAATTTTGATCTTTGTAAGCTGATGTTTTTATAAAATTTAAGAATATAATGATATCATTAGATTGAACTTTTCATCTGGTTTGATCCTAAAATTTGTGTTTTCTTTGGCCTTTGATTGCAGGTTTAGGGTTTCACAGTTCTTGAGAGTTGTTTATTTCAATGGGGAAAGGTTCAAAAACCAACTGCAGATCAGCATCCCATAAGTTCTTCAAAGACAAGGCGAAAAACCGGGTCGAAGACCTGCAGGGGATGTTCTTGGATCTGCATTTTGCTCACAAAGAGAGCCGTGGCGTCGACGTCACCCTCCTTGAGGAGCAAGTTCATCAAATGCTCCGCGAATGGAAAGCCGAGCTCAATGAACCATCTCCAGCATCTTCTTTGCAACAAGTTAGCATTGCACATAATAAGTTTTCATGTGAAATAAAACATAATTTATATCGCTGTGAATTTGTTTGAAATGTGTGTTTTTTAGTAGCTTGTATGTTGTTTAAAAAGGGTTTGGTCTGGCAATTTTGATGTTTAAGGGGTTGAACTTCAAACTAGTGTCTAAAATGTATATTTGATTGTTCATGGTGATTTACAGGGAGGCGTCCTTGGTTCCTTTCCGTCGGACATTTGTCAGTTGTTGCAGCTTTGTGAAGAGGAAGATGATGCAACTAGTGTACTAGCTGCACCGAAACCGGAGCCGAATGATCAAAGCCTGAAAGTCGGAGATGCCGTTACATTTCAAGAGGTGGTTTCTCTTTGTCCTAGGATTCTTTTTTCGAATTTGCATGATAGTCGGATTGGAAACAAATTTATTTTAGCACACTTAAGCCAGCATGAACTTCGAGTTAAGTTTTTCCGTCCAAGGGGATGAGATTTCTATATTGTTTGATGGCATTTGGTGAATTCTCTCTTGTATTCTTAACAATCTAGTTTGCAAATCATTTCAGTATAACTGATATGAATTATGGTTCCTTTAAAATTTCCATTGAGAATCTGAATTGGGCCGATTAAGGTGTTGGTGTAGGATATCATAATTATCGATACTATCGAATCAATTGCTTTACTGCCATCTTATTTTATCTAGCCGAGGTGATAAGAATGAGCCCTGACATGTTTGTTAGTCAAGTGGAATGGGGTGGCGCAGAATACAGATAGGGGGGGGGGGGGGGGGGACCAAAGTTATGCCTAACTGAACCTGAGTGCCTTTGAATGTGCTTATGGTCTGCTCTGTTATGTACTAGTTACAAGTTTGATAACTCGATAAATTTTCCTTATTTTTCTTTCCCCGTGATCGGTTTTATATGTATTTTGTCTAGAGATCTTGATTTGAGCTTAGCAGAAGTTTGTATCGTTTTTGCTTTTGGCTTATGTTTCATGAATGTTTTGTAGTTAACGGTTCGATTTTCTACAGGGTTATGGAGTGAATCAGGGGCACCATGACCATAGCTTTCCATTAGTTGATCAGTGTAAAGATCCGCCTGCGGGAGTTCCTGCCATTCCAACTAGCAACTTGGAAGGGGATACTCAATTGGATTACCATCAGTTCAATTTGCATCAAGATTTTGAGCAGTTCTACACCGGTTTTAATGGTGTGGGGTTTTGTGGGGACGATGCCGTGCCTCATGCTTCTAGCTATATGCCGAGTATATGCGCACTGCCATCTGCATTCTTAGGTCCCAAATGTGCACTTTGGGATTGTCCAAGGCCGGCACAAGCATTGGACTGGTGTGAAGAGTACTGTAGTAGCTTTCATGCTACTTTAGCAATCAATGAAGGGCCACCCGGCATGGGCCCGGTTTTGCGGCCCGGTGGGATAGGCCTCAAGGATGGTTTGCTGTTTGCTGCTCTAAGTTCTAAGGCACAAGGAAAAGATGTCGGTATACCTGAGTGTGAGGGAGCTGCAACTGCAAAGTCTCCATGGAATGCTCCTGGTATGTCTTGTCCTTATTGCTTTACTCGGTTTTAGTGGCAACTTTATCATATACTGTGATTGTAGAGCTCTTTGATCTTTCAGTTCTTGATGGTGAATCGATTAGGGAGTGGCTCTTTTTCGATAAGCCTCGAAGAGCATTTGAAAGTGGGAACAGAAAACAGAGGTCTTTGCCCGATTACAGCGGGCGTGGCTGGCATGAGTCGAGGAAGCAAGTCATGAATGAATTCGGAGGACTGAAGAGATCATACTACATGGATCCACAGCCACTGAACCATTTTGAGTGGCACCTCTATGAATACGAGATCAACAAATGTGATGCTTGTGCCTTGTATAGGTTGGAATTGAAGCTTGTCGATGGTAAGAAAAGTGCAAAGGGGAAATCAGCGAACGATACGGTTGCTGATCTGCAGACATGGATGGGAAAACTCACGGCAGAGTTCCCATCCGATAACAAGCGCTATGTCAAAGGAAGAGCTAAGATTAATGCAAAGGTTGGTGTTGGAAATCCTTATCCCACTCCGAATGTGGCAGCACCAACGAGTGAGAGGCTCGATTACGGGCTTGGGAGGCAGTATGACTATCCAGTTGACGATATAGGCGGTTATTATCTAACATAATTAGAACTTCAGATAAAAGCTGAAGTAGCTGAATCCATTCATATAGTTATACATCTGCTGAAGCATTTTAACCAACAGAAGTAGGGGCAGATTCTTCATTTTCTCTAGTCCTTTTTGCAGGTTTTCATTATCAGAAAACCAAGTCAAGCTCATACTTTTACCGAACATAAAAAAATTGTACAGTTCATTGCTGCATCAGTTTTTTAGATGATCATCATCGGGGGCTCGAGTCCAACATGAACTCCAGAAGATGGTTACGGCAGGCAACGAGAAATGGTTGTTTTTCCTCGGCCTGCCTTTATAAGTACCTACTAAGACATGATAAGCAATGTAAGCTAATTATTTTCAGGGTTTCAACACTGTACGATGCTAAATCTTTCAGCTATTCTTGAAACATACATGTCTAATTGGATGTATAATCAAATGCATGTCTTGAGTTGATATTCACCTCATCTATGGTTGAGAACTCGTAAATGGTTTTGGATTCCTAATTGTTATTATTAAAACTTCTCCGAGTCGAATCCGGGAACTTTAACCAAATATCCGAATCTCGCTTTCTTTTAGTTCGGATTTGATACCATATCCGAACTCCTTTATGTACTTAACGATCAAATTCAGTTCATAGACTTGAATATCCAACAAATATTATCTAATCCGGATTCTCAAATAATTAGTAGATAATAATAGTATGCACCAGATGCCCTCAAACTATTACCCCAATCTCAAAATTGTCCGAAATTAAGGTATATCTCTACCTTAAGTAATTAACCAAGCAACCGGTTAAACACATTAAATAGTTGTAAAAAATAGATTTTTTTTAAAAAAAAATTGTAAAAAAAATGAAATTAACGAATATTCAAGTTGATTTTGAGTGTAAATAATAGAGATACAAATCAATTGTTATAATTATTGTTTTTTTGGTACGATGAAGTATATCCGATGCATTGATAGATCAATTTGGATCATGTACTGCAGAGGCCTAGACAACCTTTTCAATCCAATTTTATTCCTGCACAACGTCAAGATTACTTTATTTAAAAGACTTAAAGTCTCATTTCACTTCAAATTTACACCAATTAACACAGGGAAACATCACATCACATGGACCAAAAAAAGTCTGAGCCGCTGTCCACTAATTTTTTCAACGGTAAGAGAGTGAAGATTTTTTTTAAGGAAATGATAAAATTTCTAGTCCGCCCTCAACCAACCGATAATCGGTAATTGTTGCAATTATTATTGGTTCTAATACCTTTAAAATTTAGACATCGTTATGAAAAAGGATGGCATTGCAAGTTTCCAGCCATTGTATTATATAGTAATAAAGTTCAAGGATTTCATCTGAAGTACTCAGGGTTGTCTTCCAATTAGCATAATTTGTATTTTTTGAAGAATTCAATCACAGAATCCATCGGTCATTCATGGCGGACAAAACCTTTCACATTGCAATGTATCCATGGTTTGCCCTCGGCCACATCACTCCATTTGTTCATATGGCAAATAAACTAGCAGAACGAGGCCACAAGATTTCCTTCTTCCTGCCGGCCAAAACATTAAGCAAGGTTGAGGCTTTCAATCTCCACCAACACCTCATAACCTTCGTTCCGATCACCGTTCCTCACGTCGACGGTTTGCCTGTCGGTGCTGAGACGACGAACGACGTTCCTTTCCCTCTACAACCACGCTTGATGACTGCCATGGATCTCACGGAACCTGATATCGAGGCTTCCCTACGTGAACTCAAACCCCAATTCGTTTTCTTTGATTTTACCTGTTGGTTGCCTGCCTTGACTCGCAAGCTAGGCATCAAGTCTGTGGTTTATTGCATCATCAGCTCTGCCACCATTGGCTATTGTCTTAGTCCAGCAAGAAAGATCCTTGAGGTCGGTTTAACCGGGGCTGATCTACTCAAGCCACCGGAAGGTTTCCCTTCCTCGAGTATCAAGCTACACGCGCATGAAGCTCGGGCATTAGCAGCTGTAACAACAATGGAGTATGGAAGTGGCATTTCATTCGTGGAGCGCCATTTGAAATCTTTTAGTGAATGCGATGCAATTGGTTTCAAGACATGCAAGGAGATTGAAGGGCCTTATTGCGAATACATTGGCCGACAGTTCGAAAAGCCGATGCTTTACGCCGGTCCCGTTGTGCCTGAACCACCAAAACTGGCGTTAGAAGAACAATGGGAAAAGTTATTAAGCAAGTTCAAAGCTAAGACACTGATATTTTGTGCCTTCGGAAGTGAATGTGTTCTAAAAAAGGACCAGTTCCAAGAACTGGTTTTAGGCCTGGAGCTAACGGGTCTACCATTTCTGGCTGCCCTGAAACCACCAATGGGGGCTGAAACAATGGAGTCAGCCTTGCCAGAAGGGTTACAAGAAAGAGTAAAAGGAAGAGGGTCAGTCCATGGCGGATGGGTGCCGCAACAACTGATCCTAAACCACCCCTCTGTGGGGTGTTTCGTGACCCACTGTGGGTCAGGCTCTTTGGCAGAGGCTATGGTGAATGATTGTCAACTGGTGCTGTTACCCCATGTCGGAGACCAGATAATCAACGCGAGATTGATGGCCGGAGACTTGAGAATCGGAGTAGAAGTAGAGAAAAGTGAAGAAGATGGGGTATTTACAAAGGACGATGTTCACAGGGCAGTGAAGTCTGCAATGGACGATGAGAGTGAGTTGGGAAAAGAGACAAGAGCTAACCATGCAAAATGGAAAGGGTTTCTTTTAGCACCGGGGCTGGAAAACTCTTACATCAATGATTTCGTTATGAAGTTGAATGCCTTGCTGTGAAACCTTTACTTTGATTTTCATTAAGTAAATTTGATTACCAATTTGTAATTTTTAAATAGTTTAAATATATCAGCCATCCATGTATTATTTCATATTTAAAGTTTAATTTATGTATTTTAATTTTGTGACATTGAGTCTTTATATTTTATTTTTTTTAAATTGACTTCTTTATCGTTTTTTATTTAATTTTATCGTTACTTGCTGGCCTAACAACTATAAAAAAGAATACTCTCTATGTCTCATAATTTTTGTCCCTTGTTGACTTTTTTTGGTCAATTTTTTTAATTTTGACTCATAATTATTTAAAATGTATCATTGATAAAAAAAAAATGAAAAAATATATTTTAAAAACTCTAATCGAGTAGTTTTCAAATATATATTTTATAAAAAATAATTATTTAAAATATTCAATATAATAATAGTCAAAATTTAAAAAAATTGACTTTTAAAAAGTCAATAAGGAACATATTTTATGGGACGGAGGGAATAACTTTTTCTAGTCTTACATTTTATTTTACTAATTTGAGTTTTAAAATATTGTAAATGTAAATTATTGGAAAATTGTATTATTCAATTAATTACTTTTTACAAAATATTATGGGTCGAATTGATAAGAAAACATAAACGTAGAGAAATAAAAAATATATTTTACCTTTTTAATAGTTGTAATGTCAACCATTAACAAAAAGTTGACAAAAAATTAGGTAAAAGTTATAAATAATTTTTTTAATCGTTAAAGTTTTAAAATTTACAAAGTGGTATTTTTTAAATAAATCTCTTAGACTCACACATCTAATTATCAAATGATCCAATCCAAATCCAAAGTTATTGAAGCAATCGTTGGTGGGATGAAAATCATCTGCCCCTAAGTATGTCCCATTTGTGCCTCCACTTTAAAATAGTAGGTTTAGGGTTTGGGGTTTAAGGTTGGGGCTTAGGGTTAGAGTGTAGGGAATTAGTTGTAGTGTGTATTTTTAGGGTTTAGAGATTAGGGTTTAGGATATGAAAATTAGGGTTATGAGATAAAATTTAATTTTTAAGTATTTTTAGGCAGGGGCATAGAAGGAGGCATGGTTAGGGGGTAGGAGATTTTTACCCTCGTTGGTGAACGCTTGAAGAGCAAAAATCATTCTAATCTATTTAACTAATTAATTTGATAGATTTTGATTAAATAAGTTTGATTAAGTCGATTACCATAAATAATAATATTTTATCTACTATTAAAATAGGTTAAATTAATAAATTTGCTGGTTATAAATTTTTATAACAGAACCAACCAAATTATACAGACTTTACTATATTCTATATATTATTTTATTCTTAAATACATTTATAATATATAACAAATAGAATTTTAAACGAAACTGAAAACAACTTCTATTTATATTTCATTTCTCATACTCGAAGCAAACAAGAGAAAAAAAATCGAAGAAGTTCACTAAAGTATAGGGTTCGTCGGTTAAGTTGGCATTTCAATTTTATAACTAAACCAACCGACCAACTGTTGGCCCCTAATTTCTTTTTTTATTTTAATTTTAGTGTTTTAGCATAATCCAAACAACAATTTCAACCGGCTAAATAAATACATGTTGATATTCATTTGTTTGCTCCATAATCAAGAGGAGCAACACCCGGATCCTTTCACTGCCGATACATCGTCCTTAGCTCCGACATTGATCGTTCGGCCTTTAGGTAAAGCTGCCGGATCATCTCCGATATCGAGAGCTTTCTTGCTCACGACACGATAAATCTGAGCCAACACCTCGGTGAAAGCGCTCTCCACATTCAGAGCCTCCAGCGCAGATGTTTCCATGAAAAAAGTGTTCTCCCGTTCCGCAAAACTTTTGGAGTCTTCGACGGTGACGGCTCGCAAATGACGCAAGTCGGCCTTGTTCCCGACTAGCATGATCACAATGTTGGGATCGGTGTGGTCTCGGAGTTCCTTGAGCCACCTTTGTACGTTCTCGAATGTAACACGCCGGGTAACATCGTAGACTAGTAGAGCTCCCACGGCACCTCGGTAATATGCACTGGTAATTGCACGGTATCTTTGGCAAAGCACAAGGATGTTAGCACAACATTTTTAAAATCTCTAATTTCAAACATAATTTACCAATTTCAAAACATTCAGATAAACACCGAAATCAAATATCCAAAAATTCAGAGCCGAAGCGAACAAAATGATTTACCTCTCTTGCCCCGCCGTGTCCCAAATCTGAGCTTTAACGACCTTATCATCAACATGAATGCTACGAGTTGCAAACTCGACGCCGATGGTTGATTTCGACTCGGCACTAAACTCGTTCTTCGTAAATCTAGACAAAAGGTTGGATTTTCCAACGCCGGAATCACCGATCAGTACAACCTTAAACAAGTAATCATAATCGTCATCGGCCCTATAAGCTCCCATTTCTCTCCTATACGTTTGTTTTTCTTTCTAGATTGGTGTCAAAAATTCAAAATAAAATTCAGAAAACGAGGAACAAAAAAGAAACCCAATGTTATTTGGGATTCTTAATTGTTTTGGTTAGCAATTTGAATTTGATTCTGCGTTTGGGATGTTTGGCGTGAAGAGAAAACAGAAATAGGGAAAAAGTTTAGCAAATGGCTATGGTTAATCTAAAACTAACCTATTTTCAGGAGATTTTGGAAACAACTTTGTGTGGGCAAAATTTAATTTGATTTAACCCTCTAATATATTGAATGGTTTTTGTGTGTTTAGGTAACAATAAATTATGAAACAGGTTTAGATTGTTACATATAGCATACAATTATATTTGGGATTAATATATTTTACATTTAGGTGTGGAATCGGTTATATTCGAATCAACAATGTTACTTCTTCATATTTATATATTCAATTATTTCAGTTTTAATTTTAAATATTTCGATAAATTTAAGTCTTTTCTATTAATCTCATCTCTAACCGCGTCACCATAATCTCATTGATCCATTTAAATCACTCCTAAAAAAAACTTTCATAAAGAAAAATATATGAAAAATAATGGACGAAGTCCACCGTCATTGACACCCAAACAATCGTACGATGTTATTTGCTGTCGATCTAATCCCTCATTTGACTCCTCTTATACTTTTCTCTTTATTTCTATAGTTTAGATTTATCAAATATCACCTTGAAAACCCACGAATTTGAACCAAAAGGTTGGAGTTCTTTACCTCTGAGGCTCTCACCTCGTATTTTAGTTGTCGAATCGAACTTCAACCGAAATATTTTTTTTATAATCGAATTAAATCTTTAATCGAGTTAATGTCGAATTAAGTCGTTACATCAAACTCATTCAAGCATTTTATCAATAGGAATAGAATAGATACTCAATCAAAGCAAATGTGTTTCGATTTGAATTACAATCTAGGTATTAACTTGGCAAAATTGTAAACTAAGAGGTTCTGAAATTAAAAAAAAAAACATCGTAATTTAACTCATTTTGGCAAAGCAAATGTGTTTCATGTGGAATTTATGTAATAAAAAAACATAGCAAATAGCATTTGGTTGTAATATTGATGGAGGTTCAAAGGAAAACACATGATCGTCGTTTCCTTGCTGCCTTTCTCTTTGGTTTTGGTGGCCTCAATGCTACCTTTATTGCAACATCGAAAACAGCCTTCACATTCTGAAAAAAAAAACCAACAAAAAAAAAGTTGATTTTGTCCATTTTTTTACATTTTCTATTCTAAACCCGGAACTCGAAATCCAAAGACACAAAGTGATGATGCATGCTCGTAAAGACAATCACATATAAAATTAATAGACAAATAATTATCTTATTCGGTTGACGAGTGCATCAGACTAAACGTGAAAGCCCAAAACATGGTATACAAGTTTAAATTTTTTTCTTACTTCCTAGGTAAAGGATGCATATAAAAATTGGGTACCTGCTGGGTTTTGGAACTGCATTCAATGTAAGTGACTGCACCTATCATCTTCTTTAGTTCCTCTCCCTGTTCACCATTTTAACAAATAATGAACTATAACTCTATAAGCATTAATTTGTTTAAGATTTATTAGTAATAATAACATAATTATTTAATCTTAGATTCTAATTCAACTTGCCTGAGATGTTGTTATTGATGTTGTTCCTGGGTGGTCACTCAAGAATTGCTTGTCATCTCGCAAATCTGCATTCGAATGCGCGGTAAAATTACATTCTAACCATTTTTAAAATGATGAAATTGTGATTTGCCCCTTTTAAAATTATAAAATTATAAGTTAATACAAAGATAATGATTCCATAATTTTTTTTTGCTCGGCAAATATGAATTTATTAAAAGCGTCGTAAAAGCCTACCTAGTTTGAATCTATTAAACTCGATAAATAATATGATCCTTGAAGTGTGTGTAATAATTTAAAGTCGGATTAAGCTTACCTAGTTTGGTTCCAACAAGCACGATTGGCACATTAGGAGCATGATGTCTGAGCTCAGGAATCCACTGTTAGCCATGAAACTCAAAATTATGTCAAAGTCTAGGAATTCGAATATATATATATATATATATATATATAGGGACGGAATTAAAGAAAGAGTGGGAGGGGTCATGTCTTTTAGTTATTTAATGATAATTTAGGTCTTTATACATTTAAATATTAAACGAATTAGGTTTTCTTCTTTAAATTTTGAGTTTAAATACTTAATAAGACTTTATATTTTTTAAATTCAGTAATTTAATCACTCTCGGTACTCGATCCGAGCTTGTCCCTATGTATACAGTATATATGTGTGGAAAAAGTGAAGTAAATCACCTTTTTGTGAACATTTTCGTAACTGGCCTTGCTTATCAGAGAAAAGGCCAGCAAAAACACATCAGCTCCTCTATAACTCAAAGGTCTTAGCCTGTTGTAATCTTCCTGTCCTGAAATTCACAGATTCTAAGTTTTAAAAACTAAATCGAATTTTATCGGTTTATACACAACTCGTATATCAAATAATTTTCCATTTAGCTAATACTTTTTTATAAAGTATTTTAGAGTTGTTTCCTTTAAATTATAAATAAAACACTTCTATATTATAATAAACTAAATAAAAATAGTACTTGGTTTGGTTAAAATAACTGTTGTTTCAAAACATTCCGTTACTATCCAAATCAAAACCGAACTGAAACCAAACTAAACACTATGATTTAAATCTATTTTCAGCATTTTCGGGTGTTTTTCTCGAACCCTAGCGAGTCATGAACTTACCGGCAGTGTCCCATAGGCCAAGGTTCACTGTACTTCCATCCACCACCACATTGGCACTAAAGTTATCAAACACTGTCGGAACATAATCCTGTATTGAGAGGTAGAAAGACATTATAGTATTCGAATTCGATTAGTCGATCAATGGATTAGACACTGTATAATACCAACAAAAAAAATCATTGTATCCATGAAAAAACATTCCAAATGGGGTCACGATTACCGTTGGGAAAGTATTGCTAGTATACGAGATAAGCATACAAGTCTTCCCCACGGCTCCATCGCCCACGGTGACGCACTTGATAAACCTCGCCGTATTCATCTTCTCTGACACGATGTCAGCGGTGGCAGCCTTCGACCCTAGACTCGGTTCGCGGCTACGATTGTCGATGAAGAAGATGGTGAGGGATTGTGAGGTTTATATGAGAAAAGAAATGGAAACTTTAGAATGATGGAAAACTGGGTGGCCTTTTGATTCCTTCAAGTGGAAGAGCAAGACTTAAGGAAAAACAATAATAATGGGTAATTAAAGTGGAGTTTGGTGTTGGTGTGTTAGTTGGTTTAAGTGTTGAACAAGGGATATATGGGCAAAGGCAAATCAAAAACTAAAAGATAGTTTGCTTGATTTTAGTATTACAAAACTCATGAGATGTTAAATACCTTAAACAAAATTCTAGATTCGAATATTGACTTTGTAAAAAATTTGAAATAAAGAGGTCACACTTATAATAAACCTTTGTAACATACGCGATTTAGATTAATTGGTCAATTTAATTATTAAAAAAAGCATTTGATGCTTTGTGATTTATAATGGCTGACCTCATATTAGCTTGCTCTTTTTTTTTTTTGCCCCATCAATCCTGTGAATCTTCAAAAACAAAGAAATGAGATATAGTTTGAAAGGTCTAATTAGTGATGTTTACGGCATATTTACTCATCTTTACGTTAAGACAACCTTTCTAATTATTTTAGGTAAAATGACAAAAGATACCTCTAACGTTTGCATGTTTTGTTATTTAGCCCCTATTCTTTTTTGGTCCAAATATGCTCCCAACGTTTCAATTCAGTCTAAATATACCCCTGTTAGATAGAAATTGTTAGTCAACTGACGGTCAACAGCTGATGTTGACTGGACTTGCCACATGTTCAGATCTGCTGACGTGGCATATGCCACGTCAGATTTTTGTAAAAAAAATTGTTATACCTTTCTTTATGATGACGCGTGGTCGACTATCATACTGATACATGGTCGAATCTGATGACGATACATGGCAAATATAATGCTGACACGTTAGAATATCTTAACAAGTGACAAGTCCAGTCAGCATCGGCCGTTGACCGTTAGTTGACTGACAGTTTCCATCTAACGGGGGCATATTTAGACTAAATTGAAACGTTGGGTGCATATTTGGACCAAAAAAAATAGAGAGCCAAAGGACAAAACATGAAAACGTTGGAGTATCTTTTGTCATTTTGCGATTATTTTACTTGTCCCAAGAGATGCGATATAGTTTGAAAGGTCTAATAACGTTTTTAGTCCCTCCGGTACATTGAGATCCGAGATTTAATTCTTTAATTTTATATGGTTATTACTTATTAGTAGGTTCAAATTAGCAATGTGTAATTTGCAGCCGTAAATGGAATGTCGTGATTTAAAAAAAAAATCTTAAACATTTATCTAATATGTGAATTTATTATAGGTTGAACATAATTAACTAGATTTTCATGTGATTTGGATTGTATAACAAAATAATAGTAAAAAAAACCCCATGTCCTTATTTTATCATCAAAAACTATAATATTATCATAAATAGACTTAGTAAGGCAGAAATCATAATTAAACTCAATCAATTTTTATATTATGTATTTTTATATCATTTATTTTTTTATAAATATATTTTAAACTCAAAAAATTCTAATAATATAATTATTTTTAAAATAATTATTTATCCAAAAAATAATCTTAAGTGATAGCATTCGGAAATGATACCTTTGAAAATGCTAGTATTTTAAAGATCTCCAAAAATTTAAAATTTCATCCAAATACACCGTTAATTAGTATATGTTAAAAATGAATATTCTTTCATTCATAATGTTAATTCACATCACACTTGTCTTATATATACATAAAATGACTTAATTAACAAACTAACTACTTACAACTAATATTTACAACAAACTAACTGATTACATTTAACACTCCCCCTCAAGTTGGAGGGTTAAAAACATTTTCAACTCCCAACTTGGAAACTAAGTGTTCATGTTGTTGCAATCCAAGTGCTTTAGTCATTATATCTGCAACTTGATTTGCTGAAGCCACATGTTCTGTCTTTATTAGCCCTTCTTTGATCTTTTCTCGTACAAAATGACAATCAACTTCAATATGCTTTGTACGCTCATGATACACCGGATTTGCTGCAATTTGAATAGCTGTCTTGTTGTCACAGTACAATCTGATAGGCTTCAATTATGTCAAACCAAATTTTTGAAGAAGTCTTCTTAACCAAATTAATTCTGCTGTTGTCATTGCCATACTCATGTATTCAGCTTCTGCTGAAGAACGAGCTATAGTATTTTGCTTCTTCAACTTCCAAGAAATCAATGCTTCTCCAATTTTAATGCAAAAATCAGTAATAGACTTTCTAAACATTGGGCAAGATGCCCAATCAGCATCACAAAATGCTTAAATCTGACAATATGAGGTTGAATGAAAGAATAAACCTCTGCATGGATCCTTTTTTGACATATTTCACTATTCTTAAAGCTGCATCCATATGAGATTGTTTAGGTTGATGCATGAATTGACTAAGATGATGCACTGAGTATGTGATATCTGGTCTTGTGTGAGTCAAATAGATCAATCTTCCGACCAGTCTCTCAAAAATAGACTTGTCTTCTAGCAAACTATCTTCATATGCCTTTTGAATCCCTTCATCATACTCTGCAGTTGTCAACTTGAAATTTTGCTCAAGTGGAGTCAAAACTGGTTTTGCATTATTTAAACCAGTGTCATTAATCAGTTCTAATGCATACTTGCGTTGATTAAGAACAATACCCTGCTTTGATCTTAGTACTTCAATGCCAAGAAAGTACTTCAATTCACCAAGATCTTTCATCTTGAAGTTTTGATGAAGACTTACCTTTAACTCATCAATTAAGGTCCCATTACTCCCAGTTATGAGAAAATCGTCCACATAAATCAACAGAATCACTTTATCATTCCTTTGTGTTTTAGTAAACAAGGAATAATCATGCTTACTTTGTACAAAGTCAACAGAAATTAAAGTCTCAGTAAGCCTAATATTCCACTGCCTCGAAGCCTGCTTCAAACCATATAATGACCTTTGTAGTCGACAAACCAGTCCATCCCTCTGACTACAAAGTCCTTGAGGTAGTTGCATGTAAGCTTCTTCATCCAAACGACCCTGAAGAAAGGCATTATACACATCCATCTGCCAAATGGGCCACTAAAAAATAGAGGCAAGGGCAAGAAAAGTTCGAACAGTGACCATCTTGACAACCGGAAAAAAAGTGTCACCATAATCAATACCCTTTTGCTGGTTGTAGCCCTTAACTACAAGCCGAGCCTTGTATTGTTCAACCTCACCAGAAGCTTTATATTTGATTCGGTAAACCCATTGACAGCCAATGGGAATCTTGTCACAAGGTAAAGGAGCAATTGGCCAAGTATTATTAAATTGCAAAGCTTGAAGCTCCTCTTTCATAGCCTTAACCCAAAGAGGATTTTGCAAAGCCTCAGAATAAGAAGTAGGCTCAGAAGTAGAAGAAATGGAATAAAAAAAAGATTGAGTGTGGGAAGGTAAATGAGAATAAGTGACAAGAGAAGAAGATGGATGAGACTCATAATGAAAATTTTGGAGCCAACCAGGAGGCTTAGAAACTCTAGTAGATCTCCTAGGGACAACATGATTAGTGGGAATACTTGTTGAGGTCACATTGTGAAACCAATATTTTAATTTTGATATAACTAAAGAACTTAAGGACTAAATTGAAAATGTGAAAACGAATTTTTAAGTCCTCAAACATCCCTATATGATTTAAAGAATATGCCTAAGTTAAAAACTAAGTTTATCAAATATTTTCTAAGTGTTTTTAAAGCCAAAACAGTGATTTTCGAGTCACCGTTTCGAAAAGGCCTAAGGCGTTTCGAAACAGTTTTGAAACAGTGAGTCCATGTTTTGAAACGGGTATCGAAACGTTTTCAACACTGCCAACCCGTGTTTCGAAATAAGTTTCGAAACGGCTTTAGAACAATGAGACATCGTATCGAAACGACATCTAGTGTTTCGAAACGGCTCTTAAATTGATTTGAAAAATATGACCGTTGAATGTTTTTAATTGATTTTTAACAAACCGTTAAGGCGTATAGAAACGATTTCAAGCCGTTTCGATATGACCCTTGACAGTGGCAAAATGTTTCGAAACAAGTTTCGAAACGGCTCTTAGCGTATCGAAACATGTCAGATCGTTTCGATACGAGCTCTTTAATGCACCCCAACGACTCTTTCTATTTTTGTCTGTTTCGAAACATGGTCGGGCGTTTCGAAACGGTTGGTTGCAGACTGCATTTATGGAGGGGAGATAACACCCCCAACGGCTCTATTGATGAATGCAACAACCACAACGGCTAGAAATCAATGAGAAGGTATAAAAGGGACCTCTAAAAGCTTCAACAACAACTATTGATCTTAAAGCAAACATCCAAACATCAAATCCAAGCATTTGTGCCTAAATCCCATTATTGTCTAGAAACCCCAATTGTATTTTTCATTCTTATCATTTCAATTGGGTTGAGTGCTTATAATTGGGCTACAATTTGTATTGAGAGATACTTGCTTAGCCAACAAATTCTTTGTTTTATTTGTGTGAGGATTGAGTCAAATTTTGGGTAGAAAATTTGACCGAAAATTGTAAGGGTTACCTCCTTAGCCTAGAAAAGGGGAAGAGCAATTAGTGGAATTGTTGCAAATCCTTAGTGAAGCTAAGGTAGTGGATGTAGAGTTTATTTGGAACTTGAACCACTCTAAAATTCCTTGTCAATCTTTTTATTTGCAATTTCCACCACCAAGTACATTAAAAATCCAATTCACCCCCTCTTAGTTTAGTTCGATCATTCGATCCACTCAACACACATCATGAGAAGGTAAAAAAGTAGTAGGAACAGAGCTACTAGAAGAAGGAATAGAAGTATCAAGGGTGAGAAAATCAGAAGAAAAAAAATCTAAGGTAGGAGAGGAAAAAAAACAGAAGAAGAAGAAATTGACAATGTAAAGGGAAAAATATCCTCATGAAACCTAACATCCCTACTAACAAAAAAAGATTTACTGATAAGATCAAACAAAAGATAACGTTTCTTGGTAGAAGAATAACCAAAGAAAACAGAAGAAATGACTCTAGGAGAAAACTTGTCATTAACAGCAATTTTAGTTGCATAACACAAGCAACCAAAGACTTTAAAATGAGAAAAAGAATGAGGTTTAAGATATAGTAATTCATAAAGAGATTTTCATTCAAGAGAAGCAGAAGATAATCTATTAATTATATAACAAGCAGTAAGCACATACTCACCCTAAAATTTTAAGGGAACATTAGAATGAAATTTTAAGGCTCTAACAACCTCTAAAAGATGCCTATGCTTACGCTCAGCTACACCATTTTGCTGAGGAGTGTGTACACAAAAACTTTGGTGAATAATGCCCAAAGAAACAAAAAAGGAAAAGCATTCAGAATTGAAGAATTCAGTTCCATTATCACTACGAACAACCTTAATAATGAACTGAAATTGAGTGTGAACCATGGCAAAGAAAGCTTTAAGGGACAAGAGAGCATCAGATTTTAACCTCAACAAGTAGACCCATGTCATCCTAGATTTATCATCAACTATAGTTAAGAAAAATCTGTGACCAGAATGAGTAGAAACACGATATGACCCCCATAAGTCGATATGAATAAGATCAAAACAATTAGTAGACCTAGAGAAACTAATGGGAAATGGCAACCTAGTTTGTTTAGCCTTACGAAAAACAGAACAATGTTGAATGCAGTCATAATTAAATTTCTCAGTATTAAAAATAGGCAACCTATTTAAAATTGAAAGAGGAGCATGAGCAAACCTAAAGTGCCAAAGAACGTAATTTTTATTAACATTTGCAAAACCAGAATCAGAAGACATACGATGAGTAACAGAAAGATTACCAGACAATCCACAAACAACATTGAAAGTGGTAAAAATAAAGACCACCAACACGTTTACCAATCCCCACTGTCTGACCAGTTGAGAGATCCTGAGGTAGGCAGCAATCAGGATAAAAGAAAATAGTGCGATGGAGATCATTAGTGAGTTTCGAAATGGAGAGCAAATTATGTTTAAAATGAGGAACATACAAAACATCTTTAAGAAATTGACCAGAAGACAAAGACACAGAACCACAGTAAGTAATAGGAATAGTTTGACCGTGAGGAAGATGAACAAACCGTGAATTAGGTAGACAAGAAACATGATTAATCAAACACTTAAAATCAGATAATATATGGTCTGTTGCGCCAGTATCTAATATTCAAGAAACAGAATCAGAAGCAGGTAAACAGCAAGAATCATTACCTGCCAAATTCACAGTTGAATCACTGGAAACATGCTTGTTGAGAAGACTTAACAGCTGATTGTATTGATCCTGAGTAAAGACCGGAGGAGATGATAAAGAGGCAACCTCTAAAGCAGCGAAAGGTAAGGTGACAATAAAAGAAGTCGGAGATGAATCCGATTGAACAGTCATAGCAGCCTGAACTCCTTTCTTTTTTCCGAATTTGAAATCAGTCAGGAACCCAATAAGCCTATAGCAACTGTCCCTTTTGTGACCCTTAATACCACATTGAGAACAAGTCCCAGAATAACGACGCCGCATCAAAGAAGAACCATTAGCAGTACTGGAAAACATGGCAGACACACCAGAGATATCCAAGAGAGAAGACACACCAGAAAGATGAAGACGTTGAGATTCTTCTTGGATGAGCATCGAGTAGGCCCGATTGACGGTAGGCAAGGGTTGCATCAACAACAACTGACTTCGAACGACAACATAAGTTTCATTCAAACCATTAAGAAATTGAAACAAACGCTGCTGAGTGAGAATCGACAAATTCGCCTGAGATTGCTCACAATCACAGGGGGTAAAAGGTACTAACACAGAGTATTCATACCAGAGCAATTTAAGCCAAGTAAAATAAGCTGAGATAGACAAATCACCTTGAGTGAGCATGGTGATTTCACGATGAAGGAAAATATCCGAAAGCCGTCAACCTTGTGGAATCGTTCCTGCAAATCTTGCCACACAAGAGTCGTACTGTAAGCGAAGGCGATACCAGCTGAAAGGTCAGAACTCACAGCATTGAGAATCCACGAGAGAGTAATGGTGTTGCAGCGATCCCAGAGAGTCTGAAGATTTGCAGCAAAGTCAGCCTTCTTGCAGGTTCCATCAAGAAATATGATCTTGTTTTTTGCGAGAAAAGCTATGCGAACGGAGCGACTCCAAACAGAATAATTTTTGATGTCAGTCAGCGGCTGAGAAACAAGAACGGCACCAGGCGCATTGAAAGGATGCAAGTAGAGTGGGTGATTGTAATCGACGGTGACAGAATCAGTCACCGAAGGAGTAACACCGGCAGGAGGCATGGAAGCAAGGTGAAATCGCAAAGGGAAAAACGCAAAAGAGAGACGAAAATTTGGGAAAAAAGAAAAATAGGGCACCAGCAAAGACGACCCAAACAAAGAAAATTGAGCTCAGAGATAGAAACCCAAAAAACATCCTGAAACCGATACCATGTTAAAAATGAATATTCTTTCATTCATAATGTTAATTCACATTACACTTATCTTATATATACATAAAATGACTTAACTAACAAACTAACTACTTGCAACTAATATTTACAACAAACTAATTGATTACATTTAATAGTATAAATATAGATATTAGTTTAATTCGGTTGGCATCTCTTAAATGCCACGTGTATAAATTAGGGATGGCCATAGGTCGAATTTTTGGTCAATCCGCGCTCGGGTCGAAAATTTAATACATCCACCCAAAATCGAACCGACCCGGCATTTTATGATGTTCTACCCGACCCAAACTTAACCTGAATTCTAGAGTAAAAACCCGAACATAGCCCAACTCGATCCGACATAAATAAAAAAATTATTATTTTTATTATTATTCGATAAAATATAGAGCTAATTGAAAAAATACAAATAAAAAGGGAGCATTATAATAGTAATTTCATTTTTATTAGATAAAATAGGGAGATAATTGAATATATATATATATATATATATATATATATATATATATATGAGCATTATAGCAATTATACCTAAATATTTCGAATAAAATCAAATTTTTATTTCAGATCGGGTAGGGTATTTTTCACCTTAAACTCAAACATGACCCGACCCGACCAAACCTTATCTGTATAAAATCATACCCGAACCCAAAATTTTCTTTAAAAAACCAACTCTATAAAATCGAGTCGGGTCGGAACCCGTTAGGTCTTGGTCAAATGGCCATCCCTATTATAAATCCACTTAAAAAAAATTATTCTGGCTTAAAATAGGGAAGAATTATGAGTAATTTTTAGATGTGTAAACTACTTCTATAGTCACCTAATTACGAGAAATTTCTATTTTAACTATTGATCTTACAATTTTATGAATTATACCACTTAGCTATTTAAAAAATATCAATCAAGTCACTAATTGTTATAAATTAACGAAAACGATGTTGTAATAGTTAAATAAATTTATAATTACATATTTGGTTCTCATTACTTATACGTTCAATTAACTTATTTTAAATTTAGTTTAATTCAATAAATTAAATTCTCCAATCAGATGGGGACACATATCATCATCCGATTGATAATGAAAATTTAAAGAAGATAGTGGATGCATTATAGATTGAACATGGGTCATTGTCAATTTGTCATGTAAATTGGGGTGGGGACAATGGTGGATACAAGAATTTAAGAATGGGGTTAAAAAAATCTTTTTAAATGAGTATGTAAATTTTCATTGTTTCTTTCTCTACACAATAAATTAATTTTTTGAAGAAGAAATTCAACAATATAAAGAAAGTTTCCCCAAAAATGGGGTGCAATTACCCCTCAATGACGGATAAAAATTTTCTGTCCCTTTCTATGCCCTAACACTAAAAAATTAAATTTCAAGACCTAACCTTAAATTCTAAATTCTAAATCCTATACTCTATGTCCTAAAAATACATCATACCACAAATTTCCTAAACTTTAACCACAAACTCTAAACCCTAAACATAATTTTTAACGTGGGACATAAATAGGGACACCAAAAAGGGACGGAGGATTTCTATTCTTTAGTGACCATGTAGGTCCGATACTGGGTGGAGATCACAGTTAAGGATGACGCTATATATGCAAGTGTGTGTTCGATCGTGGTTGTGAGCATAACTGACGTTATTGATGTTACTGCAAATATCACGGTTATTAATTTTTCCAGAACAAATACTATTGTGGACATAACGATTATAGGTATTACAATTTTGGATTGTGTCAAAACCGCTATACAACGGTCTCTATTGTGGTTGTAGATAGCTTTTTAAATCCTTGGTGGAGATGGGATTTAGTTTGATCGATGTGGCATGCCACTCTTTGACTTTGACCGGCGTGTCCCTTTATTTACGATGGACTGAAAAATGCTAGCCGTTAAAGGGGACAGTTGCACTCTAACATTTTTACTATCAATTATTTAAGTTTACACCCCTTAAAAGTTTATACTCTTAATTTTTTTAATATAATTCTTTATCAACTTGCACTTGGTTGAAAATGTTACATCCTGGACTTTACTTATTGGTTTGTTTCTCAACGAGAGAAGAAGATTTTAGTTCTACTTCTTAGGCTTTGTTTTGTATGATGGATGAAAAATATAGAAGAATAAAAAATTTATTAACTAAATAGTAGATTTTTATAATCACCTTCTTGCATTAAATTGTAATTATTTGATTAACAAAATTTTAATCTCTTCATTTTCATCCTTTATACTTAGGCTTTATTTACTGCTCTTTTGTCTATTCAGATGTAAAATTTGGGTGTTTTGTCGAGACTCCTTTTTCTCTGATTCTTTTTTCAATAACTAAACAGGTGGATTTATAGTAAAAGTTTACATCTTATTATTTGGAGATATACCACGAGTTCTTGAACTTAATTCAGATATATCCCATGTTACAAGCAACTTTTATCATGAGAATCAAAGGAAGCTCACAACAAGGCATGCAATTTGATGATGAAATCATTGATGTAAGAGTTTTCAAGCCCCGGTGCTAAAACAAAGTCTTTCCATTTCGCATGGTTAGCCCTCGTCTCTTTCCCCAACTCACTCTCCTCATCCATTACGGTCTTCACAGCCTTGTAAACATCATCCTTTGTAAATACCCCATCTTCTTCGCCTTTCTCGACCTCTACCCCGATTCTCAATTCCCCACCCATCATTCTTGCGTTAATTACCTGATCCCCGACATGGGGCAACAACACCAGTTGACAATCATTCGCCATAGCTTCTGCCAAAGACCCCGACCCACAGTGGGTCACGAAACACCCCACGGAAGAGTGGTTTAGGATCAGTTGTTGCGGCACCCAACCTCCATGGACAAACCCTCTTCCTTTTACTTTTTCTTCGAACCCTTC
Source organism: Hibiscus tridactylites (assembly GCA_958450335.1). NCBI lineage: Eukaryota > Viridiplantae > Streptophyta > Magnoliopsida > Malvales > Malvaceae > Hibiscus > Hibiscus tridactylites. The sequence continues at coordinate 86,311,469 of OY288270.1, forward strand.
TGGCAAGGCTGACTCCATTGTTTCAGCCCCCATTGGTGGCTTCAGGGCAGCCAGAAATGGTAGACCAGTTAGCTCCAGGCCTAAAACCAGTTCTTGGAACTGGTCCTTTTTAAGAACGCACTCACTTCCCAAGGCACAAAATATCAGCGTCTTAGCTTCGAATTTGCTTAGTAACTTCTCCCATTGTTCTTCTAACGCCACTTTTGGTGGTTCCGGCACGACGGGACCGGCGTAAAGCACCGGCTTTTCAAACTGGCTGCCAATGTATTCACAATAAGGCCCTTCAATCTCCTTGCATGTCTTGAAACCAATAGCATCGCAATCACTAAGTGACCTCAGCTGGCGCTCTGCGAACGAAATGCCACTTCCGAATTCCTTTGTTGTATTAGCAGCAACTCCTCGAGCTTCATGCGCGTGTAGCTTGATACTGGACGAAGGGAAACCTTCCGGTGGGTCGAGTAGATCAGCCCCGGTTAAACCGACCTCAAGGATCTTTCTTGCTGGACTAAGACAATAGCCAATGGTGGCAGAGCTGATGATGCAATAGTGCACGGACTTGATGCCTAGCTTGCGAGTCAAGGCAGGCAACCAACAGGTAAAATCAAAGAAAACGAATTGGGGTTTTAGCTCACGGAGGGATGCTTCGATATATGGCTCAGTGAGATCCATGGCAGTCATAATGAGGTGATGCAAAGGGAACGGAACGTCGTTCGTCGTTTCGGCACCGAGGGGCAGACCTTCGACATTCGGAACTGTGACCGGAACAAATAACATTCGTTCCGGATGGGAATTAAAACCCTCGACCTTGCTTAGTGTTTTGGCAGGCAAGAAGAATGAAACTCGATGGCCTCTCTCGGCTAGTTTGTTGGCCATATGAACAAATGGAGTGATGTGACCGAGAGCAAACCATGGGTACATGGCAATGTGGAAGGTTTTCTCCGCCATATTGGATGGTTTTTACGCCCCCTTAAAATTGCTCTAAAAATAGAAATGCTTCTAATTTGAAGAAAAACTTGATCGGCTTATGCAAGCCTTGGAATTACTTATATAGTGCCATCAGCCATGCTCCCATGACCGGTAAGTAGGAGTATCGTTCAATCGAGTCGAGTTGAGTCAAAAAGTTTTTAGTTATTCGAGTTGACGAGTCTAATTTTATCATTTGAATTTTCATTCGAAAATTTTTCGAGTTGATTCGAGTTGAAGAAAGTCGAGTCGTATTTTCGAGTTCCTATAAAAATTTAATTGTAATTATTTATCATGTTATAATACGGTTTGATTCCAATTTAAATGACTTTCTCTAATCATATAAGACATACATATATATATTTATTCATATTTTTTCATATGTGGCAATATTTCTTCATATTTTTATATATTGGTATGTATATATCAATAAAAAAATTGAGGGACTCATCTCAAACTTAAAAATAAATCCACTAATTACTAGAAATTTCGGGTTATTCGAATTTCTATTTTACAACTTAAACTTTATTTAAAAAATTTTGAGACGAGTATTTTCGTCTCAAATCAAGTTATTCAGTTTTTTCGAGTCGAGTTTTGCTCACTCCTATCGATAAGTGTCATCGTTTTCTATAGCCATGGACCATGGTTGTTCGAAAACTTAAAGTATTGTCCTTTTCTATAGCTATACATGATTTGTTTCTTTGTTTTTTTATCGTTTGCTCAATTCTTTGGTTTTACAGATTGGTTGATAATTTTTTAACATTCCTACAACGGTCTGGCACTTAAAATTATAACGGTTGAAGTTTTGGGTACTTATTTTTACAAAAAAAATATCTTAGGCACCTAATATTTAAAAAATCTACTTTAAACACCTATATTCATTTAAGCCTTTCAAATATACTATGTAAACATTATTGCACGTAAATTGGACATTATTTTGTACTGACATATTAAAAATTAAAGTTGTCATGTCAGATAGCAGAACCAATACGAGAACACTGAGTTTCTATAGAAACTTTAATTTTTGATACATGTCAAATTCTCATCAATCGTCTTATAACATAACGAATTTATAAACATTAATTGTCCGAAAAAGGAGCTCGTAATATTACTATATTTGCAATTATGTTCATAAAAAATATCTATATTTGCAAGGAGATGTCAGATGTCAATCTATTTCATTTCTTTAGCTTTTCCAAAGACCCCGTTATCTTTTTGAGTTGGAGGTTTACCCGCCATTCAGAGACGCGTGGTAGCTGCCCTACCAACCAGGCATGAGGCAACCACCGGCGGACCACGTGAAGATTAGGATCAGTTGAAGCCAAAAAAAAAAAATTTGTAATATGTTTAATAAATTGTATATAAAAATATTTTAAAAAATAACAAGTACCAATATTGGTATTGGTGCAATAAAAATTTAGAATTACCAACAAACAGTTGGTCTAGTCTAGTAAGTTGGAGTACTAGATGAAGATCCCTTAAGCAAGATCAGAATTTTAATTTTTAAATTTTATAAATTAAGTAAATTGGGTTGACAGAATCGCTACAATAATGAGTCTCTGTAATATCTTATTCGAATTAATTAACTAATATATTGAATACTGTTGCATAAAAAAATAGAATCGAACATATTTAGATCATATAATATTTATTTTTTTAGAAAGATTTTGAGGCTATCATGGTTATAGAAAAAGAAGACAAACTAATATCAAAGAAACAAATATATTTTGTAAGAATTTTTTTAGACTTTATTTTTATACTTTTGAGTAAAATGAGAGATATTGAATTTTTATATCAAGATTCGAACTCATACAAGATGAGATAATATGAGCATACCACCACACCTGACCAAGCTTGTTAGTGGACTCTATCGTGAACTTTGGTTAGTGGATTGCCCCTCTAAAATTAAATTACAAAATTAGAAGTTTATTAGGAATTATGTTCCTACGAAGACTAATATGCTTTACCGAAGGCTTCTATCTGATTCTACATGTCATGTCTGCTCGAATGCCCCTGAAGATATACTACATGTATTGCGGGATTGCCTGAAAGCTCGACAAGTATGGAATGCCTTAGGCTATTTTTGGACTACTGCAAAGACACAATTGGGCTTTAAAGAATGGCTTTCGTGGATGTTCGATAATAATACGAGAACAAAGCATTTTGAAATTATAATTGATTTGTGGTCACTATGGTATTCACGCAATAAATTTGTACATGAAAGATTGGATCAGAGACCACAAGATATTGCTACGCACGTAAAGTCATATTTAACTGAGTTAGGGATTTTACCAGCCCGTCTCCGTGCAATAAAAATTTAGAATTACCAACAACCACTTGGTCTAGTCTAGTAAGTTGGGGCACTAGATGAAGACCCCTTAAACAAGATTAGGATTTTAATTTTTAATTTTATAAATTAAATAAATTGGGTTAACAGAATCGCTGCAATAATGGGTTTATGTAATATCCGATTCGAATTAATTAACTAATATATTGAATACTAGTGCATAAGAAAAATAGAATCGGACATATTTAGATCATATAATATTTATTTTTTTTAGAAAGATTTTGAGGCTATCATGGTTATAGAAAAAGAAGACAAACTAATATCAAAGAAACAAATATATTTTGTAAGAATTTTTTTAGACTTTATTTTTATACTTTTGAGTTGGTTTTAAAGTTGAAATTAAAATATAAATATTTTTTTGATTAAAATGAGAGTTATTAAATTTTTATGTCGAGATTCGAACTCATACAAGATGAGATAATATGAGCATATTTTAGCCACTAGACTAATTAGTGGATCTCTTAAAATATAAATATTGATCTTTAAATATCATGGTCATTGAGATCTACTATTTGACTGAGTGGTCAAGGATGTTCACGTTTTCTCATTTTGTATGAGTTCGAATCTCGACATTTACTTTAAGAATGTAATTATCTCTACTTAATAAAAAACTATTATGGGTCATTGTTGGAATTTAATTCGGATGACCGAACTTTGAAAAAAAACTTTAACCTTTAACCGATCAAACACTGAATTATTCAAACTAAATTTTAATTCAACTTATTAATTTGATATTTACCGAACAATAAAACCTCTTATCAACTGAGTAAGAATTTGTGTAACTACAGAAATTCATAACAACGAGATAAGAATTTGTGTAGATTTTGCCTTATGTAAGAATATGTGTAACTGCACAAATTATTGTATATAACCTAAATTCTTACCCAACAATAAAAATTTGAATAACCACACAAATTATTACCAACTAAGTAAGAATTTGTGTAGGTACGCTTCGTTTTAGTTGCACCTTAAGAGTGCCTCACCCTAGAACTACCCATGATCCCCGTTATGACTTATGAGTTTTTTTGGACATTTAATGTTTTTTATAAAATTATTTTGAAAATAAATTCATTTTAATTATTTAAAAAGATGCGTCTTTGATATGTTTTTAAGTTTATAATTCGTTATGTTATAAGATGATTATGAGAATTCGACATGTATCTTCATTTAAAAAAATAAAAATTAAAGTTATATTGTCAGATAACAGAATCAATAGGACAGTTTTGCTGTGAGGCGGTTAATATATGGCGTGACCGGTGTTGCGTGTAAAATAGTCTATCGCAATTGTAGTGCAAGTATACACGACGCAAGTAGTAAAGTGATACAAAGTATCGGATATCGTCTCCACAGGGATTGGGCTAATAGCTTCACCTAAATTCACTGCACGAAAGTAAAGGAAATAATTAAGAATTGTCACGAGAATAATAAAGTGAAAACGTAATTAAAAGGAATTGAGATATCAAGGTAGAGAGAATGGGCTGGTATTGAGTTGCTCAGTAGTGTAGGTATTGAATTGCTTAGGATCTCCAGTTCTGTCGTCGCACCCGTCGCCGACAGCACCTGTCGCGGCGTCTGTCCGTTAGCTGTCGCGGCAGCGAACACTAACTCCGTACTTCAAGCTTGGCAAGAATCCCAGATCTGCCTTGCCCTATCCCTAGGCACAAGTCTGTCGATGATCACGTCTTTGATGATACCTCCCGGCGTGAATCGAAGGATGAACACCGATGTGTATGAATTCTTCCTTAGCCACTTAACCTCGCCTTATCCCTAAGCACGAGATGGTTCAACTATAAACTAGAGAACACGCTTTTATCTCTTTCGTATACTTAACTCTCCCGATGCTAAGTAAATGGATAACCTCACAATGCTCTCCCGATGCTCTTGCAAGATATTAAAACCAAGATAAAAGAACTTGAAGTTTATTTTATTGAACTTGAAAAATCCTAAAACAAAGCAACCCTTGCAACTACTTTACAAAACAACCCGTAGCCCTAGGGGGAATTTAGAACATATCGGTGACAGGTAGACGGCAGGGTTTAGGTTTCGGTTATGGGGTAGTCGGCTATGCCCTAGGTTTAATCTATGCCCTTTATATAAGCTTTGGGCTCAAGTTATCTAAGGTAACAAGGATTACAACTTTAATTAAAAGTAAGATTCTAATAAAGACTAAATCTCTAAGGATTCCTACTTTTCAGCCGCCTCCTTGTTTACATGGGAATTCTTCTCTTTGAGCTTTGGCTTGACATATCTTTTGATCCGGGGCTTGGAAAAATATTCGGCTTCCACACGACAGACGAGCAGATTTTTCTCTATCTATCGAGGTCCACTTCACTTTTCCTCTTCATGAATCTGCTGTCATCATGCTGTCACGACAGGTTCGCGACAGGTTCGTCTTCTTCAGCTACTTGTCCAGTTCAGCTTTCCTGCTTGTCTGCCCTGCACCTGCCTTCAACATCTACTGTGACAGATACCTGCAAAAATAACCATCTTTCAGTAGAATCCGTGCCTTTTATATAATTGTGATGTTTTATTGAAAACTAACCTAAATGCAATGAAATGATGCTTGAATGCAGCAGAAATATGGGTTTAAAAAGGTGTAAATGATAGAACTTTTACACACTCAACACACCCCCAAACTCAAGTTTTTGCTTGCCCTCAAGCAATGAAGACTTAAAAGAAAACTGAAAATTTTTGTGTTGGCCTTCAAACAGTGAACTGTCCCTCACCTGTCGCTCATTCTCTATGGCGGCAGCAACCTGTCGGAAGGGTTAGGATCTGTCCGGAATCTCCCTATAGCTCTCGTGCAGTGTGTGCATGCTTGTGAACAGTTATAAGCTAAGACTCTCTTAGTTTCACTAGAATATTCAACTCCTTAACTTGAATTTTATGCCAAAGTTTACTTTCTTTTAGAAGGCACATTTTCATGCTTCTTCTTCTATTTTCAAGCTAAATTTTTCTAGAGCCAGTTTTGGGCACCTCTAGTTAGCTTCCTAGAGCCGGTTTCGGGCACCTCTAGGTTTTTGATTTTCTTTTGCTAAACTTCTTTCCTAGAGCCAGTGTTAGGCACCTCTAGGGGCTATCCAAGTTCTAAGCTTCCTATTCTAGTTTGGCTAAAAGAAGTCTAAGCATTATAACAGTCACAAAAGTGTTTAAGTTTTCAGAACTATAGAAAGGCTCTAAACTTTTCCTTAACATGTCCTAAAGATGCTGCCACGACAGAGCTGTCATGACAGGTAAGTTAACTTCACAGTTTTAAGCCAACAGTTTAAATTTTCTGATTTTTCTGATTTTTTTTAAAAGAACTTAACTAATAAAAAAAACAATACTTAAACAAAATATGTGCTAAAGACTCCATTAAATATGGAGGGTTGCCACCCCCAAACTCAAGGGTTGCATTGCCCTCAATGCAAAATGACACGAAAACAAATAAAGAAAAACATGAAAAATAAAAGTACATCACAAATATATAAGGGCAGGCAGCAATAAGAGAAGAAAAAGAAATAAAGACTTAAATTTTATGCGCTGTCCTCATCACTGCTGCTGACGCGGATCTGATGGTAGCGTCTGCGTTGTGGAGGTGGCTGGGCAGGTTCCTGGGCAGGTTGGTCAACAGGTTCATCAGCCTGTTGAGGTGCAAGTTCTTCCTCTGGTGGGTGGACAGGGTCGTCAGCAGGTTGAATGGCAGGTGGCTCCACTAGTCGGACATCAGAACTGCTGCTGCTGTCCCAGCTGGTACTCGTGATGGCCTTGGACAGCATCCTCTTGTTGGCCACATGTTTGATTCTTTTCACCCGAGTGAAGGCGCTGTCCAAATTTCTCCGGACGAGAGGGCTGTCGTCAGTGGCAGCTCGCTTGGTGCCTCGAGGGGAAGTGTCCGCCGGTGGGCTGCCGGCTGCTGTCGGGGAAGGTGTGGAGGAGGCAGATTCTCCATAAAGAGAGACAGATGGTGTGGGAGTGGGGGAGGGTATATTAAAGTAATGGGCGGGGAAGGTGGGGAAAATGACATCCGAAAAATTTAAAGTGTTGGTAATAAAGTTTACCGTTGCGTTGGAGAAATCGCGGATGAATGTCATTAAACCCATCTGCCGCTCCTCTATCCTCAAGATGGCAGCTAAGATGTCGGCGTTCTGACCTGCCGGAGCGGTGTTGGTCGCAGCTTCTGGGGCAGGCTCGGTGGCAGGTTCATCATCAGATTCAGCAGGTGGGGCGTTTGGATCGAAGGCGTTGAGGGGTGTTACGACGATGATCTCCATAAGGCTGGAGATGTTGCTGTCGGTCTAGCCGCTGCCCTTCTTGATTTTGTCTGAAGGGTCCTCCGGTACGGCAGCGCAGCGGCAGAGGGCCGTAATGGTGAAGGGCAGGCATAGTCGTGAATCTGTTCTGAAGGCACAATCGAGAATGCTTTCTCGCATGTACCTGCCCACGTTGATCGGCCTGTCATGCATGATAGAGTGGATGAGGGCAAGCCGCTGCCTGTTGACTGTCGTGTGGTGGGATGAGGGCAGGATACGCTTTTTAATAAAAGCGTTCCATAATTTAGCCTCGGGGAGCAGCTCTGCCCGGTTGACGGAATTGGGGTTCTTCTTGCTGGTGCTCCAAGTTGTGCCCTTTTCTGTCAATTCCCTCATGACAGCATCGTGGCCGGCAGCGTCGAGGGAGTCCCAAAACTGTTGATGAGCGTCGTCATTGGGGCCAAAGAAGAGGCCGAAGACATGATTGATGCTGCTGGCGGTGAAAGGAACTGTCACTCCTCGGACGACGACAGATGTCGCCGACTTACTCTCGATCGCCTCATAGAATTCCCTAACCAGGGTGTCATTAAGCTCTGCCGGCTGCTCGGCAAAGTCTTCCCAAAGTTGCGCCGTAATGGCCTTCATAATGAACGGCCGGAGTCCAAAAAGAGGAGCATCTCTGTTATAGATGAAGCTCCGTTCCTCCCAAAGTTCCTTGTTGGCGAACGGGGATGCTGCTGCGGAAGAAGAGGCGGCAGCAGCATTTTGGCGAGTCTGTCGTGAAGACATTTTTGGTTGCAAGGGCTGAAAAAGGAGAGAAAATAGATAAAACTAGAAGAGAATACAAGAGAGAAAAATCAGAAGTGAGGAAAAAATGAAAGGGAGAAGGGGTTTATATAGCTGTCGAGTAGCTGCCCATTTAATGCCGCAACGGCAGGCGGGAATAACGGAGCGGCAGATTGGATATGGCGTGTCTGACGCGTCTGACACGCATTAATGCGTCTGCGGAGCGTCTGCCGCACGCTTCTTCGTCTGCCGTGCGTCTGTTGACAGCCTGTCAAATCCGTCTGCACCGGCAGCCGAAACGACAGGTTACCATAGATGGGCTTAGTTGGGCTGATGGATGGGCGGTGGTCTTGGGCCACTTCTTCTTTCTCACTTGTCTCTTTTATTTCCTAAAAACTGAAATTAAAAACAAAACATTATTAAAATAAATCTAATTCCTAATAAATAATAAAATAAAATAAAAATAAAACTAGGTTAAATTAGGGATGCCTTGTGGGGCATCACCTAAGGTAACCACTTCCTGAATTCCTGGGGCTTCAGTCCCCTGATAATGCTTGAGGCGACGTCCATTGACTTTGAATTGGTGCCCGTCTTTTAATGATTGAATTGTAATGGCACCATGGGGGAAAACTTGAATTACTTGGAATGGACCAGACCATCTAGATTTGAGCTTCCCTGGAAAGAGTTTCAACCTCGAATTGAACAACAACACAAGCTGCCCTGGGCAGAACTGTCGCGGCAGCAACTTCTTGTCATGCCACTTCTTTGTTTTCTCCTTGTATATTCTTGCGTTGTCGTAGGCCATTGTCCGTATTTCCTCGATTTCATTCAAATCTAACAGCCTTTTCTGACCTGCCTTGTCCAAGTCCATGTTTACTGCCTTGATTGCCCAATATGCCTTGTGCTCTATCTCGACAGGCAGGTGACAGGTTTTCCCATAGATCAATCGGAATGGAGACATGCCCAATGGAGTCTTGAAAGTTGTCCTGTATGCCCATAATGCATCATTCAGAAGTAAAGACCAATCTTTCCTAGTTGGTTTGACCATTTTTTCAAGAATGTTCTTCACTTCCCTGTTGGAAATCTCAGCCTGTCCATTGGTCTGTGGGTGGTATGCTGTCGCTATCTTGTGCTTGACACCATATTTTCTCAAGGTGGCAGCAATTACCCTGTTGTCAAAATGTCTCCCTTCATCACTGATAATCGCCTTAGGGATGCCAAATCTAGAAAAGATGTTTTTATGCAAAAACTTTTGGACCGTTTTGCATCATTCTTTTGAGTTGTGATTGCTTCTACCCACTTGGAGACATAATCTACTGCTAGGAGGATGTAAAGATTTCCACATGAAGATGGAAAAGGTCCCATAAAATCAATCCCCCATACGTCGAAGATCTCAACTTCTAGGATATTCTGCAGTGGCATCTCGTTTCTCCTTGAGATGTTACCTGTCCGCTGGCACCTGTCACAGTTTTTGTAAAATTCCTGTGCGTCCTTATACAGTGTCGGCCAGTAGAAACCTGACTGCAGCACCTTGGCAGCAGTTTTGTTGCCTCCTAAGTGTCCTCCGTATTGTGAGGCATGACAGTGATGGAGAATGTCTTCTTGTTCTTCTTGTGGTACACATCTCCTTATAACCTGATCTGCGCACAATTTGAAAAGAAGAGGTTCGTCCCAATAATAATGTTTAACATCATTTTGAAACCTCTTCCTGGCTTGATAAGTAAGATCAGAAGGTAATATTCCGCTAACTATAAAATTAACGAAATCAGCATACCAGGGAAGGTTAGAAGACTTACCTGCCGCCATGGCTGTCGCGACAGCTATTGCGGCAGCAAAGAGCTGCTCATCTGGGAAGGTCTCTAGTATGTGTGTCTCATCTACAGGTAGACTCTGTCCCAACTCCAACCTCGACAAGTGATCTGCCACCTGATTTTCTGTTCCCTTTTTGTCTTTGATTTCAAGGTCGAACTCTTGTAATAGCAAGATCCATCTTATCAACCTAGGCTTTGCATCCTTCTTTGCGAACAAGTACTTAAGGGCAGAATGATCGGTGTGCACTATTACTTTCGTCCCAAGTATGTAAGAACGAAACTTGTCGATGGAGAACACCACAGCTAACAGCTCCTTTTCTGTGGTGGTATAATTCACTTGGGCATCATTCAATGTTTTGCTGGCATAATATATGACATGAAACAGCCTGTCCTTGCGCTGCCCAAGTGCTGCCCCGACAGCATAGTCACTAGCATCACACATAATTTCAAACGGTTGCGTCCAGTCTGGTGGCTGTACTATGGGGGCTGTCACTAGTTTTTCCTTCAGAACCTTGAATGCTTCAGTACATTCTTCATTAAAGTCAAAGGGTCGGTTCTGCTCTAAGAGATGACATAAGGGCTTCGTGATTTTTGAAAAATTTGCGATAAATCTCCTATAGAAACCAGCATGCCCTAGGAAACTCCTAATGCCCTTGACTGTGGTTGGCGGCGGCAGCTTCTCTATGACTTCAATCTTTGCCCTGTCGACTTCTATCCCACGGCAGCTAATCTTATGGCCTAAAACTATCCCCTCATCTACCATAAAATGGCATTTTTCCCAATTAAGAACAAGATTAGCTTTTTCACATCTTTCAAGTACCTTTTGAAGGTTGCCAAGGCAGCTCTCAAAATCGTCTCCAAAGACAGAAAAATCATCCATGAAGATCTCAAGGAAGTCCTCTACCATGTCGGAGAATATTGCCATCATGCACCTTTGGAAGGTGGCAGGTGCATTACAGAGTCCAAACGGCATCCTCCTAAATGCGTATGTTCCGTAGGGGCAGGTGAAAGTCGTTTTCTCTTGGTCCTCCGGTGCAATAGCAATTTGATTATATCCTGAATAACCATCAAGAAAACAATAGTAAGGTTTACCCGCTAATCTATCAAGCATTTGATCAATAAAGGGTAAAGGAAAGTGGTCTTTTCGGGTAGCTTTGTTAAGCTTCCGATAGTCCATACAAACCCTCCAACCGGTCACAGTCCTGGTTGGGATTAACTCGTTGTTTTCATTGGTTATCACAGTCATGCCTCCTTTCTTGGGAACACATTGCACCGGGCTTACCCATTTGCTATCGGAGATGGCGTAAATGATACCAGCGTCTAACCATTTAATTATTTCCTTACGCACTACCTCCTTCATCGCAAGGTTCAACCGCCTTTGGGCATCAATAGTCGGCTTATGATCTTCTTCTAAGAGGATTTTATGCATACAGATTGCCGGACTAATGCCCTGAATGTCTGCTATGGTCCATCCTATTGCCCTTTTGTGCTGCCTCAACATGTCGATCAGTTGTCGTTCCTGTTCCTGCAGCAGCTTAGCAGAGATGATTACGGGTAGTGTTTTATCACTACCAAGATAAGCATATTTAAGCTGCCCTGGCAGGGGCTTAAGTTCTAAGACAGATGGTTCAACAGTAGATGGCTTTTGGATTAAATGGTTATCCGAAGTGTAATTCAAGGGTTCGAATAACTTACCTGGGCGATGGTCTAACCAGTCTACCTCCTCATGACCTTCAGTATCAGATGAATTGGATTCAGAGGAGTCGCTGTCGTCGGTGCTGTCATCGTTGCTGTCGTGACAGGCTTGTAAATGGCTGTCGCAGCAGTGACCAAATTTTATATCCTGGCAGCCCGACCTGATGCAGGGTTGATCAAAGGTCACCTCAATGATGGCCTTGCATTCTTCATCCACATCAGCATGTTTCATTGCTTGGAGAACATTCAACTTAATTTCTTGATCGTTTACGCGCATGGTGAGTTCTCCTTTCTCCACATCAATCAATGATCTTCCCGTGGCTAAGAAGGGTCGCCCTAGGATGACTGGTGCGTTCTCATCTGCCTCACAATCTAAAATAAGAAAGTCAGCAGGAAAAATAAGTTTATCCACTCTTACCAAGATGTCTTCAATTTTTCCCTCGGGGTGAACGTAAGAGCGGTCGGCTAGCTGTAGGGTAACTGTCGTGGGCCGCGCCTTGCCAATACCTAATTTCTGAAAAACAGATTTGGGCATTAGATTAACACTAGCACCAAGATCACATAATGCCTTACCCACAAATTTATCTCCGATTACGCAAGGTATGAGGAAGCTCCCTGGATCCTTCTTTTTCTGGGGTGGTTGTCGATGAAGAATACTCATGCAACCTTCTTGCATCTTTACCGTTTCAAATTCCCCAAGTTTAGATTTTTTAGACATGACATCCTTGAGAAATTTAGCATAACCGGGCATTTCCCTAACAGCACCTAACAACGGAATGTTAATATGAACCTGTTTAAAAATATCATAAATTTTCTTAAGTTGAGATTCATGCTTAGCTTGCTGTATCCGTTGAGGAAAAGGTGGTGGAGGGCGAAAATCAGCAATGCGCCCTTCCCACTGCATGCGAATCTGAGGTCGATACTCATCTTTTTTCTCCTCTGTCGCTTCTGCTGTCGTGACAGGCTCATCGGCAGCAGTCTGTTCATTACCTGCCGGGGCAGCTTCCTCGGCAGGCTTATCCAAGGCAGGTTTCTTTTCTGTTTCAGCTTCTTTTTCCGGCCCTGGTAACTTTTTCCCACTCCTAGTAGTAATCGCCTTACATTGCTCATGAGGGTGCGTTCTAGCATTTTCAGTATTGCTAGGGAATCCTCCATTCTGCCGTGGCTTAATATGCTGCGACACCTGACCCATTTGTGTCTCTAGAGATTTCAAGGTGGCTTCATGGTTTGTCATTCTCATCTTAGTTTCATCCATAAAGTCTTCCGTTTTCTTGACAAACTTATTGATGTTATCCATATACGTGCCAGTCTGAGACATAAAGGTGGCCAGAGTCTGCTCCAATATACTACTCGTGGCAGGTGGTGGCTGTTGTTGTTGCTGAGGCGGCAGGTTCTGCGGCAGGTTTTGCGGCTGTGGCTGCTGTCGCGTCAACAATCTAGGTCCCCCCTGATTCTGATTATATGCTTGCGGATTTAGAGCATTGTTGGGGTTACTCCAGGAAAATTTGGGGTCTTTCCTCCAATTAGGGTTGTAATTGTTGGAATTGTAGTTTGGCTTGTAATTTCCAACATATTTTCCTTCTTCTATATTTATAGGGCACTCATCCCTGCTATGATTTCCCTCACATGTAGCACAAACTTCCTCGACAGCAAACCCTCGTACTTCCTCTTCACTCAATAAGTGTTTCATGGCTTTAGTGAGGAATGCTACCTGTGATTTCATAGTGCTGTCGGCCTCATAATCCTTGACAGCAAGGACCCGTTTACCCCCTCTTCTAGCGGTTGGAAACTGCTCCTCATTCTTAGCCAGATGTTTCAGAACTTGCAGGGCTTCGTCTGGATCTTTGTCCAATAGTAGTCCATTTGCTGCAGAATCAATTCGAATGCGAGTTTGTAAGTTAGCAGCATTATAAAACTTAGTTACCTGATTCCAGACGGGGAATCCATGCATTGGGCAGTTTCGTAGAAGAGTTGTGAATCTGTCCCAGGCCTCGTGCATTGGCTCGTCATCTTCCTGTTGAAAAGTAGCAATTTCATTACGTAATCGCTCAGCTAAATGTGAAGGATTAAAACGAGACAAAAATTCACGAGTTAAATCTGCCCAAGTCATGATAGAACCCGGTGTAAGTTTATTCCACCAAGTTTTAGCTCTGTCCCTCAATGAATGGGGGAATAACCGAAGCCTCAGTATCTCCGGACTAACTCCTGGTAGTCTAAACGAACCACAGATCTCCTGGAACGTTTTGAGATGCTCCCTGGCATCTTCTGTCGCAGAACCACCAAACTGCCCGGCATTGTTGATCATACTAAACATGACAGGTTTAAGCTCGAAGTTGTCAACGTCAATATCCGGCAGCGTGGTCTCCAGCTCTACATGATCGTTCAGCATGTAGTCACGACATGACCGTCGTCTATCTGCCCCAGGCGGGTCGCCGACAGGTGGGTTATTATTGCCAAGGGGTGGTATGAAACCACCAGCAGGTTGGTTATGGCCCATCTTCTCTAGCTGTTCCTCAAGGTATTCGTTTCGGTCTAAAAGGTGGCGAATCTGTTTCTTGAGATTGAAGGAACGTTCGATTTCCGGATCTAATTTATACTCAAGATCTTCACCTCTTTTCGATCTGCGCATAAACAGGAAAACCTTGTAAAAAGCAAGAGTTTAAAAACACAAAAGAAAAATTAAAGAAAAATAAAAACAAAAATAAAAACGAAAATAAAAACAAAAAGTGCAAGGAAAGAAAGGTGTAGTTATGTTGCCAATCCCCGGCAACGGCGCCAAAAACTTGTTGCGTGTAAAATAGTCTATCGCAATTGTAGTGCAAGTATACACGACGCAAGTAGTAAAGTGATACAAAGTATCGGATATCGTCTCCACAGGGATTGGGCTAATAGCTTCACCTAAATTCACTGCACGAAAGTAAAGGAAATAATTAAGAATTGTCACGAGAATAATAAAGTGAAAACGTAATTAAAAGGAATTGAGATATCAAGGTAGAGAGAATGGGCTGGTATTGAGTTGCTCAGTAGTGTAGGTATTGAATTGCTTAGGATCTCCAGTTCTGTCGTCGCACCCGTCGCCGACAGCACCTGTCGCGGCGTCTGTCCGTTAGCTGTCGCGGCAGCGAACACTAACTCCGTACTTCAAGCTTGGCAAGAATCCCAGATCTGCCTTGCCCTATCCCTAGGCACAAGTCTGTCGATGATCACGTCTTTGATGATACCTCCCGGCATGAATCGAAGGATGAACACCGATGTGTATGAATTCTTCCTTAGCCACTTAACCTCGCCTTATCCCTAAGCACGAGATGGTTCAACTATAAACTAGAGAACACGCTTTTATCTCTTTCGTATACTTAACTCTCCCGATGCTAAGTAAATGGATAACCTCACAATGCTCTCCCGATGCTCTTGCAAGATATTAAAACCAAGATAAAAGAACTTGAAGTTTATTTTATTGAACTTGAAAAATCCTAAAACAAAGCAACCCTTGCAACTACTTTACAAAACAACCCGTAGCCCTAGGGGGAATTTAGAACATATCGGTGACAGGTAGACGGCAGGGTTTAGGTTTCGGTTATGGGGTAGTCGGCTATGCCCTAGGTTTAATCTATGCCCTTTATATAAGCTTTGGGCTCAAGTTATCTAAGGTAACAAGGATTACAACTTTAATTAAAAGTAAGATTCTAATAAAGACTAAATCTCTAAGGATTCCTACTTTTCAGCCGCCTCCTTGTTTACATGGGAATTCTTCTCTTTGAGCTTTGGCTTGACATATCTTTTGATCCGGGGCTTGGAAAAATATTCGGCTTCCACACGACAGACGAGCAGATTTTTCTCTATCTATCGAGGTCCACTTCACTTTTCCTCTTCATGAATCTGCTGTCATCATGCTGTCACGACAGGTTCGCGACAGGTTCGTCTTCTTCAGCTACTTGTCCAGTTCAGCTTTCCTGCTTGTCTGCCCTGCACCTGCCTTCAACATCTACTGTGACAGATACCTGCAAAAATAACCATCTTTCAGTAGAATCCGTGCCTTTTATATAATTGTGATGTTTTATTGAAAACTAACCTAAATGCAATGAAATGATGATTGAATGCAGCAGAAATATGGGTTTAAAAAGGTGTAAATGATAGAACTTTTACACACTCAACAACCGGTTAAATAGGTGATCAGTTAAAAGCATAAAATAGATAAATTACTTATTTTGTTGATAATATTATCAACATATTAGGTAGCGCCTTGAAAATCTGACGATAACAAAATAGATAAATTACTTATTTTGTTGATACATTTGAGTAAATTGTTTATTTTGTTGATACTTTCGAAAGTATCTATACTTTTTTAAAAGTATCAATACTTTTTTAAAAAGCAATGTAATCGTTTGCAATGTGGCTCGAAAGTATCTGTTAAACTCAGAATAATTGGGAAATATTGCTTTTTCATTATATCGAATAGTGTTTACAAAGGCTTGTTTATATACTAATACAAAATAGCTAAACTAACTATTTAACAAACTAACTGAATAAAGTTAACAGCTTAACTACTCCTAACTGCTAACACTCCCCCTCAAGTTGGTGGTTGAAAGACATCTTTGAACCCCAACTTGGACATCAAGTATTCATGTTGACTTGTTCCCAAAGCTTTAGTCATCACGTCAGCAAGTTGTTCTTCAGATCTCACATGTTCAGTTTGTATCAAGCCTTGTTGAATTTTTTTCTCTGACAAAGTGGCAATCGATTTCTATATGTTTGGTCCTTTCGTGGAAGACTGGATTAGTTTCTATTTGCAGAGCTGCTTTACTATCACACATGAGCTTTGCTGGACCGTTTTCCTTGATCCCAAGTTCATTCAGCAATCCTTTTAACCAAACTATCTCTGCAGCTGTATTTGCCATACTTCTATACTCTGCTTCTGCAGAAGATCGAGCTACTGTATGCTGTTTCTTTGATTTCCATGAAATTAGTGAATCTCCCAGTTTTATACAAAAACCAGTTACTGACCTTCTAGTCATAGGACATCCAGCCCAATCAGAATCGCAGTACGCAAATAACTGACATTTACTCGCAGAACTTAAAAGAATGCCTTTGCCAGGACTACCTTTAATGTATCTCACAATCCTTAAGGCTGCGTCTAGATGTGATCTCTTTGGTTGCTGCATAAATTGACTTAGTGTATGCACGGCAAACATGATGTCAGGCCTGGTATGTGTTAGGTAAATAAGTCTGCCAATGAGCCTTTGAAAAACTGTCTTGTCTTGAAGAACTTCATCACTTTCAACTTTACTTTCATCATACTCAAATGAAGTGTATTTCTTGTTTTGTTCCAAAGGTGTCACAGCAGGTTTAGCTCCCCCTATCCCTGTATCTTCAATTAACTCCATAGCATACTTACGCTGGTTCAAGACTATACCAGCCTTTGACCTTAGAACCTCTAATCCAAGAAAATACTTAAGGTTTCCAAGATCCTTCATTTTGAAATTTCTGTTCAGAATTTCTTTCAACTCTCCAATTAATAACTCATCATTTCCAGTTATTAGGAGATCATCAACATAGATCAGCATGATGACTATCTTTTCCCCTTGTTGTTTAGTAAACAATGAATAGTCATGTTTACTTTGATGATAACCCGCAGCAATTAGGGCCTCTGTTAGCTTAAGATTCCACTGTCTCGAAGCCTGCTTCAATTCATACAAGGATTTTTGAAGCCTACACACCTTAGACTCCCCCTGGCTACAAAATCCTTCAGGTAAAGTCATGAAAACCTCTTCAGAAAGGTCGCCTTGAAGAAAGGCATTATAAACATCAAGCTGATAAAGAGGCCAAGCAAAAATGGAGGCAAGAGAAAGAATCAGACGAACGGTGACAATCTTAGCAACAGGAGAAAAGGTATCCGTGTAATCAATGCCCTCCTGTTGAGTGTAACCCTTAGCAACCAAACGTGCCTTGAACCGTTCCACCTCACCATTAGCTTTATACTTCACTTTATAAACCCATTTGCAACCAACTGGATTCTTGCCCGGAGGTAAGAAAACTACAGACCACGTGTTGTTGGATTCCAGTGCTGAAATTTCCTCATTCATAGCTTGGACCCAAAGAGGATATTTAACAGCTTCATTGTAACTTTTGGGTTCAATGATATGAGAGGTAGAGGACAAAAAACATTGAGTAGGAAAAGGCAAGTGAGAATAAGAGAAAAAAGAAGAAAGAGGATACCTACAGGAGAAGGAGGAAGAATGGCAAGAGTGAGCATAATCTTGTAACCAAGAAGGTTCACGAGACTGCCTAGTAGATCGACGAGGAACAATAGAAATATCCAAAGAATGATCAACAGTAGGTGAAGACTCAACAGGTGAAAACTCAGCAGGTAAAAACACATTAGGTGAAGACTCAGCAGGTAAAGACTCAACAGTAGATGAAGAAAGACTAGAGTCAGAGGGAATATCCAATGAAGCAGAAGGGGAATCCAAAGTCAAAAAATCAGAGTAAGAAATAGAAGAAGACTGTGAAGGAAAAAACACAGAAGATTTAGAAAGAGGAAGCTGAAAAAGAAAAAACAGATTCTCTGAAAACAACATCACGACTAATGAAGAGAGAATGAGAAACAAGATTAAACAGAACATACCCCTTTTTTGTGGAGGAATAACCTAAGAACACAGATGGAACTGCCCGAGAAGAAAACTTATCCTGAGGATGAAGACATGTAGCGTAGCATAAACAACCAAAAATACGCATATGAGACAGATTAGGAGGCTTGTTATAAAGAATTTCAAATGGGCACTTCCAACTTAAAACACGAGAAGACAACCTATTGATTATGTAACAGGCAGTCAAGACACAATCCCCCCAGAATTTAAGAGGAACATTTGAATGAAAACGCAAAGCACGAGCCACTTCTAATAAATGTTTGTGCTTACGCTCAGCAACTCCATTTTGCTGAGGAGTATGAACACAGGAACTCTGGTGAACTATGCCATTGTCAAGAAAGAAAGTAGAACAATGGGAATTAAAAAACTCAGTACCATTGTCACTTCTAATTGTCTTAATAGAAGCAGAAAAATGAGTTTTAACATAGACACAAAACTGTTTAAGATAAAGAACAGTGTCACTCTTAAGCTTCATCAGATAAACCCAGGTATATCTAGTACAATCATCAACTATTGTTAAAAAGAACCTCTGACCACTATGAGTAGAAATATGATAAGGCCCCCAAAGGTCAATGTGAATAAGGTCAAAAGGTTGCTGAGATTTAGCAGAAGAACGTGAAGGAAAAGGGACCCTAGTTTGTTTTGCTAAAGGACAAACAGTACAAGTAGAAATATGCTCAGAATTCAAGTCAACAGTAGAAAGAAAAGGAGATTTAACCAAAGTACTAAGAGGTGCATGCCCTAAACGTGCATGCCAAACTAAATTTTTATTAGATGAAGCAAAAGACATACAATCAGAAGAAGCAGAAAAACTAGAATGCAAAAAAGAAGAACACTGAGCATCATGAGACAAACCAGGACAAAAACTATGTGAATCAAACAGGTACAAGCCACGCAACTCTTTACCAATCCCCCTCATCTTTCCACTGTAAAGATCCTGTAAAATACAAAAATCAGGATAAAAAGTCACGCTACAATGAAGCTCACGAGTAAGTTTAGAAACGGATAAAAGATTGTGAGTAAAATGAGGAACATAAAGAACATTAGAAAGAGTATTAAATGAATCAAAAGAAAAGGAACCAGTGTGGGAAATGGGAACTGTTTTACCATTGGGTAAGTGAACAAGATTGGAATCAGAAGCACATGAAATAGGGAAATCTAAACAATGAAAATCCGACAACATATGATTAGTAGCCCCCGTATCCAAAATCCAAGTAATTGAACCAGAAGAAGCAGAGGTACCTTGGGATACTGTACCTACAGAATTGGCAGAAATAGAAGAAGATTCAGCCAAAGGAACTTTGTTCAACAACTGCAGCAGCTGATTATACTGATCACGAGTAAAAACATGAGCCGGATGAAAATTGGAAGTAGGCAAAGATCCAGAATCACTCCTCGAGTCAGTTTCAACAACCGGAGTCAATGCATTAGTGTGAGCAGCCACAACAGGAGATGAACCCTTCTTCTTCGTGA
Organism: Hibiscus tridactylites; assembly: GCA_958450335.1. Classification (NCBI taxonomy): domain Eukaryota; kingdom Viridiplantae; phylum Streptophyta; class Magnoliopsida; order Malvales; family Malvaceae; genus Hibiscus; species Hibiscus tridactylites. Next base: position 86,331,420 of record OY288270.1, read on the forward strand.
ACTTGAAGTCAGAAGGGAAGCCGTGAAGACGATAACAATTATCGCGCTTGTGACCCCGGATTTTACAAAAATCACAAACTCCCGAAAATCGCCGACGATCAGAGGATCCAGACGAATTAGAGTACAAAGCAGTAACATCAGAAAGAGGAGAAATACCAGACGACTGGGCACGCTGAGATTCCTCTTGGACGAGCATCGAATAAGCCTGGTTCACCGTCGGCAAGGGTTGCATCAATAAGATTTGACTCCGAATCGCCATATACGTCTCGTTGAGACCCATCAAGAACTGAAACAAATTCTGTTGAGCAAGGTGCTTGGAGTTCTGTGAAGACACATCACAGTTGCAAACCGAAACAGGAACCAAGGAATTGTATTCATCCCACAGAAGACGCAAACGCGTGAAATACGCAGAAACGGAAGAGTCACCTTGATTCGCCGTCGCAATCTCCCGATGAAGATAGAATATGCGCGAGCCATCGACTTTATCGAACCTTTCTTTGAGATCTTTCCAGACTTGAGCAGCGTTGGAAGCGAAGACGATGCCCGCCGAGAGCTCACTGGAAACGGTGTTGAGAATCCAAGACAAAACGAACGCATTACAGCGTTCCCACTGAGAACGATGAGCCTCAGCATAACCTTCCTTCTTGCAGCTGCCATCGACGAAACCTAATTTGTTCTTCGCAAGAAGAGCAATGCGCATGGAACGGCTCCACAGGTTGTAATTATCAATCCCAACAAGACGATGAGAAACCAGAATACCACCAGGAGTATCCGACGGATGAAGGAAGAGAGGATGATTGAAATCGATTTCAGAATCATCAACGACCGGAATCAAAGCATTGTTCGGCATTGAAACGGGAGAAAAGAGGGAAAAGAAAAAACCCTAAATCGCAGAAAAGAGGGAAAAAGAGAAGACCGAGAGAAAAGAGGTGGATCGGTCAAGAGAAAGCCCAAAAGAAAACCCAAAAAATACTTGGCTCTGATACCATGTTAAACTCAGAATAATTGGGAAATATTGCTTTTTCATTATATCAAATAGTGTTTACAAAGGCTTGTTTATATACTAATACAAAATAGCTAAACTAACTATTTAACAAACTAACTGAATAAAGTTAACAGCTTAACTACTCCTAACTGCTAACAGTATCTATACTTTTTTAAAAAGCATTGTAACCGGTTGTATAAAAGTATAAATACTTTCGAGCCACATTGCAACCGGTTACATTGCTTTTTAAAAAAGTATAGATACTTTCGAAAGTATCAACAAAATAAGTAATTTACTCAAAAGTATCAACATTTAAAAGTATCGATACTTTTTTAAAAAGCAATGTAACCGGTTGCAATGTGGCTCAAAAGTATCTATACTTTTTTAAAAAGCATTGTAACCGGTTGCATAAAAGTATAGATACTTTTGAGCCACATTGCAACCGGTTACATTGCTTTTTAAAAAAGTATCGATACTTTTAAAAAAGTATAGATACTTTCGAAAGTATCAACAAAATAAGTAATTTACTCAAAAGTATCAACATTTAAAAGTATCGATATTTTTTTAAAAAGCAATGTAACCGGTTGCAATGTGGCTCGAAAGTATCTATACTTTTTTAAAAAGCATTGTAACCGGTTGCATAAAAGTATAGATACTTTTGAGCCACATTGCAACCAGTTACATTGTTTTTTAAAAAGGTATCGATACTTTTAAAAAAGTATAGATACTTTCGAAAGTATCAAAAAATAAGTAATTTACTCAAAAGTATCAACAAAATAAGTAATTTACCTATTTTGTTATCGTCGGATTTCCAATGCCCATCAGCTTAAACTTTAATAACATAATAGACGCTACCTAATATGTTAGTACTCTTATCAACAAAATAAGTAATTTACCTATTTTGTTATCGTCGGATTTCCAAGGCCCCATCAGCTTAAACTTTAATAACATAATAGGCGCTATCTAATATGTTGGTACTCTTATCAACACAATAAGTAATTTTACCTATTTTGTTATCGTCGGATTTTCAAGGCCCCATCAGCTTAAACTTTAATAACATAATAGGTGATACCTAATATGTTGATACTCTTATCAACAAAATAAGTAATTTACTTATTTTGTTATCGTCGAATTTCCAAGGCCCCATCAGCTTAAACTTTAATAACATAATAGACGCTTTACCGACTTTGTTACTTATCTTATAATATTTTTGATAACGCCGTATATTAGTCCGTCTTTCCTTAGAATTTCCTGGAATCAATATGAGAACATCAAGATTTCATAAATAGAAGTGTGTTCATTGTTCGTTTAAAATCAAATTAACTGATAACCGAAATTTAATTCAATTAATTGGTAAATTAATTAAGTGTTTGATTGACTAATAGTTATTTTTTTAAATTTAGCTATTAGTTAATTCGATTCAAAATTAATTAATTAATTAATCAAATTAACTAAAATATAATATATAATCAATATATTTTTAATTTTAAACTCAAATCTCAACAATAACTCATAATATTTAAAACTCTATTTATATTTTAATCTCAACTTTAAGAAAATAAAGTTTAGAACTAAAAAGTATCTAATAAAAATATATTTTCAATTTATTGTTACTTAAATTTATATTTTAAATCAAAACTAAAAAAAATTATTAAAAAATTATGGTATACTTTGGGCACCTATTTTTCATCTGAGCATTTATAATATTATTGTATTAATTGATTGTAAAGTTTTAGGGTTGAAAAATGAATTTTTAAAAATTCAAGGGTGAAATTATAAAGAAACATTTTTATTAGTGACTATAATGTTTATTTTTTAAATTGGGGAGCAAAAATGTACATGAGATAAACTTTAATGGCCATTGCAGTAATTTACCCTTATTTTTCGTTGTCAGGTCAGCAATCCGTCAGTGTTTAACGGCAACAAACGGCTGGGTGACCAAAAGTTTACGCCCCGAAAACGTAAGTGACCTTACTGTTCGTTTTTCAAAATCGATGACCAACTCTGTACTGGGGAAAACATAAGTGACTATTCCAATAGTTAACCCATTATAAAAACATCGGCTTTAATAAAGCATTGATAAGCACCCTATTTTTGTTGTACTGTTTAAACCCTAAGGAACATTAGATAGAGGCTAGCGGTAGGAGGAAGATTCGGTGACGGTAGTGACCACGACGGCTTGAATTTTAAATGATAAAAAATTATGGTTTTGTAATTTAGGGGTAGATAGATATTTTGATCTATGCTTAAAAAAAGAAAAGGAAAATAATATATTTTAATTAATTTACCTTTTAATTTTTAAATAATTTATAATTATACGATGAGTCCTTTAAATTTTTAATCTTTATAAATTAAATTTGTAACCCCCTCGTCCCGGTCTGGCCGGATGACTAGTCCGAGTGGGCCACACGGGGAAAACCGAAGCGAAACCCGTTAAGGTTCCCTCTCGATTAACAACCCTATATTTTGTTTTCATTTTAAGTCTCTTCTAGATGAATATTAAACCCTAAGTGATCATACAGCGGAACAACATATACAAAACAATCAAACGAACTCAAACTAACATGTTACAACCCAATTTTAAGCTTAAACTGCAGGCGGTATCGATACACCTAACGGGTGTATCGATACCCCTTGACTAGGTCAACTGGTCAAAGTCAACCCGTGGAGACCGTATCGATACGACCAAGGAGGGTATCGATACTCTCCCCAACGGTTGACTTCTCACGGTCAACGCTAAGATGACCGTATCGATACACCAGAGACCCGTATCGATACCAAAGTGGACAGTAGCTCTATTGACCAAAAAGGTATCGATACGCCCCCTCGCGTATCGAAACACAAGGCCTGAAACAAGAGGGCCGTATCGATACGGGACCAACCGTATCGATACCCCCTGCACTGCAAGACTCCCAAACTCAGCAAAAACGATCAAGACCCGAATCTAAATGCAATTTAAGACTTCCCTAGCCCCAACCAACCATTCACACAACATTTACATACCACTATATATCCATACAAGCACCCAACATGTATAAACATCAAGGAAATCATGCAATAGACCCAAGATGGCATTCAAGCATTCAAAGTTCATACTTCAATATTCTAACATGAAGGCAACCTCTAAGGCATAAAGCCAACATTCATACTAAGCAATCTAGGCATGGGATACAATTCAAACATGGCATCACAAGCCATGCAAAAGCAAGTTAACATGGAGTCTAAGCAAGCTCCTAAACAACCAACAACCATCTATCAAAATAACATATGTCTCATTGCCTAAACTATTACATGTTTAACATTTAAAAGTCATACTTGATGTACTCAAGCCAACAACCACACTTGGAGGCCCTCCACTTGCTCAAGCAACCCACGAACTAAGGATCTGCAATGTTGAACAAAGAGAGCGTAAGCAATGATGCTTAGTGAGGGTAAGCTCTTAAACCAAACCTCAACATTGCAGGGTCCGAGCACGATCTAGCCAAGGCATTACACATATATATACCAAGGATCCACAAGAGCCACAAGGTAAAGATGCATGAGCAATATACAATATAAATACCATGATCATAAGCTCAATTTCTACAATTCATGTAATCACATTCAAGCACCCAATTAAAGATCATAAACCTCAACACATTGATACATTTATCAATCAACATTGGCACCTAGCTATGACCCGAATACGCGGATAGACACGTTGGAACTCACATCCAACAACCACATTACCTCACGGTGGGATTACACTCATCACCGGTCTCGCGGAGGGGATTCCACTCATCATCACGCCCCGTCGATGGGATTCCACTCATCATCGACTATATATATAAATACAATTTCCGGGCGAACCCGTACTCCTCCTTGGTGACTCAGCGCCACCAAGGCCACGCGCGACTTTTGACTCATGTGTACACACTAACATCCTAATGATCGATCATTTGTACTCAAGCATACTAGTGCCAACATTTACCCATTTCACATTACTCATTTCAACCAATTCCGTGCTTAGCACGCACTCACTAATAACCATCATCATGCATGTCTCAAGCATCACAAATCATGCCTCATCTCACATGTATAACACAATATACATAAGCATTCATATCACATTTCATATGAGACATACACAACCACATATATGAGTTCATCCAAAGGCTCTAGATCAAGTTTAGGATTAGGCTACCACCCTAATCCTAACTCTAGGTGGGTCTACCAAGCCCAACCTAGTCCATATACTCGAACCAACCATTTTAAAACCAAGTAAAACAATTAACCACTCACCTAAGCTCCCAAGCTTAAAGACCAAGCAAGCGACCACCTTCAATTCCCCGGATTTACTTCCGATGCTTCATCGATGTCCAAACTCGATTCTTTCAAAACGGAGTTGAAATGGATGAGAAATGGGATGGAATAGTAGCTTGGTAGAGAACTCCTCTCTTTCCCGTTGGTGAAGAAGAGAATGAATAGGAAATGGGTGTTTTATGGTATAAAGGGGGTTTAAATTAGAAAAATGGGTAAATTACAAAAAGGCCATTAATGAGTGGCTATTCCCTTGTTTTTAAAATAGCTCTTCAGTTTTGAAATTAAATCAATTTGGTCCCATTTCAAATGTTTATTTTGAAACCTGGAATTTTAAAAGGATCATTTTAATTACAAACCCGAGCCCAAATAATATTAAAATATTATTTTCACATAACCCCTAAACTCAGGTGTTACAACTCTCCCCCACTTAAGGAATTTCGTCCCCGAAATTACCTGGTGGAAACAAATGCGGAAACTGCTCAACCATATCCGTTTTTCTCTCCCACGTGGCCTCTTCCACACCTCTATGTCTCCACAACACCTTGACCAACTCTATGGTCTTGCCACGCAACATCTTGCTATCAGAAGCAAGTATCTCAACGGGCTCTTCATTATAGGACAAATCCGGATTTAACTCTATCTCCTCAACGGGCATCACATGAGAAGGATCCGATCTATATCTCCTAAGCATAGACACATGAAAGACATCATGGTTCTTTTCTAACTCATAAGGTAACCTCAAACGATACGCTACAGGCCCAATCCGCTCAACTATCTCATACGGACCAATGAACCTCGGACTCAACTTGCCCTTTCGGCCAAATCTCATTACCTTCTTCCACGGGGATACTTTCAAAAACACTTTCTCACCCACTGAGTACTCAATCTCTTTCCTCTTCAGATCTGCATATGACTTCTGACGATCGGAAGCTGCTTTCAAACGGTCGCAAATCAACTTCACTTTGTCAGTAGTCCCCTTAAGCAAGTCTGGCATAGGTAACAATCTCTGACCTATTTCAGCCCAACAAATCGGAGTCCTACATCGTCTACCATACAAAGCCTCATAGGGAGCCATCTGAATACTAGACTGATAACTGTTGTTGTAAGAAAACTCAACCAACGGTAAGTGCTTCTCCCAAGAACCCTGGAAGTCGATCACACAACAACGAAGCATATCCTCTAGAATCTGTATCACTCGCTCTGACTGCCCATCGGACTGAGGATGATAAGACGTGCTGAAATACAAAGGGCTACCTAAAGCACTATGCAAGCAACCTCAGAACCTCGAAGTAAATCTAGGATCCCTATCTGAAACAATGGACTTCGGAACTCCATGAAGTCTCACAATCTCACGGATATACAAGTTTGCCAACTTGTCTAAGGAATCCGTAGTGTTCACTGCTAAGAAGTGAGCACACTTAGTGAACCTATCAACAATCACCCAAACGGAGTTCTTCTTCAAAGGAGACAAAGGCAACCCCGACACAAAATCCACGGTGATCCTCTCCCATTTCCATTCCAGAATCTTCAAAGGTTGTAGCAAACCTGAAGGAACCTGATGTTCTGCCTTCACTCTCTGACAAACTATACAACGGCTCACATACTCGGCTACATCTCTCTTCAAACCAACCCAGAAGTAATCACTCTTCAAGTCTCGGTACATTTTGGTACTACCCGGATGCATAGAAAAGGGACTAGAATGAGCTTCACTCAGAATCTGACGTCTCAACTCAACATCTTCCGGTACAACAATTCTATCTCTAAAGCACAACAAGCTCTCACCACTGAAACTGTAATCGGTCGGTCTTCCTTCGGCTATATCCTGAACATGAGGAACTAAACTCACATCTTGCAACTGCTTCTCTCTAATTGACTAAATCAAAGAAGGCTTCACTTGCAACTCGGTGATCAAACCACCATCATCGGACACACTCAATCTAGCAAACATAGCTCTCAACTCAACGGCCACTTTTCTACTCAAGGCATCGGCTACTACATTTGCTTTACCCGGATGGTACTCGATGGTCAAATCATAGTCTTTTAGCAACTCTAGCCATCTTCTCTATCTCAAGTTCAACTCTTTCTGTGTCATCATGTACTTCAAGCTCTTGTGATCGGTGTAAACAACACACTTCTCACCATACAAGTAATGACGCCAAATCTTCAATGCGAAAACAACTGCGGCCAACTTTATATCATGAGTAGGATAGTTCTTCTCATGAATCTTCAACTGTCTAGAAGCATAAGCAACAACTCTCCTATCTTGCATCAACACACATCCTAAGCCTACGTAGGAAGCATCACTGTAAATCACAAACTCTTTACCGGAAACAGGTTGCACTAACACTAGAGCATTTGTCAAAGCTTCTTTCAATTTCTCGAAGGCCTTCTGTCTTGCATCTGACCATTCAAACTTAACTCCCTTTTGCAACAATTTAGTCAAAGGAGCAGCTACCCTAGAGAATCCATCAACAAATCTCCTATAGTAACCGGCTAATCCTAGGAAACTTCTAATCTCGGTCACGGACTTAGGCTGTTTCCACTCAACAATAGCCTCAATCTTCGATGGATCAACTCGGATACCTTTGGCCGAAACAACATGGCCAAGAAATACAACCTCTCGAATCCAGAACTCACATTTACTAAGCTTCGCATACAATTGATTGCTCAACAATCTCTGTAAAACAAATCTCAAGTGCTCGTCATGCTCTTCTTCTGTCTTCGAGTACACAAGTGTATCATCAATGAAAACAACTACAAAACGGTCTAGATAGTCTCTAAAAATTCTGTTCATCATGTCCATGAATGCTGCATGTGCATTTGTGAGCCCAAATGGCATCACAAGAAACTCATAGTGACCATATCTAGTCCTAAAACCTGTCTTCGGAGCATCACACTCCTTTACTTTTAACTGGTAATACTCGGATCTCAAATCTATCTTCGAGAACACTGAAGCACCTCTCAATTGATCAAACAAATCATCTATACGAGGCAACGGATACTTGTTCTTCACAGTCAACTGATTCAACTGTCTATAGTCAATACACATGCGTATACTACCATCTTTCTTTTTCACAAACAACACGGAAGCACCCCAAGGAGAACTACTAGGCCTAATGAAACCACGGTCTAATAATTCTTGCAACTGACTCTTCAATTCTTTCAATTCTTTCGGAGACATACGATACGGAGCTATCGAAACTGGATTAGACCCTGAAACTGTCTCAATCACAAACTCAACATCTCTGTCAGGAGGCAAACCCGGCAACTCTTCAGGAAACACATCTGGAAAGTCACACACTGTTCTGATATCTTTCGGTCTAGCTTCACTCATATCCGGATTCATAACATAAGCTAAATAAGCCCCACATCCCGAGTCCATCAACCTATGAGCCTCTAAAGTTGACACCACATTAGACAAGAACTTAATGTTCTCGCCCACTACCACTACCTCGTAGTCATCAGAAAGTTTCAAAGAAATTCTCTTTGTCTCAAAATCCACACTAGCCCGGTGCTCAACTAACCAGTCCATACCCAAAATAATATCAAAACCATAGAAGGGAAGTTCCATCATATCAACTGAGAACACATGACCCTGAATCTTCAGTGGACATCTCCTATACATACGTCTAACCACAACTGTCTCACCAAAAGAACTAGTAACATGCATACCTACATTTAAGATCTCAACAGGGATATCTAACTTCTGTGCATGCTCACTCAAAATGTAGGAATGCGTAGAACCCGAATCAACCAAAGAAAGCAAAGACATAGATTGTAACTCGAAATTACCTGCTATCACATCAGTGTCGTTCCCGGCCTCTCTCTGAGCATAAACTCTCGCTGGTCCTCCCGCCTCTGCTGCACTGCCACAACATGAGCAAGGTTCCTCTGAGCATCTACCCTAGGTACATCAGCCCTAGGCTGGAAGTAGCCACGACCGCGCTCACGGCCTCTCTGAAAATCATTCGCTCTCGCAGGAGCCTGAGCAATGTTCGGTGCCTGAGCCGCCTGATGCGGATAATCCCTCCTAAAGTGGTCCCTCGAACCACAGTTCCAACAAGCATGAAAGTTACCCCAGCACTCACCAACATGTTGTCTCCCACAACGGGTACACTCGGGCAAACGCCCTCCTCCTCTATGGCCCTGATGGCCCCTACCATGGTGGCCACCGCCACGTCTATGGTCAAACTGATGCCCGCCACCTCTGTGCCTCTTGGCATCTCTACCATCAAAGTGGTTATGCCTCTTACCAGAACTGGAACCACCAGATCGTTTGGCTGAACCCAAACTATGCTCTAAGTCCTTGGCCCTCGCGACCAACACATCAAAGTCTGAGTAGTCAGAAGCTAACGTGTACCTCTTAATCGCTTCATTCAATCTATAGCGGAAACGGTTACAGCGTTCCACTTCAGTAGGAACCAACTCTGGAGCATACTGACTCAAGCGAACAAAGCGAATCTCATAATCAGTCACAGAAGCATCTCCCTGAGTAAGAGCCATAAATTCTCGCTTCTTTTCATCTAAGTACCTTGGTCCCAAGTACCTCTTCCGGAAAGCGGTCTCAAAGAAATCTCAATCAATCTCTGTCTCTGGAACCCCAGTAGTAATGGTGACCCACCAGGTGTAGGCATCACCCTGAAGCAACAAGATCACACAACCCAATCTACGTGCGCCCGCACAACCCATCCGAGCCAAGATACGAACTGTCTTCTCCAACCATAACTCTGACCTCTCCGGAGTAGATCCTCTAAACTCCTCGGCCCCCAAGCTACGGAGCCTCTCCAATGGTAGACTGGCATCGTCACACCTAGGCTGAGCTGCAACCTGAGTTCCCGCAACTGCGGCCTGAAATGCTCCCGCTATCGCTTGCACTAGCGGAGTTATATCAATTCCACCTGGGCCTTGGCCATCTTGAGGTCCATCTCCTCCGGCTCCATCCTCGCCCCCAACTCCAGGTGGAGGAGGTGGTGGTGGTGGAGGTGGTGGAGGAGCGCCAACTCCCGCGGCTACCGGCCCTTCTAGGTGAGCCTCCACACCAACTACCGGCTCAACAGGAGCCGCAACCCGTGGTTCCTGACGAACCACCCTCGGCCTACCTCTCGGTCTAGACATCGCTCTCACAGGTATGAACTACAACCACAACAACAAAACATACAAAGCTGGGTTAGCAAGAAAAGGCTTCCAAGTGTTTCAAGTACGTTCCCTCACTTAAAAATCCTTTTTCCAATGTAATAGTAGCAATGGGACACTTACACATATGCTTTGAATAAAACAATCAACATACTTATCACACAAGCAATCATTCTTGCAAAACAAGCAAACACCGTGCAAATTAATTCAAAACTTAAACTTACCTCACTTACCTGCCCAAGGTCTCGGTAACCTTAGGCTCTGATACAAACAAGTGTAACCCCCTCGTCCCGGTCTGGCCGGATGACCAGTCCGAGTGGGCCACACGGGGAAAACCAAAGCGAAACCCGTTAAGGTTCCCTCTCGGTTAACAACCCTATATTTTTTTCATTTTAAATCTTGTCTAGATGAATATTAAACCCTAAGTGATCATACAGCGGAACAACATATACAAAACAATCAAACGATGGGTCTCTGTCCCAAACCCCAACAAAGGACACCCTATAGGCCCGCCAAATTATTTATGCTTTTTCTTTTTTATTTAGTTTTAAAGATGCCCCTCTTGAAAAAAAAATCAATTACACTTTTTTTTTAAATTTTATTTATCCAATTAAGTTTTGTACTTAAAATTGAAAATGTTAATAGAAAATTTTCTATTTATTCAAAAGTGAATCTAACATGCAAAAGAGGGACTGATTCGTATATTTATTGTCAATTTATTTCTATTTTTTATCCTACTAGATTTTGTAATACTAATGATGCGGGAAGAAAATATTTTATGATAAAAATATGAAAAAAATTGCCACTTTCGGCGAGCACCGATAAGCACCATTAATTTTGTAACACCCGAGTTTAGGGGTTAGGTGAAAATAATATTTTAATATTATTTGGGCTCGGGTTTGTAATTAAAATGATCCTTTTAAAATTCCGGGTTTCAAAATAAACATTTGAAATGGGACCAAATTGATTTAATTTCAAAACTGAAGAGATATTTTAAAAACAAGGGAATAGCCACTCATTAATGGCCTTTTTGTAATTTACCCATTTTTCTAATTTAAACCCCCTTTATACCATAAAACACCCATTTCCTATTCATTCTCTTCTTCACCAACGGGAAAGAGAGGAGTTCTCTACCAAGCTACCATTCCATCCCATTTCTCATCCATTTCAACTTCGTTTTGAAAGAATCGAGTTTGGACATCGGTGAAGCATCGGAAGTAAATCCGGGGAATTGAAGGTGGTCGCTTGCTTGGTCTTTAAGCTTGGGAGCTTAGGTGAGTGGTTAATTGTTTTACTTGGTTTTAAAATGGTTGGTTCGAGTATATGGACTAGGTTGGGCTTGGTAGACCCACCTAGAGTTAGGATTAAGGTGGTAGCCTAATCCTAAACTTGATCTAGAGCCTTTGGATGAACTCATATATGTGGTTGTGTATGTCTCATATGAAATGTGATATGAATGCTTATGTATATTGTGTTATACATGTGAGATGAGGCATGATTTGTGATGCTTGAGACATGCATGATGATGGTTATTAGTGAGTGCGTGCTAAGCACGAAATTGGTTGAAATGAGTAATGTGAAATGGGTAAATGTTGGCACTAGTATGCTTGAGTACAAATGATCAATCATTAGGATGTTAGTGTGTACACATGAGTCAAAAGTCGCGCGTGGCCTTGGTGGCGTTGAGTCACCAAGGAGGAGTACGGGTTCGCCGGAAATTGTATTTATATATATAGTCGATGATGAGTGGAATCCCATCGACGGGGCGTGAGGATGAGTGGAATCCCCTCCGCGAGACCGGTGATGAGTGTAATCCCACCGTGAGGTAATGTGGTTGTTGGATGTGAGTTCCAACGTGTCTATCCGCGTATTCGGGTCATAGCTAGGTGCCAATGTTGATTGATAAGTGTATCAATGTGTTGAGGTTTATGATCTTTAATTGGATGCTTGAATGTGATTACATGAATTGTGGAAATTGAGCTTATGATCATGGTATTTATATTGTATATTGCTCATGCATCTTTACCTTGTGGCTCTTGTGGATCCTTGGTATATATATGTGTAATGCCTTGGCTAGATCGTGCTCGGACCCTGCAATGTTGAGGTTTGTTTTAAGAGCTTACCCTCACTAAGCATCATTGCTTACGCTCTCTTTGTTCAACATTGCAGATCCTTAGTTCGTGGGTTGCTTGAGCAAGTGGAGGGCCTCCAAGTGTGGTTTTTGTCTTGAGTACATCAAGTATGACTTTTAAATGTTAAACATGTAATAGTTTAGGCAATGGGACATATGTTATTTTGATGGATGATTGTTGGTTGTTTAGGAGCTTGCTTAGACTCCATGTTAACTTGCTTTTGCATGGCTTGTGATGCCATGTTTGAATTGTATCCCATGCCTAGATTGCTTAGTATGAATGTTGGCTTTATGCCTTAGAGGTTGCCTTCATGTTAGAATATTGAAGTATGAACTTTGAATGCTTGAATGCCATCTTGGGTCTATTGCATGATTTCCTTGATGTTTATACATGTTGGGTGCTTGTATGGCTATATAGTGGTATGTAAATGTTGTGTGAATGGTTGGTTGGGGCTAGGGAAGTCTTAAATTGCATTTAGATTCGGGTCTTGATCGTTTTTACTGAGTTTGGGAGTCTTGCAGTGCAGGGGGTATCGATACGGTTGGTCCCGTATCGATACGGCCCTCTTGTTTCAGGCCCCATGTTTCGATACGCGAGGGGGCGTATCGATACCTTTTTGGTCACTGGAGCTACTGTCTACTTTGGTATCGATACGGGTCTCTGGTGTATCGATACGGTCATCTTAGCGTTGACCGTGAGAAGTCAACCGTTGGGGAGAGTATCGATACCCTCCTTGGTCGTATCGATACGGTCTCCACGGGTTGACTTTGACCAGTTGACCTAGTCAAGGGGTATTGATACACCCCTTAGGTGTATCGATACCGCCTGCAGTTTAAGTTTAAAATTGGGCTGTAACATGTTAGTTTGAGTTCAAGTTGAAGCCGAATGGGGCCACAAATGACACATTTAAAAATGTAATCGAATTTAGTATTAAAATGAGATGATCCATTTTTGTATTTTCTTTTTTATTTTTTAGATTTACAAACTCGCTATCTTATGAGGCGAGATCGATGAGAATTAGATATGTCTTATTAATTAAAAAAAATTAAACTACAAAATAAGTGAGCATCGTGTTTCTTTTAATAAATGCCTAAAATATATTTTATTAAAATAAGTGTCTAAAGTATTTTTTGGCTGAAATAAGTGTTTAAAGTTTTATTTTTGACTTGTTTTAAAGTCAACTGAGGCACCCACTTTAGCACCTATTTCAACAACAAAAAACAAAATTTTGGTCACCTATTTTAGCTAAACTTTAAGCACATATTTCAACAAAAATACTTTAAGCACCTATTGAAGAAAAAAACATAATTTAAGCACCTATTGAAGAAAAAAAATATAATTTAAGCACTTATTTTGTAGTTTAGACTTAAAAAATCTAAATATTAAACTTGTCACGACAAAAAAATAGGATCAACATAAAAATGCATGTTTTTTAACTTTCATAAAATATTATTATAATATAAAAACATAGAATCCATGCAATTAATTCTTTTTTGGTATTTTAATCTGATTAGAAGAAAGATTTCAGTCAGATTTCATATTTGGAAAAATTCATTTACATTTATAAATTATATTGTTCGAATTTAAATTATTTAAAAAGATTATTCAATTTTTTACTATTGGGACCACTCAATAATTCCCATATAATTAAATTTAGAGTTAAATTAATTGCAAGAGGTCCACACTTAGTAAAGTTATATATAAAATGATATAGCATTGAAACACAACTAAAATAATATAGCATTTCATAATCAAAATGTAGTACGTGATCTCCTCTTACCTATATCCATATGGGAAGATTACTGGTTACCAGGCCTAATCAATAGGAAGGTGAAAACTCCTAGGGTGAATGGGCTGAATCTAGTACGTGATCTCCTCTTACCTAATCAAAATGTCTGGAACAGGGATCTGATTACTACGCATTTCATTCCGAGTGAGGTAGAAGAAATTCTAAGTATACGCCTTCCATCTTCCCCATTAGCAGATTTACAAGTATGGAAGGAGGAACATTCAGGCTCTTATACAGTTCGAAGTGGATATAAACTTTTATTGCCACAGGTTCAGACAAGTCAAAGCGATAAGAAATTGTTCAAAACAATTTAGAATTTACATTGCTCGGCGAAAGTGAGAATCATGGTGTGGAAGTCTGTGTTTAACTATCTACCTACTATGAAAAATCTCTACCAGAAGAAGATAGTGTTTGGCTCTGTTTGTGGACAGTGCCAGCAAGGTTCTGAATCAGAAGCACATGTTTTCAGAGAATGTAGTTTTGCGAGGGAGGTATGGAATTTATTGAATATCAATTGTTCTCCTACTGCTAATCATCTTTCATATTATGAGTGGTTAGCTTGGTTATTTGAGAAGCATTCAACAAAAGTCAGGGATATCATAGCATACACATTATGGGCTCTGTGGTTTGCGAGAAATAAATTACTGCATGAAGGTAAAAATCAATCAGCTCATGATTTAATTACCTTCGTGCAGAGCTATGACGGAAGTTTTCGGCAAGCCCAAGCTATGTCGTTGCCATCCGGGCCGTCGGATCTCTCAAATTGGACCCCTCCGCAGCCAAACTGGGTTAAGGTAAACGTTGACGCATGTTGCTCCCCAGAAACAAACAAAGCATACTCCGGTGTTATTATCATAGATGAGTCAGACAAGGTAATGGGAGTGGGAGTCATGACACAAACAAGCTTTACCTCGGTGTTTATGGCAGAAGCTCAAGCGGCGCTACACGGACTCCGTTTTGCCTTGGATTTGGGGTTCCGCGCGGTGGTCCTGAAAAGTGATTCCAGAACGTTGATTCATAAGCTCAACGCCACGGATGATGATTTCTCGGAACTCCGTTCGATCGTTTGGGATTTGAGAACCCTAGCCAGAAGTTTTCACCGATGTTGTTTCGCCTTCTCCCGTCGTGAGAACAACAAAGTCGCCCATGTCGTCGCGAGGCTGGGTCGTGGTCAGGAGGAGGATCAGATCTGGGTGGAGGAGGCTCCGCCCGGAATCATGGCGCTGGTGGACATGGATCAGAGAGCCTCGACCGTCGTTTGATTTTTTGATGGTTTTTTTTGGGGATTTAATCAGTTTTCTTCATTATAGAAGACCCCAATCCTTCATTTACTTTTACTGGTAGTGGAGGCCACGTGCCGCTCGGTTAAGTCAGATGTAATCTTATCCTTTTATCTGATAATTAAATAAAAGCAGTGGTATTATCTCAAAAAAAATGATATAGCATTGAAACACAATTAATTAAATTAAAATGTAACAACATAGTTTTAAATGTATTTTTGCATAGACTAATACAGACTATATAAACTTAAAATTTCCTTCAAAACTAATAAATTTAATAACTAACTAAAATATTAGAATAAATTTTATTAAACATTAAAATATTAATTTTAGATGAAATGTTTTTTTTTTCTTTCTGCAACAAAAGTAAATTCGGTAGATAATGATCTTTTACGGGTCTCAATTAGGATATTTATTTAATTTGAATTTGACAAGTTTCAATCGAACATAATCATATAGAATTAAATTTCATAAAATTAACCATTCATCGGTAAAATTTTTATAAGTAAAGTGATTGTCTCTACTAGCTAGCGGCGTTAAGGTAATAACGAGTCTATTTTATTCGTCTTTCAACTGTCTAGTTGTGAGGTGATTGTGTCTGTCGAACTATCACATATGTTGATTTATTAGACCGATGAACAATATCATGGAGTGTGGTAAGTGGTCAAAAGATGTGTCTAGATGGTAAAGTGTCAATTTTTTTAAATACGAAGGGTTAAGTTTATTGAATTATTTTAAGTTATGATTAAATTAATAGTATATATAAGTTCCGGGGACTAAAATTATTATTATACCAAGCCTTTGTTTCAATTTTCATGACAATGACTTATTTGTTATAAAATTTTAATTGAGTGTCTTGTTTGTTCCTAAACCGATAATTGAGTGACTGAATTTTTAATTTTAGAAAGAAAAAAAATGGCATGTTTGTTCTTAAGCCTACAATTAAGTGACTCAATTGTTACTTTTAGAAGAAGAGTGACATGTTTGTCACTAAACCTATAATTAAGTGACCTCTAGTATATTTTACCCTTTATGCCATTTCTCTTTAAGTTCAAATTCAACTATTTCGGATTTTTTTGGGTAATCTTCACCGGTGGTCCCTTTTGTTTGGGGTTTGTTTAGTCATTCGAATTAAAAAAAAACATTCTTACCACTTACGTTTTGAATCGTATCTGTTTTGGTCTCTTAACTATTAACTTTCGTTAATAAAAAGAATTAATTTTTAATTTAACCCCCAAACTTTCAAAACTTTATTTTTCACCATCTTCCCTAAAAATTTGAAAATTTTATTTATCCGCCCTCCACCCGATCCCAACCCTCTTTCCACCGTTATGGGTTATCGTGTCTGCAAATCAAACTTATTTTTCATCGTTGCTATGCTTACATAAACATGTGCCATTATAATTTGATCCCTCATCAAGCACAATGTAAAATCTAAGTTATCATTCTCAAATTCTCTCCTCCATGTGTTGTATCTGCCTAAAACAACAGAGTCCACAGCTTTAGATCGCTCAATGGCAGTATTTTCAAGTTTCAAAATAGTTTTATTATCTTGTTGCACCAATTCAGCAGCCCGCTTGCATATTCTCCAGAATACCTCTTTAGTGAAAAGGCTTTCAATAGATTCTAATGCCAGCCTTTCCCTCTAATCAACATTCTGCATAACTCAAAACATTCTAAAATCATGTAAAGAGAGTATAATAAAAAAGCTAAATGAGTCTGTCACTATAAGAACAATGTAAATGAAAAGCTTTTAAAGATGAAACATGTTTGGTGTAATCATTTCGAACACCATTTTGATCTGCACAAGAAACAATAATCGACAAGTATCAGAAACAATTAATTGGAGAACACCAAACCTTTAAGGTAAATTAAAAAAGGCACGATACATAATATGAATTACATCACAGTTGAATTCATATCTCAAATTTAGATTCACAAAACAATTAAATAAAGATTAGACTGAACTCTGAAGTCTTCGGTTCAATTAAAAATTCAATAAATTTTTTGGTTAAAATTTCTATTAGTATTTCATTCTAGCATGATGTGAAAGGTAATGTTGCATTCTCATGAGGTCTTATTAAGGTTTTTGTTATGGTGAAATTCGAGTTTTAAGTTATGGGTAGTATACATGTTTGAGTTCTTAGCCTTGTTGATTAGATTGTCTTCTGAATGTAGTGTTCTTCTATGAGGGGGAATTAACTATATTTGTAGGTTTTGAGCTCTTGAAACCTCAAGACGAAATGGAAAGCCACATATCTGATTTAATTGGTAACTGGAGTTTGTCTCAAATCGGTTCCTAAACTTGGAAAGAATTCACAAATAGGTACATGGTGTTGATCTAGTATTTTAACAATCAATCATACCGTGATATGCGATATTTATAATGTTATCATTTTAACTGGTCAATTTTACTTTAAAGGATTAAAATTAACAAGTTCTTTTTTATTCAAATTTCCTTCGAAGTTGCAAACAATCGCTAAACAGGGGTGTAGGAGTAAAATTTCTCTATCCTTTCGCTTAAGTAGAAATTGTTTAAAAAGATTTTCTAGAATTCTAAATACATATAGGATTAATATTTTATACACAGGCGGTGGAAACTGAAAGTTTCTACAAACGCCTTAGTTTTAGGGTATAAGAAGTTAGTTTAGGGTATAGGGTTTAGGGGTTTTGGTGTAAGGGGTTAGAATTTAGGGATAGTTGTTTCAATTTAAGGTTTAGGGTTATAATATAGGGTTTATAGGTTAGGGTTTAGTTTTTAAGGTAATATGGTGAGAATTTAAGTTTTAACATAGAAACCCTAAATTATAACCCTTAACCTTAAATTGAAACAACCGTCCCTAAATTTTAACCCCTACACCTAAACCCCTAAACCCTATATCCTAAACTAACTCTCTATACCCTAAAACTAAGGCGCCTGTGCAAACTTTCAGTTTTCACCGTATGTGTATATAATATTTATCTATCTATCTATATATATATATATATATTAAAAATTCCAAATAAAGAATTAATGCATTGCAAATAAAATTAGGATTGGCTTTTGGCACTCTTTAACGCTTAACATTATTAATTCATTTATTAGCCCAAAAAACAGTTAATATAATCCATGTGGTGCTTTTGTTATTGGACTTGAAGGTTTAAACTTTGGTATAATTATGTTTTAGTGCCTCTACTATGCTAAGTTTAAGATTTAATCCCTATACTTTTATAATATTATTAATAAGTTCTAACATTGTTAGTTGCTACTATTAAAGTGACTACATAATTTTTTTTATTGTTATTCGTTCACACAATTTATCAATCATGTTTAACTAATAATGATTTTTTAATTTTGGTTAGCATAAGGTTGTTTTAAATAGGAAAAATACTTTATTACTTCAACGATTAAACCAACGTTATGTTATATTAACATAGAAGGATTAAGTCTTGAATTTCAGCATAGTAAAGGGATTAAACCAACATTAGACCATTACCTTTTTAACCGTCCTTCAGAATTGAGAGGTCAGCCATGGCTGCTGTAAAACCATAAATAAGACCTCCGAGACCAAACAAAGTCGAAGAAAAGTTAGAAACAGAGAAAGAAAAAACAGACATCATGGGTTCTTACAACAATCCCAAACATGGATCTGATGTCCTTGAAAACTTAGCTCAAAGGCTTCGCCTTTATAAACCAACTCGCGTTCTTCAAATCCCAGACTCAGTTTCTCATGAAACGCAATGTTCCGATTCAAAATCCAACAGCAGCAGCATCCCAGAATCAGATCATCAACATCCTCAAAACCTCAGAAGAGCTGCAGTTCTTGTCTGTATTTTCCAAGGAAACAATGGTGATCTCCGTGTCATACTCACCAAACGTTCTTCAACTTTGTCGTCTCACTCCGGTAAGTTTGTCCTGGAAAACACCTGATTTTTGTTAATTTATTGCATTTTTGTTGTTGGACTACTGATTTTTGCTTCTTCTTTTTTATAAATTGTTGACCCGTTAGCTTTCATCATTTTTTGCAATATGGAAGGATGAACTTCGGAATTAGACCATGTTTATAATAATTTTTCTGTTAAAATATGCTCCATGTTCCTGTATTCTTCATACATTTGGATTTTGATCCCTCTACTTTTATTTTCAGGAGTTTAGTCTCTCTATTTTGTAAATTCAATAATTCAAGTTCAATTGTTAAGGCCATTATTTATTTGGTTGATTATTTGAATCTGAAAAGTAGAGGACTGGATTCATGAAAGTAAAAGTAGACATGACGGAGCCCTCCCAAAAACTTTTGGTAGAATAACATTTTAAGTCCTTTTTAGTTTAAATGTTAGTCAAATAAGTCATTTGTTCCTCTTTTTTTTTAGATTTAAAGGCTTAATAGACTCTTGCTCTCCGAATGTTGATGGGCTGAATTCCGAATATATGAAATGTACAGAGACTTGAACATATTTGAACCTTTTTTTTTTCTTTCCCTGTGTTTACGAAGTGTTTGATTCTAGGTGAAGTTGCATTGCCTGGAGGGAAACGTGATGAAACTGATGCTGATGATGTAGAAACTGCATTGAGGGAGGCCAAAGAAGAAATTGGCTTGGACCCTTCACTTGTCAATGTTGTTGCTGTTCTTGAACCAATTTTCACCAAGGTTAATTTGATTGCTTCGTTTAATCGAAATCCGTGTAATATAGATTCGGACATGTTCTCGCACTCGTGTTTTGCCTGTCAATTTTTCTTTGTATCATGTCGTATTGTGATCGTGTCATGTCACCGGTCGAGATTGCAGCTTCATTGAGGTCCTTAAGCATTTTTAGGTTGCATGAAAATGGAAATGGTAACTGCAGCTTTCTAGGTATATGTAACTTTAATCTAGAGCCGGTTTTTCCGTTCGCAGCATCGAATGATAGTCGTCCCTGTGGTCGGTATATTGTCCGATGCAAAGGCATTCGAGCCATCTCCATGTGCAGATGAAGTGGAAGCGATATTTGATGCTCCTTTAGAGATGTTTCTCAAGGTACTAATCTGTTTGTTCGTTACTGGTTGAAGGAATCAATAATTTTCGGGTTTATTTTGTGCCGAATGCAGGATGAAAACCGGCGAGCAGAGGAGAAAGAATGGAGGGGAGACAAATTTTTACTCCATTACTTTGATTATGAAGCAGAAAATGCCAAGTATCTGATATGGGCTCTCACTGCCGGAGTCTTGATCAGGGTTGCATCGGTAGTTTACGAGCGGCTGCCGGAATTTTTAGAGCTCAGGCCGAAATTCTGGGATATGGCCGTTACCGAGGACATCTCTACATTGTGATTTCATAGGAATTTCATGGTTTCATATAGAATCTTCTCTGTACGGGTAGCCTTTCTACATAATTTCTTTACAATACAATGTTTTATGTTCAAACAATGTCATGATTCAATTCAAATGCCACAAATAACATTCATTTTAGAAGATCTTCAGGTCTTGATTGTATTTGCAGCGAGTTCGAAACTCGTATCGAGTTCATTGTAATATCATCGAATTCAATGGAACTGAGAGAGAAGAAAGAGCATATAATCAACTGTGCATAGATAGAAAACAAATTACTCATTCATAGAAGTGTTCCTTTGCTTCCATTTGGAATATTCTTTTGGCCTTGCACCCATTTGGGACAAACAAGAGCCGAAAGCCGAAAGCCGGCAGCAGTAAGTCGGGGTACCTGAAGCTTGAGGTGAAACAAGCACCGCCGTTGGAAGTTTCCGAGACCGAACAAGGTGGTACTATAGACTTATCGACTCATAATTTAGATCTCCATCTGCATGCATTGCACCAAATTAGAATATGGTTCAAATGGACAACGGCCACAGGAAGTTTATACAAAATGTTTGATTATATACACATATAATATGTCATGCAAGTTGTTACGTTTGTACTATAAAAATTTAACGATTGAATCATATTTTTGTTAAAATCAAATCAATTGAATATTGTTTATTGAATTTAACGCTTAAAATCAAATCAATCGAATATAATATCCTCAACACGATCCCATATAATGTCATGCAAGTTGTGATGCATACTTTTCTTCTTGTTCAGGGGAAAGTGCTACATCAAACGGCTTCTTGCTCTTATCGGAGCTTTCGCTTCTTTCAGTGAGTTCAGTGGTGGGTATGTTGGGGCCCAAAGGGCCCGGCCTTGTTAATTTTTTATTTATATTAGATAAATTTTGGTCTAATGCTATTTTGGCCCTTGTAAAAAATGAGTATTTAAATTAAAAAATACAACAATTTAATAAATATTTAATTAAGTATTGCTAAACTAAAGAAGGATGAGTTTGTGTTTTTAAATTTCTTAGTCTAATAACAATTTAGGTCTTTATTAGGATCACCTCAGACATTTCGAGGCTCGAGCAACTAAAAAATGGACCCCTATAGAGCAAAAATAAAAAATGAACCCTAAAGCAAAAATATATCTCATTATTTAGAACAATCAATTTAATATTTCATTAATAAAGGGATTGATTTGTGGGTAAGATATGGAGTTTGATTTTGAATAATAAATACAAAAAAGTTGAAAAATATTGCATCATTTATTTTTTTATCGTTAGATTGAAGAATAATAAGAAGAAAATTAAATATTGAGATTGAAAAGGAGAATTAATTTATTTATTTGCTAAATTAAAAATAAAATATTCAATATTATTGTCAACAACTTGTTGGTTTAGTGTAATGAGGCGCTAAATTACTTAAGTAAGATAAAAAATTTAAATCTTAACGTTCTGAATGGAGTAAATTAATTTATAAATATTGTTCCATAATGGGCTTTTAGAATATATCCGACCCGGACTCTATTAATGGTTCAGTCCATATTACAACCATAATAAGAAGTAATTTTGCAAAAATAGATCCCTAGAAATAAACGTTGGGTTTGAGTATCTGATATGATTAGTGAAATAGGTTGGTCTCAAAATGCTCACCAATTGTTATTGTAGGCTTGAGCTTATTTTGGTGAACCAGCTAAAGGCCTAATAAGAAATGGGGTATGGGAACAATAGGTTAAAATATGGTTAGATCCCTTTAATGTACTAAACTTTGATATTTAGTCCCTATAGTTTTATCAACATAATTTGGTCCTCTTAGTTTTATAATGTTGTTAATTAGTCTGAATTTTTTTTCATTAACTATTCTTGTTAAAGTGTCGACATGATTATTTTAAAATCACCCTTAAGTGTCTCGTTGACATATAAAGTTATTTATTGAATTAAGTTGTATGATTGTATTTTTTAAAATAAGCATTCTTAAGTTGATTGAACTTAACTCGGTTGACATGTCGTTAATACAATATATATGAGGACGTAGGATTAACATGCTTAGGCGTTCAATAATATCCTCTAATTTATAAGTGTAGAGTGGTTCAAATTGGAAGAAATTGCACGCTTAGGTGCATTAAAATCCAAATTTACAAATTATTGTCATGCGACGATGTTAATCAAACTAAGACTCGATCCACATACAAACAAACACTTAAATTCATACATGTTGCATGTGTTTGGGTGAGACAAATCCATAACAATATCTATTAGAATGAACAATACTTTACATATTTCGTATAGGTTTCTAAGTTTGTATTTCTTGCATGATAATAGAGCAATTACGCAATCAGTATACGCAAGCAATTAAGTTCATACTTGTTGCACGTGTTTCGGTGAGACAAAACCATAACAATATCGATTAGAATGAACAATAATTTTACATATTTCGTATAGGTTTCTAAGTTGGTACTTTTTTGCAATTACGCATCCAAATACCGTAGGAGTGTGCAACAATCCAAATCTGAACAATTTATTTTCGGTTTAAAAAATTAATCACTTTACATTTGATCTTTGCCCGCCCTTAACCCTAAATGTACAATTATAAGAGGAGATTAAAAATAAAAATAAAAGCCAGGATTTATGGCCCAAAGTGGAGGGTTTAATTTTTCACATGACAAGAGCTGCATACAAAAGCTGGTTCCATGAGTCGGGCAAACCAGGGAGGCACCAATGGCTGCAATCGTTGCCGGAGTGTTGACCGTTGTAACTGGAAGGATGGGCGTCTTTTCTGAGCTGAGATAGTGTTGTGATGTCCAGCAGATACACTGGTTTCTTCATGCTCCCCAGGATTTTGTTCAGAACTGCAGCTGCCGGCGGTGCTCCTGCTGGGTACTTTGACCCTGACAGTGGCTGTAATTCTCCATTGCAGCTCCTCTTCGGTTGGTTCCATTCCCTGCCCCTGGTTTTTTTCATTCAACACAATAATTAGTTTTTTTTCCGGTTGATTCGGTTAAAAAAATCGAACGATCCGACTTAACCAATATATTGGTTGTATGACCGAAATCAGAATTAGACAATGAAAAGGGTCAAGTTGTCCAACTTCAAAGTTATCAAGGCCTAATTTTACAAATATTTAAATTATTAAGGAGCGAAATTGTCATTAGATAAAGATTTTGGGAAGCCAAAGCCCCTCCGATTCATTGCGTAGTTCCACCACTAACTGGTCAACTGATTGCAAGGATGGTATAACGATTATACAATGGAAGGGTCAAGTTGTTAACTTCAAAGTTTATCAGGGCCTAATAAATTTGAAAGAGGTAAAATTAAATTTTACAAATATTCAAACTAACAAGGATCAAAACTATTATTTAGACATAAAAAATGAGAAACTAAATCATCTCCATCTAAGACATAGATTATGAATTAGGATACACTTACACTATATTTTTTCTGACTGTTAGATGGGGTTTAATTAATTCTTGAGATTATTTTCTTGTTTTTTCTCTCATAAAAATTTTATTTCTCACTATTAATCTCAATCACCAATTTAATCTCGTCCAACGATCTAAAAAATATATAAAGTTAGATAAATTTTACATGGAGTAAAACGATTTTATCTCGTATTTTATTATATAAGCATAAAAGGTATGGTTAGGAATAGGAACTGACTCGTAGTGGGTGGGAGAAATGCCTTGGAAGAAGACTCTGGTCTTAGTAGGATCGACATTGGTGTCAACCCAGTTAGCCCATGTTGCAAGCCCTTTGTAGTACGCCTCAAGCCTGTCCATATCCTTATATAATCCTCTCCCATCTCTAATATAATCCCATCTGCAACTTAACCAATTTTTATTTAAATTCACTAAAAGTATTTAAAATGCAAATTAGACTAGAAATAAAAGAAAGAATCCTACGCCTGAGATTTTCCCTGGTGAGACCACCAATGCCAACTGTTGAAAACCAGCACGTCCATCCCTCTCCATGCTTTTCCGCCATTGATGGAGTTCAGATGAAGCACTGCACCAACTCTTTCTCTCACTATATCCACCAAGTACGGTGTTCGATACAAATACAGGGTCACTCCGTATTCCTGCAAAAGTACCATCAAACTCATAATCAAAATATATCTTAATATATACCGAAATAGACAAAGGATGAAACTTAAACCATATTAATTAAACCGAAACTAAAAACTTAAACCTAAAATTTCAAAGAAATATTCATGTCACCTATTAAGCATATGCATAACTAATTGATGTTGTTTCGATCAAAAAAAACTAATTGATGTTGCTTAATTAGTTGCTTGAAAATAATAATAAAAATAATAATACAAGTTGGCAGTGACAGGTCCTATAGAAACAGCTGTATGTCAGTGGTCCTTTAAAGAAACCAGTAATCATGCAAAGAATTTAAGCTTTGATTTTCTCAAACTTGTTCCTCACATGTCAAAAATAATTGATAAATGTGACATCAAAATAAATACAGTATCAAAATCTACATAATATATATATATATATATATAATTTTAAAATATGAACCTACCACGATTCCATTGATTGTTTTGAATTTTATATATACACTATAATTTATGTGGACCGACAGTTGTAATCTTCAACTTCAACTTCAACAGTGCATTTTGACTTATAAATAATATGAAATATAATACTAATTAAAATAATAATAAAATAACAGATAAGTATTAGAGGAGACGACAAAGCATATTGCACATCCAAAAGAGAAGATTTAATTTTAAACCTTAAATACGATATTATTAAGATAGATAATTCGAAACTCCGAATATAAACATAAATCATATAAAAACAAAAAGTAAAATATAGTATCTTCCCAGTTGTTTTAGATCCCAACTTTGAAGACACGCAAATAAATGAAGAAATAAATGGATTCTAAAGCTTTGCCCACTTTATATGCATAGAAACATTCTTTCTTCCCTTACTTTTAAGTAAATAAAACACCAAACGAAAATTTATACGTATTATATTTGATACATTGACGATGTATAAATTTTAAAATACGGAAAATCAAACATACAAAAATAAAATAATTGTATATTTTAAAATCCTAAAATATAAGATTAATCTAATTAGATAACATGTAATCTAACTTTTTTTTATTCGGTAAATAAGTATTTACATTCTTAAAGTAAATACGGATATTTGAATTTACCCAAAGTGAGACATGTGAACATCTACGGGATCTCCTTATATAATCAACTTCTAAAGGGGGGAAAAAAGATGATTGAGACACGCGCAAGAAACAAATTACTTCACAATCAAGCAAATTTTCATTATTCGATACGAATTATTCAGAATTTGAACCTGAAACTAAATGTTAATTAACGGCCTTATAACAACGTAAAGGTGAGAGTGAATTTAAGCATGAATTTGTATCAAATAATCCCAAATTTCCAAAACTTCATGAGAAAAATAGCTAAAAAGGAAAGAACAATGAAGAACAGACAAATACAGATTGATTTTCTTTTATACTTTTTCGATAAATGAAACAACTCACCTCAAAATTAACAAAAGACAGAGGGTCCCTTCTGACAATTGTCGTCTTGGCATTAGGCACCGACGCGTGAATCATGCACGCCAGCGATTCCCACATGTTCAAACTCAGTGAGTCACCCACGAACATTATTTTCTTCCCCCTCCATTTTCCCAGAAAACTCAACCCATTGAACCTACAAACAGAAAACCCAGTCCCAGTGTGAGATTGAAATCCACAGCTTAAAACCAAGAAAAAGGGGAATCAAAACCAGTCAGTTGATTTATACCTGGGCAAACTACAAGCATCCGGTTTCCAGGCGTATTTAAGGAACTGCTTATCGGGTCTGCCGTATTTAAGGCAATCGAACTCAGGATCTATGAAGGGACATTTGGAGGAATCGTAGAAAGGGTAGGAAGGATCGAAAACCCATTTCCCTTGGAACAAATTGCATCCCCTGGTTTGGGCTCTACCTCTTAATAATGCACTCTCGTTGTAGTACTGTGCATTTGCTTGGTGATAGAACAGAAGCAAAAGCATGGAAACAAAATGCAGAATGGTTTGGTAGCTGAAACCCATCTGGGAAATTTTAACAGAAGCTTTGATATGGAACAAGAAAGTTTTGTTGTAGACCCAGAGCTTATATAGAGTGGGAGAGGCAACTAACAGTGTGTGGGGGCACTGTAAAAATGGAGGAGAAAGAAAAAAAAAAAAGCTAGTGTAGGGCTGCTTGGTAGGTTCGCATCACAGCTAGTGGACAAATATATATATATATATATATATATATATTTGTATAATCATCTTTATCCTACTGTTTGATTAATTCGAATTGAAGTATCATAAAAACTTATTACAAAAGGAACTTTTTAACTTGCTTTATTTCATTCACAACATCAATAATTCAACATTGTATCTTATTTAACGGTCTAATATTACATCTCGTTACACTAATTAGTAAGCATGCTCTATGATACCATATTAAATCATCTCTATATGTTGAAGGTTTAATTTGACTCAACTTTAAAATATTTAAAAATCAATTTAATAATCGGTGCACTAGAGGGGTTTGGACTACTAAAATGAAAAATAAATTATTTTATTTTATGGCATAGGCTGCTCTAATCTTCATTTCCATTGGCCTGCATGTCACGGCCAAATTCTAATGATGTACAATTACATAAAAGCGCGCGACTTTTTTTTGACTGGGAAACTGCTAGGATAATGATAGTTTAATTGGAATTTGTAAAAATATATCTGAAGTTTCTTTTAATTATAATAATAAGTAAATTAAATTATCTTAAAATAAGAGTGGTTTTTAATACATTGTATTGTGTAATTTTTATGAAAAGAAATAGAATAATTTAGTTATGTCAATTTCAAAAGCAAGCAATCATGAACAATCAATGATGGCGTTAAAATTTTCATCTATTTATCTTGTTTCTATTTATATAATAAGATATTTAGTTTTCGGTGTATATATGTTCTTTCATTTAGCCTTGATTTTAGAATTTTTAAAAAAATTAAATCTTAAGTATTTATATATTTTTTTGAAACTAAAGTTATTACAAGTAGTATGCAACTGTTGGTACTCAAACCCGTAACTTATAAAAACAACAATTGTTCCCTTAACTACCAAGACAAATTGATCGTGTACGTATTTTATTAATTTAGTATTAAATATAAAAATATGTGAAAAAGGAAAATGTATGAAAAATTAAAACAAAATAAAGATTTATACTTCAAAAAGTTGTATATATTTACTTTTTATTTGAACACGACATTATTTAATTCAAATTTCAACCTAGAATTAGTTGTATAATTAGAATCTAGATTTTTTTTGTTGTATAATATTTCTAAATAGCATTCTTTAATACTTAAATACTAAAGAATTTTCTAAAAACATGATAATACTATTGTTAGGATGATCAATGGATGTTGTGTGATCAAGAGGGGTGAATTGACAATTTTAAAAAATAAGTGAAAGTAAATTGGAAATATAGAAAATTGGGACACAAAAGATTTGTAGTGATTCAACCTTCTAACAAGGTTTACATCCACTACCTTAGCTTCCCACTAAGAATTTACTCAAATTTATTAAATTTTTTTCCCTTTTTCTAAGCTCAAGAGAAAACATTTACGCAATTAAAGCTTCTAGCCCAAAGCTTTGGTAAAACACTCTTTTACAAGAAAAGAGATAGCACATTGAAAAATCCTCGCAAAGGTAAATGTTTGCCCAATTACAAAGCTCACTCAAACCCAAAATTTGAATCAGAAGATTACAATTTAACTCTCTCAAGTGGGTTACAAAAATTTGACTCTAATAGCTTATGAATGTTGGATTTGTGCTTGAATGCTAAAGACTTGTGAATAGTTATTGTTGTAGCTTTAGAGCCTTGATTATATACCCCTTCATTGATTTCTAACCGTTTGGATAGCTAAGTTCATAAATATAGTCGTTGGGTAGCTAAGTTCATTGATTTCTAACCGTTTGGGTAGCAAACTGAAAAAATCCTCGCAAAGGTAAATGTTTGCCCAATTACAAAGCTCTTTCAAACCCAAAACTTGAGTCAAAAGATTACAATTTAACTCTCTCAAGTAGGTTACAAGAATTTGACTCTAATAGCTTAAGAATGTTGGATTTGTGCTTGAATGCTAAAGACTTGATGAATAGTTGTTGTTGTAGCTTTGGAGACTTGATTATATACCCTTTCATTGATTTCTAACCGTTTGGGTAGCTAAGTTCATAAATATGGTCGTTGGGCTTTATTTTTCTCGCAAGAAATGTAGTCTACCAGTATAGGGTATCGGTATTCGGGCTCGAGTATCGGTGCCTGTCATATGAAGAAAATAGTCGTTGTGCAAAAGGGTATCTGTACATAGGATGCCATATTGATACGAGAAGTGTATTTTACAAAAGCGCATCGGTACAAGTCGTACCATATCGGTACCAATTTTGCTCACTAGAATCTAAAGAAAAAGTAAGTGAAAAATTGTATCGATACGGCTAGAAGGGTATCGGTACCCTATAACCAATTTTCAAAGTTTGTGATTTTAATAAACTAACAAGGCAACAGTCGAATAATAAATGCAATAGATTTATAAAATCTTAACAATCTGTATTGGTACGCATAAAGCCGTATCGATACTCAAAGGCTAATTTGGTTCTCAGGTTCAATGGTGTACTGATATGACTACACGCGTATCGGTACCCAATAGCCAATAAGTATAGAAATGTTTTCCTGTAGCTAAAAACTGTATCGATACGGTTAAGAGTGTATTGATACTCTTAGACTAAATCAAACTATTTGAGTACAAAAACACTTAGAAAATATCTGGAGTTTTAATTTTTAACTCAGAAACAATTTTAAATTTGAATCCTTGTCATTTTGTGAAACCTTTTGATTACTTAAAAATTTATCTAATTATCCAATTTGATCCTTAAAAATTATTTTTTAATCAAAATCAAATATAGATTTTACAACTATTTAGAAATACTATATAATAAAAATAAATTTTACATTCAATTATGAAATCGAGAACGTCATCATATATTGATCTTAGTTGCTCACTTAAGGAATTAATAGAGACTAAATTGCTCTGTTTATTTTTGAGAGGGTCTAGTTTGTTCATTATCAAAATTGAAATGAACCCAATATATATTTTTTACCATTTAAATTCATATTTTAATTTATTTAATCAATATAGTCACCTTTTAAAATCAATATTCAATGAGTTTAGAGTATGAATTCAATTAATTGCAACCATGATCTAGAGTTTTTTTTATCTCTTTTGCAACAAATAGCATATAATTATTTAATTTTACATGAAAAATCATTCAATATTATAAGATACAGATTTATATTTGATGTATTGACAATGTCTATTATTATCAATAAATAAAATAATGGCATATATAATAATAAAAATAAAATTGCTCAAATTTGATTCACTGACAATATATAAAAAATAGAATTATGTAATATCAAAATATAAACACATAAAACAATGAGTTAATTGATGAAAAGGGTGATGGTATTAATATTAATGATATTCTATCCATTTTTCAATTGCTTGCAAAGGCAAATTCCTATCATAAGATAACATTATATATTTATATAAAAAATTATAAATAAATGTAGGTTGGTTAGGATAGGTTTCATTATATATTAAGTCATCTAGAAATGCATTTTGCTTCCATAAGAAGGTGAGTTAATATGAAGAAACAAAGGAGTTAATGTTTGATGGGTAGCTTGAGTTTTACACCATTTTTTCATGGATGTCTTATTTGTTTGTATAATATTAAAACTTAATAGCTAGTAAAATTATTTAAGAAAAAATTAATGAATAGTGGAAGATTTTTGTTTACATCTCAAAAGTAGTTTAAAATCTGTCGATATATCTTTTACAGAAAGGATAATGTGTCAAATATGTGTTAAAACGTCGATTGATAAAGGACTCAGGTCGGTTGATATATAATCTCAAATTAGAGGACAATCTTACCTCTCCTTTATCTAAATAAAAAACACGGTTTATATTATAGCAATTATAAGAAATAAAATATTAGTTGGTCTAACCAGATGAGATACTATGTTTCTAATGTTTGATCGAATACTTATTTTGACTTTTATTTTTTTGAATTAATTTCAACCTCAAACGTTTTATTTTGGGTCAAAATGGCCCATATGCGGATGAAAACTGTTAGTCAAATTATGATAAACAGTTTGAAATGGCTCAACAAAATAATGTATCAGATGAAAAAAATATTTTATATTTTATACAATTTTATAAAAAAATATTTTATATTTTATACAATTTTATAAAAAAAATATTTTTTTGATTGATGTGTCATTATGTAAAGTCAACATATTTGTCTATATGACACAACTATCGCGGCGTGCACTGCCATGTAGGTTTGTCACGTCATTTCAAGTTGTTTATCATCAGTTAACTAACAGTTTTTATTTATAAATGGGCTATTTTGACCCAAAATAAAACATTGAGTCTTAAATTGGTTCAAAAAAAGAATATGTGCCAAAATAACTATTTAGTCAAACGTTAGGGGAATTTTTTTGACATTATGCCTTTAATTTTAAAGGTTTTCTATAATCATAAACAATACACGTATATATTTCTTTTTATATGCTTTCATATGCAATATACACATATTAGGCAAACAATACATTTGAGTTACTCGACTTGAACTATAAAATTAATTCATTAACTACTAAAAAATTACGAGTTGTTCTAGTTTTATTTTATAACTAAAAACTTTATTTGAATTTTTTTCTAATCGAGTTTATAAAATTACGATTCGAATCAAGTCAAGTAAAAAAAATAATCTTTTTCAAGTCGAGTCAAGTTTTGCTCACACCTACTTGAAATAAGTTTTGAGGTTCGAATTTTAGTATTGTGAGTAGAAAATAATTGAGTTGGGAGAGTCACCCTCATGATGAGTTTTGTAGCACACGATCCAGATTAATCGACTAATATATCGAATATAAGTAGTTAAACAAAAAAAAACATTAACAACTAAATATAAATTGGGAATGATTTATATGAATGTAAATGGTAAAAGAATCTTTATGAATTAACTACAAGATTCAAAATCATAATAATTAAACATTTGATGCACCAATAATTTTTAGAATGTCACACACTATGGAACTATCAATGATATATGATTTGATAAGGGAAATAACCAATCAAAAACATGCAAGTCATTGTCTTTATTATCCATAACGAATTTGTGGAAGAAAATTGGTTAATGGCCAAATTGATTGATAAATTAGCCAACAAAATTGAAGAAAGCAACATTTCAGCTTATGAATTGGGTAATAATTCCCTTTCATTGTCCTAAAAATATGGCCAATGTGGAGACCCCAAGTCAACATTGCCTTTTACAATACAAACAAAGCTATTTGCATGAGAAGACAAATGAACCAAAAGCAGCCTGATTGAGAAAACTTGCTTTTTAGAATATACCAAGTTTGTGGATTCCTTAACCTAAATAAAAATGGTCAAATTCTATACAAGGTCGCTTTACGATGCGATATTTGGTCAATTCAGTCCCTTTGTTATAGCTTGATTTTTTCAATCGGATTTTATAGAAGGTCATGTACTCTATTGTAGTTTGATCAGTATTAGTTCTTCGGATGGAAATCCTCTACCCCTTTTTGGTGCCCCTACATATGCCCCCATGCTCAAAATTAACTTTAGGGTTTACAGTTTAAGGTTTTAAGTTAGGGGTTGTGGTTAGAGTTTAGGGAATTTAGGGTAGGGTGTATTTTTTAGGGTATAAGGT
Source organism: Hibiscus tridactylites (assembly GCA_958450335.1). Lineage (NCBI taxonomy): Eukaryota > Viridiplantae > Streptophyta > Magnoliopsida > Malvales > Malvaceae > Hibiscus > Hibiscus tridactylites. The sequence continues at coordinate 86,364,111 of OY288270.1, forward strand.
GTAGGGTTTAGGATTTAGAATTTAGGGTTAGGGCTTAGAATTTAATTTTGTAGTGTTTTTTAGTGTTGGGGCATATGTAGGGACACCGAAAAGGGACATACGAATTTTATCCTTAGTTCTTCTATCTTTTGAAATGTGTATTTTTAGTTATGATGTCAACCTTTCGTTAATTTTGCCAAATATTTTGGCGCGATTCAAATTATGACATGATGTAATATAAATTTTTTTATTCTTTTTACAATTAAACAAATATTATACATTTCTCATTTTTGTCTTTTTTTTGAAAGATCGGTATTTTATTGACGATGAAAGGAAAATACAAAAAGACATATGCGCTTGCCTCGTTAAAAAACCTCCCTAAACCTAATGGAGGAAAAAGAGTGCAAAAGCGCATATGTACTACATCGTGAACATACATCGTAAGAACAATTTTAGGCGAGCTTAGATGCCTCCCACACGAAACTACAGCAGATTACCCATAAGACATGTGCAGATCCTACACTTTTACTAGCAATTGAAACTAAACCGTGCATGAATTTTCCAAAAGGAATTGTGCTACCTGTTCCTTTGCTTTCACACGTTCTGAACCACAAGATTGTGCCTGCTGGAGGCACCATTTTTTGCCAAATTGTGAGCTTTGGAATTAGCTTCCCTGTATGCGAACCGTAATTGCCATTTATTGCTTAGAATCCTCCCCCTATATCATTAACAAGGGATGAGAAAACAGCAGGTGCACATTGTGGCCTTTTAATCCAATTTATAGCCAACTCACAGTCTGACTCAAGGACGAGATTATGGGTCTCACTCCACACCGAGTCTGCGAAGATTCTGCACGCTTCCAACATACTAACAAGCTCCGCTTGCGTCGGGTCTGCTTTGCCTATGCATCTTGAGAAGGCTAGTAGTTGCGCTCCATCCTGTTCCTTAGGATCCCTCCGATCCCTGCCACTCTATCGACACTTGAGATTGCCGCATCAACGTTGAACTTCAAGTATCCCTCATCTGGCGCAACCCACGAGCTGGCCTTAAGCCGTTCATTCATCTTACCCGGTATTGCGATCGAGACTGGGCAACGGCTAAATTCCACTGCACTTGCACAAAAAGTTGGCCATTTCCATCTGCACCATTGTCCCGTACACATCATAGCATTCTCGAAAATTTCCGCTAACCTCCAATCTTTACCCTCGAAGACAGTGGTGTTTCGGCACCGCCAGATTGTCTATATGACTCCTCTAATTGCCATGCACCATATGAGTTTTGCCTCATTTTTTATCTTAACATCTTCCCATGCAATGATGAAACTCTTAATGTTCATTGGCATGATGAAGGGTACATCCCACATGCTAAACCATTTCTGCCAAATCTGCCATGACACTTGACAGTGAAGAAACAAATGCGCAGCTGTTTCTGGTTCTTTTCTGCACAATAGACAGCAAGTGATGCCATTCAACTCCACGCCGCGTTTCGCCAACTCCATCCCTGTTGGAATTCTGTTAAGAACGAGTCTCCATAAAAAGGCTTCGACCTTCATGGGAGCAACGTTTAACCAAATCTTTGGCCAAACACTATCCGATTGTTCTTCGCTAACTAATGAGGCGTTGCAAAAAATTTTAACACAGTACAACCCACTTGTTCCTCCTATCCACCTTATCCTGTCTTCCAATGCTGGGCTGCAGACCGCTCTGTTCAACACACATATAAACTCGTTCCATATGTCAATTTCCCAATCGAAAAACATATGACGCAACTCAATTTTCCACGACCAAACACCATCTTCCATAGAACCAAACTCAGCAACCTTTCCCTCCTTCTTGATCACAACAGCAAAAATCCTCGAAAACGCCCCTTTTAAAGAGCTAACATCAGTCCAATAGTCGTTCCAGAAATCAATGGAACCACTATCGCCAAAGAGAAGTCTTAGCGACTTTGTGAAGATATCAGCAGTGTTATTAAGCGGTTTTATGATGTCCTTCCAAATCCATGAACATTTCCTCCCCCCTTTGATCATTGGGATTAGACCCGACTTCTCCATTCCATACTTCGCATCTATCACTCTCCTCCATAAACTATTCTTTTTGCTGCCATAACGCCATACCCATTTATTAAGTAGGGCCCTATTCTTTAACCGAAGGTCGCACACGCCCAAACCTCCACACAATCTCGGCTTGCAAACATTCTCCCACTTAACCCACCGAATGCATTTACCATTATTCCTCTTCCACAAGAAATTAGCAATCAGGCCGTTAAATTTCTTTGCCACACCTTTGGGCATTTCAAACATCGAAAGGTAATATATCGGCAAATTAGATAGAGCAGACTTTAATAGTGTTAACCTTCCCCCAAATGATAAGTTGTTCTTCTTCCACCCTTCGAGTCTCTTTTCCATCTTTTCAAAAACTGGCTTCCACACATCCGCACTACCTTTACTGCGACCAAGAGGCAGCCCAAGGTACGTGGAAGGTAGAGACCCGGGACTACAACCTGCCGAAGACGCTAACCTACACAGAATCTCAGCCTCCATGTTAATCCCATAAATTTTAGTTTTGGTCATATTTAAATTCAAACCTGAAAACAGGCCAAACAACTTTAATATCCTGATGATATTTCTAACTTGCTGCTCATTTCCATTGTTGAAGACGATCAAATCGTCCGCAAATTGGATGTGTGTTAAACCCAAGCTGATTTGCCCCACCTTTACACCTTCGATCAATTTCAGGGAGGCCGCTTTCTTAATGATCGAGCTTAGCATTTCCCCCACAAGATTAAACAGTAACGGTGACAGGGAACACCCCTGTCGGAGGCCACGTTTGATTGAAAAGGGTTTTGTAGGGACCCCGTTTACTAGCACTGAAATGCGTGGGGTAGAAATGCAATTTCTTATCCACTGTCTCCATACATTGCCAAAGCCCATCTTTTCCTGGGTAAAGTCTAAGAAGTCCCAGCATACTGTATCGTAGGCGCGTCGAAAGTCGGCCTTAAGGATAATAGCACTTTGGTTTCTTTTCTTCAAGTCGTCGATTACTTCGTTCGCAATTAGTGAACAATCCACTATTTGTTTACCCGCAACAAAGGTAAATTGAGTCTCCCCCACCACTTCCGCCAAGCAAACCGCAAGCCTTCGAGCTAAAACTTTTGCCAATATTTTGTACAGGCTACTCACTAAGGAGATAGGCCTGTAGTCTTCTATTTTCCTCGAATTCGCTACTTTCGGAATAAGTGCTATATAGGAACGATTGACTTTCTCATCCAGTGGTTTTCCAGAGTAAAAGTCATCGAAAAACTCCAACACTCCCTTCCTAACACTAGGTCAGAAACATTTATAAAACTGTAGGTTGAACCCGTCCGGTCCTGGCGCTCTATTTCCATCCGAAGTTCTAATTGCTGACCAAATCTCTTCTTCAGAAAATGGAGTTTCTAAAGCGTTTGCCGACTCAGTACTTAGGCGATTAACTGGAGAATCAAACGATTTGATCGGAAGAGTGTACACATCATTATACAAATCTTTGAAATGGCTTTCGAAGGCACTGTTTATTAGCCTAGGCTCCTCGACAACAGCTCCACCCACCTCAACCGACGAAATGTGATTATGACTCCTGCGGATCGAAGCTGATAAATGGAAAAATTTAGTGTTTTTGTCGCCTTCATGGAACCATCTCAATCTCGATTTTTGCAGCCAGTCTCGCTCATCCTTCCTGTACCTATCCCACACTTTAGATTTGAGTAGCCGAATTTCTTCCCAGTCGGCCTCGCCTTCTTTAGCATTGTTTTCCAACTCTTCGATTTTTTCTTCTAGGGCAGATATCGTTTCTGAGTTTCTGGCTGATATCTCCGCAGCCCACACTTTTGTAAAGCGTTTAACTTCCACTAGAGTAGACCCGAAGTCAGTGTCGATATGCTTGGAGAACACCTCCCGAACTTTCTCCTTGTATGCTTCATCATCAGCCCAAGAAGAAAACCATTTGAAAGGCCTTCTACTTACAACAGACCCCTCCTCTTGTAGTACGATAGGGTTATGGTCGGATAACCCTTTGGGTTTGATGTTCTGGATAAGGAGCGGGAATTTCGACAGTACATCCGGGGCTATTAAAAATCTGTCCAATCTGCTAGCCGTAGCACTCCTACCGCCCTTAAACCACGTGAATTTTCCCCCGTTCAAAGGTAGATCAATGAATTCACCATTGATTATAAACTCCTTTAGCAACTTGGTTGCCGCACATTTCTTCGAAATCCCACTTCGTTCATCTTCAGACACAACTTCATTGAAATCACCCCCTATAATGAAAGGGATGTTTGCTCCCCTTACAAACTCCAGAATTTCCTCCAGCATCAATTTCCTTTCCCCATCTCTGTTTGGGGCATAAACATTAATCAACCCAATCTCCATATTACAGCTTCCCACATGTCCGATAAGAGCAATGTATCTCTCCATCCGAACAATGGTTTTGACTGTCAAGAAACTCGACTTCCACAGAGTGATAAGTCCACCCGATGCCCCTGGCGATGGCACAAATACCACCTCGTCAAAACTCTTTCCTTTTAAACGATTCAGCACACTAGGATTGGGATTTTCCAACTTCGTTTCCTGTACGAAGATCATACTAGCCTTGCTTTTTGAAAACACCTCACTTGCAGCTCTAACTTTCTCCGCCCTACCCAGTCCGCGAACATTCCACGAGAGAAATGAAAACATTATTCTGGCAAAATTAGAACGTACATATAACCGCTAACCTGGCCACCCTAGCTCACTCCACCAATCGAATCATCCAACTCCTAGAGCCTCCCAATCACCGTGTGAATTGGGACACCAAATTCGACCCCCAAACGGGAACCAATTCCAGCCGTAATCGACGCCTCATCTTTAGAAACTCGCTCACCATCCCCAGCAGATACATCCTCAGTTCTGTGGTCTAGGGCTTGATCATAAGAACCCTGCTCTTTGCCCATACCTTTCCGACCTCTGCCCTTCTTCCTATTAGCTGATAGTAACCCTCTGTTATTTGCCGTCGAAACCCACCAATTCCATTTATCTAGTCCCGACCTTAGACCCCCCCTTTGTCTGAAACTGGTGTTTAGTGGAAAGAGGCAAATTAGAGGGGTGAACATCCAGACCATGCGATACCTCTAAAATTGGGTCTCGTATGAGGCTTTGCTCTTTTAGCACCAGAATATTAATTAATCTTGAGTCTGAGGAGCCCGACGAAATTGGATCTGCACAGATCAGATTTGTATTACCATCAGGTGGCCCAAAAATATGTTGCCCAGGGACATCGTTGGGCCCAGAAGCAGGAAAAATGGGCACATCCACCAGGCCTCCATTATGAGACATAGAAGACGTTTTGGATGGAGATTTGACGGTTTGACTTTCGAGATATTCCTGCAACTGCCCGACATTCTCCGCCGACATTCTTTGGGAACAACACAACTCGTTGGCCATTGTCAGCGCATTAATGTCTTCATCATTAAGGGGGTTATCAAGCGACGCCGCCGCCACCTCCTCCTCCCGGAACTTATACGGCGATCTGCCATCGATGAACCGCCGTTCCTCCTCAAAAGGTTCTGGATGGATAAGCATCTCATGAATGCTTCCATTATAGCAGACGGCCACGCGATCCGGAATCAACAAAACTTTTTGGATGCAAACCAGTATCTTCGCTTCATCAAAGCGACCACGATTAAGGGTTTCCTCGTCAATCTTTACCACTTCGCCCCAACTGTTAGCAATCCTACGGAAAAAACTTTCACACCATACTTGAAGGGGGACATCCTTCATGACCAACCAAATCATAATCGAACATTTGCCTTCAATAAAACATTTCCATTTGTAATTGTGTGTCACATCATCACATTTTAAAAAGTAGAGGATTAGAACTTATTAAACTGTAATAAAAACGGAATAAAACCATTAAGAGACTAGAATAAATGATGGTTTCTTCTAATTTTTTTTGATGCAATTGTATTTTAGATCATTTTTAGTTCAAGTATTAGTCAATAAAACATGTGTTCTTAATCTTTTGATGTAACACAATTTAGTCCCTCTCACATTCTGATCCTAACTCTATCACTGAATAAAGGGACTGAAACCATAAAAACGGATAGTACAAGGATCTTTTATAAAATTTACGAATAAAAGCAAATAAAAACTGTCGGTGATTCTAAGTATTTATCGACGATTATAAACGTTATCCATATGAGGAATAAAAAATAAAAATAAAAAACTCCCTTAACCACATAAACCGTAGTGTTCCCAAAAAAATCGTGAAAGTCGCCATTTAACGTGGAATTCCAAGAATCAACCCGGGAAGGTTAGTAGTTATGAAAAATTCAAAAAAAAAAAAACATAGAGATTAGAGGAAATAAACCTAGTAGGGTCTAAGAACAATTCAATTCGGTCATTTTTTATCATTTTTTGAACTTTCTATTATAATTAATTTGGTTCTTGATTTCTTCATAATATTTTTAAGTTTTTACATTTTTACTTTATTTCAATAAAATAAGTAACTTTATTCTATCATTTTTAATATCACTTATAAAGTTTTAAAGTCTTTTTTTAAATGTGAAAATAAGTATTTATAAAAAAAAAAAAAAAACGATCATTCTTATAGCATTTTTAAAATTATTTTCACTGTTTTAAATATAGGAATATTTATTTTCACATTTTAAAAAATAAAAATGATTACAAATTATATAAATATCGAACTTAATTATATTCATACAACTACAAATTTCAAATTTATAAGCCATAAACTTTCAAATACTAACTACGGTTGAAATCAATTTCAATTTCTTGGTTTTTTTTCTCGACCCTGGTCCTAATCAGGATGAATCGAGGGTCGATTGCCCCTTAAAATTTTAAAATTATATACGATTAAATTTTTTTTAACTTTTCTATGTAGTATTTTTTATTGAAAATCTATTTTCGCCCCCTAAATTTTTATTATATCGTACTTAGAAAATTATAGGTTCGCCCCCAACCTAAAGTCATGCGTTCGTCCCTGATCCTAATGGCAATTTGTACGAGAGCGTATTCAATGGAGTCAAGTTTACAAGTCCTATTTTATAGCTCAAATTTTATTTGAATTTTTATTTCAAATTGAATCGAATAAAAATTTAATGTTTTTCGAGTTGGGTTAAATTTTGTTCCCCTAATAATTTAGGGTGCAAGGCTGTTGTAATCAAGAGGCTGTTCCCTCGACCCTAATCCTAATGGCATTGGCAATGCGGTAGGAGAGGTGTAGTAATCAAGAGGGTGTTCCCTTCCCTTTTTAAAAACATGGGAATCAAAATCAGTCTGTTTTTTCAGACACCACCGCAGAGCCCCACCACTTTGGCGGTTGTGCGTACAAAAACGACGCCCTATTTAATGAACCTCGCCTGGCTACGTGGGGAGGGTCCAGCCTTCTAAAAGTGGTGGCGTCGCATTATTAAGTTAGGTCGGCAGTCCATTGTGGACGCATTCATACATTATCTTTGAATCAAAATTCATCAAATTTCAAATTTTAATTCCAAGCTTTTTCAACTAACAACACTTCAATTAACTAGTTTTTTTATTAAGGATAACTCTTTCAAAAAATATATATTAAAATATCGTTTGTCAAATAATCGATCAAACTTCGACACTGATAAATATTGTTTTTGTGAAATATTTTTTTTAAAAAAAATAAAGATAAAAAGACAAATTATTTGACAAACGATATTTTTTTGTTGAAAGAGTTAGTTATCCTTAACAAAAACTAGTTAATAGAAGTACCTCTCTTATATACACGAGGATGAAACTTCGTGAAATAATTTAAGGGATAACTTAAAAAGAAATAGAGGCTTAAATTAAAACATTTAAAATTTTGGAATGGTTCAATCTATATATTTTCTAAAAAGTTAGCATCTAAATAAAATTTTTAAAAATTTCGAGAAACTTAATACTTTTTAAAATTTATGGGATAAGATTTAATTAAAAATATTAAAAGACTTTGAAGATTAATATAATTTTTTAAAAAAATTTGAGGGATCAAATTAATTTATTTTTAAAATTTGAGTGATCAAATTCTAATTTTCTAAAATTTTATGGGGACAAAGCCCCAACTAGTTCCCATCACCTTTCGGCTTCTGCTACTATATGTATGTCATTGTTATCATGCTTGAACTGAATTTCAAGTCTTGACTTTAGATATAATGTGAGTTTTGTTCGATTTCATTTTTAATCTTAATTAAACTTAAATTTTTTATTAAATATAGAGATATTACATTCGAATATAGATGTCGAGATTCAAACTCGTACAAGAAAAGATAAGATGAGCACAGTTGAGTACCCTTAGGTACTCAACCAATTGGTGGATTTCATTAAACCTAAACTTTAATTAAAGTAATTCATCCAATTATTTTAGCAAAAGGTTAAGATATGGATATATTTCTTTTTTCCTAGCCACCTTTGTTTACCGAAAAGAGCACTTGAAAACATTGAAGATACAATGCCAAAACCATGGACAAAATTTACCAATTGTTGGCATCTTTTTTTGTTTCTAAAATGAGAAATGGAAGAGGCAATTTCAAAGTTTCACAAGTAATTGAAAAATTGCAAACATTGGGTTCCCCCCACATATTATTACACAGTGAAAAGTGGTCAAAAGGAGAAAGTAAACATAATGATTTGACATGTAGGGTTCTTTTTATTTTTGGTTCTTAAAGTTCCAAAAATGAGATAATCATTCATTTATCAAACTAATGCAAAATGGATATTACACGTTGTAAAATATTATTTTTTTAAGTTTAAGTTTTGTTTTAAAACGATTCAATAAGTTTTCATGATCATTTTATAGTAGTTGATAAAGTTCGATAACCATTTTACAACAATTCGTTAAATTTAATAATATTTTATAATTTTCAAAACTTTAATAATCTATATACCATAAAGTATTTGAGCTCCTTATTTGATCAACAATTCGATAAATATAATGACTATTCGTTAACTTTCCCCTTTATTCTTCCACGTTTTATTGCTCTTTGAATCTATATACCTAAAATATTTGAGCTCCTCATTTGATTTTTTTAAAGCTTGAATCCACTTTCTATGCTTCCATCCAAAAATCTATTCCTAGTTAACTAACATACACTATTATACGATTAGATTAATAATTAAAATATTTTATTTTTTAAAATGTGCTTTACTAATGCACTCAACATTTATTAGAATAAATTCAATTTTTAACATTGAATTAATATATTATTTTTTGGATCAATAAATAGTTGCATTAAATGTAAAATTCAAAAAGTTCAAAGATAATTTAATTAATTTTCCATCGATGTCTTAAATAAGTAGCCAATTAACAAACACCCGAGTCCATGTGCTGAAATGAATGATCAACTTGTTGAATAAACCTCACTCACATAAGATTATGCAAACCAGCAAGTTCCCATTAAACAAATACTAATTAAAAAGGTCTCATTCAATCGATTATGAGATTATTTATTTAATGCTTTCTTGATCAAATGTGTCATGTAAAGTTATATATAAATTGTGTTTAAGGTGATTATAATGTAAAATATGTTCATAAATATTTTTAATTCTTTGACAATGCACACATACCTTGTAGATATTGCGGATAAATTTGGGTCTTTTAGAATGAATATCATCCGCTTTTCCACAAGACCACTTGTTGGGTTCAATTTGAATGGTTAAATTTGAAAGAGATAATTACACCATATGTCTCCAAACTACTACCTTTATTTTAAATTAATTCTAAACTTTTAAACATTTTAATTTCATCTTCAAATTACAACTATCATTCTGAATTGGTCTCTAAACTTTTGGACCTTGCGATTTCATCTCAAACTATGATCGACATAAACGATAATTTAAGAATAAATTTGGAATATTCAAAAGTTTGAATACTAATTTAGAATGTCGATCATAATCTAAACAATAGTATCTGTTCATAGATATTCTTAATATTTTAACAAAGCACATACATCTTACAGACATTGTGATTGAACCCGTCTCTCTTAAGATGAATATCATATGCTTTTCCAATAAGACACTTGTTGAGTTCAATTTAAATTCAAATTTTTATATATCAAATATAATATTGAAAGGATAAGGTGTGCTGCAATTTAACAAGTGAGTTGTTGAGTAGGGCCACTTGAAGAATACATTAGTATACAAATTGCTTATAAAGGAAGACATCATCCTTTATGTTCTGCCCGCATCTAACACATGGTTTAGGTACAATTTTTGTTTTTCAGCTCACAACCATCATTATAACCACTTTATATTATATATCCACTTGCTTGACTTTTGGAATAAAGTTTATAATTCTTTTTAAATGTTATTTGAAGCTATGAGATGGATTAGTTTTTTAAGTAAAGTTTAAACTAAGTCATTAGAAAGTCGAAACGGTTTTACTACTAGAATTGAAACAATCAACCCGAATTGAAATAATCAAGTAAACAGAAAGAATACACTTAGTTTTTTTAAGATTATTTATTTATAATATAAAAATATTATTGTCAAATTAAACATATATGAAAAATCTTATTTTATTTTTTGACACATCAACGGCCAACTTTATTGATAAAAAAAAACATAACCTATTAAAGAATACATCTAAAAACAACAAAAATGAATAAATCTAAAAATACCAGTTAAAATTAGACGTTTTCTCTATACAAAAGAAAATCTCTACAATCCACTGTATGGAGGGTCCATGAGAAGTTGTCAAAATATGAACTAGATGAAACCCCCAAAACTAACAACAACCTTTCACAATTACTCCCAAAGGCGATGATGCGCTATAGATAACACCGACAAACAACTCAAAAGGGGAACAAACTAATTGTGACCACCAATAAATACGAATAAGAAACAAGCGTTGTGATGGTAGTGCCGTACAAACATCAAACAAAATAACTATAGAAATATGTCATAAGGCAGAGACATAACATAACAACAGAAGAAACGTGCCACAAAGGCAAAAGAAAGCACAACAAGATGTACGAAAATAAAATAAAATAAAATAAATTAAATATAAAAAACAAAAAAATAATCATTAACGGTCGACGACCAGCATCAAGATTGATGGCATCTCTGATTAGATAAAAAAAGTAACTAGGTTATAGAGACAAGAGACGAGAAGAAAGAATTTTTCTTTTTTGACTTAGCAGCAAAACCTATCTTACTTCATTTATTAAGTTCTTTTACATTATTTCATGACACTTTATTTACATTTATATCGCATTTAGGGGCGGATTTAAAAATTCAAAAATAAAGGTTTAAAATATTTTTATTCTCAAAATAAAAAAATATTTTTTTTACATACTAAACAAAATTATTATTTTTTCAAAAATAATAACACTAAACTAAACTTGTTTTTTTTTAAATAAAAAATCAAAAATAGGGCAACCCAGTTGATAGCAATAGTGTTGTCATTAGCAACCTAACGAGACATTGAAGAATTTCTTTCAAGTAATGTACCACTCTTGCTCCCTCGATAATCCTAATGTTATATATAGGGTGAGTCTGGTGAGATTATCATAAAATCATAATAATTATAATATATTTACATATATTCGTAAATATCAAAATATAATAAACATAAGTTAAAATTATCCTCTTTAAATCCTCATAGAAGGTGCACATCACGACACACACGTCTATAAAGGTGCATTTGGTGATGGCAAAACATTAAATGCACCTACAAAGATACATCAAACGTCATAATGACAAAAAAAATCGATTGAGTCTTGAACCGCACTTGAAAGTGACAAAATCTTACAAGACTCGTGAGGGTCTAAACATACAAATCGAACTTATATTCTCATGGTTCAACCAATATTCCAAGAGCCTATCTTTATTATTCAAACTCAATTTTCAAGTTTAGTATTTTAGTCCAATTTCTTAAACATTATATAAACCTACAAGCTTATATGGATAACATGACACTTGAATAGATCCACTTCATTTGATTCACTAGTAGTGTACGAACTTTAACTCACTTTGAAGCTTAAAACTAAAAATGTCAATGAGTCATATCATATCATTAAAAGGAATAAGAATCTAAACCGAGGGATCAATTTGGAAAATTTTCTTAAATTTCTATACTAATATGAACCCAGAAAAATCTATAGAGAAAAAATTGCCTTTAGGAACTAAATGTTAATTTATCCATTCTAAAAAAAACCATACCCAAGTCCAAATTGAGCCCGTCTTGACCCACTGGCTCGAATTTGAAAACCTAGACAAGGCCCACCGGCCCAACATCTTCAAACGTCACCGCTTTAAACTAACGCGTCTCAAGAACGCGTATAAATAACCAAAACGCCTGAGATAGAACAAATTTATACACAGCGATCGGCCGATTGAAGATTCTCTTCCAAGGTAATCCTTTTATTTCATAGTTCTTGGAACCCTAAATTCTTATTTCCTTTTCTTTTTGCTTCGATTAATGTTCATGCATGTATTATAGTATAACCCAGATTTTTCTTAACTATAAGAATCTGTTTGAATGTTGAATTTTGCGTTTGTATAACAGATGGAACCGACCAATGATTCTAATTCCGAACCCGTTTCAAAGCCAGAACTGATCTACCGCTGCAAAAAATGTCGAAGGATCGTTGCTTCAGAGGAAAGCATAGTCCCACACGAACGAGGGAAAGGGGGGCAGTGTTTTAAGTGGAGAAAAAGGAGTGGGCATAACGTTGGCGACGAAGAGAAGGAACCGACCCAGTGTTCCTCCATATTCGTCGAGCCGTTGAAGTGGATGCAACCGGTTCAAGAAGGGCACGTCGAAGAGAAGCTTCAGTGTATCGGGTGTAAAGCTCGTTTGGGTTCGTTTAATTGGGCAGGTATGCAATGCAATTGTGGAGCTTGGGTGAATCCTGCTTTTCAGTTGCATAAGAATAGGATAGATGAGTGCTATATGTGAAAAAGAATTAAAGAACCGGGCTTATTATGTTGCTTGATCAACTGATCTTAGTTAATTCCATGGTAGTTTGATCTTGGAGATTAACATTTTTAGATGATTCAATAACCGACATAATGCTATCCTGTTGTAATGGATGGTTGTTTCTATTAAATTCTGGTTCTGTTTCTTTGTGTTGCTCCGATTTTTCCGTGTTTCATGAACTGTATACACCCAATGCATATCGGGATGTGAGTAGTAGTACTCTCTAACATGGAAGTCTTGGTTAATCACGTTCGAGTTTGGATGATAAATGGGAGAAATTGAATTTTAATGAGTGAATGGATGGATGGTTGATTTGATTTGATTTGATTTGTGTTATGACAGTTAATTTTATGGAGATTGGATTTTGGAGTAGTCATTGAATGAAAAAGGTCACTTGGTTTTTATTGTTCTTTGTTGAGTACTTGCATGATTATGAAACAATTCATATCAAGAGAATTGCATACATTGGCAATATAGGACATACAGGTTGAGTTTGAACTGAAAACCACTGGAGTCTGGTGGTTCCGGAGACCAAGATGGTTCAGTTTTTACTGCCCGGCAGCAAATGCATCAACGGGAAAAGTCTTGGTGACGCCGGCGAGGCTCTTGAAGTGGATTTTTCCGGTAGGTAGGTCATCGACTATGATCTCATTCACTGGGGGCCACAATATGAGTTCCTTAGCCTTAACTCCCTTAAGCTTCTTGATCCGGTTCTTGTCGACAAAGCCGGTAATTTGATTGTCATAGCTGACCAATTTGTTGATCATCTTGAAGTTGTGTTCGACCTTCTTCTTTTGCAGGATCCACATGTAGCCCGTATTTCTTACAAAACCGACCTCAATAACATCCGCAAGAGGGAGAAGTCCCAATGGGAGGCCAAACTCTTGGAGAAGAGCAATGGCCATTTCCATTCCCTCTTCATGGCCTTTCTTCACAACACCTCCTTCCTTCTCTGCCATTATCAATTGAATTGTGATCCTTTTTCTTCTCTTTTGAAATCTCTGATGCAATTGATTGCTGTTGTGAAATTAAACATGAAGCAGGTAGATTATTTATATTGAGTGGATGTACACCTAGGACAAAGTTATAGGGGATATCGAGGTTGATTGCATTGTGTTGGCCACCAAATGGATATTACCATCAAACCGGCCATTAAAACACTTTTACATGTCTAAACAACATTGGCTCGTTGCTCTAGTTGCCGATATTGAGACTCGAATAATTTGATGCAGTATATTCCTTTTTGTATTGTTGCAGCTGTATCTATTGCTTGATCTACCTAGTTTTTGCTGTTGTTTGTCTGAGTTGTCTTGTTTTAGGACAAAATTTGTATGCCTAGATTCCCCTGGTGCCGAAACAGGGTATGGGGGAGTCATTGCTGTGGGCTGTGGCAAACAGCCGCTGGGGGGCAAACCACCGTTGGTCAAAAGCTGGATTTTCTAGCTGCCACGAAATGCCCGTTTAGGCATTAAAAATGGTGGGTGAACTCTCATTGGGACCATACCGATGGCTGTTTGACGCGAAACTAGGGGCAAACGGGCGTTGGGAACCCTGGTAGCAACAAAAAACAGGGCCTAAGTCTAATATTCGAATTTCTATGTGCACGACTATCCTTTAATATAACTCCAGCTAAATGAGGAATATTATATATCAATAGAAAGCTTAAACAAATGGAAAACACGACACTTTGGGAACTCCATTTCGATATGAGAAAGATTTTGGAAATTGTCCATGTTGCTAAGTTTAATTGACGGGGACATATTACCATCTAAACAAATATAAAAATTCGAGTTTATTAACGGAACAAATATGTAAGATTATATATGTTGCTCGCTTCTCTTACATCACTACACATGTATAGAGATAGGGAGATTTTGACGATAGTTGTTGGGTTTCTGAAAAAATTGATAGTAATGTTCAAGGAAGATTTTGTTTTTTTCTCGTATAGTTTTCATATTTTATTTTTTTTGCATAAATTTTTGGTGGAAATGCTTTTCAAAATTTTCTTTATGTTTAAGGTTGTTTTATTATACCTTATTTTTAATGAAATTAAACTCTTATTAAAAAAAATTCATCCGTAATCGTATTTATAAGTATCATTTTTAGTCATGTGGGTATGCACTTAAAAGGTTCGTGTAGATTTATTTTTTTATGAGTTGAAATAATAAGAACAACTAATTTTATTGAATAAATAAAAAGAAAATGCAATAAAATTACGTCTTATAAAATACAATCAAATAATTCAAAAATAAAATAAAAAGACACGAACAAATATCATTATCGGCGATAAAATCACGTCTTATAACGATGATAACATAAAAACTTTTAGAAATTTTTATGTATTTTCTATTGAAACGCTCCCCCTAAAATTTTATAAATTCGTCACCTCTAAAATTTTATGGGTTTACCCTCTAACACAAAATTCTGTGTCCGGCCCTAATGATAATATGTATGAGGTGATTACAAGCACATATCAACATGGGAGAACAAATATGATAGTCTAAATAATGATAAACTAACAAAATAACCAAATAAACATCAATAGGTTAGCTAACATCAAATTCAACTTTAAAAACAGGAAATTTTGTTACAAGAACAGAAAAATCATAATTTTCATTATAAAAGGAAAGGACTTAACAAGTAAAATTACACAAAAATGTAAATATTTAAAAATAAAAATTAAAGAGATGAAAAAAAAAAGATAAAAGACAATGTTTTACAAGAACAAAGAAAAATTCACAATTGTCATTATAAAAAAGAAAAGTTAAATAAAATCATAATCGAACTTAAATATAAACATAAGAAATATATTAATTATATGTATATAACTTGATACTATTTATACAACTTATCCTTTTCACTAACGGTGTACATCATAATCTTTTAAAAATATCTCTTTAATATTGTTAAAGATCGTAATAAAATGTGAAAGATTTTTAAAAAAGTTTAAGAGATTTAGGGTGCGGTCAAAAAATTGACAAATTTTAAAATTGTCTAAAAATTAGAATATTAGACTTTTTTAATAATATAGGTTGATATTTTTGTGTGATCTTTTTTGACAATAAAATATCAAAATTTGTTAAAACTCACAAAAAAAACGGTATGTATAAAGTGCGGCAGATTTTTTAGTCAACCAAAAACTCGACTTATAGCCTTCCCTAATCATTGAGCCGTAAAGCTAAAAAAGACGACACTAAATTCCATTGGTCGGTGACCTAAAATTAGGTAATCCAATCACTCTCCCTCCCTCACAGCCACTCCCAAATTCCGACACAAAATCAGAAACAGCTCTGTTTTTGCCCCCAAATCCTTCAGATATTTATTTCACACACATTTAATTTAACACTCCTATAAATATATTCCCCAATTTCCACCATTTTTTGAAAATTCAAAATTTTGATTTCATAAATATCAACAACAACAACAAAAATAACCATGATGATGATGATAAGCTCATTACCATGTATGTATGTATGTATGTATTGAGAGAATGGAAAGTGTTACGGTGTAGATGGTGACATAGCATCAGAGACGTAAATCGAGGGAATTTCCCCTTTTGTTCGCGCTTGCATTGGAAGAGTGTTTTAAGAGATACGTATATAATTAGAAAACACACACATGGCAACGCCTTCTTTGATTCAAGCAGGATGTGGGTTTTCTCTGATTTTCAGTAACATTAGCAATAATTGTCGCTTCAGAACCGGTTTCATTGGTCCGTTCGGTTCAACCTCGTCTTCTTCTTCCAACAATTTGAATTTCTCCTCCGGTAATGTTCTCTCTCTTTTTTTTGATTTCGTGATTTGATTCTACTCCTTTGGATGTGGAATTTTGATTTTGTTTTAGTGTTACTATTAGCGAGCTATTTTCAATTTTATTCGGATCTGGAGACGAATCTATTCGTTTATTACTCTGATCGTATGGTTATAGTTATTTGTATGTTGTATTATTTTTAATTGAAATTGTGATTATACTTGTAACTTAGAGTAAAAGATAATTCAAGTTCTGCTAAAGTGAATGATTATATTAAAAGAAAATGAAAAAAGAATTTCATTGATTTTTTTTTGAGGATTTGAGGTTCAGTTCGGAATTTAGGGAGTTGAGATATGTTAATTGGTGAGGGAAGTGCAAAAATTGCGTTAATGGTTATTTTGAAATCTTGATTTTTTTTTGTTTAGCTGACTCTTGATTTTGTTTATAAACATTTTAAAGGAACAAATAGTAATTGGAGACATCAAGGCCTTAGAGCTCAAGCAATGAGTACCACTACACAAGGAGACTTTGCCGCATCCAACCGCGTCGGTTATGGAGTAAACGAGCCCGATCACCTTCTTGTTCTTGTTCATGGCATCTTAGCTAGGTATTTGATTGATGACTATGTGACTGAAATGTAGTTGCTTACATGAACCTGTATGCATAATAGTGTTGAATGAATAACTGATGCTAAAATGTGATTTGTTATTGTTTTTTGTTTTTGAATTTGATTTCAAATTGGTTGAAACGTTTCCTTAATGTAGCCCTAGTGATTGGACATATGCAGAGGCGGAGTTGAAAAGACGGCTTGGGAGAAACTTTCTGATTTATGGTATTTGTTCATATCTTCAATCTCATGTAAATTATCTGTATAATGATAATATATTATTCCTTATTTATTTAGTAATTTGTTGCAGCAAGTTCGGTTAACAGCCATACTAAAACCTTTGCCGGGGTTCATGGAGCTGGGAAGCGCTTAGCGGATGAAGTGAGTTGTTAATTCCGTCTCAAACTTGAGAGTTTTGTGGAAGGACTTTTAGTCTGCTGCCGTGTTGATTACTCCCTTCACCTTGTTTCGGTTTAATAGGTTCTGCAACTTGTAAAGAAGACTGAAAGCCTGAAAAGGATTTCATTTTTAGCTCATTCTCTTGGGGGCTTGTTTGCAAGATATGCAGTTGCTGTTCTTTACTCAGAAAGTGACTCAAGTGGTACCCAGTCTAATAATGAAACTGATTCTTCAGATGGAAATTTAAAAACTCCATTCCCTTCGAGACGAGGAATGATTGCTGGACTGGAGCCAGTCAGTTTTATTACCTTGGCGACACCGCATCTTGGGGTCCGAGGGAGAAAGCAGGTTAGTTCTCGATGTTGGCTATCAAGTTTATTTCATAAAGTCTTAGAGTTCAAATGATCGTCTCCAATAATTCTGATGTTATCACTATGCTTCTGGTATCTAATGTACTCTTTTTGATCGGGTGTACTATAATCATCTTTTGTATGCATATTGCGGTTTCTAATATTACTATTTGTGGTACCTCAGCTTCCATTTCTCTTAGGAGTTCCTTTTCTAGAGAAACTTGCCCCACCCATTGCTCCATTTGTTGTTGGTCGAACCGGTAAACAACTATTTCTTACTGATGGCAAACCCAGCAGACCGCCATTGCTTTTGACGATGGCATCTGATTGTGAAGACGGAAAATTTTTGTAAGTGAGCTTTTACAGTGACTACTACTACTACTACTATCATCATCATTATCTTTTGATATAAGTGATGCTTTTTGAGAGGGAAATTGTGGATTTGAATCTTAGACTTCAACTCTTGGGTATACGACGGACCCAAGTCTAGGCTGTTTCTATGACTGGATTTATGATTTTAATTTCTGTTTTTGCAGATCTGCCCTCAGTGCTTTTAGGTCTCGCACTTTGTATGCAAATGTTTCTTATGATCGTATCCTTCCGAATCATTTCTCTTCTACTATATTTAGCTACATATGTTGCTTTTCTAGTTCTACTTGTTCCTCTCTGCCACCCAACTGGCACTTTCTTTGACATCGAATAGATATGGTTGGTTGGCGTACATCCTCTATTAGGAGGGAGAAAGAACTTGTCAAGGTAAACTTTCTTGTAGAACAATCAGCACTTTAAGTTTGAATTAATGAGCGAATTAAAGTAATGAAATAGAAGTATTGAACAAGAGTTGTCCTGGTTTCCTGCACACTCCTGACATTTATACGGATTTGGCAGCCCCCACTACGATCCTTGGATGGTTACAAACACGTTGTCCATGTGGAGTACTGTCCACCAGTTTCATCTGACGGCCCTCATTTTCCTCTGGAAGCTGCCAAAGCAAAGGCCGAGGCACAGAATGCACCCAACACAAAAAATACGGTGGAATACCATGAACTCATGGAAGGTAATCATTTTGGCCAACATCTGTTGGTGTGGTATCCATATGATTATGATTCTCCCCAGACATTAACGCACCCTTCCATTAACAGAGGAAATGATACAAGGTTTACAGAAATTGGGATGGAAAAAAGTCGATGTCAGTTTCCATTCGGCGCTTTGGCCCTTCTTTGCACACAATAACATCCATGTATCATTTTGATCTTAAAACTTTTGATTTGTAAATTTGTTTTTCCTTTCAATTTCTCATACCCCCATACTGTTTCAGGTGAAAAACGAATGGTTTCATAATGCTGGCGTCGGAGTGATTGCTCATGTTGCGGATGGTCTTAAGCAACAAGAATCGTCTCCCTCATATATTTCTGCAAGCTTGTAGCCATGAAATACAGGTAAGTGCATTAGGCCACGCTTGAAGTATATTGTAAAAAATAAACTATAAGATGGGATGAGGAAAATGAAATTTCATTTACTTATTGATACGAGTCCCCATTTCACCATTTGCATTCCACAGTAATTGTTTTTCACGGTATTTGGCATTTTACCTGTTCATCTATATTCTATAGGCAATTAGGCAACCCGTTAACCCGTATTTTCCGAAAAAAGGATCAGATTTCAATGCTTTCTCGACGATTATCTCATTTAGCGACTGGTCAATAGGTAGTAGGTACTGTTAACAACTGACATTTAGTATCTCGGTTCGAGCTGAACTAGGACAAGGAACTTTAAAAACATTTCGGACCGTGACCCCGTCTGACCGTAGATACCTTTTACCTATAACTTGTAAAAAAGTTGACAGATCAGAGGATATTGGGTTGATGGATCACCAGAGCTTGCTGATATTGCAGGCAGTGTGGAGGCTGTAAGAAAGCAGGGGATGGAGATCCATACACATTAGATCTGATAATGTTAGACATGATTTGGGTTGATTTCTTATTGATTTATATCGATACAATGTGTAAATTAGGCTATAACCTTCTAAACTTTTATACCGGATGATA
This sequence comes from Hibiscus tridactylites, assembly GCA_958450335.1. Lineage (NCBI taxonomy): Eukaryota > Viridiplantae > Streptophyta > Magnoliopsida > Malvales > Malvaceae > Hibiscus > Hibiscus tridactylites. Next base: position 86,384,197 of record OY288270.1, read on the forward strand.
TTATGTGCTTAAACATGCATGCCTGAATCCATGATCATTAGGATGTTGTAATTGCAATTGTATCAATCGAGTTAAGAATAATCAAAAATGGTTTCTTAATCATACAAACTAGTTATTACGGACTGAATCAAAAGAGTGGCTCCAGTAGAAAATAAATAATGTTCATCTTAGGAGATCCGTTTCGGGTCTTTGTGTGTTCCTTATCAAACGGCTTAAAAAAGTATAAACGGATGCTACCATGTAATCATTGGATATATATTAATTGTAATTGTCAATTAATAGGATTGTTCTTGTATCGTTCGTTAAAAAAATGGTCTATAATATCCGCTAATAATTTTTTTTGAATATCCGCTAATATTTTTTTGAATATCCGCTAATAATTTTTTTTTGAATATCCGCTAATAATTTGTAATTGCTTATTATGCTTCTAATGGTTGGATCTGTATTAGTTGTAATTGTCGATCAATATAATTATATCACTTCTAAGAGAAGAAAAACATGTAATATATTGCAACTAGCATTTTGCTTGTTTTGTTTCGATTTTGTTTAATTAATTAATTATAAAATAGAGTTTAATAAGCATTTTTAGGCTTAATAGTTAAACATGTGTCTAAACTATATATTGCTCTAAACAAGTATTTAAAGTTTTATTTCGGTCTTCTTAAGTGCATGACTATTAAAAAAATCGTCAGCCAATTATAACGTGACATGTCTTAATTTTTAATTTCTTTCAATTAATTTTTAAATAAGTTTCAAATTTCAATTTTTAATAAAAAATAACAGTTATAATTTTTTTTAACAAAATAGTCTTAAATCTAAAATTTCTAAATTGTCATCGTTGACGTCATTGACTGCCTTGCCGGAGACCACCACTATCGCCACTGGACCACCACGATCATTTTCCTCAACCACTCATCATCGGTAATCGACAATAAGTGTGCCGACCGACTTCTTTTTCGCGGGTTTAGTTTTCTTCGACGTTAGAAAGCTTATCGGCACACTTATCGTCGGTTACTGGCGACACGTGATTAGACGAAAATGATCGTGGTGATCTGACTACGAATATGGTAGACAGTGACGTGACCATCAACGGCGGAATCGACTGAAAAAGTTAAGAATTTTAAATTTGGTAAGGTTGTTTTAACAATTAAGTTAAAAATAAATTAAATTTAAAAAATAAATAAATAACGATTGTTAACAGTTAAACACCTAAAGTGACCGAAATGAAATTTTGAACAGCTATTTAAAGCAAAAAATATTTAGACTCTAAAAATAGCCACATATATAGTTTTGAACACCTATTTAGCTATTAAACTTTTTTTATATAACCTAATTGATCAAGCAAATTGAAACTTTATTAAATATGATCAAATTATATTACTTTCATTTCGGCTGAATTAATTTGATTTTTAAAATATTAACGGAACGCACAAAATCAATTTAAATTAGTTAACATTTTTGAAAGGTATTACATTTTTCGTATTGAGATTCAAACTCATACAAAATAAGGTAAGATAGGCATATTTAGTCATTAAGCTAATTAATAGATCTCCTAAATTAGTCTACATTTTCAAGTTCTTATTTTTTCCATTTTTAACATTTTAAAACAAAACCGACTGATATAATACTATGGTCCTGTTTGGTAAACAATTTTTTGAGTCAAAATTAGAAGTTTGAAGTATTTTTAGAGGTTTGACCACTCAAATTTGCTAACTTAGATGTTTGGTAAACAGATGGTTGTAATAGTGGATTGAGGTGAAACCTCTCTCATTTTAAAAAGGCTCATTCTAGGAGCTTTTTGAGTTAGAGATTTGGATAAAAGACTTGTAAATATTTTTTTGTCCTTGATAATTATATTTTTTAAATAACATAAATTTGAATAACTAATAAAATCAAAAATAATAATTTCAAAAATAATAAATTAATATATACATAAATTTAATAATTAATAAAATTATATTCAAAATATAATTTTATAAATAAGAAATTAATATATACATCTAAATTTAATAATTATTAAAGTATATTAAAAATATAATTTCATAAATAAAAAAAATATATACATCCTCCATATATGTTTAGTAATTATATTAAGAAAATTAATTTTTATAATATAATTAATATTAATTGATACAAAATAGTAATAACTAATAAATTATTCAAATAAACATTAAATATAATTGTGTCCTTATATGTCATTTTGTTTGTTCAAATAATCAAACAACTATCAGCTATCAGTTAATTTTACCAAACACTTTTATACAATCAACTAATGCAACCCGCTAGTCAAATCAGCTAATGCTATCAGCTATCCGCTAATATAGGCCATGTTTGATAAAGAGACGTTTGGGTAAAAAATAGAGGTTTGAGGCATAATTAGAGGTTTAACCAATCAAATCTGCTAATATTGTTGTTTGGTGAACAACAGATTAAAAGAGCGAATTGAGGTGAAACCGCTAATTTAAAAAAAAACTCATAATATGAGCTTTTTGAGATTAGAGGTTTGATATTAGAGTTGTAAAGACTCTTTTACCCTTACTAGTTACCAAAAATCTCAAAATAACCTAAATTAAATATTTTCTCGCCCTATTTATAAGCTAATCCTATTTATTTTTTCTTTTTATTATCACATATTTATATGTGTATTTAAATTTATTAATTAATTAAATTATATGAAAATAATTATATAAATAATAAATTAATATATAAGTCATTCAAATATATTTAGAAAAGTTATATTAAAAATGATTTTATAGATCTAATTAATATTATTTAGATACAAAATATTGATAACTAAAACTATTCAAACAAGTATTGAATATAATTATGTCCTTATATGTCATTTTGCTTGTTTAAATAATCTAACAGCTATCAGTTAATTTTACCAAACACTTTTATACAATCAACTAATACAAGCTAGTCAAATTAACTAATGCAATCAGCTATCAGCTAATGTAATTCGCTATCCGTTAATTGCCAAACATGGTCATAATTCACTATCCGCTAATTGCCAAATAGTCCCTATAATAAAAACTTAACTTTGATAATTTTTTATTACTTATTTTCAAATTAGTTAATATTTGAAGCGTTGTCCGTTTAATTTTATTTAAAATTAATATATTTGTCTATTATTAGTTCTAATTAATCTCTAATTGCAAACTTATTGACATATTTTACTAACTTCACCGAAGTTTAACTAAATGGATCTTTGCAAATCTCCTAAATTAGTTTTTTTCACGGTATATGTTTATTTTATTGTTTATGTTTGAAATTAGTAACTCTCTTTTATAATAATGTCTTTTTCAAATTTTAAACTTGAGTTCTAACATTGAAATAATAATATGTCTTGCTCAAATTTGATTAATTGTATTAAATCAAAATAAACTCAAATATCTCATATAAAACAACTTAAATCAGAAGTGCGCGCGTTTGACCTTTGTGCATGAATCATAACACTTGATTTTATCTCTCCTAAACATGTGCAATCACGTATTTTTTTTACCATTTAAAAATATACACATCATACAGACAAGCTGCTTGAACATGCGTCTCTTAAAAATAACAATGATTTTATTTTTAATTATTAATATCACTCAATAGATTTACGATCATGTCTCCTTTATCCGAATATTTACTGCGTAATCATGTCGTTAAAACTAATTACACACAAAAGAAATACGAAAATAATATATATGAATCTCAACCAACACATCTTTGGTTAAAGAAAAAACATATTAAGAGCTTTTAACAACACATTAGTGATTTTAGTTTATTTAAACAACTAGTTATCTAAACATCTCAATAAGAATATAACAACTCTTTTTATCGCTCTTATTATAATACATAGACGTCTCTCATATATTTCAACAACACATTAGTGATTTTAGTTTATTTTCAAAGCATAATTTTTTATATAATATCATAAAAGAGCTTTTAACTAATAATGCTATTATGTTCTCTTTGTTTCGATAAATTTAACACATTTTAATTTTTTTAAACAATTTAAATTACTTTTACATTGTTTTTATTAAAAAATAAAAATCTATCAAAAATCAAACTCGAAAAACAACTTTCGATACAAATTGTTTGTTAATCATGTAAATTATGGATCTGATTAAAAGTATTTTTGGATATTTTTTTAATTATTAGGGCTTAAAATGTAATGATTAAAAGTTAAAAATAATAAAAATAAAGAAAATAGAAAACGGGAATCCAAGTAAAACGGAACTGGGGAGCCTAAACACCGTTGTTTAATCATGTTAGGGGGAAGAGTTCCCTCTCCTCTCATTTCCTTAATCCTTCCCGCCATTACTTACCAACACCAATTACTAATTAATCAATCAATTAAACTAAAATTAATCATTACTTTTTGTGTGGACCCCACCCTAAATCCCCCAAGATTAAACACCTAAAAAAATGGCAAATTTTATTATGACCCATAAAAGAACAATGAGGAAAAAAAAGAGAGAAAAAAATAAAACAACTGAAACAAAAATATACAAACAAAATACACAGCTTGTGGGGGTGGCTGAGAGGGGGAGGGATCATCATGACTAATGTAAAAAAGGGTAGTAATTGATTTTTTTTTCTGGGTTTATTTAATTTAATTAATTTATTTTTTTTTTGTGTAATTTGTTGTTTCAAATTCCATTCTTTTTATCAGATTTTTTTTTTCTTTTCATTTCTGCCTTTTTGATACTTATCAAAACAAGGATCTCTTTTCTCCACCACCCTCACCTGTTAAAATTCTTACCTTTTAAGGAAATCCCATTGTATTCATTGCAACAACAACATCAGAGGGAAAAACAAAGTTCAAAATTTTTGCACCCTTTCTGGTGATTTTCAAGTTCCCTTTTTGATAACCCTTTTTTGCTTTTGAGTGAATTTGCTTGCTCTTGAGATCATTTAAAGGACAAATTAAGTTTCAGCTCTTGAAGAAGGGTGTTGTAATATCAGATAAAAAAATGAAGAAATGAGAGGCTCTGATATGATCACCAATGCCAATGTATTTGCTTTTCTTTGTAATATAGTTTTATAGTTAAACCCCCCAGAAAATATTTTTTTATTTTGTTGTTGTTGTTGTTGTTGGTGTTTCGTTTTGTTGACTGAGATTGGAAGAGGGGGAGCTTTTGTATGAGGAAAACCTGGCGTTTCTTTTTAGCATTTGGCTGTTTGCCATTGCAGCATTTGATTCATATAGCAATGGGGGGTAAACGGAATTCAATTGGATTCTATTTTTTAAGCTTATTGTTGTTGGTTCAAAGTTTCATCATTCAAGAGTCTCTGGCTATCACCACCGATGGTAATTCCTTATTGCGGTGTTCATGTTGCTCTTCGATTTGCTTGATTACTTGATTGTCTGATTTTTGAAGCGGATTTGGAGATGCAGGTTCGGCTTTGTTAGAATTTCGAGCTCGAATTGCTTCTGATCCTTATGGTTCATTTGCAAATTGGAATTCCAATGACACCACACCATGCTTGTGGTTTGGGGTCCATTGTGTTGATGGTAAAGCGCAAATGCTGTAAGTACTGATATTCCTCTATGCTCTTTAAAATGATTCTTTAATGAATATATATTATATATATATAAAGAGAGAAGAATCCTTTCCAAGTTCCTCATTTGGTAGGTAATTGAAATTTTAGTTTGTGAATGGTCTTAATAAGTGACCAAACAAGCTGTTGGTTGAGGTGGTAGCGGCCTTATTCCCGTAAGGACGAGAACTCTAAGTTCAAACTCTGGGAAATGCAAGTTGGAAGGGCTTTACCTTAACCACTCCTGTGCTGAAAGGGATTAGTCTTACGTCTAATGTAGCTTAGGGATATCCTGAGTTTACACACACCCAAAAAATTTTAAAAAATGGTCCAAGTGAGTTTAGATCTTTACTGAGACAGTTTTTTTTTAGAAATGCTTTATGGTGTAAACTATGTAGGATGAATATTTTGATGCCAATTGTTTTTGTTCTTTTCTTTTAGGGATTTGAGTTCCCTTGATTTGAAAGGAACTTTGGCACCTGAGCTGGGGAAATTAAGCAACTTGAGATCACTGTAAGATTCGCAATTTTCTGCTGAATTAGTGGATTTTCATCCATTTTCTTAGTCGGGAATGTCAGATATTATGATTATAAAATCACTACTTTGTTGAAAATATATTAACTGGAAACAAAATTGTGCATATCTTTCACTGTTTAATTCTTATTTGCGGTAGTCTTTATCAGCTTTCTTGAATAAGCCCCTGGTCTTATGCATTGCAATGGATTAGCTTACTGCTTGAATGCGTTGAAAATAACTTGGTCGGATATTATGCTTGAATGGCATTGTATATAGTTTTTAACATGCAGCATTATATTTGGTTGTGTTTTTGGTTCTTGCTTAACTTAATTGAGCTTCCTTGATCTTTTTCTTGATGTTTATATTAACAGTGTGCTCTATAAAAACCGCTTCTCTGGTGTCATTCCGAAGGAGTTTGGAGAGCTTACAAAGCTGGAGTTATTGGATTTGAGGGAAAATAACTTGAGCGGAACAATTCCGACAGAGATAGGAAATATGCTATCTCTAAAATGCTTGTAAGCTCACTTTGTAAATCTATTTAGGTTGTTCATAATGTTTTATTCTTTGTGACACCTTCAACTTAATTTCATTCTACTTTAGGTTACTTTATGGTAACAAATTCGAGGGCAGCATTCCTTCAGACACTGGGAGGCTAAAATTGCTCCCCAAACTGCAGCTTGATGGAACTATCGTGTCAATATTTGCTACCGGAATTGGCTGTGCAAATAGAAAGTTCGGACTTTGGTAAGAGCATATTCATTGCAGTAATGATTATTGCTTGTGTTGGCTGATCCCCTTCCCTTATTCAGTAATGTAAACTTATCTGCCCATTGTCTTACCCGATTGTTCATTGAACTTTATGCATATGGCATAGCTACATAATCGCCTAGGTTAGGGTTAAGTTAGAAGATACTTGTTTCATAAAGTAGAATAGTTCTCGAGGTTCAAGGAGTCACTCATTGCTTTGCCTCATTCTACTGTTGAAACTCTGGAGCCGGGACAGAGCAAAATCATATGTTTCATGTAAGAAACAGTTCATACGTCAATATTTTGCATTGAATGCGTGGCATGTGGGAGATTAATATGCTTTATCTATAGCATGGTTTGTCTTTCAACTGCTTGATTAGACTTATTAAGAGCTCTACCCCTCTTGTTTACTGATTACTTATTGCCTAAGTTGACAGCATATGGCAGAGCAGTGGGAGACAACTTAATGCAGCAGGATCGTTGTTCATCCCGATTATAGGAGCTCTTACACGTTACCTGAATGCCTTGTCAATACAATGGTATGAACTTGTCGTATATCGTTTCACTGTCTTTCTCGTACTGTTCGTTATGCTATTTTTCCTTTGTTAATTAAAAAACCATCTTGTTGTTCTCTTTGTTCACTGATTTGCCTTCTTACAAGGTTCAAGTTGCGAAAGGACTATTTGGCTGAGCGTAATGACGGTGGCTGCAGTGATGTGCATGGTGAGTAGACATTTACAAAATTTTAACTCCATTGAATTAAAAAGTATGCTTTTGTGAAACAATGACGTTATTTTTTTAAGTAGGTTTGTCTGAGCAACAAATGGAAATGGCCCGTAACATAAGGAATCTTGTCATCCCTTTGGAACGTCGTAGGCTGCTTGTGCAGTCAAGGGACCTCCCAGCTGCACCTTCTACTGCCGTCCCTTCCGCCGAGCAGATCATTGTTCTCCCGTCTTCTAAAAGTAGTGGGAGTTTCCCTGCTATGCCTAAGGGAACAAAGAATAATTCAAAGCCTCAAACCTCTGATGGAGAGCCAGAAAAATCTTCGTCTTCCTGGGATAGATGGAAATATCTCCTCATCATTCCTTGTGTTGTCGTCTTTCTTGTATTTTGGGCCTTGGCTTTCATGTTCCGGAAAAAAGCAGCAAAATCCATACGTCCCTGGAAAACTGGAATAAGTGGCCAGCTGCAGAAAGCTTTTGTTACAGGTAATTGTCAAAGATAATGTTTGATCATTGGAACTGTCTATCGGTGAGCACGATGGAGTTACATCTTCATATGCACTACAAAAAGTGTTTCTTGATGATCAATGCAGAAACACTTTAATTTTTAGTTTATTCGAACTGCAGGGGTGCCTAAGCTAAACCGGCCAGAACTGGATGTAGCCTGTGAAGACTTTAGCAATATAGTTATGGTAGTTGATGGTTGCACAGTGTATAAAGGGACACTTTCCAGCGGGGTCGAGATTGCCGTTTTGGCAGTCTGTGTTTCGTCTTCAGAAGAGTGGTCAAGGAACTTGGAAATGACTTTTCGGAGGAAGGTTTGTTGTTTTTACAGTCGCAACATACAAACGTGACAATTTGTGCTCGCAACATAAATCAATTTTCATACTAATAAAACTTCTGATAATTTTTCAACCAATTCTTTTTAATCAATTGTTATATTGGAACTCAACCTAGGTCGACAGATTGTCACGGATTAACCATAAGAACTTTGTCAACCTTATTGGCTACTGCGTGGATGATGAACCTTTCAGCAGGATGATGGTGTTTGAATATGCTCCGAGCGGAACCCTTTATGAGCATCTGCATGGTAATACTCATCACTTTCATTTATATTTTCCAGTTATTCGATATTGATTCTTTGTGAGTATAAATATTATCCATTTTTATTCTCAGATGAATATATGGAACATCTTGATTGGAGTGCAAGGATGAGAATCATGATGGGCGTAGCTTATTGTCTTCTTTATATGCACCATGATTTGAATCCTCCTATGTCTCATCCGAAGTTAAGTTCGGCCACAATCCTTCTAACAGATGATTATGCTGCAAAGGTACATCAATTTTCTTTCTATATTGGCTGTGTTAAGTTCTTATCATTATAATATCACTCAATTCTATTTCCTCCTTTACATAGGTTGTGGATATTCTCGGTTTCGAGGGTCTAATTAAGTCAAAAAACTCGGGTGACGATGAATCAGAACATTCTGTGGGACATCTTGTTGTTCCAGAAACAAATGTCTACAGCTTTGGCATATTGTTACTTGAAATCATTTCTGGAAAGTTTGCTTACACTAAGGAGCAAGGTCATATTGAAGAATGGGTATGTTTTGGTTCTAGTTTACTCCCTCTCTTTGTTTTTCTTAAAGTACTCGATAAACGACACTCTCATCCGAATCCAAGTATATGCGTTCCGCACATCCCCCTTTCGTACACATACCATGTTCTACATATACTCGGAAAGCTTGTTTACTTGTTTAGCTTCTACTTTACCCCAACTCTTCATTTTTCTTAAAAGTGTTAGTATCTGACACATACCCAAATATGAGCATGAGAAAATGGCATTCCGATGATTCTCCAAAATATCCCCTTTTGGGACGCATACCTGTATTCTACACCCGCACTCGAATCCGAATACCATGGTTTAGGATGACACCTAATGACCTAATAATTTCTCTCGACTTATTGAACACTTACTTTTCTTGTTGTTGGTAAACTAATAATATCGTGAAACTTTGGCAGGCTGCTCAATACTTGATTGATAAAGAGAGTCTCAGCAACTTGGTTGATCCAACACTCCAATCATTCAAAACCGAAGAACTCGAAGCAATCTGCGAGGTAATACAAGAGTGCATTCAATCCGAGCCAAGGCGAAGACCGACAATGGAGGACGTGAGTACGAAATTGAAGGAAGCTGTTAATATAGCACCTAACCAAGCAGCCCCGAGACTTTCCCCATTGTGGTGGGCTGAGCTTGAGATTTTATCAATGGAGGCTGCCTAGTTTCTTTGTCTCTCTCTCTTCTTTGCTCCCCACCAAACCCAAGAAAAGAAAAGAAAGAAATGATTCCTTGTACTTGGTTTCAACATCACTGCATGTTTTGTCACTTTGTTTTCACATATACATGTATCATCCATTTGTGGAGTAGAATTCGTCTGTTTCTTTTACGTGCCATTTATACGTCTCACCAATGATTTTAGTGCTAAGACATGTGGCATAAAATCATTGGTGGAACATATAAAGGACACAGAAAAAGAGCATATGAATTCTCATACGAATTCTATTTTTTGTGGAAGTGCTCTATAAATGTATACTCATCAATGGGGAGACTGTTACCTATTTGTAATAGATGTATTTGTGATTATAAAGGTTGTGAATGGAAAGAAAGAATCCTTACACGGACTTTGAGTTCATGTTGATTTGTTTGAGGATCTATACAAGAGTAATCTTTTTATACATATGTAAAAGAAAATTACACAAATTTATATATTTTAAAAAAAAATCTAAATCTCTGTCTTTAAAACCTTAATTTTTAAATCTAAACTCAAGCCAAATAACTTCTTAAAGACCAAGAAACGAAGAAACCATCCATCTTGGTGGCCAAGGATATGGTTTTGGCAAGATAGTCTTATTTCAAGCATACTGTCTTCTTAAAGGAAGTTGCAATGTACTATTTGATTATAATTCTTTAACCCTTTAACTCAGATTTCTTATAATGAATGTCATCCTCTTTTTCACTGAAATTATTAATTGAGTTCGCATAAAGTCAATTCTTCACAAGAACTTATGTTTGAGTGTATTGTGTATGCTTGTTGATTGAAGAGTACTAATCTTTTAAAGTTCACTAGAAAAGAGGATGATGATTATAGTGGATGGACTTTGATTGAATTGTGAAGATGATGCGAGAATTTTGGAGTCATTTATTTTTTGAATGCTCTTATGCTTAAGGCATTTAGGAAGACATTCAAAGGAATTGTCTCTTGATAGTCTCTTCTTGTTTTCATTTCAAAGCTTGTATGGGATGCTCATGTGTATTACATATGGGAAGCGAGGAAGTATAGGCAATTTAGGAATGTGTCTAAAAATCTTGAGGTTTTGTTAGATTGTGTACAATTCGAACTGCATAGTAGGGATTTTAACTTGAGATTTTGTGCAGCTTGGAGAATTTCCTTTTAGAGATGATTGCCACATGCATAGGTTCTCTAGTCTTGTAGCAGCCTTGCTACTTTCTTTGGATAATAATATGGATGTAAAAAGTTAATTCGACCTGAAAATTCGACTGAAACCTACTCGAGTCAGAATTTAGTTTGACCCGAAGATTAGATGACCCGAATTTGAGTTGGACTTGTTACTGTAGTAACCGAACCCGACCTGCATCCGACTGAGAACGACCCGAACCCAAATCGGACATGTTACTTTAGAGCCGAAACCCGACCTTCACCCGACTGAAACAGACCCGAACCCGAAACCGACCTGGCAGATAATCGATATTACCCGACCTATTTTAAACTCGAAATGTTTTAAACCCGACTTGTTTTTAACCTGAACTGATATTGATCTGACTTGATATTTAACTTACATGTAACTGAGGAAGTATATGATTTGATGAATTTAAAGTGTTGATAAATGTAAAGTATTAACAATTAATTTTTTAAATCAATTTAAAGTGTTAAATAATATTTCTATTATATATACATATATAATTAATTTAATATATATATATATATATATATCTAAAAGAAAGATTGTATTTAATTATTCATTTCACCCTACTAATTTTAAATTTTGTTAAATAATTAATATGCTTAGTACTAGCTCATTTAATATAAATTATGTGTGAAGTTAATAAGAATTAACATACTTAAATTTATTTTAGGGTAATCTTCACCAGTGGTCCCTTTCGTTTATGGTGTGTTCTATTTTGATCACCAAAATTCAAAAAAGATTATTTTGGTCACTTACGTTTAGAATCGTTTCTATTTTGGTCCCTTGGTCGTTAGTCTCCGTTACTTAAAGAAATTAGTTTCTAATTTAACCCCAAAATTTTTAAAATTTTATTTTTCACCATATTCCCAAAAATTATAAAAATAAAACCTAGAAAATTAATTCAAAACCCTAACCCTTGCTTCTATCATCTGCTATGATGTTGAGACATCTGCAGTTTCCCTCATTTTCTGATCGACTGAAAATTGTTGTGGAACGAGTTATATCGGATGTCAAGTATCGTACAAAGGACCTCGGAGGAAGCATCACTACTCAAGAAGTCGTTGATGCAGTCATGGCCGCTTTAGACTAGTAAGAAGAAAATTGAGAAAGTTTCTAATCTCTGTCGCTTTGAGAATTACTACCTGCAAATTATAGAAATTGTACACTCGACATAAATTATGAATAAATGACCAGCTAACAGATCCCGACAGCATTTTTTGGTGCCATCAAACTCTGAAGTATTCATGAAACCTGCATATAACAGCACAATAATACTATAATAGACATATGATGCTTTTGATATTTGGAGCACGACAATATAATCTAGTGCTCTTTTGATGGGAATGTCTACTAGTAGTATAAAAATAATCACCTTTCCTCCACCTTATATCTAAATAAATTTGTAGATTTATTGATTGTGATTTTATCATATTGCTAGATATAAACTGTCTTCAAAATCGTTGTAATTTTTTTTCCTAATTTCTCATTTTCTGCAGTTTTTGTGCGTTATATATTCAGTAAATTTCTTATTGTTTCCATCATTTCAAGTTTCAGACCTGTAATATTTTATTTTCGTTTGTGAAGTTCAAATATTACATTGTGCATTGAATACTAACCTTTAATAAGTTTCGAAGACAAATTTTTCTAAAAAAGTTTCAAGGGGAGGGGAGGCAGAGGTTAGGGTTTTGAATTAATTTTCTGAGGTTTTATTTTTATAATTTTTGGGGAAGATGATGAAAAATAAAATTTTAAAAGTTTGGGGGTTAAATTAGAAACTAATTTTTTTAAGTAACGGAGACTAACGGCTAAGGGACCAAAATAGAAACGATTCTAAACGTAAGTGACCAGAATAATCTTTTTTGAATTTTGGTGACCAAAATAGAACACATCATAAACGAAAGGGACCACTGGTGAAGATTACCCTTTATTTTATTAAAAAGTTATTTAAAATTTAAAATTTTATTAAATTTATAACGTGTGATGGATGAATTAAAAATAAATTATTTAAAATTTAAATTAATTTGTTAATTATATTATTAAATTAAAAAATTATTTTATTAAAATTTTTAATTATAATTATTAATTTAATAAAAAATACTTAGTTTTTAGTTTAGGGGAAGTTTTTTTTAACTGATAGGGGAAGTTTTTTTTTGAATTTTAATATGCTTAGTACTCTCTCCCTATATAGGGTTAGGATCAATTTAAATAGTGTAAAACTTTTTAAGTCGTACACCTTTTTTGGATCGTTAGATGGGGGAAACGGATAGTTGAGATTAACTGCTTACTTTTTCTCCAAGTGATAATCTTCACATATTCTACTGTTAATCTTATCCATCCGTTTCACTCATCCAACGGTCCAAAAAACGTGTAAAACTTAAAGAGTTTTAGACTGTGTAACTGAATTTTATCCCATATATATATAGTAAAATTTATCTACATATATATTGTTTTTAGTCCAAATCGACCCTTATTCTTTTTTTTGTAATTTAGTCTAATGTTTATAATTTTAATTTAATATCTTTGTTCATTATAGTCCCTAAAAAATTATTTTTATTCCAAATTGACTCATATTCTTTTTTTGTTTGTAATTTATTCTAATGTTTATAATTTTAATTTAATATCTTTGTTCATTATAGTCCCTAAAAATTTATTTTTATTCTAAATTAACCCATATTCTTTTTTTGTTTGTAATTTAGTCAAATGTTTATAATTTTAATTTAATATCTTTGTTCATTATAGTCCCTAAAACTTTATTTTTATTCGAAATTGACCCCTATCCTTTTTTGTTTGTAATTTAGTCCAATGTTTATAATTTTAATTTAATATCTTTGTTCATTGTAGTCCCTAAAACTTTATTTTTATTCCAAATCGACCTCTATTTTTTGTTTGTAATTTAGTCCAATGTATGTGATTTTAATTTAATATCTTTGTTCATTATAGTCCCTAAAACTTTATTTTTATTCTAAATTGACACGTGTTCATTTTTTGTAATTTAGTCATGTAACGCCTAGGTTTGGGGGTCGGGTGAAAATAATATTAAAATAATGTTTCGGGTTTTCCCTTTTCGTATTAAAATTCATTTAATATGTTGGACCCGATTTTAATTTAAAACCCAAAATTCTATGAATTTTAGAATAGTGGAAGATGGCCATTTTTCATTAATGGCATTCTTGTAATTACAAGGCCTTTGAAAAATAAAACCCCATTTATTTTAAAACACCCATTTTATCATCTTCTTCCCCTTCTCTTTCAAGTTTCCAACGACAACTTCTTCTATACCATTGGAGTTACTATTCCATCACCATACTCTCTTATCTTTGGTGATTTTTGAAAGGTAAACACATATTTGACTTGTCCTCACTTTCCTCTACATGTTTGTACTCTTAGATTTCATTAAAACCCATGGTTTTGCATTTTGAAGTTTTGAAGTTTTGGATTAAAAGTGTCATCTTTGTTAGCTTTTAGTTAAGTTTTCGATTTGTTGATGTTATATAAGTTGTTTGCTATCTAAAAGGTCCAACATATGCAATTTTTACAAGGTTTTACAATGATTCACGAATTTGGGTTTTATGGAGGTTTTAGTGTAACACCCGGGTTTAGGGGTCGGATGGAAATAATATTAAAATACTGTTTCGGGTTTCGGTTTTAAAATTTAAAATAATAAAATATTATTTTGGGCTTTAGATATTCGAATAAAAAAAATTTTATGTTGGATCAAAATTGTTTTGGGAATTAAATCCCATGGATTTTATGACAAAGGAAGAGTTGCCATCTCATTAATGGCACTATTGTAATTTCAAACCCTTGGAAATTAAAATCCCCTTTTTAATTTAAAACACCAAAAATTTCTCTTCTCCCCTCTTTCTTCTTCATTTTTCACGACAAAGAGGGGGAGCTTCTCCAAGTTTTATCCAACCTTCTTTTCTCCTCCATTTTGGCTCGAAATTGAAAGGTAAATACATCCCCATCTTGCTCTCATCTTCCTCTACTTGGAAGTACAAATATATTTCATTTTCATCAATGTTTTAGAATTTGGGTTTTTGAAAGATTTGGATAAAAATGATATCTTTATTGTTTTTAACTTAAGATTTTGATTTAATAGTGTTAGATATGGTGTTTATGAACTAAAGGGGCCAACATATATAATTTTTGAGGTGTTTTATAAGGATTCCCGAAATTGGGTTTTGGTGGGGTTTTAAGAGGGTTTTTAGTTGAGTTTTGGGTGTGGTTTGTGTTGGAAATTGAGGGTTGATGTTAGGGTAATAGTTGGGGGCTATTTTGGAAGCATTTGAATGTGCTAAATGTGTTGAAATCACAAGTTTTGGGCTGTGTAGAAGGGCTGCTCGGATTTGGTAATTTTGGGGGTTGTTCATGGCTTGAAATGTTGAGTTTGGTGTTTGATTAGTGTTCCGGGTTTGTTACCTTAATTGATGAATTGATTTGAGGTTGTTTTGAATGTGTTGAGGTGATTAGAAGCAAGATTTTGTGTTGGTGAAGCCTCGGGATCAAATTCGGAAATTGAAGACCATGGTTGCTTGGCTTGGAGCTTGGAAGCTTAGGTGAGTGGTTAAATACTTTTAAATGGTTTTCAAGTGTTGGTTCAAGCATATGAACTAGGTTGGGATTGGTAGACCCATCTAGAGTTGGGATTAAGGTGGTGGCCTAATCCCAAACTTTAGTTAGAGACCTTGGTTGATCTTTAAAGTGTTGAGTTATGCCTCATGTTTAATCATGCTTATGGTGGCTATGCTTATGTTGTTATACATGTATATGGAGGCATGGCTTAATGCATTGTTACGTGCATGTTGATGATGTATGTGATAGAGATATACATGTGTGTGAAATATGATGTGATAATTGTGTTGTTGAGATGCATGTAGTGTTGACATGTGTAATGATATTATGAGGTGTTTGTATGATCCGGGGATCATGGTGAGTACATGCTAGACATGGAAATGTGGTTTGTACATGATGGTAAGTCATGGTGAGTACGTGCTAAGCACGGAAGTGTTATGAATTGACATTATGAATGATTAATGAAATGTGTAGTATTGGCACTAGTATGCTTGGGTACAAATGATCGATCATTAGGATGTTAGTGTGTACACATGAGTCAAAAGTCGCGCGTGGCCTTGGTGGCGTTGAGTCACCAAGGAGGAGTACGGGTTCGCCCGGAAATTTTATTTATATTTCTACGTGATGATGAGTGGAATCCCATCCGTAGGGCATGTGGCGATGAGTGGAATCCCGCACATGCAAGGACCGGTGATGAGTGGAATCCCACCGAGGTAATGTTGTTGTTGGAAATGCGTTCCAACGGGTTATCCGCGTATTCGGGTCATAGCTAGGTGCCAATACGAATTGTGGTTTATGTTGCCAATATGTGATTAGTCGTGAACCAATGTAATTTGGGATGTGTTGCTAACATGGTTAAATATATGTGATTACATGTGTGATGGATTTAAACATGTCGAGCATGACATGATATTGGATGTATGTTCATGCATCATTTATATATTTATGGCTCGTGTGGATCAAAGGTATGGTCATGCATTTTATCTTGGTTGTAGCTCGTGCTTGGACCTTGCATTGTCGAAGGTTTGTTTTATGAGCTTACCCTCACTAAGCTTTTATGCTTACGCTCTCTTTTGTTCGACAATGCAGATCAATGGTTTGAGGGTGGCAAGGGAAATGAAAGGCCTCCAAGTGTTGCTTACGGTTAGCTCAAGTATGATGTTTAAACTTAAAGATTGTAATAGTAAAGCAATGAGATAGGTGTGTTGATTTGAGTTTGATGTATGTCTATGGTTGACTTGATTCGTAAGCATGATGTATCTTGCCAAATGCTTGTGTGATGAATGTTAACTCATGCCTAAGTTGCTCCTTTGAATGTTAGTCTTATGCCTTAAGTGTTTTTACATGTGTTTGATGGTTGCTTGAATGAATGCATGTTGTGGATTATTGCCTTAGTATTAGACATGTTTAGGTCTTGTTAAAGCATGATGTTATTGTTGGTATAGCTTGGGTTCAATTGATTTGTTGTTGAATGGTGTTTTGGTGGTGTTTTGGGGCACCCTTGTGCCTCAAAACAGCCCAGACGAGTCTGCAGACATGGGGCGTTTCGGAACGAGTGCCCTTGTTCCGGAACGGTCCCTGTGTATATGGCCTGCCGTTTCGAAGCGGATGGGGGTCGTTTCGGAACGTTTTCGCTACTGGAATTTTGAGAAATTGGCGAGATGAAGCCGTTCCGAAACGGGCCTTTGAAGTTTCGAAACGGTCAAATCTCGTTGACCACAAGATATTGACCGTCAAGGTCGTTCCGATACGGGTCTCCCTTGTTTCGGAACGGTCACCTTGTGGTTGACCCTGGCCCGTTGACTAGGTCAAGGCGTTTCGGAACACCCTATAGGCATTTCGAAACGGCCTGTTGTAATGAAGTAAAATGGACTGTTTGTGTTTTGTTTGGTCGGTGAATGTTTCGTTGTTTGTATCTTCCGCTGTTGTGCTACACATAGGTCTTAATTATGCATGTAGACAAGATAAGATAAAAAGAAATTTTTCTGGGTCGTTAACCGAAGGGAAGCCTTAACGGGTTTCGCTTTGGTTTTCCCCGTGTAGCCCACTCGGACCGGTCATCCGACCAGACCGGGACGAGGGGGTTACAATTGTTGGTATCAGAGCCTAAGGTTACCGAGACCTTGGGCAGGTAAGTGAGGTAAGTTTAAGTTTTGAATTGATGTGCACGGTGTTTGCTTGCTTTGTAAGTATGATTGCTTGTATGACAAGTAAGTTGATTGTTTGTTTAAAAGCATGTTGCTCGTTACCCGTGTATGCTGTGATGTGTGATTGTTTGATTGGGAATGCATGTTGTTTGATCGTACGCATTTGTTTGCTTGTTTAGCAAGTATGCCTTGTTATATGCTTGGTTGAGCATGTATGTGTGCTGATTTGGTTGAAACATGTTTAGTAGAGTCCCATTGCTTCTATTACATCGGGAAAATGATTTTAAGTGAGGGAAATCATACTTGAGCCACTTGGACCTTTCCTTTGCTAACCCAATTCGTATGTTAAATTGTGATTGATTTATTGCTCTTAGTAAGTTTAGGGCCAGTGTGTGAGCCGTGAATCGGTAAGTGGAAGTTGGGGTTTTGAAAATGGGGATGATGTAGAGGAAGTTCTTTGCTATAGTTAGGAGGGGTATAGTTGTACCGGAGTTGAGGAACAATTTGTTTGCTCGAGTCCGCGTGCACGTGAGTTGATTCATGTTGGTGGGAGATGACGAGGCCGATTCTGGTATTAGTTGGCGAAAAGAAGTGAAGACCTATGAGTGGGAGTCAGGTGGTATCTATGTTATAGTGGATAAGCCCTTGGTACAGTTTTGAGTTTGTCTCTTCTGATTGGTTCTGAGTTCGTACTTCTGTATGTTGTTAACAAGCATGCAAGTTTGAATGTGCTCGATGAGGTAGGTATGAGTACCTTAGTTCTTTTGGCGAGATCTAGGTAGGGGTCTCGTGTGAGTAATCTAAATTTCAGAAGTGTTAGTGGTGACCATTTGGGTTCAGCCTATGATTTCGATGCAAGACAGCCGATCAGTGTCCGTGAATGGGAACCGATTTGTGTGTTTGGGGCCAGTGTGCGTCTGGGTGGTTTTCCAGCATGGTTGTTTGTGTGTGCTCAGAACTGCGTTTTTGAAGTTTTGAAATGCTCTACGAATAGTCTAGAAGAGTCAGATTTTGTTGAAGAACCAGTCTGAAAACAAGAGGACCGAAGACTATCAGTTGTGTACTTGTGAAGTTACAATTTTTGCAGAATCGTCCGTTTGTGTGAGCGTGCAAAGATTTTGACGTATCTCTGTTGAGATTTTAGACGTAGGGACGCATGTGACTAGACCTTTTTGGGAGATAGTAGTGATCAGAAAGATGTACATAAGATGTTTGTTGGTGGTTCAGAGTTGCTAGTTTCTAGTAGATGTGAAGTGATTGTCTTCCTACAGTTTCGGTGTGCCTTTTTCCAAGGCTCGACTTGAAGAGCAAATAGTTAGTGTATACGTTGAGACAAAGAGAGAGTTGCTTTGAAGACGCAAATTTTTGTGTGACTGTAGTGGTAGGTGAGGAGGTGAACTTCTTGTTGAATGTTGATCCATGTAACACCCGTGTTTTGGGTCTAGGAGTTAGCCGGGTTTTAGTTCGAGTCAAATAAAACTTAATTAAAACAATTCAATTTCTATTAATGGCTTAATTGAGTTTTGGAAAAAGGGGAGGGACCTATGTTGCGTTTTGACCCAAAACTTTTAAAAAGGCTAGACACTTTATAGAAAAGTTGTCATATTTCTTTCCCCCATTCCCTCTCCAACACCATTTTCACTAAAACCCTCCCCAAAACCCCTTCTTGCTTTGGCTACTATTCCACCGGAAGCTATTTCATATATTTCTACGGGATGATGAGTGGAATCCCATCCGTAGGGCATGTGGCGATGAGTGGAATCCCGCACGTGCAAGGTCCGGTGATGAGTGGAATCCCACCGAGGTAAAGTGTTGTCAAGGTTTATATCCGCACAATCGGGGTAATTAAAGTGGCCAATTAAACTTAAATCATGTATTGTGATATATGTTGGTGATATATGGTATTGCTATATGATGTTGACATTGATTTATGAGCTTGTTAGGATTGAGAGACCATATATGCCACTTGAAAGACTAGCTAAGTCTACTTGATTCTTATACCTATGTTTGATGTATGTAGACTAGGATTAACATGCTTGGACCCTGCATTGTTGTTGTTTTTCGTTTTAGAGCACCCTCACTAAGCTTATAGCTTACGCTCTCAATGTTCAACAATGCAGATCATTAGCGTGGCGTTAGCTCGAGGCAAGACAAGAAGGGCTTTCCAAGTTGTTGCTCAAGTATGGTTAATTTTGTAGTAGTTAAGCAATGTGGCAATAGGGTGTTTGTACGAGCCTTGTATGACTCTTTTGATGATGTTGTTTCGGATTGATATTTTGGATTGTAAAGCATGTAATGCTATGTTGATTGATGGTGTGTGATGGCATGTCTAGGATGCTTAGGTTGCTTTATGTTTGAGTGCAAACCTCTTGTGTTGTTTTGTGCCTTTTGGGCTCTTGAGCACCATATATGTCTCTAAATGCTGAATTTTACCCTTTTGTTGGAATGCCATGTTTCGAATGCTTGATCCATGTTAAACGCTATCAATGGCTCATGTATGCTTGTTGAAATGGTCATATGTGCGGGTCTTGTGAGTGTTGATGCATGCTTTTGGTCCTTTTTACGCTCCTATACGTGTCCATGTATGATTTTGGGGTTTTGCAAGGTTAGGAAGTCCTTAGGTTGAGCAGAATGTGATCCCCTGCACTAAGGTTTCGAAACCATGGGTAAGGTTTCGAAACCTTTGCAGAGGATTTGGTTCCAGGACATTCTGCCAACCCAAAGTTTCGAAACCTTTGGGGTAGGTTTCGAAACTTTGGTCAAAGGTTCGGAAACCTTCCCAAGGTTTCGAAACCTTTGGTGAGTTTTTGGTTCCAGGGCATTCTGCCAACCAAAGTTTCGAAACTTTAGGGGAGGTTTCGAAACTTTGGTCAAAGGTTCCGAAACCTTCCCCAAGGTTTCGAAACCTTTGGAGAATTTTGGTCCCAGGGGTTTCTGTCAGCAAAAGTTTCGAAACCCTTCCCCAAGGTTTCGAAACTTCTGCTCAGTATTGCACTGTTTTGAGTTGTTGGCCTGTTCAAAGAGAAAAATACATAGGATTTAATATGCCTTTAGTTAAGATTAAAATTTGGGCGTTTGTTTGGGGTTTGGGGTTCAAAATGACAAGATTAAAAATGAAAAAAAAATTTAGGGTTGCTAACCGAGGAGGAACCCTTTGGGTTTCGCTTCGGTTTTCCCCGTATGGCCCACTCGGACCGGTCATCCGGCCAGACCAGGACGAGGGGGTTACATTTGTTGGTATCAGAGCCTGAGGTTACCGAGACCTCGGGCAGGTAAGTGAGGTAAGATTAATGTGTTAAATGCTTGTGTTGTTCGATGCATTATTTGCCATGAATCCTTGATGCTTGATTGATCGTATGATGTTTTGAATGCATGAACTGTTGTGTCTGGTGTAGAGTGAGTGCCCATTGCTACTATTACTTAATTTAAACGGATTTTTGAAAAGAGGAATACTTGAGCACTATTGGACCCTTGCTTTGACTAACGTAATCCTTATCTGTTTCTTGTTGTAGTTTTACCTTGCTAGTTGAACCATGAGACCACGTGGGAGGCCTAGGATGGTTCGACCGGAACCACGAGCAGAGGCTCCGAGAGTTGAGCCAGTTGTGAGAGTTGAGGCTCAAGTGGGAGAGCCAGTGGTTGGAGTTGGAGCTCCTCCACCACCTCCACCACCACCACCTCCTCCACCGGGAGTGGGAGGCGAGGCCGGGCCCGAAGGAATGGGACCACAAGGAGGCCAAGGTGGCCAAGGACCGGCCGGGATTGACTTAGCTCCGTTGGTTCAGGTGATAGCCGGGGCGTTCCAGGCTGCAGTAGCTGGAGGTCAGGCAGCTCATCATCAGGGTGAGGGCACCGGATTGCCATTAGAGAGACTTCGGGGCCTTGGGGCCGAAGAGTTTAGAGGTGCTACTCCGGAGAGGTCAG
This sequence comes from Hibiscus tridactylites, assembly GCA_958450335.1. Taxonomy (NCBI): domain Eukaryota; kingdom Viridiplantae; phylum Streptophyta; class Magnoliopsida; order Malvales; family Malvaceae; genus Hibiscus; species Hibiscus tridactylites. The sequence goes on from OY288270.1 coordinate 86,405,849, forward strand.
AGATGTGGTTTGAGAAGACCGTCCGTATTCTTGCTCAGATGGGCTGTACTGGTGAGCGCAAGTTGGGATGTGTTGAGTCTCTGCTTCAGGGTGATGCCTACACCTGGTGGGTCACCGTTACTTCGGGGATGGATGAGACCGAGATCACTTGGGAGTTCTTTGAGACAGCTTTCCGGAAGAAGTATTTGGGTCCGCGATACCTTGATGAGAGGAAGAGAGAGTTTATGGCATTGCTTCAGGGGAGTATGTCCGTGACTGATTATGAGATCCGATTTGTCAGACTGAGTCAGTATGCACCTGAGCTTGTACCTACTGAGGTGGAGCGTTGTAACCGCTTCCGATATGGGCTGAGTGAGGAGATCAAGACTTATACTCTAGCTTCAGATTACACTGATTTTGATGTCTTGGTCTCGAGGGCCAAGGACTTGGAGCACAGTTTGAGTTTGACCAGGCAGTCAGGTGGATCTAGTTCGGGTAAGAGGTCCAGCAACTTTGATAGAGGTGATGCCAAGAGGCATCGGGACAACCGGCATCAGTTTGATCATAGGCGTGGTGGCGGTAACCACGGTAGGGGCCATCAGGGTCAGAGAGCTGGTGGGAAGTTGCCCACATGTGCTACTTGCGGGAGGAACCACACCGGTGAGTGTTGGGGAAATTATCATTCATGTTGGAGTTGTGGTGCTAGAGACCACATTAGGCGTGACTGTCCACATCAGGTGGGACAGGCACCAGCTCAGGCTCCTGCTAGAGCCAATGATTTTTAGAGAGGCCGCGGGCGCGGTAGAGGAAACTTCCAGCCAAGGAACGATGGTCAGAGGAACATAGCTCATGTTGTTGCAGTCCAGCCGGAGGGCGGAGGACAGGCTAGGGTTTATGCTCAGCGCGGGGAGCAGCATGACACCGATGTGATCGCAGGTAACTTCTCGATACAGTCTTTGGGTTTGCTTTCTTTGATTGACTCTGGGTCTACACATTCCTACATATTGAGTGAGCATGCACAGTCTTTGAATTTGCCTTGTGAGTTGCTAGAGGTAGGAGTTAGCGTTACTAGTTCCTTTGGGGACACAGTAGTGGTTAGGAAGATGTACCGAAGGTGTCCGTTGATGGTTCAGGGACATGTGTTTCCAGTGGATATGATGGAGCTTCCCTTCTATGGTTTTGATGTAATTCTGGGTATGGACTGGCTCACGGAGCATAGAGCTAGGATAGACTTTGAAACTAAACGGATTTCTTTGAAGCTCACAGATGATTATGAGATTGTAGTGGTGGGTGAGAATGTGAAGTTCTTGTCCAATGTGGTTTCAGTGTTAGAGGCTAAGAGGTTAGTGGAGTTGGGGTGTGAAGCATACTTAGCGTATGTGATGAACCCTAACATGAGTGAGGTTAGACCTCAGGACATCCGGACAGTATGTGATTTCCCTAGTGTGTTTCCGGAAGAATTGCCAGGGTTACCACCGGACAGAGAGGTAGAGTTCAGCATTGAGACTTATTCAGATTCAGCTCCTGTTTCGATTGCTCCGTATCGTATGGCACCGAAAGAATTGAAAGAGTTGAAGACTCAGTTGCAAGAATTGACAGATAGAGGTTTTATTAGGCCTAGTTCTTCACCTTGGGGTGCACCAGTATTGTTTGTGAAGAAGAAAGATGGGAGTATGAGAATGTGCATAGATTACAGACAATTAAATCAGTTGACAGTGAAGAACAAATATCCGTTGCCTAGAATTGACGACTTGTTTGATCAGTTGAGAGGAGCATCGGTCTTTTCGAAGATTGATTTGAGGTCAGTTTACTACCAGCTAAAGGTTAGAGAGGTTGATGTACCGAAGACAGCCTTTAGGACTAGGTATGGACATTATGAGTTTTTAGTCATGCCCTTTGGGTTGACTAACGCACCGGCAGCTTTCATGGACATGATGAATAGGATTTTTCATCAGTATCTAGATCAGTTTGTAGTTGTGTTTATTGATGACATCTTGGTGTACTCGCGAACTGAAGAAGACCATGACCGACATTTGAGACTTGTTTTGAAGACTTTGCTAGATCATCAGTTGTATGCGAAGCTCAGCAAGTGTGAATTCTGGATCCGAGAAGTAGTCTTCTTAGGACATGTAGTGTCAGCTGAAGGCATTAGAGTTGATCCGAAGAAGATTGAAGCCATTGTTGAATGGAAGCAACCGAAGTCAGTGACAGAAGTACGTAGCTTCCTAGGCTTAGCCGGATACTATAGAAGATTTGTAGAGGGTTTCTCTAAGTTAGCCGCTCCATTGACACAGTTACTTCAGAAGAGTGTTCAGTTTGAGTGGACAGATGCAAGACAGAGAGCCTTTGAGAAATTGAAAGAAGCTTTGACCCAAGCTCCGATTTTGATTCAGCCTGAGTCCGGGAAGGACTATGTGATTTATAGTGATGCCTCGTATGTAGGGTTAGGATGTGTTCTGATGCAAGACCGAAGAGTAGTGGCTTATGCCTCGAGACAGTTGAAGACTCATGAGCGCAACTATCCGACCCATGACATAGAGTTAGCGGCAGTTGTGTTTGCTTTGAAGATTTGGAGACATTATTTGTATGGTGAGAAATGCACAGTGTACACCGACCACAAGAGTTTGAAGTACATTATGACTCAGCGAGATTTGAATCTCAGACAGCGTAGGTGGTTAGAGTTGCTAAAAGACTATGATCTTACTATTGAGTACCATCCGGGTAAGGCCAATGTAGTGGCCGATGCATTGAGTAGAAAGATGGTTGTAGACTTGAGAGCTATGTTTGCTAGATTGAGTTTGTCCGGAGATGGTGGCTTGGTAGCCGAGCTTCAGGTTAGACCTACTCTAGGTCAGTTGATTCGAGAGAAACAGCTCTTAGATAGATCTTTGGCACCTCACGTGCAAGATATAGCCGAAGGTAGATCTTCATATTACAGCTTCAGCACTGATGGGGTTCTGTGTTTCAAAGATAGAATAGTTGTGCCAGAAGACAGTGACTTGAGACGTACGATCTTGACTGAAGCCCACAGTAGTCCGTTTGCTATGCATCCTGGAAGTACGAAGATGTACCGTGATTTGAAGAATGAGTACTTTTGGGTTGGCTTGAAGAGAGATGTAGCCGACTTTGTGAGTAAGTGCTTAGTGTGTCAGAGAGTGAAAGCGGAACATCAGGCTCCCTCAGGTTTGTTACAGCCGTTGAGGATTCCGGAATGGAAGTGGGAGAACATCACTATGGATTTTGTTTCGGGTTTTCCTTTGACTCCTACGAGGAAGAACTCAGTTTGGGTGATAGTGGATCGTTTTACGAAGTGTGCTCACTTCTTGGCAGTCAACACTACTTATACCTTAGATAGGTTGGCCGATTTGTACATTGGTGAGATTGTTAGACTGCATGGTGTGCCGAAGTCCATTGTATCAGATAGAGATCCGCGGTTTACTTCTAGATTTTGGGAGTGTCTGCATACAGCTTTGGGTACCCGTTTGAACTTCAGCACTTCTTATCATCCTCAGTCAGATGGTCAGTCAGAGAGGGTTATTCAGATCTTAGAGGACATGCTGCGTTGTTGCATCATTGACTTTCAGGGAACTTGGGAGAAGCATTTGCCTCTAGTAGAGTTTGCGTACATGAACAGTTTTCAGTCGAGCATTCAGATGGCTCCGTATGAGGCCTTGTATGGCCGGAAGTGTAGAACTCCAGTGTGTTGGGCCGAAGTAGGGCAGAAACTGTTACCTATGCCGGATTTGCTCAAGGGGACAACAGACAAGGTAAAATTGATTTGTGATCGCTTGAAGGCTGCTTCGGATAGGCAGAAGTCCTATGCCGATTTGAAGAGGAAGGAAGTTGAGTTCTCAGTGGGTGAGAAAGTATTCTTGAAAGTGTCTCCGTGGAAGAAAGTGATGAGATTTGGCAGAAAAGGGAAATTGAGTCCGAGGTACATAGGACCGTATGAGATTGTGAAGAGGGTTGGTCCGGTTGCTTATCAGTTGCGTTTGCCATCCGAGCTTGAGAAAATACATGATGTGTTCCATGTGTCGATGCTTCGCAAGTACAAGTCCGATCCATCACATGTTATGCCAGTAGAAGAAATTGAATTGAATCCGGATTTGACTTATGAAGAAGAGCCAATGGAGATCTTAGCTTCTGACAGTAAAGTGCTGAGGGGTAGATCTATTGAGTTAGTAAAGGTGCGGTGGCAACGTAGAGGTGTGGACGAGGCCACTTGGGAGAGGAAGGAGGATATGGAAAGGCAGTTTCCGTATCTCTTTCAGTCAGGTAATTTCGGGGACGAAATTCCTTAAGTGGGAGAGAGTTGTAACACCCGTGTTTTGGGTCTAGGAGTTAGCCGGGTTTTAGTTCGAGTCAAATAAAACTTAATTAAAACAATTCAATTTCTATTAATGGCTTAATTGAGTTTTGGAAAAAGGGGAGGGACCTATGTTGCGTTTTGACCCAAAACTTTTAAAAAGGCTAGACACTTTATAGAAAAGTTGTCATCTTTCTTTCCCCCATTCCCTCTCCAATACCATTTTCACTAAAACCCTCCCCAAAACCCCTTCTTGCTTTGGCTACTATTCCACTTCATTCTAACACCAATTCAAGAGGTAATTACATTTTCTCAACCTCCTCCTTATTCTCTATCTATCCCTTGTTGTAGATTTCAAAAAGATGGTGTTTTGAAAATTAGGGTTCATATGGAATTTGGGGTTTTAATGGGGCTTTTCAATTTGTTTTGTTAAATCATGTTGGGGGTTTGTTTAAGCATGATGAAATACACCATATACTTTAATTTGGTTGAATTTTGATAAAAATTCGTAGTATGGTCTTAGGGCTAGATTTAAGGTTGTAAAACTTGAGTTTTTGGTGGGTTTGTGTTGAAATTGATGGGCTGTTGGTCTACCTATGGTATGAGAGTGTTTTGGGATGATTTGGAAGCCTTTTGGATGTTTGGAAATTGATTTTTCAGCAAGTCTTTAGGGGAGCACGAAAAATGGGATTTTTAGAGATGTTATGTGGTTTGGAAATTGAGGAATTTGGGTTGTGATTGCAAGTGGGTTGAAGGTTGAATTAGCATTGAATTGGGAAGTAATATATGTGTTTTTGTTTGACTAGAAGCAAGAGGAAACGCGGAAGGGGCTTTGGGACCGAATCCGGGTTCGTAGGAAGATTGGTTCGAATTGCTAAGGAAGGGCGGTGAGTGGTTCAACTTGTTTTTAAGTTTGGCTCGAGCATGTGTAGTGTGTGTGTGTAAAGTGTGCTTGGTAGGCCACTTCCATTTAATTCAAGTTGCTAGTTTAGCTTTGATATCCTTAAATGCTTTGTGCTTGCTAGTTATGTTCTTGATTGTGGTTGATTGATACATGTATAAATATCATGATGAGTAGATATGTGATGAGCATGTATTGTGGTTGATGATGGTTATATAGGATGTGGTTGTGATAATTGGCACTAAAAAAATTACCGGTTGTAAATGATCGATCATTAGGATAGTGTGCACACAAATTGAGTCAAAACGTACGTGGCCTTGATGGCGTTAAGTCATCAAGGAGGAGTACGGTGATGTAACATTCCACCGGAAGCTATTTCATATATTTCTACGGGATGATGAGTGGAATCCCATCCGTAGGGCATGTGGCGATGAGTGGAATCCCGCACGTGCAAGGTCCGGTGATGAGTGGAATCCCACCGAGGTAAAGTGTTGTCAAGGTTTATATCCGCACAATCGGGGTAATTAAAGTGGCCAATTAAACTTAAATCATGTATTGTGATATATGTTGGTGATATATGGTATTGCTATATGATGTTGACATTGATTTATGAGCTTGTTAGGATTGAGAGACCATATATGCCACTTGAAAGACTAGCTAAGTCTACTTGATTCTTATACCTATGTTTGATGTATGTAGACTAGGATTAACATGCTTGGACCCTGCATTGTTGTTGTTTTTCGTTTTAGAGCACCCTCACTAAGCTTATAGCTTACGCTCTCAATGTTCAACAATGCAGATCATTAGCGTGGCTTTAGCTCGAGGCAAGGCAAGAAGGGCTTTCCAAGTTGTTGCTCAAGTATGGTTAATTTTGTAGTAGTTAAGCAATGTGGCAATAGGGTGTTTGTACGAGCCTTGTATGACTCTTTTGATGATGTTGTTTCGGATTGATATTTTGGATTGTAAAGCATGTAATGCTATGTTGATTGATGGTGTGTGATGGCATGTCTAGGATGCTTAGGTTGCTTTATGTTTGAGTGCAAACCTCTTGTGTTGTTTTGTGCCTTTTGGGCTCTTGAGCACCATATATGTCTCTAAATGCTGAAGTTTACCCTTTTGTTGGAATGCCATGTTTCGAATGCTTGATCCATGTTAAACGCTATCAATGGCTCATGTATGCTTGTTGAAATGGTCATATGTGCGGGTTTTGTGAGTGTTGATGCATGCTTTTGGTCCTTTTTACGCTCCTATACGTGTCCATGTATGATTTTGGGGTTTTGCAAGGTTAGGAAGTCCTTAGGTTGAGTAGAATGTGATCCCCTGCACTAAGGACATTCTGCCAACCCAAAGTTTCGAAACCTTTGGGATAGGTTTCGAAACTTTGGTCAAAGGTTCAGAAACCTTCCCAAGGTTTCGAAACCTTTGGTGAGTTTTTGGTTCCAGGGCATTCTGCCAACCAAAAGTTTCGAAACTTTAGGGGAGGTTTCGAAACTTTGGTCAAAGGTTCCGAAACCTTCCCCAAGGTTTCGAAACCTTTGGAGAATTTTGGTCCCAGGGGTTTCTGTCAGCAAAAGTTTCGAAACCCTTCCCCAAGGTTTCGAAACTTCTGCTCAGTATTGCACTGTTTTGAGTTGTTGGCCTGTTCAAAGAGAAAAATACATAGGATTTAATATGCCTTTAGTTAAGATTAAAATTTGGGCGTTTGTTTGGGGTTTGGGGTTCAAAATGACAAGATTAAAAATGAAAAAAAAAATTAGGGTTGCTAACCGAGGAGGAACCCTTTGGGTTTCGCTTCGGTTTTCCCCGTGTGGCCCACTCGGACCGGTCATCCGGCCAGACCGGGACGAGGGGGTTACAATCCAGATTTAGAGGTCAAAGATTGATTGAGTTTAGTTGACAGGCTTGCTTAGTAATTGTGATGAATTCGATTTTTGAATGAAGACTAGACCGCATAATGTTAGGATAATTTGTGTTTTCTTTTCCTAGAAGTGTTTGGAAGAATTGTCGGCTTATCTCTGTCTGGAGAGGAAGAGTTTGATATTGAGATCGTCTTCGAGTCTACTCCTGTTCTGATTGCTCCATATCTTATGATTTCCGGAAGAATTGAGAATGTTGAAGAATCAACTTCGAGACTTGTTAGACCTTAGATTCATTAGGCTTAGTGCATCATCTCGGAGTTCTACAGTGCAATTTGTGAAGAAGAGAGAAGACCATACAAGAATGTGATCAGATTACATACAGTCGAAACAAGTGACAATGAATGATTAGTATCTGTTTTCGAGTGTCAGCGATTGGTTGGTCAGTTAGTGTGTGCTTCAGTCTATTTGAAGATTAGTTTGAGATCCGTTTACTACCAGTTGAAAGTGAGAAAAGTTGAAGTACCGAAGACACCTTTAGGGGCGAGATGTGGCCACCTTGAGTTCTAAGTTATGTCGTTTTGTTTGACTAGTGTATTAGTTACCTTCATGGAGATGTTGAACTGAATAATTTCCGAGTTCCTTGATCAGTTGTAGTAGTTCTCATAGTTGACACATGAATATATTCAAGTACCGAAGAAGACCATGACAAGCTTTAAAGTTAGTATGGTAGATCCTTTTAGGGAATCAGTTGTATGTCAAGTTATGCAACGTGAACTTCGAGTTAATGAAGATGTTCTCCTAGGACATGCAGATCATCCGAGTGTATTAGAGTAAATCCCAAGTAGGCAAAAGAAGATATGAGTTGGAAGAAATTGAAGACTGTGACAGATATCTATAGCTCCTAGGTCTAGCATTGTTACTTTCAGAGAATTATAAATAGTCTTTTGAAGATAGTGCTCCATTGATAGATTGCTACAGAAGAAAGTTCAGTTTGTGAGGTTAGATGCGAGATAATGAGCCCTTGAGAAACCGAAAGAAACTTTGAAGAGAGCTTCGACCTTGAGTCAGCTTATAACAGAGAAAGAATTTGTGAACCATAGTGATGTGTTATATGTAGAGTTAGGTTGTGTGCTTATGCAAGACAGAAGATTGTGGCTTGTTCATCAAGATAGTTGGAAGACCATGAGAAGAGTTATTCGATATGAGACATAGAGTTAATTACAGTTGTATTTGATTCGAAGACTTAGAGACAAAGCTTGTATAGTAAGGAGTGCACAGTGTGTATGTACGTATTATCCGAACTTGAATGGTTAGACAACTTAGGAAGGGTTGAAACTTGAACAGCATAAAGTGCTAGAACTGCTTGAAGACTGTAATATCAAGATTGAGTACCATCCGAAGATAGTCAACGTAGTGACCGATGTTCTGAGTTGTAATTGCTGATAGATTAGTAGTTGAGTTGCGAGTTGTATTTGCTGAATTCAGTTACCGAATGACAGTATTCTTGTGGCCGAGTTTCATGTTGAACCTACATTGAGTCAGAATGCTTGAAGAGAAACAGTTGCAAGACAGATTCGTGGCACCTCACGTGCAAGACATTGTGGAAGGAAGACCGTCATAATACAGTTTCAGAGATGATAGAATTTTTCATGTCAGAGACAGAATAATTGTACTGATTGACATAGTGTTATGAGACATATTGTTTTGGCCGAAGCACACGGTATTTCTTTTGTATTGCATCCGAGTAGTATGAAGACATATTGTGGGTTGAAGATGAGTATTTCTAGATTGAGTGGATGAATAATGTGGTTCAGTATGAGAGTCAGTGTGTAAATTGTCAGCGTGTCAAGACCGAGCGTTAGTTTTCTTCTAGTTTGTTACATCCGTGGAAGGTTCATAATGGAAGCTAGTAATAGAGATTCGAGATTTCAACTAGAATAATTTTGAAGACGTCTGCATAGCGTTTGGTTAATTGATGAAGGCAGAGGATCAGTCAGAGAAAGTTGTGAGTCAAGTGTTCAAGCAGTATTGTATGAGTTTGTGAATCGGGTTAGTTCTGTTGTTATCTGTTGTAGTTACCACCAGAGTTAGAAAGGGGTTTGAGATGTGTTACGCGTATCTATGATTCAGAAATGTGAGTTAGATCTGTTCCGTGCTATGTTTGTTGAAGAGATTGAGTTGAGTTTGAAATTGGCATGCCTTGAAGAATCAGTTGAGATCTTAGTGTAAGATAGCAAGTGTTGTGTGGTAAGTCTTTCGGTTGGTTAGTATGTTGTGGTGAGAAGGGAAGTGGGTTCATGTCCGATAAATTTCGGGGACGAAATTTCCTTAAGTGGGGGAGAGTTGTAACACCCGGGTTTAGGGGTCGGATGGAAATAATATTAAAATACTGTTTCGGGTTTCGGTTTTAAAATTTAAAATAATAAAATATTATTTTGGGCTTTAGATATTCGAATCAAAAAAAAATTATGTTGGATCAAAATTGTTTTGGGAATTAAATCCCATGGATTTTATGACAAAGGAAGAGTTGCCATCTCATTAATGGCACTATTGTAATTTCAAACCCTTGGAAATTAAAATCCCCTTTTTAATTTAAAACACCAAAAATTTCTCTTCTCCCCTCTTTCTTCTTCATTTTTCACGACAAAGAGGGGGAGCTTCTCCAAGTTTTATCCAACCTTCTTTTCTCCTCCATTTTGGCTCGAAATTGAAAGGTAAATACATCCCCATCTTGCTCTCATCTTCCTCTACTTGGAAGTACAAATATATTTCATTTTCATCAATGTTTTAGAATTTGGGTTTTTGAAAGATTTGGATAAAAATGATATCTTTATTGTTTTTAACTTAAGATTTTGATTTAATAGTGTTAGATATGGTGTTTATGAACTAAAGGGGCCAACATATATAATTTTTGAGGTGTTTTATAAGGATTCCCGAAATTGGGTTTTGGTGGGGTTTTAAGAGGGTTTTTAGTTGAGTTTTGGGTGTGGTTTGTGTTGGAAATTAAGGGTTGATGTTAGGGTAATAGTTGGGGGCTATTTTGGAAGCATTTGAATGTGCTAAATGTGTTGAAATCACAAGTTTTGGGCTGTGTAGAAGGGCTGCTCGGATTTGGTAATTTTGGGGGTTGTTCATGGCTTGAAATGTTGAGTTTGGTGTTTGATTAGTGTTCCGGGTTTGTTACCTTAATTGATGAATTGATTTGAGGTTGTTTTGAATGTGTTGAGGTGATTAGAAGCAAGATTTTGTGTTGGTGAAGCCTCGGGATCAAATTCGGAAATTGAAGACCATGGTTGCTTGGCTTGGAGCTTGGAAGCTTAGGTGAGTGGTTAAATACTTTTAAATGGTTTTCAAGTGTTGGTTCAAGCATATGAACTAGGTTGGGATTGGTAGACCCACCTAGAGTTGGGATTAGGGTGGTGGCCTAATCCCAAACTTTAGTTAGAGACCTTGGTTGATCTTTAAAGTGTTGAGTTATGCCTCATGTTTAATCATGCTTATGGTGGCTATGCTTATGTTGTTATACATGTATATGGAGGCATGGCTTAATGCATTGTTACGTGCATGTTGATGATGTATGTGATAGAGATATACATGTGTGTGAAATATGATGTGATAATTGTGTTGTTGAGATGCATGTAGTGTTGACATGTGTAATGATATTATGAGGTGTTTGTATGATCCGGGGATCATGGTGAGTACATGCTAGACATGGAAATGTGGTTTGTACATGATGGTAAGTCATGGTGAGTACGTGCTAAGCACGGAAGTGTTATGAATTGACATTATGAATGATTAATGAAATGTGTAGTATTGGCACTAGTATGCTTGGGTACAAATGATCGATCATTAGGATGTTAGTGTGTACACATGAGTCAAAAGTCGCGCGTGGCCTTGGTGGCGTTGAGTCACCAAGGAGGAGTACGGGTTCGCCCGGAAATTTTATTTATATTTCTACGTGATGATGAGTGGAATCCCATCCGTAGGGCATGTGGCGATGAGTGGAATCCCGCACATGCAAGGACCGGTGATGAGTGGAATCCCACCGAGGTAATGTTGTTGTTGGAAATGCGTTCCAACGGGTTATCCGCGTATTCGGGTCATAGCTAGGTGCCAATACGGATTGTGGTTTATGTTGCCAATATGTGATTAGTCGTGAACCAATGTAATTTGGGATGTGTTGCTAACATGGTTAAATATATGTGATTACATGTGTGATGGATTTAAACATGTCGAGCATGACATGATATTGGATATATGTCCATGCATCATTTATATATTTATGGCTCGTGTGGATCAAAGGTATGGTCATGCATTTTATCTTGGTTGTAGCTCGTGCTTGGACCCTGCATTGTCGAAGGTTTGTTTTATGAGCTTACCCTCACTAAGCTTTTATGCTTACGCTCTCTTTTGTTCGACAATGCAGATCAATGGTTTGAGGGTGGTAAGGGAAATGAAAGGCCTCCAAGTGTTGCTTACGGTTAGCTCAAGTATGATGTTTAAACTTAAAGATTGTAATAGTAAAGCAATGGGATAGGTGTGTTGATTTGAGTTTGATGTATGTCTATGGTTGCCTTGATTCGTAAGCATGATGTATCTTGCCAAATGCTTGTGTGATGAATGTTAACTCATGCCTAAGTTGCTCCTTTGAATGTTAGTCTTATGCCTTAAGTGTTTTTACATGTGTTTGATGGTTGCTTGAATGAATGCATGTTGTGGATTATTGCCTTAGTATTAGACATGTTTAGGTCTTGTTAAAGCATGATGTTATTGTTGGTATAGCTTGGGTTCAATTGATTTGTTGTTGAATGGTGTTTTGGTGGTGTTTTGGGGCACCCTTGTGCCTCAAAACAGCCCAGACGAGTCTGCAGACAGGGGGCGTTTCGGAACGAGTGCCCCTGTTCCGGAACGGTCCCTATGTATATGGCCTGCCGTTTCGAAACGGATGGGGGTCGTTTCGGAACGTTTTCGCTACTGGAATTTTGAGAAATTGGCGAGATGAAGCCGTTCCGAAACGGGCCTTTGAAGTTTCGAAACGGTCAAATCTCGTTGACCACGAGATATTGACCGTCAAGGTCGTTCCGATACGGGTCTCCCCTGTTTCGGAACGGTCACCTTGTGGTTGACCTTGGCCCGTTGACTAGGTCAAGGCGTTTCGGAACACCCTATAGGCGTTTCGAAACGGCCTGCTGTAATGAAGTAAAATGGACTGTTTGTGTTTTGTTTGGTCGGTGAATGTTTCGTTGTTTGTATCTTCCGCTGCTGTGCTACACATAGGTCTTAATTATGCATGTAGACAAGATAAGATAAAAAGAAATTTTTCTGGGTCGTTAACCGAAGGGAAGCCTTAACGGGTTTCGCTTCGGTTTTCCCCGTGTAGCCCACTCGGACCGGTCATCCGACCAGACCGGGACGAGGGGGTTACATTTAGAGAGGTTTAAGGTTGGTTTTTGGGGCTGTTTTGGGTGAAATCTTGAGGGCTGATGATTAGACTATGTTTGAGGGTTGTTTTGGGTGTATTAGATGGCACTTGGGAGGTTGGAAACATGATTTTCTGGTTTGGCTTTTAGGCAGCTCGAAAATGGCACTTATGGGGTTGTCTTTAGCTTGAATTCATGTGTTTTGTGCTTGGTTTGTGTTCCGGATTTGCTACAGTGATTTGTGGACTAAATTGTGGTTGTTTTGATTGTGTTGGGATGTTTAGAAGCAAGGAATTGTGTTGGTGAAGCCTCAGGAACGAATCCGGAACCGTTGGGAGCTTGATCGACTAGAGTTGTTGAGCTTGGATTAGTCGGTGAGTGGTTCTACGTTTTTAAATTGGTTTTCAAATGTTGGTTCAAGCATGTGAACTTAAGTTGGGCTTGATAAACCTACCTAGAGTTGGGATTAGAGTGGCAGCCTAATCTCAAGCTTAGTTTAGGAGACCTTTGGTTGAACTTCTAAATGCTTGTTATGCCTCTTGTTTCATATTAATTATGATTAATGTGGTTATGTATATTTGATGCATTGTTATATGCATGTGATTATGGAATATGGTTTGTACATGATGGTAAATCATGGTGAGTACGTGCTAAGCACGAAAATTGATAAGAAAGTTGTGAGGTTGATTAATGAAATGTGTTAGTATTGGCACTAGTATGCTTGGGTACAATGATCGATCATTAGGATGTTTAGTGTGCACACGAGAGTCGAAATGTGCGCGTGGTCTTAGTGATGGTAGTCATCAAGATGGAGTACGGGTTCGCCCGGAAATCTTCATATATATGTTAGTCGGTGATGAGTGGAATCCCATCGACGGGGCGTGAGGATAAGTGGAATCCTCTCCGCGTGAAACGGTGATGAGTGTAATCTCACCGTAAGGTAATGGTTGTGTTGTTGGATGTGAATTCCAACGGCTATCCGTGTATTTGGGTCATAGCTAAGTGTCAATACGGATTGTGGAATGTGTTGCTAATGCGTTTGATATACGTGTTCCATATGTTGTGATTATGGACTTGTTGAGCATGGCATGATAGTTGAGATTATGTTCATGCATTATTTATATTTGGCTCATGTGGTTCAAAGGTAAGGAAACATGCATCCTTCCTATGTTTTGTTTGTTCGTGCTTGGACCCTGCATTGTTGAGGTTTGTTTTATGAGCTTACCCTCACTAAGCTTCATGTTTACGCTCTCTTTTGTTCGACAATGCATATTTGTAGTTCGTGGGTTGCTTGTGCAAGGAGAGGGCCTCCAAGTGTGCTAGTTGAGCTTTTGAGATCATCAAGTATGAATTTCTAAGTTATGGATGTAATAGACAAGCAATGAGATTTGAGTATTTGGATATGTGTTGTTGTCTTGTGTTAGGAGCATATTTAAACTCCTATGATTTGTGGATGTTTTGTTTAAGGCTTGCTTATGCCTAGTATGTTGGCCTTGTGCCCCTTTCATGAAGCTCTTGTGTATGCTCTTGTTTAAGGCATGAAACCTTGAATGCTATGTATGCTTCCTTTGTTGAATCCATGATCCTCTTAATGTATGGCTTTTATATGTATGTTATATGTTAAGTATGCTCGTTGTAGGGTGTCTTGTCTTTAGAATTAATGTATGTTTGGTTGGAGGTCTTAGTTGGTGTTTTTGAGGCAGCTTTGTGCCTTAAACCAGCTAAAACCTGTCTGTTTGCAGCAGGGGTATCAATACGGTTGGACCCGTATCGATACGGCCCTTTTTGTTTCAGCCAAGCGTTTCGATACGCGGGAAGGGCGTTTCAATACCATTTTGCTACTGGAAATCTAAGATTTTGACGAGAAATTGAGGGTATCGAAACGGGTTTAGGTGTTTCGAAACGGTTTTCGTAGCGTTGACCACGAGAAGTTGACCGTTAAGGGCGTATCGATACGGTCAACTAGCGTATCGATACGGTCTCCTCGAGTTGACTTTGGCCAGTTGACCTAGTCAAGGCGTATTGATACCCTCTTTGGGCGTATCGATACGGCCTGTAGTTTAAGTTAAAATGGGCTGTTTTTTATTTGCTGTTTGGTTGTTTGCCTCGCTTGTCGCTTCCGCTGCCGTTGTTTCACATAGGATATATTTAAACCATCTAGACAAGATAATAAATGAAAAAGTTTTCTCGGGTTGTTAACCGAAGTGGGGTCTTAACGAGTTTCGCCTCGGTTATCCCCGTGTAGCCCACTCGGACCGGTTAGTCGCCCGGACCGGGACGAGGGGGTTACAAGTCAAGTGTTTTTAATATGATGATATTTTTATTCATGTTAGTCCCTAAAATTTTATTTTTCACAAAAATTGACCCTTTTTTCATTTACTCTAATATTTTAGAAATGAATTATTTGATGATATTTTTTTGTTCTATTGCCTAATATTTATTTTTAATGTGATTCGTGTTCGTGAAATGCGTTGAATAATTAGCTCAAACTTGATGACCAACCCAAAGTCTATCGACTATTTGTACCAAACTCAAACTTAATACGAATTCAAAACCTGAATTAACCCGACCTGAAATGAACCCGACTTATAAAGTCTACCCGAACCCGAATTAACTCGTCAATTAACTGTTTTGACCCGACTTGAAATGAACTCGACCTGAAATGAACCCGACCTAAAACTGACCTGCACCCGACCCGAATCGAGTCAAAATAGAAAAACGACCTAAAATGACCTGTATCCGATTTGACCCGACTTAAAACTCATCTGATTACCTATTTTTACATCCCTAGATAATAACGCTAAACCATTTGTCTAAAACAATCCTTTAAAATTCTAATTGTTATGCAATTAAACTTTTATTATGAATGAAGTTTAGAATTAAAAAATAGTAACTCTATGTAATACCTAAATAAAATGAGGGTTTAAATGTTAAATAGGTGCTCAAACTAAACTATAGTTTTTGTTTGAAATAAGTGTTTAAAGTATTTTTTTAGGCTAAGTAGTTGTTTAATATTTTTACCGTTATCATTTGAGCTGTCTGTTCGTTAATAGTCGTTTTAAAAAATTAAGTTAGTCAATCAAAACATGACACACGACTTTGATTTTAGTTTCTTTTTTATTTTTCGTTTCCTTTAACTTATTTTTTTTAAAATAAAAATTTCTTAAAATTCACAAAATAAACCCAAAATTCCTAGATCGCCAAATCTGTTGTCGTCGCCGTTCATCATGCTTCCAGTTACAAAATGAAGCTTCTTTCTGTCGCAGCAAGACACGTACACCGTTCGTCGTTTGGTTAGCCATCGTTTGTCGCCCATCGTTTCTTTTTTACTCCTCTGGTCATTCGACTTTGTTTCAACGTTATGCATGTCAACCGTCGAGTTTCGATGATGAGAGGATTAGGAGTCCGATAACAAAAGTGGTGGACACGCCGTCGGCGATTAACAACGGCAACGGTTGCAATATGGATTTGGGACTTATGGGTTTGAGGACTATTTTGAGAATTTTTGAGACTTTTATGATATTTTTTAAAATTGTGAATTTTTATTAAAAAATAAAACATGTTATGCGTCGTGTTTTGATTGGCTAACAGAATTTTTTAAACGTTCGTTAAAAAATACTTTAAGCACTTATCCGAAACAAAAGGTATAGTTTGGACATTTATTTGACAATTAAGCCTAAAATAATCCAAACTTAGTTTTATAATAGTGTACAAGATAGTATTTTGTTCATATTTTTTCTTTATCATTTGATAAATTACACACATTTTACATACAAAATTGTTTGAACACGATTTTCTTAAGATGAACAACATTTTTTTTTACTGAGATAGCTTATTAAGTTAAAAAAATTGATTTTAAAACGACCTAAAACTATATTTATTGTAAAAATTTAAAATTAATTTTTTTTAATATTAAGACATAAAATAAGCATCAATTTATTCTAATCTTACCTGGTCCATAGACGGATATATTCCATTCACCCTCGATTATAAACCATTAAAACCTAAATTATCAACATTTTATTAAAATTTTCTATATATGCTTGCATAAAATAAAAAAGAGGGAAAAAGGCAAACGTTTACCTCACCAAATAAACAACAACCGTCCGATCACCGATCCAAATTATCGGCATCTATTCAAACTATCTATAGACCATCCAGAAAATGTGTTTACTATTTTTCGAAAGCACAAGTTTTCCCTGGTAAAGCTTTTCCCCCAGATTTTCTACAAAGAAGAAGCGAAATTTTGAGGCATTTTCAAGGGAGAAAAATCACTGGACAAAACCCAGAATTTGTGTTGAATCAGCTCCCTCTCTGGAAAAGGATTTTTTCCTTCTCTCTTTTATTTTATTTTTTTATATATATTAAATCGTTCATTGCTTTTGTTGTAGAAAAGAATTTACAATGGAGAAGAAAGGGACTGTTTTAATGCAAAGATTCGAGCTTGGGAGAGTTCTCGGACAAGGCACGTTCGCAAAGGTTTGTTATGCAAGAAACATTAGCACCGGCCAAAGCTGCGCCATTAAAATCATCGACAAGGAGAAGATAATGAAAGGCGGTTTAATCGACCAGACAAAACGTGAAATCTCTGTCATGAGGATCATCAAACATCCCAATGTCGTTCGATTGTACGAGGTGATGGCCAGCAAGTCGAAGATCTATTTCGTGATGGAGTATGTCCGCGGCGGTGAGCTTTTCAACAAGGTGGCCAAAGGGAAGCTTAAGGAGGATGTTGCTCGCCGTTATTTTCAACAATTGGTGGCTGCGGTGGATTTTTGCCATAGCAGAGGCGTTTACCACCGTGATTTGAAGCCGGAGAATTTGCTTTTGGATGAAAACGGGAATTTGAAAGTCTCCGATTTCGGGTTGAGCGCTTTGACGGAGTCTCGCCGGAAAGACGGACTTCTTCATACAACGTGTGGGACGCCGGCGTATGTGGCGCCGGAGGTTATAAGCAAGAAAGGATACGACGGAGCTAAGGCGGATATTTGGTCTTGTGGGGTTATCCTTTATGTTCTCCTGGCTGGTTTTTTACCGTTTCACGACCAAAATCTGATGGAAATGTATAGAAAGATTTGTCGAGGTGATTTCAAGTGCCCGCAATGGTTGCCGCCGGAGGTCCGAAAGCTTCTTTCCCGGATCCTGGACCCAAATCCTAACCAACGGATCACGACGGCGAGGCTGATGGAGAATGTTTGGTTTAAAAAAGGGTACAAAAAAATCGATACCCCACCGCCGTCGCCGAGTCCACGACAGTTCGATTTGATGATCAGCGATGTACATGCAGTGTTCGATTCGTCGGCATCGTCTTCGGTATACGAAAGCAGCTCTGATGAGGAATCGACATCGGCGACACCAAGGCCGATGAGTCCAGTCCGGCCGAACGTTTACAATGCCTTCGACCTCATATCGCTTTCCCAAGGATTCAATTTATCTAGTTTATTCGAAGAAGACTTAAATGAAAGTAACTCGTCCCGATTCACCACCCAAAAACCAGCAAACGACATCGTTTCGAAGTTCGAAGAAATAGCCCAGACGGAGAGTTTCAACATTAGGAACGGCGAAGGGAAGGTGAGGTTACAAGGGATGAAAGAAGGAAGGAAAGGACAATTAGGGATCGACGCCGAGATCTTCGAGGTTACGCCATCGTTTCACGTGGTGGAGCTGAAGAAAACGGCGGGAGATACTTTAGAATATCAAAATTTTTGTAACCGCGAATTGAAGCCATCCTTGAAAGATATAGTTTGGACTTGGCAAGGACATCAACAACCAAATCAGTAACATTGACAATTATAATTCCCATCAAATACTACATACACTCATAAGTTGACTCACAACCTCACCTTCCTTATGAGATATTTTACCATTATGTATCCATAAAAGCTCATGGTTTTGTCCAAGAAAGAGTACCCTATTAAAATGAGTTCAAGTCCTTACAAATATATAAGGCTTAACATCCATTTACACCGTGTAAAACTCATTTAGTTTTATATCTCTTTTGGACAGTTAGATGAGAGTAAAATAATGACTGAAATTATTTTTTTATTATAAAAATTTATTCTCTATAATTGATCTCAATCGTCTATTTACTTTTATTCATTAATATAAAAAATATATAAAAAAAATCACGGTATAAGAGAATTTTATCCCTACATATATAATAACGAATCCTTCAAGTTCTTCGATATGAGATTGATGGGGGTTCTGCGTGGATATATAAGGGGATACAATTCTATAAATTTAAACTTTTGTACAACTTGGAGGATTCAATTGATTCTCATTCCCTAGGTTTTACATTTGTATTTATGTAGTAGCTTAATGCTGCTTCTAAGGGTAATATAATGAAAATTTAACAAAAACAAATTATAATTTGATTAATATTTAGTACTAAAATAATAAAAGTCTATTCGTTTTGAGTTAGTTTTAAAAATTCGTGACTATCATCTATTTTTATATAAGATAACATAACGTAAAAAATTAAAAATTGGGGTCATATTAATCCTTTGCGTTATAAAATAAAACTTATCTTATATATCCTCTATCCAAATTTATCTTCAACAATGACTCCAGAATTTCTATCTTATTGACAATATCTTCTCCAAAAGGATAAGATTACAACCACCAATCCCACTTGATAAAACAGAAAAGAAAACTAGTATTATTTAAATTATAAAGGATAATCACTGCAATATTCTGCTGACAATTTGGTTTGGAGATAAAAAAAAAAAAGTCCTTAGCACTCTTACAAATTTTCCAGTTCCCCTAAAAGCATTGTAGTTTTAGGAGTTTCCTGTTAGAGGAAAATGGAATTGAATGCTTCAGGCAAATGAACTTTGGCTGATGCTTTTCTAAAAAAATTATAAAGGACAAAATATATTAAAGGTTACTAAATTATATAAAGAATTGAATCAAAAAATTAATGACCATTTTATAATTTTTTAAAACTTCAATGGTCAAAAAATTCATTTTCGCATAACTTAGTGACTAATGTTTAAGAAAACAAGTAAAAAAAGTAGAAATAAATCCGTTAAATGGTAAAGGTATAGTAACGAATAAAAAAAGGGACAAAATCATAAAAACGATAAAACTCGATTATTAAATTGTCGTTATAAAATAATATATAAATATAGTTTTCATTAGTTTTTTAAAAAAAAAATATTCATAATTTTAAATATATTTAAGTACATTTGTGATTGGAGGAATTATGGATAATTTAAAATTTATATATAAATACAAAATTGTAACTGTGAAAATTTAAAATCATATTCTCTGTAATTAGAAAAGAATTCAAAGGGTGTTCTCGGAATTCAAGAAGAAAATGAAAAAGGGAGAGAGGGAATCACATGGGCTTTTAGTTTGCTGCCTCTCTCTACTCTCTGTTTTGTGCTTTTAGTTATTGTTCTTCATTTTCACAATTTTTGCTTCTTTTTATATATAAAAAAAGTAAATTAATTTTTTTCTTCTATGGTTGCACTATGATCTACCGTTACTCTTTCTGTAGTTAGATCTTTATTTTTCATCGGCATGGCTGACGATAAGGTAAATTTCGTTTCATTTTTCTTTTTTGAAAATTTCTGATATCGGAACTTTGAATTTATTCTTCTGTGTATTGTTTTGGTTTAATTTTGATGAAGACTTTGTTCATGTTTTGTGATTTTATGAGATTTTTGGTTTAAAGCTATTTTTTATTTTTATTTTTGGCGATCTTGTTGGTTGAGCTGATCGAGGAACCCTAGGTGATGAAATTTTGCTTTGCATTTGTTTCGATCTATTATTTCTCTCTGGATTTTGCAGCTTTGAGCTCTTTTTTGTTTGATCTCAAATTTCTGCGTCTTCCTTCGAGGACTTACTCGTCTCGTTTCTTACACCATGGATTTCTTAATTTACCAGGAAATGTCAGCCCCTGTTGTCGACGGCAACGATCCGGTCACTGGTCACATAATTTCCACAAAGATTGGTGGCCAAAACGGAGAACCTAAACAGGTATGTTCCTTCTTGGGTTTAGCTGCTCAAATTCTGCTTTAGTTATTACTAATTAATGTGTGGTTAAGATCAACTTTAAGAATGATAACCAGTTTTTTACTTGGATTTCATGATTTTGGTGTTTTGTTATTGCAGACTATCAGTTATATGGCTGAGCGTGTTGTGGGGACAGGTTCGTTCGGGATTGTTTTCCAGGTACTAAGACATGGTCAGATTGTAGTCTAGGTTATATTCTTTTGTGTTTGGATGCTGATGTGATCTTCTCTTTCAGGCAAAATGCTTGGAAACGGGAGAGACTGTGGCTATAAAGAAGGTTTTGCAAGACAGAAGATATAAGAACCGTGAACTGCAATTGATGCGTGTGCTGGATCACCCAAATGTCATTTCTTTGAAGCATTGTTTCTTCTCCACGACAACTAAAAATGAGCTTTTCCTTAACTTGGTTATGGAATATGTACCAGAGAGCATGTATAAGGTTTTGAAACATTACAGCAGTGCAAATCAAAGAATGCCACTTATCTATGTGAAACTTTACACGTATCAGGTCCGTATGGTACCCCCTTTCCATACTTTATTTTCTGTGTAATGTTCTTTATGCTAATTGGACGAGATTTTACAGATATTCAGGGGGCTCGCATACCTCCATAGCGTTGCTGG
This sequence comes from Hibiscus tridactylites, assembly GCA_958450335.1. NCBI lineage: Eukaryota > Viridiplantae > Streptophyta > Magnoliopsida > Malvales > Malvaceae > Hibiscus > Hibiscus tridactylites. Next base: position 86,426,954 of record OY288270.1, read on the forward strand.
AGTTTGCCATAGGGATTTGAAGCCTCAAAATCTTTTGGTATGCATTTCTTACTGATGACATTTTGTAGAAGTTATTGACAATGTTTCTTAGGTGATTGTTGGCTTTGCACAGGTTGATCCTCTAACTCACCAAGCTAAGATTTGTGATTTTGGAAGCGCAAAAGTGCTTGTAAGTTGATTCCCTTATATTAAGCTTCCAAGTGCTTCCTTTCAGACTTCTTACTGATATTTTAGTCAACAAATTATTATTTCTCCAAGTGAAACACCGTTATTGGATCCATAAGTTTCTGGAACTAAAAAAGGATTTTAGCTCTCTGTTATTTGAATGTTTGGTTTTGATTGTAACTTCTAAAAGGATTGACATGTAATATGTTATCTTCTGATATTCATCAGGGGTGCAATATCTAGTGTTGTACACCTTTGCAAAAATTAACTTTGCAATAACGTGATAAGTGATAACAAAATTTAATGACCCTTCACTGTTGGTTTTGCTAACTGCTGAAACTTGTTTAACCTTGGTCCCTCCTTATTCTTTGTAAATATTTCATACTTGATGTAGTTTGGTGTGTGATCAGGTCAAAGGTGAAGCTAACATTTCATACATATGTTCGCGTTTCTATCGGGCTCCAGAACTTATCTTTGGTGCTACTGAATACACAACCTCAATCGATATTTGGTCTGCTGGTTGTGTTCTTGCTGAACTTCTGCTGGGCCAGGTTTGGTTTTGCATTTTTGTTTTTCCTGATTTTTTTTTTCTGAAATTCTCTAACAGTAATTTATCTTCTCTCTGGTCATTGATATCTAATTTCATCTTGCTTGTGTAGCCATTGTTTCCTGGGGAGAATGCTGTGGACCAGCTTGTAGAGATTATCAAGGTATGATTTGCTTAAGATGCTTGGAGTTACACCATTACTCTTCATCATCAGGAGTTCTTACATCTTTCCCTACAGGTCCTAGGTACACCCACTAGGGAAGAAATTCGCTGCATGAATCCAAATTACACGGATTTTAGGTTTCCACAGATTAAAGCACATCCATGGCATAAGGTTTCCCTCTTATTCTAAGGGCTGAAATATTTGATTGATTTTGAATCCCGATTACACAGATTTTAGTTTTGCAACATAAACATAATGGTTGATTACCCTTGTATGTTTTTAGGTTTTCCATAAAAGGATGCCTCCCGAAGCAATTGATCTTGCTTCACGACTGCTGCAATACTCGCCTAGTCTTCGCTGTACAGCTGTGAGTTGCTAGTGTCTCCATCTTTTGTTTGGTGATCTTGGAATGTGCAAAATTCTTCAATTATCAATTTGGCTTCCCAAAATATTTATGTTTTAGTGATAACCACCTCCAATCTCATGTGCTATGACAGCTGGAAGCATGTGCACACCCTTTCTTTGATGAGCTTCGAGAACCGAATGCTCGACTGCCAAATGGGCGACCTTTACCACCACTTTTCAACTTTAAACAGGAAGTATGTTTCTTAACTAAACTTCATTTCCATCGTCATTGAATGGCATTATTTCTAGCTAGAATTTTGTTTCTTGTTCTAGTCAATACTTAGGTATTCATTTTGATTCTTCTGGTTGCAGTTGTCTGGGGCTTCGCCGGAGCTTATTAACAAGTTGATTCCGGATCATGTGAAACGGCAAATAGGGCTACAACATTTCATGCATCCAGCTGGGACATAAAACTTTTAATAGCGATTTCGGATTCGACATCTCTAGTTGATGCGTGACACAAAAGAACTACTATCTTTGGATGATATCACTGGTTGTTTTGAGGCCTATCCAGCATCACTTTGTGTTCTTCCACAACACGTATAGCCTCTGGCAGTATGGTGGCTGCCTTCTTTTGATCTGTTTACGTTAATCACGCCTCTCTCACTCTTGTATTCTACGAGTTTACATTGTGTCAAAATGCTTTTTTAGTTATGTACATGTAACATGTTAGATACTAAAAAGATTAGAGTAAGATGGATGGACCGGAAAGCTACGAGTGGAGGAAAGTCGAGAAGTGTATTTGTGGCTAGGAAGAATGTCCCGAGGACAAGGGGTGGTGGTGGGCTTTTCGGTTTAGTTACTTTCATTTGTTCTTTGTTTTTAAGTTATCCGGTTTCTGACTTCAAACTGCAGACAATTATTGTTACCTTTTGTTCCAAGTTATGTTATATTACTCCCTTTCTACCATTGCTGCTTTTATTGAATCGCGATATTCAAAGTTTAAGTCTCGTTCTGTTTCAATAGCCAGTGAAGTGATCTTGCGGAGCCGACATGCTGGGCAAGGTGGAACACCGTAACTCGTCCGAAGGCACAAAAAGGTACTATAGTAGATTCTTTTTAAGTTGGATATGATTTCTGGTTATCACTGAGATTAAGAGTGACACCGTCGGCAATTATTGGTCGGGACTTTGCCGGATGGTGAAGATAGACAATAGACAATGGCATGGGAATATGTAATGATATGAAGGGTCGCATGTTTGGTTGTATTTGTCAAAAGAAGATGCCTTTAGCTAAAAGCCTTTAAGAAGGTCCCATGCTGTTAATAATTACGTTCCCCTTTCGGTCGTTAAAAGATGCTCGGTGCTTCAATGTTAACCTAACTAATTGATTTTCTTAGAGGTCCATTTTGCCCTTTTCATTTAAATTGGGCATTATGTGTGCCTACTTAGGATCCCTTAAACTACGTAAAATTTACAAAATTAAATGATTATTAGGTTGCTAACATGATTCATATATGATAAATTATTTTCCTTTGGTTATGGGTTTAAGCACCATTATTTGTAGGATGAGAAATGGTTATGAATAGCAGCATGTTAAAAAAACAACATAATTTGCATATAAACTTAAGTCTTTCTATTTAATTTTTTATTATTAAGGAGAGATATATTTACATTTTAAGGTAAACGACTGGATTTGAACTTGTAGAAGAAATATTATGAACATTCTTGGTCACTCGGTCAATATCTCCTGCATCATCGGCAACAACACCTTGAAAATGCCTTCCATTTCTTTTCCTCCAAATCAAGACAGTATGACAATTCTATGCAAGTTTTAACAGCATCTGTATAACTACAATTAAAATTAATTACTGCAAAACACAAATAAATGAATTGGTAATAGCATAATTCATATAGAGACTTGATGCAGAACAAATTTGTACGAAAAACTAAGCCATAATAATTATGCATGATGAATGAAAATTTTAAATTGTATAATCTTTTTCGTTTTTTTTGTCACTATATTTTTGGTCTTTCATAAATGTAAACCTAGTGGGAAAAAAATTAAAAAGCACACCTTTTCAATTTTTGGTCATCTTTCTGTTGCCCCTTTCATTTTAAATTTCAATGGAGCATCACGTTATATGGATGGTTTTTGTTGCCTTTTACGTTAGTTTTGTCGAGTCTTTTCAAATGTTATCCGTACCCTTTTCAAAAATCTTCTCCTTTTTAGTGTTTATTTTATATTCAACATTAAAAAATTAAATTTTAAATTATAACTATAAATTATAAATTTTTAATTTTACACCCTAAACTCTAAAAAATACATCTTACCCTTAATTTCTTAAACTCTAACATTAAATCTTAAACGTGATTTTTTTAATATGAGACATGAATATGATGACAAAAAATGGGCAGAATATTTCTATTCATAATAATATATGTATCATTTTTCATTTTCGATACTCCACTATATTTCGTGTTTGATCATAAAGAATTAGATTACAATCGTTTTATCTAAAGATTACATGAAGTTATGAAATACAAAACATACTACAACAATATTGATATTATTAACTGTTCTTTTAAAAATTAATTTTCAATAGGATTGGTACCCGATAAAAAAATTTAAATAGAAAAATAAGAAAAAGAAACATTTAACATAAAATTGTATGGTTTATAATGTTATCTCGATCCTACGTTTTGTCTCGGCTTACGATATAAGATGCTGTCGGCCATTTGCTAGGACAAATACAGATGCATGCATGGCCCATAGCCAGAAGTTTTACAAAAATGGGATGACACATTAAAACCCAACATTTGACCGATTCATGCACTTATAGTCCATTGTATAAGCCGCCTACTTTTTTTTATATATTCTCAAAATAATTTCTTTTCTAAAATTTTAATGAAAAAATGATATTCTCTTTAGAAAATTTAAGTTTGTAAAATATCATCGGTAAGATATATATGAATTTTTATTAAAAAAAGTTAAAAATTGAACATATACTACAATATGATCCTATATTAGAAATGTTGAAAAACATATAGTACATAGTTTCGTCACTAATTTGTATGTACTCGTTAAATTAGATAAATTATTTGTTTTCGATTCAACCGGTTATTCGAAACCATTTCTTAAATACATGGCTTGTGTTCAAAGAGGATCCCCAACACACCAAACCTCAACCCCCTTAGGCTTTGGTGCAATGAATTGCAAACCAAAAGTATACACCACAAATTGCATAGATTCAAATTTGCTCGAGTTAAAATTCATTTTAATAAAAAAGTTTAAATAAGTGTTTTAAAATTTTCACTAATCTAATACATTTTAGTTAGTTTGGATTCGAATTCATATAATACTACTTTCATTTTTTAAAAGGCATGCATATATTAATTTTAAATAAATTTATAAATTTAATAGAATTTACATATATCAGACTCGTTGTCATCTTTAAACCGTATACCTAAAATTGAAGATGGATATACGCTAGGGTTTTCTTTGAGTCCCCACTCCCCACCTTGCATTGAACTAGTTGGAGACTATATCTTCCGAAGATTGTGACCCACCAATTTTGTCCATAAATTATTGTATTCAACCAACCAAGCCAATTTCATTTATCCAATCTTATTGATTAAAAAATATTAAATCCAAACTTAATCAAGTGGGTTTACACAGGACATGTTCAATATTTAATTTAATTAATTTATATTTTTAATAGAATTAATTTAAAAATATATAAAAATAAATAATTCTTTTGATTGTCATTTTCATTCACACCATATTATTGCATTTATGCCCAAACAATATATCATGCCAAATTTTAATCTCACGGCTACAATATTCTCTATTCAGTTGTGAAATAATTAAGATATACATTTTTTAAATATTAATGTTTTTATATTGGCCCTGTTTGGCAATTAACGGATAGCTAATAGCGGATTATATTAGCTGATTGTATTAGCTGATTTGACTAGCGGATTGTATTAGCTAATTGTATAAAAGTGTTTGGTAAAATTAATTGATAGATGTTTGATTATTTAAACAAGCAAAATGACATATAAGGACATGATTATATTCAATATTTGTTTGAATAATTTATTATTTATTAATATTTTATATATATTAATATTAATTAAATTATAAAAAATAATTTTTAAATATAACGTTACTAAGCATATTTGAAGGATCTATATATTAATTTGTTATTTATATAATTATTTTTAATACAATTTAATTAATTATTAAATTTAAATACAAATATAAATGTGAGAGAATAAAAAAATAAGCTTACAATTGTCTCAATGTAATGTTAAATTTAATACGCGATGGTGGAAAATTAAAATAGAAAATGTTTAATTTAGGTTATTTGGAGATTTTTTATAATTGTTAAGGATAAATAGTCTTTATAACTATTATTTTAAAACTTCTAATTTTAGCTCAAACCGTTGTTCACCAAACATCCAAATTAACAAATTTGACCAGTCAAATCTCTAATTTTAACTCAAACAGCTATTTACCAAATAGAAGCATTAATGTTTTTATTGATGTTTTTGTCTTTTAACTTCATTAGTGTTTCTTTTTAAAAAAAATCACTACAAATCTATATTCAATATTTAAATTCACGAGTAATGGTTACAACTTACATGTACAACTCGTTTACTACTCCACTTCTAATAATTCAATAAAGAGTTAATTGCGCATTATGACCTCGTTCTAAATTAGTCCATAAACTTTAAAATATTTTATATCAATCCTCAAACTATAATTTTATTTTAAATATGTCCTTAAATTTTAAAAGGTTCTATATCAATCCTCAAACTATCATTATCATTTCATTTTGATTCTTCTTTAAAGTGTCATTAACTTTATCGGTTATAAAATAATTTGTTTTTGAAAGTCTTGGGAATTAAACATGTGACCTTCTAAAAAAATTATTCTGTTTTTGAAGGTCCAGAGAAATTTTAGGTAACACTTCAATGCCTATGACCTTACAAACATATAACTTTTTTTAGCAAGTATAGTTAACAACACATTAATGAAAAGGATCAAATCAAAATGACATTGATAATTTGATGACTGATATACAATGATTTAAAGTTTAGTGAGTAAAATAAAATATGAGTCATAATTTGGGGACTAATATATGATATTTTAAAATATAGAGCCGATTTAAAATAAGAACATAGTTTGGGAACAACATGCGCAATTATCTCTTTAATAAATAAATTTTAAATTTTTTACACAAAGTATTATAGCTGATTGGGCAAACAAAGCAGACGGCGGCCTTAACTAAAGCCCGTGAGAACCTTTATTTTTATGCACTTGTTTTTGTATGTTTTCAATGTGTTTTAAAGCAAATATGATTATAAGTAATATATGTTTTGAATATACTTTTAATCATTTAACATTGCATGTTCAATCACCCTGCTACAGCTGCTGGTGCTCGAACACGTGACCTCTGAGAACAACAATTGTTCCCTTAACTACCGAGGTAAGTTAGTTCGTGCCAAGGTTTTGTTTTTTTTGTTTGTTTCCGTGGAAAATACGTCTTCTAGTTAGTTTTCACTTTCCCGGAAAATATTGATAACATTAATTGATTGTCAAATTCTCTAAAAGGTCCTTGCACTATGCCTTTTTATGAATTTAATCACTTTATTATATAGTTTTGGTCATTTATGGTCTCTTCACTTTTTGAAATATTTATTTTCAATATTCAGATTAACTTTTCAACATTATTCCGTCAAATGATTTGAGATATTTGTTATCTAAACTTGTAATGACTAAAAAAACAATTTTTTTACGATTGAATATATTTATTGCACATTCAAAAATACCTTTTTTAGAAGGATAGAAATAAAAAATGATCAAATCATATAAAAAACGATTAAATATGCCGAAAAATGTATAGTGTAGGGACCTTTTATATGATAAAACAATATTTCATATATTGTATTAACTTAGCATTAGTGGACCAACCAGCTAATTAGAGCTATGATAAAGAAAATAAATTTGGTCAAAGGAATCCTCTTGTTATCTAAAATATGTTTTTATTTCAAAAATACATTAAATGTGTTCATTTCAATGATTGGTATGAGTTGTATTATATATATTATGCTAAGAACGATTAAAATTTAGGTACATCATATATGTATATGGCACATGAGTATGAAATATTCCCCCAATAAATTACATTTAAAAAGATTTAATATTGTTGGTTTATGCTCACCTATTGTTGTCCTAGTAGTAAAAGATGATTTAATTCAATCAGGTGATCCGAGTTGAAGCACCAATTCTACACGGTGTGTCAATAGAATGTGGAGAATTAATCATTAAATTCACTCTAATGAACATCTTAAGAAACAAATAAAAATAATTTAATTTAAAAATTAATATAATTAACTGAAACATGACAAATAAATAATTACCAGCAAAGTTAGTTTATTGCCAACTCATGTATTGAAACATGACCACTAATTAATACACCTACCAAACATAGCAATTTTTTAACAAATAACAATCATGGTGTTGAAATTAATGGCATATCATTTAATTAAGTCCTAGTAACACTATTAACATTTTTTATAACGATGATATTCTATTTATTAATTATTTAATATAAATTAGACACTACATAAACTTACGAAATAATTATCTTAATTTAATTTATTTTATTTACAACAATAAAATTCAAACCGTAAATATTATTTTACTAAAATAAACTTTTATCTTATTATTTTTTGAAGTATAAGAACTAAAATGCACTCTGTGCCATATAATAAATGGATATGAACCATACTTTTACTAATAATATTATCATAATGTATTTTTTTTATATATTTATGTCTTTTTATGGTCATTAAAGTTTTAAAAGTTACAAGATGTCATTTAAACTTATAAAATAATCTTTAAACTTATTAAAATTTTATCATTAGTAGGAACTATTTTATAATCAAACAAAATTCTAACAATTATTTTATAACTTCCAAAACTTCAAAAGTCAAAAAGATCATTTTTATACAGTTGAGTGACCTCTAATGTACTTTAACCTAAATAATTCCAAAAATAGATTAAATCCTTTTCCCACTAAGTTCAAATTGATGTAGTATATGTATACTAATTATTATTTGAATTTTTTACCAATCTTTATTATTTAATGTCAACCTTATTTTTCATTATTAACGTATTTTCCACTCAACCTTCAATATTTAGGTAATTCCTCCATTTTTCCAAGTTCCTTCTCTTACATACCTTCTTTCAACTCTCTGTAAAGCCTCCATATGTATTGATTTTCCACATTTGATTTTCTATTTCAATAGAGGATGTATCTTGTTCGATCAAGTCAATAAAACCCATTTTTGCTATGAAATTTCTCTTTTAGTCTTTCAACAATGGAGGGTTTTCACATATGAAAGTTGGAATTTTTTTTTTTTGGTGTTAATTTTTCCCAATTATTTGCTTGGAGTTGAAGTGATCAAATGGAGTTAGGTAAGGATTTGATTCTGGGTTGTTTTGCAAGTCAAAAAAGGTTCGATTTTTATTTGCTTTAGAGAGTGTTAATCAGCTCTTAATACTGTTAATTAGTGTTGATTCTTTGTGATTATGGATTTGCAGATATTTTGGGGATTTGTATGAGCATGAAGAAGTGACTAAATTTCAAGGTTTGGGTCTATCATATTGTTTATGGTCTCTGAATATTTGTTCTTGAAATGGGAAAATGTTGGTTCTTTTCCATTTTATGATTGCTCATATGTATGGTTCTTGCCTTGGATTTTGAAAATCTGGAGGTATTTTTTATTTTTATTTCTAAAATTTAAGTTATTTGATATTAATGGATCAAGAGGAAAGGTGTGATAGTATAGAAACTAGCAAGAATTTGAGTCAAATAGCTGGAAATTCGAAGAATTTGAATAATGGGATTGTGCCTGAGTCTGTTATTGTGAAAAATTGTGAAGAAAATGCTGGTTTGGGATTGCCAAACGATGGGCTTGGATTGTGTAAGCATCAGGAGATGGGTTGTGTGAGAGGAATTGGTGATGTATCGAGTCGAAACGATCTAAGTACCGGGAATTTGAGTTGTTTTGTCGAAGAAAATGTGCTTGAGAATGAGGAAACGGATATGGGAGCTAAAAACAATGGAGTGGTATCAAGCGAGGAGATAAAGGAGATGAGAGGAGTTGGTGAAAGCCTCGGCCAAGCTGATCGAAGAAGTAGTGGCAATTCGGATAATTCAGTTGGTGGATGCGTGGTTGAGACTGTTATTGTGGTTAACAATAACACCCAAGAGGCTTCACATGTGAGTGAAAGTAATAGTGTATTGAATGACAATGGAACCGGTTCGAGTAAAGTATTAGCAGAAAGGCCAACGAGAAAGGTTCACGAAGGAGAAGACTCATGTGTCATCGATATAAACGGAAGTGTTGGTGGCAAAAGACGGTTGAAGGAGAGTTATGATGGGGAAAGAGTTTGTCGGATTTGCCATTTGACCTCGGAGCAATCATATGAATGTACTGATAGCATGTCAACTACTGCAGCTTCCACAGATCTAATTCAACTTGGTTGTGCGTGCAAAGATGAGCTAGGAATCGCACATAGTCATTGTGCCGAGGCGTGGTTTAAGCTGAAAGGAAACAGGTAATGTTCTTTCTCTTAGGGGAAAAATATGTATTGTGGTAGTTGCTTAATTTTGCTTTTTCTCAAACTGTTATTGATTCTTTTGCAATGAAATATCTATTCGGATTCTGAAAACATACATATGAAATGAGCACTTTGGTCAATATTGGATATTGAGTTCTAGTTTACATTGTCTTTTCGTGTCCCGGAGTGAATTGTATTCAATTATGTGAAGGAACGATTGCAGAATGTGAAGCAACCCTTGTTTTATTTTGTTCTGATATACATGCGTGAAGCAACGATTTGCTGTATTCCGAATCGCTTGTTTTGCAGAAAAACATTCAATACTTACGGAATAACGTGAAAGCAGAATGTATTGGCAATTCACCCCTATGTACCTTCTCATGTTTCATTTACTCTGCAGAATGTGTGAAATATGTGGTCAAAGTGCAAAAAACATCACTGGCGTTAGAGATAGCAGATTTATCGAAGATTGGCATGACCGAGGATCTACCAGCGGAATTATTATTTCATTGGATCAACGTCCAAGATGCTGGCAGGGACAGCCATTCTGTAACTTCCTGATGGCTTGCCTGGTAATAGCCTTTGTACTTCCATGGTTCTTTCATGTAAATATGTTTTAGTATCACCATTTTCTCTGGCTTCTTGGGCGGCTTCTCCTTCGGAATTCGGGTTGATACAAAACTACTCGGTGTGTCTGGCTCTCCGTAAGTAGACCTAAAGATGTGATGCTTCAGAGTCATTAACCGAGCCTCAACAAGACAATGCCGTTGTTGGGATTTGTTGTTCAGTCTGGCATACCGGTTGAAGCTTAGACGATGATGGCTTAGGTCGTCTGCGTATCGTGATCGTGTTCATGTTTTTGCATTTTCGTTATTGTATTAAAGATATAAATTTTGCATTACATGCCAATTTCATTTAGGGAATTCCCATTTCTATACATTGAATGTAATCACAGATTTGCTCAATACAGATTTTATCTTGTAATGAAACTCACCTTTGTAAAATATTGTGTTGTCTTTATGTATGACGCAAACATATATCTATGATGTCATGAATTATCAAATTATTATTAACCAATTGAAAATTATTTTCTTTTCGCTAATTGATAAGCACACTCGAACTTACGACTTTCTGGATGGAGCTCAATCGAACTAATACTCAATTTACTATCAAATCAAATATATCAATATGCAGAGACCAATTTTTTTGTTAAATAATATTAATATGATTCTTAACCTATTTAAACCCCTAATTTTTAATTCATTTAAACTTTGTCCCTTCCAATTTTATGATTAATTATATCTTACCTATGATCTTGATTTCTGGTTCTGTCTTACCCATTCTTACTCTATTTTTATATTAATATGAGGGTAAACTACACGAAATACTATCCAACTTTATCCTTTGACTCGGACATATCACTGGACTATAATTTGATGCTATTATACCACTAAACTTAGCTTTTGGCTTCAATGTAAGCACTCGACCGTTAACTTATAACGGACCGTTAAATTCAAAACGGGGTAGCTTAAACCCAAGACCTTTATGATTAAAGATTTATACCAAACCACCAAACTAACATAAATATTTGATATCATTCTAATAAAAATAATATATAAATAATACTGCAGTTGAACTTAATTTTATTTATCTCATGATATAATTTTATAATATAATTTTATAAATATATTAACTTTATAAATAAATATTATTTATAATTTATATATATATATATATTTTAATAGATAATATATATATATATATATATATAATTTAACCCAAACCCTAAATTAAATATTAATTAAAACACCAAACCTAAAACCCTAAAAACTACACACCCTAAACCATATATTAAATAAAACCCCAAACCCTAAACCATATATTAACTAAAACCCTAAACCATATATATAAATAAATCTTAAACACTAAACCCTAAACATAATTAAATCATAAATTTCAAACCCAGAATCCTAAAATTAAAATATTATTTATAATATATATATATTAGGATTTGTAATATAGGGTTTATGGTTTAGTTACATATATTGTTTATGGGGTTAGGCTTTAGGATTTATTCATGTATATGGTTCAAGGTTCGAGTTTTGGGTTTAGGGTTTAATTATATATATTATATCTATTCAAATATATATATATATATATATATATATATTATAGTTTTTGGTTTATGATTTATTTATACATATGGTTTAGAGTTTAGGATTTATTTATATACACGGTTTAGGGTTTGAGTTTTGGGATTTGAGATTTAGGGTTTAATTATATATATTATGTCTATTATATATATAAATTATAAATAATATTTATTTATAAAGTTAATATATTTATATTATAAATATTATAAAATTATATCATGAGATAAATGAAATTAAGTTCAACTGCAGTATTATTTATATATTATTTTTATTAGAATGATATCAAATATTTATGTTAGTTTGGTGGTTTGATATAAATCTTTCATCTTAAAGGTCTTAAGTTCAAGCTTTGCAAAATGTGATATTTTTTTTTTGTTTTTTTACTAACAAAACGACGCCGTTTTGAATTTAACGGCCCGTTATAAGTTAACGGTAGAGTGCTTACATTGAAACCAAAAGTCAAATATAGTGATATAATAATATCAAATTATAGTTTAGTGGTATGTTCGAATCAAAAGATAAAATTGAGTGGTATTCCGTGTAATTTACCCTTAGGGGGCGTTTGGTTCGTGGAAAAGATCATTACCAGAGGGAATAATCTTTTCCGGAATCACATACCCACATTTGATTCAAGAGCATTCCCTCCCAAGGGTAATGAAATATTCCCAACACTAGCTATTTTTGAGTCTTTTCATGGGAATGTTATTCCTTCCTTTTTCTTAGGTATTAGACAATTTCCTCCCCTTTGGACAAGAATACCCCTAAAAATATAGTTATTTTAAAATAATCTTTCCTTTTTGTATATAATTACACAAGTATAAATCTATTTTATTTTTAGTGGTTTAGGGTTTTAATACTTATTATAAAATAATATGATGCATATAAAATAAAAATATATCAAAATTTTATTTTATTTCGATTTTTTTATATATGTGTTTGATTCAAATTTTATTATTGGTATGTGTTTTATTACATTTATTATTTAGATCAATTTTCATAAAAAAGGTTTTTATATTATATTTTTTATATTTTCTATGAACTTTTATGTAAATATTTTGACTTTAATCTTAAAATTTCAGTTGGTTAAAAAAGAAAATATATTTCAAGGACAATTTGGTAAAACATACATTTTTCCTATCTTATATTCCTTCAACCAAACAATGTAATCTTACATTCCTGCCAAACAAATCAAACAAGGTAATACAACATTCCGGGTAATATGTTAAATAATGTAACATTCCGGTAATCTCATTCCCAAAAGTAATATTACATTCCATGAACCAAACGACCCCTTAATATAATATGAAGCTACAGCGAACTGGTTGAACTGATAATTCCACCAAAAATTGGTAGCTTGATCGTTCCGGTTTTGAAAAACTTGCCTATAATAATTAAAAATTTTGTAATATTCTATTCTAATTAAAAAAATTAATAAATTAAATACAGATAATTATACTAAAATTGATTTATAATAGTCTAATAAATCTTATGTCACTACACGCGATTCTGTTGATATATCTCAAGTTTAAAATCTAAATTAATCAAAACAAATTTTTTATTTAATAATTTGTAGTATTTTTTCCTCAAATTTAATTAAAAAACAATCGGAGAAAATAAAATTTGAAGTCACTTGGCGGGTGTGGAACTCATATAAGAACCCTAAAACCCTAATCTTAAAAATCAATACTAATAATTTGTTTGATCTATCAAGCAGCTTACCAACAGCACCGCTGCTCTCAATATCCTTCACGTCGCCATGGTATCTCTCTATCTCTATATCTTTCTCACAATCTAATCGCTTAATCCGCGTAATCTCATTACCATTTTGTTGTTGTTTTTGGCTAATTATGGAAGGCTTCGGAGAAGAAATTATCGAATCCCATGAGGGAAATCAAAGTTCAGAAGCTGGTCCTCAACATCTCCGTCGGTGAAAGCGGTGATCGTCTCACCCGTGCCTCCAAGGTACGCTAAACACATCCATTTTCATATCCCCAAATCATTTTACTTCAATTTTAATTTACCCTGTTTTTGCTTTCCTTTAGGTCTTGGAACAACTCAGTGGACAAACCCCAGTTTTCTCCAAGGGTATAAATTCTCAAACCAATTCTGTGTTTTAGTTTTTGGTTTTAGGGTAAAAGTATACTGTAAATCCTTGTACTTCAGTCAAGTTTGAGATTTAGTCTCTGTTCTTACAAAATGTAAAATAAAAAACCCATATATTTTCAATTTTAAATCCGCTGTTAATGTTTTCTGTCAAATTTTGTCAACTTGACATGCTTTATTACAGATCATATGTTGAGTAGGAAAAATTTTAGAACATGCTAAGTTGAAATATACGGGGGAGCTAAACTATGAATTGGATTGGGATTTTAAAATTGAAAAAGTTTTAATTTTTAACTTTTTTAACTACATGGACTAAATCTTAAAATTTTCTCAAGTACAGGGACCAATGGCAATGGTATATTTTGACCTTTTCTTTACCATTTTGTTGTTTTTGTAACATAAAAATCTGGGTTGATGCAAGCAGCTAGATATACTGTGAGATCTTTTGGAATTAGGCGTAATGAGAAGATTGCTTGCTACGTTACGGTGAGGGGAGAGAAAGCTATGCAACTACTTGAGAGCGGATTGAAGGTTAAGGAATATGAGCTTCTGAGGAGGAACTTCAGTGATACTGGCTGTTTCGGATTCGGTATCCAAGAGCACATCGATCTTGGAATCAAGTGAGTTTATTTTGGCTAACCTTTATTATCAAATTTTGATGTATTCTAATTGATGTTTACATGTCTATAATTCATTTTGGATACCTGTTTTAGTTTAAAGTTAAGAAGAATGATCATGATAGAACTATGTTGGGAATTTTTGCTAGCTTTAGTCCATTAATTTTCGCTGAGCTTTATAATTAAAATACTATAAATCTAATTGCAATGCTCTTGCTTTTATGCTGCAATGCTTTTGTTTTCGAGTTGAAAGTTTCAACTATTTTGACTTCTGTGTTTGTGGGTTCATTATGGCATTAGGATTTTAAGTTATCTTCCTTGTGGATGATATACCATAAGCATAAGAGGAATCTTGTGGATATTGGTTCTTTTATCGCCATAATTGAGATAGTACGAAGAAGTTATATAGGGTTGATTCATTCTACTCATAGTTGCATTCTATATTTGATGCTGTGAACTCTATAAAAGCATAAACTTACAAATATTGCTTTTTTCTCTAGATATGATCCTTCAACTGGTATCTATGGTATGGACTTCTACGTTGTTCTCGAACGAGCTGGGTACCGTGTGGGTCGTCGTCGTAGGTGCAAGTCGCGTGTTGGCATTCAGCACAGGGTTACTAAGGAAGATGCCATGAAGTGGTTCCAAGTCAAATATGAAGGTGTCATCCTTAACAAGTCTCAAAATATTGGAGCTTAGGAGTAGCAGTTTATGATCTAAGTTGAGTTGTTTCGTGTTTTGGTAACTCGATTTTGGATAGTTTGTGTCTGTTATCATTTGTTTGATGAGATTTATGATTGAGTTTACAAATCCCTAGTACTTTTTTTTCTTCATCCTGTCGGTTTATTACATTATTAATGCATCAGTTGGAAATTTGGGTTTGGCTCGAAACTTGTCGATGTTGGACATATTTCCATCTCCATGTGAGAGTTTCATGATAAAACCTACATGACTGATGACTCTCAGCGACTAAACTATCGGAAACTCCTTTATCTTTAAATAAGAGGATATTGCGCGGCAAATCTATTTTGACAGTGAGTTTAACATGAATGTGCAACCAAGTCCAAAGGAGATTTGTCCAATAATGCATCCATGCATTTGCCCTCCTTGTGTACTAGGTTTTGAGTTTTGACAATTTGCCTTAAAGCCTTAAACCCCATTTTCTTGCTCCTCGAAGATATGGAGTATGAAGTAATGTTTGATTTAGTGATCCCATTTCCAAACTGTACAAATAACCCTTTGGTATATTATGATTGCTTTTTTGTTCACCCTGCAGATTTCAAAACCATTAAAGTCCAAATGCATCTTGTTGTAAACTTCATATTTACTATGTGCCACACGCACATTCCAAAAATGTTCTCAGACATTTCTTAGCCGTGGAAGCCATTGCAGTAGTTCAACACCATTACACCAGCAAAAAAGAAAAGCGAACCAAACAAAAAGAAAAATAGGTATTCCATTGCCGGGAATTGAACCCGGGTCTCCTGGGTGAAAGCCAGATATCCTAACCACTGGACGACAATGGATTATTGATTTGTGGTTTATAAGATACATTTAAATATAGTATCTATTCAATGACAAGCAATCTATTCTTTCATAGAAAGAAACTACTTCATGGCATCTTCCTTAGTACTTTATCTGTTGGTTTATCGCGTTATTAATGTATGGTCGGAAATTTGGGTTTGGCTCGAAACTTGTCGATGTCGATGGGGTTGTCATGTTTCTGAACATTTCCATCTCATACCAACATGAAAATCAAAGAGCTTCATGATTTCCAATGACTCCATTAAATGGATGATAATCCAAGGAAACATGATGTCATATCGTTATTTTATAGCATTAAATCTTTCCATCCAAAATATTCACCGTCGATATATATCGAAACCGTCCATGATAGTGTTCATTACGTCTATGACTGCAATAGACGAACAGCGGTAAGAAAATGTGGTTCATGACTGTAATCTGAAATCGCATGCAGCTTCACTCAAGACACTTACTTATCCTATGACAACTAACATAAGGCTATACAAGTCTTCTCTACTACCGGGAATGCTCAACTCCGAGACAGCACTTTACACTTGATACTATACACGACTCTCGACATCTTCGTATGAACTGTACACAACTGCCGATACCGAATCTTGCATCAACAGTTACCTTCCTAGCTGATTGCAAAGTTGAGTTTTGGGGTAAATCTACTTTGGAAGTGAAGTGAACTGAACATACATATATACCGACACACACATAAGTTCGTACGCGGTACGTTAGCTTGAAACTAAATCATCCCTGAATTTCTGTTTGCCAGGTGAAACAGTAACTATCCTCAGGGCCTATAAACATTCCACAAATGTTCTTCTCAGACATCTCTTAGCCATGGAAGTCATTGCAGTAGCTCAACACCACCAAAAAAAAAAGAGAGAAGCAAATCCAAACAAAAAAAAAAGTTGTTCCATTGCCGGGAATTGAACCCGGGTCTCCTGGGTGAAAGCCAGATATCCTAACCACTGGACGACAATGGATTGCTGTCTAGTTATTGATTATAAAAATTTAAGTTAGATTACAACGTCAACATCTCATTGAGGAGTATGACCACAAATACAATGGGCACATTTGTTTGCTTCTTGTTGAAATGAATCCAAAACAGAGAAAGGGATGTTTTAAGTTCAGAAACTAAACCGGTTTAATACGGACATGGCTACTGCAAAAGTATATAGTTCATTTGCTTGCAATAATTTCAACACCATTATCCTTTGTAAACATGCAGCACAAGGTAAGCATTTCCTAAGATTAATAATACAACACATCATTGGCATCCCAATTTTAGTTATTTTTTTAAAATGCAACACTATAATACCCTGGTAAAAATTTTGAATGTAAACTGAACCGATCTTTTGCCCGAACTCCTACTCTTAGGCTCCCTTCCAAGAAGATTCTACAAAACCAAGAAACCAATGCAGCAAAACATTCCCCGGCCACATCGTTAAACAGTCGGACTTTTGGATTAATGTCATTCTTAGCCTGAGCAGCAACCTCCTTTCTTCATTGCGGAGACATCTTTGCCAACATCAATTTTCTCACCCTTGGAGGGAACAGCTGAGTTAGCCCCTTCTTCGCTTGTCTCCATGGCTTTCTTGCTCACGATATGGTAGATTTGTGTAAGAACCTCGGCAAATGCATTTTCCACATTTGTAGCTTCGAGAGCGGAAGTTTCCATGAAGTAGAGGGACTCTTGCTCGGCAAAGGACTTCCCGTCCTCGGTCGAGACGGCCACAAGGTGACGAAGATCTGATTTGTTGCCGATGAGCATGACTACAATGTTGGGATCTGTGTGATCCCTTAACTCTCTTAACCACCTCTCGACGCTCTCGAATGTGGAGTGTCGGGTAACATCGTACACGAGAAGCGCACCGACAGCTCCTCGGTAATAGGCACTTGTTATGGCACGATACCTGTCAGTTTGAAGAGACAAGTTAAGAAAACACCGTAAAATCAAGCATAAGAAGTATGGAACATATAGATTTCTAACACTCATTTTGGTAAAAAAGAACTACGTTTGCAAGTACAAAGAGAGCCCGTTGTCCCTAAAACATCGTGCTTCAATGATGCATTTGTTTAATAGGACCTAAAACTATGGTAGAGAAGCTATTTATCCATGACGTCGAACCTAAACTAGGTAGAGAACATAAACCTCCAAAAACTGGCTAAATGTGATGTTTCCATCATTCTTCTCCGCCTATCCTCACCTCTTCCTCCCCTTTCTTTCTGCCGGTCCAAAGAAGGTAGGATGATGCTTTAATAGCCTTACACCCTACTAAAACAGGGAAACCAAAACCGATCCAGACAATGATACCAGCAACATCAACATTTATAGCACATATGTGCTCTAGCACCCAAGGAACTTTTCACATTGAAATGTTTTCATTTTCATATGCGAAAATTACCAAAATTCTTGTTAAGTCAACACTGGTCATAAAGTACAAAATCCAGGCTATAATATCTATGAATTCAACAAGGGATATCTCGGCCTCTGTAAACAAAGTTCCTGGCTTCATCCTTGAATTCAATGACCAAAATTTATACTACTCAAATAAAACAAAGTCCCTTGCATAAGAAACCATAAGTACCAACTTCTCTAGCACATAAGAATAAAAGAACAAACAATTTACTGAACCAAAACTCGTCCCCTGTAACATTCCGAAGAGTCGAACTGCACGATAACTAAAATATCCCAATGACAACCTAACATATATTTACTTGTTCAAGCCATTTCTTCTATCACCAAATGTACCAAACTGTAGCTACAAGGTCCCCGTGACAACCTGAAATACCTATGCTGAACACCAGACTTGCAGATTCCGTAGACACACTCGGGCAAACAACCATCTCTATGGGACTATACACCGACAAAATTAGGAAGCAGGCAAGTAATGAATACTAAGAGACGACGATTTTGACTGCCGGCGAAGTTCATTGGTTTCTCGTAAACCATACTGTGATAGAAATCACACAAAGTAAACTAAATTATTACAGTGCAACATAACCCTAAGCATGGAAAACAACAAACAACTCAATTACAAGTTGAAGAAACATTAAGATCTGCCAATTGACAATTCAAATCTATGTTCAAGCCATTCAAAACCTAAGCCTATGAAGAAAACAAGCAAAATCTAAAAAACTAAATTTGTAAGAAAAAAAGACATGCAGCTTACAGATCTAAAGATATGCAAGAAAAGAACACTACCTAGATCCCATTTCAGATCAAATCAAACACTTCCCAGACTCCAATATTTCAAGCAAAAAAAAGGAAGAAACTTTCTATATTTTATCAACTTTGTTTATTTTGCAGAACTAAAAATACCCAGATCAAGAAACAAGGAAATGAAGGGAAGTAAATGGTAAAAAGTGAGACCTTTCTTGGCCAGCAGTGTCCCAAATCTGAGCCTTGATGACTTTGCCATCAACGTTTAAGCTCCGAGTAGCGAACTCAACGCCTATGGTGGACTTGGATTCCAAGCTGAACTCGTTCCTGGTGAACCTTGAGAGCAAATTGGATTTTCCGACGCCTGAATCACCGATCAACACCACCTTGAACAGGTAGTCGTAGTCGTCCTCTGCTCTATAACCAGCCATCTTTTTGCTTCCCCTTTTTCTTTGCTTCGAAACAAGGATTGGTTTCAAGTTTATTAATCGTTTTTAGATTAAAGTACACAAATAGTCACTAGCCTATATTGGCATAATTTTTTTGTTCATCAAACTTTTAAAAGTTATAAAATAATCGCTAAACTTTTGATTCAATTACAAAATTGTCGTTAATTTTATCAAATGTTACAAAATAACCACTCAAACTTATAAAACATTTAAAAATGGCCCATAAAATTATCAAAATTTATCCAGTTTGAAATCAAATCAAACATTGAATGATCATTTTGTAACTTTCAAAAGTAGAATGATCAAAAAGATCATTTCAACATGATTTAATGACTATTTGTATGCTTTGTCCTTTTAAAAATTACAAATTGATTATTAAATTTTTTATTTGATCAAGAGATTGTCATTAACTTTTCTAATATTATAAAACGGTCATTCAAACTTATCAAATTGTTACAAAATGATCCTTAAACCTATCATAATTCATCAAAAAACTTATCGGTAGTAGGAAACATTTTGTAACCGAATCAAATAATGGTCATTTTGTAACTTCCAAAAGTTCAATGAATAAAAAATCATTTCAACATAATTTAGTGTCTATTTATAGAATTTGCCTTTTTAAGATTCCTCCATAGAAAATGAAGTTTATTGCACAAGATAACATGGTCCCCGAAGAAGAGAATATATTACACATCTCTTCAGCCATACAGAAACAAAACTGCATATACATACAAAATCAGCTTTTCCCATGGCTCAAATGATTGCTTAAGCCAAGACAACAAGTTCAAATTTCCTTCAGCTCTATGTTATTCCATGTCAAACCCTGAAATTTCTTCATCTCCTTCGCCTTCTCATTTGCCTGAGCCATCGCCGTTGAAGGTTCAAATGGTTCCGAAATCCGTATCCGAAAGGCTGCTCGAGAAGTTCTTCGACGTATCCGAATACGACTTCGATTACGCAAAGAGTGCAATTTGGTCTCCCCCGGTTCGGAGAAATGTGTTCTTAAGCTCCAATGGTAGAATAATTTCCACTGAAAATGAAATGCTCGAAAGTGTAATGCAAAGACGACGACGGAAAGGAGGATGTAATTGTAATATTTTCTGTTTCCCACATCGTTTTTAATTGCAATTAGTTATATTCAGCTTTGATATGTTGTTGTTTTAAAGGGTTTTTTTATGGATTTTTTTTTGCAGGCATCTTGATGTTCTTGAAGGAAATATGGAAGTAAGAAGGCTTGCTTGCAGTTTTGTAACAAAATCCAGTTTTCAGGGGAGTGTTTGTTTCCTGGGAAATTAGTGAAATCCAATTTTTTTTCTCCGAAAACGTATTTCTTACATGCTTCTAATTGCTCACCCAACATCCAAAATCACCTGAATTTTCGATGTCGGTAGATTATGTTATCTGAAAATCGAAGTGAATGATTCGAATGTTGTTAATATACAGGGAAAATGACACCAATAGTCACAGAACTTTTAAAATATTTTGGCTTTGATTACAAAAATAAAAAATTCTATTACATTCACTAAACTTTCAATTTTCTTTCATTACGGGTATTAACGTAAGGTTCCGTTAAAAAATATGTGCGATAAAGTATTGTTCTTTAAAATAATCTTAATTTTTTAAATTCACAATTGTTGTCAAGGTAAAATTTCGATGAATAGTGGGTTGATCGACTAATCCTAACTGTGAAGAAGATTAATCTTGTTAAAAATTTAACAGAATTTAGTTTCAAGTTGATATAATAGTCAACAGTGGCGAGGGAAAACTAAAAATCTTAATTAAAATTAAAAATTAAAACTTTTCAATGTCATTGTTAACCGTCAAATCAGCTTAAAACCAAACTATACTAATCTTCTGGTTAATCAGTTCATTTCCACCGTTGAGATTGATCGGTGATTGGTGACGATTGTAAATTTAAAAAATTAAAATTCTTTGAGAACAAATTTTAATGTGTCATGTCAGCATTTTTTAACGACAATGATCATAATAAAAATAAGTTAACAATGTCAACCAATAAATTTAATATTGATGATTATAGAACAATTTTTTTAGTTTTTTCAAATATAATTTAAATGAATTTAACATTTTTTTAGAAAAATACTTTGATATACAAGTTTGTCTATGTTTACACAAGCTCATTAATTTTAGGAATTTAAGGTTATGAGTTTAGGATTCGAAATTAGAATTTAGAGGTTAGAATTTATGATTTATATTTCAAAGTATAAAGTTTTATGATTACAAAAAAATAGATTTTAGTTCTCATAATTTGAATATGAAAAGTTGTATAAGTTTTTCTTACACATATTGTGTATTAAAATATATATTTTAAATTTAATTATGGAGTTAAAGAAAAATATTACGACTATTTCTTTAATAGTCTTCATGTGATTCAAAATATATAATAATTCTTTTTTCACTTGTAACAACTGTTAGGTTCAAAAAAAAAACTTGTAACTAGTATATCAAGTATGCGTTTGTGTGTATATACATGGATAGGATTCTCTAACATACACTATGTAAAATTTAAAAAATTTATATCTTTTTAGGACAGTTAGATGAAGGTAAATGAATGAATGAGATTAACACTAAAAAATGTGAAGATTATCACTTGAAAAAAAATAAGAAATTTAAGTCATTTATTACCATATATATATATGGCAAAAATTTGTTAAAGTCTATTTGAAGTCCTTGTACTATACTAGAAGTTCATTTTAGTCCTTCTTCTATAAAAAAAACATTTTAATCCTTGTACTATATTTCAAAGTTCATTTTAATCCCTCAACTATAGAAAGAGACATGTTAGACCTTGTACATTTGAAAAATGAGTATTTTGGTTTAAAATTTTAAAGTTATAGTTAGTTGGCTTAAATATTTTGGTTTAAACACCATTTAAGTCTCTATCAAGTTTTAAATTAAGCAAATTAATCCCTCTTGAAAAATGATAGTATTTTATTTGATGGAAATTTTAAAAATGAGTAAATAAAAAAGATCTATGATATTATGACATTTTTCGTCAGTGCACAACACATTTTCAAGTGTGATTGATTTTTTTAAAAAAAATAAAATAAACTAAAAATATATAATTTTATAATATTTTCATAATTTCGATTTTTTGAAAATTTTAAAGAAACTTTATTTTCTTTTATGATTTTTGTATATTTTTTAAAGTGACCCTTTACCCTCACTACAATCTAGAAATTCGATGTATATTTTTTCAATTAAACATTTTTAATAATTTTAATTTTTGACTTGTAATTATAATATTATTAAAAGTAGAGACAAAAAAGTTTAAAGTTAGAGTATGAATTAATTTTGCGTTTAGATTTAGTAAGTGTTTAAAAAATTTATGAAAATTTTCAAAAAAATGGCTTTGTGAAAGATTAATTTGCCTGAGTTCAAAAATAAAAGGGACCCCAAGAGTGTTTAAACTAAAATATTTAAGCCAGCTAACAATAACTCTAGCGTTTTAAAATGTACAAGGATCAAAATGTTAACTTTTTAAATGTACAAAGACTAAAATGTTCCCTTTTATAGTAAAGGGACTAAAATGAACTTTTAATTATAATACTAGGAGTAAAATGTTTTATTTTATAGTATAGAGACTAAAATGAACTTTTGGGTGTAATACAAAGACTTCTACTATATTTTAGCCGACAAAAGTCCTATACTTTTTTCGGTGTTTTATAATTTCCAACACTAAAAAAATCAAATTTTAAGTTCTAACCTTAAATTCTAAATTTTAAACTTAAACCCTTAAAATACACTATACCTCAAATTCTCTAAACTCTAATCCTAAACCTTAAACCTAAATTATTGGAGTATATCCCGTTCGTCTTTAAAGAACGGCTAAGATTAACTTGTGTACCATCTAACGGCAAAAGTTAAGTGGCGCCACCATGCATGCTTTTTGTTCAATGTGCATCGCCATATAACCAACATTTTGCAAATTGCATGCAGAAAGGAAAAGTAAAAACAGACTCCAAATGGCCATTTCTCTTGTTTTGCAAATGTGGCTCACTGAAATAACTGAGGACCACAAAACAAACCCTAAATTCGTTCCTTCCCTGAAATGAAACACATCCAAGAAAATCCCCAAATTTTTAACATTTGAATCCCGTGGGTTCCCATTAATTACAAAAAGCTCAGTGCTCTGAAGGGTAAGGTTAGCTTCAATGGTTCATTATTTGAATTCATCTGGTTCAATTTCTTTTTTGTTTTGATTCAATTTTGATGTAATATCCATTTGGGTATTTTTAGATTTTCATTTTTAATATTTTGGATCGAATTTATTCATGGGTTTATTTTGTTTATTGTAAAGATGATATTTTTATTAGTACCAATGCAGATCATGCCAAGATAAAAGAGTAAAATTTGGAAGAGAATTCAAAACCTTGAAGGATTTGTTTATAGTTTTGATCTTATTGATTGTTGTTTAGGGTGATTACTAGAAAAGAGGGGGTAAAGATGATGTCAAGATCGTATACTAATCTTTTAGATTTAGCCGAGGGTAATTTCCCGGTAATGAGTCAACCTCGCGAAAAGAAACGATTGACACGAGTAATGACTGTTCCCGGGGTGATTTCCGAGCCTGATGATGATCCGGCTAATAGTGTGAGCTCGGATGTACCGTCTTCGGTTAATCAGGATCGAATTATTGTCGTAGCGAATCAATTGCCTGTTAAAGCTAAGCGGAGACCAGATAATAAAGGGTGGAACTTTAGTTGGGACGACTATTCGTTGTTATTACAGTTAAAAGATGGTCTGCCTGAAGAAATGGAGATTTTGTATGTTGGTTCCTTGAAGGTCGATGTCGATCTCAACGAACAAGATGAGGTTTCACAGCATTTGTTGGAAAAGTTTAAGTGTGTCCCTGCATTTTTGCCACCCGAGATTTTCACCAAGTTCTATCACGGTTTCTGTAAACAGCATGTGTGGCCACTTTTCCATTATTTGCTTCCGCTTTCGGCGAATCATGGAGGTAGATTTGATAGGTCTTTGTGGGAGGCATATGTTGCTGCGAATAAGATTTTTTCTCAAAGGGTGATCGAGGTTATAAACCCGGAAGATGATTATGTTTGGATCCATGATTATCATTTGATGGTGCTGCCTACATTCTTGAGGAGAAGGTTTAATAGATTGAGAATGGGATTTTTTCTACATAGTCCGTTCCCTTCGTCTGAGATATATAGAACTTTTCCAGTGAGGGAAGAGATCCTAAAGGCACTGTTGAATTCGGACCTCATTGGTTTTCATACTTTTGATTATGCTCGCCATTTCTTGTCTTGCTGTAGTCGAATGTTAGGTTTAGAGTATCAGTCAAAAAGGGGTTATATCGGACTGGAGTACTATGGAAGGACTATTGGGATAAAGATCATGCCTGTCGGAGTCCACATGGAACAGATCGAATCTGCATTGAGACTTGCTGATGAGGAGTCGAGAATAAGTGGGCTTAAACAACAGTTTGAAGGAAAGACTGTATTGCTTGGAGTCGATGACATGGATGTCTTTAAAGGTGTCAACTTGAAGCTATTGGCAATGGAACAGATGTTGAAACAGCACCCAAAGTGGAAGGGAAGAGCAGTGCTTGTACAGATCACAAACCCTGCTAGGGGAACAGGGAAAGATCTCGAGAACACACATGCTGAATTGAAGGCAAGCTGCAAGAGAATAAATGAGGCTTTCGGACAACCTGGCTATGAACCGATTGTCTTCATTGATAGGCCAGTATCCCTAAGTGAAAGGGTTGCATACTACACTATAGCCGAGTGTGTTGTAGTCACGGCTGTGAGAGATGGGATGAACCTTACTCCTTACGAGTATATTGCGTGCCGGCAGGGAGTCTCTGAATCGGAATCTTCCTCTGAATCAAATGGTCCTAAGAAGAGTATGCTAGTGGTATCGGAGTTTATTGGTTGCTCTCCTTCACTCAGTGGTGCAATTCGGGTAAACCCTTGGAATATCGAAGCAACTGCCGAGGCAATGAATGAGGCAATCTCGTTGTTTGATGCTGAGAAGCAGTTGCGACATGAGAAGCATTATAGGTACGTTAGCTCACATGATGTAGCATTCTGGTCTCGTAGCTTCTTCCAGGATATGGAAAGGACATGCAAAGATCACTTTAAAAGACGATGTTGGGGTATCGGTTTGAGCTTTGGATTCAGAGTTGTAGCGCTCGACCCTAACTTCAGAAAGTTGTCTATTGATCACATGGAGTCTGTGTATTTAGGGTCCAAAAATAGGGCTATACTGTTGGACTATGACGGAACAGTAATGCCTCAAACATCACATAATAAGGCCCCAAGTGCTGAGGTTATCTCAATCATAAACACGCTCTCCGATGACACCGAGAATACAGTTTTTGTTGTAAGTGGCAGAGGAAAAGAAAGTTTAGACAAGTGGTTTTCTCCATGTAAGAAACTCGGAATTGCAGCTGAACATGGTTATTTCATGAGGTATGATGTTTACCCTTTTCCCTTTTTTCTCTTCTTTTTGCAGTGGTTCTTGAATAGGTGCACTTACTTTGAAGTTTTCGGTGTTTCAGGTGGTCTAGTGATGTTAAGTGGGAAGTTTGTGGACAGAGTAGTGAGTTTGGGTGGAAGGAAATAGCTGAACCTGTTATGAAATTGTATACAGAGGCCACTGATGGCTCCTCTATCGAAACCAAGGAGAGTGCCTTGGTCTGGCACCATCGAGATGCAGACCCTACTTTCGGGTCGAGCCAGGCGAAGGAGATGTTAGACCATCTCGAGAGTGTATTAGCAAATGAACCGGTGACTGTGAAAAGGGGACAGTATATCATTGAAGTAAAACCGCAGGTATCTACTTCCACTTTGGTTTAGATTTTCTAACTTATTGAATGCAATGTTGTGTCTTTCGTGTATTTTCTGATAGTTTCTTCTAGTTAATATGTTAAATTTGGTTTTGGGGTGGTCATATAGATCATTACAAGTGATTTAACAACATTGGTTTTGTTAATTTGGATGAATGCATGATGTTAATCATCTTTCTTATGTTGCTTTTAGGGACTCAGTAAAGGAATGGTGGCCGAAAAGATATTCACAAGCATGGCTGAGAGTGGAAGGCAAGCGGATTTTGTTCTTTGCATTGGCGATGACCGATCTGATGAGGAGATGTTCGAGATCATTAGTAGTGCAATTTCCAGTGGCATCCTCTCCTCAAATACATCCGTTTTCGCCTGCACAGTTGGTCAGAAACCTAGCAAAGCCAAATATTATTTGGACGACCCGGCTGAGGTTGTAAACATGCTTCAAGCTCTTGCGGAAGCTTCAAACCCCGAATCCTTAACAGAATACGAATCCGATGTTTCCCTTTGAATAGCTTTATATAAGAAATCCGGGTCCAGTTGAGAAGAAAGCCATGCATGATCCGTTGAAGGTAGATAATCATTTTTCTGCTTGATTTCGAAATCCGTCTGTCTAAAAGCTCGCATCCCATGTCATACGGTCCGATTATTCGGACATTAAACTCTAAAAAGGGAAGGATTAAGAGGAGCTGCTGAGTTGATTCATGGTGTGGACACATGCAGTGTTCACAATTTCTTATGGTGCTCAGCAGGCTGAAAACTCATCCTCTTAAATGAACATATCATTTTGCAGTGAATTTGCTTATATATATATATATACTGGTTTCTTTCTTTCTATCAATTGGATCTATTTCTTTTTCATTTGTAAATTTTATAGAAAATAATTTTTCCATGCTTATTGAAAACACTATTGGATGCAATTTGAAGAACCTAGACATCTAGGTAAATTTTTTTTGGATAAGTTGTGAAATATTATTATCCAAGACAGCAGCAAAGCTGCAACATCATTTACAAGTGTGTCACAAGAAGATGTATAACTTAAGATAACCCTCAAGCTGTGTATAAGTGCCTATTTACATCTAAAATGTGAGTTTTTGTTAGCTGTTCTAATCTGTATCACTTCCCTAATACAATTAAGTAAACAGTAAGGTTCTCGAGCACTTCTCTGAAACTTTAATTTCTCTCTTCCTAGACATAGTAGATATAGACACTCCAAGCTAACTTAAGTATAAAGACCAGTAGAGATTTGTCCTTTAGAGAGTTACTAAGCCACTGCAGCTCGACATCCCAAGCACAAGCAGGCCTCCCAATGTTGCAAAGCTGCAGAATAGAGTTTCAAATCTGCCTTGAAAAAACACAGCTGCCAAAAATATGGTCCCTTGATTCTTGCTCAACCTCACACAACAAGCAATGTTAATTAACAATCAATCCCATTTGTTGCAGTCGATCATGGGTAGGTAATCTATTCAAAATTGCCATCCAAGTAATTAAAGCATGTTTGAGAATATGCAGTCTAAACCATACAAGTTTGTGCCATAGAACATTTGAATTTTCCCCCGTATGCCACTCCAAATCACACCGTTGTCAACAGTTCCAACAGAGAGCAAATCATGCACCTCATCCCTCAACTTTATCATTTTTTAATACTCCAGCTAAATCAAGGTTTGGTCTGCACAGTCCAATAAATTTTATCTTTAAAAATATAAGTTCGAACCCAGGACATCCAAAGAGAGCCTTTCAGAGATAATAAGTTCTTAATGAGCATAACAAGGCATGCCCTATTCCACATTTCCAAGCTTTTCACCCCTAAACCACTTTCACTTCTAATTTTACAAATAGCAAGCCAACTCACACGAGCACCTTTTGGTGGCTCATTTTGCCCTTCCAAAAAAACTTTATACATAATTGCTCAAGCTTTTGAATAGATCTTGTCTTTAAAAATATAAGTTCGAACCCAGGACATCCAAAAAGAGCCTTTCAGAGATAATAAGTTCTTAATGAGCAGAACAAGGCATGCCCTATTCCACTTTTCCAAGCTTTTCACCCCTAAACCACCTTCACTTCTAATTTTACAAATAGCAAGCCAACTCACATGAGCACCTTTTGGTGGCTCATTTTGCCCTTCCAAAAAAACTTTATACATAATTGCTCAAGCTTTTGAATTACACCCCTAGAAAGAATAATATGCATGCACCAATAGTTAGCGATGCCAAAAAAACTGTATTTATTAGTTGCAATCTTCTAGCATAATTGAGATGTATGTGGCTCCAATGCTCCAGTTGTTGTTTAACCTTCATAATCAAGCCTTCACAGTCTCTAGCAATTAGCTTTCTAGTGACAAGGGGTATCTCTAAGTACCTCACAGGCAAATTATCAATAACAAATTCACTGACCAGGCTCTAAGATTGTTGTTGCTCATGGGAAGTACCAGCCAAATTTTTTTCGATTTTGTAACATTTAATTTCAAACCAGACATCTCATAGAACACCTTCAAGACACTTTGTATTCTTAGGAGAGAGTTCAAATTTTCTTTAAAGAATATTAGTAAATCATCAGCAAAGCTCATATGTGAAATATTCACTCTCTTACATTTGGGATGAAATTAAAAATTTCATTAGCAGCTGAAATATTAAGGAGATGAAAAAGAAGATTCATAGCTAATACAAACATATAGGGGGAGAGGGGATCCCCTGCCTTAGCCCTTTTTTTTCCCTTGAAAAATTCAACAAGACTTTATTTAAAGACACAAAGAAACGACTTCCTGTAACACAAGTAACAATCCAATTTCTAAATGTAACAGACAAATCAATAACTTTCAGTAGACAAATCAATGAGTCAAAGGCTTTCTGTAAGTCTATTTTCAGTGCACACCTAGGGGAGATATTAGTTCTTTCATAACCTTTGACTAATTTTTGTGCAAGAAAGGTGTTATCAGCAATGCTTCCCCTTTTATGAAGGCAGACTGATTAGGCAAGACTAGAGTAGGCATCAAACTAGTCAACCTGTCAATTAATATCTTGGTAATAGTTTTATAAACCACAAAACAATAAACAATAGGTCTAAATTTTCTAGGATGACAAGCATTGGGCACTTTAAGCACTAAGATGATGGTAGTAGCATTAAAAACAAGAAGTAAGGTAGAAGTTTCAAAGAAGAACCCGATAGCCAAAACAAAGTCTGCACCCACAATATCCCATGCTTTCTTGAAAAACCAAGAGGTGTAGCCATCAGGTCCAGGGGCTTTATCCTTACCCTGCCTAAAAATTGCAGCTTTAATTTCTTAAGCAGAAATCTCCTTGTCCAAACCAGTCTTTGTTTCTTCAAAAAGAACAGAATGGAGAAGATCCCTCAATTGCTCTACACTGCAACCCTTCACTTCCTCATCAACAGAGTCAATTTGCCCAATAAAAAATTGAATAAACTCCTCAGCAATAGTCTCAAAAAAAGACACTCTATTTCCCATATTATCAACTAAAGAAGGAATACTATTCTTCTTCCTCTTCATATCAATAGTGGCATGAAAGAACCTGGTCCCTTGATCTCTTTTCTGCAACTAATCCACCTTAACTTTTTGCTCGAAAAATTGAGACTCGGCTTTTTTCAGGTCCAGCTAGAATTGCTGCAACTGCTTTTTCATCTCAATGCAACGACTTGTAGAGGACCCTAACAGATTCAGCAGTTGTTGGTTTTCCAACTCTCTTCTCTTCAATTCACCCCTTTGAAAAATATTGGCATAATGGTCAGCATTGAGAGCCTTCAGTTTAACTTTGAGACGCTTGAGTTTGAGAAATAGCTGTTTGAGTAGATTCTCTTTAGCAGGCTCATTCCATGAATCAGAAACTGTCTTCCTAAATTTAGGGTGAAGTGTCCAAAAGTTAAAAAACTTAAAATGCTAAGGCTTATGCACAAGGACTTCCACTTGAAACTTCACAATACCAGGACTATGGTCAGATTCACTAGGAGCAAGAAAGTCCACAAGAAAATCCAAAAAATCAATAGACCAAGCCCTATTTACCAGCACACGATCTAATTTCCTTGCAACAAAGGTCTCACTTTGCTTATTAGACCAGGTGAAGATGGGTCCCAAGTAAGGGTAATCACAAAGATCAGTGTCACTAAGACAATGTTGAAAACCCTCCATGTCTGATGTAATATGAGCCTCCAAAACATAATCAGAACTCTCAGAGGGGTTAAGTGTGATGTTAAAATCCCCTCCCACAATCCAGGGAAGAGATCCAACCAAACCTTCCACATGCCTCAGCTGTTGCCATAACTCCCTTCTTAGTCCACTATCATTGCTCCCATAAACCACAGAAAGTATAACAAGCTTGCCATTAAACCTTCCTTTGATAGTAATCACTTGGGAAGCAGAATTGTGAAACCGATAATTTGATTTTGATATAACTAAAGAATTTAAAGACTAAATTGAAAATGTGAAAACGAATTTTTAAGTCCTCAAACCTCTCAATATGTTTAAAAGAAAATGCCTAAGTTAAAAACTTATTTTATCAAAATTTTTCTAAGTGTTCTTGAAGCCAAAACAGTGTTTTTCGAGTCAACGTTTTGAAACGGCCTAAGGCGTTTCGAAACACTTTTGAAACTGTAAACTCATGTTTCGGAACGGGTATCTAAACGGTTTCAACACTGTAAACCCTTGTTTCGAAACGAGTTTCGAAACGGCTTAAGAACATTGAGACACCGTATCAAAACGACATACAATGTTTCGAAACGGTATTAAAGTCAGATTTAAAAATATGACCGTTGAAAGTTTTTAACTGATTTTTAACAAGTCGTTAAGGCGTATCAAAACACTTTCAAGCCGTTTTGATACATGCCTTGATAGTGGCAAAAATGTTTCGAAACGGGTTTCGAAACGACTCTTAGCGTATCGAAACAAGCTTAACCGTTTCGATACGGGCTCTTTAATGCACCCTAACGACTCTTTCTATTTTGGTCTATTTCGTAACAGGGTCGGGCGTTTCGAAACGGTTGGTTGCAGACTGCATTTATGGAGAGAAGATAACATCCCCAACGGCTCTATTGATGAATGCATCAACCACAACGACTAGAAATCAATGGGAAGGTATAAAAGGGACCTCTAAAAGCTTCAGCAACAACTATTGATCCAAAAGCAAACATCCAAACATCAAATCCAAGCATTTGTGCCTAAATCCCATTATTGTCTTGTAACCCCAATTGTATTTTTCATTCTTATCATTTCAATTAGGTTGAGTGCTTGTAATTGGGCTATATTGTGTATTGAGAGATACTTGTTTTAGCCAACAACTTCTTTGTTTCTATTGTGTGAGGATTGGGTCAAATTTTGGTAGAAAATTTGACCAAAATTGTAACGGTTACCTCCTTAGCCTAGAAAAGGGGAAGAGCAATTAGTGGAATTGTTGCGATTCCTTAGTGAAGCTAAAGTAGTGGATGTAGAGTTCGATTGGAACTTGAACCACTCTAAAATTCCTTATCTACCAATTTTATTTGCCAATTCCACCACCAAAATCTTTAAAAATCCAATTCACCCCCTCTTGGTTTATTTCGATCATTTGATCCACTCAACAATTGGTATCAGAGCCTACCTCTTTGAAGGATAAACAACCACAATAGAAGTTCCTAGGAAGAGTGTGATCATCCAAAAATCAAGATATGGCATCCACCTCCGGTTCTAGCATGTACGAGTCTCAATCCACTACAAAACCACCTTTCTTCAATGGTGACAACTATCCGTTTTGGAAGAATCGGATGTGCCTCTTCATCAAGTCCAACGATTACTTGGTTTTGGATGTTATTGAAGATGGTCCCTACATTCCATTGAAGCAAGATAATGAAGGAAAGATGGTTTTGAAGAAAAAGATGGAGATGAGTGAAGAAGAGAGAAAGAAAATCCAAATAAATGACAAAGCTCTTCACATGCTCTTTTGTTCTTTCGGTCCCGACATCTACTCCAAAGTCTCCTCCATTGAGAGTGCCAAGGAAGTGTGGGATACTCTTGAGACCACCTATGAAGGAACCGATGATGTGAAGGAAACCAAGATTGGAATTCTCAATCTTAGCTATGAGAATTTCAAGATGGAGTCCGACGAAACGGTGTCCAAGATGTTTGATCGCTTCTCAACCATTGTCAATGTGCTCAAAGGATTTGGAGAGACCATTCTGGAAGACAAGCTTGTCCGGAAACTACTCTACTCACTTCCCGAATCTTGGGATGGGAAGAGAACCGCCATCATAGAGGCCAAAAACTTGAAGACTCTAAAACTTGATGAGCTAGCGGGTTCTCTCCTTATTCACGAGATTATGAAGCAAGGAATGGAAGAAGAAAAGAAGAAGGAAGAGAAAAGAGTAGAGAAGCTAGAGGTGGAAAAGAAGAAGAAGATGAGAATAGCTCTCAAAGCTTCACTACTTGAGGAGAGCTCTTCTAGTGAGGAGGATGAGTTAGAAGAATTGTCTATGATAGCCAAAAGATTCTCACGCTTCATGAGGTCTAACCGAGGAAGGAAAATTCAAAGAAAGATGGACTTCAAAGGTAAAAACAAATAAGAAGTGAGGGATAAAATCATTTGCTTCGAGTGCAATAAGCCCGATCACATTCGTTTGGAATGCCCTCAACTCAAGAAGAAGGGCTTTGAGAAGAAGAAGAAGCTCAAAGCCAAGCTTGCTACTTAGAGTGATGAGGAGTCATCCGAGGATGACGAACAAGAAGTGGCTAACCTTTGCCTCATGGCACTTGAGGAAGATTCCTCCATGGTAACCTCTAACTCATCATCTTTAGATTTTACATATGATGAATTAAATGATGCATATGATGAGTTTCAAGAGGTTTATGATGAATTAGTTGAGAAATACAAGGAGTCGGTCATTAGGAATAAGAAAATTATTTCGGAATTAAATGATAAAAATGACTCACTTTCTCAAGCTAATTTAAAATTTGAGAAAAATATTTTAGGTTTGAAAGATGAACTTAAATTTTTCTAAGATGAAAATGTTTACTTAAATAATCTTATTTCTCAATGCAATAGTGAACACCAAAGGGTGTTAGATGAGCTTAACAAGCTCAAAAAGTCTTTAAAATATGCTGGTAATGTCAAACATGAAAAAGGTGAATCTTCTAAAACAAACCAACCTAGGAAAAAGACTAATAACTACAAACAAAGTAGCTTTCCTAGACATAGTAGAACTAAAAAGATTAGAAGTGTATGTGTTCCTAAGGAACTTGTAAAATCTAATAATATTGTTGCTATGTCACATTGGATTTCTAAGGGAACCAAGTTATTGGGAGCTAACACTCGTGGACCCAAAATGATTTGGGTACCAAAAACAAAAGTTTAATATCTTTGTTTGTAGGGGGAGCATTGCTACAAGGCCAAAGCACAAAGTCAAAACTCATGGTACCTTGATAGTGGATGCTCGAGGCATATGACCGGAGACAAGAGTAGATTCATGGATTTAAAGCCAAAAAGTAGAGGAGTGGTGACATTTGGTGACAACTCCAAAGGCCACATTAAAGGTATTGGCTCCATAGGTAATCACTCTACCATTCTTATTGAAAATGTCTTGTATGTCGATGGTCATAAACATATTTTGTTGAGCATAAGTCAATTGTGTGATAAAGGATTTAATGTTTTATTTGATAAAAATAGGTGCAAAATTGTTGACATTAAATCTAATAATATTATGCTCATAGGTCATCGCATAGGTAACATTTACATGGTGCATCTAGATGACATACATACATCCCATGCATGTTTAGTAGCTCAAAATGAAAATGATGCATGGTTATGGCATAGGAAACTAGGACATGCTAGCATTGGTGTTTTAGAAAAATTAGTTTCCCTTGATCTAGTTAGAGGTTTACCAAAGATTAAGTTCTCAAACGATAAAATTTGTGATGCATGCTCTAAGGGTAAACAACATAAGTCATCCTTTAAATCCATAAATGATGTTTCTACAAGTAGGTGTTTGCAACTTATCCATATGGATTTATTTGGGCCAATTAGGAATATGAGCTTGGGTGGTAAATCTTATGCATTTGTTCTTGTTGATGATTTTTCTAAATTTACTTGGGTTCTATTTTAAGTACTAAAGATGAGGCCTTAGAAAAATTCATCACATTTTCAAAACTAACCCCAAATGATCTTAAACTTAGAATTTCTCATATTAAAGTGATCATGGAACCAAATTTCAAATTTTAGGGTTTGAAGAGTTTTTAAATGAAAATGGTATTAGCCACAATTTTTCGGCTCCTCAAACTCCTTAAAAAAATAGGGTAGTTGAGAGGAAAAATAGAACTTTACAAGAAATGGCTAAAACCATGCTTTGTGAAAACAATTTACCTAAATATTTTTGGGCGGAAGCCACAAACACCGATTGCTACATTGTAAACCGAGTAATAATTAGGCCAATTTTAAAGAAAATACCTTATGAGATTTTAAAATCTAAAAAGCCTAACATTAGCTATTTTCATCCATTTGGTTGCAAGTGTTTTGTTTTAAATAATGAAAAAGACAACTTAGGTAAATTTGATGCAAAAAATGATGAAGCTATTTTCATAGGATATTCTTTAACCTATAAAGCCTATCGTGTATTTAACAAAAGAACTTTAGTAGTAGAAGAATCTATACATGTATTCGATGATAACCTCCTTCCAAGAAAGGATTCTTGTGATGATGATAATGATGTAGGAATCATAAATGCCTTTGATGGAGGACAAACTTCAAAGGAGGATGAGATTCCAACAAAAGAAGAGGATACACAAGATCCACCTCTTGAAGCCTTGAAGGACTTGGCTCTTGAGGAAAAGGAAGTGAGCTACCCAAGGGAGTTCAACTATGTCAAAGATGGTGAAATCTTGGGTGATCCATCCAATGGGGTAACCACTAGATCTTCTCTTAAACTTATGAACCATGTTGCATTTATCTCATGCATAGAGCCTAAGAATATTAAAGAAGCATTGAAATATGATTTTTGGATTATGGCTATGCAAGAAGAGTTAAATCAATTTGAGAGAAGTAATGTTTGGACATTAGTTGATAGGCCTAATAATCAATCTACTATAGGAACTAAATGGGTCTTTAGGAACAAACTAGATGAGAGTGGTAACATTGTGAGAAACAAAGCTAGACTAGTAGCACAATGTTACACTCAAGAAGAGGGAATAGATTTTGTTGAAACCTATGCACCCGTAGCTAGAATGGAAGCCATTAGGATGTTGCTTGTATATGCATGTTATCATGATTTCAAGATTTTTCAAATGGATGTTAAAAGCGCGTTTTTAAATGGTTTTATAAATGAGGAAGTGTATGTAGAACAACCATCGGGTTTTGAAGACTCAAAATTTCCAAATCATGTTTTCAAATTCACTAAAGCTCTTTATGGTTTAAAACAAGCTCCTAGAGCTTGGTATGAAAGACTTTCAAACTTTTTAATTGAAAAGGGTTTTGAAAAAGGTAAGATGGACACTACACTTTTCATAAAAAGGTATAAAATGACATTTTAGTAGTACAAATTTATGTTGATGATATAATTTTTGGTTCTACTAACGAATGTCACTACAAAGAGTTTGCTAAGCTAATGCAAGGTGAATTCGAGATGAGCATGATGAGGGAGCTCTCATTCTTTTTGGGACTCCAAATCAAGCAAAGGAAGAATGACACCTTCATCAATCAAGAAAAGTACATAAAGGATATGCTCAAGAAGTTTGGCTTGGAGAATGCAAAGCCTCAAGCCACACCTATGAGCTCATCTACAAAGCTTGACAAAGATGAAGGGGGTAAGTGTGTTGACTCTAAGTTTTACCGTTCTATGATTGGATCATTGCTTTACCTTACCGCAAGTAGATCGGATATCTTGTTTAGTGTTTGCTTGTGTGCTAGGTTTCAAGCTAGTCCTAGTGAGTCTCACCTTATAGCTGTTAAGAGAATCTTTAGGTACCTTAGAGATACTCCTTGTCTAGGTCTTTGGTACCCTAGAGACTCCACCTTCAACCTTCATGTTTATTAGGATGCAGATTATGGGGGATGTAAAATCGATAGGAAGAGTACTTCGGGAACTTGTCATATCCTAGGTAGTATGCTCATATCTTGGTTCTCTAAGAAACAAAATAGTGTAGCCCTATCTACCACCGAAGCCGAGTACATATCCTTAGGGAGTTGTTGTGCTCAAGTCCTTTGGATGAAGCAACAACTCTTAGATTATGGTATTAAAGTTGAAACCATACCCCTTAAGTGTGATAACACTAGTTCCATATGTTTGACAAAAAATCCCATCCAACACTCTAGAACCAAACATATAGAAATAAGGCATCATTTCATTAGAGATCGTGTCCTTAAAGAAGATGTTGTTATAGAGTATGTTGACACCTTAAATCAATTAGCGGACATCTTTACAAAACATTTAGATAAAGAGCGTTTTTGGTCCCTTATGAGAGAGTTAGGTCTAACTAGCCTATCTTGACCTTTTAGGACCTCTTTTGTGGTTAAAATTGCTTGATCTTGTGAAATGCCATGTTTATGTGTTTTTACTCCTAATTCCATCCATGCTTATAGTTAGGGGGAGTATGTTTATGTTTGCACATGTTATTCCTGCTCATTCATGTCATTCATGCAAGTTAGGCCTTCAAAAATTTCATTTTTCTGCACTTTTAGAGCCTCATCTGCACTTCCAGGCCCAAGTGTATCGAAATGGGTCCACCTGTTTCGATACAGATACCTTAAAATTCCATCTGAGAGAAGGGTGTTTCGAAACGCCTTCAAAGGGTTTCGAAATGTTTTTGCTACTGCCAAGGGGTGTATCGAAACGTGTTTCGATACGAGTCAACGTGGGTTCGATACAGTCAAAGCCGTATCGAAACGGTCAGCTGGAGTTGAAAAGTCGGTCAATCTTCGGTGCCCGCGTTTCAAAACGGTCGAAACCGTTCTGAAACGGGTTAGCGGACTGCTTTAAAGGGGTTTTTAATGTTAAAGTTTAACTTTAATTAAAATTCTCCCAAACCCTAAAAACCCTAAAGTCGATTTTTCCCTATAAAACCCCTCTAAACCTCATTGTTTTCGTCAAATCTTGAGGGCTTTTACTCTTAAACACAAGTCTAAGCAAGCATCAACAACTTTGTGCAAGAATTTTCATCTATTCATCCAAAATCCCAATTTAAGGTATATTTTCATCTTTTTCTTTTTCCTTAAATTTGTATTCGAATCCTAGGTTAGAAAATTTTAATTTTGTATAGTTTATGTGTTTTGATACTTGGGTCTTTCAAAACTTGTAAAAAAATTTCAAAATCTTCAAATTTTTGATTCAAATATATGCCTTTTCATTCGTATTTTCTTTACTGTTTTTTATTGTTTTTCTCTTAAATTTTTTTTGTATCTTTGTTTTTAAAATTTGTTTTTAAACCTAAGTGGGATTTGCCATTGGATTGAATTAAGGAATTTCATGCATACACTTCAAATTTGTCTTAAATTGCTTGCTTAATGTTTTTAGGATTTTTCAATGGAGAATGTTAACAAGAAACGTAAGGCACCTCAATTGGGTGAAGGTTCAAACCAAGCCGCTCTCCGTCCCAACCTTACTCAACTTTTTCTCAAGAGTCTCAAAACTCCCGCGTTGAAGGCGCGTTTCCAATATGTCAAGACGTTTGGCGTTCGTCGTGAGCGTGTTGTTGACATGTCGTTTCTTGACTCCGAGCGTTTTCTCTTCCGTTATCTCCATCGTTTACAAGAATGAAGCTTCTTTGGTTTCTTGGATATCCCGGATATTTTCTACAAGCACATGGTTCTTATATTTTACTCTAATGCCCAACTCATCAACAATGAAGACAACTCCGAAGTTGTTCGCATTGAGTCTCAGATCTTGGGAAAGAAGATTGTCATTGACATACCTTACTTAGAGACTACCTTTGGGCTTAAGGACGAAGCAATTGAGAATGAGACTTACTTTGGCTCTCACACCGGTTCCGTGCTTGCCTTGGATGCTCACGATAGGTTCCTCCACTTGATGGTCTCGTGGTTTATTCGCCCCTCCGGAGGTAAATTTTCTCACGTTCGCCAAGTAGATTATTTTTGGCTTGAATGTTTTCGTCGTGGAGAGCGCCCTAATCTTGTTAAGATCATGTTTGTCGAGATGGTGAATAATGTTAAGCTCCGTGAAACCGATGCGCTTAAGTCTTTCACTTATGGGACTGTTTTGAGTTATATCTTTGAGAAGCTTGATATTGATTGCACTTATGACTCTCCGAAACCCCGCAAGCAAAAACTTGGTGAGTCCTCTCCCCGCAAGTCCGGATTTCACTACATCGACAATGGCCAATGGGAACGTGTTGATAAGGAAGCACCTCCACCTCAAGTCGAACCTCAACCACAAGCTCCGGTTGCTAACAATGAAGCTCTCACGGCTTTTCTTACCGAGCGATTCAACATATTGGACACTAACATGTCTAGAGGTTTTGGTGTTATCAATACTCGCTTGCAATATGTGGAGGATCGTCACCTTGAAAATGAGAACCGACTCACATCCCTTGAGAATCAACATTCATCTATGGACATGTCCTTCTCCACCTTTTATGGCCAATGGATGGATTTTCGTCGCGCTCAAGCTAAGGACGATGATGATTCCATTGATGATGATGGTGACGACGACGAGACTTAGGATTCTCATGTCATCTCATATTAGCTATTCATTATTAGGACTAAGATTGCATCTTTATTTCCTTTATATTTCATGAACCTATGCTTTACTTATTTTGTTTGGGATTAAGCTTTGAACTTATTGTTTAAGATTTATGTTTTGGATATTTGAATTCTATAAATTAATAATATGTTGCTTATTGCTTATTGATTATTGCTTTTAACCTTATCTCTTCTCTTTGGGCTTTGTTTATTATTTTTGATCTAACAAAAAGGGGAGAAGTAATCTAAGAGCCAAAATTCGTTTTAAGTGTTTTTAAGTTTTAAAACTTGGATTTAATTTTTTTTAAACTTTAAAACCCATCTTAAATTGAGGGGGAGTTAGAATATATTCAAAATTTTCAAAACTCTTAAAAATTCTAACTTTGGTTTTGTTATATCAAAAAGGGGGAGATTGTGAAACCGATAATTTGATTTTTGATATAACTAAAGAGTTTAAGGACTAAATTGAAAATGTGAAAACGAATTTTTACGTCCTCAAACCTTTCAATATGTTTAAAAGAAAATGCCTAAGTTAAAAACTTATATTATCAAAATTTTTCTAAGTGTTCTTGAAGCCAAAACAATGTTTTTCGAGTCAACATTTCGAAACGGCCTAAGGCGTTTTGAAACACTTTTGAAACTGTAAACTCATGTTTCGGAACGGGTATCAAAACGGTTTCAACACTGTAAACCCTTGTTTCGAAACGAGTTTCGAAACGGCTTAAGAACATCGAGACACCGTATCGAAACGACATACAATGTTTCGAAATGGTATTCAAGTCAGATTTAAAAATATGACCGTTGAAAGTTTTTAACTGATTTTTAACAAGTCGTTAAGGCGTATCGAAACGCTTTCAAGCCGTTTCGATACAGGCCTTGACAGTGGCAAAAATGTTTCGAAACGGCTCTTAGCGTATCGAAACAAGCTTAACCGTTTCGATACGGGCTCTTTAATGCACCCCAACGGCTCTTTCTATTTTGGTCTGTTTCGAAACAGGGTCGGGCGTTTCGAAACGGTTGGTTGCAGACTGCATTTATGGAGGAAAGATAACATCCCCAACGGCTCTATTGATGAATGCATCAACCACAACGGCTAGAATTCAATGAGAAGGTATAAAAGGGACCTCTAAAAGCTTCATCAACAACTATTGATCCAAAAGCAAACATCCAAACATCAAATCCAAGCATTTGTGCCTAAATCCCATTATTGTCTTGTAACCCCAATTGTATTTTTCATTATTATCATTTCAATTAGGTTGAGTGCTTGTAATTGGGCTATATTGTGTATTGAGAGATACTTGTTTTAGCCAACAACTTCTTTGTTTCTATTGTGTGAGGATTGGGTCAAATTTTGGGTAGAAAGTTTGACCGAAATTGTAACAGTTACCTCCTTAGCCTAAAAAAGGGGAAGAGCAATTAGTGGAATTGTTGCAAATC
The DNA here is from genome assembly GCA_958450335.1 of Hibiscus tridactylites. NCBI lineage: Eukaryota > Viridiplantae > Streptophyta > Magnoliopsida > Malvales > Malvaceae > Hibiscus > Hibiscus tridactylites. Next base: position 86,467,754 of record OY288270.1, read on the forward strand.
CTTAGTGAAGCTAAGGTAGTGGATGTAGAGTTCGATTGGAACTTGAACCACTCTAAAATTCCTTGTCTACCAATTTTATTTGCCAATTCCACCACCAAAAACTTTAAAAATCCAATTCACCCCCTCTTGGTTTATTTCGATCATTCGATCCACTCAACAAGAATGCACAAGAAAAAAAATTATCTTTTTTATAAAGAATCCAAAATTTCCCTAATTCAATAGCTTCATAAATTGTAAAATAGTTTCATTCCTTAAAAAAAAATTGTAAATCCCATCAAAGTTGCGTTCTCTAACTTTAGTTTTAGTTAAACATAGTACCTTGATCTGCAAGCGTTCTATTCTAGCAAAAATCTTCATTTGCTTGTTAGGGTTGTTAAACTCTCTAACATTCCAAAAGGCAATAGTCATTGAGATGAGGAAACGCCCTTGGAAACCCCAGCCTCATGCACTTTAACTTTCAATTTATCTACTTTTTTGGTTCTCATTTCCTGCAATAAGGTAGCCACACCCAAAGAAGCAACCCTTGGCTGCCTTGCCTCTACAAGTGAATCAGAGCTAATTCTTTGTAGAACTTTAAATTTATTCAGAAGAGGCAGAGCCACGACCTCTACCCTTTCCCTTTCCCTTTTTTATCTTAAAACTCTGTAAAGGGGGGAATTTCTCCTCATTAATCAGGCTCTCCACATGGGGTGGGCTACCATTCAACAAATTGCACCCAGTAGTATCCACACTCCCCCTATCCCCACCTTTATTGGTTTTTGGCTCAACAACAGTGGGTAATTTGGGTTTAAAAGTGCCTAATTCCCTGTTACTACAAGTTGTAAACCCAGGAACAACATTAGAAACATCAGCTGCTAGCTTTAGCAAGAGAAACATCTACAGCAACCTCAACAATATTCTTAGGTCTCCATTCAACATTAGTGGTTGAAGGTTTATCTCCTGAATGCACTTCAGTGCACTGCTAATCTGAGTGCCCAAAAACTTTGCATGCTGAACAACTAGCAGGCATCCACGACAGTTTCACTTTCACCATAACAATGGTGTTACCCTTCATTTTCACAGGAATGACACAAGGCAACTTAGCACCAGCTACGACCTCAACACAAACCTTAGCAAACTCAAGCCGTTCACGCGAAGCAGTAATCGAGTCCATGTATAAAGGGATACCCAACTCACTAGCAATATAGCTTAGCCCTAGCCTGGAATAAAACTCAAGAGGAACATTGTATAACTGGACCCAGACAGGCATACAGGATAAATCGAAATCTAACCTTGGCAAATTCGACTCCCATTTGCGAAGAATCAGGGGTTTATGTTGAATGTGTCGTGGCTCGTTCTCCAAAACCCAATCTCGGGCAGTAGTATTGGCGAAAGAGAACACATAGATGTTGTTGCCGGCAAGGCTTACACTAGCTAGGGCATCCTTCTCGCAAAAAGTCGTCACGATTTTCTTTAACGCAAGAAAGTTTGGAGCCGCACCAATGAATTGCCCAACAAGTGAATATCTCCAATCGGCAAAACCCTCATTGAAGATCTCAGTTGGCGGAGCAATTTCAAACTAATTAGCACTAGTCACCGGCGGGAAGAAATTAAGAGATTTTTCGTCACCGCCTTCAAAAAAGAACTTATTCCAGTCTATTGTTGTCATGCGAATCACAAGCACAATGGAACAGAAGACCAAAGAATCAAGATCACAAGCACGAGAATAGAAAATCAGAAGGAAATTAAAAGAAAAACAATAAAAAATTAGTAAAAAATGAAGGAATCTCAGAGGCCGTTAGGCCAGCTAACGTGCACCTGCAGAGAAAACCGCTCCCATCACTATTCCCATTCTACTTCTAGGTAAAATTATATAATTCAAGATTTTTTTTTCTAACATAAAGATTATATATCAAAAAGCAAAGCAAAGATTACGGTAATTTAATTATTGTATACGAATACAAACTATTTGTAAATTCATATAAATATGTAAAACTTAAAGTAAGATAATAACTATAAATATACAAATTACCGGGTGTTTACCTTTTTTATTGTATTTATTATATAATATATTAACAGAGTTTCAGTTTTTTTTCCTTACATAAAATTTTCTAAATTAAAAATAAAACCCTAGTCCCTCGTAATCTAGCTGACCTTCTTTCTCCGCCGTGCTGCTACTACCCCCACCACTCCACCACCGTACCCCTAGGCGACAGCGGTGGATAATAACACCTCGACAACGTTTCATCTAAATTTAAAAGTTCAACGACTCACCGGAGGAGTAATCACCGGCGACAAATAAACTTGGCTTTGTATAACCGTTTTACCGATCTTGAACCCGGGAACCACCGTAAAACTGACCCTAATATCGACATCTCCACCATTGATTTCGCCGGAAAAAAGCGATTCATCGCTCACGTTTTCCATATAAACCTCCGAGAATCGACAGTTTTTCTTTACTTCAAAGACCGAAACCTCTTCGTTCATCGAGAATCCCAAGCAATGCAACAGCCAAAACCGCTTCGCCATCTCAGCAAACGCCGCGAAAAAACCCGAATCCGGGAACCCATTACCGGTTAAAATCTTCCTCTGATTCAAATTCCCAAAGAACGAACACTCCATTTTGGCATGAACGAGGTTGAGATACTTGGTCCTGATGAATTTCCCGAAAGAAGAATTTGGATTCCGAGCTAAAAACAGCTTTGGGTTTGCTGATCTCAGGCTCTTGAATTCATCGAAATACTTTCCCGGCTCTGTTTTTCTGGGTTTAACCTCTTTGTTGAGGCCAAAATCATGGAGATTGAAGCCTTCAAGCATTGTTCTACACACAAAAGATTCAAAAGCAAAGCACCTGTGATTCTGTTTAACGAAAACAACACCCGGTTCAACGGCTTTAGCAGCTGCGATATCGAGATCCCAATTCGCTAACTCCATTTCCTTGATCATCAATTTCACGAAACTTTTAACAGATCTCAGCGCTTTATGCAGAACTTGCAGGAATTGGCTCGGATTCAACGTTGAAAGCTTGTTGATATTATCGAACATCGACAGCGGTCCACTGGCGTTCAATTTCTTCTCCAGAGACTTGTTGAAAGCAAGGCAATCTTTGAACTGTTTACGAAGTGAATCAATCTCCGAATCTTTTCTTTCGACATCGGATTCCAGTTTCTTGATTGTGATCTCGTAAGTCTTCATCAAGCTTTGCTGTTCTTGAATTTCTGCAAGCATTAAAGTGATTTGAGGCGAAAGATCAAGCTCTTTCTTCAAGAACTTTCTCTTTAGCTCCGAGAGTGTTCTCAGCTCTTCAACGATGGCTTCATCGGCGGTTTGTATAGCACCATTGTTGTACGGGTTTTGCGCCATTTGAAGCTCCGCGTAACCGGCTTTGATGGCGGTAACACTAGCGAAAATTTTGGCTACCAAAGCTTCTAAAACTGCTTTCTGCTTGGTATTTCCATGGGAAGGTATTTTATGATCTGGGTTTGGATTGTAGCACTCGAATTTGTGCTGGTATGGGAAAACGCAGATTCCAATACTATTGTTTGAAGAAAATTTTGACGATGATTTTAGGTTGATGACTTTGTGGAAGGTTCTTGCGAGCTTGCTTTTATGGCTATGGCTGCTGCCATTGTTGTTGTTGTTGAAGTTGATGTTGTTAATGGTGGAGGTGGAGGTGGTGCTGTTGCAGCTTTTGCTTCGGGTGAAAACTGATTTGGGTTCGAATATTGGATCCATTTTTTTGAAAGATGAAAAGAATTAGAATGAAATGGAGGAATGGAATGCTGTTTGGACCATGAGAAAAGAAAGGGAAAAAAGAAAAAGAAAAATGATTTCGGGTTATTGTGATTTGTGAGAGACTGTTTGGAGGAAAAGAAAGTGAGAGAATCTGATCATCTTTGGAAAAGCAAAACAAAGAGAATACAAAATTTTGACTATCAAATTGAGGACGGAGACGGTGGTGGTTTGATAACATCAAATTGAAAGGGGAAAAGGAGAAAAAAAATTGGATTTAAAGCGCGGGAAAAATGAAGAGCATAGATTTTGTATTCTTTTACGGATAAGAATAAGGGTAAAATACTATATGGTCACTCAATTATTTGCTTGCTTATAGATTTGTCACTTTTAAGTTACAATTTAATTATTCAATTTAAATTTTTTTACAATCAGATCACTCTGTCGTTAAAATGAAACGAACGTCTAATGTAGCCTAATATAATAACAGTCTTAGTCTAAAACACTTACGCACTCAATCAATTTTATCATAAATTGAAACAACTCAATAAATTTAACTCATTTAGTCCTTTTTAGTGATATTGTCAAATTAAACGAGTCAATCAGATGAAAACAGTAGTTGGATAACTGCAACAAAAAATATATAACATTTATAAGAGAAGAATAAATATTAAATTAACATATTTTTAAATATGAATTGTTAAATTTATTAAATTCTTTTGAAAGATTAATTTGATAGAATATATAATTTTTATAGAACTAAAATTGTACTATACCAATTCATATCACCATCTTTTACCTACTTTAATATTATTGCTATATTTGTAACAATTTATAATTACGAGATTAAATTATGACATTTAAAAAGAATGACACAATCATTAATCATTATAAACAAACTAATAATTGAGTGATTTGGAGTATATTTTCCTTAATAATTGTGACATTTTAGTTAAGGTTAATGCATATTTGGATATACGTTTGGATATCTATTATTTGAATATGCTTTACCTTTTTGTGGATTACGGATGTGAATTTGATTATCATTATTCGAATTTATTTTTCTAATAATGTTAAAGTGATTATAAGGTAGTAAATGTTCATATTTTTTCTTAACTTTTGATAAACACGCACAGTTTGTAGGCAAAGTTACTTGAATTCGAGTCTCCTATGATACACATTATCCTCTTTTTCACTAAGATCATTCGTTGAGTTTCGGTTTCTTTTTATTGTTACATATAACAAATAAGATTCGGATATTTGTATCCGGTATCTATTTTAGTTTTTAATAAATGTAAATATATATAGAAGGGATGATGATTGTATGTAGGGTAAGGTATTGGAGTAAGATGAATGGTTGATGGAGCCCATAGCTATGAGGTTTTGAGGCATTGGATAGAAATGTAGGTGTTGTTTCACACTTTGAGTGCAGGCCAAACTCACGCAGACTACACCAACACGACAAGAAAAAAACAATAATTAAAATATAATGCAAATGCAACTACAAACAAATAGTAATTATTCTATACACACCGGTGAAAACAAAAAATTTCTATAAACGCTTTAGTTTTAAAGTTTAGAGTTTATATGTTATAAGTTTAGAATCAAAGTGTTGTGGTCAAAATTTAGGTGTTGGTTAGAATTTAAGGTTTATAACCTAAATCACTAAATTATAAACCTCAAATTCTAACTATAAACCCTAAAACTAATGTGCTTGTGAAAATTTTTGTTTTCACCTTTTGTGTATTGAATACAAATCCTACAATTAAAATATAGTATAAATATAAAATTTAGATAAAATATTTAAATACAATAAAAAGATAAAAATATTTATAGTTTTTATTAAATAAATATATAATTACATTATTATATCGAGATTTAATACCAAACAAGATGAGCATCCTTAATTACTGGGTCAATTAATAGATTTTTAAAAATGTTTATATTTTATTATTTATGTTTTAATATATTTTAGTTATTTTAATTTTTAAAATTTAAAAGGTTAAGTATGATCACTAACAACATGGAATTTGCTATTAAATTTATTGATACGACATTTTAAATAAAAATAATAATTTAGTAGTTGACACAAAAGGCGTTATAATGAACTTGAATTTTGTGGAATAATTTTAAGGATTAATATCCTATACACTGGCGATGGAAAGTTTTTATTTCTACAAGCGCCTCAATTATAGAGTTTAGGGTTAGTGTTTAGGGTTTAGAGTTTATGGGTTTTAGTGTAAAGGTTTAGAATTTAGGGTTCATGTTTAGAAGTTAGGAATTAGGGTTAGAATGTAGGGTTTAGGGTTAGGGTTTAGTTTTAGGGTAATATGGGTGGGGATTTAGGTTTTAACCTATAAACCCTAAATTTTAACCCTAAACCAAAAATTCTATCAACAATCTCTAAATTCAAAACTACTACACTTATACCCCTAAATTTTAAACCCTAAACGAAGTCCCTAACCCCTAAAACTAAGGCACTTGTGTAAAAAAAAATCACAAGCGCTTGTGTATAGAACAATTACCTTAATTTTAATAGTGTCAGCAAATAGATTTGGAGTTTTAAATTAAAAAAATGGCTGAATTCCAAAAATATAAAAGATATAACTAAATTTCAAATAAATGAAAAGTACAAAGAAATGAATATTTAACTGAAATGATAATTTGATAATATCTTTTATCTTTTATTAGTAGGGGTATAATACTATTTTTATTTTTGATCATTAGAAGAGTTGTAATATTATTTTATTATATAAATTTTGTGAGAAATTATTGAATCTAACTGCCTTGAGTGTTAAGAAACAATGATTGATAGCAATTTATGGTTTTGAACATTTCATTTGTTTATCTTTGGAAGCTGTCTAAAAAACCAAACTCATTATGTTTCTGATTTTTAATTCTAAAAATGGATGTTAATTGTTTATTTAGGGTTTTCAAAATCAAATAATTAGGGACAAATTAGATCCAAATTTGTTCAAATCAAATCTACTAATTTGTTTAGGTTTTGTTTGATAAATTTCAAGAATTTGAATGATTAAGAAAAAGATAAAGTAACTAATCTAATGGTTAAGGCTTTTAATCATTTATTACTTGGTAATTTAATCATTAATGATTTTTTTTACAATGTTAAACCCCTAAAATTTAAACCTAGTTATGTTTTAGCCCCTTTGCCATGTTGAAATTTGAGTTTTAAGTCATATACTTTAATTTTGCATAATTTGGTCTATATGCTTTCAATTAATGTTATTAGTATATCCAAATTCATAATATTGTTAGTTGCTTCCTTTAAAACATGATTTTTTTTAAAACAACCGTCAGTATTAAACTGCTATGTAAATTTATTATTGGTTCAACTGACATGTAAAAATAATCCATGTCATTAACTTAATGGTAATCTGCTAATAACATTATAAAAGCATAGGAACCAAATTATATTTAAGTAAAATAAAATGATAAACTCAAATTTTAGCATACTAGAGGGACAAAAATCATAATTAGACCAACTTTAAAATATAGTTAGCATTCCATAAATTTAAGGTTTGTATGTATTTTGTTACCCATATCAAGGGAAATAAAATGCTAAATGTGGAAATTAAGGTTAATTATATATACAAATATCTTTTATTTATTTACATATATAAATAAAATAAAATAAAATAACAAATTGTTATGTTTGGTGGAAATGTAATTGTTGTCTCAAACATCATTAGCAGACAAGGTCATCCCATGTCTAAAAAGGTAGTTAAAAATTATTGAAACTCACAAGAAGTGACCCATAAGCCAATGAAGGGGTGCTTCAATTTTCAAAATTAAGAATGATTTTTAAATACAGTTTTATTTAATTATATAATTATATATATAACAACTATTAATTTATTCGTAAAATGTTATTTAAAAAAATAATTTTAATGTTGAAAAATTCATTGTCATTTAAAAAATCATGTGTTAACCTAAGTACTTAGTGAAATATATTAAGATTTTATAAAAGTACATATTAGCACTTTTACACAATTAATTATGAATTATAATACAAGACAAGGCACAATGATGGCAAGTGGACATGCAACTATAATTTCAGTTCATGTGTGTTGTGTCTGACTTTGAGATAAGATTTGCTCATAGAAAATCATTACATTCATAAAATACAAAATAGTTAGGGGACTATTCAATGTAAGAGTAAGATAAGTTATTAGTTTGTGTAATAGGATGAGGTGTTAGGTCTTTCGGGTGAAAATAGGTTTAAAATTTAATTTAGTAGCAAAATAAATTAGACCGAAAAGATTATCCTCATAATAAATTTTCACAAATTCAATTTGAATTAATGAGTTAATATATTAAATACTAGTGATTATACAAAATGTGATTTTACTTCTCTTGTCATTAGATTAAAAAAAATAGGAGACGCAAGTCTCTTCCGTACCCTTAATAGCTCTGTCTTTGTTTATAGATACCTATCGACTATGGACTATTGACTAATCTCTTCCTCTAATGGGGGACCCATTGTGTAATTTAACCAATTAAATTACATAGGGAAAAACTTGAGACAGAATAGATCTTTTGAGGTGCATGATGAGAATGAGTGGTTGTTGGGCACACCAAGAAAGCATAACACAATCATTTCATGGGTTGTGTTATTAGGTCTATCTCTAGAACCATCCACCCTTACATTTCTACCCATTTTTCAAACATTCCAACATTATACTAAACTAAAGTTTCTACTTTTGCAAGTCAAGGTTCTTCTTTAAGAACCATATTTTATATAAAAGCAATCTTGTATTTGAAGCATACATATATACATACATAAATATATATGATTAGTGTTAAAAAATAAGATATTATAATTGAATCTTAACTTTACTGGTGTTATTATTGTTGTAACATTCAGAAGATCATGCATTTAATCGTATTTAAATATAAATTAATCTTTGATTTAAAAGTTTAAGAGAATTATGGTAGAGTACGGGTTGACGGAAAGCAACCAATCTTGTAGGATATATCATACAAGAGTTGTTATAAAATTGAAGATCAAGAAAACATAATTGTAAATGATATGTAGCAAAATGAAAGCAATACAATATAATATAATAAGTTGGTTCTTCCCGAATAGAACAATTGGGTTTAGAGGGTTATCCTATAATGAGTTTTTGTAATATTTGATTCGAATTAGTCAACTAATAAATTGAATATTTGTAAAAATGAAAGCAATATAATATAATATTACATATGGGTAATTATTTAATGCATTGTCAGTAGAATTTTTTTTTCTACAAACGGACTTCTAAAGATGTCACATGTTCCTTTTAAGAGCCATGGCCATAACCCCTAAATCATAAGTTTTAAAATCATAAAATTTATTCTTAAAACTTAACTTCAAATACTAAAATTCTAACCTCTAAACTTTAAAAACTAAATGGTTGTGAAAAATAAATTTTCCACCATGAATACATAGAATATTTTCTTATCATATGTATCATATATGTATGTATCTCGTTAAAGAATAAGTCATCAATTCCTCTCAAGAGAATCGAATAGGGTTTGGTTAAGATTACATATGATATCTAAATTATGACAACTAGGCGTCTACGTAAAGAAATGAAACTAATAAACTAGGATTTCTATATTATGATATCATTCATATTCAAATAACAAGATAGTTATGTCTTTAAATAGTCCAATCACAGTTTTATTGAACAATTACTACAAGGGGAAGAGAAAAGAGAAAAGAAAATTTTACTCTTAATAGATATTGAACTCACAATTAGGGGTGTAAACGAGTTGAGTCGAGCACGATTCAGCTTGTTAAGATTTCGAGTCGAGCTCGAGCTCAAGTAATTTTTAACGAGCCTGAAAAATCTAAGCTCGACTCGGCTCGTTAAGAACTCGAGTCGAGTTCGAGCTTGATTCGAGCCTAATCGAGTATGTGTTGACCGATCTTTGGCCGCGTCGGACTCGAATAGATTGCTATTTGTCGCGTCTCATTTAAAGCCCTATTAGGGAAAAAAAACTTTGATACACAAGTAGTGTAAACTCAAGCTTGTTAATTTTAGGGTTTATGGTATTAGTTTAGGGTTAAAAGGTTTAGGTTGTTGGGTTTAGAATTTAGGATTTATATTTTAGGGTTTATGACTTATATTTATGGTTTATGTTGTAGGGGGTTAGGTTTAGGAATTTAGATTTTAAATTTTTTTTAAAAAATAGTATATCATATTTTCGAGTAGCTCGCAAGCTTTTTGAGTCGGGTATTAAGTAGCTCGGTTCGGCTCGTTAAGAAGTTGAGCTCGAGTCTAATCGAGTCGAGCTTTGACCGAGTCGGACTGTAGTAGCTCGCGATCTATCTCGTCTCATTTACAACCCTATTCACAACCTAAGAAAAATAGAAAGGTATTAACTGTGATCTTTTGACAACATACTCTAAAGATTGTTGACAGCATACTCTAAGGATTTGAGTTATGTGTCACGTATCCTTTTTCTAAAATTTATATAGATAGAAAAGAACACTTAGTCAAAAGTTAAACATGTATTTTTTTTAAAGAAAAAGTTAGACATGTATTAAAATACAATGTTTAAAAAGTTAAATAAATATCAATTATTAGTTGATTAACAAAATAACGCATCAAATCTTTTAAATAAAACTTAAGTTTCAAATTTAAAAATGTAAATTGTAAATGAAACAAAATAGTAGTAGTTATAAAAAATTTAAATAATATATGATTATCAGCCCCTCATCATTATCGTTATTCTCTAATGCATTGGAGAGAGTTTTCATACACAAGTTCACACAGTCAATATATGAATAAGAAGATAATTGTATGAATTTACACATAAATCTATTGGATGCCATTTAAAAAAAAGATAATAGTATGAATTAATATAATATTTTATGTCGTATATGAATTATTTGTAATCCTCGTAAATTTTTAATTTTTATAATTATTTGTATATAATTTATTGGTTGATTAATTCAAATTAAATATTAATTATAGAAGTTTATTATGTGACAATTTTTTTTCAATTCAATTTATTCTATTTATGACACTAAGATTTGAGGATGAGTCTACCACGTGCGACGAATATTGCTGAACACCACTAACGATGAACACCGCTAAACATTATTAATTTAAAAAAAATCACGAGGACTATATTTGTAATTAAAATTTATTTTAAAAAATAAAAATTAGATTTAATAAAACTATTAAAATAGGTTTATAAAATTGGGGAAATTAAAAAATTAGTGTTTTTGATTTGGGGATTAGGGTTTATAATTGGTTAAATTAGGTTTATGAAATTGGGGAAAATAAAAAATTAGTGTTTCTGATTTGGGATTTGGGGTCGCCGGTGATGGGTTTGGTATATCGGGGTCAGGCCGCGGACGACGAGTGATTGTCGGACATAGCCGACGACGACTCGATGGCCGACCAAGATCGACGAAAAATTAAAAGGTAGAAAGATCACTTTCGATGCTGGAACGGTGCGCACAGGAGGACGGCGAGCGGCGGAGCGACAAAACGACATGTATTAACGTCGGCGAAATAAGACAAGTGTAACCCCCTCGTCCCGGTCTGGTCGGATGACCGGTCCGAGTGGGCCACACGGGGAAAACCGAAGCGAAACCCGTTAAGGCTTCCCCTCGGTTAACGACCCAGAAAACTTCTTTTTATCTTATCTTGTCTACATGCATAATTTAGACCTAAGTGTGGCACAGCAGCGGAAGATACAATCATAACATCAAACATCGACCAACCCAACATTTAAACAGCTCATTTTAACATTCTACAGCAGGCCGTTTCGAAACGCCCATAGGGTGTTCCGAAACGCCTTGACTTAGTCAACGAGCCAGGGTCAACCATAAGGTGACCGTTCCGAAACAGGGGAGACCCGTATCGGAACGACCTTGATGGTCAATATCTCGTGGTCAACAAGATTTGACCGTTTCGGAACCTCAAAGGCCCGTTTCGGAACGACTTCATCTCGCCAATTTCTCAAAATTCCAGTAGCGAAAACGTTCCGAAACGACCCTCATCCGTTTCGAAACGGCAGGCCATATACACAGGGACCGTTCCGGAACAGGGGGACCCGTTCCGAAACACCCCCTGTCTGCAGACTTTTCTGGGCTGTTTTGAGGCACAAAGATGCCCCAAAACACCTCCAAAACACCATACAACAGCCAAGCATTTAAACCCAAGATATACCAACCTTACTATCATGCTTTAACAAGGTTTGGACATGTCTAGTACTAAAGCAACATCCCACAAACATGCATTCATTCAAAGATCACTCAAACACATTTATAAACTCATAAGCATAAAGCTAACATTTCAAGCAAGCAAATAGGCATGAGTTAACATTCATCATGGCATCACAACCATGCAAAAGCAATATATATAAAGGAGTCTACACATGCTCCTATCAACCAACAACAATTCAACAAAACCATACATGTCCCATTGCTCAAACCATTACATGTTTAAATACTAAAATCCATACTTGATGAACTCAAGTCAAAATCACACTTGGAGGCTCTCCACTTGCCCGAGCAACCCACGAACTAAGGATCTGCAATGTTGAACAAAGAGAGCGTAAGCAATGATGCTTAGTGAGGGTAAGCTCTAAAAACAAACCTCAACATTGCAGGGTCCGAGCACGATCTAGCCAAGATAAGTCACAAACATACCAAAGGTCCACAAGATATATACATGAGCAAAGGACAATAATAAAGCCATGATCATAAACTTAATTTCCATGATACATGTAATCACAACCAAGTATTCCAATAAGAACCATGAACCTCAACACATTGATATACACATCAAACAACATTGGCACCTAGTTAAGACCCGAATACGCGGATAGACATGTTGGAAACTCATATCCAACAACCACATTACCTCGGTGGGATTCCACTCATCACCGGTCTCGCGGAGGGGATTCCACTCATCCTCACGCCCCGTCGATGGGATTCCACTCATCACCGACTATATTCAATTACAATTCCGGGCGAACCCGTACTCCTCCTTGGTGACTCAACGCCACTAAGGCCACGCGCGACTTTAGACTCATGTGTACACACTAACATCCTAATGATCGATCATTTGTATCCAAGTTTACTAGTGCCAATATTTACTCACATCACATTACTCATTTCATAAACCTTGTGCTTAACACATACTCACCAACAACCATCATTATGCATGTCTCAAGCATCATAAGTCCAATCTCATTTCACATGTATAAAGCAATATACATAGACATTCATATCGCAATTTATGCACGACATACACAACCATAAAATGAGTTCAACCAAAGGCTCTAGATCAAGTTTAGGATTAGGCTACCACCCTAATCCTAACTCTAGGCGGGTCTACCAAGCCCAACCTAGTCCATATACTCGAACCAACCAATTTAAAACCGTTTTTAAACAATTAACCACTCACCTAAGCTTCCAAGCCCAACGACCAAGCAAGCGACAACCTTCAACTCCCCGGATTTGGTCCCAAAGTCTCTTCCACGTTTCCTCTTGCTTCAAGTCAAACAAAACACTTACATTACTTCCCAATTCAATGCTAATTCAATCATCAATCTACTTTGCAACTCACAACCCATTTCCACAATTTTCCAAACCACATAACATCTCCAAAAACCCAATTTTCGGACTCCCACAACCAAGGACTGAAATACCCAATTCCAAGCACCCAAATGGCTTCCAAAACACCCCAAATCACCCTCCTAACATAGGTAAACCATCAGTCCTTCAATTCCAACATTAAACCTCTCAAAAACCCAATTTTCCATACCTTAAAATTCGCCCTAAAGACCCACTACGAAAATTCACTCAAAATCAACCAAATTAAGATATGTTGTAAGTTTCATCATGATTAAGCATAACCCCAAAACAATTTCTCAAAACAAATTGAAAAACCCCATCAAAACCCCAAATTTCCATATGAACCCTAATTCCCAAAACTCACTATTTTTGAAATTTGAAACAATAGATAAGTAGAGAATGGAGAGGAGGTTAAGAAAATATATTTACCTTTTAATTTGGTGTAGAAATCGGCTAGCAAAGCCAATGGAATAGTAACTAGGGTTTAGGAGTGTTTGAAAATGGGGGGAGGGTTTTGAAATTGGTAAAGGAGAAAATGAAGAGGAAGATGACAACTTTTATGGAAAAGTTGTCTTCCTTTATTTAAAAATGTGGGTAAATTACAACTTTGGTCCCTCCCTCATTATTAAGACTCAAATAGGTTATTATTTAAAGTAGGTTTATTTTTAATTAGATTCTATTTGACTCGGACAACAACCCGGCTACCTCTTAGGCCCTAGACACGGGTGTTACATCGGCCGATCACGGCGGCAGAGGAAGCGGTGCTGGTAGCAAGAATTAGGATTTTAGGGTTTATGAAATTTGGGTATATTTGATTCAAAACTATCAATTTTTAATACAATAAAGAAACATAACAATTTTATTAAATTTAATTTTTATTTTTTAAAAATAAATTGTAACACCCGTGTTTAGGGGTCGGGTGAAAATAATGTTTTAATAATATTCGGGTTCGGTTTTATAATTTAAGTAAATAAAATAATGGTTCGGTTTTGTTTGCAAATAAAATAAAGGTGTTGGACTCAATCTTTAAACCAAGCCCAATAGCCATTCATTAATGGCATTTGTGTAAATATTTGGTCTTTTAAATTAAAAACCCCCACTTTTAATTTAAAACACAAATGTTGTCATCTTCCTCCCTCCCCATTTTTCCTTTCCCACGACAAAGGAGGAGCTTTTCTCCAAGAGACTTTCCCACCTCATTTCTCCCTCATTTTGGCTCGGTTTTGAAAGGTAAACATGTTTTCGACTTGCTCTCACCTTCCTCTTTTCAAAAGTACAAGTAACTTTCATTGTCATCCATGTTTTAGAATTTGGATTTTTGGGAGATTTGAATAAAAGTGGTAGCTTTATGGTGTTTAACTTGAGATTTTGATTTAATATTGTTAGATATGGTGTTTATGAATCAAATGGTCCAACATATATAATTTTTAAAGAGTTTCATTGAGATTCCCGAATTTGGGTTTTGGTGGGTTTTTAGGAGGGTTTAGAAGTGAGTTTTAGGGCTGTTTTATGTTGGAAAATGAGGGCTGATGGTTCTATGATAGTTAGGGGTTGTTTTGGAAGCTATTAGGTGTGTTAAAAGAGTTGAAATCAATGGTTTTCGGCTGTGCAAGGGGGCTGCTCGGGAATGGCTCTTTGGGGGTTGTTCTTGGTTCGAAAAACAAGTGTTTAATGGTTGAATTGTATTTCGGGTTTGCTATGTTGTGTTGTGGACTGATTCGAGGTTATTTCACTTGTGTTGAGGCGATTAGAAGCAAGGAATTGCGTTGGTAAAGCTTTGGAATCGAATCCAGAAGTGAGGAGGCTTGATTCGGCTTTGCTTGTTTTGCTTAAGGAAATGAGGTGAGTGGTTAAAATGTTTAAATGGCTTTGATCAATTGGTTCGAGCATGTGAACGTGGAAATGTTTTCAAGTAACATTTGGTTCAAAGTTGATTTTGAAGAAGTTTAGTTTTGAGCTTGAAAAGTCAATTTTAAACTCAAAGAGTAAGTGATGTGAAATGCCTCTTTAAATTTCCCCCTTTATCATTGTTTTCCATCTCTTGAAATGATATTTTGTTATACATGAAATTCCAATACTTTGGGAAGAAGCTTGTTGCTATTTATTATATCGTTGCTCATGTATGATGGTAATAATGTGGATGTTGATATGCCTTGTAAGATGTGTGTAAGTTGGTGCAGGTTGTGCACGAAAATGGTGAGTAAGACCATTTGTGATTGGTAAGATTGTAATGTAGTAAGTGATGCCTAATTGTGGAATTTGTTACAACTTGTTTGGTTGCGCATGATATAATGAGTACACGTCGCATGATAGTGATTGTGTATTGTGTTGCATGGTTGGTGTCGAACCTCACGTGATGGTTGTCGTTGCTCCGGTGATGTGTAGTCCCGCCGGTAGCGAATGGTATAAGACTCCGGTGATGTGTAGTCCCACCGGTAGTGACTAGTAGAAGAGTACTTTGATGTGTAGTCCCATTGGAAAACTACTAGTCGAAACGGTGATGTGTAGTCCCACCGTGTGTGTTTGGTTATGCTTGTGCATGCCATGTGTTGTTCATGTGTATCTCACTATATCATTCTCTTTTATGGTTTTGCTTTAATCTAAGATCATACCTTTATGCATACTATGAAGTGTAATGCTATGATAAATGCCTATATTGTTGAATTGTGGTTGAACTTGTATGATAGTAGAAGGATTAGGTCGTTGGATGATTTGTATGCATTGACCTTCATTTTAAAGAAAGCTTTGAACCCTGCATTGTCGTAGTTATGTTTTAGAGCTCCGCTCACTAAGCTTTATGCTTACGCTCTCCTTTTTCCGACAATGCAGATCTTTAGCTTGGAGTTAGCAAGGAGCAAGATAAGGGCGTCCAAGCGTGTGGTGGTTTGCTCAAGTATGGTTTAATTAAATAATGTAATAGTCTAGCAATGGGAAATGCTACGTGTTTTAGGAGCTTGTATCTAGACTCCTTTGTGTTGGCCACATGTTGTTAATGCCTTATGTTGATGCTTTGGATTGATTATGGTTTGTAATGCATGAATGCTATGATGAATGTTTGGGTATGGTGGCATGCCTTTAGATGTTTAGATTGCCTTGTCTTGGTGCAAACCTCATATGTTTTCCTTGTGCCTTTTAGGGCCTTTGAGATCCATGTATGACTTGTATGCCTTTTAAAGGATTAAGGTTGTTTTGATGGTATGTTCTTTGTGATACTTTCTTAATGCATTATATACCATGTAGGTATGATTGTTCATATTCATGCCTTGAGTAGGTTGAGGTGCGATTAATCTAAGTTGTATGCCTCTAGACTTGGTGGTTGGTGTTGTGTGCTTTTAGCGTTTTAAGCTCGTATGTATGGCTATGTATGATTCTATTGTGTTTGTATCATTGGAAGTCTTTATATTGAAGCAAATTATGCTCCCCTGCATCAAGGTTTCGAAACTAGGGGTGAAGTTTCGAAACCTTTTCAAATTTTTGGATTCCAGAGGCCACTGCCCACCAAAGTTTCGAAACCTTTGGGCAAGGTTTCGAAACTTGATCAAAGGTTTCGAAACCTTCCCAAGGTTTCGAAACTTTTGGTGAAAAATGGGTTCCAGGGGTCACTGCCAGCCAAAGTTTCGAAACCTATGGGTAAGGTTTCGAAACCTTCATTCAGAAATGCCTTGTTTGACCCTTGTGGGCCTGTTTAAAGAGAAAAACTTATAGGTATTAAGATGCCTTTAGTCAAGCCTAAAATTGGGATGTTTGAATGTGGTTTGGGGGTTTAAATGTTGTTTCGTGTGTTATGTTCCGCGTGTTGTGGATGAGAATAGAACGTGTCGATACCCTTGACTGTTTTGTATGGCCGTGGTATGAATGTGTTTTTCCCTTGAATGTTTTTCGCTGTTGTGAATCACTTAGGACTTAATGTTCCTCTAGACAAGATTAATATAAAAAGAAAAAAAATTAAGGTTGCTAACCGAGGGGAACCTTTACGGGTTTCACTCGATTTTCCCCGTATGGCCCACTCGGACCGGTCATCCGGCCAGACCGGGACGAGGGGGTTACATAAATTTTAATTACAATTATAGTCCTCATAATTTTTAATTTTTTTTTTAAAAAAAATTTAATAATGTTCAGCAGTGTTCATCGTTAGCGGTGTTCAGCAATGTTCGTCGCACGTTATAGAATTTTAATAAATAGGTCATAACTTTATTCTTTTACTTTAACGTGTATATAAATTATATTAATAAATAAAATTCAACTTTTTCGATGTATATTTCGTTTTTCAAGTTTGTTTCTTGTTTTTCTTCTATTTTGTTGGATTTTTATTCAAATCTGCTTTTATAGCAGTTCTTTTGTCTGCTTGGTGGCAGTTCTTTCGTCTGTTTTTAGTAGTTTTTGTCTGTCTTCATGACATTAGTATGTTTTTTGACAGTTATGCGTTCGAATGACGAGTATCAATGAACGCTTTTCAACGAAGGAGGTCGTTCTATACATGTTATGATTCCCTTTTGTGGTTGTGCCAACATGCCAAGAACAAGTAGCGGAAGAATTTTTGTTATATTTAAAGAGCACTCAAGGCAAAGTTATAATTTTTCTAGATTTTTATTTTCGAAGATTTATTCTGACAGTGTTAGGTTTGGTATTTTAACGCCTTTCACACTTTTATATTTTATTGTTTTGTCATGTATTATATTTCTCTTGTAAAAGGTGTGATTACTTTATATTATTTTCGCCGTTGAATATAATCCAGTTTCAAGAAAAAATTAAAATTATATTTTTATTAATGATGTTTTAGTTTTGAGGAGAGTTCTAAATCAACACGATATATCTATTTCGAATATTATATTTTTTTATCAATTTTTAATAGATATTAAAATAAACAATTAACACATCAGAGTGTTAATTCAAATACAAAGCATTTATTACATTTATCACATTAGTCACGTTTTTAAGAATGTTACTCCCAAACGAGCATACTTATAACTTACAATACATACTAACTTAAGTTAAGTTTGCTTAATAGTTAAAAAAATGCCCAACTTATATTTTTTTTAGTTTGGTATTTAATTTTTTTTTCGGGTCACTTTAGTGCCTAACAATTTATCTCGTATTTCAAATTAAGTTTTTTCGTCAACAGCCATTAAAATTTTTTATTATCCAATAAAAACACGACATGTGGCTTGTTTTTCTTTTTTGAATTTCTTTAAAAATATAAACTTCTTAAAAACTCAAAATTTTAATTTCTTTCAATCAAACCCTCAAATCACATCTCCTCACCGTCCGTTATCCCCACATGCCGGCGGTTCACCCTTCACCACCCAAGCGTCGTGTACCTCACCGTTCAGCATCTCTCACCTTCTAGTTGTCGACTAGAAACCCAATCGATCTCTTTTTTTTATTGTTAGATGTTCGTCGATGGAGCAACCGACGATTCGTTCGCCGATTTTTGACGACAAAATGATGGGGTTTTCAGTAGTAGGGGGCGAGGAATGCAAGGGTGGGCAGAATCGGTGGTGAGAGTGTAGGAATTTAAGGATTTAAGGTTTGAGTTTGGGGGTTTAGAGAAATTAAAAATTTTGAATTTTTTTATAAAACTAAATATTTTTTTATTTTCAAAAAATAAAAATTAAAGAAAGTACCAAAAATATGCTACATGTCGTGTTTTTATTGATTAACTGAAAAGTTTTAACATTTGTCACTAAAAAACGTGAAATGAGTTACGGATTGAAACTTAAGCATTAAAGTGGCGCGAAAAAAAACGTTAGACATCAAATTGAAAAAATAATATAGATTAAGTATTTTTTACTGTTAAACCTAATAAATTTAACATTATCTAAATGATTATCATAATTAATAATGAATATAATTTTATAAGATTACCTTATCAATGGTTGAGCCCAAGATTGACTAAAATATTTTCAAGAAGAGACTAGTTGGGTTTAACTCGATCAATTTTAAAATTTAGTTCAAATCTCCAAGGCTTAACCCTCAAATAAGTGTCTAAATTATGTATTTTTTTAAAATAAATGTTTGAATTATATGTTGGCAAAATATGTGTCTAACGTTTTTTTTTATTACCCAAAAATGTGTCTTATTGTGACAGACATTGATTTTTATTGTTGTCTGATACATATCATATTCTAAATTTTCAAAAATTATATTTAAAAATTAATAAAATAATCCTAACATCGAAATTCTCCGTTTATCCTCATTGTCCTATCAAATTTCCATCGCCGCCCGTATCTTTCTCGGGACAAATTTTTTTCTTAGCAACCAAATAAGAAATTTTGTCATTCAAAATCCCTATCACAAAAAATTAAGATTTTCTCAAAAAAAATCCTTTTACCATTAACAGATTCGTTATGAGCAATAATTTTAAGAATCACTCAACATATTTATCATTTACAATAAGAGGGTGAATGTTTGCCATCCTCAAGCATCTTCCGATTCCAACCAAATTTAAAACTAACAAAAATAAAATAAAATTGGTTCATGGTGTCCAGCATCAGGGCTCTTGCTCTGGGACTGCCTCCAATTTCGATACAAAGGTGATCTATCACCCTTGGCAAGGGTAGGTAGCTAACGGTGCTGGTGAATAGTTTGGGGTCCAAAAATGTTGATATCAGTTTTCTCTCTCCATTTTTTATATTTATTTCTTAGGAAAATAAAGTGATGTGAGTTTGAATCTTAAATCAATTTAATTTAATCTCAAATAGTCAGGTAAAAAATAAAAAAATAAAAAAATCATGAAGAAAGGGCTAATTATTTTTTGTTTTTATTTTGTTTTATAAATTTTATTTATTTTTAAATATAATTTTAAGAAGATACCATGTGTCAAATAACAAAAATTAACAAACATCAACGGTAAAATACCTATTTAAATAACATTAAAAATATTAAGCACCTAATTAACTAAAAATATAATTCGAGTACTATCTAAAAATATATATAATTTAAACATTTATTTTACTGTTTAAAGTTTGGACCATTTTCTAATTGTACATTCAAATTGAATTCGAATTCAAGTTTCATTTTTCAAATTGTTAGTTTTTAAAATCACATAAAATTTGAATTCAAGTTCGGATCAAAACATAATCATTTACACACAAACAATTAAAAGAGCAAAATAAATACTAGAAAACCAATAATAAAAATAGAAGAGAAATTAAGTCAAGGCTTCATATAGAATTAGTATTCTGAAATGGGAAAATCTACAAAGTTCTGGTTAAAAAACAAAACGTAAATGAAGTGGCTGAAACGACATCGCATTACAATTAAGGCCTCAATCTCTTCTATCCAGGGGGGATTGTTTTAACAAAAGGTGGAAACATACCTACCGTTCATTTGAATTTGATCACTCAAAACTTTGCACAAGGCTCTCCACCTTACAACTTTTTAGTCCGGACTTCGGAGTTTAGAGGCCGAAGAAGCCCAGTTCGCTGGCTCTCTCCTTCTCGAAAGTCTCGAAGTACTGATATATAATCGTTACAGCCAGCAAGATTCCAGTCCCTGAACCGATTGCTCCCATGAAATCGGCTAAGACAGTCAGTGCACCGATGCACATTCCGCCGAATGCGGCTGCAGTTGGGATGTATCTGTTCAGTTCTTTCTGCAAGTTTGAGTCTCTGTGTCCGGGCATCACCATTTGTTGTTCCTGCAGAAGAAAACACAGAACGTAACCCTTTAAAATGGTAACAAGGAAAGTTTAATCAAATTGAAGAATATGCAACGACATCATTTGATCACATATCAGGAAAAAGCTCGGAGACTCGGATTCAAAAAATTTCCACTTCAAAAATGAGGCAAACAAACACAATTAAATTCATCAGCGAAGAAGACGGAAAATACCGGTTTTTACTAATGAAAATGTAATGGTTTACCTTGAGCTGCTTGGCGACATCCTTGGCTGAAGAACCAGAAACTTCGATCCAAGTTTTCGAAAACAAGGCACAAGCTGAAAGCATGAACACCAGATAAAACAGAGCATGGAAGGGATTTGCTGCCATGTCCGCCAAGCTGTTGTAAAAATCAGATAAAACCAGGCATCAGCATTTCATTGCTACGGAAAATTAAGGAGATGGAAGACCAAAGACGGACAAAGGTCAATTCTAACCTTGCAGGGGCAGTCACGTAGTATGCTAGACCACCAACGGGAATAAACTGACCACCAGAATATTCAGATTCTTTCCACTTGCCCAAAAGATTCACGAGGAAATTACCACTGTACTTCCTGTAAAGCAACTGCACAAAAATAAGCAGCATTAAAGAAGTTTTGACATTAAGAGAAATGAACCCCCATTCATATAGAGTGAAAGGGTACCTGGGAGATGAAATAAAGATTTGAAACAAGAGCTGATTGAAGGATGATAGGCATGTTGGAGGTGTAGAATAGCTTAATGGGATATGATCCTTGTTGTCCACGAGCATTCTTTGATCTTACAGGCAAAACAACACGGAAACCTTGGAAGTAGATGACAATAAGGAAGATCAACACTGTAGCAAGTAAATTGGTAACATTTGGAAGATTCTGCCGATAGAAAGCCTCTCGTAGTGCACGGACTTTGTCCGTCCTAGTAATCAACAGATGGAACATGGCAATGACAGCACCTTCAAATTCAGCGCCACGGCCGCTATTAATTGTTGTAGGGCTAAAGGCTTTCCAGATAATGTTTTCACTGCACAATCAAAATAGTAGTTAGGATAGCCACTGACAGGAATACATTTGAGTTGAGTTGAACATGGAAAACAATATGATAACATACCAGATATTGGTGGCAATGAAAAGGGAGATCCCGGAACCCAAACCATATCCCTTCTGGAGAAGTTCATCCAGGCAGATAACAATGATTCCGGCAAAGCAAAGTTGAATGATAATGAGAATAGCATTTCCAACACCAAGCTGTCCTACACTGCCGTACATACCAGACAATACATATGCCACAGCCTCACCAACAGCAATTAGGATTCCCAACAACTTTTGAGCCCCATTTCTGAAAAGCACACATAAAACCATGAAATATTATAATATGTCCATTGAAACCATTAAGTATGTATAAAGGTATCGGTTGACCTATCACAAGAAATTACTGTATCATTAATGTACAAAAAATCACCAAGCATAAGTATTGCCTTGAAGTTATTTTAGAGAAAAACAGCCATAAATTAGTAAAAAATGATGCTAAAATGCTAAAAGACTACTGAAGAAAACTTACAAGAGTGCGCGATCCTCCCGAACGCTGTTGTCAACCTCGATGATTTTTGAACCAGCCAAGAGTTGCATCACCAATCCGGATGTCACAATGGGGGTAATCCCAAGTTCCATAACAGTTCCACGGTTGGATGCAAGGATAACACGCATCCAATAGAATGGATCAGCACCAGTCGTGGAATGTATTCCATAAAGAGGAAGCTGACTGCACACGAGAAAGATGAAGAGGGAGATCACGGTGTAGATGACCTTCTCTCTAAAAGGAATTTTCCTGTCAGCACTCTGAACCTCAGGCAGAAACGACAGGAATGGTCGAACCAAATGCAGTACTCTGAACCCACCTCCCATATCGGCTATTCAGAGCTGAATCACAACACAAATTCAGCAGTTATTTGTCAGTTAAGAAACTTGAAAAAATATATAATGCTTTTAGGACACATGGATGAACAGATACTATCATTAACAAGGAGATAGAAACTACACATATCATTGATTGTCAAAATCAAGAAAAAACGAATGCCCGTGAATTTATCACAAGAGCTGAAACATTTTCCTTAAATTCAGCAAATAATTACAAGCGTTATTATATCCAGCCATATCTGCGTAGCAGAGACAGAAAGAAACATGCAATAAACACGCATTGAAGATGAGAGCCAATGTTTTGAAAAAAATAAAATAAAAATTTAAAGTCAACTCAATTTGTAAAGTAACTTTTCTGTATAGCAAACCTGTAATTCGATCCTATCTAAAGATTGAAGTCGACATTCAAAATGAATTACCAAAAAGTCTACAAATCAATTCAAATCAATCCGATCTAACAACGTGATTTCAAATTCTATTAAAAAACAATAGAATCATAAATTCAAAATGATTAAATCAGGCTAAGCTAAAAGGGAAAAAACACGAAACAAACAAGAACTTATGCAGAGATCAAGTATTTCCAGCCGATCGATAACTCCGTGAAGCAAAATTCGAAAATCAAACATTCTAAAACAAAAGGTATACATGCAAATCCAGATCTGGAAAACAAAAACATACTTGCATCAAATCATTTCCCAGAAGAAAAAACAAAAGAAAAAAGAGAATCAGAAGCATACGATTAGGATTCGATGAGAAGATCTGAGAATGGATTTCAAGGAGAAAATCGCCCCCGTGCTAGGTTGAAAATGAAAGAGAAATTGATATTTTTATAGCAAGAAATAAAAATTGGAAATAAATAAATATTTCGATTTTATTTCCTTTTTTAACCCCGGGCACTATTTGAGAACGGGGTGCCGTGCCACGATACATAATCCAATAAGAATTTACCACGTGTAAAGTTGGTATATGATTAGTTATTGAACTTTGGATCGCTTCTTTGTTCCATTACTAACTTTATCTTGTTGTTAAAGAGTTTATCCATTCCATTAAAAAATCATTAATATAGTTATCCGAATTATGAATTAGAAAAAGTTTGAGGGATAATATTGATGAGAAAATATTTCATGCATCAGTGGTAGAAATAAAAAGTTTTTACAAATAATTTAATTTTAATATTTAAATATTTAGGCACTGTTTGACAATTAGCGGATAACTGATAGCGGATTACATTAGCTGATTTAATTAACAGATTACATTAGTTGATTGTATAAAAGTGTTTGGTAAAATTAAATGATAGTTGTTAAATTATTTAAACAAACAAAATGACATATAATGACATGATTATATTCAATATTTGTTTAAATAAATTATTAGTTATCAATATTTTGTATCTAATTAATATTAATTAAATTTATAAAAATTAGTTTTAATATAATTTTTCTAAACATATTCGAATGATTTATATATTAATTTATTATTTATATAATTATTTTAATATAATATAATTAATCAATTAATTTAAATACACATATAAATATGTGATAATAATATAAAAAAATAAATATGATTAGCTTATAAATAAAATGAGAAAATATTTAATTTAGGTTATTTGGTGATTTTTAGTAATTGGTAAAGGTAAAAGAATTTTTACAAATTACAACTCTAATATCAAACCTCTAATTATGCCTAAAACATTTAATTTTTGTCTAAGCCGCTCTTTACCAAACAAGGTCTTGGTTTAGAGTGTAAGGTTTATGAGCTTAGAATTTAAAGTTGAGGGTTAGAATTTTAAGGTTTAATTTGTAGGGTAATATGATTTGGAATTTAAGTTTTAATCTATAAACTCTAATTTCTAACCACACCTCCTAAATTCAAAACTCAATCACCAAAATTCCTAAACACTAGACCATAAACAAAATTTTTAAACTTTAAAATTAAAGTGCTTCCAGATAAAATAACTACCCATTATTATATCAAAATTTAGCAAAAAATTAAAACTTTTATTTTGAGTGTCAAAATTCGAATTTCATCATATAAATCTATTAATGTATAAGTTTTTAGTCTATGCTTTTATTTTAGTCCCACGTTATCTATTCAAGTAGTATGATACATTACAAAAACTTGAATTTAAAATCTCAAAACTGGTATCTCATATCTCATCTTGATCGAGGCTAATGTTTTCTTATGAAAATATTTATTTTGAAATTTTAAAATTGTATAATACAAAATCATTATTATAAAAGATATATTTTCATAACTAATTATTAGTTGGCCTAACAAGATAAAATACTATTTTTTATTATAAAAAAACAGAAGTTGGAATCCATTGATAAAAGAAGTAAGAATCTTAATATTATAAAGGAAGAAAATTATGTTAAAAAATTATCTCATAATGAATATATGCAACACTCACCCGTATTAATCACTCAATGAATTAATACCGTTTTGTTATGAAAAACAAATACATTGAAATATTTATACAAAACGTAAATGAGCACCCTATACCTAAAAAAAACATGGACACTTTAATTGGATGAGGTTATTGGAAAAAAATAATTCCATGAAGTGAGGTAGTTTTTTTTAGTTTGTGAAATAGAGATGTTGTTACAATAACTATTTCGGGAAGGAAAAGTCGCCGTACCTTCCGACGACATACATTGGGCCATAAATGGGAAAGAAAAATAGCCATCCCTTCCCAACGTCCTCTCTTTTATTTTCACCCAAAGTCGTCAGAAAAAATAGACGACTTTCGAAAGACCAATAAAAAGTGTAGACTACTTCCAACTTTATTATAACAACCATCCAAGGTCGTGAAATAAATAAAAACACCCCAAATCATAAAATAAAAATCCTCAACCCCGTCTCTACAAAATATCCCATAAAACATCTACATTAGGGGTCAGCACCATGAGATAAACAAACAGTGAAATTAAATTATGAATATTTAGATAAAAAAAATTATGGAAACCACAATACCCCATAGAACATCTACATTAGGGGTCAGCACCATGAGATAAACAAACAGTGAAATTAAATTATGTCTAACGGTAAAGGGTGATATTTCTAACAAGTTACGACAAACTTCGGACAAGGAAACACCTGATGTCGAAAGATAGTCTTCATTTACACCGAGAAGGGAGGTTGTCTGTCTGTATAGATAATTGTTCAGCACCTGTAGCCACTAAAGAATAAAATCAACAGCCTGAAATTTGCATGATAGAAAACACGTAATTACGCATTAAAAAAATGGCAGAACGAGTAAGATTAGGATGCAAATCATGTCTAAAGAAGCATTAGTGGCATGACAAAGTCGGATTAAATACGATCAATAAAGCCCTCAGATCTCATAGCTATGCTTGGTCATTCGCAGTATTAACAAACTGATTCTCATAAAGGGAATTCACAAATCATTGGCCGTGTCGATAAGAGAACAGATAGATTAGAGAGAGAGAGAGAGAGAGAGAGAGAAAGAAAGAAATTTAGTGACCATTTGTGATGTAGATGATGATGACAACGGACGATGATAGTAAACCCACTAAATGAAAATCAGAAATACTGCACTCATTCAATGAGTTTTCCATCATTGGGCAAAAGCCACACACAAGTATGTCCAGCATAAAATCAAACAAAAATTTGGTTCCCTCATCAGTACACAACAGAAGCAACAGCAATAGTAGGAACCCAAGGTTAGCATGACAAAGAATCGAATCGAATCAAACAAAAAAAGTTACATTCCAAACCCCAACATTTCTCTCATGAATAAATTTGAAATTTTGTTACTACAAGTTGTTTAATAACATACTTTAAACCAACAACAACAATATATATTTCAAATCTACACGTGCTGCACGTTCACTACTATTCTTGAATCTTGAGCATATTTCACCGCTATTACAAATGCTGCACATTCGCGTACATGCATGAATTACTCAGGTAGAACGAAATGGTGCATAAGCTTGATCAAAATCCAATGCATACTCAACTCTAACACATCTAGGCATATGCATGATCAGTCTTTGTAGTCTAGTATGATATATAAAACACTTTGCATAACAAGGAAGTACTCGCTATCACAAAAAAATGATGGCAAGTAAATTACAGAAATATTTTAAGCCAGAAACCAAAGATTTGTTCTACTAAACAGTTCATGAATGAAAACTAGGCATACCCTAAAAAGAAGACATATTGCCCTGTTAAATTATCCACATTTCCACTTCGTTGTAGCAAAACTAACTGGGGAAGAATAACTAGAGTATTCGAGTAGATTGAAAATGCCCAGAACATAAGTGGCTAAAAATGAAAAACAAATTGGGCAAAGTTAAATAACTAATCGAACCACCCCAAAAAAAGAGGCAACAATATAAAGTTCAAGGGTAAGAAGAGGGGCACTTTTTTGTGCTACAATGCTTCGGGTCCTGTAAATATAAGAGAACATCTATATTAGGAGCTATCACCATGAGGTAAACAAACTGAAAGAAAAGAATTAATTCATGAATATTCTGAGCGAAAATATTAATGGAAACCACAAGATGAAATGAATAATAGATGGTCAAACCGGATTAAAGATCCAAAGCAGGCACCACCCAAAACAATTATGTAAAACAGTAAAGGGTGATATTTCTAACAACTTAAGAAGTTATGGGGCACTTCCAATTAGGAAAAACTTGTGCCAACAGATGGTCTTCAATTCCACTGAGAAGGGTATTCCCTTTTGCGTAGGTCTGAGATCGATCCTTTCTCTTCCTCTGGTCTAGTTACTGACTTTGCTTCCCGCCCTCGATTAGGAGTTCTGGCTTTGTTAGCCAGCCCTTTGAAACCAAGGAAAGCAGTATTCAAGCCAGAGCTAGTCTAACTATTTAATATTTATGGTTGGTTACTCTCCACAGTAAGGGGTGACATTTCTAACAAGTTCCGGGGTACTTCTGATAAGGAAAAAAGTATGTCAATGTCAGTAGATTGTATTTGTATCCACCAAGGGCAATGGTCTGTCTATATAAATAATAATTTGACACACACGTGAAGATAGAGAGAGAGAGAGAGTAAGAGCCAAGTTACTGTTCTCACTGCTGAGAACACAACCATATGTGGTAACATATATTTCAGTACAATAGTCACAAGAACAAAATCAGCAGCCTGAGAATTTGCATGACAGAAAACCGATAATTACTCATTATGCATTAATAAAAGGCAGAACGAGTAAGATTAGCATGCAAATCATGTCTAAAGAAGCATTAGTGGCATGAAGAAGTCTAAGATTAAAAATCAATCAATAAAGCCCTCAGATCTCATAGCTATGCTTGGTCATTCACAGTATTAACAAACTGATTCTCATAAAGGGAGTTTACGAATCATCAGCCGTGTCAATAAGAAAAACAAATGGATTATAGATAGAAACAACAGATAGAAGAGAGAGAGAGAGAGAGAGAGAGAGAGAAAAGTTGAGTGACCAATGATGTAGTGTAGATGATGACAACGGACGATGATAGTAAATACACTAAATGAAAATCAGAAATACTGCTCTCGTTCAATGAGTTTTCCATCATAGGGCAAAAACCACGAACAAGTATGTCCAGCATGAAATCAAACAAAAATGTGGTTCCCTCGTCAGTACACAATAGAAGCAATTGAAAAAGTAGGAACCCAATGCTAGCATGCCAAAGAATCGAATCAAACAAAAAATAAATTACATTGCAAACTCGAACATTCTCCCATGAATAAATTTGAAATTTTGATACTACAATTTCTTTAATAACAGTCTCCCATGGTTGATATATGTAAACAATAATTTGACACACACACACAGAGAACACAACCATATGTAGTTAACATATGTTTTCAGTACTGTAGTCACTAAATAACAAAATCAGCAGCCTGAAAATGTGCATGACAGAAAACTGATAATTATTTGTTATGCACTAATAAAAGGTAGCACGGGTATGATCATGATACAAATCATAACTAAAGAAGCAATAATGGCATGATGAAGTTTACTATTCAAAATGATACATAAAGCCCTCAGATCTCATAGCTATGCTTGGTCATGCACAGTATTAACAAACTGATTCTCATAGAGAATTTACAAATCATCAGCCGTGTCAATAATAATAAGACAGACAGACAGGCAGACAAAAGAGAGAGAGAAAGAGAGAGAGAAAGGAAGCAACTAAAGGAGTGATGAAGATGATGATGACGATGACACGATGATAGTAAACTCACTAAATGAAAATCAGAAATACTACTCTGGTTCAATGAGTTGTCCATCATTGGGCAAAAAAAACCTACATACAAGTATGTCCAACATAAAATCGAACAAAAGTGTGGTTTCCTCATCTGTGCACAACAGAAGCAATTGCACCCAATGTTAGCATTTAAAATAATTGAATCAGGGATTTAAGTAGCAATTGCAACCACAATAGCAAGTTCACAATAGAATCCGTTATTAAAAAAATCACAACTACTATACTTGCAGTGACAACAATAACATCCGCTAAGCTCCGAAACCACAATAGCAAGTCCGCAATAGCATCCATTGCTAAAAAAATTCACAATTGCATACTCGCAATGACCGCAATAACATATGTATGTCTACAACGACAATAAACACAACACGACGGCAATTTAAATCACTGAATTGAGTCAAACAAAATAATAATTTACATAGCTAACCCCCAACATCCTCCCATGAATAAATTTGAAATTTTGTTACTGCAACTTGTTTAATAACATACTTTAAACCAAAACTTTTTTAGACAATCTTCCAAACCGTTTCGATTCAATGCCTAAACTAACCATGATCCCTCAAACCCAGAAATCAGTATATACATGCATTGCAATTTTAAACCACAGATTCATGCAGAAATCATACTTACATCAACTCATTTTGCCAAAGAACGCGTGCAGGAATCAAGCGAATTACCGGCTAATCTACAACTTCTTAAAGTAAATCCGGTAAATCAAAAATTGAAAACTTGACTTTCTAAAATAAAATGTATACATGCAAGTCCAGATCCTGAAACGAAAACATTCTACCGTCAAATCGTTTTCCAAGGAAAATAAATTTCTCAAAATTACAAATAAAAAGATAAGAAAAGAAAAAAGATTGAAATAAAGAGAGATCAGAGACATACGACTAGGATTGTTGAGTAGATATGAGAATAGATTCATTTAACTCGAACGAAGTTTCTTTTAGAAAAATATTTCGGAATTTTCAAAGAGAAAATATCCCCATGTTGGGTTGAAAGTGAAGGAGACAATGTATGCTTTTATAGCTAGGGATGGACACTGGTCGCACCATTTAACAATTTACCAGTCGCTCCGACCCGATTCCGATTCTTTTAATAAAATCCAAACCAATAAAATCAGATCGGGTTAAAATCTATTTAGTCCGAATCCTTTGTCTATCCAATACATAGGTGGTAGAAATTTTTTTTGTTTTTACAAACGCCTTAATTTTAGTGTTTAGAGTTTCATTTTAAGATTTAAAGCTTAGGGAGTTTAGTGTATGGGTTTATAATTTAGGGTTCATAGTTATAAATTATGGTTTATGGTTAGAATTTACGGTTTACGGTTAGAGTTTAGATTTTAACCTATAAACCTAAATTTTAACCCTAAACCCAAAATTCTATCAACAACCCCTAAATTCAAAACTACTATACTTAAGCATTTAAACCCTACGCCATAAACAGAGTCCCTTAACCCTAAAACTAAGGTCGAAACAAATTTATGGAAACAAAGTTTTTACAAAGTGTAGGAGCTTTAAATTTATGGTGTGTGGTTAGAATTTGGGGTTTATAGCTTAAAACCTAAATCTCTAATCATATTACCCTAGAACCAAAACCATAACCTATAAACCCTAAATTTTAATCACAACCCCTAAATTTAAACCTCAAATCGGGTCTATACACCTTAAAACTAAGGTACTTATGGAAAATTTTCATTTCCATCGCCGGTGCATTATATATTTTTCCTAATTATAATAGTTTTGCTTTAATAATATTGTAATCTACATTTACTTAGTGATTTTTTTAGTCAACAATTTCTAGAACAAGTGGTTAAAGCTCTCGGTTAATACTTTTTTTACATGTAAAAATTGTTGAACAAAAACTTATTAATTTTTTAATTAAATTATTTAAATACTCTTACCTTATTTGGCAAGTCTTAATTTGATTTTAAATATGTTTGAATTGTCGTTTTTTTAAAATATATATAATCACCGATAATTAATTTATTATATAACTAATTTAAATTAGGTAATATAAAAATCCATTACTATAACAGTCTTCTCAATCTAATTTAGATCATAAAGTTTCCGAGCTTCAAGAAGATTCTTCTCTCCACACAACCGCTTTGAGCTCCCTTTAATCTACTGTTGCGGATCAAATTCAAGGGCATTTTCTCATTCGTAATCAAAACAGGTTTAAGGATACTTATATTACATTATCTTATATAGATTGAAATATCGATACGAAAAAAGATAAACTATTCCATTGACTATTATATTATTGAAAAAATTGCGATTTGATCATATTTTTTTCTCAAAGTAATTAAACCATTAAATTATTTAAATGGTATTGATGTGACCACCAGCCGTTAAGAATAACAAAAAAGTTGATGGGTTGTTCAACAAAATTAGTATAATTACACATTTGGTCATCTATATTTAAAAATCTATCAATTTAGTCATAATTTTAATCTAATAAAATAAATAAATTATTTAATTAATTGGAGGATTTTAATTATTTTTATTTAATTTGATTAATTAATTTCCCCCCTCCAATCAAGTGACATGTGTCACCTGATTGGGGAAGAAAAAATGAAAGCAATAAAAATGCTCACAATAAAAATTGAACTCACGAAGTTACTCTTAAGGGTGATGGTCAAGTGTGCTTATCACCAGGGCAATCACATTTTTGTGATATAAGTTACAACATTTAATATATGTTTTAAATACTTGTTAATGCTCGGAAAAATAAAAACAAGAAAAATAGCCTTGAGTGGATTTGAACCAATGCCCTTGGAGTAAAAGTAGAGTGTACTTGCCACTAAGCCAAGAATATTTCTATAATATGAGGTACAACATTTAATATATGTCTTATATAATTGTTAATGTCCGAAAAAATAAAAGGAAATAAAATGTGGTTTTAGGAAAATAAAACATAAAATATTTAACCCAATATAATTTTGATTTATTTAATTAGGTTAAATATTTTATGTTCGATTTAACCTAATATTTAAACCACGTTTTTTCCTTTTATTTTTTCGGAAAAATATATATCTTAAATAAATCAAAATTATATTGGGTTAAATATTTAACCCAATTAAATAAATTAAATTATATTGGGTTAAATATTTTATGTTTGATTATCTTAAACCACATTTTCTTTCATTTTATTTTTCCAGGCATTAACAATTGTTTAATACATATATTAAATGTTGTACCTCATATCCTAAAAATATTTTGGCCTAGTTGTAAGCACACTTTACTTTTATTCCAAGGGCACTGGTTCAAATCTACCAAGGTCATTTTCCTTATTTCCATTTTTTGGGCATTAATAAGTATTTTAAATAGATATATTAAATGTTGTATCTTATATCACAAAAATGTGCTTGCCAATATGCTAAGCACACTTGACCGTCACTCTTATGAGTAAGGGTGCGGGTTCAATTACTGCTGGGTCATTTTTATTGCTTTCATTTTTCCTTCTTCAATCAGGTGACACGTGTCATCACTTGATCGGAGGGGGAATTAGTTAATCAAATTAAATAAAAATAATTAAAATCCTTTAATAAGGTGGTGACATTCATCACCTAATTAAATAATTAATTTATTTTATTAGATTAAAATTATGACTAAATTGATAGATTTTTTAAAATATAGGGACCAAATGTGTAATTATACCAATTTTATTTAACAATCCCTTCAACTTTTCTGTTATTTTTAACGGTTGGTGGTCAAATTGATATCATTTAAATAGTTTGGTGGTTTAATTACTTCGAAAAAAAGTAATATGATCAAATCGTAATTTTTCTAATAATATGGTGGTCAATGAAGTAGTTTACCCAAAAAACAGGTTTGAGGAATTGGCCCAATCACACTATCAGTTTGGCCCATTTACAAGGTGAAGAATGGAAACTGGTGTTGCGCAGCCTCAGCGTAGTTAAAAAGATATCTTAAAAAATTATATTAATGACCACCTAACTATAGGGTTAATGTCGATTTGACCACTATATTTTTAATTGTGTTAAATATACCATATAACTATTTAATTGGTTCTAATATAGCCACCTTATTTATACAATCATTCAATTAGATGGTGACATGTGTCACCACCAATTGGAATAAGAAAAATGAAAAAGTGAAAGTCGGCCCCAAGGTGAATTAAACCTGGGTCATTAGGGAAAGAAAGAAACACTTTTGCCACTGGGATAAGCATGTTTCTGGTATATGGAATACCAAATATAATATATGTGCTATATGTGTTATCCGATTGGAGATATAGGATCTACAAACAAAACAAAAAAATTCAATAAATTTCCTCTTAAAAATGTTAAACAGAGCCCCCTTTTTTCTTCTTTGCTTTACGAAAATAAAGAAACTAGCAAGCATGTTTATGGAATTTTCGAATTTAATCATAATTTGATGCTTAAATGGAACACACTGAGAAATTAAAAATCGCAGAACATGGCAAATAAAAAAAACTCTAATGGAACTATAGGCAAGCTTGTTAATGGAGTTTTCAGATTCACTCGAAACACGATGCTAAAAACAACATACTAGAAGGATTCTCCATGGCCTTATTATTATGGTTAACAAAGCTTGTTAATGGAGCTTTCAGAATAGTAATAGTTAACAAAGCTCACTTTACCATCAATAAATCAACTTTACTGCGGTATAAAGTCCAAAGCTGATCATCAGATTTCCCATGGCCTTATTACTATGGTGATGCTTCTTTCTCGATTTATACTAGAAGGATTTAGCAAATGTTTAATATAAAAGACATAATTGCTTTCTTTGTTCTTATCTTGCTGCGACTCTTCTGTTATGCTTGTATGAGTTGTATGGAGAGAACAATTGCTCACTTATTTGCCACCGTCTATATGTGTCTTATTTTAACTTGTTGAATGGTTCTAACGATGCAGTGACATTATGTTGGTTTCAGGCATTGGAGAGTGTTGAAGAAGCTCTAAAAAGACTGGAAAACTTGCTTAAACTTGCTTCAAGAGTTGCATGTTTCAAGTTTTTACTCTAAGAAAGAGCAATTACAGGCAGCTTGTTCAGACCTTGAGAAAATAAGAAAACTAAAGAAAAGGGCTGAATTTTTAGAGGCATCTTTTAGAGCAAAAGAAGCTTTTCTTCGACATGTTTCTTCCCACATTAACAAGCTTGCCTGTAGTTCTATTAGAGTTTCTTTATTTGACATGTTCTGCAATTTTTAATTTTTCAGTGTCTTCCATTTAAGCATCAAATTATAATTAAATTTGAAAATTTCATTAACATGCTTGCTAGTTTTTTTTTTATTTTCTCAAGGGTTGTAATGCAAAGAAGAAGAAAAAAGGGTTCTGTTTAACATTTTTACGAGGAAATTTACTGAATTTTTTTTATTTTGTTCGTAGATCTTATATCTCCAATCGGATAACACATATACCATATATATTATATTTGGTATTTCATATACCAGAAACATGTTAGCTTAATGGCATGAGTGTTGCTTTCTTTCCTTAATGACCTAGGTTTGATTCCCCCTGGGGCCAACTTCCACTATTTTATTTTTCTTGCTCCAATTGGCAGTGACACGTGTCACCACCTGATTGGGGAAGGAAAATAAATCTAATAAAAATAGATAAATCCATCAAATAAGGTGGTGACACATGTTACCACCTAATTGAATAATTAATTTATTTTATTAGATTAAAATTAGGGTTAACTACTGGAATAGTCACTTATGTTTTCCCCCAGTACAGAGTTAGTCACCGATTTTGAAAAACGACCAGTAAGGTCACTTACGTTTTCAAGGCGTAAACTTTTGGTCACCCAACCGTTTGTTGTCATTAAACCCTGACGGATTGGTGATCTGACAACGAAAAATAAGGATAAATTACTGCAATAGCCATTAAAGTTTATCTTATGTACATTTTTGCTCCCTAATTTTAAAAAATAAATATTATAGTCACTAATAAAAATGCTTCTTTATAATTACACCCTTAAATTTTTAAAATTCATTTTCAACCCTAAAACTTTACAATCAATTAGTACAATAATATTATAAATGCTTAGATAAAAAATAGGTGCCCAAAGTATACCCTTTTTAAACTTAGGTGCCCAAATTGCTCCTATTTAATAACTAAACTTTCAAAT
This sequence comes from Hibiscus tridactylites, assembly GCA_958450335.1. Classification (NCBI taxonomy): domain Eukaryota; kingdom Viridiplantae; phylum Streptophyta; class Magnoliopsida; order Malvales; family Malvaceae; genus Hibiscus; species Hibiscus tridactylites. The sequence continues at coordinate 86,502,974 of OY288270.1, forward strand.
TGCTCCTATTTTTTTACTCTGAATTATTATTATTATTATTATTATTATTATTATTATTATTATTATTATTATTATTATTATTATTATTATTATTATTATTATTATTATTATTATTATTATTATTATTATTATTATTATTATTATTATTATTATAACATGTCATGTCATTTTTTATTATTTTTAAATTAAAAATAATTTTAAAATAAAATAATTTTTATTATTATTAAATTTAAAATATTTTAAAAAATATTAGTTTTTAAATTAATTTAGGTGTCTAAAGTATTTTTTTGTAAAAACTAGTGCCCAAAGTTTCTATAGGTACAATTTTAGGTGCCCGGTTGTTAAATGGGTGTTAAAAAATTGTCAACCAATCGGTGCTTGACACGTGGCACTAATTTTATTTTATTTTTAATTTTTTTAATGGAAAATACTCAAAATTTTCAAATTATTATAAAATCTCAAAATTTTACAAGCGTCACAAAACAATGCTTAAATCCCTAAAAATTCCTAAACTTTCGTCGTCGACTGTCGACGCTTCCGCCGCCAGTTGTCGTTGCTGACCGCAACCACTTGGTCGCCGGGCCAAGGCGATAATTTTCCCTAACACGACGTCGTCGGAAACGCCCAACGGCGTGCAGCCGAACGTCAAACGCGAACGTCGATTTCGTGTTTGACGTTTGGTTGCACGCCATTGGGCGTTTCTGACGTCGTTGTGTTGGGAAAAATGATCGCCTTGGTCCGACGACCAAGTGGGTGCGGTCAGCGACGACAACTGGCGGCGACAATCGACAGCAGAAGTTTGAGAATTTTAGGGATTTAGAGACTGTTTTGTGAAGCTTGTCAAATTTTGAGATTTTATAATAATTTGAAAGTTCTAAGTATTTTTCATTAAAAAATAATAAAATTAATACCACGTGTCAAGTACTGACTGGTTGGCAATTTTTTTAACACACATTTAACAGCCGGACACCTAAAATTATAACTATGGTAAATTTGGGCACCTATTTTTACAAAAAATACTTTAAACACCTAAATTATTTTAAGAAGTAATATTTTTAAAAAATATATTTTAAATTTAATAATAATAAAAATGATTTTATTTTATTTTAAAATTATTTTTAATTTAATAATAATAAAAAATGACATGTCATGTTACAATAATATTAAAAACAATCTAGAGTGAAAAAAATAGGAGCAATTTGAAAGTTTAGTTATTGAATATGAACAATTTGAGCACCTAAATTTAAAAAGGGTATACTTTGGGCACCTATTTTTCATTTAAGCCTTTATAATATTATTATACTAATTGATTGTAAAGTTTTAGGGTTAAAAAATTAATTTTTAAAAATTAAAGGGTGAAATTATAAAGAAACATTTTCATTAGTGACTATAATGTTTATTTTTTTTAAATTGGAAAAACAAAAATGTACATGAGATAAACTTTAATGGCCATTGTAGTAATTTACCCTTATTTTTTCGTTGCAGGTCAGCAATTCGTTAGTGTTTAACGGCAACAAACGGCTGAGTAACCAAAAGTTTACGCCCCGAAAACATAAATGACCTTACTGGTCGTTTTTCAAAATCGGTGACCAACTCTGTACTGAGGGAAAACATAAGTGACTATTCCAGTAGTTAACCCTTAAAATTATGACTAAATTGAATGATTGTATAAATAAAGGGGACTAAATGTGTAATTATACCAATTATTTTAACGGTAGGTGGCTACATTGGAACTAATTAAATAGTTATGTGGTATATTTATCACAATTAAAAATATAATGGTCAAATCGACACCAACCCTATAGTTTTGTGGTCATTAGAATAGTTTACCCTAAATATTATTACCTACTATTTTGTTTTGTAATTTTATATTTTAGTACTCAAATGAATGTTAAAATTACTATAATTAAAATAAAATTTTCAAAAAATAATTAATTTAGAAAAGAAAAACTAGAATTAAATCAAATTAATAAATAATTTGAAAGTTTATTTTTTAATATTATGATGTGATTATATGCTAACATTAGTTTTAATTAGTTATTTGAAAACGCATACAATTTTGTAGACAAGTTACTTAAACTTAATTTTTTTTAAAATAATAACGCTCCATTTTTTAATGAGGCCACCCAATTGGTTCAATTTGAAAGTTTATTTAAAACAAGAGATTATAATTTTAATCATTCTCATAATGGCATGACATTGGCATGTAATAAGAGTGTTAAATTAAAAGAACATTCGAAGAGAAAATTTTAGAAACACGTCGCTTACAAAAAAAAAATCAATGTATTATATACAATTAATGTAATTATTTTAAATTTCAGTTAAATTTAAAATTTATACATGGTTAATTTAAATTCTAGTTTAACCTAAAACATTTCCGGACTTGAACAAAAATATTCTCAATCATGTAATAAATTAATAATCGGGTGTAGTGGTTAAGCATTGGGTAATGCTTTTTAAGGGTAAGTTATATAAATGATCACCATATTATTGGAAAATTTGTGATTTGACCACCTTACATTTTTTCTAAGCAATTACACCACCATACTATTAAATTGGATGCAATTTGACCACCAGCCATTAGAGGTTAACGACAGAGTGACCTGGCGGTTAAAAAATAGGTGTATAATTACACATTTGGTCTTCGTTACTTATGCATTCTATCAATTTGGTCCTAATTTTAATTTAATAAAATAAATTAATTATTTAATTAGCTGGTGACACGTGTCACCGCCTTATTGTAGAAATAAAAGAAAGGAGCATCCTGCTCTTGGTGGTATTTGAACCAAGATTGCCCAAAATGGAGACATGCGCGCTTACCACTAGGCCATGTGGATCTTTATGATGTATGGTATAAAATCTAATATATACCTTAGTTTGTTGCTCATGCCAGAAAAAAGAAATAAATATGAATTAAGGAGACTCGAACATGACACTTTTGAGATGCATAAAAACATCTAAACCGTTGAAATAAATCTAAAGATTAAATTATTACTAATTTTAATTTTAATTAAATTATTATATTAAAATTTTATTTAACGAATCTAAACTCACGAACATAATTTAAATGAATTGATATAACTTTATGATTATATTAAAAATTTTAAAATTTATTTAACGAATCTAAACTCACAAATTTTCCTATTAAATTCGGAATAATCAAAAAGATATATTTCGTATGAATTGATTTTAATATCTTTTAATATCCGAATTAATGAAATCACAAATTTTCCTATTAAATTCGGAATATTCAAAAAGATATGTTGCATATAAGGAAAAAATTTAATTCGAAGTGGGTAAAATATCCGCAGGCGACCGGTCCGGACATTCGCGTTGCCCATTACTTGCGAGCGCGCCCCAACCCGAATGGGTTCGACGAGCTTCGATTCGCAACCCCCTGCGCCTGCGCGCGAGGCATAGTGTTCATTCAAGTCATTCAATGACTTCCAAGAATGATGCATTCTTTGATTCCATTATCGTGTTCTTGTGAATCTCAAGATTCTTTGATTCATACACAAGAAATCGATAAGCATGGCTATGTTCAGCATAGCCAATAAAAATACAATCCATGGTTTTTGGACATATTTTCATTTGTTTTGGTAATGGAACCATTACCTTGGCAAGACACTCCCACATTTTCAAGTGTTTATAAGAAGGCTTTCGACCTTTCCACAACTCATATGGTGTCTTATCCTTTTCCTTTCGAGGAACCTTATTCAAAAGGTAATTAGCCGAAAGATCCGCTTCCCCCCACATGTAAAGTGGTAACCCAGAGCTTCCTAACAAAGCATTCATCATTTCTTTTAGAGTCCGATTTTCGCGTTCGGCTACTCCATTAGATTAGAGAGAATATGGTGATGTTACTTCATGAATAATTCCATGTTGCGAACTATATTCACCAAATGGATTAACATATTCACCACCACGATCACTTCTTACCACCTTAATCTTTTTATTAAGTTGGTTTTCGACTTCTTACTTATAGAGTATAAATTTCTCTATAGCTTCGTCTTTGCTTTTAAGCAAATATACATAACAATACTTTGTGCTATCATCGATGAAAGGAATAAAATATTTATTTCCTCCTTTAGTTTGAACAAATTTCAAATTGCATACATCGCTATGTATTAGATCAAGTGGTTCTGTACTTCTTTCAATTGTTTGAAATGAAGACCTTGTTAATTTTGCTTCTACACACGTTTCACATTTATGGTTATAATTAATATGAAATGAAGGGATGTGTTCCAAGTTAATTAACCTACGTAAGGTATCATAATTAACACGTCCAAGTCTACCATGCCATAAATTAAATGATTCGAGCATGTAAACAGAAGAAGAAGCTGCATTCTTATTCATTATTTTGAATTTTACAGAGATAGCATTGAGTTTTCACATTCCATTCAATACATATCCCCTACCCACAAACATCCCCCTTTTGACATAATTAACTTTTGGAACTCAAAAACCATTTTAAAACCGTGAACACTTAAAAGTGTTCCAGAAACAAGATTTTTGCGCACGTCAGGCACGTATAATACATTCTGCAACTTGAGTTCTTTTCCAGAAGTCATCTTCAAGACCACTGTTCCTTTCCCTTTGATCTTGGAAGTCGCAGCATTTCCCATGTAGAGCTTTTCCCCATTGTCGCAAGGTATCAGCTTAGAGAAGGAGTTCTCGTCACAACATATATGGCGTGTGGCTCCACTGTCAAGCCATCATTCCCTCGAGTTAGAGTCAACCAGGTTGACTTTAGAAATCACCGCGCATAGATCTTAGTCCTCCACAACATTGGCCTCCTTGGCTCTAGCTCTTTTCGGATATTTGTATTCAGAGGACATGTGCCCCACCTTGCCACAGTTGAAGCACGACCCTTTGAATTTCTCCTTTTTGGAGACTCCGCCATTAGGCCTCAGATTTGGCTTGGCTTGGTGATGTTGAGGTTGCTTACCCTTCTTGACTTCGACAACATTTGCCTTGGCCTCTTTGAAAGCAAGTTTCCTGGCATTACCTCTATTGTCCTCTTCAATTCGAAGTCTGGTAATCAGTTCTTCCACTAACATTTCCTTCCTCTTGTGCTTCAAATGATTTTTGAAGTCATTCCATCCAGGAGACAACTTTTCCGTGATTGCAGCTACTTGAAAAGATTCACTGATAAGCATCGCTTCAGCAAGAATTCCATGAATGATTAGTTGGAATTCTTCAGCTTTACTTACTACTGGTTTTGAATCAACCATAGTAAAGTTTAAAAATTTGGCTACTAAAAACTTTTTAGCCCCAACAACCTCTGCTTTGTACTTATTGTCAAGTGTTGCCCGAAGCTGTTTTGCTATTTTGTACACATCATATACATGATACAACAAGTCTTGTAGTCCGTTGAGGATATAGTTTCGACATAGAAAGTCGGCATTATTCCAAGCCTCTGTGATACTGAAGGCGGTGAGATCATCCACCTCTCCTTCTCCAACCCCTATGACGACAACTGGGGGATCTTCCTTTAAATACTTTGCCAGATTCAGCATGGTCAGATAGAACAACATCTTCTGTTGCCATGTCTTAAAATTTTATCCGCAAAATTTCGATGGCTACTCATTGTGGCTCATTGTCACTGTCGTTGCATTCAGATTCGGTATCGGTTGTTTCGAAGTCTGTGCAGGTACATGAACCTTAGCAGTAGAATCGACAGAATCTCCAATAGTCATTGTTTCTGTTCAAAAGAAACAAAGAGGAATTAAAATAAATTCTAATAAACAGAAAATTAATTTACCGTTTATTACCGACAATTTCTGTAACCAGATTTGTCCAACTTTGAGATTTTAGTAAATCCGTTAAAACGGTAGGATGAATCCTGAAACTAATTTATTTGCGATCTCTATCACGAATATATTGTCTCGGATTAGAAGAAAGGTAGAAGAAGGTTTGTCTTAAGATTGTTAGAATGTAATCAATCCAAGACGATAAAAAAATAAAAGAAACAACTTTAATCAAATAAATAAGAAGAGAAGAATTATAAAACCAGATTAAAGTTGAGGCCTGCGAAGAGCAGTTTCCTTAAGACAAAGTTCGACCACTCCACGGTGCTTGAGTTTGGTTGGTCGTTCATCTCCCAAGATACAACAACAGGAAGATCTTTGACAGAAGCACGAACTAAAAAGATCTCGAACTTGAAATCTTGTCTTAGCTTATCACCGAGATAAAAGAAAACGAGAGAAGGAAAACAATTTTTGGAGTGCTTTGAAACTGAGGAGATGCATGGTTTATAGAGGGGAGTGGAGGAGGAAAAATATGTATGGTAAATATTCTGAATTAAAGCCATTGACTTTATATCCGAGCAAAATCGGAAATAATCAATTAATGCCTTATTTAAACGGATATATTTCGTATGAATTGATTTTAATATCTTTTAATATTTGAATTAATGAAAGTCACAAATTTTCCTATTAAATTCGGAATATTCAAAAAGATATGTTGTATATAAGGAAAAAAAATTTAATTCGAAGTGGGTAAAATATCCACAGGTCCTAAGTAGAACCCGACCGGTCTGGACATTTGCGTCGCCCACGACGTGCGAGCGCGCCCCAACCCGAATGGGTTCGACGAGCTTCGATTCGCACCCCCTTGCGCTTGCTCGCGAGGCTTACTGTTCATTCAATTCATTCAATGACTTCCAAGTGGGTTGGTATATTTAAACCATTCCCAAGCTTGTTATCTCATCCATGTGGGATAAGGGGTTCATATTTTCGAAGTGCTTTGAAACTGAGGAGATGCATGATTTATATAGGGGAGTGGAGGAGGAAAATTATGAAAGGTAAATATTCCGAATTAAAGCCATTGACTTTGTATTCGAACAAAATCGAAAATAATCATTTAATGCCTTATTTAAACGAATATATTTCGTATGAATTGATTTTAATATCTTTTAATATTCGAATTAATGAAAGTCCTAAATTTTCCTATTAAATTCGGAATATTTAAAAAGATATGTTGTATATAAGGAAAAAAATTAATTCGAAGTGGGTAAAATATCTGCAGGTCCTAAGTAGGACCCGACCGGTCCGGACATTTGCGTCGCCCATGACGTGCGAGCGCGCCCCAACCCGAATGGGTTCTACGAGCTTCGATTCGCACCCCCCTGCGCTTGCTCGCGAGGCTTACTGTTCATCCAAGTCATTTAATGACTTCCAAGTGAGTTAGTGTATTTAAACCATTCCCAAGCTTGTTATCCCATCCATGTGGGATAAGGGGTTTATATTTTCGGTGTGCTTTGAAATTGAGGAGATGCATGGTTTATATAGGGGAATAGAGGAGGAAAAATATGGAAGGTAAATATTCCGAATTAAAGCCATTGACTTTGTATTCGAGCAAAATCGAAAATAATCAATTAATACCTTATTTAAATGGATATATATCGTATGAATTGATTTAAATATCTTTTAATATCCGAATTAATGAAAGTCACAAATTTTCCTCTTAAATTCGGAATATTCAAAAAGATATGTTGTATATAAGGAAAAAATTTAATTCGAAGTGGGTAAAATATCCGCAGGTCCTAAGTAGGACCCGACCGGTCCGAACATTTGCGTCGCCCACGACGTGCGAGCGCGCCCCAACCCGAATGGGTTTGACGAGCTTCGGTTCGCACCCCCCCTGCGCTTGCGCGCGAGGCATACTGTTCATTCAAGTCATTCGATCACTTCCAAGTGGGTTGGTGTATTTAAACCATTCCCAAGCTTGTTATATCATCCATGTGTGATAAGGGGTTCATATTTTCAGAGTGCTTTGAAACTGAGGAGATGCATGGTTTATATAGGGGAGTGGAGGAGGAAAAATATGGAAGGTAAATATTCCAAATTAAAGGCATTGACTTTGTATCCGAGTAAATTGGAAATAATCAATTAATGTCGTATTTAAACGGATATATTTCTTTTGAATTGATTTTAATATCTTTTAATATCTAAATTAATGAAAGTCACAAATTTTCCTATTAAATTCAGAATATTCAAAAAGATATGTTGTATATAAGGAAAAAATTTAATTCGAAGTGGGTAAAATATCTACAGGTCTTAAGTAGGACCCGACCGGTCCGGACATTTGCGTCGTCCACGACGTGCGAACTCGATCCAACCCGAATGGGTTCGGCGAGCTTCGATTCATACCCTCTGCGCTTGCGCGCGAGGCATACTGTTCATTCAAGTCATTCAATCACTTCCATGTGGGTTGGTGTATTTAAACCATTTCCCAAGCTTGTTATCCCATCCATGTGGGATAATGGGTTCATATTTTTGGAGTGCTTTGAAATTGAGGAGATACATGGTTTATATAGGGCAGTGGAGGAAGAAAAATATGGAAGGTAAATATTTCGAATTAAAGCCATTGACTTTGTATCCGAGCAAAATCGGTAATAATCAATTAATGCCTTATTTAAACAGATATATTTCTTATGAATTGATTTTAATATCTTTTAATATCCGAATTAATGAAAGTAAAAAAATTTCCTATTTAATTCGGAATATTTAAAAAGATATTTTGTATATAAGGAAAAAATTAATTCGAAGTGGTAAAATATCCGCATGTCTTAAGTAGGACCCGACCGGTCTGGACTTTTGCGTCGCCCACGACGTGCGAGCGCGCCCCAACCCGAATGGGTTCGACGAGCTTCGATTCGCACCCCCTTACGCTTACGCGCGAGGGATATTGTTCATTCAAGTCATTCAATTACGTCCAAGTGGGTTGGTGTATTTAAACCATTCCCAAGCTTGTTATCCCATCCATGTGGGTTAAGAGGTTCATATTTTCGGAGTGCTTTGAAACTGAGGAGATGCATGGTTTATATAGGGGAGTGGAAGAGGAAAATATAGAAGGTAAATATTCCGAATTAAAGCCATTGACTTTGTATCCGAGCAAAATAATAAATAATCAATTAATGACTTATTTAAACGGATATATTTCTTATGAATTGATTTTAATATCTTTTAATATCTTAATTAATAAAAGTCACAAATTTTCCTATTAAATTCGGAATATTCAAAAAGATATGTTGTATATAAATAAAAAATTTAATTCGAAGTGGGTATAATATCCGCAGGTCTTAAGTAGGACCCTACCGGTCCGGACATTTGCGACGCCCACGACGTGCGAACGCGCCCCAACCCGAATGGATTCGACGAGCTTCGATTCGCACCCCTTGTGCTTGCGCGCGAGGCATACTTTTCATTCAAGTACTTGAATGAGTTCTATGTGGGTTGGTGCATTTAAACCATTTCGAAGCTTTTTATCCCATCCATGTGGGATAAGGGGTTTTTATTTTCCTTAACACAATTCATAACAACCTCACTTTGAGCATCAATTTCTCATTCATTTCTCAACCGTTTTGAGCATGTGAGATACCGTTGTAAAGGTATCTTGGAGTAGAATATAAATTAATAAATTCATTATTCGAACCTCCACCTTTACAAATAGAAAATATGGCTCAAAGTTTCCAGTTTCTCACATTTTTCCAACAATCCCCCACATGAATGAAATTGATGATTTAATCAAAATATTTTGACTCGATGTGGTGATAGGATCTACGATTGATAGTTGCATAGGATAGGTAGGTTTCCTCCTTTGAACTTTCCGTTGTGAAAGTATATTTACTTTAGTGGCTAATTAGTAGACGTTATGTCCTTGAATTGTTCAGCTGTTTGTGTAAACGATGATATACTTCACACAACTACCTTTCTAAAAGAGTATTAGTTCTCATGGTTATGTCCATGTGGCCGTGAACATCGCCTGGTTCTGCAAGAGTTTGAAAGAACTATGCCCAATAGTCTCCTTGAAGCGGCCCCACTTCACTCTTACATAGGTGACTTATGTTGCTCGGCTCACCGAAGCATACAATGGTCATTAAAAGCTTTGCTTAACTTATAGCGCTTTTTATCACTGTTTGCATCATAGGAATGACTTGGGGGGAAATCCCCCCACAGTGATCGCACAGGTCTATGTAATTAGGTTGCCCCTTTGAACCTAGATCTTGGGATCTCTAATCAAGTAGGTAGGGTTTTCCTACACATAGTGTCTTTACTTCTCATGGGCTTTAGTCCCGTTCCTTTAGATGTTTTCTCAACTTGATCTCGATTCAATCCTTTGGTTAGTGGATCAGTAATGTTATCCTTTGATTTTACAAAGTCAATAGAGATAACTCCATTTGAGATCAGTTGTCTGACGGTGTTATGTCAACGACGCATATGCCTTGACTTACCGTTATACATGAAACTCCATGCCCTAGCAATTGTTGTTTGATTGTCACAGTGTATACACACTGTGGGCACAAGTTTCGACCATTCATGAATATCCTCAAGGAATTGACGAAGTCATTCTGCTTCTTCTCCAGATTTGTCTAGAGCAACAAACTCAGATTCCATTGTGAATCTTGTTATAATAGTTTATCTTGAGGATTTTCATGACATGACTCCTCCCCCTAAAGTGAATACATATCCACTTGTGCCTTTGGTATCTTGAATATCAAATATCCAATTGGCATTATAGTATCCTTCTAAGACAACGGGGTCTCTGGAATAATGCAGTCCGTAGTCCCGAGTATATCTTAGATATCTCAATATTCTCACAATTGCTTTCCAGCGATCTTTCCCTGGATTGCTTGTGAATCTGCTTAAACTACTTACAGTAAAAGCGATATTTGGTCTAGTGCAGCTCATGAGATACATTAAGCTACCTATGACTCTTGCATATTCCACTTGGTGGATATTTTCCCCACGATTCTTTGATAGATGTGAACAAGGATCTAAAGGAGTTAAGGCTATGCTAGAATCCTCCTTATTAAATTTCTCAAGAATCTTATCCACATAGTGTGACTGACTTAATATGAGACCCTCCGGTGACCTTTTGATTTGGATACCCAGAATCGTATCGGCCAATCCCATATCTTTCATGTCAAATTTCGAATTTAACATGTTTTTGGTACGTTTTACCATTTCATTGTTGCTTCCAACAATAAGTATGTCATCAACATATAAACATAGGATGACATATCCAATGTCTATAGTTTTGACACATATACATTTGTCACACTCAGTTATTTTGAAACCGTTAGTCATCATGACATTATCGAATTTCTCATGCCATTGTTTTGGTGCTTGTTTAAGTCCATACAAGGACTTAACCAATCTGCATACTTTCCTTTCTTTACCTGAAACTACATAACCCTCATGTTGTTCCATGTAAATTTCTTCATCAAGATCTCCATTTAGGAAAGTTGTTTTAACACTCATTTGATGTACTTCTAGATTTCGCAGAGCAGCTATTGCGAGTATCATCCTTATGGATGTTAATCTTGATACAGGGAAAAATGTATCGAAGTAATCAAGGCCTTTTTTGTCGGTATCCTTTGATTACCAACCTTGCCTTGTACTTATCAATTGTTCTATCTACTTTTATTTTTCTTTTAAAAATCCATTTTGAATTTAGTGGTTTAATTCTAGGAGGAAGGTCCACTAATTCCCATGTATGGTTTTGCATGATGGAATCAATTTCGCTCTTAATGGCATCTTTCCATAAGGTGCCTTCAGAGAAGAGTATAACATCACTATACGTTAGAGGTTCAGCCTCCAGCATAAAGGTTAAGAAATCAGATCCAAAGGATTTTTCTACCCTTGCTCGTTTGCTTCTTCTTGGCTCTATTTCATTTTCAGCCTCTTGTTGATCACTTGGAATCATTTCATCCAAAGTTTGTTCTGTTGAACTTTGATCAAGTTCCCTAGATTTATAAGGAAATATATTTTCAAAGAATGATGCATTCTTTGATTCCATTATCGTGTTCTTGTGAATCTCAAGATTCTTTGATTCATACACAAGAAATCGATAAGCATTGCTATGTTCAGCATAGCCAATAAAAATACAATCCACGGTTTTTAGACCTATTTTCATTTGTTTTGGTAATGGAGCCATTACCTTGGCAAGACACCCCCACATTTTCAAGTGATTTGGTAATGGGTTTTAGACCTATTTTCAAGTGTTTATAGGAAGGCTTTCGACCTTTCCACAACTCATATGGTGCCTTATCATTTTCCTTTCGAGGAACCTTATTCAAAACGTAATTAGCCGAAAGAACTGCTTCCCCCCACATGTTCCGTGGTAACCCAGAGCTTCCTAACAAAGCATTCATCATTTCTTTTAGAGTCCGATTTTTGCGTTCGGCTACTCCATTAGATTGGGGAGAATATGGTAGTGTTACTTCATGAATAATTCCATGTTGTGAACAATATTCACCAAATGGATTAACATATTCACCACCACAATCACTTCTTACCACCTTAATCTTTTTATTAAGTTGGTTTTCGACTTCTTGCTTATAGAGTATAAATTTCTCTATAGCTTCGTCTTTGTTTTTAAGCAAATATACATAACAATACTTTGTACTATCATCGATGAAGGTAATAAAATATTTATTTCCTCCTTTAGTTTGAACAAATTTCAAATCACATACATTGCTATGTATTAGATCAAGTGGTTCTGTACTTCTTTCAATTGTTTGAAATGAAGACCTTGTTAATTTTGCTTCTACACACGTTTCACATTTATGGTTATAATTAATGTGAAATGAAGGGATGTGTTCCAAGTTAATTAACATACGTAAGGTATCATAATTAACATGTCCAAGTCTACCATGCCATAAATTAAATGATTCGAGCATGTAAATAGAAGAAGAAGCTGCATTCTTATTCATTATTTTGAATTTTACAAAGATAGCATTGAGTTTCCACATTCCATTCAATACATATCCCCTACCCACAAACATCCCCCCTTTTGACAGAATTAACTTCTGGGACTCAAAAACCATTTTAAAATCGTGAACACTTAAAAGTGTTCCAGAAACAAGGTTTTTGCGTACGTCAAGCACGTACAATACATTCTGCAACTTGAGTTCTTTTCCAGAAGTCATCTTCAAGACCACCGTTCCTTTCCCTTTGATCTTGGAAGTCGCAGCATTTCCCATGTAGAGCGTTTCCCCATTTTCGCAAGGTATCAGCTCAGAGAAGGAGTTCTCGTCACAACATATATGGTGTGTGGCTCCACTGTCAAGCCTTCATTCCATCGGGTTAGAGTCAACCAGGTTGACTTCAGAAATCACCGCGCATAGATCTTCATCCTCCACAACATTGGCCTCCTTGGCTCTAGCACTTTTCGGATATCTACGTTCAGAGGACATGTGCCCCACCTTGCCACAGTTGAAGCACGACCCTTTGAATTTCTCCTTTTTGGAGACTCCGCCATTAGGCCTCAGATTTGGCTTGGCTTGGTGATGTTGAGGTTGCTTACCCTTCCTGACTTCGACAACATTTGCCTTAGCCTCTTTGAAAGCAAGTTTCCTGGCATTACCTCTGTTGTCCTCTTCAATTAGAAGTCTGGTAATCAATTCTTCCACTAACATTTCCTTCCTCTTGTGCTTCAAATATTTTTGAAGTCATTCCATCCATGAGACAACTTTTCCGTGATGACAACTACTTGAAAAGATTCACTGATAAGCATCCCTTCTGCAAGAATTCCATGAATGATTAGTTGGAATTCTTCAACTTGACTTACTACTGGTTTTGAATCAACCATAATAAAGTTTAAAAATTTGGCTACTAAAAACTTTTTATCCCCAACATGCTCTGCTTTGTACTTATTGTCCAGTGCTGCCCACAGTTGTTTTGCTATTTTGTACACATCATATACAGGATACAACGAGTCTTGTAGTCCGTTGAGGATGTAGTTTCGACATAAAAAGTCGGAATTATTCCAAGCCTCTGTGATACTGAAGGCGGTGAGATCATCCACCTCTCCTTCTCCATCCCTTATGGCGACAACTGGGGGATCTTCCTTTAAATACTTTTCCAGATTCAGCATGGTTAGATAGAACAACATCTTCTATTGCCATGTCTTAAAATTTTGTCCGCAAAATTTCGATGGCTTCTCAGTGTGGCTCATTGCCACTGTCGTTGCATTCAGATTCGGTATCAGTTGTTTCGAAGTCTGTGTAGGTACATGGACCTTAGCAGTAGAATCGACAGAATATCCAATAGTCATTGTTTCTATTCAAAAGAAACAAAGAGGAATTAAAATAAATTCTAATAAATAGAAAATTAATTTCTCGTTTATTACCGACAATTTCTGTAACCAAATTTGTCCAACTTTGAGATTTTAGTAAATCCGTTAAAACGGTAGGATGAATCCTGAAACCAATTTATTTGCGATCTCTATCACGAGTATATCATCTCGGATTAGAAGAAAGCTAGAAGAAGGTTTGTCTTAAGATTGTTAGAATGTAATCAATCCAAGACGATAAAAAAATAAAAGAAACAACTTTAATCAAATAAATAAGAAGAGAAGAATTATAAAACCAGATTAAAGTTGAGGCCTGCGAAGAGCAATTTCCTTAAGACAAATTTTGACCACTCCGCGGTGCTTGAGTTTGGTTGGTCGTTCGTCTCCCAGGATACAACAACAAGAAGATATTCGACAGAAGCACGAACTGAAAAGATCTCGAACTTGAAATCTTGTCTTAACCTATCACCGAGATAAAAGAAAACGAGAGAAGGAAAACAATTTTTGGAGTGCTTTGAAACTGAGGAGATGCATGGTTTATAGAGGGGAGTGGAGGAGGAAAAATATGGAAGGTAAATATTCTGAATTAAAGCCATTGACTTTTTATCCGAGCAAAATCAGAAATAATCAATTAATGTCTTATTTAAACAGATATATTTCGTATGAATTGATTTTAATATCTTTTAATATCTGAATTAATGAAAGTCACGAATTTTCCTATTAAATTCGGAATATTCAAAAAGATATGTTGTATATAAGGAAAAAAAATTAATTCGAAGTGGGTAAAATATCCGCAGGTCCTAAGTAGAACCCGACCGGTCCGGACATTGGCGTCGCCCAGGACGTGCGAGCGCGCCCCAACCCGAATGGGTTCGACGAGCTTCGATTCGCACCCCCCCTGCGCTTGCTCGTGAAACTTATTGTTCATTCAAGTCATTCAATGACTTCCAAGTGGGTTGGTGTATTTAAACCATTCCCAAGCTTTTCATCTCTTCCATATGGGATAAGAGGTTCATATATTCGGAGTGCTTTGAAATTGAGGAGATGCATGGTTTATATATGGGTGTGGAGGAGGAAAAATATGGAAAGTAAATATTCCAAATTAAAGCCATTGACTTTGTATCCGAGCAAAATCGGAAATAACCAATTAATGCCTTATTTAAACAGATATAATTCTTATGAATTTATTTTAATATCCGAATTAATGAAAGTCACAAATTTTCCTATTAAATTCGAAATATTCAAAAAGATATGTTGTATATAAGGAAAAAATTTAATTCGAAGTGGGTAAAATATCTGCAGGTCCTAAGTAGGACCTGACCGATCCGGACATTTGCGTTGCCCACGACGTGCAAGCTCGCCCCAACCCGAATGGGTTCGGCGAGCTTCGATTCGCACCCTCATGCGTTTGCGCGCGAGGCTTACTATTCATTCAAGTCATTCAATGACTTCTTAGTGGGTTGGTGTATTTAAACCATTCCCAAGCTTGATATCTCATCCATGTGGGATAAGGGGTTCATATTTTCGGAATGCTTTGAAACTGACGAGATGTATGGTTTATATAGGGGAGTGGAGGAGGAAAAATATGGAAGGTAAATATTCTGAATTAAAGCCATTGATTTTGTATCCGAGCAAAATCGAAAATAATCAATTAATGTCTTATTTAAACGGATATATTTCTTATGAATTGATTTTAATATCTTTTAATATCCGAATTAATGAAAGTCACAATTTTTCCTATTAAATTCGGTAAATTCAAAAAGATATGTTGTATATAAGAAAAAAATTTAATTCGAAGCGGGTAAAATATCTGCAGGTCCTAAGTAGGACCCGACCGGTCCGAACATTTGCGTCACCCACGATGTGCGAGCGCGCCTCAACCCGAATGGGTTCGACGAGCTTCGATTCGCACCCCCTACGCTAGCGCGCGAGGCATACTGTTCATTCAAGTCATTCAATGACTTCCTAGTGGGTTGGTGTATTTAAACCATTCCCAAGCTTGTTATCTCATCCAGGTGGGATAAGGTGTTCATATTTTCGGAATGCTTTGAAACTGAGGAGTTGCAAGGTCTATATAAGGGAGTGGAGGAGGAAAAATATGGAATGTAAATATTCCGATTTAAAGCCATTGACTTTGTATCCGAGCAAAATCAGAAATAATCAATTAATGTCTTATTTAAATGGATATATTTCTTTTGAATTGATTTTAATATTTAATATCCGAATTAATGAAAGTCACAAATTTTCCTATTAAATTCGAAATATTCAAAAAGATATGTTGTATATAAGGAAAAAATTTAATTCAAAGTGGGTAAAATATCTGCAGGTCCTAAGTAGGACTCGACTGGTACGGATATTTGCGTCGCCCACGACGTGAGAGCGTGCCCCAACCCGAATGGGTTCGACGAACTTCGATTCGCACCCCCTGCGCTTGCGCGCGAGGCATACTGTTCATTCAAGTCATTCGATCACTTCCAAGTGGGTTGGTGTATTTAAACCATTCCCAAGCTTGTTATCTCATCCATGTGGGATAAGGGGTTCATATTTTCGGAGTGCTTTGAAACTGAGGAGATGCATGGTTTATATAGGGGAGTGGAGGAGGAAAAATATGGAAGGTAAATATTCCGAATTAAAGCCATTTACTTTGTATTCGAGCAAAATCGGAAATAATCAGTTAATGCCTTATTTAAACTGATATATTTCATATGAATTGATTTTAATATCTTTTAATATCCGAATTAATGAAAGTCACAAATTTTCTTATTAAATTCGGAATATTCAAAAAGATATGTTGTATATAAGGAAAAATTTAATTCGAAGTGGGTAAAATATCAGCAGGTCCTAAGTAGGACCCGACCGGTTCGGACATTTGCGTCGCCCATGACGTGCGAGCGCGCCCCAACCCAAATGGGTTCGACGAGCTTCGATTCGCACCCCCATGCGCTTGCTCGCGAGGCATACTGTTCATTCAAGTCATTCAATGACTTCCAAGTGGGTTGGTGTATTTAAACCATTCCCAAGCTTGTTATCTCATCCATGTGGAATAAGGGGTTCATATTTTCGAAGTGCTATGAAACTGAGGAGATGCATGGTTTATATAGGGGAGTGGAGGAGGAAAAATATGAAAGGTAAATATTCCGAATTAAAGCCATTGACTTTTTATCCGAGCAAAATCAGAAATTATCAATTAATGCCTTATTTAAACGGATATATTTCTTATGAATTGATTTTAATATCTTTTAATATCCGAATTAATGAAAGTCACAAATGTTCCTATTAAATTCGGTATATTCAAAAAGATATGTTGTATATAAGGAAAAAATTTAATTCGAAGTGGGTAAAATATCTGCAGTTCCTAAGTAGGACTCGACCGGTGTCGCCCACGACGTGCGAGCACGCCCCAACCCGAATGGGTTTGACGAGCTTCGATTCGTACCCCCTGCGCTTGCTCGCGAGACATACTGTTCATTCAAGTCATTCAATCACTTCCAAGTCGTTTGGTGTATTTAAACCATTCTTAAGCTTGTTATCCCATCCAAATGGGATGATGGATTCATATTTTCAGAGTGCTTTGAAACTAAGGAGATGCATGGTTTATATAGGGGAGTGGAGAAGGAAAAATATGGAAGGTAAATATTCCGAATTAAAGTCATTGACTTTATATCCGAGCAAAATCGGAAATAATCAATTAATGCCTTATTTAAATGAATATATTTCTTATGAATTGATTTTAATATCTTTTAATATCTGAATTAATGAAAGTCACAAATTTTCCTTTTAAATTCGAAATATTCAAAAAGATATGTTGTATATAAGGAAAAAATTTAATTCGAAGTGGGTAAAATATCCGCAGGTCCTAAGTGGGACCCGACCGATCCGGACATTTGTGTCGCCCATGACGTGCAAGCTCGCCCCAGCCCGAATGGGTTCGGCGAGCTTCGATTCACACCCTATGCGCTTGCGCGTGAGGCATATTGTTCATTCAAGTCATTCAATCACTTCCAAGTGAGTTGGTATATTTAAACTATTCCAAAGCTTGTTATCCCATCCATGTGGGATAAGGGGTTCATATTTTCGGAGTGCTTTGTAACTGAGGAGATGCATGGTTTATATAGGGGAGTGGAGGAGGAAAAATATGGAAGGTAAATATTTCGAATTAAAGCCATTAACTTTGTATCCGAGCAAAATCGGAAATAATCAATTAATGCCTTATTTAAACGGATATATTTCTTATGAATTGATTTTAATATCTTTTAATATCCGAATTAATGAAAGTCACAAATTTTCCTATTAAATTTGGAATATTCAAAAATATATGTTGTATATAAGGAAAAAATTTAATCTGAAGTTGGTAAAATATCCGCAGGTCCTAAGTAGGACCCGACCGGTCTCGACATTTGCATCGCCCACGACGTGCGAGCGCGCCCCAACCCAAATGGGTTCGACGAGCTTCGATTCACACCCCATGCGCTTGCGCGTGAGGCATACTGTTCATTCAAGTCATTCAATCACTTCCAAGTGGTTTGGTGTATTTAAACCATTCCCAAGCTTGTTATCCCATCCATGTGGGATAAGGGGTTCATATTTTCAGAGTGCTTTGATACTGAGGAGATGCATGGTTTATATAGGGGAGTGGAGGAGGAAAAATATGGAAGGTAAATATTCCGAATTAAAGTCATTGACTTTGTATCCGAGCAAAATCGGAAATAATCAATTAATACCTTATTTAAATGGATATATTTTTATTAATTGATTTTAATATCTTTTAATATCCGAATTAATGAAAGTCACAAATTTTCCTATTAAATTCGCAATATTTAAAAAGATATGTTGTATATAAGGAAAAAAATTTAATTCGAAGTGGGTAAATTATCCGCAGGTCCTAAGTAGGACATTTGCGTCTCTCATGACGTGCGAGCGCGCCCCAACCTGAATGGGTTCGACGAGCTTCGATTCGCACCCCCCTGCGCTTGCTCGCGAGGCATACTGTTCATTCAAGTCATTCAATGACTTCCAAGTGGGTTGGTGTATTTAAACCATTCCCAAGCTTGTTATCTCATCCATGTGGAATAAGGGGTTCATATTTTCGGAGTGCTTTGAAACTGAGGAGATGCATGGTTTATATAGGGGTGTGGAGGAGGAAAAATACGGAAGGTAAATATTCCGAATTAAAGCCATTGACTTTTAATCAGAGCAAAATCGGAAATTATCAATTAATGCCTTATTTAAACGGATATATTTCTTATGAATTGATTTTAATATCTTTTAATATCCGAATTAATGAAAGTCACAAATTTTTCTATTAAATTCGAAATATTCAAAAAGATATGTTGTATATAAGGAAAAAATTTAATTCGAAGTGGGTAAAATATCCGCAGGTCCTAAGTAGGACCCGACCGGTCCAGACATTTGCGTCGCCCACGACGTGCGAGCGCGCCCCAACCCGAAAAGATTCGACGAGCTTCGATTCGCACCCCATGCGCTTGCGCGCGAGGCATACTGTTCATTCAAGTCATTCAATCACTTCTAAGTGGTTTGGTGTATTTAAACCATTCACAAGCTTGTTATCCCATCCAAGTGGGATGAGGGGTTCATATTTTCAGAGTGCTTTGAAACTAAGGAGATGTATGGTTTATATAGGGGAGTGGAGAAGGAAAATTATGGAAGGTAAATATTTCGAATTAAAGCCATTGACTTTGTATCCGAGCAAAATCGGAAATAATCAATTAATGCCTTATTTAAACGAATATATTTCTTATGAATTGATTTTAATATCTTTTAATATCTGAATTAATGAAAGTCACAAATTTTCCTATTAAATTCGAAATATTCAAAAAGATATGTTGTATATAAGGAAAAAATTTAATTCGAAGTGGGTAAAATATCTGCAGGTCCTAAGTAGGACCTGACCGATCCGGACATTTGCGTTGCCCACGACGTGCAAGCTCGCCCCAACCCGAATGGGTTCGGCGAGCTTCGATTCACACCCCCATGCGCTTGCGCGTGAGGCATATTGTTCATTCAAGTCATTCAATCACTTCCAAGTGGGTTGGTGTATTTATACCATTCAAAAGCTTGTTATCCCATCCATGTGGGATAAGGGGTTCATATTTTCGGAGTGCTTTGAAACTGAGGAGATGCATGGTTTATATAGGGGAGTGGAGGAGGAAAAATATAGAAGGTAAATATTCCGAATTAAAGCCATTAACTTTGTATCCGAGCAAAAATCGGAAATAATCAATTAATGCCTTATTTAAACGGATATATTTCTTATGAATTGATTTTAATATATTTTAATATCCGAATTAATGAAAGTCACAAATTTTCCTATTAAATTCAGAATATTCAAAAATATATGTTGTATATAAGGAAAAAATTTAATTCGAAGTGGGTAAAATATCCGCAGGTCCTAAGTAGGACCCGACCGGTCCCGACATTTGCGTCGCCCACGACGTGCGAGCGCGCCCCAACCCGAATGGGTTCGACGAGCTTCGATTCGCACCCCATGCGCTTGCGCGCGAGGCATACTGTTCATTCAAGTCATTCAATCACTTCCAAGTGGTTTGGTGTATTTAAACCATTCCCAAGCTTGTTATCCCATCCATTTGGGATAAGGGGTTCATATTTTCAGAGTACTTTGATACTGAGGAGATGCATGGTTTATATAGGGGAGTGGAGGAGGAAAAATATGGAAGGTAAATATTCCGAATTAAAGTCATTGACTTTGTAACCGAGCAAAATCGAAAATAATCAATTAATGCCTTATTTAAACGAATATATTTCTTATGAATTGATTTTAATATCTTTTAATATCCGAATTAATGAAAGTCACAAATTTTCCTATTAAATTCGCAATATTTAAAAAGATATGTTGTATATAAGGAAAAAATTTAATTCGAAGTGGGTAAAATATCTGCCGGTCCTAAGTAGGACCCGACCTGTCCGAACATTTGCGTCGCCCACGACGTGCGAGCTCGCCCCAACCCGAATGGGTTCGGCGAGCTTTGATTCACACCTCTTGCGCTTGCACGCGAGGCATATTGTTCATTCAAGTCATTCAATCACTTCCAAGTGGGTTGGTGTATTTAAACCATTCCCAAGCTTGTTATCCCATCCATGTGGGATAAAGGGTTCATATTTTTGGAGTGCTTTGAAACTGAGGAGATGCATGATTTATATAGGGGAGTGTAGGAGGAAAAATATAGAAGGTAAATATTCCGAATTAAAGCCATTGACTTTGTATCCGAGCAAAATCGGAAATAATTAATTAATGCCTTATTTAAACGGATATATTTCTTATGAATTGATTATAATATCCGAATTAATGAAAGTCACAAATTTTCCTATTAAATTCGGAATATTCAAAAAGATATGTTGTATATAAGGAAAAAATTTAATTCGAAGTGGGTAAAATATCCGCAGGTCCTAAGTAGAACCCGACCGGTCCGGACATATGCGTCGCCCACGACGTGCGAGCTCGCCCCAACCCGAATGGGTTCGGCGAGCTTTGATTCACACCCCCTGCGCTTGCGCGCGAGGCATATTGTTCATTCAAGTCATTCATTCACTTCCAAGTGGGTTGGTGATTTAATCCATTCTCAAGCTTGTTATCCCATCCATGTGGGATAAGGGGTTCATATTTTCGGAGTGCTTTGAAACTGAAGAGATGCATGGTTTATATAGGGGAGTGGAGGAGAAAAAATATGGAAGGTAAATATTCTGAATTAAATCTATTGACTTTGTATCCGAGTAAAATCGAAAATAATCAATTAATGCCTTATTTAAACGGATATATTTCTTATGAATTGATTTTAATATCTGAATTAATGAAAGTCACAAATTTTCCTATTAAATTCGGAATATTCAAAAAGATATGTTGTATAAATTTAAACAGATATATTTCTTATGAATTGATTTTAATATCTTTTAATATCCGAATTAATGAAAGTCACAAATTTTCCTATTAAATTACGAATCGAGTATTTTGGATCGAATCGAGTCGAATAATTCAATTTTTTCGACTCGGGTCAAATTTTGAACACCCTTATATATCGATTTTTAGTAATTTGTGAAAATTAAATAAAATTAAAATTTCAAAATTACACATAATCAAAGTACATAAACACAATTGCTCATTAAATCAGAGCTCATGTGTGATTTTAAAATTTACCTTAAAAAGTAAAATAACAAGAATTTTGTAGGAGTTTCTTTTTAGCTTTCTTATTTAATATATATTAAATTGTTTTAAAAATAATTCAAAAATCATCAAACGGAACGAAAAAAAAGTTAAATTATACATTTTAGCGTTAATTACTTTGGGGGCATAAACGCATAGTTCCTTAACCTTTGACAACAATGAAGAAACAAAGGTGCCATAATCATTTGTCTTGGAAGTTGGAAGTAGTTTATGACGTAATTTAGTTTTAATGATTTTTAAATCATATAATTATATTTTTAGTTAGGGCTCACGTGTTTGGAGCAGCCTCCTTTGAAAGTCTTGTATGATTATTATTTAATTGACTTAAACAGCTCTTATGTACCAAAAAGTAATAAATAATATTATTATTAAACACAGTAATTAGTAAATATAAAAATATTATAATAAACATAG
Source organism: Hibiscus tridactylites (assembly GCA_958450335.1). Classification (NCBI taxonomy): domain Eukaryota; kingdom Viridiplantae; phylum Streptophyta; class Magnoliopsida; order Malvales; family Malvaceae; genus Hibiscus; species Hibiscus tridactylites. The sequence goes on from OY288270.1 coordinate 86,525,667, forward strand.
TATAATAGGTCGATGTTAATAAAATTTGCAGTGTATTGACAAATAACATCGATTTAAAACTTGCCGGGACAAATGAGGACTCGCGATTCAATTAATGATCATTTTGCTGTCGACTCGAATACTTTGATACGCAAACTTTTTAATTTTAGGATTTATATATTTAAGTTAAGGTTTAGGGGTTATGAATTTAGTGTGTAGAATGTAGAATTAGAGTTTATAGTTTAGGGTTTAAGGATTAGGTTTTATGGTGCTAAGGTCTGGGATTTAGTTTTTAAATTTTTTAAAAATGTTGTGTAATTTTTTTACACAACTTGTGTATCAAAATATAACCCTTTTATTTTTAGTAGAAATCGATAATGCTTTTGAGTTATTTTGACATAGTTTTTAGTTTCACGTATTTTTTTTTTACTTTTATCTCCATCTTCAATAAAAAAATCTGATTTCATCTCTAATTATGAATACATCATATATTGTTCGAAATTATCTAATCTGAATTTTCAAAAAAAAAAAGGCCAAAGTGGTGGGCTTTGGCCAAATTCTTAAGGTCCTCTCTACACACTACACAATTAAAGAAAAGGTAGTACAGGCATAGTTGTCGCCCCTTAGCCATAATAATTGGCACCAAAAAACAGTTAATACGGTGGCGTTTAATGTTGTCACGTGCATTATGGCTATGAGTTGCTAACCTATCTAATCTATACGACAATTTTGGTTTTGGCCACAATAAATTATTCGGTTTTTTTAGAAAGGGGATGAGAAAATAATTGTTTGAGGGATTAAATTCGAGATTAATATCAACCAAGATTCGGTTTCAACATAAATCATTTATTATTATACAAGTATTCGATTTCGAAAGTACGAGATGTAGGTATATGGCTAATGCAACAAGTACACAAACCTTCTTTTTGTGTATTAGTGTATATAAAAACGAATCAGATAATCGTTAGTGTAGTGATAAAATACTTGCGTTGTTCTTAAATCTTCGACTGACATTTATCTCGTGTTCAAATCCTGAAAAATTACCCCTCTAAATCGATGTTTACTCGAATATATTATATCATGTAGTTCGAAGAAAACCCTAATGGCCAAACGATGAGACCCTTATTATTATTTTTCTGAGCTTGAAACTGATGGCACAACATGCTGCAAATTATTCTTTCCCTATGGTGCATTAATTAGGCAACAAAAAATTTAAGTGGTCCATCCATTCCTATACTTTTATTTAATTCATCTTTTGGAGAATCCAAAGCAAATATTCACATGGAATTGGTCTGACCTTGCATTTGATATGTACCAATTGTTTTATTGTATGTTTGGCCATTGTAGGCGAATTCGAAAATGTTATGTTTAGATCGAGCTCTTGCACATTCTCGTGTCTTTGTCACCATATTTTTAGGAGTGTAATGATTCTTATTTTAAAATATCGATATTACGATCTAATTATTAAGAAGTATTTCAGAATAAATACTATGTTTTTTATCGTGCTATATTTATCGTGATTAGAAATATGATATACACTTTTAGTTTTAGTATTAAGTATGGTAAATGTCTCTCATAATAATGGATAGTATGGTCCCTAATTACATTACCTACTTGTTTTCCACTTTAATGTACATTGTTGGCTTTTCACCTTCTTGTTGTTATTTGTCATAAATGAAGCCTTTTTATATACATGTTCATGAATAACTATTTTAAAAACTTTGTACACTTTTGCAAAATAGCATCCTTATTTATTTTATCATTAATATTTGGTTCTAAATTATGTACACAATAATAAATTTACCATCTATATATACATAATACATGGCATTAAGTCATGTGTAAATACAATTATGCCCCCAAGAAATCATAGTGTAGTCTTAACTGTTTCTTAGCAGGGATAGAATCAGAATACCAATCCGAGGTAGAGGTGCTTAGCTTATCGAGCTAATTGATCGCGAGTTGAGTAGTGCTCGTTAAAAAAATCTTGTTGCTTGACTCGTGCTTGTTGTTCGTTAAGCTCGATAAAATTTTACTCGACTCGTACTCGTTAAAAAGATCTCGGTCATCAACTCGTTGCTCACTAAGTTTGTCAATTTTTTAATTTTTTATTAATACAAATTATTTTTTATTTCTTGGGGAATACAAGTTTTGGAAATTTGAAATCAAAAATTTATGGTTAAATAGTTAGCAATTCACTGAGCTTTTCTAGAGTTTTCACATGATATTTAAACTTTTTGGAACATAATTTTTTTAAGGTAACCACAAAAAAATCATAAAAGACTTAAAAAAAATAATGAGATGCTCACGAACTTATCGAGTCGAGTTGGGTTTTGCTCGACTTGACTCGCTAATATCTCGAGTCGAGCTCGATTTCGAGTCGAGTCAACTCGAATAAAACATTAACCGAGTCAATCTCGAGTTGTTTGCAAGCTGCTCAACTCAATAAGTACCCCTACTATAAAGAGAGCAAAATATATTTTCTTAAATACAGGGGTAATTTATAATATTCATATTTTTAAAAAAATTATTATATAAATTAAAAAGTATATTTTTGGGGTTTGGGCACAACCCATCCCACCTAATGTATACCTTTATCTATGTTTTTTTAGGTCACTATTATTTTTGAGATTGGATAAGTTAAGTTTTACCCTCACTTTTTCGTTTTAATACTTCTTTAAGTCGTTTATAATTTTAAAATTAGTAAAATTAAATTCTTCTCCCTTTTTTCTTACATTTTTCAAAGTTATTTTTAGTTTTGAAGTTATACAAGTTAAACTGAGACTAAATTGTTTTGATTTTAAAACATTTAGGTACTTTCCAATTTCGAATTAGACAAATTAGACAAATTAGACACTGACCTTCAAATTTTAAATCGATTGTTTAAAAATTAAACTTTAACTCTCATTTCATCGCGACTTATATTATTGTATACAATTACAACATGATTATATTTTTTATAAATCATCAGGATTTAATTTATTATTCAATTAATATAGATCATATATTGTAGTAAAAATAATTCCCTCAATCTAGTTTGCTCCATTTCTAACAATTTTAATTATATTTTTATTTCACCACTTGCATGTAAAATAATTATCATGTGTAAAAAATAAATAAAATTTGAAACATTGTTTGTTTCCTTTAAAAGAAAATAAAAAAGTCATTTCTTACAACCACATCACAACGACAAATTAAACAAATGGGCCACTTTTTGGTCCCACTTTTGCAAAACACACTTCACAATCAAAATCTTCTACTGGAAAATGGGGACCAAATAAAATAAAATAAAATCAAATATAATTTTTTTTTCAAAATATAAATATAAATATAAATAAATAAATAAATAAATACAAATGAAATTGCATGTTCAAACAAATGGGCACACCGTTTTTATAGGCATCAATCAATGTCCCGTCTTTAAGACTAAGAGATATGTGTCTCTGAGTTCCTGTCTGGAACACATTATTATTTACACTTTTCTATTTCTCTCTAGTAATTTTAGGTTAAAGTACATTAATGGTCACTATACTATGTACAAATGATTTTTTGCTCATTGAAGTTTTAAAGGATTAAAATATTTATTAAAATTTTGAATCATTTACGGTATTGTCATTAAAATTTCAAATGTTACAAAAAAGTTCATTCAAACTTATCAATTTTTTATAGGATGGTCCTTAAATTATTAAAAACATCACTAGTTTGGACCATTTAGTAACCAAATTAAAATTTTAATGACCATTTTATAACTTTGAAAATTTTGATGGTCAAAAAGATCATTTCAACTTAGTTTAATGATCATTAATGCACCTTATCCTACTTTCTTAAATTACAAGTAATTAAGTATTAAAAAATATTCTATGAACTGCATTGGAAACTTATTTTCTACAAACGTCTATTTTTAAAGTTTAAAGTTTATAGTTGGTGATTAAATTTTAAGGTACCAAAATATATTTTATAGTTTAGAGTTTAAGAACTAAGGTCCCTGAAAAATCGTGTGACAATTTTATAAGTCAGTTGTGAATTTTTTTCCACATGTATATCAAATGATTACCCTTAAAAAAATCTTTAAATTCCTTATGGTGTAATTTGCCCCTAGCTTTGTGCTATTCAGAATTTTAGAATTTAGTCCATCTATACTTCTTTAATTTCTTTATGGTGTAATCATGCTCCTAGTTCTACATTACCTCAAACTTTTTAAAAAAAAATCATTCTTTTAAGTTACAACTTACAAGTACGATCACGAATCACGATTGTGATAATTATATTTAGAAAAGAGTATTACTATCATTTCACCCAATGCATGAATAATCTTGGGAACTTTAGAATTTAGATTCGAGTTTGTATGGATTACCAGTTTAGATTTTATTATGATTTCATCAATGTAGATTATATATAAATTCATTCTGATTGATTCTAATAATAATTATTAAAATATGACACGTGACCTCATGGCACAAAAAATATTATAAAGTGACATGTTATTATTGGATGCATTGTCAACTTTTTTTTTCACACTATTAACTTTTTGGGATTAAACCGAGACAAAATGATATATTAAGTAATAAAACACTCTTAAGAAGATTTTAGGTGCCAAATTGTTAAAAAATGAAAAGTTTGGAGGTTAAATTGACGATTAACCCCAAAAACCAAACCATTCTTCATCTCTTTCTATTTGACTTAAGCTATTAAAAAAGTACTGTTTTGTCGCTGGGTTTCTTCCATTTATTTTATACGACTATCGTTTTCTTCTAAAAGACAGAGCAAGGTATTGAAAGAACATGTGAACTGAGGAGGCAAACAAACAAAGAGAGAGATCTACGAGGGTGTTTTAATGATGGGAACGGTTCATTTTTACTTTCTGGGATTTATCATATGAATGTAGTTCTTTGTTTTTCTTTGCTTAATTTCTCCTTTTTCTGACGTTGAAATCATTCTTGAGGGATTTAAAGCTTGAAACTTGTGTTCTTTGCATGTTCCAAGCTCTGGGTTTTTATGCCTTCAATCTCATGCATTTGAATTTAGAAACTTTTAGTAACAAAAAAACTCTTTTTCAAGCTTGAATTTTTGCTTACTGTGCTTGATGATCTCTTTGTGTTTGAAGAAAGATCTGTGAGAGCTTCAGGTATGGTGTGGTTTAACTTTAAACACGTTTTAATTTTTGTTGAATAATTTAAGGGGGAATGCGTGTGATTTTGGTGCGTTTTGTGTAGTCTTAATTGATTAGAGATTTGGGGTTTGGGAGATTTAATGAGAATGTGGTATGTTTCGATATGTTTTTGAGAGTCCGATTCCGAAAAATCGAATACATAAATGCTTTTGAATCATGACTAGGGCTGTTGGTGGAGATAGGGTACTAAAGGAGGATGCCAACGGTGATGTTAGTGATCATCTACGGAATCATATTCATTTGACTAATTGTATTCACTTGAAGAACCATATGCATAAGCATAGTCCTATAATGTCTGACCGATCGCTCGTGAGGGACCTTATGGTTCTTCAACGATCGCGGTCGCTCAGGGATCCTTCTGCTAGTCCTCCTTGTTGGCATTCGCCTTCTGTTGCTGATTTGCTTCCGAAGAAGGTTGGTAAGGATGGTTTTCCGGAGGGGAGAAGGTCTGTCGGTGTTGAGAGGCCGAGGAGTGGAAGGAGGCTTTCGGTAAGTTCACCAGCTTTAGCTAATTTTCCGACTTCGAAAGTTGCTCCGGGTGAAGGAGGTAGTGTTAGTGACCGTAGTAGTAAGAGTGGAGATAGAGATAGTAGAAGAATTAGGACTGCTGAGCCTGTACCCCAGCAAGATGGTACGTTTTTGTCTCCTGATGGGAGTAAAAACCGAAAGGGGAAGCAAACACAGGGGATTCGAACAAAGACTTTATCCGAGCAATTGAATGACCTTTCACTGGATAGTGATGATGTAGCATCTTCCAATGTCCAGGTTTGCGGAAGGCATGAGAAACAAGCCGGTGAGGAATGTGAGGTCAGTGTTCGTGGCTATTCAAGTGGGTTAAACAGGGTGAACAGACACAAGTTTCGAAGGGCAAGAAGATCTCGGGCTGCTCCTTCTCGAGAGGTTGGAGGTCGGAGTGAGTTGTCTGTGGATTCTAATTCATTCACTCAAGGTTCAGTGCATCCCAAGTATGGTACGGAAGAGGAAGAAAACAGATACGATGCACGAAATGTAACGAGGGCGCCTAGAAATGGATGTGGGATCCCTTTTAATTGGTCCAGTATTCATCACAGGGGTAAAACTTTCCTTGACATTGCAGGAAGGAGTTTTTCCTGTGGTCTATCGGACTGTAGATTACGGAAACGTGGGGAAGGTTTCCATGGAAGAAATGTTCCAGAAATGCCTGTGGAATCCGATCAATCGAGCTCATCTGCAAAATTCGACGCGGAGGCACGGCCTCTTCTAACCGAGGCATCTGGATCTCAGAACAGCACAGACAATGCTCGTTGGGTGAATGACTATTCAGGAGAGTTAGGCATATTTGCAGATAATTTATTGAAGCGCAATGTTGATTCCGACCTTGCTTCCGAAGCTAGATCTAGTGAACAAAGCAAGTTAGTTGGGAACCGTCAAGGTAGGCACCAAAATATTACACAAAAGTACATGCCAAGAACTTTTAGAGACCTTGTCGGACAAAATTTGGTATCGCAAGCCCTTTCGAATGCCGTTATGAAACGGAAGGTCGGATTGCTATATGTCTTCTATGGACCTCATGGAACCGGAAAATCTTCCTGTAGTTGGATATTTGCTCAAGCTTTGAATTGTCAGTCACTTGAACAGCCCAAACCTTGTGGCTTTTGCCATTCTTGTATTTCACATGACATGGGAAAGAATCGAAATATAAGGGAAGTCGGCCCCGTCTGTAACTTTGAGAGTATCATGAACCTTCTTGATAATATGAACATCTCCCAGCTGCCTTCGCAGTACCGAGTTCTCATATTTGATGACTGTGATACTTTATCCCCGGATTGTTGGAGTGCCATATCAAAGGTCATTGATCGAGCGCCGAGGCGTGTGGTCTTTATTCTTGTCTGTTCGAATCTTGATATTCTGCCTCATATAATCATGTCGAGGTGTCAAAAATTCTTTTTCCCGAAACTGAAGGATGTGGATATCATTTATACCTTGCAGTGGATCGCATCCAGAGAGAACATTGAAATTGAGAAAGATGCGCTTAAACTGATCGCATCTCGATCTGACGGATCACTAAGGGATGCAGAGATGACACTTGAGCAGCTGAGTTTGCTCGGGCAAAAAATCTCCGTTCTGTTGGTTCAAGAGCTGGTATGTTTTCGTAACCTAAGTTGAATATCACTATAATGATTGATATTATCACCATGCACTGCTAAATATTTTCAACTTTCAAGTATTGCAGTAAAATTGTGCTATATTTGTTCCTTACCTTATATGCTGTAAATACAAGATTTTCATACTTAAATCATAATAATATACTAATATGTATATATACGCTCCGGTAACGAGCGAGATCTTTGTCCCTGAGTTTGCAAAATAACGAAAGTGAGCTACACATTTATGATGATTAGCTGATATTTCTATAATTGCTCTAAACTTTACGGATTTGATTCACAGGTTGGGCTTATCTCTGATGAAAAGCTAGTGGATCTTCTTGATCTAGCTTTATCGGCAGACACGGTAAACACCGTAAAGAGTTTAAGGCTGATAATGGAAACTGGTGTGGAGCCTTTAGCTTTGATGTCTCAGCTTGCTACTGTGATAACCGATATTCTTGCTAGCAGTTATGAGTTCACTAAAGAAAGGCATCGAAGGAAGTTCTTCCGGCGACAACCTTGTGAGTCTTAAACAAGTGAATTTCTTATTATGTTTACTTCTATGTTAAGTAATTTCCTAAACCATTCGTTTCCTCTCGTGCTCCGGTAATAATTGTCTATCTGCTCCCCGTTAAAGTTTCATCATACTCGGTTTATTTTATCTTCTAAAAATATTTGTACCCTTTTCACTTATTGTTTGATCCTTTTTGACCCATCAACTTTGCCATGAAGAGGAACAAGCAACGAACAATCTCGGTTTATTATTCACTTATTTTTCTTCCAGAACTGATTGAATATTATTTATGCAATTCAGTGTCGAAAGAAGATATGGAGAAACTACGCCAAGCTTTGAAAACATTATCTGAAGCGGAAAAACAATTGAGGCTATCAAACGACAAACTAACATGGTTAACTGCCGCTTTGCTTCAGCTTGCTCCTGATCAGCAATATATATTGCCGATTTCTTCCACTGACACTAGTTCTCATCATAGTCAGCTGCCTCTAAGTGATGTGGGTGGAACAGATATACCCGGGAAACGTGGTGAGCTTGTTGTGCTGCATAATAACACTAGAGGCTTTTCAAAGAATGCTAGGTCGGAAAATCTCCATGCAGGAGGTCCAGAGGAATGCAAAGCTGATACCATGAATGATATAAATTTAAGTCGAAATCGACAATCATTGGTTGGCAGGCAGAAATTAGTCAAAAACCGTAAGAGAATCGAAGAAATCTGGTTGGAGGTGCTCGAGAATATTCAAGTTAATAGTGTAAAAGAGTTTTTGTATCAAGAAGGTAAGCTGATATCGGTCAGTTTCGGTGCAGGTATGTCCTAGTGCGCATCATTCTCATTTTGCATTATTTAATAAGACGGCTGTAGCATAGAGTTAGACTAGAAATCTTGCCTGCTACTTGAACACTATGCATGAGAGATTTATTCCTTTCCCTCGATGTTCAAAGATTTCTTTTTATTGGTATCGTTTTGTCTGCCAAACTTAGAAATGGTATGTGATAATTTACTTGATACGGTCGATAATGATATAATACTTTCTTTATGCTCGGTAAACATTGGCGTCTCCTTCACCCTTTTAATCGAGTTTTCTGTTCTTTCAGCCCCAACTGTACAATTAATGTTCAGCTCACACATGACCAAATCTAAAGCCGAAATATTTAGGGGGCATATTTCACAAGCATTCGAGTCCGTTCTCGGTTCCCCCCTGACAATTGAAATTAGATGTGAAACGAACAAAGATGACATAGCTGGTTTTCATGGACTTCTCGTTTTACCATCTTCCGGGGATGGTCCATCTCCAAAGCTCAGGGATCTGGAGTCTAATTCTCGAAATAGGATGCATGAGGCAGGTTTTGATGATATTAACAAAAGAGTTATGGGAGATAGAGATTCCAGAGTGCACCCAAAATCTCCTGAAGCAGGAAGGGGTGAAATTGTTGAAACAGCAGCTTCTCCGGGAGAAGCCAATGACAATGAACATGCTGATGACGTGAAATCTAACAGAAGAGGACCAAAAGTGGCTGATGCTGCAGCTCATCGGAAACCACCATTGGCATCCACATCGGACAGACAGAAACCCGGGGAACTAACTCCAAGTCGGAGCATTGTTAGAAGGAAGGTGCCCCTTGCACATGTAATTCATCACGGAGAAGGATCTTCACAGCTGAATGAGTTGTCAAAGCGCAAAGCAGTTTCCATTGCCGAAAAGCTCGAACAAGAGAACCTGTATGTATATCTGATGCCATTATATGTATACTATACTGTATTTTCGTATTGTTGGCACCCGACCATCCAGGAACCTATGTGAATCTTTCTTACTCTATAGAACTTCATATCTTTATATTTCAGGAGACTCGAACCAAGATCGAGAAGCTTGCTTTGCTTGAAAGCAACTCGAGTAACTCGTCGGAAGGTATCTTATATCTAATCTTCTCAACTTTGCATTATTCCGATGGATACGGATTATTGATTGTTCCTATCTTCTTAAGTTCGTATTACGGTTTTAACATTGCTTGGTTATCCTTACAGCTCTCGCGATTGAAGATAAGAACACGAAAACCGCATTCATTGTTGAAGCTAGTCGCTTGTGGGAATTGTCTCTCTTCTAAATCTCACAGGTAAAACCCAAGAAAATTTTCTGATGACTTCAAACAGTTGGTGCAGGATTTAGTTGAATTCGTATTACATTTGTAATTAGCTATTTTTCCGCTGATTCGAGCCTCGAAGAAGTGTTCGACTTCTTCAGAATGAAAAATTGCAGGCAGGAAACAAATAGATATTGTAGCCCTAGTTTTATTGAGATATCATGTTTATGCAATCATCAATGGTGTTGGGGAGTAGCAGTTATCCTCTCTCTTTTAGCAAGGTCGGGTCGGGTTTCGTGTTTATATTGCTTGTGACATGTTCACATATTCGTGTTATTTCGAAAATGCAGAATGGCAACAAACAAAATGATCACTATATATTGAAGCCTAAAAAGAAAAAGGCATATGAATAAGTATAGCTGTATAGTACCTAAAACTATGGTCATGATATATATTTTCACATCAATCTATGATACCTATATATATAATACATCTGAAATCCGGGGGAAATATCCGTATTCGACACGTAAACCGATATCAAGTTCTCTCAGCGGGAGTAAGATGCCCCATCTGTTCTGTAAGGATATTTACATTCTTCATGTTCCACCAAAATCTGCCATGATCGGAATCTTTTCTTTCGGATTGAACATCCCGAGTATCGATTGAACCCGGATTTTCAGTCAAAAATTGCTCCCAGAATACATCATTAACACCAGCTGGTGCAGGGGCAGGTTGTTCTTTTGCTGTAACAGGCTCAGAGGCAACTGCAGTTGCAGGCTCGGAATTCACGTCTATCCGAGGGGATTTAGCTCGAACATCGAGGTTAAGTTCTATGCAAGATATAGATGGACATTCCAGACAACTTGTTGATTCATCTAGGTTCGAACCAAGTTGAATGTTGGTTCGACTGAAATTGTGCACGGCATTCTCCCAAAACACCATGGATGATTCTAATTGTTCAAGTGGTCCCATGTCGAACAATGATGTGCTATCTGGATTTTCTCTTGCAGTAAGGGAATTGCCTTTCGGGTTATCTTCAATCTCGGATTCATCGTATAAGTAAGCAATGGTCGGAAACCTTCTCTTTCTGTAATTAGCCTCGAATTGTGGAGTCGGACCGATGGGAAACCCCAGTTTCTGCAAGGCTTGAGCCACGGAAGACACCATTACATGCTGCCGCCGCTCCATAGTTTGCATACGCTCCCTCAAAATTCGCATTTGCATCTCGAATCCTTGCCGCTCCTGCTCGTGCCTCTTTAACTCTACAACGAGCGAATTCCTTTCGTTCTTAAGTCTCTCGATCTCATCCCTTAAACTCTGTCTCTCCGAATCTGTTAATGGAGAAGCTCCTTGACCTAGAAGATTCTGCATCGAATGACTATGAACCGGTTTCCGTCTATGTATGTTCTTCAAAAGATTAGGCTGACCTCTTATAAAATCCTCATTCGCAAACTCCCACTGCTCGGGATCGATTTTCCTGAAACCCTGCCGAAGTACGGAACAAATTCAATTCAAGAAGTAGCAAATAAGCAAACAAAAAAGGTAAACACATGAACAGGTTGCTCACATATGTATTAAGCTGTCTGATAAAGCTAGAAAAGTTGTTGTGTTTGAAGAATCTCGGAAGCAAATCCCTCGCAAATTCCAGCGGATTCCACACAACGAAACTTTTATTGCTTGCACTCCAAGACACAATAGAATCCGTCGAAGGATCGTCCACCATCTCGTACGTCTTCGTAAGGAACGGAGGGAGTGAACTCGAGCTACTCGGAGCATCATCCATACTGAAAATTGCCTCTATATGTAAATCTAAAACACCCTAAACTCAATTCCCAGCAATCACATATCAACCAACCGCAATAATTCACCCGAAAATCGAACTCGGCTATTATAAGAGACTAATTTCCTCACTTGAAACATAGACCTCAACCATAAGAACAAACCATCGAAGATCTAATAACTAGCCAAAAAGCCCTAATTCATGACTGAACTTCCCAAGACTACAAATTTCAATCAAGAACATAACTTGGCTAAAAAAATCCCAATAAAAAACGTCATTTTTTTCAATGCTAAACAAATCCCAGAACTCTCCTCTAGATTTCAATGAAAGAAAAAACCCTTGTCTTCCAATTGTTTCCAGCACCTGTATTGTATTGAAAACAAAGACAAACATTAAAAACTATAAATTAAACTATAAAATGAAAAGAAAATAGACTCTTTGATTCTTTTTACCAGTTGGAAACTATCAATCCTAGAACTATAACTGTAACTTTCTTAATTTTCCCAGGAAAAAAAAGTGAATAAACAAATGAAAATGGTATAATTTGAAGCAAAAACAACAACAACAATATAAAATTTGATGAAATGATTCAAAAGCAGTAGATGAGCTATTATTTTACCTGAGAGAGGCAGAGACTACAATCTATACTATATATTAGAGATGGAAATAATAAGAAATTGCAGAGAAAAAGATGAAGATGATGATAACCCAGAATTCGAAACCGCTAAAATATATAATTTTTTGGGAAATTTGACGTTTTTTTTGGTTAAATTATGCTTCGAGAATATTTCGGGGTTTCTTGGAACCGCGTAGAGTAGAAAAGGTAAGAGACTTTCTACGATTGTATAGTATACATTTAATATAGAATATTCTTGAAATTTGAGACGTCAAATTGTGGTTTTAGTCCCTCTAATACATTTAATTTGAAACTTAATCCTTTATTTTAATGTAGGCATTACTTCTTTTCTTTTTATATATTTATCGGTAGGTAACAATATTAGTTGTTGTCATTTAAGTCTTTTTTATATAGTTCTCGATAGGTCATAGTATTATTTGTTCTCGTTTAAGTCTCTTTTATATAGTCATCGATAGGCCAAAATATTTAATTGTTGTTGTTTGAAATGATACTGACACATTTATGAGCACGTAAATATGAACAACCGTATTAAAGAAATAATAAATTTATATGTCAACACATTTTTCTAAATAAAAAAAAAACTATGCCATTTCGAAAGCAATTGATAATGTTATCTCTTTGAATCGTTCTTAACGCTAAAAGAAATTGATGAGTTAAATCTGATTTTAAAATGATAACAATACTAAAACTATAATTAGACCAATTTGATAAATTAGACAATTAAGTGATTAAAATAATTTCTTATATTGATGGCGTATATTTTCTTAGAATATAAGGTTTTTATTAATACCATTGTCAAATTTATTTCTAAACGCCAAATCGAACATCTAAGGATTAAATTGCTTTAAATTTAGTATAAATGAATAAGAAAATTTTACAACGTTTGACGAGCACCGACGAGCACCACTAATGACGAGCATCAATGATCACCATTAATTTAATTTATATAGATTAAAAACTTAAAGGATTCAACGTATAATTATAAATTATTTAAAAATTTAAAGGTAAATTATTTAAAATAAAGGCAAAATGACAAAAGATGCCCCAACGTTTGCATGTTTTGTCATTTGGCCCCCTATTCTTTTTTTGTCCAAATATGACCCCAATGTTTGCTTGTTTTGTCATTTGACCTTCCATTCTTTCTTCTGATCCAAATATGCCCCCAACGTTTCATTCATAGTCCAAATATGCCCCTGTTGGATGTAAACTGTCAATCAACTAACGGTCAACGACTTATAAAAAAATTTGACGTGGCATTAGCAGATCTTAATACGTGGCAAGTCCAGTCAGCATCAGTTGTTGAACGTCAGTTGACTGACAGTTTCCATCTAACGGGGGCATATTTGGACCAAATTGAAACGTTGGGGGCATATTTGGACTACGAATGAAACATTGGGGGCATATTTGGACCAAAAAAAAGAATAAAGGGCCAAATGACAAAACATGCAAACGTTGGGGGCATCTTTTGTCATTTTACCTAAAATAAATTATAATCTTTTTAATCTTTTTAAAACATAATTAAATCAAATACTAACCCCTGAATTAAAAACCATAAATATTTTTTCAACTTGAATTTCAAGCCACCACCGCCGTTAGTCATATATTGCCGGTGAGTTAGCCGTGGTTCCCTAAATACTTTATAGAGTTTATCTTCAGGTTGTGTTGCGAACCCTTGTACCCGGTTAGCTGCAGAGCCTAGTTTGGAGCAACGGCGAGTAACAGTGGAAAACCAACAGCTAGAAGAGGCGGATCCAGAAGTGGGTGAAAGAAATCATGAAAAAGGGAAAAGCAAAGGCAAGTCTTGGGAATTGGCGGCAATGAAATTAAAAGTATTTAGGGTTTTTAATTTAGGAGTTGGTACTTGATTTAGTTATGTTTTAAAAAATTAGAAATATAATAATTTTCTAAATAATTTATTTTTAAATTTTTAAATAATTTATAATTATGTGTTGTGTCATTTATATTTTTAATTTTTATAAATTAAATTAATGGTGCTTGTAGTGGTGTTCGTTGAATGTAGCAAACTCATCCTTATAATTAATAATAGGATTAATATCCTATACACCGGCGGTGGAAAATAAAGTTTCCACAAGCGGGTTTATTTAGGGGTTTAGGGGTTTAGTTTAGGGTTTAGAGGTTAGGGGTTTAGGTTGTATAGTTTAGAATTTAGGAATTATGGTTAGAATTTAGGGTTTGGGGTTTAGGGGTTGGGGTTAGATTTTTAGGGTTTTAATGTTAGAATTTTAGGTTTTAAATTTAAGCTTAAAAATAGGCATACTTGTGTAAACTTTTTTTACACTTACACTGGCAGTGTATCAAATATTAATCCTTAATAATAATATGATAAGTTTGAATGAGATGTAATTATATAATAAATATATTTAAAAACAATTAAAACTATATAAAAGTAATAATAACGACATGGTCGTTGACTTGAAGAGTAATTTGTTTGACGAGAGAAAAGAGATGGAATTTTAGAGACGAGACTCAGACAAGGACGTGCAAATGTAATTATTTTGTCTTAAGGTTGGGGTGATGACATGGGTGCTTAGGTGAGAAAACCTCTAGAAAATTTTGAAAACTTAAATAGATTTTATTCCGGGTATTTTTTATATACATGTTGTATGAAATTATTTAAATTATAAAATTTAAAATTTTAGTGTGAAGTATTAAATCTTAAACATTAAAGTTTAAAGTTTAATCTTTAAATTTTAAATTTAAACTTTAACAATAAAAAACTTTAAACATTAAATTAAATCATTGAACCCTGTAATAAACATATATAGACTAAAATATACATTATATATTATTTTTTTAGATTAGGGTTTAAAACAAATTTGATTTATTTTTAATTATTGTGTTTTAACACATGTGGTCAATCTATTGATGGTTATAACTCCATTTTAGGTTCTACATTGTTGTAGTGTCTCATTCAACTTGCATGCAATCCAAGTGAATAGTTCAATTATTTTTTTTAATTATATGTCCATTTTATGATTTATGTTTGAGATTCACAACTCTTCCTCATAATAATATCTTTTTCTAAAATTCGAATAAAAATTTTCTCCTTAATAGTGTAATGTGCCTTGTTATTGCACCCATCACTTATTGATTATAGATCAAATTGTTGAGGTTTAACCTTTAAAACATCTTTTGAGCTTGGTCGTTATCAACTAATATCACAACCGAAGGTATTGACAAGGTTCTTGGTCCGGAAATATTTTATTTATTTTTACTAAAAATCAGATAAATCGAGTTCAAGTTAATCAAAGTTTAAAATATTATTTAAAAACATTTAAATTTAATTAAATACAATTCAAATTTATCCGGATTATAAAAATCAATCCTAACATATATATTCATCGCGTCTATCAAAACTAAACTTATCATTTGGGTCGGACCAAAGATGGAGTTACGATCTAATATGGAAGATGTAAGAATATGTTAAGCCTTTAAATCTAAAACATAAGAGGGACAAATATCTTATTTGACTAAGATTTAAACTAAAAATAACGCAAAGGGCTATTATACTAAGAGTTTTGGAAGGGACAACAATCCCTCCCAGCCAATACACGACTTTGTCTTTAAGTAGACCAAGTTAGTTATAGATTGAGTTAAATCGAATTTAATATTTAATTTTAATTTATTATTATTTAAATTATTTTGTAATAAAATTGTTTTAAATTCAGACCATTCAAATATGAAACTCGAGACATAGAAAAAGATTGAAATGTATGAGTTGTTACGAGATTTGATTGCATTTGATATGGAAGCTAAGACTCCGTTCAGGAATGGTTTTAAAATAGGATTTTAGGTGAAAAGCGGTGAGAACAGTAGTTTAAGAAAAAATGATTTTTTTAGCGTTTTCAAAAGCTTAATTTGGAGATCGAATCAGGTGCAAAAACTGATTAAAACATCAATACTTTTAAGTCACTTGGCGCAATTTTTCTGTTGCAACCAAAAGCTGGTTCTAAACTTGTCCCTCAACGGAGCCTAGCGATTGGGATTGTAGTTTCTATGGCAGTGATGAAGTGACGGTTGGGGCCATTGTCTCCGTGATTGGATGCTAAAAACTTGGGACTGATTTACACACAAAAACGCCAAATAAGCACATGGGTTGACCTCTAAAATCACTAGACGCTAAATAATATCAATTGGGCATTCATTTAGTCAACGCTGGATATTTGTAGTGTAGCTAAAACCCACACAAACCTTTCTTGGATTCATTTAATTGGCCCAAAGTTTGGGCCCAAGCTTAATATTTCAATTTTGAGTATTTGTTGAATTAACCTATCGAATAATCTCCATCTAAGATTCTAAGAAATTGAAATACCAAAAAAATTATTTTTAGAAAAAAATATTATTGAATTAATTTAAAAACATTAAAAAATAACATCAATTTAGAAAAGAATATTAACACTATAATCAAAAAATTTCTGACTCTACCCGTTTAAACCCAATAATCTAATTTTTTTTATTAAGTAGAAAGCTAATGCCAGAATCTAAATCCATATAAGATGGAATAACATGAGCATCTTTGATCACTTAGTCAATTAATAGATTTCAACTTTTCATTAGATTTTTTTATCAAATATAGAGATAATTATATTTCCAAGACTAATACCAGAATTCGAATACATACAAGATAGAACAATATATGCATCTTTTACTATTCGAACAATTAACAGATTTCAACATTTCCATTAGATTAACATTTACTTCCACACAAGCAGTAGGGTTTTAGATAAGCACGATAAAAGGCCCAAAAATAGAAAATTTAAATTAAATATTTGTAAAAAATTATATATATATATATAACAATTATTTAAAACTTAAAACAGGCAAAAAAAAATATGACACATTTTAAGTGAAAATGTTTGATTTTTATGTATTTATAAGTCAATTTTGTTGCTCAAAAGAATACTCTAATAATATTTTTCTATTAAGGTAAGTTTATTGAATAAAAAAAATTATATCTCTCATTGATTATAAATTAAAGGTCTCATTTTAATAAATTTCAGAAAATTCTAAAAATCTTTAAACTGCCCACACAAGAATCTTTATAATCAAACTACGTATCTTATAAATATGTAATGTAGTTGAGAGTTGTAAAACGTTTTAAAATATTATATAATCATTTTGTAATTACTTTCAACATTATAGTATAATTTATATTTTTTCGCTCATGAATTTTTAAAATATTTTTTTACGTAAATCTTAATATTTTCTTTTTAGGGTTAACTACTGTAATAGTCACTTATGTTTCCTCTAGTATAGAGTTGGTCACCGATTCTGAAAAATGATCACTAAGATTACTTACTGTTTCGGGACGTAAACTTTTGGTCACTCGACCGTTTGTTGCCGTTAAATGTTGACGACTTGCTGACCTGGAAACAAAAAAATAAGGGTAAATTACTGCAATGGTCACTTACGTTTATCCCATGTACATTTATGGACCCCGATTTTAAAAAATAAATATTACGGTGTAGAACTAATGTTTTGATATAATAATTGAAAAATATTTTGGACTGATTTAAAAAGTATTTAAAACATTTCCAAAGTCCAAACAACTTGAAATAATATTTAAGGAATTTTTTATAAAGGTTTTTCATGTTTTCAAAGGCCAATTTTCACAAAACTGACCAAGTGTTTCGAAACACCTTAGGGCGTTTCGAAACAGGTGCCTCCAGTGGCCAAAACGTTTCGATACTCGTATCGAAACGGGGCCAGTATTTCGAAACAGGCTAGGCCGTTTCGATACGCCCACGTGGCACTGACCACAACGGTCATAAACCCCAACGACTCTTTCCCAACTAACTTTTAAATGCAGGTCGTTTCGATACGGGCTAAGGGCGTTCCGATACGCGTTCCGAAACGGCAAGGGTGTGTTCCGAAACGGGTACCCTGACAGACTGCAACGGCTCTTTCTATATTGAGGGTGTTTCGAAACGGCTTCGAGCGTTTCGAAACGGGGAGCTGCAGAACTGCATTTATGGAGGGAATTAAAGGCTCCAACGACTCTATTTCAACCCCAACGGTCCTAAACGGCTATAAACTCATTTGGGAGTATAAAAGGGACCTCCAAGCATCAAGAGAAGACTAATGCTTCAATTGTCAATCAACAAATGATCAAGAAATTGTCTTAGTGCTTAAAGTGTCATTTTTTGTATAGACAAACACTAGTGAGCCAAAATTGTCAAATTTGCTCAAGTGTTTTAGGTTTTGGGTGAGTGCTTAATTGTGCAAACAAACACCTATTAGAGGGTTTAAGTTTGCTTTCATTTGTCTCTTTGTAAAAGAGGGTTTTGATCAAGGCTTGGGTAGAAGCTTGATCGGTTGTAAGGGTTTCCTCCTAATCCTAGAAAAGGGGACGAATCAATTAGTGGATTGATTGTGAAATCCTTAGTGGGAAGCTAAGGTAGTGGATGTAGGTGCTTGTTAGAAGGCCGAACCACTATAAATCATTGTGTCTTTAATCTTTCTAGCTTCCACAACCCTTCCACCCAAATATCCACCTCTCCACCACTTGGTGAGCTAAATCGGTTGATCGAATCGAGCTCCACACAACCCAACAATTGGTATCAGAGCTTGGCTCAATCGGTGAGGATTAACATCCTATTGAGAAGATCCGGCAAGCTCGATCACTTTTTCATCAACCGGCTCAATGGCACAATCAATCGACAAACCGCCTTTCTTTGACGGAGCTCACTATGCCCATTGGAAGACAAAGATGAAGTTCTTCATCAAATCAAAAGATTACAAGCTATGGGATGTAGTTGAAGATGGTCCGTTCGTGCCTAAAAGAAGTAAAGCGGAGTGGAGTGCCGACGATCGCAAGAAGATGGAGCTTAATTGCAAAGCCTTGCACATCTTGTTTTGTGCATTTGGCCCAACCATCTATGAGAAGATGTCTTCTTGTGAGAGTGCCAAGGAAGTATGGGACAAAGCTTGAAGTCACATACGAGGGGACAAACGAAGTCAAGGAGACCAAGATTGGGCTCCTAACCTTGGAGTATGAGAACTTCAAAATGGATCCGGAAGAGAACATCGAGAAGATGTTTGATAGATTCTCCACCATCACCAACGGTCTTAAAGGTTTTGGAGAAGCCATCCCGGAAGAAAAGCTTGTTCGAAAGCTCATCTACTCACTTCCCGAGTCTTGGGACTCAAAGAGGACCGCCATCATCGAAGCCAAAAATTTGAAGACTTTGAAGCTTGATGAACTCATGGGGTCACTCCTTACTCATCAAATCATGAAGAAGAATAAAGAGGATGAGAAGAAGAGGGAAGAAATTAGAGCTATGGGAGAGAAGAAAATCAAAGGGCTTGGCATCAATGCTAGTGTCATGGCTCTCAAATCCTCCACTTGCCATCATGTCTACACAAGTGAAGAGGAGGATGAAGATGAAGAGATAGTTCATCTCTTCAAGAAGTGTGCCCCATTCATGAAGAAAGCCTTGAGAGAGCTTGAACGAGAACCTAAGAGAAAGGAGAGGGCAAGCACTTCAAGCCATAAGAAGAAGGCACATGTGGCTACTTGGAGTGATGAGGACTCCACCGACGATGAACAAGCCAACCTTTGCCTTATGGCCATCGAAGAAGATTCAAGGGTAACTTCTAATTAATCTACTTCATGTTCTTATACTTTTGATGAATTACAAGATGCCTATGATGATTTGGTTTTAGATTTTAAAAGTCACATTTTGAAAAACAATAAATTGATTTCAAAGTTAAAAATTCAAAATGATTTGCTTTCTAAAACCAAACTTGAACTTGAAGCAAAACTTGAAGAGTTTGAATTAAAATGTCTTGATTTACAAAAATTGCTTCAAAATGTTCAAGTAGAAAAGGATTTGATTTCCAAAGAGCTTGAAAAGAAGAACAATTTTGGAAAATCAAATTTTTATGTTAGACAATCTAGTGCCCCTAGATTTATTAAAGGAAAATGGTTTAGAAGTGTTTGGGTCCCAAAAGGACTAACCACTTCAATTAAAAAGGATGACATTGAAAAATGGATTCCTAAGGGGTCAAAAATTTGTGCAACTAACGTTTATGGATCTAAAGCAATTTGGATACCAAAAGTTACTTGATTGTCTATTGTAGGTGTGATGGAGATGTTCAACAAGTCAAACATTGAGGGGGAGCTCCATGCACACAAGGATGAACACTTGAAGAAGGAAGGCTTCACATCCTCCATTGAGTTCAAGTGTGGGTAAAATTTCTAGTTGTCTTAATTTTATTTGTCTTATTTTTTATTTGATTCAACTAGATGATCATATATGTTGTGACTAACATTTCAATGATGCCTTGAGTAAGGGGGAGCCATTTTAAAACCAAATTCTTACTTTTGCCAAATTTTTACCTCTATTGTTATTTTTGAACTTAATGTTTTAAATCTTTTTGATATAACAAAAAGGGGGAGAAATGGTTTGAAAAATTCATTTTTCAAATGAATAAGGGGGAGCTTTATTTGAATTAAAAATTCTAGTCTCTTATTCACATTTTTAAAGTTAAAGGGGGAGAATTCCAAACAATTTTTCAAGTGGTTTTATTATATCAAAAAGGGGGAGATTGTAGAACTAATGTTTTGATATAATAATTGAAAAATATTTTGGACTGATTTAAAAAGTATTTAAAACATTTCCAAAGTCCAAACAACTTGAAATAATATTTAAGAAATTTTTCATAAAGGTTTTTCATGTTTTCAAAGGCCAATTTTCACAAAACTGACCAAGTGTTTCGAAACACCTTAGGGCGTTTCGAAACAGGTGCCTCCAGTGACCAAAACGTTTCGATACTCGTATCGAAACGGGGCTAGCGTTTCGAAACAGGCTAGGCCGTTTCGATATGCCCACGTGGCACTGACCACAACGGTCATAAACCCCAACGGCTCTTTCCCAACTAACTTTTAAATGCAGGTCGTTTCGATACGGGCTAAGGGCGTTCCGATACGCGTTCCGAAACGGCAAGGGTGTGTTCCGAAACGGGTACCCTGACATACTGCAACAGCTCTTTCTATATTGAGGGTGTTTCGAAACGGCTTCGAGCGTTTCGAAACGGGGAGCTGCAGAACTGCATTTATGGAGGGAATTAAAGGCTCCAACGACTCTATTTCAACCCCAACGGTCCTAAACGGCTATAAACTCATTTGGGAGTATAAAAGGGACCTCCAAGCATCAAGAGAAGACTAATGCTTCAATTCTCAATCAACAAATGATCAAGAAATTGTCTTAGTGCTTAAAGTGTCATTTCTTGTATAGACAAACACTAGTGAGCCAAAATTGTCAAATTTGCTCAAGTGTTTTAGGTTTTGGGTGAGTGCTTAATTGTACAAACAAACACCTATTAGAGGGTTTAAGTTTGCTTTCATTTGTCTCTTTGTAAAAGAGGGTTTTGATCAAGGCTTGGGTAGAAGCTTGATCGGTTGTAAGGGTTTCCTCCTAATCCTAGAAAAGGGGACGAATCAATTAGTGGATTGATTGTGAAATCCTTAGTGGGAAGCTAAGGTAGTGGATGTAGGTGCTTGTTAGAAGGCCGAACCACTATAAATCATTGTGTCTTTAATCTTTCTAGCTTCCACAACCCTTCCACCCAAATATCCACCTCTCCACCACTTGGTGAGCTAAATCGGTTGATCGAATCGAGCTCCACACAACCCAACATACGGTCACTACTAAAAAGGTTTATTTCTAATTTCACCATTGAATTTTTAAAAATTCATTTTCACCCCTAAAACTTTGCAATCAATTAGTACCATAATATTATAAACGTCTACAATCAAATTGTAAAAGAGATTCAAACAATTTCACCGACTCCAAAATTTTATAAATAAAAATTAAATTATAAAATAAAACTCGTCAAATTTATAAACTTATTTTTTTTACTCAACTCAATCGAATGTTGCTAAAAATTAATTTAATGAAAAAAACTTAAAATTTTTAATCTTTCAAAAAAATATGAAAAATATGGCAATTTTACAAAACCCTAAACTCATCAATTTAACCAATTTTTAATCTAGCACAACATCTCTTAGTGCATTGAAGGCCCTATTATTGTCAACTGGAAGGTCAAGAGTGAGTGAGTTCTAGAGAGTTCTAATGTAACCCCATCGTCCCGGTCTGGCCGGATGACCGGTCCGAGTAGGCTACACGGGGAAAACTGAAGCGAAACCCGTTAAGGCTTCCCCTCGGTTAACAACCCTAAAAATTTCTTTTAACTTTAACTTGTCTATAGGCATTATTAAATCCTATGTGAAACACAACAGCGGAAACACAAGCAATATAACAACGACCATCCAGAACAACACATTAAAACAGCCCATTTTAACCCTTTACCGCAGGCCGTATCGGAACGCCCTTAGGGTGTTTCGATACGCCTTGACTTGGTCAACTGGCCAAAGTCAACATGATGAGTCCGTTTCGAAACAGGGGTGACCCGTATCGAAACAGTCACAATAGTCAACTTCTCGTGGTCAACGAGATGAAGGCCGTTCCGAAACGTTAAGGCCCGTTTCGATACATCAATTTATCGTCAAAATCTCAGATTTTTAGTGGCAAAATCGTATCGAAACATTCCTTAAGCGTATCGAAACGCCTGGCTAAAAACAAAGGGGTCGTATCGGAACGGGGTCGATCGTTTCAAAACGCCCTCTGTCTGCAGATTGGTTTTAGCTGGTTTTAAGGTACAAGGATGCCTCAAAACCCCACTAAAGCCTCTCACAACACACAAGCACAAACCTAAGGCAAAACCACACTTCTACAAACATGTTTAACACACATCGAATATGTAGAAACCATACATTAAAGGAACCAACATCATCAACATGTGAATCATACATAGCATTGAAGGTTCATGCATCACAAGACCAACACTTGAGCATTAAAGATAGGCATCCAACACAAGGTCATACATCACCACAAGGGAGCATACATAGCCTTTAAGGTTACAAGCCTTAGCCAACAAAACATATAAGCATTCAAGACATGCAACATAAATAATGTTTACAAATCAAACAAGGCATCCAAGAGCCAAACCACAACAACATACATCAAGGCATCCAAAACAACAACACCTATCCCATTGCTTGACTATTACAATCTACAATTTAAAGATCATACTTGAACTAACCAAAAGCAACACTTGGAGACCTTTCCTCGCCCTTGCCACCCACAAGCTATTGATCCGCATTCTCGAACAAAAAGAAGCGTAAGCATAAAAGCTTAGTGAGGGTAAGCTCAAAAAACAAACCTTCGACAATGCAGGGTCCAAGCACGAGCAACTACCAGATGGAATGCATGATCTTACCTCCGATCTCAAGAGCCAAATGTACATGATGCATGAACATACATTCAACATTATGCCACGCTCAACAACTCATAAGCTCAACATACAATGATACATAACTCAATGTATTAACCACATCATATATCGATTTATAAAGGGAGTCACATTTCATAAGATATAAGCATACATGTATAATCTCATATTGGCACCTAGCTATGACTCGAATACGTGGATAACATGTTGGAACGCATTTCCAACATAACCATTACCTTCGGTGGGATTACACTCATCACCGGTTCTCGCGGAAGAGATTCCACTCATCCTCACGCCCCGTCGATGGGATTCCACTCATCACCGACTATATAAAGATTTCCGGCGTACCCGTACTCCTCCTTGGTGCCTTAACGCCACCAGGGCCACGCGCGACTTTGACTCTCGTGTGCACACTCATCCTAATGATCGATCATTGTACCTAAGCATACTAGTGCCAATATTAATCAAATTCCGCAACCTTTCACAACATCAACTCAACATAACTTCCGTGCTTAGCACGTACTCACCATGATCACTATCATGCACGATTCATAAACCAAACCACATGCATATATCAACACATCATATCAAGCCTCAACAATATGCATAACACATTATACATAGCCAACACAATCACAACTAGACACGAGGCATAATAAGCAATTAGGAGTTCAACCAAAGGTTTCCTAAGCTAAGCTTGAGATTAGGCTACCACTCTAATCTCAACTCTAGGGGGTTTACTAAGCCCATCCTAGGTTCACATGCTTGAACCAATATTTGAAAGCCATTTAAAAATAGTAACCACTCACCTCCACCTCCAAGCTCAACTACCAAGCAAACAACACCTTCAAGTTTCCGGATTTGTTCCCAAGGCTTCACCAACACATAATTTCGCTTCTAATCACCTCAACACAACCAAAACAACCTCAAATCAAATCACCAATTAATGTAGCAAACCTGGAACACCATTCAAGCAACAAACACAATAATTCAAGCCATGAACAACCCCCAAAAACACCCAACCCGAGCAGCCCTAATACCCAGCCCAAAACTTGTGATTTCAACACATTTAACATCTCCAAATGCTTCCAAAACAACCCCCAACTATTACCCTAACATCAACCCTCAATTTCCAACACAAACCACACCCAAAACTCAACTAAAATCCCTCATAAAACCCCACCAAAACCCAATTTCGGGAATTCTTATAAAACACCTCAAAAATTATATATGTTGGTCCATTTGGTTTATAAACACCATATCTAACAATATTAAATCAAAATCTTAAGTTAAAAACAATAAAGATGTCATTTTTATTCAAATCTTCTAAAAACCCAAATTCTAAAACTTGAACCAAAATGAAATCTAGTTGTACTTTCAAGTAGAGGAAGATGATAGCAAGATGAGGATGTGTTTACCTTTCAAAACCGAGCCAAAATGAGAGGGGAAGGAGATGGAATAGTGAAAGGGGGAGGGGAGCTTTACTTGTCGTTAAAATGGTGGAAATGAGAGTGAAGAAGATGAGCACATGTTTAATTCAACAAAAGGGGTTTTAATTTTTAAAAGTTTCATTTATTTACGGTTTTGCCATTAATGAGATGGCAATCTCATGTATTTGAGATTTTCATGGAAATTTGATTTCAATTACATTTTGGTCCAACACAAAATGTTTGTTCGAAAATATGAAGACCAAAATAATACTTTATTATTTTAACTATAAAACCGAAACTCGAACCATTATTTAAATATTATTTTCTCCTAGCCCCCAAACCCATGTGTTACAACTCTCCCCCACTTAAGGAAATTTCGTCCCGGAAATTTATCGGACAGGAATACCACGAAATCTACTCCTCCACACTTACCTTCTCACCACAACATACTAACCAACTCGGTAGACTTACCACACAACATTAGCTATCTGATGCTAAGATCTCAACAGGTCCTTCAAGGCATGTCAGTTTTAAACTCAACTCAATCTCTTCGCAAACATAGC
The DNA here is from genome assembly GCA_958450335.1 of Hibiscus tridactylites. NCBI lineage: Eukaryota > Viridiplantae > Streptophyta > Magnoliopsida > Malvales > Malvaceae > Hibiscus > Hibiscus tridactylites. Next base: position 86,551,261 of record OY288270.1, read on the forward strand.
ATGTGACAGACCTGACTCGCATTTCTGAATCATAGATGCACGGAACACCTCACAAACCTCTTTCTAACTCTGGTGGTAACCGCAACAATAAACAATAAAACTAGCCCGATTCACAATCTCACACAACACTGTTTGAATACTTGACCCATAACCTTCTCTGACTGACCATCTGACTTCAACAGGTAACCAAACACTATGCAGACATCTTCAAAAATAATCTAGTTGAAATCTCGGATCTCTATTACTCACTTCCATTAAGAACCTTCCACGGATGTAACAAACTAGAAGAAAACTGATGCTCGGTCTTGACACGCTGGCAATTTACACACTTACTCTCATGCTGAACCACATTATTCATCAACTCAATCCAGATGTACTCATCTTCAACCCACAAAACGTCTTCATACTACTCAGATGCAATACGAATGAACTGCCGTAAGCTTCAGTCAACACAATACATCTCAAAACACTATGTCAATCGGTACAACAATTCTGTCTCTGAAATGCAGAACTCTACCATCTCTGAAACTGTATTCTGAAGGTTTTCCTTCCGCTATGTCTTGCACGTGAGGTGCCAAGAATCTGTCTTGCAACTGTTTCTCTTCAAGCATTCCGACTCAATGTAGGCTTAACATGAAACTCGACCACAAAACTACTATCACTTGATAAACTGAATCCAGAAAATATAGCTCGCAACTCAAATATAGCTCAGCAAAAACAACTCAAAGCCTCGGTTACTACGCTGACTCTCTTCGGATGATACACAATCTTGAGATCACGGTCTCCAAGCAGTTCTAACAACCTATGCTGTTCAAGTTTCAACCCTTCCTAAGTCGTCTAATATTTCAAGTTCTGATGATAAGTACATATACACTGTGCATTTCTCACTATACAAGCTTTGTCTCTAAGTCTTCGAAGCAAATACAACTGTAATTAACTTTACGTCTCGTGTCGGATAATTCTTTTCATGTACTTTCTGCTGCCTTGATGAATAGGCCACAATCTTATGTCTTGCATAAGCACACAACCTAACCCTACATGTAACGCATCATAATAGTTCACAAATTCTTTCTCTGACAATGGTTGGATCAAGGCCGAAGCTCTCTTCAAAGTTTCTTTCAGTTGTCAAGGGCTTGTTGTCTCGTATCTGACCATACAAACTGAACATTCTTCTGTAACAACTTGTCAACGGGGTAGTTATCTTCGAAAGACCATTTACAAACCTTTGATAGTAATAATGCTAGACCTAGGAACTAAAGATACCTGTCATTGTCTTCAATTTCTTCCACTTACATCTTCTTCTGACTACTTAAGATTTACTCTAATACGCTCGGCTAATCTACATGTCATAAGAGAACATCTTCATTAACTCGGAGTTCACGTTTGCTCGACTTGGAATACAATTGATTTTCTAATAGGATCTACTACGCTAACTCTAAAGCTTGTCACGGTCTTCTTCGGTACGTGAATATACCCATATATCATCTATGAGAACTACTACAACTGATCAAGGAACTCAGGAAATATTCTGCTCAACATCTCTATAAAAGTAACTAATACACTAGTCAAACAAGCGGCATAACTCAGAACTCAAAGCGATCACATCTTGCCTCGAAAGTTGTCTTCGGTACTTCAACTTCTCTCACTTTCAACTGGTAATAATTCAAATCTCAATTTAATCTTCGAAAAGACTGGTGCACACCCTAACTAATCAACAAATCACTGACACTCGGAAATGGATACTAATCATTCACTGTCAATTGTTTCAACCGTCTAAAATCTAAACACATTCTCGTATTGTCTTCTCTCTTCTTCACAAATTGCACTGTCATACTCTAAGATGATGTACTAGGCCTAATGAATCTAAGGTCTAACAAATCTCGAAGTTGATTCTTCAACACTCTCAATTCTGTTGGGAATCATAAGATACAAAGCAATCAAACAGGAGCAAACTCGGAGACGGTCTCAATAACAAACTTTTCTTCCCCATCAAAAGTCAAACCGGGCAATTCTTGCAAACACTTCTAGGAAAATCACAAACTATTTTAACATTCTACGGTCTAATCTTCATTCAATAGTCAAATTCATCACATTTGCTAGACAAGCCTGTCAACTAAACTCAATCAATCTTTGACCTCTAAAGCTGGTTCAACATTCGATAAGAAGCTCACATCCTCACCTACCACTACAGTCTCACAAAAATCTGCAACTTCAAGGCAACTCTCTCTTTGTCTCAATGTATACCCTAGCTTTGTGTTCTACGAGCCGAACCACGCCAACTGCTACATCGAAACCGTAAAAAGATAATTACTTCACATCTACTATAATCACGTAACCCTGAACCACCAACAAACATCTTCTGTACATTTCTCTGACCACCATTATCTCACTAAAAGGTCTAGTCACATGTGTCCCTACGTCTAAGATCTCAACAAGTATATCTAATTTCTTTGCATGCTCACACAAACGGACGAATCCGCAGAAATTGCAACTTCACAAGTACACAACAGTTAGTCTTCGGCCCTCTTGTCTTCAGGCTGGTCCTCCAAACATAAGCTAGCTCTTCAAAACCGTTCTTAGAGCATCTCGAAACTTCAAAATTCAATTCTGATTACACACAAACTATCATGCTTGAACTTGTTCTATAACGTCGATCCTGACGACTCGAAACATTCCACTACTAATCAATCTGGAGTCAAAACTCAAGACTTCTTCTCGGCTTGACTATATCGGAAGCGACTTCATCTCTTCTTCTTGCTGGGAGACAACTCAGACGCATACTGGCCCAAACACACAAATCGATTCCCACTCATGGATACTGACCGACTGTCTTGAATTAAAACCATAGGCCGAACCCCAACGATCATCAACTAACATTTCTAAATTTTAGATTACTCACACGAGACCCTTACCCTGATCTCGCCAAAAGAACTAAGATACTCATACCTACCTCTAACAATTCACCGGGCACATTCAAACTTTACATGCTTGCTAACAACATACGGAAGTACAGATTCAGAATCAATCAAAAGGGAACAAACTCAAAACTGTACCAAGGGCTTATCTACTTTAAAATCGATACCACTCTGAACTTCACTCAAAGGTCTTCGCTTCTTTTTACCAACTAATACCAGAAATGATCACATTGTCCCTCGCCAACGAGAATCAACCCACATACATCCTGACTCAAACAAACCAATGGTACCTCAGCTCCGGTACAACCATACTCCCCTAACTACAGCAAAGAACTTCCTCAACATCATCCATATTTTCAGAAACCACAACTTCCACTTACCGATTCACGACCCACACACTGGCCTCAAACTTACTAAAAGCAATAAATCAATCCACAATTTAACATACAAATTGGGTTAGCAAAGGAAAGGTCCAAGTGGCTCAAGTATGATTTCCCTCACTTAAAAATCATTTTTCCGATGTAATAGAAGCAATGAGACTCTACTAAACATAATTCAAGCAACATACGCATACGATCAAACAACATACATTCACGATCAAACAATCACACATCACAGCATGCACGAATAACAAGGAACATGCTTACATGGCAAGCAAACACAGTGCAATTTAATATAAGAACTTAACTTACCTCACTTACATGCACAAGGTCTCGAAAACCTTAGGCTCTGATACCAACTAATGTAACCCCCTCGTCCCGGTCTGGCCGGATAACCGGTCCGAGTAGGCTACACGGGGAAAACCGAAGCGAAACCCGTTAAGGCCTCCCCTCGGTTAACAACCCTAAAAATTTCTTTTAACTTTAACTTGTCTATAAGCATTATTAAATCCTATGTGAAACACAACAGCAGAAATACAAGCAATATAACAACGACCATCCAGAACAACACATTAAAACAACCCATTTTAACCCTTTACCGCAGGCCGTATCGGAACGCCCTTAGGGTGTTTCGATACGCCTTGACTTGGTCAACTGGCCAAAGTCAACATGACGAGTCCGTTTCGAAACAGGGGTGACCCATATCGAAACAGTCACAATAGTCAACTTCTCGTGGTCAACGAGATGAAGGCTGTTCCGAAACGCTAAGGCCCGTTTCGATACATCAATTTATCGTCAAAATCTCAGATTTCCAGTGGCAAAATCGTATCGAAACGTTCCTTAAGCGTATCGAAACGCCTGGCTAAAAACAAAGGGGTCGTATCGGAATGGGGTCGACCGTTTCGAAATGCCCTCTGTCTGCAGATTGGTTTTAGCTGGTTTTAAGGTACAAGGATGCCCCAAAACCCCGCTAAAGCCTCTCACAACACACAAGCACAAACCTAAGGCAAAACCACACTTCTACAAACATGTTTAACACACATCGAATATGTAGAAACCATACATTAAAGGAACCAACATCATCAACATGTGAATCATACATAGCATTGAAGGTTCATGCATCACAAGACCAACACTTGAGCATTAAAGATAGGCATCCAACACAAGGTCATACATCACCACAAGGGAGCATACATAGCCTTTAAGGTTACAAGCCTTAGCCAACAAAACATATAAACATTCAAGACATGCAACATAAACAATGTTTACAAATCAAACAAGGCATCCAAGAGCCAACCAAAACAACATACATCAAGGCATCCAAAACAACAACACCTATCCCATTGCTTGACTATTACAATCTACAATTTAAAGATCATACTTGAACTAACCAAAAGCAACACTTGGAGACCTTTCCTCGCCATTGCCACCCACAAGCTATTGATCTGCATTGTCGAACAAAAAGGAGCGTAAGCATAAAAGCTTAGTGAGGGTAAGCTCATAAAACAAACCTTCGACAATGCAGGGTCTAAGCACGAGCAACTACCATGATGGAATGCATGATCTTACCTCCGATCTCAAGAGCCAAATGTACATGATGCATGAACATACATTCAACATTATGCCACGCTCAACAACTCATAAGCTCAACATACAATGATACATAACTCAATGTATTAACCACATCATATATCAATTCATAAAGGGAGTCACATTTCATAACATATAAGCATACATGTATAATCTCATATTGGCACCTAGCTATGACTCGAATACGCGGATAACATGTTGGAACGCATTTCCAACATAACTATTACCTTCGGTGGGATTACACTCATCACCGGTTCTCGCGGAAGGGATTCCACTCATCCTTACGCCCCGTCGATGGGATTCCACTCATCACCGACTATATAAAGATTTCCGGGCGTACCCGTACTCCTCCTTGGTGCCTTAACGCCACCAAGGCCACGCGCGACTTTGACTCTCGTGTGCACACTCTTCCTAATGATCGATCATTGTACCTAAGCATACTAGTGCCAATATTAATCAAATTCCGCAACCTTTCACAACATCAACTCAACATAACTTCCGTGCTTAGCACGTACTCACCATGATCACTATCATGCACGATTCATAAACCAAACCACATGCATATATCAACACATCATATCAAGCCTCAACAACATGCATAACACATTATACATAGCCAACACAATCACAACTAGACATGAGGCATACTAAGCAATTAGGAGTTCAACCAAAGGTTTCCTAAGCTAAGCTTGAGATTAGGCTACCACTCTAATCTCAACTCTAGGGGGTTTACCAAGCCCATCCTAGGTTCACATGCTTGAACCAATATTTGAAAGCCATTTAAAAATAGTAACCATTCACCTCCACTTCCAAGCTCAACTACCAAGCAAGCAACACCTTCAAGTTTCTGGATTTGTTCCCAAGGCTTCACCAACACATAATTTCGCTTCTAATCACCTCAACACAACCAAAACAACCTCAAATCAAATCACCAATTAATGTAGCAAACCTAGAACACCATTCAAGCAACAAACACAATAATTCAAGCCATGAACAACCCCCCAAAAACACCCAACCCGAGCAGCCCTAATACCCAGCCCAAAACTTGTGATTTCAACATATTTAACATCTCCAAATGCTTCCAAAACAACCCCCAACTATTACCCTAACATCAACCCTCAATTTCCAACACAAACCACACCCAAAACTCAACTAAAAACCCTCATAAAACCCCACCAAAACCCAATTTCGGGAATTCTTATAAAACACCTAAAAAATTATATATGTTGGTCCATTTGGTTCATAAACATTATATCTAGCAATTTTAAATCAAAATCTTAAGTTAAAAACAATAAAGATGTCATTTTTATTCAAATCTTCCAAAAACCCAAATTCTAAAACTTGAACCAAAATGAAATCTAGTTGTACTTTCAAGTAGAGGAAGATGAGAGCAAGATGAGGATGTGTTTACCTTTCAAAACCGAGCCAAAATGAGGGAGGAAGGAGATGGAATAGTGAAAGGGGGATGGGAGCTTTACTTGTCGTTAAAATGGTGGAAATGGGAGTGAAGAAGATGAGCACATGTTTAATTCAACAAAAGGGGTTTTAATTTTTAAAAGTTTCATTTATTTACGGTTTTGCCATTAATGAGATGGCAATCTCATGTATTTGAAATTTTCATGGAAATTTGATTTCAATTACATTTTGGTCCAACACAAAATGTTTGTTCGAAAATATGAAGACCAAAATAATACTTTATTATTTTAACTATAAAACCAAAACCCGAACCATTATTTAAATATTATTTTCTCCCAGCCCCCAAACCCGGGTGTTACATCTAAAGTCTTCAACTTCTTGTAACCATTATCGGTGCGATCTCCGTCACAGTCGCAGTGTGACTATCACCGCCATCAGTGGTGTGTTCATCGTCGTACACTGAACCGAAATTCTGCAGCCGCTCGCGAAGACTCATCGCCGTTCACCGTGGAAATGCCTGGAAGTTTTGACTGAAATCTAAGCGTTTCTTTATTTTTTTCGTCGATCTCGGCCAACTCCGTCGCCCGTGTTAGACACGGCCGCCAGATCTGAACTCCTTACATCGAGGTGAGCTTACCCCTGGTCGACGATCATCAATCACACACCATTTGAGCTTCGCCGGTGCTCGTTCGTTTAAATAAGGAATGGATTGCAATGGGAAGACATGTCCATAGAAATTGTAAATATAGGGGGTTAAATGTGTAATTGTACAAATTATTTTTATTTCGGTGGTCAAAATAGAAGTGAAGTAATAGTTTAGGGTCTATTTAGGTAATTTATCATTTTTTATTGTGCAAGATCAACTTTCCATTTAAATTTAACGACTACAAACGACTGAGTGACCAAAAGTTTACGCCCTAAAAACTTAAATGACCTTACTGATCGTTTTTCAAAATCGGTGATCAACTTTGTACTGAGAAGAAACATAAATAATTATCCTAATAATTAATCCTTATTTTTATTAAATAGAGATATTATATTTTCATGTCGAGATTTGTACTCATAAAAAATTAATCGGTTAATCTCTAAGACTAGGAAGCTATGAAGCAAAGTGTCGAAATTGTAAGCGTAGGGACTAGGCCTAGGTGTATGAATGTAATACAATATACAAAAGGGAAAATAATGCAATTGCCTCGTGGGTGGCTAGCATATCGTGCAGCACGTGACCCCACCGGTCTTTGACGGATAATAGCATAAATAATTAAATACAAAATTAGTACATCTATAAATGTCAAAATTTGGTTTGAGTCCTTTCATTATACTATAGCTTAATTTTTGGTCCATGTATATTTTAATTTAGAATAATTCAATCTCTATTGTCATAATCTCATTTGTTAACCCATATATTTAACAATCCATATCTACAGTTTAACTGAAATAATTAACAAGTTAAACTATTTGTTGTAATTGACGACATTGTAAAAATAAAGGACAAATAAGTACAGTTTAAAGATTCAATGGCTTTGTGTAAATTATTATTAGGAGACTTTCAATTTGGAAAAAAAATGTTAGTCGTTTGTGTTTGAGACTAACTTTTGAATAAAAAATAGGTTTATCGTGATTTATGGCTCAAACCCCATGAAGTATAACAAGACTTTACACTTCCCACATGCTTTACCACTAGTTTAGAACCAATCTTTTGTTTTTCTCTTCCAAACATTTAATTTAACTCATTTTAGACTGATTTTAAGCGATATGAGATCACTCGAATTGCTATCTAGAACCACCATCGAGGACATTTTTTTCCTCTTAAAAATCTCATCATTTTCAACTTTTAATCTTAACCATTGATTTACACTCATCCAATGATCCAAAATCAATATAAAACTAAAACATTTTATATCATCAAATGATCCAAAATCAGTATAAAACTAAAATAACGTCGTTTTAAGTCGTTTTGAGCATCAAAACAACCAAATTTAGAGAATGTCGTTTAGTTTGACCGTCATGTCATTATTTCATTAAAGATTTAATAACGGAATGACAACACTAAAATTAAATAATAATTCAGTGTTAAAATTGATGTAAATGAAAGTTTAATAGTATAAATAATACAATACCTAAAATTCAGTGATATCTAATACAATTTACCATAGAAGAAACTCAAAACAAAAATGGTTAGAGCTTACGAAACGATTTTCTCGGGAGGCCAAACCGTTTTTGCCTTTAAAACGGTATTGCATTCTTCCCATTGTGAATTTGTGATGCCCTTTCTAAAAAGCCTAAACACGTGCTACCCTCGTGTTCTCCGGCAATTAAAGCTTTGCTTTTTCATTCTTCCAACTTTGGTTTGAGTCCTTCCACTATGCCAAAATTTGAGATTGTATATCTCTATTAAACGGTCGGTTAACCGTTATAACAATTATTAAATTTTATTAATTATAATATAATTGTTAAAAATAGTTAACCATTTTAACCGTCAATGATTAACTATTATTAACGGTTCGGTTACAGGTTAACATTTAACTTATTATAATTTTTTTCACATGTTCACGGTTTCTTTTGAGAATAATAAAATTATCTTTTCAATAGATATTATATTATAAGAGGTCCTCGAGATTGACTTAGCCAATCTTGTGAACAAAATATATGTATAAATAGTTTAATTATTTCTTTAATTTGGATCCAATAGAGGGATTAAACATTGTAAAATTAAAGTAATTGGTTAAATCTCAAATTTAAGTATAGTATAGGGATTATAACCATAATTAGACCTATTTCAATAGTGGCTCCTTTGTAATTTCAACAATCATTCATGGCCAATTAAGAACTATTTTCCTTCTATATTTTAGCTCACAAGTCACACTCCTTTCCCGAACCTCCATCATTCTATCACCACTTTCACTCTTTATTTCCGTTTGTTTCTCGAGAAAATAATAATAGTAGTACTTACGACTATAAGAATCGCGAATTCAATGAACTAAAAAGGAAAATTTTGACTTCTTCGTCGCTGTTTTACTGAAAAAATCATGACGTCGGGTACGAGAATGCCGACGTGGAAGGAGAGGGAGAACAACAAGCGGAGAGAACGGCGGAGGCGAGCGATCGCAGCGAAGATCTTCTCCGGTCTACGGATGTACGGTAACTACAAGCTCCCGAAGCACTGCGACAACAACGAGGTCTTGAAAGCTCTGTGCAACGAAGCCGGTTGGACCGTCGAAGAAGACGGAACCACTTACAAAAAGGTAAACCGGTACACAATTTTGATTTTACGGTTTATGTTCAATCGATTTATTACTATCCAACGGTTGGGATTTGATTTGAAATCTGTGATTATGTGAGAAATCAAAAAATCACGAAGGTCGTCGAAGATTACGATAATACACATCGTCGATCGACTGTAGCATTTCAGGCAAGGATAGTTTGGTCATTTCACCGGCACTATCCATCTCCTAGATTGATATTTTCACTTTGCTTTTAACTTTTAAGTGTAAGACGTCAAAATTCTAGTTGGAACAACTAAGGTTACTTTGGTAATTTAAAGCCAAAGGTTAATTTACTTCCCCACTCAGATTTCCCGGGATTATTGGCTTTGCAATGCTTTTTAATTAGTTCGGTCAAATTTTGATATTGGTCGCTCTACTATTTCAAATTAGTAATTTAGTCCTAACTATAATATATCTACTTTTGTAATGTCATTAGTTAGTCTAAATAATTAACATTGTTTTAGTTGTTTTTTTTGGGGTAAACTACCGTAATGCTCACTTACGTTTGGGTTGTGTACACTTTTGCTCAATGATTTTAAAAATTGAACTTTATGCTCATTTATGTTTTCGGGGTGTAAATTTATCTTCACCGAAACGTTTTTCACTGTTATCCTTTAACAGGAAGCTGATTTAGCAGATTAAAGGTTAATTAATAAAAGGCTTAATACCTAAATAGGTGCCCAAACTATGCTTGTGGATCACTTTTGGTGCTTAAACTATTTTTAGCTCTAAATAGGGGCCTAAAGTTTTAATTTTGGTCATTTTAGGTGCCTAACCGTTAATAAAAAATCGTTAGCCAATTAGATTGTCACAAGTGGCATGTTTTTTATTTTTAATTTCTTTTAATTAATTTTTAAATAAAATTCAAATTTCTAAAAAAATAACAGTTTTAAATATTCACAAAACAATCCTCAAAACCCAAATCCCAAAATTAACGTTGTTGTCGCCGTTTACTACATCACCGGAGATCACCACTACCATCGCCGAACTACCACGACCGTTTCCCCAACCACCCATCGTCGATAACCGACGGTAGGTGTGCCGACGACTTCCTTTCACGGTTTTGGCTTCTTTCGACGTTAGGAAGCCGATCGACACACCTACCGTCGTTTACCGACGATGGGTGATTGGGGAAATGATCTTGATAGTCCGGTAGCGGATATGGAGGCGGCGGCGAAACCATCGGCGGCGGATTCGGCTGGGGAAGTTAGGGATTTCGAATTTAATAGGCATTTTGTGAGTTTTGGGAAATTTAGGGTTTTTTTATAAAAAAAATAAGTTAACAAATAAATTAAATTAAAAATAAATAAAATAATATTTTTAATAAAAATAATTATAATTAACGGTTAGATACCTAAAATGACCAAAATTGAAACTTTAGGCACCTATTTAGAGCTAAAAATAGTTTAGGCACCAAAAGTGATCCACCAGCACAGTTTGGGCACCTATTTGGGTATTAAGCCTTTTATTAATTAACCTTTAATCTACCAAATATGCTTCCCGTTAAATATTAACGGTGAAAGACGTTTCAGTGAGGATAAGTTTACACCCCGAAAAAAATAAATGGGCATAAAGTTTAATTTTTAAAATCAGTGATCAAAAGTGTACATCACCCAAACTACCTTTTTTTTGACAAATCATAATTCTAATCCTAAACCTATCCAAAAAGTAGGGGAAGGAAATTTAGGGGAAGGAAGGAGGTGCTCCTAGTGGGTTTAAAACTCATTACTTAAGTGAATATAAGGGAATAAAGATGAATAGCTTGACCAACCGTACTTGCTCATATTGTTTTAGTCAAAACAAGTTGATTTTCGATAATGAGTTGGAATGGATGTTTACAAGAAAAAATATATGTCAAATATTTAGTGGTTTGTAGGGGTTGTTGTCCCTCCTGATTTGTAGGGAATATAAGGGAATAAAGATGAATAGTTAATGCTAGGGACGAAGTTATTTAGTGGTTTGTAGGGTTGTTGTCCTTCCTGATTTTAATATAATATTATTTTAAGTTGTTGTTAGTTTAAATATTAGTCAAATAAGGCATTTGTCTCTTACAATTTTCATATTTAAAAGTTTGATAATTTTTTATCCCTCTCGATATTTGATCTTAGTTTTGTCCTTGATGAACGATATTGAATCATATTTTGACCAAATCATGTCAAATTAAAACATATGGATTAAGTCTTAAATTTGAGTATAGTAGAAGGACCTGCATTATAATTTGACCAATCAGTTCTAGTAGAAGGGGGAAATTGAATCCTTGGATTCCACCTTTTATGATGAGATTTTAAATAGCTTTAGCTTCAATTCGTGTGGGGATAGCCGGATAGGGTTTTGATTAAATTTTACAGTAAAGAAAGACATGTTGGACGAGGTAGCGTGTTAGAAAATAACATTATATTTATTATATGCTTTATGTAAACGCCGTTGTCTTTGACATTAGATTTTCTTTTCTTCTTTTAATCAAAGTGTTTTTGTCGGGTTGCAATGACTATGTTTGCCCCCATTATTGCTTTTGGTCCATCAAATGTGTCCCCATAGAAACAGAAATGTCTCATGTAATGTTTGGCGAAATGAGGACTGGTTGTTAGATTCTACTCATGAAATTTTGATTTCTTGCTTCATAATTCATCAATGCCTTGTTTTATCTTGTCTTTTTTGTTTAATGCCTATCGGTCGAGGCATCTTCGAATTATGATCGTTTACGGTGACGGAGTCAGAAAAATTTTAGGGGTCTAATTGCAATTTTACCGTTGTAGGACTAAACCTGCTCCTCCTGGTGTTGGATGTATATCTGTATCTGATGTGTTTTTTTCTCGTTTCTGCAGGGGTGCAAACCAGTGGATCGCATGGACATAGTGGGAGGTTCGGTGTCGGCTAGTCCATGTTCATCGTATCACCCGAGTCCTTGTGCATCTTACAATCCGAGTCCCGGTTCTTCTTCCTTCCCTAGTCCAGCTTCATCGCGTTACCGAGCCAATGACAATAGCAATGCTGATGCCAATTCCTTAATCCCATGGCTGAAGAACCTTTCATCCGGTTCGTCTTCGGCTTCGTCTAAGCTTGCTCACCATCTCTACTTTGCTGGTGGGTCTATAAGTGCTCCTGTCACCCCACCATTGAGCTCCCCGACTTCCCGTACCCCTCGAACAAGAGATGAATGGGATGAAACGGCAGCTGGGTCGGCACGGGCCGGGCAGAGGCATTGTTACCTTCCTTCATCGACTCCACCTAGTCCTAACCATCAGGCTTTTATTGATCCAGGATGGCTTTCTAGTGGACCAACATCCCCTACGTTTAGCCTCGTCTCTCGAAACCCGTTTGGGTTTAAAGACGAGTCTTTATCAGCTGGAGGTTCACGAATGTGGACTCCGGGACAAAGTGGGACATGCTCACCGGCACTGCCAGCCAGTGTGGATCAAACATCGGATGTTCCAATGTCTGATGTGATTGCTGCCGAGTTTGCCTTTGGGAGTCACACGACAGGGTTAGTGAAACCTTGGGAAGGAGAAAAGATCCACGAAGAATGTGTAGCTGATGATCTTGAGCTTACACTTGGAAATTCAAAAACCAGGTAATGTTTCCATTCTGAAATCTAAGGTTCAGTGTTCCGATCGGCAACATTATCGAGTTCGATTCCGCATCTCCGCACCGCCATTGCTCCTTTCGAGCTAAAGAGAAGCACAAGATCAATTTCATATGTATTCTTTTCTCTTTGTAACAAAATTTCTGGTGATGGCATTGACATCGGCATCATTTGTTTGGTGTGATTGTAGTTTGTGTGTTTGAAAGTGGTTTAAAATGTCTCAGATTTATCATTGTTTTTGACACATATGTTAGTGTTTTCTATGTATTCGTGACATGTTTTATATATGTTACTCAAATTATTCGTTTTTTTTAAATCTTATTTTTGAACATGAGATTTTTAGCCAATTGACACCCATCGTTTGTGTTTTTTATATGTCTTTATTAAAAAAATATTATACATTTAGGGGTGTTTAAATGGGTAATTATTGTATGCACAAATGTTTGCGGAAATTTTGTTTCGACAAGCGCCTTAGTTTTAGGATAGTCGGGTTTATAGGTTAAAACCTAAATTTCTAATTATATTATCGTAAAACTAAACCTTAAATTCTAATCATAAACCTTAAATTTTAAATCATACACTTAAACCTATAAACCCTAAAACAAATACACTTGTAGAAATTTTTCGTTTTTACCGTCAGTGCGTGAAATGTTTTCCCTACTTAAATTTATGGTCTTTTAGTTTAAAACATTACAACAGTGCTTTTTTTTTAAAAAATTAATGCCGGCTAATATTTATTAAACAAAACACACCATAAAGGTGGTCCAAAGAAAACAAAACGCCAAAAGGCGTGTCGAGTACTCCAAACGACAAAAGCAAAACCAGAAAAGAAACAAAAGCTTAAAAGAAAAGAAAAACATCAGGCCAGCCACAATCCTCTCACAGTCCACCTCCGTCGGCAAGGAAGTATAGCAGCACAGAACCGGAGACTGAGGACAAGACGGGGTTACGATAGCTCAAAGAAAAACCCCTAAAATAAAGCCCAGACACAAATCAGAGATTACGGAGGGTTCAGAAATCTTCCGTCCGACTCAACCCAAACCCTAGCCTCCACGGGCACTTCCTCAACCCAGAAATTCGAAGAAGAGGAACCCGCACCAAGCTTCGCAATCGAATGGGCAACTTGATTACAGCATCGGAAGACATGCACGAACTCACAGACCTGGAATCGACGCGCTCTCTGTTGAACCTCCCAAATTAGGGCACTGATCTCCGAAAAATCAGGTTCGTTGCATCTTAGTTTTTTAATAATTGATAAAGCATCTCCCTCAATGATTACTTTAGTAAAACCCATGTCTAATGCAAACTCCACTGCGAGGATGGCCGCGTAAGCTTCTGCCGCGAACGGAGAAGGAACGCGAACGGTTTTCCGGGAGCATGCACCCATGACTTCGCCGTTACTGTTGCGGATGACAACCCCTGATGAAGACTCATCCAAAGTCGAATTGAAACAAGCATCAAAGTTAATTTTCATCAAATCCTCGGCGGGGGGCTTCCAATGGGCTTCTACTGGTCTCATCAAGCACTGGGTTCTGAAGGTTAAGGTAGAAAATTCAAGGCAGTAAGCCTTGATGAAGGTAATATTCTCCTCCTTACGCTGTACAACATTCTCATGGAGTCGTTTATTTCTGGTATACCATAGTGCCCAAACTGTCACAATAGCCTCTTCATGTTTCATTCTCGGTACATTTGTAAAAATCCAAGATAACCACTCATAAAATGAAAAAGAAACAACATTTGGGGGCCAAAAATACCCCAAAGAACTCCAGACATCATTTGCCGTTGTACACTGACAAGTTGCATGTAGACTACTCTCAACCACATTTAAACACCATAAACAGTTAGGATTAGATGCTAACCTTCTGTAGTGTAAGTTACTTCTTGTAGGTACCAAATTATTGACAAACTTCCATACTTGGATCTTTACCTTTTCTAGACACTTTAGATTCCATAGGTGACAATAGAAACGGCTCGTATCTAGACTACTCCCCTGCTAGTTGATTAAAGTTCTATACCCACTTCTTACAGTATAAGAACCCGAGGTTCCCCAGTCCAAACAAGTGTATCCTCTTGGGCGAAAGAGGATAAAGGAATAAGAGAAATCTTACGAGCCTCAACAGGATAGAACACTGAATTTAGCAGCTCTAAATTCCACCTCTTAGGTTCAGTAGAAATGAGGTCAGCTACTCGAAAAACCTCCAGGTTTATTGGAGAAGTGACCTTCGCTAGAGCCTTCCCCGGTAACCAATAGTCGGCCCAAACATCAATTGATGTACCAGAGCCCACCTTCCAGCGTAGACCAATATTCAGAAGGCCCTTTGCAGACCAGATACTCCTCCATATTAGTGAAGGTTGCGAGCCCAAATGCGAGTTCAAGAAGGTCGAAGATGGGAAGTACTTGGCCCGTAGTACACGGCCAACCAGACTCGACGGATTGGTAATCACCCTCCATCCTTGCTTCGCAAGAAGTGCAACATTAAACTTCGCCAAATCTCTGAAGCCTAGACCACCATCTTCCTTCAGCATACACAAATAGTTCCACGAACACCAATGCATCCCTCTCCTTTTATCCGATTTATTCCACCAAAAATTTGCCATAATGTTCTCCAGCTCCTTGCAAATGGATAGAGGCAAAAGAAAAACACTCATGGCATACATGAGAATAGCTTGGAGGACACTCTTGATGAAAACCATCTTTCCTCCTTGGGACAGAGGCCTCACACTCCAGGACATAGTGTGATTTAGCATCCTATCCCGTAAATGAGTAAAAGCCTTCCTCTTATTTCGCCCAATAACAACAGGCAAGCCCAGATATCGTTCAAGACTAGAACAACTATGCACACCAAATATAGCTTGTAACTCATCCGAAGCCACCGATGAAACATTCGAACTTAGGAAGATTCCAGACTTGGCGAAGTTGACTAACTGTCCCGAGCATTCCGAATATTCCCGTAAGATGGCTTTGATCTCCATTGCTTCCTCAGAATTCACCTTCCCAAAAATAATACTATCATCGGCAAAGAATAAATGGGTTAAAGATGGCGCATACCTATTAATACGAGCCCCAGATAAACGCCCTGATGATAAGGATTGGCGAAGAAGGGAAGACAGGCCCTCCGCGCAGATTAAATAGAGATAGGGGCTTAATGGATCCCCTTGACGCAGGCCCCGAGAGGGTGAAAAGGGCAACCCAGCTT
Organism: Hibiscus tridactylites; assembly: GCA_958450335.1. NCBI lineage: Eukaryota > Viridiplantae > Streptophyta > Magnoliopsida > Malvales > Malvaceae > Hibiscus > Hibiscus tridactylites. The sequence goes on from OY288270.1 coordinate 86,567,608, forward strand.
TGCCATTAAGCACAACTGAATAAGACACCGAGGAGATGCACCTATAAATAATGTCCACCCAGCGTTGATCAAAGCCCATATGAGATAGGACATTAACAATAAAAGCCCACTCAACTCTATCGTAGGCCTTACTCATATCCAACTTTAACGCGAAAAGACCAGTAGACCCCGACCTCTTCTTCTTAAAAGAATGGAGCATTTCATATGCGACAATAATGTTGTCGGAGATCAGACGCCCCGGCACAAAAGCACTTTGTGCCTCATCAATACACAAATGAAGGATTTTCTGGAAGCGCAACACCAACACTTTTGAGGCTACTTTGTAAATAACATTACAAAGACTAATGGGTCTATAGTGTAGCATAGAATTCGGGTCATTTACCTTCGGAATTAACACAATGTTTGTGTGATTCACCCCCTCCATCGGAATAGACCCATTTAAAAGCCCTATACAAAAGGAAGATACATCCGGGCCAATAAGGTCCCAAAATCTCTGATAATACATCCGGGCCAATAAGGTCCCAGGAAGATACAAAAGGAAGATACATTCGGGTCTATAGTCTTCAAAGCCTGGTACACTTCAGAAGGAGTAAAGTCAGCACAAAGAGCCTGATTCATCTCCTGCGATATACAAGGGGTAATCCCTTGTAAGATTTGCGACGGATCATTTGCCCCCTGCGAAGTAAATAGATTCTGAAAATAAATCCGAGCCACTTCAGCCATCTCAAGCTCAGACTCACGTCTCGTATCCGAATCATCCATCAGAAAACTAATTTTATTTCTACGCTTACGCATGGTGGCAGAACGATGGAAAAAAGAAGTATTCCTATCTCCATTCTTTATCCAATTCGATCGAGCCCTTTGTTCCCAATAAAGCTCTGCTTTATCATACTCCATATTCAACATAAGCTTCGAGTCCATTATATCACCCAAGACATCGTCCGTGGGATCCTTATCAAGCAAATCATTGAGTTTTTTTTCCAGAGATGTGATGGAGAAATTTTTCTTCTTCCTTAAATCAGAAAACCACTTATCAAGACCACTCCCAACCGAACGTAGTCTTTCAGGTACACTCCCAACAGAATCCTCCCACAGTCTCCTCACTTCATCAAAGCATGACTCTTCCATAAGCCAAGCAGCTTCAAAACGGAAAGAGTGAATTCTTTGTTGTTGCCCCTGAGGGTTCGTATCCAAAAGTAAAGGGCAGTGATCAGATAACGTATGAGATAGATGAGTGAGTGAAAAATTCGGATACCTCTCCCACCATTCACTATTTGCTACTCCTCGATCAAGCCGTTCACGTATAAGGCCAGCAGAATTAACCCCTTTCTGCCAAGTGAACCACCGTCCTTTATAGCCAATATCAGACAAAGAGCACTCCTCTAACACATTACGAAAACTTGCCATCTGTCTCTCACACCTCAACAAACCACCCCTCTTCTCCGACGAAAGTAAGATCTCATTAAAGTCCCCAATAACGAGCCAAGGGCACTCAGGAGAATCATCCAAACTCCGAAGAACATTCCACGCTTCTTCCCGCATACTTGTTTCGGGGGCACCATAAAAACCAGTGCAACGCCAAATAGAACCATCCTCTTCAGTAATAAGCGCATCAATATGCCTATTAGAGTATGAACGCAGAACAACGGTGCACTCCGGTTTCCAAGCCAAAGAAAGGCCACCACTACGACCTTGCGAAGCAACATCAATACCACATAAATAGCCACACTTTCGACGGACTCGCTCCATCCTCGCCGAACTTAACTTAGTTTCTATTAAAAAGACAATCAACGGGTTGGCTTCTTTCAACTTTCGCCGAAGCCGTCTTACTGTCCGGGGCTTCCCCAAGCCACTGACATTCTAGCTAATGATTTTCATGGCTGCCGGCCGGCCTGCTTAGCATGGCCTGCCGATAAACAATCAGTAGTTTCAGTCAAATCCATAGAGTCAGAAATGGCCGAAGCTGGTAGATGGGTACGCTGTCTCTTTGGCCCATCTATGTTCTCAATGGGCTGATCTTCTGCAGCGGACGTCATCTCAAGATCAAAGCCCATCGTAATAGGCTCATTAGGCCCAGCACCTCCCAGAATAAAGTTCCCACGAGTCAACCCATCCGGACAGCTAGAACTTCTTTTCTGAAATAGATTTCCCAATAAAACAGTCGCTGGATTACCGCCCGAAGATCCTCCAGCCTTATCCAAAACAACTCGTGGTAATCCCTGAATTCTAGTCCCCACATTAAACTCATCTCCCCTAATTGCGCCATCCTCTTCTCGCAACCATGGACTGACAGCTTGCACTCCCCGCCTCGCCGGAGCTCGCAGAGAGTTGTCCCAACCACACTCTTGCTCACTTTCGCTGGCCAACAATCTTAGTGGGCAAAACGCAAAGCCATGTCTCAGCTTTCCACACAAGAAGCAAAATAGTTTCAGCTTCTCATACTGAAAACGCACATACACACTTCCCCCCTGCCGATCTGCAATCTTTTTCCTTCTCTTTAACGGTTTCCTTACATCCAGTCTAACCCGAATCCTCATGATCCCTCTATAACCCAAAGAGGCCATTGATGTATCATACTCGATAAAAGAACCCAGAAAATTTCCTAGTTGCGTCGCCACCACTGAAGATACAAAACCATGGGGTACATCCAAAACCAGGGCCCAAAAATCAACATGAAAGAGAGGGACCCCCAGAGGTTCTTCATTCGGCAAAATACGATGCAAGAGAATGAGGTGATTATTAAAATACCATGGTCCATCTTCCAAAACCCTATCCACATCGACTTGATTATAGAAACGAAAAAGATACCTGGCCTTCCCTAAATTCGAGATAGCCACCCCACCAATTGGCCGCCAAACATTTGCAAGGGTCGATCGCATTGCCAAAAAGTTGACAACACTATTTGTCAGAAACGAACCTACCAAACAGAAGGTGTACTGAATGGCTTGCTCCTGATTACTGATTTCCACTTCCAAAGGGACATCCTCATTGTCATCGATCGCAAGATTTGCCAGCTCCTCTGCCACATTTGCCATTGATCTACACAGCCTTTGAATAAAACCGCAGATCCACACTACAATAGAAAACACCACCAAAAGAGGAGAAAGAAACTACAAAGAAACTACAAACGTGCCACTATGAGCAGAGAGAAACAGACGTGCCACTATGAGCAGAGAACATGCACAATGGTTACAAATTCAACACTTTTTACAACAGTGCTTTTAAAATGTTGTAGTAACAATAGTGTTAATTGAATTAAGATCTAATTAATAAATAACTATAATTTTATATAACATTATAATATATGTATAGTTCCCACTCGAACTTTCACTAATGTTATAATAGTAATAATGTCAAATAAACTGAAATTTGATGGGTAAATAACTGCAAAAATGAACTGATAACGATGACGTTAGAGTAAAACAAAAAATAGGGTCCCCTCAACCTTTCTTCTCTCTTACCCCACTTCTCTGTGTTGATTTAATCACTTAGTCAACACTATTATTACCCATATTGCTCTGTTTCAGCACATGAGAGAGTAAAGCCACCTGTATAAACACATTAGATAACAAGTTAGTTTAGTGGTATGATATATATTTTTTAAACAAGGTTTATTCGAATTATGAGATTGTGAATAAGATAAATTAAGATGATAAAAATTTTTTAATAATAAATTTTTATAAAATTTAATATGAATTAATCAACCAATAACTTAAATAAGAGTGATTATAAAAAAACAAACACAAAATAAACTATCATCTATATTTTAAATTGATCTTTAAATTTTAAAAAGTTTTTATTTAAAATTTTAAAATATTAGTAACAATTAGGCCCTTCATAATCTAAACATCAAAGTGTTTTTTTTTTTTAAATTTTTTATCTAAGAGGAAGGAGAAGGAGGAATTGCTCCTACATGGACCAAAATCCAAGACTTAAGGTTTAGGGGAACAGATTTGATGTCAACAGAAATTTTAAAACTTTAAAGTGTTTGTTATTCGAATGGATCGGAAGAACATATTTAAAATATGTGGGTTAAATTATAATTAAGTGTGTAATATCTATTTCACGAATTAATTGAATTTGATGGGTTAGATGAAAATGTTATCTAAGTTTTAATAACATTAAACTTTATTTGTTTAATATTAGATTTAAATTTTAAATAATATGCTTCGTCAAGATCTGTCGGTGCATATTTGACTACTTTTAGTGGCAAATGGCAATGCAATTATAATGCTGGCTTGTTTAATCATTGCTTTGGAGCCGCGCAAAATGATCACGCTGTCCTTGTACTTTTGCGGAGGGTGTATAATGTGTTCATCTATTAGCACAGTCGCGGGTTTAGGCAAGTTGGCCTAATCTTCAACTTGGTTCAAAAACCTCAAATTTTGATTTTGATCCCTCACACTTGTTAAAAATTCAAAATTCAGCCCTTATATTTTGACAAGGTAATATACGTTCATACTTTTTTTAAAAGTCGACATCCAGGTTCTCAATGTGTTGAAATCTATACAATATCTGAATATTCTTCATCACATATAATACATCATATTAACAAGCCAAGTTCTTTTGGTCTCATACTTATCGGCCAATCTTTCCATTTTCATTCAGGAATTCGACATCCAGGTCCGAGTCCTGCCCTTTTGGTAGACCTAGAACCCCTATACAATAATCCACCAATATCAACTTTTACACGGGCGAAGAATGATGTAGTATGGAACATTAGAATAGATTATTTACAGAGAATGCACATAAGATACTAAGATTCATGCTCCATTGGATCTTCTTGATACCAAATATCGAAGCAATTAGTTCGATTTCCAACTTCCGCCGCTCAACTTAATGTTGTATAGATCGGAAAGTGCACGATAGAGAATGGCAGCAGCAGGTGGTCGAGGCATGGACCCGAGAAGTATATCTGATGCACTAATCGACTGGCTGCCATAGAATCGGGAATTCTCTCGAACCCGAGTGGTGACAAAGCTTCCTTCAAGTGAACATCCAACAAAAGCACCTACACATTCAAACACGAATCGAATTAACAGAGGATGCAATTATTGATCTCTAACTTTAAACAAACCTATGAAATTCCACCAGCAATACTTAACTTTGCAGGATTAAAAGAGTTCGAGTAAATGGTTTTATTGTCATATAGCCAATAGACAACACCATGAGAGAAGCAAAAAAGCTAAGATGCAATGAGACGGTACCTTTACTACAGCTGTACGTATAACAAGCAGCATAACCACCATCGCCGGCTCGAACATCGGCTTCCACAGCCCGTCCAACAATACCAACAGCGGCACTTAAACCGGCTCCAATAGAAAGATGTGCATTGCCGCCAAAAGTCTTAACAGCGTCATTTGTTCTCAAGATTATAATAAAATCTGTCAGTTCTCCCCCGGCCTGCAGAAGTATAAATGGTTAGGAAAAAATGTGAAACAAAATTTAATTTCACATGATTGACCCATTTCATCCTACTGTCCATAAATTCCAATCGAGTTCCCCGGGCCAAAAACGGCAATACCCACATGTCATATTTAAACAATGAAAATTCATTTTTAGACAACATCGAACAAGAAAGAATATTAACTCTTCTCCACTAAGAAAAGGAACAGCTAAAATGATTTTGATCCATCCAAAATAAGGAAGAGTAGCAGCCAGGAATTTGAATAGGGTGAACATATGATCGAATGCTATCATTTGCAGTTTCTTAGGTATGAATATCCAATAGGAAAACTTGAGCATTTGAGTAGATAGAGAACAAAGATTCATGTGTTCACCTGAACGCCCCATCCCACACCAAATGAGGAAATGGCAGAAGGTGGAGACCATGAACCATCCTCTCTACGAGCAATCACAAGTCCCGTACCAATATTATATGTCACCATGACACCAACTTTCATAACAGAGATTATGGCAAGGCCTTTTGCTTCTCGGAGAATGGAATCTGGAATCGACTTCTCAGGTTTCAAATAACCAACCTGGCCGGTGAAAAAGAAAACAGTGAGAAATCTGAAAAAATGTATGATTTCAATGAGAACTCCCAAGTACTAAAATGAACGATCATCAAGCAAAAGAAACTAGCAGAATAGCAGGCCCTTTATATTCACAGGAAGTTGCAATTGCATGCAAAACGATAGGAGCTATTTTTCTAGTTAACAAGTAATCAATGACAAGTAAACCTCAAAGCTCGATTCTTACCCTAGTAATATAACCCCGAATTGTATTTGTTGCCTTATAAATCTCACGTTCCATGGACTGTCCACAGGGAAGAGGAAAATTAAGCCAAGATCTCAAAGTACTAAGGTCCGTAAGGTCATGAGTTGGCAGCTGAGCAGCATTACTAACTTGGTCCATCAAGTATGGCTGGACAGACTCAAGCCGTACACAGCATACATCACAGACACGTTGTGGATCCGTTACACGAAACTTTTGGGGCATTAAACTCCTTCCTTTAGAACACTCACCACAAAATATTCCTCCACAAAACCTGCAATGGTGTCTCGAACACATGATCGGGTGAAACCTCACACCACACAACATACAAGCAGAAGCAGCACTGTCAGCTAACCACTTGGGCGGTTCGGCTTCAAGAATTTCCTTCACTTTACCCATATTCGCTTCGTTTAGGGTCTGAGCCATCTCTTGCCAAGCTTGCTCTAGCAAATGACTCGAGAACCACGAAACTCCACATCGTTGAATATCACCGGAAGTTAAAGCGTTTACTTTCCCACGGGCGGCGAGTATCATCTCGACTATCACATCCCACATAGTCAACTCCTTCTCTTCACCAACGAACTCACCCCATCCCATGTCACCTTCAGGGAAATAACCTCCATTGGAAGGAAAACCGTTGGCCCACTGTTCGTGATCGCTTTCGAGCATCGGTGGAACCGAGACCGGTATCCAAACCCCAGTGTCCTCAGCAAGAGGGGAGTCATAAAAGAAGTATTTTCCAGTCTTTTGAAGGCTGGTTTTAGGTTCTTTAACTTCTTTTTCCCCATCATTTGACTCCTCCATACTTCTACTTGGCATTGATAATCCATTATCAAATTCTCTAGAACCATTAATTCCTTGACCCTCAACATTAGCATCCTATCATTAAAATGAATTGGAATAAGTATATATTTGATGCACTTACCGTTTTTAAAAAATTAAAACTAAATTCAACTTTACTGATATAATTATATACAACAGTACATCAATATTAATACAATATAAAAACACCCAGCTCAGAGAAAGAAAGAAAAACCCTAAAATTTGAATTTTTAAGTGTAAAAAATATTTCTTGTTATTATTCATGAGCTTGAATTCAGCAATAAAGATAGACCCATAATTCAAAAGATCAAAGGGTATCAGGAAGACAAAATTGAAATTAAAAAACCCTAATTTTCTGAGCTAGATTATTCTATGATTAGTTCAACAAATAGAGACAATTTTAAAGACTTACCGGGATAGAATTGGGGTTCCGATTGCCGGCGGCATCCTCGTTTAGGGAACGAGAAGAAACGCTTGAATCAAAGCACGAATTTTGATTGGAGCTCTCCATAAAGTGTTTGAATTCAAATTAATTTCTTTAGCAAACAAAGGGTATAAACAAATATTATTAATTACAGAGAAAATTAGAAAAAAAATGAGATGAGCTGATTTAAAAGATAATTTTTATAGAAAAGAAAATAGATTTTGAAGTGAAATCAATTTCATCAATCATTGAAGAAAGAGATGAAAACTGCCTTCAAAAACTTGGGAGAGTCCTCTTGATGTTTACGTCTTCAGACGGCAAATATTGCAGTTTTACACCGCATACTCGAAATATATAAATATATTAAAAAAAATAATTGTAATATATATTTTTGGCATGGTCCATGTTTATTTTATAATATTTGTTCGAAATTTGTGATTTTTTAATATAATTTTTGTGTGATTATAGGCAAAGATGTTAATGAATCGGATTTGGATTAAGCTTTATGAAGTTTGAATCCGATTCAATTAACAACCACATTTATTTAAGTACGCACCGGCAAAATTTAGAGTAAAAGTTTAGGGACCAAAGTAAATTTTTTAAAAATTTAAAGGCTTAAACAATTTTTTAAATTTTTTTAAGGGTTTAACTAAATTTTTTTTATTAATTTTGAGAGATTTAATCATATTTAAATTTTTTTTAAGAGAGTATTTAATTAAAAAGTAAATTTTTAAAGCTTAATATGAATTTTTAAAAATTTTGGAAGGTCAAATTAAATTTTTTAAAAACTTTAGGGGTAAAATTTCAACCGCTCACAATGTTGAGAAAGAGAATTGTATTTGAAGAAGATAAGGACATGAATAGTTTTTAGAACAAGATCGGTTTAATTTTCAAAATATTGTTGTTCATATATTTCTTACTCGGATATGGAACAAACTCTCATAAGGTTTATATTCGACTCGTCTCCTATTAAGACTCAATATTTTTTTTTTCAGATTATGGTTTTATTTTTTTCAATTGGAATTTTTTTATCGAATTCACACTAAATCGTCATTCATATGTTCTTTACTCTAAGCTCTTTGAAAACGCACACACGTCTATAGACTAGGTTGCTCGAATCTAAGTCACTTAAAATGAACAACAACATTCTTTACTATTTTTTGACAAATCTTAATCCTACCTAGAAGCGAGATAAAGAAGAGATTCTAAGAGAAGGAAGTGAGTGTTTTTAGTGGGTCTAAAACTTATGATTTAAGAGAATGTAAGGAAATATAGGTGAACATCCTAGCTAACCGACCAAATGTACTTACTCTAACATTATTTACTATTGAAATAAGTTAATGAGTTTCATTTATGATTATTTTTAAATTAAATGTAATGCAATTATTATTAGATTGATTTAGTGATATGATTGAGATATGATAAAAATTTATTTTAAAATTATGTTATATGTGAATTTTAATCGAATTTTATTTTTAATTAATATATAAATAATAAATAAAATAAAATATAAAAAATATATTTATTATAAATAATATTAAATAGTTAAATATATTATTATAAAAACTAAAAGATTAATTTTCAAAACCCTAAAATTTCTAAAAAGCCCAAAATCCAACAAAACCCTAAACCCTAAACACATAAACTATAACTCTAAACTATAAACCTTAAACCATAAAATTTTATTCATAAAAAATAATATTAAAATATATAAATTAATAATATATTATTATAAAAACTAAAAAATTGGTTTTAGAAAATTAAATTAAAAATAGTATATTATATTTTCGAGTTGAGTATCAAGTAGCTCGGCTCGACTCATTAAGAATTTGAGCTCGAGTTGAGTCCAATCAAATTAAATAGTGACCGAGTTTTGATAGGATCGAGCTCGAGTAGCTCACGATCTGTCTCGTCTCATTTACAATACTAATTCAGACAAAGAAAAGTCATAAATTTAAAAAGTAAATAAAAACAAATCTTTTCTTTTAAGCTCAAGGGGCAAATAAGTGCTCAAAGTATACCATTTTTCAAATAGGTACCTAAAGTATTTTTCGGGCCAAATAGGTGCCCACCGTGACTATCCGTTAAAAAAAATTATGTTAACCAATAAAATCATGACACATGACAATATTAAATATTTTTTATTTTATTTTTAATCAAATAAATCATAATTTTTAAAATATCCTATTTTTTTAAATAATCTCAAAATAGTCCCCAAATTCAGCCACGACCACCGACATTGGTCGCGTTTTCGGCGACGGACTGAAGTACTCTCTCCTTGTCAAACGACCCACACACCGTTCATCACCCATTATGCCGTCATTCGTCGTGAATTATTCGAATGAATAATTCGAAGATTTCGGCGTTTAGTACGACGTCAGACGATTTCCGGCGATGAGATGATGAGATAAATGCTCGTGATGGTCTAGCGACGGATGTTGTGAGTGGCGGTGTGGCAATCAGCGACGAAATCAAATCAAATCGAAATTTGGGTTTTGGGTCTTAGGGATTTTAAATTTTAGGGATAATTTGTGAAATAAAAAATATGTTATTTTTATTTATTTTTAAATATAATTTTAGAATTTTAAGAAGCGACACGTGTCATTAACGGTGAAAATTAACGGACGTTGACAGCGACACCTATTTAAGTAACATTGAAAATGTTAGACACATATTTGACCCAAAAATTATTTAGGATAACTACATATTTAGTACCCCACCTATTCTCGCGTTTCTATTTTAGTATCCTACCTATTTTTTTGGCAAAATAGTACTTAACGTTATGTTTTTGTTCTGTTTTTGTAGAACTTATGTTTTGATATAATAATTGAAAAATGTTTTGGACTAATTTGAAAAAAATTTAAAACTTGGTTTTAAGTCCAAACAACTTGAATTTATGTTTGAGGTATTTTAAGAGGTTTTTGGCAAAGATTTTTCATGTTTTAAACAGCCAAACTTGTGTTTTCAAGTCACCAGTATCGATACGGTTGTACCCGTATCGATACCTTTTTGGCCCAGTTTGGCCACTGTCAAAACCCGTATCGATACGAGGGTTTAGCGTATCGATACGGACCGGGGTCGTTTCGATACGCCACGTCAGCGTACCGATCCCTGTTCAACTACCCCAACGGCTATTTCCCAACGGCTATTCAAATATGCAGCCGTACCGATACGCCCTCAAGCGTATCGATACGCCTCAGCTGGCAAGAGCTCAACGGCTAGTTCCTATGAAGGCCGTATCGATACCGTTCTACGTGTATCGATACCCCTGTGCTGGCAAAAGCCCAACGGCTATTTCTTCATGAAGGCCGTATTGATACCGTTTCACGGGTATCGATACTGGTAGCTGCAGAACAGCATTTATGAAGGGAAATAAAGTCCTCAACGGCTCCAATTCATCCCCAACGGTCCTAAACGGCTATAAACTCAATTGGGAGTATAAAAGGGACCTCCAAGCATCAAGAGAAGACTAATGCTCATATTGTCAAACACCAATTGATCAAGAAAATGTCTTAGCTCTTAAATTGTCAATTCTTGTATAGATAAACACTAGTGAGCCAAAATTGTTAAATTTGCTCAAGTGTTTTAGGTTTTGGGTGAGTGCTTAAGTGTGCAAACAAACACCTATTAGAGGGTTTAAGTTTGCTTTCATTTGTCTCTTGTAAAAGAGGGTTTTGATCAAGGCTTGGGTAGAAGCTTGATCGGTTGTAAGGGTTTCCTCCTAATCCTAGAAAAGGGGACGAATCAATTAGTGAATTGGTTGAGAAATCCTTAGTGGGAAGCTAAGGTAGTGGATGTAGGTGCTTGTTAGAAGGCCGAACCACTATAAATCTTTGTGTCTTTAATCTTTCTAGCTTCCTCAACCCTTCCACCCAAACATCCACCTCTCCACCACTTGGTGAGCATAATTGATTGATCGAATCGAGCCCCACACAACCCAACAATTGGTATCAGAGCTTGGCTCAATCGAAGAGGATTCACATCTTATTGAGAAGATCCGGCAAGCTCGATCACTTTTTCATCAACCGGCTCAAATGGCGCAATCCATAGACAAACCGCCTTTCTTCGACGGAGCTCACTATGCCCATTGGAAGACAAAGATGAAGTTCTTCATCAAATCAAAAGATTACAAGCTTTGGGATGTAGTTGAAGATGGTCCGTTCGTGCCTAAAAGAAGTAAAGCGGAGTGGAGTGCCGACGATCGCAAGAAGATGGAGCTTAATTGCAAAGCCTTGCACATCTTGTTTTGTGCATTTGGCCCAACCATCTATGAGAAGATGTCTTCTTGTGAGAGTGCCAAGGAGGTATGGGACAAGCTTGAAGTCACATACGAGGGGACAAACGAAGTCAAGGAGACCAAGATTGGGCTCCTAACCTTGGAGTATGAGAACTTCAAAATGGATCCGGAAGAGAACATCGAGAAGATGTTTGATCGGTTCTCCACCATCACAAATGGTCTTAAAGGTTATGGAGAAGCCATCCCGGAGGAGAAGCTTGTTCGAAAGCTCATCTACTCTCTTCCCGAGTCTTGGGACTCAAAGAGGACCGCCATCATCGAAGCCAAGAACTTGAAGACCTTGAAGCTTGATGAACTCATGGGGTCACTTCTTACTCATCAAATCATGAAGAAGAACAAGGAGGATGAGAAGAAGAGGGAAGAAATAAGAGCTATGGGAGAGAAGAAAATCAAAGGGCTTGGCATCAATGCTAGTGCCATGGCTCTCAAATCCTCCACTTGTCATCATGTCTACACAAGTGAAGAGGAGGATGAAGATGAAGAGATAGTTCATCTCTTCAAGAAGTGTGCCCCTTTCATGAAGAAAGCCTTGAGAGAGCTTGAACGAGAACCTAAAAGAAAGGAGAGGGCTAGCACTTCAAGCCATAAGAAGAAGGCACATGTGGCTACTTGGAGTGATGAGGACTCCACCGACGATGAACAAGCCAACCTTTGCCTTATGGCCATCGAAGAAGATTCAAGGGTAACTTCTAATTCATCTACTTCATGTTCTTACACTTTTGATGAATTACAAGATGCCTATGATGAATTGGTTTTAGATTTTAAAAGCCACATTTTGAAAAACAATAAATTGATTTCAAAGTTAAAAATTCAAAATGATTTGCTTTCTAAAACCAAACTTGAACTTGAAGCAAAACTTGAAGAGTTTGAATTAAAATGTCTTGATTTACAAAAATTGCTTCAAAATGTTCAAGTAGAAAAGGATTTGATTTCCAAAGAGCTTGAAAAGAAGAACAATTTTGGAAAATCAAATTTTTATGTTAGACAATCTAGTGCCCCTAGATTTATTAAAGGAAAATGGTTTAGAAGTGTTTGGGTCCCAAAAGGACTAACCACTTCAATTAAAAAGGATGACATTGAAAAATGGATTCCTAAGGGGTCAAAAATTTGTGCAACTAACGTTTATGGATCCAAAGCAATTTGGATACCAAAAGTTACTTGATTGTCTATTGTAGGTGTGATGGAGATGTTCAACAAGTCAAACATTGAGGGGGAGCTCCATACACACAAGGAAGAACACTTGGAGAAGGAAGGCTTCACATCCTCCCTTAAATTCAAGTGTTGGTAAAATTCTAGTTGTTTTTTTTTGCTTTTATTTGTTTATTTTAATTTAAATTCAACTAGATGATCATTTATGTTGGACTAACATTTTGATGATGCTTTGAGTAAGGGGGAGCCAATTTTTAAAACCATAATTTTAAGTGTGTCAAAAATTTTTTTGCCTCCTATGTTATCTTGAACTTAAATGTCATTTTAAATTCTTTTTGATATAACAAAAAGGGGGAGAAATTGGTTTGAAAAATTGAATTTTCAAATGAATAAGGGGGAGCTTTATTTGATTTCATATACTTAATCTCTTATTCACATTTTTAAAGTTAAAGGGGGAGAAACCCAAACAATTTTTCAAGTGAGTTTTATTATATCAAAAAGGGGGAGATTGTAGAACTTATGTTTTGATATAATAATTGAAAAATGTTTTGGACTAATTTGAAAAGAATTTAAAACTTGGTTTTAAGTTCAAACAACTTGAATTTATGTTTGAGGTATTTTAAGAGGTTTTTGGCAAAGATTTTTCATGTTTTAAACAGCCAAACTTGTGTTTTCAAGTCACCAGTATCGATACGGTTGTACCCGTATCGATACCTTTTTGGCCCAGTTTGGCCACTGTCAAAACCCGTATCGATACGAGGGTTTAGCGTATCGATACGGATCGGGGTCGTTTTGATACGCCACGTTAGCGTACCGATCCCTGTTCAACTACCCCAACGGCTATTTCCCAACGGCTATTCAAATATGCAGCCGTACCGATACGCCCTCAAGCGTATCGATACGCCTCAGCTGGCAAGAGCTCAACGGCTAGTTCCTATGAAGGCCGTATCGATACCGTTCTACGTGTATCGATACCCCTGTGCTGGCAAAAGCCCAACGGCTATTTCTTCATGAAGGCCGTATCGATACCGTTTCACGGGTATCGATACTGGTAGCTGCAGAACAGCATTTATGAAGGGAAATAAAGTCCTCAACGGCTCCAATTCATCCCCAACGGTCCTAAACGGCTATAAACTCAATTGGGAGTATAAAAGGGACCTCCAAGCATCAAGAGAAGACTAATGCTCATATTGTCAAACACCAATTGATCAAGAAAATGTCTTAGCTCTTAAATTGTCAATTCTTGTATAGACAAACACTAGTGAGCCAAAATTGTTAAATTTGCTCAAGTGTTTTAGGTTTTGGGTGAGTGCTTAAGTGTGCAAACAAACACCTATTAGAGGGTTTAAGTTTGCTTTCATTTGTCTCTTGTAAAAGAGGGTTTTGATCAAGGCTTGGGTAGAAGCTTGATCGGTTGTAAGGGTTTCCTCCTAATCCTAGAAAAGGGGACGAATCAATTAGTGAATTGGTTGAGAAATCCTTAGTGGGAAGCTAAGGTAGTGGATGTAGGTGCTTGTTAGAAGGCCGAACCACTATAAATCTTTGTGTCTTTAATCTTTCTAGCTTCCTCAACCCTTCCACCCAAACATCCACCTCTCCACCACTTGGTGAGCATAATTGGTTGATCGAATCGAGCCCCACACAACCCAACAGTTTTGGTACCCCAACTGTTAAAAACAAACGGAGATGATGAAGTGTCTTATTTTTAATTGGGATAATCATGGTTTTAGTCCCTAAAACCTATACATTTCCAACAATTTGGTCCAAACTCTATTAATTTAATATTTATCTTAAATATTTGAGTTAAAACTATAAATCCCCATTTTATTTCTTCTTCCCAAAACTCTAACCCCATTTATTTCTTCTTCTCAATCAGTTGATTCATCTAAAAGACACAAATAATTCTAGATTAAAACTTTAAATTCACATTTCTTCACCTTGTATCTCTGAACCAACAGTCATACCACAACAATAGCATGAGAGACGACTTAGTTAGTTACCTACTTTAGTTTATAATCTAAGGTTGAAGTTTTTATAGATAGTACAATAACAACAAGATCAAACACTCAGATATACCAACATATTTGGTATTCACTAAATTACTAATTTTAACCCAAAATTGCAGCTATTTTAGCTTGATAACTGGTGTTCTGACCTTGCCAATCGTGTAGAGAAGAAAAATAAAACGGGCACCAATTAATTTCAGATGGATGGTTTTTAGCTCCCTTAATGTTCAGTTCAAGTTTCTTATTAAGGCATTCCTCCTTTTTCCTACAGTTAAAATATGAGTAATTTTTGTTGAAAAAACAAATTAAATTAATCGATGTATGGTAATGTAACAAAAATCACACTGCTTTGTGTCTAATGTAAACGAACCACAATATTGGAGTCTAATTTTATGGACTAAAACTGAAAATTGTAAATGCAACATACTTGTCCGTTACTCTTCTTTTTGTTCGTACTCCCTCTACTTCGTTTAAGTTTCAATGACCGCAATCTGTTTTTGTAAGTAGGTGTCTTTTTTAAGGAAAACAAAAGAAACAAATAAAGGGTCAAATGAAGGGACCTGAAAGCATTTCTATGTGATATATCAAAAAAAGTTATGCTAGAAGATTCTTTTATGATGGTTTTATATAACCATAACTAGCGGTAAGCTGTATTAATCTAAGATTATTTGTCTCTTAGATGAATTAATTGATTGATAAGAAGAAATAAATGGGGTTAGAGTTTTGGGGAAGAAGAAATAAAAGGTGATTTATAATTTTAGCCTAAATATTTAAAATAACTATTGAATTGATAGAATTTGGACTAAATTGATAAAATATATAAATTTTAGAGAGTAAAACTGTGATTATCTCAATTAAAAATAAGTTACTTCATCATCTCTGTTTGTTTTTAAGAGTCGGGTACCAAACAGAACAAAAATATAACGTTAGATATTATTTTATTAAAAATATAATTAAAGTACTAAAATAAAAATACGAGAATTAATAAGGTACTAATATGTAGTTATAATTTGTACACTTATTTCGAACAAAAAGAAAAATTGTACACTTATTTACCCCTTAGCCTTTCTTCTAAGACTTTTAACAGAAATGAAAAGCACCCAATTTGTTGAATCTCTCTCCATGGAAACCACATCAAGCTCTAAGCTTTCCATCTTCTTCCCAATCCTGTTCCTTTTATTATCATCAACAGCAGCAGCAGCATTTGATAACAGCTTCATTGGCAAAGACCTTTTAGTTTCTTCATGGCGCCGCTCTCTGTTAGCTTTCCAAAGGAACAACAAGAAGAACCAGATCCCGAGCTGTACTGAAATGTCCTCCAGATCTCAGTGTTTGCAGAACCCGACGTGTCGTTGGTGTCGGAGTGAAGCTTTAGACGACATGTGCTTCAAAAAGGCTGAAGCTTGGCGCTTGCCCCAACAGGTTTTTCTTTGTAATTGATTCAATCCGTAGTTCATTTGATCAGTTTGATCTGATTTGTAATCTGGGTTCTTGTTACTTTTTTGTTTTTGTTTTTTCCACTGTTTGATCTGCTGCTCTATGTAGATTAGTTGAGAAATTATTTTGCCTTTTGATTTGATTAAGAAAAGCAGTGTTTTTAGTGGAAATTTGATGAATTTAGCATTTTTTATGAGTTCTCTGAGATTCTGGTTTGGAGCTGATATGTTTCTTTATGTTCATCAATGGTGTTTATTAGATCTGCTTTAGGTTTGGATGTGAAATTGTGAAACTGTTTGGCCTCTTTAGGGCATTCTGTAAATATTTTCCTTTGCTGTGTTACTCGAACTCGAGTTGGACTGTCCGATTCGGCATGTGTCAAAGTCGAACATAAGTATGTTTAGTTTTTCTATGTATTTGGGAGGGTCTTGGATGATCATATCTCCATATCTATGTTCGGAATATGTCCGGGAAAACGGGGAATCAGAGTTACATAGATATTATATCTGTTGTTATGGTGCATATAAAGAGTTCAAAAATGAAAATAGCAGTGCCATGGTGATCTGCTCAAATGGAGAAACTATTACATCCGTTTTCAAGGATTTGCAAAGGAGTCTCGAGTCCGGTAAATAGATCGTAGATTCGTAGATGCAGAGACTCGAAACTAAATCTATTGAATGTTACATCTTTAGAGTGGTCTACGATTTAACTGAATTAAGCTAGAGTTTATGGCAGAAAACTTTTGTGATCTTGCTTTTGTTTCTTAAAGAATGATGAATCAAATTCATGGTCAGACTAAAAATACGGTTTTTAACTATGTTACTCGAACTCCGGTGTGTACGATATATGTTTAATTTTTTATAAGATGTTTTTTTTTTTCGGATTATAATTGTTCTAGTATATGTTTATCAATGGCATGCACTGCAATATAGTATTCTGCATAGCTTGTTTCTCATGAATTTTGTACGGTGTAAAAGTAAAAAAGTCTTATACAATTTTATTCTAATTTTGTTCCGAATATACTTAGATTAGTAAATCTATCATGTATTTTAATAATTGATTCGGTTTATAGTTACTCAGACTTCATATTATAATTGCAATCCATTTGCACTTACAGCTTAAAAAAAGAAAGGAAAGTTAGACCACGACTTTGTAGACTCATTCCTTAGAACAATGACACTAATGATTGAAATAAAACTTATAACAACTAAGAAAAACAGTGTATGATGGCGGATGTCGATCGGATAGGCCACCTGGACTTCATCACCATCGTTAAAGCTGGGCAAGACGGCGGATATCGATCGGATAAGCATCGGATGGCGACTGAGCACTGTATGATCTCCTTCCAATGATCACATTTGCAGCCTCGGTCGGATGAAAAGCATCCCAGAACAAATACTCATTCCTATTCCTACATGGCCTTTGCAAAGGCAAGCAAGTGATTTGCCCATTGTTTCTTCCAACACCACAGCATCCTGCATTTGTTAACCTAAACCCTGAAACATAACACATAGTACCATTTAATCATGTCGGGTCGATATTGTCGGTGAACGCCAGTCAAGATTGTTTCCGATTAGTAGTGTTCTTACCGAAAGCCGAAGGGTTGCTTGTAATGTCTTGGAAAATCCCATAAACATCAATGTAGATGAACTTTGCATCAGAATCATTGTTGTTGAATTGATCAACAAGAGCCTTGAGCTTGCTGTTGAATATCCTATTGGCAGCATTGATTCTCTCCACACAAGTTCTACCATCTCTGCTATTCTGAGCCAATTCGTTAGGGCTGCACCCGATTTGACCCAACCCGATCAACACGAACTTCCTTGCCCCATAGTTGTACAATGCCTGGAAATCATCATCCCGATAAAACGATAAGGACGGTGTTCACCTCTGGGAAAATACCTTATCACAAATGCGTTTCGAATACGTAAAGACGAACATAGAAAACTAACCTGAAGCTGCTGCGTATATTGTTGGATAAGAACATCAGCATATTGCTCAGGGTTATACCGCCTACTAGTGGAGTAAAAAAGAGGCATGAAATAGTTGTTAAGGTAATCATTGCTTCCAAGTCCAATGGAATAAACACACTTGCTCAAGTAATTTGATGCGTTTGCTTCACTCCCAAGCAAGTTCACCACTTGTGCAACTGTTTGCCTGTAGTTTCTAACTTGTCCACTGAAACTGATCCGAGCTCCGAGCTGTTGTCCGGTCTCTTCTCGGATTCCGGCAGCCGCCGACGCATAGTTAACTCCGCCAAGGATTTGTCTACCTCTAGCATTTGAGTATGGAGGAATGTAGCTCTCAAACCCCAAAAGTTCAGCTGCACATAGAACACATACAGTGGCATTAAAAACTCGAACTCAATATCTATACTATCCAGACTCTCGTTGATTATGATGAATAAACCCAAAGTTTTTTTTTTTTTTGTCAAACAGATGGAAGACAATATATATATGGGAATTTAGAAGCTTACAAATGACATCTACTGTGGTTTTGCCATTGGAGAATCTTCCAGTTGGTCCATTAGGGAAATCGATACCATAAGGCATGTAATTAGCCTTAGCAAGCGATGATAATCGATTGTTATTCCCATTATCAACCAATGAATCCCCGAATATGAAGAAACATGGAACTTGGGGTGCTCCATTGATTTCCACAAAGCTCAAACTCAAGACTAGAGCTAACCCAAAACCAAACAGCACACACAGTTTCGCCATTGTTACTGTCAAATGAAAGCTCGAATAAGAAAGAGAGAAAGGAAGGAAGCTTGATGGAAACAATGGCGACTAGTGAATGATATATATAGAGATGGAGAAGAAGATAATGCAATGATCATATTAAAAAGAGAAAGGCATGCAAGTGATTGCTTTTACAGTTGAAGAAAGTAGGTTAGGCGTATTCATTTCACGCGGAGTTAATGCCAGAGTCTAGTTTCGTCGGTGGACAGCCACTCCATACTTCCAATCCATGTTATATTATATACCTTATTTTGCATGTAAAATCGAATCCGTTAAATTGAGTTTAGTTTAATTGATATAATTATTATTCTAACATTTATAGAATAATAGTTCGAGTGTGTTTATGTATATATTTTTCTTTCATTTATGGTTTAATGAGATCTGAATGCATGGCCTATCACTTCATTCATGGTCTATCCATTAAAAATCAGCTAACTAATTTTTTTATGTCACGAATTTAAATCCAATCATAATTTTTTTATGAAAGCTAGAGTGATTACAAGTAGTTGATGCTCGGACCCGTGACCTCTGGGAACAACAACAGTTCCCTTAACCACTGAGGCAAGTTGGTTCATGCTAAATCCAATCATAATTAAATTCTAGGTAAGCACTCACTTCGTATTTACATGTCAAAAAAGGTGAAGATTCATCTTTAAAAAAATGGCATGAAAGAAAAAAATTAATTGGTTAATTTTTAATGGATGGCGTGGTGAGCCGTGACTATATAATAATTTTTCGGGGATTAAGGGTTAACTCATGGCTCCCAAAATTTTGGTAATTAGAATTTGATCTCTAAGTAATTTTAATAATTTAATTTAACACCCTCAAGATTTTTAAAAATTCATATTAAGCTTCAAAATATTTGAATATTTTTAATTAAATCTCTTCTCATAAATTTTAAAAGTTCTTATTAATTCTCTCAAAATTATTAAAAAAATTAATTAAACCATCAAAATTTTAAAAAAATTAGTTTAAATTTCTATTTTTTTAAAGCTCAAGTTGGTTCTCAAATTTTTATCTCAAATTCTGCTATTGATTGAATGAGACACAAGAATCACGTAAACAATATCACAACGTATAGAAAACTAATGAAGTTCCAACGCTAATTAACTTTATTTTGCATATGATGATTACTTGATAATTAGATCATCAACATCCGTACACTAATTATAAGGCCGATTCATTTGCATTAATTATGCAAAAAGTCAAAGCCTTAAAGGGATAGCCTTTATAATCTAAGTAAGAAAGAACAGTACAAAATCAATTCTCAAAAAGGGTGTTGACTTTTCAGCCTAAAAGGGCTATCAACTTGTTAGCTTTTCAGACATAGTATCTAATCTAGGGTTTACTTTGACCAACTCCTCAATGTGCATGCCTTCAATTACGAATGAAACAGTTTGGAAAAATGCTGGCTCAATAACTTAGATCTTTGACTTTAATTCATAAGCATGCTAGATATGGTAGTGACGTCGAGATATCTTTACGCAGAATGAAAATTTATATCTATCTATTCATTTATTTATCTATCTAAACGATCTCGAACAACCTTGATTTAGCGTTATTGAACCTGAATATGTATCTAGTCATTAATGTTTGTGGCTGGTGGGTAAAGAAAATTTAATGGAAAGAGTGGCATACAGTGAAATAACATGAGTGTTTCGGGCAATGCCTTGTTGCATATCAGTCTGTCTACTGTTTTATTAATTGGCTTGTCGTTAACCTTCGTCGACGGTCGTCGTCTTATCAAGTCTGAACTTAGTGGTGGGTCTTGAGGAAATAGTTTGAGGTTTTTTTATAACTTTTAAAAGTTTTAATGAGAATTTCCAAAGAAATTGATATAATTAAAATTTTAAAAATTTTGTGGACCTAATTAGTAATAGTCAAAAACTTTGAGATTCAATGTAATTTTTTTTGAAAAAATTAAAGGACTTAATGTAGAATTTCTATATTTTGGCCTTGTACAAGTAAGATAAGATCGGGTTTTTGGCTGACCTGACGCAACAATCGATAATGTATCGCTCGACCCAAATATTAGGATTAAAACCCAACCTAGTCCGACACACACAAAAATTTATTTTTTATTAGATAAATTAGGAAGATAATAAAAGAATATTGAGAGAGATGAAGTACATTATAACAATTATCTTTAAATATATACAAGGACATTTATATTATTATTTTAGGTTGGGTCGGGATTTTTCACACAAACCCAAACTCAACCGATCCGACCCTGTAACACTCTGGTTTAAATGGTTTAAAAAAAAGAAAAAAAAAGAAGTTATGCAGCCAAGGGGGTTTACCCGTGACCTTGGCTGCCAAGGTTAAGAGTTTAACCAATTGTGCTAAGGGGTATGTTTGGTTATTATTTGCCAAGAATTTGTTTTTATATTTAGGTTCGGTTACAAAAATAATAATAATAATAAAAGCCTGAACCAAAAATCCACCTGGGATAATTAACTCCCTAAAATATCTAGACCCTTCCATTTTCTCTCGACTCCTCACCTTCCCTGCTCAAGCTTTTGCTCCGATCTGCCACACCGCCCGGACGTGGCTTTCACCGCCGCTACCACCGTGTCCGCCAGCTCTCCCCGAACGCAACCGCGGTAGCTACTCGCGGTTATCAGCCGCCGTCCACCGTGGGAAGCCGTTTGTGTGCTGCGTCGGAGAAGCCCAATGCGCCCACTGTTTTGCGTGTTTTCCGGCCGCCTCCGCCGTCCCATGGACCAGATCTAGGCTCCTCGCACCACGGCGAGCAAATCCCAGCCGGCCGATCCTCCGTCCGATATCGATAGAGGCTTCGTCGGAGCCGCCATGTTTTCCGGCCGTTTGGGTAAGTTTCGGTCATATTCTGGTTTGTTTGGTGATGATTTAGGTGTAGTATGATTCGGGGTTTAACGTTCGTTTGATTTTCAGCAGAACCGACATGAAAATGACATCTCCGGCGACTTTTTCGACGGTCGTCTGGTGGCCGAAATTTTTGGGGTGAGTGAACCGGTCTAACCCGGTCTGAACCCGACCCGTTTGCCCGAGTCCGACCCGACCCGTCTGCCTGAGTCCGACCCGACCCGTTGACCGAGTCAACCCAGTGAGTCAACTCGTCCGAGTCAACCCAGTGAGTCAACTCGCTGAGTCAGCCTTGGACCAGTGACGTCAGCATGACGTCAGTGTTGACTTTGACCGCTGACGTCAGCGTTGACTTTGACCCGTTGACCAAAAGTCAAAATTTTCTGAAAAACTCCTATTTTATGTTTTTTGACGTCCTGAGTCCGATTTTGAAGCCCGTTTTGCAAAATTCTGATCCGAAAGCCTCCGAATCTGACCTTGAGCCCGAACTTGTTTATGTACTTAATTATTGGTTAAGAGCTTGTGAGTAAGGTCTGATCTTGGAATTTGTGTAATTGAAGGTATTCTCGGTTCCTTGGATGCAATGTTGAGGAATGTCGAATTCGGGTTCGAGGGTATTCGAATGTCGTATCACGAATCGACTGATGTAGCTCGGAATTAAGGTAATACACTACTACCCCTTGTATGCTTTATGAACATGTTGATATTCGGTTAACGCATGCATGCCTATGATGACGTATACTGTAAATTCTACTTAAATTGAATCAGATTCGAGCAATAAGTATGGATATTAATAAGATCAAATTATCCGAATAAGATTACTAATGGGCTAACAGTATTAGAAGTTCTAATAGTTAGATTCAGTTAATCCGCAACTCAATCAACAGTGTGTAAGAATCGAGGCCCAGGATACGGAGTGAGAGATATTAATTATGAAATTACGAAAATGCCCTTGGAGCATAAGTATGACTAAACTACCCCTCTAATAAAGGAAATGACCTAAAATCTGCATTCGACCTGATTATGCAATTTACACTACCCAAGATGTAGGTTTTAATGGAAAGACTTCGGCATCATTATGCAATACGTGTGATACAAACTTGGATAATCCCTCAAACTCTGTATAACACATGAATGAGAATTCTTTGGAAATATTGTTGAAACCCTATGTCGATCCTTATGACAGTAATGCGTGAATTAAATGAGAATGATCGTAATGACCAAAAAGACGGTAATGCCCTCGAGCACCGAAATGTCTGATTAGTTTGAATGACGTTATACCCTCAAGTTCTGTAATGAATGAATCGTTGTAAAGGGCCGGAGAGTTAGGACGACTTATTCTCGTTTGAGTACGTGAATAATGGAGGTACCAAGTGGTAATTCAGAAAGAAATGGTAGATTTATCTTAGTCTAAAATAACCGAAATACCCTCTTGAGTTAATCGGTAACTATGTATTTGACGAAATTCTGGATTTGTTAATAAGACTTAAATAGCTAAGGTTCCCTTAAGTGTTGAGAAATACGACACGTGTATGCCCATCGCTCACCATATCAATATAAGGTAGGAAGATCCGCATAAATTGTATATTCGATTGCTCAAAGTTAAACCGTATAGTAAAGTATGATGGCGACTGTTCAGACATACAATACAGTCAGTGTTAAGTTCTGATGCACGCAAATTACTCACATCTGAATGTTGGTAAGTACTGTCAAGATGGGTTATGCCGCATTAAACAAATTCTGGAGGTATGATAAATTGTTAGAGCCCATGAGAATTATAACTTTCGTTCTGATATGATTGTGCCATAGTATAAAATTTGTCATGACAGTCAAATAACTAAAAGGCCATGATAGCCTAAATAGTCGGAACATCACTGAAAATATCTAATAACTTAAAAGACTTTAATTTAGAAATTCTTAAATGTCCGGTTAGAAAACTAACAAGCAAATAGGATACCCGAGTTCTGTGAACTATTGCTTATTCAATGTTGGTATAAATTACCAAAATGTTCATATGTGATAAAATGACCATAATGCCCTTGTAGGCTTATATGACTAAATAACTCATGATGCGTCTAAACCCTCAAAGATCTTAATGTATCACCTCCTGAATATCTGGGTTAAACCGTTAGTATGAACCCTTTTTAATAGGGGCCACGTTTTAGAAAATCGTTCAAATTATCAAAAGTTTAATATGTCCCATTCCGTAAATGCCAAGTATCTCCAAGAAAAGATCTGTCCCATCTAGTGTGTTCCATGTGTGATATATTCTGTTGAATGGATTGTATAATTATTTAATCGCGAATAATATTATGTTTGATGAACTTGATATATGATGACATTCTCTGCCTACCTGATATATGTCTGCTCAATCTGTATACTTGATATGTGATCGTTTGATCTGTGATGGTATTGTCTGACTGTTTGATGAATTTGTTAGCATGATCTGTTAGTTTGACCTATGATGGTACAATCTGTTTGCATGATGAATGCTGAAAATGTCTGTTCTGTTCAATAGTATGCCCATTTATCTGTCAAAAGCATGAATTCTTCCGTTTCTGATGTTCTAAATAAAATATATCTGTCACATGTATTCTGTTACCCATGTCTGGAAATCTGAACACTGATTGCTATTTGGGGTATACTGTTGGGTTATGTTATGAAGTCTCTGTTGGTACAGCCCTGATCAAGCTGGTAAATCCTTATAGACTCAAGGTCTCCCCTTGAGTAGCACCTATGCCCATCGGGCCTAGGGTAAGTCCTTATGGACTCAAGGTCTCCCCTTGAGTGGCACCTATGCCCATCGGGCCTAGGGTAAGTCCTTATGGACCTAAGGCATCCCCTTAGGTGGCACCTATGCCCATCGGGCCTAGGGTAAGTCCTTATGGATGCAGTTCTGGAGGACTGCATATTGGTGTAAGGTTGGAGGATAATTACTAGTAAACCTTTGTATGTACTTGAACATTTGCATTGAATTGTTATGTGTTCTCATGATATGATTGGTATGCATTTATGCCTGTTTGATATACACCTATTTGGGACACACTAGACATTAAACTCGTTGTTTCCATCTTCGTAATCTATCAGCTTGTAAAATTCTCGTCTGTTACTCGGTGAGTGAATAAAGAACAAATGACATTATTCTCAAGTATATCATTACCCTGAAATAACGGAAAGGAAAAGAGGACTGTCACTTCTTGGATCATCATGAAAATGTTATGCCTACCATATGTCTGCATGAGCTTATAACATCTTTTGGTAGTTCTGTATTACTGAGCTTTTTCAAGCTCACGTTGTTTTTACCATCGCAGGTTAAAAGAATTTAGCATGGTATAATGTTTGACTTCAGTGTTCGGAGTTCCCTCGGCGTTGCCTCTGGAGTACGGTACTGTATAGTTAGTGGGCATGTATGTCACGTATTGTTTTATGATAGAGTCTGTAAAATACTTTCTGAAATTTTTGTTATGTGTTTAAATGATTTTCTGAAATAATATTTTTAACAGAAGATGGTTTTACAGTTTAGTAAGTGTTTTGAGGAAATAAAAATGTTTTATGTGTATTTTTATTGTGGGTTGCTCATGTGACCCTAATGTAACTTCCTAGGACCCGTGGTAACGCATAGGCGGGTCTAGGGGGTTACAGACCCGACCCAACTTTTTTCTTCATAAAACCAGAACAACAACAGAATTTCACAAATAAAAAATAACTTTTTAGGATCGGATCAAACTCGTCGGGCATGGACGGAGCTAAGATTTGTGGTTAGAGGGACAAACTATAAATGTTAGAAAGGAGAGCAAATTCATAAATAAATCAATTTTAAAGAAATTTAAATAAAAGGACAAAGGTGGAAAAAAAATTTCGGGGGTGGCGGGCGATTGCCCCTCTCCACTCCCAAATAAATCCGTCCCTACCGTCAGATCCGGATAAAATGTTCATCCCTACAAGTAGCTCTTGTTGCCATCGCCATTCGCCTATATTCGAATGTACATGCGCAACCATCTTCCCTTCTCCAAAAGGCGGAGCCAAAGGGATAAGTAGGGGGCTTAGACCCTACAAACTCGTAAAATTTTTAGTTTAGTTCTTTTAAAATCTAATTTTATCAGTTAAAGTAGTTATATAATTGCATTTTGACCTCCAAAAATTATACAATTTTAGTTTAATCCCTTTAGAAATTATGTAATTGCACGTTTCAAATCTACAATGCTTGGTCTGTTTCGGCTCACGGTGGGGTTACAGCACAGTTGAAGATATGTTCGAGCAGTGAATTCGGAGGGGAACGATTCACTGTTGCTTGTGGGGCGTTGAGGAATCTTGTCCGAGTCGAAGAGATCAAGAGGTTATGGTCGAAGAAGGTGTCATTGTGACATTCATCGAGCTAACCAGATCGAAGACGAAATCATGCAGATAAATCTAGTCGAGTTTCTTCAAAATATAGGTTCCGGAGACGAATCGCTTTGTGAAATGGTTGTGAAAGAAGGCGGAATGCATGCGTTAGTACGCGTATCCAATCCGAAATCGGCAGCCTTTTCGAAAACAAGGGAAGTAGCATTAAGAGCGATCTAGAATCTCTGTTTTTCATCACAGATTCACATGAACGTGCTGATGAATTACATGCACTCGAGCTAACGTTTAGGCTTTGTGGCACATCCGATGAGGCTAAAAAAACAATGGGGAACGCCTGTTTCATGCCGGAGCTCGCCAAATTGATTGATGCCAAGTCGTACCAAGTGTGCGATATGGCAATCAAAACAGTCTCGAGCTCAAAAAAACCGAACAAGATTCGTTCAAGATGACATAAGCATATAATTCCTTCTTCAATGAAGAGGATGTTCATTATTCGTTAAAATCTAAGTAACCGGTCAACCAAAATTTATTTTTGATTAATCGATTGGTCAATGAAGTGTTCAATCGGTTAAAAATTGGTTGTCAGTTAATTTGGTTCGATACCAGCTAATTAATCAAAAATATTAAATATTTAATAATTTATATATAATATATATATTTTAAGCTCAGACTTATCGGTATGTCAAGATTAAACCCTAAACCCTAACCATTAAAACTTCAAGACTCAACCAAATTTTAAACCAAAACAGGGCATATGAAGCTTCGGAATGGTGTGAGGACGTGCGAGTAGGAGGATGTCCGAGTGATGTGGGAGCAGAAACCACCTGGTCCCCAACAAAAACACGATACAAGAAGAGAACACTGTCGAGTTGCTTAGAGTGGGCAAAGCGAGCTCCTTTCCTTTGTCGAGACTTTTAAAAGAACACAAAGAAAAAGAGGATAAAGGAAGGATTAGTTTGTGAGATTTCGTTTGCCCCTCTTCTCCCCTGTCAGCTCTCTTGTAGATATCGGCTATGCTGCTGCCAAGTGAATGTGTTCCATCACTTCTTATCTCTATGTAATAAACCAGTCATGTGTTGTTCTTGTCGTTTAAAAACATGATGCCATTGCCTGTCATGTTTGTGTTTTATCCTAATCCATCTCATTCTCATAGTTATTTTGAGTTTGCTCCTTATTTGGAGAAGGAGTTGAGTTATTTTGGGAAATATAATTAAATTAATAAATATTTTAATATATTTATTTGATTTTAAAATTTAAAATTTAAAATAAAAAAGAAAATGACGTGGTGCATTTTGATTGGTCAAGATGAGTTTTTTAACGGTTTTAGTTTTTCGGAGTGAAATGAGTAACATCGAAAATGTTAGAGGGCACTTCGTCCCGAAAAAAGTTTAAGTACCAAACTGAGAAAAGTGGTATAATTTAGGGGACAAAAAGTGAATTAAGCCTTTTTAATATTTATATTGTAGTGTAGTCTGTTACTTCTCATATGGTATAAATTACACATCGTATGAAACAAAACTTATCGTAATCACTAAATTCTTAAGCAAGGTTAAAGATTTGAATTATGACGTTTTGAATGAAAAAAATAAGTTAAAAGGGACGCTTACATATTGCCCTTTGTAAAACCAGATAAAAATTAATCGGTCAATAATTCAAATATAAGTAGTTAAACCAAAAAGAAGTAATCGTACTATAAGTAGTTAAAAGGGACGTTTTGAATTATGACGTTTTGCTCGAGACAATTTTTTTTGTCAAAAATTCATTATTTAATTTAATATTTTTATCAAGGATCCATTATTTAAATTATACAATATAATAATATTTTTAGATTAATGAGTAAATCAACTAATATTAGAAAAGAAAACAGAGTTAGTCTATTCTTTGATTTAAAATATGATTAATTACGCATTAAGTCTGGACAATTTTAATATTTATTTAAAAAATTATAATGTTTAAAGATGACTAATGTATAA
This sequence comes from Hibiscus tridactylites, assembly GCA_958450335.1. Lineage (NCBI taxonomy): Eukaryota > Viridiplantae > Streptophyta > Magnoliopsida > Malvales > Malvaceae > Hibiscus > Hibiscus tridactylites. Next base: position 86,595,861 of record OY288270.1, read on the forward strand.
CATTAATGATGTCTAACAATGTATGTCACACATTTCGAAACTTTGTTAATATAGTTTTTTATGAACAATAGTGTCTAGAAGAGGGAAATGAGGAGCATGAGTTTTGAATCTAGAACTTAGGAAAAAGGGAAAAGTGTCAACTGAGAGTTTTAACTACTTACTCTAAAAATTGTTGACTAATATAGTATTAAGGGTAAATTACCAACATGGTAACTAATATAGCATTCATTTTACATTCAAACAGTGAAGTTTCTAATCTCTTTTATACCGCAACTCATCCTGACAACCAACCACTTTTCTTTTTTCTTTTTTTTTTTTGCAATCCATCGCTGTAACTGGATGGGGTGTTAGAAGGGAGGTTACATGGTAGAAGATTTAGAATAGGAGGAGAAAGATCCATGAGGATAATAGTGAAGAGATGATGATAATGAATGACTAAATTGAAATAATTTTAAAATTTAAGAGTTAATTTTTTAGAATTAAAACTAAATGTTGGATTATAGAAGTTAGGGGGGGCGAACTTATAAATTTCTAGGGGGGGCGAACTTATAGAAGTTTAGGGGGGCGAAAATAGATTTTTAATAGAAAATACATAGAAAAATTCTAAAATTTTTCTAAATCATATATGATTTTCAAAATTTTAAGGGGGCCGGTTGCCCCCCTCAGCACCCCCCTCGGTCCATCCATGGGCACATATATAAAATGTATGTTGATATTATAAAGTATGACACAAAATAAAGTGATCAATTAAGTTAAGCGTGTTATAGATATTAAAATGTCATGGGAATAAAAGTGTAGATACCATAAGATATATTTATAATTCAATGAGGGACAGAATTATAAATATTTAATAGTTTGATTTAATAAATCAAAGAAATAGGTTAACTTGTTTTTCTCTCATTGGAAGATCAATACCAAAGATTTAGGATTTCAACATCAAGATTCAAGATTTTCAATCTATTAATGAATTCAAGTATGTTTCCGCACTCGGTTTATTTAGTTTATTATTCTTGATGATTTGACATGATAGATCATAGGGTTTAAATTTCATATCTATTATTATTTGGTTCTAACAAGTGGCATCAGAGCCTGGTTATGTTGAATCATTAAAAATCTATTATGTATTTATTTTAGATGATTTGTTCTTAAATATCTTTAAATCGAAACCATAAGTTCAGCGATTAAATCCTTCTGCTTCAATATATCTATTATGCGATGGAAACTACAGTTTTGTTTTTTAATTTTCGCATGAATTAGGGTTTAATATTTCGCATATTCTGATTATTTTTTCGATGTTATTAATTGACAAATTGGATCTTAATTTTTGTCGTTGGTTGCGTTTTTATTGGGTGATTGAGAATTAAGTTTCAATTGGAAACATCATGAAGTTTGATTTCTGTTGGATTTGCGATAACCCTAATTTCATGTTTCTTTTAAGGAAAAACTATATCGGTGGTCCCCAAATTATTACCATTTTCCTATTTTGGTCCCCAAATTAAGTTTTTCGGCAAAATCGTCTTTTCTGTTACATAGTTCTCCTGTTTTAGTCCCCGGCGTTAAATAGCTAACGATTTTGCTGACATGACATTTTTTAAGAGGGGAGAGAAATGATTAAAAAATATTTAAAAAATGCGACGTCAGCAAAATCGTTAGCTATTTAACGTCGTAGAACCAAAACATGAGAACTATGTAACAGAAGGGACGGTTTTGCCGAAAAACATAGTTTAGGGACCAAAATAGAAAAATAGTAATAGTTTGGAGACCACCGGTGTAGTTTTCCCTTCTTTTAATTGGATAAATTTGGTTCTCCATAATTATAAATATGCGTGCCTTAAATCAAGTTTTTTAGGAAGTTATTAGTTACAGTAAATACATATAGATTTATTTTAAATTATGGTATTACTTTTACTTGTTTAGTAATTGTATATAAGAACTCAAGTTATGAAATATATATATTTGATCTAAAATATATATTTAATTCAGTTTGATCAAAATTTTAGTTTTGATAGTTAGTAATTTAGAAAGAATATAAATTTTGACTTGGGTTTTGTTGTGGTAAATTTACCGTAATTTGAAAACTTTATAATCAAGTTAGTTCTCGAATCTTTATATTCAGGTTATCTCTAATAATTCATTGTTGAATTGTTGAATATTGTTTAGTTTTGTAAATAAACTTTAGCTTAAATTTGTTTGATATTATTCTTAATTATGTTGTCTACGGAATATGCATTTGGTTTTGATTTTGGAAAGCATGCCATTAATCTTATGAAATTCATATCCTATTCAGTTTGATCATTAAGTTATTATGGATATACTAAAGTTTCATGTGATCATTATATAAATTATTTATTTATATGATACTTTTAATTTTGACTTTTAGTTAGAGATTAGTTGTTTTGAATTCGACTTTAATTTTGGTAAATGCATGCTTAAGGAATTTTTTGAGAAACCATCAAAGGTTTCAGTTTATTCGATTTCTGATAGCCCCATTCAGACAACCTTATTTTGGATTGTTTCGAAAACTTAAGTGTTATCAGAAATTTCAGTTTTGACTGTTACAAAATTTAAAATTTAGATATTGATATATTTATTGTATATATTTTAAAATAATTTAATTGAAACATTAAGTCACCAAAGTGACCTCTATTGTGGAAATTATTTTATTTTAAAATATAGAAAGTTTTGTACATGTAAGTCAGATTATGTTAGTATTAATCGACCCAAAGAAATGTTAATAATTAACATTATTACATGTGCAACTGTGGTAATAAACATGTGATAATTATTTAGTTTTATATGTGAGCAATAAATTAGCCCAAAGAAAGATTTCTGTTTGACATGTTCTTATTATCAATGTTTGATTATTATACCAAGATATCACTTGCAAGTTAATAATTTATCCAAATATAAAATATTAATGGAGTGATCGGTATTTTGATATGAGGTTTATCTTTATTCAAATTTATTATTATTTTGGTTATCTTTTAATTAAATTGAAAGATAAAATCATGACAAATATTTTGAAACAATTAAATTCATATTTTAGCTTCGGATGTCTAATATTTTATTAGATTAATTGAAGCATAATGTCACCAAAGTGACCGCTTTTGTGTAGATTAGTTTATTTAAAGGGTAAACTACTGTGCAAGTCACTTATGTTTAACGAGTGTACAGAGTTAGTCACCACTTTTGAAAAGTGCATATTAGTAGTCCTTCACGTTTTCGATGTGTAAATAGTTGGTCACTCCGCCATTAGACTCCGTTAGTCTCTAACGGATTGCTGATGTGGCTGACTTAATTTAATTAAATATCCACATGTATTTCCACGTGGATAATAACGTGGGTTTGGGGGAAAAAATGTTCTAGGGT